>JAZGQO010000007.1:45522500-50522500 GCA_036850965.1 Patella caerulea | reverse complement strand
AACGTAAGGTTACAAATACAAAAGACGACAATAAAAAGTATCTTTAAATTTTGGTCCAAACTCAAATAAGAAATGGTCATTTAATGTTTGACTTTGACTACCACAGTATCTTTAGGTATCTTTGATGAATAAAATTAAATGGGGTTTACCGTCCCACTGTTCTGCTCCAACTGGGCCAATAAAGACGGGTATCTTAGATAAGTAAAGTATTAGTACCAATTTTTCGCAAACGTCAATCCCATACGTTTCGATCCTTATTCTTTATATTCCGATGTGCTTAATTACATAGTAACAAGTCATCACATTAAAATAGTATACACTTCTAAAATAATATATGTGAACTCGCTGACTTGTTTTATCTTTAAAATGATATGTTTTTGTCTTTCACCAACGACTTTCATCTGAACATATTAAAGAATAAAAACCTTTCCATTTAAAATTATGTGAATGCGTTAAATAGTGAAATATACAAGCTAGTGTAAATAATTTACCAATTATCCAACACTAAAGTTAGGCCTAACCTTAAGTGAGAGAATATCCTTTTATCCGTACTAAATTACTCCTATAAATATTCTGACAAACACTATTAAGAGTCAGAAAATACAGATTTTTTTTAAAAAGGCAAAAAGAAAATAACTAAATGGCGAAAAACTACAAGTTCCAATTTGCTGTAGTCTTGGTTGTTCCACTTATACTGTCAACACAATAACATAGTTAAGATACACCTACGTGTATGTAGCGTTTTTCTATACCAATATTTATTTGCATGCACGAGTAAAATCTTAATAACCTGTCAATAGATATTATATTTTTTAGATATAAAATCAAAAATTCAAATGACTCTCCCGCTATTAAATTTACAATATAGATGACAAAATTATGGCAATTCGTTCTATCGGACCGAACAATAGCAAACAGTTACGTTAAGACACCATGCGTTTCCATGTTTGTTTTTTGTATTTATTGAAAATTTTGAATAATAAGTAGTTAAATAAATAGCTACATGAGCCGCAAAGAAGGCTATGCAGGTGTGCTAATGTTAACAGCTTAATGGTTTCAGTAAACTTTACTATTATAGATTCTAAAACATTTTAAAAAAAAATAAAAATAAAATCGGAGCATCATGAAAGGGTTCTTTATGATTTCGATCTGCAATTTTAAATTAATAGTTGGTATCAAAATTTAGATCTGTCTTCACAAGTTCACGTACTAAGAAAAGAGTTCGCTGGCCTAGAAATTTAGCGAATGATGGACAGATGCCATATCAATATGATTATATGTATATCTTCTAATTATCATAAACTTATGATCGCTCGGCTCGAGTTTTAGATGATGGTTTAACCCATAAGCAAAAACGTTGCACGACAAACCCTGTCGGAAATAAGGCGTAATCCAATAGTCCAACCATAGAGTTCTTTTTGTATGCATAATTTATTCAAATACGATCGAACTAGAGCCTTGTGTAAAGGTTTTTTAAAAAAATCAATCAAATTAAGAATTTTTACACAGTGAAGCTATGAATAGTATTTTTGAAATCATCATCAAAGTCTGTAAATCACTATTGTCTTGTCCATGTAGAGTCGTATTGCATACTGCTAAGATTAACCCAATATATTCAGTAGAGTCCAAGCCCAGAGCTTGCACAGAGCACAGAACAGTTTAGGCACTGTTAACCAGGTAATGTAATGAGTGTTGCTGAATCCTTACACTATATATATCCCCGCTTTCTTTATATTTGCAGTATTATTACTCCACATTAAGTAGCTGAAATTCTCTACAGACACCAGTTCCCGAAAATTTTAATAATAAGGTCGTGGGGGTGGGGGCGCTTGTGTATACGTTGATAAACTTAATTGTGGAAAAAGTATGATTAAACCGTACAACACATTCTGAGATAAAAGACGTAGACAGTGGATTATCCGAAAACGTACTTAGACTTCGATATTTATGATGAATAGACAGCTATTAAAGATAACATCGTCTCTTATGTGGTTACGTGAAATTAATTCATCTCCATTGCTAATTACAGCGACAGTCAAGTCACGTGACACAAACCAAACATGGCTTCTTTTAATAGTTTTTATTTATAGCTTTGTTTAATAGATTGATTAGTTTGTATATGTTTTAGTCTACATATGTCAACAAATCACTCAATTTGTACACGGGAAGGGAGGGTGTCTTTAATATACATATAAGTATCTGTCTCGGGGATTCATATTCTGTGCGGTTTCTTGCCAAACTCGATTTGCAGTATAAATGGGCAACTAATTCTTAATAGCTTATATCAAGCTCTGCCGCTTCCTTCCTTATTTTTAGTTCACACCTACTTGGTTATTAAATGTTCCAATATGTCGCGGTAGTGACAAGTCTCCTCCCTTAGGAAGAGGCTGAAGGTATGGCGACATTTCTTAGGTGCGGCAAATTATGTGAAGAGCATATGCCGAAATAATTCAAATATGGGCCCCTTTGAATACTTATGGACTGGCCCCGCTTGGAAATCAGTTCATATTTATGCAAACAGAGAGGAGAATTATGATTTTTCCCAAGATATAATTATAGGTTTTGTCGATTAAATGAAGGGTTGGAGGGGGGGATAAACATAAAAAAGTTTACATATAAATTGATTTAACTGACAGTTATTTATATATTAAAATTTCATTAAAAGTCAACTGAGTGCAGACACTGAACAAGGGAGTTACAGTATGCAGGATGGGAGGGATGCGGCGTCACTGACACTTTTGCCTTCTTGTGCCACATAATCTTGTGATGGCCCTGACATTGACCTAGTATTTCGATTTCAAGGGGCTCAAAGTAGATAAAAACACGGACACCATTTCAATCAAGAAAGTCATAAACGTACCCTTAATACCACTGACCGCCGTTTTATTTATTCAATTATCAGTGTTACTACCAACTTATTCGGCTATGAACAGATGTAATATGCGTCAATTTTTATGCGATAAAAGACAGAATACATATTTCAAATGTCACCTTACTGAGGTCTAAAAGTGACCAGTGTGCGTGTGCAGAATAAAATGTGCACCAGTCCTATGATATTTCCATTATTTGGGCCTGTATTCTAATATGCGCATTATGGTAAAAGGTGGTGCATCGTGAATACACAAATCTATACATGCGCCGATAAGCTGAACAAAAGCTTTTTGTTTACGACAAAAGACCCCGGAGATACCGATCTAAGGTTTGAATTCTTTAACATTGTCCTATTAAAAACCACTGTATCTCTATTTCTAACGCTGAAAGCTGCAAGCCTTCAAACAAAGAGTCAACAGAAACTACAACCATGCCCCGACACAGGAAGTGGTATTTGTCGAATATTATTTATTCTCCGGCTTTGTTGATGTATATTTATGAAACAAAATTAAAAGCGTTTTCACCTGAAAAGTGAAATTTGAGGTTAGCGAGAACAAGACTGTTCAAGGTAGAATCAGGTACACGTGAACCATAAACATTAGAGACTTTTGGCAAGCGTAAATTTCTGGTCCGTATCGCGTACCCGTATCGATTTTGTGTGTGACGTCAACAATGCTTGCGTATTTCTCATACGTGATACGGCACACGGATACGGCAGCACGTATCGAACAGCTTTCATACGGAAAAGGTCCATATAACATCGTCGTCTTTTTACCATACTTTTGCTACTTTTAGACGCTGAAATGTTGTATCATAGTAGACACTTGACTAGTACTGAAGATCTTGGTAGATAACTGACATCATGCTGTAAATAGAACTAAGCTAGCCCAGTTACCCATATGTACACGCCGCGAAAATCTGCCAAAACTCTAAAACTACATTGACGCAACGTATCACGTGGCGATACGGATACGTGATACGGATGCGGAAAATTCCACTTGCCAAAAGTCTCTATTGAGAGCTAATAACCTTCGTAAATGAAAATGGGTTAGGGAGAGTCTATAAATCAACACCAACTAAGGCCACAGATACTTGGAGGAGTGGGACCGATGAGACAAAATTTATATAAATAAACTATATAAATTTAAAGATAGATTATGTAAGATGGGGTGTTCCAACATAAATAAATATCTCCAAATATTTTGATAATTATATTAATACCAGATTTTTTTATATTATTTTCTCACATATTATAGTCACTAAATAAACGGCCGTGTTGTATTTAACAAGTTATAACCATTTTAAAATCAATAAAAAAAACAGAGGTTGCCAGGCAAGCTACGCTAACATTTTGAAAGATATGGATAGACACCAAGCTAATAACAAAAGCAAACGGAATCAAGATCTTTGGGACACATACATATTGTTTTAAATTGGAAACAACCGTGTCTAAAGGGTCTACAACCTTATTATGGCATATCTTTACACTATTTGCGTACCTCCGTTTTGTCAAGTAGTTTTGGTCCGATGTTCGCGAAATTGGCACTCAACCTTCGCTGCAACGGCGATATATTGAAACGTTTTGAATAAAAATAGAATACCAATTCCGGCCATAATCAAGGATGCTAAGTTCGGATATGCGCGATTATCGATAGGAACCATTTGTTGGGATATAAACATAATTTAAAGTTTCAGCACAACCGGATAAATATTGTGGCATCTAGAAACTTGATATAACATAATATATTCACACTATTTTGTCCGGTAGTTGTAGTCAACTTTCTAGAAATCCAAACTCAAGCGCCATTTAAACAGCGTCCTCTAGAGTGTTCACAAATTAAAAATGTGATTTTTCGTACAGTGAGGGGTCATAATCCACGAAGTTACGGTCCAATACCTATAGTTGTGACCTCTAGAGTGTCTACAAACAAAATGTGGTCGAACAGACAGGCGGGGACGTCCTACCGGACACGGCGATAACATTGTACAGTACAAAGTGGGTAAGTACTCCTTGGTTTGAAATTAGTCCCGCTTAACCAGTTTATTGGCCGTTCTCCGACTGATTGACAGACCGGGATAATCAGGACTATTTTCTACGAAACATTACAGAAAGCTAGATCAATACACAATTTAGTAACTCATTCGTTAGGCAACTCAACAATTTTTTGGGAACTTTGCAAAAAAGAAAGTATTCTATTCTTGTCAAACGTAGGAGCTTCGGGGATTAATTTTACTAAACCGAAATATGCCGTTCCTACCGGTACAGTTCATAGCAAAGCAAATTTTAAAAAGCACACGAAGTTAATTGGGATGTAACAACGAAACAGCTAACAATTTCTGTATCCAGTATCTTTAATACCAGATTTATTTTTTACGGCTTTAATAGTTTCTGGATGTGTTGTCACGTGCGGTGGCTATTTAGGGCCTCGTAGAAAACACTGCTCAGCATTCTTGAGCCAGAAATCAGTTCCGGACTAATCACTGAAGCGTGCGCCTTCGTGGCTGTGAATTCAACTTTTAATAGAGCAAAATATAGGTGTTTGGGGTACCCTATGTAAGTGCTAAAAATGTTCTGTCATGAAATTTAATATTTTAGACATTTATTTACAAGTGCTTTAGAAGCAAATTTTAAGACCTCGGATGACCTAGGTATTAAGTAGATTAGAACATCCACGATATTTGATAATTTAACAAAGTACTTTAGACTAAATCAAAATTTCGCTTAGACTGAAATTTTCAATTCATTCATTTTCTATTATCACCTTTCGAAACAGTTTCCTAGAACGAACAAGTTTAAATCTTAAAAACAGCAACAAAACAAGTAAATACGTTCTTTCTTTTTTCGATAGTTTAATATCATTTGGTAAATTTCCATGTTTGTACAATTTTAAATATCTACTACAATTACTTCATAAATATAACTATAATATTTAAAACACATTTAATATGGATTAATTCTTTAACAAAAACAATCGAATCAACCATATAAACAAGTACACAAAAGATGAATAATAAGAAGGGGTTGGGGTTCACCACTGTTACGAATATACACACACCAACGTGAAATAAAATTCACTAGAAATGTGTAAAAATTGCCTGTTTCTAGTGTAATATTTAATAATCTCAAAGGGTGAATTAGCGTTACACCGAAAGGATAAAAAAAGAAAAAGGGAAAATTTCTTTTGACAACGTCTCCACTTTTCGGGAAATCTGAACATAAACACTTACACACTCCACATGCTACTGTACGAAGCTATACAATTAATAGTCCAATGGTAAAGTAGCAGAATAACCACAAAATACACATAAAACATACAGTAAATATTAATGTCAATGAGCACATGAATGAGAAATTTATTTTCCTTCAATTTTAAACAGGAACTGGTGAGCCTATATTAAACTGATTTAACGTAGTTCGCGACATCTATGACGTCGATGAAGGCCCAGGGCTGTCAAGTTGTTTACTATGGGGACTTGATGCACTAAAGTCATTATCGGACAAATCACCATCATCACTTTTTGCGGTTTGAGAAAGTTCATCACAACTATCGACATTTACTGATTCATGACTGTCACAGTCATTATTGTCTTTTGTTTCGTCATCAACACATATTGAGACGTCGGCATCACTTTCTGTGAGGGTTTTCTCGGGTTCTAAACCTTTCTGTGCTCTTCTGGCAGCTTCTTCCTCGCGCTTGGTTTTCCTCCATTTGGCACGTCGGTTTTTGAACCAAACCTACAATATGAAAGAATTAAAATATATCACGGTCATGTTACTTTTAATAAAATGCATAAAACGATTAATAAATAAATAACACCATCACAGTGTCGTGGCATTAGTACAATGACATCAATAGGATTTACATCGGTATTAAATTCATTATTGAATATTAGTCCCAACAAAGAAGAAAATTTGAAGTCAGAAAGTCCGACTGTCATTGACCTTCCTGGTACATGGCAGTTCATCAAAAGGAAGAGATAAGGTAAGTCATTAAAGGGCGGTTGTGGTATTAAAGCACGTGGAAGATAAACTTTAAAACGGGTATTGGATGACTATAAGATAAAATGTGGAGTAACTCTGTATGTGTCTTTGATGTTCAGCTGTCATTGATGTGGTCCACTGATCAAACCGTGGCAATTTTCTATAGTGTTTAAAGCCCAGACCTGTAGAGTTGCCGTTCAAAACATTTGTCACCATGTATAAAATCATGCGCAACCCTTTTTTGGAAAACGAAAAATTGTGATAACTATACAATCAATGTTCGGTTTATAAATAGAAAGGTTGATATTTTATAAGGAATTTAAGGTAAACGCTTATATATTCATCAAAGGGAATCTCATGAAAAGATTTTACAAAATACAAGTCCGATAATGCTTTATATAGCTATTCCCAATCCATTGAGTATATAGTGTAGAAGCCTTGATGGAACTGATACAGAACACCTGGTTATCTGACGATGAAAGTAACTAATTCTGGTTTATCTACTAGCTTTGCCTCATTTGTTTTAACTATGGGCGATGAGAATTGATATTGATTGCTTATTATAAACATTTTATATTGAGTTATCAGTGAACAAATGAGACGTTTGGCGCGCTTCATTCTTTGATCTTCTCTCCAATATGTATAAGTAATTCTTTAATTCGGTTGAAGCATCATCGATCAGATGTTCACATCAACAATTTATAAATGTCGATATCGTCTCCAGAGACTCGTCTACGCCTAGATAAAATCCTTCGCTGATATTACTGTTATGCGTTATTAGATTGAACAGGCACACTAACAATTTCCGATATTTTCAACCCTCTAACATTTTAATGTGCTGGATGAGCTCGGTGGAGTTTGGAGAATTGTAAACGATTCTATACAAGGTCCATACCAACGATCCTAATATCGAAGTACGTTACATAGTTTTTAGGTTAATTTTATTAGCGCAAGGGTGCTCCTATATAAAGCGCGAGGTATCATCTGCTAATATCTACCAGAGGACTGTCTCATGTGCACCCCTCTAATGACAAGTCAGTAAATTTGAAACGACTTTCGGGTAATCGTGCAGAAATAAAAACATTACTGTATTACTAACGACAATGGTTAGGAAATAGAATTAATAAATTCTTTGGAATTAGTTTATTTTACCCAAGGCTATATCACCAGCTCTAACACAAACCGAATAGATGGGTACGATAGCGCTCTTAATGTTCGTCTAATTCACTTCAATATCCCGCGAGAGCCAAGTTGACTACCCCGATATCTTTGTGTGACGACTGGACTGGAGTTGCCCGGGGGTACATCGCCTCATTTATTCTTGCTATACCTCGGATTTTCCAGTCCCTTTGTTAGACATCAAGTGAACGTCACTCAAAGGGCATGACAAGAGAGGCTATAGAACAAAGCTGGTCGTGCTGTATGG
The DNA here is from genome assembly GCA_036850965.1 of Patella caerulea. NCBI lineage: Eukaryota > Metazoa > Mollusca > Gastropoda > Patellidae > Patella > Patella caerulea. The sequence goes on along the minus strand of JAZGQO010000007.1, from coordinate 50,514,221 downwards.
TAAATTTGCATTGGAATAACATTTGACAACTGGGGACTTACTGATGTGACAAACGTAATTTTAACAACTGGTCAAATTAAAATCTTTAATATGAATTAACAGGTGCCGTTTTGGTGTCGGTTTAATCTGGAGAAGCCTACTAACAAGAATTCCTAGTAACCGGAGATTCATCATAAATCACCATATCGATCAACGAACTCGCGTTATCGCTCGTTTATTACTCACTTACGGTCTTGCCCGGTTTTAGCAATTCCTAATAGGTTTACAACAGAGTAGAATAGCATTTACCCCAGTATCACGAAAATGATATAAATAATGTAAAACATTTTTAAAAAAGAATAGATTTCTATAAGTAAAACTACTAAATTAGCTATTTAACATAAACCATTGTTTCTTTTGTCTTATATTAAACGAATCTTTGACAATAGCATGGGATAAATCATTGAAACTAATCAGCATCGGTATGATTTAATTATTCTCACAGGGTTTGTCCGGTAGGAAAATGAGAGGACAAATATAATAATTTACGACTTTTAAAGAAATGAAGTGTATAAAAGCTTTCAATTCGATGGTTTATTCGTCAACTAATACTTTAAAATTTCAATATATTTTTTTTATTATGTATTTTTTTTATCCATAATATTTATCATATTATATTTAGTTGAATTTATTATTGCCTCCTAATACAATATAAAAAGTTTATTTTATTATTTTACTTATGTATTAATATTTATGAAATTAAATATCTTATTTTTCAGTAAATTGTTTCTTTTATTATCTCATATTCTAATACAGTCGCGTTTTGTTAATTTCATTTCATATAATTTTACTCTAAATATTCTTATCGTATATTTAGTTAAATAATGCGTCATTTTCTGATATTTCATATTTATTTTCTTGGATATCAATCAAACTATTTATTTTATGGCTTATTTCGCTTGTATTTTACTTTGGTAATAATTTTTAGATATTAATCGAAATATCTACTTAATTGTTTACTTTCAAAACTATCTTATATATTCGTTATTTTTTTATTATTTAATTGATTGTCCTATATTTTCCAATGTGCTTGAAAAATTGCTATATGTCTATGCAGGCATTAATACTTTCTTGCAATTACAGGTCTTAGAATGGTTTGTTTTATCAGTTCAAATGTTTATCTCAGTTTGTCTGTTATTTAGACTTCTTATCTATTTCATCTTTTCCATATCTTTATTTTTATATTTATTCAACTTTCGAAATGCTGTCTGAACTAAATGATACAAAATTCCAGTATTCGTATGTATATCATTTGTCACGGGCAATTGAAAATACAATTAATCGTCGATTAGAAAATGGAAGGTTCACTGAGTATTTTAAGTGTTAAAACGAATGGCCTACTTAGAGGTATTCTTAGCTCATGCGTATTCAACGGTTTAACTGACGTTACGCATTTCACATATTCTGTGCTTTTTTCTGCTAGGTCCGCCCACTTTATTTATATTCTATAAAGTAAAAACTTTCGTTTTATAATTATTGTGTATATTTGGCTGATTATTAACGATCTTGTCGTTCAATCCCGACTCTCTTATGCATTGTTTTCCATACTTCAAAGAATATTATCATTTCATAAAACAAGAAAATCCAATTTATATAAGTTACTGTTTTTGATGGATAGATTACAAAATCATCGGTAATAACGGCTTTGTTCCATTGATTTACTTTGAAGATGAAAATAATTTCGTTCTTGATGCTCGATTGATAATGGAACTTTTGTAGTGATGAAAATACAGTATTTCTACATTAGTAAGGGAGAAACATGGTTTTAATATCATTAGATCGATGGCTATTGGCTTGTCTTCGACACAAACATTAGCTCCAACACGAACTTGTTAATATTCGCTCTTGTCTATCCTTTAATTTAATAGATGCCTTTAGAATGTTTTACATTCAACTATGTTGACTACATGCCGCTTCAATAGTAAAACTCAACAGTGCCTTATGTAAAATATGAGATATTATCTCATTGATAGCGAGGGTCTTATTCTTGTTGTGTTATAAAGTTATTCAATTTAACTGTTATCGTTTCACACTTGATAACTCACCCATTTCAACCAACCCATTGCAACCCAATCTTTGTAAACATGCAAATTACTTTCAAAGGCGGTATAAATTAGACTTCAAAAGTGTATTTATGTCATATTTAGAAATACTAATGGTTTTTGTTTATTTTTAATGAACGCACGAAATCTGGGGCTAATAATATAAGAACGGTTGCACGAGTAAAATAATTAAACGACGTATTGGGGACCAAAATAAATCGTTTTAGATTGTATTGATCTAAAAGATCCTTAAATAGCTTAAATTATTTCAATTTTTTTACACAAAAATACATTTCTGAGAACTAACACTAGTTACACTATAGGTATAGTGTGAATAAATTAACCCAACAACTATATTTAGTAAATTTTTGAGTAAAGAGGTTGCCAACTTGGCCTCTGCCTTGTCAAAATAACAACTTTGAAGATTTTATATTAGAAGGACGATTAGTCTTAGATGACCATATCACATTGCATCGTATGCTAGCTACAATGCACGAAGAGCACTAGCAATAATAAATTATTTATCTCAATGAAGAACTATGCATACCTCGACTCGTTCTTCTTTCAAATCTACTTTAATAGCTAGTTCTTCTCTAAGTAAGACATCAGGGTAATGTGTTTTGTGAAAGGTAGATTCCAACTGTTCTAGCTGTTCTTCTGTGAAGATTGTTCGGTGACGCCTTTTTCGCTTCTGGCCAGCACGTGCAAGATCAGCAGGTGAGAGGAAGCCGGGGAATGGCGATGGATATGCAGCAGCAGCGGCAGCTAAAAGTTACAAGAGGTAAAAATTATTATGACCAAAAACAAAAACATAGACTTATTGGCAATAACTAAAAATTCCCTTTTTTACTTCATTTTAAGACCTGAAGTAGATCCAACATAATATTTTATAGCTTACATGTATATGAAATTTTAATATGTATTTCAGAATATATGCATTAACCATAAATATTGACTGACTTTTTTGACCCCTTTGAAATACGTTCATTAGTGACTGTTTTGTTGTGTATAATAGAAAGCGGTTTTAAAAAATTATGTTAGATATTTATTTAAATCTACCGCATTGCCCGTATTATTCATCTCTTAATTACATTAAATATTTGTTAAGCAGATAAAAAGATAAGACTATTGCTTTTATATCATTGTAAACGATGACTTTATAATGCACACAGGTAAGTCTATATTTTTAAAAAGGACCAACCAAGCTGTTGCATGAAGGATTTAATCTCATAAATTCATAACATATGTGCTTAACACTGACTATACCTTTTGACAATAATTCTATATTTTAGTCACAGAATAATGCATGCTAATGTGAATTTTTATATTGAGGGGATTGTATTATTAAATACATAATTGTATGAATGATTAACGATTTGAACTCAATATTTAAAAAAATATATTCATATCACAAATAATGCTATGCCACATGTTACTGGGGCTTTATTGAAATTCTGAAAATTAAAAATAAAACTCCATATTACATATGTATGTATTATTTATTTATATTTTAATATTTGTTCAAGTATACCCTAATTGATGTGAATATTATCAATAAGTAGCTAGATTTTAAACCGTTTGTAATTTAATATTACCACTATACAATTATTTAACACCATAAATTTCAGTGTTTCTAACTTGTACAGATCTATACCATGTATAGGTAAATGTATTAATATGATCATTTTAAACAAAATATAAACTTCTTTGGACTGATTTCTTGTCGAAAATATTTTCAAAAGCGTTTCTGAATATAGAATTTCCCATCCATTATTTACCTTCCTAGACCCCTCCATTGCATGAACACAATTTAATACGAATGAATAGGTTTTCAACCATATCATAGCCTGACATTGACGCGACTGTATATTATTATTATTTTTTTTTAAATAGCACAAGTTGTCCATTTTATTTATAAGATTTATGATAATCAGTAATATTGATATGGGTTAAGGTGAAAACTGTTGTTGAGCTCCCGTCAAGGTGGTGTTTCATCGCCGTCGATTTGTGTGAAAATAATGAAATTTTGAAACGGTACCACCAGAAACGATCTCTATGTGGTGAACCCAAGGGTAAGTAGAGATGTTATCAGTGAGGATCAGTTGGCTTTTGATATTAAAAACAGTTAAACATCAAACCAACCCTTGTCTCAACACTATTATTTTCCAATCAAAAATCTCGGGTTTCTTTGTGTGTAATTTCTGAGAACTATCCGATTTAGACGACACTGTGCGTTAATTATAGAGCAAGGTGATAGTGAACGCGTCAAATATAGAACGAATCATCTTAATCGGACGCGGCCAGCCGTGCATTGTATGAACGTTGAAGGGAGCAGTAGGTATCCTTGTAGAACACCAACTTCAAAATTATCATATATTTTTTCTCGTTCGTGTTAAAAAATATAAATCAAGGAATTTAATACCATCATAGCTATAATCGACTCTTGACGTGCCCACAATAATTTATCCCGCCGTCTATACATTCCATTTTGTAGATTGTGTTATTATATTTTATATTCTTTATTGAAAGCTAAGAAGCCACATAACCAGGTGACAAAGTGGGCGGCCACTTTAGCATGAAACTGACAAGATATCAAAAGTGAAGATTATTGTTGTGTTTACTTGAAACCCGCCACTTATCAACAGTATTAGTTATTTAGATAATATAATAATTCTTCACACATAGTGATATGTGTGACAATGCCCACTGATTTACAATTATTATTTTTACTTGAATATATAAAAATACCGAAACCTAAGATATCTCATTGGCATAGTATAGATTATTATTGAAGACAATCGCCATATTAAAATGTTGTCATTTCCGTATAATAGAGCGCTGAATATAATCTATTTCATCATCATATTTCAACCGCTGGCGTTTCAAGAAACGGTAAATAAGTTTATGTAGAAGATATTATAAACTTACTGCTATGTACGTATTTAAAATCAAACATAAGGTAGAATGTAATGTTTTCTTATAGTAAGTGCAGGAGGACCGCACTACACGAAAAACAAAAACCTATAAGATTAACCTGCCGAAAATATCAATTCAAGTGAGTTTGTAAAACATAAAAATAAACAAAAACCATTAGTCTTTTCTCGAACTAGAGTATAAATTTCTAAAGTGTCAAACTATGTTAATAACCAAGTAATTTTCTTTGATTGTTTCTTTATTTGTATAACAAGGGTCACACGTGGTTCGGTTCCCTATCCTTAAATAAACAGTCAAATACATCTAAAGCACTTATTACATATTAGCGACGTAACACCTAATTCTTACTACAAATATCAGTATTCAACTGCTAATTAATGTTACTCAAAGTCTTTAACACCAGTTTTAATGAATTCTTACAAAATATCAATGACACCAATGTCATTTTAGGTGTGCGATCTTAAGTATTCTGACTTGAGCACTTTTGAAGTATGCCTGTACTCTTGTTTATTATCGTTTCAAGTTGACACATTGAACATAAATTTGAGCAAGGAATAATTAAATAATAATTATGGTGAATTATCATTGTAATTCATGTACAGTTCATTGTATGAAATATCGCATATTTATCATAAATAGTCATTTATTCGTTTCATTCACATTTTCCTATTAATACGTACTAGTATTTATTAGTAATTGTAAATAAAGGAATCGACCTTTTACTGTAGAATTCGTAAGAAGGTGTAGTTGCGATCGAGACATTTGGAGCCATTCGTGTTTCTTTTAACAGAATTATAAAAATACATCTAAGTGCCGATGATTACCATTAAGAAACCTTTCTAAGGGTAAAACTATCAATTTTCTCCAAAGATTACACACCTCCTAATCTTAAGTGCTCAATCAAAATCTATTGTGGGGCTTAAGATTATTAGAAATATCTAGGATAAAAACACCAAAGGATTTTAAGGTGATTATATCTTAAATTATCTAGGTTCAGGCTATAAGTAATAATAAAAGGACTGCTTATTTCTCAAGATGTTTTTAAGTATTAGTAATAAAAATAATTGATGTATAACTATAGTTATAAAAGTTCATCTACATTGTTCGCGGATATAAACAAACCAAACACATACTTCTAAAAATATCAACTATAAATGTCCTATGTTTGTTTGCATGTTTTACATATAAAAATGTAACTATGAATAGACATCAACAAAATTAGAAAATAATATCCATGCTTCTCATTAATAATTTATTTTCGCATTCTCCTTTGTTTGCGTCTTTAAAAAAAAAAAACGTGTTGTTGATAATCGTTTTGTTTCAAATCCATGATTGTAAAAGATGGTTCATATTTAAATTAAATGTAGAGACGACTACATTTTTGTGTTTGAATTTGTGGAAATATAAAACCGTGATTCCTAAATGTCACGAGTCAATAGTGCCCCGATGGTAACTGTTACCATATGAAAGAGACATTTAGAAAAATTGAATTAAAGAAGCCTTTATTTCTTTGGCTATCTGACAAGCTGAGTTAGTTTCTAACTATTTTAGGTTAAACTTATTATGCTTAAATGGCGAAAATGACTTCTTTGCAAATAAAATGGAGCGTTTATATTTGTAAATTGTGTTAAGCCAGATACAAATTATGTTTTAGGGAATAAAGGAAGCCATTTTGAAACGCAGGGAAACCTTGTGAGCTGCCAATCTTCACGACTCCATCTAAAAACTATTAATTTATTTAATACAGTGTCTAAAATACCTCACTTAAAGGTTGTCTTTCTCATTAAACGCGTAATGTAATATACCACTATATAATCGGCGAAATGTCAAAAATATGACCTAGCTTGACGGATAATATTACTGATAGTATATTTACTAGGTGTTGACATTATTTCTAAAAATGAACAATTAATATTGAACAAACAAAATACATTCACTTATAGACGTTTTAATCACAACAATGCTATATTCAATCAATTTAGCAAGTGCCTACTATTTAAATTAATTTTTTACCATTTGGTTATAATATATATTCTTAATGTGAAACTTTTCCTCATCATTAAAACCCCCACACAAAAGCATCTTTCTTAAAATTATTTCCTTATCAAATATCCTATTGATAGATTTATTTTAACTACTCAAATTTTGTCTCTTAACACTATAAAATAAAATATATAGCCAAAGGACGTTGAAATTTAATTTAAATTTAATTAAGAGTAACTTAGATCATCATTATTAGGCACTTTCGAATGAGAAAATTATACAACAAAGAAAATAAATAAAGATCACAATTAACAACTATCACATTTACAAGATCACAACAACTATCACATTTGCAAAATTTGCTAAAAATGCGTTCAGTAACAATATAAATAGGTCAATTCTTTAGAAAGGATTTTTTTAAAGAAAAGTGAGTTCAAAAATATAGAAAAAAAAGAGATTAATTGTTGTTACTCACCAAATAAGTCGTAGGGACCTGGGGTGATGCCTGGATATGGGAAATAGGCTGTTGGTCTGTGGGCTGGGATGGGCCGTGGAGCCAAGATGCTGTCGATACTAAAAAGTGATGGGGAACCTCCTGCTGCTGAGTTCGCCATGAGAGCGGAATGACATGATTTGAGTTGTCCGGCGGTGTAATAATACGGCAGATGAGGCATCATGGCAGCGATCGAGGATGGATTCATTTCTGATAAAGTCCTTGCAAGTCTTGAGTCAACGGACATACTATGCTTAATAAACTGTTTTCAAATTAATCAGGAACAGTTGCTGTCTATATGAAATAAATATTTTCCCTGGAACCTTCTTCACTATAATCCACAACTCTTCAGCATGAAAAACACAAAATCAGTTCTAAACTAATGATGGCGGTCCTTGTTCAAGCTAGTCATTAGATTAAACAGTTTTTTTCCTTTAAAATATGATACATAGGTACGTCGCTACACAGAGGTGTCTTTGTGCTAACACGATGCTCGACTATGACATATGACACATCGGAGTATAATTTGCTACTTATACCGGCCTCCAATAGCTCAACAATTGCTTAGCACAAAAGGATTTCAGCATCTACACATAATTTTATTATTCTTTAATAAAATTATCCTCGGTACCTCCCAGTATCTGTAAAGCTATTGTGTTTTATCCATTCATTTTCGTACCATAATCTTCCCTCGAAGTGATCACTTTTGTCACGGTCCTTGACTGACACGCAAACCCACCAATCAGAAGCGGTCTTTCCAAAAGGGGGCGGTTCTGGTGTCGTTTTAATGCATATTTATCAGAGAGGATTATAGCGGATTGTGTGTGACTAATGCTATAGGATAATCAACGGTATTGTTCTATAACTTGTTAGACAACCTGCGAAAGAAAATATTTATCCACGAAAATGAACTTAATTAAAGAATCCACTTCGCAACAAATAGACTTCACTTACTTAAAGTAAACTGTAAATCTCTAATGATATTAACTTTTAAAAAATTGTCAAGTTCCGATTAAATTAAAGTATCATCATGACCACAATTCTAAAATGCTTTAATTTTAACCTATATCACATCAATTTTATTTACGTTGTCCGTGTTAATCATACAATTGGATAATGTTCTCTGCATTTATAAATAAAAATATTTTTAATTTACAAAGAGGCTATTTCAAATAAAATTAACGGCCTAATTGCAAGATAATGACACCAAGATATTATATATTAATTGTATTTCTCGTTATACTCAATTTAAGTATTGAAACCTATTAAGATAATTTAGTTTTCATTTTCACTGTGTTTGATCTTCTATCGAATTCAGTATAATAATATCGGGAATGAACTGTCTACCTCAAAAATTCAAAGCCTTTCTGATGTCTCAAATTTCCATCTTTTTTAATATTAATGTTAAGAATAATATTCTAAAATATAACCAAACGCGTTTGATTCTCTCCACAAGACTGCTTGATTAATTCGATTTCCTGTTATAGCAAATACTTAGCCTTGTATTCAAATAATATATGGAATTGAAAATCTTGGTAGAATGGGTGGAATTATACCTCCAGCGCCTTTTCAAACCATATTGCATCGTTCAAGAAATGTAACCATATACGTGTCAACTGATAGTTTCTTTTTTGCAAGTTAATAATGGACTGTATAAATTGATAGTTGCAGTTAGAAGTTTCTTTATTCGGACTACTCAGTTACATCCCATTTATAATATGGAAAAAGAATCATTCTATTTCATTTGATTTGGGTAGATAAAATGTAAAACCTCACACAATATTTACCACGACAGAAAACGATTTTCCCATCTAAATGTAATGAAAAAAGTGTTAATTATGTGTAACTTGTTCATAGCAAGGCCTGAAGGAAAAATAATGTAGAGTTATCCGCCCATTATGGTATCGTGAAAACTCCCAATCGCCAGACCTATTGTTGCTCTATGTCTAATTAATTGTTCCTAACATCATTAACTACAACACATCACACAAAAAGGTTTTCATTTTATATACAATTTCATTTGGGAAGATTTTTCCAATAAACAAAAATTATTATTTAATAATTGTAAATATTTTTCTTTGATCGTTCAACACGAAATTATTTTTTGCTTGCGTTTTCACGCTAACACCCATAAATGCATATTAAAGATACTCATTTGAGAATTTAAAATAAAAAAATATAGCTATTGGTAAGATAAATGATTTATTATTCCCTTTTTTCACAGACACCCCATTCTAATGTATTGAATTTTGAAAAAAGTGTATACACTTAATGACTGCATGTATGTAAACTGTTTGGTTTATCTTAATTGTGATCATTTCCATCTTTGTCAATTACGATTTGTGAGATTTATGGTTAAGAAAAGAAAAAAAATGGCGGAGACCAAGGAAACAGTTGTTACTTAGTGAAGTAAATCTATTTTGTGTAATTACGTGTCTGTATTTGGTCAAGAGGAACACCTGTATCTGTTTGAATTGCGTCTGTTTAAAGGTAATTCGAAAGTTGTGATAGGCGAGTCTAGGGCTATTAGATAATGTGTTACTGGAGAGAAGAACAATACCCTCTTCAAGATTTCCATAGTTTTTCTTAATAGAAAGCCCCCATCTCAATCTCCTTAAATTAAAACACCTCTTTAAGTGATTCGGTCTAAGATTCGCCAAAAGCCAATAAGATTCTTCGATTTAATCTCCTCTCGAGGAACAACTCGCGCTAAGAGTGTGGTATAAGGGATGGGGAACCAGCTAAGCCCCTGTTCTAATCCTTATTTTTAATGGGTTTGAAGCTGCTATTCTATCGACTATGAAACGGCTGTGTTCGGCTTATCCCACTTGACGACAAATACATTTGATACGGCCTTTTCTGTTCAGTTCAGATTTGACGAGCAATTAACACAGCATGGACATTAAACTAAGAAAGTCTCGATTGAAATCCTATCATAATGAGAAAATACTCCGCTAATAATAACGTAATTTGAATTCACCTAAAGCGGTGTTTTTAATTTTAAATCTCAAGTTACCAGTCACCAAAAGTGTGATGTTACATAAAATGAAACATAAACATATTCATTTTGTAAATTTTGTTTTAAAAAAAAAAAGTTTATTCTTGTGCATTATTGGGCAGAAGTGCACATTTGGATCCATTTTTGGAGCTGGTGTTTCATGGTGCATACTATATAAAACGATTAATCGATTTACAAAGAATAGACAATGTTCAGAATATAACAATATATTATGTTTTTATTTTTTTTTTCACAGACAATGAACAAGAATGATTAATTAACAAGTTTCCAACACACCAAACAATTTATCTACGATGTCTATATCTTTAATATTATTATATGATATTGCAGCCATATTTATGCGGGGTGACTTGATTAGGACAATGAATGAACTCACAACTTCTGTCTTGCTGCGGGGAGGAGACTGTCTATTATACATTACGAAGAATTAAGTCCCAGGCTAAATGGTTGGCGATAATATCATGGATTTCATTCAAGTATAAAACAGAATAATCGAACTATCTATTCCTAATAGGTTATTAGTCTAAGCGATCATGCAAGCAATTTGTCTCATTTTCTTTTGAAAGGTTCTCCAACTTTCCCCAGACAATACAACATGGGCAATTCAATAATAAGATGAAATTCAGTGCGAATAATATAAAAAAAATATATTTCAAAAGAAACGATTTAATGTCTGGGTATTGGGAAAATGAATGTTTGATCAAAAAAGAACATAGTTTAGAAATCCTCACTGGACTGCGACGAAAAGCCGCTTTGTATGGATTCCATATCAGAAGCGGAATAATATTATGAGTCGCTGATAAATTTATCATTTAATTTGTCTTAATACGAGAAGGCATACTTTCGGATCTCTATTAACTCGCACAACCCTTGTTCACGGTTAGAAATATCGTCTTTACAACATTCAAGTATTCTCCGCTAAGACTATCGACCTGTATTTACAATGTTTCAGATCTTGTTTGCTGTCATCAAGACGCGCGATGATCACAGCATACTTCTTCCTATATTCAATCAATATATATATTTATTCCAAATGCTGTAGGAATATTCGTGCCGTTTTGAAAAAAAGAAATCAAAATATATTTTGTTGATTATTATATAATTCATGCGGTAATATAATGGACAAGACATTAGTTGTTAATGTTTCTTAATTTAAACAATTTATTTAATTTGTTTTCTTTTATTTAGTAACTATCATTCGTTTTATTCGCAAACTGGTACTGAAGAAAAATTCAAGGGTAGTTATCATTTTGTAATCCTTGAACAACCAACAAAAGTGTAACAGATTGAGGGTTTAAAACCAACAATTAGGTCTTTATAATAAAACAATATATCAACTGATTACAAAGAGTTCCCAAGAACAATATATTAAATAAATAGCCGTAGCATATTATGTTAATTTTTGAAACAAAAAGGACCCCACTAATAAAATATCAATTAAAATATTACTTAAATATCGTTTAGATGATGGTTTAAAACTAGCATAATATTAATTCAAAAAGACCCCCCCGTGCATGAAATATCATTTTTTTAAAAATATCATCGAATAGATGGTTCAAAACCATAGCATCAGTGTTAATTGATATAACATGGCCTCTGTGAATCAAAATACCAATATTTTAAATACATATAACTTGATAGAGGTTTTAAAGCCACCATTATCATATTGTCTGGAACATAGAAGGGCCCCCGTTAATAAGATATCAATACTTTACATAAATTATCATTGAATAGATGGTTCAAAACCAGCATTGATGTATATTTATTAGTACAAAAATGGCTTCTGTGAATAAAATATCATTCAAAAGACTCTTTAAAACCAGCATTGTAACAAAAAAGCCCCCCCCCCCACACACACACACTGATATATCAATATTTTAAATATGATTCGATAGACTTATAACTGGTTTTATTGATGGTGTTGTTTATGATTATTTTCTCACAATTCGTGGCAAATATCCTCACCCTTACATGATTTTAAGATAATGAAAGTATTTCATGTCGCCGCCACGTGGATTTTTACGACCATATTATACACCTACTAAAGAGAATAATAAGTCATTTTTAAAATCTACAGAGTGCATTACTGACTAAATAACTTCCATTCCATAGTTAACTCTATAAAAAAGAACTCAATATACGCAAAACACCTAGAGCAAATTGCCTTCTAGGGATTATGTACGTATGTATAGTTCCAGGCAGGATTTGATCAAGGTAGATAATAACCTTTTCTAGCGGTATTCTTGAAAGATACAGCAGACGATCTTTATCGCGATTTTTTTTAAAGACCTTCTATCTTGTTTTCATCTGTTTTACAAGAATAAGATTTGGATCATATAAATTTGATTGTCTTTACAAGTAGCCTAGGTATATAATATAATTTGACGAATAGCGTGTGAAAGAGATAAAAAATAAAGATAACTATGTGAAATCTAACAATAACAATAGCCTTTAAAGATATAGTTGTTTAAATGTGGGGTGTATGAAATTAATGATGTAAAAATGTGCTGGGGTTGTAGACATGGGTCGTATATGTACTTAAGCCACAGTATATCATTAAAAATATCATTTGATTACATTTATAAACAGGAATTTAAACTTCCTATTGTAGTTATTGGCTACAGAACCATATTTTAGAATATGTGGAAATTCTATTTATGCAAGTAACGTTTGCAGTTCTAGAACACTTGCATTAAAGATTGATTACTCGGCATATTCGTATCAGAAACCGTGGTAAAAACCCTTCGGTGGGAAACCCAGAATTACTTTAAGGAACCGACGAAAGAAAAAAGATTATAGCTTGGTAATATTAGCGTGTTTATTTGATCCCCAAAGACTGGATTATAACACCGTCATTTATGTTCTTTTTGGACGAGACAGCAGACTTGATTGTAAACATGATTAAAGGATTACAATTCAAGGAACGTTTAAATCTTAAAAAAAACATGTAGTCTGAATCAATTGATACAATGTAGCTTAAAATATCCAATAAAATAATGAGGAAATATCAATTTTTTGCTGTTTCGATTATTTTCTCCCTATGAATAACAAGCCCTTTTCTGACGACACACAGTCTGAAGAAATTCTAAATTAGAATTAGCCCTTTGTCAAAGAAAATTAAAAGACTCGAAAAAAGAAAAACAATATTCTTAGGTGCACGAGCAATTTCAGTTTATCCCATAATATCATACTCTCCTACATTTCATAAGATATAAAACTGATAATAAATGGCTTAAGCCGAGTCGTTAATGCACATAAATCTTATCAAAATGTACAAACATGTGGTTATTATTAATTCTACCATTGCATTAGTTGTAAATACAATATATACCATTAATTATAATACCTATATGTACAGTCAGTTATTATCTTCCCTAATACACTTAGAAATAAGTTACATTAAGACGAATCCGTCGCTAAACCTATCTTTAAAATAAACAATCCTGATCCATTGAGACTATCGTAATCCCCCAGAAAGATTAATCTTCAATAGCAGCTAGCAAGATAAACGGATTAACCAATCTAAATGATCAGTCTTAGCACACAATTATATGATCCACGGGCGTTAAAAAAACAATCTATATGTATATAAGGTCATATACCCGAAGATCAAAGATAGACTCATAAAGTGCCGCGTTAAAGGACATTTTACAATCTTGTTTTAAATGGCTATTTATTTAGGTCAGTATGTTTAGTAGTCTCAAGGTCAATGAATACAACAGTACATTTATTGGCTATTGGAACTCCTATCAGATGAAACGTGGCACCACCTGTTTAATCAGAACGTTTCGATCGCCAATAAAACCACTCTTTTTTATCAGATGCGGGTGTTCTATTACCGGTATAGAAACAGCCCGTTGCAGTTGTTTGCCCGGCCATTCTTTTACAAATAGGATTGATAAAATATAATTGTGTTCCAGAATTAAGGCCTATACTAATCAAAATTTGCAAACTTCCAGAAACACGCACGAAAATAATTTCGATTTCAAAATCGTCTGATGTCAACATTATTTTGAAACACGTAGTCAGTATCCCACAGCCACACAAAGCTGTGTTGTATGGATAGACAAATCCATCAAATCAGTAATATTCTGATAAACAAGTTCTAGAATTGTTCGGGTGAACCATGCCACACTTTCATGATAAAGTCACTTGTATGTGTGTACGATAGCTGTGTGTAGAACTCCCACAACAAAAGTTAACCCCCACCCGATTATTCCCAGCGAAGATTACGAGATAAATTTCACATCAAATTACAGCTCCGTGCATTCAAAATAATAGCAGTTGACGCCCCCTCCCCACACCCGGGAAACAAAATGCCTTAACGGTACTGCAGTGGGTTAACTTGTACGAAATCCGTCACGATATTTGTTCTAATTTAACTTTCAAGAAACCACGTATAATCACACAAATTTGCTCAAAAATTCAAATGTTTCGTCACTTATATGAAGATTTAACAGTGGACAGCTTTGGCTATATAAAGACAACCACATGTACACTATGTTTTTTTTTGTAAATTTCGATTTTTTACCCCCATTGCACATTTTCATTAATTTGCCATCAAATAAGGTCTTCATTATAAATTTATTCGGTATATTTTGATATTAAATAATTTTCATTAATTTGCCATCAAAAAAGGGTCTTCATTAAAAATTTATTCGGTATATTTTGATATTAAATAATATACGTGAGTCTGAACAAAAATCACGTGATGTTTTATATCGTGTATATTCGGAATCTAATTTTGTGCAATCACCCTTACATCAAAGTCAATCATTCATATATTATGTTTTACATCCACAAGTTTTCAATACTTTAAACAAAGAATTATAATTATAGCAATTATGGTTAAACAATTGAAAGAAAATACAATGGGAATTATCAATAATATAATATATTGTAATATAAACATATATTATCTGCTTTAATGTCCATGTTTGCCCTCTCATTAGCAAAACATCTTTATAGCAATTGAAATGCTCTGTTTTTGCGAACAATGAGCACATAGTTTATCTAAGTGACACGCTGTTGGCAAACCTAACACAAAATCGAGTTGCTTAGAAATATCCATATGATAAAATGGAATGTTGTGTTCTTTCTGTGTTGATAAAATATGAATGACTCTAGTATTATTCCCTGTTACTACCATGCCAGGGGACAGTTAAAAATGTCTCATATTCAGTTCATTTTGATATTTCGGACTGGTACAGCGAAGACTAATGGTACAGTTTACACAAATTACTGACGCGAGGATTGTCAAACGATTTTAAAATGGAAAATTAAGATTTAACGTTAAATTGCATTGGCAACAATACTTACGTTTTTGGACGGGTATTATTTCAGATAAATTCGCAAGTGCTCAATTAACTTATTTAATTTAACAAAAGATCCCTAATGGTAATTAATAGGGGAAATTAGGGAACCACACGTCAAGGTAGCAATTCACGTGAATGTCTTTATATAAAAAAAATAGTACTCTGGTGATATTTCGTGTCAACTTTTATTACAGTAAAAACAATTCGTCAATTAGTTGATAGCACCCATTTACTAAATGTTATAATTAAATTGACACGTAACAGATGAAAAGTCAAATATTAAATCAATTACCTAACAAAAAACCAGAATTACTATTATATGTAAATTCGTATACATTTTCAGCGTTTTTGATTTTGTAGAATACCGGAGACTAGATCTCGAATAGAGCTAATTCTTTAATGCCAGATGAAGCCAATGATATGTAAGTAGCAGCTACTGGAAAGATTTAACGGGTATAATATTAATTCAAATATTCATATCCCGATATCCAGAGTGTTGTAACATATCAATTGATAAGATGTACATAATAATAAATACAAAGCCCGGTATCCACCTTAGCCCCAGGTTCTTAATACGCGGGAAGTTGTTTAGTTAGTTTGGTATGATCAGATGTAAGTCTTGTAAGTCCCCAGGCTGAACATCTTCAGTATCGAAAAATTGATAGGTATATAGATAATTCTCTTTGTTCATCAATTGATTAGCATGATTTTGGTTTCAAGCTAAACTACTATACGTAAATTTATAACCCCAAAAGGACTTTTGCGACCCCGCGGCAATTGCTATATCTCCTAAACAACTTTTGTGAACGAACAATATTTACATTATGTAAAATTTCTATTAAATAGTCTGATCAACCATGAGATTTCTTACTTAAAGTATGTCCTTGTATCATTAATGGGAATATTACCGTATTCATTACGTCATAGGTTATTAGTATTTGGATTAGTAAATAAGAAAGGTATAATACTGTATATTCCGTTAATCCCACGGTGCAAGTCAGGATGCCCCCCCCCCTACCCACTAACGTCGGTATATTTAACTGTTTCCAATCACCGACGAAACCAAAATTTCACGAAAACAACAACACTGTACTTTAATTTTCTTGTCTTGATATGGCAACATTTCACGTCCTTATAACTATCATTATAGGTTTAATATTTCTGATTCAATTTTATAGACACTCAATGGAGTTCTCTTCCTGAGAATATTAGTCAGCAATCTCCACCCATCTCTTTCAACGTGTCGCTTAAAAACGACTGTTTAAATGCCGCAACTGACTCATAATATTAGGAATGCTTTATTATTATATCAAGCGAAGCATTGGATAAACAAGTATAACACACATTTGGGTTTATTAAACGGAGTCTTTCCATCCCCCCGTCAAACTTCTTCGTACATTTGGTCGCATTTTTAAAAGACTAGATGGAAATGGTGCAATTTGTTCACACATGTACCCACACAGAGAAAGTATTACTTTTGGTATCGGTGATGGCTCTGACATCTTTCTAACAAAAATCCCGCATTACAAGTTTTGAAGAAATTGCTTAATGAATTTTGCCCTGTTAACCACTAATCACGCATAAATTGTAGCTCCGACATAATATACCGACATTGTGCAATAAATGGACTGAAAACGGGGAAGTCATTGGACTCACCGTCTCCGTGTTATAATGTTTCACAAGAAATTCGAAATAATCACGTTAAAAATGCACCTTCTATCGTTTTCAAAGGACTGGTTGGGGTATCCGTTAAAACCCGCGGCCTATATCGTATTCAAAACGTTTTCCGATAAGGGGGAATATGCAGACTGTGAAACGAAAAGTCACGGATCATATATTTTAAAGAAGCTAAGTCTCTAACTCAATATCATCCAAAATCTTCAACATTGAAAAGACGAATTATTTGTCAATTTAAATCAATATTGATGCTGTGATCTTAGCATAATACTAGATCTTTCCGATCTGTGAAATATTTTCCCTTGGGTTAGGGTTCGGGTTAGGTTTAAAACTATTCTGAAAGGTTTGGGTTAGGGTTAGGGTTAGGTTTATCTAAAACTATTTTGAAGGGTTTGGGTTAGAATTGTGGCTATAACACGAAAAGATATTTCACAGATCGGAAAGATCTAGTATCGTGCGTGATCTTACCCGGAGAAGAAGGGCTTCTGATATCCAATATTTAAGACAAAATAAACATTTTACCATTTGTACACGAATCGTATACCATAATGCGTTTCAGACCCAGTTCTAGCAAGAGACTCGAGGAACGAGGCTAGAAACATTGCACCAAATCAAACGGCGATGTAGACTAGAATAAACACACGCTAGAAATTTCCTTATTTCGCCGAACATAACTGATTTGAAATTAAATTAAAAATTGAATGTAAATCAGTTTATATACATTCATATTATAGTATTATATACGTTGCAACGTGTGTCAATTTTAGCTATTTATCTAATTCGAATCTACGCAGTGGGCTCTTGAGGTTCCACAAACTTTGTATATATTCTACATTTTACGTAAACACAGCGGACATAACGGAAGGTCGGATGCATACTAATATTGTGCTTCATCTAAATACTGGCCCTGAGTGGGTCGACAAATCTGGCTTTATATACCGTGTCACTTTTTGTTCAAAGCGCATGAGGAATTTGACGGCGGAAGTTTGATATGAACGGGCTTTGAAATAAAATATTTTTTTTAAAAAAAAATTGTGTCCTCTAGTGGGTCGGTCTACAGCATAAAACGCGATTTTTCTATTCAATCATCCAGGAAATCAGTCTGATACGTGCCAAAATACCCGAGCTTTGCCAAATACATATAAGTGTTAAATTTAATTAAAAGTGGATACAAATTGTGACCCGTAGGTTGTCCACAAACAGCATGTAAACGGACGGATATGGGCAACGGCATGAACGTAAAAAAATCGTACATTCCAGTATTCTGTTGACGAACATTAAAATTCAAAACATAGAAGGGAAAATATATATTGAGAAAACAATCCGAAATTGGTTCTTTATTGTGCTCAAGGGAACAACTCCACTGAGTTTTTAGAATTTTTAATGGAAATAACTACCATTCATGTGTGACTATGTTCTTAATTAGGCATACGGCATAAACTATTAGATATATATTAGTAAGTGCAGGGGGACTGCACCACACACAATTCTACACAAAAAGAGTGAATGACACTAAGACACTACTCAATCACGTTGACGATTCTGGTCACGGGATCAGATAACTTGATATGAGTTACAGCAGCCAACGTGAACTATGTAAAACTATTCTATTTCACATCAGCACCTCGATATTTTGCACTTGACGTTAGGTTCTTCTAAATCATTAATAAAACTATTGAACTCTGTATTGTTCTAAAATCCGTTTTATACGTCCACAATGAGGACATCTATTACCGTCGCCCCTGTCTGTGTGTATGCATCGCCTACTACAGGCCGCAATTCTTAACTAATCGTCTTCAAACTTCACATACGTATTTCTTATACCCCAAGGATGACCTATGGACAGACCCTACACCCATTTCTTGTATATGTTTGTCGTCTACAGGCCTCATTTCTTACCGTAAAATCCCAATTTTGGGGTGCATGTGTATGAGAAATATCTTTGTAAACAGTATCTCATTTATGTACCTAATGCATTAACAACAAGAAATGTGTTATAAAGGGCTATATATTAGTTATAATATGGATACCATTTTTTTTTTAGTAAACTCTTTAAAATTCCAATCTAATTAAACACAGATCCTATTTCGTTTCGTTTTTATATTTCAAAATTTGATTTTACTTGTCTTTGCTCCAACAGGATCTGGTAGAGTTGTTATCATTGACTTATTCTGTATGATATGCTGCTTTAGCCAATGTAACGGTCTGTTACGGCGAGCTTTAGGCGTGTTTGAAGGGAACTGTGGGTAATCAACTAGTAACATCAATGCCGATTGGTTAATCAAATGTCTGACGCCATAGTGTTAAAGGGCGCTCGTATGACCTTTGACGTGAACTCCCACTATAACTTGTGAGATAGCCATGCAGTGTAACCCGTCGAAAGTATCAAAAAAGGAAATCAAATAAAGATCTGCATTTTAATCAGATTGTGAAAATTCATTTCCGCGATCAATCACTGCATTCATTCGATTTCCAATTGAACTTTTCGCTTTATTTGTTGATGTTCACATTCCATAGGCTTAAATAGCAACTTATAATTTTCATATGGGTCAATTGGCACTCCGATGGCGGGATTTTACATGGAGTTTTTAATGTTTATTTTTTTCGTTCGGTGCATAATCGTCCGTAACCAGTATAGCAATTAGGCCGATAATCGTGGGCTGGTACGTCATCGATGCACCGATGAATGAATTCCAAAGCACGTGTAAGGAAAACCATGATAACATTATCAAAGAAAAATACATTATATCTATGCACGGCCCAAGAGCCCACTATCGCTGAAAAAATATTGTCACACTCAAAATATTAACCATAGACAGGCATTTACCTAATTTAAATATGCCTGACATTCGAAACCTATCTATGATTGACTGCAAATTTCGACATGGGCCTTCTTACGCGGAAGGCGCTTGGAAACGGTGATATTTCCTCGGTCATTGCTAGATTTTGCAGGCTTGTCGGTTTCAGTCTCAGGGATTTGATCGGACAGAAAGCGTAGCATGCACAGATTAACCATACCAACACAGCTATAGAAAGACAACATGATCGACATATAAAATCCTTCCTGTATACCCCTCGAGCGGCATTTACACTCTCAAAACTAACAGCAAACGTTTTTGCTGGGGTACACGGTTGGACGAAAGGTTTCCCGCTAGTATTTTCGTATTCCAGTTCCTTCAATCGCGCATGGTCACGTTCGTAAGTGGATGACTTGATATGCTCCGAACAAAGGGGTACAGGTTTCGGTGGAGACCAGTGATTCTCGCTTGTTGACATCGCAATGTCCAGGCCTTTCTGCGTATTGACTCTCTTGGAAAGTTTTTTTTTTTAAAAAAGACGCGTCCTTGGTAGTAGAAATGCATCCCCAAGCTACACAATTGAACATGTCTGCTCTTCCTGTAAGTTAAGATGACGTCACCAACGGCAAAAACCAAAACGAGGATGCAGATGTACATACAATTAATGTCCATTAAGGTTTTTTGGTACGTTTTGTTTCAGAATGAGCCAACAAAAGGCCAATATTAAACTTATATATTTCATATTAAACCACCTTTTTGAGGCAGCATTCTCTTTTTAGTACCGTGTAAGCTTAAGTTAAGAAAGGCCTACATGCTTAATTGTAGTTGAATGTGACATATAGGAATGTTATAAATAACAATAATCAGTCGTTGTATTGAAGAAAAAAAAGATAGTTTTCATTTTTAGGGCAACGAAACATAATGCTGACAATATATATAGTAGACAAAATATATATATAATAGATAATAATATGTACGGTAGACAATATGTAGACTGTCTAAACCCAGCTATCAAAGTATTATATTGATGTATACACGATCGGCGGTCACGGTGGGTAAGACGCTGGCTCGGCATTGGCCGAAGAAGTTCACTCAGATTTTCCGGTGTGCCCCCCCCCCCGTCAGTAATATAGGGCGGAGGGCCTGTCTAGTCATTCGGATGGGGCAAAAACCCGAGGTCCTGTGTACGCATTGACGTGCACGTAAAAGATCCCCTGACAGTTGGAATTTCATATAAGAGTAGGCCGTAGTATCGCTGTCCGGGCAAAAAGTTCTTTATAGCTCACTGTATGGCGTATGGCCGTTTTCTTCATTAGTCCAGTTCGGGGCAGAACAGTCGGAAAGTTAAACCTCATTGCATTTTTGATATTACATGAGCGCGTTAGCACGATGGCTATATCTATATATTACACAATGCCTAGAACGAGACCATTACATAACTTAAAATATAGACACTATCTTGCACGTGCATTTCTATGAAATACGTCACGCGGTTCCAATATTTCAACTAGTATATATAATGTATGCTTGCCACATTGCTCGTACCTACCATTATTTGAAATAATGGGGCACCTAAGGATGACGTCACATCTGTATTTTAAAGTATTATATTGCACGTGTGCTAATGTATAAATACTCTGAAATATCGATGTGAATAGATAAACACAGATGCTCGATAAGATTGCTTGTTTTCATAACATGCTTTTTACTTTATTTAATTAATATTCAGCTTTACATGTAGATATTCGCCATGGTGGGCAAAGATTAGATAGCAAAGGTGTGTTGGTTATTAAATTTTACTTATCAATACTTTTTTTTAAAATCGCGACGGAGGTTTGTGTATGTTCAATACTCATTTTCTAAATCTTTATGCGGCAAATATATGTATAAATGCTGGTAGTATAATTTCTGGTTTTGCATATGAACAGTAATGATACCATCTACCTCCCATTTCAAGTGTTATTGGTGTTAAACTCTTCACTAACGTGTCCATATGTCGCTTTGATAACGAAAATAACGCAAGATACATCCCCTCTCCATTTCACATCCTTTGTCAGGTTTTATTTAAGTTCTGGTCCAGATTGTTTGAACTGACATTTATTTGACAGGTTTGGTGAATATTCACGATTTAGTGACGGAAGATTAACTGAGTTGGTTACTTTCAATTTGTGCACCTCAGGTTTTGCAGCATGAGATTGTGAGATGCTGCTCCCTTTATTGTAAAAAAATGTCAAAGAAACGCCTAGCAAAGAGACATGAACTAGCATAGAATTTAACATGAAAATATACAGTGGTCTGCCTCCATATGTTCACCCTGACACCAATAACCTTACCTTTATTTTGCTTAGCAAGTAACAAAAGAAAAAGCCCCCCCCCCCAAAAAAAACCCCCCAAAAAACCCCAAACAATCCTGTGCGCTCGTCTGTGGTAAAGTTTGTAGGGAAATAAATATGTTGTTTTTTTTTTTTTTTATAAACAATATTTTATTCAGGATGTCTGAATGGGATTGGGGAACAGGCTTAGCCTATGTAAAACCCCTCTCCCTAAATATGTTGTTAGATGAATAAACAGATAAAATATTACCATTGATGTACAGCGCCAAGGGGGAAAAAAATAAAAATATCTATTAAGATTTTTTCAGTAATTTTTATTTATATAAATACATACAATATACATTATGATATAACAATTTTACAAAATTAATCTCTACTTTGCAAGATCAATTTTGTGAAAGCTTTGTCAAAATCTGTGGTAACCTTTCTTCCAATACTTAGTGCCATTAAATTTCACACTGTATTTGTTTTTAAAGAATTTTTGGTATTATTCGTCTACAGTTGCCATGTTAATTGTGAGCAACTGCTTACTGATATCATATACTCTTTAGGCAAAATTACATATGGCAGTCATATTAATATCATACGTAAGTCAGATAATTGAACATCATTTCGAAATTCCACAACTTCTTCAGACAAGGTAAAGGTATCCGTGTTTCAATTTTCAATAAAAAATAATCTACAATGTTATCAAGAGATGCTACATATATCTATTAACAACAACAACAGCATCTCCTTTCTCTTCAAAACGAGCACTCCTCTGTGTATGGCATTCACAATAAATTTATTAAAGCTAGCTTTTACATCACTCATTTGCATGCAGGAGTCTAGGTATCATGTTTTGAAATTTGGAAACTTAGACCGATAAGCAATGTATATTGGAAACCATAATATCATTTTTTGGATAACATTTACTTAAAGTAGCAAAGTCTCTAACTCAACGTCATCCAAAATCTTCAACACTGAAAACACGAATTACATGTATTTGTCAATATAAAACAATATCGATGCTGTGCGAAAAAAGACGATCTTCTGATATCCAACATTTATGACAAAATTAAGATTTTACCATTGGTACACGAATCGTGTATCTTCAACACTGAAAACACGAATTACATATATTTGTCAATTTAAATCAATATCGATGCTGTGCACCTTCAGCCTCAGTTCTAGCAACAGGGTCGATGGACGAGGTTAGACACATTGCACCAAATCAAACGGAACATAACTGATTTGAAATTAGAGTAAAAACGGAAACCACTGAATGTAAATCAGTTTATATACATTCATATTACAGTATTATATGCATCGCGTCCCACTTGTGCCAATTTCTAGGCCCCAAATGTTAGCGATTTAGCCCCTTTAAGGTATCACATCAGAAAACAACATGTACAATAAAGGAGAAGTTATAGATGTAAGTAGGCCAGCAATTATTAGTGTTGGAGTATTATCTTCCATTAACTCCGTAACTAAACTGGAATTATTTTTTAAAACTCCCTGAACAACCCCATATTAATCAACTTGTGTCTGAAATCTGTTTAAATCTAGTACCACTTTCAGACATTATTCTTTGAATATATTTAGTTTGTTACAATTTTGAGCGAATTTTCAAAACACTTATATATACAATTTAAAATTTCATTATACCTAATGGTGTAAGGTACCTGATCCGCAGCGCCAAATGAACCGAGTGATAGTCTTTAAAACACCGTAGGTGTACTAGCTTTTAACAAATATCTTGCACCAGTTATTAAATATCAGGCAAAAATAATTTAGTAGTTCATCTAAAACTACACCCGTCATGGTTCGTTGAAATTCAAGAACACTACCAGTATGCCTATAACGTGTATGCTTATGGACATATAGGGACTGTAAACGGTTGGAACCCGGCTCAATACACAGATTGTCGAGGTATTGCAGAATTGAATTAGGTAGGTTATACTTTGTCTTGAATAAAACATTCTTCATAGCAGAAAAAGACAGCTGCTTTAGACTTACTGATGGACCTAGCTTTAACAATATTTTTACCAATTTTTAATACTTGAAGGACCACTATCATAGAAAACTCAAATATTCACGATCAGAACGCACAAACATATTTAATTCAAAGATGAGTAGTAATACTTTCTTTTTCAGTTGACTGCAACCAGTTGTAAATGAATTTGTGAGGTTAGCTAATTCACATGTGGATAAAAACATCAGTGATGTAAAACTTATATATTGCAATAGTCTGTTCTTTCTAAACTAATGTTTAAATCCCGACACCAGACCCTGAAATCATTGGGGAATTTGGTTAAAATTTATCACGTATAGAAAATAACAAGTCCCTTCCTTATGAAGTAAGGAGTCAATGTTAGAACCGAAATATATATTAAGATATGTTATCTGGAACGGCGTCTTTTCGGGAGCGATTTTTCTTAATTCGGATGTGTTAGTCATAACATTGTCCATACCCGTGTAACGACCAACCGATGATACAAACCGGGAGATGGTTAGAAAGCCACTCGAATTGTTGTGTAGATTACATTATGGACGCATGAATTAACAAAAATATTGATAAGCAAGGGAGTAGTTCCTGTAAGTACAGCCAACGGAAGTCAATATAGGAAGTCCAAAATATCGCCAGGAAGCAAATGTAGTAAAAAAATTGTCATAACGTTTTTACATCAGTTAAATTAAAATTTTATTAGTATTGTGTTCCGTGGTATTGTGTGTCCGTTTCGATTTTATCTTGCTCTACAGGCATGTTCGAAAGGCGTGGTGAATATTGCGCAGCCTGTGTACGTTCGACGCCAGATCAAAATTTACGAAACAGGAAATTCCGTGAAATATGTGGAAGCGTTTTGATTAATTATACATTTGATAGTCTGTCTCAAGGTCAGAGGTACTATTGCTCTAACGGGATGTAGTATAGTAATTGGGAGTATAGGTGTAAGTGATTTATGATCACTTAGTACAGATTTTACATACTTTCAAACACGTCTTGAAACTCATAAACACCCACACCAAGTTTAGTTTATATCCAATCCTTTATTTCAGCAAAATACGCCTGTATGGAATTTTAATCTACCAGATATCCACTCGGTATCCACCTGGCATCCACAAACATATCCCCATATCTCCAACATGTATAATATTCATATACAACAGCATAACATTGTGTCTAACATATCGATCTATATCTATATATACTGACCCCCACCCACCCAACCTATATCTTTCAAATAACAACCAATAATTTATGAAAAGTTGTGTTACATGTCATTAAACTTTACAATGTTAATGCAGATTCGAGATTAAGTCTCATTGGATTGGTGATGTTGGTATATCGCTGGCTCACTAACCAAAATTCACTGTGTCGACCGGGCAACTTCCTGGGCATTTTTTTAGCCTGGTTCCCTCTAGTCTTCTCGTGTATTTGCCATCGATAAATAGCTCATAGCATGGCGTATACAGGTTTTTATTAGTTCCGTATTCAGAAAAGTATTTCATTTCAGGACTATTTATGTGTCGGAGCAAAACAAATTGTGCACACCCACACGCCAATTAAAGACAATTATTTATAACATCCGTGTTCATCTTCAGGTGCATGAATCCCTGTCATTGGGTTTCATTTCCCCCGTTCTCCGGAGTATATGCCTGTGGAAATAACGTTTTTTATTCGAGGATTAGAAGTACAAATGTACTATCAATTGTTTAACCATTGGTGCTGTTTATTTTACCTTTGGTCCAGTATATAATGTTGAAATTGAAAATAATTGGTTATTGTATTATTATGAGTCTTACAAAAATTGAGATAAGCTCGAAAAAACTTCGTTATTCGCGATTAAAATGTCAGAAAGCCATAACAAATAGAGAAGCAAATTTAGTATTACGTTTAGAAACAGTTCTGAATACAAAGTACTTTATCATCATTATTACACCAAAGAATATGCGCAACCAAAATACACGTGTTTTTAATTTTTTTCCCCGAAAATTGTTATTAGTGCTGCATCATCTAATAAAACAGGACTTGAACGTAAAATGAACGATGACCAAAAGATACAAGTTTACCGACACTGGCTTTAGAGAAATGTTAATACCTGTGATATATTCATTGTTACTGTAGACTAGTGGGCACTTGATTCAATTCTAATCAATTAAATTTTGTCTTTGTCTAAACCAGAGCAAACTTAATTCCCATTCACCTTACATCAAAATCTATATTGGTTGAGTTTAGCGCATTGAAATAAAAGCAAGTCGATTTATATTTTAAAACGGAACACTTTCATACGTTTGAATATTTAATTGCCAGACGTGTTTCATTTCAATTATATGGAAAAGTTTTTAAAAACAATAATTAAGTATTATAATATTGGGTGTATATATTTCTAAAAGTTCCAATCAAACGTTCCGTGAACTCTTTTATGGAGGGGGATCCTCGCCAAAACTCTCAATTTGTGAAAATACATATGTCGTTTTGTGAAAGTACATTTGTTAATTTGTCAAAATACAAAATACATTTGTCGATTTGTGAAAGTACATTTGTTAAATTGTCAAAATGCAAAATACATTTGTCGATTTGTGAAAATGCATTTGTTGATTTGTCATACAACAAAAATACATTTTTTCATGTGTGAAAATACACCTGTCGAACCTACAAAGCACAAATTTTGAAATAACACAGCTTAACTTTATAGTTTCCACATATGTAATTTCAACATTTGTATTTTCAAGATATGTAATTTCAACATTTGTAGTTTCAACATTTGTAGTTTCAACAGTTGTATTAACGACACTTGCATTATCGAGCCTTGCATTAGCAAGCCATGCATTAGCGAACTATGACCATATTTGGGTTGATGACGTTGATCATTATGGAGGGGGATCCTTGCCAACGATGCTGCAAGGCCTGGATGCCGGTCAGGAAGAATTTCTTTTATTTTTTATCCCCTCCGTCATCTTAACTAAGAAAATGAGGGCTGACAAGTTACTTTTGTGTTAGGGTTAGTCCTTTCAGTGGCATATACTCTTTCAATTAACATTAGGTGGCACTAGAGTAGGAGCCCAGAGGGTCGAACCTAGACGAACGAGGTACCACTATCTGACCATATATATAGGCATCTACATACTAACCTGGGATGCACAGAAGTGGGCGTCTGTCGGGCCCAGTCCATGGGTGTGACCCTGGTGACCCCTATAATGACCCCAAAAATGGGTTAAACTCATACATTCGAGGTACCGGTCAAAACCAATCTTAAATGAAAGAATACACTCTACTGAGTACGAAATTGCCCATAACAGACGATTTTGGCCTTGGGACTGCCCAAACTGACACCCCAAATATGACCCCCCATCCTCCCTGGGCGGCTTAAAAAAAAAGGGTTATATTCATACATTCGAGTTATTAGTAGACACTAATGTTAATTGAAAGAGTATATGCCGCTGATTACGGAATTGTCCATAACAGACGATTGGGCCCATGGAATGGCCCAAATTGGCGCCCTAAGACGATGGGGCCATAAATTCGCGGTACCGGTCAAAACCAACTCTAAATGAAAGAGTACATCTCACTAGGTACGAAGTTGCCCATAACAGACGCTTATGGCCCTTGGACGGCCCAAATTGACGAAGGGTCAAAAATAGGTTATACTCATATATTCGAAGTATCAGTCAAACCAATTTTAAATGGAAGAGTACATCTCACTGAGTTTGAAATTGTCCATAACAGTTGGTTTCGGCCCTGTGGGCCAAGCTGACACCATAATATCGACCCCGAGGCTCGAGAAAAATTTATATTCACACATTCGAGGTATCAGTTCAATTTAAT
Source organism: Patella caerulea (assembly GCA_036850965.1). Classification (NCBI taxonomy): domain Eukaryota; kingdom Metazoa; phylum Mollusca; class Gastropoda; family Patellidae; genus Patella; species Patella caerulea. The sequence goes on along the minus strand of JAZGQO010000007.1, from coordinate 50,485,779 downwards.
TTTAAATAAAAGTGTGCATCTCGCTGATAACGAAATGACCCATAAAAGATGATGGTTCAAACTGACAAAATGCATAAAATGGTATTGTGAGGCGAGATTGAAGCAGACTTTTGACACCAAGAAAGTACAATCATGGACAGGTGCAGAAGAGTAGGACGTTAACCCCCATTTCATTTCATTTCATTTCATTTCATAAGAACTGCACCTGTAGTGTTAATATTGTTTTCATACCAGACCATCTTGTGTGTGATTAACCCATCAGGAATCACCAGAAATGGACAAAATTGGCTATAGGGCAGCTATCAAATACCTACCACTGAAAGGATAACCCTAGTACAAAAGTAACTTGTCAGTCCTCATTTTCTTAGTTAAGATGACGCCATTTCAGCTATGTGGAATTTTTTAGGGGGAGGGGATAAAAAATAAAAAATATTCTTCTTGGCCGACATCCAGGCCTTGCAGCATCGTTGGCAAGGATCCCCCTCCATAATGATCAACGTCATCAACCCAAATATGGTCATAGTTCGCTAATGCATGGCTTGCTAATGCAAGGCTCGATAATGCAAGTGTCGTTAATACAACTGTTGAAACTACAAATGTTGAAACTACAAATGTTGAAATTACATATCTTGAAATTACATATCTTGAAAATACAAATGTTGAAACTATAAAGTTAAGCTGTGTTATTTCAAAATTTGTGCTTTGTAGGTTCGACAGGTGTATTTTCACACATGAAAAAATGTATTTTTGTTGTACGACAAATCAACAAATGCATTTTCACAAATCGACAAATGTATTTTGCATTTTGACAAATTAACAAATGTACTTTCACAAATCGACAAATGTATTTTGTATTTTGACAAATTAACAAATGTACTTTCACAAATCGACAAATGTATTTTCACAAATTGAGAGTTTTGGCGAGGATCCCCCTCCATATTATGTAACGTATGTTGAGTTTGGATTGTTGTTACCAACGAGCGTCGGTCACTGATGAAGGGAGACAACTACATTTTTAGGTTGGATGGCTAGTAATTATCTCCCCATTGACTTCACTGTTAAATCCGTGTTCAATATTAAATGAATAAACACTACGGTATGATTTGATTTTTTTATCATCCCGATTATTTCCTTTAGATATCCTGAAAGCCTGACAGAAATTTAAATTTAAATACAATTCTTGTATTTTAGACAAAAAAGTCAAAATTCAAACTGTCATGCAACGGGATGGGTAAAAGAAAAAAAAAAAGAAAGATGAAGAATAAAAACGAGTCTGTTTTTTCTTGTTTTGGGTTCTCTTGAAATCATAATTGTAATAAAATTTGTTGACCATGTGAAGAAAAAATTGAAGTAATTAAGTTCAGGAGTTAGCAAAAAATTGGTTAACATCTAGAGTACAAGGTTTGGGGCCTGGATTTACTAGATTATTAACCATGTCGATTACATGAACGAAGCCGGTGTCGGTTACATATTAAATTTTGTTCGAAGGATTTGCTAGGCTATAAATATAGAGTCTTGTAAGCGGGACTATTCCCTCCCATATTACCGCTTACAACAAACGTTTTCATAAGGAGTCGATGTTGGAAAGCGCTTTATTGAGAACAGATCTATAAAACAAACCATGAAATTACACAATTACCCACCCACCCCCGCCCTATATATATTCTGGAATTGATTATTTTATTAGCAGTAAATGACAAATTTTAATGTTTGTGTTATAATGTCCACAAATGTTATTTCAACCAAACATTAAATTGGAGTAAATATAAAAGATTGCGATGAGTGACGCAGCAACATGTATTCCGGACAGTACAAGCACATGTTAGTATCAATGTGTAACTTGGCAGAGACAGGGTCATTCGACGATAACCTTTGACCTGCTCCGAAGTAGGTTATCCCCCAGAATTTGGACTACTCAGAAGGTATGTACATGTAGTGAGATGTGCATAAATCAAGGTGTGGCCGAGCTCTGGCGATATTTTGTCCACAATTGACCACCAGAAGGATTCATATTAACTCAGGGGGTCCCAAAGAACAATTTGATACCCGTTGTTGTTGAACTGAAGGCATGTACTGGTGATATGATGAACTTGGCTTGGTTGATCAATGGTGGTCTTCAGAAATGGTTGGATTCCCAAAACTGTCCACTGGCAAGGATTCATATTGCCCATACCGAAAATGTAGGAGTGGTCGCCAGCCTCCATCTTTCGCGCACACTACTGCTTATTATCCTGATTATCAGATCGTGACAATGTAACGTTTGTATTTGTCAGTAATGATAAATAAACATTTCTGGTCGATAAAGCGATTGTAAAATATATTATTATTACTATTTGAGGGAACACGTGCATAATTACAATGTGTAAGTATGAAAGCTACTTATTGCTTTAACTTTAAATGAAAAATGGAATATTATGATTTATATATAAATGCTATAATTGTTATCTCTTGGTGAGGATTTTTCTGGGCTCACTAACCAGAAGACTGGGCCTCGGGGTCGTTCTCTGAGTGGGTCAAGATGTATTTTTTTTATTTTACACCTTTTTTTCCCTCGTGGACACGCATTAGACGAAAAACAGAAGCAAAGTGTATATCATTAGCAACTCGTTAAAAAGATCATCAGCCAGTTTTGAAATCGGAATGAAAGTAGATTGTTTAAGACAAATTTAGCTGACGTACATCCGTCTTTATTAGCCCGGTTGGTGCTGAAACGTAAGCTGTTCAGCCACCTTTTCATTTCTGGATGGGATTTTTTATAGGTGCTTGTATAATAATGCCAGTGTAATTACTGTAATTAATGAGTTTAAATTTGTGTTTGAGTAATTCTGAGATGAACACACGAGATACACTATTTCACTTCAGAAATCGCTGAGGGGCATTTAGGAATACAATACAAATACTTAGTATGGATACAATCACTATGTTATTACACTGCAACGTTTCACAAAGTCTTCAAATGAAGCTAATGCTAATAACATGCTGGCTAATTTTAGAGCACCCAGTGCCACTTTTAATTTGGGAAGTTCATATAACTATGTTTCACTTGCGTATTTGTTGTGAAACATTGGCTAACAAATTATTGTGTATTTGATTTGTTTGTATGGTACTAGTGAGAATATTTTAATAGGAAACCCTAAGCAACTTTTTCCCTTTTTTCAGTTGGATTTGTACTATTAACAAAACAATGCCTATTCGGAAGTTTAGTGTTCATGGCTCTAATAATCGTATTGCTCGAGTTTCTTGCCACGGTACAGTTTACAATGATGACCACCGACGGAATTCGAAGCTCAACGAAAAATATCAAAAATATATACTATGGTAACCACCAAGATAATATGGACAGTTTTGAGACTAGCATGATCGATGAATTTTATACCAAAGAACAATATTCATGCAAAAATAAGTATTACTTAACTCACGTCCCAAACTGTTCGTTACTAATTTCCGCAGATCAAAAAGAACAACATTTCGCGCGCAGCTTCACTAAGATGTGTGAAAGAAATGGAGCATCAGCCGAAGACTACATAACCATGGCAAGTGACTGTGCAACCTTTCTAAGGAACAGAAAATATATCATGGATGCTACAGACGAGGAGTTCAAATTTCCTGTCGCATTCAGTATCCTTATGTATAAAGATGTAAACCAGGTTGAGCGATTACTGAGAGCGATTTATAGGCCCCATAATTACTACTGTATACACGTAGACAGTTCCGCTGATCCCTCAGTTCGTAAAGCCATGATCAACATTATCAACTGTTTACCAAATGTATACGAGGCTACCAAATCGACACGTGTGGTTTGGGGCAAATTTTCGGTGCTAGAACCAGAGTTGGTGTGTATGAAAGATTTACTAAGATATGGCGACTGGAAATATTTTATCAACTTAACTGGTCAGGAATTTCCCTTAAAAACTAATCTTCAAATTGTTAAAATTCTGAAATCTGTTGATGGTGCAAACAGTGTTGACGGTATTATTGAAAGGTAGGCATCATTCAGTTAAATAGCAATAGTCACTCCTTAAAATATAAATTAGGTATACCCAAGTCCTTAAACTGTGACTATTCTGTTTAAAGTAAGACAATTATAATTTTTCAGTATAGTTAACGTGGGTTAAACGTGGGTTATTTCACATAATAATACTTTTTGTATGTGTATAGTTGTAGTCACAGTTAATGGAATACTTAATACAATGTATATTCATCTTTTATCGATTTAGAAAATGGAGAAGTCGATGGAAAATGGCGGGAAAACCACCACATGGCATAAAACCTGTAAAAGGGAATGTCCATGTTGTTATAAATAGACAGTTTGTTGATTTTGCAGTTAATGACAATCGGTCTATTGATTTTATAGAATGGCTTAACAAAACTAAGATTCCAGATGAATCTTTCTTTAATTCATTAAATCATAATCCACACCTCGGTATTCCTGGATCTTTTAAAGGTACGTATCTTTATTGGTCATTCCTTGTGTAAATTATTCATGAAGCTGGGGGAACCCAAGGGGATTTGGGCCGTCTGAATATACATTGAGTCACTTCAGACAAATAATTATTCTGTATGTCAGTATACGAGTTTCAAGGTACATTGTCCGAAAGTATTTATTGAGTGGTTATTTCCAATAAAAGTATAGAAAATTTAGTATATGTATGGACACCCAATCTTACTAGAATAGTACTGGATTAGCCGCAATACACCCACAGGGAAAACACTGGGCCCACATGTCAGTTGTTTGTCAGCTTATTTCAAATTTCCCGCTTGTTCGTGCCAAGTTTTCTCTGGGTCTATCGGTTTCCCCACATTGCTAAAGACACCTAAGCCCAAGCGAATTATTGAAATTAAATTGAACCATATGGTAGTCACGAAATGACCTAGTTTGTGTCGAGTGGGCGTTAAAAACTCGAATTCTCCCCCCCCCCTCCACACTCTCTCTTTGACCGTATGATATAATACGTTCTATTATGAAGTAGAAAAACTGAAAGGACATATTTGTCATATTCCTTGACATCGATTACTCAGTTCAAACTTTACACTATGCATAATATGCATTGCATGTGGGCAAATGTGCATACACGAATAAATAATATACATGCGCAATGATCTATATCACACTAATAGATAAATATTTGTTTTATAGGAACCAACATCACCACAAGTTGGGAAACCAAACCATATTTCGCCCGCTACAAAAATTGGGGCAAACAGTGTACTAACCCATATTTCAATTTTCCGTGTAGTGGAAAACGAAAGCGTAATATTTGTATTTTTGGAATAGGTGATTTACCTCGGCTCACTTCACGAATGGAACTATTTGCCAACAAATTTTATTGGGATTATCAATCGTTAACTTTGGACTGCATTGAAGAATGGCACAGAAAAATGATCGAAAACGAATATAATTCTACAAATGGCGGTCAGTTTAATACGAGCTATTATGAAACAATGCCTTACTTAAAGGAAGTGGTTAAAAATTAAACAAACCGTACTCGTTGGTATTTATTAAGTATCCGTAAAGATGCATTATGTGAGAGCCGAATCTGTCCTTTACAGACCTTTACTTTGGCTTTTAATGTTATCTAAGATCTGTTTTTTTAACTTTACACAAAAAACGAGCAGATTTGAACTAAATCTTACATAATGCACCTTTAATATTCAATACGTAAATGATGTTGACTTGATTACGAGGTGTTCCCGGATTGCTGACAGACTTTGATTTCATATTTTGCCGCCAATCCAGGGTTAATCCGGAAACAGTAGCGTGTTATAAACTATTGTCCATATTTCACTTAAAACAGAAAACTGCATTGGTTTTAAAAAATAACATCAAATAATTTACATACAAAAATATTAGGTATATAGGAAAAAATGCAATTATTTACACATTACAACATTCTCAAGCCTAACTAAATCGGATAATATTTGTTCCATAGTGGTCAACACTTTAAGTCCCATTTCATAAGTCTGCTTCGTTCGTTCGTTCCTGGAGTTTTACGCAACACTTCCATCAAATGTGATATCAGACAGGTAAGTCTGCTTGACTTTATTCGGTATTTGTAGCCAACGCATAATAAATTCGGTAAAGACGGGAATGTTAACCTCAGCGTTTGCTATTTTGAAATAAATATATAGTTTCGACACATACCATGCATTTATGTTAATATGGTGATTTGGATTCATGTTTGAAAGTCCGGCCTTAATTATTACGCTTTATTAATAAGGACCAAGGTCATTAACGCTGAGCAGTCCTCACTATACCCGGATGACATGTTTTAAACAGAGTATACAGTAGATGTATGATTAACTAACGGATTAACAGTCTACCGTCATACCGTGAAGGGGGGGGGGGTCATTGAGCCAATTGGCGTGGTTTCGAATCTTCGGTTGTACGTGACAAGGAGTAGGGTCGCCTGTCCAACCTCGTGGATTTTCTCCGGGTCCTCTGGTTTCCTCCCACTCCTAAAGACTCCTACGCGCAAGCGAATTATTAAAATAAATTTTAAAAAAACAATGTTAGTCCCGAAATGACCTAGTTTGTGACAAGTGGAGGTTAAACCCCTATCTCTCCCCCCTGCACTTACTTTTATTGATTTGAATTAAATAGTGTCGGATATTTATTCATCTAAAAATTTCATTGACCAACCGCTTACACAAGCGTCTGTAGCGCAAAGCATTCAGCCCAACGAAAATTTGATTCAAGGACACCAATGGATAAATTAATGGTGGTCTGCACCCTTTAAGTCAAAAGTTATTTACCTCCCTTTATTCATTTACCAGAAAAGTCTATATATTTGCAGAACAATGCTGAAGGTCTGTTTTGGTGAATAATGCATTACCAGTATTTTATAAAACTTTTCACGTACCATGGATTCTGTAAATCAAAACCATTCCCAAAACTGGTATATACATGTCGCAATTTTATAAAAACACAATTACTGCTTATTTCAGAGTGGCGTTTCGACTAGACTTCCCTACAAATTCCTTATCAAGCAATGGCAAAATATAAATGTTCATTTTGTTTATTACAAATTTAAACGTCCAACCATTAAACGTCCAACCATTAAAGTCGAAACCAACAACTTGACTGTAGCTGAACACCAAAACTCCAACCCCCGCCATAGAGTCCAATCCCCGTCAGAGTCAACTTTGGTTAAATGCAGGAATATCGACAATAAGAGGTCACACCGAGTATATGAAGTCATTCAGATACAAAGACACAAATCAACGATGTAATATTCTGAATCAAACTTTTCTATTGATACTATTAATTACATTTCATCTTCACACCACAAGTTATCCATTAATCAGTTTTAATGTCAGGAAAAGTAGTCTATGTCATATAGGATGTTGTTATTAGTATCACCATTATCAACATTGATAATTAATTAAGTTAGGGTTCCTTCTAGATAATTCCTTCTGGATGTCTCTGGATGGTCTGCATTAATCAACTATTGTTATTTACGTGTAGATACTATTTTGTTATATTTCATATTTTATAATTGATAATGATTGGGGAAGCCTGTCAAAACGCTGCTAAATGATAAACAGTTATTACATGCCATAGACCTCTATACCTCTGTATATTTATGTGATATGAGAAATCTTGAAATAACAGAAACACACCTTTATGGATAACAATACTAGCAAAGTTAATAGTGCAACGTTTCCAGAAGTCGTTATCAAGCACAATAAAAGTCTTATTGAATCGTGGTCATAGAAGCTACAGTCTTTCTGCAGGAACCGGGACTTTAAACATACATTATGCAAGAGTTTAATCTGCCTTAACATAATCAACTCTCCACGCCAACTTTAGTCTGCGATATTTAGTGGATTAGGATCCGATTTACTGTTAAGCCTTCATTCATGATGAAATCATGAAATGTGTCATCGAGACTATTTTTTTATCGTACAGACTTTAGAAATGATGATCGAGGCTAGGCCGAAAATCGACCCTGTGACTGTTAAATATGTTTTAACTTATAGCCCACTTATAGTCATATTGTTATTGTGCATGGATCAATCATACCACGTCAAGGATATTTCGAAACACTCAATATTTCTTACATTATTTAAACTTTTAAATACTGCCTTACATAGAAAATACAATAGGTAAACGAAACACCAAATTTTGCGATCGATTTACTACAACGGAATACATTTTCAGCTTTGAATGATTCAGTAATGGATTTGAATCACTTTTGTAGATGAAAGTTAACGGGATAGTCCCGATGAGAACAGAGTCTCAAAAATAAAAGTCTGAGTACATATAAAATTTAAATGCCAAAATATAGGAGAATAGTGAAGTGACCTTGCCTCTAAATTTCAGCTCAAAATATTAAGTCGTTTGCTATTTAAGATTTCAGGTTAATTTTTTTCGTTGGTAACCTGATAATCGATTCCCATCCCTTGAGCGGTTTATATAGTGAATGGCCCATGTGCTGTACTTGATAGCGAAAAGAATATTTCACTTACACACCGCATCATGCGGCTTGGAACACCGGTCTCAATTTCCAGAACAAGACTGACATGTTTATGTCGTTTGAAAAGGTATCACAAATACTGATTTAGTTGGTAAGGGATTTTAACACAGAATTAAGCAGTTACATTCTTCAAAAAATTACCGGGATTTAGCCCTTTAAATAGACGCTAAACATAAAAAAGACCAAAATAATAGTAGTCACCGATCCGTGCACTGGGTTCTCAAAAAAGATGTCCAAGAGGAACTAACCGGGGTTTATTTTTCGATAATGGTTCCAAATTACCAAGTGTTACGGCTATAGACTCTATGTGTGTGATTTGGGAATTTATAAACATGATTTGTATTTTTAAAACATGCATAAATGATTTAAACGGAGTGTATGTGTATGTACCTCCCGTTCAGTGAAAGAGCTAGCCAGTTAAATTGTGACGTCTCGGCTGTAAATTATTGTCGATTTTATATTATAGTTTTTTTTTATTGACTTTGAATCAAATCCACCAAATACTCATTGCTCTGATGCTTAGTTTTGAAAAGTAATTTCCATAGACCTAAACCTTTAAATGGGCCACTTTTGAATTGATAAGAATTAGGCCTAGAATTATTTATTTTTTTTCCATTGAAAATTAGTTTCATCTTCTGGAGCTTCCCACTGTGTGCTTCTCTTATTTAGGCTATGACCTGTGAGTTTTATTTAAAAATTAAATAAAACTGAATTTCAAATAGGCTATAGATAGGTCTATTATAATTACGTTATTGAGATGACTCCTACTGATGTTACTGAGATGACTCCGTCTGATGTCAGGCTAAGCATGGCAGTTGGACAACGTAGTCGCCATAAAAATGGCCTATCTCCTATTCCTACGACGATCTCGTCGTAAAAATAATGCATTGCCTATTCGTACGACACCCTCTCTTGCAAACTGCAAAATAAAGTCCAAATTGTGTAACTTGTGCATGCGCTACCGGAACTTCCACCATGTCGTAAGAATTAATAGTCACTCAATAATTCTTACGCCTCGTCGTAAGAATAGCCACGGCGTTTAATAAATAAGATCTATTTTACGAATCACTGTACGTTGCACTAATTTTAAGTTGCATTAATGTCCAAATAAATGAATCAAAGCATCGCCCACCATTATCCGGTAGTTTTTATTATCAAAACAGCTGTAAAATTGTTTAACCGAAGCACAGCTAGCTTCTGATGTGTTTGTTATAGCTACGATTTCACCATGCACACTTAATTTCTTTATTAATGCATGCAGCATCTTAAAAAAAATGAGTTAATTTTATACTATTAGGACTTGCGAAACATACCCAGTACAAGATAACTTTCATTTATCTGCAAATATTGCCAGTAAGAGTAATATCAAGTAGAATGCGTTTATTGACTGGCTGTTGTTATACGATATCTTTGGTCATGCCTTTATAACGTAATGCAAAAGCTGTTCAATGTCGGGGAAAAGCCAGCCTTTAACGCTTCGATTTAAAAGAGATGATGTGTACCCGTGTCAGATAGAAAGTATGCTTTGTTGTATTTGGGTATGGAAGAAATGTAATCAATAACATCAATCAATCGTTGTTTTGAAGAACCAGCGATTCGCAGGATTCGCCCACATTTGCGAGAGATGGATAGAGAACAAGCTAAACATAAAGGGACTTTTCTTGCAATCAAGAGCCATAATTCATGAAATTACAATTCGATATGCACAAATATCAAAAAGAACCAAGATTTCTCGAAAACCTTGATATACCATATTTTTCACACTATTCGCTTACATTACTGGCCATTTTGTCCGGCAATTTGGTCCGATCTTGGGTATTTCATGGTACAAGTCACTGGAAATGAAATGATATTCTAATGAAATGATATTTTGAAAATGAAAAATAAGTTTTAAAAAAATTTGTCTGACAATTAATGGGGGTGGTAAAATTGTTTTGAAGTAGATTCACTAACAGCTGACAATTTGAATTTATGGGAATATGAAAATAAGTAGGTCTCCTTAGGAATCAGGCACTGGTTCAGTCTCTATAAAATATGTAATCTGCGCTTGAGTAACTAATTTCAATGTACGACGCATTAATTCAAATTCGGTCTAGTCTCGATTATCATTTCTCAAGTTGGTACGATAAAAAAAAACATAGCCTCGATTATCCATTTCATGAGTAAATTACGAATGAAAGTTGAGCAACAAATGGGGCCCAAATCCAGTAAACATCGCGGAATAGCGTTGACATCGAGAGTTGATTATGGTCTGGATAAGTTAATTAACTTCTAATTAATAATTTAGATAATATTTCAGGCCGAAAGAAAGACCTGCAATAGGCAGATTTAGCTCTTGCATTATATAAGTTTAACATCCTGGAACATGTATGCCTACAATATCTTGATATGTATATAATTGTATAGTTAGGCCATGTTTTCCGGTCGATGATTGCATATTGGGGAGGTAAGGGAAGTGTATTTAAAAATAATATATAAATTACTATACACGTACTACATGATGACCATTTGGTAATGAACAATAAACTTCGCGTAAAGTAAACTTTCAAGTCGACGGTTATATACTTAGGGCCCCAGCTGTCGAGAAAATACACTTTAAATCATCGAATAATTGCACAGGTGGATTTAGAGAAGGGTAATTAATCATTTCACAATAAGAGAAGTAATTTTTGTCAGCAAAATGAAAACCGCAAGAATCTGCAAAAATACTACTCGTGTAACTTTGTTCAAACGACCCTCTTTGGCAGCATGTTTTCTGAATTCACTTGTATGAGGGAATCTGGTCGTTGTGTGACCACGCTCTTGTCTTGTTTCCATGACATCCAAGCCACACTGTATCACTGCTCCATTTACAACATTCCTTGAATTCATCAACAAAGCCACCTGAAACTTTGACATATCTTTATAACATCATATATCTTTTCATAAAAATAGTCGTTAAATAATGCTGTAATCCTCTTCTTTTGAGTGGCATATATTTTTAATGGGCGCTTTAAAGATTTTTCTCTCTTGCAAAGATTTGATATTTTTGTTTACTATTGATTGTGACAGTTTGCCAATAAGAAAATAAAATCATCCATCAGTGTGTGTGGGATAACATTCGACCATTGTGTTGAACCATCTCAGTCCATAATATGTACCCTTGTCTTAACGCCATATTGTATGGTCAGAATAACGTCCAATATCTTATATATTATTGTACTCATGTAGAAGAATCGATATATATTTTTGTTGAATTGGTTATGTGCTTATAAACATGAAATGAGTTTACCTGGAGGATTAACGTTTCTGCAGCAACTGTGATAATAAGAACGGACATACACCACACAGCAACGTTTCCATAAATAATCGAATTCATCAGTCGTGTGTTCTTTTACGGGCATGCGTTATGTTATGTAAGACGTAGGTAAAGAACTGTCCGTTCATGATAATATCAATCACATTACTATACCAAGAGCGAAGTAATGAGCGTGTTTGGAGACGTAGCAATGGTGCCTGTGTCTCGATTATCCATTTCATCGTTAAATTATCCAATCTAGCAGAATACCTAAACCATTTAAATCTCGGTTCCCGGTGGCACAGAGTTGATTATAGGCTTGTTATGCGAATAAATGAATGAGTAAATGTGTAGCATCTAATGCCATACAAAATACTTGCAATATGTAGCTCTAGCGTTTACATAATGCGCCTTTAACGACTAGACACCTTCCCTTGCCAAGATCGCCGTCCTGTAAAAACATTCTTGCCTAACATTAAGACCAATCTCGGGAGCTTGTCGCTAAAGGGCCTACAACATACTGATAAACCAATAAAACGTTTGAATTTTAGTTGCTTAATTTTAGATTCGGGTAAAATCATGACGTCGTATTTCTGGTCAATGTTTAGTAACACCCCTGCCAGACCAGCATGGTGTCCTTAACGTGCTGCTGCGACCGTAAGGCGACCAGAAAATGCACAAGGTCGCCGGTAAACGTGAACGCGAGAAAATGTTCAAACGTGTATCGCGACTGCACGCGCGGTTCTATCACGTGATCACAGCGACTATATCAGCTTGTCAGGTCTTTGGAAATTTCAAGATGATCATTGTGAAGTCATACTGTATAGTTGTGCGCTGTCCGGGCAAAACTCCCCCCCCCCCCATAGCACACTGTATGGTGTATGTCTATCTTCATTAGCATGTATATGAATAGAATAGTAGGACGTTAAACCCCATTTCTTTTCATTTTATTTCAGAAACACGATGAAGATGACATACACATTGATGTATGACCTTTGATTCGCCAATTTTATTTTTATCAAGTCGCACATGAAACGCATGTTCGTCATAGGAGCGTAATATAAACTTATAGTAACCGCGTAATGGGAGCGTTAAGAACTCCATAAACGCATATAGATATAGGCGCACTGATATTCCAATGAAAACGTGGTACAATCGTGTAATAACGGTGAAGGCATCGAGACATCGCTATAAGGACTCTAAACCTTCGATGGGGTCGTGGCAGACACCATGAAATCGACGTTGCTAATGTTATATTGTTTTTTCGCAGAGTCTTTGTACTGTGCGTGTATTAGGTTCGTAGATATTGTTTGAACATGCTCAAAACAAGCGCCGTGTCTCGGTAATCATTGACGACCACGGACACCACAGCACCGTATATAATATGTGTTTACACAACGCTTTTACCACGTTAATGGCGACCTTGACGCGCTTCGAGACCATTTCCGTCGCCGTAGCAGTTCATTAAGGACGTGACACCGGTATGACAGGAGTATAAACAATTTGTCACCAAGATCTCGCTACAACCTGAAAAATCAACCAGGTTGTCGCCGGTGGTTGACATGGATGTGGAGAGGTCTTTGTCAGTGTAGTAAGAGCTTTTTTGCATGGGTATCCCCCCCTGCCTCCGACATTATTGGTCTTGCATTTTAATTTGGTATGGTTAAAAAAAAAAAAAACGATTTATACATGAAATAGCATAAATCCCCTAGATGATCTCACAAGAGCTCAATATATCAAAAATAACTATCATGCAGAACAAAGAGATGATTGCACCATCTCTTAAAGAAACATGCTCAGACTGAAAGGCACGTGCAATGCATTTCGTGGAATGTGGAGAGGGGCGAATGGTTATCACGTACTGTATCATAAGGTCTGTCATGAAACTGGCATGGTTTCGATTTCACGGTTGTACTTAACAAGGGGTAAGGTAGTGTGTAGGTTTTCTCTGGGTTAGCCCAGCACTGCGAAACACTCCTACGCACAAGCGAATTATTGAAATAAAATTGATGTTAATGCCGAAATAACTTAGTTTTTGTTGAGTGGACATTACTCAACGATTTCTCATGGTGTAATTCGCCGAAACAATATATATATATATCTATAAAAAAAATAATGTATATTATTCCACACGCTTATATCCTTTAATTAACCCAAACCTCAAGCTACAAACTAAACACATATTTTATTGACTGCTTGATTTCGACCTTTTCCCACAGTCCGAATTGAACACCGGTTGTTTTGTGCCTGCATAATCTACTCTACAAATTGTTGTTATTATATTGTCGTCTGGAAATAAGCCATTTTGAATTACTCCGAATTGTGTTTAAGATGTTTATTTTGTCTTAAATATCAGGATAAAATAATATGTTGAAGGTGAGGTAATATCGATTAAAATGAACCAATATTAAAATTTTGATTTGCGTGATAATATTTAGTGAGTGGTTGATTAATGAATAGTGCACGAAGATGGCGAGCAGCAGCTTTAATTCTCACATGAAATAGCCATGCACACAATAAAAATGCTTCCCACAACCAACAGTAATCGCAGTCGATGCATCTATACTATTTCTAATTATTGACAATCCTCAAAGGGCATAATAAAGTTTGAACAAAGACATTGAACCTACAAATCGTCAAAAGTCTGTGGGTTTTTTCAGCCAAGTCTATTAGTTTAACATTCTCCAGGAAATCGTTTAAATTAAATTTTAAGCTGACATAACAAACACATCGGACTTTTTGTCAAACAAATATCTGGGCATGTTCCGTAATAATAAATGCAAGCAGGGATACTCTTATTGATTACCTTATAGCAAGAACCAGTAATAGCAATTAGCAGGAAAACTCGGAGAAGTTTAAATGCCGCACTTTTTTTATATGTGCAATACAATGCCAATGTTAGTATGTATAAGAGATAAGGGGAAATGTAGACGGAAAAATAAAGCTGAAAATGAAAATAAGTTTATCTGAAAAACAAAAGCTGAAAATTAAATGAAGTTGCTGAGAAAAATATGAGAAGACATGAAAGACAAACAAAATGAAATCCAAACACCTCTTTGATAAACACAATCAAAGAAAGACAAAAACCAAATAAGCAATCACCAAAATCCAAACCCCAAAAACTCTAATTTATGTGCAGGATAGTTCTTCTCTGCTTTAGATAATCCTCTACTGGCATAACAGATGACTCGTTGTTTATCGTCCTGTTCTTGATAAAGCACAGCTCCTAACCCTTGACCGCTAGCATCAGTGTGCACTGTAAATGGTTTAGTAAAATCTGCATATCCTAGTATGGGTGGATTTACTAGGCAACTTTTCAGTTTCACAAAAGCTTCTTCTTGTTGTTGCTTCCAAGCCCATTCTCTCACAGAGTTCTTGTTCTGCACCTTTCTTCCCCCCTTTTTCTTAGTTGGTCCTCCAACTCCTATCAGCAGATCATTCAAGGGTTTGGCTATAGTTGAAAAATCTTTCACAAAACGCCTGTAGTATCCTACAAACCCAAGAAATCTCCTTAGTTCCTCCACATTGGTTGGTTTAGGCCAAGACTCTACCTTCTCTGTCTTCTGTGGATCAGTACGTATTCCTTCAGCAGACACAATATGTCCTAAATACTTCACTTGCTCTTGAAAGAACTTGCACTTTTTAGGAGCGAGTTTAATACCATGTTGTCGCAATTTGTTGAAAACCATAGACATACGTTCAAGATGTTCTTCGTAAGTCTTGCTAAATATTATCAGGTCGTCGATGAATATCGCACAGATTTTCAGGTTAAGATCACCCAAACAATCCTCCATTACACGTTGGTATGTTGCTGGTGAGTTGGACAAACCGAAAGGGAGTCGAACGAACTCGTAAAATCCAAGAGGCCCAACAGTAAATGCTGATTTGGCTCTGTCTTCCTCTGCGATAGATACTTGGTGGTAGCCGCTCTTCATATCCAACACAGAGAAATATTTGGCACCAACTAAATTATCTAACATCTCTTCAATCCTTGGTAGAGCATAGGCATCTCGAACAGTACGCTGGTTGAGCATCCTATAATCTACGCACATCCGAAGAGATGAATCTTTCTTCCGCACAAGTACAATCGGTGATGCCCAAGGACTGTGACTTCTACGTATGATGCCACCTTCTAATAAATCTTTCAGATGTTTCTTTACCTCATCGTACATGGATGGTGGAATTCTTCGATGAGGTTGCTTAAACGGAGTCTCATTTGTAAGCTTGATCTTGTGTTCCACTAAATTTACACATCCTATATCCGTATCATGCTGTGAAAAGATTGATGACCAGCTACGAAGAAATTCCTTCAACTCTGCTAAACGATCTCCACTAACAGACGACGATGAAAAATCGATCGAATCCATGAAGTCTTTGGCAGTAGCTGTGGAACTAGTTGTTACGTTCATTTCTGTAGCACTTGGTTGTTCGACTAAATCAGCTATCTGTAGCTCACACATCACAGAATGAGGGAACACACGAATTGGAGATAGAGATAAGTTAGAAATTCTCACTATAACTGGTTCCACATTGTCAAAATCTACCTCAAGGAATGCTGGTGTTACTTCCATTGACGATGGTAACATAGATTCTGACGTAGGTTGAAATATAACATGATGTTTCCCACTAAGTTGAAAATCACTGATGTTCCCTATTAAACACATAGATTTGTTGCTGCCTAATACTAGTGATGATGTTTCTGCACACTTAACAAGTCCTACTCTTCCATCGGTCTTCTTATCCTGAATCTTCATGCACCTAAAAGTACAACTCCAGGTAGCAGGCATCCCAGTCTGATTTAAATAATCATGACCATGCTTGGCTAACACCTGATTCAGGATAGGTCGCAGAATGTTGGTTCCGATCAAGACTGGAACAGTCTTACCATACGGCGTGTCAGGCACAACAAGAAACAAATTCTTTACCGCAGACAAGTTTAAGCTGGGAACTCGTAAAGATAAACAGGTAACACCTAAATACGGTAAACTGTGACCTCCAGCACCCTCTATGTGAATAATCTCCTCCAACGGTGTTATACAGCATTCTTCTGTTTCTAAAAATGACTTAAAGAAAGATTCTGTGATGGTAGATACTGTAGAACCTGTGTCTAACAGTGCTGACGTGTTGTTTTCATTTACTTGAACAGCTGTAACATTACTCTTTCCAATAATCTGTGGGGGACTACTATCACTAGTGTCTCCAGACTGTCCCTCGTCTGAGACACCCAACAGTTTTCCTGTGGTGGATCACAAGTAGAAGTACGCTGCAGCTTGTTCTTCCTAAAGCATACAGAGGTGATGATCCCTGAGGATAGCACCAACATAAGTTCGTCGTGCACAGAGTCCTTCTTCTCTTAGACGACGTCTTACGGTGTTGGTAATTACTGGTCCATGTCTTCCGACGACTGCTGCACCTGTTCGAGTCGCTGGGCGGAATCTGCCACACAGATGAGTGACCCGAATGTAGCGGTCTGGAGCCTGGGTTGTAACGCGCTGTGGTCCAGGACGTTGACGGCCACGTGTTTATCCAGTAACTCGAACACGTCCCACCAACCTTACAATAGTGGATTGGCAATAGTACGTGTAGATATGCCAGCCCTGGACATTTCCATTGCTTCATTCCGTTGTTTTTCAATAAGTCTCGACATCTCTAGCTCGATTCCTTCACCCGCTCAATAACAAATTAAGACAGATTGAGGCTGCACCTGTTCGAGTCGCTGGGCGGAATCTGCCACACAGATGAGTGACCCGAATGTAGCGGTCTGGAGCCTGGGTTGTAACGCGCTGTGGTCCAGGACGTTGACGGCCACGTGTTTATCCAGTAACTCGAACACGTCCCACCAACCTTACAATAGTGGATTGGCAATAGTACGTGTAGACATGCCAGCCCTGGACATTTCCATTGCTTCATTCCGTTGTTTTTCAATAAGTCTCGACATCTCTAGCTCGATTCCTTCACCCGCTCAATAACAAATTAAGACAGATTGAGGTTTTACAGTTCATGTACTGCACATTAAGTTAAAGCATGCTTTTAAAGGGCTCACACACAATGCTGCATGTGAATATTGGGGTTTTCATGTGCATCTCGTGCATTGTTTTTGTGCACACGGACCGATATATTTTTTTTGCGTTTGAAACAGTAGTTCATAGTATTGCATAATATTATGCATACAAAACCACTAGTAATAAAATATTTGGAAAAAAAGTGATGCGTTTTCCATGGCGCTCAGTATACTTGAATATAGACTTACTATTATAACAAACCAACGAACAATGTGTATTTATTAAAGGGGTATTAGCTAAGATTAGATAAGAGCTGACTCTTCTGATTATAATGGTTTAAAAGAGATAATAGAAACAGAATATGCTAAAACATTTAGTCAAATTGCTTCACTCTGAACCGCGATATTAGTCATGCAATTTTAGGCTAGTCTTGATCACCATTACTAACGTTGGTACAGGTATAGTTCATATTCATTTCATGGGGGGGTGGGATGGCCTAGTGGTCTAGAGTGCCGAGCTTCGACCTCTAGCTGGCCGGTCACCTCTGGCTTGCGGCTGTGGTTTCGAGCCCTGGTGTGAGCGAATGTGGCATGGAGATAGGGGCGCCTTCTCAACCCCGTGGGTTTCCTCCGGGCACTCCGGTTTCCTCCCACTGCTAAAGACCCCTACGCGCAAGCGAATTATTGAAATAAAGTTAAAACCATATGTTAGTCCCGAAATGACCTAGTTTGTGTTGAGTGGACGTTAAACCCCATTTCTCTCTCTCTCTTTCATATTCATTTCCTGGCTACATCAATGGTAAAGAAATTAAAATATCTACATGTAGACGTTGAAATTAATATTCCTTCGATTTGTATAGGAATATCTTGATATCTTGGTACATACCTGGCTGGCCAATATTTCTGCATACGTGACTGTTTGGCAGCATCCCTCCAAAGATGACAACCACATATTTCTGTCGACCTGGAAATGGTGCTGTTAATTGTGTGATATTTATCTTTGTGTCACGATGTTTTGGATGGTAAAGGTGATACGTCTTATTGACCGAGTCATATGGCGCTTTTATAGTACATATTTTGATATACAAGTAATTCCCTATCTAATTTGACTAATGGATTTAAAGTAGATAACATTAATCTTTACTTCGAACTTTGATTATTCTAATCCAAACGCACGTGTCTTATCTTTATACTGTTACCCGCTCACTGTAGAAAGAATAACTTCTAAATAAAAACACAGTAAAATGTCTCCCAAACCACTTTATTTATTCAACAAATAAGAAAGAAATATAATTTGGTTGTTGGGATAGCTGGGCAGCACCGGGTAATCAGATATGGCAGGTTCGGGACGCTTTGTGGGCGTCGCTAACAATATTCAAATAATTAAATTAATAAAAGAAAATTTACCGTACAAGAATTAAGCTCCTTTATAATTCTAGACACAAGTAAAAAGTCTATTAAAACTCTTACCAAAATATCTTAAATATACTGTTGCAATAACAGGGATTGGCATAATAATCAGATCGAATGAAATTGCTAAATGCGCAGGCAAATTATATTAACGATCTCTAAACAATAAATGACTGGTAAGTTCAGACAAGGAAACAGTTTAAAATCATAAAAGAACCCCCGCCTCAACTACGAGAACCTAATACAAAATTGGTAATATACATTTTCTACATTTTGACACTAAACATCTACAAACATATTAAAGGGGTTAATTAATATTTCAGGAAAACTGTATTTGATCAATAATTAATGAAAATATAGTTATGTCCCTTACATTTACATGAAATTATTTAAACATGAATAAAATTCGGCATGTCATCGGCACATCAAACATAATGATAGACACGCGTTTAGGATCAAATATATTCGACAAGGCCTGCCGATATTCAGCTCTCACTACTATGATTGTGCATATGTATAAAGACATGATTAAAGGGGCGGTACGGCAAACCCATTAAACAAATATTGGCAAATTAGATAATAAAATCTACATTATATAAATATAGAAAAACAAATAACAAGAAAATGTTGATAAAGGGGATCGACCTCGAATCATAGGCAGAGTTAGATATAGGGCCAGATGAAAAATGAAACTCTGTATCGGTATCACAAGAAACAGTCCACATCGCCAGCACTGTTATCCGAATAATCATCAGGAACAAAACAAGTTATTGTGTCCTTCACTATTTTTAAACATATCACAATCACAACTTAAAATAATCACAAAGACAAAAAGTATCTCCAAACATCTATTACATGACTTCTTCTCTTCTATAGCTTCTAGAAACCAGCACTTCTACCCACTAAGTAAAATAATCCTGAATAACAATCACCTATTTATTTCCACTGTATGTGCCCGGAAGAGGGCCCATAATGTCAATCGCAACACGTTCCATGGGATATCCATTCGAAGAAGCTAAAAGCGGAGCTTGGGGTCTTTTGCTTTACAAACCTACGATAGTAGGAGCACAACCCCAACAAGCTCCGGACCTCAGTTACACATTGCGGCGTTGGCCAATCTGAGACTGCGGACACCTTGGACGGATCCGTACTTACACCATCTCTAGTAATTTTGAAACCCAAATACGAAACTTCAGATTTAAATAGCTGACACTTTTTAGGTTTTAACTTTAAACCAGCCATTCTAATCCTCTCTAAAACTTCGCCTAATCGGGACACATGCTCTTTAAACGTAGCAGAAAATACTATAATATCGTCCAAATAAATTAAACATGTCTGCCAATGAAGTCCTGATAGTGTATTCTCCATGATACTCTCGAATGTTGCCGGGCTGTTTGACAGGCCCATGGGCATGACTTTGAACTGAAAAATTGCGAATGGAGTAGCGAAAGCAGTCGTCTGACGATCCTTCTCAGCTACTTCTACATGGAAGAATCCAGACATAAGGTCAAGGCATGAGAACCACAAATTTCCAGACAGACACTCGATTGATCACTCGGCAAACCTCGGAAGATTTCGGGAATCTAAACTCGGCTGTATGATGAATTCCGCCATATTGGAACTACTTTAAAGGTCCCGGATGAAACATGGCTGCGCCCATTCCAAACACAAGTTGGCGACCTATTTGGCTAGCGACCTATTCGACCGATCCAGCTGTAAGATAATGACGAAATTACACTTCTATTCTGAGCTGAAGGAATGGATAAAAAATAATATATTCTACTTTTATTGGTTGATAAATAGAGACTGTTGTCTTTACTCATCCAAATCAAAAAAAAAAAATGTGGTATCTAGGGGTCCACAACCTTACCATATTTTTTACACTATTTGCGTACAAGGGGCGGTCATTATGTCCGTCAGTTTTTGTGCAATATTCACGAAATTCGAACTCAGCCATCATTAGTCTATAACTTTGATATATTCAAACGTTATTTTGTTGGGGTTTTTTTTAAATCGGATACAAATTGTAACCTATATAGGGACCACAAGTTCAAAACGCGATGTTGGTACATAATTCAGGAAGTTACGATCTGATATGCGCCAATATCGAAATGAACCAAGATCTTTGTGTTATAAACATGAATGTCAAGTTTCATCAGCATCTGATCAAAATTAGGACCTGGAGCGTCCACAAGCTAAAAGCGTGAATTTTCATACAATCAGTTATGGTCCGATACATGCCAATATCGAAAGGAATTGAGATGTTTGGGAGATAGACCTATATATCAAGTTTCGCCAAAATTGGATAAAAGGTGTTACCTGTAGAGTATCCACAAGCAAATTGTGGACGGACAAACGGATTGACGGACAGGGGCGACAATATACGTCCACATTCAAAAATATATAAAGAGAGACGTTCTTTACAATAGAAAAGATGAAAATTTAGCTGGAAAATTTCTAGCTATGGTGTTGATTTTCACGGGGGTGCACAGAGAACTTGGGTGTTTGATCAGGCGTGTCCGTCACCGGTAGTATTCTCTGAACATACAGTTCCACCGTCGGGGATCATCGCAAAAAAAAAATGGCAAAGAAAGATCTTTGACTCCACTTGACCAACTTCCTGTTGTCGAATCTTCATGAAAGTGTGTGCATACATACAACGAACATGGTGCGATATCTCCAGTGAACTTTCATTGCACTGAGATATTTGTGGTTAATGCGACAGAGTTGCCCCATTCTGAAGGGGGTACCTAAGGGGTTCAGGGGTGAAGCGTGGTTGATCAAAATACTCAAGGGTGAAGAGTGATCAGCAATTTTGTGATAAGGGTGAAGGTGGAAGAGTGACGGGAGTGAAGCTACTGCTCTGCAATCCACTTCCTTTCTCCCCTTTTCCCCGCGGTTTTGAATGGATTTGTCGGTTTTAATCTGTTTTTGAGCGGAAATGTGAATAATTTGATTGCGGGGCTCAGAATTGGGGGGGGGGGGGGTGATGAAAGGCAGTGACCCGTTATTTATCACTGAGCGACTTCAAAATTAGGTTTGATGTAGCTCGGCTCACTTACAGTGGCGGATTTAATAGGCTCCAGCGCCCTCCTCTAGAAATGCCATCATTTCAAAGCACTTGTATGGATTGGTCAACTGAAATAACGCAAGAATTCGCTAATTTTGTGGCAGAATTTTATTTTTTTCTGGGGGAAATACTTCTAAATGGCTCCGACACAATGCCTGAAATCACGTTTCCGGTCTCCTATTTCTGAAAATTTCCTGGGGTGCTCGCGCTGGCCAGCCAAACCGGCCATGGCTCCACGGTGGGTGATCATGCCCCCCCCCCACATGGTCCGGGCCCCACCATGGTTACTCCGGCGCTGGTATTGGGTACGGCTTTGATTTAACTGCCTACGATACCCTCTTTAAAATATGTTATCACTTATTAAACAACCGTGCTGTATTAAATACGGAATAGTATTTATTAATTTACAAAAATAGAAAGCTAAGACGATGGTTATCTCCTTTTTATCAAGCTAATGTCTATTTATAAATGGACTTAAGACTTAAAATACACCAACGATGGAATAGCTGGTATAGAGTGTCAAAGGTTTAATTTTAAAAAGTCGCAAAATATTGATATCGACCATCAATGCGCCAACATGAGTCTTAAAATACACCGACATCACAGCGTTACTGTGTAATGGAATGGGTGGTATGGCGTGTTTTAATTTTAAAAATTCTCAAAAATATATTGATAATCAATACGCCAATACGAGTGATAATAATAGATGAATAACTAAAATTCAATAAATTTTAGTTAAAGAAAATGATATGGTTTATTTTATTTTTTAAAAATAATTATATTTTTTTTTTTCAAAATAGTTTGTTTCACAACAAGCCGAACAAGTCCAACAAAAATAGATTAGTACACAATTCTATGACTTGCAGTCTTGCATATGGATGAACTGAAGTATCCAAACGCAATACATTGTGCGATGGGGAAATTTAGCCCGGGCAGCGGCGCTAAGACTCGATCATATTTTAAATGCGAAAGGATCTTTTACGTGCACGTCAATGTATGCACGAAACGCCTATATGTTGTCCCTTCCCAAGGCCACACAGGTTAACGAGTCAACGTCTTACTCCTTCAGCCACCGCGGCTCCCACGTATATTAATAGATCTGTGATAATATTTAGCATTTTTTTATTCAGACATTTAATAAATCCCCGATGTCATGACATTTATATTTCTATGTATTAGTTATTCACACATAATATTATTACTGATTTAATAGTCGCACATAGATTGGAACACAATACACCCACCAGCTATAGGTTTCTTTGGCGGTGGTTGGAAGTCAGGAGAAAACAAACGAGTTCGGGCACTTTACCATTGGGGAATCGAGATTGCGCCACTTGACTCAGTCACAGCCATTATACATGTAGCATGGAAAGTGTACGTGGGGGGGGGGGCTCAGTGAGCCATTAAAGTTTCCCGGTTTCGTCCGTGTGGTTTCACATTGTCAGTGGTAGTGGTTTATGACGGTTGGCGCGACCAAGAACGGTGTCTAATTAAAGGACGAATACCCGAAGTGATTAGTCCTAGGTCCGGGCAAAATTCCTCTATAGCACACAGCAAGGCTTCCAATTTTGGTAGACCTTGGTATGTTTTGTAAAATGTATTAACATTGATTTGGTAGGAAGTAAGTAAAAGATGAAACGAAATTAAGGTATGCCTGGCAGAAAAAATTTAAATCTTTGAAAAGTTCAGAATCTTCAATCATTTATTGCTTTGCTTAGCCAATTACAATAATTTACAATCAAATTCTTTTCAAAAATCCGAATTTTTTCCCCTCGGCTTACCTAAATTTCGTTTCATCTTTTTTGCCTGAATTTGTAAATTTGTGCGTTACCCTTTCAATGAAATCGGGCAAATTGGATAGAAGAGAGGGATGTGTTTTTTAACAGCGTGTTGTGTCTCTCATACTGGTTCTAGCGGGGTAAGCAAGGTCTTATTTTCTCACTAAGATGTTCATTTACTTTTGTCAGGCGTCCACAAGGACTGACACGCGACCGTTTTGCAATAAAAAGTTGCCCAGTAAAATTGACTGGGAACTCAAACTTTTTCGCCAAGGAGTCAAGTACACGGTCTCTGGACGTACAGGCGAGTGTAACGATAGACTGACGTCCAGAGCTGGACTATATATGTTGGAGTTAAGTCTACCTTTCACCTACACCCACTATTTAAAAATCATGCTAGTCATACTAAAGTGACAGCTTTCCTAATGCTTCCCAATTTTAATATCGTTCGTGACATTTATCATAAATATGGGATGAAGCAATAAAAAGCTGACGCAATCTAATCATGTAGAACAATAACATAGGTAATGACGCAGTATTTTATCACGAACTCCATCTTAAATAAAACAAAACAGAAATGTAGGCAACGTTAATAACGCAGACTATGTGTTTGATTCCTGTTTCATGATTCTGAAAATGTTGAAATCGCTAGAGCACATGCATAAGCAGATCATCATTATGCAATTATTATCTAATATATTGTCCACCTTGGAGAAGGTTGTTTAGTAAAGTATATGATTACTTGGAAATACACAAGCAATAGGTAATGGGATATGTACATATCCACCAGGTCGGGGCATTCGGGAAAAAATTAATTTTTGAATAATCCTTACTGTATTGAGAACATTGTTGAACTACAAAAATAATAATTAGATTTGACTTTCAAGCCTTTAACAAATTTTCGAAGTTTGATATGAAAACTTCCTGCTATATTTTTTTTTCTCACAATTTTCGTGAACACAGATTTGTCCGTCATATCAACTAGATGTATGCATTTTCAAGGTACTGCCAACATAAACGTCACATAATCAAAAGTTATCGCAGCCAAAAAGAAAAAAAAAACCTGGTCCAACCAGTATTCAAATCAGATAGCTCATTATTCTATGTTTGGTAAATTCGAACAAAGAGGTTCTGTTTGTTTTTGCAGATTTTCGACCTTGTCAGGCATCGGTTTTAAAAATCTTAAAAAAGAGACAAATCCTGGATAGACAGGTTCTGATATTTCATACTATCATAGGGAATAATGTAGCACGTCACGCCAAGAAGTGAAATAAAATCCCATCCCAGAACCGTATATTAATAATGTACCTAAAGTATTTTACACCAATCCGAAATATTCGTATGCTCATTGTTTGCAAAATGTTTTATCTATTATTAGTGTTTTTGGTGTAGAACCGAAGAATCAGTGTCTGCCAGAATTTGGTGAATATTCATGATTTTGAGGATAAGGGAGTTAACAGGTTGGTTACGTTGAGATAAAAGGGCGAACAATTGCATGGTTACTTGTATACTACTTTACTTCCAGTTTGTGTATACCGAGATTTTCATGGTAAACGTCATACATTCCAAGAATGCGTGCAATTTAACAAAACGATAAGCAAGTTCCGTTATTTTGAATTGTCCGAGCTACTAATATATTAGATACTTAGTTATAAACAATTAACGGATTATCCCATAAACTAAATCATATTATTACGCGAAGAGGAGCATTTAACCTCTTAAATCATTGACTGTCATAGCTCTAGCGTAAGTGATTATTTCTTAGCACGCTGACCGCTCTATTAACATTAACGGTGCCATAATAAATATCTTAACCATAAGAGATTATTACATTCAAACTGTTCCAATTATCTGAGGGACCAGCTTGATATCTGAATTATCTCAATCTACGCTATATTTACACCCGACATCCAAGATTCTAAATACATAAACATCGATCGTAAATGCATTAAGATCACGGTGGGAAAATATTTGCTGCCGTAAGTACTACATCGTACTATCTACCAATATTAGCGTTGCTAATGTTAGATGAGTGCCAAGGTTACTATTGGCCCTGGGAGAGCGGTAGCTCAAGCACTTTTAGCAACGGTTGGCTACTAATGCTCAGAGATCAGTTTGTCGAACATTTCTGACAATTATTTGTCATAAATAATTTAAGGCATTATTACCACAGTCACCAATAGCAAATTTAATTACTCTTGAAGATTATATCCAACAGAACCCTAAGTTAACCTTTATATCTCAAACAGAAGTGTCACATATAAATCAAAATGTGTATAAATCAGCCTTAGCTTGGTATGTATATCTAAAACATAAACTATAACCTAATTGAACATTCCCGATGGAACTTTATTCACGAATCGAAGACTTTCTCCCACCCACCTAGAGAGGGGCTAATGGCTATTTCATGTATTTGGGATTTATATGCAAGTTAATTACTGAGTTTTAAAAATGTAATTCAGACGTAGGAGACTACTCAGTACGAGGTAACGGCTCTTACAATATATATTATTGACAGAGCCGATTACCTCGTAGCAATAATAAATTTTAAACATTTATTGTTTGTCTTGTTAATTTATTGTTTATTAGTATCTGATATGTATTGACTTTGCTTCATTGACCACCTACAAAGATTGTATTTTATCAAAGACAAACGAGTAAATTGGGGAATATTGGTTTATTGGCATGATTAGTCACAGCTGAATTGGTGAAGTATAACTTGACAGATCAAGTTTTACTTACTTTTCAATATTTACTAATAGCTATACATTAGCTATACACTATAGTTCAACTCAATATTTACTAATAGCTATACATTAGCTATACACTATATTTCAACTCAATATTTACTAATAGCTACAGATTAGCTATACACTTTAGTTCAACTCAATATTTACTAATAGCTATACATTAGCTATACACTATATTTCAACTCAATATTTACTAATAGCTACACATTAGCTATACACTTTAGTTCAACTCAATATTTACTAATAGCTACACATTAGCTATACACTATATTTCAACTCAATATTTACTAATAGCTATACATTAGCTATACATTATAGTTCAACTCAATATTTACTAATAGCTATACATTAGCTATACATTATAGTTCAACTCAATATTTACTAATAGCTATACATTAGCTATACACTTTAGTTCAACATACATTCTTTTCACTTCAATATTTACTGATAGTTTAATATTTACTGATAATAACTCATTAACGTGAATTTTTACTTCTAGTTAATATTTACTGATAATAACTCATTTAAGGTATTTACTAATAATCCGTTCCAAATATCACAAAATTCACAGAGTGTTCATACTATTTTCTGCAAGTAACTTTTCTCTTCAATATAATACCAATGTAACTTCACCAATAACTGTAACTTGATAGATATATATATTTACTAATTCAACTAATAATGGCCACCGACAGATTGTCTATATGGCATGCCATTCCATGCATATTATTGATATCTTTTATTCCGCTGGTATCTGGGCTACAGAAACCAGAGTGAGATATCACAGGGCAGCTGAGTGTGCCGGTGTCTGGGATACAGAACCTACGAGCAGCACCAGTAACTGATAAACATGGATATGCATTGAAAACCTCTGTCCTGGTAAAACACTGGAACGCCAGTAGAATTGTGTTACACCAATTATCGGATTAACCTGAAAATATAAAATGAAACGCAGAGACAGCACAGCAACATAGATACATGTGGGAGGGATGGGATGGGTTAAAATGTAATGAATTGATCTGTTCCAGGATAAAAGTAACAGCCTTTCGATATGCGGTATTAAATAAATTCCAAAGTGGATTAAATTGTTTCACAATTTGTCAATGATGTTACTCACGTAAGGCGACGTCAATATAATGTGGAACACAGCGAAGACTGACGTCATTATAACCACGTGGTTCGAATATACTTTACCGTAAACGTTCTAACAGTTGAGCTTTGATAACGGATTTTAAGTTAATCCTTAAAATCATTTATCAAAGACAAACGAGTAAATTGGGGAATATTGGTTTATTGGCATGATTAGTCACAGCTGAATTGGTGAAGTATAACTTGACAGATCAAGTTTTACTTACTTTTCAATATTTACTAATAGCTATACATTAGCTATACACTATAGTTCAACTCAATATTTACTAATAGCTATACATTAGCTATACACTATATTTCAACTCAATATTTACTAATAGCTACAGATTAGCTATACACTTTAGTTCAACTCAATATTTACTAATAGCTATACATTAGCTATACACTATATTTCAACTCAATATTTACTAATAGCTACACATTAGCTATACACTTTAGTTCAACTCAATATTTACTAATAGCTACACATTAGCTATACACTATATTTCAACTCAATATTTACTAATAGCTATACATTAGCTATACATTATAGTTCAACTCAATATTTACTAATAGCTATACATTAGCTATACATTATAGTTCAACTCAATATTTACTAATAGCTATACATTAGCTATACACTTTAGTTCAACATACATTCTTTTCACTTCAATATTTACTGATAGTTTAATATTTACTGATAATAACTCATTAACGTGAATTTTTACTTCTAGTTAATATTTACTGATAATAACTCATTTAAGGTATTTACTAATAATCCGTTCCAAATATCACAAAATTCACAGAGTGTTCATACTATTTTCTGCAAGTAACTTTTCTCTTCAATATAATACCAATGTAACTTCACCAATAACTGTAACTTGATAGATATATATATTTACTAATTCAACTAATAATGGCCACCGACAGATTGTCTATATGGCATGCCATTCCATGCATATTATTGATATCTTTTATTCCGCTGGTATCTGGGCTACAGAAACCAGAGTGAGATATCACAGGGCAGCTGAGTGTGCCAAATTGACAGTGTTAAGAAGAATTCGAGACACTGTCAACCGCCACAAAGTGCGCCCGAAGCTGCAACTGTGACCAATCATACGGGAAACCAATTTCATATTTTTAAGTTATATCTTTAAAATGTACTATCAAAATAAAGACCTAAAATAGATTGTATTTATAAACAGTCCTACCTTTTTAAAGAATAATCTTATAATTCACTATTATTGTCAGTTGAGAAATTGGCAAAAATATCATTTTTCAACTTCAAATTCAAACGTTTGAAGATCGCAATTCCATGGATGGGAATGGGAAAACAAGGGAGATAATTGTGTTATTATTTCTTGTGTCAGCGATTTTAATGTCTCTAAAATAATGCCCACGATCGTATACCTACTTTTTTAAAGAAAAATCTTATAATTCACTATTATTGTCAGTTGAGAAATTGGCAAAAATATCATTTTTCAACTTCAAATTCAAACGTTTGAAGATCGCAATTCCATGGATGGGAATGGTATAACAAGGGAGATAATTGTGTTATTATTTCTTGTGTCAACGATTTTAATGTCTGTAAAATAATGCCCATGATCGTATAATAGTGAGTTGACAACCTTTTGAGCAAAATGCATAGAAATAATCATGTTTTGACTTTCTTAGAAAATATGAAATTCCCTCTTTAAGGGTACCTTACGATATTGCACTCCATCATCTGTAAATTTATACATATAGATATATATATACTATCCGCAATTATATCCGGATAAGTTACATAACGACCGTCATTATTTATTATATACCTAAAACTGGCGCTGTTTATTCCTTTCCTGGTAGAGCCGATGGCTCGAGTGTCCCGAGGGCCGAGAGTGACGCCAGTTTAGTCTCGGTAATTTGTGACCATATAACAGTCGTCCTGCCCAATTCACACAAAGTTGTTGCGAAGATAGCCGACTTTCGTCTTGCCGCGACCAACGCCCGATGCATGTATGCATGTATGAGAAATCTTGGGAGTTAATGGGAGGAATCACATCTTCCATTTCATACCGAAACGAATTACTGCCATCATATATAAGTATTTATTCGCTTTAGATCTAGATAAAATACATCCTGTTCGAAGACGAGCTGCGATGTAAAGCATATTTAATAATTGAAGGACCCTAAATCCAAACGTTATTTGAGCCTGAAATCAAAGTATATTAGCAAAGCAAACAGTTCAAATTCTAATAGTTGACACATTATTCAACTTAACATCAAAGATACCTCTGGTAGGTGTTTGACTTCAGACGCCCCACATCTTTAATTATATATGATGTTAAGCCAATACGGAAAAAATGGGCTGAATATTGAGTCGCACGCATATACCCATAAAGTTTACCGTTGAAAATTGGTTGGCAGTAACAGCGATGCTATCAAAGTGGTTAATGAGTATCCCTGTGCCTGGAGGACAAGTGATGTCCTATAATTTATTAAGTTTTATTTCAGTCCCTTTTCGGAATT
This sequence comes from Patella caerulea, assembly GCA_036850965.1. Lineage (NCBI taxonomy): Eukaryota > Metazoa > Mollusca > Gastropoda > Patellidae > Patella > Patella caerulea. The sequence continues at coordinate 50,455,377 of JAZGQO010000007.1, read as the reverse complement.
GATCGGTTTTGACCAACCAAGAAAAATATTTAAAGTATCGGATAGACAATGAATATTATCGAATGTAAGGTGGTAATTTTGGGTATTCCTCGGGTAAAATGTGATTTCACCAATCCTAAACAACCATGCACGGCCAAGGAAAAGCCGACTGCAAACATTACCAAGAGACTCTATAATGTTAATAATAATTGGCAAACGAGTGTCCGTTGTCGGACCTATGGATAGGATAACCTTAAAGGATCTTTTTAAGCAAACACGAATTTGCTGGGTCAGGAAGATTATTAATCTGGCTATCAAAACTAAAACCGGAAAACTATATAAGAAGCTATCTGTAGTGGCCAAACCGCTGTAATGTCCAAACGCTATCTGTAGTGGCCAAACCGCTGTAATGTCCAAACGCTATCTAGAAGAGATATATACAGCCAAGACACGGATATTGTACAAAAATTATTGTAAGACAAGAGGCTGTAACAGTGACACAACCCTGTGCGATTTAGACGATTGTTTATTCATAAGCGACACCCACACATGAATGATTATCAACATGAAGAAGAACGACACATTTATTTTGGAGGTATGAAAACCATGTAATAAAGACAAAAACAGTTGGAATCAGTTCAATTGATGTCATATCTCGCATAATATCCTGATCGGCCCATTTTTAGGCCGTCTGAACTGTAACCAGTGACCACAAAGGTACGCGCCGCAACCGAGATCACTGTTACCGCCAGTATTTGTAAGTAATTGTAAATATGTCTTTGACAACCAACGCTGATCTGGGATATAACAAACGCAATTAAACGAGTCCAAAAATGTAAGCCGGACCATAATAGTTGCCTTCAGACTTCCGGTAACTCGTATGTTATAAAATATTAACTAGATAATGTAAAGGGAATTTATTGAAAATTTCAGTCAAATTGAGCCCCTTTGAACCAATATTTTAGCGATTGAATTTTGAGTCTACCTTCGATCATCATTACTAAAGTCGATACGATAAAAAACAAAATTGTTAATGTACGTTAAGTAGCTCATAGGGTTGTAATCCAGTAAATATCGCAGGCTAGGGAAGTCATCGAGGGTTGATTATCGTCTGGATAAGTTAATTAATTTAATTAATGTCGAATTAATAATTTAGATAACATCTCAGGCCTTATGAAAGACGTGCAATTGGCAAATTTACCTGTTGCATAATGTATGTTTATTTCACGATTCAAAAATGGCAAGTTTATCTATTTTGGCATTTGTATTTGCGTGTTTCTTGTATTAATACCCAAACCTAAAACGTAAGGCCAACTGTTTTATCGTCTGCTATGAGAACAACAGAGACTCGCATACACGAGACCTTGACAATCTCAGAAATTACTGACCCTCGCGAAAATAAAAAAAATTATCTGGGTAATGATCAATGCTGTGCAGTTCAGATTGAGAAATAACTACCGATTGACAATATCTGGAAAGGGTCTTGAATAACGAACACGATACAGTGCATCCCATTGGCAGACAGTTTCTATGAAATTATAATTATCAAAATAAATACCGAGAAAATCAAAGTCGCCCAGATGAACGGAAGGCAAGCGGAAAGCGGGTTTTATATCCATTTTCCTTAACACTGCATTTTCTCCCCAGGATGCTATCTTTTAAAAGACAAATATTTAACACTGGCATTATCGTCATCAATAAAATTGTTAAAAGAAGAAATTTGTAATTTGAACAAGGGTCTTGAATCATTATACCCGCCTCTATGGCACCAATTAAATTCTTCCAGGTTTACACAAAAATTATTTTCTGCAGATTTTTGATTTGTTGGAAAACTTGCGCAGCTGCGGGCCAGTATATTCTAAGCGAAACCTGTATTTAAAACTGCATAAAAGTGTGAACGCGTCTCCCTTCTGTGAATAAGAACCACACAGTGGTTTCAAAATATCAAGTCGAACTGGCGAAATTAAACAAAAACTTTCCCATATATCTGATAAATTATAAGGTTACCTACTAATTCATGAAACAAAAACGGTGGCAGATTAGATCATAAACAATAATACGGTAAACCTATCAATTTTCAAATTAAGGCTTATTAACAACATTTAAAGGGGTTATTACTCCTCATTCTTCGTGGAGTATATACTGAGGAATATTGGGTGCCGATAGGTAATTGGAGCTGTTGTGGATGTCTGACAGTGTATAATTGGGTAGTCCCTATGGCAACGAAGACATTTATTGACATAAGTACACGAGACCCCATCGGTTCATACCTCTATTAAGGGTTATTCTAGATTCAGTTTTGTATGGCTCTACAGAAAGATGACTGCACTATAAATCTGCTGCTACGCGTGACGGATGAATCATCTAATAGTAGGCTAAGGCTAAATCGATAAACTCCCCTTGGATGATTTTTAACTGAATATTAGTGTATGCATTTTTACATCCAGGGATCTGTGAATATGTGACGGGGAATTAGAGTAAATGTAAGCATTACCGATAGATGAGGTTTCAACAACTGATGTTAGGACACCACCAGGCTCAATCAATCTTTCAGTGTAGGGATATTATTTTTTGTCATCCTTACTGTGCTCTGTCCTAGTTGGCCATTTTGAGTAAAATACCAACTCTTTACTTGAGACGCTGAACTTTACTTGTAATAAGTTGTAACGGTCGATCTCCTTCTATTTGACTTCCACATTTTAGCTGCTTATACTAATCTGAAACTTAATTTAATTATTTAATTGACCAAGTAAATGTGAACAGAAATATGGAGGGTGCTAGTCCCTTTAAAAATAATCGGGTTACAGACAAAGCTAGCACTAGACAGCTACTGTGCGATATCAATACTTATTAAACAAGACCAGTCCTTTAAGTAAAATTATTAATAAAATTATATCAACATTGTTGCTGACAATGCACCCGGTAGCTTCCGTGACCTTGGCATGGTTTATTTGAACTAGGCCTACTATGTATTATGGCACATTATATTACGCCAAAATATTACCTTGACACCGATTCAGACCAGTATGAACTAACGGAACAGGTTCAATATTATAAGGTCAACCGGTACGTGAGGTCAACTTCACTACCCATGCGGTCAACAAACTAAGAATGACTTTTACTTTTAACACAAAATAAAACATTATCATTTTCTTTAAAATTAGCTCTAAAATAATATGATATGGGATCGAATAGGCCTACAGATCTAAATAGCGGGCAGTGATAAAGATAACACGAGAGAAGTACATGTGTGCCCGATGGGATTAAAAAAAATTACATAGAACATTAGAATAGAAGTAGGCCCAAATACATGAGTAGTCTACATTTTCAAATGACCATGAATGGAGATACAATCCAAAGACCCGCATAATGGGCAGTGGTGAATGAAATAACTTTAAAGATAAGATAGAAATATGCTCAAATACTGAGTAGCCTTAGGTGCTATATACATTATTATGTGAATAAATAGCAGTGGTGAATGAAATAACTTTAAAGATAAGATAGAAATATGCTCAAATACTGAGTAGCCTTAGGTGCTATATACATTATTATGTGAATAAATAAATAAATAAAGTTCTACAGACCTGAAAATGTAATGAATTGATCTGTTCCAGGATAAAAGTAACAGCCTTTCGATATGCGGTATTAAATAAATTCCAAAGTGGATTAAATTGTTTCACAATTTGTCAATGATGTTACTCACGTAAGGCGACGTCAATATAATGTGGAACACAGCGAAGACTGACGTCATTATAACCACGTGGTTCGAATATACTTTACCGTAAACGTTCTAACAGTTGAGCTTTGATAACGGATTTTAAGTTAATCCTTAAAATCATGTATTGGAGAGGACTCTTTTGTAAGTTTTAGTAACTTTTGTCCGATCCGTTTACTTTAAAGTATTAGAATATGTTTAAATAAATAAATAAATTGGTTATATAATTTGTCACTTTCTGACTTTTACCCTGTTTTAATCTCAAATTACGATATTTTCAACACAATTACATTTTTAGAAGCAAGAAATAAATTTAAACATGCATTATGAAAGAGCTAAATCTGCCCATTGCTGGTCTTTCTTTAGGCCTGAAATGTTATCTAAATTATTCATTAGACATTAATTAATTTATCCAGACCATAATCAACGCTCGATGTGGATTAGGGTCCTATTTGCAGTGTAACTTTCATTTATAATTTAATCATGAAATGGATAATCGAAACTATGTTTTATCGCACTTACTTCAGTAATTTTTATAATTACAACACATTGAGCTGAGTTTTCTTTCCGGTCACATATTCAGATACACGAATTGAATGGACGTAACACCTGTTTCGAGAAAAAGGAAAACCACCGTGGAAAAGTGGCATCAATTGGTGCCTCGCCATTGTCTTGGATGAAGGCTATTAAGATAGAAATATGATATTTTACTATCCTTTATTTAGTTGTTACACCAGGTGCACCCCGTAATACATATCAAACTAGTAATTTGTAGGAAATATGAAGACGCGATTGATTCATCACGAGGAATAATGAGATCCAGTTGGATATCAGAAAGAAATCATTGTTATTATGAGCTCTATTATTAAAACTGTATTATACTTAACCAGTTCCACCCTTGGCTAATTAAACCGGAAGTAGAATTGATGAGATAGTACGTTCATGTGTGTAACGTCTATCAACGATAACAGCAGGTCGAAACATGACTAGTAAACACGGATCAATATAACATTATATGTATCGCCTTTAGTCAAGGTTATGGTAAAAATTGACTACGTTTAAAATGACAAGACTATTCCGTTTTAATTATTGAATCATGCTCTACTAAAATTACCCATGTTTGTGTATGTTTGTAACCCGTTTCTGTCCACTGCTTGATGAAATGAAATGGGGTTAACTCTAACGCCCCTTCAGTCTGCACCAATTGGACTAATCACGACAGTCTTAGGCGATACAATGTGCTATGAGAGGAATTCAGCCCACCCTACACCATTGGATAAGGGAAACCTCGCTGGAAATGGCAACAAACTGTTGTTACGACCCGATATTTAAAGTGAAGAATACAATTGTATTATTTATCTATATAATTAAATAAAAACAAAAATGTATGTATGTTCTTCGTCGTCGTGATCCAGCCCCGCTTATACGGCATCAAATTAGCCAGCGTGGCCCTGTGAACGTTTTAGACAAATTCACAGATTTGGGGCTTAGGGCGTAGCAATAAGAGAAGTAGCTTAGTCGGTTGAATATGGATGCTAACCAAATCCGACATGTAAGACTCTTCCCGGGGCTTAACTAATATGACTCCCAAATACTAAAATCAGAAACAATGTTGTTTATATACTTTTTGTATCAATTATGATACGAAGTAAACAAGCATAAAACTACTTAATAGCATATCCGTCATGTTTATGACCAAGTTTGACCTATTATACGTGAAACAATCAGGCCAAATACACCGAAAATCGCGATATTCCCCAGGTTTATTAAAACAAACCAAAGCCAATCTGTTATGACTCGGCAGTCCACCAGTAGCCTAAGTTACTTGCGGTAAGTGAATGCCAACATTCAAATGGGGAATCTCGTACATTTTTGTATTGATAAACAATCTCGCCTTTGTTGGAAATGTGGCCATATCTTTTCTCAAATCCGTGAATAACATAAACTAAGCAAGAATGTTGGAATCGCTTGCTATATGCCTGTACATCGTATGAATATTGCAGCTAACTCTGGCTGGACAACGTCTGTGATACTTTCACAAATACTGTAAACTCTTCAAGCCAACAACCATACTTCCGCACATTTTCCTGTTCTGTAAATAATCATGTGTCTTCTCCAGATTGTTAACAGATTTTTACTGTGCATTTGTATTTCAGAACATCTTTCTCGCAATCCCTAGAAATAAATCACTTGTAATAGGTTTCCCGGATATCTTGGGCTTTACCGAAAGAACCGGAAATAAAGCAAAGATGCGTTAGGTCCCGAGTCTTAATGTCATTGAGATTAAAGTTTTGTAGAAAAAAGGTTACCGCATTAAGATACGGCATTACTCGTTTATCATTGTTTTGATTTATGGCAATGATGTTTCAAAAACATTCAAGCTACTAGTGTCAGGTAATAAGTTGTTGTTTTACTAGTTCCTGTAGGAACGGCCTCCGATAGTCTACTTGAAAATAACAAATAACGTTGAATTTTTGTATGTCAGATATGTTGAGAAATGCTTCCCGTCATAGTGATAAATAAAAAGGGACCAAGATTCCAAAAATAGCCTTAGAACAGAGGTGGGGGTGGTAGTGGTATTTTAATAATACAATAATGGACGATCAGAGGACAATGCCCGACCAGAGACCGTTCCTACAGGAACCAATGGTTGACGGCAAATAAAGGAGATATTTTGAAATCTATCAAAAGTAGTTACCAGAAAACATTTCATACTGGTATAAATATCGAGACGAATCGAATCAGTTATGTTCATGGTGAATGGCGTATAAAATTGATGGGATAAAACAGTTTATTTATCAAGATTAAGCACATAAAACGGTTCGTTATTGGACAACGAAACTCCATAACTAATCCAATTGCTAACCCACACCACTATGCTGCTACATAATGATTCATTAAAAGACAGTAGATTTAATTCTGGCAGATTTTATCGCTGTTCTATTCATGGCATTACCACATATAGTCAGGTAACAAATATACGTTCAAATGATTAACTGACAGTAATTATTATTAGGGGGTGTTTAATATAGTACGTAGGCTAAGTAACATTAAGAGGTGGAAATGTTGTTCTGAAATTACAATTGGTATTGGTGGAGTGGGTCGGCGTAGTGTCAGTATGTGTAGGCTGTCATCTCAATGAACGGATACGTCGATTTGCTAATTCCATGCTCATTGTAATCCCCGTAGAATCGTAGACCTGTTAGTGTAAGTGTGTTCGCGATAAACCTAGGTTGAACGATATCCTTATCGATCCCATGTTTTCATAGAATGAAAAACAATGAAATATTGTCAGAACGCTAAGATTCTGATATACACCCACTTAATTGGTATATAATATATATATATATGTATTTGATTTCAAGTAAATACTGAAAACTTTCTTGGGATTAATCTACTAACGTTAACTTGTTGCACGGGACTCAAACTGCAGCAAAACTTTGTTTTAATTGTATAATGTTTGGTGTTGTTGCGAGAATTAGGATGATGCTAGAAAATCCAATATCATAGTTTTATGCAGTTTTTCAATGATTTATTACAGAGTGGACACTAAACTGAATTTTATTCATGATATTGCAGTTAAATTCATCGGATAGTTTTAAGCAATCGGATAGATTGTTGGTTGTATGAACAAAAGGTAAGAGGATTTCATGTGTATATCATTTTATATTTCCTATCACCGCGTTCCTCGAGATACACTAATATGCCCTTGGGAACAAATGTATCTTTCGTAGACAATTTTGTTTCATTTTTTCAACAGTATTATATTGGGATGATAGCTTTAAGTCTGTTAAAGGTCCAGGAACTTAAGCGTGTTTTATATCTAACATTTTACCTCGTGAATATGAACAGACCTCCAGTATCCAATGTAAAGGGGGATTAACGGTGGCTAAGTGAGTAAGACGCTGGTTCGCTAACATGGAGGTCGCGGGTGCGCTCCATGTGTTGGCTGAGTAAGTTTATCTGGGTTTTCCGATGTGGTTTTCCCTCGTCAGTATTGCACGATGGAGGGTTTGGCAAAGACAGTTGTCTAGTAATTCGGTTCGAACAAAAATTCTTGACTCGTGGATAAATTGGTAGGCACCTTAAAGATCCATTGGTACGTTAATGTCCATGTTATTATCGTTATTTGGATGTTAAAGGGAAAGTATGCAAAGGGAATGTAGCATTAGGGCCTCATCCTGTTGTATATGAATAGCGGCGTCAAAGCCAAGCCTAAAATGATGAAGTTTTCCCAATCACTACAAAAAACAAAAAAAAAAAAACATTCTTGTTGGTAGTACCATGTATAGGGCTGATTTCTACCGGACAAAGCGGCATCCCTTGGTCATGCTAAAGGGAACGGTGATCGCGAAATGAAAAGCACTACTTCTTTAAATATTTTATTCTTAAGTAATTTTAAACGACTCCACCCATAACTGATATCTTTTTAAAGGGCATGTGAAAGTCGATAATAGTAATAAACTTATTAATTTTGTCGGGAGTGATTTCTTGATCATTTAACTCCATATGATGTCAATGGTATTTATTTATAGGTCTGTTTATTGAACATTCATTACTTTATTGTAGACGTTACGCTACATTAACGAAATGTAGCACTATTAACACCCACACATGGTTTATGTTCACAATGAAAGAGTTTATTTACTCATCAGATGAATGAAAGCTTCTCTCGGAATGTTTTTGTACCGTCACTTTTGTTCATTCTGTCGCATCGTTAGCAATGCTTTAAAAGAAAGTAAATCTTCAAGGAAATAATAATGTCGTGCCTTGTATTGACGGATACACCTAGAACACCATGGTTCATAAACGGTCACAGTATATTTCGGAAACACCCTGTATTCCTTCCATTAAGTACTCCTGTAGCTGGAGGAAAAATAGATGCCAAAGGAAATATGTTGTATGCCACATTGGAGGCTGAAACCATCGTCCATAAACCGTCACAGTATGTTTCGGTAACCCCCCTGTATTCCTTCCATTAAGTACTCCTACGCGAGTTAAATTGAAATCTTTATTCATATTTAATTGAAAGACTGGTCAAATCAGATTATCGATTACCGTGTTAGAGAAGAGATGAAAGAACGCGACTTATATTTAGACTTTCGTAGGTGGCTGGGTCTAAATTTAACTGTTCTTATTTTAGTTTGTCCACTTTATTCTGTCAGTTTATTTTGATCAACAACGCTTGAAACAATTAATGTCACCAGGACAGTAACATATCTAATCTATCTGTCTAATTTATTTCCCACTACTCTGGATGTACCTTCTACTGCATGCTTAAGTAGAGCCCCGGGTGACAAAAGTGTAAGCATTACAATGATGTACTCGAGAAATGGAAGTTAAGATTTTAAAACATCTTGTGCCATAATTACTCGAGAAATAGAAGTTAAGATTTTAAAACATCTTGTGCCGTAATTTGTTATGAGTCCACGTTCGTTACCAACAGAAATGTTAAATTTTACGCAATAATCATCATTATGCCATGATGTGTATCAAGGTATAGATTCCACATACTGCGAGAACTGATTCCTAATAAAACAAAATTAAAGGCCAGCTCATTTGGCGAAGGGAGCCACGGTGGCTCTGGAGGTCCCGAGTCTAGAAAAGGTCCTTGGATTTCCCAACACGATTTTTGGTTTCATTTGGCGAAACCTTAATATCAACTGACCAATTATCTGGGGTATTTAAGTATTTTGCGGTTAAAAACGGAACTCTAGAAAGTTCATTCCAATGGAAGGAGCTGACAAAATTTGTTTAAGTCCAGTTCTTACTTGTTGAGGGTTGTGTCCAAATTGGTACTGTGTGTCAATTATCACTCTACAGAAGTTCATTGGCATAGTATTCGATGTGTGAGATTTTATTTCGACTCAACACATGTACATACTTATTTATTGCGGACGAACTTGTACGTGTACATGTACATACTTAATTATTGCGGACGAACTTCAGTAAAACTTGGTTAATAATCCCTCAGAGGCTAGCGATTTCATGAATTATTTATATATTGTTTTGCACAATAAGATACTTATTTGCTGTTTAGTAAGACTTATTTAATCTGGCGATTTGCTTTTATAATTAATCGATGTTGTTTCATAATTCTGTTACACACAAGGCCGAGCCATAATTTCAAAAGGGAAACATTTTGTAAATTAAGAGCAAATTGATGAAAATATGTAGATATTTCTTAGATCCAGTATTGAAAGCAAAATGCTGACATTTTAGATAATGTATGAGAAATGTGGCAACCACGTTGTTAATGGGCAGTAGTTAATGGTTTATCTCCAAAGCCATCACGGTACTCAGGAGCTTCTTTGTCTTATCCACATTAAAAATTTAGCGTAGTTCTTTAATGGCCAGGTGGTCAAAAACTAGGGCTATGCATCAAATTCCACAAATTCGCTTGTTCGTGACGAGCAGCTCAATGAACCCACTGTTTTTATTCTCCAAGTGTTGAAGTAACTTCGAATTCGAGTAAACGTCTGTAAACGGGTTTCTACAATCAATTTTGTTGTATGACGTCAAAAGTATCAGCCCGCGTATTATAGTACGGGGCTGATACTGCATTTTCGAAGTTATCTCTGTTTTAATGGATCAGTTCAGAAACATGATCAGCCAGAAACATGATCAACCAACAATAATGTACACATTTGCCCTTTCGTATTGCTTTTCTGCACGTATTATAATATTTCTCGTAGGTTTCAAAATATCAAACCATTTCAATAAAAGCACGTCTTTGGATCAAATTGGGAACGTTATGTCGTTTTTTCGATGAACTTTGGGTAAAGTAAACATCTCATTTTTATGTTTATAAAACAGATATAGAATAACTACAAAAACAATGATTAAAGTTCCAAAACTAGATGAAATCCTGGAAAGCTAATGCGTTACTGATAATCCTACTACGTAAAATCTTATCTTAACAATTTATTTTTGACATTTGCCTATCGACACTTTTTGTGATTGAAATATCTCAATACAAACTGTGTTCAGTTTATCCTACAACTGGCCATTAACCCCACGAGATGATATATATTGCTGAGTTTACATTGTCATTTTTTGTTTTGTTTCTTGATTTATCGGCACCCAATATAATCAGTAAAATCTCAGCATTAAATTACTTTACATTTTACAAGGTAAAAAAGTATACATTGAATATTTTTTTATTGGTCGACAAGCAAACTGTGTAAATCTAGTTGCCCATAAAAGAGAGAGAGAGAGAGACAGATGGAGTTAAACGTAAACTCGAATAAAGGTCATTTCGGGGCTTACATATGGTTTAATATTATTTCACTGATTCGCTTGAGCAGAGGGGTCTTTAGCAGTGTGTGTGGGTGGGGGGGTAACCGAAGGACCCGGAGAAAACCCACGAGGTTTTGACAGGCGACCCTACTCCTTTCCCATACAACCGGGGATTCGAAACCACACCAGATGACTCAATGACGGGCTATATAATACCGCGCGCACGTGCTAACCGTTCGGCAATCTGCCCCCCCAAAAAACCCAACACAATAGAGAAATGAAATGAAATGGAGTTTAATATCCTACACTTTTGCACCTAACCTGGGCTAATGGAAGACAGGCATACGCCATACAGTGTGCTATGAGGAAAATTTTGCCCGGGCAGCGGCGCTACGGCCTACTCTTATATCGAATTCCAACTGCCAAGGGATCTTTTTCGTGCACTCTGTGTACACGGGACCTCCGTCCCATCCGAACGACTAGGCAGCTATCCTTTTCAGACCCTCCTGCATCATGGGTAATCACGCCGGAAAATCGAGACGCACTTTCTCGGCCAATGCAGGGATCGAACACCCGACCTCCAGGCTAGCGAAACACCCACCGTGACCCCCCACAATAGAGTCGACTATTTTTATATTGAGAAGTATCATTGAAAGTCAATGTTATTCCGGTACAAATTGTGAAAATATGTTCTTCTTCAACTCTTAATTAGACTTTGGTTTTACGGCCAACTTTCAGACAAAGGCATCGACACCGAACTGGTCAGTGTGGCCTCGCGGGTATTAATTATTCTAATTAGAGGATTAAACGTTAGCTTCTGGGATTACCAACAAATGTGTTTCAATACGTACAGCTAGCTATTTACTTGAAAGTCACACATTTCGGTAAGCTTTAAAGTACGTGGCAAATTTATATCTCAAGAAAGCTTACCAGATCAGCAAGTATGCCACTTATCAATTGATCACAGTTCATCATAGATTTGCTCGTCTCTTTTCGTTGTTGGCCGAGTGAGATCATCATATATTTCCGGCATGGTTTCCCTTGCTTTATCAATTGTGCAGGGTGGATGGCCTGACAAAGTCGACATAAAACTGATGTCCCGCGTACAAATTGACATGCACGAAAAATACTCCTTGCCAGTTGGAATTCCATATAACAGTAGGTCATAATGCCACTGTTAAGTCAAAATTCCCCTCGTCAGCTGTATGGCGTATGTCATCTTCCATTAGATAAATCAGCGAAAAATGATGTTCATTCTTTTTCGGTTGGGTTGGGCGCTTCCAACCACATGGTGATGTAGCTGCTTGCTCAAAAGCATGGACATAACAAAGGATATTCCTGAAAGCATCAGTATCCCGATTAGGAATATTCCTAAAATATGCTAGCAATACTATCGATTTTGGGTTGATGCAATGTAAAAGTGGGAAAGGACGAAAAACATTTGGATTTCAGAGGATTATTTGCTGGTCAAAGTTCTTGGGTACGGACATATATCACCAAATTGAATCTGTAAAACTGCAATTATAAAGTATTATTTAAACCGTTATTTTTATTTCGTTTTAGTCTACGCGTCGCATGCTCGCGGTAAAAATTAGTCAAAGCATTATCCTGACAAGCATTTACACATTCGATCTGCAAAACAAGCAAATCTCTGAACCAAAGCAGATAAAGAATGTCACGGAACTCAACAAGCATTCGTCTTATGAACATCTCTACCGATAATATTGCTTACCTTTGAACCTATGTTTAGTCATTATACTCCCCTACAAACATCTACACCACGTTTCAACGTGGGTCCAAGCGTGGTTGAAAATTATACAAATGAAAACATTTTATAATTTCCGTAGATCCTTCTAAAGGCGGGAAAGAATCATTGGTTTGAATTTACGTAGTTTTTGCCAGGATCAGTTGATTATTCGTGATATACGAATAATCGAGTTTGTCTTCATCCAAATTCCTCATGGTGAATCTTACACACGCTTTCTACACATATAATAGATTACATCAGCAAATTCTTTACAACATGTTATGTGATACAGATCCATATAAAAAATCTGAGAGATGTAAAAATATAAATTAATTTTTTTTTCTGTATGAATAACTAGCTGAATGCTAATAAAATGACGGGAATTTATCCGAGTTAATGTAGTCTTTGTTATATTTACCATGTTTTGAATACAGATTTAATAGATTCGCTGATAGACTTATAATGAGAAAGCCAGCAACCTATTATCCGATACTGGTTTTAAAGATGCTTTAATGTTTATGTTTCTACCACGGTCTAAAACGGCTAGAAGTAGACGAATATTCGTATTTAAAATATGCTCAGTTATTAACTTCCATAAATAGACGAATATTCGAATTAATTATATTTATTTAAAATATGTCCAGTTATTAAATTTTTACACTACTACATTATTTCTATCTACATTTAATAACAATAAGTTATTTCGCAATTTCTTTATGACGGGCTGTAATATTGTAATTCCCTGTGAAACCTTTCCTTGACTAGATGCTCGTATTATATAAAAGTCGAATATTTCGCAATATTAAAAGAACCTGTATTACAATAAAATGTTTCGTCTCTTACAATTTCAAATACATGAATAACCAAAAGGGCGGTATTCTGTTTTCATTTTAAGTGTTTGGCATCAATGAATTTTAATAAGTCTTTCATATTGCATATATATTTCTTCTATTCCAGGCGTGTGTTTTGGGGACGGTATCAAACCATAGAAGAATCTCCGGTGTGGCTGCATTACAACATGTGCCTTTTAACAGACTGAAAGGATTAGCGTTTTCAACATTAAAACTGGACAATTCCATAATCGTCAGATCTGAAGAGAGGTGGGGAAGGGTGCTTGGAGGTTTGAGATGAGGTGCAGCAAAAACTTTATATACTCTATGTCGTGTTTGTTTATGCGGACGTTGATAATCTTTTTACTTTTAATAGTGTCACAAACGAATTTAGCATTTAGAATTCATGGTCATAGACGTCATTCGTGGGAATCACCTGGATGTACCAAAGTTGGTAAGTTTAAATCTATTTCAGGTCTAAATATAGTACAACACAGTAGAGCATTTCTGGAATTTCCAATCTGCATTTTTGGTTCAATCTCGACAAATTAATAGTAAACCCAAAATATAAAGATAATATAATACATGTACTCTTATATGGTTTCCTTTTGCACCTGTTTTTCAAGTGTGCTTACTATCTGTATTATAGCTCCCTCCTGGGTGTATTTTGATAACAACTTTCCTACTAGGCTGGCCCTTTCATAGTACCATTGTCTCTCCATGCACATGACAATTAAACAAGACTATTTTACTCAAATTATATAGGGAAACGAAATAAATAACGTCATAAAATTCCTTAGTGTAAAATTATACGCGACGAATATTATTGGACTTTGGTTGAAACACAGAGATTAACAGATATAATATCTACCCGATTTCTATTTTCAGCTCATACCAGACCAGTTAAGATTCCTAATTGTGTACAGTTCCGTGTAACAACGAATGCTTGTAGAGGTTTTTGTGTATCTTATGCCATTCCATCTTCGGATCAAACTTTAGCATCAAATCCTTCATTAGAAATAACTTCTCGGGCTGAATGCTGCAGTATTCTTCAAACATTCGACGTGAGTGGCAATTTTAATATCATTTAAAAAATTTAGAAAGACATCCGTATTTTCTACTGTTAAACCCCCGATTTATGTCAAACAAAATATTCGATTGTTTTATTCCATATACTTTATTAAATTAGTGAAATACCATCATATACTATTAGAGCGGCCAGGATTGTTCGAAGGTAGTTCATTTAGGAACTTTCTCTGATCGGATGTCCGCTGACAGTTCCTATCTCCTGCTATGTAGCTGCAATATGAAAATACGGGAAAATACCACTCTTCCCTACCTGGGCTATTTTGGAACCCCCTACCTTCTTGTTTTCACTGTCATTCGTTATTTTTAACAAACTGAATCATTTATCAACATATCTGACACAAAATTACAAAAACTCAACACTATTTTCATGTAGAAGTTAGCGATTAAATAAACATGCGCTCTGTGCACGTTCGAGTTTCGTAATGGCCAATCAGTTCAAAATGTATTTTGTGTAGGTTTTAATCGTTAAATTATACTTGAAATTAGCGTTAAATTATACTTGAAAATAGCAATGGATTATTATAAATATGTGGCAAGAAATGAAGAATCACGGTGAAATATAGACGATAAGGATTCCATAATAGCCATAGACTAGAGGTAGGGGATGAGTGGTATTTTCATACTGCAGCGACATAGCAAATGGTCCGCTCAGAGACAGTTCCTAAAGGAACTAGTTCGAAAGGGGTCATTATCTTATATCAACTGGAAACCGCGGAACGTAAATTTGTTTGCACGGCGAAAACTATTAATTGGTATTCATTGTTGGAAAGGGGGTGTCCGATGTTGGGCCCAGATTTATGTGCTGTTGCTTATATGCCAGCACCCGTAGAAATGTGTATCTACTGTTTTAAAAGCATTGCGTTGTGATTTACGTGGTTGCTAATGTTTCCGAATAAGCTTTTAAGAAACACCCTGTTGTTTAATAAGGTCAGCTATTTTACATCCAAGCAACTAATAACAAGAGATAATGATTTATTATTTTTATTAAATATTCTGCCAATTAATTGTGCTAATTTATTGGACGATTATATTGGATTTGAATACACGGAGAACAACAATACACTGAAACGACTAATAGGGTAGACAAATGATAAGTTGGATGACCTTTACAACTTTGATAGTTCTAGAAGTAATTATACTCGCCACAATTAATTCGTTAGATTTAAATGCCACTGGACAAGTAAGATTAGACTACTTGTTTGGAGGTGGGGGTGTAACATCTATACCAATGGTTACAGGTGACATGAATACCCCCCCCCCCCGCGTCATCTCCAAACACCGTTATTTAAATATTAATTTAAAATAAATTAATACTGTCCAATAGAAAGTTGGCTAAATTATCAGCTAAAATACAAACCGAACTTCAACCTATGCATATAATCGATGCAAAATAAATGTCTGGATGAACAATCCGTTTAATGCTTTTTTACAACTTGCCAGGCGGCCCGAGCCCTATTTGTCAAATACTGTATGTTGCGGATCAAAACGGCAGATGAGAGGTATTATCTGATGTGAATGACTGAAAATTGTAGAATCGTGGATGGTCATCTGAATAATAAATTTAATGTCTTGTTTTTTTTTTAATTTTCAGGTAACTATCCGAGTATGGTGTATAGGTGGTTTTCGAAATGTGACGTTCAAATCCGCGTCAGAATGTGGTTGTTCAATATGTAGACATGGTTAAAATATAGATATATCATTAACAGCAACTACAATGCACAAACAAATGGCATTTTACGAATTCCAGGGAAAAGACTGTAACATGGGATGTGATTCTGTGATCTGTGATAATACGACCTTTAGCAAGCCCCTTTTATGTTATATTGATATCCTTGTGTAGCGATGAAATGATGGTGACAATGATCGTGAGCTCCTGTATTTGAATTACATTATGTGGTTTTGTATTCAGGTATGGCAAGGTTGATATGGAAAGGCCATTAATGCATTTCCTTTATTCATTTGAAATAGTAATAAAGGATACGATCTTATATACTATGTGTCCATCGGTCTGAAAGTCACCTGATCCCGATAATGCGCTATCGTACGTTTCCTTTGTTAAACAACCCTGCTGGAATATCAAATTCAAAGAATTATATTTTTCTACATTTTCCTCTCTTCGTGACACTGAGATTATCAGACTTAAAATAGAATAGCTTTTTATTTTGAATGAGAGGCATACATTATTATATATGTATATTTATATAGTTAAAATTGACGCAAAATGTACAGGCCCTAAGGGGTTGATTCATCTGATAGTTAAAAACATTTATTGTCTATGTGTATAATATATATATATATATAAATATATTTGTTTATTTTACAGTTTGTTGATATTTACTATATTATGCGTTTTATTACATTAGAAGTTGAAAATGGATAATTGTGCAAGTATGTATTAAATTGCTATTTTATGTATAAAAATAAAAAAAAATCATGCATAATATGCAGTGTTCTACGTTTAGTCGTTAAAAGGGCGTAAAATAGCCGTTGGGATTCAACGTACAGTATAGGCCGTGGAACTGTTGTCCGGAAGAATAGCTCCCCATAGTACTTTGCATAGCGTATGCCTGTGTTCAAAAGCCTGGAGGGGCCCAAAATAAGACATTAATCCCATTTGTTATTTAATTTCATTTTCGAAGCGCCCTGTTACATACTGCTATGTTAGTTCATAAAAGGGGCCCCACCTTAAAGACAAAATCAAACAATAGTGGATTATGAATGGAACATTAAGGAAGTTTAGGTTCAGAGCTGTCATTTATCGCTACAATAGTTAAAATAGATAATGAAAAATAATATGTTGACAACTTCAGTCAAATTACGTCATTCTGAGCTGAGATACCACCATTACAATAAAACCACAACCTCGATTCCATTGCTAGCGTTGAACCACAGACTATACGATGACATCGAGCGATGATTATGGTCTTACTAAGTTAAATGGACCATCCCGATCCGATAAGAACAGAGTCTCAAAAGTTAAAGTCCGAGTATTTAAAAAAATTAGGGACCAAAATATAGAAGCGTGTTGTATTTACCTTGTCGCAAAATTTCAGCTCAAAATATTGAGTCGTTTGGACGTGAACGTCAACACTGGTCAATTTTTTTATTGAGTGACCTGATAATCGATTCCCGTTTCTTGATTGGTCTATACAGTGAATCACCCATGTACTGTACTTGATAACAAAGGTAAATTTCACCTACATATTATTTTTATAGAAAAAAGCCTGGTTTTATCCAGATACTGTATAATACAACGGTCTCCATTTCCAGATGAAGACTGTCAGGTTTAAGTTATTTACAAGCGTATCACAAATATCATGTTAGTTGGTCGGCCTTAGGTAATGGGTTTTAAGGGATTTTAACACAAAATTAAGCAGTTTTATTCCCCAAAAAATTATCCGGATTCTAAAAATGTATAAAACATTTAAGGCATAATGAAATAACTGTAATAGGCAGATTGGGTTATTCTAAAATGTATACAACAAATACTTCAGTATTTAATCAGTGGCAATAAACGCCTACATTAAAATGTATAACCAAGGGGTGTAGCTATGCCAAAGGGGGTTACACAGCGGATGGGCAGACAGGAACGGTGGTAATATATCAGCTTCAGCCGGTACATTGGCGTATACTTAAGGACAAGTTGTCGAATAAAGTTTTATTACACTTAGTTTGAGCTGAGATCAAAATATATACAATCAAGGTAAGGATGGGCGGGATTGGTGCAAAAGATACGCCCACACTTTGCAAGAAATGGAGAGCTAACAAGCTGAAATAAACCCCGCGATTGTTCGTACAGAGGCCATAATCCTGGAATTTATGGTCTGAAATGCGCGAATATCGACAGGAACTGAGTTTTTTTGGGATATAAACATATATTTGTAGTTTCGTCAAAAAAAGTGTGAAAGACAGACAGACAGACGGGCGAACCCATTTCAATAGAGTATATACAACCTTCGTATTACACACCTTTACACTATTTGGGTACAAGAAGCGACCATTTTCGCCGGGATATTTCGTTTCCATATTCATCAATTTCGAATGCAACATTCATTGTGGTGTGTAAACATGGTTCAAAATTGTGATCTCTAGAGGGACCACAAGAGAGGTGCAATGATTCTATATCGGCGAATTATCCCAACGACATCTTGAATTTCCCCAAACGTTCAATGGTGACCGAGATTCACCCGGTAGATTCTGAAAATACTAAACTCAACCATAAAAAACTTTGTATTTAGTTTGCAGGTTCAGCCATAGTTCTGTCAGACTAAAGGGGTAGTTTCTCTGACAACTGATTCTGTGCTAAGCATACCTGGTGGCTAAGGTACAATAATAACAATGCCATACACAATTCTCTGGCTCATGTACAATAACAACGTTATGCAAAAACTCTTTTGGTACCATGGCCGATTGCTTCCAAGAAACTGCATCTGTTTTTGGTTTGATTCCAATAATATAAATATCACTGGGACTGAGAGACATTCGTTCGGTTCCGGTACTATTCTGGTTGCGTGAGTGGCCAAACTATATGGAAGGGTATCGCTGCCAATGTAAAAGGTGCAATGTACATAGTTACAATGCCGGTAATGATAAAGTCAAAATACCTCTAAGGCCAAAGTTAAAACGACAAATGTTTTAGTGCAAAATGCGGTTCTTTGACATTTTTACATTTCTCCCATTATATACAAATCACATTTGCGCTCTGCCACATCTCATTTGTCATTGACGCTTTCTTTTTATCAACTTGCGCATAGCATCTTCTTAAATATGCAAATACAGTAAACCACGTGACTTATTAACATAAATACGGAAAAGACCGATCTTTCTTGAAATAAAAGTGTGAATAATTGCTCCCAAGGAAAGATAACTCAGTTAACGCACCATTAGTTGTCTGTGCTGGTAAAAGGAATATATAAATTTTCGTTGAATCTAAAAATATGAGCATCCTGACCAATTTCTTCTCCGAATTAGTAAACAATTATTGATATTTGTGAAAAGTTTAAAGTAGCTAAGTTATAAATTTATAATTTAAAGTCTCTAACTCAATATCATCCAAAATCTTCCACACTGATAACACGAATTATTTGTCAATTTAAACTAACATTGATGTTGTGATCTTACCGGAAAAAGATTGGCTTCTGATATCCAATATTTAAGAAACAATAAACATTTTACCATTTGGTAGACGAATCGTGTACCATAATGCGTTTCAAACCAAGTTCTAGCAAGAGACTCGAGGAACGAGGCTAGAAATCAAACGGCGTATGTCGACTGGAATAACCAGACGCTAGAAATTTGCATTTGATTTTGACTACTGGCTTATTTCGCCGAACATAACTGATTTGAAAGAAGAGTAAAAACGGAAACCATTGATGTAAATCGGTTTATATACATTCATGCTAAATTATTATATGCGTTGCCACCCACTTATGTCAATTTCTTGGTCCCAAATTAAATGTTAGCGATTTAGCTCCTTTAAACAAATCGCAATTTTGAAAAATAATTAATGACACTAAACTGAAGCTGTTTTGATACGAATTGATGAAATGAAATGGGGTTTAACGTCCTACTCTTTTGCACCTAACCTGGGCTAATGGAAGTTGGGCATGCGCCATACAGTGTGCTATGAGGGAAATTTTGCATGGGCTACGGACTACTCTTATATCGAATTCCAACTGCCAAAGGCTTTTTTACGTGCACTCCAATGTGTACACGGGACCTCGGTTTTCCGTACCATTCGAACGACTAGACAGCTGTCCTTGTCAGGGCCTCCTTCTGCATTACTGACAAGGGGAAATCACGCCGGAAAATCGAGATGAACTTTCTCGGCCAATGCAGGGATTGAACACCCGACCTCCAGGCTAGTGATGATGACAGGTTTAATTTAATTATCTGCCAAGAACAAGACAATGAAAGAACGGAGAAGTTAGGGAATTTTTCCGTCCATTGTGATTGTCATAATATAGGCCTCGGCAATATTTACTTATTAGGCATATACACGTATTAATTTTTCACTTACCTGTGTTATGTATAATACGGTATCAATAATTATATTATAAATATATGAATATAATTATATGACTTGTATGTCCGTAGTGGCGTAGTCCTAGTACTGTATTTTGCCTTAAGCCTATTTCATTTTATATAATCTTACGAAAACAAAAATTAAGAAAGTGGAAAATGATAAGAGATTCTACGCGCATGAAACCACTTGGGCTTATGGACCGACCTGTATTGACTGAGAAGGTTTCCCTTACCACGGGACAAACAACTGAGGTCAACTTAATTGTTAGCTAAATAAGAACCCATGAATGGCATGAAGTCAGCTGAAGAGTTGGCTATGTGAAGACGCCGGAGGCTTAAAAAAATGGCAGCACGTTAACTTTTCTTGGGAGAAATTATTCATATCTTATTTCAAGAAAGATCGGACATTTCCGTATATGTTAATAAGTCACGTGATATACTATTTTTGCATATTTAAGACGATGCGATGCAATAGTTCATAAAAAGAAAGCGTGGATGACAAATGTGATTTGTAATGAGAGAAATGTAAAATGTAGAAATGTCAAAGAATAGCATTTTGCATTAAAACATTTGTCATTAGACACATTACATTTGTCGTTTAAATTTAACTTTGGCCTTAGAGGTATTTTGACTTTATCATTACCGGTATTGTGACTTTGTACATTGCACCTTTTACATATAATCAATGGAAAAGACATTTTAGCAGAGCATTTAATATTGGCAGTGATACCCTTCCATAATACTACCCCTCCAACGGGTACACATGCTGGTAATTCAAACAGGTAAACTGAGCATACACAGGATATTCATCCGCCTCCAAGAGAGAGGGAGGGAAAGAGGTAGAGAGAGGTGAGGTTTAACGCCCACTCGACACAAACTAGGTCGTGTTACAATTTTATTTCAATGATTCGCTTGCGCGCAGTGGTCTTAAGCAGTGGGAGGAAACTGGGGACCCTACTCCTTGTCACGTACAACAGGGGAATAGAAACCAGACCTTATGATACAGCGCGAACGCGCTACCCCCCCCCCCCTCGTATTATAAACCTTTTACACTTTTTGCTTTTGCATACACGGACTGTTACGATCAGCTTTTCCTGCAACTCGACTTCAATTATCATTTATGGTGAAACGGTGTATAGTATAACGTTTAATTGAATCGGGAAAAAATCGTGACTTCTACGGGGCCACCATACACGACGTTACGAATACAGCAACCGACATCTTTGGGTTATAATTAAAATCGTATAAAAATTGTGACTTTTAGAGAGGTCCACAACCTTGGTATAATTTACTTTTATAGGTACAAGCAGCTGTCATTTTATCCGGCAGTTTCATTCCGATTTTGACGAAAGTAATCCTCAACCATCCTTATGTTGTAACGGTGATACATTCGCACGTTTTTATTGTTAAATCGGATGAAAATTGTGACCTGTAGAGCGACCACAATCGAAAAACGCGATTTTTCGTACAACCAGTGGACTTGATCAAGGAAGTTACAATCAGATATACGCGAATATCTAACGGAACTAAGTTCGTTAGATTATAATATTATTATAATCATCTATTTTAAAGAGCGACTACAAGATGAAAATGTTATTTTTTTAAAACAATCAGGGGCCATAAACCAGGAAGTTACAATACCATACCGACAGGAGCAGGATCTTTGGGTTATAAATACACATTTCAAGTTACTTAAAACTTGTGACTTCTAGACTGCCTAGCATGTTCATGGGCTAAAACTAAATTTGTCGTACAACCAGGGAACATAATCGATGAAGTTGTAGTCCGATTTATACCAATTTCGAACTTCTGGTGAGACCACAAGCTAAAACGCGATTTTTCGAACAATGAGGAGGTATAATCTAGGACGTTACGATCCGATATGCGCACATATCGATAAGAACTGAGGTCGTTGGTTATACATTTCAATTTTCATCAAAATTGGATACAAATTGTGCCCACATATCGGAAAGAACCGAGGGCTTTCGGGGCTAGGCCTACATTTCAATTTTCGTCAAAATGGGACAAATGTTGAACTCGTAGACTGTCCGCAAACGAATTGTGAACAGACGGACAGGTGAATCGGCAATTATACGTCCACATAAAAATGTGTGCGTATATAAATCCTTGAATATGCCGTGGCTAATACTGGAAATGCACGATCCAAGCTTTACCGAGATAACACACAGTGTTCATGTGGAGTAAATATATCCAGAACAAAAGACTGCAACTCGAGTATGACAATGGACAATTAGTGTTAACACACTACCCAGGAACAGCACCGATCCGCAGTAGGAGCACGATTATTTTATGTAGAATTATTTTCAGTATGTTTATTTCAAAAATATCAATTGATTAACATTATGAACTTACACCTTTGTCGGAATTCATTTGAATTACTGCGTACAAAATAAAGTGATTATTATTATTTCTGCTAGCAGATATTTTTTTATATAATATCGTGGATAACACAATTAATCTTATTCCTTTGTAACTGTTTTTTTAACAAAAAGATGACAACTAATATATTAGGTGTGAAATAATTCGTGATGATGGAATATTTTTTCAACGGTGGGTTAATCGCTATGAATTATACTTCGCTTTTTATAAACCACAGGGAATATATATCTATCATAACCAATTGTTGGATGTACTTGATAATGTCTTAAGTGATTAATAAAGTAATAATGGTTTAAATTATTTTAAACGAAATGAATAACGTCTCCCCCCCCCCCCCGCTAAAGTTGCAAAGTGATTTAACGTATAGAGAGAGAGAGCAGCGTACACTAATTCTTTACCACTGCTTAGTAACGAACTTAGTAAGTTTCAATTTAGTTCATTAATTATTGCCTATGGGGTCATTTCAATATGTTATTAGCAGGTCAATGGTCAACGTTTGTTATCTACCGCATGTAAGCAAGAACCTTTTTCAAAAAAAAAAAGGATGTGGCAGGTTCAAAACTTGGCGTACCTTATTATGATCTATAAAACAGTGTACCTCTTATAATAAATCAATCGTATGATGTGGCTGGTCATAATAAAAACTATGCTATTGCTCTTGAGGGGTTACCGTTCTGATGACTAGTGGTGGTCTTTAAAAATCTAACTAACGGCAACAATGTCTAGACCCCAGCTTGAAATGCTTTGTCAATGGAAGACAGAATGGTTATAAAACTGTAATAATTATACCCATAGTAATCTTCTGTGTTGCAGCTCCGGGTAATTACTGGAAAGTCACAACCTGTATTAATCTTTAAACACAGTTAAGCGTTTAAATGTCATCAGCACTAAGTTAAAGAAACAGATAACGACAAGGCATGGGAATTTCATGTCTGGGAAAATACAAATTGGTTAAGGAATTTTTATTATGATTTCAACCGCAATGAAAAAAAAAATAAATATAAACACAATAAGATGAGCGACGTTTCGGAACGCCAGTTTTTTTCATAAATTTAAAAGTTAATGATTTACTGTCGAAATGTCCATTATTTTCGAATATAAATAACAGTTTATTGATTCAATCAAAATAATAGCAGTGTACCATGCACAAAAATAAAGGTCAGTTCAATGGTTATACTTTTGCACTTTAACTACAGAATGGCAATATTGAAATCAAATTGAACAAATAATATTCTCTCGACTCGCGTTAATCAACTGTAAATGTAAAATCCCATTATAAAGCCAGCGTGAGCACATCTAAACCATAATAGTACGTTACTTAGACACAATAGTGTATAACTTTTATTTCTATATGATGCCTGCGCATGACTAGTTCATACATAGAAATAGAACCACAAAACCAAATGTTATTTCCAATCATATTAAGTGGGAGCATATTGTAGTCACACACATCCATCGGTGTGATATATTTTACAAACTTGGTGGCATTGTTTGGCTAATCCTAAGGAGGAATTGTAATAAAATTATGAGGCGTAAAACGGGATTTTGTCGAATTAGATGTCCGTCCGTAATAAGCCTAGGTGCAGCTACATGAATGTGTAAAATCCTTTCAAATCTGGATTCAAAGACTAGAATTTGCATGAGTGTTCGTTTAGAACCACCCTGTTAGCGGTGTCTTTGATTCTCCCCCTCTCCACCCCCCACCCCCGACAAACGCCAAAAAAACAAGGAAAGGGTAATGTATTAAATAATAATGTATTATAAATGTATTTTAAACTGCTTTACGATCAATCGTTCTGTGTTACTGTCAGTTATGTTCGGCGAAATACACCAGAAGTCTCAATCGAATGACAATCTCTAGTGTCTGGTTATAGACTTGTGTGTCGAATGGACTTTAAACCCCATTTCTCGCTTTCTGTCTATTCCAGCCATCCCTGATGGTATTTATTTCAGATAAGAATATGGCGCCACCGTTAGACATGGCATGACTTATGGAATGTATCTAGCCTCGTTATTCGAGTCCCTTGTTACGAATGGCGCTGAAACGCATTATGTGTACCAATAGCAATGTGTTAATTTTGTCTTAAATATTGGATATCAGAAGTCCATCTTTTCTCGGTAAGATCACAACATCAATGTTGATTTAAATTTTTACACAAGGTAAATACACCATTCCTCTATATTTTGGCGCTTACATTTCATAGATAGACGAACTTTTATTTCTGAGACTGTTAAAATCGTGGTTGCCCCCCCCCCCCCAAAGATAAAAAGATATTTGGTATGCAATAAATATTTTACGCAATTTGTGAATTTTACAAAGCGTGTCGACTTTTTAGAGCCGTAATTGTTCGACTAATAACATAACAATTTGGTTTGGTAGAATATCTTAAAAATTGCTGCTATCTTCGATGTTTGAGTGGCTTAACGAGCTATTTGTGACAATTTTTATACTTACTTGTATAGAATTGAACGATTTTCCTGTTTTAGGCAGTAGCTGCTAGTTTTACATGTCGTGCACCCTGGAATGAAGTCAGTAATGTGAGTTACTTATTAGAATAAATGTTTGGACCAATAACACCCATTTTCCTTTAATGTTCATGCAAAATTAATCAATCTTTTATATTTATTCTAACAAATGGCGTGTGTGAGTGGAGTTAGGGAGCAATATTCAATGTTGTCTACGCAACATAAGGGGCGCGCGTAAATTTAATCATGGAGCCCAGAAATTTTATATTATCCAATATGACATGACCCCTTTTTATAAGTGTTAAAGGTACAAATGTGAAAGAAACTATAAAACGTATTGAAATGTTCACAAGCTTCGGTAACTCTTTTATGTACTTTATAAGTGTTAGTGGAAATACCAATTAACCTTAATTAATACCGGCACATGGTTCGCTCACAGGTTTCAAAGTAGTGTTATTTAATGGCCATGAAAGACGGAATGGGCATGAAAGTCGAGGCGATCCTGATGCCACACGGAAGTTTTATCCAAATTAAAGGCACTAAGTCTCCATTTATCAACTTCTACACGTAAAAATCAAGGGCTCTGACACAAAATAAAATGCAAAGTTTCTTTGCACCAAACGGACTAACGAAGATGTACAGACGAGACGAGTTGTTAAAAAATGTCAACAATTGACACAGACTACAGTTACCCAGAGCAATGATTTTTAATTCCGACAAAAAATGTGAACACAGAAAGTTTTATTCTTATGGTCAGATAAGAAACCATTAAGTCTTAAAAATTCAGGGATTAACAAATTGATAAAAGGAAATCGATGGCTAATACACCATACCATGTTGGCCATTTAAAAAGATATTCTGTTTATTTAAGAGTCTATTTTAAGGAAGGTTTGTGAATGAGATTCCAACAGATATATTACTTACACCCACGTGTTAATTCCATTCGGTATTAACGAACCCCAATAAAGCTACAGATTCTATGACTCCTAGAAGCTTAGCGCTGACATTTGCTTTATTGACACAGTATTGTACTTAATTATTAACCCAAAGATAGCAAATACAACCCAGATATCTGTAGAAATCGTTTAATCAGTTCCAAACTCTTCAGCAATGAAAACAACAGAACGTGACTTTAATCATAAACTGCACTATCAAATGATGACAATTTGATTTCGTGTACACAGAGGTGAAAACTGCCCACATTCATACAGTGTTTAAATTGTGGTGAATTTTGTTATTGTTTAGTTAATTTTATTTTTTCATTAAAGTTACATTATGGGAGATAAGATAAAAAGAGATGGCAGTTCTCATTATAATAGTTAAAACTAGATAGTGTAAAGGTAATTTGCCGAAAATTTCAGTCAAATTGGTCCACTATTAGCCGAGAAAAAAGCGTTTGAAATTTCACATAGCCTCGGTCATCATTACTCAAATCATTAATATAAACAGCATAGTCTCGATTATCCACTTGATTGATTTAATTATCAATGGCCATTAAGCGGCATATAGGAATTCAATCCGCCAACATCGAAGGCTAGCCTTGAATTTAAGAGTTTATTATGGTCTGGATATGTTAAGTAATGACTAATTGATTATTTAGATAACATCTCAGGCCTAAAGAAAGACCTGTAATAAGCAGATTGTGCTCTTGCATAATGGTATTTTAAATATGAACGTTTTATTTACATAGGTAGATAGATAGATAATGCGATGTCATAGTTCTGAAAGTTCTTAAGTCTCAAAAATTGTCGGATTTAGTTTTTGAGATATGTGAGGAAAACCTATTCTAATCTTAATAACGCCATAAGGATATCAACATTTTAATAGCAATGTTTTTTTTTTATGAAAGTTACGACTTACGGTTCTGAAATTTTGCATAGAAAGCCTCTAAATGTGATTAGTCATCCTATGCAAAAAAAGCTATTTGGGTCATAAGTGGCACTTACAACTTTCCAGAACAAGGCATCGAATGATAGATAGATAATATGTTGTTACATCAAACACCCTGATCGGGTGGCAGGTAAATTATACACAATGACATTAGGAATGAAAATACATAAAAGGTGATGATATTAAGAAAGTAAATCATATTCGACTGTTGGTATTTGTTTGAAAATCTCAAAGTTTAACCTAGATAGTCGGTCTAGTATCTTCCCACTGAAGTCTAAAAAATGCAGACTCAAAGCTTGACCATTTTCATGAGTGTCAATGGCTTTGGACTCATTTGACCGAATTTATCATTTTCGAAAGAAATTAATGTTTGTTACAGGGTTCTTATGATTTGGGCGGGGGGGGGGGGGGGCTAGTGGTTTAGAGTGTCCCGCTTCGACTTCTAGCTGGCCGGTCACCTCTGGCTTGCGGCTGTGGTTTCGAGCCCTGGTGTTAGCATATGTGGCATGGGGATAGCGGCGCCTTCTCAACCTCGTGGGTTTCCTCAGGGCACTCCGGCTTCCTCCCACTGTTAAAGACCCCTACGCGCAAGCGAATTATTGAAATAAAATGAAACCATGTTAGTCCCAAAATGACCTAGTTTGTGTCGAGTGGACGTTAAACCCCATCTCTCTCTCTCTTATGATTGGTATTACCTACACGATCATAACTCTTGACTTTTGGAAAGAGTGAAGACTGATTTCAAAGTTATCGGCATTAAAGGCCAGCTTACTTCAAAGAATTAGCTGACTTAGCCATTATTTGCAGTTTAAATGGATTTCTGTTCGGGTTTAAGACACAAACCAGGGAAATCAAGTGTCACGTTTGAATTTACGACTTACGCAAATCTAACTTTTTACTGTATGTACGAATCGTGAAATGAAATGGGGTTTAACGTCCCACTCTTCTGTACCTAACTTGGGCTAATGGAAGACGGACATACGCCATACAGTATGCTGTACCGTATTCAAACTGCCAAGAGATGTTTACGTGCACGCGAATGTGTACACGGGACATCGGTTTTTCGTCCCATCCTAGACAGGCCATCCGTTCTGCATCACTGACAAGGAGAAACCACGGCGGAAAATCGAGATGAACTTTCTCGGCCAATGCAGGGATCGAACACCCGACCTCTGGGCTAACGAGCCAGCGCCCTAGTCACATGACCCCCGTACGAAGCGTGACATCTACATAAATGTCAATCACACGCCACAAATAATGGCTCAATGTAACAAAAAAAAAAAACCCAAAACAAATGTTGGATTTGATGTGTCAATCTAGGATCGAGAAATCTCAAGTGGTTTTCTCATCTGTGGGGTGGGCCTTCCTTTTAAGTACACGGATTCCTTCGATGTTATGACACTACTGGAAGTTTTCAGGAATGATAAAGAGTTGAGAAAGTTAGATGCATTATTGATTGCTCAGAAATATTTATGAAAAGACCACCAGGTTTAAAGCATCGTGCTCAAATTTTTTCCGACTACAAAAGATACAACACGGTCCAGTTTTTAGTTGAAATAATCCAAACGATGTCATTATAGTCGTCTCTGAATGTAACGGTGGTACATCCACTAAATATTACTATGTAGTGCAGTTTTCTTGATCATCTACTGATGTTCAACCTCGTGGGTTTCCTCTGGACACTCTGGTTTCCTCCCACTGCCAAAGACCCCTACGCGCAAGCGAATTATTGAAATAAAATGAAACCATATGCTAATCCCAAAATGACCTGGTTTGTGTCGAGTGGACGTTAAACCCCATTTCTCTCTCTTCCTCTCCCCCTACTGATGTAGTTTGAGCGGGCCTTCCCTTTACCATGGTGGATGAATTTGCTTATCGGCAGGCGAAACCAGTTGTTACATAGATTTTAATCATTGAACTCAGTCAAGACATACACCTAATGAACATCCAAATCAAGTTTAAACATTCTACCTCAATCAGGATGTACCTAATGAACGCCAACACCATCTTTGAACATTCTAGCTCAGTTAGAAGAAGTGTTATTGGGTTCCAAAGTTTCAGCCAATCAAATTGCTTATCGCTATGCTTACCCTGAGCAGAAAATGTTTATCAAACTTAGTCAAGGTAATCATGTAATAGTCTGGTCAATATATGGAAAATACCCCCTCAACCCTCAAAAAATTGCAACAAAAAATTTCTCAACTGATTCTGGCAGGGTTTAGTGTACTTTATTTTATAACATACTAAAAGTTTACTAAATTTGGACCCCCGGAAAAATGTTTTTTCAAGATGGCGTCAACAATGGACACCGAAACGTCTTAAAATGATCATAACTATGTAACTATCAACTCAACTTTGATCATTTTGGCGTCTTTTCCTAGGTTTTGGGGGCAAAGAACACATTAAAATCATTAAAAATCATGTGGGCATATCATGTCAAAAATGGCCTCCTCCAGGTGACCGATGATATTGATGTCTATATACTAATAATAAAAAGCAGTATATACAATATATTCAACCCTTACTTAGTTGAATACACCTAAAGTATTACAGAATGTGTAATAGTAATAATAGTAATAAAACAACAACAATAATGATATAAAATAGTTTAGTTAGATAATAATATAAAATAGTTTAGTTAAATAATAATTTAAATCGTTTAGTTAAATTGAAATATGATTGAACTGTTGTAAAGATAAGGTTATTAATTTCGGTGGTGGAGTCATGCAGGCCGTAGAGTAGAGTTTTGCTGTTCTTACTTATACTCATCAGGTAATGTAGAAATGGTTAGTTGTCGAAAAGTATTGAAATTTGGATAGTGTAAAAGATAGTGTTCGCTATCCTCGAAAGGGTGACCACAATTGCAAGCTGGATTTTCAGAGATGTGTCTAAAAAACATGTGACCATTTAAGTCACTGCACGAGAGTCGTAGTTTGCTGTGGATAATTTCAAATCACCTAGAACCAATGTAGAAGTGTTTTGAGTCATGTTCGGAGAGCTTTTGTGTTACGGAGGGGAGAGTTGTTGAACGTTTTATTGACTGGTCTAACCATGTGAACATTTAAGTCATTGCACGAGAGTCGTAGTTTGCTATGGATAATTTAGATTCATGTTCGGAGAGCTTTTGTTTAAAGGAGGAGAGATTTGTTGAACGTTTTATTGACTGGTCTAACCGGTTCCCTTCCTTTATTGTTGATGGTACAAATGAGATGGAAAATAACTTCGTTCTACACCGATATTCAGTGAATTCATTCATATTTCTGAAATTGTACGAAGATTTTCTGGAGGGTGGAAAAGGTTTAGAAAGATAATTGGGTGTAGTATTGTTGAAAATTTTATATATAAGAATAAGTTTATGTCTAAGTCGACGTTCTTTTAAAGGAATGAAACCGGTCTCCTTGTAAAGAGAATCGTGGCTCGTACCTTTAACCGCTCCGCAGATAGTGCGCAGTGCGTCCAGTTGCAAGTGCTCAAGTTGATTTGTTAGTAGTTCAGAATACCCATCCCAAACGATGCCGTCGAAGTGAGGCAAAATGTAAGCGTTATAGATAGACAGTAAGGATGTACGTTTCAAGCGATATTTCAGAGACCTCAATCAGTTTACTAGTTTTGATACTTGTTTGCATAAATTTCCTATGTGGAAATCCCACTTACTGTTATTTTGGAACGTAAGTCCTAAATGTTTGTGGAAAGAGACTTCATTTATTTTTACGGAATTGAAAACTAGTGGTGGTTTAGTAATTTTTGTTCTAGTGCTGTTAGTCAAACTTTCAGTTTTATGGGGATTAAAGGTAACCAGCCAGGTTTTAGCCCAGTCATTAATAGTTTCCAGATCAGAATTAAGAGTATTGGCGCTTGCAATCGGGTCATCGATTTTGAGAAAAAACGAGGTATCATCGGCAAATAATCTGACATTTGATTTAATATTCTCAACAATATCGTTGATGTAAATGAGGAAAAGCAAAGGACGCAGCCTTGGGGGACACCAGCAGGGATTACTTTGGTTTCAGAGGCAACCCCATTTAGTACAACTTTCTGCTGTCTATTTGAAAGATAATTGCCAAACCAATCTAGCAAGTCACCTGTCCATTGAATAAGTTTCAGAGCGTTCAGTTTTGAGTGTCATCCTCCACCTCAGTATCGACCTATTGAGTGTTGTTTGAATGGTCACAATTCCCAGTTTGACAAGGGTCACATACAGCAGTGTAGGGGAGTCAATAGTTATGGACTTTCGGTCATTTGGAGGTTTTGGCGGCCATTTTTGACATATTATGCCAACATCATTTTTAATGATCTTAATGTGTTTCCTGCTCCGGAAAACTTAGGAAAAGACACCAAGATCATCAAATTTGAGTTGATAGTTAGATAGTTATTATCGTTTTAAGACGTTTCGGTGGTCATTTTTGACGTCATCTTTTAGTATGTTATAAAGTACACTAAACCCTGTCAGAATCAGTTGAGAAACCTTTTGTTGCAATATTTTGGGGGTTAAACTGTATAATGAAACTATACACCAAGTTCCATCACCCTCACTTAATTAGAACTAAAGTTATTGTGTCCCGAAGCATCAACCAATCACATTGGTTAACTCCACTTACCCTGACCAGAAAATGCTCATCATCGACCTCCATCAAAATATCGACATAATAAACACTTACACCAAGTTTGAACATTCTAGCTCAATTAGGGGAGAGTTTTTGTGTCCCAAAAAGTGTGACGGACGAACCCATTTTAATAGTCCCCTACTTGGGACAAACAAACTTGTCAAATATGATAACATTTGGCGTTCAACGAAGTGAAACAAGGGCGATAACTATAGAAGTAATAAACATAATTTTTGTTGATATTCATTACAATTTTGCGTGTCTCTAATATAAATATCAAAAAGGACGGATGATAAATAAAATAAAACGAAGTACGAACAATCCAAACCATTTGACAGAATTCGAAGTTCACAAGAAATTGTATACGACGAACGGAATGGGGCGACATTTTTATGTGGGCGTAAATAAAGCAGTTAGTTATTGTACTTTAAAGCGAGAATTTCATATTTTCCAGTTATATTATTAAAATATATTAGAATAAAGCCTTAAAATAGATGTGATCTATAAACAGTTAAAGTTAAAGAATAATCCT
Organism: Patella caerulea; assembly: GCA_036850965.1. Taxonomy (NCBI): domain Eukaryota; kingdom Metazoa; phylum Mollusca; class Gastropoda; family Patellidae; genus Patella; species Patella caerulea. Next base: position 50,422,862 of record JAZGQO010000007.1, on the reverse strand, counting down.
ATTATTCACTATATGGCAAGTTGAGAAATTGACCAAAAAACTAATTTTCAACTTCAACTGTCAGACGTAATTGTGTTCCGGTGTGAATGATTTTTAAAGTGTGAGAATGATACCTATGATGGTTTTAACAGTGAGTTGACAACATATTGAGCAAAAGACATAGAAATAATTATGTTTGACTTTCTTAGAAAATGAATTATTCCAAATTGTACATAATATTTATTTGATGCCTTTTTCGATACATCATGCAAGAGCTAAATCTGCATGTTGCAAGTCTTTTTTTAGGCCTGAAATGTTATCTAAATTATTTAGACATTAATTAACTTATCCAGGCCATAATCAACTTTCGATGCCATCACTAGCCTAATATATTTACTGGATTAGAATCCGAACGCTGCTCAACGCTCTTTGATGATATTTAATCAAAAAATGTAATAATCAAGACTAATGTTATTTTTTTTTATCGTACTGACCTAGGTGATGATGACCGAGACTAGGCCTAAATTTCCATTACTGAATTCTCGGTTTAGAATGGATCAATGTGACAGAAATTTCCAGCAAATTCCGTTTACATTATCTAGTTTTTAACTAGTATAGCCCTTTATCTAATCTCCCATAATATATCTATAATGGCTATTGCCACCGTTTCCCTGTATTAAATCATTCGTGTGTTTCAATTTAAGAAAAGAAGATTTTGTTACAAATTCGTTAACGTTTATTACCAAGTCCCTCTTATAGAATACACATCAATCGTTAATACACTACGTACACATCAATCGTTAATACGATACGTTAGTTTATACATGACGTTAATACAATACGTTAATATACGTTAAACAATTGTCGTTAAGGTAAATCGTTCATATATAACACTAACAGATAAACACAAATAGTTACGTTGAATGACTACAATTTCGTTTGATGATCATATTATGCGTTGATGATATTAACTACGTTTGGTGATGTACATGTAATCATGATGACGATGACGTTACGTTGGTGTGATGGACATTTGATGGTTTCTCTACAATAAAAATAACACATCGTTACAACCAAATAATAACATGAGTTTAACATTCTAATATTTGAACATCGTTACAATAAACTTAATCGAGTACTAGAGGGAGAGTTGTCCCTTTAAGCGTATTGTCCCGTGTAGACTACATGCAGGAAAACCACGTGCGTTAAGACATGGGGCGATACAAGTGCCGTTCATAACCATTAATTTATGCTGTTAAAACATAAAACATTTCAAGAACTATGCATATATCTTGACCAGAAAACATCTATATAACAAAATATAATTATTAAAAGCTCGCTTACATCTTGTGAGGAACTACAGGGCAAAAAGAAAATACGTTTTACATTTTTACAAACAACAAACAATGGCGACTTCGTTAACTCTATGACCTTGACCGAAAATGAATTAATATAAGAAAAGGACACGGATCATAACATTATAAACTATAGACTCGGATCCACCACAAATGAAAACAATGCGAATTCTGCCGTAACATTCCGGCCCCTTAAACAAACAGCTGTTTAACAAAATCTGCATTACGGTAGAATGAGCACCAACTTAGAAATTGGTCTCTGCATAACAGCATTTTGAGTCTTAATCTTAGCACTACGAATAAAACCATTAGAATCTTTATTAACATCAATAATACGTCCCATATTCCATTGATTACGAGGAACATTGTCATCTACAATAAGTACTATGTCATTAACACAAACATTTCGTTGAGGTTGGGTCCACTTAACGCGTTGCTGTAACGTTACTAAATACTCTCGTTGCCACCTCTTCCAGAAAGCATCTGCTAGATACTGCACTTGTTTCCAATACTTTCTCGCGTAGAGATCTTCACGGCTAAAATCACCTGGGGGTAATAACCACGTTGTAGGCTTTAAATTCAATAAAGAATTTGGCGTTAAAGGATTAAAATCGTCACAGTCATCTGAAATAAACGTTAGAGGCCTGCTGTTCACTATAGCTTCCACTTCGCACATTAGTGTATGTAGTGATTCATTATTCAAAGATACCGAATTCAAACCCATAAGTAGACCGTTTAAAACCTTTCTGATTGTCCTTATTTGGCGCTCCCACACACCACCGTGATGACTACCGGTCGGGGGGTTAAATGTCCATTTTATATTCCGCTGAAGTAATTCGTTGTTAATCTGACTGTGATTCCATTTCTCGATAGCTATACGCAATTCGCGTTCACCGCCGCAAAAATTGGTGCCATTGTCGCTTCGTATCTCTTCGCATTGACCTCTTCTTGCAATAAAACGACGGAGGGCTTGTATAAAAGAATTTGTATCTAAAGATGCAGAGATTTCAATGTGTATGGCGCGTATAGTAAGACACGTAAAAACAACCCCATAACGTTTCAATTCTTTACGACCTTCTTTAATCATGAAAGGTCCGAAATAGTCTATGCCTACTCTTGCGAAAGGAGGCGCTGCTGTTATTCTATCCTTTGGGAGATCAGACATCTTTTGGTTTAATACAGGTGCTCGTAATTTACGACATGAAACACATTTAGAAATAATGTGACGAACTATCGAATTACAGTTAATGATCCAATATTTTTCTCTCAACATGGCGATCGTATGACCTCTTCCTGAATGACCTAATCTCTTATGAGTACTCCTAATTATCAGATTTGTTACATGGGCGTTGCGGGGTAAAATTATTGGGTGTTTCACATCTTCTGGTACATCAGCGTTGCGTAAGCGACCGCCTACACGGATAAGACCATTCATGAAAACCGGGTCAAGTTTGTAAATCGAACTGTCTTTAGACACACGTTTCACTGGGTTTGTCTTAATCATTTCACTGAAAGTTTTTCCAAAGGCACAACGTTGTGTAAATTGAAGAATGGCATGTTCAGCATTATTCAAGTCCGTAACGTTTAATGGAACCATTTTCATATCATGTCGTTTAATTATGTTCATTTCTGTTTCGATCTTCGTTGAACGTTGGATCGGATCTAAAGAATCTTTAACATATTCTTCCAAAACCTTGCGATCATTCCGCCATTTTCTAAGATTTCCTTTAAAACGTAAAATCCATGCTACTGCTCGTTTCAAACTATACCAATCTGAATGATATTCTATAATCTTTATCGTTGAAGAATCGGCTACTTCCGTTGTACAGGTTATAACATCTTGTTTCACTTCCGGGTCATCAGATGTAACCTTGGATAAAGTTGGTTGATTTGGCCATGATAATTCCTTTTCCCATAGAAACCCCGGCCCCGTTAACCATCTGGGACTCTTGACAATTTCTAACGCAGTTAATCCTCTAGACGCGTCATCGCCTGGGTTCAATGATGATTCAACATAAAACCATTGGTTAGGTGCCGATAAGTCCTTTATAGCAGATATCCGATTTGCCACAAAAACATGAAAGCGTTTTTTCTCGTTGTTGATATAATTAAGTACTGTTGTACTATCCGTCCAAAATTTTATTTCATCGGGTGAAATGTCAAGTTCTTTCAAAAGAGTGCTGCTTAGACGAGCTGCAACAGTTGCTGCACTGAGTTCCAGACGTGGAATAGTAACCGTTTTAAGGGGGGATAATCGCGATTTACCAAGCACAAATGCGCAATGAATATCGTTCTGTTCGTTTATTAGTCTCTGATAAGCAACACAACCATAACCGGTCGAGCTGGCATCAGCGAAAAAATGAATTTCGCGTTTAACGACGTTTCCGAAATCGACTGGTTTTAGACATCTATCGATTTTATAACCTTCTAAATTAATCAACTGTTCTCTCCATTTCAACCATTCGTTCCGATAATAGTCTGAGATAGGGTCATCCCATCCTTTACTTTCGTTGCAAATGTCTCTGAGAATATGTTTAGCTTGCAAAGTCAGTGGTGCCACAAAACCGAGTGGGTCAAAAATCGAAGACACTACTGATAAAATACCTCGTCTCGTTATTGGTTTGTCATTTAATACAATTCTGAAGCCGAATTGGTCATTCTCAATACACCAATGTACGCCTAGGGCCCTTTCAATCGGCAAATCATCATAATTAAGATCAAGATTTTTCATATCTTTAGCCAGTTTTTCTCCAGGAATATTATTAACAAAAGTTCTACTGTTACTCGTAAATTTAGTCAAATTAAAACCACCTTTTGCACACGAGTCTATCAATTCGCGGGCTAATTGTACTGCGTCGGTAACCGTGTCACAGGATTTCAAACAATCGTCGACGTAAAAGTTACGTCTAATAGCTTCTGCTACGCGTTCAGATTGCACACAAAAGTCATCTGCAGTCCTACGTAATGCGAAATTGGCGCAAGTGGGGGATGAAACAGCTCCAAACGGATGTGAGGTCATCTGATATTCTTCTGGGTCACAATTAATGTTACCGTCGGGCCACCACAGAAATCTGAGAAAATCTCGGTTAGATTGAGGCACTTTTACTTGGTGGAACATTGCCTCTATGTCCGCCATAAAAGCAACTGGACGTTCCCGAAATCGAGTAAGCACGCCAAACAAAGAGTTAGTCATGTCCGGACCTTGCAATAAAAGATCATTTAGTGATTTACCATTAAGCTTGGCGCTACAATCGAAAACAACACGGATTTTGTTAGGTTTCTTTGGGTGGTAGACACCATGATGCGGGATATACCATGTCTTACCACGTTCAACTTCTAAGCGTTCTGGGGGTATTTTAACTGCGTATTCTTTACTAATGAGTTCGTTAAGAAAGTTAACATAATCTGACATGTAATTACCGTTTCTCTGAAATTTACGTTTCAACCAACCTAAACGTTCGAAAGCTTGTTCTTTGTTAAAGGGCACCGATACACTTTTGTCTCGGAATGGTAATGGAATGTAATAATGTCCATCTTCGTACTTTATTTCGTTGTCAACCAAAGACAAGAACCTTTTGTCTTCTTCAGAATGTCCTAATTCCGATGCATGATTATTTCGTTCAATAAAATCATTCTCGAACATATGATTTATCAGCTTGACGTTATCAATTTCATGAACAGTTTCGTTGAATGCCAACTGATGACAATTATCCGAATTTACCTCACGCACAATTATACGGTTACACGTTATCGCTACAGGTTTAGACGAAGATACTTTAATGGGACCCATAACAGTCCAACCGAGTCTTGTTAATACAGCATACGGACCTTTATTTACACTAGGCCTAACTTCAAGTGGTTCAAGGGCTAGTGGACAATTAATACCTATCAAAAGTCCAACTTCGAGAAAACGTGGAATTTCCGGAAGGGGCAAAGATTTAAGATAATCCCACTGATATACGTTATCATGCGTTGGGATGTTCGATGCGCTGACTGGTAATACATCTCTTGTATAAAGTTTCGGTAATGGGATCGAGAACGTTTCGTTAATATCTGACACAATCAGATCCGATATAATCAAACTATGTTCTTCAGATTGGCCGTGCATGGTACCTAGATGAATTGTAGTTTTTTCTCCATTTATACATAGTCTCTCAGCCGTAATATATGTTATGAAACTCGCACTAGATCCGTTATCTAGAAATGCTAAGGCAGGTATTGATGATTGTTGGCCTTTCTGTTTCAGTTTAACAAGCAGTATTGGAAGCATAAAGTCTGAATCGTCACCAATGTAACCGTTATTTATATTCACTGTGTCTCTGCACTGGGAAGATGGGTTTTGCGTTTTATTAGTGCTTTGTTGAATGTATGACGATGACGAAGGACGATTATACGGATTAAATGAGGGCGTGTCAGCCTTTAATGGACCATACGTTGGTTTATTCATAGCGTTATTCGTTGAAGTTTGAAAATTTGCATTGGGCGTTTGCTTGTACATGTATGCGTTATACGTTGAAGGTCTATTACTTGAATGTAACGTTGGTTTATAATGGTTGTAGACGTTCGGTGATTGCTGTGTGTTGACAGATCTATTTGGGAATTCACTTGGGGAAATAGCATTCTGATTTTGAGGTATAAAGTCAAGGTGAAACACTGTTGGGTGACATTTGCCGCACTTACGACAAATTTTCTTAAAATTACAACATTGAGAGTTATGTCCCTTACCCAAACATCCAAAACATAAATTATTACTTCTGGCGTATTCGCGTCGTTTCTCAAAAGGCATTTTCATAAATTCATAACAAGTGTCCATATCATGTAAGTTCTTGGAACAATACAAACAGGTTTTACTTTGACTCTGAGATTGATACATGTTGTCTAAAGAAAACGCGTTCACAGAATTTGTTGCATAACTCTGTTTAGGCCTATGACTATAGGGCTGTGATTTATTTACAAAACTATCCGTTGATCTTCCGAATATTGGATCTGTTAAAGCATCTACTTCTTGTTTTACAAAAGTAACGAAGTCCTCAAAATTAATTTGACGGTTATTTGTAGACTTAACCCATTGAACTCTTTTACGCCAGCCGTCTCGCATATTGAAGGGTAATTTCTCCATTAATTCTTTAAGGTTTTTTGGGTGGTTCATTTCTGATAAATATTTTATATCGTTCATAGCATTCATACAGTTTGTTAGCGCCAATGAGAATTTACTTAAAAGTTCAACGTTTTCCGGCTTCATTGAGGGCCATTTCAGAAGCTTATCTGTATATGCTGTCGTTATTTTATAGTCATCACCGAAAGTATTATGTAAGAGTTGTTTGGCTTTCTTAAAACCATCCTCGGGGTTCATATGAAGACAGCTTTTAACGAGTGCGTTTGGTTCTCCTTCTGTAAGCTGATCGAGATAATAAAGGCGATCTCTGTGGTCTGCTATTCGTTGTTCGATCCTACTTTCAAACGACTTAATAAAAGAACGATATTCAAGAGGGTTACCTCTAAATTTAGAAAGATGCGGTTGAGGTAGGAGACTTCGATTCTGATGTTCCAAGAGAATTTCCGTTAAGTTAGTTTGTTTAGCTTGTAGATCAGTTTGTTGTTCCAACAACTTCTGAAAAACTGTAGGAGGAACAGCTTCGTTGAATTGTACATTAGAGCGTTCATTTGAATTATAAGCGGCAGTGTTCTGAGAAACTTGGGGCGTTGAAAACATAGGTGCCTGAACGTTATTTCTATCAAAACGAGTTGGTTCAACCAATGGTACAGGTGTTTCTTTATTAATTATATGTGTAAAGCTGTTTGGCTGATAGATGTCATGATTGCGCCTGACTGTCGGATTTTCTGCATACGTATTAGTCCTTTCTGATGGCCAAAGACCATAATTATAAGCCCTTTCTTGCGTAAATTGATCTGGACAGAAATTTTCAAAAATAGACTGTTTGGCCCTTGAGATTGATAAGTTAGTTTCCAGCTCAAGTTCTTCACGTTTTCTGTTTAATATTAATTGTTCTTCCTGTAATCTTTGTTTCTGTTTCAACGCCTCTCCACGCGCTAGGAGTTCTACCTGTTTAGCCTTTTCTTTGGCAAGGGCAGATATCACTGAAAACTTGGACGATGCTTTACTGCTTATACTTATATTATCATCGTTATCGTTGTCGTTGGCTTGCTGATTTTCTATTACAGGAGGTACATTTTTGACAGAGTAAAGGTCCTGCAGATCAACGTATTCACGATCTTCCATTTCGTCAAAACTTGCAAACCACAGTTCTTTCGCTGTAGCCATTTTCGTAATACGTTGAAAGATGAAACTAATTACTAGTATAAACAATATACGAGACATATGCGTTCACATACATGCGTTCACAGTTCCTAAAATAAAACACACGAAGGAAGTCTATTCAAAGATAGAAACTATATTGCCACCGCTTCCCTGTATTAAATCATTCGTGTGTTTCAATTTAAGAAAAGAAGATTTTGTTACAAATTCGTTAACGTTTATTACCAAGTCCCTCTTATAGAATACACATCAATCGTTAATACACTACGTACACATCAATCGTTAATACGATACGTTAGTTTATACATGACGTTAATACAATACGTTAATATACGTTAAACAATTGTCGTTAAGGTAAATCGTTCATATATAACACTAACAGATAAACACAAATAGTTACGTTGAATGACTACAATTTCGTTTGATGATCATATTATGCGTTGATGATATTAACTACGTTTGGTGATGTACATGTAATCATGATGACGATGACGTTACGTTGGTGTGATGGACATTTGATGGTTTCTCTACAATAAAAATAACACATCGTTACAACCAAATAATAACATGAGTTTAACATTCTAATATTTGAACATCGTTACAATAAACTTAATCGAGTACTAGAGAGAGAGTTGTCCCTTTAAGCGTATTGTCCCGTGTAGACTACATGCAGGAAAACCACGTGCGTTAAGACATGGGGCGATACAAGTGCCGTTCATAACCATTAATTTATGCTGTTAAAACATAAAACATTTCAAGAACTATGCATATATCTTGACCAGAAAACATCTATATAACAAAATATAATTATTAAAAGCTCGCTTACATCTTGTGAGGAACTACAGGGCAAAAAGAAAATACGTTTTACATTTTTACAAACAACAAACAATGGCGACTTCGTTAACTCTATGACCTTGACCGAAAATGAATTAATATAAGAAAAGGACACGGATCATAACATTATAAACTATAGACTCGGATCCACCACAAATGAAAACAATGGGAATTCTGCCGTAACAATGGCACTAATCGGGCACGTGCGGATAAGGTTTAATTATTCGCGCATATCAGACTGCAACTTCCTGAATTATGGCCTTTTCAGAATGCGGACCAACTTCAGAGGTCATCATTTCCATCCTATTTAAAAAAAAACCATTAAATATATCACCGTCACACCATAATGATGCTTGAGTTTGAAAGTGGTAAAAAAAATCCCACCTAAAATATCCAATTTTAAATCTGCCCTTATTTCAGTTCTTGACAAAACAGTAATCTAATCAGTATCACTTTTTCTATTGCCTTTCATAGCAAGTAGACTATAGCTCCAGGCAAAACTATCTGTGTAGTGGAGTACACAGAGGGTTACGTCCCGGACCTTTTCGTTCCTTATTTCACATATCAACACTTTATAAAATAAATTTCAATGTCACTCGTTTGTCATATATTTCTTCTCCGTGTAGTCGTATTAAATTGAGCCCCCAAACGGATACATAGATAAACAATAAATGGCTCGTAGAAACGGTATAGTTAATAAAATACTGAAATATAAAACGTAATTTGTTACCAACAATCTAACTATTAATGTAGTTCAGAATCGTCAACACTAGATTTTTATAGGGCTATATTTTTATTAATTGATGAATGTGTGGTTATAATACCATGTGTGATGGATGTTTATAGACTAATAAAACTGATATTGATAATGCGTGTACTTGGGTTATTGAGTTAATCTTTTAAAAATCGCATTTCAAGTCGCACATTCAGAGAAGTCGAACGTTTATTAGAGCCAAATCTTAGCTGCGTGACACCCATCACATAAATAGATGTAGGGATATAATGTCGTGTGTTATTGCTGTTTATAGTCAGATTTATAATGTAAATCTGTCGGCCTTTCAGGTGCAAATCGAGGGAAAAGCTTTATTTTGATGACAAAAAAAAAACACTGTTGACATTCTTCTGAGTAGGTCTTCATAGTAATTGAGGGGCCATTGTGCGATAATATTCCAAATTATTCTTTATTTTAGTCTTATTTATAATGTTATCGATGTATCAACTGTGATTTGACAATGTATTAATATTGGCAGGGTTCAGCATTTCAGATTGTTTCCATCATTTCATGCTGGTATTTCCAAGATGGCCGGCATTTTGGGCGGGAAAATGAGATGATGTGCCGATTTTGATTAAGGTTTGAAATAAAAAATACGTCCAGGGAAAAAAATTCTCCAATTTACTTCATTCTGACATACATTAAATATAAGCTAGCTATCTGCCTTCTGTGGGCGTCTTAATGTTTACGGGGGCGCTGAATCGATTTTTGGCATTTACAACCTTGTAAAATGATCACATATTGAGCATGTTTTAAATATTGCTGCCATCTGTGGCGGGAATATCGGACGATGGGTTGATTTCGATTAAGTAGTTGACTTTGGTATCAATAGATATGTTTTCGGGAAGGCAGATTCCATTTATGTCATATACAACTGCGTATGTTCACTAATTTGGCATATTTCCAAGATGGCGGAACGTTTTCTAAACACATGTGTGGTTTAATGGTCGAGAGCGTGACATTAAAGGGCTAATCCTGACAATTGTTTTGGGAATAAAATAGCTTAATTTTGTGTTAAAATCCCTTAAAATCCACTCAGGGGCCGAGCAACTAACTCAATATTTGTGATACGTTTTCAAATATCTTAAACCCCGTCGGTCTTCATCTGGAATTTGAGACCGGTGCCCCAAGGTGTATTTTGCGAAATCTGGATAAAACCAAACATTTTTTTTATAAAAATAATGGGTCAATCACTGTATAGCCCTCTCATCTAACCGTAATCGGTTATAAGGTCACCAAACGAAAATATTGACCCGAAAACTTAAAAGGGTTACGTTTCCGGATAGTCAGTTTTGGCGTTCACGTCCAAACGACTCAAATATTTTGTGTTGAAATTTTGAAACACCGCTCCTCTATACTTTAGCGTTCAAATTTCACATATTCTCAGACTTTTATTTTTGAGACTCCTGTCCAAGCGACTCAATATTTTGAGTTGAAATTTTGAGACACCATTCCTCTATATTTTAACTTTTAAATTTCACATATTCTCTGACTTTTATTTTTGAGACTGTTCAAATCGGGATTGTCCCTACAAGTAATATATTGTAACACGTGAGGGCCGTAGACAATGTCTTAAAACTCGAGACCAGATAAGACGTGTAGTTAGGCGACTATCTCCATATAAACGCTATAAGCTTGAAGATATCGTGACGAGCCCGTCGTGAGAATGCTGTATAAACGCACAGGTCGCAGTAAGAACGCGACTTTTTTAAGTATGTAATTTCAGGACATTTTTACGCGTCGTGTTCACGCTTGCCGACGACCTTGTGTATTTTCAGGCCGCCGTTCGGTCTCAGAGCGCAGTAGGGTCATCACTCCGGTCTGACGGGGGCATTACACAGTTGTAAGCAGTAGAAATGAAATCTGCACCTCGAAAAAAATATATCCTGGTACATTTATGTAACAAACCGAATCGGACTATATAAGAGAGAAGTGCACTAGTCCGCTAATGAACTAGCCTGCTATAAAATATTCTATAAATATGGGGATAAGAACAGCAGGTATATTGGCTGATTGGTATCATGTCGCGAAGTTGCCCTTCATATGGCGACAACCGGACATCACGACATTTTAAACCGACAATAAAAATGTCGAATTGTGGCCTATCTTCCACTCAATATACAGTTTGGTTATGTACACTGACCCTCTTGCGGATTATGAATGTAAGTTCAACGTTTATTGGAGTCACATCTTAGCTACGTGGCACCCCACGACACAAATAATAAAAATACGTAATTATCCGGTTTATATATGGAGAACCAAAGTGAGACTCATTATCTGAAAGACACCAGCACTCAATTTAAAAAAAAACAATTCATAATCAATCTTCAACATATTTCACAATACAGAAATGTCACTCCCACCCTCCAAACATTACGTAAATAACTTAAACAAAACCCTAATCTACTGGTGATCTGTATCTGTAAATGATTTTTGCGTTACACAATGGGTGTAAATGAATTACCAACTGCATTGATATATAACTTTTAAAGAGAAATCCTTTAGTTCAGAATGATTTAAAGGTACTGTTTATTATGTATTTCGTTCAATATTAAATGATAAAACTGAAAAGTAATGGCTATTGTGTGTTTAAGTGGGAAACAGACGGGCGCATGCCCCTTCACGACGACGACGATTCTGCTTGGCGAACCATTCTCCCGATCAATCGCTTGTATCTAGCATGTAATGCCCCCGTCAGACCGGAGTGGTGACCCTACTGCGCCCTAGTGAAAATTGAAATCAATTCAACGCAGTCATTATTGAAATTAATAGATTTGCATATTTCGCCAAGTGAGGTCATTTGCGAAAAGCGAGCTTATGTATGTTAAGCCCCCGTCAGACCAGAGTGGTGACCCTACTGCGCTCTGAGACCGAACGGCGGTCCGGAAATACACAGGGTCTTCGGCAAGCGTGAACACAACGCGGAAAACTGTCCCAAAATTACAAACTTAAAAAATCGCGTTCTTATTGCGACCTGTGCGTTTATACAGCGTTCTCGCGAAGGGCTTGTCACGATATCTCCACGCTTATGACGTTTCTATTGAGATCTATAAGCTTGGCAACGGCGGTCACCGCGAACCCACGTCGCTCAACCACACCTGCACTACACGTGCGTTTCCACCACGTGATCACGGCGACTATATAAGGTAGTTAGATTTTTTTTTAAAATTTGTCTGCGATATCACTTCTGTGGAAGCGGACGTTAAATACCAGGTAGTAGTAGTTTTTTCGAAATTTCAAGATGACCTTTGAATCGCCTTTTTTCAAAGCAAGTCGTACATGAAGAGCATGGTCGCCATAGGCGAGTAATGCAATCTTGGTAAACGCGCCATGGTCGTATTAAAGGACAATATTGGTGCCAGTCATTATCACATATGTGATATAACTGATTAAACACTTCCCAAATATAATATTAACACAGAGATCATCGCTACCATAGAGGAGTAATAAAGGATTCATGAATCGGAAGTGACGAACGCCAAAGGAAAACACGAGTTATTCCTCTATATAACTAACTGAAGGGACTAGTGATAACAGATATATGGGCGAATATCTGCTCACTAATAATTCCCTCGAAGACCTTACGTTGCCGTGTAACACTGTGAGAGAATATCTTATAATTCATAAAAAGAATTGACTGCCACTAGATAAGAGAACAGGAAAGAAAAACAGATTAAAAGTCCGTGCATTACCATGTTTTTATAAGGTAGGGGAGACCGGGGCACATTGAACCACTATGGATATATCCTTTATAAATAATACTATACAACCCAACACTGTACAGAAGCGAGATAACTTCTTAAACCCATTTCTCCATCAATAAGCCACATGCTGTCAATTATTTTCTTAGGCAGTGAATTTTTCAAAAAAGCGCTTAAAAGAGAAAAATTTTCCATACATGTTAACTTCTTAGCCTAGGAAATTCTTGTACTTAAGTTCATATATGTCTAACCTATACAATCCAGATAAACCGGGGTTTGATCCATATAAGGGGGCATATTGATTTTGTTTTAAATTTTGATCATGAAATAAAGATATCTTCTAATAAAAACATTTGATATGAAATGAGGACAAACATGTATGTGAACAAAGTGGTTCAATGTGCCCCGGTCTCCCCTATAGAATGAATAAAAACAAGGGGCTGTACGGAGTATTTCCATTTTTCCCGTGTTCTCTTATCTTATGACACTTAATTACTTTACTGTATCGTCAGATAACCTCTTGCGGTCCCATATAACAACTTTTTGTCTTCGAAGGAATTATTAGTGAGCAGAAATTCGGCCGTTTATCTGCCATCACTCGTCACTTCAGTCATTCACACAGAGAGATAACTCGTGTTTTCCTTTGGCGTTAGTCACTTCCGATTCATGAATCCTTTATTACTCCTCTGTGGTAGCGATGATCTCTGTGTTAATATTGTATTTGGAAAGTGTTTAATCAGTTCTATCACATATGTGATAATGACTGGCACCAATATTGTCCTTTAAGAACTCCATAAACGTAGTGGGAACCTCATAACATCGCCATATGCTTACAGGTTGCCCCAGGAGGTCGTGATGCAATCGCGCAACAGTGGCGGAATCATCGTAACATCGCCAGGACAACGCCATAAGGACTCAAAAAGCTTGGTGGGGTTGTGGTGAAGACGCCATTGCAAATGTTATAATTTTCGCAGCGCCTTTGCCACGCGTGTACTACGTTCACAGGGATGTTACCACGCTTATGTCGCGACCAACAACGTTCTTTCGGCTTCCATGTCATGGCAGAACCTTGGCGTTTGCTTTGAACATACTCAAAGCAAACGCCACGACTCCGCTATCATTGGCGACCATGGAGACCACAGCACGATATCTAGCGTTTCCACCACGCTTATAGTGATCTTGGCACGCTCTGAAACCATTTTTTGTCGCCGTAGCAGTAAGGTCCTCAGCGACCCCATCACGTTCTCGTAGATTTCCAGATCATATTGAAAACAAACGTCATGGCTCTGCGATCATTGGTGACCATGGAGACCACAACACGATATCTGGCTTTTCCACCACGTTTTTACCACGCTTATGACTATCTTGACTCGCTCCGAGGCCATTTTTGTCGCTGTAGCACAGTGAGGACGCAGTCCCGGTCTGATGGGGTATTATTGTCGCCAAGCCACGACGCTTGTTTTGAATATGCTCATATGATCTGGAAAGCTGGGAAAACGTGATGGGGTCGCACAGCTCCTTACTGCGCTGCTACGGCGACAAAACATGGTTTCAGAGCGTGCCAAGATCATCATAAGCGCGGTGGAAACGCGAGGTGTCGTGTTGTGGTTTCCATGATCGCCAATGGTCGCTGAGTCACGGCGTTTGCTTTGTGTATGTTCAAAGCCAAGGTTCCGCCATATGACATGGAAAGCTGGGAGAACGTGGTACGCTGCGAAAATTGTAACATTTGCAACGGTGCATTCATGACGTCTTAACCACAACACTCGCGTGTTGGGCGCGACCCCACGAAGTGTTCTGAGTCCTTATAGCGTTGTCATGGCGATGTTACGACGATTCCGCCACTGTTGCGCGATTGCATCACGACCTCATGGGGCTACCTCTAAGCATATGACGATGTTATGGGGTTCCCACTACGTTTATTGAGTTCTTAATACGACCATGGCGCGGTTACCAAGCTTGCATTACTCGCCTATGGCGACCATGCTTTTCATGAACGACTTGCTTTGAAAATGGGCGATTCAAAGGTCATCTTGAAATTTCGAAAAGAAAAATCTAACCGGCTTATATAGTCGCCGTGATCACGTGGTGGAAACGCACGTGTAGTCCAGATAAGATGTGTGGTTGAGCGACGCGGGTTCGGGATGACCGCCGTTGCCAAGGTTATAGATCTAAATAGAAACGCCATAAGCGGGAGGCCCGCCTCGAGAAAGCTGGTTAAACGCACAGGTCGCAGTAAGAACGCGACTTTTTTAAGTTTGTAATATTGGGTGTGTTCACGCTTACCGATGACCTTTCCAGGCATAAATAATTTCGCTGGCGATCAAAACCGCTCGTGTGTCCATGTTCAGCGTATTGTGTGGAGCGATTCATTTTTATAAGCCAAACTTAAAATGGCTGACTCCACTGCTGAATCTAATGAAAGAGGAATAATTACCAGAATATTGGGATCGTGTACTTCGTGTAGCCAAAGATCTTGCATTGACAGAAATGGCTGCGTGTGTCACCGTCGTAGGTCAACTATATTATCAATCTATCCAGTTCGCTTCTCAACGGGTTCAGTTGCATTTTGTACGTCACGTGATCAACGAAATTTACTCACAGAGTAGTGTACAGTACGTGTGCCCGTACGTTATGCCCCCGTCAGACCGGAGTGGTGACCCTACTGCGCTCTGAGACCGGGAAATACACAAGGTCGTCCGCAAGCGTGAACACAACGCGGAAAAATGTCCGAAAATTACAAACTTAAAAAAGTCGCGTTCTTACTGCGACCAGTGCGTTAATACAGCATTCTCCCGGGGGGCTCGTCGCGATCTCTCCGATCTTATGGCGTTTCTATTGAGATCTATAAGCATGGCAACGTCGGTCATCGCAAACTTAAGTCGCTCAACCACACGTCTTATCTGGACTACACGTGCGTTTCCACCACGTGATCACGGCGACTATATAAGCTGGTTAGATTTTTTTTCGAAATTTAATGATGACCTTTGAATCACCCGTTTTCAATGCAAGTCGTGCCTGAAAAGCATGGTCGCCATAGTCAGGTAATGCAAGCTTGGTAACCGCGCCATGGTCGTATTAAGAACTCCATACACGTAGTGGGAACCTCCTAACAACGTCATAATGCTTATTGGTAGCTCCATGAGGTCGTGATGCAATCGCGCAAAAGTGGTTGAATCATCGTAACATCGCCCTGACAGCGCCATAAGGACCCAGAACGCTTGGTGGGGTCGCGGCCGACACGTGAGCGTTGTGGTGAAGACGCCATGAAGGTACCGTTGCAAATGTTACAATTTTTGCAGCGTCTTTGCCAAGCGTGCACTGCGCGTGTACTACGTTCATAGAGATGTTACCACGCTTATCTGGCGACCCTCGCGTTCTCTAAGCTTTCAAGGTCATATGGCAGAACCTTGGCGTTTGTTTTGAACATACCCAAAACAAACGCCGTGACTCAGCGATCCCTGGCGACCATGGAGACCACAGCACGATATCTCGCGTTTCCACCACGCTTATGGTGATCTTGGCACGCTCTGAAACCATTTTATTGTCGCCGTAGCAGCGCAGTAAGGACCTTTGCGACCCCATAACCAAAACATTCTCGCAGCTTTCCAGATCATATGAGCATGTTCAAAACAAACGTCGTGACTCGGCGATCATTGGCGACCATGGAGACCACAGTACGATATCTAGCGTTTCCACCACGCTTTTACCACGCTTATGGCGATCTTGACTAGCTCTGAGACCATTTCGGTCGCTGTAGAAGCGCAAAAAGGACACAGCCCTGGTCTGACGGGGGTATTATCGGTCGTACAAAATCGCTGGCGAATTTCAATCGGCGTAACCAGGCGAAAAATTACGCGCGTGATTGGTGATATATACTTTGGCGGTCAATCTTAAAGCACTGAGCCAGTTATTATGATGGGTTTTGTTGTGTTTTTATACGCCCACATTTTAATGTGAACGTATATTGTCGTCGCCCCTGTTCGTCCGTCCGGACGTCCGTCCACAATTGTTTGTGAACAGTCTACAGGTCACAATTTTTATCCGATTTCAGTGAAACTTAAAATATAGGTTTATCACCCTAAGATCTCGGTTCCTTTCGATATTGGCATGTATCGGACGGTAACTTCATGGGTTATGGCCCATGATTGTACGAAAAATCACGTTTTTTAGCTTGTGAACAGTGTAGAGGTCACAATTTTGAACCGATTTGGATGAAACTTGAAATGCATGTTTATAAACCAAAGATCTTGGTTCCTTTCGATATTTGCGCCCATCGGATCGTAACTTCCTGAATTATGGCCCCTGATTGTCCGAAAAATCGCCCTTTTTAGCTTGTGGTCCCTTTGGAGGTCAAAATTGTTATCCGATTTAAAAAACCGTTTGATTATATCACCGTTCCATGGTTATGAAGGTTGAGTTCGAATTTCGTGAAAATCGGACCAAAATTGACGGACAAAATGGCCGCCATTTGTACGCGAATAGTGTGAAAAAATGTTTTATCAAGGTTGTGAACAGTGTAGAGGTCACAATTTTGAACCGATTTGGAGGAAACTTGAAATGCATGTTTATAACCCAAAGACCTTGGTTCCTTTCGATATTTGCGCCAATTGGATCGTAACTTCCTGAATTATGGTCCCTGATTGTCCGAAAAATCGCCCTTTTTAGCTTGTGGTCTCTCTGGAGGTGAAAATTGTTATCCGATTTAAAAAACGTTTGATTATATCACCGTTCCATGGTTATGAAGGTTGAGTTCGAATTTCGTGAAAATCGGACCAAAATTGATGGACAAAATGGCCGCCATTTGTACGCGAATAGTGTGAAAATATGTTATATCAAGGTTGTGGACCTTATAGAGGTCACAATTTTGAACCGATTTGGATGAAACGTGACATGTATGTTTATAACCGAAAGATCTTGGTTCCTTTCGATATTTGCGCCCATCGGATCGTAACTTCCTGAATTATGGCCCCTGATCGTCCGAAAAATTGCCCTTTTTAGCTTGTGGCCCCTCTGGAGGTCAAAATTGTTATCCGATTTAAAAACACGTTTGATTATATTACCGTTACATGGTTATGAAGGTTGAATTCGAATTTCGTGAAAATCGGACCAAAATTGACGGACAAAATGGCCGCCGTTTGTACGCGAATAGTGTGAAAATATGTCATATCAAGGTTGTGGACCTTATAGAGGTCACAATTTTAAACCAATTTTGATGAAACTTGACATGTATGTTTATAACCCAAAGATCTTGGTTCCTTTCGATATTTGCGCCCATCGGATCGTAACTTCCTGAATTATGGCCCCTGATCGTCCGAAAAATTGCCCTTTTTAGCTTGTGGCCCCTCTGGAGGTCAAAATTGTTATCCGATTTAAAAACACGTTTGATTATATTACCGTTACATGGTTATGAAGGTTGAATTCGAATTTCGTGAAAATCGGACCAAAATTGCCCTTTTTAGCTTGTGGTCCCTCTGGAGGTCAAAATTGTTATCCGATTTAAAAAACCGTTTGATTATATCACCATTTCATGGTTATGAAGGTTGAGCCCAAATTTTGTGAAAATCGGACCAAAATTGACAGACAAAATGGCCACCGTTTGTACGCGAATAGTGTGAAAATATGTTATATAAAGGTTGTGGACCTTATAGAGGTCACAATTTTGAACTGATTTTGATGAAACTTGACATGTATGTTTATAACCCAAAGATCTTGGTTCCTTTCGATATTTGCGCCCATTGCATCATAACTTCCTGAATTATGTCCCCGGATTGTCTGAAAAATCGCTGTTGGTCCCTCTGGAGGTCAAAATTATTATCCGATTTAAAAAAAAAACGTTTAACTATATCATCGTTACATGGTAATGAAGAGAGAGTTTGAATTACGTGAAAATCGGACTAGAATTGACGGACAAAATGGCCGCCATTTGTACACGAATAGTGTGAAAATATGTTATATCAAGGTTGTGGACCCTATAGAGGTCACAATGTTGAATCGATTTTGATGAAACTTGACATGTATGTTTATAACCCAAAGATCTTGGTTCCTTTCGATATTTGCACCCATCGGGTCATTACTCTTGAATTATGTCCCCTGATTGTACGAAAAATCACCCTTTTTAGCTTGTTGTGCCTCTGTAGGTCACAATTATTATCTGATTTAAAAAAAAACGTTTGATTATAAAAACCAAACAAATTCTAATGATTTTCTGATAATTCCTTAATATGCGACAACTCTTGTTGACTGCTCGGACGATTTGGCTGCTGTGTGGGCGTATGTTTCGTTGCCTGGCAACCTATTTTTAGGTAACACCCACTTACTGGTCTAATTTTACACCTGTTAGGCCGAGTAAGTTAGTTAATGAGAATAATAAGAAAGACTTATATCCCTGTCAGACCGGGGATGCGTCCTTATTGCGCTTCTACTGCGACCGAAATGGTCTCATAGCGAGTCAAGGTCGCCATAAGCTTGGTAAAAGCGTGCTGGAAACTCTAAATATCGTGCTGTGGTCTCCATGGTCATCAATGATCGCCGAGCCACGACGTTTGTTTTTGAATATGTACAGATGATCTGGAAATGTGATGGGGTCGCAAAAGCCCTTACTGCGCTGCTATGGCGACAAACGGGCGTGTCAAGATCACCATAAGCCATAAGCGTGGTTGAAACGAGAGATGTCGTGCTGTGGTCTCCAGTGATCGCTGAGTCATGACGTTTGCTTTGCGTATGTTCAAAGCAAACGCCAAGGTTTTACCATATAACCTGGAATGCTGGGAGAACATGGTGGGTCGCGAGAGAAGCGTGGTAACATCTCTATCAACGTAGTATACGCGCAGTCCACACGTGGCAAAGACGCTGCGAAGATTGTAACATTTGCAACCGTCCCTTCATGGCATCTTCACCACAACCCTCACGTGTCGGCCGCGACCCCACCAAGCGTTCTGGGTCCTTATGGCGTTGGCATGGCGATGTTACGATGATTCGCCACTGTTTGGCGATGGCATCACGACCTCATAGGGCTTCCTCTAAGCATATGGCGATGCTATGAGGTTTCCACTATATGTATGGAGTTCTTAATGCGACTATGGCGCGGTTAACAAGCTTGCATTACTCGACTATGGCGACCATGCTTTTCACGAACGACTTGCTTTGAAAACGGGCGATTCAAAGGTCATCTTGAAATTTCGAAAAAAAAAAAATCTAACCAGCTTATATAGTCGCCGTGATGACGTGGTGGAAACGACGTGGGTTCGCGATGACCGCCGTTGCCAAGCTTATAGATCTCAATAGAAACGCCATAAGCGCAGAGACGTCGTGACGAGCCCGCCACGCGAATGCTGTATAACCGCACCGGTCGCAGTAAGAACTCGACTTTTATAAGTTTGTAATTTTGGGACATTTTTCCGCGGTGTGTTCACGCTTGCCGACGACCTTGTGTATTTCCAGGTCTCAGAGCTATGGAAGCGTATAGGGGTCAATAGATAGATACCGCAATATTAAGTTGATAATAAGTCAACATATTGTGATTTTTCTGACGATTTTATCTCTGAAAAGGCAATTTTTGCCGAGTTAATTGAATAACTCGCTAATTTGCATGTCGTCATTTTGTTTTAGATGCACACGTCGACATAGTGCATGGCAATATTTTGCGAATATGTCGACATATACTACCGCGAAATGGAATATGTCGCCAAAGCTTCCGAATAGCAATATCTTACCGCAAACGTGTACATTTAAGACGAAATGGGGACATAAAACATTGCGTGTTGACGCAATTACCTCGGCAAAAATTGACTTTTCAGAGATTAAATCATCAGAATAATCACAATATGTTGACATAATACCAACTTAATATTGCGGTATCTATCGCGCTATTGACCCCTATACGCTTCCATACAGAGCGCAGTAGGGTCACCACTCCGGTCTGACGGGGGTATTAAGAAGGAGTACTATAACGTTTATTGTGGAGAAAACATATAAAATTATGTCTAGTTCGTAAAATCAGCAGGATTAACTTCTACATTCTGCTATGTTATACCCCCGTCTATGGAAGCGTATAGGGGTCAATAGCGCGATAGATACCGCAATATTAAGTTGATATTATGTCAACATATTGTGATTATTCTGATGATTTTATCTCTGAAAAGTTAATTTTTGCCGAGGTAATTGAGTCAACACGCTATGTTTTATGTCCCCATTTCGTCTTTAATGTACACGTTTGCGGTAAGATATTGCTATTCGGAAGCTTTGGCGACATATTCCTTTTCGCCGTAGTATATGTCGACATATTCGCAAAATATTGCCATGCGCTATGTCGACGTGTGCATCTAAAACAAAATGACGACATGCAAATTAGCGAGTTATTCAATTAACTCGGCAAAAATTGCCTTTTCAGAGATAAAATCGTCAGAAAAATCACAATATGTTGACTTATTACCAACTTAATATTGCGGTATCTATCGCGCTATTGACCCCTATACGCTTCCATACCCGTCAGACCTGAGTTGCGTCCTTACTGCGCTTCTACTGCGATAAAAAATGGTCTCAGAGCGAGTCAAGATCGCCATAAGCTGTGGTCTCCATGGTCGCCAATGATCGCCGAGCCACGACGTTTGTTTTGAACATGCGCATATGATCTGGAAAGCTGCGAGAACGTGATGTAGTCGCAAAAGTCCTTATTGCGCTGCTACGGCGACAAAAAATGTTTCCAGAGCGTGCCAAGATCACCCTAAGTGCTGTGGAAACGCGAGATATCGTTCTGTGGGCCCCATGGTCGCCAATGATCGCTGAGTCACGGCGTTTGTTTTGAGTATGTTCAAAGCAATCGCCAAGGTCCTGTCATATGACATTGAAAACCGAGAGAACGTGGTGGGTCGCGAGGGTCGCGCGATAAGCGTGGTAACATCTCTATGAACGTAGCACACGCGCAGTACACACGTGGAAAAGACGCTGCGAAAATTGTAACATTTGCAACGGTGCCTTCATGGCGTCTTCACCACAACCCTCACGCGTTGACCGCGACCCCACCCAGCGCTCTGAGTCCTTATGGCGTTGTCATAGCGATGTTACGACGATTCCACCACTGTTGCGCGACTGCATCACGACCCCATGGGGCTACCTCTTAAATGGCGATTTTATGAGGTTCCCACAACGTGTATGGAGTTCTTAATACGACCATGGCGCGGTTACCAAGCTTGCATTATTCGCTTATGGCGACCATGCATTTCATGCAAGACTTGCTTTGAAAACGGACGATTCAAAGGTCATCTTGAAATTTCGAAAAAATATCAAACCAGCTTGCATAGTCGCCGTGATCACGTGGTGGAAACGCACGTGTAGTCCAGATAAGACGTGTGATTGAGCGACGCGGGTTCGCGATGACCGCTTATAGATCTCAATCGAAACGCCATAAGCGCGGAGAGATCGTGACGAACCCGCCGCGAGAATTCTACATAAACGCACAGGTCGCAGTAAGAACGCGACTTTTTTAAGGTTGTAATTTTGGGACATTTTACCACGCTGTGTTCACGCTTACCGACGACTTTGTGTATTTCCAGACCGCCGTTCGGTCGCAGAGCGCAGTAGGGTCACCACTCTGGTCTGACGGGGGCTTAACATACATAAGCTCGCTTTTCTCAAATGACCTCACTTGGCGAAATATGCAAATCTATTAATTTCAATAATGACTGCGTTGAATTGATTTCAAATTTTCACTAATATATTTGACATTTGAAAGAGAGAAATCCCAACGTGTATATTAATGACAAAAAATCTATTTCCGCATTTACACGATATTCCGCGTTGTAATTCACGAATTCAATGACTTAACTGGCACTAAATGTCATGGCGAATCAGGATGGTCTAAGTTAGCCCATTCTGGCTTAATCCATGCTGTGATCTTTCAGTTAGATTAACGCAAATTCTGTTCCATGAAAGAGTAATTTGATGATCATGCAGATCATTTCAAAATTGAAAACAATACATTAACAAAATGACAAATTAGAATGGTTGATATATATAACGTAGAAACTCTACTCCCACGTGAGTTACAAACTATCAATTGCTATCTGGATTAATGCTGACAAACTAGATTAAAACCTTCGTTTGGATCTCTTACAATTTGTATAGGACCGACCAAATTTCGGGATCAAAGGTATAACACGCAGTGAATGATATTAACAATTATTAACTATGTCCATATACCACCAAACTTAAATACTGTATCGATTCTGGCAGTCAAATCGCCTTAAATTGATTAATTATTTTGGAATTTGCAGGCATAGATTCTATTGGGCAATCTTGTTTTTATGTTTTCACTTTATACAATTCAGTGATTCACGGGGACGCTTAATATACAGCCCCGATTGTAATAGTGGTAATAACGTTGTCCCCCGTCCTTCGTCATCTCCTGTGTCAGATTTTCCTGACAGCGGTAAGAATGACAACCGAAACTACCGAGATTTTAAAATAGGGTTTTCTGGGCTTTGAGTAGAGTGAAGCAATTTGGCTGAAATTGTCAGCATATTCCATCTACGTCAACTAGTTTTTAACTGTTATATTGAGAACTGCCAGATCTTAATCTACTCTTCTATAATGTATCTTTATGTGAGAGCGGTGAACTTTTGGGTAAGTTTGATAATGGACATTTGCCGCTCAGTGTAAGCAGAGCGATGGAACACAATAACTATCCTTCTAATTTAGATAGTATGCACAACCTTAATTAGGCGAATGTCTTGATGGAGCTCAACAAAGATTAGCATTCTCTGCTTAGGGTAATCAGAGATAACCAATTTGACTGGTTGAGGCTTTGGGGAACAATAACTTTGGTTCTAATTAAGTGAGTGATAAAACTGTGTTTAGATATATTTAATGTATACACCAAATATATCGTATTCAAATCATCAACCAATCATATTGCATATCTCGGCTTAGTCTAAGCAAAAGAAAAATGAGCATCTTCGAACTCAGTTATGATACTCCCCTAAGAGAAAATCTGCTACTTATCCAGCCCATAATAAACTCTTGATGTCAAGGCTAGACTTAGATGTTGGCTGATTAAATTCCTATTATGCCGATTAACGGCCATTGATAATTAAATCAATCAAGTGGATAATCGAGACTATGATGTTTATATTAATGATTTTAGTAATGATGACCCTGTCTATGTGAATATTTCTTTCACTTGTTTAGTTCTTGGCTAATAGTGAATAAATTTGACTGAAATTTTCAGCAAATTACCTTTATACTATGTAGTTTTTAACTATCATAGTGCGAACTACCATCCCTTTATCTTATCTCCCATAATGTATCTTTAATTACAAGAGTTATTTTGTCACGGGCGCTCAGGCATCATTTTAATAGTCTCCCGCTTTCTTCGAAAGGCGAAGGACTGCAATAACGACAAGGCTAGAAATATTTGAAAACCGTTACAATTGAACAATTTATTTATTAGAACCCGGGGTATGATATAGAGCTCATGACGTAATGTCATTGTAATTAATGTCGTTTGTGCGATTGCCACACATAATTTAATAAACTCCAGACACGTTTCCTGATAATCACACCTTTGTCCGCATTTAAAAGATACGTGTCAATTCAAAAATGTGAAATTTATTGAATTTGAGAATTTATATTAACTGATAATTAATATCATTTGCGATTATAATGAAAATTCGGGAAATAGATATCGTTTTACAAATAAATTGTCCACCTACTAAACAAAGATCTGTATATTCTCTTTGTTATAATCAGATTATATACATCAATCTGTGTCTGAAATACATACTTCAGCCATTATAATGTGTTTCAAATGTATTAGAGTATTATTTTATAAACTGACAAATATCAAAAAGCAGAAAGTCTAATTTGTCATTAGAGCAAAGAACGCGTTTAGCACCTCGTTAAATATTGAACATAAAACCATAGATCAGCTTTTGCTGTATAACATAAACTAATATAGGCAATCTTATTTGATTTATTAGCGACGTTGTCCAGATTTTTAGGATACGTATTGATAAAAGTAGGATTGAAGAATGTACACTTGTTATATTTCTGATTGTTTTTTTTTAAATTTGAGTTGAAGTCTGTGCTGTACGTCGCAGTGGACGCCTGCAGCTAGCCTCATCCACTTTATTTGAATTCTTCGGTTGTTTGTGATTTCTATGCACGATGATTTGTCCATATATTTGGAAATTTTTTGTGAAAATTTTTGGGGTGCAGCACCCCTTGCTTACTATTAATGTAAACGCCCAATCGCCTTGTCCCAAAGACATTCGGTTGTTGATTCTTATAAAGTAAAAGTAAAGTTAAAGCACTCAACAACCAAGCGCCACAATACATTAAAGATCTATTGACTCCATATGAATCCAGTAGAACCTTAAGATCTCAGAACAAGTCATTATTGGTTATTCCCGCTGTCAAACTTCAACGGACAAAACGATCTTTTCACTTTGCAGCACCTTTTCTCTGGAATTCTCTACCCTTAAACATTAAAGAATCAAAAACTCTAGACATCTTCAAGTCACGTTTGAAGACCCACCTATTTGAGGAAAATAAACACTAAAAGAATTCACATAAACTTTTAAGCGCATTAGGAACTTTATCGAAGTATTGTTTGCGCTATACAAATGCGGTGTTGAAAAGTAATAAATCTACCGACTTTAAATATTATAGTACATATTTTGCATTTGAATCGTAAATATGTGACAGTCTTGTAACAAGCTAACTATATTAATTCTAGGGTTGTAGTTTAAACATTATGTACAGAATTGTGTCGCACTCAGATAACGTATTTAAGGTATACATCATTAAAGAATAAATGAAATGAAATGTTGTTTAATGGCACGTCAGCTCCAACGGGCTATATTGCGCCAAATATATTGTGAGATTTTGCGAGACAAACTAGAAACAAATTATTACAATATTATCTATACATATGCGTAAATAAAAACAAATATCACAGTAAATATCAATTAAAAATAAATATCAACTTTATGTATATATATTTAAAACATGAACGTGAAATTCAGATATATACAATTTTCGATAAAAATGTGTTTCTTTTAAAAATATCTAGTGCTTTACAATATAGACCCGGTTGAGCAAACAACTGATGTAGTGATTGGCAACGGTAACCTTGTATCTTTGAGATGTTTGCACTCAATCAAAAGAATAAAGATACATTATGGTATTAGACAAGGGTGTAAACTCAGTCCTCTGCTTTGTTGCTATATTGTTAATCAGCTCGTTCAAATAATGGAAGATAGTGATTGATGTCCAAGGGATATTCACTAACCAAGATGCACAAGATATTTTAATGCTACTGTATGCAGAATCCGACAAGATACTTAAATGTATCTTGTCGGATTATGTTGGAAACTTCCAAAGAAAAATAAACATTCTCCCAAGACTTATCTAAAGAAAACGTGACAGTGTTCAGAAGTGGTTGTTTATACGTTATAGTGTTTCAGTGTTCATTTTGCTTCCAATTAATATAATTGAGAGAGTTTACTTACTCTTAGAGTGTATGATAGATGTGAAACGGAGTAGAAACGCATTAAAAAATATATATATAAAATTTTGGATATGGCGGTCAATTAGGGCAGAGATGTATTCTCGAGGGATGAACTAGATAGATCTCTGTGCACAGAATGAACTAGCCCAAACAATTTAATAACACCGTAAATAAAAATGCTGAAAATGAAAGGTTTTAGGCTGTTTACTGTTGTGAATTATTAGATATTGTTATTTATATAATATTCGAGATTGACTGTATGCCCATTTCACTTCACACGTGAGATTATAATTTTGTTTATTGAAA
Organism: Patella caerulea; assembly: GCA_036850965.1. Taxonomy (NCBI): domain Eukaryota; kingdom Metazoa; phylum Mollusca; class Gastropoda; family Patellidae; genus Patella; species Patella caerulea. The sequence goes on along the minus strand of JAZGQO010000007.1, from coordinate 50,396,128 downwards.
TGTTTAAACTAATTCTCTTGGGATTCCACAGTGAAATGAAATAACTAAACAACCAATGGGGTACCGTTACCTTTTCACAATGAAATTGCTTCGACCAAATTATGCGTACCAAGTAGGAAATTAAATAAAACTGAACTCGATTTTGTCGGTAACTTAGTATCATCCATAGCCTTTGACACTGCAAACGCGACTTATTGTTCAATTTAAATCAACATTGATGCAGTTATCTAACGTGAAATCGTGGGCTTCTGTTATCAACTGGATATTTTCAAATTGACACTGCAATCACGTGTCAGAATGGCATTGGGCGCCATTAGTACCGAAGTAACTCGATGAACGAGACTAACATGTGCCGCATGGGAGAAAACTACAGGTGAAAATTGAATTAACCAGGGACTAAGACTGCCATTCAATTGAACTCTTAAAAAGTAATTTGCACAGAAAACTTATGTGGCATTATGCAACAAATCAGCTGTCTAATCATCTTGACACCTGCTTTGATGGGGCAGCCAACTCCTGCCAAAAGCTAATTGGCTAACGCTATCTACCCAATCAGGGAAACCAAAACTACAGTGTCTGGACGTTGGTGCTGACCCGTTGGTGAAAGGGCGGGATCAAAGCTAGGATAATCGCTGTCTTTCCCAACACTACACTCCAGTGTGTTTCAGAGGATTGGCATGGTCTGCATACAACAAACCGATTGCCCCCCCCCCCCCTTTGCAACAAACTTCCACAAAATAACACCAGAATTCAAGACGATGCTCTCACTAAAGGACTTGAAAGTCACAACTACATAAATTGCCTGTTCCAGCTTACCTGATGTGTTTGATATAATAATGCAACAGGAAGCTTTAGTAATCATTGCACCCAGCGTGGGAAACTTCAACCACTTTGTTGTAGTGTAACGGGATCTAAACCGTCATCGAGAATAGACTCTATGTTGAAGACAGTGTGGAAAGAAACACCTGCTGCTCGGAATCCTGTGTCTTTTATTCTCCAAAAACGGCGAAACCCGACCATTAGGTCGCATTATCCCTATTTGTTAGCTTTCGCCGTTTTCTGAGAATCAAAGACATTGCTAGTCTGTTGCCTTTATTACCTGTAGTTTAGTCGCAACAACAATGCTCTTTTACAATACTTAGATATTTGTTCTGTTAGAGGTTGTGGGTTTCTCACAAGAGTCATCTAGCCAATCACATAGACTAAGTTAAGTTCATTTTATACTCTTTATAGCAAAATAAGCGTATAAATTACAATAAAATACTTGATAACACAAAGACCTTATGGTATTTCGTTTCATATTCACTCGTTTCATATTTTATATTACAAAACGTTTACGTCACTCTGTTTAGATTATTAGGGTTTCACACTGCGTAGCTTGTGTGAAACACTATTGTTTTTGTTAAGATTCTTCTTCTTATTTTTTTTTTTTGTTAAGATTCTTCTTCTTATTTTTTTCCACTTGAGCATAGAAACTACTTGTCGAATCGACTCGATGTCTTCGGTTTTACTGGGAAAGTGAGTGTGATTTAGACTTTAAGGCCATTTCCAACTTTCTGCAACAATGCGAAATGTTCGAAATCACCGAAGTTCTTGTTCTTTGAAATATTTCCATAATATTAACAATAATTGCCGGATTTTTGACATAGCTGAGACAAGGCACATAACTACGATTCGTTGGATTTTTAATTTTTGACGAATCTTCGTAGATATTAGGCGCCAAATTTTGAAAGTTTAAATTTTGACAAATCTTCCTTTTTTTATTTATGAATATTTTTTTTATGACGTTTTACCCAGGATTGAAGGCCCATGAGATTTGAGCAAAAATATGAACAAATTTTGTCTCGATAATTTACCTTGGCCGCTATTGGCTAATTCAGTTTATGGGTTCTAGGTTAATTAATTATTGCTCGATTTGCATAAAACAAAGCTCAGTGGTGCAAAGTCTCAACTTTTTTTTTATTACCGATAAAGTTTCCTGTCGTAATTTTGACAAAAACTACAACTTTTTGCAAGCAAATATATATTTTTTTTTTAAAGTAAAATGATGTGCCATGTATAGGCGCAAAAAAACATAGGAAGCATTTTTTTTAATTTAGATTTCATTTTTGCGCTATCTGGATTTAAAGGTGAAAAAATGATCTAATCACAACCCATTCAGGCTTTTCATTATTTTTAAAAATAATTCTTTGCAACTTTCATAAACTTGTAGCAATAATCCATGCGAAGAGAAGGTATTTGAAAAATAGTTTGTAATATGAGCATTTGCCGAGAGATAGGCAATTTTTCATGAGTCACTTTTTGCGCTAGTTTGCCTGTTTATTATTGGATATTCGTAAAAGTGACACCATTTGATGCGTAATGTCAATTTTAACTAGGTCTAACCAATTTCACATTTTCGATGTCACCGGAAATGACATAATTTGGGCATAAACTGTATTTATAGCCTTCGAAACAAATAATTTATTCAAATGAGTCGTATTTGTTATTTATTTAAAACTTTGATATCTAATTCAAATCAACTAATATAATGAACCCATACGATCATATATATATCACAAAATGATTTCTTACTTGTTGCCGAGAAATAGTCGATTTTGAAGAAGTCACTTTTCAAGGGTTTTTGTCCATGAACGTGTCAATTATTATTCGACTTTCATAAAATTTTCACTGTGTGATATCCTTATACAAAATAGATTGAACCCTTACGATCATATTGTGCCATTTCTGATTCCATAAAACTAATTGAACATTTTCATTATCACCGGAAGTACTGTAATTTTGTCTGGATCACGTGCTTAAAATGAATTGGTGTTGCTGGATTTGGTTGATTCTACTTACATTTTATTTGATGTGTGCAATGTTTGTGTTAAAATTTGTTTATCGGTTCCATTGGTACGGGAGGTGATACGAGTTCAAGGGTAACGTGGCACCGGAAGTGACATGTTCAAGGTCTACTTTTTATTGGATTTGTATAATAATTGTTATTATACGGAGTTAATCCTTCATATGTCTCCTTCACTAGCATGGTAAATTATATTGCATAACAAATGTTAATTTAAAAAATGTTAATTTATTATTATAATTATTGTTTTTTGTACTTGATGACGTACGTTGTGATAAAATAATCGATGTAGTTACAAGAACAATGTTGCCAAAAGTACAAAAGTTCAGCAGGTTTTGTGAGCTTGTAAACATTTCAAATGAGACTAAGTTTTACGAACCGTTGTACGGGAAAATCATGTAGAGGGTTTGTTCGACCCATCGGGCCTACTCCCAGCCAAAAATCAACTATTTCTGAAATACAGCCAGGTTACGTGTTTCGGTCGATTTTCGTCATTTTCCGGTCAAATGTCGATCATTTTTTAGGTATTGCTATAGCCGTTAATCGACCCATGGCGAACTGTGATTTGGTTGGTGATTACAGTCCTGGGCCCTGTTTCACGAAATTTTAACTATAGATAAAATCCAAATTTTAGTAGATACTTCAATTTTGATTGGCTAAGAACTAAAATTACTAAAATTTGATTTTATCTTAGTTAAAATTTCGCATCCTACCATATTTTAAAAAATGGACACCCAGTGCAACCTCACTTTCACGAGAAAGTGCAGTTTTTATGTGAATCGACTGCTCAGGCCTATACATTAATGATATCTTTAGTTCGGTTTAGAACACTGATTGAATCAAATGTGTTTTAGAGACATTATGTAGATATACATGATTAATATATATATATATTTAAAAAAACAAGGAAAAGGTGCAGATTTATGTGAATCCAATGCCCAGGTATCCTCATCTGTGATTTAATCATATGTTTTTGGAGACATTCTGCAGATATATATACATGATTAAAATCTGTATTTTTGGGATTCAAGTCTGAATATCGAAAAACAAGATTCGCCAATATAAAACCTAACGCTACAATATACGTCCACATTCCTGCTTTGATTGATATGGTACTTTGTCAAGACGGCTAGGCGTTTGGTTTGTTTAGCGTTGAGGGTCGTGCACCAACATCAATAGTTGCCGTCCTTAGAGTATAAGGAATAAGTATACCAAGATAATCCATTCAGAATTGTGCCTTCCTAACGCTAAAGGCAAAAAATGGGAGTGGCTCTGCTCCTGGGGGTCGGGACATTCATCAAAATCAATAGTGGACGCCCTCAGGCTATAAGGAATACATAAGCCAAGTACCAAGTTGATTCATTCAGAATTGCGGACTGTAAACGACAAACACAAAAATTGGGCGTGTCTTGCCTGTGTGAGTCGGGGCATGCAGTTGACGTCTTTAGGCTATAAGGAATACATATCCCATCTTTAAAGACGATCTATTAAAAATCGTGGCCTGTAGACAACACACACAGACACAAAGTAAAAATGGGCATGGCTCTGTCCCTGGCGGTTAGGAAATCACCAAAAACAATAGAGGTCATCTTTAGGGTATAAGGAATAGGTATGTAAAGTTTTAAAAGGATCGGTTTAAGAATTGCATCCTGTAGGCGAACACAAGACACTAAGGCATTTGGCGTGGCTCTGTCCCAGGGGGTCCGCCATGAACCAACATAATAGTGGTCAGCCTTAGGTTATAAGGAATAAGTATAAAAAACGTTTTCAAGACGATCGATTAAGAATTGTGGCCTGTAGGTGACACACAAAAAGAAAAGGGTCTTCCTTAAGGTACAAAGAATAAGTATTCAAAGTTTCAAGATGATACATCAAGAAAAGCAGCCTGTAGACGACAGACAAACAAATACAAGAAATGGGTGTTGCTGTCCCACGGGGGTTGGGTATGCACCCAAAACAAAAGGGGTAATCCTTAGGGTATAAGGAATAAGTATTTTAAGTTTCAAGATGACCGATTAAGAATTGTGGCCTGTAGGCGAGACACAAAAAGAAATTGGGCGTGACTCTGCCCCTGGGGGTTGGGCATGCACCCACCCAAATGATAGGAATGTTCATTAGAGTAGAAAGAATAAGCATTCAAAGATAATACGTTAAGAAATGTGGTTTGTAGACGACAAACAAATAAATACAAGGAATGGGCTTGGCTCTGCCATTGGGGGTCGGGCATGCACCAAAAAACAATGCCAATACGGATCATCCTTAGGATGTAAAGAGTAAGTATACAAAGTTTGAAGAAAATCCAGTTAGAATTGCGAACTGTAGACGACACACAGAATGAAAATGGGCGTGGCTCTGCCGCTGGGGGCTGGGCATGCACCCCAAACGATAGGGATCATCCTTAGAGTATAAAGAGTAAGTATACAAAGTTTGAAGAAAATCCAGTAAGAATTGCGCCCTGTAGGCGACACAAAGACACACGAAAAGAAAATGGGCGTGGCTCTGACCCTGGGGGTTGGGCATGCACCCCTAACGATAGGGATGTTCCTTAGGGTACACAGAATGTGTATGCAAAGTTTAAAAATTATAAGTTAAGAAATGTGGCCTGTAGACGATAAACAAACACATACTAGAAATGGGCGTGGCTCTGCCCCTGGGGTCGGGCATGCAGCAAAAACAATAGAGATCTTCCTTGGGTTATAAGGAATACGTATACCAAGTTTGAAGAAAAGCCAGTTAGAATTGCGCCCTGTAGGCGACACAAAGACACACGAAAAGAAAATGGGCGTGGCTCTGAACCTGGGGGTTGGGCATGCACCCCAAACGATAGGGATATTTCTTAGGGTACAAAGAATGTGTATGCAAAGTTTCAAGATTATAAGTGAAGAAATGTGGCCTGTAGACGACAAACAAACAAATACTAGAAATGGGCATGGCTCTGCCCCTGGGGGTCGGGCATGCACCAAAAACAATAGGGATCTTCCTTGGTCATTATGAATGTGGACCTATAAAAAACAAGGAGAAAGGGCGGTTTTTATGTGAATCCACTGCTCAGATATCCCCAATGGAGACATTATGTAGATGTACATCTGCTTTTTTGAGATTCAAGTTTGTCGAAAAGGGAGCTACTTGTTTTTCAATATTCACCAATATCGAAAATCGAGCTAACTTTACACTGCCATAATGATCCGTGCGTATCATTGATATTTTTAAAAGATTGTAACTAATAGATGGTCCATAAGCAAAAATCGCAATATTATCGTACAACCATGGGCCATATTTGAGGAACTTACGGTACGATATGCGTGACTAGAATACACAAGGAGTACTGACATGCATTATTAAGATTTAATGCACATTAAATTGTTTTCGGAAATCGGAATAAAAAATCGAGAATGAGAGACACTATCTATTTTTTTTATAAATGAGAGAATTATTCGAGTTCGGGAAAAATCGAAAAGATTCGAAAATTTCCGGAAGCCAATATATAATTTGTAATATGCCAGTTTGAAGGCATCGATGTGTTCCTTATTCCTGAGGTCCCAAGTGCACGTCCGCGTGCACCTAAAATATCACTTGCTAGGTGGAATTGGATATAAGAATAGACCGTAGCCCAATCGGAGCAGACCAGTGGGGTGCTAAACTCAATTTCATTTCATATGTTTAGGAGATTGTAGCAATTTCTAATCAAGTATGTTCGGTAAAATACGTAGTCAAAATTGTTTGTGAATCGGCCATTACTAATTACTTCCGCCCTGTCTTGTAGGTTTCCATATATAATACAACGTCAAATCCCGAAGGCGTTCATTGCTAGGGTATACCACGCAGGTACAATTTTCTCTTATAATGGACTCATCACACTCAAATGACCTGTTGTCAAGCGATTACGGGCACAAGAATAATCAGGGTCCGCATTCAGACGTCTTCTTAAAGCCCCAATAACACTCTTGTTGTAACTGAAAAATATGTCCCAATCTTCATTCTGGTCAACAAATCGTATTATTTTAGAATATTCCAATTAAATGATGATATAAATTTCATCTTAACACACCTAATTTAAAAAATTGGAAAAATTCAACCAATTGATTTGAAAAGTCTAACGTAAACCTTTTCAAATGTGACTTGGATTTTAAAATATTTTCGAACCCTCTGGACAAATAAAATAGGTTGTAATGGATAATTTACACAACAGGTAGGACATTTAAACATCTAGTACTTAGAATAAGGGTATTATTTATTTTCTGGAGCTACCAAGCCAGCAAGAATGTTATTGTCCCTTTAAAGTTAAGTAAAAAAAAAAAAAAAACCCTAAATTTTGCACGTAATTAAGTGTCTTTAGCTTAAATCGGTATTCAAAGGCTGCAAGTTAGATCTCCTAGGCTGTGTGAAAACTTGTAAGTGTACAGTTAAATTATGGAATACCCGCAATCGCCAAAAAGCATGAATTTGTTAGAACACCTTAACAGCACCACCAGACTTGTACTGAACTAGCATTTGTCTCCGGCTTGAAAACAGACTCAAAGCTAGGTGACCGACGTTTTAATTCCTAAATGGACGATTTTAGTCGAAAACTCTTAGTAATTCTAATATCATTGAAAGGGTTTTATGTAGTCGTTTGTCTGTATGGCAGATATGAAATCGAGTAGAACCACATTACAAAATAGTATACTATTTGGGGGATATGGAGGCAATTTAGGACATAGATCTATTTTCGAAGATAGTTATCTGTGTGCAGAACGCACTCTACACTATTAAAATCTTGATTCTCATTACAAGGTAAATGTTTGTCGAAATAATATATGAGGATAGTATGACTATAAATTATAATACTATGCATCGTGTTTTCGTAGATTTCAATTGCAGTTATCGAAAAGTCATATATAATGGTAAATATTGTAAACTTTATTATATGGCAATTTGGCTTTAATGTTCTTTAACAATCTACCATAAATTTTGATAATTTGTGTCAGTGCCTTAACTTTGGAATCCCAAAGAAGTGGGGCGTTTATGGTACATTGTGTGTACGAAAGATGTCTGTGAGTCCATTTGCTGATTACACTATTTTGCCTAATAACGTTTTTAGGACTTCGAATTTTGTCTAATGGTTTGGATTGTTCGTCTTAGTTTTATTTTATTTCTACCCGAATAAATACTAACGATTAAAACGCTATAACACAAGAAATAGTACAAGTAAAACATTGGGGTCATTCCGCGATCAGCAATTGTCCCCGTATATTTGTAAATTTAATCGCTGTCTGTATATTACAAATAACGAATCCCTATAAATTCTCAGATTATCAAGTATCGGCGTTTTTCTCCATGATTTTTATCCCAGAAAGTGTTATACGTCTAAATCTTCATAACATTTATCAACATGTACATCAATATCCGCGTGAAACCTTTAATGTCACGCGTGCAGATATTCCTCTTCGCCAACAATCGGTTATTTTCTAGTAAGATTAGTTATTTCTACTTTCTATTTGTACCAAAATTGTTATACTTGTATTGGTAATGACTGTCCCATAAATATTTTTCTGCAAAGTTTTGACATAAGATATCCTTTAAATACGGACCAAGAAGTGTGTTCTATTAGGCTACAAGAAGCCATCGCACGTAGAATTTTCTACACTTCTATCAACCATAAAGCCGTAAAAATTATGTTAACGATTCTGAATAGCAGTAATATTTACCTTTTTGGTTACTACAACAGCCTTGGACAATTACGTTCGTTTTGCGGGGGTTGGGATGGCCTAGTGGTCTAGAGTTCCGCGCTTCCAACTCTAGTGGGCCTGTCACCTCTGGCTTGCGGCTGTGGTTTCGAGCCCTGGTGTGAGCATGGAGATAGGGGCGCCTTCTCAACTTCGTGGGTTTCCTCCGGTTTCCCCCCACTGCTAAAGACCCCTACGCGCAAGCGAATTATTGAAATAAAATTAAACCATATGTTAATTCCGAAATGACCTAGCTTGTGTTGAGTGGACGTTAAACCCCAGTTCTCTCTCTCTCACGTTCGTTTTGCTTTAAAATTTTCTTTATTATTAACTATACCATTAGGAGCGACATCTTCAGAAAACATTAATTTCTCCGTTAGACATGAATGACCATATTGATGGGTTGCCTAACTTTTGAGTTACTAAATTAGATTTATTTATTTGTCTAGCTTTCGGTAATGTTTCGTAGAAAATAGTGTTGATTATCCCGGCCTGTCAATCAACCGGAGAATGACTGGGTGTAATGTCTTTATATTTTAAATTGATGTTTAAATCGTTGTAACTTGTTAAATACAACACGACCGTTTCTTTAATGACTGTCAATGTGACAAACTAAGTTAAGGCTTTAAAATATTGAATTACTGTGGTAAAATTATCAAAATATCCGAAACTATTAACTTATGGTGTGCCACCTCACCTTATAAATCCATTCCATACATTTAAAGATGGGTTCCCAGCAAAGTATTTATTGAGTGGTTATTGCCAATAAAAGTATGGCAATTTTGGTATATATAGAAAGTAGAGATATCCAATCTTACAAGTAAAAATACTGGATTCCCTGAAAAACACTCATTAAGCGCATACAGGACAAAAATGTAAGGGTTCCCCTAATCAACAGTCCGACGATTAGGGCTATCCCCACGCGTGGCGTAGAATGCTGCACGAGTATATTGAGCGCTTTGTGTACATATTGATAAACTCAATAAAGAGTTAGACCTACACTTTCTGAGATAAAAATCACGGAAAAGACGCAGGCAGTGGATAATCCGAGAATTTGATTAGGATTCGATATTTGTAATAAATAGTCAGCGATTACAGACAATATCGTCTTGTGTATGCAATGAATTCTCACCTGTCTCCGGCCGCAGTTGCCATGAGGGCGGAGAGGGTAATCCCCTGACGCAAACATGGCATCTTTTGATCGATTTTCATAGCAGGGTATACTAGGCAATTACAGTGTTTTGAGAAGGATTTTAAGCAAACCTTTGTTAAATTAATTAGTTTGAATAGGTTTTTAGTCCTAATATATCAACCTTTGTTAAATTAATTAGTTTGAATAGGTTTTTAGTCCTAATATATCATCTAATCATCCAGTTTGTACCCGGGAAAGCAACTTTAATCTACAGACGAAGTTGACTAGAAAATAACATACCGCCCAACAGCAGATGCTTTATAGACACTAATACCACGTATTTTGTAAGTACGTTTTGACAGTTCTGAACCACCTGGATTCTAGTCCTTTCAGCGATATGTATATGTATATATATATGTAGTTGTATTGTTCCTATAATGATTATACATGTATATATAGTAAGGCTTTACAAGGTATCTAAGTAATTAAATTATCACATGGTGTAATATGGACAGTAGAAATACTGATCTGGCGCTCGAACTGAAATGATCATTCATCAAGGGAATTTCAACTAATTTCGCATGACATTTAGATTTTATGTGCAATTGTGAACTGCAACAAACCTTCTACCAGTAAGATATATAATGACAAGTTAATATTCTCACCATTGATGAATATTTATTGAGTATTATTTATTCAATGGTCTAGTTCAAACATAGCTTAACACATTTTAAACAGATTAACAACACTAATTATCTCTTTAATATTTTAATGTCAACCTGTGATGTGTATGACAGTGGGGAATGGACATCGTCGATTCAACAGACAATAGTTCATTTTGGAACTGGCATTTTTATACGTCCACATGTAGGCTATGCCGTCGGATAAAAAATGTGACCTGTAGAGTGTTCAAAACAATTGTGGGCGGATGACAATATAAATTGTGACCTCTAGAGGGAGCACAGCTAAAAAAAGCGATTTTTCGTTCCATCAAGGGCCATAATTCAGGACGTTAATAATCGATATAATCGAATATCGAAAGGAACTGGAATCGTTGGATTATAATCATGTATTGCAAGTTTCATCAAAATCGGATCCCAATTGTGACACCTAGAGGATCTAAAATCTTGTCGACCCGCCAACAATTGGCACACATGAAAAAATATATAGGAACAATATTTGAATTTTACAAAATAAAAACATGGCAAGTCACAGGCGGCATACACCAGTAAACACAGACTAATGCCCCGTCAGACCTTAGTCTGCGATATCACATTAGTGGAAGCGGACGTTAAACATACCATTCCAGTTCCCCGTCAGACCGGAGTGACGACCCTACTGCGCTCTGATACCTGGAAATACACAAGGTCGTCGGCAAGCGTGAACACGACGCGGAAAATGTACCAAAATTACAAACTTAAAAAAGTCACGTTCTTACTGCGACCGGTGCGTTTATACAGTATTCTCGCGGCGAGTAATGGAAGCTTGGTAACCGCGCCATGGTCGTATTAAGAACTCCATACACGTAGTGGGAACCTCATAACATCGCCATACGCTTTAGAGGTAGCCCCATGGGGTCGTGATGCTGTCGCGCAACAGTGGTGGAATCATCGTAACATCGCCATGACAACGCCATAAGGACTCAGAGCGCTTGGTGGGGCCGGTGTCAACGCGTGAGGGTTGTGGTGAAGGCACCGTTGCAAATGTTACAATTTTCGCAGCGTCTTTTCCACGGGTGTACTGCGCGTGTGCTACGTTCATAGAGATGTTACCACGCTTAACTCGCGACCCACCACGTTCTCTCGGTTTTCCAGGTCATATGGCAGGACATTGGCGTTTGCTTTGAACATACTCAAAGCAAACGCCGTGACTCAGCGACCATGGAGACCACAGAACGATATCACGCGTTTCCACGGCGCTCAGGGTGATCTTGGCACGCTCTGAAAACATTTTGTATCGACGTAGCAGCGCAATAAGGACTTTTGCGACCCTATCACGTTCTCGCAGCTTTCCAGATCATATGCGCATGTTCAAAAAAACGTCGTGGCTCGGCGATCATTGGCTACCACAGCACGATATCTAGTGTTTCCACCGCGCCGTTACAACGTTTATGGCGATCTTGACTCGCTCTGAGACCATTTTTTGTCGCAGTAGAAGCGCAGTAAGGACGCAACTCAGGTCTGACGGGGGTATAAAGAAAAACACAGCTATGAACTTACAGTGAATACTCAATTAGGATCTTGTGTTTTTTTTGGCGTTTTATGAGTGTGCCGTTCAAAATTTAGGAAGATTTTGCGGCCCACTGACTGAGAACCACTGGGCTAGAGTTGTGCTCTCTTTACCGAAACCATTGTAAAGGCGATGGAATATCGTTTAACGTATTGGTACTACAACAGGGCGATCTCTGTCAAGATTCAACCTTCCGTTAAGTTATGTTGAGGACGCTATAAAGAATAAATTTTAAGGGGTTTTTTTTCTGTGAGAGAACGAACGCTGTCAATATTCAACATTTCACCACCTTCCCTTCCGTAATTACCCATTTTCCGAAAACCTTGTGAACTTAATAGAAGCTACAATTATTTTAACGGAAGGTAAATGGACATTTAGTTAAGTTGCTGTCTATGACTAAAGTTTTTGATACATAGCTACTATTTGGGCGTATTTCCCATTCGCAACTAAGTCCAGTCTTCAGTATGTGTAATTATTCGATTTGCTGATTGATGGATGGTGAAATAGACCATCTTACAAGTTGATCTGTGAGTCGAGATCTGTTACACCAACGGCCCTTTACTACGGTGGCTGAATGGCTAGCTGACCACAGCCATGTATTACGAACTCAGTGCGTAATTAAAAATTTCACTAAATTCGATAGGATAATTCTGAAATTTAAGTACATTTAAAATAATAAAAGGAAAACTGAATTTAAAACGATTTTAATTTTGCAAAAATATACACAATTTAGACATGATTTGTAAATACATGTATGTATACATAATTTTTTTAAATGTATTAATTCTACATTTAAGCCATTTTACAGTATAAGTATTTAGTGGAACATTCATTATACTACTTTTGAACGCTTTTCTGTTCTTATGTAAGAGCTAAAACTGCCAATTGTGGACTCAGTGTTATGCAAGTCATCATTTCGACATTTGTTCGCGGAAGTCCATAATTAATTCTTTAGACTGTAGGATTTTCAATAGATTGATTTAATAATTTAATTCAACAATCGTAACAATGCATAATGAGACTGAATAAAATAATTTGGCTGAAATTTTCCATTTTAAATGTATATATTCATGATAAAGCTGATAACAAAACTACAGAAATGCGATAATTACTTCCATAAGGTGATAATTAACGATAGTTTAATGAATCAATCGAATTCAGAATAACTATTTATTAATAAAAGTTACATTGCTGTCTCTGATGTTCGTTATTGAGTCTTTTCCCAAGATCAACCTCGAGATTTATATGTAGGGTGCAGTTCCTAATCCTTGCGTGTAGATATCAGTGATCGGTCGAATCGTCGTCAAGCGATGGGAAAAAATCAAATGAAATACATAAAGAAAGTCAAATGAATAATGCAATGCATATGATCATGATCTGAAGGCGTTTATCTTTGCTATCTGCAGAAAATCATTTCAGGAGCTTTGTTGAAGGGAGGGGATTACAGAAATGATTGTTTCCGTGTAATTTTGGGGGGTTCTAAAGTGGTACATGAATAAAGAAAATAAAGTACAGCCCAGTACAGAGAAAACCCATCAGCGGAAAGCAAATACATTCCGTATATAGTAAGTAAATTTCAAAGATTGACGTATGTTGTGTTTTTGTAGACCTACTATCCACTGATTTGTCCTTTTTCGTTAACTGTGTGTGTAAAATATTTACCAATTGACATCCCATTCGCCAAAGAAAACCGTAAATAAATCATTTATCTGTTCTATAGTACAATTTGCTATGACACCACTCCCTAGAACATTCGATAACGCTACATTACAAAATGACAACATCGGGAGCGCTCACTGATGAAAAAGTAGCCCTTGAAACAAAATGACATAACGGATGCAAAATATTTAAAAAAATAGAAAACCTTTGATCAGTTTAATTTACCAGTGGCATTATGTATAAAGTTTGTAGACGTGCAACTTTGCATCATGTTGGGTAAATATTTTATTTCTGTTTATTTTGACAATAACATCGGACAAATTTCGGGTCTTGTGACAAGATGAAGACATTTTACAATCCACCACATTTAAAGGATGTTACTATATTTGCAGCAAATAAATCGACCTAGTCTTTCAAGATATGTAAAAGGATTGAGATTATAATTGTTTACTTTCTCTAGATAGTCGATATTTACGCATAACACGCCCTGTATTTTAACAAAAGACCACTAGAAATGCGTATCTCATTACAGGCATATAACGTCAGACTGGTAAAGATAATGACGTAGTTCCATCATTTGGTCCACGAAACCCTCGGTCGTTCCAGCATTACCATTACTTATTTTGGGTCTGCGTTAACCACAAGACTTTGAGCAGTGACCTCTAGGAAATACCACAATCGACAATAATGCATTCCGTATAAATCATTTGTTAAATTATTTCAAATACAACGTGAAGGTCATTTCGTCTGATCCAAATACACACGATAATCTGGGACTAATATTCGTCATAAATGAAGCGGAAACAATTTAGGCCGTGATGATCGAAACGAGTAGGAATCCATTTTAGAATCATAACTATCACAGCTAATAATTTGTCAATATAGAACTACGATTTGTGTAAAGTTGACAAACGGTGTTGTACCATTACTATCAGATAAAATGTCTATTTTAAGCAACAGTAAGCTGTATAAATATTATTTTGTTTCTGTTTCGATTGATGTTATTTGAAATGTTTTCAAATTGAGCTTCGGCATATTCAACCATTTAAATTTTCACAACTTTCGAATTCAGAGTTGCACCGACGACATTCACATCTTGATGCATCGAATAACTCTACTTCCGGTTCCGGGTGGCCTATACAATGATCCAAGGTTACGATTCGTCTGGTTCTACCGGCATATGTACAAACCGGATGGTTGCTGATCTTGAAAGGCATCTTGAAATCTCCTATCTGAAATAACCAAATAATCCTGGTTATATAAAATAAAACCAAGTACGAACAATTCAAACAATAAGACAGAATTTTAAGTCCTAAACAAGCCAACAGTGAGGCTGATGTCCCCCGCCAACATACCCAAAATAAATAGATGACACATATTAAATGAATCGCACATTTATTTTTTTCAAATGTATCGAGCAATCAAACTGTACACAAAGTGTCATCCAAAAGTGTTATATAAAGAAAAATGTTAAAACTGAGGAGAAAAATGAAAATGTACCCTAGTTAGGGGGACCTAAAAGACAGACAAAAGGGCCCCTCTGGCCAAGGGAAAGGGCCCTCGTGTTCAAGTCAACCGTTTCTATACACCGTTACTGTCGAATCCATTACTGAATGAGAATGCAGTCATTGTATTGGCGAAGGAGAGTTATTGTGTTCCAAAGTCTCGACCAATAAAAAAGCGTATCGCTCTGCTTACCCTGAGCAGAAAATTCTCATTATCGAACTTAGTCAAGGTATTACTGTAATGAAACTATACACCAAGTTTCATCACTCTCACTTAATTAGAACTAACGTTATCTTGTCCCAAAGCATCAACCAATCAAATTGCTTATCTCTGCTTACCCTAAGTGGAAAATGATCATCTTCGAACTCTATCAAGGCATTGACCTAATAAGCATATACACCCAGTTTGAACATTTTAACTCAATTAGAAGGAGAGTTATTGTGTTCCAAAGTCTCAACCAATCAAATTGCGTATCGCTCTGCTTACAATGAGCAGAAAATGCTCATTATCGAACTTAGTCAAGGTATTACTGTAATGAAACTATACACCAAGTTTCATCAATCTCACTTAATTAGAACTAAAGATATCGTGTCCCAAAGCATCAACCAATCAAATTGCTTATCTCTGATTACCCTAAGCGGAAAATGCTTATCTTTGAACTCCATCAAGGCATTGACCTAATAAACACATACACCAAGTTTGAACATTCTAGCTCAATTAGGAAGAGAGTTATTGTGTCCCAAAAAGTGTGACGGACAGACGGACGAACCCATTTTTATAGTCCCCCAACTTTCTTCGAAAGGCGGGGGACAAAAAACGTTATAGGCAAAATAGTGTAATCAGCAAATAGACTGTACAAAATACACGACAAACAGAGGTAACGGGTGTCAGGAAGGGTAGGCTGACCCTGTCCGGCACCACACCCGCCATAGCTGCATCCAAACAATTAGGCGAAATAGCATAATTAATTAGCCAATGAACTATCGGTATGCAAATACACGTGATGAACTGTGTTTTAAAGATGTAGTAGACATGTCAATTAAATATATCTAAAATAATAGTCGAGAGAGACACATTATATTTACCAATCAAGTGAATATGACGGCCATAAAAAGTATAAAAGGTTTTTATGAGTTTGGTGCGCAAGTATCCTTGTAGTTGAAGCTGAGATGAAATATGCCTCGATCTGCTTAAAAAATCAGAATAAAAGGAACAAGCTCTCCATTGGAATGTTACTACTAATAAATGGAAAGTTAACAATCGGAAAGACAAAGTCTTCACGTTTATCGTACAATTAATTTAACACTCAGTTTATGGCAATTGTCAAAATCGAGACGCAGACCCAAGTAGGAAGCGTAATTGTCACTGTCAGTGGTGTTTTTAATTTCGAGCTCACCAGGATATGTGAATTCTACATAATCACTAAATTTAGGATTATTAATTGATAAAACGTCATCGATAAGTCTGACTAATCGTTAATTTGTGTTTACGAGCGCCTGCATGTAATGGGCTTCGTGCGAATAGAGAAACAAATCAGCAAGCAAAGGTGCACAGTTGGTACCCATGGGCTGATATATTTCCCCTCCAAATTCGACAAGGATGTTATGAGTTAAATAATCCAACATCTGAATTATCTTGATAGCCGTGAATTGTTTTTTGGAATCACTGTGATTCTTAACGAAATATGTGGAATTGTAATTTACAACTAAATATTGATATCTCGCAGTTCCCGATTTAGACGAACTAATGTCTTTCAACCCGGCTTTTAATTTACTATGGGGAATTTTAGTGTACACAGTAGAAAAGTCAAACGTTTGAATAGATGAGCCTGCAGCAAGCGATCTAGATTACAAACCAAGTAATTCTTTGAAATTTTTTAATATCAACATTTGATTTATAGCACTACGAGAGTATAATTTGTCACGGTATTTTTTATACCCTCTTTAACAGCCGTTAGTATAAATGTCAATGCTTTTGAAAGTGACATTTTTTTTATCCGCAAGTAAAATAGTACCATACCCAACCTCTAAACCCAGAAGTTTGCTCTTCTTTATTTTATTATATTCGAATTTCAGTTGAAAATTGCAGATATTTAAAACAAAAAGGGACGCCAAGCAGGATACGCCCATATTTTCGATAGATGGTTAGAGAACAAACTATAAAGTAAGTGATTTATCCTACAATCAAGGGCCATAATTGATGAAGTTACAACTGTGACATCTACAGGGTCCACAACCTTAATTTCCCATTGTGTACACTATTAGCGTAAAAGCGGCGGCCATTTTTTTTTTGGGGGGGGGGGGGGGGCAATCTTGGCCCGATGTTCATGAAATTCGAACTGAACCTTCATTATTATATAACGGTGATATAATCAAATGTTTTTGTTTTTTTTTTAAATCGGAAAATTGTGCCATCCAGAGTGACCACAAGCTAAAATCAGGGGCCATAATTCAGGAAGTTACGATCCGATATGCGCAAATATCGGAAGGGACCAAGATCTTTGGGTTATAAACATATATATCAAGTTTCATCAAAATCGATTCATGAAAGTTATAGCCCGATACATGCCAATATCGAAAGAAACCGATATCTTAGGGTGATAAACCTACATTTTCTAGGTTGATTAAAATCTGATAGAAATTGTGACCCGTAAAGTGTTCACAAACAATTGTGGACGGGCGGATAGGGACGACGATAATATACGTCCACGTGAAAACCAAAAGAACAATGCAAGACGTTTAGAAGCCAGATCAGTCTAATGGGGCGGGAAACAGAATGGTACATTGATAGTGTGCATAATATTATGGCATCGGCACACACATCCGTCACCACATTAAACTACTACTTGGATATTGGCCCATTTTCCATAGAGCCAGAAGGAAGGGTGTGAAGATGTTTTGTATTAGTCATACCTTTTTTTCATAATGAAGCGAGAGTCTCAGCGACCTGCGAATAATGTTATATTCTTAAGGCAATAAAGAAAATTTTGTTTGAGTGCAAGCATCTCAAGGATGTGAGATCGTAGAATGCGAACAATATTATGTTCCTTTGCGAGTAAAGGACATTTTTTAGTTCAAGCATCTCAAGGGTGTTAACATTGCATTGCCATAGTATTCCTAAACAGGTCTTTATTTCAAGACTAAGCTTTTTTGTTTTAAGAGACACGTTTTTATTACTAATTTTAATTTAATACCCCTTGCCAATACCACTCCATTCTGTTCATAATACTAGCGCAATACTTACTTCATTTGAGTCACATCGACCCCAGCATGAATCGACTTGAAAGAATCCGACACATGGATGGAGATTGCCATCTTCGTCGAACCAGGGTTTGATTATTTCTTGTGTATAATGTCGGATATGGCAGCCCAGCGTTGTAGATGGGTCAATAAACGAGTTTGTTACATCTGCTATGCATACAAGCAAACACAACATAAGAGTAAACCATTTCATTCTATGTGGAAAAATCATGACCATTAACCTGTAAAATAAGAACAGTTATTTCATATCATCTTTAGTCCATGTTAATTAAGGAAGTATATCGAAGAAGCGATTTCAGGGCTTAGGGAAAACATTTTCCGGTCCTAAAGAATATACGCATTCGGAAAATTGTAATAAGCTTCCTTATTATTTTGTAGTTACAGATAATATTCCTATATAAACAGTACGTACTTATATTCTAGTTATCTGATTTTGTCACTTCGCTTTGTTATATCGTGGGGGAGTTCTTATCAAAGGCTGTAAATAAGCTATATCAAGGAGGCTATGAACTCGCTCTTTAATTGCCTTCATATATATTAAATATAAATGAATGAAATCGTGTCACGGAAAGGAACTTTCTACGCCATACTTCAATGCACTGCCGGAGGCGGATTTCTATAAATTCTTTTTTAACGATAATCTATTTTAAGATAGATCTACATTTACCCCATTGGTTTATAATCATCTTAAACGGAAATCTTAAGTAATTCCATTAATAGAACGAAGATATTTCCTGTAAGATGTAAGCAACTATTTGCCCTGTGGTCGAAACATTGGTTACGGAAACATCTATCTACGTTTTAAAAGTGTGTGCTACGCTGGGTGATACTTTTGTAGGTTATGTCCCAAATGATATGTTTCCGTGGGTCGGAAACTTGTTTCGGAAACTGTTTTTAACAAATACCCCCCTGCGGACATGGGCGTAGAACCAAAAACTCAGTAGACCGGAAATATATTCCTTGATGCAATGTCCGCTACCTTTGGCACTTCCATTGATGCTTCGTGCAAGTTAATCTTTGAATCAAATACAGATAATTTGTAATGTATAGTAAGTAATACAAGCTTTTATCACAACAATGAATTATGAACAATTAAGACAATGAATAATGAAACAATTCTAAAATATTTTATATATATAAATATCTGGGAGTAGTTCAAATAATATTTTTTGTTCTGACGGCAATCTTTTATGACTTTCTCGTCCAAATTCCCTCTTAGCCGAATTACTGTTATGACTGTATTATGCTGGACGGCCGAGCTACGATCTTTCAGATAAAAACAAGTTAACGGATAGAGAGATCAGGCCCCAAGTTCACAAAGCATTCTCAGACTTAAGTTGAGAATTTGCTCAACTTTCAATCACGGTTTATGAGAAATTTCTTTGATCCAGAAACACAAAAGTTTGCACATAGTTTCTCATTGATGTATTTGATACATTAAAACAACAAAATTATTATAAAGGGCTATATTTTAGTTAAAATAAGGCGAACAATTTTAAGTAAATTCTTAACTTGAGTTTGAGAATGCTTGTGAACTCAGGTCCAGGTTAGCAGTATAATTAACAGAATTAGTTGTGGCGGATGTAGTCTCGGTCACCCAGAACCCCCTAGTCTTCAACGCACGGAGGGTCTGGGTCGGTTCTCAATTTTTGACGAAAATTACTGGATAATCTACCACATAAAATATCAAACATTTGGTTACGCATGAGCAATGGAACCTTTTGGCTAAAGTCTCGGTAAGTGCTAGATCTTATGAAGCCGGGTCGATTTTGCTAGATTCTATAAAGCGTGGTTGAAATATATCCCACAATACACTTAGCACATCTATTATTAGAAACAAAATAGAGATGAGGAATAAGCATGAATCGCGATGAAGATTGTGAGAACCCATACGTCTGATTCATGACGAGAGAAAATTACCATTTCAATTGAAACCTTGACATCGTTGACAAGCGAGCTGTTTTGATAGATTCAGTTCGTGGTAACTTAAAAGACTGGATAATCCAGACAATGATCTATTTTCCGTCAAATTTTGAGGACCCATCCAGACTAATATTCGTAGAAAATTTGTATGGATGATAGAGACTATGGCAGGTGATGAGGCTGAAGTACGACAGTACTAAACGGGTCGGGTTGCCGAAACAGTCATAGATGGGCCATTAGTAGAGCGTGATAAATTAATAGAAGGAAAAAGAACTCAAATTGTAACAATCAATTCTTCATATGAATATTCAGGAGCTAACAGATGTTATGTCGGAAGTCTTACAAATTGCAACTACAGCTGACAGTCGTCCAATTACACTTGATCGCAACAATCTACGAAAGACTTGAGTTAAAAACCAATATATTTAATAAAATGTTACGATTCGGAAGAATTGATTTATTAATTCCGTAATTTAAATGGTCATATTGCCTTTTCCACAAGAAAATAATGTAATTTAGACTTGGTCTAATTATTGAAATTTAAAACACAATAATAAACTAATAATAAATATGTATAGTTCATATATTAAAACGCCTGTTTCTCAGCAATGCTGTCCAGTTATATCCAAACTGGGTTTGTTTCCGGACTGACATTGTGGAATCTTACTGTTGAGTATAAATTATTGAATTACAACAAAGAAAAACTACGATTATTGAATTTTTCATGTTTCTCACAAGGTGCCATCAAATGATTTACATAATACCAGTGTCAAGAAGTGCAATATTGTTTGTCCTTACAACAAAAAACTGGCACCAATTTCCATCAATGTCATCTAGTGTACCAATATATGGCTTTGTTAGGTCCATTTACTTAATGGACATTTAATCTGTCTGATCATATCAATATCCATGAAATTAGAGATTCTTATCTGTTATTTTTTTCGATTGTTTATAAATGGCTTTTATCAATCTTTATTAACCCTCTCGTAATCCAGTTGCAATCCATTAAGATCCGTGTGAATGTATTTATTGTTCACATAGAGTTGCACTTGAACTGACTTGGGGACAGCACACTGTAACATAGGCGGTTTACAGCTGAGGCGCTGGAGGCGCCAGCCTCCTCACCAAAAAAATCAAAGGAGTTGAAAAAATAAAACAGGAGAAAAATGCTAAAAACCGATGAGAAAAATGAAAATGTAACCTAGTTAGGAGGGCCCTAAAGGCAGATAGAAGGGCCCCACGTCTGACAAAAGGGTCCTTCTGGCCAAGGGAAAGCCCCCCCCCCCCCCGACGAGTCTGAGTCAATCGTTTTCTATACACTGTTACTGTAGATACACAGTGTTACTGTAGAATCTACTACTGTCTGAGAATGCAGTCATTGCATTGGCATGAAAGTCATCGATCTAGGCCGCCCCCTCCCCCGCGAAAGAGGGCCCTCAAAATAACAGAGCCTCCGCCATGATAAATCTTAAAACGCCCCTGATGGTATATGCCCATCTTCATTAGCAAAATGGTAGGACCAGGATGTTAAACCCCATTTCATTTCACTGTCATTAGTCCAGCCTTTGCGAATTCTGTATAGATTATGTATTATCTACTATCAAAATAGTTTTCACGGTATCAGGAAAACCGTTAGTCACTGTTCATAAGGTAATGGGCGCGTCCCACAATAGTTATTCTTGATTCAAAGGGTAATATTACATGTGCCCATAGCTTGTGTTCATCAAAATATGTTGCATTAAGATAAATAACCTCAAGGTTTCATCCTCTGAATAATGATAAGATTCATCCTATATCGCAAATGCTTCACACTAAATTTGGCACAATTCTACAAACCTGGGGCCTGTTTCACCAAATTTTAACTAATATACAATCCAAATTTTAATAATTTGATTGGATAATATCTGATTTATTTTAGTGCTTAGCCAATCAAAATTGAAGAATCTACTAAAATTTGGATTTTATCTTTAGTTAAAATTTTGTGAAACTGATCCCTGTTATACAACACATATAAATATAAGTGGAACAAAAAATCGCAGAACACTAACACTTTCGATAGGGTGTGTCCTGACCCACATACACCCGTTTACAAAATAGCCTATACCGCTTATTCGTTTTGTTATAAATTCACCGACGATTCTACAAATACGCGGGAATAAAGAAATATCGATCATCAAGTCGTTTTGGGGAGAATCACCGAATCCGCCGATACCGTGTTTGCGTTAACAATGTGGATAGGTTTCGGCAAAACGAGACACAACTAAGGTTCTTAAAAGTTTAAGAAAGACCCGATGAAAACTCTGGCGTCTACCGTTTTGGCAGCATACAAACGATTTGTGCGAAAATGAACATAATTGGAAATATTTTAATCCGATTTTACCCTAATACAAGCTTCCTGAAAGTTTCAGAACAATCTGATGAAAACTGTGGCCTCTATCCCGATGACAATCATTGTCAGCAAATTTCGGCAAAAATTGTCACAACTCAAAACATACATCCGATTTGATGCATTATAAGTTTCCTGAAAGTTTCAGAAAAAACCCGCTATAAACTGTAGCCTGTATATTTTGTGTACACGTCCGCAAAGATAGACACAAATGTAGAAATAATTATCCGATTTTGACGAAACGAAACTAATTATCCTCAGCTTATTATAAATATTCATGACAAACATTACAAATAGTATGGACTCATTTTGGCAAAAAGGGACCTACCTCCAAAATACAAATGTTATTTTGACGATACGCAATGGGGGTCATCGTCTACTCATAATGCCAGTTTACCTATGAAAATTAAATTAGAAAGGTTAGGGCTAAGATCTCAAGTTCTACATAGCGGAAAAGGTGGGGTTGTAGTGGAAAAGTTACAGCATTATTGGACGATCTTTTGCACCTCGATTATCTTAGGTATCCGCAATGATATTCGCTATTGATGATTGGAAGTGGTCTATAGCTAGGTCCTGGCTAATGGAAATTAATAATCCTGCTATTGAAGGTGGTTAAATTCACACTTTATTGAGAATCTTTCTATCTGTGAATACAATATCAGTCTTCTTTAAGCTGACGGGTACTATTGCAAATTATCCATTTGCTGTACCAGATCAAACGAGCTAATTTAATGATGTATTTTATGCTTACTGTTTAAAAAAATCGCATTTCAGACATTGAAGCGCGGTTTTAATACTCGTAACTTCCGTCATGGATATCAACGCAGAACTCTTTGACGGTATTCCTTCCGGCTGTGCACAGACACATTACATGTTAGTGCCCTAATAAATTGTTATAAACCATCTCGGATCGTGAATGCATGATTTTACCTACAAAAAATGCTTAAAAGTAGGATTGTAGGATCCCCATAAAATAAATGTCTATCAAAAATATAGTCCTGACTTATCAAACTTTAATTTCATCCTAGAGTCACGTGGAAACCGAAACGTACAAATCAAAGAATTGCTATCAAAAGTTCTGCATTTCAGTAAGCTATTCTATGTAATAAAATGAACAATTCGGTCAAAGTTTTTAAAAAAATCCATCGAAAGTGCTGTCCTTTATCGCGTGCTGTTAAAAGTTAAAATAACAATTTTCGTAAACTGAATCTTAAAACGTATCTTACTTGCACTGGACCAGTTTTATCCATATATATATATACAAAATTATTAGCCAAACCGTACACCTGCACTACTTTAGTAAAAGATGAAAGGTATGCAAACACAAATTATTTCGACACAGGTTTAATAACATGTTAAACTACTTTTCGTCCGTCTGGAGACTATTTATAAAAATGGACACCATAGTATAGTTTTTTTTTTGTATTTACACAGTGACTGTTTTTAAACACGCGATTGCTGGTATATTTGTCTACAAGTATGGTAAAAACAAATGTATGAGCAACATTGTTATTAATTTATGAAGAACAGCAAACTTAATTATTCTGTTAAACCTCTACATTTCTTGAGTGCAAAGTTTGAAAATTATATTTTTTAATTGTTAGGCCATCAAAATAGGCTTCGTGTACAGCGGTACTATGGGAACCCAGCGAGATGGCAAAAAAGTCGACGATGAAGGAGCATAAAAAGGTCGCAACTGGTTTCCATAGAAGAATGCATGTAGCAGACCGTTAAAGTTAGAATTTCTGTATCAATATGCATATTCAGCAATTGGTTAGAAAGTGATTTATAAAAACAAATATTATTCTAGCTTACATATATTTATTACCGCTTTAAATCAACGAAAGCTTTGAATTTCAGTAAACTAATTCTGTGTAATGAAATGAACAATCCAATCAAAGTTCTAAAAAATTCCATCAACGTGTTGTTCTTTTCGCGTTCTGTTAAACGTTATGATGGAAAATAACAAATCCCGGAAACAGAATCGTAAAACATATTTTACCTGCAGTGGACGTATTTTATATTTACAATAAAAGTCTCATCGGAAGGTAAAGAATTATTTGGTTAATTGTAATGGGTAAGAGGGCTGGCTTTAAAATTCTAAGAGCTAAGAGTGATATGGGTAGATCAATTGGGTTGAAACAAACTTTTGCCACCAACAATATAATCATTGAACTAATTTTAAACCTATGAACCGCAACGCTGGTGACATTATTAGCTGGAAAGGACAAAACTCGACATATTGTCAGTGTTTTGGGCATCTCTCGTCATGAGAGGGTTGATGGCATGTACATTATAGCCAACAGGTCAGGAATGACATAAGCTCTTGTCCGCGGATCATAAAAGTGTCGAAGATTCCTGACGTCCCGTGATATCAGCGCGGTTATGAAGCCGATACTGATTACTTTATGTCCAGATTTGTAACCATGGATGAGACCTATTTCCAAAACGGAACTAGCCGGTCGCCACTTCCCTAATATTAATGACTTCATATCTGCTGTGAATAACATTTTAGGGTGGCTGAAGAAAAAATTTGTCCTGACCGGCATCAGTTGGCTAAAGTGTAAACTCCAAGGGAACTATTTAGAAAAATAAATGGAAATCATCAACTTTGCACAGGTTTTTTACAGTTTTACAGATACTCTTGGAACTTTTTCGTCTGCCCCCGTAACAGCCAAGAGTTACGACATCGTGTGGGTATCTAAGTCACATTTGCTTTGACACAGATTATACGACAATACAGGTTTCGAATTATTGAAATCTAAGATTGTACAAATTTCGATAACTCCCACACACGTACATTGGTAAGACATAGGCCAGACATTATGTGCCGTGGGCGGAATCAATGGTGGGAGAGACAATCACCCCACGTTGCATCAACTAGTAAATTACTGACTTGTTTAATATCAGTTCGTAGAGTGATTTAAACCATACATTTTCTTAGCGCCACCTGATTTTGGGAAATAATTGTTGAAAACGAGCTGTGATTGACTTTAAAATTTAATGTGGTAAATTCCCAATCCGAAAACACCCTTAAATACTTATACTTCGGCGAGAATTTCATATTTTCAAAGAAAGTCAAAACATAATTATGTCTATGTCTTTTACTCAATAGGTTGTCAACTCAATATTATACAATCATAGGCATTATTCCGCACTCTTGTAACTCATTAACACAGGGAATGATAGCACAATTACCCCCTTTTCTATTGCCCCCATGCAATAGCTAACTTCAAACATTTGAAGTTGAAAAGAACATTTGCCAATTTCTCAACTGGCAATAGTGAATTATAAGATTATTATTTATCAAGGTAGGACTATTTATAAATGCCATCTATTTTAAGGCTTTATTTTAATAAATTTTAAAAATATGAAATTGCAACATTAATACTACGCTATGCCGACAGGGAGCTTAAAGTTATATTATTTGGGTAAATATTATATCCTTATACGAACCACATATTCGCTTATACAGATTAGTAACGGGTTAATACTTCTCATGTATTGGTATATAAATAACTGAATGTAACAATTACAGTTATGGGGTTTTTTTTACAAATCTTAACGTTGTTAACTTTGTCTGACAAGCAGTCCTAGTTAATATGAATAAAACTTATATTTTATGTTTTTCTGTAAAAGGTGTCATGCGTTGTGATCCTTAACATCGACATGCAATCTTTATTTCTTGAGAATATATTAGCCTTTTAGTGCAGACAATTTAGTTCAAGCTCAATATATACAAAATGCATCACACTTTTGGTACCGTTAAAGCCGACGTGATTACCCCTAGTCACGGAGGACCTGACAAGAACTGTCTATTCGTTTGATGGGAGGAACAACCGAGGTCACGTATATATACATTGGCATGCACGAAGAGATCCCTTGGCAGCTGGATTCGTTTTAATAATAGACCATAGTGCAGCTGCCCTGGCAAAATTTCCATCATAGTACACTGTATGGCGTCTGCCCGTCTTGATTAGCAGAGCGGGAGCAGAACAATATGACGTTAACTCCCATTTCATTTTATTTCTACATCGAAGTCAATTCATGTGCGTGGTTTAGATCTTATCGTTTGGTAGACAGATAAAACACACTGTCCATGAAAGTGTAGGGAAGAAGGTTTCTGACCTTTTTCCTATCAACTTTTATCATTAACTTGACAAATTCGATATTTTTATTCATTATCAACAAATATTACACAATCACAGGTGCCGTTCGATTGAGCTAATGTGAAACACAGTGGCACAAATAATTAAGATATATTCTTTGTCCTAATCACCCGTTGCTGGGTGTTTTTCAAAGTGTTTTACGAAGAGTACACGTATAAATTATGGTTTAGCAGGGGGTGGGGGCGTGATGCTATAATGGTAATAAATTTGTGAATTGTTTGTATTTCATTCTTTCAATAATTCATTCGTCCATCATTCATTTTATTAAACGTTTCCATTATTCGTATGTTTCTGTTATTCCCTCTTGTTAAATTAGCATTTAGCTACTAATCTAATGGTTGACAGCTGACACATTAATGCGTTTATTTACTATCTAATTGGTTTATTTTACTGTAATGCCTTTTATATTTCAATCTTTCCTCTTTAGTTGTTATTAGTAACATTGGTGTATATTGTTAATTCCCTAGATACGATTTTATGATAAATACCAGTTAGTCCTTTTACTTACCATTCTAGGTTTCATTCCGTTTCCAGGACAGTTACTTTACTTGTCGGGCGTGCTGTTCTCCGTATGATATGTGTACGGTTTTCCGATAATAAATAGTTTCAACGATAGTTTTAGTCTGTATTTATTACCGAAGATGCTAATTGCGTCAATGCCTCTAAATAGAAGATTAATTTTACATACGTTCATGTCTAAAACTTCGTCGTCTACCGAAACTCCTGGATACAGATGTTCTTGTTTGTCATATCTCCTTTAAACACGATTAGCAGAAAATAATTTCATAAAAATTGATAATGCAGACATTGTCTTGTTTTAAAGTATAAGCGGTAGCAATGACAATCGAGGCTACATAATGAAGTAAGTTGGCTGAATTTTTCAAATTCTGACAATTCGTTATCCGTGCAGTAATATTATTCCAAAGCCCAAACGGATACACCAATGGCTATAGTATAAATGGTATAGTTTATAAATTTGCAAATTGAAGAACAAAACGTAGTTTTCACAAATTGTTACGAACATTCGTATTACCAATGTTGTTATTGATCGCTAATACTAGATTTTTATAGGGGCTTATCTTTAATAATTTATGGATGTGTGGTTATAATGCTATGTCAGCGTGATGGCTGTTGTAGACTTATACAAACTAATGCTGATTAAGCATATGTTCTGTTTCCTAAAATCGCATTTGAGGACGGAAGTAAGTTCAATGTTTATTAGAGCCAAATCTTAACTGCTACGAAATAAAGAGAAAATACGTATCCAGTCTATATAGAGAACCCAGTTGGGAATCATTATCCGAGAGTAACCAGCACTCAATTTTAAAACAATTAATATTTAATCTGCAACGTATTTCACAAAACAAAAAAATCACTCGCAACCTCAAAATGTTTGAATGGAATAAGCCCCCCTGCGGAAACTCTGTACCGTAAAAGCAGATTCCACACATTACGTACATAACTTGTATATGTAAATGTTTTTGCATTACAATAGCGGTAAAATGAATTGAATAGCTAAATTAATATAATGGCATCTACATTGAAACCTCGTAATTCAGAATGATCATTGCCACTTAATACGGTTATTTGTTTCGTAATTTGTATTTAATGATAAAATAGAACACTAATGACTATTTCGTTCCAATTATGATTGATTGAGTTATATGAATGCAAATTCCATTCCATAAAAGAATAACTTGATGACCATGCAGATTATTTTCAAATTTAAAAAAGTCTCTAACTCAGTATCACCCAAAGTCTTCGACAGTGAAAACACGGATTATTTGTCAAATTAAATAAACATTGATGTTGTGATCAGGGCCGTATCTACGGGGTGCAAGGGGTACATCCCAGAAAAATAAGGCGCCCCCTGCCCATCCCAAAAATAATAATTTGACAATCTTTCAATTATAAAAATATACACTTGATTATGATCACAATGATCAGTCGGTCGGTTTTAAGGGCGCCCTGATCCAAACTTTCTTATATCACTTACGTGGAGGCGCACCATCACTCTGTTCCACCCCCACTTTTAAAATCCTACATACGGCCCTGGTTGTGATCTTACGGGAAAAAGATGTGATCGCAACGTATGAAGTAGTTTCTACCTGTACAGTGCCAATATTGAAATCTATGGATAATGTGGTAACCATCAAATATGAAAATAAAGACATAAATCATTTGTTCTTTTCACAGGGGAGTTAATTGCAAGACCGTTTTTTTCTGTATGGAAAAGGAAAAATCGAGTATATACAATTTTTCACATGTCAAGACAAAAAAAATATACACATGTCAAGACTAAAAATTCACATGAAGACGAAAAAAATCACATGTCAAAACGGAAAAATTGAAAGTCACGTGCTCGTGATATATGATTTTTATTCGTCATGACATATTATGAATTTTTCCATCTTGAATGTGTATTTTTTTGTCTTGATATGTGAAAAATGCTTGGAAGGTGATAAACCAATTGTTCTATACTCGATTTTTTCTCTTTCCATACAGAAAAACGGTCTTGCAATTAATTCCGCTTTGGCTTGCCATACTTGGGAAATGCTCTCTTAGTTCGCTATTGCACTACACTGCGACGGGTTAGCTAGTGCGCCCATGTAAAATATTACCATTTTAACGATTGATGATCACATGTAATCCGCACCCGTAACTAACAATAATACTAACGCACCAACCCCGACAATGGTATGTACGCAATGAGCAGACAACATTTTTCCAAGAATTGATATTGATATCAGTATAAGAGTAGGTCCCGGCAACGTTTCCCTCATAGTACACTATATAGCGTATGCCCGTCTTCATTAGCCCACCCGAAGCAGAACAGTAGGCCGTTAAACCCCATGTCATTTCATTTTCCCACCTATTTGCGACAATCAGACATAGGCATATCACAGAGAGTATCTATGGAAGTGGCATTTGACAACCGAATTCCAACTGTGAAGGATTCTCTTATTCACATGCCATTGTGAACACAGTGGCTTATGAAATGGGGTTTAACGTCCTACTCTTCTGCACCTAACCTGGGCTAATGGAAGACGGCCTACGCCATACAGTGTGCTATGGGGGAAATATTGCCCGGGCAGCGGGGCTACGGCCTACTATGATATCGAATTCCAACTGCCAATGGATCTTTTACGTGCACGCCAATATGTACACGGGACCAAGAGAAAAATGGTTACGCAACATTACGACATTTTTAATGTCATAGTGCCGGGTCAAAATGCCGCGATGTCAACATAATACCAATCAGCCACCATACATGCTGTATTTTTAGATACCCATATTTATAGTATTTTTCATAGCAGCGGACTAGTGCACCCACGGACTAGTGAACCAATCTCCTTCAAATTAGCGATCGAATCCCTTTAATGTCGTAGTGCTGGGTCAAAATACCGCGATGTCAACATAATACCAATCAGTCACCATACATGCTGTATTTTTAGATACCCATATTTATAGTAATTTTCATAGCAGCGGACTAGTGCACCCACGGACTGTGAACCAGCCTCCTTCAAATTAGCGATCTAATCGCTTGTGTGGGTACGTTGTAATCACATTGACATTATAAACATGATCTTAATTTCTAGGAAATCATTCAAGTCATTCAATGTAACATTGCTCTATTATCTAACCCGCTTCATATTTTAATATGAAGAAGGTTGGATAAAAAAATAGACGAATATTTAAACATAGAATATAGTTAGTGCTAAAAACAAGCGTTTTAATTTTAATCGTATCACTATATCATAAAATCTGACATGCCGCCGTTAGGTACACTGTGATAACTAAAAAGCTGACAATTCTCCTTATAATAGTTAATGAAAAGGTTTTATGTTGAAAAATCAGTCAGATTACTACCCTCCTAGATATTGGAGATAAAATCACACCTTGATTGGCAGTGCTATCATGGTTGCGATAATAAGATCTCTATTATAAATTCTTAAATTACATTATTAAATCTTATGAAAATCAAACCCGTTCTAAGTTCTAGAGCAGCGGTTCTCAACCCTATTTTGCCAAGGGCACACCTTGGAACACATGAAAGAATAGCAGCGCACCTGGGCCCTGTTTAACTAAAATCAAAATGAAATTTTAAATTTTATGCGTTACACGAAGATTGATTGTAACTTAAAATGCGATTTTAATAGATTTTAGTTATTTCCGCTGTGGATACTTACGGTGAAAGCAAATACACTTCGAAACTGAAAACTGTTGGCAGGATGAATTGCAATATCAATGGGAAGAGTTTCCTACTCTCAAACAATGTTTGCACAAGGTTAAACATTCGTAGAGAGATGACATAAATGACTTTACTGCGTAATATTCGATTCGAAAAGTATCGGTGGGTTGGCCTTGAACTTGGCATTTGATTCGTGACATGGGAATTTGATTTACTCGCAGGCTTCAATGGAAATAATGTTTATCGATAAACTAAATCGCATGAATTTTATGGAGAATTGCCACAAACATATTATGATATTTGTGACCCAAACGGCTAATGTAAGTTGTAATTTTTCGTCGTATTTTAAAAGTATTTATCAACTTTGAAATTCATACACCAAACAGCCAATGTTCCGATGCCTAGATTTGACATGTCATTCCCATAGACCCAATGATACTTGGAAAATGATATTTACTCAATTAAATGATATTTCCCTAAGATAAAATATCTTTGGCTCCTAAAATGCCAATTATTTTTGTTGTTTTAATAACGTAAGACTTCATTAAGAAATAATAATAAATTTATATAAAAAAAATAATTTCAAATAGGCCTATCCTATAACATTTTTCAATATAAACACATTTGTGATTATTGATTTATCTTTTTACAAATCATCATAACCCCCCAAAGTATGCGTAAATACTACTCATGGTTTGCCTAGTATTATAGGCCTTTAGGGATTCTAAAACCAAGAAATGGGTCATATTAAACCATTGTACACGAGCATATTTTCTTTATAAATAAGAGGGTTCTTCTTTCCAAGACATTGGATATGAATAAATGATTTTCTTTTAGTGTTTAATTTACTGGGGCTTTGAGTGGGTTTTTTTTCTTGGAGTTCTAATATGAAGCGCCATCCAAATGCTTAAATTGACTTACAATAAAATAAACGGGTGGACCGTACCTGTATTTCTCATGTTGTGAAAAGAATTTGAATGAGAATGGTTTTGTATTAAAATAATATTAAAATTTTGTGACCCGGGCCGTTCACAATATTATCATTATTCAAATTATATCTATATGTCGCAATATATGTAACTCTAATTAATGTTTATTAATGTCGTGATTTTAAGTTAGGACAGGGTGACAGCTATCCTAAGTTAAAATTGTCCTTAAAATGGGTTTGTGAAACGCCACTATTTTAAGTTAAGATTAGATTTTAACTTAAAATATTATTTTAGCGGATTTTAACTAAAATGCTTAAAGTCCTTTTGTGAAACTCATCTATTTTAAGTTAGGATAAAATTTTAGTTTAAGACGATTTTAAGGAGATTTAAGTTTTTGTGAAACAGGGCCCGGGCTAAATATATAGGAAAAATATTTGAATTTTGCAAAATAAAAACATGACAAATCACAGACGGCATACAACCGTAAATAAAATTTTCGAAAAGGGTATGTTTTTAAAGAGCATTTAAAAGATACCAAATTCGCAATAGACCTCAAGTGACCACGCAAGGAATCCATAGGGTTGGTGCAAAAACACTGAACGCGCGATCGCCATAAGCTCTTGACGGTTTGGGTCGAAGTGGTTGATACAAAAGTTTCACACCGTCAGCACTACGAAAATTTCTCACCGGTGTAGCAACAGAAATCAGCTCAGTGAGATCGAGTGGCGCAGATATTGTATGGTTGATCAACTTGAAAATTATACTGATGACCTTAAACTGGACCCGAGCTTCAATTGGTTTCAGTGGAGTTCCATCAGTAATGGTGTCATATCTGCATGACGCTCCAACTTGCGTTTGATAATTAAGCGGGCAGCAGCATTCTGGGTGTGCTGTAATTTACGGAACTGGTAACCATGTGAACCAAATAATACGCTATTGCAATAGTCCAACCGTGAACTCACAAATGCGTGGACAAGCTTCTCAGTCGAGCTCTGATCTAGGAGCCTCCGAAGTTTGCCAAACCTGCACATTTTAGTAAAATGATTGTCCATAGTTCCCTTCGAATCCATCAACACCCCAAGATTCCACACCAAATCCGTGTACCTCCCCAATCCGTACATCGTTCATGACAGACCGGACAGCAGCATCTTAAAAGCGGGATGAAAACCACAGAACTTCCGTTTCACCATTGTTCAATGCGAGCATATTGACACGCATCCAATTACGGATTTCGTCCACACAAGCCTCAATACGACGCACCATAGTGTAATCAGTCCGTGATTCGCACGAAATGTACAGTTGAGTGTCATCTGCGTAGATGACGGAGTTCAGACTATGGCGGGTAATAATTTCTTCCAGTGCAGCCATGTACAACGAGAACTGGTCCTAGAACAGAACCTTGAGGTACTCCATAAGTCAGAGGGTGCGTCTCCGAAACCACCAACCGATCGCAACCCTCTGCGTTCTAACCCGCAGATATGACGCAAACCAATCGAGGGCTGTTCCTGCGATCCCAAACCAGGAACGCAACCTGTCTATGAGGATGTCGTGGTCGATGGTGTCGAAGGCAGCAGACAAGTCTAGTAGGATAAGAATCAGATCATGCTGTCTATCGAGAGAGCGCATGACGCCATTATGGACACGCAGAAGAGGAGTCTCTGTGCTGTGGCCGTCACGGTAGGCCGACTGAAATTTTTCATAAAGACTTTTATTCTGTAGGTACTTGTGAAGCTGAGACAAAGCACATTTCTCCAAAAACTTATCAAGGAATGTACAGTTCGAAACTGGCCTATAATTCTTCAAAACCTCCTTGTCTAATCCTAGTTTCTTGATCAAAGGGCGAATAAACAAGCCTGACACAAAAGACGTATTAACAATAGAAGTTAAAAGGGTGCTATAAAGTCAATGCACTCTTTGACTAAGTTAGTCGGCATTGGATCAATTGGGCAGGTCTTGGGTGGCATTTTCTGCACCACTGCCATAACTTCCTCAACATTTATCTGCTGAAACTGATAGAACTAAGGCGTAGAAGAAACAGAAGGAGATAGTGTACCTGGGTCGAGACTAGAATTTTTATAGTTACAATCCAAATCAGAATTTAAGCTAAGCCTAATGTCAAAAATTTTCTTACTGAAGAAGTTTGCAAAAAGGTCAGGTAACTGTACAGGATCCATGTCCGGGGGTAAAGAAAAACACAATCATTGCGCATTTTTTGAGTGTGTCGTTCAAAATTTGGCGGCATACTTAGGAAGATTTGGCGGCACACCTGTTCTAGAGATTTGATTATGTGAATAAATGTCTAATTTATGATTTATATAATAATATTTGAGGCAAAAGGAAGAATATGTATTAGCTTTTACATAAGGGATGATTAATAAGTTTACTAGTAAATACGGTACAATATCCAGGAATCAGTACAGAATATACTTGCAGATCATACGCTATACAAAAGAAGTAGTCTCAACAAAAAATATGATATTGATGTAATAATCGAAGTCTCGTTTTCCGATTTTACACAAAATCAGCGATTGATCATAGAATGAGAGCCCCTCGACAAAGATCGCTATGTACTGGGTTAATTCCCATACCTCTTTGTTGCTTATTTTACATACTGAAACGATTAACATACCCTTTCCAGTATCTATTTATGTATTAAACAATTTGATTGGTTGATACTTTGGGGCACGATAACTTTTGTTCTAATCAGGTGGGAGTGCTGAAACTTGGTACACATTTTTGTGTCTTCGACACCTTTGCCGAGTTGGATTATGGGCATTTTCCGCCCTGAGTAAGTATATCGATTGTTAATTTGACTAGTCGAGAATATGGGGCTCGGTAACTTTGATATTACTTGAGCGACAGTGGTGGCACTTAGTGTATGGTTCATTAAAACAATACCTTAAATCAAAATACCATGACTAAGTTCGGTGATAAGCAATTTCTGCTTAAGTCTAAATATGCGTTTAAAACTGGTTGATCGAGACCGTTAACATATTACTCTATTTTTAATTGCGGTAGAATGTTCAAACTTGATGCTCATGCACATTTTTCACTAAGGCTAAGAAGATATAAGCAATTTGATTGGTTAAGACTTTGGAACATGGTAACTTGATTTGGTGCTTAGGCTAAGTAAGATTCTGGTTTTAATTGAGGTAGATGTTAGACTAAGTTCAACGATTAACATTTTCATTGGTCGATGCTTTGGGATAAGATAACTTTGATTCTAAATGATGGAGAGTGATAAAACGTAGTGTATAGTTTCACTAATAGGTACTTCAAAACCTTAACTGGCTTCGATCACCAACAACGTCTGCATAGACTAAATGGAGATAATCAGTTTGGATGCTCTATACTTTTCGAAAAGATCATTGTGCAATTAATTAGTTTTTATATTGGGATTGCTTCGGGGGGTACTGCTTTACTTTTAGCTTGTAATAATAGACCATCAGTTTATATTTCAGAAAGATACTAAAGTAAAACCTAAAGACTATTACACAATTTCATACAAAAGGCCATATCTCTGTTGGTTTAGAAAACTAGTTAATACGACCCCTGTCAATTTTAAAATGATACATGGATCGGTATAGCTTCTGTTGAGCTTAAATGAGATACGAAGTTATTCTTATACTCTATCAGAAAGGATCTAGACTTAATGATTGTCGCGAGCACTGACTTAGAAAAACAGCATCTTTCATCGAAGTAGTCAAACAAACTCAGCTAATAAGGTACTAGGAGAAGTATATATATGCGCACTGCCAATATCGTTTGTAGAAAAAGTTAATATAATTTGTGTCTTAAAGAATCGCAGAAATAACAAAAAGGTTGTGTCACAATATGGTTTGGAATACATGTATTAAATGTATAAGGGGACAAATAATAATCTAATCCAACTATTGAAGTTATGAGTTATCACTTTGATTTATAAATCCATAGAATTCATTTTTTCATACGTACCGCACTAAAAGGGTTACGGGTCACTAAGACTTAAATAAAAATTATCGATTAATATAACATTTTAATCGAAAAGCCAAATTTAAGAGGATTTAGGTTTTAGATCGTAATGTGGCCCTAGGACAAAATATAAAAATGTTTTCTCGATTTTGAAATATCAGCAGCGGGTGCTTAATTTATTTATAATATTCGACTGATTAAATCGTTTGTGGCTGTTATCATAACATTCGCGCGGTCGTCAATCTTGGAAGTAAAATGATTAGATAAAACTACTTCTATTCTCAGAAATAAAGTAAATTGGGTTGTTGTCGCATCATACCTCAATGGATAAATAATTTTAGTAGATGTCAGACCTGATTATAGTTATTTGCCAGTCAACTTTTATAGCGTGTTCTGTTCCGTTTAATTAATGTCAGATAACCGTTAATCAACAGATTTAATAAATTATGTGCATCGGTTAAGAAATCTGGCAATAACTAATCACAAATTCGGTCTACTATTTCGAGTGCGTTTTGTACGTTAGAACTTATTTCAAGGGTACTCATAGTCCTCCTTCATCTCAATATAGCCCACTTCCGGATCATATCTGTAACACAAATAGACGCTAAGAGCTACGTTTCAACGGAGGATTAATAGTAAGTCTATAAAGGGGTGGTGCCGGGTCCCGAAAGCAAATCCGTGTTAACGAAGAGATCGACCAGACATTTTGGGGTCTGGTAGCTCAAATAAGAGAGGGAGAAAGTAGGACTATGGGGTTTGCTGGTAGTTAGGCAGAGAGAGAGAAATGGGGTTTAACGTCCACTTAACACCAACTAGGTCATTTCGGGACTAACATATGGTTTAATTTTACTTCAACAATTCGCTTGCGCGTAGGGCGGCGTTAGCAGTGGGAGAACCCGGAGAAAACCCACGAGGTTGGGCAGGCGACCCTACTCCTTGTCAGATACAACCGGGGATTCGAAACCACGCCATTTGACTCAATGGCAGGCTTTATGATACAGCACGCACGTGCTAACCATTCGACCATCCAACCCCCCTGTAGTGGCGAGAACCTGGTTAAGCTATTATAGGCGCGCGTCGGATAATAACTAGAGCGACAGTGATTACCTGGCGCACCGGATAATAACTAGCGATCGTCATATATTTTTTAAAATTATTTTGTGTCCCTTACCGGGCTCCGTAATATCATGTTATATTGCTACATATATCTGCAGAAGATGTTTTCACTCAAAAAAATTGTATTTCCGAAAAAAAAGAAATGAAATCATGATGGCATTAAATAATCTCTCTTAGTTCTTTACGAGTACAATAGCTAAAGAAACAAAAGGGTTAATGGTAGAAAAACACAGATATGACTTTTAAAAAGTCATTATTATTCCAAATAAAAAGAAAAGGAAAAATCTAGCGAATTTCATAACATATCATAGAGAAAAGGACCCTGGAGTCAGATAATTATCGAAAATCTAAAGACTTGTCTAAAACAACCATCCGTTGAACTTTTAAAAATCACAAGAGGATGTAACACCTGCACAATCTTTCAACCTATATATCGATGGGAGATAGATTTGCCAATCTGTTCCATACCAGGGGCGGATCTTGGGGGGGGGGGGGGGTCAACTATATGAAAAAAAAATAATGCCTTGTATATAAATGATTTCTCTGTTTAAAAAGCTCAATTTGTATGTATGCCTATATTTATGTCATTGTTTGACTAGTTAGCAATTGCTTAGCTGAAGCTGTAAACGGTACACCCCCACCCCCCGTGAATAGACCTTCACAATGTCAAAATGTTCAGTGAACACTGGTGCTTTGTTCTTAATAGGCCAGTGCTAGATTGTCTATTTCTCAATTTGATTTTTTTTTTTTTTTTTTTAAACTAATTGGATTGACAGACCTGGATCATACACAAAATAAATCAATTCACTATATCAGCAACATCAAGAAAATAACGCTAAAAGATCACGTGACATACTACATAGGAAACATACATAAGCGAATATATAATGAATTAGTGAATAGAAGAAATGCCTAAATTAAATGTTGATTTAAATCGACTTTATAAGTCGTGTTTGCGATGTCGAATATTGTGGATCATAAGGAGTTACAGACTTGCCTCCTTTAAAGGGGACTAAATCGCTAATATTGTGGACCTAGAAATTGACCCAAATGGGTCGCAACGCTTATAATATCATCTGACTGTATATTACATTCGGTTACTTCCGTTTTGACGTTAATGTCAAATAAGTTATGTCCAGCGACACTTGGCATATCTCGACAGATTCCGGAACCTACATCTAGTATCGGCTGTATGACAAATTCCGCCATATTGGAACTACTTTAAAGGTCAGCGATGAAACATGGCTGCGCCCATGGTGTCTTGTTTGTTTGTAATAGCGTCAAGTTTTCCTGTTAAAGTAAACCAGTAGCCGCATCGCAAGTGTATGGGCGTAGGTACATATCACTTACTGTCTACAGCCGAGACTAGATGTAGGTTACAGAATCTATCGAGGATTGCCGACTGGTCCAGTGAAATACGACACGCGTCTCAATCGAATAGAAATTTCTAGTGTCTGGTTATTCCAGTCTATTGCGCATGCTCTTCAGAGTTGTGGAATATGTCTAGCCTCGTTATGTCTGGTCACATGTTACAAATGATACCGAAACGCACCTTGGTGCACGGTTAGTGTACCAATGGTAACATGTTTATTTTGTCTTCGATATTGGATGTCAGAAGCCCACCTTTTCAAGGTATGATAACAGCATCAATGTTGATTTGAATTGATAAATAATTCGTGTTTTCAACGAGTAAGACTTCTGATTATACTGAGTTAGAGACTAAGCTACTAGACACTGGTTCGTTAATCAGCTCATAACATTCTACGTTTCGTTGTGAATTAATGTCCACGGGCCGGCTGCTCAAAGCTCTGTTAACTTTTAACGATGCGTTAACATGGAGTAAACGGATCGCTAAATTTAACGGAGAAAAAGGTTGTTGCTGGAAGCCACTTTATCTTAAACGTGTCATTAACTTGCCATTATATTTAACGGAGGTGTTGGGCTACGTCATCTGTTTAACGGTGGTATTAGTGGGCTGTAGCATAAGTCATACAGTGTACATGTATATTACCAGTGTAATTATATACAACATTCTAGAGGGTTGGACGATAGGGGGGGGGGGGGGGCTATTCCATTTTCTACAGTATTCTGCAGAATTTGGCGATCTGTAGAAATTAATAGCCTCAAATATTTTGTAATACAAATCCCATATATTCTATAGTTTTTTCTGTAGTAAATTATCTTTTTGTCTTTAATACAAATCCCATATATTCTATAGTTTTTTTTCTGTAGTAAATTATCTTTAATCAAGTTTTGTCTCACTGTCTTCAGTTTCTTGTTTATACTAACTTTTTTGAAGTTGTTATAAGCATGTACATTATATACATGTAGATATAAAATTCAGCCAATGAAAAAAAACCAGTCTTCTCTTGGATTTACT
The DNA here is from genome assembly GCA_036850965.1 of Patella caerulea. Classification (NCBI taxonomy): domain Eukaryota; kingdom Metazoa; phylum Mollusca; class Gastropoda; family Patellidae; genus Patella; species Patella caerulea. Next base: position 50,356,746 of record JAZGQO010000007.1, on the reverse strand, counting down.
TTAATGAATCCGTTAACTAACGGATAATGAAATTTACTTTCCGGCAACGACACGTTTTGAGCAACCAGCCGAATTACATTGTAGGTTTATCCTATGGTTTGCCTTTGCGTTGGTATCGGGTGCAATATTGACTATGGCGGCCGTTCTTACTTCACTATTCGACTTGGATTAATTAATTAAAGGTCGGATTTCAGAAAGAGTACGTTCTTAGTCGTGAGACGTACATGTATATTGTAATTCTTCCTATACTCTCCTGGTTCTCTTCTGTGTATATCGCAAATCTACAAGCACATGTCTCGCGGTAAACTCTTCTCCATATTCAAATAGGATGATTTTATACTTAAAAGCCTCGTAAACTTTCTTTTACGTTCAGTTTCGATAAAATTTGCACACATCTCTTCTGTGATGATTTGTTGTTGACTTCTTGTCATCAAGCTGAAGCGTTGATAGCCACGTGTGATGGAATTCATGGTAGTTCCAACATGCTTCCTTCCTCTAGGGCCCTCTGATACATATGGGTTGAAATCATGCTGGTCAGTGATGGTTTATCTATTACGGATACCGGCCTCTACAGTACACCAATCAGTCAATGGACACTTTTCCCCATTTTGCTCACCGTTTTGTAGACATATTCCAAACGTCCTTGTGCACCTTTCTAAGTGGGTACCTCATTCGTTCGACGACCTGTTATCTTCCAAGTGTGCTAGAGAGAAACACTGCCCGTAGTTGAGCCGTATTCTTTGTACGTTAGGATTTGAACAGTGGGTGTGCTTGCTTATTAATCACGAGTTCACCCAGTTCCAGTTTCTGGATTGGTTCCTTGATGCCCAAGATTTTCACTGTATTTTGCACTTATGTATGCTAACACGGTATATAAACAATATATAATTTAATTTTAGGATTGGGATCCAGGCAAAGCCTATGTAATCTGGTGCTAGGGTCCACACTTATATCGGACTCCAATTGCCAAGGGATGTTTTACGTGCATGCCATTGTGTACAGGGGACCCGTTTTTCGTCCCACCTGAACATTTAAACAGCTGTCCTTGTCCGACTTCCCGTCCTGTACCACTGACAAGGGAAAAGTTCACCGTAAAACCCAGATGAACTGTCTTGCTCAACACCACGAAATTTCCTAAAAGTAATGCGTCGGTATATTCTAGAGTGTTGCATAGTTACATACTATTTCATTAATCATTATTCCTATGCGCCCACATTTTCATGTGGATGTATTATCTAGTCGAACCTGTCCATCCGTTCACATGTTGTTTGTGGACTATTTACAGGTTACAATTTTTATCTGAGTTAGATGAGATTTAAAAGATATGTTTATACCCTAACGACCCCGATTCGATTTGATAATTGACTGTATAATATCATGGATTAAACTTGACCCACCACATCTCTTGCAAAATGTGGGTGTATCTTGCATAGCAACATGTTAAATTTCACGATTAAATGCAAAATTAATAGAACCATTAAATTTATTGCAAAACAGGTCTGGTTATTATGGAGGGCTTTTTTGTTTATTTATTTTTTTTTTAAATTATAAGTTCAACCCATTCGTTTCCTACAACGAACTCACCCAATGATAAAGATACTGTTCCTTTTGTTTACATTCATGACCAGGGCAGGTTGTTTGCTTAGTTCATGATACATGTACAAATGATTTAAACCGTGGAGAACTGTTAGTTTGGGTTTTTCGGGTTTTAGCAAGAGTTCGGGTAAAAGTGTAACTGATTTGGTTATTTCATTAGAGCATGGCTATCACACATCTGACAATAATTTCGTAAGATATTAAAAACTTGGGTATTATAAGTTAGATTGGCAAAATTTATTAGATTTGAGAATCCTGATTTAATTAATCCAATTTTAAGTTAGTTCATAATGTGTTATAGAGGGACGAATGATAAATTATTAAAGGCATTGTAAATCTGCAGCACAGAATACAATACGTCTGTAATTAGATAGTAAGGAACTGTTCTTTATTTGCATCTTCAAAATTCACTCATTGGTGTTCTTTGTAGCGCAGAGATCTCAGAAATACTTAGGAACTGTGAAATTTAAGACAATTAGATGTATTTTAATACAGGTGATATTAATTTAACAAAACGTTTTCGAAATCGGTTTATGCAGTACCTGTTGAATTTCCAGAAAAATACTCTCCCACCACCTTATCCCTTAAACTGTAATCAATACAAGCATTGAGAATTTTCACAGTTCTCCGGGTGGATCTGGAAAGCTCCGGTGATGCCTTCCCGGCCTGTTGTCGTGACAATGAGTGCATTGAAACTTTTCGCAGTTCTCTCGTGGCCTCCCGTTCAGTCAGTGGTAAACGGCCTGTTCCCGACGACTCCCAAGGCTCACCAATTTCTATATGTAGTACATCCGCAAGAAAAATTGCTCAGTGGTACCTTTGCATTATTTAAGTTGTAAATTGCTTAATACGCCTTAACAAGTGTCACTACCTGAAATTGCGCGACGTATTCAATTTTCACTTGCAGGTGTATTTTTTTTCTTTTTTTGCGCTTATTTCGGCAATAATCTTAATGTATGTTACGCCAGATAAAAATTTCGAAATGCCAGACATAAATAATATAATGACTAGATGACTTTATTTTTTAAATATCGGAAGGGTTGAAAATGGTTAAGTCAACCACGGTGTATTTTTGATCTAAAATTACTATAAATAACAGCAAATTCCGTTTACATTATCTATTTTTTTTTATACGCCGTCATTTTCACGTGGACATATATTGTCGTCGCCCATGTCCGTCCACATTTGATTGTGAACAGTCTACAGGTAACACTTTTATCCGATTTCAAAGAAACTTGAAATATTATAGGTTTATCAGCCCAAGATCTCGATTCCTTTCGATATTGGCATGTATCAGACTGTAACTTCATGGTTTATGGCCCCCGATTGGACGAAAAATCACGTTTTTAGCTTGTGAACATTGTAGAGGTTACAATTTTGAACCGATTTTGTTGAGACTTTAAATGCATGGTTATAACTCAAAAATCTTGGTTTTTATCGGTATTTGCGCACATGGGATCGTAACTTCCTGAATTATGACCCCTGATTGTACGAAAAATCGCCTTATTTTTTAGCTTGTGGTCCCTTTGCAGGTCGAAATTTTTATCCGATTTAAACACCCGTCTAACTATATTACCGTTCGAATTTCGTGAAAATCGAGGACCAAAATTGCCGTACAAAATGTCCGCCGCTTGTACGCGAAAAGTGTAAAAATATGGCATGTCAAGGTTGTGGACCCTGTAATTTTGAACCAATGAAACGTGAAATGCATGTTAATAACCCAACGATGTTGGTTTCTTTTGATATTTGCACCCATCGTATGGTAACTTCCTGAATTATGGCCCCTGATTGTCAAAAAAATTGCCCTTTTCAGCTTGTGGTCCCATTGGGGGACATATTTATTATCGGATTTTCAAAAACGTTTGATTATATCACTGTTAAACTGTAATGAAGGTTGAGTTCGAATTTCGTGATAATCGGGACAAAATGGCCGCCGCTTGTACGCGAAAAGTGTAAAAAAATAAGGTATATCAAGGTTGTGGACCCTGTAGAATTCAGAATTTTGATTCGATTTTGATGAAACTTGAAATGCCTGTTAATAACCCACAGATCTTGGTTCCTTGCTATATAATTCCTGAATTATGGCCCCTAATTATACGAAATATCGCCTTTTTCTCCGTAATGAATGTTGAGTTCGAATTCCCTGAAAATCAAACCCAAACTGCTAAACAAAATGGCCGCCGCGTGTACGCGTATAGTGTAAAAATATGGTATATCATGGTTGTGGACCCTGTTGAGGTCACAATTTTAATCAGATTTTGATGAAATTTGAAATGCATGGTTATAACCCGAAGATCGTGGTTCCTTGCGCACATTGAATTGTAACTTCATGAATTATGGCCCTTGATTGTAGGAAAAATCACTTTCATTTAGCTTGTTCTCTCTCCATCTCTCGAAATTGTGAGCATATCCTGTCTGACAGCCACTGGTTTTATTTAAAGGAGCTAGAAATTGACACAAGTGGGTCGCAATGCATATGATACAGTAATATGAATGTATATAAATTGATTTACATTCAATGCTTTCCGGTTTTATTCTAATTTCAAATCAGTTATGTTCGGCGAAATAAGCCGGCAGTATCAATTGAATGCAAATTTCTGAAATGTTATCTAATTATCGTTTTATATGTTTTGGGTGCGCTTAACGCGAATTAGGATATCTTTTTAACATTAGACCAACCGTTAAGGCGGGAAATAGAAAAGGAAAGTTCACACAGCTGGATATGTTATAAATCGTTCCAGAAATTTCAAATTTAGCTAAAACTATAAGTAACAAAAAGATACGATATGTGAAATATACAACCAATCCAATTTTCGGATAGTGATGATGAAGACGAAGAATATGATACATTAATATTAGAATTGCAGCTCGATTGTCGCGCTTCCTTAAAATTAGAGAATCCACTTAATCCATAGCAGAATAGAATGGACACTTTTGATTAATCAAGAAAGGTTTTTTTTTACGGAACAGTTCTCAAAAGAAAGAAACTCAGAATAATATTTTGAACATTCAGGCTTTCTGGTGAGGGTGTTCTGTAAAAACTTTTCTTGATAAATGTAAAGGTGTCCATTCTATCCTGCTTCGGATTAAGATGTTTTTCTAGTTTCAAAGAAGCACAACAATCGAGCTAGAAATCGAGAATATGTTGAATTCAAGCAGTGGCTCTTAAACTTGAGACGAAGCTGTAAATATGAACCTGAAAGAGCATAACTTCAATTGAAAATATGCTTTACAGCCCTGGAAACCGGTCCACCAGACATTAGTCCACTAGACTACGTCTGGGGTGAGGACTCTTCCAGTCCTCAAAATATCAGTATTGCCCAGAATGGTACTAAGGTGCACAGGGACTTGAAGGGATTAAAATAAAACTTCTTACTACTGCTTGACTATAATAGTATAGTATTAGTATATAATAAAGTGATGTCAGACGCCATCTTTGTTAAGACTTTTTTTTATGATATATCGTCTGCTGTCATCTCACAATACTCACTAGTTCTAACACTTCATGTCATTTTTATTGCCAACGAGACTTTATTTGATCATTATTCACCTTCCGTTGTAATTAAATTGGTCCTTTTATTGAAATGATTGATCATGCCGAATTTGAACAAAATCTGTTAATAATTGCAACCTGTAGAATATCTACAGACAAAATAATAACAAAAAAGCGGAATTGGCACCACCCCGCGGGGTAGGGCCGGCACCCGGAGAAAACCCACGAGGTTAGGCAGACGACCCTACTCTTTGTCATGGACAAGCTTGGGCTGGAAACCACACCACTTGACTCAATGACAGACACACAGACAAGGGCGGCGGCATAATATGTTCACATTATGAACTGAAATGGGGTTCAACGTCCTACTGTTCTGATCCGACTGAGCTAATGAAGACGGTTCACATTATGAATGTGGACGTATACAAATGGATACGAATGTATGGAAGCGTATAGGGGTCAATAGCACGATAGATACCGCAATATTAAGTTGATAATAAGTCAATATATTGTGATTTTTATGACGATTTTATCTCTGAAAAGGCAATTTTTGCCAAGTTAATTGAATAACTCGCTAATTTGCATGTCGTCATTTTGTTTTAGATGCACACGTCGACATAGCGCATGGCAATATTTTGCGAATATGTAGACATATACTACGGCGAAATGAAATATGTCGCCAAAGCTTCCGAATAGCAATATCTTACCGCAAACGTGTACATTAAAGACGAAATGGGGGCATAAAACATAGCGTGTTGACTCAATTACCTCGGCAAAAATTAACTTTTCAGAGATAAAATCATCAGAATAATCACAATATGTTGACATAATACCAACTTAATATTGCGGTATCTATCGCGCTATTGACCCCTATACGCTTCCATACGAATGCAACTCAAACTGCAATGTGAGTGTGAATCTACCTCCACTTGATCAACTATTTTCTTTATTGCCAGATTTGTGTTCCATAACGCGACAACCCGACATCACGACAACCCGACATTTTTACACGACATTTTTACCCGACATCACGACATTTTTAGTGTCGTAATGTCGGGTAAAAATGTCGTGATGTCGGGTAGAAATGTCGTGTTGTCGGGTAGAAATGTCGTGATGTCGGGTTGTCGCGTTATGAAAGGCGACATCACGACAATACGACATGATACCAATCAGCCACCATAGTATCATCCTGTATAGCGGATTAAGAATATGTTGTCGATGGAGGTTCATTCTTAATCTAAGCATATTTATGGTCTTTCCGATATATCTACCCTTACAAATTATAACATATAATATAATGGGATTTACAAGTCATTGTTTGTTTTACATGAAATGTAAAATTGTCCGTGATATTAATGGAAGATTATGATTGAACACGTTTTACATTTTGATTCATTACACTTTTTAACTGTGGGTATGATTTTAGTTGATTGGAATTTTGATGAGATTAGTAATTTAGCCAGGCTTTGAAGTTGCTTTAAACTATTTATTATTTTTGTCTTATTTTATATATCATCCATAATCGAGCTATTTTTAAGAATATGGAGATTATTATTAATTATAGATTTACCATCTTCTTGTGATGGGTTGAAAGTAGTTACTAAAGCAACTTCCTCGTGACTCTTTGTTTCACAAATCGTTTTTGGACACCTTAATTTGCTCTAATCTAAACTTAAGGCTTTTCGAATGGCATCATCTACTAGTTTTGCCGGGTAGAGTTGCTTTATAAGAAAACCTTTAAGCTCAGTAAGGCGTATTTGTTTGGTATCCGATTGTGAAACTATTGTGCACACACGTCTAACTAAATTATACGGAATATTACGTTTGATGGCATGAATTAAAATTGAGATACTGATGTGTGTCTGTCGGTTTATAGTACATACCAGTTTCAATTTTACCATTCGGTAAAAGACTCACTGTGACATCGAGAAAGTTTAGTTTAACTTTACTCGATTCAACAGTGAATTTAATGTCGACATTTAGGCTATTCAAGAAATCGTGAAGTTTGGTGATCGCTGTGTCTTCTATATTAAGGACGCACTAACAATCATCCAGAAATCGTTTCCACGATTGCTTAATCATGTCGCTAAAAGTTTTATCGAACGTTGTGGCTATTTTCTCATACCAAATTTCTTCGAGGTAACCTAACGTTAATGTTGCGTATGTCGGACCAACTTTTGTACCCATAGCAACTCTTTTAATTTGTGAGAAATAATGGGTATCGAAGAAAAATATGTTAATGGAAATAAATTTAGAGCGCCAATTATAAATTGTTTAGAAAAACGATCTGGGATACTATCGGGGTATGTTTCTATCCAATATTCGATAGCTTTTAATCCAAGATCTTTACTGATGTTATTATATAGATTAACTACATCAAAGCTTATTTACCTGCTTAGGTAAATGATGAAGGAAATCTATATCATAGCGGAGAATGATATCAATAAAGTTACTTAGTCTTTGGGCACTACTATTTCGTCCCCCGACTACTAGCCTGAACGTTAGGTCACCTGGACTTTTAATATTTACAACTTCATGATTAGTTCGCCTTACAGCATCTTGAATTATCCTACTTTTGTGTACTTTCGGCAATCCGTAAAAGTATGCAATGCTTGGATCGAAGTTCACAAGATATTCTTGTTCCTCACTTTAACAGCATGCCGGTGTAGCCAGACACAAATGTTCTCACATTTACTATAACGTTGTTGTTTTCTTTGATGGTTGATGGCGCATAATATTCCGTGTTTTGTAGCATTTTAAATATATTTTCTTGATAGAATGACTTATCCATAACGACTATGGCTCCGCCTTTATCGGCTCGTTTGATATTTATGTTTTCATTATTTATCAGATTGTTGAGAGCTTTTAATTCACCTTTCTTTAGATTTTTATTGGTAGGTTTTGAATGAATTTTATGAGATGCTATAGTTGTTATATAAATTTATCTAGTTGTACATCTTTTCCTGATTTTGGTGTAAAAGTAGATTTGTTTCGAGCCAGATTTTCGGGTTCTGGGGGTCGAGAATCATCCTCTCTGTAGAAATGATGTCTGAGGCGCAGTTTTCTACAAAATTGTGTTAGTTCAGACTGGAGTAAGCACCTATCATTTGAAGGTGTTGGGGTGAATTTTAGTCCCTTATCAAATAATAGAATATCATTCCTACAGAGTTCAATGCCACTGGTATTTATTACTATTGGATCTGTTGTTTTGTGTTCTTTTTTCATCGGCCCCGATTTCTGGACTGGCCCCTGCCTAAAAAACATTTTCTTCGTTTGTTCGGATATGTTTGTTTACAGTTGCTGATTCAACTTTCCGATTTTGTCTTCTAGATGGGACTTGGTGCCATATTGGTGTGTTGGTTTGGGCCGACGAATCTCTATGAGTCTGAGTTTGGTTAGATCTTGTAATATCATAGTAGATACAGTACAAGTACTTTATTTCTTACGGTAGATAAATGCATAAATAAATAAAAAAATACGTCCAGGTAAAAAATTCTCCACTTTACTTCATTCTGACATACATTAAACATAAGCTAGCTATCTGCCTTTTATGGGCGTCTTCAGATATTAATAATGTATACACAATATAGCAAATGCGATAATATATATATATATACATTCTTAGAATAATATATTTCCATGACAATGGATTATAAATAATATTGGATAGCAAACAACAAAAGGTTTAAAGTATATAATACATAAAATGACATTAATGTACATAGTCTTCCTGGTATAGCTTGACAATGGTCAATTATAGAATAATGAGATGAAAAGACGTTCATCTGGCTATAATAAAACTTAACCTTTCATAAATTTATAGTCTTCCTGGTATAATTAGACAATACAACCATACAGAAGTGAAAAGATTAATTAAATGTCAATAGATCAATTATGTAATTTGACTGTAAGTCATGTATTGCTCTCTCTCTCTCTCGATTTGAGTGTCACATTCGTCACCTTAGATTGCGATACATTGATGGGTAGACTGGAGAATCGCATCTGTGACAGTTTTGAACTTGTTAATGCCATAATTGAGTGGTAGAACTCGTTCTGTTGACATTGGTGATAATTGTTTTCTTCAAAAGAAGGATTGGTACGGTAGGGTCATGTTATGGAACAGGCCTTGGTTACGCTGTATACTGTTACTATTGATGGGATCATCACCGAACACAATCTAGATTTTAAACGTTTCGTCATGTTTTATACATGTGTAGTTACTCTTTTACATATCTTAAAACAGTTTTACTGAAGTTCCCTCATATCTAGATTAATGATCTGTAACAATGTTATTTTGAATTTAATATTTTGTAAGGAGCGTATTGCCCTTTTACTGACGTTTTCTCTTATATAGTGTTGTATTTTGTAAATGTGCCACGCTTTTTACTGTGTAAATTGTTATGGTGAAGAATACGGTATATAAGTATGTACTATGATTATTAGTTATCAAATTACTAAGTTAAAAGTGAACGGATCGCTAAGAAACGTCGCCTTTAATTTCGAATGTATTGCTGTGGCATTGAAGTTATTCCATTGCATAACCTAGTGGACTTTGTTCGCGTCTTTTCTTACGGAAAGCTCTCACACACAAATAATTCCTATCAGCAAGGTTAACCTTATTCCCAAACTGACGCGTATTTTTAACTTTTCTTCGAATTAGTGTGTGATATTGGTATTGTTGACACAATATGCTAACCCACGCGGAGCTACATTGCCAACGCACATTTTATATTAGATGTCAGATTTTGATCAAGGCAGTCTTTCGTGTACAAAATCCTTTTCTGACTTCTAAAATACGCTAAACTTAGCTTCTCGATCACCCAAGGAAAAACAGACTTGGCTCAAACGCTTTAGTAACTGAACGCTAAGTTAAGTAGATTCTATTTTAATAATTGTTATTCCCGGGACTACGGTAGGCGTGTCCGAGTCACTTAAAAACTTATGACAGGATCGAGTACTACTGCTCTGCATAAAATGTAAAACGCCCTGGCAATTTGGTCAAGAAGGAGATTATAGCAATTTTTTTCTTTTCTCTTTCGCGGGCCACGTGTTTATCCGTTGGATAAACCTTATTTTTGTCTCACATACTACTTCCATGTATTTACAAATCATCCGTAACCCGTTCATAGATCTATTTCGCTAAATTTGAACACTAAATCTATATTCCCCACACGTGGAGTGCCACGCGACGCTTCTTTAGTAAGAGATACAAGCTGTCATGTGAATAAACGGTACTTTACGTAGATTATAGTCAGCGTATACATTTATCTAGGTTGTTCAGTCATTAGAGAGATATTATCCGTTAAGCATTTATTTATATATATATATATATATATATATATATCGTGTTTTTATATCATAGTAATCGAAATATACCATTAACGTAAACATATAAATTCTCTATATATACGTTAGGACAATTTGTAACGATCCATATTTGGAAACTTTCTAAATCAATACCCGGCAGCAAGCAGCGCCAGAATTACATTTAACACCCCATCCAAGTTTACGTACTTAAACAGCAGATGCAGTCGAATTGTTTTGAAAAAGCGCACATCTATACATAAGATATACGATTGAATAAACTGATTTTTCGCGATATTTTAAATAGTTGTACAATATTTGCCTTACCTTACAGCTAAAAGTGATGATTAAATATTTATAATGTTGATTGTGCTCTCAACATCCGATTGACCCCTGTTTCTGCGTACACAGCGCATCGACGGGTAAAACGAAAACACGCTGACAATTAACATAGTATATGGCACATGTGACACGCTAGTTTCGACAGAAAAATCTGATTCCGCCTTCGCGCGTGTCTTTTACAAGTGACGTCAAGTTCGCTTAATTCTGCTCGTCAAAGAAATACCTATGGTTTCGTGATAGATGACTTAGTTCATCAAACACGAAAATCATCAGATCATTAAGCAATTCTGGAATTTTCCCATGACATGTGTAGTAGTTTTTATGATTAACTTTAGAGACAATGGGGTGACATCTGAAGCCATGGACACACATCCGTGTGTATATAATTTCGTGATCGATAATTGGACGCTTTAAGCTATAGACTGTCATTAAGAATAGAAACGAGAGCAATCTGAAAGGTGTATGTTTTCCTATCTTGAGTTAATTTCGCCAATTGTCTAGGCCGTTTCGTCAGCTAAAAATGTAAGGTCACATTAAATAAAAATGTAGAACGATAAGTGACTGATTATAAGCGAAATGGGTTAGCATATTAGAAATGAAATGAAATGGATTTATCATATTAGAAGTGGAGCGAACTTACACTGTATCCGATGATCTTTTGAACATATTCTCTTATGAAAGACAATGTGGAATTGTCAGAGAAACAATTCTAGACAACTTCATCTCATTCATTATCCATCCAACACGAATAATTAACAAGACGGATTATCCGCCTCCACCAACAGAATAACACAAACAATAAATGTTTTGACGGAAATAATAACAATTTCAATGAAACAGATTTGATAATAATCAACACGTTTTTAATTAGGTCAAAACGTTTTGTTGGGTGGTGCGACTAATGGTTGTGGTGATGTTCGAGATCTGGTCCATTCTTTCTCCCTTTAGTGAGTCGCGGTGGCTAGTCTGGAGGTCGCGTGTTCGATCCCTGCATTAGTCAAGAAAGTTCATCGGAATTTTTCAATGTGGTTTCCCCCTCGCAGTGATGCAGAACTTAGAGCCTGACAAGAGCAGCTGTCTAGTCGTTTGGATGAGTCGAAAAACATAACGCGTTACAAGGGTCTTAAATGAACGAGGCGAGACTTATTCCAAGAATATTTCGTGTCAAATTGTGACGAAATATTCTTATCTGATATAGTACCAAAGGATGTAAATTAAGCTGGCTGAGGTTTCATCTCGTTTATTATAACAGTGCAGAAACATCCCCTCTACATATCAGGTTATGGTCGTAATGTTCAACTTCCACGGCCATTCCCATAATTTGCCTGGTCATGGCCAGGCGAAATGAAGCGTGGACGAAAAAAGGTTTAGCTTGACCAAATGTACAACGGCTCTACCTATTAACCAAGCCATGTTCAACATTCGAACAATAATTATCATCAATCAAATGCCTGTAAATTAACAGACTTTTGACAACAACTATTGTCAGCGCTGTGCTAAAAACACTGTTTTCTTTCCGTATAACCAATCTTCGTGATCATGATGATCAAACTTTCGCCAATATGTTTTAAATTAACTCCGGTAAAATAAAATGCACTGTACAATTATACATACATTATTCAAGAGCTAAATCTGCCTATTGCAGGTCATTCTTTAGGCCTGACATTTTATCTAAATTATTAATTAAACATTAATTAACTTATCCCGGCCACACTAAACTCTCGATGTCATTACTATCCTGTGATATTTACTGGATTTAATCATGAAATGCTAAAAGGCAGTGAAAATATGAATCAACTATCACTAAAAACAATAAAATTTATTGGGTACATTCCAATTCCAGTCAGCATATATAGCAGCACAGAGACTGCTTTAAACCGTGTTGTCAACGACTAGCAAGTTGGGGGTTGATACCGGAAACATTTCGCTATTAACTCTCTTTGACTTATCAGCCGCATTTGATTGCTTAGTTCCCCAGTGGTTCAGATCTAAACTTTCCGATCGCCAGCAGTATAACAATGTTGGCGACTCGAACTCAGTGATGGTTTACCCTCTAGACTAAGCCACTAGGGATTATCATCAGTACATCGGGCATTCTATATCATTTATATGCTGATGACACCCAGTTGTCTGATGAAGTCTCTGCCGGGAATCAGTGTGATATTTTGACAAAAGTGGAGCAATGCCTTGTTTCTGTGAAAACATGGATGAGACGCAACTTGATTAGACTGAATGGCTACAAAACAGAATCGATGATCATCGGTCTGTTAGACATCGACAGCAAGTAGAGCGTGATGGTCTAAACTTTGATCAGTTTAATATATTATTTGCACCATGTGTTAAGAATCTTGGAGTTTATTCGGATGCCTCCATATTAATATGGATAGACAGGTTTCAGAAATAGCGAGAAAGTGTTATTTCCACTTGCGAAATATTGGCACCCAAAACCATATCATTGGTAACCTCCGGGCTAGAATGCTGCAACAGCCTCTTGACTGGTATTTCTGCCGAAAACACTCACCGCCCCAAAAACTTCAGAATACAGTTGAACGAATTGTCATCATCTCCAATATCATGGTCATGATGTTTTACTTTAAAAATATTTTCACTGACTCACTGTTCGACAAATAATAAACTTTAAAGTTCTAACCCTAATTTATCAATTTAACTCTCTGCCACTACATCTACGGGCTGCTCCACCCGTAAGCATCCCGAAACAAGAGCTCAAAAGTTTTTTTGTTTCAGTGTTCATATTTATTACTGTTTCCTGTAAACTTTCTGAGCGATTTGAGCAAAATATACTGTTTGGTGTCTCCCGTAATATATTTCTTTAAATATGTCAACGGTTATTCATACTTCTAACAGTGTTTCGTTTGAATATAGTTAATCCCATTACTCACTGCTGTAAAAAAAAAAAGCAAATTCTTGTTCCAAATTATGACTGGTCATGTTCCGATTAGCAACAAATAGCTAAATGCGTAACAGAGCTCCAAATTTGACCAAATATGTTTACATAACATTACGTCATGACTCGCGATTTTATTATACCCAATTAATCAGTGCATAGAATACTGCCAAAAAACTAATTGTGTGACCAACGAGCTGGGCTAGCATGGGTATAATGTAAGCGGTACTGTTTTGAGACGAACAACACTTTCACCGTTTTTAATACCTTAAATCACTGTCCAAAGTTGTAGGGAAGATGCCTCATTAAACAGAGGGCTGTCATGTTGTTTTGCTTGGGGGTAGATTTATTTGCTTGAACGGGAAGAATAGACACACTCCATCAGAAGCTAATCCAGTAATGGCCAGAGAGGAATTTCTGGAATATGAAGTTAATAAAAGGATCGCTTGACACATTAGCATTGCATCACCAACTCGTTCATCGGGATATTTATTTTTAAAAATTGTTCAAATCATTAGTTCAGACATGCTTATGGAACATCTTTGGAGTGTGAAAGAAAGTTTAAAGCATGGCGTACGTCGACATGGCGACTGGAAGTAACATAACTCATCGTTTAAATCGTTGGCTTAACTGATTGGTTGATGAATTCAGTGTTCGCACATCAACATCAACAAAACAGAAAAAGACAAGTTTCTTCAGTAGATTATGTGAATATTTCTTCAAAATGGTTAATAGCATTTCATAGACTTAGCTTATTATATAAGCTGTATGTAAATATTGAGAAATACCTCATGTGGAAAATCCCATAATAATAAAATTACCATAGTTTTTATCGCAGCTAATTGGCTTGAATATTTTTTAATGGACAGTCCCTGCTGCTTTAGCTATAGAAGAATTAAGCTGAAATTTTGCAACACGTTGGTATCTGCAGCCTATTTAAGAACACAGTTTTGTTTTCTTTTTATCATAATTAAGTGTATACATATCGAACGAGCACCAATAGCGATTGCCTACTAATAATCGTACAAACTCGAAACGATCGGTTGCTATTTGCGCGTTGATCAGTCTTTTTTTAAAGAAACTGGGTTCAATTCGATGTCATAATCGTAGACCACGGCTAACTGACAGTAAATTGTGGTTTACATGTCGCAAGCGCGTACATCGCCTAAAATCGGCAACTTGTCGTATTCTCTTAGTTGTTGCCGGCAACTAGTCGTCTCCAGCTACAAGCTAAGAGTACTATTGAACTGGACAGTTCATGGACATGTTTTACGGTGTTAAAGACTAGCTGGTATGCGTCTCACCATATTATACAGGTGGGAATATTTTAATTTAATTATATATTTACTGCAGATGATTTCAGGCATATGGTTGAGGTTTTAATAAACATAATTATGTAGTCTCTTATACAGGACGAAACACTCATTTTCATATAATCACGTGTTGGTCACTGTTCGACTCTAACTTGTGACCGATTAACACGCCGTACATAAGTTCTAAGCAAGCAATTAGTTGAAACTAATCGTTAATTCAAAACAGAACCAAGCCTGTAATACATGTACTTTACCCACGCATATTCACTGGGTAACCACTCCTATTTAATTACTTCATACTTCTATGAAGCTATCACATTGATTTTAAATCTGTACATAATTTGTGATGGTAGCATTCCAGTCCAGTACATTCAGTAGAGCTAACTGAATCTTATGGATGCTAGCAATCCTTTTGAATTATGTATTGTTTCAGGTTTTTGAGCATTAAACTGTGTTTTCATTCACTTAACTTGTATTGTTATTCCTGGTTTGAGGTAATTAACCATGGAGGTATACACTTAACTCTATTGAAACAGGAACTGGTTTCATAGACTTGGTGACCTTTTGTTCGTTCTGTTATTCTTCTTGGAGCGACGCTCTTCAAACAAGCTCGAGGCTGCAACAATTCCAGTCCGTTGGACATAGAACTCATCATGACTGTTATTTGTTCACTTGCACAGCGATTGACGGACAAGCTAAAGATAGCTGCGGCGACATCAGAGTTTCGTTCGCGGTTCATATAGTAAGCTCACACCGGGGGAATTATTTAATAAATAAATGAACCAACGGCTGCCAGGCAGGATACGCCCACATTTTTAAGAGACTTCCAGGCGGACGACAAGCTAAAAGGGCGATTTTTGGACAATCAGGGGCCATGATTCAGGAAGTTACGATTCGATATGCGCAAATATCGAAAGAAGTCAAAAGCTTTAAGTTTTAAAAAAGCTTGTCAAGTTTCATCTTAAAATCTGACCTACACAGGGTACACAACCTAGATATACCATATTTTTTTACACTATTCGCCTACAAGCGGCGGCCATTTTGCCCGACAGTTTTGTTCCAATTTTCACGAAAATCGAACTCAATCTTCATTACGGTGTAACGGTGATACAAACAAACGTTGTTTTAAATCGGATGATAATTGTGACCTCTAGAGGGACTACAAGCTAATAAAGGAGATTTTTCGTGCAATCAGGGGCCGTTATTCGGGAATGCGAAAACAACTTAGGTTCATAAAATATGTTTATGGACCTCTTTTTAATTCGGATGAATTTGACTCTATTATCATCGTCGATTTTTAATTGGCATGACTTTACATGCACACCATTAACCCACGGGAATTGGAATTTGATGAAGAGGACGACAATATCGCTTTTGGGGCAAAATTGCCCCCATTAAGCACCCTCTCTCTCTATGTATATATAGAAGTTATGCCAGTATACTTCAACCCGGTTGGTCAATAAATTAAATCGTTCAATCCTATTTCATTTATTTCACGTTCTATCGTAGGAACAATTGATGAAATGTCGTTGTCTGCGGTCAAGATAGCAAACAGTTAGGTACGAAAATTTATAATGGTAATTTAGCAAGGTATTATTACATATTATTATACAGTTAAGTCCGGAAATTTAAAATAGTGTAAATATGCAAGGTATTATTACCTATTATATAGCTACGTAATACTAGTAACTAACCTATCACGAGCCGGTCCCCTTACAGTAGATATTTAACGGAAATTCGCCGTTAACAATAACCATATTATTAGTTATTGCAGTTACCACAGAAATGACATAATAACTATACCCATCGATTTAGCAAAGGTAAGTAAAGATACATTCACGCGTTCAAACTGGGTGATTTAATGATGTATGTGGACTAAAAGCATTTTGAAATTAATTTATCTTATCAAAATTTTGCTTCAAATATCTAAGTCATGTTTGTTTCACGTGACTTCGCTGACGGATGCGAAGCCGGGCGAGAATTCCTTGCATTTACAAGACGATGTTGTCTTGAATCACTGCACATTTATTATAAATATCGAAGCCAGGTTGAATTCTCGGATTATCCACTACTTACGTTTTTTTTACATGGTTTTTATCTCTGAAAATTTTGTTCGTTTATAGCTACAATTTCGTATTTTAAGTTGGTATCTATGAATAGTTCTACCTTGTTAAAGAATAATACTATTAATCCTACTATTGCCAGTTGAGGAATTGGCAAAAATATCATGTTTAACTTTAAACTCAAACGTTTGAAGATAGCTATTGCATGAAGAGAATGGGGAAACAAGGGAGGTAATTGTGCTGTTTCCTGTGTGAAATATTTCTTAGTGTGGGAAATAATGCCTATGGTCGTGTAATAGTTAGTCGACACCCTATTGAGCAAACGACATAGAATAATTTTGTTTTGATTTTCTTAGAAAATATGAAATTCTCGCTTTAAGCTCACCATCTAGTTTTACAAAAATCGCTCACTGTACATGTAAATGCTAAGAAATCGGACAACCTTCGCGTGCAAACCTTTGAGTCAATCGAGCAGATATTTCTAATCGTCCTTGCCGGTTAGGAAAACGCTTACTTTTTTTTGTCCTGTATGCGTTCCATAAGTTTTTGTCAGGGAATCCAGTATATTTTTCTTGTAAGATTGAATCTTTCTCTTTTCCATTTATACCAAAATTGCCATATTTTTTATTGGAAATTACCACCGGATATATACTTTCGTGGGAAAGTATCTTTTATATGCGCGGATGGCAATGATTTCGGGATTGCGACTAGATGCACTTGTAATGATATTTTTTGACTGATTAAATATGCATCGAAGCATGGTTATTGCATTTCCAATGTTCGCATTGCAGTCGACCAGTTAAAATAATACTAAGGTTATTACGTTTTGAAGAATCAAGCAGTATTTGCCATTTATGCTTGATCTTCAGCGAGTGAATGTGTAAAAGGAAACATCGGTAGATCATGTTTTACCCAAATACATTTATTAGAAATAATATTACGATCTGATCGCAATTAAATATGTGTTGTTACTGTGATAATGAAATTACTGCGCTCACTAAAAATTAATCAGATTACAGATAAGGCTACAGAAATATGTACAAATGTCTTTGGCGGCAATTCATAGTTTTAGGTCTCATTTCTAACTTTGATACCAGAGTTGGGCTGTCTTATCTCCGGACAACAGTCCAGTTCCACGATTCTCGACCTGACCCATATCGAACCGCAAAATTGTATTTTTCTATTAAATGCCCATCTGGAGACAAAATGAACGGAGTATTCGGACCAATAAAAGTAATATCGCAAGACAACTGCAAAATTCTCTGGTTTTGAAGCTATAAACCTCGTTTTCTCTTGGGTTGACGATTTTTGACAAATAACAGTATGCCTCTCAGGTAGCGAAATGTGCTTTCCACCTGTTATAAACTGTTATCAAAATCTATTAAAGGGTGAATATCTTTATTCGTTTGAACCTTACAATAGACGAAAAATTTATTAAAAGCATACATTAAAATAGCATTATGCAAGAGCAAAATCTGCTTATTACAGGTCTTTCTTTAGGCCTGAGATGTTATCGAAATATCCAGACCATAATAAACTCTTTATGTCAAGGCTAACCTTCGATGTTGGCGGATTGAATTCCTATATGCCGCTTAATGGCTGTTGATAATCAAATTAATCAAATCGAGACTATGCTGTTTATATTAATGATTTGAGTAATGATGACCGAGGCTATGTGAATATTTCAAATGCCTTTTTCTCGGCTAATAGTGGGCCAATTTGACTGAAATTTTCAACAAATTACCTTTACACTATCTAGTTTTTAACTATCATCTCTTTATCTTATCTGCCATAATGCAACTTTAATTGTTTTTATTACAACTACAAATAAAAACAATTAATGTGTGCTTTCAGAACCATTAATGTAATTCATTATATGACTACATATAAAGTGATTTATATCCATTTATTATAATTTAAATACAATTGTGTTCCTTGAAATTCTTCCTCGTTATCTTCTGTGACATGGCTTCTTTGGTTATTACAAATGACACTCGACATCATCATGTCCGTGGAGTGATTTATAAATGTCTGTGGTGTCTTAAATATTGGATATTACAATCACAATTGCCATGGTATGATAATAAAATCAATATTAATTGAAATGGATTAATGTTGAATTGTATTTTTGTTATTAATATCCAATATTATACCGATAATATTCAGTTAAGTGTATAGCTCCTTTAAATAAAGATACAGGAATTTCGTTGAAGTTCGGGCAAAGCAATTTTTATAAAGCATCAGTTTTGACACTAATATCCAACGAAATTAAAAACCAACAAAATTAACTTTATGATGGTTTAATGGCTGGTGTATTTATAAATAACATCAGATTGCATCCGTGATATTTAATACTTCCTAGTCAATAATAACACAGTACAAAATATTGACAGAAAAAAGTCAATATCGTCAAGCTAAAGCAAAAACTGCCTAAGTCACTTTTTTTTCAAAATTTAGATTATTGGCTTAAAATGTGTATGACCACCTGGTTCATTGACTTCTTGAAGGATTTTACACAAAAATTGTAAAATATTATGTTTTAGGGGGAAAGTTTGAAAATGCCTAAGTCAATATGTGACTTAGGCAATACGTGTATTTTGACTTAGGCAGTTTTTGCCTTACGTCCAAGATACACAATGACTTAGGCAATTTTTTCACGGGGTAATTAGAAAAAGGGCAGAATTATGCCACCCAAAAACCTCAAAGTTAACCGCAGCTGGTTAATAATAAGGAGACATCCGAAAAAAAAATCTTTGTTTTTCACCAACTTTGCTATTCGAATCCCAATTTGGCAAAATTTTGTAATTTTTTCACGGGGTAATTAGAAAAAGGGCAGAATTATGCCACCCAAAAACCTCAAAGTTAACCGCAGCTGGTTAATAATAAGGAGACATCCGAAAAAAAAAATCTTTGTTTTTCACGAACTTTGCTATTCGAATCCCAATTTGGCAAAATTTTGTTAAAAACTGTACGTGTTCACAAAGTTTTAGGTAAAAGGGGGATAATTGCAGAACCAATAATCGCTAAAATTGAAAATCGATATGGTTCGATATGATCACAATGCGTCGCACCATATTTGAATGGAATAAATTCGTCCAAAACAGTCGTATTATAAAGGTTTTCGGACATTGGTCGAGTAACTCCAGAGAAGGAAGATTCGGAAAGCATAATATCGATTTTCTTACCACCAATTCATAAAAATACATTAAAAACTGTCACGTAGACAAGCTTTTCGGGAAAGGGTGAAGTGAACTAACTAAACGTCGTTGAATACTGAATATCATTAGGGTTTGTCCTCTCCTGACCCCAATGCTTAACACCAAATTAGAAAATAATCCATCCCAAAGGGTTATCGAACGTTCTTTTACATGCACACCAACGTGTATACGTGGCCTTGGTTAATGTCCACCAAGGTTGATTTTAATGGCAGTGTAAACATGGTTTATGTCATCTTTTAGTTACTATTGCTACGATCACACTGGTGCGACGCGTTACGAACGAGACGATTGGACATTCTTATCTATTTACTCCTCGATGGGATTGGGTCCACTTGGAAGCGTTGTGGTCACGACTAGTTATTTTCATGTGACATGATCTGTCACGACACAGTCTCCCATTCAAATACGATCAGACACGTCCCGACTGATTACACGATTTGATACAGACAGATATATTCGGCGACGTTTCGATACAACTCTTGTTGCGATATCGTTCACTAGTTTCACGATCGAGATGGAGAGTGATCACGATCTGAGCTACAATTGGACCCCCAGCGTCTACTCAGACCGGGTGGCATTTCTGCGGCAACAGAAAATGGTCTCGGGACTGGTCAAAGTCAGGGGCGGATTGGGCTGCGGACGATCGCCTGAAGGGCCGGTCGGACGATTGCTCGAAGGGCTGGTCGGACAAAAAATATTAAAAAAAACCACATTTTTTTGTCCAGTTCGTCTAAAAAACAACTTTTTTCTGCTGAACATTATATGGGAGAGGAGGGGGGGTATTGGACCGACCATGGAGCCATGATGATCATATTGTATGTGGCCGGTGGCTTTAACAGGCTGTCACGCCATCACTGGAGTCTGGAATGAGCTGGTATAATAGACTTTCTGGAATGGGTGTGCTGGGTGTGGGTCAGAATTCGGAATCCTTCAATGGCAATGCGAAATTCAACCGAAAATTTCATTGGATTCACCCGATTAATTATTAAGTCACCTGCACCCTGTTTGAGGGGATACGCCAGAATCCAAATTTAAAAAGCAGCTTTTATGATTTTTTTTTATTTTCGTCACTCTGTATCAATGTGTTTCGTGGCCTTCCATCACAGGAGGAATCAACTATCAACTAGCGCTCCCGGCAACAAAAATAGGACATTTTTCAATGAAAATATTGCTGCTGATTCAATATTTCTAACTGTTTTTTCTCAACCAGTCCCAGTTTTCAACCAGTTAAATTCTCTTTACTCATGACGATACAATGATAATACGTTAATTAATATGACGATATGATAATTTCACAGATTGATGGTTGTAAATTACTTGCAGGTCGTAGTTTTGGCCTAAGTTATTTGACAGAGATTATAATCATTTTCCAAAAATGACCAGGGGGAGAGCCCCCGGACCACCCCCACCGTACCCCCTCCGGGCTCCTCGGTCAGTAAAAGGGGCCGCTCCGACACAGGAGCCTGGGCCGGTCTCCGGCCCCAATCCGCCCCTGGTCAAGGTTGCTATGAGCTTGGTATCGTGCTGTGCACTTATTGGTGGCAAATGATCGCAGTGTCACAGCGTTTGTTTTGAGCATGTTCAAAACAAACGCCAAGGTTGAGCGATTATACATGGAAAGCTGTGAGAATGCGGCTTCTTCAAGTTTGTTATATATGACATCATAGAGCGTGGTATT
Organism: Patella caerulea; assembly: GCA_036850965.1. Classification (NCBI taxonomy): domain Eukaryota; kingdom Metazoa; phylum Mollusca; class Gastropoda; family Patellidae; genus Patella; species Patella caerulea. The sequence continues at coordinate 50,334,834 of JAZGQO010000007.1, read as the reverse complement.
TGTCAGGTCTATGGCCGATTCCGATCACCACAATTTGGAAGCAGGATCAGAACGACCTGTGTTACGATCTGAAGCGATGATCACTATTGAAATTAATCCTGTTGATTGTAGAAAATATTTGAACCGGCCTGAACTTTTTCTACGATCAACACCATTGCTGCGATGACCTCAATAGACTACATTTTATCTTGTTCTGTGTGCGTTTTCAAGAAATCGTTCAAATGCCATACTTTTTCGGGAGCTAACTAACCAATACATCCTTGAGGAAATGTACCCTAAACATTATTTCAACAATTAAAATGACTTCCTTGAACAACTTAGAGATAAATCAAATGCAATCACTTTGTTCATGAGAATACATAATAAAATGTTACTTCACAGTCTCTACTTGACTTTGCGACCACGGTGATGGCAATAGCCATGTTTTTTAACGTCCATTATGCACTATTCCTTGGCTACTAAAAAATATCGGTCCCTTCATATTATGGACAAGTAATGCAAAATTTGCCTAAGTCAGACTTGTACAAGTGCAATAATTGCCTAAGTCATTTAATGACACGCAAAATGCCTGTATTACAAAAATAATATGCCAGACCACTAAAGATTATATTAACAACACTCTAAACAAAATTTGATCTTAATACAATCACAGTTTTTGATTTAAAACAGTTTTTTGTCTCTCCTGTAAAATTCAGTAAAAATGACTTAGGCAATTTTTGCTTTAGCTTGACGATATTTTATTATGGTGACCGAATTTGTGAAAGCAGCTAAGGGAATAAGTACATTTGTTAATAGCTTCTATAGGACACGGCAATATCAGTGTAACCCGGTCAATAACAATAACTTCGGCAGGCCCCCGCATGGTATTTTCTACAGGTTAGAATTTTAAAGGTTTACTGCACAACAAATGCTTCTACTCTAATGATTCTTAAAATATACACGTCGATAGATGCACAATGTAAGAGACATTTGGCTATTACAGGTCTTATTCTGTCTTCAAATGTTACATTAACTATTATTTAGGAATTTATTCAGATAACTACATTGTATAGTATTGTTTTATTGCCGTAAACATAAACTTCGTGAGCATTCACAAGGTGATGGAGGATGGGCATATATTATAAGATAATAATAATGACGTTTAGAAATCATTAGTCATAATTACAATAACTTGTTGGGGGGGGGGGTTAACATTAAAAAAAAAAGGTATCGATCTAAATTATTTCGAGTTTTTACTTTGGTACTTTTTAATAGCAATGCCAATTTATACTACATTGGTGGTTTTAACCAATAGTATTTTGCGATGTACTTATAAAATGGACAAAGAGAGAGTATACAATTCGTCTTCAGTTTTATCCCAGTTACTTCTCCAAACCTTCCTTTCTCTATTTGTAAATCATGAGCAAGAATTATGTATTTACCATGTCGTTCATAATTATTTTGTTGACGTACATCTAGTAGACATACATATAAGGCTTTGTACAATTTGAATGTTACAATCTTGAAGAGGTTGTGTTAATTAGTTCATAAATTCATTTACTGATACCGTGTGAAAGGCACACATTACCAAACCTCTTCTGGGATACAGTTAATTTTATAAAACCAGAGATTATTTTTTTACCATTCAACACACATGTCGCTACATATTTTAAACTTTTAACGTTTTATGTCAATATTTATCATAGATATCGGGGGGTTGGGATGACCTAGTGGTCTAGAGTGCCGCGCTTCGACCTCTAGCTGGCCGGTCACCTCTGGCTTGCGACTGTGGTTTCGAGCCCTGGTGTGAGCGTATGTGGCATGGAGATAGGGGCGCCTTCTCAACCTCGTGGGTTTCCTCCGGGCACTCCGGTTTCCTCCCACTGCTAAAGACCCCTACGCGCAAGCGAATTATTGAAATAAAAGTAAAACCATATGTTAGTCCCGAAATGACCTAGTTTGTGTTGAGTGGACGTTAAACCCCATTTCTCTCTCTCTCTCTATCATAGATATCTACACATTTGAAGTGGAAAAATGCAAAATTCTTGATAAATTAGTGTATTGCATGTTGGTGCTCTGACTCAAAGTATTTTCTGAGTTAACTGTAACTTTACAATAAACATCATCTCCAGAATGATAACCCCGTACTTAACTATAGTTTCTGTTACCCTCATGCGGTTACATTTAACATCCAGAATGATAATCCCGTACTTCACAATAGTTTTTGTTACACTCATGCGCTATTGTACTAAATATAGACGCGATACTCTAATGTTCGAAAATAGACTTGTCTTGTAGTAACACTTTTGCCCTACTAGACTTAAAATAGACTGATTCCCCAAAAAATGAATATACATGGAATTGGGTGCTTGCCTAAAGTAGTGGTTTTTGTCAGATTTTTTTTAGCATCTTCGTGGAAGATTTACTGAGCCCTTATTCATCTTTATCATTATTTTCAACACTTATTTAATATCCATGAAGTCTAAAATTTTGCTGCATATTTAGGTCTGACGCTGACGGCCAACCAGTAAGTTGTTCAATGCGAAAACAATCATGGTATGTGGTGTTTTATTAAGGAAAATAAAGCACTTCAACAGGTCGGTAATTTTTACTTGAAGCCTATCAATGCATTATAATACACCCATGAAAACACGCCCTTTCCCCTGGTCATTAATTAATGAAAAAACATGTTTCAATATGTAGAAAAGTTAATGTAACTGTCTGATACAATGTTTAGGTCTAATAAAGTCCTTTGTATATTGCCCAAGGTTATAATGGGGCGTATGACAACATTAGAACAATCAGCCCTATTTGTTAAATCAGCTATTCGAAATACTAGAAGCTAATTCAGTTGCCGTATATATTTGAAGTTAATCAGTCTATGTAACTGTTATCGAGTATTTTTTTCAACCTAATTTTGTCGTTCCCCATGTGTGCTTGTCCACCTATGTGTTCAATACTATAATTGTAATATAGGGGTACGGATTTAAGCTGGCTCCGAGATTAGGTTAAAATTTGCTGGATTGCTTCAGCTTAGCATATGTGTGACAAAATGGAATAATTGCCCTTTTGAAATGGCTGGGATTGCCCAACTGTCCCTGTCACCTTTAACATTTGAAGAGTCCAGGGGAAGAACGATCTAATTAGCCACATTTTTGTCTGTTCGCATTTTTTGGGCGACAATGCTTGACGCGAACAGAACAACAAGTGGGTTTAATTACAACTTCTAAATGATGTTTAATGCCAATCATAATACCAGCACAACAACTGACCTTGAGTTCCACACCCGTCTTACTAAAACACATAACGGTCAAGTGATTTGATTCCAAGCCAATAAAATTGTGCACGATCGCTTCACCTTTAACTCCAGCATTCTTGATATTTATATGGCATTTTTACCTACATTAAACATAACCCATTAATTTTGATATGAGAATAAGATTTATAAACTAAATAAGAAATTAGCAATATAACAAAATCGTGGATTGACGATTATTATGAGAACATTTGAAAATCAATTTTAATAACAATGGGGCAGAGTGGTAATTGGCATTTTATTTTTGCTCAGGGAATCGCTATTTGCAGTACAATTAAAATATTACAGAATTGTGTTTTTTGTGAATGTGAATAACGCTGATTGAATTAAAAGTCGGTTAAACGGGTTTATATACACAATACGGAAAGCATTATTACTCTTTAATAAATATATGTAAAGAGTGCTGCTCACCCTTAACTGCGTTTGAACTCCCATTCGTGCAGCTGTTATCCGGACCTATCCATTACATTATATTTGGAGGTTTTATTTCATTATTTTAAACTTTTAATTTCCTGAAAAATATCCAATTGATGAAAATATTTTTCGTGGTTCGTTTTAAGTATGTTGGGGATATTTACAAATACAATAGACCAAATGGGCTTTATATTAATTACAGTAGTGGTGTTTAGTGTCAATATATAGGTATTCGGGGCGCAGATTTCATTTCTGTCAATAAAAAGTGTGTAAAATTACCACATGTTCTCATAAGTAATCAAGAAAACATTTTTTTTTTATAGTTTTCTTGATGTCTCGTCGTAACCGTGCAGCAGGTATGGGTCCAGTTCGTTCCGATGTGGCTGTAAATGAAATATTTGCTAAGAAGGAAAATCACTTTTTTTTTAGGTTGTTCTCTATCTCTCGAAAATGTGGGCATATTCTGCCTGGCAGCCGCTGGTTTAAAATGTCTACCATCGCCAAAAAGAGCTAACATAACCCCAGGGACGTACATAACGATTTCGTTTTGGGTGGGGGGTGTTTAGCCAAAATGCGACCGACTGATGCACATACCCCCCCCCCCCAATGCGAGTGACGCAATCAGGAGCCGAGCACCACGTGTGAGTTTTCTAGAGAATATTGGGGTGGGGTAGGGCGGTTTCATATCTAGGGCACCTCCACAATCCCACCCCGCAATGAAAGTAAACAAAATACTAGCTATCACTATAACATTAAGCGTCCCGGTAGTACATATATAGTATAGTTGTTCGCCGTTCTTTGTCTCGTCGGAAAGCAGTTTTATAGTAAGTTTACGTATAGTATATGTCATATTAATGATTGTTCTATAACACTGCGTAATTTGAGAAAATGTGGAAAAATTGATTCAATATCCTGGCATATGAGGTCATTGCCTGGAGAAATTCTTGTCGACGAGTTTCCCATAAAAATTGTGTTCTATTAATGGACCGGAAATGTCAGTCAATGGGACAGAATCTCCAGATCTGTTTTGCAAGAGTTGACATAACATCCGTACAATCTGACGCCCCACACACCTGTGGTACTACAAACTGGGCAGTTCACTATAATCGTAAATATAATACATGTAGTGCTGAGACAGTAGAAGACAACCGAGGAATAGAAGAATAATTTTAAAATGGAATCGAGCGTCACAGGCGCGAAAAAAATTTCGGATATGTAACCGAGTTGAAAAATGATGTTATAATTGAATTTACGATATGTAACGGAGCCTTTAAATTTTTGGGACGGCTTGAAAATTTGAATCATGGCAAATGGAACCAAATTCTTGTTAACGAGAGGATAAGAAATTGGACAGAATCTTTATGTTAATCTGTTCATTTAATCGGAGACAGACTGCGGTCCCATAGAACAACATGTTCACTACAGAATAAGAGTGACAAACAGACATATTTTATACTATAGTTTTGTGTGACGTATGCAATTTAGGCACACGAATTCACGTAAATACATAGTATTTGGGATCTATTCTGACATTGTTTTTGAGACAGACTGCAGTGACTGCACTTATTTTGTGACTGACCTTTTTTCTCCCTGGGTGAAAGTTTGTTGTTAGACCAAGATACTTACAACAGAATAAGAGTAACGTATGCAATTTAGGCCCACAGATTCACGCAAATACATAGACCGACTGCAGTGACTGCACTTATTTTGAGACCGGCTATTTTTCTCCCTGAAAGTGAAACACAGCATCTTTTCAAACATGATAAGTTGACAAGGTTATTTTATACTAAAGTGTTGCGTGACTAGCGTGACGAATACAGTGAGCACTTATTTTGATACCGACTAACTCCTATTTTGAGACCGACTGCACTGATTTTGCGACCGACCATTTTTTTGGCGGGGAGGGGGGGGGGGCTCACTCACCCCCTCCCCCACATTTACGTCCCTGCATACCCCCGTTCAAAAAGGACATGTATCATGCTTTGATAATGATTTATTCATTTATACAAAGTATCAAAATGTAGCTAATAGCGATTTTATATAAAAAAAAAAACAAACAAACTTACACGTGAAATGTACGATTTGAGAAAAAACTTAAAAACTTGTGTGTTCAAGAAGTATGCTGGCGAGTGAATGGATGTGCCTTAAGAAATTATGTTTTTAAAAATGGTGTTTTTCCTACTTTTGTGCGTCATCTGCAGATGAAGAAAGCCACTGGTTATATATTTGCCATTCATACTTTTATATGAACAATAGTACAAAACAAATAATTTGCGTTTCGTCCCACCTTTCCGCACTAACCGAGATAATAGAAAAAGACATTATATTTGTTATTGATAACATTGTATCGAACAATCAAGCAAAAAAAAACCCCAACTTAATCCAGTATATATGTGAATTGGAATCAGCTATTTTAACTGAAATGGAATGATGTTTAACTGTGCTAATGAAGTCGGAAATTTTGCTCAGACAGCGGCGCTACAGTCTACTTATGTCGAATACCAACTGCCCAGGGATCTCGTGTTTGTTCCATCCGAACGACTAGACAACTGTTTTCCGTACTATACCACTGACAAGGGGAAAATAACGCCGGTAAATCCAGATGACCTTTCTCCGCCAACACCGGTTCGAACCTGCCACCGTGGCCCCCGCTATTTAAATGCGAGTTCAGAGAGGTGGGCGGGGGTACAACACAGAACGAGACATTTTATGCATAAATGCAAATGAACTATATACGCGGATAGCATGTCTACTGAAAGCATGATTGATATTTTCTTTTATAAATTTACGCGGAAAACGAAATGCGAATACCAACCGATATAATGATGGCATTAGGTATGAGCATTGCTAACAGTAATGGTGGGTTAAACCAGTACATTTAGAGATTCCTAAGATTTCTTCGGAATGTTTTATATCCAATCATTATAGCGATTTAATGCTCGTGGTTCAATGGAAACCACTATAAAAAAAAAAGTCTGAGTTACAAGTTCATCACTTCAGAAAAAAAATGTACGAGGTTATCGAAATACACACTGTTTCATGCATATTTGTTTCGTAAGTAATTTGTACAGCTCAAGTTGAGCCTTGCTAAATATAATCAAAGATTTATATTAAAGGTTTTAGCACACCCTTTAAATTCAGATGTGCTGGGTGCTCGGGGATTTGTAAAACTCCCAAGCGGTGTCACGAGTGGATCTAAATGATCTATTATAGTACATTTATTTTGTATCAAATATTTATCATATCTCGGACAGCTCCTCCATACTAAGACTTAGAAAGGTCAACGGTAAGTGATTGACGAGTACAGCATTACTTAATCAAAGACCGTGGATCTAAATTTTATTTGCATTACTTTATCAATAAGCGTATAACTAAAATTTTATTTACAGAATAATTAGGACTTCGAGATAATAAATCTCTCAATATGTATGTGTCGTGATTGCATTTTCTACCCTTCTACTGTCAAGGTGACTAGATAATAATTAAATAATAGAATAAAAAGAGAATTCTGAACATTAACTAAGGGAACTGTAATGGGAATATATGCCTATTTTTTTTAAATGGCAATACCACATGCATAGTGTCAGAGTGTGTGGGTGTATACATGGGAAATAATTGTGGTCGTCACCTGGAAGCCCGAAGCAAGGAAATAAAACAAATTTTACTGCCCTTCAGAGACTGTGTTCCCATTAGTAGTCTTCCCGTTTGCCTTCATTTTTTTCATTAAATATTGTTGGTCGATTGCTTTGTTAAGTTAAAGCTATATATCTATTTCGGTTAGATCAGAATAATTTAATATCCTGACAGAATATCGCAATAACTTCGTTAGTGTCATAACACGGTTTACATAAGCCTCGACAAAGAGAAACACAAACAAAGAACAAAAGAAGACACGATGACAAATGGACTGAATATATACACATTTTTCATGATTAGTATGTAGGTGTGTTTTGAGATACTTACAGAAACTTACAGATGCGTCTTCCAACAATATGTAATGTTGTACTCTTATAATATGTTCAAACATTTTATTAGGTTTTGTTTTTGCCCTATTATTATTTTTCGAAGTTGAACTGTATTACTCCCTTTCTAAAACAGGTTTTTTAATGTGTTTGGTCTATTAAATTTAAGTTTTAGCATGTCCCTTTAGAATTTGTTAACTTATATATAAAGTTCGTTAGCTTTACTTGTATGACTCCAATTATTTGTGGTTTAATATTTCCAGCATAAAGTTCAAGGTTGTAAATTTGATTTGTAAGGCAATTAGGATTTGTATTGAAACAATTTATTTTATCAAATTTTTACAACGAACTTGAATTTGTTTTGTGCTTTAAAATTATCTGTATGAATTCACCCTCTCTATTCTGTGCTCCCAAGTCCTTCTCTACACACCACTTTTAAACAACTCCTTTTTTCACCCGATCGTGCTAGCCTGGAGGTCAGGTGTTCGATCCCTGCATTGGCTGAGAAAGTTCATTCAAATTTTCGGGTGTGGTTTGCCCGTATTAGTGATGCAGGACAACGAAAGACCTGACAAGACCCTTATGCCCGTTTAGGTGCAGAACAGTAGGACGTAAAAACCCATTTCATTTCATTCATTTCATGTCACCCGATTGTTACTGAAATATCCCAACAAGAGTATATAATGTATTACTAATTAGTTCAATAGTCCTGTCTTCCATTTTTTCTACCTGACCTTATAATATTTATCAGAAATACTGTAATGTCTTATTTCTAATCTCGTTTATCACATTTTACGTGTCTGTTTAACTCGGAGGCTCCAAATGTTACATTGTTTTTCCATTTTCTCGATCATTCATTTCTTTAATTATTTATACTTCCAGACGATTATTATTTTTATACGCCCACACGATAGAGGCTACATTATTCAATTGATTTTTAAAAATTTCGAGGACGTACCCAGTGAATATTATGCGCCCGGTCGTATATGGTTATGCGTCCTTTGTCGAAAACTATGTGACCGCGAGAGAAGACCCAGTTTTTAGCAGGTTTTTGTTCCAAATTTGGTGGGAAGCGTTTGGGCCGTGAGCTGCTGAACCCTATTGAATTTCAGCGTTCTACCATTTTCAGTTTCGGGGTACCTCATCCCCTCTGCCAATATACCTTGTCAGCGCGATAGAGAAAAACGGGGTTTTAAAGGATTTGTTTCGAGTTTGGATTGATGCATCTTTGATTGACTGACCATAACCTCTATGACAAATATATCAACACAAACAATATACTTATAGAATAATACTTTATTTTAAATAAATACATGTATTTACAAATTTGTTTTATGAACATTTAGAGTTAACACTCTAATCAATCTCTTTTTACATATTCGTCAATATCTTCTGTATCTTTATCTTTAAAAAAAATTAATGTTTCTCTTTTCTTTTTCCCCTGCCCATCCCTTTCCCAAGTTTTATTTCTCAATCTGCTTGTTTTTTAGCACAGCAACAAGTACACAATTCTCTGAATCGTTTTCCCACGGAAATTGCTTTTATTTTTCTCTTTTTTGCCATCTACAGCTTTTACTCCATAATTCATCCTCTTCTCTAATTTCATAACTATTTCCGATTCGTCTGCCCCCCCCCTCCACAACCATCTCTCTATCTTCCTTTTCGTTGGTTTGAGTTTTTATCTCCATCGCGTCAATTTTTTCTAGAAATTCATTTATTTGTATGTGTCTTGATTTTCCGTTTCTGTGTTGTTTCCTTCTTTATAGTTTGTTTCTACCTTATATTCTGTCTCTATATCTTGTATTTCTTAATACTCTGTCTCTACATCTTTTACTTCTTTATACTCTGTCTTTACATCCTAAAGCCAGACTGACACTTACTCGACTTTTGGCCACTATTTTGTCGTGCCCATCAGTGTCCACATCGACACGAACTGGCACGACGAGTTCACGCATAGTTTGCGCATTGTTTACGTACTTCCCGCATTGGCACGACGAGTTTGCGCAAATCGGACGGTGTCGTGCCGACTCGAGTCGTGCCAATGGTGCCATGGAGTCGTGCAAGTGTCAGCCTTGCTTTACATCTTTATATTCTGTCTTTACATCTTTATATTATTGTCTCTTCATCTTTATTCTCTATCTCTACATGTTGTACTTCTTTATTCTATATCTCTACATCTTTTACTTCTGTATTTTCAGTTTCTATATATTTTACTTCTGCATTTTCTGCGTCTATATATTATTTGACTTATGCATTTTCGGTTTCTACATATTTTACTTCTGCATTATCGGTGTCTATGTAATTTTTTTCCTGTATTTTCTGCTTCTATATGTTTTTTCCTTTATACTTTGTTGCGGGCATATTCTTCATTTTCGGAGGTGGTCCAAACTTATTTGTAAGAACTGTGTCAGGGTGTATCTCTATTTTGACCTCTGGTCATACCAACAGATATGGACTGATACTCTCTGGTGGCGAAGTGCTGTTTCTATACAGGTCCATTAGAGCATATGGGCTCACTGAAAAATTAGAATAAAGATATGTAGATCAAAACAGGTGGTTAAAAATCGAATTCTGTTCCATCGTATATTATAAGTTTTAACATTGAATTCGTATTGCCAATGGCTCTTTTACGTGCACCCCAATGTGCACAGGGGGTTTCGGTTTTCGTCCCATCCTCACTACTATACATTGTCCCGTTCTAGGTTCTAATGTACCATATATGTAAACTATTTCCCCATCACTATCATGTTCTGGTAACAGGCCGTTGAAATACAACTTCGTATCTCTGTTCGGTTATGGGCGGAGGAGTCCTAAAGTGGAAAGCCGTAGGGTTGGGAATATATCTAAGAAGCATACCCGCTCTGTCCCGTACATGATACCCCTATATCTACGTATGGTTACTTACTTTTCTTTTGATTTTTTGTTGATTTGCAGCCGTCAGGAATGACACCTAATAATACAAATTTTCTGTTTGTCTTATTTTGTGCACCTTTCTTGTGTATTTCAAATATCTTGCCACGTTTCATGCAAAATGCTCTCCCTTCTCTTTTTAAGTATCCTGGTTCCAATCCATTCTCGAAGTATTCGGGACATGTTGCTATTTCAACGTCGGAAATAATGAATGGTTAGCGCGTGCGCGCTGTATCATACGGCCTGCCATGAGTCAACTGGCGTGGTTTCGATTCCCCGGTTGTACGTGGCAAGGAGTAGGATCGCCTGTCCAGCCTCGTGGGTTTCCTCTGGGTACGCCGGTTTCCCCCAACTGCTAAAGACCCCTAAGCGCAAGCGAATTATTGAAATAAAATTAAACCATATGTTAGTCCCGGAATGACATAGTTTGTGTCATGTGGTCGTTAAACCCTCCCTCTCTCTCTCTCTCTGGTCGGATGCTCCCATGTAGTGAGGACCCAATGTTTTCAGTCTGCCAAGCCTGATTGTTCTCTCTTTCTGTATAGAGAGATATAGGTATGGGGTTTAACTTCTACTCGACACAATGTCATTTTGGGACTAACGTATGTTTCAATTTTGTTTTAAAACATTTCTTGGGCGTATTGGTATTTAGCAGTTAGGAGAAACCCATCAAGGTGGAACGGGCGACCCACCTCCTTGTCACGTATGAGTTGGAAATGGACAGACCTTATGATATCACATCACACGGACGGACTAAATCACTGGATCATCCCCTCCTTTTGTATAGACCTAATGCTTTTTGGTACAGCCAGTGGCTCGTTTGATGTGAAAGAGTAAAATTATATCATTTTCATATTTCCTTACTACATCAGCTTCATGTGTCTCGTGCTTTTGAATGCCATATTTTCACTTAGATTTGAAAACACAAAATAAAAGACAACGAAAAGAAGGCGCGACAATCCACACATTCTGCATTGAAATAAATGTCGTATTAATCAAGAAATTAATCTTTTGTCAATGAAAAATTAGCGCCATGACAACGGCCGGCATTCATTTTCTTTGTATTATTAGCTTTCTTTTACTGTATAATAAACGAGACAGATTTATAGAAATATTAAAAATAGTTTACCTGAAGTCCAGACTCTGTACTTAAAATATTTTCCATATTTTTTCCGCTAAAATAAGCCTGTTTAGTGATAATATCGCTATAATATAGCCTATCCTTGATCGATTTGACAAGACAATAAGTTGTGATGTCATACTCATTGTGACGTCACAATGCATATAACGCCATAGAAATATATAATTGTAGCACAAATTAGAAATTTCCTCGATTCTGATTGGTCGAAAAGTGTGGTCGAATGGACAATAAACCCCCTCTGAATTATCAAGGCGAATTACTGCGTATAAATATTTCAGTGTACTTTTTTTCATTTTTGTGCTCCATGATCTTCCTCAACTCAAATCTATTTCTATGTATAACGCTATCGAATGTCGATTTTCATTGGCCATTATAATCATTGTAAACTTTAAAATCCCTTCGTATTCATTTGAGGGGGGGGGGATATTCTCCCAATGCAATGTGGCCTGTATCCTATTGTATTACAGGAAAGCGGCATATTGGTATTGTACAGCAGTGGTGACAGATGAGGTGACGTTCCTGATTACTAGGTCCTATACCTGAGTCATATAATTATAAACAATAACTTGGCCCCCGACATAACCAACCAATCTGTAGGCCAGTGGTACACCAGAACTTTATTTTGCCGGATTAGAAAAAGTTCTTTTGATATTCTCACTGACAGAATTATTATATCAGTAAATATTGAAATATTGGGGCTGGCGGGTAAATAATTCTCTCAATAATTGCAGGCAGCGTAGTAACCGGTGTACTTTCAATTGGTTGCAGAAGGGGCATAATCGCGAATGCACTAGCATTCGCTAACTTCTATGAAATATATATTATTTTAGATATGTAGGCTAATTCAAGTATCCGTAGGCGAACTAGCTGGGGGAGGTCTAACTTTCGGGCAATCTGACAGTTCGGGCAGACGGGTAAAGGTGAAAAAAAAATAATCATCACATTTAGATGGCAAAATAAAGGGCGAGGCCCCCATACCCTAAAACGATTAATAAAAATTGGTTGTTGGGGATTTAGGTTAGACACCTATGTGGTAAGCTTTTTTGTACCACATAGAAGTTGCTGGGATAAGCAGAAAAAACAAGTTTGTGGCAGTTAAATTTTCAAAATTCTCCCCCGATGGAACCGTCTCTGCGAATTGTAAACCATTGATTGGTTGATTGGAATTCCAGTCTGCAATCTTAATTAGACTATTATAGACCACTTTGATGCTGCTGTACTCATGGACTGCGGTCGTCCAATTTTCCCAAATTTTCTTCGAGAGTCCCTACACGGTAAGCTTCGCTCTCACAGAAGACCACCGCCGCCGCGTGTAACCCGAAATGTTTGGGACATTCCGGGTTCTGCCCCCTAACTGCCATCGAACCCGTACGCCAATGAACATAATGTCCAAAATGCTATATTCCCAAGTTGATCTTTATTTGACTGCTGCCATTTCTGAGGTCTTCAAGTGGGCTACTCGTTCATGACAATCCGCTCTTCCTGTAAGCAACCAGGGTTGGCGTGGACAGTGCCATTTCATATCTCGGTAGACGGCAACAGGGGACAATGGGTTTGGATTTATATAGAATTTGAATTAAATACATCATTTATTAGCACATTCACCCAAACAAAATAATGTAATCGATTATAATTAACTCCCTAAAGGATCGTTATTTCAAATTATGCTGATTTTAACCTTATATTTCAGAATATATAGAGCTAATTTGTGAATAAGATACTATTTGTAACAATCTAACATGACATTACAACATATGTCCCAATACTGGGATGCTGCTCATGACTATTGATAGATTAATTTACAATGCATTAATTGAAGAATTGATAGAAATAAATACAGTCATGTCTGATATTTTGATCTAATTTTTTAGACGATTAATATGTAGTTTTTCCATGGCAGTAAATGTTACAGTCAGTACACCAATTGTCAATGAACACGTGTTTGTCATGCAACATACGCCCGTATTTCACATAAAATAGGATTCCTGTCCCAATTGTTTTATGTTACAAAATGGTAGCCTCTATCGCGTAATAGGATGTCACGGAACGCTGATAATGTTTGTCCTCTCATGGTCAGAAATAATATACACACAATCTCTTAAAAGATATAGTAACCCCACAGAACTGAATTTGTCTTGTCCAGGCGCATTCTTGTGACTTATAAATTCCCATTACATGTATATTTATAATTTATGGTTTGGAACCATTTTCGACATATGAAACACTACCCTTTAATGGTTTAATAAATCTCGCACTTGCACGTTATCACCAAGTCGTACAATATCTTCTAAGTGATTTGAAGAACTCGGAGACTGAAGGATAAAACATGTATATCTCATCAAATTCTACGGCAATCAATAACAAATTGTATGTCCGCGAATATTTTGTTTTGCCTTAGTTTACTACTAAAGTCCAATAGTAACCAATGACAAAGTTGTATTACGACAAATCATTACTCAGATTATAATATTTGGTGGTCTATATCCAGATTGTGCTTAAGGGTTATCCCCCATTAACAACGAATCCTCTACTTGGCAGATTGTTAAATAAAAATATATTACATTGTATCTTTATTTGGCGTTTCTGAGATTCCACCCGAATTATTGGCCTTATTGTTGGCATTTTGACGTTTAACTTATGACGTCAACTGGCAGACTATCGCCAGTTAAGAGACGACAACCGTTATTTTTTTTTTTTTTTTTTTTTTTAGTTATGCTTGCATAATTACAGGCCCGGAACTGTGCAGCGCAGATGCCGTGAATAAATTCACTTGATTTTTATTTTTGTTGTTTATTACTTATTACTTCTATGTAGTTTGTCGTATCTTGTCGGATTTGTTTTGCTTGTGTGCGAGTCCTCCTGTACCTACCATTTGTGGTTGTTTATGATACTTTTAGCATATCCCAGTGCCATCGAACTTAAGCGACGATCATTTCTCAACTTATCTAACGCAAAGTCATAAAAAATCAACACAATTTGCAAGTAGAAATAAAGATGCGGTCTGAGAATGGCTGATGAATTCACGCGTATTTTGTGTATGTTTTTAATCGCAAAATTCTACTTGAAAATAGTGTTGAATTATTAAAAATGTATGTCAGCCTTGGCAAGAAATGATTACTTTGGCAAACAAAGAAGAATCACAGTAAGCGGGCATCGTCCGATACTAACACAATCCTCTCGCTTTTTATTCTTTCAATGGCCATCACTACATGAAGAATTGACAAATTATAGTGGGAGCTCACGTCAGGAGTCAAATGAGCGACTTTTGATCCTATGACATTAGGCATCGATTAATCCACTAGCGTTGACGTTTCTGGTGGTTTACCCACAGTTCCATGCACCAAAGGACCAAAAGCCCGTCGTAACAGACCGTTTCAATGGCTAATCCCTCACATCATCCAGAAGACGTCATTGATAACTACTTTTAGTGTAGTAAAGACCAGTAAAACTAAATTTTAAACTATAAAAACGAAACGAAATAGTATCTGTGTTTTAATCAGATTGATACTATGACGAGGAATACAATCATTTGCTAAACACGAACTCTGCAAGACCAACGCCAACATAATGTTTGATTAAAGTACAATATAATCAGTTTTTGATTTAGTAGCTTAATTTCTGATAATGCCTGAAATTTGGTAAACCTTGTTATCAAGGTCTAGGACCCTATCTAATCAGAAAGGGGGTAACCCCAACTCAACACATGATTACCGTGCTGGCTGCGTGTTTAAATGTGATACTGTAACATAAATTTGATTAAGGTATGATGTTCAAACTTGAGTCAGGGAGAATGTCATGACTGAGTTCGATATTAAACAAAGGCTAATTATATGCAATTTGATTGTTCAATGATTTGGTACACGATAAGTTTGATTTTATTTCTGCGTTAAATCACGAGTATAAATCAACAGTTTGGTCAATGTTTTTCAAAAAAGAAAAGGTGAATTTAATTAATTGTTATCACGTGAGGTTGGTATTACTCGCTCGAAGTCTAGACAGATGCATGCTTTCATAAAAATAGTAATGATGTGTTCACCAAGGCACCCAAGTTCCCCGCGTAATTGTACACAAATTTGATTTCATGAATAGGCCAGTGTTTTGGTTTCGTATTAAAAGATGAAAGTAACCGAATATTATTCACTTGATTTTTAGTGCAAACATTGTTTACTGTATTATAAAGAGATTACTCCATAATATGTGGAAGAACGTGGCGAACCGCCAAATCCTGTCGGAAATGAAAGTAGTTGAATTAAATCAACTATATTAAAGTCTCTAACTCAATATGCTCCAAAGTCGTACACGTTAAAACGCGAATTATTTGTCAGTTAAAATCACCCTTGAGGTTGTTACCATACTTTGAAAAGGTAGGTTTCTGGCATCCAACATTTAAGACAAAATGGACGTTTTACCGTTAGTACACGAATCGTGTACAATAGTGCGTTTCAGCGTCAATGGTAGCCAGTGACCAGAATTATTTAGGTTACACATATTTCTTATTCCACAACTCGCGTTAAATGGCGACTCCATGATGTATCTAGAGAGCACCCACAATAGACTGGAATAACCAGACACAAGAAATTTCTATTCAGTTGAGACCCATGCGATATTTCGCTGGACATAACTAAATTGAAATGAGAGTCAAAACGGAAACAATCGAATGTAAATCAATTCATATACAATAAGATTACATTATTTCTAGGTCCAAATATTAGCGATTTGGCTCCTTTAACACCATCTGTCTGTTTGTTATGCTATTTCGTCGAGCTGTAATTACGAACAACTTCTTTCCAGGTGGGTTAAGACGCAGTATTTGTCCAGTTTTTAGGGGTTTTTATATGTTAAATGAAGTATGGAAACAACCTCTAAAATCAACAGTCCATTTCTTATATTCAACATTTGCAATAATGACTTCTCCTAATGACCGCCGAATTTCAAGTCAATATCTTCGTTGTTGAGTTACAGCAATAAGTCCCCAAAATAGCCATTTTTTGCGTTATACCGTCTTACTCCAATAAAATGTTCATTAACTAAAATTAATAATTTTTTTTTTTTTTTTGTGGCCCTTTTTTGAAAATACCCCCTCAACCCCCCAGAAATTGCAACAAAGGGTTTCTCGACTGATTCTGATAGGGTTTATATGGAAAATACCCCCCATCCCCCAAAAATTGCAACAAAGGTTTTCTCGACTGATTCTGGTAGGGTTTAGTGTACTTTAAAGTTTACCAAAGTAGGACCCCGGAAAAGTGTTTTTTTCATCATGGCGTCAAAAATGGCCACCGAAACGCTTTAAATGATCATAACTATGAAAGTATCAACTCAAATTTCATGATCTTGGTTTCTTCCCCTAGGTTTTTGGGGATAAAGAACACATTAAGGTCATTAAAAATGATGTTGTGCTAATATGTCAAAAGTGGCCGCCCACACCTCCAAATGACAGCAAGTCCATAATTATTGACTCAAATTTGAAGATCTTGATGTCTATCCCAGGTTTCGGGGGACAATGAACACACTAAGAGAACTTTGGATATCACTGAGCTGTTGAATCATTATGAATCTGAATTCATGACCTTCAGCTGTCCACTATTATAAGTTTCAGAGCGTTCAGTTTTGAGTGTTATCCACCTCCCCAGTATCGACTTCTTGAGTGATGTTTGAATTGTCAGATTTGCTGATCTTACTGCTTCATTACTCCAGAACAGGCAATGAGGCCATCTACTTCCGTTCAAACAAGTAGTCAAAAGAATATAATTAATCTGTTGAAAGAAACATTAGGAGACGATGCGTGTAACGAGTTGGTCGTTGTACATGTCTACACAGGCTGTTATTCAACTTTTAGGCATCGTGAAAAAAGTCCGCCTACCGGAAATACGTGAAATCTGATCCTGTCATGAAGTCCTGTGATAGTGCATTCGCCCTTCAAAACAAATCTCAAGAGGAGATAACAGATCTTGACAAATACCTGATGGTTGATCTAATATAATTGGCGGCAAATCGAATGATACGCTATCATCACTGTGCCATATCATCATAACCACGAAAGTGGCAACTGCTGAAGCATCTGTCATTCCTAAGCGGCTTCCCCCAACATCACCTGCAAGAAGATTTCATAGCCAACTTGTATACTTTCAAATTATGGTATAGCCAGGGATGGCAAATGAAAGTGACCTAACTGAATAGGGAGGGAAACGGGGAAATGATCCGTTAATTTCAATTATGACCCAAAACAATGCTGTGCCTGGCCAACTGTTGAAAATTACCCAATTGCAACTGTTCCGAGGGGGTGGTGCAAGTTATGATCATTTGAAGACGTTTCTGTGGCCATCGTTGACGCCATCTTGAAAAATACACTTTTCCGGAGGTCCTACTTTAGTATGTTATAAAGTACGCTAAACTCTTTCAGAATCAGTTGAGAACCTTTTGTCTTCCAATTTTTTAGTGTGACGTTACGTGTACTAGACATTTTTACTTATAAAGGTTCGTCATCGTAACTAGAGTTATAGGAAGGCTTTCGCAATACCACTGTAAAACAGATTGGTTAAGAACACGGAAAGCAGTAGAGTCGGGTACATCGCCTCGACTCTTAATTTTTAAAAAAAAGTATTTTAAAGTGATCTGCTTAATGCAGAATTGACGGCGAATCCCATTTCAGCCTTTCGCAATTGATTTCTACAAATGTACACTTCACTATTTGGTTCCACAAGTATGATACATTGTTGTTTAGCATGTACATTAATCATTATGTCTGGTAAAATCGCTGATATTTTTTTTATGACCTATAGATCACAGTTACAGTTTCGTGGAATCGCGATAGTTTGTTCATGTTATTGAATTTTGGATGGTTGTTGACTTAAAATCATAGAACATTGTCTTTTCTTTGAAGTCAATTTAGGTTAAACGTCTAAGTTAGTTGATGAAAGTTTCGTAACTTTCGTGGTATTTTATACAATTTTGAGATATTTGATTGAAGTCTGATACAAATACAGTAACAAATCGGGTTTCGTGGGGTTTGACTGAAATTTATTGGGCTGTTCTACATAATTCAGTAAAGTGAACATCTAGGTTTACAGAATTTATTAGGTCTGTACGTTATTCGAGTTAGGATTATGTATTCAGCAAAGTGCATGTATTAACCTCTAATGATGATTCTTGTTAGTAATCTTGATATCGAGATACGTTTGTTAAAACTTGCTCGGTCACCCAAGACCTTTAATTACTCTACCGGTCAAGGTAATTCCAATTTTATGTTTATTTTAAACTGACTGATATTGTTTGACTAATCTTTCGACTAATTTATAGTATCACATTTATTAAATTTTGCCCTTGTCATCAAACAATTGTTGTAACTCTTTAGACAGAGTTCTAACCAAAAAGAACACACTTGTATAATATACAAAAATTGTATTAACATGCTACGTTTCAATACACATACAGGTATCGTTATGAAGCAAATAATGATTAGTTAAAAATGTTGTGGTGCAATATATAGATGGACACTTTGGAAGCCATTTAGCAGATAAAACAATAACAAATTAATTAAACAAGATGAAAGATGTAATATATAGACAACCAATCTAACTTTTCAATCTTGCTGGAATTTTAGAAAATGTCTGTTTAATACTGTAAATCAGTTTAAAGATATAACAGCATTAAATAAACACATCCGACATACGCTTTGGTGCCAGGAAAAACGTCTTTTGCATACATAATGTGGCTTGCCTCTAACTGTGTGCACATTATGACAATGAATTTGATAAAGGTTAGTAGATACTTCCCTAAGGGTGTGTGTCACGTTGTGTGTGCTGATTACATGATCGCAATACTATGGAGTTGCTCAAGAATACTGGGCCGTCTTCATCAGCCCGGCTAGTGCAGGAAAATTGGTACATCATGGGCTATTGAAGACGGACATACACCAGTGTACTATGAGGGAAATTGCATCCTGACAAATGAAATTAAATCGTGTTTAACGTCCTACTGTTTTGTTCCGACTGGGATATTGAAGACGGGCATACGCCATACAGTGTATTATGGGGGAAATTGTTGCCCGGACAGCAGCGCTATGGCCAACTATCAAAGGTTATTTTACGTACACGGAACCTCGGTTTTTCGTCCCATCCATGAAATTAGGCCTTTAAACTCCATTAATATTGACCGCCATCTAAATGTCAGATGTTGGGGTATATGTATGATATGTTTTTCATTTGGTGAATTTGTAGTCTCAAGTCTTTGTTGTCACATCACAAAGGGGACTTATCCGGTTTTGTTATGAGCAATGATTCACGAATGTGTGGAGAACTCGTGTCTTGTCTAGCGAATGCGACGTAATCTCGTTGGTGATGCATCTTAATGATGGTAAACAGATTGGGGAGAATAGTCTGTAATACTGCTGTCAATTGCAATTTTCTAAGACGAAATGAAATGAAATTGCGCTTGACGTTCTACTTCTCTGCATTTTCTAAGACAAGAATAGGTTTGAGTCTAATGGTTTTCATATTTTACATCTACGACTCTCCAGTCCATCAACAGAGATTTAAATAAATTGCAAAGATCGTAACAACCCTTTTCTTCTTTTTTTCATAAGCAAAAACGACCCAGTCACAGTTATATTGGGATGCAGGGAATGGCCTGATATTATGTTGTTGTTTGGTATACTTACATCTAGTTAAAACACCATTTATTATTCATGGCAAATACGCAGCAACATGTAAACTGAAATCTACATAAATCCATCTTGACATGCCCAACCACTCGGAACAAACTCCCTGAAGGATAGATGAATATCACAAGTCTTAACGTTACTTTCAATCTCAACTTAAAACTCTTGGACGGCTAATGAAAAGTTGACGTTGAGAGTTTTCTATCGTAATTAGCACAGAGCCTCTGTCGATGACCCGAAAGACAGCAATATTTCTTAATAACCTCATTACTACTCCGTATTGGAAATCGTGTTCCAACAGCGGGTTTGTGTCTTGTTGATTCCAGTATACATTGTAAGCTGGCCTTACGAGGTGGATTGTAATCCTCATTATATAAGAGACCAGCAACTAACCAAATGAGTGGTAAGCGTCTTTTAGTTATAAGTTTATAATCCAAAATAGAAAACAATTAAGAAACTGGGTAGCATATGATTTAATACCTTACAGATAATGTATGTATGTTTTGCTTATATGTCTAAAATATTTAGAAGCAAAGTTAGGAGAACTGAAATTATTTATATTGAAAATAGTATATTACGTATAGCTTTATATTATTATCACTTTCATTATAATTTGTTATGTATTAGCATTTCACTGAATTAACCGTCTCTGAATGTTAATAACCTTACATGGAAAATATGATATCTCTAAATGTTTACCTAACATGGAAAATAAAATGTGATGTCACTGAATGTTTTTGTACTAACCTGTCTAAATGTTTACCTTAAATGGAAAATGTGGTGACACTGGGTGATTTTGCATTAACCTGTCTCTAAATGTTTACCTTAAAAGGAAATTGTGATGACAGCATTCACATCTGTCACAAAGTATAGAATTCAGTTGGGAATGACATCGCAACGATTCGTGAAAGATCATCGTGGGTTGTAATCTGATTTCCTGATAAATAAATTGTCAGTAAGTTATGAGCATCGTGGGTGTAAAATAATATTAATGAATTGGTTCGATTATTTTCAAATAATGTTTAGGACCAAACGTGAAATCAACAAGAAATATATGGGTTTCCAAGTTAATGTATCTGTCATCACATCTGAGGAGGTTTTTTTTACCGATATCTGTACCGGGTTCCTTTATTTACATACAATAAGTTATTGTGTAAATTTTCAATGCAACCTCTTTCATTATGTTCGTATCTTGAAATATTGAAGCAAGACGAGGGTTAAAGTAAGGGGGGGGGGGGTCTAGGCAAATCTTGTCTAATGACCATCTCCATAACCAACACAACTAAGACATTGTGCATTGACAAATATTCGTGTGCTGTAAATTATAGCTAAATATATTTTAGTCTTAATCCATTCATGGCAGTGCCATGTTATAAAGATGATTTTGCTTGTCGTGACAGACAGCTAGAATTTTAGAGTTATCGCCTTTCTAGCTTTTGTAAAACCATGTAAATGGTGATCAAACTTTTGAAAGTGAAGATTCTATTCTTACCTGTTGATGGACGTTCTTTGACAATCCAGTTTGAAACCTTATGTTTGTTTGGAAAATGACATTCTAGTTTATGTCAGCTACAGTACATGTGTACTGTGTCTGTGAATATACGTTTGAATTACCGGAGTTTCGGTCCAAAATAAATATTGATTTAGTGACTTCCTGAAAGATCTAACTTTTTGGCAGTCACAATTTCTAAACTGCCGAGGAAAATACTTTTGTTACCCCAAAAAATATTTTCGAGAAATACTCAAGAGTATTGGTTTTATACCCATGGCAGAAGAAAAATCTAGAGCCTGTGAATTTGATTATTCTAAATAAACATTAAAGAGAAATACTCAAGAGTATTGGTTTTATACCCACGGAAGGAGAAAAATCTAGAGCCTGGGAATTTGATTATTCTAAATAAACATTAAAGACGCTAAATCGCTAATATTTTGGACCTAGAATTAAAAGGGCAACATTGGTTCGCAACACATATAATAATGTCATATGAATGTATATAAAATTTCTCAAAAGTTATGTTCGGCGAAATACGCCAAAAGTCTCAGTCGAATGACAGTCTCTCGCGTCTGATTATTCCAGACTGTCTACATCGATAGTATTTAGTGAGTTTCTCTAAAGATAAGAATATGACATCACCGTTTGACATGACTTGTGGAATATGTCCAACCTCGTTCTTCGAGTCCCTTGTTACAAATGACACCGAAAAGCATTGTGGTACACGATTCGCGTACCTATTGTAAAATGTTTATTTTGTCTTAAATTTTGGATATCAGTAAGATCACAACATCAATGTTGATTTAAATTGACAAGTAAATCATGTTTCCAGTGTCAAAGACTTTGGATCATATTGAGATAGAGACTTAGTTTCTTTAAATTAATTCAAACGTGATGTGACTTCTCGGTATTTATCACAATGGTATGGCCATTATGTAGTTTTCGGTTACCGGTACTTTTAAAAGGTCTTGATAGATGGTTAACCTATCGCCCCTGCTGTTTCGAATTATATGATGGAAATGACCTTATGGGAACCTTTATTCTTGAGCAGTTCACTTTATAATGATTCAATGTCACTATACGTGGTACTAAAGAATGTCGACTTTTAGCACTTCACACCATTTTAACCCTTGCTATCGTCCCAGGCAATCACTGAGGATCAATATAAATATTTGTGGCAAATGGAGGTTTTAAATACTTTATTAACAATGGTTCCATCTTTAAAACCATAAGCACTAAGCTCAATATTATATTAAAAAGTATTTTTCTGGCGGTAATGGTTGACCGCTGTGTTTTTTATATAGAACACGTATAATGTACGGTAACTTCTGTCTGGTCCATTAAAGGCCATTTGCTTTTCCGAAAAGCCATTATCGATAGAATTAATTTACTCAGACTCTGATCTCTTACCAAAGTGAACTCATATAAAATATTTAATTTCTTATTTATAGCACCACCATGAGACCATTACATGCTCATCTAAAAATCAATTTAAAACTTATCATGTCTTTACTGATTGAGTCGTTATTGGTTTGCCACTTTCAAAGAGAAATAACATCTTGGGGAATTGTCATCACAGCCGTTTTTATCACTTAGGTCGCACTAGGATCAGGACGGGGGCTATGGTCTGTTTAAAGCACAATCGACACATTTAAAGATTTAAATCGCAATGGCATGTATATCGATTATTATAAACGGATTCTGTTAGCCTTTGTTTCACTTGGTCAGAATTTGGTTGACATGGAAAATGGTAAATTAAGGATCAGTCATTAGTTCTGAGGGATTTAGATTTACAGCATTCCAGCCTTTATTTTAAACATATTTTATGCTGCGAGGTACAACACGTGTTCCCTGTAATTAGTCTCCCTTGGATATATATATGTAGCTTATTTATTTGATATGGATAAGCTCTTATCTGGGGCAAAAATAGATAACTTCTGTAATTCGTATACGCCTCGTGTGTCTTTTTTATAATGTTGTTTTGATTGAAAGAAATCCATTACAATATAATATTCAGTTGAGAAATGTTTCATAAGCTGGTAATACCTAATTAACACGCGATAATCGGTTCCGCACGACAGCGTTATAAATAAATATACTGATGTTTGCCTTTTAAAAGTTGACAGGGTTAGACATTTAAAGATACTATCCCATGAACAAACTGTGATTTGATGATAAAGTTGGACAAAAAACATATTAAAACTAATTGATTAGTTTGCTTCAAATACCCCTCTAATTATTTAATCCTAAAAAAAGAGATACTCTACGTCACAAGAGAGAGAGAGAGAGGGGTCTAACGTCCACTCAACACAAACTAGGTCATTTCGGGACTAACATATGGTTTTAATTTCATTTCAATAATTCGCTTGCGCGTAGGGGTCTTTAGCAGTGGGAGGAAACTGGAATGCCCGGAGGAAACCCACGAGGTTGAGAAGGCGCCCCTATCTCCATGCCACATACGCTCACACCAGGGTTTGAAACCACAGCCGCATGCCAGAGGTGACCGGCCAGCCAGAGGTCGAAGCGCGGCACTCTAGACAACTACTAGGCCATCCCAACCGAGCTTATTCTAATCAGTCTTGTTTGTTACGTGACTTGATCGGGGTGAACCTATTTTCAGAATATGTTTGATGTTTAGTTGATGTCTATTTACCATAAATATCGAAGTCTTAAGTAAATTCTTTGATTACCCCCTACCAACTTCTTTTTCCGTCGTTTAATCGCAGTTATACTGGACGTTTCAATCTCTCAATGTTCTCATGGCCGTTAGTCATTAGACCACCACATATCAAATTACCCTTACAGACACCCTTTCATTTTTGTCCCGTAGGGCGTTCCGTAGTTGGTTTTCAGCGAAAAGAGTGAGTGTCTCTTTATTGGAAATAACTATTCTATAAATTTACTACTTTAGTTAGCATTCATCTTTAAGCTATATTAGTGCATTTTAGTCACAGAGTTCGCTCCTTACAATGGAGTTAGCTTGTAGGTTGTTTTCTTAGAACAGTTGACTTAAACTACAGCTGTCTGTTACACATTTACGATTACAAATATAAAGACCACATAGTGATTTCCATTTAAACTGGATCTATAAATAAAGATGTATTGCCACATACATACCCGTTTTGCCCCGTGCCCAAATTTTCCAAGAGCAAAACCGCAAGGATCCCATAGTTTCGGAGCCCAAATAAATTCGTGGATTATTCTCCATCATTTAATCTAAGACTATGTTTTACGCTTAATCTTTCAATTTTCACACAACCGCTAGCCATTCGATCAACACAGACCAAGCTCTGCCAGTATCAATGGAATAGACAACAAACCTACGGGTTTCTAGTTATTTATTACCCTACATTTGCAATTTGAACGCCAAAATAATGGGGATTTTGTCAATGAATCCTGAATTATCGAAAGGATAAAAATCAAAACTACCATTTTAACGTCAATTAAACGTTCATTCAACATTTTCTGACGTAAATGCAACATAAACTAAATTTAAAAACACACTTATTCTTATTTTTTCCTAAGTAATCAATCATTTAAATTCACGCTCTCATCAACGCCAGATTAACCATGGTGGTGGCCCTGGGGCCAGGGACACGGGGGTGGGGGGATCACCGACCTTGGAGGGCCCTCTGAGCAATCCCGTCACTAGGTTACCGGCCGTTGGAGTCCCACCATACTCGAGGCCAGCAACTGAGATTTTTTGTAGGGAGCCCCCTAATGCGGGACGGGGGCCCCATGGTGCCCCGTGGTTAATCCGGCGTTGGCTCTCAGTATGCGGTAAACCGCAGAATGTTCCACTCATTCCCGCTGACGGACACCTTCTGTGATGTACTTCTAAATCTTTGGCATTTCGTGTCATTTGGGGTTTTCTGGACATCCTTTGAAACAAATTATCTTGAAAAAAGTTGCACTTGTGCACAATTCTAACACGTGTATGCCTTAATAAGTTATTTGACAGGATGATAGCATGACTAACAAAGCCATGTCATATATGTTATACTCACTTAATGGGTCATTGTATAACCGCTGTTGGCTAATTCAAACATCACGTGTCTGTGAAATTCCGTTTCAAGCATGGAATATTACACTGCAGATACATTTTTGATAATGGGTTGCACTTACTGACATAGACCCTGTTGATTTCTCCGAAAAGGAGCATTCCGATATTTCACATGGTGTCCGCTGATAAAAGGGGCTTAAGTGCGCAAATCAAGATCTAAAATGCACAGAAATATCCAGAATCGCTTATTTTTGAGGTTTGGCACAAAATAATGAGCTGTTACGAAAATATTCTGGATTTGCTTAACGGAATTACGTTAGTAGACATGACAGGCTTATGGCTATATCGTGGAATCTGTGAAACTTTCGCCAAATGAAAACTAGAGATAATTCATTGTTTTGATATACGTTTTACATAGCTTTATCCATTAAAAAAGAATGGAATGACTACTATAAAAATATGAGGCCGGATATCTCGTAAGTGAAATCTTGAGATATTAGCGCCATAAATCTTTTAAAATTCAAAATAAAACGTAGGGTGTATTATAATGGTTTAATTCATTTCATTTTCCCACACACTGTGTAGTCCATTAACTTCATGTCACAACAATGGGTATTATTAATTGATTGACTTACGCGGGGGAGAACAATGATATGTTGAAGGTTAAACTGTTACTATGCAATACTATAAATGTTGTTAATGGTAATCGGGGGTGTGAGTACTGTAAAACTAATTTCATTTGTTTAACGTTAAAAGCTTTACTGTTTGCTAAAGTCTTACGTATTTCTTTGCTTCAGTGGTGA
This sequence comes from Patella caerulea, assembly GCA_036850965.1. Classification (NCBI taxonomy): domain Eukaryota; kingdom Metazoa; phylum Mollusca; class Gastropoda; family Patellidae; genus Patella; species Patella caerulea. Next base: position 50,308,158 of record JAZGQO010000007.1, on the reverse strand, counting down.
GTCCATGAGGATGGAAGAGGTGCGCGGTAATAAGGGATTGCAATTTTTCTGGAAGGTTCTTCCCCGTAATTCGTCCAAAATGAAGAGAACGTGGAGAAGTAACCTTCATTGGGATAGCGATCATTCGACAATTTGCTTTCCGATGAATTGGGTATTTCAGTAGTACTTTGGGTGATTTTTTGATCGGATCGGAGACTCCTAAACTTAATTATCTTAAGTTTGAACTTAGGAAATATGCTATCCCCTACCAAGTTACTAACCATGTGATATCACACCGCCATCTTTATCAATTAGAGTTTCTTCCCACTACTAAAGACCCCTACGCGCAAACGAATTATTGAAATAAAATTAAAACCCTATGTTAGTCCTAGTTTGTGTCGAGTTGACGTTAAACTCTCTCTAGCTCTCTCTCTCTCTCAATTAGAGTAAAACAATTGTGCTGCCATTTTTGTTCCAGTCAGCCCAGTTTTTACAATAATAAAGTAATGCTTTTGACTTTTGAAATGAGTCTGAACTTTGTACCTCTAAAAGCTTGCATGGAATGAAAACCTTAACTCAAGTATATTTCTATATACTGTATCATGAGACTAGATAGTCTTGATTCTTTAGTTTCTATTTTTAAAATAGGAGAATGGCCGTTGCATCTTTTCCATTCCCGACAGCTTCGGTATTAACAAGTGTCTAAATGATCTGCTGCAGGCACAATGACCAAATCGTAAGTGCTGGTTAATGACTTTCAATGACTGAATACAGGAATAGAAATAACGCGAAGCATTGCTATATCCAACATCCATCATTAAATGTTCAGTGGTCTGATTGCATCAGTGTTATATTTTATTTTATTTTTCAATGTGACAACAGTATAATAGACTTCCATGCTAATAGTAATAAAATCAAGTATATAAACCTACGCGATGTACATTAAGGAATAGAAGCATACAAAAAAAAAACATAGAACAAAACAAATTAATCACAATAATACTTTCATGAAGAAATGGTACTATCCTTAATTTTATATCTGAGCATATACGGCAGGGTAAAGAATATATTCCCACCTCAGTTTGTGAAAGAAGAGCAAAAAGGTCATAATAGGCTCAATATCTAATAAACTCAAGTCTCTTGAGCGCTTACAACGGGCAATAAATCCGTATAAAATTGGCGTCAAAGTCTGCATTCCAATGAAACTATTCGACGATAAGGGCCAATACGGTACATAAATCTGTTTCACGATAAGGTCGATCATTACTAAAAGGTCTTTAAAATACAAAACAAACGTGACCATTACAGGGCTAAAAGGAGAATACAGACGAAAGAATGTAAACCGGTGACGACTGAAAAAAAGGATAAAATCCCACTTACGTCAGCGCAGATTTTATACAGGTTAAGTTTATTTTCTAAAAGAAATTATACGGAATGTATGGACGAATTTCCCCGCTTAGCGCAAAGTTAAATTTGAATCTTCTCGATCTATTGACAATAAAATTACATGGCTTACTAATGGTTGCTTCTCTTTTAGCTGGATAACTATCAATAAATCGATAGAACCATCCTCTATGGTTATTAACAGTTGATATTTAAAACGGATTATACTGTATGCAATTCATTTTATTTTCTAATGGACATTCTACATAATAAAACAACGAATGCACCAAGCTGCATAAATATGGTCAATCTGTAGTCATTTGAATTAAATCTATAGCCAATCAATGAGTTAATTATCATCCTAGATGATTTTAAACTGCTGATGTTAAATTCGGGTTTAATTCCTTCTGTCACTTGGACATATATACATACATACTAAGGGATATACTAAAGGATGTACTGATTGAATGGGAAATGTGATTACGCCTGTAAAAAAAGCAAAAACGTAAACAATTACTTCAATTCACGTCCGATGATAACGCTTTATAATCGATCATTTCACCGAATTTATCAAGAAAACATGCCACGCAAGGAGATAAAGGAATCTGGTTTTGGTACAATATTTTCGCTTTATAAATTCCCGACCCCCGTCCCCTGTCTGATAGCTTGATATAAAATGGAATTATGCGATGAAAATTATGTCACAGTGTATGTCACCTGTCTGGTAACACGAAACCTCACTAGTTTCTGGTTATTAGCTTCAAAAATCAACCTGATTGACCAGACAGAGGCCATGAAATATTGATTCGTGTTCCAAGTAACAACTTGTACGTTATTTTATCTTGTTTAGATTTCAGTGGATACATGTGGATTGATTTTTTTGATTTTTCGATTGGATGCCCATCAAAATAATACTTTTATCTTCTTGCCATGTTCTCTCGTCCTGCGATGTTTATATTAGGTTTTCTACTGGGTGATGTTTCTTGCACAAATCAGATTAGAATGTCCATCCACTGTGTGGAACTCAATTACACCTTCAAAGTAGGAGCGAATAAGATTATAGGCTAATCTTGAGTCCTGTCTGTTTTTGCTGACATTTCTATTTTACAGATTTATATTTGCTTAAGGCATCCATATCTTGATTTGATCGATTGGTGGACGTATTCGAGATTTACTGGCTTCGCCTAGTTATATACCAGATAATTAAGATCTAATATTCCTGTTCGCATCTTAAAGCTAAATTTGTCTCACTTTTTTTTATTTGTCATTTAGCTTAAACCCTGACAGAAAATTTGAAACAACATTACGTGCTGTTTCCACCTCGGTTTGTGTTTCTGGTTAATCAACCATTAGTTTATCTATTAACGCTTCAAAGAATTCCGAACAGCCCGATGACATTTACATGAACACAAGAAACTGTAAACCAGCTTAAATGTTTCCTTGTTTTTGACATATTGCCTAATAATGATGTTATGAAATACTACAAAAATAATAGATTAATTTGAAAATGAATTCTATAGATGAAACGATAGCAATATTTTCAGTAAAGGAAAGAATATCATTCTCTGTCGTTTTGTTCAATTATATAAGAATTGAATATACAGTGTTATCTAACATAATGTTAATAAAATACAGATCGTCATCTCTAAGTCATATTTATGTAACTTCCATTTGTTTGTTAAAATAACTAGGCTGAAAGGAAAGCTTTACGTATGCAGGAGAGTTACTTGGGTGTGTTTTTTTGGCGGGCGGGGGGTCGAAGGAATTATATATTTGCCTTTTTACGCAACAACTAATTAATTCAAATATCTGACATTTTGATATATTATATCGAGATTGAAATTCATAAAACGCCAGTAGCCAAATGAAATAGAAGTTCTGGTATCCGTTCTGGTCCCTTTAATTAAACTACATGTATCTCCATCTTTGATAATTGTATATCGCCCATATTGACAATCCATGACCATGCATTAGACCAATGGCAATGCTACATACGTATAATTACTTAAGTTATAGGGTTAGACACTGGTCTGAAACCTGTAAATACATGATTGCTGTATACACTGGTAATGAATATAAATATCTTGATTTGTCATCAATCTAATATTTAATGTAACCATTCCTTATATTGAAGAATAAATGAGAAAGTTTCATATCCCGTGTTTCTTCCTTTATAAATCTATCACTCTGTCTGTATCTCCTATTACCAATTCAATAAAATTCCGTTATAACAAAGTGTAATAAGATTCAAATCGACCCGTGAGATCTTCCCCAGCTGGACTCACTTGACATTCGTATGTAATATTGTTAAGTCTACATCAGTATCTCCCACTCTGTATATACAATGATCTAGTGTACCTACCTAGTGGCGTATATGTCAGAGGAAAATATATTTGCTAGTGGATGTTTGGAAAACGCAGTTAGCTTTAGTTTCTTTTCTTTTTTAATAAAGTTTAAATATCCATATCAATACACTTATGCATTCTAATTAATATCACTTTTCTATGTGCAGCATTTGATGGAATGGAATGTTTTGATTAAAAGGTCATTGTTTCATTCTGTTCAGTTCCTACCTTCCGATAGACAATTCGTGAAAACTTAAGCTATCTATATGTATTATAAGTTTATGCGATATGTCATTTGAAAAGCTATTTGAATAAAATGTTAACATAGGTTGATCGTGATTTTTCTGACAAATTAATAAACAAACGCCTAGAAGGCCCTCTGTTTCATTTGACGCGTATTCCTTTCACTCGCTTTCTCGGTGTATCAAAGAGATGATAGCTGAAAATTCATGGCCTGTGGTTGCGATCTTCCCATGTTATTTTATAGAATCCGATGCACTTGGACGTAAAGGGTTCCAGGGGTTTGTCTTACAACCAGCCGCTGCTTCTTTATCCTTTTTAACAACAACTGTTTTAATTTTCGGCTTTCGGTCGAAATCGCCATTATGCTTTATTAGTCGTATGTAAACGATATGTTAGTACATGCAGTGGGTGTTTAACTGGCCTAACGGGCCGAATGGTTGCATCATTGGGTCTGTCATGGAGTCAAGTGGCGTGGTTTCGATTCCACACTTGTACATGACAAGTACGGTATTTTGCCCAACCACGCGGGTCTTCTCCGTGTCCACCTATGAAATAAAAATGAACCACCATGTGTTAGTTCCAAAATTACCTAGTTAATTTATGTCGAGTGGAAGTTAAATCTCTCTCTCTTTCTCTCCCTCTGTCCCTCTCACCGGTTTCCAGTATTAAGGAAGAAAATCATCTCTATATTACTGCGATTGGAAAATTAGATTAGTTTTACGATGCATCAATGGGAGACACTTTATCGTGCATTAACGGGAGTGAAATAGTATATGTCTGACATACCACTTCATCATTCTTGCAAATATAACTTCCTTGTTTATTCATGTATTCAGAACAATGAAATATCTTCAAACATAAATTATAAATTGACGAGACGTAGTATCTACTTTATCCATTGAAAATCATGTTTTCTGCATCACGGACAAGCTTTTGAATAAGAAGTCAATCATTAATAACAGCGTGTGTTTACACTTATATAAAAATAAACTCAAGAGATTGTGTCGATATTGCAACTATAGAGAAAAAAAATGAATCAAAGACTAAATTAAGTAGAAAACACAAATAGATCGGATAAAAATCATTGCATTTCTATACTTTGTTAATACTAATAGGATATCTGCCCACTGACAACATGTTTCTAAGATTTTAACGCTTTGTAATGTCACGTAATCGGTCATAAAAACTGGAGCTAAAAGAAAGTCATCGTAAAATCCTAAGACGTAATATTGCTTCTTCCCGGTGTTATATTTTAGGATCAAATGAAGACGTGCCCTATTCGTGATACATAAGTTGATATTGAGACCCTGCATATTACAATCAAAGTTTTTCTTCACGTAAACAGACTCTAATCATGCGTTAGTTCCTGACGCAAACCTAAAATGCACCACAATCAAATATACAAAATCGGTTAATGATGAATCCGTGATCTCTTGAAAGTTATTAATTTAAAAAGGGGTTTAAGCAATCCGTAACTGAACAGTTCTGCTTCTTTTTGTTCGACATGTTAATTTAACTGGGTTGAAGGCATGTCTAACAACCGACATTTGATTTCCGCCTCCCATTAACAATATTGCAAGTGTGCCAGAAATTAGAGTTACAGAAGTAGAACAATCACGTTATACCAAATATATGCCAATTATGAATGACAATTGCTCTTTTCCGATGACTTTCATATGGTCTTAGGACAATCTCCAAAAATATTTACGGAATTGCTTCTTTAGGCATACGGAATATAAACTCCTTTTTGTATACTACAGTAAGTTTTGTGATTTTCAATAATTTTACTTTTCGATTGTATGGATGTATATTTCAGATGATATACAGCAAGATGACGAGCCTTTCGGCAGTTCAGTATGGCAGGTACCGAATTCTAAATATATTAACTATATTTAATATTGGTGGAAGGACGAATTTTCAACGCGTAGGCGTTACATCATATCGTCTGTCAGTGAGTCGAGTGGTATGGTTTAGAATCCCCGCTTATGCGTGACAAGGAGTAGGGTCGCCTGTCGAACCTCGTGGATTTTCTCCGGGCCCCTCTCCTAATAAGCCCTACGCGCAAGCAAATTAATGAAATAAAACTGGACCATATTTTAGTTCCGAAATGACCCAGTTTGTGTCTAGTGGACGCTAAACCTCGCATCTCCCCCCCCCCCCCCATTGACGTCATTAATCAGCTAAATAACTCAATCGTTCGATCCAATCCCGGGATTATTATCGTTCTGTATCGTTGCATTGATCGACCCCGATTGAAGAACCAGTTTTCCCTTGTAGCTGGAATAATATTCAGCATTCAGATGCAGTATTACAGGTTATAAATGAATAAATGAAATGGGGTTAAACGCCCTACTTTCTGCGCTGACTGGGTTGTTGAAGACGGACATTATGCGTATGAGGGAAATTTTTGTCCAGGCAGCGAGACAGACGTGCGCACGCTGTATCATGCGGCCTGCCATTAAGTCAACTGGCGTGGTTTCGAATCCCCAGTTGTACGTGGCAAGGAGTAGGGTTTCTCTCACTGCTAAAGACCCTACGCGCAAGCGAATTATTGAAATAGAACTGAACCTTATGTTAGTCCCGAAATGACCTAGTTTGTGTCGAGTGGACGTTAAACCCCATATCTCTCTCTCAGCGAGCCAGACTCTTGTTTGGAATTCCAAATATCAAGGGTAGGTTACGTGATTATTTGGACTGTCTTATTGCGCTGCACCGCCGTTTGGGCACTGTATCTATAAGGTTAATATCATTGTTGTTTTAAAAAACATGATCAATCCCTAGATTATAATGTAATGATTAAATATTCAAATTTTAGGATGAGAAGTATATGATAAGTATCATGATACCTATTGGCATAAGTATAACTGGAGCAATGATTATAATGATCATGGCCTATGCTGGAAAGATGTGCAAAAAACGAAGGGAAGAAGTCGCAATATCAACTTTGGAAAGAGTCATTCCCAAGGTAATTTTTGTCGCAATACCTCAATTTTTGTTTCGTTTCCACTTCCAATGTGCACTGTAGAGTGTGTGTACAGCTGTTCATCAATATTAACATCTTCAAAGGTTTCGAATTGAATGAATTAAAGTGGCCGCCCCAATTATATTTTAGTGAATGAAACTGGTTAACTATGTTTGAAGGGATGTTAGAAACAGTTCCCTTTAAATAACTGAAAGTATATAGAGTGATTTGTAACAGGGGGTCGCGCTAGTTTAGTGAAGGTGTTGGGAATGTCTGGCGCGGTTCACAATAATTGTCAATTATGAAGGAGGGAAGGTCAGTTTCTAGTCGTTCCGATGGGATGGAACGCCGAGGTTTCGTGTACACATTGGTGTGCCCATAAAATTACTCCAGGCAGTTGGAATTTCGAATATAAGAGCAGGCCGTAGCGTCTCTGCCAGGGCAAAACTCCCCTCGTAGCACATTGCATGGCGTACGTCCATCTTCATGCCCAATAGCTGCAGAAAAGTATGCCTCATTCCATTTCCAAAGTGAATGTGCAGCAGTAATGAATTAAAGTGATCGTCTCAAATATATTTTATTGAATAACACTGGTCAATTGTGTGTAATGGAACATTAAAACATGTTTCGTCATTCCCTTTAAGGTACTGGGAGTAGGTAGTGCATGTTTGTTGAAGTCAGCCTCCTGGTGTGATTGATTTATGTTCTAAATTCACTGATGTTTCCGTGTTAGGAAAACTATGTCTACGTGTTTGCTAACATGCGATAGTCGCGGTTATCAGATCACACATTACCAGTTGTAGTGGCGAAAATCATTCATCTGTATAAAATCTTGTTAATCAATATGGCGATCTACATCTGATCGGAGTACAAAATTCATCTACATTTGGTCGGATACGCAGTTACCGATTTAAAGTTCGCAATGACAGTTAATATAATATCTATGGACAGATTGAAAAACTATATTTAAAAAAAGAAGTTGCATAAATATCGCTGTTTTATTTATCTTCCATACAGCCCTTGTCATCTACAGTCACACTGGAAGACGTTTCAAACCTAATAAGTGATACTGATGACGAAGAATACTAAACAGCCTTGACAGATATTTTATAACTCCCTTGGGATTGCTTGTTATTTTTAATTATTCTATTTTGAACCTGTACTTTATTGGTTATTAATTTATAGCACTCAGCCAAATAAAGACTTGAAACCTTCCATGATCATTTGCAAATGTATTTAAAGCTTTGATGTCTCATTTAGGGCTATTTTTATCCTTTGCAAACTACAATATTCTGAAAGGTATATACATGTATCACCTGGAGAGTACCTGTATTTAACAGTATTTTAGGACTGGAGGAACTATAGTCGCTAACCGCTATTCATCTTGTTCTTTTTGTTCTTAGAGTGGCGCTCATAGAAAAAGCCTACGGCTCCGGCAATTCAAATCCGATAGACATTTAAATTGACAAGCTTGTTCTTTGAAGAATTCTGCTTCAATTCCATCCTACAGATTATTCTGGCGTACTTGAACATATTGTAGCTTAATTACATATTGCATTATATGCTACCCTGACTGTTGAAATTCGAAATAATAGTAGGTCATAATACCTCAAAGCAAACTGTATTATGTCTGTCTTCATTAGCCCAGTTGGTGCAGAAAAATAAAACGTTTTAACCTCAAATTTCATTTGTTGGTATTATATGCCATGTTTAGTGTACGTGGCATTTTGACATCATATTCTTACTCAACATTAATTTTAAAGAGGAAATCAATGTATTTTATCGATGCTCCCGATGACTGGGAATGATTGTTTTGTAGGTGGAGATGTATATGTCAGATAGTATAGTATAAATGTTGATATCATATCTTTCTTTTTGTGGTCTATATAAACCTTATCAGGCTCGTCTTAAAGACTTTCCAAAGGACCCAAATGTTAAGCATAATCTAGCATTAAATTCGTCAAGAACAACATTTTCGGTAGCTTAATTAGCTTCTGTCGCCCTGTTTAACACTCTGTCAGCCTTTCTACGATACTCCACCCCGGACAATGAACTATGCTGCCCTCCCCTCCCTGTCCCCAACTCCGCCAACTCGATTTAAGCATATCTAACATTAAATTTTTCTAGAGAACAACATTTTCGGAGATTTAGCTTCCGTCGCCCTGTTTAACACCCCGTCAGCCTACCTGTGGGCAATTTAACATTATGAACTATATGATTCCATCCCCTCCATGTCGCCAACTCCGACAATCTAATTCCAAACGAATATCTTTATTTTTACAGTATACCTTGTACTTTTGCATATTAAAACATTATATAAAATACAGTTTCATTGTGTATGTATAATTAGTGTTTCAGTATTGAGAAATTGTTGTAAATTGTATTATTCTATTGCAAAAAAAGAAATGAATAATAAAAATTTGTTCGTTTTGTGAAAAAAAAAAATATATAATACATGAAATTGGATTTAACGCCCGCTTTACTTCACCAACCGGGCTAATGAAGTAGCCATACGCCATGCAGTGAGTGCTAAGAGAGAAAATAGCAAACAGATGGGCATTTCCGCGTACTTTATAAGCAAATTTCAAATGCTACAATGTACACCAGACGAGACGCTTGTCCTTGCTTGATCCATCTTCATTAGCCGGTGCAGTATAATACGATTTAATCCCCATTTCATTTCATTTTATAAGCCAAACGTTCCATCCTGTAATACTGACAATAGGAAAACTAGACTTTTCACTGAGCTGGTTCCTTATCACTCAGTCGCAATGACAACTGCCCCACCCCCAAAAATAAAGTAGTTTAAGTAGTGAATTCGCTTTAACGTATATTTTGGTCATTTTTGAAATGATATTAAAATTTTCATGATAATGACGTTAAAGCCGGGTCAAATTTGCCAGGCCATTCACAGAATATCATCTTTTCAGGCAACTTTTGCTCGCTGTGTGCTCAGTCTGTCATAACTGCTGTTCAGACTATCGTCTGTGTTGCGAACGAGACCTCACAGGCTTGTTATGTGGCTTTCTTTTTCAAAAACCACATTAAGCTGGATCTGAATGCTACGCCTAAATTCTTTTACGTGTGAACTCATATAATCTAGATAGTCGATTCGGGCCAAAATTACTCGTTAAAAAATTAGTAATTAGTAGAACAATTGCTAAGTTGGGACATCAGGTATGAGCCCAGTAAAAAAAAAAAACATGGTATAATACCATTGTTCAAACATAAGCTTTGAGTGCATTCACATGTACCATGGTTTTCCATTTGTCTTTTTTAAACTTCCATTTATAAAAAAACTGGGAAATTAAAAACTTTAAACTTGAGTTGGCCATGTAACTTATTTTAAGACATTCATCTTTGTGAAACTTCAATCTATATTGAACAGTCAAATATAGATACAATTCAAAAGACACAATAATGATTAACTTAAGTAGGTTTTATTACAAAATTTAATCCTGGCATATCAAGCTTTTAGCTTTCATACTTACAGAGTATAGATACATATGCACAATAATAAACAAGGCACAACATGTAAATAAAGCATTTCAACATTTGATCAAAAACTGAATACAGAAAATTAACAAAATAATGAATGTTGTTCTACTTTGATAAAATATTTCATTTGATCTATCCAGGCTTTTCAATCTTTTCTTATCTCTAAATTATTTTTTCCAGTACATGTATTCAACAGGCATAATCTAAAAGCTAAATCTGCCTATTGCAGGTCTTTCTTTAGGCAAGAAATATTATCATGTTATCAATTGAACATAAATTATATATCCAGACCACAGGGTGGCTCTAATTTTAAGTAGATTACAATGGCGAGGCTGAGACTCCAATGATCAGTACAGTGGTTACAATCAACGCACTCAAAATATAGTGATTTGAATGAAATTTTCAATACATGTATATTCAATTTGCATTGTGTATTTTTGAAATACAGCGAAAACAGACAGCTCTTTACAATCAAAGCACTAAAATGGCCAGCTCTTTATCTAAATCTTACATAATGCCTCTCTTAATTTGTGTTCCTAAAACTAAAAATATATAAGAGAGAGAGAGAAATGGTGTTTAACGTCCACTCAACACAAACTAGGTCATTTCGGGACTAACATATGGTTTAACTTTATTTCAATAATTTGCTTGCGCATAGGGGTCTTTAGCAGTGGGAGGAAACCGAAACGCTCAGAGGAAACCCACGAGGTTGAGAAGGCGCCCCTGTCTCCATGCCACATACGCTCACACCAGGGCTCGAAACCACAGCCGCAAGCCAGAGGTGACCGGCCAGCTAGAAGTCGAAGCGCGGCACTCTAGACCACTAGGCCATCCCACCCCCCCCCTAAAAATATATAAGACATTTTATTTATTTGACAACAATGATTCCCGTGAGGATACAGTTGACATCCATACATACAACTTAACAGCTAAATAGTTATTGGGAAAAAAACAAGCCTAGACAATGAAGATGAACATTGCGCCACATATTTACATAATGATTTCAATTCAAAAATAAAGACAAACAACTTCGAAACATGAGCTAAATTAATTCCAAACAAATTTACACGAATTCAAATATTAGAACGTCATAATGATTAAAAATTTGACAAAATTTTTTGTTATTTCTTTAAAAAAGAGAAAATGTAAAATATAGATTATAATGAAGATATGATTTAGATGTTGGTGTAATAACATACAGATGAACGTAATAAATATCAGTAAGTTAAACTCTTGTTAATAAAATGATAATGCTAAATCTATCTTCTGTATTTCAATACTTTTATACTCTCTCAATTCTAATATCTGTAGTCGGCTTGATTCACGAAGAAACTAGCACGTATATCATACTAAAAAAACAAAAAAAAGAAACAATCGTTAAGTTACATTATTGCCGAGATTATTCTATTAATATAAGGGAATAATGAGCAGCCAAGGGACACAACACATAAGCATTGCATTATAAGATCTGTTATAATGTTCAGTTCCGTTCTAGTGTCAATCCTGACAATTTTTTCCTTATTTTGCTGATTACTAGTGTTTTAATGTAAGTGAATTAATACAATAAAACATGCTGCATGTTAGGCTTGAGCTAGGTTGTACTGACCACAGATGATCTGGCTCCAAGTTCACAAATTTCCAGATTCAAGTTAAGAATTTACTCAAAGTTATTTTAACTCAGATATACTATATAGATAGTCCTGTATAAAACATTTGTTCTTTAAATGTATCACATATATCATGAACAATCTATGTGCAAAGCTTTGTGTTTGTGGATCAAAGATATTACTCATAAACCGTGATTGAAAGTTGAGTCTGAGAATGCTTTGTGAACTCAGACCTGATAAATTTATCACCACAAGGTTGACATCCATTGTTGATGCAAGGGAGATAATACAAATTAAAGACACAAATAATACTTGTGTTTATTTGGTCCCCCACCCACCTGTCTCAAATTAGGTTTGGTCTGCTTAAATATAACCTAAAATACATTTTTGGGACCTGGGTAATGAGAAGAAAAAGCTTACGATCCCTTGATTTGGGATTAAAAATACTGGGTCAGTAAATATGGCAATTTAAATAACTAAAACCATGACAGAAAGATCGACTAACCTGTATAAATAATAAAAGAAAGAAATGAGGTAAAAGGCTAGTTTAATCCATCCCTCCTTCTGGGCTCTATTTAACTCATCAGCATTCATTATAGATGTTGGATCATATAGACCTGGTACAGACATCACAGGTCGAGACATATACCTAATGACAAAAGAAATAATATACAATATACAGAGGTAAATTGATACAGTTGAGTCTATTGTTTCTTAAATTTATCATTATCTCTGTTTAACTAAGTGTGAAAATGTTTCATTTAAAACGATGGATAATGCTACATTAGGTAAAATTTTTCCTATATGTACATATATTTGCATTATCTGTATTCTAAATATTTCTTATATTTCTTTATGATTACATTGTAGCTATATGTAAGTAAAACAATCCTTTTGAAGAACAAAATGCAGAGAGATTAAAAATGCTATAAATCTGTTTCAAGCTGACAGCATGCAAGTTATAAAATTGATATCAAAATATATATACCTCCTTATATGATATACGGCTAATGGTAAATTAAATATTAACGATCCAAATTGAAATGAGAATAGAAATAGTGTTGTAAACAATAGATGTATGGCATATTCCGGCAAAACAAGCTGAAAAAAAAATTATTATTAATTAATAATTTGATCTGATTGGCTTCATACTGCTAACTGGTAACAGTGAAAGGACTCTTTTCCTTGACTACTTATTGCTTATCATTAAAACTCAATAGAGTCAATAGGCATCCTCGCTGTTTATGATTCATGAATTTCATATCAATCCAATGAAAACTTTAGTTGCAAGATCATCCACAAGAATTTTCAATGTCATTGTACATAGTAACTCCAACAGTGAGCAATTATAATCAAAAATGAATAAAATTTGTCACAGGCTTGAAACATTGTGCAGTCTATAAATAACAAGATTTTTCAAATTTATCAAGGTCTATGAAATCATCTTCTTCATATCATGACAAAAATGCTGATAAATATTAATAAAACTTCCCGATGACAACAATTATACATGTACAACTGCATTTTAAATGTTAAATAAAAAACAATAAAATTTATTTATCTTACTGGATTAAGACTAGAACACTGATCGATTGGGTTCTTGTAATCTGTTTTCAGTTCATCAAAAGCAATTATCTGGAAAAAAAAGTGTCCCATCATTAATTATTATTAGATAAATATCCTCCTGTGGCCTGTGTAGGAACTAGGAAGAGAGAAAAATATTTCTGTGAAATCAAGGGTGGATTTTCAGATATGGCTTGCCCATTCAATCCATGCTAGAGTTATAAGATGCAGGGCCTGCCAAGTGACAGCACCCGCCATGTGATCATGTAGCATAGGGCTACTTATGCTTCTAGTCCAGATGATGAATTGATTGACAGCATCATCAGTGATGCTGTCCAATTCAAAAGTAGGCTACTAAGTAGAAGTAGGGTTTTAATAATTTTGTCAATTTGTAATTTGTAATACTACAATAAAAGTTTGGCAGGCTGGAGTACCTTTGATTGAGGCAGAACCACAATATCTATGTCCTAGCACTTGTAGCATAATATTTTTGACACTGTCATACTCATAAGCCTTTCTTACACGCACTGTAGTCTTAAACGTCCATCATTCTTCCCCACGACTTAGCTAATTATAAGCTAAATTCATAAATAATTGTGTTTACAAAACACGTTTTCTTAGTTGTGGGGTTGGTGGGGAACAACATATTAAAGCCCCAATAACACTCTTGTTGTAACTGAAAAATATGTCCCAATCTTCATTCTGGTCAACAAATCGTACTATTTTAGAATATTCCAATTAAATGATGATATAAATTTCTTCTTAACACACCAAATTTAAAAAATTGGAAAAATTCAACCAATTGATTTGAAAAGTCTAACGTAAACCTTTTCAAATGTGACTTGGATTTTACAATATTTTCGAACGCTCTGGACAAATAAAATAGGTTGTAATGGATAATTTACACAACAGGTAGGACATTTAAGTGTCATTCCATGAGAAAACCATGCAAAATCATGCAGAATCGGGAAGGTGGGGGGTCGGCAGATCGAGTTCATCTTGGGGGGATTTTATGGACTCCTTGAGACTACTTCACAGCCAGAAGAACCGATCTCAAAATTTAACCGTTATTGAGATACAGCCTCGGGCTGATTTTTGGCCAATTTTGCCCTTTTTCAGGTCAATTTTGGTCGATTTTCAGCCACTTATTCTGGTGAGTCTATGGTTTGGATGAAATTAGTGGTGGTTGGTGATGTTAGTGGGGGTCTTCCTGTGCCCCAATATACAGACCTTAAGGTCACATCTATTCTCTGGGAGTAATGGTCAGCAAAAAGGTAACATATGGCGAATAAAGTAGAAAATATACACCTTCGAAGATTAGCCCTATTTTCTATGATGCGGGGGTGGGTCAAAATATCGAAATGGTTTTATGCACAGCTTGACCCCCTCTATTGATATAAGAAATAAAATCTCTGTCACCTCGTTTCATTCAATGCGAAATCATATGTCAAAGTTGGTGAATTTTCCCTATTGTAATCTCTGATTCTCTATGAAATGGTCAACTACTTTCATACATGGTAAGTCAGCTTTCTCCAATTCTTTGCCAAATCATTCGCCCATGCTCGCTGGTAGCAGCAGTAAACCGGCTCGAGCAAAACTGGTCTATTTGATGAAGCTTGGTATCCAATGCAAGATGGCCGCGCCCGGGACCGCAGAAAATTGAGGTTTTTCTTCATTTTTGGCCATTGAATGTGGCACATATCCCACACATGAGAACTAAAATGACTTCATCCAATTGAAAGACTGTACTAAAAACATTTAAGTCCACTCTTTAGCACATTACGTAGCAATAAGTGATGTGAGAACCGAATTGGAACTGATTTCTTGACGTATAGTGGAAATTTTGACCTTAATGTGCTGCCTCTTGCTACCGCTTGGATTTCAAACGCAATATTCACAAAGGACGTAAACATCCCCTGTATGGTACCACACCTAAGGGAAATATATAGAAAAACCGTGCTGTGTCACTTAGAATCAGCTAAGTTTAATGAAATACTATTGAAAAAAGAAAGGAATAAAATTGTGTCTTTGAAATATCAATAAAAACCTTCTATGTGTGCTTGACTACAACTAATTTAGCAGAAAAGAGTTGTGCGGTATATACACAATTGGCCGAAAAGAGTTGTGCGGTGAACCTCTAGTTGACTGGGTAAAGTCATGGGCTTTAGAAGTCCTCAAACATGCTGCCTTGAGTCTGATATAGCTGTAATACTTTTACTGAAGGTGCTGTTAGTTTTAGATATTTTTTTCTTCTATTCTAGGTACATACCGGAAATGTGATGCTGTCCCTAATGAGGAATGGACCGTGAAAAAAAAACAGGCTAGTTCTTCAAATACATAATATGGCATGGGGTCCAAAATTCAACTTCATCATATAATCATTTTCAGAGCCCAAAATGGATCTTGTCAGACCTTGTAAAACTACATGTGTACATGAAGGGGAGTCAAAATGTTGTATCAAGCATATTTTGCAAAATTCACTTTTTTGCTTAGTCAGAATGAGAATTTTCTTGCGCATCTTTTCATCTGGTTGTCGTATTTCTAAGCCAATAAAAAGAGGGTTTATAGATATTGTTTCAAAATGTTGTATATGGGGTGTTCCAAAAAAAGAAATTATTAAGAGCGAAAATGTTGTATTTTCTTGAAAAAAATCAACTTTGTGTCTCACTTAAGTAATACAATCAAATGAAATATAGCCAGTAGTGTTTTATGATTAAATACTTATTATTGAAATTATTGTCTAGGCTTACTTTGTGAAATCTATGAAATTGAAGCAGGTAAAGGTGAATATTTTCCGGAGATACGTCTTTGCTGTATAGAATTGCAAATAACGAGCTTTCACTCATTATTTCTGTACTAGATGTTGAGCTTGATATGTGCAGGTAGTTACATACTGTTTAAATGGCTACACATGCATTTTGTCAATAAATATTCGAGAAAAGCTTCAGAAATATGACCTTTTACATACAACATTTTGATTCTTATGCTTGTCCTGTGCTTGTTTAGGCTCTCCTAGACGATTTCCCAAAATCCAGATACGACCTTTTGACTCCCCACCCACGATATTTCTACCAGGGGCCACCTCTCAAAATATCAACCGCAACGTATATTTGCCATTGAAAATTTTCTTGTATCTAGTCTCAGAATGATGGACTGGCCGGTAACAGGGACCAGACTAGTTGATCAGTTGGACACTTGATTTGTAAAGAAAATTTTTCAAATTTTGATCCATGCAAATACTTAGAAAATAAATTTAGTAAATTATTTTATATGGAATAAGTTTAGAAAATTGTTTTATGTGGTTTGAAATTACTGTTGGAACTGATGACATCCCTCCCACTTTTGGCAGTTCTATGTACTAGTAGCTGTTACAGGAAGTGGTGGCGGTGTTTCAATACTGCTACCCATAGCTGCAGATGATGTAGTAGCAGTAGATTGATAATAGGTGTTAGAGGCACTACCAGTAGCTGCAGATGATGTAGCAGTTGGATGGATGTCATCAGTTCCCACAGTAATATCAAACCACGTGAAATAATTTAGTTTTAAAAGGCCTGTCAAGATCCATTTTGGGCTATGGAAATGATCACATGATGAAGTTGAGTTTTTGACCCTATACCATATTATTTATTTGAAGAACTAACCTGACTCTTTTTACAGTTCATTTTCTCATTATTGACATTGTAACATTTCCAGCATATATTTAGAACAGAAGAAAAAAGTTCTAAAATTAACAAGCTAGCCCCCAGTAAAGGTATTACAGCTATATCAGACTCAATGCAGCTAGTTTGAGGACTTCTGAAGTCCATCGCTTAAGTCAGTCAATTGTTGTCGATTACACATACAAGATTTGATTTTTTTTAATCGATATTTCACTTACCCCATGCAATAGGAATAAACAGAATAAACAGATTCTAAGTGACACATCAAGGTCTTTGTATGGATTCCCCTTATGGAATATTCCGTTTGTAACCGAGGCGGTAGCGATGGGCAGCACATGTTACCTTTCCATCTAAACTCGACGAATCAAGATAAGAAAAATACACTTCGTCAAGAAATCAGCTCCCATTCGGTTGTCACATCACATAATGCTATGTAATGTGCTAAAGGGTGGACCTTAATGTGATGTTCTTATATTAGTACACTCTTAGTACACAGCACAGTCTTTGTATGGATTTCCCATAGGTGTGGTACCATGCAGGAAATATTTACGTCCTTTTGCATTTGAGATCCAGGCGGTAGCGACTGGATCAAAATTTCCACTTCGTCAAGAAATCAGTTCATTTTCGGTTCTCACATCTCTTATTGCTATGTAATGAGGTGGACCTTAATGTTTTAAGTACAGTCTTTCAATTGTATGAAGTCATGTTAGTTCTCGTATGTTGGGATATGTGCCACATTCAATGGCCAAACATGAAGAAAAACCTCAATTTTCTGCGGTCCCGGGCGCGGCCATCTTGGATTGGATACCAAGCTTCATCAAAGTGACCAGTTTTGCTCGAACAGGTTTACTGCTGCTACCAGCGAGCATGGGCGAATGATTTGGCAAAGAATTGGAAAAAGTTGGCTTACCCTGTATGAAAGAAGTTGGTCATTTCATAGAGAATCGGAGATTTATAATATGGGAAATTCACCAACTTTGACTCATGATTTCGCATTGAATGAGCCGAGGTGACAGAGATTTTATTTCTTATATCGATAGAGGGGGTCGAGTTGTGCATAAAACCATTTCGATATTTTGACCTACCCCCGCATCATAGAAAATAGGGTTAATCTTCGAAGGTGTATATTTTCTATTTTGTTTGCCATATGTTATAATTTTGCTGACCATTACTCCCAGAGAATAGATGCGATCATAAGGTCTTTACATTGGGGCACAGGAAGACCCCCACTAACATCACCAACCACCACTATTTTCATCCAAACCCTAGACTCGCCAGAATAGGTGGCTGAAAATTGACCAAAAATGACGTGAAAAAGGGCAAAAATGTCCAAAAATCAATCTGAGGCTATATCTCAATAACGGTTAAATTTTGAGATCGGTTCTTCTGGCTGTGAAGTAGTCTTGAGGAGTCCATAAAATCCTCCCGAGATGAACTTGATCTGCCGACCCCCACCTTCCCACCTTCTGCATGGTTTTCTCGTGGAATGACTCTTAAACATCTAGTACTTAGAATAAGAGTATTATTTATTTTCTGGGGCTACCAAGCCAGCAAGAATGTTATTGTCCCTTTAAGACGGGTCTCTTTTATTATCAGCATATAGTGCACAATTTAATTAGGTTCTTGGGAATTAACATGCCTGAACAAATATTTATACGAATCAGATGATGATATTGAGTTGAGTCATCAGAATCAGATGACGAGATGTTATGATTCGGTCTATTTTAATGGCTCGCTGTTTTACTGTTGTAAATAATGACAATATCATACAATTAAATAACAACACAGATATAAGATATAAAGGCTTACATGAAATATCGCGAAAAATATCAATACTGCCGTCAATATTAATGCCACAATGTAACAAAATGCTGCAAAAGTAAACGCCATTGTTGATCATTGGGACAGATAACTCTACGACATACCTTGTCGACAGGTACATCAGGGTGAAGACCACAGTTAATTTTGCGGTATGAATGAATGATTGTCTGGCGAAGAAACGTCCGCCTTCACGAAATCCATACAAGTTATCACATTGAATTTCTTCTATTTGGGTAAACGTCCGCCTTCACGAAATCTATACAAGTTATCACAGTGAATTTCTTCTATTTGGGTAAACAGAATTTATAACTCTCCAAGAAACATGGCCTAATTAAATTTATTGTAACAACATAAGCATCTCAGCATAAACAAAATTCTGGGCCATGGTCAATCTATTAATTATTAACTGACGAAGTGAGATTCGTGTTCCACGCCCGAAAACCAAAATAAATAGATAGCATATTATTGTAAATATATTGCACATTCATCTTTTTGTAGAGCACATAGAGCAATCAAGATGTTCATCTATATGCAGAGAATGCTTAATGCCACCTATTGTTGTCACAAATTAGTATAAAAAGTTTTGTGTCCTAATGCAATGAGCAATCAAATTAATTATCTGTTTATATTTAGCTTATATGTTAACCATCAAACTCAATTGAAAGCAGAATTATTGTTCTAATTGTGTCACTTATTACTACTACCTGCCTTAAAAAAAACATCCTCCAAAAGGGCATTTGACAGGCTTTTTTGTCTCGCCAGTGTAACCAATCAATTGAAAATTGCTTTGATACCTTTAGGTTAAACGAATTGAGGACAGACAACAGCTGACGACGAAGTATAATAACAGTTAACACCTAAAATAGATTGACGCATGATATTTGGATGATCTACAAAACTGGCATAACTGACTACATTGGCTATATACTTATTTTACTCGGTGACAAATTCTTATCGAGCAGGAAACATAAACGGTCTCACAAGGTAGTAGGATAAATGATTATAAAAGAAGACCCTTTCTTGTGGAGAAAATCTCCTTGGGGAACCAGTACAATTTAGTCTAAGTGAAGTTTTGATGGTACGAGACTAACAATTTTTCGAGCGGATAGTGCCTTACGTTTGTCTCCCCACCCCTTCCCCTTTAGCTTTTAATGGGATGAGCTTCCTCACCCCGTTATTTTTCACCTGCCAAATTTATGGTAAAGTTCACAGAACATTCTTAGAATAAGTTAAGAATTTATTCAACTTTCAAATACTATTTATGAAAAATATCTTCGATCTCGTATCACAAAACTATACTGATTTATTTGTTACATTAAAATAACAAAAGTTTTATAAAGGGCTATATTTTACTTAAAATATAGCGAACAATTTTGAGTAATTTCTTAACTTAAGTCTGAGAATGCTTTGTGAACACAGAGCCTGTACAAGTGCCTACCATTGTCCATTACTGCTTCTGTAAATAGCAGATCTATACTTCCGATTTTACACAATGGGGGTATATGAAAAAAGACAAATTTTATTATTCATTTCTTTAATAATTTTTTAATACAAAGAAATTTTTTATAAAACAGGAGACATGTAAGCCTAGATGGTGGAAAATATTTTCTCTCAGTCAACTCAATGTCATTAATTCAATTTCAATGAAATAAATACATATATTTAATAAACTTTTCAGTCTCCACAACTTTATTAATATTATTGACCAAATAAATATATATGTATTCAATAACCTTATTTTGGAACCAACTTATTTTAGGTTTTTATCAATTGAGCAATGGTCTTCTAACTTCTCCTATATGCCAAGGGCAATAATCTCACTATAAATTTAACAGATTTTAACTGTGAAATTAGACTGGGAATGTTTATATTGGACTGTGAGCAAAACAAAGGTAATGCACTACATGGATGGTGTGATGAGTGAGATAAAGAGAGAGAGGGAGAGGGAACAGGGAATCGATGCCATGCCAACTGACTAAATGACCTTTCCATCATCCCCCCACCCCCCATTAGCAAAATGAAGTGAACTACTAAAGCTCTAAATATGGAGAAAATTTGCATAAGTTTATAAACATAATCTTGTTACTATCTAGTGTATACATATGCATGCATGCTAATTTAGGGAAATATGTATTAACTCAAATAAACAGAGCATAAATTACATATCAGATGCAACTATGAAAAATAAATAAAAATATACTAAACAGTATACAATTATCAACTAAAAAATACATCAATAGGAGTAAATATAAAAGAAAGCAATAATTTAATATGTAGTAAATCATAATAATAAAATAAAGAGAAATTAGACCATGCTTGGCTAAATAATACATAACTAGTACATGTCTTACTTCTATATACACCATATATTTATTTATTAATTCTTAAAAATCGATTTTTTGTAGCAGTACTATAAAACACACCAACAGATTTTTTCGTAGCAATAGTATAAAATTATTAACCAAATAATACATACTTTACCATAATAGCAGTTTTTAGAAATAAATACCAAAGAATTTTTTGTAGTGATGCAATAAAACAATCAATTTGATTATTCTACAGAAATACTATAAAGATTATCAAAAGATGTTGTTGTGCATACTAAATGCTTTTTAGTAGCAATACTACTGTACATACCAAATGATTTATAGTAGCTATACTATAAAACTTCCCAAATATCTTTAGTAGCAACATTATAAAATATAAGAAATTATCAATTTTTTTGTATCAAAAATATGAAACTTGTCAAAAGATCTTAGATCTTTGGGAGATAAACCTACATTTCGATTTTGGTCAAAATTGGATAAAAATTGTGACCTGTAGAGTGTCCACAAACACTATATTAGTAAGTGCAGGGGGACTACACGAAAAACAAAAACCTATAAGATTGACCTGCGGAAAATATCAAATCAAGTGAATGGACAGACATTCTGACTGAGGGATGTCTAGGGGCATCAACAATATACGTTTTTAAAGTGGAGGTATAAAATGATGGAGTATCATGCTTTATATTTATCACATGTATAACAACAGAAGACTAAAGTACACACACACAAAAATATTTGCAGAATTGTATATTTTTAATTTTATTGACAATTATAGTCGACGACTCGTAATTTGATTTTGTGTTTTAATTAATATAAAATATATACATTGTAAACAATAACGTGCATGTATTGCATACTATTAATATTAAAATAAGGTTGTGACCTAAAATAACTATTAGGCCATACAAAATATATATCCTGATTCTCAGACAATCCTTGCCAGAAAACAGAGGGGAGACAGAAGTTTTTTTTTCTGTATGGTTTTTTTGTCAAACGAGCACAACTGGGCAAAAAGACTTCACATTTCAAGATCATCATGTTATTTATAGGAATGACTGATTATCCAGTATCATTGATGATTGTCAACAACATTATTATACTTGATAAAAAAGCCTACAATACAATATTTGGATTCATGCAGATTTTTTACTTCCTGTAAATGGGCTAAAACACTAACATGCAGTAATTTAACATAAGATTTTTTTAAGATCTTGGATATTATTTTGTATGTGGCCTTATTCACACTTTCATACTTTGACGTTGATAAAATAAAACATAAGGAGTTCCCATTAATGATGCCTCTTTTCCAATTAATTTTTCACGAAATTCTTCATCACTAAAGATGCGAATGGCTTCATCATCACACTCATACCATCCTACACTGTGTTTAGTAGAATCGTCCATTAAGTGAGCATTTGGTCCATCAGAACACATTTTGATATTACCTTCGTCATTTGACTTTACCTTTACGTAAGATAGATAATGACCAGATGTAATAGTTGTACCAGCATGTGTAACAATACCATACAAAGAGTACCTGAAAAGAACATAAGATTGGTTTCAGGACTGCAATTTTTAAAATTGATTAGGTTGTCAACTAGCCGTTTACTATATTCCCAAGAATGAAACATTTGTAATTTTTGCTACCATAACTAATTTCTGCATTGCAAAGCACAGATTAAAACCTCTCATAACCAAATGAGAGAGAAATGGGGTCCAATTGCGCAAACAAGGTCATTTATTTCAATAAATTACTTTCAAGCAAGGGGACATTAGCAGTTACAGGGTCTGGAAAGTTGGGTAAGTGACCCTACTTCCTAGTCATGTACAAGCATGGAATCGAAACCACGCTACTGGACTCAATGACCTTATCATCTAAAGTATATGTGTTAGACTACTCAAACACCCAACACACCTTACATGTATCACATTCAACGGAGTAATACTGTATTGTTAATAAAATCAACTTACATATGATTAGCTTTACGACAAGATCTAGGACATTGATACTGTAAACATGGTAGGGTAACTGGTATAGATATATGATCATTTATTTTACATAAATTACCAAACAACCTGCAACAAATATGTTTTAAATGATGAGCAAAATCAAATATCGAATTTAATCTGATGTACATTTGTAAATCAAGCACATATTTTGGTTGCTGTTTAAAGTCACAGAATCAAATTATGTTTTAATCTTCGTAATTAATGAATATACAGTAAATGAAACTAAATTTATTAGTCAAGGTGTACATGTATATGAAATATTGTCGTAAAAGATGGATATACAAAGGAAACTGCCTGATTTACCCAAAATCTGAAATGGATATACAGTATCATAGTATTTTTGGAAAACAGCTCTTTGTTAAATATAATGTGATCAAAGAGAAAAGAGAGAAATGGTGTTTAACATCCACTCGACACATACTAGGTCATTTCGGAACTAGCATGTATGGAGTGGTTCAATTTTATTTCAATAATTTACTCCTGTGGGAATCGATATAAATATAATGTGATTAAAATATCATTAATTAATTCTGTTTATATTATATATAAAACTCACCCATCTGACGCAGAGAAACGTTTTAAATGTAATGTAAGGACATCAGGTAGTACTTCATAATGTAGAGATCTCTCTGCTTCTACATATCGAAAACAATTCTCACAAAAATATTTATTATCTTCCCTTAATCTCTCTACTTCAGAAAAAGCAGACATTAACTTGGACAAACAGGAGTCATCAACACCATCTAAAAAATAAATTTTATATACCTGTACTTGCGTAAACTTCAATATCAATCTTCATCTTAGAGTGCAGTAAACAAAAATAAAATAGCATTTGTTGTCCGACTTTCTTGCATCAACTGGGTTAATGGAAATCAGCCTTTACATGTAGTGTGCTATTAAAGGGACAATCCCGATAAGAACAGAGTCTCAAAAATTAAAGTCCGAGTATTTGTGAAATTTATGGACCAAAATATAGTGGCATGGTATATTTACCTTGTCTCAAAATTTCAGCTCAAAATATTGAGTCGTTTGGGCGTGTACGTCAACACTGCTTATCCGGACACGTAACCCTTTTAAGATTTCGGGTCAATTTTTTCATTGGGTGAACTGATAATTGATTAACGTTTTATAGATACTGTATAATACAACGGTCTCCATTTCCAGATGAAGACTGTCATTTTTAAGTTATTTACAATTTTAAACTGTCAGGGGATCTTTAACATGCTTACAATGGTAAACACAAGATTTTGATACTTGCCAGCTGACCAAGATAAAAAAATACTGAGGTACCTCAATAAGAGAGAGAGAAATGGGGTTTAACGTCCACTCGACACAAACTAGGTCATTTTGGGACTAACATATAGTTTAATTTTATTTCAATAATTCGCTTGCACGTAGGGGTCTTTTAGCAGTGGGAGTAAACCAGAGTGCCCGGAGGAAACCCACAAGGCTGAGACGGCGTCCCACATACGCTCACACCAGGGATCAAAACCACAGCCGCAAGCCAGAGATGACCAACCTCAACGAACTAATGAAGTTCAATTGCAGTAAATAAACAATAAAGAGAGGTATAAGCACATATACTGTGTGTGATGATATTCAAACAACATTTTTGTTTATGCACCTCTGATATTTTAGTTTGTTTTCTTAATTAGATGTTGAATAATCACTCGGAGTACAGTTTAGCATCCATACTGATTAAGCCATGAGTAAATATAATATAGAGTATGGAAAAAGCATTTGAATTCAGCAATTAAAGTATTTAAAGACCATTCACAATATTTTTATTTCATGCTTAATTTTTTTTAGCTTTATTTATATAGTACCTTTGTCTGTTTCGTCCTCATCAGAATCCACATCCTCTTTTTCTCTTCTTAAAGGAACACTGACATCTTGAAAATCTTCTTGTCTTTCTTTAGCAAATTCACACTCCATACATTTAGTCTTTAACATCATCGTTCCTTGAAATAATTGTTCTACAAAATCACAGTTACTTCCCTTTTCTTTTCCTGGACTCTTCTTAGGGGAGCGTAATGGGCTTACACATGGTCTCATAGACATTTTATTAGCACAAGACGTTGAGTTTTCACTGAAATTAACTTTACGTTTGGCAAGAGATGACATCCCTGGAGAAGGTTTCATATATAATACTGATGATGTTGATGGTGAGACAGAATTTTGCAATTTTTTGTTTAATCTAGGCGACTGTCTCCTTGGAGAAACAGATGAAATTTTTGGTGATTGGCTACGTGCACGTTCACATGGGCTCAATTTGATGGGCGTAATTTCTTCAGTGGCATTGCATCGATTCCTGGGGGATTGTCTAACCGGCAATGGTGATTTTGAGAAATGTCCATTAGTCTTTGATGTAGAAGGACTCAGTTCTATTGTTTTTGGATGAGGTTTAAGTGAGAAAGTCTCAGATATTGCATTTGTAATGGAATCGATCTGTTTTTCTTCATCATCATTAAAACACATCTTTCTTTTAGCACTACTTGGGGTAAGGCTTCCTGTTAAATCCTTCCCATTTACTTGAATTCGACAATTTGCAACTGGGGACAAATTATTCATTTCTTTCATGGCATCGGAGGCATTGACACTCTTAAGAGGACTGTTGCACACACTGTCGCACTTTTTTAGTTTCAGTTGAAGCTGTTTAGTTTTACAGCGTCTGTTAATGGGAGACAAAAGATAAGATTTACTCAGGCTTGGTAATGATTCGGATGACCTAGATCGTAAAATATTTCGACTTGGTAAAGCATTTTCGTTATTATTATGATCATGATTGAGGTCTTCGTTGTTGTTAATATCAGTAAGGTTAGTCTGAGGTAGTTGTGTTGGACTGGTATTCGGATGAACAACCACTCGCTGCATTCCCAGTCTCCTACGAGGTTGATCACTCTTGGAAAACATGGTTGCAATACCTGGTTGATTGCTGACTGATTTCAATGATGGGTTACGGAATGGTTCCTTCGTGCTGGTTGGAATTTCTATTTTCCTCTTCTTTTTGCTTGGTCTTCCTCTTCTTCTAACCAGTTCTACAGCTCCATCTGTCTTTAATTCAACGTCTGGCATACTGCCATTAGTTTTCTTTATTAAATTACCCTCCTGTAATGGTTTGACGTCACAATTTTCTGTTTTGACATCAACAGTTGTATGAATTTCATCCAATAAATCTTTGTTAGAAGTTTTGGGTTCACTTTTAATTTTTGGTTTCTCACTGGCTGCCAGAAACTGTTTCATAATGTGGTTCATCTTTGGTTGTGGTTTTGCAACTGGAATGTAAGCTTTCACCTCCTCATGATTTTTACTCCAGGCCTTTTCAGCATCGGCAAGATAACACAAAAGACAGCGAAGAAGTTCCTGAGCGTCATGTTGAAAATTACCCTCAAACATTGGATTAAATTCCCTGAAATCGAGCAAACAAGGGAGATTTACAATTAGTTACTAGCATATCGAAAGCTTAACTAATATATCACACTAGTGATAAGGATGCTTTCCCTGTTGGCCTTGGTCATACTCTGGTATTTTATTTGGATTTTCATCAAGTCTAGACCAATCAGAACATGTGTTACAATGTGTCGCCTGCTTTTTTCACTCGCAGACACAACACCAACACAAATATTCTGATAATATTGTTTTACTGTCATGAATGGCAAACAGACATGCAACAAGAGACTAGCCACTGACTAGAATACTTGAGACTGTATTCCATGAGCCATGCATGCAGAATATAACTTTTGTTGGCCCTTTGGGTAATTAGCAATTTTATATTCTTTTATATTTTAACAAAGAAAATTGTCATTTACGGTATATATTCCAGGGTCCAACAGGTTATACATGTACTAATAGCCCGGCAGTTATACCTAAAATGTTGCATATAATCTAATAAAAATAGGTTGCCAGGCAACGAAACATACGCCCACACAGCAGCCAAATCGTCCGGGCAGTCAACAAGAGTTGTCGCATATTAAGGAATTATCAGAAAATCATTAGAATTTGTTTGGTTTTTATAATCAAACGTTTTTTTTTAAATCAGATTAGATAATAATTGTGACCTCCAGAGGGACCACAAGCTATAAAGGGTGATTTTTCGTACAATCAGGGGACATAATTCAGGAAGTAATGACCCGATGGGCGCAAATATCAAAAGGAACCAAGATCTTTGGGTTATAAACATACATGTCAAGTTTCATCAAAATCGATTCAAAATTGTGACCTCTATAGGGTCCACAACCTTGATATAACATATTTTCACACTATTCGTGTAGAAACGGTGGCCATTTTGTCCGTCAATTCTAGTCCGATTTTCACGTAATTCAAACTCTCTCTTCATTACCATGTAACGGTGATATAGTCAAACGTTTTTTAAAATCGGATAATAATTTTGACCTCCAGAGGGACCAAAAGCTAAGAAAAGCGATTTTTCGGACAATCCGGGGACATAATTCTGGAAGTTACGATCCGATGGGCACAAATATTGAAAGGAACCAAGATCTTTGGGTTATAAACATGCATTTCAAGTTTCATCCAAATCGGTTCAAAATTGTCACCTCTATAAGGTCCACAACCTTGATATAACATATTTTCACACTATTCGTGTACAAACAGCGGCCATTTTGTCCGTCAATTTTGGTCCGATTTTCACGAAATTCGAACTCAACCTTCATAACCATGGAACGGTGATATAATCAAACGGTTTTTTAAATCCAATAACAATTTTGACCTCCAGAGGGACCACAAGCTAAAAAGGGTGATTTTTCGGACAATCAGGGGCCATAATTCAGGAAGTTACGATCCGATGGGTGCAAATATCAAAAGGAACCAAGATCTTTGGGTTATAAACATACATGTCAAGTTTCATCAAAATCGGTTCAAAATTGTGACCACTATAAGGTCCACAACCTTGATATAACATATTTTCACACTATTCGTGTACAAACGGCAGCCATTTTGTCCGTCAATTTTGGTCCGATTTTCACGAAATTCGAACTCAGCCTTCATAACCATGGAACAGTGATATAATCAAACGTTTTTTTAAATCGGATAACAATTTTGACCTCCAGAGGGACCACAAGCTAAAAAGGGCGATTTTTCGGACAATGAGGGGCCATAATTCAGGAAGTTACGATCCGATTGGCGCAAATATCGAAAGGAACCAAGATCTTTCGGTTATAAACACGCATTTCAAGTTTCATCCAAATCGGTTCAAAAAGTGACCTCTACACTGTTCACAAGCTAAAAAACATGATTTTTCGTACAATCAGGGGCCATAACCCATGAAGTTACAGTCCGATACATGCCAATATCGAAAGGAACCGAGATCTTAGGGTGATAAACCTATATTTTAAGTTTCATTGAAATCGGATAAAAATTGTGACCTGTAGACTGTTCACAAACAATTGTGGACGGACGGACAGACGAACAGGGGCGACGACAATATACGTCCACATGAAAATGTGGGCGTATAAAAATATCCATGATGTAACTGAAGAATAAACTTATAGAAGACTTCCAGATAAGATGGAAATAATTCTTTGAGCGTGAATCAATAAACTTTGAATTTTTAACATCCACATTAAATATGGGTGGGACCCGTGGTTATAAGAAATTGTAGTCCGATGCCAGTGACAACAGCCACGTTAAATACTGGCATATCAAATTCTACAAATACCTGATAATATCCAGTATTTTATTTGGTTTAACTGCCATACTACTAACATCAGCACTAGCCATTTCTGAATATCTATCTTCATGTCTTTCCATATCTTTGTACAGCTTAAATAGTTAAAATACATTACATGTAGTATTAAATAAGCATTGAAAAAACACCCTATTTTCTACCATAATATTCATAGCCTAAAATAATATAGTAATGAACGTAGTTAGGACAGGTTTTTTCGTAGACAAATGTGTTTGGGATGGCCAAAGAAATAAAGAAATTATGACTTGTTTGTCAGTTACAGAACAATATCTGTCAGCCAACAGTAGATTTTCAGCTACCCTAACTAGTGACTCGATTGCTTCGAAACAGTTGCCCTAGTGCACATCCCCACAATGGTATTTTTGGTCTTACATATACATGTAACAATGTTTACTCAAGGTGAGTGGAGTGCATATTTTCAATGAGAGCCACAGGGGTGCATTCTACACATCATTACCTGGTATAAACATTTCACCAATTCCATGGACAGTTTCCCATCTTCACTAGTTTCAGATTCTTCATCTGGTGGGCCTTCCTGAAATGTTAAAGAGAAAATGTCATCAGAGTCTGTATCGGAAACATTTTTTCAATGGCATTTAGTAATTGAACTGGGATATTCACACAAAGTCTGGAACCACAGTGAGAAAGACATTAGCCAACTTGGTTCTCCTT
Organism: Patella caerulea; assembly: GCA_036850965.1. NCBI lineage: Eukaryota > Metazoa > Mollusca > Gastropoda > Patellidae > Patella > Patella caerulea. The sequence goes on along the minus strand of JAZGQO010000007.1, from coordinate 50,278,385 downwards.
AGGCAGTGGTGTAAGACACACGGCACAATGATATTCAAAGTCTGCCATACTCCAAAATATTCAATATATCCCCCAATTTGTACAAACCGACTACAAAATAAAGGTCAAAATCCAAATTATAAGCTGTAACATACTGTAAACATTAAATATTTTCAACAATACATACTTTTAAAAGTTTCTCTTTTCCGGCTTTTTCTACTACGACAATATTCTTAAACAGATCTACTAGACATGTCATAAACCTTGGTGTATATCTTAACACTTGTAATACACTATTCAGAAAACATGTGTTACCTAAAAAAAATAAAATAACGTAATATTATACTGAAATAAGACAAATAATCAAATGTAGACAGGTTGTGTGGGGTTTTCAACACTTACTTAAACATATTACACAAGAGCTAAATCTGTCTCAATGTTATCGCTAACCTGCGATATATAATAATGGATTAGGATACGATTTGCTGCTCAACTTCCATTCATGATTGAAATGGATAATCGCTAAATGCCCGGTTCAGAGTGGACCAATTTGACTGAAATTGTCAGCAAATTCTCTTTACATTATCTAGTTTTTAACTATTATAGTGAGAACAGCCAGCTCTTTATCTAATCTCCCATAATGTAACTTTAAGGTAACACCATTTAATTTCATGTAGCACATGTGACATAGCTGATCATCAATCACAGTAGTATGAAATAATGTTTGGGAAATATTCTCCCTTATTGTTACTTTGTTTACATTTTGAGTGACATCTGTAACAGTTGAAGGCCCGAAACTACACAGAAAATTAGACGCTTACAGAAAGCTCCTGTTAACAATGTTCACTTGAGCTGATGTATGTGCATCTGTTGTTTGTGATTTCTGTATATTGTGTTTTGTCTGTAAATTTGTCTAGTGTAATTGTTTGTGTGTGGTGCAGTTCCCCTGCATCATATGTTAGTCTATAAAGACAGTTACATATATATAGTATAGACGTTCACTAATAACGTTTCTAGTTTATTCTAAACAATAATAAATGACATTCTCAGATCAATATTCAGATACTATCTTTCTGGCCATAAACAAGTAATAGGCCTACATTTCAACTATAATCTTTTTATCCGCCTAATCTTAATCTCATTGAATCAAAGCCTGGAGATAATCAACCATTGATACATGTATTTTAACTTGGTTTTCAAAATGAAATGTTAAATATTCAATTGGAGAACATTTCCGAGTGCATTAAGCTGTGAAAAATTTGATGCAGATTGATGTCATATTTAGAAAATCAAAGTTTTAATAATTTGCCTGCAGGGTAACTTTAGCAGTGGGAGAAAACTGGAGGACCAGGAGAAAACCGACAAGGTCATATAGACAACATTATCATGTAGAATATTCTAACCTAAATTTACAAGTGAAGCTACTGGAGGTACTAGTGATTCTTCTACAGGTACACAACTCTCACTTGATACTTCTTGTTGTACCTCTTCATCTATATCACCAATACCATTACATTCTTCTTCACTATAAAGTAAAACAAACAATAAATATAAACATCAATATTTTCATTCATTTTTGAGAAGTATCGTAACTATTAATAGATGGTGGAGAAAATCTTTATCAAATGTAAACACAGCTTGCCAAATAAGGCAATACATGCCCAAAATCAGCTTAATTCGTCAAAAAGATCTGCATATATTATAGGTAGTGCTGACAAGATGTCAAACACTACTTTCATTTGCTTTAAGCAGTATAATATCATTATCTTATAACAACAAATCACCACCAATCATTGCACATGCTGTATCCTACGTACGGTCAGGTGGTAAGAACTTTCAAAAGCAAGAAATCTGGGATAAAGAAGTAAGAAGCTGAGATTGCAAAAAAAAAAAGAAATAAAATGGCTTTAAGCTTACTTTATAGATTGCTGCTTAGGTTCATCATAAGGGCATTTGTTAGCTTCATCTGCTGTGCTTGGAACACAACCAGGAGCTGGTGTGTTCTTCCTGTTGGATTTTAATGAAAGTCTTGGGCGCTTCTTCACAGGTGCTAATTTATCTTCATATGCAACCACCATTTTCACCGCATTGAGAAAAAGTCTGTTCAATCTTGTAGATTCATCAATACGATGTCACCAGAATTTTATATGTTCCATTTTTTCCTGAATTACAAAATACAACAACAGATTTAAAATGAAATTAAGCAATTATAATACCTACATTGAACTAGAAAATATACTCATGTCTGATAATTATACATGCATTCCAGTGTTGTTATTGCCGAGTTGCAGTCTAGTTTTTATCCCTTTTCAGTCTGAAAGAGAAATTATCTTAAAATCATAAACCGAAATAAGATTAGGCTGAAAAATATTGTTCATATAATGTACAGATTATTGTGGCATTTAGTTAATGGTTGCCATGACAAAAGCTCAACGTACATAAACATAAATACTTATGTAAATATTGGAAACAAGTGGCTATGACAGCGGCTATGGTACCATTTTTATGACAAATATATGCAAATCAAATTGACTAGATTTAACATAACAATAAACATATTTGAGTGATTGACATTACAAGCAAAAGCATTGCATTCCTGCTCCTTTTTTATTTGGTTCTATTTCAGTCACGCACCTCTACCTGTTCCTGTGATGATAGAGTCTTGAAATTTTAGGGCATGTTCAGGAGGACTAGTCATAACCTCACAGTCAAACCAAATTTCAGGGTTAGGGATAGGGTAGAAGTGTGTTACTCAAAATAGTGCCTTTTATTCTACACTGTCCAGGCCTGGTGCACGTATAGTAGATATTGAAACTCAGACTTCTCGTGGACCGTGGACTGTGTCCTGATTAACAACTGCCGGGTCGATGGTCTGGTGCCAGTGGTGGTATGGTTGGCCTCATGCCAATGGGCCCAATGGTGTGGATGTCGTAGTACATGTATTCATGTATGGTGTGTACTGCTGTCACAGAAACAACTTATAAATAAATTACAGATTTGTAAACAATAATTGACTCAACGCTTACAAGTAAATAGGACGGAAGCAGGTAATTTAATCGGGCTATCAAGGCTACAGTAGTCAGTACTACAAAATCAAGCTGGATAGTTCACAAAAAAATTAAGCTTGAGCGGGAAAAGTTGTTTACAAAACATTGATTTAAATTCATATCATACGAAACGAACATTTAAAGATAAAAGAGAACATGCCAGGAAAAGATAAATTATGTGTACATATTAACCATGAATGAAACCAAATAAAACCAATTAATGTCAATTGGAAAAGAATAATTAACCTTATCGAAACAGAACTTACTAGTTAGATTGATCTTTGGCCCGGAAGTTGAAATTGTTATCGGTTGGTTTAATATTCGGAATTACCGAGAAGAAGAAACCGAAACGAAGTTATAAAAATATTTGTATTGTGTTGCTAATAGAACTAGTCGAAACATGGCTTTTTGTGACGATTCAAAAATTCATTTGTTAATATATTACATTAATTTCATTATCCACATTGTTATTTAAAAAGTAAATAATGGACAGCCAATCGATATTCAACATTATTAGTCAAATTGATAATAGTACATTAATAGCCCACAGTGTGAGTGAGGTGTTCTCCTGTTTCAATTTCCGTCATACAAAAGGAGCAGTTTCTTCTCTTTATTTAAAATTTTATACAAAACTTTATTTAATTTGTGGGAATATTCTATGAAGGAATTTAAATTGGAATTCATGGAGCTTTGTATCCAATAGGCCTATACAACTTTTAGGGATAGTATAGTATTTACCCCATACGCAGTAGGGCCTATAGGCCCATACTCCTGCGCAGTGTTTCGTTTGATTAGAACTGGGATTTCTCACGCCATTGCTTCAGGAATATGGTATAGGCCTATCTTTATTATAAAAGTTTTGCCTTCAACCAATTCGGTTTTACCTAATTCTCGACTATCACGGGATGGCCGAATGGTTAGTTGGCGTACTTGGTTTTGATTTCCCAGTTTTACGTTACAAGGAGTAGGGGTAACCTGTCCAACCCCGTGGGTTTTACGGTTTCATCCCATTGATATAGACCCTTCACGCAAGAGAAATAAAATTGAACCATTAATTTGTTAGTGGAGAAATCACCTAGTATGCGTCAAAGTGGAGTCTCTCTCTCTCTAGCTCTCTCTCTCTCTCCTATAATTTCTGTATACACCACCGGAAAACACCATGTTATACTGAATAGAGGAAACACCGGAAAAACACTAAATACAGGAAAACACCCTAAATAGACAACCTGGAGCCTTGTCCTCCGGAAAACACACGATAAACCTAACCCTAATCTCCCCCCCCCCCCCGATTACAGAGGACCTGGCCCCCGTGAAAACACCGGAAAACCCTAACCCCTCGCACACAGAGGACCAGGCTCCGGGTTACCTATTTAGGGCGCCCGGTATTTATTGTGTTTTCCGGTATTTAGTATGTTTCCGGTAGGCCTAATCAGTATAACATGGTGTTTTCCGGTATACAGCGTTGCCACAGAAAAACAAGTTAATGAATATTGGTTGAGTAGGACTATGTTCCGTAAATATTCATAGTATGATTTCTTCAAACAAGAGACAGTAAAGGAGGAATAATTATTTGCCATGGCATCGATCCTAATATTATGAACAAAGATACCTCCTTTGATGGCCCATGAATGAAAAAATAATGATAAACATACGTAAATATAACAATTATAACGTATTTGTTCCCACGATCTATTATGTCCCACTTCATACCTGTCAGATATGCCATCATTCTGGCACAGTAAAACGACCAGGTCAAGGAAAACAACACTGTGTTTGCATAATACTTGAACTTCGACCACACGAGAGGTCGTAAATATATAGACACGACATATACTTAGAGCTACTTAAGAAACAAAAATATATAAGGATACAAAACAGATATTGATTTATACTGTATACTAGCCCAGGCGCGGATCCAGAGTGGGGGTCCAGTGGGTCCGGACCCCCCCCCCCCCGCTCAGACTTGAAAAATTTTTAATGCGATTTTATTGGCGATTTAGACCTGTAATTTGGGAATTTACCTTCCGGAAATACATCAGAATGAACCAAATTGAATCTAATTTACAAATTTTTTCTGGGGGATGGGAATTAGTTAACCAATTATCAAACCTAGACCCCCCCCCCCTGCAAAAAATCCTGGATCCGCGCCTGTAGCCATTATACTAAAATTGATAGGCGAACGTCCATTCTATACAAATTGGGTAATTTCGGGACTAACATAAATCCATTAAGTTGGGGCATAGGCAGGCAACGCTACTGTTGGTCATGCAAAAGCATAGGATCAAAACGATTTTATTTCACTCATTTGCAGAGCTTATGATCTAAAGCACACTAGACGACCTGTTTTAGCCCATCACCAGAATCAAGGTTATTATTACGTTGGTGAATACCGGTTCAGCATTTGATGGCGATAACCACGCGCCACGGAACTTTCAATGTCTGTAAATGCAATGATCGCTGCTTTATTATATTATGTATAGAAATCGAACATAATGAACACAATCGCTCAACTTTACCCTACTGCACAAAGTCCACAAAAAAACCTATCCAGGGCATGGGCGTCACCCCCCCCCAATTGTTTTCCTGGGGGGGGGGGGGTCTGAATATACTTGGACCCCCCCAAAATTTGGCAAAATAAAGTGCCCGAAATCTAATAAAACACTAATTTTAGGACTGGAATAGCAGTAAAACGCGTTTGCGGCCATCAAATATTCCAAAATTTTCTTGGAGGGTCCATACAAGGTCAGCTCCGCTTCTTCGCCCCGCGAAGAAAACTGGTCGCAGTCCGTAAACCTCCTTCGGGCAATTCTAGTTTTGCTTCCCTAACTGTCATCGAGTCCTAATAAAACGCTAATTTCGCTTTTCTTTTAATTGAATACCACGAATTTGTACTGAGTTGAATATTGATTAAAACATTTTGTCTGGGGCCACACTACTTTGTGCGACATTTTTTGGGCATCGATTATTATTGAATGCAACTGCAACAGTGTGATTGGATGGTTGGAATTCAGCGTGGGAATTCGGTTACAAAACCATTGGATACTTTTGGAGTTGCTCACACAGTCTAGAATAGCAGAAAACACATTTGCGGTGGTTAAATTTTCAAATTTTTCTCCGGGAGGGTGAGGCTCCCATAGCCCACGACGATTGATTGGTTGTTTGGAATTCTGGGCAGCCAGGTAGGCTATATTGGACCAAATCGAAGTTGCTGAATTCACAGGCTACAGGCTGGTATAGCAGAAACACGCGTTTGTGGCAGTTAAATTCTCAAAATTTTCTTCGTGGGTGTAAACGAATGATTGCAATTCGAGTCGGGAAGACTCCTTAATAAGGCTATATTAGACCACTTTGAAATTGCTTTGTTCATGGGCTGAAATAGCAGAAAAAACTATTTGCAGCCGTCAAATATTCCAAAATTTTCTTAGGTGGGGGTAAGCCACGCTTCTTCGCCTTTCGCGGAAGGCCGGTGTCACTGTCTGTAAACATGATAAACGTTGTATTGGTGTGATGTTTTAGTTTAACCCCGTAAAATATGCCAAACAATGTTTACGCAGAAGACTGAGACTTTAAACAAAATTTATGGGGGTATCCCCCCCCCCCCCCACAAAAAAAAAAAAATTGTGGACCCCCCCAATATATATTTCACGGCTACGCCCCTGATCCAGGGTTGGACGAAGTGTGTTGGAGGACGATTGGGGATCGAAATATGAACAGAAATACCTTAAATATCCCCATGAAATTAATTAACTCGAGTTCTGGCTCTTGAAGGTTGCACAATTAGTATAAACATTATTTTAAACATTTATTTTGAGCATTATAGAATCTTGACTTACGTGATTCCAATCCAGTCAGAATAGAATACACAGATTTTAGAATTCTTGTATCATGCATGATAGCGATCATAAAGTTTTGATGACTTGTTTATTGTGAGAATTTTCGTAGTGGATAACAAGTTGTAATTTTGACTATCAATCTTTTAAGCATAACCGAATATTAAAGTAACGTTGCCGTGTACCAACTGAGTGATTTGATAAAGTTGTTGGACTAAAAACATGTTCAGACTAATTAATATTAAAGATACGTTCCCGTGTATCAACTGGTGATTTGATGAAGTATATAGACTAAAACATGTTTAAACTAATAAATCTATCAAAATATTACTTCGGATGTCCGAATGGTTAGCACGTGCGCGTTGTATAATATAGCCTGTCATTGAGCCAACTGGCGTAGTTTCAAATCATCAGTCCTACGCGAGAAGGAGTAGAGCCGCCTGTCCAACCGCGTGGGTTTTCCAAGGGTCCCCCGGTTTCCTCCCACTGCTAAAGACCCCTACGCGCAAGTGAATTATTGAAATAAAATAAAACCATATGTTAGTCCCGAAATGACCTAGTTTGTGTCGAGTAGACGACAAACACCATCCCCTCTCTCTCCCCTTCTCAAAACGCTGTTCACACTAGGATGGAAACACTTTTGACACGGGCCGTCGTTTTCGGCGGCCGTCAGACTTAAAAAGAAGAAACAGGAATACCCTGTTATAAAAAAAAAATCTCACCCGGCAGCCTCAGCAGATTCCCAACACTACATCTAGCCTCGGCTGTATGACAAAGTCCGGCCATTGGAACTACTTTCAAGTTCTCGGATTACCACCGGCATTGTCCATGACAAAGTTTTTGAAGAATGTTTTATCATACAAGTGTTTCAAAGTCTGAAGCTATTTTGCTTTCAAGTTTATCCGATTTTCTTCAAACAAGGACAACTTTACTTTGCGCTAAAAATTCTACACGCGTTTCGAACGATGTAATTTTTCAAACTTTTTAAAGAGCCTACACATGATCTATGTGTTTAACACTCAGCAGAACTTCGCGACTCTAAAGGAAAGACGCAGTGCAGTTATAGAAACTATACTCTCAATTCCAAATAAGTTATTCTGTCATGTATCATTATTCTTAATGGCCGTATGCTTTAAAAAAAACAGAATTAACTGATAATAAGTCAGACTTGAATAGAGCTCCTTCCGATCTATGTCTATTCCATGTTCTCAATAAAAGATCTGCCAACTATGCTGATGGTCTGTTATCTGTAGTGTTACAAGTGTTCCCAATAAGTAAACCGGTTCCGTGTCTCCCCCCACCCCTAATTTTCGACATTGCCCTTTTTTACTACTGAAAGTGCTCTTTCTGAGACCAAAATATGTCCGTTCTAAACGTTTACTGGGATGAAAATATCAGCCAAATAGCTCTTGGAATGGCTACAGATGCACAGATGCAAGGAAATGACGGATACTTTTCTTGCCCCCTCTCAGCAGTGTGCCCCGTCTCTGCGGTCAGTGCCCACATTTTTCGGCGCCCCTCTCCCCCATTTCAAAATTCCTAGATCCACCCCTGGTATCCTCGTGGGTACATATCAATTACCGTCATAAAACCGCGGCAAGATTAGAGTAACGGAATCCGCCGAAGTTTGCCGAGTGAAAAAAAATCTATGAAAAGAGACCATGATTGTGTCACGTGACTTCAATGACGAACTACCAAGCAACGGGTGCGAAGTCGGAGGACAATTCATTGCATACAGAAGACGATGTTGTCTTAATCGCTAGCCATTTATCATAAATATCGAAGCCAAACTAAATTCTCGGATTATATCCACTGCCCACGTTTTTTCCAGTGATTTTTATGTCAGAAAGGGTTGTACGTCTAACTCTTCATGAAGTTTATCAGCATGTACACCAAGCGCTTAATCTCCGCGTGCAACCTTTGACGTCACGCGAGCAAACATTCCTCATCGTCGGACTGTCGATTATGAAAACCTTTAAAATTTTGTAATGTATTCGCTCCATGTGTGTCTTTCAGGGAATCCAGTATTTTTCTAGTAAGATTGCATATTTCTACTTTTTATTTATTGGAATAACCACCCGATAAATAATTTCTGGGAACGTATCTTTAAATAAAAATCATCGGATATTCGCCCATGTGCCTCACCCCCTTCCTCTTACCACCACCCTTGTCATTGGTGTAAGATGGGTTGTCTGACAAGGGACAATATACAATAGCCTAGTCCGAGTGGGATGACAGACTGAGGTCCATTAGCGTACATATAAAAGAACCCTTGGCGACTGGAGTTCGAAACAAGAGTAGGCCGTAGAGAACCAGGGGCGAATCTAGGAATTTCGAAAAGGGGGTGGGGCGCCGCAAAAAGAGGGCACTGACCGCGGAGACGGGGCACGTCGCTGAGGGGGGGGGGCACCATTTCCTTGCATCTGTAACCATTCCAAGAGCTATGTGGCTGATATTTTCGTCTGAGTAAACGTTCGGAACGGACATATTTGGGTCTGAGAAAAGGCACTTTCAGCAGTAAAAAGGGCACTGTCGAAAATTGTGGGGGGGGGGGGCGCTGAATCCGCCTCTGCGAACACCCCCCCCCCCGTCTTCATTAACCAGTCGGTTTATAAGAGTAGGACGTTAAATCCACTTTATTTCATTTCATTTCGAATATTAAATAACTGTTCGACATAGTATTACCTGCAGTAACGCCAATTTAATTTTTTTGTTTTTAATTTTTTAGGACAATTCGTTATACTTTAACGCATTTGGATATCGAGATGTGCATGGTTTGTGTGTGGGGGGGGGAGGGGGGGTAAGTGACATGGACCAGTATAAGGTATACTTCTCCTACCTCTCCGATTTCACCGTCAACCAACGTCCATAATATTAACTTTTAAAAATACTAAATTAGATACTTTGTTACTAATTGCTGTTAAAGGACATTTATTTGCAATTTACAGGTCATTTTACCGGTTTTAGATATTGTTTTTATATTTTCCATTTTAAAAGTAAACAAGGCTATAAATCCAAGTATGGAAACACTTTGTAAATCTTATACCCTAAAAAAGCCAATATTAGCTCGTATTTATGAAAACATGCACGAATGCCTACTAGCGTTATATTCATACTTTAAATTTTCACACTGACATTAATGTCTGGAACTATCTCCACATGACAATGGGATAAATTCTACCCACTATTATGTACCAACACAGAGAGTGCTGTGCTTTCAATGAGATGATATTTTAAGAATCTTAGAAAATGGCATTAGCAATGGTTTATGTTCATAGAATAAGAAATCACCCAAAGGCGACCGCGTAATGTTTCCCATTATTTATATCTTTTAACGATGCATTATGCAAGAGCAAAGTCTGCTTATAACAGGTCTTTCTTTAGGCCTGAAATGTTATCTAAATAATCAATTATTATGTCGATGTAATAAAACACAGATGAATGTAATAAATATCAGAAAGTTAAACTCTTGTTAATAAAATGATAATGCTAAATCTATCTTCTGTATTTCAATACTTTTATACTCTCTCAATTCTAATATCTGTAGTCGGCTTGATTCACGAATAAACTAGCACGTATATCATACTAAAAAAAGAAAAAAAAAAGAAACAATCATTAAACTTGCATTATGCAAGAGCTAAATCTGCCAATTACAAGTCTTTCTTTGGGCCTGAATTGTTATCTAAATTATCAATTAGACATTAATTAACTTATCCAGACCATAATAAACTCTTGATGTCAAAGCTAGCCTTCGATGTTGGCGGATTACATTCCTATATGTCGCTTAACGGCCATTGGTGATTAAATCAATCAAGTGGATAATCGTGATTTTGCTGTTTATATTAATGATTTTAGCAAAGATGACCGAGTCTGTGTGAATATTTCACTCGCTTCGTTCTCGGCTAATAGTGGATCAATTTGACTGAAATTTTCAGCAAATTGCCATTACAATATCTAGTTTTTAACTATTAGTGAGAAATGCCATATCTCTTTATCTTATCTCCCATAATGTATTTTTAAATAAAGATCTGATCGTTGTTACTACCGGTATAAAAGTTCGAAACTAGATAATGAAAATGAATATTTTGAAAATCTCATACAAACTACATGTACTTTGTTCGGGGAGAACATTTAGACCATTTATTAATGTAGCAAGAGACTTTGACAACCGAGACTAAGCTTCGATTGACCATTTTATCATTAAATTTCAAATCCATTTAAATATTGACCCGTCATGTAAATAATTGTCTAAATACATGTAAGAGTTTATATCAAATTTAAAGCCGAAATAAAGACCCACATATTTAGCATTTACACAATGCATCTTTAATACCGATATATTTTTTTCAACTTAATTCAAACATGTGAGGGTACCCCTTGCAACATGGGATTTTAAGAAAAGTGATTCATTAAAGAGATGATTATGACATTCGGCGGAGAATCGGATATTACTCATTCTACAGAAAATCAAATATTCCATTATGTTGCAATTTTATATATGAAAATAACGTCTAGATGTGGCAAATCTTGATCAAATATAAATGTACCAATCGCTTGATGGAGTGTTGTCAGATATTTAACTGGACACAACTGTTTCATTGTAATCGTGCGGTTTCTCGTTATAGGGTCCACTATCATTTCTTTATTCGGCTTGTTTAGTAATGCGCAAATAGTGATTAGTCAACTTCAGATCATCCTACCAATCAAATCCTCACATACAGACATTTTCAACGAAGACTGGTCTCTGAAAGCTTTAAACACTTATCGACATATGTGATTGGTTGTCAAAGGCAAAATTCTACTCCGATCACGTTTGGTTCAGAATGCGTCTATTAGCAGATACAACGAGAATACCTCCGTTATATAGCTCTTAGATGCACTCGGCAAATCTCGACAGATCCGGAACCTTGCGGAACCTACATCTAGCTTCGACTGTATGACAGTAAGTGATATGTACCTACGCACTTACATTTGCGATGCGGTTACCGGTTTACTGAAACAGGGAAACTTGACGCTATTACAAACAAACAAGACACCATGGGCGCAGACATGTTTTATCTGGAATCTTTAAAGTAGTTCCAAGACACCATGGGCGCAGCCATGTTTCATCCGGGACCTATAAAGTAGTTACAATAAGGCGGAATCGTCATACAGCCGAGACTAGATGTAGGTTCCGAAATCTGTCGAGGATTGCCGAGTGCTCTTAGGTCAATATTAAACATTTAGACACGCAGTTTGTTAGGTCAACTTCGAGATGCAAATACAGGGTGTGAAATTGTCACCCCCAATAAAACCCATTATTTTATCAAATCGATCCTTGTCAGGTCCCACAGCTGTGCAGAATAAATAAGTAACACGGAAATCCGTGCTATATTAATTGATGAGTAGTTTTCTCGTATTTCAATCAATATTCAATCATTGCAATATTCTGCGTCATCATTTAGTATTTCTCTTTGAAGGAACACTCCCATAATATATGCTGAACGTGCATGGATTTATTTATGCAAATCAAACACCAAAATGGAAAGAAAAATGACATTTATAGTAAATTACGTAATAATTTCATCCGTTCGGACATGATCATTCTAATTGCTTAAAGGGCGTATAAGATTATCCGTTGGGACCTTAAAATAGACAAAAACGTGTCTAAAATCACATATTAATTAATGTCATGTGAAAGTAAATGTATATTCAATGTTTAACATTCATTTTAAATTCGTGTATCGTAATATCTATTATCAATTATTTTCGATGAAATACGCGAATAGTCCAAGCCAGGTGCTTGCTTAGTCTATTTCTATTATTGTTTTGCCTCTTGTGAGTCAGTTATTTTCAAAATTACTTCCACATTGGTTTTTTTTAAATTACAAATGGCACTCGAAACCATAGAGTACATGATGTCTTAAATGTTGTATATTAGTCCACTATGTCTTAAATGTTGTATATTAGTATATTATGGATACTATTGAGTTAGGGGTTTAGCTCCTTTAAAATTGATGTAATTTCCTGATAAAGGATTTTAGTCCGTCGCCGACTTTGCATGTTAGGCCAAAATCGGTAATAGTGTTTCATGTTCAATCTCCAACCGACTGACCCCTTTTTTGTTCAGGTAACAGTAAACAACGATATTATTTCTTTTTCCTTTGCCTTGTAGGTGACTCGATAAAGCGACACCCGTACCCCAGTAGGATACGCGAGTGAACGTTCCAGAATAAAATTCGCAAATTCTCGCGAAAAGATGAATTTATGGCTACTACCCATTCGTCGACTTGCCATGACAGCTGAAGCATATTCGTTGTGTTAAATTACGTCACGATTCTACTAACAGCGCATTTGTTTTCGCGACGAAGAGCATCGTAATAGGACGACCTTTCGTATCCCAAGAGCTTGAATACACGTTGTTGCAGGGACTATCTGATTAAAACACGGGTCCTATTTCGTTTCGGTTTTTTATAGTTCAAAATTTCAATTTACTTATCTTTACTATACTAAGATCTGGAAGAGTTATATTATTGGCGTTCTTGTTGAAGTGAAATGAAATGAAATATGGCTTAACATCCTACTGTTCTGCCCCTAAGGGCTAATGACGACGGGCATACGCCATACAGTGTGTTAAATCGAATTACAACTGCCAAGGGATTTTTTACGTGCACGCCAATGTATACACGATCTTGATGAACTTTCGAAGACCCAGCCTGCAGGCTAGTGAGCCAGCGTCTTACCCACTTAGCCACGTGATCCCCTTGTTGAAGTGAGAGATTATCCAATGAAACAGTCTGTTAAGAGTCTTGGCGTGCGATACACGGAACTGGGTAAACAGGGACGGATTTGAGCCGGGAACCGGCCCGGGCTCCAGTGTCGGAGCGGCCCCTTTTACTGACCGCGGAGCCAGGCCGGAGAGGGGTGGGGGGGTCTCCTTCGGAAATTTATGCGATTTGGGGGCATATCTGATTATATTCTCTGTCAAATAATATATTTCAGAAATCGATTAATTTAGGCCAAAACCCGACGTGCAAGTAATTTACAACCAGCAACCTGTGAAATTATCATATCGTCATATTATTAATTAACGTATTATCATTGTATCGTCAAGCGAATTTAACTGGTTAAAAAATGGGAATAGTTGAGAAAATTTTGACCATTTGATTAACCAGTGAGGAATATTGAATAAGTAGAAATATTTTCATTGAAAAATATCCCATCTTTGTTGCCGGGGGTGCTAGTTGATTCCTCTTGTGATCGAAGGCCACAAGACACATTGGTACAGAGTGACGAAAGTGAAATTCATAAAAGCTGCTTTTTGAGTTTTGGATTCTGGCGCATCCCTACAAACCAGGCGCAGGTGACTTAATAATTAGTAAATTGTCGGGCGACAGTGTCGGGTGAATCCGATGAAATTTTCGGCTGAAATTCAGAATCCCCATTGCAGGATTCCGAATTCTGGCCCAAGCCCAGCACACCCGGCCCAGAAAGTCTATTATCGCCCGATCGCCCGACGACCCAATCCGGCCCTGTGGGTAAACCACGAGACTAGAAACGTCAACACTGATTGAATTTAATCAATATCCGCTCGTAGAACCCCTTACGCGACCGTCCAGTACAACCAGCCAGATCTTCATGTAGTATTACAAAACGAAACGGAATATAGATATGTAATTTAATCCGATTGTTGCAGATGGGGTGGGGGTGCCAGATTAAACGTTTTGGTGTGTTTTTCACATACAATTATGCAGCGTTATATACTCAAATATATCCCGGGTGGATACACAGATTGCAAAAGAAGAGCAAAATAATATAAATTGTGACATTTTGGCAGTTTTATTTATAAAAAATGAGATAAACGCAATGTTTTACAACAGTTCACACAACTAAACCCATATCTTTTTATTCAGCTGGCATCTCCAGTCAATTAATAAATGATAACAGAATTTAAAACAATAGTAACTCATCATGTAAATTCCTTCGTGGTTTGCACCGTACATGGACTTCAACATGAAGGGGAGCTACACATTAACGAATTTGTCAAAATATTCAATAAAATGTTGGTTATAGGGTGTATATTAAAGGAATCAGAATAACCTGAGTGAATCAGAGAAAGAAATTAACATCCCTTGTTATGTCCCTTTTAGTTTGGAAAGGAATCGGAGTGTATGTTCACAAAAAAGGACAGACAAAGCAAAAGCTACACCAAATCCTAAAGCCGCAAATGCACCTTTTATATCGTCTAAATACATGGCCTTCAGTTCAGTGCTATCTGAATGAAGACATTCTTTAGGGCGTTTGTCCTTATACCGAGCCTGCTCCCATCTTTTTAAAACACCCCCATCAAATAAATGAAACATAAAACGCTGAATTTCGGGCGCCAAAGGGGAATCTGTAGGAAGAGCCAGGGCAACATGTTGTGTTGCCAATACATTTGTAATTGTGTCAAATGTACAGTCATTCCGCGAGAGTTTAAACAGGAGAGGATCTAACGAAATATATGCATAATGCCCTTTTGTAACTCGGTCAATGTGCTCTGTAGCAATTGTTGAAAGCACACCAGGGTCGGACTTATTGAATTCGAGTATTTTACTCCAAGCTTTCCGCATGTCCGCTCGTTTGGCTTCTTTCAATAACGCAGCCGTCAGTGTGGCCGGGTGGACACCCCATCTCCACCCCTCAAGTTCTACCATCTCTTCGAGACTGTTAAACGGTTTCTTCTCCCGCCTAACAGAAAGGGAAGCCGTTAAGTTGCCGGAATATGTGGCTGCTATCACTACACAAAACAACCATATGGAAAATGTCAGAATCCTACCGGTCCAAGTTCTTGGACGAATACCATCACCTCCTAAAAATAGACATCCAGCTACTGATAAAAACAGGTTAGATACACCCATGAATTCCGATGTCGGTGAAGTTCTATGTGCGTTGTCTTTATTTACAGGATTAACTTTTTCCAAAATATAAAAAACGATACATATTCCAACGGCGGCGGAGAATAAAACATAATAAACTTGTAACTGAAACGGCTGCATGATATTTAACCATCCTTTGATCGAATCATCTTCTTTTCGGAACACCATGCCAAGTCCTTGGGTAAAAAAAGGCGGCAAAATAAAATCAACCACCGTTTCCCTATCTGGAGTCAACGTAAGCTCTGCTACTGCCATGTCAACTTCGCGTCTCATCAATTGGGCTACCAATCCGTCCCATGAACCATTGATGAGGTTGCCCCATTGGTTATCTTCTGGTTCCACAAAACTATACGTAAAGTTTAAAAACGTGGACATAGCATCACAAAAGGTCTTTGCGTAACCTGAGTATGTAATGTTTCCACTATCATTATGCTTAAGAAAAAACTGTGGCGCGACATGTGAAGTTATAATAAAATGTCTACCATTGAAGCCATACACTCCATTTGGGAAGAGGGTTGATTTTGTGTAGGTGTCTACAAGAACAAACCGTCTGCTAGATAAAGTGAACGTGAATACACCCACAGAAGACTCGAAGCACGAAATAATTGCAATATTTTCCAGCACAATTTGTCTGGTATCAAGAACCGAAAATACACATGTATCATCATCACCAGGGACAAATATCCAAAACGACTTGTGACTGAAATCTGTAGTTCGATTAGAACGAGCATCTAATCTATTTGCGATTGCCAAGATGTTTAGAACATCATGGCCCCCAAACAGAATGATTGAAATATTTGGGAAATATTGTTTGTGTATCATTAATAATAGAGATGTCTCTTGTCCTTTCCAGTCCTGAACATCAAAAAACGCAGCTGGTGTGTATTTTGTTTCCACGGAGTCGTAAAAATCCCAAAGTAAATTTAAGCCATGACTGTCATAAATGATCACCAACCTAATCCAGGACATAATATCACTGATGGTACTAATAAGTTCTAGAATACGGGGGTGTTTCGTGCTGTATTCTCTTTCAAATAACGTTGTTCTGTTGACGAAATGCATTCGGTCACCTTCGTGCGTACATACTGGGAAGATAATAGACATTACGATGACGTATATTGAAAAAGACACAAGCCCCAAGAAACTCATCTTACTGAGGTGCGTTGACATATCCAATCTTAAGTGTAATTATATTCCACAGAAAATCATAGCGAGGCGGTAGTCAAACAGATAATCCATCGGTGTCCACAAATATTTCCGTTTTATTGCAAGACTTGTACTAGTCATGTTCTGTTACCGAAATAAACCGACAACGATCTCTGGCACTTCTCTCACCGCACAGTCATTTTTTTTTTTTTTTTTTTTTTTTTGTATCAAGAAATATAAATATCTACAAAAATACCATCACATTAAAACTCTACATTTAGATATACGACCCCCGAACGGACAGTGTGGTATTTCGCTAACTCGTGCTTCTGTTGAAATAATTTACCTCCTAGGTCATGGCTATATACTTGGTAAATATAATAACCATGTCTATTAGATCAAAAAGAATGTACTACATTGACCGATTGATTTTCCCTATTTATTTGTTGACACTGACATAACCGAACACCATTATTTCTTGCCCTGAAATAAGCTCGGATCTATAATGGCCCAGCCATTAGTTAATGCAGAATCACACAATTTTCCCGAGGTTGGTTGTCTATTTTGGAACACTATGTTTTCTATTTTGAGGAATAAGGTGACCGTGATCTGAAAAATATAAATATTAGAAAGTTGAATTCAATTAATAACGTTGTAACGGAAATTGAAATACAGAATATCCAAAAACGGCGGATTTCCGAATCAAATGAAATTACATTTTAATGTATCCAATTTTCGATATCATCCCATGCCACTAAACACAGACAATGGGATTAGTCAGTATGGATTTTCTAAATTACTTGGTGTAATATGTACGTCAGAAAATAAACGGCCAATCAAGATGTTTGCGCACAATTTATTCTAATCTGTTTACATGTAATTATAGAACTACAATGTCGGTGTCATTTGATAAGAAGAAAATAATTTTAGACTTTTAGGCAACAAATTAAATCAAAAAGGAATTTATTTATTTATGTTATTACGGTACAACTGAGCCCCAGACACGTTACAACTAGTGAATCGATAGAAACAACGAGATTTAATCTACATAACAAGCATTCTCTAGATTTTTTTAATCACGATTTCTTGCACCGGATAATAAGCCAGACCAGAACAGGTAAGATGTCAAATATAGAGTTTAAAGGGAAGATATCACTATCACTAAGTAACCAAATAGAAGTAAATTTTGAAGAAATGAAATGAAATGAGATGGGGGTTTTACGTTCTACAGTTCGGCCCCGAATACATTTTGAAGACTAACATTTTCAAAATAATCTTATCGAAAATCCAATAGCTGGCAATATTTCATTTAAAGCTTGGCAGATTTGTCATAACTTTTGCGTACATTCTAACATGAACGTAAATAGTCCAATAACTTAAAGTCGAATCGCTTTACCAACAATTAAAACCCAAAGCGGTCAATGTCAATGATTACTTAATTTCACACAGAATCAGTCATCTAATTTAATCCAAACAACATGATCACTTTATTTTAAAAATATGATATTAAAGTTTATAATTTAATCATTTAATGATTTAAAAGACAAAATTAATTAAGTAAAATTGAGTATTGTGCTCAAAATTGAGTACTGTGCTCAAAATTGAGTAATTTTATCCAAATTGAGTAATTCTATCAAAATTGAGTAATTTTATCAAAATTGAGTAATTTTATCAAAATTGAGTAATTCATTACTTTTATCAAAATTGATTAATCATATCAAAACTGATTAATCATATCAAAACTGATTAATCATGTCTAAAAAAATTATAAAGTTTGAGTAAGTCAGTAAAATGTAGGTGTAAAGTTTAGTCCTTTTATAGCACTATGTTCATTAGTCAAAGACATTATTTATTTTTCCTAGTGAAAGCTATAATGCCCCTTTAGATATTATGGCAATACAAATCCAATGGGACATTAAAGTAACTGTTGCTTGGCCAGACAATGCAGAGTTAACATTCAATGATATAAAAGAAATAGGTTGATGTAATGAAATAAAAAAAGCCACAGGGGACTGCGATAAACTATTCTCGATAAAATAGTAGTATATGAATAGCATTCTAAATAATTAATCGAAATAACGATTACACGCGGAGTAGTTAGCAAATAATTTACGTAAACAGAGCATACATCGTTCAAGGAATTTAAATCGTTCAATAGACATTAAGTGTTTGCCAAGGTTTCGAGAGACATTTTACACTGCTATATCACTTTATCTACAAATGAACTTATAACTAGCCTATTGATTTTAGGCTAATTTTCCATTTCTAACCATCTTATTGTATGCATGAGCATGATACAGGCCTTCTCTTCTTTTTTTAAAAACAAAATTCTATGTTTAACATTAAAGAGTGCTTTGTCTATCTTTTTTCTTCGTTAAAAGAAAATCCATGTAGTCTGTCTCATGTGGTCAATTTTAGTTTAGTGTAAAATTAAAAGGTAGCACAGTTGTTTTGCCAATGTTCTCTATGTAATTCGATCCGTGTTTTGGTCAAGAAAGTTCATTTTCCGACATGGTATGCAGGGACGGATCCACAAATTTTTGCAGGAGGGGGTTTGCCAGGTTTCTGTTACGGAAATCTGCCATCATCGTCTCTAAATTACATAGGATTACAGAAAATTGAGGTTTTTAAACAGAGAAATCATTTTTATACCGATGTAGGATCACTTTGTGATGTAATTTCATTGATGCGAGGCATTATTTTTTTATGTAGCTGAGCAGGGTGAGGTTTGGACCCACCCCACCCGCACCCCACCCCTTCTGGATCCGCTCCTGGTATGTCCTTGCTAGTTGTTCAGGACGGAGAGGCTGATAAGGACAGCTGTCTTGTCGTTCGGATGGGACGAAAAACAAATGGTTAGCACTGTATTGTGTGGTCTATCATTGAATCAACAGGCGTGGTTTCGACTA
The DNA here is from genome assembly GCA_036850965.1 of Patella caerulea. Classification (NCBI taxonomy): domain Eukaryota; kingdom Metazoa; phylum Mollusca; class Gastropoda; family Patellidae; genus Patella; species Patella caerulea. The sequence goes on along the minus strand of JAZGQO010000007.1, from coordinate 50,258,577 downwards.
CCTGGTCGTACCTGACAAGGTGTAGTGTCGCCTGTCCATCCTCATGGGCTTTCTCTGGGTCTTCCGATTTCCTGTCACTGCTAAAAGATGCTACACGCAAGAGAATTATTGAAATAAAATTGAACCACATATAAGTGCCGAAATGACCCAGTTTGTGTTGAGTGAACGTTAAACCCCGCCCCCCCCCTCTCTCTCTCTCTCTCTCTCTCTCTCTCTCTCTCTCTCTCTCTCACTTTCTCGATGGGGAAAAATATAATATCCCATTTTAAAATTAAAATATTAAAAGCTGCACTGAAACTTTTGATGGAACTTTCTTAATAAACAACAATTAACTGAATATTAATCATTTCGCGTCACATTTAACCTGATCTCAAAGTTTTGGACTCATTAAAAAGAATTGTAGGTCAAATATCAAAATTGTAGTTACACGCCGATTATTAGCAAATGAATGGTTTCTAAAATATAAATAAATGAATAATAACTCTATATGAAAAATACTAACCCAGAGATAAAATATAATTGAAATAATGGAACAATATACGCATAAGCCACCACTGTGGCCACCACAACTTATTTTAGTTAGTGATGACCACTGAGAGACATGCCACAACCAAGTGTCGTAAACTATATAAATAAAACTCGTTCATTAATGAACAGTAGCTGTCTATTCAGTAGAATTGTATCCTTTGCATTTCCAGTTCAGTTACTAGATACCATTTCATTTATATCCACTGTGGCCACCACAACTTATTTTAGTTAGTGATGACCACTGAGAGACATGCCACAACCAAGTGTCGTAAACTATATAAATAAAACTCGTTCATTAATGAACAGTAGCTGTCTATTCAGTAGAATTGTATCCTTTGCATTTCCAGTTCAGTTACTAGATACCATTTCATTTATATCACTTCTACTAATAATGCGACTAAATGACTGTAGTTGAATTATTGTAAAACTAAAGACTATTGTTAATACAACTGATTCTACAGTGTTGTGAGTGATCTGAATTAGAAAACTACTTACTACACAATATACTTGCTGTGGTTAATCTTGCAATTACGGCTATATTGCCCTTGTCGTTATAGATCCCATCTCATTGTCAAGAAAACTAAATGATTCTAACCCAGTATAGTAATTGATTCAGATGTTTATTCACCAGTATGATTTTTCCGTTTTAATATTGACACAATCTGTGGATATCGATAACACCTATAATAATAGACTATTAATATTTGATTAACTGACAGGCGTTTTCAATATGTGTAGTATTACAGCACCACAATTTGTTTTATTGCACGTTTCAGTAGCTTCTGGCAAGAAAATACACAAATTTTTGATATTATAAAGTTTGGATGTAAGATAATACGAATGCAGAAGTGCCTATCACTCGCATTGATTACGCAGCTACATGTATATGCTAGGTTCAAATTACCGCTAAACCATTTTCCATTTGCTCTCCACCCACAGGCCATATCTTCATCAAATAAAAATACATCACCACGATTGTGTTTCCTGGTTCGCAACAGTAGCTGGAAATTCATGGGTTCATATTATGGTTTTGTTACAGTGAGATTACTGTTCGTAAAATGTAATATAAACACCCATGGTAGTATTTCGATTTTCAATATAAATAAGACAATTGTAGTGTAATATGGAAAGAAAAGCACCCACCCAATCTTACTAAAAAAAATACTGGGTTCCCTGAAAAACATCCTATGGGGTGCGCACACGACAGAAACTTAAGAAGCGATCCTTATGTGTTGTTATCTAGTTGTTAACGCTTGTGGGAACATGGCGAGAATTGAACACCCGGTAGACTCTCCAATTGGCATATGATAATCCAGAAATTTACCCAGACTTAGATATTAATGGTAAATTGAGAGACACAAGCGAAAATGAATTCTCCCTCAACCAAGTCACGTGATAAACAAGAATGATAAAATGGATTCTCGCGGCCTGGGATATTCTTTCTTCGATTAAAATGTTTTGAGAGGGATTTGAAGCACTTTTTAGATAGAAAAAGTAGTTTGGATATGTTTTTTGATAAATATATCATCAAAGACGACACTTTTAGTTTACGTGGAAAAGGCATATTTATCTAACAATAATGTGTTTTATATAATACAAGGCGATGGGGGTGGAGTGCGCGCTGTATCATAAATCCTGACGTTGTTACAAATCCACGGTTGTACGTGACAAGGAATACGGTCGCCTGTCCAACCTCGTGGGTTTTCTCCGGGTCCATCGCCCCCCCCCCTCACTGCCAAAGACTCCTATTATTGAAATAGTATTAAACCATATATTAGTCCCGAAAGGATAAATGACCTATTTGGTGTCGAGCGGACGTTGAACCCTCCCCCTCTCTCTCATATATAAATTCTACTAACCTATGGAGCTTCCATCCCATTTAAACAGATTGGTGATTTTATAATACGTATACATTCTCTCTAAAAAAATAACAACACTATATATTGTTAAAGCTATGGGCTTCCAACCCCATCTAAATGATAAAGATGCCCATAGATCAATTTAGTCGTTATCTGTGATAAATATTATTACTAAGTGCTTTATTCTGTCAACACTTGATTAATATGCAAAACGCATTATCTTAAAAAGGTTTGATATGTACAAATCCATATAATCTATTTATATTTCAATAAACTGGTGTCATCTTACTTATAGGTAGTATCACATTACTGCATTATACAATGCAGATAAATAAAATATTATATATACTGAGCGTCATAGAAAACGCATCACTTAGTTTTTCGTATAACAAAATGATCCTGTAAACATATCTTATTTATTTTGCTTCTTATTGTGAACAATATTCAAATGGGAACACACCAATAACAACACATTTGTACACTTATGGATGTTTTATCTGTAGTCAACCGTAAAAAGTCAGTGTATTAACAAGAAACTGGAGACAGTGAGACACCTAACTGTGCAGTCTGTTCACAAAACTTGATTAAAGACAAAAAGATAATGGACTGCAGAAAACACTATAGAATACTTTTTCCCTTTAAAAATTTTAGCATATATCTGTAGGAAAAATTCTGGGATTTGCACTACAGAATATAAATATGGGGCCATTATTTCCAACATGCCACCAACATTCTGTAGAATGCTAGCGAATTTCATTCTATAGAAATGGAAGAATTCTGTATCACCCAATGCTTTAGAATATTCTGTAGAAAATTACATTGGTAACCTATGACTTTTGCTACAGCCCACTAATGTCATCATTAAACAAATAACGGAGCCCAACACCTCCGTTAAATATAACACCAAGTTAACGAAACGTTAAAGGTAGCGGGGCTTCCAACAACAATCGTTCTCTCGGATAAAGTTACCAATCCGTCGATCCGTTAACAACGGATCGTTAAAAGATAACGGAGTATTCCGGTACGTGCACTAAAATATACAGACAAAACAGAAAGAACACTGTATACTCACATTTAATATAAGTTCAGTTTAAATGCTTAGCATTATACTACATTATAAACGCAACATATACCAAGCCGCGTCACTGTTCCATAAAGCGAATTACCGAAATACCAGGATATGGTAAATGCTAGGATAAACATAAAAAAATTATCAGCTAGATAAACCCTACACAGGTTTATTATGTGATCGATCAATATCCTCCACAATACCAGCTTCTCAAATTTACCCCAAGACAATATCTTATCACGATGCAACATAAGTCTGCTATTAATAGTTAATAGAATAAATAAAAAAAAAACAAGTTTGCAATATGCAACGCAATAAGGGATTTTGTTATGTGATAGGTTAACAAGAAAATTATCTTATTACTTTTAAGCTTCCCAGTTGTAACATTTGCAAAGATAAACGTTTGATTAATAGATTTTTAAGCCATATCCTGTAATAAGGAAATGAGTAACTTTTGTTATTCTAAGTGCAAATCCCTGAAATATATTTCTAATTACCTCCAGCACTATGCGTTTTTAATGAGAAATATTGATTATAAAGGATGTATAAGCCACATAACATTGTGTGAAGTTTTTTTTGTGTACATGTTAGGTTTTGCAATCTGATTAAAATACAGATCTATATTTCGTTTCGTTTTTTTTTTTATATTTCCGACACAATATGAGGATCTAACAAGTCATAATGGGAGTTGACGTCATTAGTCAAACAAGCGGCCTTTGGCCCTATGTCGCCAGACAGTGATTGATCAGACCGTTTCGTTGGCTAATCCCTTGCACCATCCAGAACATGTCAATAATAAACAACTCTTCCAGATCCTAGTGTAGTAAAGACAAGTAAAATGAAATATTGAACTACAAAAACCAAACAAAAAAGGATTTGTGTGTCATATGGTAGGTTGTGTAGACAGGCCCCACAAGAGTTAAGTCGACAAGTGAGATAAAACACCAAAGGGCTCTCAACGTCTGTCTCTGCCAAATTTGATATCCCCGACAGCACATAATAGTAAGATTGGCCAAGCTTAATAATAAAGTTCATAGATCTACAACATGTGGGTGACCACAGACGGTAAAAATTTAACATCATCTCTGAGCTTTCGGAGCTGGTTCCCGTTCCAACTGCCAAAACAAAATTGACAATGAACCCATTTGAGATGTCGGGAGTTGATCCCCGATTCAACCCCACCCAAAAATAAAGCCAAAACTTAAAGTTGGTGTTAAGGATTTACATTGTGGGTAGGTTGTTCTGTGCAGCGATTTATTTGTGTTGTTCATCATGTCAACGTTTTAGCTAGAAAATAAACAATAACATTAATCAAATGCTGTTAGTTACATGTTCACTGGATAATTAACAAAGGATTTAACTAGTGTTTTATTTTTGTCAAGAGAGATTCGACATAAAATTATCCTCCTTTTTAGCACCAGAGCGAGACCATCTGACCTGTTAATATTTTGTTTGCATTTGTAATTGAGGTATTGATTGATATCACCAGCTCGGTGCGTGGTTTGATAAACTCTGATTAAATTGACTGAGATAAGATATCATCTGAAAAATATGTGTATGTTTTACAACATCTAGACGTTGCTAGATTACTTCACAATTCCAGAAAATATAGTAACGTTATCTACAGACACGTGAACAGTAGTGTCCAATCAGGGGTTCTGACATAACAACCTCCACGGAAACCTTGACATTGAACGAATCTTGACATTTACAACTCGATTATCAAAGGACAGGTCGACATTTAAGCTTGAAAGCGCAAGACTTGGGATTCGCGTCTACAAGCTGGGCCTGTACCCAATCGAAATTAGTGCCGAAATATGCAGGGTATTGCGTGAAGGACCCGATAAGAGGTAAGTAGTTAAGGTGAGATCAAGCCGCAACACAAATCCAAGTTTGTTACTTTACATGGTTAAAGTACAATGTCACAAAAGTAGTCTACTATGGCGTAATGTGCGCTTCCATCTGGTATGATATTGCAGTCAAGTGTCATAAATTTATGCGTAGTACATTGTTTGATCTGATTTGATGATTCACTTCACAACTGAAACATGAATGCAGATGAGTGGAGAAAACTTAGAACAGAAGAATACCAACCAATATGAACATGTTTTCAGTGATGCTAAAACCAAATTATTTTACTAGAAGATTTACAATTTCACCGGTAGTAAAGAGTTAATAACAATTTACCAAACCTCTTTTCAGACAGTGTGTTATAATTTTAAAATTAGTACGCCGCTAGTGAGGCTGGTGCACCAGCCCAAATTCTAAAATAAATAGATGACTCTCATTAATTACTTCTACATGTATCTTTTCTTGAAGAATCAAGCAATTAAATAGCTTTTCACCAGTATCGCGGACTCTCAGGAAAAATGAAAAGAAATTGGGCTAATGAATACCGGCCCACAAGCGCGAACATGCGTATATAGATAGTGGTGTTTACGCCAACACTTCGTTGAATTTTTACTGCCAAGGATTGTTTCAAGTACACGTGGGATTCTCTTGGATTCGTTCTTTAATTCCAGTACTGCAGTATGTTAGACTCACTCAACCGACTTTTAATCAACATGGCAGATGTCCCGCCCAGCAACTTTACCACTGAAAATGTCAATTAGATTGACAGCACATGTCTCAATGACCTCAGGGAACACACTACTGATATCAGCTATATCAACAATTTGTGTCCTCTTGTTGCTCCCTCTGAACCTTTTTTCCCTATAATATCATCCTGTTTTTTGTTTACCGATCCCTCAATTTTGTCATGTGACAATGCGCTCTCGTTTGCTTTTTTAAATATTCTATCTAAGTATCGTACAATTAATTTCTTTTTGGCCCTCGTGCGTGCTTACAAGAAACTGAAAGTAGCATTCTGTGCTCTCCGTTTCCAAGAGTTGAACAATATCCCAATCACCTCGTCAGCATCCCTTAGAATCCGTATTTTCACCCTTTTATCTAAATGTGTTTATTTGCCGAACACCATTGCCCGCAATGTAATCCTTCCCAAAATGTTACCCCCTTTGTGTTCCCAATGTGTCAATGGGTACCTTTTTCAATTCTTCCCATTTAGTGATTTTTCCCACCTCTTGCCTATTAAGAAGGTGATACAATCGTTTTCAGCAACCATGTCAATCATTGCGATTGACATTTTATCAAGGTGATCCACAGTGGTGATCCTCCGTGGTGCTCCAAGGAAGTTCATCAACCGCAATAGTGAAGTTAATCATATGGATATGGACGCCTTCTTTGGGTCGTGGTATCGAAGCCAAAAATAATTTCCTTTGTTTGCATTGCCAATTCAGATGATTGCGAGTCCGCAATAATGTTTAATTCTCTTGTCGCCATGATCAACAGTTGTGCGATTTGGCTATTTGACTCAAGTTTCCTTTGAAGATCGCGAACGGTTTCATTATTTTTAAAGGTAGCTGCGACTGGGGTGACCTTACTGTGCATTTTTCTCCCCGGTTTACATGATTTCAATGGTTCCGGGAAATTAGCGCCATAGCACACTGCAATACATATGTCCAGTTTCATATCATATACATAGACAATATAGGATACCTGCACAATGAAGCAAGGACAGAATAAACATACAGCAGAGGATAAACAGTGCCGTAAATGAAAGCGTATCACCCCTTCCCAGTGTATGCACGCAGGGGCGTAAATGTGGGGGTGTGTGGGGGGGGGGGGTACACCCCCCAGCAAAAAAAATAGTCGGTCGCAAAATCAGTGCAGTCGGTCGCAAAGTAGAGGTAGTCGGTATCAAAATAAGTATACGTCACGCTACTCACGCAAAACTTTAGTAGAAAAATAGTCGGTCGCAAAATCAGTGCAGTCGGTTGCAAAGTAAATGTAGTCGGTATCAAAATAAGTACTCACTGTATACGTCACGCTACTCACGCAAAAAAAATAGACGATCGCAAAATCAGTGCAGTCGGTCGCAAAGTAGAGGGGGGTGGTATCAAAATAAGTACTCACTGTATACGTCACGCTACTCACACTTTAGTATAAAAATAGTCGGTTGCAAAATCAGTGCATTTGGTCGCAAAATAGGAGCAGTCTTAGTATAAAATAACCTTGTCAACTGATCATTTTTGAAAAGATGTTGTGTTTCACTCTCATTCTATTGTGGGTATAATGTTAGTCTTACAACAAAATATAACGCAGGGAGAAAAATAGTCGGTCTCAAAATAAGTGCAGTCACTGCAGTCGGTCTCAAACACAATGCCAGAATAGATCCCAAATACTATATATTTGCGTGAATCCGTGAGCCTAAATTGCATAAGTCACTCTTATTCTGTTGTAAGTATGTTAAATTGGTCTAACAACAAAATTTCACAAAGGGAGAAAAATAGTCGGTCACAAAATAAGTGCAGTCACTGCAGTCGGTCTCAAAAACAATGCGAGAATAGATCCCAAATGCTATGTATTTGCGGGAATCCGTGTGCCTAAATTGCATACGTCACTCAAAACTATAGTATAAAATAACCATGTCTGCTTGTCACTCTTATTCTGTTGTGAGTATGATGTTCTATGAAATGTTTTCTACCACGGCAAAAAATAGTCGGTCTCAAAAAAAGTACTCACCGCAGTCGGTCTCAGACTAAATGAATTAATGAGATAAACATACAATCATAAAACAAGCAAAATTGACAGATAAGCCTCAAGATTCTGTCCCATTTGTTATCAACCCCAGTCCCAAAAATTTAAAAGCTCTGTTATACATATCTGATTTCATTATAACATCATTTTTCTACTCGGTTACATATCTGAAATTTTGTCGCGACTGCGGCGCTCGATTCCATTTTAAAATCATTCTTCTACTCCTCAGTTGTCTTATACTGTCTCAGCACTATCATATTCACGATTATAGTGAACTGCCCGGTTTGTAGCACCACTGATGTGTGGGGTGGGGGTATGTGCATCAGTCGGTCGCATTTTGGCTAAACACCCCCCCCCCTCCCCAAACGGAATCGTTATGTACGACCCTGTATGCACGTTAAACTCATATTTAATTTCATTGTTGGCGATTTAAAGGCTAGTTGTGAAAAGTAGGATAACTGGGAACATTTATTTACTCCGGTAAATATCTCTCTCCGTGTGTATGTTGAAACGGATTATTGATACTTGATTTCTGTTATTATTGAACACAATTCATTCCGAGATAATAATACGTAGATAACAGTTAATACAAACATCTAAAATGGGAACATGACCATCTGTCGTAAAGCAGATAATGCTGTTGATTTCCAAGAGATAATATTGTTTATGACCGTGGAAAGTAACGAATACCGCGTGAAACATCGAAAATGAGGACTGTGTAAATCTTATTGTTCAACGATTTTTCTAATAATGGAAAAGGAGTCCATGATTAATTCGTTACTACGACAACAAATTTTGATTTTCGGAATATTGTGAGAATCGGTCGAACTATTTGGTGTTAATCCACTTCTGGGTCACCCAGATATGAACAAGGGGCTTTACATTTTTCTATGTATTGTCATTGGCACAGAATCGCGTCAATTATTTGAAAACAGGATTATAGGATTAACACCTGTCTGGGGCCTTTGTGCTGCTCAATGTATTGCTTACTGTATACAAAATCAAGTAAGTTATATTTTAATTGGAAAATCATTAATTTTTGACAATTCAATCGGTCTTCCTCCGGATTTCCTTTTCGTGTGTCCCTTGTCATTGATACAGGTCGGAGGCCACGGCAAAGAGACGCGTCTGGGTTTTTTTCGGATTGGGTAAACACCGGATGTGTTCACGTTAGCGTGTATGTAAGGGAAATTTGACAGATTGAACTCAAGTAAAAGTGATTGGTAAATCCTGTTTTTGGAGCACCGTTATCCCGCACAGCATCCTCCATGGAATGATGTCGTCTCCATTTCATTTCACCATTGCATCAACCTTGTCACTCATGATGTTCAAATGGCGTCGATTAGTATTTGTATTTATGGTTATACCCTCCACCCGTAAAAAATGTTAGCATACGCATTTGTTAATTGATGTGATGTAAAAATAAATGCTCATGTTATTTGAAATAGTTTCAGATGCTTTAAATAATTGCGAAGCAATAAATGAATACACATAAACATTATTGCTTTTACACACAACTCGGACTAAAAGAATATGAATTTGTGAATTGGTGTTATATTTATTTTCTTAATGGGACTACGTCGTAGTGCATCTGCGACCTGTAAAATCAGAAGAACGGATTAACAAAAGATGTGTACATTGTTTAAATTTGGCATTTTACTCCCCCCCCCCCCTGGAAAAATCTAGACTGCATAAACCTGGCTTGATAAGGCCTACTTGGGGATAAAGAACTAACAAAAAAGGATTTGCCATTTAGTTTCTTTCTGTTAATAAGATAAGATTGTCTTGAAATAATGTAGATGTTGACCAACTATTGCACGGAAAATGGCCACGGCTTTATCCATTGCTTGATTAATTTTTCTTATAGTCCGTTATTGGCCACGGGATATGCACGAACTATGTCCGTGATTGCGTTAAACAATGCCCTTTTGGTCATGTTTTTCTTATATTCAGGAAGTCCTTCATTTGTAGAATGATGTCCATGGTCATGTTTTTATTACATAATATGTCCTTGGTTGTATATAATGCCCATGGTCATTTTTTTTTTTTTAAATTATAATGTCCTTGTTTGTATAGAATGATCCCATGGTCGTGTATTTATATTCATAATGTCCTTTTTTCCTATATAGAACAATGTTGATAGTCATGTTTTTATATGTATTCAGACTTGTGGATCATGTTCTGATGAGACACAACACGTGTGGATGTTCCAATGTTCGGTTTGTATACCTCATTTTAAATTCTATGGGTAATTTGGGTGTAACGGTGGGCCAATGAGGCGATGTTTAACCAACTAGGAGGTCCCGCATTCGATCCCTGTTTTGACCGAGACAGTTCCTCGTGTTTTCTTTAGAATGGGCGTGTATAGAAATAAAATCGTATGGGTGTGTGTTCGCTCATCATCACACTTCTTCGACGCGCTCCATCTCCACATACATGCATGTGGTATGACATTCACATGCATGAACCCGTACATATTTTAGGCTGTCGAATTAGGGCAAGGGGTGAATTGGACTTGGGGCCCGGACAACTCACGCTTCTATCCCAACATGTATCAAATTTAAAAATAACATAAAACCGTGAAAGTTTTATGCCATTGAATTTGAGCCCTGGGCGAAGTCAGGTATCCTACTTGTAAATAATATAGGATACCAACATAGTGAAACATAGATAGAACAAACAATACAGCAAAAGAAATAGGGTTTGACGTCTTACTGTTCTGCTCCTAAACTGAGCTAATACGCCACACAGTGTGCTATAAGGGAAATTTTACCGGGGCAGCGGCGCTACGGCCTACTCTTATATCGAATTTCAAATACCATGGGATCTTTTACGTGCACGTCAATGAGTACACCGGACCTCGGTTTTTGTAAACCACGCCGGAAATCTGGATGAACTTTCTCGGCCATTGCAGGGATCGAACAGGCTAGCGAGCCAGCGTGTTACCCACTTACCCACGTGATCAGCCAGAATACAGTAAAATAGCCCAGGCAATATAATTACAGATTCAGTTTCAAAGTAAAGATATAACATCGGATTATAGTTTATATATTATTATAGTTTTGTATTCAAACCGTTTAAGTACATGGATAAAGCTAATATACAGAAGCCTGGTTATATACAAAGCCTCTCAAATGGTATTCTTATATATATTTTGATTCTTATTTTTTAAAGTGTGCACCAAATGACGTGATAAAAATTACAGCTAGTGTTAACATATATTTCTATTGTTAAACAGGAACCTGGATTGAAATGTTCAAATGCCGGAAGCTGTTCTATGTTCGGCTTTGAAGGCGGTGAGACAATTGATTTTATAACACCCACCCTCATTGTAATGTTATCGTGATTTGTTTCCCATTTGTTTTGATATCCTTGAGTAAAGGTCAAAAGATTAAAAAAATTGATTATTAACATTGCATAGTCAATGGGACCATATAAGGGGCGATAATGTAATCGTTGCGATGCTTTTTCCCTGAGTTAATTATGTCGTCATTTCGGTTTAAATGTGCGCGTATGAATAGAAGTATTGCTATTCTTAAGATATTGGTCAACATATTCCATTATGTGGACATAACAAATGTTGTACAAACTCTAATTTGAACACGTGAAATCGTAAAGGGTGTTGTGACCGCCGATTTTGGGCGGCAAACAAATTCCGGTGGGGCATAAAAATCAGCATTCTGCACCCATAGAACTATCAACCTCGAGAATGGATCTCTGTCCCGAGAACCGCCATGGAGCATTTCTCTGTATCACATCTATGCAAAAGACCAAATACACTAAAAGACTATGATATAAACGTTTTCAATTTTATTAAATGGAAATGAAATATATAATCCTCAAATTCCTTGAAGAATGTTTAATGTTCCCAGCTAAAATCGTTGATTTGGATATTAAATTGTCGGTCAAAAAGCTTAAAATGTCTATTCTCAGACAACGTAAGTTTTGTATGGTGTATGATCAGTTGTAAGTTTCGTCGGGTGGACGAAAATGTTACAGTCATCGTGTCGCTTATTTGAGCCACGGTATATGCTGGACTCAGGTAACCATAGACATACACTGACATAGTTTTTATCATTCGTCTAGAGATGATGAAAATCGGCATGGGTTCCATCTTTAGTAGCCCTAATCTTAGTCTAAACCTATGATACTGTCATTGTGTCCCCTGAATGGCGCTTATGCCTCTTTAATTGTCACACCACAACCGTCTCTTCTACAGGGTATATTCCAGACACCCCAGTTGTAAACATAGTCAGAAGTAAAGTGAATATAAATTATGCAAATCTTAATTGGGATGCTGCTGCAGTAGAAATTCCCATTGTACATGTGATACAAGTACAATGGAACGAGGACAGCCATTGGGATACTATTGGTTTGGTAAGGTATACATGTTTATTATTAGCAAATAATGGCGATAGACGTACTCATTTTCACTGGCAAATTCAACATTTTCGAATTTTGTTCTTGGGACGTAACGTCCACTTTTACTACAAATGATTCCTGTATGAAATTTGCAAGAAGAATCAGTCGTAGATAAGAGGCACAATCTACCATAGGTTAGCCATAAAGGAGCGATTAAGACCTGTTACGGACCCATTTCCTTGATTAAATGCGCAATCGTGCCTGTTGGTTATACAGTGTCTAATGTTGCTATTTTTCCTTTGTATAGGGAAGGGATTACAGGTTATTATGATTTATTACCTCTAACACAAATTTATTTATAGAAAAAAGGCTCAATTAAAGACCCATTTTCACAGATAAAAACCCATGATAATCTCAACAGAAAACAGATAAATGCTATTCAGATATCAAATCCAGGTTCTGATTAGTAAATAAGCCGTTTCGTTACACACAATAAGCAAGAAGGCGTCATACAATATTCAACTTAGCTTCCGGTAAAGATCCGCACAAAGCTAATTTAATTGGCGCAAAATCCGTATGAACATGTTGACGCGTTCCTGTTTCCAAACAGTCTTAATCCGTTGTTAACTTTACGTTAATTATATTTAGACACAAGACAATAATTACACGGTCGTTGACATTGGATGTCAGAAGCCATTGGTGCGTGTGGCCTCGGTATCGAGGTTCGGCTCCCGCTTTTTCAGCAAGCCAATCAAGATTCCAGGTAAATTATAACTACATGCATTTACATACCCTGATAATACAAACAAATTATATATTTGGTTCTTTATAATTTATTATTTTACATCGATACCGTCAATAGACCACGGTAGCTCCGCGAGTAAGACGCTGGCATACTAAACAGGCTGTGATGTATCAGTGTTGACCTAGAAAGTTTCCCGCAGTTTTCCAGTATGATTTGATCTTGCCAATGGAATATGACAGATGACCTGGCAAGGAAAGCGGTTAGTTGTCCAGATAGGACTTGGGACGTAATCCAAGATCCTTTGTACAGATTGGCGTGCACATAAATGAGCTGAATTCGAAATAAGAGTATATTGAAGGGTCGTTGTCCAGGTACCTATTCCTTCTTATGGCGCATGTCCTTCATTAGACTGGTTGCATTGTGGGTAAAATCACAGCTAAAACATTTTATTACCTTTTAGATCTCCGAGAATTGCACTAATTAAGGAAATGTAACAAATACTGATATAGAATATATAGAATATGAGATTAAATATACTTATAAAACTGAATCATGATAATTATATGAATTTTGTAAATTGAAATAACTTATGAATTTTCTTCCAGATCTAGTTGTTGGCCCTGTACAAAACCTAAAGACCAGATCTTTATATTATAACACAACTGAAGATGAGATCAATCTTGTTCTTCGTTGGATGCCTCCAACGGGTAATATTTTTTGTTCATGGCGTATGTCACTCTTTACTGTAAATTAAATTTAAAGTGTTTATGTAAAGTTTGAAGACATAATAGTTGCACGATCCACACCCCTACACCAGCAATTATACAACAATGAACTTATTTATATAATATAGGAAGCCTGCGGATGGTATTTTAAAATATTCTGAATTATACTGTTTCTAAATACTAAAACACTTTTAATAGAATTTTTGCTCGTGAAATTAAGATGGCTTTATATTTCACACATTAATATCTTTGGCAAATCAGTAGATTCACATATATGTACTTAAAGTACTTAAATCAAACTAGCGATTGAGTGACATATTGTTATATAAAAAAGAGTTATGGAGCCATGACAAACTGGTTATATCTTTCAACAAAATACATGTGATTGGAAATATTCCTATTGCGTCATTTGGCTTAATTTAACCAATCATATCGAATATTGCACAGGTTCATGGTCATGAACATGCACGACTGTGTATGATATCCATTAGGCTATGAAAGAAATTATATTATATTCTTAAGACAGACTGCATTTAGATTCCAGAGAGGTTACCATCTGAGTTCTGAGACAACCAAAAACTCACCCAGCGAGTTTGGCGGGCTAGTGTTAGAATGACTTTAGTTAGTATTGTAATCTATATTATGCTTGTATGTATCCAGCTTGATATAAATATAAAAGCGAACTGTTGCATTGTTACTCCTGGTGAGCCAAACGTCCAAAAAGTAAGAAGTAATACACAACGTGAAGGTGAAGCAAAGATGACAAGCGAAAATACTAGATGATCACAGGGCTGTTCTAAAATATGTAACACGGAAGAAAGAGTATGCGTCACACGTTGCATGTTGGGAGTTCTCTCGGCTTATTTTCCACATTTAACCAGCGACTACATAGCGGTAGGCATAGTGCTACAACACAGAGACGGTTTTAGTGAATTAGAATTGCCGGTATTGGTGTATTGTACATACAGCTTGGTGTTTCAGTATCTATGGCTGAAAACGACATCGCGCTGTATGTATATATAGTGACCCAGTGATTTTATTCTACATAAATGGTCTTGTATTTTAATGCTACACAAGGGTTGTTCCAAAACATTTTTGATTAGTTCACTTGGGCTAATTATTCAGTTTAAATTGGGTTTGTTTGGTTTTTTTTTATTTAAGGTTGGCAGAATTCAAGCGATCTTTCATATGGGTTGAATCCCAGGCCTATAATAAAGGATTGTCCAGGAGTGCCCCAGTATCAACGTAATATTGGAATGTTCTTTGATAATATAAAAGAGGTAAGTGTGTTTCCTGTTATTAAGAATAAAATTATACTTATAAAGCTTTTAAATTACTGCCAATTCTAAATAGATCTATAAAAAAGAAGATTAAGTATTTTATAACGTCTCAGATTAGATCAATTTATCAATAAATGTTTTGTAATAATAACATAATTGTTTTTTTGTTTTTTTCATATCATCTACGTAACATTTATGTTTATTTTCAGGACCGTCTTCATTATCCCAGTGTAGGAGTAGAACAGTACGACGTTAACCCCCATTATATTTAATTTTTCAGGAGGGGCCAGTTAAAAAGGTATCAGTAAGAATTCCAGGCATTGCTAAGGACTGTCAAGTAATACTTCAGGTACGTCGAAATGACCCTTTACACTGATATTCTATTAGAGTTCCACCTTTTAATATTGCAGCGTGCAAGTAATTCATATTGCTTAAATTGCGGATTCCTAAATATTTGGTAAGTAATCGTAATATAGTTCTAATCATTGGGTAATTAAGTCCTAAGTTTAATATATATCTAACTATTAGATAATTAAGTCCTAAGTGCAATGTATGTCTGAGATTAATATAGTCCTTACTATTGTGTAAGTAAATCCTTGTACTTATTCCTCACTAATTTCTAAGTGAAATATGGTCCTAACTATTGTTTCATTTCAGGTAAACGCCAGGACACCATGTAACTTTGGACCTTTGGCAAATTTTACTGTTAGTAAGTACATGTATATATAAATCCTTACAGGGGCAGGATTATTGTAACTAATTGGCTCCTTAAATGAAATTGTATACCATACTGCAATGCTCTCACAAATATAAGATACCTAATCGTGATTAATCAAGGTCTTGGGATGAACAAAATTTAGAAAAAAAACCTCATAATATAGAAAACATAATATATTGCATTAGATTTAAAACCGTGGTATAAATAACAATATTGTACATTTGTGTTATTTTCAGATTGTTCGTTGATTGAAGGTTACAAATGCCCACCTAAACCTTGTAAGTAAAGACAGCAATGACTTAATATTAAGCGCAGAATACCAGGGCATTGTGTCTGATCAGTTTAATTTGCTTTAATATGTTTCGCTGGACCTTGTTGACTCTGTTGATACAAGTTGTTACTAGGCATGATGTGCCGAGCCTTTCTGACTTTCTTTCGTAGATACACGCTGAAACTAAGCGTGATGTGCTCATCTTGACTTGTTTCCATATTTATGTGCATTGTACAATGCTTTTGATGCCGTTCTTTAGGCCCATGAGACTCGGTAAACTCTGACCACGTAGACACAAGTTGCAACTGGACATGTTGTGCTCAGTCCTTTTGACTGCTTTCTATCACAGTTGTGCATTAAACACAGCTTGTGATACAATGCGTTCTGATTTGACAAGACAGAGTGTGCTCAGTCCACAGTCTTTCTAAAACAAATTATACCCCATTTGCTCACTCTGGATTTTGTGCTGTTACGTACCTATTCTTTACGTGGTATTGTCTGTTTTATCATGCGTTTTCTGAATAATGTGTAACCCATTTGCTCACTTCGTGCTGTTAAGTACCTATTCTTTACGCTGTATTGTCTCTATTATCATGTTTTAAGGTGTAGTGTTCTGAATTATATGTGGTTCTTTTTATTATCGATAGATAATCCACCAGGTAATGTAAGAGATGTGAAAATTGTTTTGATGCCAGGGCGTGACTCACCCAAAGCTACCATAACCTGGTCCCCGCCCACAGATTTAGGCAGTGCGGGTGTTATTTCGGAATACTGGATTCAATGGGGCCAGGTGGACAATATGTCACAGGGTTCATTTCTAGCCATACCAAAACTCATAGATGCCAAAAATATGTCAGTTCCAGGGGTAATTAGTTTTAACTTTTATTTTAACTGTGCAAAAATGACTGAACTGCATTAGTTTTAACTTTTATTTTAACTGTGCAAAAATGACTGAACTGCAGTCTCACATTAATTCATCTGTAAATATCATTTATTTCAAAGAAAGGCACAAATAACCAAGATCAAAGTGTCTGGGGATTACGGTGGCTAAGTGGGTAAGAACCTTGCTCGCTAACCCGGAGGTCGGGTGTTCGATCCCTACATTGACCGAAAGAGTTCATCCAGATTTCCCGGCGTGGTTCCTACTTGTCAGTGATGCAGGACGGGGGGGCCTGACAAGGATAGCTGTCAAGTCGTTCGGGTGGTAGAAAACCCGAGATCACGTGTACACCTTGGCGTTCACGTAAAAGATTCTTTGACAGTTGGAATTCGGTATAAGAGTAGGCTGTAGTTCTGCTGTTCGGGCAAAAATTCCCTCGTACTACACTGTATGGCGTATGCCTATCTTCATTAGCCCATTTTGGAGAAGAAAAGTGGGACGTAAGACCCCATTTCATTTCAAAGTAACTGGTATTGCTGATCCTTGCAACCTCGTGGTTTTTTCTCCGGATCCCAACCCCTACGCTCAATCCAATCATTAAAATAAAATTAAAAACCATAAGTTAGTCCCGAAATGACCTAGTTTGTGTCGAGTGGACAAACCCCCTCTCTCTCTCCCTCTCTCTCTCTCTCACTCTCACTCTCTCTGCTGATCCTTGATTAGGGAATGCGGGTAACATGACTCTCAGTGCTTCTTTTTAAGCTGAAATTGTACAATTATATATCAACCAACTTTCACAGTTAATTATTATTGATTAAGTTGGCCATGAATTGATTATGGCATTTAATTCTAGGACCAGTTGTTTGCCGAATTTGATGTAACGTTAAATATCACCCAAACAGTTGTAGGTGTACAGGTATGACTTGTGTTTGTTATATAACAGTGAATAGAACGGGGGGGGTAGGCCATTTGATGGTTTTCTCTTTACGTGTATTAGCGTGGGACCAAATAAACAATACGTGACCCTGCCGTGGACACAGACACAGACTCCCAAATAAACTATATGACAATATGCCGCGTCAAAACAGCTAAAGGGGACATTGTGTAAGACCACCCTATATAACACAGTGCTTGGCTCTGGCTTGTTCTACGGACTTCACGTTGTGTACTTTACCACAACGAATAACCTGACGGTACATGTTTACGTGATTGGTCCGTAACAAATACACCACCCTGGATTTCACCACCAGACAACGTCATTAAACTAATTAAGTTAAAACAACTACCCCGAGTAATTGCAATACATCGACCCATGCACACTACAAAGAATTTGTATATTCTTAGACTTGATTTCACTTGATATCAAAATAGTATTATACAGCATGATCCTTGTTCTTAGAGAAAATATGTCTACTCTAGTCGACGTAGAAACATGAAGATTACACTAATTTATTAAAGTAAATGCAGCAATGGTCACTGAGTCAATAATGTTTGTTATGATTCCCCCAGGAATATGTTTACTTGGACAGGCATGAATAACTGGATCGTTTTTGCTTGAAAATACGTGAACAATATCATGTAGTTTATTGATATTAAAGCACAACAAAAATAATTATTTTAACATTAAAAGCAATATTAAGTGAATTGCTAAATTATTGATTTTTTGTCTTTTAGATAATGGCGTGTAGCCCGGGGCACACGCTGGCAAGCAATGAATGGGTATCACCAATAATGAATGTTGCACCAATTTCCGTAGACGAATATAATATTCTGAAGGGTATGCACTGATACACAATTCATATTAACATTAACATTAGACTGAGTGCAAAGTTTAAGACAGGTCTTCCAATGTAGTTGCTAAGATATACACGTTTTACGATAAAAATTTTGGGCGTGAACATTTTGTGAATTTCCAGGATCAACTTTGGGTAAACTAGATTTCATAAGATTATTGCAATTTATGTTTTGTTCAAATTGATAATGCGTCTTTTAAGATTTTACGTGTCTGGATAAAAAAGAATAATTCCAGGCGCGGATCAAGAGGGGGGGGGGGGTCCAGGGGGTCCGCCCCCCCCCCCCCTTGCTCAGACTTGAAAATTTTTTATGCGATTTTATTGGCGATTTAGAACTGGGATTAATGGTAGAGAGCCACAGGATCACTAAACAGGTGACCTCGCGTTCGCTGCCGGTGTTGGCTGAAAAAGTTCTTCGGTATTTCCCAGTTTGGTTTTTCCTTATCAGTACAGTGCAAGACAGAGAGTCTGACAATAAACTACATACTATTGTTCGGATGGGATGAAACACCGAGGTCCCTTGTACATATTGGCGTTTACGTAAAAGAACCATTTACATTTGACATTCGAAATAAGATTAGGCCGTGGCGATGCTGTCCAGGGTAAAATTCTCCTCATAGCATGGCGTGTGTGAGTTAGTTGTATTTTAAGGTCGCTTCCACCGAGGTGATATCGCAGACAAGACAGCATAGCGTATGCCCGTATTTATTTTGCCCACTTGTTGTGGGAAAGTAGGGCGACGTTTTAAACTCTATTTTCTATTAAATTGCACCCAATAAGTTTAAGCTAATGAGGATATGTGTACTATTGAAGTTGATTTATAAAATATATAGAATTATAACACAATCAATATAATTATATTTTACTAATCGTAACAGACATTCTTTATACAGGCCAATTATTGTCAGATCAGAATGGATTTATTGTTGTCAAAATGCCCATGAATGATCCATCTGTTCGAGTATTCTGGCAAATCAAAGAAGAGAAGAAAAAGATGTACGAATCTGTTCGTAGTTATAAATTTCGTTGGGGCCTTTATGAAAATAATTCTATACAAGACAGCACCACGGCTGAGATATTAAAGGCAGGTATCATTTTGTTAGTGATCCCAATGAGATATCTTAAGTTTACAGAAACAATGCCATGGGCACATGGTGATATTGCCTGGATAAATATTCATTTAAGAATGCATGATGCAAGATCTAAGTCTGTCTGTTGCAGGTCTGTTTTCTGGCCTAAAATGAATTATTATTTATAAATTTATTCATACAAGTCAATGATTAACTCTCTAGACAATTGTATAGTCGTGGTATTGAATGAATTAGAACATCCGCGCCATATAATAATTTAAAGGTAACATTGCGCTTGACAATCCAGATTACTCCGGTTTAATCTTGCGTTTTGAACCCGGGACCACCCGACCCCCCCCCCCCCCCCGATCAGACTGGGCAATTCAAAGGAACTGTCTCTGCCACCAACGGGTTGGACCCGGGACCTTCCGACCAGAGAGTCGGCGCCTTAGACACTGAGCCACTCATCTTGGTCTAGACTAGCATGGGTTTGATGAATTAACAGAGATTTTTTTAAGGGTATTTAATCGAAATATACTTCAAGCATCTTTATTGATTTTTCAAATACTTCAAAAATATGTTTTAGAATTTAATTTGCAGAATGAAAGAGTTTATATTTTAGTTCGCACCGATGTAATCCCTCCCACTGATTGTGGCGGCCTAGCGCCTATTCAGTGCTGATTACTTTATTAAAGGAGCGATGTTTATATATCAATGCATCCTCGGTTCCACTTTACTTTGGTGATGCGCGATTCACAGTTCCGGAATTGAATTCCAAAACTGTTGTTAATCGAGTGAAAAGAGAATGTCGGAGTACAACGCACGTGTCGACTGTATAAAAAATATCTCAACCAATCATGACAGCTGAAACATATTTTTTTCCTAGGAATACGTCACGATTCTACTCACTCCACCTCAGCTGTCGGGACTGGCAGAACTGTGACAGGACTGGATTCCGCGTCACTCGATTGTAATTCTGTCGATTCGGGGCGTTCTGGATTGTGAATCGAGCCCCCCCCCCCCTGTTTTCACATGATAATATTCAAATTATCTGCCCATGGTCGTAGCTTGATTCTACGAACCAATCAACAAACAATAGTGTACAAACCAGTCTTAAGTGGCCCACACACGCTCAATATAATTGTCAATATTGTTAACAATACAATACTTGATATTGACAATAACATTGAGCGTTACTTCGCTTCACCAACTTCCTTTGTATTTAACGAAATTGATTGGTCGCTAAAAAAGCGCAAATAGTGGAGCGGAATGAGATCACTGAGAATATTGAGGATGATATCAATGGGGACAGTTTTCTCGCCAACTACTATATTATATAGTTATATGAATATTTTCTCAACAGAATGTAACCCACCTTGATTTACACCAACTAAAGCACAACAAGACTTATGGTATAGAGGTAAGTAATGTAGTACATACAATCTCTCGCATTTGTTACTACCAGGAAGTGCTAAAAAAGTTGGTTCAATAATTAATTAAATCCAGTGTTCTTTTCCGCCCATTTCTAGATTTCGAAACGGTATTTGTATCATGATGAGGCCAGTTTCCCACAAATGACTAGAGAAAACCGCTTCATTGCGTACGTAGTGCATCGGCTGTTATTTTGGATTTAATGATTAAGTTGCTTGAAAATAACAATATTAAATCGAGTTATAGTGTGCGCACATGATAACCTTGCTTGAAATAAAAACAAAATTATGTCCGGTTATAGTCCATATATGAGGACAATAACTAAGCGTTTGAATTTACGATATCACTGGCGTTTAAAAAAAAAAACCAATATACAGGGTTGGTGGTTTGTATTTTTTAGCTGGTAGCTGTTTATGATACAGATGATGAAGAAGATACTATGGAGGAACAATGGGATAATACTACTTTTCATCTCTTCACTGTACCATTTCAACACAGTATGTATATATTATATAAAATGAAATGGGGTTTAACATCCTACTGTTCTGCTCCGATTGGCATAATGAAGACGGGCATACACCATACAGTGTGCTATGATGACAATTTTGCCCGGGCAGCGGCGTTACGGCCTACTCTTATATCGAAT
The DNA here is from genome assembly GCA_036850965.1 of Patella caerulea. Taxonomy (NCBI): domain Eukaryota; kingdom Metazoa; phylum Mollusca; class Gastropoda; family Patellidae; genus Patella; species Patella caerulea. Next base: position 50,236,604 of record JAZGQO010000007.1, on the reverse strand, counting down.
TCCATCTGCCAATGGATCTTTTGCGTGCATGCCAATGTGTAGACGGGACCTCGGTTCCCATCTGAACGACTACAACAGTTGTTCTTGCCAGGCCCTCCGTCCTGCACCACTGACAATAGGGAAAAGCATGCCGGAAAACGGGACGAATAGACAGCTAACCGTCTCAAACCCTCCATCCGGCACCACTGAAACAATAGGAAACCACGTCGGCAATCCCGACGAGTTTTCTAGGCAAATACATCCGACCTTCATGCTTGCGAGCAAGCGTCTTACCCACTTAGCCAACTTGGCTCCATATTATGAATTGTTAGTATCGGACATGCCCTACATAATTCTAGAATGCACGTATTAGATATTACAATACACGGTTAAAATGGTGTTACTTTCCACAGATATTAATATAATTCATTAATTAGCTATCTAATTAGGTTCAACGTCTTAATTGTCTGCACCAACTGGACTAATAACGACTAGTTGTGTTGAACAGATTGCTCGGACATTGGCGTTACGGCCTACTCGTATTCCCAACTCCAACTCCTAGGGAATCTTTAACGCCCTACCAGTGGTATACCCCGGACATCGGTTTTACGTCTCATCCGAACTATTAGATGAGTTTCCTTGACAGGTCTATGGTCCTGCCCCACCGACAATCGGGAATTTTCGGGAAACTTTCTCGGTCGATACAGTGATCGAACTCAATCTAATGTTATGTGACGTGAAGTTGTATTTCCAAATACCCAAGGCTGATTGGTTAGTAAAAAAACAACCACTCATTTGATCGCCGACGCGACCTACCACTGCAGCCAGTCAGTTGTTCTTGTAGTGGAGGTTATCAAAAGTATAGAAAAACCGAAACGAAATACCGATCTGTCTTTTAATCAAAGTGGATTGAAGCAGAAAAGTAGTATTGTTTTATATTAATCTATGATAATCTATTAATCCAAAGGAAGATATTTCTGACAATCAACTGTTTCTTATGTAAACAAAATTTTTTAAAATACTAATTTAGCACGAATGTATCAGAAATATTGCAATCAAGTGTCTGATTTTTTCATATTTTGATTTTATTTACTATATCCTGTTTATGCGTACTTGGTAATATCTTTCTAGGTGCTCCCAGTGCTGAAGGTGTCTCATCTACAACAGTGACACCAGCAAAACACCATGTTCACTCAGACAGTAATTATTCTTAATCTTCTTTAAGCTAAACCAAACCTCTTAAATTTCCCAATTCCCAATTTGGAACACTGTGTCTCGTTGTTGGCCACTGGCACATAGCTATTCCCTTTGCAGATTCCCTGAACTCATGCATTTAGCGTTTATTCTCCATTGCTTCCGGAATTAAAAGATGTAATGCGTCCTTAAAAAGTTGTTATGTGTTTTTAAATGGTCTAATCTGTCTTAAAAGGATATAATGAGTTTTTAAATGGTCAAATAGGTCTTAAAGCGAATAATGTGTCTATAAAATGGTATACTGTATTGTTAAAAAGGTCTCAGTCATAACAAGTATCTTTAAAAAACGTATGATGCATCTTTAAATTGTAAGATGTATCTTTAAAGAGATATAATGTTTTTAAATAGATCTATTATATTTTTAGTGGTACTTATGTTTCTTAAAGTGATCTAATGTATCGTTATAAGATATAACGTGTCTTTAAAATGTCTATGGTTCTTTAAACATGTCTACTGTGTCTGTTAAAGGGTAAATGTGTTGGAAAAACGGTATAATATATCTTTAAAAATATATAATGTTTTTAACCAGATATAATATTTTTAAACAGATATATTATGTCTTAATTGATCTAATGTATCTTTTAAAAGATCTAATGTTTCTTTTAAAGGATCTAATGTTTCTTTTAAAAGATCTAATGTGTCTTTTAAAACGATCTAAGATCAGCACCTTTAACTTTATTTACAGAAAATCAGATAACGTTGGAAATTGTTATACCTGTAGTGCTTGTTATTATAGCAACTCTTGTTATTGTTGCTATTATCGCTATAAAGTTGCGATATAAACTACGCTATGTTAATAAAACACAAACAATAAATACAGAACGTTTTTATTATCAACCGGAACAAGACAACAGGTTAGTTATATTTTAGTGACCAGAGCCCTGTTTCACGAAATTGTAGCTAAAATAAAACTAAATTTTAGTAATTTGATTGAATAATATTAAATTGAATTTAGTGCTTAGCCACTTAAAATTGAATATTCACAAAAAATTTTGATTTTATTTTTAGTTAAGATTTCTAGAAACGGGGTCCCGGACTCAATAAGATATAAATATTATATCACAGTACAAATTCTTCAGAACAGAGTGATATTCAGTATGTTTGCTAAATGCTTTTTTAAAAAAAATGAATTATTGTGAGCAATATATTTTGGGAATAGGACGGGGACATCAACCCCGCGGTTGGCTCGTTTGTTCGGTTTATTTCAATTTTCTCATCTGTTTTAGCATTCTTCTCCTTTTTTATTTGTTCAACTTCTTTGATTTTTTTTTCGCGAGGAGGCTGGTGCCTCTAGCGCCTCAGCTATAAAACGCCGTCTGTTACCGTAATTCAAAAATGTTTAACACAATGCTAAGCCATATTGTTTAATGAATGGATATTGGATTTTAAAAAACGGAAATTTCATATTTTCTAAGAAAGTCAGAACATAATTATTTCTATGTCTTTTGCTTAATAGGTTGTCAACTCACTATTATACAATCATGGACATTATTTTCCATACTTACAAATCTTTCATATCCGAAATAATAACACAATTACCTCCCTTGTTTTTCCATCCCCCTCCCCACGCAATAGCTATCTTCAAACGTTTGAATTGGAAGTTACGAAATGATATTTTTTCAAAGTTCTCAACTGGCAATGGTGAATTATAGGATTATTCTTTAACTGGGTTGGATTGTTTATAGATACCATCAATTTTAAGGCTTTAATTTAATATATTTTAAAAATATAACTTAAAAATATGAAATTGCAGCTTTAAGTTTTTATTATTAGTTTCGTTGATAATGTGGACGTACACATACATTCAATAACAACACAGGAAGTGGCGGATAAGTGGGAACTCCCACCTGGTGCTATAAAATTAGGCCGTGTTTTAGGAGAAGGTGCGTTTGGTCAGGTTAGACTTGGAAAGATCAGAAATAATGTGTTATCAGATAGAATGGTACCAACACCCCAACCACCAGACATAACATCAACACATACTATTGTAGCTGTTAAATTATTACATGGTACGTATTACAACATGGACACTTACTACTGTTGAATTATTACATGGTAAGTTTTATAATATCAATACATACTACGGTCGTATATTATTACATGATTGGTAAGATTTATAATATCAGCATGTACATGTACTTCCGTAGCTGTATGACAAGGTAAGTTTTATAAAAAAAAAAAACATATCTCTGACCATTGCTGGAATAGCGTCTGTTTCTTGAACTTATGCGGGAGTGTGTCTATTCGTTCCGTTCAATGAAAGCTATCACTTAAGTACAGCATCATGACAGTCCTTCGTTTAATCTGGGTCTTCCCTAAAACTTTGGACAGTGATTTAAGGTATTAAAAACGGTGAAAGTATGTTCGTTTCCAAACATTCGACTTGATAGTCTCGTTTGTCACGCAATTAGTTTTACTGCAGTATTCTGCTATGCACGGGTTAGTTAGGCATAATAAAATCGTGAGTCATGACGTAACGTTATGTAAACATATTAGGTCCAATATTGGCATTCGTTTTAAATGTAAAGTTTTTGGAGGGCAGCTAGTGATTGGCTTGTAGTCGGACTACTGGCCAATCAAAATCTATACTCATAATAGCAGTGTGTAGTGGGATTACCTCTAATCAAACGAAACACTGCACGGAGTATGCATATCGTGTTATTTTTTAATTATTACATGGTAAGTTTGATAACACCAGCATATACCCATATTCCTGACATTGCTGGGCTGGCTTCTGATACTTGAGTTCTTGATGGAGGGTCTGCTTCCCATTCAATCAAATCTATCCCAAGTACAACAACATAACAGTCCTTCGTTTAATCTGGGATATTCTCTTAAACTTTGGACAGTGATTTAAGGTATAAAGACGGCGAGGTATTGTTCGCCTCCAAACAGTATTGTTTACATTGTATCCGTGTTGATAGCCTAGTTTGTCTGCAATATTCTGTTATGCACTGGTTAATCGGGCATAATATTTCACGAGTCATGGCGTAACGGTTATGTTAACACATTTGGTCCAATTTGAAGCTATGTGTAAAGCGTAATGATGTTGTTATGCAGTTAGCTATTGGTTGTTAATCGGATCATTGACCAGTCATAATTTAGAACAGAAATTTGCTTCCATGACAGCAGTGTTCAGTGGAATTAGCTTTGATTGAACGAAACACTGCAAGGAGTATGGCATATACCACAGTATAAAAATACAACACATTGAATAATTCGAGTATGATTACATTTTATGAACTTGGTTGATCTAGTTGACTTATTTTATGAACTTGGCCAGCTGACTTTTTTTTATTGACTTGAATAGTTCACTTTCTTTATTTTATTTACTGTTATGAACTTGAATAGCTCACTTACTTCAAAATTCATTTAAATTATATACATTAATAATTCACTTATTTTTTTTATTTTATTAACTTAAGTTGTTCACTTACTTCATAATTCATTTAAATTATATACTTTAATAATTCACTTATTTTTTTATTTTATTAACTTGAATTGTTCACTTCTTTTATTAGCTTGAATAGTTCATTTATTTTAGGAACTTCAATAGTTAACATATTTGTTAACTTCAATAGTCCATTTATTTTATGAAACTCAATAGTTCACTTATTTGTTACTTGAAGATTTCATTTATTTTGTGAACTTCAATAGTTTATTTATATAAATAACGTGAATATTAGCGTATAGATTTGTCAAAACCGTCTAATTCTTTCCCTGTTTTGATAATTTCAGATAATACTGATAATCGTAATAAACAGGAATTTATAAAAGAGATTAATATAATGAAGGAGATAGGTGTACATAATAATATAGTTAGTATAATAGGCTGCTGTACATATAGAGATCCAGTATGTCTTATTGTAGAACATGTACCTAATGGTGACCTACTAACATATCTTCAAAATATTCGTCATGCTATTGATACGGTAGGTAATTTCATTGTATTGGAATATTGGACTGGACTCGTCAATAAGGATGGGGACCGCGATGGTTCAGTGAGTAGGGCGCTGGCTCAGTAACCTGGAGGTGCCGGTGTTGGCCGAGACATGTCCTCGGGATTTCCTGATGTAGTTTCCCCTTATCTGGATGCAGATATAACAAAATCCGATGTCCTGTGCACGTTTAAGATTTCTTGACGGTTCGAATTCGATTGCTGTCCAGGCACCCCCGACCCCATAACACAAGTGTATGCCAGTCTTCTTTAAACCAGTAGGTGCGTTCAAGTTTGCCGGTAGTTAAACCCCAACGCATTTATTCATTCATCTAAACGATACTGGTTTCATCATCGCGGCTATTAGAAGAGAACGTGTCAAAATGTTTTTATTTGGCAGTTACATCAAAATTATTCAACTGTAATTTGCTTGGAACTTGAAAGGTTTATCTGTCAAGTCATTGCTATTCGTGTTTCAACATTCAGCTTTTGAGTAATTTTACGTACAATTTAGTTTATTGGGTTTCATTGAATTGAACTCTTCGTGCGGGGAGGGGGGGGGGGTAGGTAGGTAGAATGGGTACGAGCAATGCTTGGACTTTCGATAATTATGTGAGTTTATTAAAGATCAGAATTAATTGCATTTTCTTGCGGAGAGCGATCAATCCTTTGGCGTTTTATTTTAGGATGAGAATATTGTGGTAGATGTTGACAATAATCAAACACCGATGTTAACATCAGCTGATCTTCTATCTTTCTGTCGACAAATCAGTATGGGGATGGTGAGTAAATTTAGATTTAGATATGACAGCCCCCACTCCGGAGAAATTTAAGCCCCCACTCCCCCACCCTCCCCCACTCATTCTGGCACCGGTGCTTTGACGTTAATGGTATTCACCAGTTACCGTCCCCCCCCCCCCCGTGGACCCAAGTCTGGCTAAAAATCGATCATTTAATCACAAATCTATGTTGTTAATGGCAAAAATTATTAACCAAATAATTTCTCTATCTTCTTTTTAGGAGTATTTATCAGAAAAGGGGTATGTTCACCGAGATCTGGCTGCCAGAAATATATTAATAGGAGCAGATAAGATATTAAAGATAGGAGATTTCGGTTTAGCAAGATATATATATGATGATAAAATCTATGTCAACAGAAAGGGCGGTAAACTGCCTGTAAAATGGATGTCTATAGAAGCCATCTTTGAACTGTCATTTTCTATTGCAAGCGATGTGTAGGTGTTTTAAATGATTTAATTATTATTTGGCTTTATTAAGCCACAACAAAAAAAAAATTGCCGGCAAAATGTTTGAAAATGCCCTGAACGTTTTCTTATTGTGTATTTGAAAATGGCGCGATATAGATAGTATTATTTTCCTACGCGCTATCCTGGAGGTCGGGTGTTCGATCCCAGCATTGGCCTAGAAAGTTCATCCCGATTTTCCAGCGTTGTTTCCCCTTGCCAGTGACGCAAGGCGGAGGGCCTGACAAGGACAGCTGTCTGGTGGTTCGGATGAGACGAAAAACCAAGGTCCCGTCTACACATTCGCGTGCAGTAAAATATGCTTGTCTGTTGGAATTCCATAGGCCACAGTGCCGTTGCCTGGGCAAAATTTCCCTAATAGCCCACTGCATGGCGTATGCCCGTCTTCATTAACCCAGGTTAGGAGCAGAACAGTAGGATGTTAAACCCCATTTCATTTCGTTTCATTTCCTAATTTCCGGCACGAACCAGACAATGAAGGCTGGTGTACTCGTGTGATATGGGGGAAAATTTTGCCCGGACTGCGGTTTTTCCACTTGCTTTTCGCCATATTCCTGTCAATGTGTACATCGGACATCGGTTTTCGCCAATCCGAATGACTAAAAGCTGCACCTTGTCAGTACAACTACCCCGTGCGACTGACATGAGGAAACCGCGTCGGAAAATCTCGGAGACCTCTCTCTTCCGAAACCGAAGCTCGAACTTGCTGGTTAGCCTGCATACACTCGTCTAATAAACCTATTTTGATTAGTTGTAACCTTTACATTTCTTTTCCATAGAAACAAATTTGACTTCATCATTCATAAAATAGGTCAGCAAAACTCAAACATTTCTGATCGTATCATTTAAAGTTGTGTTTAAACGAAGTTATCTCCCTTTCATTATTATACACCTGTCTATCTATGTTCGTCCAATACAAATCGCGTTTTGCTGTGGTCTAAATGCGTGACGCTGTGGAGTTTCAATCATCCATCTCGACATTCGCGAGTTTGATCCCGTTTGTGTGCGCGACAAGCTTTGAAATTATTAAACAAATTATTGGAAAATGAAATTCATCAGTTTGTAAAACTTATGAGATGTTTGACTTTAAGCGGTATGCTTTTTTTTCAAACTGAGTTTCGTCTCGTTATTGTATGCAGTAAGAGTTTTGGATTACCAACTTAATTTCAAGACACAATCAGAAAAATCACCCTATCAAAAATACAAAACCATAAAGGCCTTCATTCGCAAATATCCAATTCCTATTTTCAGATGGTCGTTTGGTGTAGTAGTGTTTGAAATTGTAACATTTGGCGGCAATCCATATCCAGGAATCAATAACAAAGACCTATTACAGGAATTGAAGAAAGGTTACAGAATGGAGAAACCAGAAAACTGTTCACAGGAACTGTAAGTTATTCCAATAATGCACTCTAATAAAACCATTTTCTCCGTCTAGTCGTGGTATGAAAAAATCGAGATCCCATGTAGACGTTGGTGTGCACGTAAATTTTAACAGTTTTATATAGCTGGAATGTGTGCTTCCATTCTATTAATATCGTCGAAACGCTTATCGTCAATCGGAGAAGAATAATTGCCCCTTTTCATCGAATTGATAGAGCTGTTAGTGTTTTACCCTATCGACAAAGTGTAGCGTGTAGGTGTGGGTGAGAGTGGGTGGATGTTTGATTCATTGCTGAACCATCTTAGTTTAGGCTATAAGAATGAACCTTTACAGAATTAGTTTTGATAAGTTGAATAAAGATGAGTGCTACCAACAAACGAGTAACAGTTGTCAGTCACTCGATTAAGACCACGTGGGAGGTGTACGAAAGTAGTTATGTGTCAATGTGTGATCTTGCAGAACACGAACGCGGGATTATGAACATTCAGATCAAAGTTTTTTAAAAAGTTACATCAGCAAAAATGTAAAACCTATATTCACGTGAAACTTATTACATTAAACCAAGTTTATTTTATAAATGGACGTCACTGTTTTGGGAGTGGCAAATTGCCGTATAAAACTATCAACTATCGATCATAGACGTGTTTTCCCGAGCATGGTTTCACAAAACACACCGGATCATTGACTGGAACATAAACGTTCTAGAATAGGTCTAACCCTGTTGCCAGTAGTTATCAAATGAAATGAAATGGGGTTTAACGTCCGACTGTTCTGCTCCGAACTGGGCTAATGAAGACAGACATACAGTGTGCTTCAAGGGATATTTTACCCGGGCAGCGGCACTATGGCCTACTCGAATTCCAACTGTCAAGGGATCTTTTACGTATACGCCAATGTGTACACGGAACCCCAGGTCATTGTCCCATCCGAACTACTGGAGAGCTGTCCTCTGTAGACCTTCCGTCCTGCATCACTTACAAGGGGGAACCACACCGGAAAATCTGGTTGATCTTTTTCGGCCTATGCAGGGATCGAACACCCTAACGCCAGGCTAGCGAGAAATATTCCCCTAACATTGCAGATTAAACAGGATTGCCATTTTACTTTAAATATGGGTCTAATGGTTGCAAGACGCTAAAACGCCATTTATTTGGGTTCTCGGGTATTAGTCACGCCGCTGGCAAGAAATATCCCTATAACATTGCACATTAAAAAGAACAAGATTGCAATTTTACTCTAAATAGGTAGTTAAAAAAACCGGGGTCACTATTTTCAGTGTAAAACGTAGTACTTTCTAGAACTTTCCGACCTGTCACTATTAAGCCAACCAATGTTTAAATCGACCACACAAGGTCTTAAAATAGATTAAGGTGTTATCATCACGTGGAATACAGAAAATAAAGTAAATATTTTTTTAAATTTTTAAAAGAATTCTATGTAATCAGTTATGGTTGAGTTCATGTCATTTCACTTCCCTTCTCCGTGCACAGATACAAGTATAATGTATGCCCTGTTCCACGCTTAAAGGCTTTAATCAAAAATACTGTATAGGTATTGTCGCTTAGCCCACTTACAGAGCTGTCTGTACATATTGGGTACGTTCATTTTGTTAATACGGTTAATACAGGCCAGAAATTTGTAACTTAGTACCTAATTAATCTTTATTCTAAAATTCAAAACACACCGAAAATCTGCATTATGTCGTTGTGTGGTAGTTGGTAGTGCAGGTAAATGAATTCTAATGTAGAAAATGACTAAATATGATACCGTGTACGAAGCACCTGCACCTTGAGTTGGACTTTGCCTAATTAACTCACATCGAGAAGGTCGCTACAGCCCAGGTGTGAGGCCAAATATTTCCACGCACCTGTGTAACAAGTCTTCACAAGAATTCATAAATCAACGTACACAGAGACACTACCCCTTTTTTCCCTCTTCACATCTTACGGGCATAAACATATCAAATTAAAGAAGGCATACTTAGGAATGACTAAGTTAGAGAGTTTGTATAAGCTTGTATTAAAGTGTTATTGAAAATAATATCATTATATATTAGCTTTTTGTTTATAAATTGTGTAATAGAGACGGACGTCCATTTATCTCGCAATGTTGACAGGTTTGTTAAAGTGACTTAATAAAAAAGGTCTATAGAGATGTGTACGTGATATGAAATAGGTCTATAATATTGTGATAAGAATCTGATATAGTTATAGACCCATCATCATCATTATCATGTATTATTTTCTATCTCAAATTCTAATGTCAAATGTGTTTCAATAATGCATTTGCCCTTATCTGATTCTTGTACAATTTAAGTCGAATTAGAACATTATATTTTACAAAGGATGTGCCTTTAAAGGTAGTGGTCCAAGAATCACTTTCGTCCAAACGCCAAAATTGTGTTTCGTGATGCAACAAGACAAAATGCAAAAAAGGATAATTTGGGGTTATTTACCATAAACATCGTGAACGCCATCTTGGAAGATATGTCCGTCTTTGATGACGTCACTAAGAGTGAGGTGGGTGGGGTGGGGGTTATATAATTAACTTCGAGTAGTTGTCATCATTATGTTTTTTGTAAGAATATATCTGGTTGATGCAGAAATGTAAGACGTTAAACCCCACTTCATATAAGTTAGAATATAGAAATAAGGTGGGACATCTCCTTTCAAAGGTCCGATCTTCTGTACGAGAAATAGGGTAACAAGTTATTTCACCAACACGATAACATTATCTTCTATCATTATACCACTTTTAATTCATGTGTCGAAGCCTGAAATATATATGGAGAGAGAGAGAAGAAAGAGAGAGAGAGAGAGAGAGAGAGAGAGAGAGAGAGATGTTTAATTTGCAAAGGTAAATTACCATAAGAGATTTCGTTGACTCGAGGTTTTAATAATTCTTACAAATCTAAACTAACTCGTCCTTTAATACGCAAATATTTGAAATTCCACATTTAACAAAAATGCTTTGTGTCAAAGTTCAATGCCGGGTTCAAAACAAAGCTCAAAACACGGGGATTTTACGTCTTAAATAACGGAATAGATCTATAAAATGATATAAATGATAATTGATGCTTTTGACAAGTTTACAGTAAAATATTCTCCAAATCAGCAGCAATAAAATAATTGGGGTTTTAACTCTCATCAACTTAACAGGACCATTTAGAGACTAACATATGGTTAATTTATGCCAATGGTCACGTGTGCAATGCTAAGAGGGGTGTATTTTACCATGTCTGTGGCGGTTTATAGAATTCCTAACATCAAGGTCATTACAATCATTCGCTTGTGCGTAGGATCTTTAGCAGTGGGAGGAAAACGGAGAACACGGTGAAAACCAACGCGGTTCAACAGACGACCCCAATCCTTGACATGCACACGCTGGGAATCGAAGCCACGCCACTTGATAGCGCGCGCTTTAGACCACTCGACTATCCAACACCCTGAATGTAAGGCATACGGTATACCTATAGTATCCGCTAAAACCGTAACAAGCAAACTAGAGCTTCAACGACTTGACTTAAACAAGGAGGATGTTTAATGTCTTACTCCCGTCAATCTCACTAAACCCTGGCATTAATTTAACAAGACATATGTTAATGTCAGTCTCAACAAACAGTAGTACACACAGTTTTCTAGGCGTATTGATAGCTTTTGTTGTTGGTTAAACATTTAATGTTTTCACAGTCTGCTAGGAAAGTAAACTGGAAGAGATAAAAGTATGCTAAAGCCCTTAGTTTACAATAAGCTTTGTTTACATGTTGTCGATTTGTTTACTGTGAGGTTAGTCGACAGTAGATTAGCACTGTAGAGAGAACGCTCTTTTTTTATTTACTAAAAAAACCTAGAAAGAAGGCCAAACTGTTGTTGAAATGAAATGAAACCGGGTTTAACGTCCAACTTCTCTGCTCCGACTGGAGTTATGAAAGAAATTGTGTCCGAACAGCGAGTTATGAAAGAAATTGTGTCCGAACAGCGGTACGATACGGCGGCCTGCCTCCAACATCGAATTCCAACTGTCAAGGGTTCCTTTACATTCATGCCAATGTGTAAACAGAACCCTTGGTTTCCGTCCCATACAAACGACTCTGTGCTTTCCCTTGCCTAATCTTTTGTCGTGCACAAAATAATGACAAAGGGGGAACTATGGGGAAAAAACTAATGAACTTTCTCAGCCAACATCTTACGCACTACCCCCCCCCCCCCAAAAAAAAAAAAATGTAGTTGACGTACAAAAGTATAAATGAAACATAACGTGTTCGCGTTTTCAGATGTAAATCTGACGTTGAATGAAACAAAATTGTTGAAGTTTAAAGGGATGTCTCGTTGAATCATAAATTGTATGGACATATGACTGGACGTAAGTCTGACCAAGCTAAATACTGCCAACCACAAACATAAAGCGAACGAGTTAGTAAAGATCCATCATGTAACATGGCAAACACTCTGCTGAACGCCATTCTGTTGTCATTCTTAAATCTTCACTATAATCATGTTCAAGTTACAATTCTGTGAAATATAAATAATTATTTATTACTGAGCGACGTTTCTAAGGGACAGTAAAATAGTTGTAAAAACAATATTTGTTTAACGCTGGCCAATGATATACAGTCTTATAATGTTATTGGTATTGACGACCTTCAGTGTCGACTATCATGCTCGGCGGAATGTCCCTTTATATTATTTAACTTCAGATAAAGTGTTGTACAGTTGAATTACTGTTTTTATGTCAATTTACATATCCCTTTTCTTTTCTTTTGTACATTGAATTATTGTGGTTAAACGTCGATAGTGGAAGAAAAAAAAATGGGTACACTGTCAAAAGAGGATGAAAACCGTTTAAATAGTGTTTGAAGTCTAAACTATATTATGTCGATCAGAGTTAATGTTCCTTGGTTTTCTTTAAAGTGAGGATAACGCTTTGTAATATAGAGTTCATTCTCCTTGACAAAATGATAATATTTTGCACTTGTTGTTCAAACAATTATATACAATTCACATGAAATAAATGTAGTGAAATTACATAAAGATCTTGTATACATTCCTGGCGCCTGATTCACGAAATCTTAACTTAAGATAAAATGAATCCAAATTTTAGTAGATACTTCAGTTTTGATTGGCTAAGCACTAAAACCAATCTAATATTATCCAATCATATAACTAAAATTTGGATTTTATATTAGTTAAAATTTCGTGAATAAGGCCCCTGCTCTCTATTTCTAGGAAGTGCAGAGGGACTGCCCCGCACATAATTTACACAAAAACTTAGCTTAGTCTCCTACTTATTAAAATATAACCGATGTATAGCATACTATCTGATTTTATATAATCTTTTACTGTATCTAAACAATCACGGTATTTTACTGTCCATCTATTACTGATATTTTCTATTCGTGGAAGCGGAAGTAAAACATCAACCAATCAATCTGTACCGAAGTAAACGATGACATTTTTATTTGTTTAGTATAAGTATTAAAAAATGTTTGAAGTCAACTATTGTCTTATGTATTACGATATTTGTATAAATAATAATTTCCCATGATTTGGAACTTCCGGGAAGAAAATATAACCTCGCAATGTGAACGTTATTCAGGGAGATGCTAATTGGGGAGGTTCTGGGGTTTCCGGAGTCCACAATGTCCGCTTTATATAAATGGGTATTTTGGGGAATACTAACCCTAACCCTTTTTGCGAAGCTTAGGGTCCAATTTACCTATTACTCCTCTCAAAAGGGTTGGGGTTAGGGCTGGTTAGGCTTAATATTCCGCAAAGTACTCATTTATGGAGATCGGCTTTTGTTGAGTCCGAAATTCCCGAACCTTCCCAATCGGCCTACCATTAGCCACTCGGCAAATCTCGACAGATTTCGTAAACTACATCTAGTCTCGGTTGTACGACAGTATGTACCTACGCCCATACATTCACGATGAGACTACCGGTTTACTTTAACAGGAAAACTTGACGCTATTACACAAATTGGGAACCTATTCGGCTAGCGGCCTATTCGACCGATCGAGCTGCAACCCGTCGTTGGAAACCTATTTAGAATAAAGACAACAGTCGCCTTAACTCATCTATTTATCAACCATTAAAATCCATCGTTATGTCTATCAAATGAAAGTAGAATATATTATTTTTTATCCATTTCTTTAGCTCAGGATAGAAGTGTAATTTCGTCATTATCTTACAGCTGGATCGGTCGAATAGTTCGCTAGCCAAATAGGCCGCCAATTTGTGTTCGCTATGGGCACAGCCGTGTTTCACCCGGGACATTTAAAGTAGTTCCAACATGGCGGAATTCGTCATACAGCCGAGGTTAGATGTAGGTTCCGTAATCTGCCGAGGTTTGCCGAGTGTACCATTAGCATCTCCCAGTTACACACGACACGTGATTAGGATTCAGACCATTTAGAAATCAATTATTTATAACCCTCGTATATAGTACTTTAATGAGGAGGAATAAACCGAAATGATCAAGCCCTTTACAGCACAAACTATAGTCATCAAGTTTATCTTTTTATGGGTTCTAGCCAATTAGACGGGTAATTGATTTACAAACGATTGTCTTTCTATTGAGGGCTTTATCATATAGAACTACGGAGTGCACTTATAGAACGCCCGCGTCTTTAACGTGGCTTGATAGCGAGCTTTGTTCAAGTATGGGAGGTCCGACAATAATAAGACCGTTGACGTATTGTTCTGGTGTTATTGTTCAAGGATATACTGCTTCAAACTCTAATCTTGTACACCAAATCTAAGATGATGGTGGGTGATAAGAGGCTTAGTGGACGTCCACGGGTGAAAAGGCACACCTAGGGATTATTGTTGATAAAAATCGCTAGATGTCTATCTTTCTCCATATCAATGTTAATTATAATCTTTGTGGAAATGCCGCCATCATCTTTTTTTAATGATATCCAACTCATGAAACTATGCTAAAACGTAGTTTTGAAATATGAGGGGATCAGTTCGAAACAAAAGGTTTGTTTTCTGTGCTGGGTTTGTTTGGATTTTTAACATTTCATTTAGTTTTCAGCGAACTTCTCCCTTGGGTAATAGTTATGTAGAAGATTTTACAATATACTAACGATCGCGGTAGCCCAGGGATTAGGCCCCGACTTGATAAACAGAGGTCTCTCCCGGGTTTGATTTTAGTCTTCGCAGAGACAATTTATCTACATTATCCTTGGTGGTTTCCCCTCTTATTCGTTGTACACTTGGGGGGGGGGGGCAAGGAACATGGCTTAGTCGTTCGCAAGAAACAATAAGTTTCGTGGATACGTAAATGTCCCTTGACATGTGGAATTTGAAATTAGGGCAGACCGCATTTCGCTTCTGTCCGTGAATAAAATGGATTCGTAAAACTCATGGATTGCTTTATTAATATAATCTATGACATAAATAAGGACATTTACAATAACCGATATAGCATGCTTAACATTATTCTGAATTTTACCGGATAAATTTAAATATTTAAATATTACTAGAATCAAAAGCCTGCTAGGCTAAAGCGCACAAATCTACAATAGGCTGTAACCGGTCATAATCCTTGATTTAAATCCATTGCTCTATATTTTTAGACATGAATAAATAATGTACATTTATGTTCACGTTCTTCGTCTGGTTAAAATGATGACAAGTCATACACCAGGCCAACGATCTCTCTAAAAATTTAGAAAATTTGAAGAATTAGCATTACTCCGCTGTACAAATTGTAGAAATTCCATTCGTAATGCAACCTACTTGTAATTTACATGGAAACATTTACAGGTATCAATCATTCTCGTAATAAAATGGAGGAGATTCGGTATTTAGTCAACTCTATTTTGGACCAGGTAATAATCATCTTGTTGTTCTTCTTGTTTTTTGCCGTGGCGAGTCGCTTCGAAAAAAAGTGTAAGTCACTGTCAATTCAGTTCGACCGACATGAAACTGCGCATGCCCGTTTTATGGAAAATTATGCATTAATATGGCGCCACCATTCCAAGATGGCGGCGATGACGTTATGCCCGGTGTCGAATCCATAGTACGCTCGTACTTGCTAAATTTCGCATTTTTTTTCATTTTTTTTTTGTGTTATAAGACGAATTGTATCGGTGAAAGGGCGAACTGAACAGACGTTAGTGTTTTAATTTCCTGATGGTATGGAACGGACTGAAATTGGTTCATCGTCTAGACAAATCTAAATATAGGAGTTTTAGTCGAGCGATCTTCACATGTCTGGCTTTTGTCTACAAGCTACAAGGGACCACGTGGGTTCTTTTCCCATACAGACGATTACAGATCAGTCTTTGCTACAGGTAACCGAGTCTCAAAACTTTAAACAGTCCACGCTGGTATTTCGAAATGAAATTTAAAAAAAAATTCAAACCATACCAGATGAATGCCTAAAATGAATAACTGACCAAAATTGTTCAACCATATGACGATTTATACTGTTTTCTAGGTAAGAAGGGGTTGCCTTCTTTATTTACCGCGAACTAAATTGTTGGACCTATTTTAAATCCGATTTTATCCAAGGCGAGAGATATGTTGACATATTTACAATTGTCAAGTAATCAGTAAGAGTACATATTAGATTAAGTTGTGAGAAAATAGGTATTTCCCATAATTAATATTTTACCTAAATAGTCAATCAACGGACTTGTCCCCATGACTAATCTTAGTCTAAGTTAAAATTCCGATTAAGATTTCAAGTTTGCGCGGAAGTTATTCAAGGAGGTTTGGGTCATTACCGGCAACGGATTTTTATGTATCTGTTTCTATTGCCACCGTTGACATTTCAATATTTTACCATCAAGTGTCAATCTGAATGAATTAGTCACTGATGGAATTTGAGTAAATGGGATGGCGATCATTAGTTTGTTAACAGTGGTTTTATTGTATGTTAAATAACTAGAATAGCTGGGGCTATTATTGGAGTGGCTAGAACTGTATTAGAGGGTAATCACAAATAATTAACAATCCCCTGCTTCATTTGATACAGATAATGGATGGTCCTGTCTATGGCTATTTGTTACCGTATTTGTTAATTTCATAGATCTTCCTTTTTACTTTCCTTATGTACGTCTAAGATTCAACTATGGAATGCGAAACATTTTGGTTTGCAGTGGTAAATGGTCGCAAATGATGTATAAGTCTTCGTTGATCGGGTGTAAACCCTTTTTAAAGAGCATAAAACACTCCGTGTACGATAATCGTCAGATGTTCTGTATATTTTATACAGCTGTGTATAAATTGGAAGTGGTATCTTATAAGCGGAGGTAAGCGTAGAAGTAAGCATACCATGCCTCGTAGACGACAATTTTCACTACTTGAAGCTTATTTGCGTGATACTGATCTCATGTAGCACTAGTAATCGTATGAGGATTTTGTCGGACTGGAGATACAGAACGCAATCAAAGTTTAACGAAATTAG
Organism: Patella caerulea; assembly: GCA_036850965.1. Taxonomy (NCBI): domain Eukaryota; kingdom Metazoa; phylum Mollusca; class Gastropoda; family Patellidae; genus Patella; species Patella caerulea. Next base: position 50,219,365 of record JAZGQO010000007.1, on the reverse strand, counting down.
ATGTCAGCTTCTGAAACCGTTCTTATATGCATTTCCCGGTGTAGTTTCCTCACGTCAGTGATGCTGAACGGAGGCCATGGAAAGCAACGGCGTCTATAAGTCGTTTGGATGTGGCGAAAAAATCGAGACCTCGTTTACGTAAAAGAAGTATTGACAGTTGGAATTCGAAATATGAGTAGATCGTGGCCCCATAGTCCGCATCCCGTCCCATACAAAACTACATGGAATATGTCTTGTCTTCATTAACCCATTGGAGTAGAAAAGAACGATGTTAAACCACATTTCATTTCTTGAGAAAGAGAACCACTTAAAATAGTTTGAAAGTTCGTTTATAGAAAGAGGATCGTGTTTCAATAAATAAAAATGGGGGGAAGAGAACCACTTCATTTAAATAAAATAAACCAGAAAGCTCGACTGAAAAGCTTTCAGTGAATAACTACAACAGATGAAAATGAATCCACAGAGAGTCGTTAAACATGGGCTTGTGTTTATCCCTGGCCTACACAAAATGCAAGAGCATGCCATCGTTGAACATGCTATTTAGGCGAACCTGTGGGCTTAAGTCAAAAAGAACCGAGTGCGTTGTTCATAACCCCGCCAGTCTGTAAGTAAATATGGAGGGATAAAGAGGTATACGTGTCAACAAAGAGTGTATTAACATGGTAGTGTGAGCCGGGAACATAGTCTTTTAAGCGACTGTTTAAGCGAAAGGTGTATCTATCTCCATACATGCCAATGGCTGCTATCTTTTCTATCCCTTTAGATATGATTCGTTGCCCCCTCTGTGATAAAAGAGAGAGCTAATTAAATCGATAAAAGTTGTTTAATTATTTAAATTGGTATCTTATGGTGTTTGTTTATTTAAGTGACCGGTGGTCTAACGCCTGTACTTTAGATCATAAGGTCGCAGGTCCTTTTTACCGGCTTCTGCGAATTATTGAAATGAAAATATATCATGTTAGTCCAGTCGCCAAACCAAAATTTGCTTGCTTTTTATCGATAATATTCAATTAGGGATTCTATGTAAGAGTAGACCTTAGTACCGCTGTCCGGGTAAAATTTCACACTGTATGGCGTATGTCTGTCTTCATTAGCCCAGTCGGAGCAGAACGGTGGGACGTTAAACGCCATTTCAATTCATTTCAAATTTAAATGGCCTTAAACTACACCGTATTGGATTTACCTATCAAGCCCAAGGTCTTAAGATCTAGGGGACCCCTTCAAGGTGTACAATATTGTCAGGAGTCCTCCTAAATAGAATAGCCTAGAAGGGCCTCCCTTCATCTAAATCCGACACATTATAATTTACCATAATAATCGGAGGTTGGGATTATTTTTAATGTGATGTGTTCTAGCACCCATTGATCCACTGGAAAAAGCACCACTGCGCTAATTAGATCGCCAACTATTTGCCGTGTTATGAATTAAAAAAGCGTGTTCCGGTGATGATAAACCAAAAAGTTTAGAATGGTAGACATTCAGGCGCGGACTAGTCAGCTCTGCTCACCTGGGGCCACATCACGGTGAAGAATACGTGACTTGATGAGAATACGAAACTAGCTTGAATCTGCTTTCCCGCACCCCACCAGAGATAATTTTCTCCTCGGATTAAGGTCATTATATTTTTCAGTGGATGCGACGATGTTTCCAAATTCGGGGCCTATGTGCTCGTGACTACTCTCTGCCCTCGGACCACGGCCGACGTTTCGAGGCCCAGTCAACGCCTGCTAGAGGCCCATGTGTTTACGAAGAACTCAGTAGTGAATTTAATGCTAATTTTGTCTGGCAAACAAGAAGCTAATCGCGGTATTTCATTTATGCTGCCTTTGACGTCTTTGTAACCTTCTCGTTTCCATTAAAACGACGCCATTGTCTTGTATAGGCATACTTAGTTATGATTATACTTCCATAATATATACAATTGATCAATAAAATTTGAGCTTCAACCACCGTTCTGTCAAACATATCGTATATCGTAAATGGCCTTTTAGCAGGTTTGAAAATATCTCTAGCCTGTACAGATGTGTCAACACAGTGCTAATGTACAAATAGTTAGTTCTACTTCTGACAGTCTATCGTCATTAAAATATCTGGAAGTTTTCACAACATTTCGCGTAATGGCGATGTACGTGTCACCCCCACACACCATAAAATAAACGCAGGTCAACAAAGTTAATTATTTGGGAGAAACCACCCCACAAATTAGCTCACTGTTGACCTTTTTTCCAATCACATGTTGAATGATTATAACTAGCCCATTTTGTACACTTGGGTCTCTTTCAAGATATTTCAAATTAAGTCATGGTTGAATTTAAAAATAGTCATTACTAATGTAGCCAATTTAGTTATTTCTGTTGAGAATGTCCATGAGGTGTTGCATGGATCTCTTTGATCTAGATGAATAAGGCTTTGAGGAAAGATGATTTGGTGTGCCATTTAGATATGTGAGTAAACTGTCTCTTTACGATGGAATTGCGCTAAGATATACATAAAACGTTTTGCCAAACCCGGTGCTAACATATCGTGGATTCATAGGTCAATATCTGGTAGCAGGATTGGTTCTGCTTAGGGCAAGTTCTGGTTGCAGCACTGGACCAGGAATACCCATAGATGATACTACTCCCATCTTTAAAGTGACATTATGGAACAATATATAAAGGGCTGACAATTCTTGCTATAACTGTTACAAAATAGATAATGTAAAGGGAATGTGCTGAAAATTTCAATCAAATTACTTCAAAGCTAATTTCAATAACACTGTAGCCTCGATTGTATTTGTTGCCGTTGTTACAATATTAAACAAAGTCTCGGTTATCCCTTTTTACAGCTAATCATCAACAGCTGTTAAAGCGCAGATCGGATTCAAATCTGTTTTAAAAAGGACCCTTCATGTGACATCAGAAGTTGATTATGGTCTTGCCATGTTCATAAATGTCTTAATGATAGTTTATATAATATTTGAAGCTAAAAAAAGACCGGCAATAGGCAGATTTTTATGGGAGGACATCACGTCAATATTTTGTAAGCTTTTTTACATTACAAATCAACTGATGTTTAAAATAGCATGTATGTGTTGGTAGATTGACAGATCTTAATAAGGGTTATTGTCTATCAACGATTTAGGTCATTAAGCGTTAGTTTTTCCTTAAATGGAGTTGTTATATATATAGACATGAATTGAAATGAAATAGGGCTTGACGTCATACTGTTGTGCTCCGACTTGGCTAATGAAGACGGGCATACACCATACAGTGTGTTATTGGGGAATTGTTACCGGACAACGGCGCTATGGCCTGCTCTTATATAGAATTCCAACCACACACGCGTCCTCGGTTTATTATACTATTATCCGGTGACCCATGTCAGGCGCTAACAAGGGGGGGGGGGCACACCGAAAAAATTAGACGAACTTTCTCGGTCAACACCGGGACATCCAAGTTAACGAACTAATGTCTTGCCCACAGATCTACAATCATACGTAGCGTCTACGGGGAAATGTTTTGAAATGGAGTTTAACGTCCTACTGTTCTGCTCCGAACCCTGTACTATAAGGCAAATTTTGACCGGCATGCGACATTACCACCTACTCCTATATCGAATTCCAACTGTCAAGGAGTCTTTTACGTGCACGCGTATGTACATGTACATATGACCTCGGTTTCTCGAACATCCGTCCTCCAGACTGTCCATGGGGAAACTTTATCATAGAACATAGATTACCTTGCAAGTACATAAAGTACATGGTACAAACAAAAACATAACAAACCTGTTAACATGATGCCTTTCAGGGTGTGAAACATAAAAAACATACCTAACAAACTTAAACTCGTCGTTTAACTATAAAAAATATCAAGATCTAAAATGTCTAGCGGTAACGAGTTTTCTGTGATAATGTGGTTGTTGGGTCTTTGAGTAGTGTATACTGTCAACTCGTCAAACTAAATGAACTTAATAATATGATGGGTCCCTATAATATATAATTTGTAGGATGTTTATATCTACATGTGGACATTTACCCAACCTTTACATATTTATAGTTTTTCTATAAACATGTCCTGTTTAATATTCAAGTTTTCAGAATTTTTGTCATTTTTGAGCGACATTAATCAGGACGTATTCAGTGTGTTGTATTGTTTGAATTTATTTGTTTTTGTTTTAGTATATATAGTCCGTTGGGTTTGATTTCAATGGCGTCCTGTCTAAGAGATGCCGTGTCAACACAATATAATATTTCGGTACTTTTGAGACTAAAATATGTGCTATTGTATTAAGGGGGAATTTTTCCTGGGCAGCGGTGCTTGCGCCTATTTTTCTTCTATTTCACGGACTGACGTCGGCTGTTTGTCCCATCCAAACGACTAGGTAACACTTTACTTGTCAGCACCACAGATGCGAATATCCCCGTTAGACCTGGGCGATGTCCTTACTGTGCTTCTTCGGCGACGGAAAATGGTCTCAGAGGAAATCTATTCCTTTACCTGTTTGTTTCACGTACCTGTGGTAAAGGGAGATAACTATCTGAAAGTCTGGGAATTTCAGAGTAATGTAGCAACGGCTAGATGTTGTAAAACTAGCAGTCCTTGCTTCGGGAATATGATGTACAACTTGACAGTGCGGGTACAGCGAACAGGAAATATGTGTAGTTTAATGTCACGTCAGCGCCATCCGGTTATTTTTGCGAATAATGCGTGGGGTTTTTTTTCTATGGCCAAGTGCGCATGGAATGTTGAATGAAGGGTAAATTGTGTCAGCAATATTTCTGCTAACGTTTCCTCCTCTTGTATTTCATATTTTGTGTCTATATTTTCAGGTATGATATTATGTTGGATTGCTGGAGAGCGAAACCTTCAGACAGACCAAGTTTCACAAAGTTACGAGAACAATTGGAAAAGTTGATAGAAGATAATTCCGGTGTTGAATATCTGCAGCTAAATATAAATCTACAAGACAAGCGTTATTATGATGTTGATAGCGATAATACATCCACTTTCTTATAAAATTATGTCGTGGATAGCTACAGGATCTCAAACGGGTTTGTTTATCAAGCATCAGTAAATTTACAACTGTCTGCTGTGGCAAATAGATCTCTATCCTAAATGGCCGTCATATTAAGAAAATAGTATGTTATTTTGTGATGAGGATCTGTTCCGTTTACATCATTTATACACACAAGGACTAAATATATCTTTCCGATTTTATTAAATAGTAGCAGAATAAATACTTCTTAAAATTTAGTGTTTTCGACAAAAATCGTCGATTAAATGTAGGTCAAAGGGCTTCGTGTCTGTTCTCAAGCAGAGCTAATTGTCGACAGGCGGCGAAGTTTTCGTATGACAAAACAGACCAAAATCCAAAAGAATCACCTTTTTCGTCGTACATGTATGTAATTATTATATTGATAATTAATAATAGGTCAAATATTGGAGAAAAAATGCTGTGAGTTGGCGCACAAATATGCAATCATGTCGTATTATCGTAATAGGATTTCGCATTTTAAAGTTAAATATATGTACACTTCATCCTCACGATTGGACAGTAGTAGTAGCAAAAGGCTGTTGCGCTTTTCGCAAGTTTGAGCGCATAGCTTCATATTAATGCCAGTCTAACACATAATTTAGGTCCGGTTGTACAAGACTACTCGTTACGTGAAATATAATATAATACTGAGTTATGTAACTACACGATTGTAATCAAATTACTCGCGTTTTTTGGTGCAGAATGTGTTTATATTATTAATTGTTGTTTATTTCAAGTTTTATTTCTATATGTTAAGTTGTTGTTATTTATGATATAATAATAATTCTAAAGAATTTATTGCAATTATCGTTATTGATTGAATCAGTTTTACGGATGTAATATGATCTCTATAATAAAATCTAATGAAATTTAAGAAATTGTTCCTGTTTGCTTTTGAAATTCCCCCGGGATCACCCAGCGTGCTTTTCCTAATCCAGTGATGAAGGACCGGGGGGGGGGTGCTGACAAGGAACAGCGAATAAACCGAAGCTCCGGGTACACTTTGGCGCGCACGTAACAGAACCCTTGAAATTGGAATTTACGATAAGAATATCAGCAGCGTCCGCCTGCATTAGTCATGCTGGGACAGAAAAGTAGGACGTTGACTCCATTTCATTTTATTACCGGAGCTAGTCTATAATGTATTATGTCTCCATTACATTGCCCCAAAAGGAAGCCTAAATTATTTATTGGAATAATGATAAAGTTAAGATTCTAATGTCTGATTACAACTGTGTATCTTCAAGTTGTTATGGTACAATGTTTTCCAAATTTATCTGATAAAACTTGCCGCGGAACTTATTTATCTATGATTGGTATGCTTTGTGTGTGCTCCGCGAAGTTACAGTTTGGTCTATCATTGTGAAAGTTTGGATTGTTTTCGTGTGCAATTTATTCTGCCTTTTCATTTCAATTTTAAGTTCCGCTATCTTTAAGAAAAAGCGAACATTCATTTATAAGTTGTCCATCCAGTCTTTCAGATCGTACGAAAACCGAGGTCCCCGTGTGGATGTAAAGAAACACTCGATAGTTGCTATTCGATGAATGGGAAGAAGGCGGAAATGTCCATTTCGTAGCAAAGATTAATCTTATTATCAACGCATACGTGGCCATAGAACAAAAATAACTGTGTGTTAGTCTTAAGATGACCAAATTATTTAGTGACGTCAATCCCCAGTCCATTCATTCTACTGGAAGATACATTTAAGAGTGTTTTGTGTTTCTTTTGTCGATCATCTTTTCAACATTTTTGAAATGTTGTATCACGTCTGATTAAGTTTAACAAAGAATAGCCATCTATTTAACCGTGAGTTGGTCTCAAAATATGTTGGCGAGGTGTTTAACTCCATTACATTGATTCATTTAACCGAAAGTGGCATTTAAGATTGTTCGGTGTTTCTTTTGTCGATTATCTTTTTCAAATAAATTAAATGTGGTTTTAAGTTCGCAGATGAATTAAACAGAAGTGTTGCCCTGAAGAGACGTTAAACTAGACGTGCAATCATCCATTATATTGGAAACTGCATGTAAGTATTTTGGGCGTTTCTTTTATCGATCAGTTTAGAAAAAAAATCCCCACCAAAAAAAGCGCTATTGCATCTATAGATTTTTTTTTAAAATGTGGTATTAAGTACACAAAGGACAATTACCTATTTATTGTAATTTGAATATAAAATGTGTAGATATGGAATGCTGTAAGTATAAAACAGACATCGTGTGACATGTACCCAATGGTAGGCCATGTTTTAATTGACTGTCTATGTGTCCACACGTGACATGTGTCAGACCATCTGCAGACACAATAAGCTAGTTGTTTAAGTATATATCGTATCCACGAACTGTCATTAACACAGCAAGGGCCTTGTTTTTCTCTAACACTTACAAATTGTACAATTATCTTCACTGGTTGCCGTAAGGGAAGTGGTGGGGGTTTCGGTAGCTTGATTGGTTTTGGTGATGTCCAAACAATCAACACTTATATGACACAAAAGTAGTATGGCCCAGTGTTTATCATGCTGCATCCAAACTAAAATGGCACCTCGCTTCTTAGAACAAAACGTAAAGGTATAGGGATCACTGCGGACGTTGTTAACGAGCTAAACCGTGATATACACGTAGTAAACTTTGTCTAGATTATCTGTCCAACAAAAGTGGGTGTCGCTCACGTATTCCGGTTTTCATTAGACGAGCTAGTCTGCGATATCACTCCTGTGGATGCAGATGTTAAACCACCAGTGGTGCTGTACGACAAATTATACGGTACCACCTCCACGGAATTGTAAATTGGATAACAGTTGAATGTAATTCGGTTTAAATTTCACACTGTAAACTGTGTATTTTGGGGGATCGTCATTCCTTCTAGATTGTAACTGTTGTTAGCACTGAACCCCAACCCATCTTTATATTGGAAATTAAGATCTTGATTCGTTAATGATCCAAAACTGGATTCCTGCATTAAGGTTGGTGGTTTAACTCTTGGTTCAGAAACTCATGTATTTCCAGCGCAGAACTGCCACGACAAAATCAATTCCATTCCATAATTAGATTCTCTAATATCTTCTGCAGAATTGTGATATAAGAGTTTCGATTGAAACTTCAAAAACGTGAATCAAGTAGGTGGCGTTGAGATATACATTTGTGAAAAACGAGACTCGGATAATTATACCGAACCGAAATAACACGACAGATCGAAATCTAAGCAAATAAACACTTTCACATAAATATAATATTTATATATCAAAGGAACTATAATAAGTGTACTTTAAATTGATTTCATCTGTAATATCAAAAATATAGCCTTTTATCTAAATCTCTTTGTACATCGCCAATGTAATTCCCATGCTCGATTTATTTCTTTACACTTTTCAACTTGTATACCTCTACGTCTATTTTTTTTAAAAAAATGTTTATAAAAAGTTTAAGAGAATCTACTCTTTGTTTTCCTCCATTTTTTACCTCTTCGTAAATATTAGAATTTATTGTACTCAGTCCTCGTTCTGTTACGTGGCTGACATTTTCAAATATTAGTTTTGACATTTGAAACAAAAAAATAAAGGGAAAAGAAAAATGCCCACGCTTAGCTTTCCAGCAATCTCTATTAATATTAAGGTTAACTCATTTTTAGGACCAGTTTGTTGAAATCTATTTTCCATGTGTTTTCTTTGTGCGCTATTGTTGGTAGTGTCTTTGTCTTCTGTACACATTCTTTTTCTAAATATTTTTGATAATTCGAAAAATTCTTGTTCAAAATCCAAACAGGAGGCTGTGTGTTTTGTGTTGTTAACGGCATAGTTTTCGTCTAAATACTTTGAAGCGGTATTATATCATTACATCAAGAACAATATCTAGATGAAATATTTGACGTTTTCTTTGTTTCCCAATATCATAAGATGTTCAGTGAATTGTTCTTTATTTTAAAGGTTTCTGGGGTCAGATCGGCTACCTCTTTTTATAAGCAAATGCGTAATGTTTTCTGTGAGCGGCATTTAGTAATTGACACACGTAATAAACACAAAAATGTAATATTGAGTACAGTTAGTATCTACTATATAATTAAAGCGACGTTTTCATTCAAATGATAGTATAACTATTTATCACCATTTGCTCGAAAACGTTGCGAGACTAACGAAATGTCGCAATAATTGAAATAGTAATTGTGATCCATATTTTGATTTTGCGTTATTAACCTCGGTGGACCACTGCGTGTGGTGTCAGACTAACTAACGGGGAAGCCAAGGGTTCGATCCTGGTATTGGCCGATATAGTTCGTCGGGAAGATTTCCCTGTCGGGTATCCCCTTGTTCAGTGGTGCAAGACGGAGGACTCGGAAAAGGAAAGAGTTTGAATTCAAGTTGGCAAATATTTCCCCTGCCCAATGCATGGCGCACATACGCCTTCATTAGACCCTGTGAAAAGTTGAAAAATATCCCCCTACTCCAATACATGGCGCATATACATCTTCATTAGCCAGATGAAAAATAGGTAAATGTTTCCCCATAGCCCATTTCATAACGTTTGTGTCTTCATTAGGCCGGTGAAAAGTTGGCAAATATTCCCTCATAGTCCAATGCATGGCGTAGTTTAATTACGTCTTCATTAGTTCGGTGAAAAGTTGGCAAATATCCCCCTCATAACCCAAGCAAACGTACTGAAATACTGTTTTATATTTTAATAAAATAACTGTATACCTATTCAGATATTTAAACAACCCCTTAGTTGTAATTATCTTTTAAAGTTCCAATTTCACTTTTTCTAAGAAAGTCAAAAAAGAATTATTTCTATGTTTTTTGCTCAAAAGGTTGTCAACTCACTATTATACGATCATGGACAAAATTTTAGGGGGGTTAGAAAGGGTGACACTGGTTGATTGAGGAAATAGTTACTCAATTACCTCTCTTGTTTTCCCATTCTTCTCCATGGACGTCAGTCTTCAAACGTTTGAATTTGGAGTTGAAAATGATATTTTTGCCAATTTCTCAACTGGCAATAGTGAATTATAGGATTAATAGGATTATTCTTTAACAAGGTAGGACTGTTTATAGGTTCAATCTATTTTGGGGCTTTATTTTAATAAATTTTAAAAATATAACTCAAAAAAATGCTATTGGAACTTTAAAATAAAAAAAACACTGAACAATGTAATTTCTACTTTAATCGAGCGTATTTAGTTTATGTAAGATATTATGTCTTAATTCATTTCTCTACAAAGCTTTAACTATCCACTTTTTTCTGCTAAATGTCAGCTTGAATAATTTTTCCATCCATTTTATAAATATGTAGTGTACTGTTGTTTAGCCACGAACTTTCTCGGTTATCACATAGAGCGCCGGTATATATAATACATGAATACTAGAATCCATGGAAGTAAACGTGTTTAAAATTTAGTTCATTAACGGCTCTTAGTGGTGGGATGTGGAGCAGGACCCCCCCCCCCCCCCCCAACTTCACCTTTTATTACTTTTATTCTGTTTCCTTGAAAAGTGTACTGTAAAGTTGGGGTGGTATAACTGATGATATCGGTTGCTATATTCCATTCCAGACATGCACATAAAATCGTTATTAACACCACGTTTTTTCAAACAAATTTTGAGGAGACAGGGAAGAGAGCCCCCCCCCCCCTCCTTCCTAACAAATATCCAGCGTCCGGCACTGATACAGTTTTACACTGGCACATCAACAAGCGATAGATCTACAATATCAAATAGCAAAATTGATGATTGGAATATTCTTACACGGTATAAAACTGTATTTCGATCGAATACGATTTATTTTGCCCTTTAGGCTTCAGGCTTTCGTTTTAGCCTATAGAGAAGCAAGGTAACTAATTCTTACTGGGGGTCAGATGGGCAGCACGTACGCAATGTATCATAAAACCTGTCAATGAGTCAACTGACGTCGTTTCGAATTGTACGTGACAAGGAATAGGGTCGCCTGTAGTGGGTTTCCTCCGGTCCTCTGGTTTCCTCTCAATGCTAAAGGACCCTACGCACAAGCGAATTATTGAAATAAAATATCTGTCACTCTAGTATACGAAATGGTCGGGCAGTTTAGGTATCATCCTTCCGTATAAATATTGGCGCAATATAGCCCGGTTGGAACGGATGTGCCATTAAACCACATTTCATTTCATTTCCGTATAAATAAGTACAATGGCATGGTGGAGATAGGGCTTGCGAGAGGTTCGCAGCAAAACTTTTCTAAAATTCAACAAATAACAAATCATGTTATTTTGTTTGGGAGATAAATAGTGGGGATCAAGCTCCAATCAAAACTTTCAACAAATAACAAATCATGATATATATTTTTGTAATATATAATATAATATAATATTCTTACAAGTATATAGATTTCACAAATAACTGGTCATTAATTCAACCATATACATGTAACTACAAGTCTTAAAATAGATTTTATAAATATATATACAAATCATGAACATTATAACAGCATATTAAATACTATAGTCAACATTAAATGTTGCAATTAATTCACTTTTTTGTCTTTTTTAAATATTCATTTACTGGTAACTATCGTCCATATATAAAATAGGACGATCAAAAATAAGTAGCAAAGCCGTTGATTAAAAAAAACAGATTTTTTGTTCTGACAAAAAAAGTTCCGGCTTTTGCTCCTATTTTTTCAGCACTGTTATACATTCAATAATAATTCAAAACCAAAAATAAACATATATTCACTAAATTCACAACCATAGTAATGATATTTTATGACTAGTTCAGCTTGGCCTGTAAACAACACCATTAATATCTGACGACATAGTAACGGTATTGTAAATAATAATTGATAATGTGCACTATTTTTTGTATATAACTATGTAGCTTTACAATGAATGTATAATTCTTTGTATTTATAATAATGTAATAATTACAATTAAGAGAAATTACAATACAACAAAATGGTCTAGTCATGACCCTTGAATATACAGTTACATCATTCAAGTTACAGTTACAAATGTATCATCAATAGGCTATCAATAAGGTACATGTAAATTCTAATGAGGTAATTTTTGTTTTATAAGAGAAAAAAAAAATGCCACTGATCGGGGAAAAATAGCGACAACATTACTGAATATTTGGTTTTTATGTACTGTTTTCTGAGAGCTGCAATCACTCTTTTATCCCGCCTAAACTTTTCCCGTTCACTCGCTCTCGCTCACTCTCCAGGGTAAGTAAGTATGTGTATAAAGGTTGTGAAACAAACCCATCGGACCTGAGTAGTTATATTAGCACACGTGTATATTGAACATGACATGCCGATCACTCATATACATGTACAGCATGTGAGGTACTTTCTTCAAGTGTTAAATAAAAAGATACCACACCACCTTGTACCAGGCACAGCACTCTTTCTACTGACCACGTCATGGCGTCCAGTTTTCTACTAGATTTTATCACATTATAAACAAACGAGTTTTTGTTCGTTTTTCGTATTTTTTTATTTATTTTTGAATAAACAACATTGAGGTTTTGTGAGCAGGAAAACATTACCGACAGCCACAACCTTCCACAACCATATCTTGATAGTTTTTAAGCACCACTTTATCCAACTCGTCTAAATATAACATAGAAATAGCGCTAAGGTCCGAGGGCACACAGCACGCTTTAGGCACGGCAGTAGGGTCCACAGAATGAACAAGAGTCTGCATAACAGCATGGTGTGTAGAGTTCAGATGCTGTCCCATCGGGAACGGACACTCCCCCCGACAAAAGTAAGCATTGTAGCCTGGGGGCGCTACTATCCAGTCATTCCAACCCACATCACCAAAGTCTACGTATAAAACGTGTCTTTTGCACTCGTTTTTATTTCCCTTTTTCTTCCGACGACGTCGCTTTCGTGCTTTTCGTCGCCTCGAGTTGGCGCTACGACTAGTCCTTGATTTAGGCCCACGGCCATCATCTGTGTACGTTACTAACAAAGGTCTTTGGATTTGCCACTGCTGTTCATCAATGTCTGTCGAGCGACGTAATCTCACATGTGACGTTGTCGATATCGACGGACTATCGGACACAATTCGCACTTCTATCCCATAATTATAACTAGGTCTCTTTTTCCACTTTAATACTGCTGGATGAACATCAAACGATTCCCACGAAGAGTTTCTCGTATCCACAATTTTAGTGTCAATAAGTCGTGCTATGCATTCACTATCTTTTGAAGGAGCTTGCATGATTTCATGAATCTCCAGTCTATGTTTATAATGATTCTTTTTTATATTATTTTGACCGTCTTTTTTCGCTTGTTCTGTTGGAGTTGCGGCTACGACGTCATAGACGTCTTTAAACACACGTAGTTCTGACGCTGCCATGATTTCGCCATCAGGAATGGTGGAAACGTTAAACCAGATTCTAACACACGTTCTTTCATCACAGTCACTGCCAGTTTCAACATCTGAAAAATATGATAATAAAAACATTAGTTTTGACAAAGCATGATTTGTAAATACAATATTGTTCATTAATGTGTTAACACTTGCTTTTATTGTTGTTTTTAGTTTGCGTTGTGGTATTAGATGTGATTTGTGATTATCTGAAATTAACAGCGAGAATACAATAAGTTGATCTATTCATTCGACAATCTGTACCTTTTGATCCTCGACATAACCTGTCCTTACAGCTAAAGGAAAGGGCTATTAATAACCCAAATGCATAGTTTCAATTCTTGCATCTACATGTATAACCACATTAGGCAATGGGGTTTAACATACTACCGTTCTGTTCCGACTGAGGTATGACTCAAAAGATAAAATGCTTACCATCATGGTAGAAACTGCGAACTGTGTTGGCGGAGACGATGCCTTTGCCTTTCGCCTGGGCGTAGGGGCTGATGAACTCGGGATCCCCGTCTAAACGCTTGTACAAATCCAACATGTATCCAGGTATCGGCGTACGACGTCCTGGAACGGGGCGAGATTTTAAACCAAAGAGACCCAGCAGGTTGGATTCTACCGCCTTGATGACTTTCTCATTCCTCCTGGGTGGCAGTTCTAGGCTTTCAGCTGAGGGTAGGAAGCTGTGATCTATAACAAGCACGGTCAGTAATAGCACCAAGCTACTGTAACAAACTGCGATCATAGTGGACACGACGCCTGAAAATAGAAAGAATACAAATATTAAGACACAAATTCATATAAAGAAAACAATCAGTTATTAAAATAAAGAGTCTAGCATATGGACTAGCCACAAATAGAAAGAGAAAACAGTTACATCTGGCGGCTGCTGAAGACACGGCATCAGTTTTCTACAAATTTTTATGGGTGCAAGCTATGATAATAAATCATTCGTATATCCCCATCAATATGCACGCAACTGATTAACAAAGAAAATAAAGGTAGAAATATATATAGACTATGTACACGTGTAGTGAATTCAAAGTAAACACCTGTAAACAGACACGGGTTCAAATATAAAAATTTTAAAGCAGAAACTATAATAGGATTCTTATAAACATAATTGCACTTAATGTAATAAAAAGGTGAAGGCAGGGATCAAACAAAGCCATCGTAAAGGTAATGTACTTACAATGACCATAAAATAAAACGAGCGAATATTTTATTTTCATTGTAAAGTTTTAAACCATAAGCTTCTAATTCGTTACCTACGACTTTACATTCCGCGTTTCTATGGGGAGAATTCAGCGTACTACACGACATAACTATAGCTAACGGGTTCGCGTATTGAGGAAGAGAGATGCGTATGGGGTCGTCATACAGTATGACAATATAATAAGCCACAGTGATAAAATGGGCTTAAGTAGGCTTTACCTAAAGTGTCTCCCCCTAGGATTGTCAGTCGGATAACTATCAAATTTAAGACCTGTATAAATCGTTTTATTTCTTGGTCACCCGCTTATGTTGCAGGTGTTCGTATGTTAAAGTCACGCTCGACTACGATTGGGAAACCAACTTTAGTACAATCTGAGTAGCAAACTGCTCGACTTTATTTTCTTGTCAACCATGTTCAACGGGCCAAAATGAAGTTTTCTGGATATCACATTGTTGTCCAACGTAGTCTAAGTTAACCAATAATGTCGGCAGCAAACGTGTCATTCGGTGTTAAATCTCCAAAACTTTTTAAATGTTTGATAACTTGGTTACGTGACCATCTAAATGACGAATTACAGCCAGCACTTTGAGAATTGAACCCCTCGCTTAAATTACTAGCAATTATAGCGTTTCTAAAAGTAACTGACTCAATATAATATGATATCTAATCTATTCACAAAGGGGACACGACTTTTAAGAACAAAAACAAACCGTGAACAAAGTTCCCGGGCATGAGTATGGAATGATTAACCCTTTGGGAAGAGTGTCATTTCTGAAACAGCGTATGGAGTCACGCCAAATGTACACATTCTATTCAATATTAAGCACATACAAATTGTGACAAAGTTTACTTATATTTATCATTAGATATGATAGAGCAAGCAAAGATGACAGTGGCACAAAGGGACCCCATCAACACATTTCAATTGTCAACAAACGATGTTGCTTGTTTTACGCGATAGGCACGGCAAAGCGCAACCTGATCCGTTTCACAAAATGATCGCGCTTAAAGCACTTACACCTACGTTTGTTTTGTATCCGCGGCACGGAGACCTTTATGGACCAAATCCATTGTCACATGAAACTGTTTATGTACACTCGCGAGTGGATAATGCAAATCTATCTGTAAAATCCTTAATTTGGATTGGCACAGGTTTCTGACCACCTAAAGAAAAATGTCGGACGTGCTCTAAACGCGGCGTTTTACTTTATTTCGTCTATTGAGGACCTGAGCAAAAGCTAAACAAAAGAAGCAATTTATCACCCAGTAAGGAATGTCCATGAACTTACAAACATTTATTTATAAGATTTACAATGTAAAATTTATTGGATATAACATATTTTGGGCCACCTAAGTACTAAGTATATACCTCTTAGAGTATCACATGTTATTTAACTGTCCATTAGGCATAAGGCGGACATATTTATGAGTTCTTCTCGTGAACGGTGTCGAGGGACTTATCGTAGCTATATTTTCAAACTATGACGGATTCAGCCAACTTAATGTCAACTTTGTAAGAGTATCTAATAAAATATATACATATATGTAACATACGCATTTGTAAAAGTGGGGCTAAAGTTGCAAGAGGAAAGGGCGAGTGCTCTGTCGTTGATACAGTACTTGCGGCAAACTGAAACAATTTTATCTAACTTTTCTACAACAAAAAACGGAAATGGTTCACCTAGTCTAAATGCTAAAAGCGTGACGTTCCATTCTAAATATGAACCATGTTTTATTTGATTCATATATGTTAAAATATTATAAGCTTTCAAAACACCAGCGGCAAATGTAGATGAGGTCCACACAAAATCAAAAAAGGCCACTTTTCCATTTAAAGAAAGGATTATTTGGACAGTAATGTGATACATATATACACATGTTTGTCGGGTAAGTGTTTAAGTTATTGAGGGCAATTTTTCATGTACATGGGTTTTTTTTTATTTCATACTTCTCCTGTTAGAACACCTCCAACATATTGTATTTTACAAATAAGTGAAAATATGGCGGAAATCCTGGTTACTACTAATACAATTATCACCTATCACTGTTTGTTTGATATTTCACTATTCCCAACCCAATACTGACTTCTCCCAAAAAATACACCGGTATGCTAAATTTAGTGCTTATAAAAGAATGATATTATTGTTATAACAGTATATATTAAAATTCGTTAAAACTGGGTATTTCTTACATAATTACATGTATTAATTTGTTTTGTTCTTCCAAAAAATATTTATCTGAGTACGTATCACTTAAACACTTTTCATCAATCAACTATCGTATACAAAAAATCCGTTAGAAAACAGATCTATTAATTACTGCGATGACATATTGATTAATGCGTTGAGTTTAACTCATGCGATCTGAGTTGTAACTCTCTTGATCTGAGTTCACTGGTGATGCAACCGTTAACGGTGATCACTTGTAAAGGCTATAAACCACCGTTCAACCTAAATCATGTTAACCAATAATAAGCTAAACAAGTTTACCAGAAACAATAGACTGTCAATCATGTCAATAATTAATTAGTATTGATTAGTGATAATGTTAGTGAGTACAAACTAACGCTGTTTCATTGTTATTTCCTAAAATACAATCGAAATGAAATTCGTTAAAAAAATATCCGTAAAAATGCTATTTCTTTAAAAAATGTACCTAAGGGAATATTAATGTCTATTCCTACGCATATTTTAAAATACCTATTCGAATTCAGTGAATCGGCAATTAAGCCGATAAACCCAAGAACATTATTTTAAAATAATATGACTTGCTACAGAAAAATAAAATACACACAAGAGTATGCAATTTCAATATTGTATAGCATGACATAGAGGGACAAGGGTTTAACGTCCACTCGACACAAACTAGGTAATTTCGGCACTAGTTTTGAGGTGCCTTTAGCAACGGGGTGGGGGGGGGGCATTTGACTCAATGACGCATAGTAAGACCTAAAGAGTAGATGTTAGTATAGTGCACGATAACATGGGATTTCTATCCATGCCTTTCAAAATCACAGTCCTGTCGAGAATAATTCAAAACTAATATCCAATGTTATACTTACAAAAATCGTTTTATAATCTTGAAAAAAACAATAAATACGTCCATTTCGGTACAAACTCAACAATAACACCATATATAACAGTCGGGTATACTCAACAACACTCTAAAACTAACATAGCCATAGATCAACAATACGATGTAGAGCAAAGAAATAGGACCTACCTCTAGCGACGGCATCTTATATTAATATGAGGTCTAGATCCCACTGACCAACTAGTGACGGTCATTATCAAAACAAATTGTCAATTTCAATAAGTCAATCATATCAATTGTGTCAAAGGGATTTGTCTCTAGGTAATCGGTTTAACAATGTATATCAGTGATTAACGTCATCAAGTGAGTAGATTGCTCACTACGCTTCCTAGTTAATCCTTTGATTATCAATGGAAAAAAAATAACCAAGCCGTAATTTCTGGAGGTAATTATTATTCATGACGACTAATATTCAATATTTACGTCTAATTCATTTATGATTATATAAATATATCACTATTTCAAAGACCTTTTTACAGGAATCATATTACCATTTTCCTTTTATATTGAACAAAACAGGTCTTAAGCACCGATAAAAGATCGAATAACACACAGTTAACGTACAAGCCGCATCATTTACCATTGTTTATTTTCCCATTAAAACATCCTTTTGTAAATTAAAGGCTCTAATAAGGAAGAAACATGATATATTTTATAGGCTATTGTCTCGTGTTCTAATTAAACTGGTTAAATAATTACTGTACAAATATCTTTGAATTTTCAAACTTTTTGAAAAGATATAATCAAATGGCTAGATAATGGTAAAGAACATGTTAATGTACGATTTAATCACAATTCATGTTTTTCGCAAATTATTCAATTACTAGTTAGGCATTATTCGGAATTTCGAGTGCAATTTACTATAACTAGAGATACATGCTTCTGCATTGTCCCGAAGTCTGCTGCATAATGCATTTACTAAATTAAATAGGGGTTTACTGCACATATCATAATATTACTAGAAGTGCAGAGTTATGAATTATACAAGTATATACACTACCATAAACAAGCTTAATAGCATATCAGGTGTATATTCATAGCCAGACTTTTACCATTCTTACGAAGGTATCCCCACAGTCAACAACTCAGTAAAAATAACAAGAGCACATTACAACAGATCTGAATTATCCATAACTCCATCGTATAGTGCATGTTGACAGAAAAGTTGTAAAATATTCAGACATTTAGTGTACAGTGCATATTACTAGAATCCGAATAAGTAAAGCTTCGCTACACAGTGCGTATTACTAAAATGGAGAGTGTCCATAATACACGGAGATATCATGTCCGATGTATGCCCATTGCTAAATATATTATTGTGAAACAAAATGCTGACTTGGTGTAGTTTGAATATGTTTGAGACATAAATAATATACATACATACACATCACACCGCACAGCGTGTGCTCCTTTAATAACCTGTCACTATTAAACATTTCAAAATGTGCCGGTTGTGACAATAATTACAAGACATATGCATATTTAACCCTTTTTTTCGAATTAAAAACAGGGATAACTACAACAATTGCAGCGCGCGTTTTATGAGTCATTATTAACAAGAAATCATTTTTAGTCCTATCAATCTCTAAAGATGTTATATGAATTCTTTATTTGATTTTTACGCAAACGACGTATTCAGGGACTGGTCCCCTAGCGCAACTCATCTTCGCCTTACAATTAATGTATCATCGACATTAAACTTGGTGTGTTTGTTCCTTGGACAATTGCGCATCGATTGTTTTGATATGATGTGCAATTCCAAGATGGTTGTGATGCCGCCATAGCCTGCTCATCGACCATGTTATGTGGTACTTGATTTCATTTTGTTATTTGCTTGGGTATACATAAATGGGTAGGGTTCTATTCAGATACAAAATACGTATTTAGAAATGTATATATTTGAACAAGAGAAAGTACAATGTTTGTATAATGAACGTTTACATGTACAACACTTGTTAAATCAGATGATGATATCGACTATTTGTTGCGTGATAGCGAAAATTAATCTGTAGTTTCTAATGAACTAGCTATACGGTTTTCTGTATTAATTATATATAAGATCGGCACACATTTTCTAGTTCATGTGGATCGATATACAAACACTGTATGAAGAACAAGTTTACTACACCGTAAAACACAGCCATCACAAATTTAATATGGTCGCATTGGGTTATAAAGTGGTCCTTATTATAGGCATACATTGTAGCATTATTCTGTAACTACCTCCTTTGAGGGTCCACATAATCAGGCAAAAATATTAGTCTTCATACAGCATGACCAACAGATTTTCAGTAGAAAAGTGCCTTTTCGTTTGTCTACATTGAGATCAACTATTCAGCAATTATTTCATTTTGAGATTTGTGACGGGTGTTCGATCCCAGTTGCTCTAGATTTTCCAGCCTGGTTCCCACTTATCACTGATTAACGAATGGGCGGGTGGGGCAATGGGACATACGTCCAATCATTTGCATGTGGCGAAAATTTGGGTCCCCTCATTTGAAACTTGTCGTGCACGTAAAGGAACAAATGGAAATCGACCAATATTTTAAGGGAACGTATGTGTCTGGGCACATTCGTTTCATAGCACACTGAATGACGTATTTCCGTCTTCATTAGGTCTGTCGCAAAAGAAAAGTGAGGCATTAAACCCCATTTCATTTTACCTAATTTCAGGGGCCACAAAGCATGCCACTGTTACAACAAAATAACGTCGGTAACCATAAATCATTAACATCCTACAAGATGGAATGATTTTTGTGAGAAAAATTCGAAGTGTTTTAGTAGATGTTCACTAAGCTAATGCTCTGAACAGACAAGGCAACAGGCGCGATCATAAACTATAGCAATCAAAATTGAACATACGCAGTTGAATCGACAACCAAAATTAAAGGTTGAATTTGGTTTTCCAGACAGAAGAATATCTCAGATTTGATCAACCACAAAAACTCGACATTAAAAGTTTTATACGAAAAAACGAACAAGAACACAAGCACTTTTCATTTTCTGTTAGCCCCCATAACGTGGCGATTAATCTTCGTGCATTCTTTTTCTTATAAAACTCGAAAATATCACTTTGTATTGTACATGAATAGCTAACGGGAATCTAAGACTATATACAGAATTTGGGGTGTCCAATTAAAAGTACATGTATATAATTTTTCCGGTAAGTAATAATTTAGTTGCGTTTATTCACCACGAAGTATACAGACCGAGCAATCACGAGTCTACATTGTTACTTATTCTGTGACGGAGATAAGGTAATAAGACATTTATTGCACATATAAAAAAACGAGACGTAATCTTTAAGCAATACATAAATAAGAAAATAAACTCGTGTACATGTTCTCTGTCAATGTAGGGAGATTTAATTCAACAAAGACCACGCGTATTTATCTTCATTCAAAGACAACCTGACTCTTTATTGACTGTCACATGTGGGCCAACGATAGAGTGAAAGTGCTAAACGCGACCTACAACCCCAGCGCTCAAACCTGAGGAATGTTATTCTTTACATAAGATTTTTGTTACAAATCCATTTATTTGTTTATGTGTGTTTGTTTGAGGTCGTGATAATAGTTACCTAATGCCATCAACCCATCCTTTGTCGAGACTTATTTAAAATAGGCTTTTTATCTACCATAACTCAACAAAGCGCTGCTCTCTTTCAATATATTTTTACTAATCACTTTAACAAATAAAAGCAGATTTTCTTCCGTCTATTCAGAGTACATTCACAACAGAATGTCAAAAACTTTGTGCAGATATTTTTTACCCCTAAAAAAATGAAACCACATCAAAAATTACTGCATGAATGTTTGGCGTGTAGAGTTGTTTTGTGAAAATAAAACTAAACAAGATATATCTTAGTTCCTATAAACTTCATTGTCATATATACAAGTGATCGTTATTCAAGCCAGAACCACAACAAACGAACAGTAAAGAGATACCAGCAGCCTACATATAAGTAAGACAACATTGTGTGATAATATAATACGGAAGTCACGTCTCGTTGATTAAAAATTCTGATAAGAAATGTGAATGAACAAGGGAAAAAATCAAAATATTTATCGCTAAAACAATTCATAATACTTGTAGTAGATGATAATAATGTCAACATTTTATGAAATGAATTACTCCATATATATAAAATATACAAGCATGATATACATTTTGAAAACTATTAATGGTTTTCATGAAAAGACACCCTCTCAGTGTGTAACCCTGTTTAATACCCACTCCTTATTTCTGGTGCTATGTTTATTTATGAATGTACGTCTGATATTATTAATATTAAGTTATTTATTGTTATCTCAAATCCAGAATAAAATAGATGTTATTACATCTTATTAAGTAGCATAAAGCGGAAAAGAATTATAAATCTTAACATTTGAAATATGTTAGACATACTTTCAAATTAGTTTCGTTGTGAATTTGAATGTATACATATCTGTCCTTGCTTTATCATTTTATGTACTTTTTCTAAATCGAAAAGTGAAGAGACAGGATATTATTTATCTGAAGGTACACGGGTATCATTAATCATGTCAAGAATACAATCCAAGCCTTGTGGCAAGATAAAGATGGTAGAAAAGGTTACTTTATTGTTAGTTTCTCGAACGTTAAGGTGGCTGGTTTTTGCTTAAATACATTTTACAGCCTTTTTATCTCTAACGGGCGTATCTAAATTATGAGCCAGGATTTACACTCAAGATAATGTCCTCACAATAGTGTACTAGTTACCGCGGTATATAGAAATTACATTCTACAATACCCCTACACATATTCATAGTATATCAAAAGACTTAGTTTGATCACATGTACAATGAATTATAGTATTATTTAGTATATCTCATTTTGTTACGTGCAACACCTCTCACATCATACAATAGTTTATCGTGAACCAAGCGAAGCGTCGGTAAGGACAACATAATAACATTTTTATCAGTAGCAATTTACTGTTTAACAGGTCTTCGCTTTTCTTTCCTCTCTGTCGTTCAATTATATCTTCAACTTATCTCTACTGACCCCGGTCTAATCGTTTTATGTTATCAAATTGTGGGCTGTTCGGATAACTTGTCTATTTTATTGTAAAACACCCCTACACGGAACTGTAAATATTCATTAATTAAAGCGTATAGGCTACCTTAAAACAAAATGATGGATATTTTATACACCAATCATGCTAATTTGATGCAATGTTTAGCCTTGGTAGAGGTGTCATAGTCTACTCATGTTTCAATTTCCAACTGTTCCGGAATATCTTATGTGCTTTCAATCGTATACACGGAATATCGATGTTTTGTTTTACTCCCACCCGAAAGACTAGACACTTTTTCATGGTTAAGCCCCTCCATCCTGCACCGCTTATTATATTACATCAATTAATTATGTCTGGTACCCCATTGAATGTAGTCTGAAATCTAACCAGAGAAACAATCTTCTAAACGCTAAAGTAAATAAACATATACACCCATTACAGGAACCACAGTAAACAAATGGGGGTTGATAAAAACATCCTTACTATCTAAAGAACCAAAAACATTCACTGTTGGCTTGTTTTATTGTAAAATTTTGTAAATTCTTGTTTTTATATTTTTAGCTTTAAATTCGTGATATGTATCATGGATGTCTGGCTTTACCGAGACAATAGAAATGTATATAAAAACGGGGTCGGTACAAAATTCAAATACTTCACGAAATAATCTGACTGTTTCTTAACAAACGTGGCGGAATCTAGAAGCGTGTGTCTTTTTATCATGTACGACACAAGCAGATTACATGCGAACATCTCGAAATACAACACCAGCAAAAAACATATACATAAAGACGGTAAGAAAGCTCAATTAGAATTCTTATAATACGAACCCTTCATCATGTCGTGTGTAATAAACCAAGGTTCGTAAACGCCCAAGGCACCTTTTCTTAAGTAGGGGTCCTTCTAAAACCCTCGATTTGTACATTGCATTGTGGTTAAGAGCTGTAAATGGGACTTGAGCTCTTTGTTTCCCAAAGATGTTTTGAGGGCAAATAAAGTATCTTGTTGACATTTGCATTGATCTGTTTAGAGTTAGGTTACTTGAACATCTTTACCCTTGAAAAGACAAGAGAATTTAGTTGACTGACTCATCTGTTAAAAGGTACAGCACAGCTGTAAAACACGACTTTTAAAATACGGTTTCAATGGTTTATTTGAAAACCGCCTTTTTTCAATGACATCAAGTGTACGCACATTATTTTCAGCTGAATAAAAAAGGCATAAGGTTCAACAAATATGTAGCTAAGCATTATAAAAAAAACACCAGCAAAAACACAATCCGTGAATGTACATGTATATTGGACTGATAATATATCGCTAAGAATGCTTCATAAATCATACAATGCTGACAACGGTGCTGAATGAATTTTAAAATACGAATTCAGAAGCTGATAGTTGTAGGAAATTATGGCGCATCGACATACAGAATCCGGCTATTCATTATTTTCGTTGACATTCAGTGGGGTGAAAGTACGACCTTGTTAGCGATTACAGGATAAGTTGCAATGATTAGAGAACAAGAATATACACATTAGTCACTTAAATCCATAAAACATATTAACCTCCTACATGAAACTTAAACTTATTTTAGGATTTAAAAAACATTAATGTTTTTAAACATATCAATTACCGTTGAAGATTAATCGTTAAGTAAACTAGAAAAGAAAATGTTTTAAATAGGATAACAATCTTTTACTTACATGTAAAGAATAGGATTTAATTAAAATAGTGGTTGTACATTTCAAGCTCTGCCACTCAATTAAAGACAATCTTATACTGAATAAATATTATATTGTACGTCTAATCACCCTTCATTAGTGTACAAAGGAGAGTCATTATAGAGGATATTGAAGCATCATGCTGCGAATCTAAAGCTCTATGTCTGGATAATAGTGGTTAAATTAACTAACATGGCATTCTAATCAATTATGTTCTTTTCGCAAAAAGGCCCAATCCATAAAGAGCTAAAGAATTTAATATAATGACTTTAAGAATAAGTAGATAGTAGCTACAATTTTCTATTTTGGGAAATGGTTCTGATTTTAAACCAGTTATTTTATGTAAACGATAAAGTTAATTAAAGGTAATTATATGAGGGAGGGAGGGGGTGTAAGGGTATCATGTGAAGGAAACAATTATCAGCCTAATTATTAGACTAATATGTTAGTTTATCGCGAGTCGGTACATAAGGTAGCCATGTCTGTCGTTGTCTTTAAAACAGTGTGGGTGCATTTTCAATAAAGCAAAAACAGCGCTCAAATTATTATCCAACAGTGGAAGTGGGCCCTTTTAGAAACATTAATTGATCCAAACATAATGACAGCTACTACTTCGTCGTTGTTTGACAATGCTAGGAGAGTCATTATATTCATGTGACGTCTTCCGAACTCCTGCCGAACTTTCTCAGCGCATACCAAACACAAGTTGAACAAATTAAAATGTCGCGTTACAAACAAGATGGGGAAGATAAGGACGTCCCGTCATGTAACATCATGTCGGCTTCCTTCAACAATCCAGCGTCTTACAAAAACGAACAGCGCCGATAATTGTTTCCTCACAAATAAAAAAGAAAAGGTTTCTAAGATCGCGTAATCATCTGATATCTTTTCTCGTTTGTGTTTTATCTCATTTTGACAATGTGAGATGGTGGGGGAGATAGATGCATTAACGTTGAAGTAATCGTTGCACCTGTTCTGTCAATTTCGTTTGAAGTGGCCGCCTATCACAGGTAGAATGATAACAGTGGCAGGTGTGCACTGGAGATTGTCTTTCCCCCATAAAACGTTGGTAACAGTAACTGATAATGCCTACAGGACGTAGCATTTAATGTCACACGGGTGAATTACAATCACCCTCGGTATTTCGAGTGGATTATAAGTTCAGCCTCATATTAAAGGTCCTTCACCGTATATGTTTCTGTAGTATACAAGTATGCATTTCTACCTGAGGGTTTAAAGTGGCAAGCGTTCTATATTTGGATGATTTATAAAAGTAACCATATACCACAAGATACTGTTCAACTGTTCACTTAAAGGTGACAAAATCTCTATAAACACTATAAAAACCTGTCACAAACTCTATGAAACATGTGGTATGCGAATTAAATAAAGCTTTTAAAAATGAACCTTTCATAATGGGATATGTTTTTTTAAATAAGAGGTTTCGTATGATTACATTGCACAAGAGGCGTTCGCTTTACTTTAAGGTATGTTCCATTTGTCACAGCGTGTAACTGTCCCCTTGCACAGTGACATTGTAAAGCAACTCCTGTGACGTCTAACCAACTAGTTATTCGCGAATTTACCAAGACGCAGCTTTTAAAAAAATAAAACTGTCATCCAGTTAGTTCTATATAGAGCAGCCTTCAAATAAAACGACCGTACCTAAATTTATGACCACCTTGAAGAGAATACACAAGTATTATATATGACGTCTCACTCAAACCCCTGTCACTTTCAAAACGGGAGAAGAAAAAATATATTAAAACACTATGCTATTCATATAGGGGGAGTGTGATGTTATCTTATGGATAAACTTAGAGGGTATTATATTAAAGAATTACACGTTAATGTGTGTAATAAAATCTTGTATTGTATACAACATTACAAAAAAAGTGAAGATAAAAGCAATAAGTAAAATACTTACGTTGGCTTTCACGATCCGCTTAAACGGGGAATTTGGAAGTAGCATGTCCCATGCAATTTATGTTGACGACAGTAAAAAACAGTAGATTATAAATTTTATGGTTTGTGTGTATATCTAGATAACACACCCGCACAAATAAAACAAATAAGATATATCGGTTATATCTGGTGTCCTCTTGTAGGTCTGTCGCTTCTAATAGTAAATACGAATTCAAAACTAACGAATTCTTCACACGACAGTAAACTGCGACACCAACACATATCGCCCTCTTGTCTCCCACCTTGTTAGATTTACACTTCACAAGCTTTATGTATTATTCATAATAACAATGACCGTAATATCACAAATTTTAAATTTGTCACATCTTTGATTTCATAGAATAATATATTCAAAACGGCTGCTAATATCCATTATATTCCACTGCATACACACCTTATGGAAAGCAGTTCCGAAGTTGAAGAATCATCCGTGGGTATAATCGACACTGTTGCTAAAAGTGAAACTGTCAATCGGAAAATCATTACTGTGTATGTGTAGATAATATATATATATCGATATAAGTAAACTAGTATTTACAACCACATTATGATATTATAATTGATAATACAATACGTATTATTTATATACACGTGCACTGTGTCGATGTTGTACGGTAGGAGCCCCACCGCCGTCGCTGTTCAGCAGTTAAAGCTAACTAAAGGTAAACCTTGTCGCATATCTATATAATTGCTGTGAGTACTTTCACCACTCTTTTTTCTCGTGACGCCTGTTAACATCCAAAGCAGAAGTAGTACGGTTTTACCAGTTTCTATGCTACAGATCGCGGTTTTTATTACGGGACCTGTTCACTCATCTGAACCCAAAACAATACTCACTGGTAGATCTCAACAACTGACTGAATAGCCCGCTCGCTTGATTGTTCGCTAGAGTCTGTTAATGAACTCACCAAGTTGACTACTAGTAGTAGTTGATTGGTTGAACACAGAGCAGCAAGGCGTGCTTTTAATACGGCCGTCAAAATCTACTTATTTAAAGTTGAACCAGGTTGTATACATGTTATACTATATATTATACGACAGACGTATTCTATATGTGCATTAATGTAACTAAAAGCTACACTGATGCGTGTAAACCACAAGTATTTAATGAGCAACAAAATAAAATGAACTTAAGTAAGAAATTCTTTAATTAAATAGTTAAATCACCCTTTATAATATACATGATCACATTCGAAATTTCGGAAAAGGCGACGATTACTTGTGAATTTGGTAATTTAGCCTCGGGTATTATGCTGTCGAATTCCAAACAATTATCAAGAAATATAACGAACAGCCTTGGGTTTAGTTCTCGGCGTGTTATATATTTATATAGTGAATGAATTGACACTGTTCTCATACCATGTGAAATTATCGTATGATAATTTTAGACAGGGGACGTGATTATGTTACCCAGGTGTTCAAATTGGCTACGGAATCTATTCTCTGTTGGTCAGTTGGCTATTATTGTGGTCTTCAGGAGTACAATACAGCCTTTCAGCTCATAACACATGAAGAAATCCCACAATTTCAGTAGGGGTCCCATTCCATTTTCAATATTCATTTTGAAATGGAATTTTGTTTTGTGGGGAAAACGCAAGGAAGGTTGTTGGGTGCAACATTATTTTGTGCTTGTTAAAATGAATAAGGTAGTCATTTAGATACATTCACCGGGACATTTGACAATATTATTTTGAAATTGTTGCCGATAATCACTGATAAAACGAGAATACGTTTTATTGTGGATTGAAGCGTTTAGTGAACAATTTTTAAGCGACTAAATAAAAAAAAGTCGATCAAATAAAGATAAAGCCCTAGCGAATAATTTTTAAGCAATAAGACAAAGATGTAGCTCTGAAAGTAGAGTTTCCTTTTTAAACGAAACATGGTTATACCAATATCTCATAAGAAGTTTAAATTATGTTAGTGGACTGGAAAGACATTAGATGCCACAAGAGATTCGGACTATCTGATCCTCAGACCTTAGGTGTTACGGCCATATTGTAGACCATTGTCGTTTAATTTCAACACCAAAATTAAAGAATATGTCCACGAATCTTCTTTCGTCGGGGATTTGACCAGAGCCACCAATTTCTCCTGCGCAAATGCTTAATCAGAAAACATTTGAATTTCCCTGGGAATAGAGAACCCTCTAGATCTTACATAAGACTCAATCCTTACCTTGCCAGCACAAATGGTTAGATATCTAGTCATTCTGATAGCAAGTTGTTCCGTGTAAAATGACTGACATTAGTTGCCGAAGAGTAACTGTTCTTAATCCTAAAAGCTAAGACCAACGTTCGCAGTCAGGTAGTTGCGAATGGTAGCTTGTGGGCAACATTTCTCTGTCTAGAGCCTTTGATTTTGAAAATTTTCCTCTGTAGGCCTATAGGTAGACGAAGAACCGCAATCAATCCCCAAAACAATGAAAACGAGGTGAACGAACTGATAAGAATGACGAATTTATATGGTCACACAAAGGATTGGGGTTTAACGTCGCACCCTTCCACACTTACAGTGCTTATGGACACTGGCCAATCCCAGGTCTTTGGGGCGAAAAACAAATAAACGTGTACCTCAAAATGGAATCTTTGAAGCCCAAAGCTTACGGAACTTTAAGAGTGCCTTCGTCTTCGCTATTCCAGAAGGAGGAGAACAGTAGGACATCAAACCCCATTCCATTTTATTTAGAGCGCACCTTTTGGAAATTGCACTAATTTCAGTTCATCTTCAAAATCGCAGCCCGCCTTTAGATTTGCAGGAAGTAGGAACTCGCTCAAGAAAACCACAAAGGTCAATCGTCGAACATAGTGAAAATACATTGCTGAAAATACATTTTCATTTTGAAGTTTCCTGGTTGACTTATCGTGACATGGCAATTCCGTTCACAACTCACTGTTTCTCACATAGCATCACAACTCACGTAATACTTGTCTCACACAATAAAACAATGGAAGATCTACAACAGTATTGTTTATTCTTGATATTTTTAACTGTTAGTTCTCATTAATAGTTTTTACTTGTCCCAGACCCATTTGTTGTGTCATTCTGTATCATTAGAATTGATATTTGTTGATAACACACAAGGTAGACCAATGATCTATTTTTGGAAATTTATATACATAAAGACAGGTTTCAGTTCCACAGGAACTGTCAGCAGAAACTTAAATGCTTTACTTACCCCAATAGAAAATTATAATTCTATTTAATAACCCACCAATGTACTGAAATTGAATTTAATCCCCGGTTGCCTTCTATCTCACCTTGTTGGCTCATGTAACGTTATCGAACTAAGCATTGGAACTAAGTAATATCAGCTGAATAAGTAATGCCCAAGCAGCATGTCTACCAAGCGTTCTTGAAATTATCAACCAGAGTAACTTTCTGTTTGAATGGTATGGAAATAGAGTTTAAGAATACTTCAATTAGTATAATTTTTGCTGGGGAGCAGTGATTCCCGCTAATCGAATTTCAAATTTTAGGTGCAGACCAAGGCGTGTACCGAATAATTTACCTTTTCAGTCACGTGGTTGGCACTTGATAGGTGAGAACCGCGTACGATAACTCACGGGGTTTCTACACCGTCCACGCCGGTATTCGAACCATGGACATTCGAGTTCACAGTTCAACGCCAAATCACAAATTTGAATAAGCACCGTCAAGACAGCATCTTTGCCAAATACTTCTAATGGCATTTAGTAATTGAAATTACGCATATCACAATTCTGTGGAATACAATTAATTACTCCCATTGATTGGGCTTCTCTTAAAACTTGATAATCACAGTAAAAACTTCGCTCGGTGATAACCTGAAATGTCACATGTATTTTTACCAAATGTAGTTGAAATTCATCGACTGTTTCATTGATAAGCATGATAGAAAGCTATTGGGGTGTCTTACCATTCATTACTGGTTGGAGGTCATCGTCGAGCTGTGCCTTCGGTTTCTGGTCCTTCTCCCTAAGTATACAGTAATTACTGACTGCACGTGAATAACACGCGAATCGTGAACACTAGAACACTTTGTACTGAGAAATAAAAGGATTTGGGTTTAACGTCCTACCACTCTGCCCCTGACTGGGCTAATGAAGACGGACATATACCATACAGTGTGGTTTATAAAGGAAATTTTGCCCAGGCGGCACTATCGTACTCTTATATCGAATTTCAACTGCCAAGGGATCTTGTGCGTACATGTCAATGTCTACACGGGACCTCAGCTGTTCGTCCATCCAAACGAATAGACAACTGTCCCTGTCAGACCCTCTGTCCTGCACCACTGACAAGAGTAAACCACACCGGAAAATGTGGATGAACTTTCTCGGCCAATACAGGAATCTTACATCCGACTTTTAGGCCTGCGAATCAGCATCTTACACACTTAGCCACCGTGACGACTTTTGTACTGAGGTAGTTTTATTCCCTAAAATATTCCATTCGCACGGCATCCATTGAGTATCTCCGTGTATACAATGAAATACTGAGAAATTTCGAAAGGACTAGTATTTTAGACGTCAACAGGCTGTAAGATCTAAGGGAACAATATGGGATATTTCGTAATGTTTACGCCGGTTTTACATAGTAAGATAATGGTGTCTCCAAGTCTGGTATGCCACAATGTCGTTTTGTCCCCCCAAAAAAGCGAGGGAATTTCCGTACTGGACGCAGACGACGACTGTCAAATTTGTTGTCTGCTCCAACGAACACACTTCAAACTTTAGATGGCGTCACTATATTGACCTGTACGTATTTAAAATAGCCACAAATACAAAGGTACATGGAAAACGTGTGAGATATGTGAAGATTCAGACAATTGAATTATTTCCAAAGTAAACCGGCCAAGATGACGATATATAGGCCTATGAACCAAATAAATCCACTTTCGCCCATAATTCCTTTCTTTGAAGCCCAAAGAACTAGTTATCACATTGGCGGGATTGTTTCTTTGCTGTTATAGAGCATTGTGATCATGGTATTAAGGGTCAACCATACTAGACTAAAGTTTAAATTTGGAGAGCAATGCCATACAGATTCAAAAGTACTTTTATTAAAAGAAAGCACTGGACCACAAATTATCCAGTTCGATCATGTAAGCGATTTAAAGTTAACACCTTTTTGCATATATCCTGTTAGTAATTATGCTATCTTTTTTGATACAAGGCAGCCATTTTTTATGAAATATATTTATATACCCGGATAATATTAATGATATAATAACGTCAGTCTTCGCATTGAAATACTTTTGAGAAATGTGTGAAAGATGTGGCCTGTTTAGTGATCGATGTACGTTTCCGACAAGCCTTATTCCTAGACACTTCCCGAAAGAGTGCACTTTTCTGCTTTTAGGATTGGTGATACGGGTATAGTACAGCTTACAGTGGCAAAAACTTAGTCATTGCTTGTCCATCGTCAAGGTACATGTTTTCTTCATATATTTCAACATGTGAAAAAAAACGTATCTTAAAAACGAAAAAGAGTTTCGGTGATACGTTAACTCATCCTAACGTTTATTTGACCAAGGACGACCCACGGAGCTTCAAAGCTAGTATCACCTAATTTTAAATAGTCCACAGAAGTAGAATTTTAAACAGCCCTAACTTTACAAACCCATTGGAATTGTTTATTGCACGAGCTCATTTTTTGGAGGACCTACCGACAAATCATTAGCAAAAGGACTATTTATTATTATTTTCTATGGTTTACCTTTGCATGTGGTGTTTGGTCAATTAAGGTGTTCATTTAGCTATTGTTCACGTTTGGACTCACTATATATATCTTACGCACATCACTTTGTGTGTATGATATTTACACTGTTTTTCTGTCCTTATAACTTATACTTTACCCCACGGAATGTTTGGATTCACACACACATATACACACACACACCTTCACTAGATAACATCTCGAGCTAACAGTTTAGGATATGTGATCCTGTAAACACCTGGGCTGTTGGGAAGAAACCTGAGACTATTATTACTGTCGTATAGTTAATCAGTTCAGGTTATGATAAAGACCACACTAACTGCTACCATAATCACTTTGATAATAAACACCCCCTTATTATTAACCATCACTTAACTTGACAATATCTCGAAATCTAAGGTGAGAAAATATACTTTAATTCGGCAATTACTCGGTAAAAATTTGGAGTCATAATATATTTGGGCTTTGTGTGTACATACAATAATTTTAGTAGTAATAGTGGAAATATTACACTCGACATTTATTAGCCACATTTCTCAAATGGATAATCGTAAATAAAGAATCAATTTAGTTAATACGCGATTTATGGCCTGATAGAAAATCATCTTCAAGAGGTGGGGTCTTGGAGCACAAACAAGTCATATTCGAACTTGCGGTAATTCGTTTGCCGGTGGTTAAATTTTATTTCAATAGTTCGCTTAGGCGTAGGATCTGTTTAGCAGTAGGACAAAACTGGAGGACCCAAAGAAAACCCACGATGTTTGACAGACTATCCTTCTCGTTGCCACGTACAAACTGGGAATCGAAACTACACTACTTGACCCGATGTGAGGGCCTTATGATCTAAAGCGCACGCGTTCGGAATTTTCAGTTCTTTGGCCCTTGTCAAATCGACTGGGGGATCACATCAGCTTAACATGTTGATAATTTGGGATATTTTCCGTATCCGCATAACTTCACAATAAGTGTATAGTACCAATAATAAATGAACACTGGACTGTGGATGTACATCTAGTAAATTTATCCTCAAACATATATTAAATCACAATCGGTGAATTTTATATATATGTTAGCTTGCAACCATATGTCGCAAATCTTCTATCAAGCGAAGCAACCACACACTTCGGGGCTCATACACAGTCGCCTTATGTCGCCTTATATATGATGTACTTTTGTTTACTCCAATTTAACTACCATAAGTCTATTAAGTCCTCTCACTATTCACTAAGAAAAGAGGATAAAACGAAACACACACGTGGGGTTCTTTCACCGGCGTATTCAGAGCAAACACCTGCAAAATATTTTGTTCGCAGATGGGCTGTACCTTCATGCCTAATTTGTTCCCACCAAATAAGAGATTAAATTTGTATGAATGGGAAAAATTACGGGTGACAGAGTTGATGCAAGAGAAGTCATTTATTTTCTCAATTGACAAGTTTAATATTTTCACACGGATATTTTTTTCTTTTTATATTACCTATTTATTAAATTCACACAGGTGTAAACTTTACAAATATAGAAAATTAAATTTACCACAAAACTGACCGATATTTATATTTTTAAGGAAATGGAAAATTTTAACAATAATTGCGACCGTTTGTACGAAGTGGCAATGTTGGCTTAACAAGTAAGCCGCTGGCTCATAAACCAGCCTAGTTGTCCCTTGTCAATGGTGCGGACGGAAGGCCTGACATGGAGCCGAGGTCCCGTTTACTTGCACGTAAAAAAAATAGGCTGGCACTGCCAGGCAGGATACGCCCACATTTTCGAGAGATGGACAGAGAACAAGCAATACCGAAAGTGATTTTTCCTACATCTTTAAGTCCTGTATTTCATACTGTATTGGGAGCAGCCATTTAGTTGGTCAGTTCCAGTCTGATATTAATGAAACTCGAAACCGACAATGATTATGGTGTGACGGTACACAACCTAGAAATGTGACTTTTCATCAAAATCGGATAAGAATTGTGACCTGTAGCGAGTCCACAACCGTGATATACCATATTTTTACACTATTCGCGTACAAACGGCGACCATTTCGTCCGGCAATTTTGGTACGATTTTCACGAAATTAGAACTCAACCTTCCTCATCAAAATCGAATTAAAATTGTGACCTATACAGGGTCCACAACCATGATATATCATTTTTATAACAGTATTCGCGTACAAACGGCGGCCATTTTGTCTGTCAATTTTGGTCTGATTTTCCCGAAATTCAAACTCAACCTTCCTTACAGTGTAACGGTGATATAATCACACGTTTTTTTAAATTGGATAATAATTGTGACCTCCAGAGGGACCACAAGCTAAAGAAAGGGGGATTTTGCGTATAACCAGGGGCCATAATTCAGGAAGTTACGATCCGATATGCGCAAATATTGAAAAGAACCAAGATCTTTGGGTTATTTCAAGTTTCATCAAAATCGAATTAAAATTGTGACCTTTACAGGGTCCACAACCTTGATATACCATTTTTTAACAGTATTCGCGTACAAACGGCGGCCATTTTGTATGGCAATTTTGGTCTGATTTTCCCGAAATTCGAACTCAACCTTCCTTACGGTGTAACGGTAATATAATCAAACGTTTTTTTTTAAATCGGATAATAATTGTGACCTCCAAGCTAAAAAAAAGGCGATTTTGAGTATAATCAGGGGCCAAAATTTAGGAAGTTACGATCCGATATGCGCAAATATCGAAAAGAAACAAGATCTTTGGGTTATAACCATGAATTTCAAATTTCATTAAAATCGAATCAAAATTGTGACCTCCACAGGGTCCACAACCTTGATATACCATTTTTTAACAGTATTCGCGTACAAACGGCGGCCATTTTGTATGGCAATTTTCGTCCGATTTTCCCGAAATTCGAAATCAACCTTCCTTAGGGTGTGACGGTAATATAATCAAACGTTTTTTTAAATCGAATAATAATTGTGACCTCCAAGCTAAAAAAAAGGCGATTTTGCGTATAATCAGGGGCCATAATTCAGGAAGTTACAATCCTATATGCGCAAATATCGAAAGGAAGCAAGATCTTTCGGTTATAACCATGAATTTCAAGTTTCATCAAAATCGAATCAAAATTGTGACCTCCACAGGGTCCACAACCTTGATATACCATTTTTTAACAGTATTCGCGTACAAACGGCGGCCATTTTGTATGGCAATTTTCGTCCGATTTTCCCGAAATTCGAACTCAACCTTCCTTAGGGTGTAACGGTGATATAATCAAACGTTTTTTTAAATCGAATAATAATTGTGACCTCCAGAGGGACCACATGCTAAAAAGGGTGATTTTTCGGACAATCAGGGGCCATAATTCAGGAAATTACATTCCGATAGCCGCAAATATCGAAAGGAACCAAGATCTTTGGGTTACAAACATGCATGTCAAGTTTCATCAAAATCGGTTCAAAATTGTGACCTCTATAGGGTCCACAAGCTAAAAACGTGATTTTTCGTACAATCAGGGGCCATAATCCATGAAGTTTTGATCCGATACATGCCAATATCGAAAGCAGCCGAGATCTTTTGGGGATAAACCTATATTTCAAGTTTCGTCAAAATCGGATAAGAATTGTGACCTGTAGAGAGTCCACAAACAAATTGTGGACGGACGGACGGACGGACGGACGTCCGGACGGACAGGGGCGACGACATAATACGTCCACATGAAAATGTGGGCGTATAAAAAACCTGACAGTTGGAATTCAATTGCTGTCCGGACAATTTGATGAAATGTTTTGCGCTATTGGGAATTACAGGACTGGAATTTGCGGTCGAGAGGTCTCATCCTGTAAAAGGCAGACATCACAATCAAAGGAACGGAGTGCGACAGGAGCACGATGAAGGGGACTTTTAAGCGCACGCCATAGTTGCTGTCTTTGAACTACTGGTACTTGAATCAATCATCAGTGAACACTGGCACATGTATCTTCAGCATTTACATGAACAGTGAGTTGTAGTAAAGTGTCGTACATGTACCTTGGTTATTACTATCAGAAGACGTGATTCTACGTTCAACACGTGGTTCTTGATATGCGCAGTGCCGGATTTAGAAGAGCTGCATTCACAATAAATATACAATGTTTAAAAAAAGGGTTGTTAAACCTTGGAGATCACATCTTTGTAGACTTGGTGGTTAAGTGGGTAAGACGCTGACTACCTAGCCCGGAGGTCGCATAGCCAAAGACGAAGAATCTGGCAGTTGTCTAGTCGTTCGGTTGGACGAAAACCGAAGACCAATGTGTACATTCGCGTGCACGTAAAAGACCCAATGGCAGTTGGAATTCGATAAGAATAGGCCATAGTGCCGCTGCACTGGCAAAATTTTCCTCATATCACACTGTGTGGCGTATGCTCGGTTTCGTAATCATAGCCAGAATACAACAGTTGGACGTTGAACCCCATTTCAATTCATTTTATTTCAGGTTGAATGATGTTGGGGATAACTCTTACACCAAACGACTTAAAGGGAAGTAACTACGTGAACACGCTAATCCAGACATCTGAGCGACCAAGTCGGAGAGTAGCAGCTTACCCAACAATCATTGGTGACAGGGGCGTGGTGAGAATGAGTTCATGAGTATCCATACTCATGCGCCAAAAAGTTTTTGCGCCAAAATCACAATCAAATTGTCTCGGATTGCTGGAGATTGCGTTTCTGGGCTTCTAATTTTCGAAATTTTCCCGGGGGAGGGCCCCCCGGACCCCCCGCCGCGGGCTCGCGCCTTCGGCGCTCGCGGTGGCCGGCTGTGCCGGCCACAGCTCCACGGTCAGTAAAAGGGTTTTTGTGCCAAAATCTTTTTTGTTACTCATAATTTCTTCTCAATAATTGCCCTCACCACGCCCCTGATTGGTGATGATATTATCAGATAATCATTGGAGACATAATGATACAGGGCAATTGTTTCACATCTAATAGTAGAGTTTACCATAAACAATTGCTGGAACTGACACCTAAGGAGCTTTACTTATCCACAAGATGATAACATGATTAAATCAAATAATATGGGTTTAATTTGATTTTCAATTGGAGTGCTTTATGTGGTCTAGCAAGATATTTAATGCCGATAGTCCCGGATTTTATTCTTTCTACACCTTTTCTTCAGGCCACATCTTTCCTCGCCCCCTCACTGCAGATTTTGTACATTCTTCGGGGCTTTCTGCAATTACAAATTTTGATGGTTGGACCACTAAAATTGTCACTGAATGTTTTTTCGACGTGACTTTAAATCACGTGCGTATGCTAATTCTGGTTTGAAGGCCATTTTAAAATCAAAATTAAAATCCCATAGCCGCTGCATTTGATCAAATCTTCCGAAAGGGTAGGCAAAAGGGTCTCACCTTTTTAAATGCAGCTTAATTCATTGTATGTTAAGCAATCTGTATTCCGGTTTGAGGTCAGTTTAATTTGAAATTATGGGCGGTATTGGCCAGTAGTTATTTTGTAATCAAATGATTACAAAACTTCCTCAAAGCAAATTCTTAAAACCATCCATTACTGTGATTGGGGTCGGGGTGTAAACGTCAGTAGTAGAACCATGTGTACTCCAATCCATTTGTCTAGTTTCTCTTGCTGTTGGTGGGCTCACAGATGAGCGTGACAGTCTTAAGGGGTATTGTAGACTGTTTTCCTTAGATGCGTCTTTGCCTCCTAGTCCACAAGCACTGGAGAGAGGAATGAAATCGTATATGGTTAGTTTTGAACCATTTCAGCCCACATTTAATGATCAACGGTTTACGCTTCTCCTCCGAGTCGGAGCGAACGTAAAATCTCTCTTAAACAGGCATTATGCAAAGGCCAAACCTACCTATGGCCGGTCTTGCTTCAGGTCTTAAACCTTATATAAATTATCAATTAGGCATGAATTAAAATGGCAAGAACATAATCAACGGTAGCAATGACAATCAAGGTTACAAATTTCTTCTAAGGACGATAAATCGACTCATAGAGAAGTGATTTGTCTGAAGTTTTCAACATACTCCCTTTTCATTATCTATTTTTAAACTATCATAGCGAGAACTTCCAGCTCTTTATCTTATCTTACATAATGCCCCTTTAATCAGTACAGAGTCAAATGTTAGTGTGCGGTCCTACTTATATATCTTCACAAGGTTCCTTTAAGTTAAGTATACTTAAACATGATAATTGAACAACTTGTCAATGAACATACAGTCATGCTTTATAAATAATATATACAAATGGTTATAGTTTACTTTTTTTATACAAAGTGTTGTATGGCAGATCATTATTTCGTACTTGCATACAAGTACTCGTTTATATTTACAAATATATAAAAGACTGTATTTGATTTTTTTTCAAACAAGGACCATTTATTTCGTTGATGTACACTATGCTTTTGTTGGCCATCATAATTAATAGCTATTTGTATTCTGTGAAGAGGTAAAAAAGAGATAAATTAAGGATTTGAAGCTACCCCTATCAAACAGTTGACTGCTTCTACCTATAGAAATCCTGACTTAGTAAACTGATGGACTGATAAAGACCTCTTATATTGGCAAGATAACATCTTCTCTCTTGTTTGCTTCTTTAGATTACACAAACGCGATGGTTTTGATACGCTTGTCACGCAGGCTCTTATGTCATTCTTCAAAGGTGACGACTCAGTGTGGTGAGACCGAGCGTATATAAGAAACATTATACACGCGAAATAAATGAGCAAGGTTAGGGTTAGCTGAGAGAACTATTTATTACCGATAACAAATATCTTTAGATGTGCTTTCTGTATGTTAAGTTCATTGATGAACACATCCATCATTATTCGAAAGGTATCCTGTATATCCCTGCTCTTAACGCTCAAGTACCAAACACACCATGTAAAATTGCTTGCTGTACCTAAGTGAGAGAGGTGGGGGGTGTATTGTCCACTCGATATTTGTTTCCAATAGGGGTATTTAGCGGTGGTCGGAAATCGGTGATCCGGAAGGAAACCCACGAAATTAGGCAGGTGACCACACTCATTGTCACGTAATAAGTATGGTATCGA
The DNA here is from genome assembly GCA_036850965.1 of Patella caerulea. Taxonomy (NCBI): domain Eukaryota; kingdom Metazoa; phylum Mollusca; class Gastropoda; family Patellidae; genus Patella; species Patella caerulea. The sequence continues at coordinate 50,180,264 of JAZGQO010000007.1, read as the reverse complement.
AACGTGAGGAAGACGGAATAGAAGACGGAGCGAGAGAAAGAGGGCGAGAGAGACAGAGAGAGAGGGGAGTTTAATGTCCACTTGGCCCAAACTAGCTCATTTCGGGACTTACATATAATTATGGTTCAATTTTATTTCAATAAGTCGCTGGCGTGTATGGGTCTTTGTCGATGGGAGGAAACCCAAATACCCACCCTGCGACAAGACATGAGATTGGACAGCCGACCCTACTCCTTGTCACGTACAATCGGAGAATCGAAACCACGCCAGTTGACTCAATGAATATCCTTATGATACAGCGCGCACGTGCTAACCATTCGGCCATCCAACCGTCACTTCGAGCTGATATAAGAATCCCCATAAGCTTTATCACACTTGTGTTTTAAATTTAATTAAAATTGTGTGAACTAAAATAATCACAATTAAGCCCACACAAATGCTATCAATATAGTCGAACGATGCATTACGATGGTGGTCCTGCTCCACCCAAAATGAAATATGTATATTAGTATAAATAGGTATGACCAATGAAGTGGAAACAACTTGTCCTATGTGTATTTGTACCTACTGACCTATTCAGATCAATATCCTCATTCAAGTTAATTAGTACTTTTAATTGATCTAGAAGGTGTGAGATATTGATTATTTTTTAGATTCCATGGACGACTAAAATAGTTATACAATATTAAGTTGGTTGAAAGTGATAGTTTCAATATACAATAATGATTTGAAATATTCAATGTAAGTTTACTGGCTTGCTATAGATCATCCGTAGTTTTCTGTATGGAAGTTATAGGTCTCATCGTCTAACAAACCCCAGCTCTCTCTCTAATCATATTTTTCTATAAAGTCGGTATGTCCAACTTATTTATCAATTAAATTATTTGTATTTGGACAAAGGACTGTGTTATGTGACGAATTATGGGAATCCGGTAGGTTTAGCTAGGGTTAAAGTAATAGGATTGTAATATGTGAAGATAACACTCGTTGCTAGACCACAGAAAGAGAGAGAGAGGGAGGGAGAGAGAGATGGCCACGTGCAAGCAGAGAATCGAAATCATGCCACTTGACTCAATGACAGACCTTGTGATCAAATGCGCAGTTGCGTACGCGTTAGCTATTAGACAAATAAACGGAATACAATTAAAATAACATTCCAGTAAAAACTAACATATCCTGGGTCGAGCACGACACCTGTCACCACTGGTTGTAATATAACAGAGGGGGTGGGGTCGTTGGGCTAACGCGTGCGCTTAAGATCATTGGGTCAGTAGTTCAATCAAAATACGTATGATTTCGATCCCAATCTGAAACCTGGCAGGGAGTAGGGTATCACTGCTAAATATCTCTATGTCCATGCCCACACCCTCGCCAACTATCGAAGTATAATTGATTGTAACTTCATCACACAATGCCCTAGTGTGAGTAGAATTAATACCCTTTCCTCCCTCCTCTTCTCTTTTGTAACTGATTGATGATGAAGGATGATTAGTCTCCAATAATAACAGACGGACATACAAGGGTGATGACTATATATGTCCATTTCTTGTCATAAATAAACAGGTGGTTACACTTTACGAATCATTCTAAATATCAGATACCTCAATGGTATAATATTTCGACGAAATATTCACTGATTAGACAAATAAACTTGAGATTTGAATCTCCAATAAATCTTGCATCTTCATAACACTGCCCAGATTCTCTGATACCACGATAAGATCCATATTGCTATATACAACTGAGTTCGAGTAGGAGGCTGTTCTATGATTATTATCTTATCATTTTTGCACATCATTCAAATATACCTACAAAAATATTTTTATAATATAACGCATGAAAATGTCGCATTTGTGCCAAATAATAATTTAAAACAAGAATATAGTACCTTTTCCTTGGAGAGATATCAAGTTCCTTTTACCGAAAAAGGAATTGCATGTCTCCCAAATGAGGAACTCCAGGGAGAACTTTTATTTTTCATACCATACCTCGTACGTAACTAACGTACGGAAATTAAATGGTAGCTCTCCGCAGGTAGCGTGTCTCAGATGTTCAGATTGACCATACCTCGATTTCCACTATGAGGATATTAAAGGGAGATTGCAGTACTGCACGAAGCATACAAGTGTTCCATAGAAACAAAGTTATGATTTTCATCTTTGGTCTTCCCGAATTTCTTCCTCCCAAAAGATAATTTTTAATGTGAGTATAACCAAATCCCAATCGCCTGGTTTACCGAAAAATATTAATCACCCATGCAAAAGGTCAATTTTATAAACGCGATTGACAGAATTGATGTAAATATAATTACTTCTCTTGTCTGTAATCTTTTGAAATAAGTCAGAATTTGAACCAAATTTAACAGGGTAAGGTAATACATGAACACACGACGAAATAGATTTTTTATCCACCATAATTAGTTCTTGAAGTAATACCTTTGATCCCCCAAAATTAAATATTCTTACTATTTAAAAGAGAAATTCAATGCCTCCCAAAACAGGAATGCCATATTCCACACGACGTAAACTATTTTTTGTCATAACCAACCCCGAAACATAATAAATTATAACATTAACATTTTATTGATGAGGAACGCATACTGATAAAAAAAAAAAACATATTCAAAAATGGTTGTCGCTGCGTGAAACTAAGAATGGTATAGAATCGGACCCACCCTTCAATAAAATTTGACGGGTTGTTACTTATTATATAACCTTAATTTGCATTTTACAAGAGAAACAACAGGGTTAATATATACTTCTTATTAGGTTTCAGCCGTTTCGTGATCTGTTTATTCTATTTAAACTCCAGTGTTTGCCAGTATTTATTAAGTTTATGATTTATCATACTGATAGCCAGCTAGTAATCTATCTTATTTTTGTAAAAGTTAATCCCCGTTTCCTGAATGTTACGTGAATATGTTCAAAAGCATTTTTATTTTATGATGAATTCAAATTCTAGCAATTTTAGACAGTTACACGGCAGGTCATGACCCCAGTATAATGAGGGGAGCGTGAGAGCTGGTAGGTGTTGTAATTAATTGCGTATTTAGCGCACGTGTGCGACGGGAACGATCAAAATTTATTTCAAGGATGTAAGTTTTAAAGCAATAAAATGTGATTCTATAAAGTGGATACGTAAATTGTGTTTGCATTTTAGCTAATTAGACCTTTAAACGTGTGTGTGGGGGGGGGATTTAACGCATGCGCTTTAGATCACAAGGTATGTCATTGGGTCAAGTGGTGTGATTTCGATTCTCCTGGTCCTCCGGTTTCTCCAAACTGCTATCGAACCCTACGTGCAAGCGAATTATTGAAATAAAATTAAGGCCATATGCTAGTCCCAAAATGACCTAGTTTGAGTCGAGTGGACGTTAAACCCTATTTTCACTTAAGACACATTCCTGACTAAACACAGATAAAGTTATGATATAAAAACACGTAACCATTGTCTTGTGGAGTGGTTATAAAATCACAGATAATGCAGTCATTAAGAAAATATATTAATTCCTTAAAGCCACCGTGTAGCTGGAGGGGGTTAGATACGTGAGATATTCTATTATATACCACACTATCTAGGCTATCTATTGCTCGCTGTTTGATATACAAGATACGTAGAGAGATATGAAATGATACGAATCGCACATACAGGTGTACACGGGGCGTGATTTCCGTAGCCGTTGGCGATTTACCGTGAAATCTAGAAGTATCGCTTTTACATAATCAAATTATAGCCTTGGCTGCGATACGGGTTGGACCGGCGTGGTGAGTTGGTATTGATGTTAGCTATGTAAAATAAGCGAATTGCAGCGGCATATCTGAATTTTATTCAATTAGAAGGACCATAAAAGGAAATAATTTGAAATGAAATGTCACGCACAAGTCCCTTCGCAGAATAACTGTAAAGTTATAAATAAACTACGCATCACTATAAATAAATACTCAGTGCGCATATTTTCATATTTTAAGACAGGAAGTCTGACGTAAAATATTAACTAAATTCACCCATATTTCAATTTTGGCGTCAGTTAAGGTTGATTTTCTAATAGAAAATGTTGTAAAACTGCTCATCAAAAAGTACACTTTTCCAGTACTTCAAAACTTAACAAATCGTATGTTTAAAATGGAGATATTCACAGAATATATTATTAACTACAATTTCTGTGTATTTGCCACAAACATATTAAAATAATTAGAAATGCACTTTATTAGATAATTACTTTGAACACGATATCACATCTTTGTAGAGTAGGCTATATTTTAGTGTCTGTTTTTGGTGACAGAATCTCAATATTTTAAATATAAGAATCTAATAGTTTATTAGGAAAGTTATACAGTATTAAACCAATCATCCAGAGAAGAGACAGTGGACGTCAAGGCTGTTCTGGAAAGAATAAGCCAAATCTGTCTTGTGGACGACACCCGTCGCTGAAGATATTACGGTAAAGTTGGAAATGCTTCCAATGTGTTTAGTTTCAGAAGTTAAAGATACATCAGTTTAAGATACAGTAATTTGCAGAAAATTTCAGTCAAATTTATCCACTATGGGCCGAGAACGAAGCGTGTGAAATTCCGCCTTGCCTCAGTCATAATTACTAAAAGCATTAATATAAACAGCATAGTCTCGATTATCCAGATCTTAAAACTTATTTTCAATGGCCGTTCCGCGGCATAAATGAATCTAATTCAGCTTACATCGAAGGCTAGCCTTGACATCCAGAGTTTATTATGATCTGGATAAGTCAATTAATGTCTAATTGATTATTTAGATAACATTTCAGGCCTTAAGAAAGACTCACACTAGGCAGATTTTGCTCTTGCATAATACATGTTTAAGAGTTTAATAAAGAGTCGTCCATTCTTGGTATAATAAATCAAAAAGAGATGATAAGAAAAAGAAAATATCGAAAATTTTAATCTTATTACTTTATTCTGAAGGGATTTGCCACTGCTGGAAGTTTGGACTAGAAACAGGCATCAACTGTATCTGCACCGTCTACGAGAATTGCCGGTCGTTTGACAGATGATCTCCTGAAGCCCAAATAATGACTTACAATATGCAGATTTAACTCTTGCATAACGTATGTTTTATTACAACGGTGACTCAGTGAATAAGACGTTGGTTCGCTAATCAGGAGGTCTCGGTTGCGCTGCAGGTGTTCGCCGGCAAAGATTCCTTGAGATTTTCTTGTGTGGTTTCCCTATGTCGGTGGTTGCAAGGCGGATTTTCTGACAAGGAACAATGTCTAGACGTTCGGAAGGGACGAATAACGGAAAACCCGTGTACTCATTGGCGTGCACGTAAAAGAACCCTTGATGGTTGGAATTCGTAATAAGAGATGGCGACAGTGCCACTGACCGGGCTAAAATGGCCATCATAGCACAGTATACACCGTATTGCTATTGCATATGCCCATCGCCATTAGTTGAGTCGATGCAGAAATGTATGAGGTTAAAAACCCATTGTAATTTATATCCGGGCTAACCCCGATTAGGTAAATCAATTGGTAAAATGTTATTTCCTCGTAATTACAAGAGTAGCGTCTGTTAACCAGGTGTGAAAAAGAAAGAAACAATATCTCTTTCATCCCGTCTTTTCCCGCTGGTTGTTTATCATGCAAGGGGGTGAGCCCTTTTACTTGCCAGGGCCGAAAGATATTAAGCGGTGAAAAAGCGGTGGGTCTCTACACGATGTTTATGAAATAAACAGATTGAAATGGTGAACAAACATTGGATTTGCCTGTAAGACATTACCAGTTTTATCATCGCCCTGTCGTTCCCTTTATATTGATGTCAGTATAAACAGTAATGCACGGCGATAATGTTATCAGAATGAAAAGTCAAGATCTGCCCAATACAGTGTGTTTCGTGACGTACAAGGTAATGTTACAGAACAAAACTCTATAGCTAAAGGCATTTACTCATGTGCACAAACGTACAAAGCACTGAATCTCCAGATGACTCAAACAATTACTGATACTTATGTGAAATTTTTGAACAAAATTGTTATTAAATTTCTAATACTAAGGTTTGAAGCACCACTTCCATCTGACAAAGAATTGAAAAGAAATGAAATGAAATGGGTTTAAAGTCCTATTCTTCAGCATCTAATCTGGGCTACTGGTTAAGACGGGTATACGCCATATAGTGTGCTATGAACTACTCTTATATATCAAATCCCAACTGACAAGGGATCTTTTACGTGCACGCCAATATGTACACGGGACCTCGTTTTTTCGTTCCATCCGAACGACTAGACAGCTGTCATTGCCAGGCCCTCCATTCTGTTTCATTGATAAGGGAAAACACGCCGGAAAATCGAGATGAACTTTCTCGGCCAATTTCTAGATCACTCGGCCAATTACTGTAACTGAAACATTTCAACTTAAACATTGTAATTAAATTTCTATCACGACTTGGGAAAACTAAAACATTGTAATTAAATCTCCATCACGACTTGGGAAAATATTTGGAAGACGATACTTAAGTCAAATCGTAAATCTGTAGATGACCTCTGTGAAACACCACTTCAGCTTACATAATACAAACAACTTCAATATACGTGTGTACTGTTAATGGATAACTTTTGTTTCAAATGTTGATTTAATATCTAAACTCTTGAATAAACATCAACCGGTGATTAGTTTGAATTCTTTGGACACAGACGGAACTGAATAGATAATGGGTCTAATAACTTTTGACCAATAATTCCTGCTCACGACCAATAATTCCTGGTCTTCCTTCTGGATGAGAAATGTAGACACAGATAGAAGGAAATGGGGTTTAACGCCCACTTGACAAAAACTACGTAATCTCTGGTTAGTCGAACGAATCTATTACTTGTCACGTACAAGTGAGGAATCGAAACCACGCCACTCCACGATGGACTAGATATTTCAGCGGTGTTCGTGTATCAAGGGACTTTATCTTTCCATCTTCTTAAAACCAAATTCAACGTTCTTCAAGATAAAATATTTGTATACAAAAGACCAAAAAAGGGACTAAATCGATTAATCGAGAACTAGAACGATCGGAAGAAATGACTGAAAGATTGACATAAAATGGGGTTTAACGTCCATCTTTTCTGCATCTACGAGGCTAATGAAGACGAGTATACGACTTACAGTGTATAGTGGGGGATGTTTTGATTGCAATTGAATTCCAACTGTCGTCAGGTGTTCTATTTCATGCACACCAAAGTTTACCGGTACACGGGATCTCGGTTGTACGTTCCATCAGAACGACAGGACACTGTACTTGTCATCCCCACCCCCTCATTATGCATTACTGTTAGGTAGATGACGACGACATTTGCAGTACAACTGGTCAATGGCAGACCTTATAATCTAAAATGCACACTTTAAATCATTCGGTCACCCAAACCCCGACATGAATTAGAAAGTTCACTGTAAGGACTACGACATCGTTATTTTTTTTGTTTGGTTGCGACTTTTAGGGAGGCTTCTTGTTCCTATATCTGTCCATAATGACTTGTTTTATGTTGTGTATATCTGTAATGGAAATGTAAAACCAATTTATTTCTGGTTTTTGGAACAGCTCATCGGGGTTAGCTGAGTCGAAATTCCTTTTGGGAGCATGTTCTTCTTATATCTCTGCCTACACTGTTATTCCTAAGATTTGTCATCCCGGAAAAAATGCCGTAGGTTTTTGGAAGCATTATATATAGAAAATGTACTGGTTTTAATTTCGGTAGAATAAAATAATATCAACATCATACTAATCCTTCATTTTATTGATGCACCCATTTCCTTTAGGCGTTTTCTACATCTTTGTAATTTAGCGTTGGTAAGGCTTTAATATCCGATCTTCTGAAGACTTGGTGGATATACTATTCTTTCATGTTAATAATTTATAATGAATATGGAATCCGTGACATTATCCTAAAAAGTGGCGATCGAAAATATTCTGCCAAAAACAAGTTCAACCGACATATCTACAAACCTTGAGGGGGAAGACTACGTAAAACATAGCTGGGATTCCAGCTGTATTATTGGTAGCTATGTGAGAATGCAGTGGAAGCAATCCCTGGCAGTTTCTGTCACGACCTCTCTCGTCTTTCATTAAACAATCTGTAACCTTCAGCTTCGTCAAATGGTGAAATAAGAGAATCAAAGGTATTTGGTGTTCCGTGGCAAAGGAGACCTGTTTCTAATATGAGGTCCATGGTGGTAGAATTAATGGTGCATTACGCAGTAGAAAGTCTGGACTTTTCATCATATTGTGAAGATATTTTGATTGAGACATTACTCCTCTTTAAATATGGCATTTTAAGTGTGCATAATAACTTGATCGTGGAGTCGGAAAACTTTCAGTAACTTACAATTAAGTATCAACATGTATACCACAGAGGGGGCATCGTGGCTCAATCAGTAAGGTGTCCCACCAACCAGAAGATCTCGGGTTCGATCTCGATGTTGACAGCCACAGTTCCATTTGTCAGTGGTGTAAGTGCAGGACGGGGTTTCTGGTAAGGACGAGAACACAGTCGTTGGGATGGGACGTAAAAGAACCTTTGATCGTTGGAATTCGATGAAAAGTAGGCTTAAACGCCGGTGCAATTTCCTACATACATCGAATTGTGTATGCCCGTCTTCATTAGCCGGTTCATTTCCAATACCAAGAAGAACACGACAGGTAAACAATGAGACAACATAAGCGCACCCTTAAGCTATCAAAGAGTAGCCGAAATAAGTGAATGCCGTGGTCTTCACGTTCTCGTCTAAACTGAAAAACCGGAAATGTGAATGAGAGACGTCTCGAAATATCATAGACAATTTGGGGCCTCTAGGCTAGGTGTGGCTCTTTAATATATATATATATATATGGTGTCGGTTTGGCATATTAAAGCAGCTGATAACATTGACTATCGGTATACCGCCATGACCAATCAGATACTATAGTCGGACATTAGCTTACTACCCGGGAGGTCCGGAATTGGATTCCGATGCTGTACGAGACAGTTCCTTGGTATTTCCCATCGTGTTCTCTACTTGTCAGAGATGCGAGACGGATGAAGACCCTAGAAAAGAAAATCGTTTACCGAGGTCCTGCGTACAATTGGCAGCACCTTAAAGATACCTGTCAGTTGTAGATACCTGGGTAAATTGTAGAACTGTCTTCGTTAGCCGTGTTGGTGCCGAAAAGTAAGTCGTACTACACCATTTCATTTCAAAATCCTGCGCCAAATAGCATATTTAATCTTCCCGAGCACTGATTTCAAATTTACATTTTGGTCTGAAACTCACATTCTGTTTACACATTTACTTGTCCATTAAACAGACAAAATAAACAGGAGAAAAGGCTAGATAAGCCAACCAACTGGAACATATGGTTATAATTATTTCCATACATGAATGTTTGACATCGGTGTCTTAATGCTATGCAATAATGGATCATTTGACTCAGCTGAATCAGGTGTATGTTATTTCTATATAATGTTTACCGGATTTTATAATAATATATCGGCTGTTACATTGTAGCTGTCATGATTTCTACCTGTAGCCAGTAAACAAAAACTGAGATGAGACGAGCGTGCATCACTTTTCCTTGTTTGGCGGCCAGGTTGGCAGTAATCGCTAACATGTGTTGGAGGTTCTGGCGTTGATTTGTTCCACCCGGCAGAAAAAACACGTGCGACCACTTAGAACCTGGGTTGAGTCCAGAGCAGATGGTTCATCAATCGCGCTCAAGTATGGCTAATTCATCAAGATACACAGTCGGTAAAATTATTTTCTTTTCCAAACAACAGTTCTTGGCACGAGCATACGATGTAAGGTAGATTTGAGAAATGACAATAAATTCTTGGAGCGGCTGTTTTCACGTCTGGTCGTGTCTCTATTTATCGGCTGCTTTGAAAAACGTACGGTTGTAATTTGTCCAGCATACCATACCTGACAAGCAGGAATATAAACATCTGAATTTACCGCAAGATTTCCAGATCAACCATGTTATTATCGGCTCATAATACTGCGAACCAGCCATATCGCACATCTTCTGTTTTTTGTATCTTTCACCAGCTATCTCGCATATTCCGCTCATGTTCGCCTAGAAATGTTGGCCAGGTGCTCACAACTTGTACATACTTTCTGATAACAATAAGATCTTTAGATCTTACTACTTATTAAACAAAGAGTCTGTTATAATTATCAAAAGGTTATTTCGGTGCAGACACGGTTCCACTCTCCTGTCTGGTCCTGATTTCTGCCCTTTCTTCCACATTTGTATAATATAATATACGCCAGAAATCCAAGTTTATTATCAGAGTGGTCTTCACTTAACACAGTTCTGAACCCTTCGGTATTTACTATTAGAGACCGACTTTTTTCAAGCCCCGCCGATCCCCTCTACACCACATGCATACCGTGTGTTTGATACGGTTCGTCTTGCGCTTGTCTGTAACATGTTTTAGCATCAGGCTGGCAGATTTTCCTATCAATATTTGAATGGCATGACCAGCTGTATAGGTGTTAACGAGTGGAACTAAATGTTAATAATTGTCAAACAATTCCATTACCATAAATATTACAGCTGTTTTTTCTGCGTTCGAAGGTATCTTGTACAAGTAACGCGTGTTAAATACTGTAAATATATATTACATAGACTAGTTATCATAACCCATGTGTTGTTATAAGATTACCTTGTGTTACACCGCTGTAGGTATACACAAACACAACCCATACTCTACTTGGATAAATTACCCGCAAATGAAGAGTTTCAAAGTTTGGATATTGATTGATAACCTAATGTTTTTGGTTTGGTTAGCCACCGAAAACTCATCCGGTATCGTTAAAGAATACCGCCGGATGCCCGAATCTTTACCATTGCAAGAAAATTTAAAGCAGTAGTATTCTATATCGTTATTTATGATAAATTTGATATTGAAATTCATCGACGATTTGGAAAAATAAAAATTTAAAAGTTAAATGAAATGGGGTTAAATGTCTTATAATTATTCTCCATCTGGGTTAATAAAGGGCTAAGTCATTAAAAATGAATGAAAGCAAGAATATATGTCTCTTTTTATCTTGTTTAAAACCCAGACAGAATTCGCTAGTTTATTTTAAAAATCTATCAAATGAAAGACTGTTCTTCTCTAATGATGACGGGCATATGCCATACAGTATGCTATGGGGGATAGTTTGCCCGGACAATGGCGCTACGGCCTACTCTTACTCTTATATCGAATTCCATCTGTCAAGGGATTTATTACGTGCACGCCAACGTTTACGCGTGACCTCGGTTTTCCGTCTCATTCGAAACGAATGGACAGTTTTCCTTGCCAAACCCTCCTGGAAAATCCCGATTTACTTTCTCGTACAACACCGGAAGCGAACCCGCGACCTCCAGGCTAAGAAGCCAGCGCCTTGTCCACTTTGCCACCGTGACTTCAAACAATCTATTACCTCTCTTTCATTATGGTATATATTTGTACATATTACTCTTATCGCCCAAGATAATATTTGTAAAAATAATCAATATCTGTATCAATAAGTTTTTGGGGGGATGAATGTCATCTATTATTTTCTGTTATATCCACAGTGAATTTTCCCATCGGGTCTAGAACAGCTAGGTGAGTACAGTGGCGCGCAGGGTTTTGGTAATGCCCGGAGCCAACTCATGGGATGTATGATCCATTACTCCAAAAACTCAAGTAGGGCCTTCTATACTCAGAAATTTGAGGAAGGGGGACATTTTCAATTTGTAAAACAGATGAAGTGTATGCCGTTTATTCAAATTAAATAGGGTATCTTGGGCAGCCAAGTCAACAGCGATCATTTCAAATCTCACATTTTGATACTCTTTTTGGATGCCCTCTGAAATGGATGTCATGCCCTCTCTGTACGCTGCTAGGTCAGCATGAATGCCATTATCGCATTCAGCCAGATCTATATTATCCTTAAGTACTGAGTACTTATTTTATATTTTGAATAATCGATCTCCAGTTATTTCAATGTTACAATACTCCCACCATAACACACCTATCATTTTGCCCTGTTTTACCACGATACTGCCGGGGTGTATAGACTTATACGCTTTTTTATCGAATCATCCGATTTGGTATTGCCATGCAGAATCTGGATTATCCCTAGACCAATGGTCTTATTAATGTTTGGCTCATTCTTTTTCGGTGACAACATTTGATGACGAATGTGAGAGAAACATCTGAAAAAGTCTCCTCAGTTGGTTTAAACCATAGTAGAATGCTTACTGCCTACTTTCCTCGACACTGATGACTACCCCCGCACCATATTTGTTTTTTTTTATGTATATGTGTGCATATTCTGAATATCTTTCATATCCGCTTCATCATTAATACATTTTATTCAGGAAGCGATATATATATATAAGCATCGTCATGCTTGTTTTCGTATCCTATATACTGTAAGTCAGTTACTTCAATTGTAAACATTGCAAATAAATATTGTTTAAACCAAAAATCCTCAGTTCTTTGGTTGACAACCACTGGGTTCCTCTAGGAATATTATAGCCCAGGCTAATACCAATGAAAAGATTAGTGATGACATAAGTCATCCTTGTCTTGCTACGTGAGTTTTCACTTAAGACAGTTTAAAGCTTAAGCTGACAATCTTAGCTTTGTACCAAATAAAAGATTAGTTCATCCCCATATCAAAAGTCTTCATAAATTTGGCAAATTTCACATGTAGTGTTTGTTGGTTGTTGTCTTGAGGGTTGTTTGATGATTATGCCAAGTTATAGAAGTTAGAGACATAGTCTTATAAATCGTCTTGGATTGGCATTTAGTAATTGAACATATTAACACAAGGTACAATTTTATGGATACACAAAGATTGGGCGACAATTTTATGGATACACTAATACTGGGCGACCATTTTATGGATACACTAATACTGGGCGACGTTTCGACGAAGATGCACTCTTGTCTTAAAGTTGTGCGTGACAGAGAAGGGTTGCCGGTCCGACCTCGTGGGTTTTCTCTAGTTCTTCCGGTTTCCTCCCACTGCAAAGGCCCCTAGAGATATGCTCACATTATAGAGATATGGTCATATATAATTATTGAGATATGGTCATATATAATTATTGAGATTAAAATATGCTCACATTATAGAAATTAGAGATATGGTCACATATAATTATAGAGATTAGAAATAATGCTCACGTCACATAAAGTAGAGATACGGTTATATATAATTATTGAGGCTTGAGACATGATAATATCAGATAAACTAGAGATATATAATTATAGAAATTATATATATGATCAAATACAGACAATACGTTTGGACTAGAGATAAGACCGTGGAGAGTCAAGGGATGTGGTTAAAAAGATCTGTCATTTATGCAAGCTGTGAATCATATACAGATCCAATGGTTGTGAATCACAAGGAATAGAGTCAAAACTTCAGGACCTTGTGCTTTTGGTATCACGTCATTTGGGACTCACGTCATTTGGGACTCAACACAAACGACATTTGGGACCCAGTTGACGACGTTTGGGACTTCATTGGCGTCATTTGGGACTCAACACAAACGACATTTGGGACTCAATATAAACGACATTTGGGACCCGATATAAACGATATTTTGGACCAGAGTTCGACACAAACGTCGACTGATTTATCGGAGGATCCCTAGCTGCGTGCATATTTTGTGCATTTCGCTCGGGAATCGCGCTTCTTTGTTCTTTGACGCTCCGTAAGAATTCCAAGTACCGGTAGATATTAAAATAATAATTAGATCATGCATTTAATGGTTTCGCTAACCAGTTGCTAGTGAAATTTAAATCTAAGTTGAATATAACCCTCTGACAGAACACCAAATACACTGAGAAACAGTCATTAATAATAATATATTTTTTCCGCCATTGCCAAATCCGCCGATGACACGTGACATTGATTGGAATGTCTAGGTCAAAAAGCCGGCGATGCTACGTTTAATTTTACGTAGCATGTGCCGTTATAATTTTTTTATAGGCCTACACATGCTGACAGAGGCTTAGTTTGAAAGTAGGAAGAACATGTCGTAATGTCCAAGAATATATTGTTATTTTTCGTGCCGTGTTGAAACAACATTTGTAAAGTGTTGACAAGCGCTTGCAGTCCCGGACCCGGATATATTTCATGATAAAACGACCTTTGTAAAGTATTAACGAGAGCTTGCTCTTCATTCCGTACCAACAGAAGCGCGAGATATGACGAAACTATTCTAATAATGTTATGGCAACTGGAATCACAATCTCATAAAAATCCAATTAATTTTGTACAAGACAAATATAGTCCATAGAAAGTGCAGAGATATTGTTTTACAAACATGAGACCTCCTTGTTATAAGTTATGACAACTGGGGCCACATTCCTATTAAAATCGAATTAACTCATTAAGAAACATTAAACTGATATTATAGAAGATTGTTATTACTGTCTTCAATCACACTCATACAGGCGTCCTCCCACGATCCCACATAAATCAACAGAATAATGCATATTAGGTTTCCACGATACCTTAATGGAATAAAGATTAGCAATCATTTTAATTTTTACTGAGTCATTTATGAGTTGCTGCGTGGGTTCTATATTAATATCACCATCTGGGAACCCCTGTTTCAGGTTTAACTCGCATCTGTTATCAGTTAAACATATTAATTTACTATAAAAATAATTAACTATCAAAATATACTACCTGTCACTCAGCACTTGATGCACGGCTTATTTTCCCTCTTTGTCGACACGCGCTGGCGATGTTATCTTAATCTGGTGCTGGAATAAAAACTAGATGAAGAAAAGACAGGATCGGTAAAGAGCTGAAGAATGAGATAAAGAATAACAGTAGATACAGCAAACGAACATGTTCATTCAATCTAACCCTACAGTCTATCATGGATAGAACCAATATGCCTCGTTTCAACTAAACAACCCACAAAAGAGCATTTAATTGCGCGGGCCAAACCTCTTAGCAGGTGGTCGCAAGTGATGTATTTTTCTGATCTTATAAAGAACAAGTTAATGTTTTTATCAGACCGAACACACTGTTGCCGTAACTCATATTCAAGATACATGGTTTTGGGTAACAAATGGAAACAACTGCAAGATTTGTTACTGGTTCCAAATAACAAGTAAAATAAAAAAAAGAGATATAAACGAAATAACGAACGTGAAACAAAGCTACGACGAAGTTTATCAGATCCATGCACCTGTCAGGTGGATTTCATTTTCTGCTTAAAAATTATGTATCAATTGGAACACCCATACTAAAAGTCTATTAGAGTTTTCAATGAAAAAAAAGTAGAAAACAGAACAAAAAAATGTCCTAGACGTATTGACTTGGGACCAAAATATGTTTTGGAAGTCAATAGGAACTATGAAGAGAATTCCAGCTGGAAAACCCAAAAAAACAGAAGCAAAAGAAGACGAAATGCCATAAGAGCGCAGGTGAATTTCTCATTACTGGCGAACATGATTGTTTCCTCCTCAGACATTTTTACATATTGCAATTCTTTGTAATTCTCTGTCTGGATGTTTTGAAATATTGCATCCAATTTTTTTCCACCTTTCGTTTGGAATAATTTTGGGTAGTGTTTTTTAAGTTTTAAAATGATTAGATCTGGAAACGTTTGTACTTCATACTGAAATTCAATTTGAACTCGAATCAAATCGGTTAAACAGATGATGTTCTTGAGATGTTTTTCATAACAATACGACTTTCTGATAAAAGCCAAATGATATAACTTTCTGTTATAGTAATTATTGGAGCAGTTTTTGAGAGAGTGGGAAGATATGTTATTACTCATGAACAAAGAATAAGATATATTTTAACATGTAGTTATCTCAAAATGAAATGCAGATGTCATTCGTAGATATATTCAACTAACAAAAACAGTATGTGCCATACTGGTACAACACTCTCCTTCTGAATACTGGATATTGTATAACTTCCAAACTACACGTTTCTAAGTGTGTTTATAATATTTTCGCCGTGGCTTCAGTTTTTTTGAGAATACGATGATGGCTCGCTAAGCAGAGTGTCTTGGGTTAGATCCCGGTGGTTTTGGGAGGAGTTCGGTCGCCGAATGGGGTTTAACTCATACACTTTTGATCAAAAGGTCTACCATTGAGTGTATGGGATAAGGAGTAGAATCGTCTGTCCAATCTCGTGGCTTTTCCCCGGGTCCTCCCGTTTCCTCCCACAACTGAAGATCCTTACACACATACGAATTATTGAAATAAAACTGAACAAAGTCTTATTCTTGAAATGACATAGTTTATGTCGAGTGGACGTCATACTCGTTCGGATGGGTTGTGTAATAAAGCACATTACAGATTCCCTGTCAGTTGACGGTAGTCTGACTGTCATGGCAAGATCTTCTTCACGAATCACTGCTTGGCATATACACGTCTTCGTTATCCCGGTTGGAGTAAAATAAAAGTACCCCCACCCAGCCCATTCGGTTCCTGTACTTGCAAGGGAGAAAACTATACCCCATATAACCTACAAGACTTATTTAAGCAATAATTATAATCATGCTTGTTGCCACTGCTTCGGGTATGTGGAGATATCACCAAGATCTTAGACCAACGTATCTTATAATACAGATCACGAACCATTTTGTGTTCAGTGACGTTATGGGTTCTTTTCTATACTCTAACGGAGGTCGGGTCCCTGCATTGGCTGAGAAAGTTCATCCATATTTTCCCTTGTCAGTGATGCAGGGCCTGACACGGACAGTTGTCTAGTCGTTCGGATGGGACGAAAATCTGAGATTCCGTGTACACATTGACGTGCACGGAAAAGATCCCTTGGCAGTTGGAGTAGGCTGTAGTGTCGCTGTCTGGGCGAAATTTCCCTCATAGCACACTATGGTGTATGCCCGTCTTCATTAGCTGTTTAGGAGCAAAACTGTATGACGTTAAACCCCATTTCATTTCATTTTCATTTTCCAGACAATAGGTTGTAAATGTGTCCCCTATCTATTTTACCGCAAATAAATGGAAATTCCGTGCTCTAGAGAAGGTAAGCATGCATTGTCTCGTGCAAAAGATCCAATACTACTTATAACGAGGTTGAGTTTGGACTTTCAGATGCCGCGTCCCACTCGGCAATCCTCGACAGATTTCGGAACCTACATCTTGACTCGGCTGTATGACGAATTCAACCATATTGGAACTACTTTAAAGGTCCCGGATGAAACATGCTACGCCCATGTGTCTTGGAACTACTTTAAAGGTCCCGGGTGAAACATGGATGCGCTCATGGTGTCTTGTTTGTTTGTAACAGCGTCACGTTTTCCTGTTTAAGTAAACCGGTAGCCGCATCGCAAATGTATGGGCGTAGGTACATATCACTTACTGTCATACAGCCGAGACTAGATGTAGGTTCCGGAACGTTCCGGAATCTATCGAGATTTGCCGAGTAGCCGCGTACATAATATGCGATTGTGCGATGTATGAAAGGTGCTTATCCACAGAATCACCGTCAACTATGTTTAAATGCCATAGATATAAAGTTTGCCAATGTAGAAAACGGTAAATACTGGGTTATCGTTTGTATTTATTCCCAGGAGTTGTTAGTCTAATAACATACTAGGTACTCTAGGAAATTTGAAAAACATCTGTGAGTTGGCAGAATTAATTGTTCTCTAGTTTGATCTTGATGTTCCGCTTAACATTGTAGATGCATTACTGAACGAAAAAAGACATATTGTAAAGAACTATCTTTCTTCACCATAGGTATGCGTGTTGTTTTAGGCACCTTATGCTTTCGTATTTCAGATATCGCTGACGATGGCATTCAAATTTTGGAATCAAGACTATCCGCACCGAATAATTATTAGAATGGACGTCACTGAATACAAGGACTAAAATTCGAGGCTTATTATCATAGAAATGGTACTTGAGAATCGTAATTTTCTTCTCAATGCTTCAAACACTTAAAACTTGTTGAGATTAAAGTAATTTGACAGAAAGCTTATATTCAATATATTTATTTTTCATTATACATTTGTTCAAGATACATTATGGAAACTTAAATATAGAGCTGACAGTTCTCATTATAATAGTTAAACAGTAGGTAATGTAAAGAGAATTTGGAGATTAGCGATAGCATCGATAGTTGATTATGATAACATTGAAGTCCTAAAGAAAGACTGCAATTAACGTATGTTTAACTATTATAGCAAGAATTGTCAGCTCTTTATTTCAATCTAAAGCCAGACTGACACTTGCACGACTTTTGGCCACGACTTTGTCGTGCCCATCGGTGTCCACATTGACATGAACTGGCACGACGAGTTCACACATAGTTTGCGCATTGTTTACGCACTTCCTGCATTGGCACGACGAGTTTGCGCAAATCGGACGGTGTCGTGCCGACTCGAGTCGTGTTAATGCGTGCCACGGAATCGTGCAAGTGTCGGCCTTGCTTTACATAATACATCTTTACAGGAACACACATCAGGGGACTTGTGCTGTCAATTTTTTTTTTTTTTTTTTTAAACAATATTTTATTGAATGTTAGGATTGGGAAACAGGCAAAGCCTATATTATAATCCCTCTCCCCAAAATTATAACAAAGATCCTATAGATGCTTACTTTCTTTTTTCGCCGGGTTTTTAGTGTGTCGATTACTTAATGTTAAATAACGAAGAAAAAAACATGCATATGATTTTGAGTACCCAGACAGAAATTGAATTCAATCTGTCAATGGTTCTTTCATACGTGAATACCAAGGTGTACAATGGACTTTGGTTTCTTCGCCTCAGCTGAACGACCAGACACTACTGTTCCTTGTCAGGCCCTCGTCCTGCACCCCTGACAAACTGACCAGAGGAACCAACGCTGGACAATGCCGCACCCGATTGCTAATGAGGCAGGACCTTACTCACCGAGACACCGCAATTCTCTATAACACACACATTCCATAGTATTTTTAAATACAATAAACGTTCTTATTAAACTTTACAATTTTACTATCACTACCATACGATCTGTATTCTGTTCAATCAAGTAGAGTACTATCGATGTAGGTTACAAAGTGCACAAATATAGATCTGTTATTACTTGACGTACGATCATTTACAGATATATCAATATTAATACACCGAATACCACAATAACACAATAATAAAACCACACAAAATACACAACAATAAAACAAGAGGAGTTCCAAGACACCAATTAATATAAATAGTTTTATCAAGTAGTTTATTGTTTCAATCAGGGTTCAACATTCCAAACCTTAAACCATGAATAGACTTCTTGCATAATTAAACGCGGACAAGTGTGTTTGCTGTTTAATTTATTCGATATGCTTGTATGAACGTTCTGTAACCAACAATGCCTTATTCTATAAACAATAAGATACCTAGGAGAACATCACGAAAGCACTAAGTTGACCAAACTGGCAACAACATTCCTGATCTGTTTTTTTTAATACATATATTCTCAGTTAGCTGGGGACATTCGGTTATTCGGTGCAAGAGCAATTATATCACTCGGGTGTTCATATTTTACGAATTTCTGAATTCAATGATGTCCTTATGTTAATATGAAGCCCACAGGTGCCATTATCATATGATTGGGATTGCTTGTATAACTCATGTCTGCTCTAATTAGGTTTTGCGCTCAAATCTTGGCAATTATTTGAAAAATGTTGTTGAATATCTGTACTATTATCAAAAATGAGATTTAATTAGTTTTTCACTTAAACAGACATTATGTTTTTTTTTCTATTATCACGTTTATCAACTAACTGTACAATAAGTGAAGAATTTTAAACGATAGTGTATAGAAGCATTCGTAATAAAATGAAATGGTGTTAAAGTAATCGCCCCTGCAGGTTTTTGGAATAACAACAACCGGATCACCACAGATCCTAATTCGTTTTTCTTATTTTATAGCTGTAAAAGAATTCCGTTTTCTTTGTGTTTTACTGCACCGGGTGGAGATCGCCGAAAGTATAAAAACACAAACGAAATATATATATAATAGATCTGTGTTTTAATCAGATTGGGATTTTTTTTTTTTTTTATTATTTTTGTTCTTGGGGTGGGACTGGGGTGGGGTGGGGGTGTTACGATGGGTATAGCAATGAAATGACACAGTTACTGCATGACACCTGTCGTATCCGAAACGAAAAGAGGTAGAATGGGGAGCTGAATGAAAGCACACAGATTGATATTCTTTATAATGCAGACCCCGAAGCTGAAGTACCTGTCATTGGAATTTGATTAAATATATTAGGATATTTCGGGCCAAATGTGTTCAATTTTTTTTTCATTTTCACTCCTTCAAGTTTGTGAGAAATATTATTTTAATGGGTAGGGGGTGGGGCTAGTACGTAAACATAGGTACATAGGTAAACATAGATAAAAGTTGCCCAAAGTGTAGATTTTTGTAATTTGTAATCCATGGATTATCGACTACAGGGAACCGCGGTGACTCTGTGAAGAAGAGGCTGACAAGGAACAGTGTCTAGTCGTTCGGATGAGACGAAAAACTAAGGTCCCGTATATATCTATTGGTTTGCACGTAAAATAATCCTTGGCATTCCTTCCTTGGTTGGTATTCTCAATATGACCATGCCGATAGCACACTGTATGGCGCATGCCCGTCTTCATTAGCCCGGATGGAGCAAAAAAGAAGTACATTAAACCTCATTTTATTTCGTCCACTAAACACATTTTATATCACTGTAAACTTTACTTTGACTTCTCGACCATCTTATCTTCTGCTTATAAAAAAAAGATTATTTTACGTATTTCCTGGCTACAGTTAATGAAAGACGCCGAACTTCAATAAAATAAAATATCTACGACATAATGTAAAGTGATATAGCATTTACACTGACGTGAAACTCTCGACTTGAACATCATACAATCCGTACCGGGCCGCGCGATGAAACCCTACCTGTGTTTCGCTAGGAGATACACGAATGGATTAATAAAGACATGACCACGACATCCATACCTACGACGAATAAAGCTAAAACATTCTTCACAAAATAAGATTAACTAAAATATGGTAGATGTCAATTATTTATATAAACATAAACGCCTATCATTTTTTGGATTTTAAGTCCATGCCCATTGTGATTTGAATGAGTGAATTATTTTTTTTAAGACGGGCTCAAGTCGACACGTAAATAATGTCCTTTGCCACACAAATCTTATATGCAATAGTCGTATTATTTGGGTTTCTTTAAGTGGCGCGCAGAGATGGGTGTAAGGGGGCGATGGCCCCTGAGATCCATTTCAGGGCGACAACAAATCAAACAGCTAATTAAAATTAAGGGTTTTTTAAAATTTGTTGTACAATCTGTGCTATTGAAAGGAGTCCAATCATCTTTCTTTGTCTACTAGAAATGGACCCAACATATTTTTGTAATATTAATATATATAAATTGATTTACATTCAATCGTTTCTGTTTTACAGTTATGTTCGGCGAAATACGCAGACTTCAAACTGTATGGTCGTCTTTGCCAGCTGGTTATTCCAATTTACATCGGTAGTATTCTCTTGTGGGATATATTTGCCTAGTTTAGTGACGTGTGCCAATTTCAAAATTTTCATTTTGTCTTAAACATGCATTATGCAAGAGCTAAATCTGTCTATTACAGGTCTTTCTTTATGTCTGAAATCTTACCTAAATCATTAATTAGACACTAATAAACTTATCCAGACCATCAACTCTCGATGTCAAAGCCAGCCGTCGATATGGACTAGATTAGAATCATATATGCTGCTTTAAACTGCATTTCCTTTAGTACAGGTCTAGTCCGTCTCCGGTCCGGGAGCAGACATGACACACGGCAGGTTGTGTATCCTCGTATGCGGTTTTTCAAGCGGAAGAGCTCACTTTTCAACATGGCACGTGTCTAAGAAAGAGCGAAAATTGGAATCTCCCTACCTACTTTTAGCTTTTTGCCGCGCGGGTTATCCAAACTGTGTTTCCTTATGTGCTTTATGTGTGTTTACGGACTCGGTTCCGCATAGAGAACCGTATCCGCACCCGCACATAAGGAAACACTCTTACTAAAATTCTATGAAAGTGTTTTTTTTTCCGTATCCGTAACCGGACCGGAGCCGGACCGGATCCATACTAAAGGAAATGCAGCTTTATCCATAGCTTAGATTAATCCTTTCTTAGCACCTTAAATCCTTGCTACACTATGTATTTTGCTTTGCTAGTTCAGATAAAACTAACGATGGTAGACGAATGAATTCTAAATGAAATAAAAACAAATGAGGTTTAACGTCCTACTATTCTGATCCGACTGGGCTAATGAAGATTGGCGTGCTGTGATGGAAATTTTTTCCGAACAGCGGCCTACTCTTATATCGAATTACAACTGCCAAAGGATCTTTGACACGCGAATGTGTACACAACTAGACGGCTGTCCTTGTCAGTCACCCCCCCCCCCCCCCCCTTCTCCGTCCTGACAAATAAACAACGCAGGAAAATCCCGATGAACTTTCTCGACCAACACCATAAATACTGAAAAAGGAAGTAATAGCCTATCGTGGGCTTGATAAGCATCACTACCAGACAAAATAGAATTGAAATTGTGTTTAATACTTTTCTGCTTAAACCGGACATATGCAAAGGACAAGGAATGTCCTGATATCGATGCTGTGGCCTATTGTTACTTTTATTTCCATCTGCCTGGGGGTGTTTAACGTCTATCCCAATCGAACGAAGAAGCTTGTCCGCTCGGCACCAATGACAAGGTGATTTCTCGGCCAACACCTTGCCCAGCTTGCTTGAGTCCAAAAATTTGGAAATACAGAAACACAAGCCCTTTAACAGACGTAAGCCCAGGCTGCTCTGTAAATTGTATGCATACCATATCTGGTTACCAAATCCCATCTTAATTAGTAAATTCATGGATCTTATAAGGTCCATGGTAAATTGAGAAATATATGGTTTGAGAAAAACAGTTATTTTACTTAGTTGTTATTTTAGGAAAGGATATCTAACAGGCTGTTTGATTCCAAAAGTGGTGTGCGCAAATAGCAATCAGAAAGACAGAATGCTGAGCGCAAATGTTCGGTGGCTCGGTGACGATGTTATTGACTGACTAACAAGGAGACCCTGCATTCCAATCCAGTGTTGACCGAGTCAGTTCTTCGGGATTTTCCAGATTTATCAGTGATCCGGGGCGGTGGGCTTAACAAGTTAAAAGGTCTAGCCTTTCGGGTAAAACAGTTGGAATTCGATAAAAAGAAAGTAGGCGGAGACACCGCTATCTGAGTACAATTGTCGTCAGAGTACAAAAAAGGGGGCGCGGTTTAAATCCGATTATCTTT
This sequence comes from Patella caerulea, assembly GCA_036850965.1. Lineage (NCBI taxonomy): Eukaryota > Metazoa > Mollusca > Gastropoda > Patellidae > Patella > Patella caerulea. The sequence goes on along the minus strand of JAZGQO010000007.1, from coordinate 50,156,966 downwards.
TCAACGTTGGGTTGTGAAGTCCCCTGATGAATATAGGTCAAGACTTCTGATCAAATGACGATGATCGAATGTGTGTCTTTAAATCAGCCAATAAATCAATTGAACAGTCAACTAAAAAAGACAAAGAATATTCTTGTATTACCCTTCAACAGCTTTCAGAATGTGTATAGGCGTAGGTGTTAAGGGTCCAAGTGTCTGATGATTATATTTACTGTAACTTAGATCAACCTTCAATTTCGTGACACGGGGTTGAAGGGATTATTTCCCAGCTGCCTTGATTTCTGATCGGCCATCCATCAGCCGAGTTATTCGATAGCCTTTTATATACATTACCGATTATCTACAAATCTGTATGTAAAGAAAGTAACATGACGCCATCTTGAACCGGTAATACGATATTTGAAAGAGAGTGCAGTATCCTATAGATGTTTGTATACATTGTTCAATATTTTTATAAAGGTACTTTAGAATTGCTCGGAAGGCCTGGCTCAACAAATAGCTTTCTTTCTGCAGTGAGGATAAATGACTCGATATTTCCCGTCTCCGGGCTTATCTGTAAACTTGAAAAGTCAAAGAAGAGACCATAGGCTACAGAAATTTAATCATAGAAAACAACTCATCGAAACTCCTCTAACTTATTGCCTGTAGTGACATCCAGCTACACAAACCCTTCTCAAGGATAGTAACTGCATTATGTACAACAAGGCGTCCTTTACCAGATACGCTCTTGCATATTGCGTACAGCAACATATCAATACAGTTATATAATTTATAGAAATTCAATTTCTGAAATTTTAATGAAGATCCGTGTATAAGGGGGTACTATTCAGAATCTGGTACTACCAGACTGGTAAAGATTCCAATGCATTCCCTATTGACTAGTCCACATCTACGGGAGTGTTTGGAATGTAAATAACACGTTACTGTGCAATATAACAAGGTAAGAGCTCCATCTCCAACTGACAAGGCCCTGACATACGAATCTACAAAATAAATATCAATTGAAGGCGAATCAAAATCGACTATACGGTAATGTTGATGAAATCCTGGCTGCGATATATAGTGGCACATTTCCACACCAGCATTCTTCCGATTCCTTGGGAACAGTTTTGGATAACATATTCAGAATCAAACTTTTAGTTTCCAATGAACAACTCTTGGGTTTACATTCCTGACAGACTAACCAAAGAGAAGTGACCCATGTCAATACAGCCGGTAATGCCACAAACTGCATCTTTTTCGTTAAAACATATTTTTCTCTTACATTTGTTCGTTATCTATTGCAAAATGGAGACGATTGGTATCCATAAGTAGCTGGTTTAGTGGGTGTGTTGGCTTTCTAAGTATTTTACTCAGGTAATATTTAGAAGATTCAATTGGTATTGATGTAGGTATTTAATGGATTCCAATTCCGGTTCCAGAAAATATAACACAAAAGTTCTCATTTTGTAAATTAACTTAAGTGTTTATTGCATTAACTATTTGGTGCAGCAGCTATATTATAATCAAATCGTATACTATAACTATACATAGATATTAATATATATATATATATATATATATATATATATATATTGTAATACTGTTTCCTATCAATTTATGATCATCTTTGGAATATACTTTTCATTTTTTTTTACACAATCTAGTTAAATTAGATTTTTAATTCGGTCGATTTAAAAAACAAAAACAAAACAAACCAACAAACAAAAAACTAAGAGCGGCAGCCCGGTGAATCTGCTTAAAATGCAGATGTACACTTCATTTCGTTTTATTATACTGTCGTTGGTCTGTAGTGGAAAGTCGCGTCAGGGGTTGTACGAGCGGCTTTTGACTCCATGACGCCAGACATTGATTAATTAACCAGTGTTGACGTTTCTAGTGGTTTACCCACACTTCCGTGCATCACACGCCAAGAACGCGCTGTAACAGACCGTTTCATTGGTTAATCCCACACTTGAACCAAAACTTGGGTTATAGAAGAACTCTGAACTTTAAAAATGAAACGAAAAAGGATCTGTGTTTTAATCAGATTGCCGCCCACGCCGGATAAGCCCAGTTTTAAGGAATTTCAAATGTAAGATTTTGGCTAGTGTAAGATATTAGCATTTTCAAGAAATTTAATTGAATAAAGCTAGTTTATAAGCTACTTTTGACATGTTTCGGCTAAATCAAGAGCAACAAGTCCGTGAATAATTGATGAATCTCATTAAATTTAGAAATCGCCGGTGGATGGACGGCAACAAAAACAAGTAGGTAAACTAACGACCAATTTGTGACGTAATTTAAAGGTTAAGTGGAGAATCGCATTTAAATTTGAACTGATCTGAGATCTCATGGATGCAATGCAGATACCAGTTTGTTTTAATTAAATTTGGCCGAATCAAACAATCCAATTTTAATTAGATTGATTATAAATATGAATAATATTATAAATAGATATTGCTCTCGAAAATAATGTGTACATATTATAAATATCCTTTTAAAAATTTACATGTATATAAAATATATCATTTTAAATAAGATTGTGTTAATACTGTTAATAAATACTATTTTAATAATATAAATATGAAATATTATTTAATATGAAATGAGACAGAACAACAAATCTATTTATTTCATGGATAAATAGATATACCCTTATATTAAACGTTTTTGCAGCATACACCATGACTTCATTCTTACGATTTTTATAGGAAAAGTATACTTGTAATGCAGAGAAAATTAAATTATAGACTCACATAATTAGCCAACAATAAACTATGCAAAGATTAGTATATATGGCTGCATTTTTGAATATCACTATCTGGTTCTAATACAATTTCATCTCATTATATAAAAATTAAATAAAAACAACCCAAAACATATACTACCTTTTCAGGTTTGCAATATATGAATTAAATATAGATCTAATATAAATTTTCTCACTTAATATAAAAAGTAAAAAAAAAAATAACCACAAAATCATATACCCTTCCCTGTATTAAATATGGATCTGATACAAATTTTCTCACTAATCATATAAAATTATAAACATAAAACAACAACCCAACACAAAAACAACCACAAAGTCATATAATACCCTTTCCCGTATCAAATATGGTATTAAATACGGATCTGATACAAATTTTCTCACTAATAATATAAAATTATAAACATAAAACAACAACCCAACCCAACACATATAATACTTCTCAGGTTTACAATATGGTATGAATAAAATACCGATCAGATACAAATTTCTCTTATAGAATTTAAAAAAACAAAAAAAACTCAATCCAAACCAAATATATGTAATAACTTTATGGGGATTACAATACATATGAATTAAATATGGATCTGATAAATAAAATATAAAAATCATCTGGTACAAATTTTCCAACTTATAAAATAAAATTATAAACATAAAACAACAACACAACACATATAAAACCTTTTGGGTTTATAATACAATATCATATGAATAAATTAGGATCCACAGATTTTCTCTCTTAAACATGCATAATGCAAGAGCTAAAGCTGCCTATTACAAGTCTTTCTAAAGGCCTGAAATGTTATCTAAATTATCAAATAGACATTAATTGACTTATACAGACCATAATAAACATTGGGTGTCAATGCTAGCCTTCGATGTTGGCAGGATTAGATTCCTATATGCTGCTTTACTGCCATTGATAATTAAATTTAAAACATGGATAAGAGAGACCATGCTGTTTATATTGATGATTTTAGTAACGATGACCGAGGCTAGGCGGAAATTTCACCCGCTTCGTTCTGGGCTCATAATGGATCTCTTTGACTGAAATTTTCAGCAAATTACACTATCTAGTTTTTAACTATTATAGTGAGAAAATGCCAAATCTTTATCTTATCTCCCATAATGCATCTTTAATATAGATTAAATTTAAAAAATCAAAAAAACAATCCAAACCATAAAATAACTTTTGATTAGATACATATGATTTTTAAAAAAAAATTCCCCAAAACAACCACAAAATTATTGTACCCTATCGAGTTTACAATATTGTATGAAATAAATAATGATCTGATACATATTTTTCAATTAATATACAATTTAAAAAAAAGAGAGAGAGAGAGAAATGGGGTTTAAAGTCCATTCGACACAAACTAGGTCATTTCAGGACTAACATTGTTTTTAATTCATTTCAATGATTCGCTTATGCGCAGGGTCTTTAGCAGTGGGAGGCAACCAGAGCAACCAAAGTGCCCGGAGGAAACCCACACCAGGGATCAAACCACAGCCGCAAGCCAGAGGTGACCGTCCAGCTAGAGGTCGAAGCATGGCACTCTAGACCACTAGGCCATCCCCCCCCCCCGCCCCCCGAATCTAAAACAAATTTTCTCGTATAATACAAAACACAAAAAACAACCTAAACCATATAATAACCTTTTGAATTTATAATATCACAGCCTTATCAATAACAAGTATTAAAATTTATATATCATTTAAAATCATAACACAACAAATTCATAAATTTTTAATATATTTGTTTAAAATATCACAGTATTTATCAATATATACAAATAAATCAGCAGCATTATCTACCTTATACTACAACAATAATATAACAAGAAAATTTAACCACAGAATAATAGACAAAATGTTTATTATCAAATAGAAGATCTTATTGGGAAACATTTATATTATAAATGAGATGAAATGGGATTTAACATCCTACTCTTCTGCGCCTAATGTGGGCTAATGGAAGACGGGGAATACGTCATAAAGTGTGCTATGAGGAAAATTTTCGCGGGGCAGCAGCACTACGGCCTACTCTGAAATCCAATTCCAACTGCCAAGGGATCTTGCACGCCAATGTGTACACAAGACCTCAGTTTTTTGTACAATCCGAATGACTAGACAGCTGATCGTGTCAGGCCCGTTCTGCATCATTGACAAGGAGAAAATTTGCCGAATATGATGAACTTTCTCGGCAAATGCATAGATTGAACACCCAACATCTAGGCTAGTGAGCCAGCGCCTTACCCACTTAGCCACGTGATCCCCCATATATATTATAATATGGTAGTGGTACAATAATAGTTGATATATGTGCCCTTCCATCTAGGGTAATATTACACACTTAATATATGGACATTTAGTTCAAATTTATACCTAGATTTAAGCTGCTACAGTATGACCAATCAGCTCATAGTTATTGAAGTTTTTACAATGTATGTCCAAATCAAATGACATTGAAGTTTATACTTTGTATGCTCAAGTCAAGTGACATTGAAGTCTATCCATTGTATATCCAAATCAAGTGACACTGAAATTTATACATTGTATGCCCAAATCAAGTGACATTGAATTTTATACATTGTATGCCCACATCAAGTGATACTGAAATTTATACATTGTACGCCCAAATCAATTGACATTAATGTTTATACATTATATGCCCAAATCAAGTGATATTGAAGTTCAGACATTGTTTGCTCAAATCAAGTGACAATGAAGTTTATGCATTGTAAATTGTATGCCCACATCAAGTGACAATGAAGTTTAAACATTGTATGCCCAAATCAAGCGTTATTGAAGTTTATACATTGTATGCCACAGCAAGTGACACTGAAGTTTATACACTGTATGCCCAAATCAAGTGATATTTGAACTCAACAATCATACAGGGTCACCTTCAATATCATACTAAACAAACACATATCACAGCTAATAGAAATAACATTAAAAAAACCTCCAAAACAGAATAACTTTAAACTGAAAACTCACATAAATGAATTGTTATTCAAAGTAATCAGTTAATATATTAAGGGATGAGAAATGCTTCAACTAGTTGTAGTCCTTTGAATAACATATCATTAGATTACCTTTACCCAGAAACTTTGGTGACAATAAAATATTCTATATTATTTTGCATCAATATCCTGATTAGCCTGTTGCAGTTTTTGTTTCTTTGGTAAAGTTAGATCCCATATTCTTATAGTGCCATCATCACTGCAGCTTACTATTCTGTCATCAGAAACCTGAAATGTTAAATTTAATACTCATTGTAATCGAAGGGCAGGAGAACTCCACCACACACAAACCCAGATCATTATAAGATACACCTGTGGACATGATATACAAACTACGCAGGCACAGCAAGCAATAAAAAACAAATATTATATCCAATCAAGTGAATGGATCCGATATATGTACATGTATACTATTCAAGTTCGATAGGTCAGCCGCTTAACCAATGATTATGAGTTTTTTTGTTAGCATCAAATCTTTTAGTTCACAATATTATCATTACAGTAGATCATTTCACACATTAAAAAATCTCAGTGACACACTTAAACATTTCATATATCACCTAACTTATTAAAAACAATTTGACCAAAAACGTATCGACGGCAGAATAAGGGGTAACAATTGGTAACCAAAAATCTAAATCTGGCATTTCTTTTAAAGATGTATTGATAGATCCACAAAGAAATATAATGATCTGTTCCCTTGCTGCATCTCGGCAAACTTGACATTGTCTGCACCCCCCCCCCTCTTGTAAATGAATATAGAGAGTGAGTGAGAGAAAGAAAGAGAAAGAGAGAGAGTTTAACGTCCACTGTCACTAACTAGGTCATTATGGGACTAACATATGGTTCAATTTTATTTCAATAGGACCTGGAGAAAACGTACAAGGTTGGACGGGCGACCCTACTCCTTGTCATGTACGACCGGGGAATGGATACCATGCCGGTGGACTCAATAACAGAACTTATGATACAGCGTGCACTTGCCAACCATTTGGCCATTCACCCCTCCTCCTTGTAAATCAATAAACTTACAAAGTAATGTGTTGACTATATTGGCGTTTATGGAACTTAATTATATTTATGTAGAACTAATTTCACTTTAAATCCAACAAGAGTTTACTAAAGTATATTAGTGTAATTTGCGTGAACTTTTAATCTTGTGTCTTAATATGGAAGGTTAAATATGACAGTAGTTGACTACATTCTACTCTAGCTTAGCAACACTACTTCACATGACCATGTTAATTGGTATTTAGATACACACTGCTATATTAAATATACATATCAAATACCTTATCTACCTTTACATCATAAAGACTTCAATATTGATACAATATCACTAACATGGGATGGATAAGAGACCTAAACAACAAATCATTGGTCAAACAGATACATATAGAGGACACAAACTGAAAAATACATTCCAAATGCTTAAAGCAAGCAATTTAAGGTATTGAAATTTATCCAGTTTCTCTGACGAACTTAGATTAATGTTTAACTGTAGCAGAAGCTCCTTATATTTTATTGGGACCAAGTCTGACCCTGGTGAGGTACCTCTTACCATGGTCCAGTGTAAATGGAGTATATACCTGATTCATCATATCTCTATTTAGAAGTTGATGTAGCTAATCCTATTGATTACATACTTTTGTATCCTGTAGCTTCAGTTTCAGAAAACCTCAAGGAATACAGATAGCTAAGATTATTCTTTTCTGTGTTAACTTTAGGTTGTCATTTTTTTCAATATAAGGAAACATTTTCGTGTCAAAACTCCATCAACCTTACGCCCTGGAGATCACAAATGGCAGTAAAATGGTATTTCCTGTCTTCAGAAGCATCCATTTATTCTGGCAGTAAAATTATCCCCATATTATATCTTAAAATCAGACAATCTTTTCTGGCGATCTATTTTTAATGCTTACGGTTCAACTAACGAAATCTTATCACTGGAGTGTTACTGTAACCAAAACATTATGAAAATATAAATTTATCTGATAGCCTTATAAAATAGCATTTCCTTAATGAAACATAGTTTATGGGTTTCTTTCTTAAAACCAAAACATTTAATACATTAATACACACAGTGTTTCGCATGTTATCTGTATATAAAAAAAAATATCTACATAGAATGACAATAAAGGCACTCGGTAGGAGATAATAATAATAGTTTACCAGTGTTCATTTTTATTTCATTCACATCACAGTAAATTGTCACACAGATAAGCCGATGCAGGTGTTCACCAAAATATAATTTGAAGCAATCAGGTTTTATAAAATGTTAATATGACATGACACAATCATAAATCAAATTGTAAAATAGAATGGACTTCTCATCATGACAAATGTCAACATATCTGAAACGACTTACGTAGTTGAATATGTGTGTTTTGTTGTGTTTATAAAAAAAACCCTGCTTTAAAATATACTTCACAGAGCACTGCATACAATCATGTCAACTGCAGTCAACCATAAAAATGCAACTGACATCTTTTGAAAAATACAATGTTCTTTCAAATAAACAATTTTGAAACAATTTTGGAATGGACATTTTTGAAATTTGAAAAAGAGACAATGTATTCAGGGTGGCGTTTATCATTAAAACTTCAATTCATATTTTTTTGTATGAATGTAAGTTAAACAAAATTTAATTTAAAAGATGCCTTTTTTTTGTAACTCGGCACTAAGATATGCTGATACTTTCTGGATTAATATGAAAAAACACATTAGCAATCATTGATGAGGTACTTTCTGGAAGCAGGGTCAAGCATTGATTCAATGTTGGAGCCAAGATGACTCCTCACTACTCAGATATTTGAACTTGGTGTTGGCCAAGAAAGTTCCTCAGAATTTTTGCAATTGGTTTCCCCTAGTAAGGAATAGAGTAGTGTTGTTCGGAAGGGACAAATAAGAGCAGTCCTTAGTGAATGTGGGTATTCATAACTCAATGATGAGTAGGGCGTAAACACTACTATCTACGCAAAATTGTTAATGAAATAAAAAAAAGCTAGTATGTTTTTAATTGTTATCAGGATTGATGTGCATATTAGCTAGTGATTTTAGCATGTACAAGACTTGGCAGATGATTGTGTGGGACGGAGCCTTCAACCTCAAACTGATTTGAACTCTAAAACCTACTCGCTTCTTGATCTGATAAATCATCACCTTGATCAACAGTTACACATTTCAAACAGATTACTTACCGTGGATTATACACAGACGGACTCTTTCAACTACAGTATACCACATTATCATATTGTATGTAAAGGTGATTAAATGTATAATTATCTATATGGGAGGGGATTAACCAGGGTGCTGTGATCGACATTAGACCACCATAAACAATGACATGCTAAGTCGACAGGAATTAACTGGGCCTCGCTAAGAAACTTTGCGAGTATGAAATTACACAGAGAAGATGTTAATCTGGAGGATAAAGAATAGAGGAGAGCAATTATCGAGGTGATACAGAATGTAATTATTAGGGAAATGTAGCCAGGTCTTACCGATGACAACAAGAGGTTTGTTCTTACAAACAGTATCAAATTTTATATTATAAACTTTTAACCTGCGTAAAAAACACTTCATCTAGTATTAGCATATATATGCGATCACCTTAAAGGGACTTTTATTTCCTTTATGAATAAACAGAAGTACATTTTATTTTAGTTTAATAGTTATATCCTAAATACTCAATACATTCCATCTGGCTTATCTTATTTATTTCGGATATCTTGATAAAAAAAGGAATTGTTTTTCGGTTCTTCAAATGGAACACTAAAAAAAGAAAAAAAAAAAGGAAAAATTATAAAAAAAAAATATTAACTACATAAGAGAAGCCTCAATTCAGATTCTATATCTGTCTTCAGTGAGTGAGGAAAATATGGCCGGACTGGATAAGGCAAACATAGAACTTTCGTCACCACCATGAATTCGCATAAAAATCCAGGACCTCTTTGTAAGTGAACCAGCACCTTCTGTATTCAGCCTGTGTCACTTTCACTTCCTTGTGAAATGAGTCCATATAAAAATCATGTCGATCATATATTTTAATTTCATATATTTTATCAGAATTTTCCAGACACATATAATGTAAGTCACATGATTACCTCGTTCAGAACAGATAGATGTGGAACTTGAGATTTATTGGGTGGCTACCAAAGTGAAAATGGCTTGTCAAGGTCCTTAATCTATTTGTAAGTCTGTGCCCAATTAAACATTTGCTGTAAGTAACATTCTGATGTAATCGAATATCATAGTTTTTATATACATAATTTCACTTTCATTAATTTAAGACAATCTACTGTGTGTATTGAATGCTTTAGATCATGAATGTGCCATGCTACCTCAAAATCTAGGGGCTTCCTTTTCCAACTATTTATATATATATTTCCATGTCAGAAATTAGACTATCATAAACTTCAACAGACAATTTCCCACCATAAGCAACTTCTGAGCATAGTCACACTCACAAACTAGTGCTGGGAATGAATGCCTTGGAATTGTACTGTACATTTTTACATGACACGTTCCTAACCCTAAAACTATAGATTTGTCAATAAACTTAAAATTGTATCATATTTTTCAAGTCCTGTTTTATAGAACAGACAGAAAGTTGGGGTTCAATGTCCAATCAACACAGTCACGTCAATTCAGGACTAACATGGTTCAAATTTATTTCAATAAATTGGTTGAGAATAATAGGGGTCTATAGCAGTGGGAGGACACCAGATCACCCTGAGAAAACTTACCAGGTTGTACAAGCTTGGAATTGAAACCACTCCACTTGACTCAATGACATATCTTATGATCTAAAGCGTACATGTTAGACCACCCAACGCCCCCATCTAAAAGATGAGACATGGACACAGGCTAACATTCTCCTCTGATCAAATTAAGCGATCCAGTAATGTTTGCACCATTATCTACAAGATTGTGGAGAGAGGATAACTTTAGAGGAAACTCTTTTCAAATGCACAGCGTGTTATCACGTGTCTGAGCAATACAAACTGCGCCAAACCTTGCTGCTTTTCTCAATGACTGATAAATGACCTTAACATTAACATATAAAAACTCATCAGTTATTGTTTTCGTGTAATAATGTAAATACCACTGATGTAGGCCCACAGATTCTACCAGCCGGGCTCAATTCAAGAGTGTTTTGTCTAAAACTACACGAGAACCATCACAAATTTATTCTCCAAGGACAAATGCAGACGAGGTGAACCGGAAACCGCTATCAGAAGCTCATCACGGTAATGTTTAAAGGTGGCCTTTATATAATACAATCACATCCTACAGAGGTGGTACACCAACTTCTAAAAAAACTTTTCCCCACAGAAAAACGAATTAGTTCATCAAATATTCCCTTTATTTATTTCGACATATTCTGCGGGTGGATAGTAAACATTTTTAGCAGTGGTGAGATTGATGGACAAGCGATATTTGGGGATTGACATCATCCAGATGAGGATGTAAACCTTACATAAACATTGTTTAGTAAGGCTACATAGTTCATTATACCCACGAGACTTGAGTTAGTCGAGGCATTCTAGCGGAAATGTGTTTTAGTTCAGTACATAGTATTTATCTTACGTATTGGTGGCTAGATTAACAACATGTAGTCAGTATTTGGACACGTAGATCGATAGGATTGACGGTGCTAATAAGATACCACGATCCATCTTTACACCCTTTCTGTTCAAGGTCATTAAGGTATGTCTGATGCAAAAATGATTAAGTTTGAATGTTGATACTTTGTGTATCTGGAGTTCTCAATTAAATAAAAAAAAAAAATGGGTTCAGTATGCCCGTCAATTGTTCACATCTCTGAATTAGGATTATCAAGCATGTCAATAGGTATCAGAGGATTTAAACTAAGCAATGGTAAAAGAAAGGTGAATCTATATATACTACCAGATATCCCACTTATCTGGTACCTGTATGAAATTGAAGGTGAAATGATCGAAGTGCCATTAAATAGAGCTTAACCTCCTACTGTTCCGTACGAAGAGAGCTAATGAAGACGGGCAAATGCCATAAAGGCTGCTATTTGGGAATTTTGCCGGGATAGAAACACTACAGACTACTCTTATTTCTAATTCCAACAGACAATGGGAAACCACATCGGAAAATCCTAAAGAACATTTTCGGCTATCACCGTGAGTGAACCAAGGACATAGAGGTTAGCAAGCTAGTGGCTTACTCATTGAGCCAAACTGGGTCCAGAAATAGGTGGTATAACTTTAATAAGGTTATTTTGAGACTAACAAGAGTTCTTTAAATAAGAAAGTTCAATATAGTCTAGCTTGAATGTCCTGCGAACAAATGAATTTGACAAATGGAAAGCTATGTCATATTTTCCTAAAAGTAGCAAAAGAGTAAAAAGCACCATCCCCTGCACGACTCCAGACTTTCTTATTACTCAAGGGGCAGCTTTGACTTGGGACTGCAATGTGAAAGCATTGTGAAGATCATAAGAATAACCAATCGACAAAGCACTCATTAAGATAATACACTACCTGGTAGGTAATAAATTAGCGTAGGTAGTGACAAAGGCATTCCATCTCAGACATGCTGAGGAGAGTGATGAGTGAAATTAAACAGTGAAGGATCATTGATATCTAAGAAATTCCGAGGCAGTTAAAGCAGACACCTATCACTGATTGAAGATCACTCCCATCCACAATGCAGTTTTTTTTTCTTTTTTCTTTTGTAATAAACCTTATTCTATTTCATTTCAAAATGGATTTGAGAACAAGCTAGGCCTATGTTGACTCCTCTCCATATTTACAAACCATTATTTGTAATTGCATAGGGAGTCACAGTGGCTTAGTCAGTAAGATGTTGGTGTGCTAACCTGGTGGTCCTGTGTTCGATTCCTGCATTGGCCGAGAAAGATCATCAGGATTTTCTGGTGTGATTCCTCCCTGTCAGTGGTGCGGGACCCAGGGTCAAGTAACAACATATAGTCATTCAGATGTGATGGATAACAGAGCAAATTTTCAGACAGCAAATGAATTCCAACTTGTACCATGGATCTTGGTTTTTCATCTCATCCAAACAACCAGCTCTTGTCATTGCCAGATCATCCATTCTGCATCACTGACAAGAGGGAACAACACCAGAAAGGCCTGAGGAATTTTTGTGGGTAAGACTGGGATCAAACACAGGATCTCTGGGTCAGTGAGTCAGTGGACTACTCTCCTATGGGCCACTATATACATGTATTATCATTCTTTCCATCATCCAGTTTGGGTTCAATAAAGGTCAAAATCATTATTTCAGAGAAAGAGAGAAATGGGTTTAATGTCCAAGGTAATTACAAACAAGGTAATTTCTGGAGTAACATTTGGTTCAATTTTATTTCATCAATTCTCTTGCGTGTTGAGGTCTTTACCGGTGAGATGAAACCACAGGACCCGGAAAAATACCCCACCAGGTTGGACAGGTGACTCCTACAAGCAGGGAATCGAAGCCACGCCACTTGACTCAATGACAGAACTTTAGATGCACGCGTTAACCATTCAGCCACCCTACACCCCCATTATTTCAGACATATAGGTAATGATCAAAATATTAAGAATACATGAATTCAAATCATTCAAAGATTTCCATTTGTAAAAAGTGTTTATCCTCTTTAAAGTCTGTTTGTAGAACTGGTTTACAGATCAGATAAAATTACTTGGAAAATAAAAGCTCAATTACAAGGTTTTTAAAATCAAAATCATCAGAATGTACCGTTATCAATATCATCTGGATTCTGGGGGAGATCTTCTGGCGATAAGGAAGCTGCACGTAGAAGATACGATCAGGAATTTCTATTTTATACACGCAATCAACTCAAAACGGATGGACATCACATTACTTGTGGAATTGGCAGCTAGATGAATAACACCTGTTCATATTACGTCTTCCCTGATAACTTCAAAAATTCTACCTTTAAACAATAAAACTTAGACGATCAATGGCTTGATAAGATGTTTCAATAACAATGTATATAGCAAGCACAGGATAGACAGTGTTAAAAACAAAGGCGCTAGACTAAACTCCACTAAAATATTAAGTGTGTACCGCTACGCTTTCCAGGTGTGCACACACAAGCTTCCAATCCTTTTAAGCAAGGAATGATCTATATCTGATTAAGGTAGGTAAAACAGCTCTTCATTTTACCTGTGAATCATAGAATGAAATTGTTTGTTTTAAAGGGGAAGATCAACATAAAACAGATGTGTAATTATAGTATCTGGTGATAAGCAGAGATAAATCTCAGCTAATGATAAAGAGTACGGAACTGGTATTTGTCACACCTACAGACTACCCTACTTCAACATGCTAAACCATTAACATTGACCCTCAACGATTAACCGTTTATTACCACTGAGTTGGAGATAAACTAAATTATAAATTCTGGTTAAAGGGACACTTATCCCAATTCTTTCCATAAAGTTAAAGAGTACAGAACTGGTATTTGTCACACTGACAGACTACCTTACTTCAATGTGCTATTTTAAACCATTAACATTGGCCCTAAACGATTAACCGTTTATTACCATTGAGTTGGAAATAAACTAATTTTACAAATTCTGGTTAAAGGTAAATTAATCTAAAGACACTTTCCACAAAGTCAAAGAGTACGGAACAGGTATTTCATTGTCACACCTGCAGACTACCTTGCTTCAACATTCTACAACATTAACATTGACCCTAAACGATTAACCGTTTATTACCACTGAGTTTAAGATAAACTAAATTACAAATATCTGCTTTCAATACTGTGTGAATGAAATGAAATTCAGCAAGAAGCTGTGTGTTTATTACTTTTAATTTAACATTTCTGGATGTGTCCCAAGGTATTCAGGGACGACTAATAAGACATGCATTTTCAATAAATAGTATATAATTTGATAAAAATGAAAATAACCATTAGCATGTCTGTTCAATTTCTAATTTTTAAGGAGATGAAACAGAACTCAAACTATGATGTTATAAGTAGATATGTATGTTGATATGTTTACACATACATACACAAATTGCTTATATTATATCCAGATTTGGTCATAAATAAATAAAGAAATGATTACACCCTGATGAAAATTGAGAACATAAAACGTTTATCCTCTCTACAAAAGAAATAAAAATATGTTTTATTAAAATATTTTGGCTTATTCGTAAAACAAACAAATCTTAGTTAGACATTAACTTATAGTGACCGAATTGCTCTATTATATTTACAATTAATAGTCGTCATTTTGTATCTATATCCATGTATATGGACATTTTTCCATTCAGTTTTCTAGGAATGTATAACTGCGTGTACAATTTTTCTAGAGACAGGTTCTGGCATGATTCTGCAATTGTTAACTAGTAAATTTACCGATGACTTAATTGTATTTTTGTCCTTTAAATTTTAAACCCTTTTAGCAAACCTACTACATTAATACTTTTCCACAATAAGCATGATCTTATAATCAAGTACATATGTATCCTATTGTTCTTGATGGACATTCATGGAACACAAAACCAGAAGCAACCTTTTCCACTAGAAATATGGTAAAAACATGTCCAAATATTGTCCATTTCACTTCTAACACCTAAAAATCTTAATGGCAGATCCATCTGTAGACAGACTTTAAAAGGGAAATGTATCCAGATGATCTTATTCTAACCAAATGATACAAAATCGCCAAAAATTTGAATCAGGACTGGAGATTTACATAAGAAAAATTAAGCAATATGAACATTTTGAAATATGTTTTAATCAAAGATGTGGAGCTAGAAAAAAGAATGCTACCCACTGTTTTGTCTTATGTTAGCACATATGGGGAATGTTAACCAAGGCATATGTAACCAATCTGCTACCATAATCACATTGGTTGCTTTTGTCAAGATGGGAAGTGTTTATCAAATTTTGACATTCAAGTTACAGCTTCATATAGTTTCAATTAGGCTGACATTTTTCGTCCATCTTGATGCCACTTGTTAGTTTGTTAGGATGGCTTTAATTTAAGAAGTCAGGCCTTCTATATATACCCCGTTTATAAGGAATAAATAAATATATCTATTAATTTAAAAGAACATATATAGGATTTTATATATATCAACAAATTGTTCATTTATTTCTTACATTAAATTAATTTCATTCAACTGCAAGTCAGATACTTTAAAAGATATATTAGTTAAGAGTTTAATAAAGAGTTAGCCATTCTTGCTAAAACAATTCAAAAATAGATGATAAAAAATGAAAATATTAAATTTCAGTCAAATGAACGACGTTATCCCTGTTAAAAGTTTTGACAAGAAATAAACATCAATTGTCTCTACACCATCTCCGAATCTCCGAGAATTGCTGATCGTTTGATTGGCAGATGATAACACCACCCACATATTCTCGATTATCAAGTACGCAGTTATACATTAACAATGATTTAGTTGCCAACATTGGCAAATTGCTGTCGCGAGTGTTGTCATATTCTTAAATAAATTACCACGGCTAACGATGCTGCAGTTATTATTTATTTTCTACAGCAATTTTACTTAATACTATGGTAATTGCCACAGGTGCCGTTGTGAATTTTGTCCCCTGCTGTTGTCTGTGAATAGTGAAAAATATGTAAAATTTGTTTTTCTTTTTCTTCTACTCACAACCAAAGAGTGAAATGATTATCACAAATGTCTTTTTACTTTTGTTTAAGATTACATTCTTTATGGATCTCAGAAATATCTTAAATTCAACAAAACAAATGTGTATTTAATCCTGATTTTTCTATCCAGAATATTAACGAAAAAGTCCATATAGCGTTCCATGCGAGGAATCGAACAAACACCTGACACAATTAATAACGCTTGCATTTGCTAGATAGTTACGTAATCTGTCCTAGACAAATTCTGTAAATTGCAGTGGACCATATGATGACTAAAATATACTTAAACTGACATTACCTTGACATCTCGAACAGGTCCCTTATGACCTTGTAAAAGTCGTACACAAGTCATGGTCATTATATCCCATTCTTTAATTGATCCATCACTAAAAAGATAAAAAAAAAAGAAACAATGATTACTAACTTCACACTGTACCCCTTCACAAAAATATATATTACTTTCAAATATTTGCAAGAAAATATAAGGATATAGTGATATAGCTAGGTAATGGAGGTAAATGGGTAGAATGTATATGTTAAGATGGTACCTATGGGTATGCTGACAATGAAAAAGAAGGCATTGGCAACTGCAAGATGAGAAAGAACCTTCAGTTATGCTGCATGTGACTGAGAAGGAAACATATGGATAAGATATCAAACCAATTTAATGGTTATGATATTACAGACCCCAATGGATATGATATTACAGACTCCAATGGATAAGATATAAAACCAATGGGTATGATATTACAGACTCCAATGGACACTATAAGACCAATAGGTATGATATTACAGACTCCAATGGATAAGATATAAAACCAATGGGTATGATATTACAGACTCCAATGGATACTATAAGACCAATGGATATGATATTACAGACTCCAATTAGTCCAATGGATACTATATATAAGACCAATGGATGATATTACAGACTGCAATGGATAAGCTTTAAAACCAATGGGTATGATAGTGTAGTGGATGTGATATTAGTGCAGTGGATGTGATTGTCCTGCACTATTAACTAGGCTAAACAAGGTCTGAAAATCCAGAGGAAGTTTCTCGGCCAACCAGCAGGAAGCTCCTGCTTAGTGAACCAGCGCCTTATGAATGTTTGAAGTTTTGACAAGAATAGTATAGTATTGATTTATTGCTACAATAATTAACAAAGTCTTGCTATATCATTTTCACGTTGATACTGTTTGTCATGTATTTTATTCGGTGAACTGTCCATTTGCTGATTACACTATTTTACCAGTACCATTCTTTAAGGACTTTGAATTTTGTCTTGTGGTTTGGATTGTTCGTTCTTTAGTTTTGTTTTATTTATATGGCATGGATGGTCTAAACCACTTAATATCTAAGCCTTTAATGGCATACCATATAAATAAATATCTAAATAATAATTCATTTTGAAGCCAGAAAAAAAGACAGATTTAACTTTTACACAATGGATTTGTAAGTGTAATCCAGTATTTCTATAATCTCTGCACATTCAATCAAGTTTAGCTATCAAAGTGTAGTTATTCTCTTTTATTAGGAGATGAGATGCAGCTTGAAGAAAAGACCACTTAACAGAGATGGTGGCAATGGCAAAACATAAATATCTTAAAAGATTCAAATATCTGAAACATTTTACATGTTTATTAAATAAACCTGATTTTAATTCACCTTCGCCAGTTTCTACATTGCTATAGTTCAGTATTTCTATGACTAAGAGTATTGCGTTGTGGGCAATGGCAGGCATTTCTATTGTATTATTCATGTATTTTGTGTTTAACAATGTTTTGAGTAAGTAATAGATGTTCCTAACAGGTGAAGAGTAAACTTGATTATATATGTATTAAAACAAGCCTAAACACCATTACGGTACTAAAATAAACTGGAAAAGAATGGCTTGAGTCGAAGAGATAGTTGCAGGAGGAAGAAGAAGTAGTGAAGAATACAAAGTATTTTGTTTCTTTCACAAAACAACCTTTTAATATGTGTATCAACTCATTCAGAGGAATACAAAATGGAGTCCACCTGTTCACAATGATGCCAGTTCTGTGAAAACTTGTGGCTGATTGACAGCATATTTGTGTCTAACACCTGGTCTTAAGTGAAGGAAAACAATGAATTTGCCAGAGGTCAAATTAATAATAGCACAGTATTGTAACAACTCCAAATGTTAAACATTCTTGAAAACATTTCAGTTTTATTTTTTTAAATGTACTTGGATACCACCCTCTCTTTATCTCTATGTTTCAGCCTCTCTGATAAAACAAGCTGTATGTAATCTAACAAAATCTACACCTTAGAAAAATATATTACTCTCTATTATGTTACATTACCATTTGGACACATGAAATGGATTTAAACCTAACCTGTTTAAGTATTAAAAGCCCACTCCCTTCAATCCTGTGAAAAAAGTCAACATGTTATTAATGTCCTATATTGGTTGCGGGTGTTGGCTTACGATACTCTATTTTAAAGGAGCTACACCTCTATTCTATGGAACCTTACAATTGAAGAAAATGGTTTGAAAAGCACATATGAATGTATATAAACTGATTTACATTCCATTTTTAAAAATTTTATTTTATGTTTCTGCACCAGCTGGGCAAATAAGCCCGATTATCTTTGGTAAAAGAAGTAAGCAGTGCAAATTGACTTGTTAGTCCAGTCTACAACTTATCTTTTAGTCATTTGTACATCAGCCATTTCTAATAATAAGTAATAACTTCTGCATTGACTTATGGGATATGTTTTGCTTTTTAATTTGTTCATCAAGCCTTCTCACTACAAATGACGCTCAAGACCATTGAGAACCTGTACGCCAAGATCTGATTTTAAAATGTTAATGTATTAAATATTGGATATGAGGAGCCAATATTTTCGCACTACATCTACGATAGAAAACATCAGTAATGATTGAAATGGACCAATATTAAAATCTAATTTGTGTTTTTAATGTTGAAGATTATGGATAATATTTAATATATTTCAAGTATAATTCAATTTATATAAATGAGGGTAGACATGGAGAGAGCGTAAAAGATTTGTTTTTGGTTCCTTTGTCAGGACAAGAATCAATTATATGAATTAAAGTTTGGGATACAGTCTCCTTGTCAAGCCTGGAAATAAGGCATCTGTTACCGACATGTCAGAAACAAAACCTCTGGTACCCGTAATTTTGTCCGGCACTGGTTTGTCTAATTTTATTGATATTATTAAAACATGTCTGGCACTAACTGACTATGTTGAAAATGATGGATCCTTATCTATGATAACACCCCTGACGAAAGTGGACGTTAAACTCCAGAAGCAAAGGAACGAAATACAGTTTCTAATCAATGGTTATGTTAGTAGGTATAAGATGAGAAAATATTATCTTTAACTGTTTTATCAATAACCCTTTGAAAGGAAAATTATTATTGTTTCAGATTTTCATTACATAAAGTGTATGCTAGAAGTACTGGAGGTTTTAATTGTGTCCAACTCTTCTAAGCAGACTTACCAAGTCTCCCAATTTCGTCAAATTTGATTGACGCAGCCTATCTCTTCCTACAAAATGCTAAATACTGTTAATGTACAAACAATCATTGGTACTTACGCAGCTGCAGTAAGGAATCGTCCATTATGATACACCAGTTTGTGAATCGCATTTGCTTCATCATGTGCTTGAATAGCTGCTTCTGCTTCACCACTATCTTTATTCCAGAAATACACAATACCATTGACATCACTTCCTAATACCAGTGACCCTTGTACCTACAAAAATAAGGACTTGTAGGAAAAATTCTTAAATCTTTTCAATTATATATCCCAACCATATTCTTTATGATAAGAGAAATAAATGGACTTGAACAACTGTTAGTGAATTTGCAGGATGCTTCTATAGCTAATTTGGAAAATATCATGCTTGCACAGTCATTTATTAGGCACATTTCGAAAAGTGTTGACACAACATCTGCATGTGCAGTACCCCCCCTGGCCCCTAATTAAAAGTGACTCATATCAGTACAACAGTAAGTATTTTACAACTAGCTTCAGCCTTCAGGAAAACATTTCGTCCTTAAGAATTCAATATGCGCAATTTTAGGCTACAGCAAGGATCTTCTAAGTTCATATTTGGCAGTACAGTACCCTACTATATAAATATCAGTCATACCAGGATGGCAAAGTCAAGTTTGATGTGCTGTGGTATACTTATAGTATAAGATTGCAATATTTGCCCCTTAACAATTCAATGTGCCACAGGGCACATTACATCAAGGATCTTATAATATAAGCTACTACTAGTAAGTAGTGAGTGCAAAACTATAAAATGTTTTTCGATTTCGTCTTCTGTAAAGTGTTACCCCAAATTGTTTATCCAATTTCTGTTTGATTTTTTGGAATTTTGATAGTAAAAAAGGGGAATATTTATATTTCTGGCAGCCTATCTCTCTGCTTTATCTCAACATCTTAATTATCCTTCATCATAGTGATGAGCAAACCCATTACACTAATTTAAATAAATGGATTTAAAGAAGACTAATTCAAAACATTCATTGTGTTTAATACAGTCGTATCTCTGGGGAGTAAAATTACAATTTACAAGAACCTGTTTCCTCATTTCTCAAATAAGTTCTTTAATTTTCTAACAGATTTATTAATCAAAAATAGATCAATTTTGGGTGGAATAAATTTTTAATAATTAACTGCAACTGTTCATTCTTAAGAAGATATGCAAATGAGGTATGGTTAAATTACACATGCTGTATATTAGTAGAAACTTTTTTTACTTCACGGTAATAAGATTAGCCTATTACATTCTGTTTCACTATGTCCACTAAACACTTTAACAAAGTTACATCTGATTTTCAAACTATGAATTCATCAAATCTGCGGTGGAGGATTGATAAAAATATTTTAATTGAGTAACTTATACAACTGGATTCCTGAACTTGCAAAAGTGGTGGTGGAGGGGGCAGTATGGAAGCCTATAAGGAGCACCACCAAAAACCAAAATGAAATTGAGTTTAAAGTTAGTTTCCTGGGTACAAACTGGGTGATTTGATGATATTATATTAGAACTAAAAACATATTCAAACTAATCAATTTATCATAATTTTGCTTCAAATCCTTCTCAAAACACTGTAATTGCCAAGTATATCCCGCTATGAAAATCGATCAAAAGAGGCCATGTTTGTGTCAGGGATTGCCCGCGGTTGCCATAGGAACGGAGAAGGGTGAGAATTCATTGCATACACAAGACGTTGTTGTCTGTAATCGCTGACTGTTTATTACAAATATCGAATCCTAATTAAATTCTCGGATTATCCACTGCCTGCGTCTTTTTCCATGATTTTTACCTCAGAAAGTGTTGTAGGTCTAACTCTCTATAGAGTTTATCAACATGTACACAAAGCGCCCAATGGGCTTGTACAGTCTTCGACGTCACGCGTGGGTATAGTCCTAATCGTCAGGCTGTCGATTAGGGGAACCCTTAATTTTTGTCCTGTATACGCACAATGAGTGTTTTTCAGGGAATCCAATATTTTTCTAGTAAGATTGGATATCTCTACTTTCCATATATTATACCAAAATCACATCATACAAGGCACACCCCAATAGAACACCACAAGGCACACCATACAAGGCACACTCTAAATGGATAAAGTAGTTAAACCCCATTTCTCTCTCTCTCTCGCCATACTTTTACTGGCAATAACCACCCGATAAATACTTTGCTGGGAACCCCTCTCGCTAACTATTCATCAACCCAACCCCTCGTGATTCAACAGATAACTATTGCAGATTTTACTAGTTTTTTTAATTCTTAATCAGGTAATATAGATAAATTACAACTAAATGTTTTTAATTACATCCTAGTATCTGTTTAATTACCTATAATAACATTAATGATATATCACACTTGGGGGTCATAAAGATATTGGTTACACAATTTAGTCTTTTACTGAATTTTCATAGTTGAATCACCAAGAATAAAAAATATGGTAAAAAAAAAAATGGTATCAATGACCTGCTCTGAATATACCAGATACTGGTACCTTTTTTTAAATCTTCTTTTTTCGAACACGGGCGGATATGTTTCATTAAAATTATGTTTCAATAATGATAATAAACTTCCAAGAGTTATTAATTCTGATTTTATAAAAAATGAAAGTGAAACTGCTAAAGAGAGAGAGAAATGAGGTTGAATGCCCACTTGAAACAAACTAGGTCATTTTGGGACAAACACATTGTTCAATTTTATTTCAATAATTTGCTGGCATGAAGGATCTTCAGAAGCAGGAGGAAATCCGGAGGACCTGGAGAAAACCCTCAAGTTAGACAGCTGACACTACTTGAGTCACCTACAACTGGGGAATCGAAACCATGCGAGTAGACTCAATGATCGACCTTACAATGCAACACGCATGCCTTATCCTTTTGGTCATCCAACACCACAAACTGCTAAGAATAAAGAGCTGAAATCCCCTTAAACTAAGAAGATACAGTTTATAAACAAGAAGTTTATGAATAGCATTGGAGTCAAAACCAGAAGACCATCAATATATCCTTAAAGCTGGTATAGGATTATTCCTTTTAACAATAATCACAGATAAAAATATATTTGAATAAAAGAATTACATGATTCCTTGCCTATATGGTTCTATTTGAGAGCTTGCTAGCTTGGATGGCACGGGTTTGATCCTAGTGTTGGTCAAGAAAGCTTATCAAGACCTTCCAGTGTAGTTTCCTCTGTCAGTTGTGCAGGATAAAAGGCCTGACAAGGACAGCTGTCTTATCATTTTGATGGAATGAAAACGAAGCTCCCATTTTCACATTTGGTATGCACGTAAAAGATCCCTTGGCAGTTGAAAATTGATATAAGATAGGACGTAGAGCTGCTGTCTGGGCAAAATTTACCTCACAGCACCCTATGTGGCGTATGTCCGTCCTCAATAACATAGTCGGAACAGAACAGTAAAAGTAAGATGTTAAACCTTATTTCATTTCCATTAGAGAGCCAACCCTTATAATTTTTGGCACAACGCAAAAAAATAACTTAATTGTAATTTGTCTAAATTTGATTACACCCCTAAAAAAAACTTTCTTGATGGATGCTTGTTAGTTTTTCAATTTAAAAATAATATAAACCCAAACCGAAAAATAACAAATCTGATAAAGTTGATTAAGTAAGAAAAAATATCATTTAACACTTTGGGTCAAATTCCAAGAAAATACAACAAAATTGAAATTGCTATTCTCAAGATTAAATAAACACTTTGTAGACAAGCATTCTGCACACAGAGAACCATCTACTTCATACTTCAAGAATACGTCTCTGTCCTGAATGGCCGCCATATCTAAAAATTCTTACATTGTTTTGTAATACCGTTCTACCCTGTTTCACATCTGTCTTACACACAAAGACTAAATAAACCTGTTCAATCCCATTCAATGAAAGCAGAATAAATCCTTCTCAGAATTCTTGAAATATACTTAAGTTTTTTTTTTGATTAAAAGCATCAATTTAGGACTTAAAATTTGCTTAGTGTCTGTTCTCAAGCAGAGCTAACTGTAGAAAGGCAGCCTTGTTTAGTATGGTAGACAAGGTGTCAGGTGAAAGGAAATGAAGTAAACTTGAAGTATATGAAAGTATAAGTTGTTTAATTGTTATAACTACATACACATCCTTCATGACATAAGTACAAAACCATGAAAATAGTCAATTCTCAGTTTAAAACACTTACCAAAAACCATTTATTTTTCAAGATTCCAATTATCAACCAATCATTGTTAAATTGTCCTAATTTTTATGCTAATTGAAACTGAACAATTTAGTAGATTTGTTGCGAAATGATTTCGCCAGATAGTTTCAAAATCTTGCATAAAAAATTCAAAAATTACATCAATTACCAATTTCCCCTCTTCATTGGTGTCATTTATGAATCCTTACTAGAAACAGATGTGAATCTGGTGGATGACCGTAATTGTTTTTCATTCATTTATCTACAGCTAATTCATAGAATGACACAAGTTTATGGATAACATGCCAAAAGTGAACCTGACGACCGCTGCTTCAATGTCAAATTAAAAAGATGACACTCATTTATTACTCGAGCATTTTTCTCTTTTTATAAGGTATCTAGCAATTAGCAATTAAATTAGCTTAGCTTAACCTGAGCAGGATATTTCTCAATATGGAACTTAAACATACATTATGCAAGAGTTAAATTTGCCTATTGCAGGTCTTTCTTTAGGTCTGAAATGTTATCTAATTATTAATAAGATATTAATTAACTTATCCAGACCAAAATCAACTCTCAATGTCATTGCTAACTGCAATGTTTACTGGATTAGGATCCGATTTGCTGCTCAACTTCCATTATGATTTAATCCTGAAATGGATTATCGATACTATGTTTTTAATCATACCAACATTAGTAATGATGATTGAGGCTAGGCGAAAATCTAATCATGAAGATCTTGGTTCAAAGTGGATCAATTTGACTGAAATTTTCAGCAGATTCCCTTTATATTATCTAGTGAGAACTGCCAGCTCTTTATTTATTCTCCCATAATGTATCTTTAAAAAAGGAATGAAACTGTCACTCAATCAGAATTGAAGTTAAACAAACCATTGACAAATACAAACTGCTTATCTCTGTTTAGCCTTACCGAAATATGCTCATCATCAAACTCCGACAAGTAAGACTCAGTCATATATATACCAAATTCGAACATTCTACCTCAATTAAAAGTTATTGTGTTCCAAAATCTGAGATGAACAGACAGACAGTTAGCTATATAGACAAACCCATTTTATGAATGTTTGAAGATTTGACAAGAGACGTTGTTACAATAATAAATAAAGTCTCTATTTTCCATTGTCTTCCATTTTAAGTTATGGAAGACATTGTCTAATATATCTGATATTTGAAGACAGAAAAACAACCTGCAATAGACAGATATAGCTCCATCATGCATCTTTAAATTGTAGGCCTACTCTTTGTTTTGTTTTGGACACACAGGAAACACAATGCTTTAATGTAAATAAATTTGCAGTGTATTCACAATAATTAATTTACAGGACACAGAATGCTTTATGTAACCTAATTAGCGGGCCCGTAGCCAGCTCATAAAATTGGGGGGGGCTACGGAATGTTTTGGAGGGGCTGAGGATGTGGCCGGTTAAGAACACTCCTAAGAAATCACTATTTTTGGCAAAATAATTGGGGGGTGGGGCTAATTTGATTCCTAAGAAATCACTATTTTTGGCGAAATATTTGGGGGGGGGAGGGGGGGGCTATGGGCCCGCTAATTAGTGTGTATACCTACTCTAAATCACATAGGATTTATTGGACACACAATGCATTATGTATCTATAATAAGTATAATCATAAACTGTACAGTGTATTCCACAATACCAATCTATGATTTATATAGAATACAGGACACACTATGCCTTTTGTAATGTAAATTAGTTTGTATTCATATAATTCAAAGATCCCTTGGCAGTTTGAATTTGATATAAGAGTAGGCTGTAGCGCCGCTGCCATGAGAAAAATTTCCCTCTTAGCACACTGTATGGTACATGCCGGTTAGGCCAGGTTAGGAGCAGAACAGTAGGACGTTAAAGTCCATTTCATTTCATTTTGCTTTATGAAATTATGTATCATAAACTGTACAGTGTATTCCACAGTACCTAATTTATATAGGATGTAGGACACATTGCTTTATGAAATATAAATTGGTGTGTATTCACAATACATGTAAGACACATTGCTTTATGCATCATAATATAAACTAAAGTGTATTCTGCAATACCTACCTAATTTATATAGAATATTTATGTTGCAAATTACAGTACAATTACTTACTGTGATAGTATATCTAGACAATAATCTTATCTTAGCTACAGGACATTATTGAAGAAATGAGTATCCATTTTAAAAAAATTAATAAAAATATGCAGAACTGTTGTCTTTAGAAATTCTTTTTTTGTACATTGATTAAGAAACAGGGTGTAACCAACTGAATTTAAAATGGAGGAAACACCCTTAATTATTTATTTATTTTTATTTACATGTACCCTTTAAAAAAATGAAGTTAATTAGATAAAGTATTTTGACTAATTAACATTCTGTAATTAACTCTGTTGTTCTACTGAACAAAAATAGCTTAACCGATTCTATATCCATTCTGTACAATTAAACCTAATTAAATAGACAATGTACTATTACATGCCACTGATGTTGAGAATCCACACATCATTGATGATTGCCGCCATTGGCAGTAACGGAAGTCCCTGTAGATTGTACTATTATTAATTCCATTACAATATTTTTATGGCTATTAAATTAAAACAAAGCATCTGAGAAATATTTTTATAGCTTTTAAAGATGCATTCCCATGTACAAACTTTGTGAATTTATATTACATTTGGACTAAAAACATATTCAAACTAATTTATCTATCAAATATTTTTCTACAAATACCTCACAAAACATTTTAATTGGAAGAAAACTACGTCAAGCAGTAAAATTCTATTTTAAGTTTAAGCTTCCTTTTTTGTCACTGGACTTGATTGAGAGGAAGGTCCATTTTCAGCTTGTACAATTTCCATGAACAAAACTAAGCATTTTCTATGTCATTCAAGCTAACACTAACAGCCGTGAGGTTGTAACCCTCTTATTTTTTTTGGTTCTGTCCAGGCCTCATGATTTTGTTTTCAGGGAATCTAGCACGGGAATGTATCTTTAAATTAAAACAAAGTATATGCCAATAAAACATTCTGGCAATATGCTGAGTTTAATTCCAGTAAAAATCAAGACCATCCTGACGCAGAACAATAAAATCAGTTGCCTGTATACCTTTGGGAGCTACGGTGGATCAGTGAGTATCATTTGCCATTGTTGGTCAAGAAACTTTTTCAGGAATTGCAAGCCTGTTTTCCTGATTGTCAGTGGTGTAGGATGGAGGGCTGGGTAAGGAAAAAGGGTCTAATCATTCATATGTTATAATAAACTGAGGTAAGACCCTGTTGTTACAGTTTGAATTCGTTGAAGATTATAAATGGACATGCTTTTGTATGGGTAAAGTTTACCTCATTACATACCATATGGTGTATGCCTGTTTTCATTAGCTATGTTGGTATTAATTGTAGGTTGCTAAACATCATTCAATTCATTTTATATCGTATCTTTCTTCAAAAGTGGCATTTAGCACAAATTATTTTATATCTTGTAAATCATTTGCGATACACACAGTATATAATCATCATTAAGATTAGTTTCCCCGGCATATAAGTCTTACAACAATAATAACCCCTGACAGTTTTCATATAATTCTGATTGATGAACACTTAAATTTGTTCAACATGTAACCCACAGTACCACCAATCAAACAAAAATAGTTATTACTGATGTTTAAAATGGGGGGAAAAAATGGGAGGAGGCGGACATATAAGCAATTTAAAGAAGTTTATTGAAACTCTCTACTCTTTATTTAATTACCAAAAATAACTCAGTTCTAAAATAGATACATGTACGTGGTATTTTCATGAATGAAATTACAATCTTCCTATTGCCATTCATAATATTATAGATAGTTTAAATAACCTAAAGCTATAAATAGGCAAATGTCTTGAGTTTTCATGCACATAAATGTCAGACGAATGACTAGATGGATATAATGTTAATCTGTTAAAATATATAGGGTGGATAGGGGGCCACAGTGGACTCAATCACAGGCCCAATGATCTAAAACACATGTTAGATGGCCACCCACCCACCTTGCTAAGATCAAACACAAGCTTTAATCAAAACTGTCACTTGCATTAAGTTTAACATCATCAAGCAATACTTGCAACGTATGATGATTTATCTTCATTCAACTCCAACTTCAAGACCGAGCTTGCCCATTTAAAGCTTTGAAAACCAAAAGGACTAACTTGAACTTTGGTGAATTGGGAGCCAATAATGCAGGGATTGCAATACAGGGAGATGTGTTGATGCTTTCTGGTTTTCTACAAACTAAGTTAACAACCAGAAACAAGTTTCAATCCCAAAAATTTGGCATGGATATGTGTACCAGTATATATCTATTTGACATTCTTTGAATGTTATTGTTAAAGTACATTAAGAACCAGTCTATTAGTTGGTGGGGGATGACATTCTAGAATATGAAACAACACATACACGCCTGTTTTATATCAGATTTTTATGAAGTTTTATCTAGATTTTATAAAACAATAGGAAAGGAAATATTTACACAGCAGAAATGTGCATGTATATTTTATGAAAACCCACAGGATTAAATGGAAATGAGTGAACTTGGGTTTAAGATCCTACTGGATTATATGGAAATAAACTGAGGTCTAAGATCCGACTGGATTAAATGGAAATGAACTGGGGTTTATATAATACAGTTTCTTACAGCATTAAATGGAAATAAACTGGGGTTAAAGATCCTACCAGATGAAATGGAAATAACTGGGGTTTAAGATCCTTAATTACTAGATTAAATGGAACTGATGTGAGGTTTATGTTCCTATAGGATTAAATGGGATTGTTCTTATAAGAGTTCTTGTCAATTGAAGAATATTGTTCTCCAACTGATGCGACTAATTATTGACTGTTTTATGCTGTCCTTGTCTACACCATATTCCGTAATACCATATCTTTATCCTGTATTTTTACGTGACCAATGAAGGGAACAGGAATTTGTATTCCTACAATCGGGCTACAATCACGTGTACACAGGACGAAGGGGTTTTCATTAGTCATGGTATTACAGATTATCACACTTTCCTTAGTGCTATCCTTAATAACAATTTAATAATTAATTTTAAAAAATCACAATGGTTTTTCTGTGATCATGCCAGAAAAGAGTTATTGGTAGCCTTTTTCTTTTTAATACAGGAATGAATTCAAATAAATAAAACAAAATACTTACCACAATAGATAAAATAGATGCATTAACATTATCATATATCTTTAAACATTCACCAGTAAATAGATTACTTAATCTTACACACCTGAAATTATATGATCAATTGAAGATTTAATTGATTTTTGTATCAATCATATCAACAAGAGAGAGACAGAAAGAGAGAGAGAGAGAGATAGAGAGTGTGTTAACCTTCACTGAACACAAACTAGGAAATTTGTTGACTAACTCATGGTTAAATTTTATTTCAATAATTCGTCTGCACGCAGGGGTCTTTAGCAGTTGGAGGAAACCAGGCGAACCAGAGAAAACCCACAAAGTTGTACAGGTGTTCCTACTCCTTGTTACGTACAGCCAGGGAATCGAAACGAAGTCATTTGACTCACTGACAGACTGTATGCTAACCATTCAGCTATCCAACCCCTCTCAACAACAACAAATGGACAATAAAGACACAACTTACATGTCAGCTGAAGATGATACGATCTTATTGTCATCAACGACCATAAATGAATTGACTGCTCCTTTATGTTGGATTACATGACAACAGTTGTAAATTTTACGACACCAAACTCGAACAGTGTTATCATACGAGCCAGTAACTCTAGAAATAATCAACAAAAACAAAAAAATCAGATCAAACTAAGTCTTCAGGGCTGGCTGCAAAGTTCTAAGCATATCTGTGAAAGATATACATAAAGTCGGTGGTTACCATTTATTTTTCTACACAATCCCCGCTCTGAGGTGAACACACCTTTGCCAACAATGTTGCAAGGTCTGGATGCTGATCAGAAAGAAATTTTCTTCAGCCACCCTCAGAAAGTTATTTACAGCTGACATGATGTCATCATTACTTGGAAAATGACAAACGGCTAGTTTCTTTTTTATTTTTGGAAATAGGTCTAATCCATGGTTACAAATCTAGCGAAAAAGTTATCAGGATGTCATAGGACATATGTTTGTGATTCGCAGTTAATCCTGCAGAAACTTTTGTCATTCCTAATGTTGGCGATAATGTGATCAACCCTTTTATGACCTCATGACAGATGCTGAGACTGGAATTGGGTTTTAACGTCTCATCAACATAATACTTTGATCCTGTTGAGGAGACAAACACATAGTCATTTCAATGGTCCATGGTTATCATTGCAATGAAAGAAAGGGGAATTTTGCCTGAACAGCAGTGTTTCAGCCTACACTTATTCAATTTCCAACTGTCAAGGGTTCATCAAGTGCACACTAATGTGTACACAGTTGGACCTTGTTTTTTTTTTTTTTATAAGATCCGAATGATTAGGCACAATTTCTTTGTAAAGCCCATAGACATCACCATTGGCAAGTAAAAGTTGGATTTGAAATTCTACCTAAGATTAGGGGCTCAATGCTTTGGATTTAGTAATAAATAGCCATGCCTTACATATAAGAATCAGTAAATTGTATACAGGAAATACCATCTTTATGACCAATCAATACTGTTATTTTCGTAAACTGGTACATATTCCATATCTATAATACATTAACAATTAATAATATTAGTACATATTCTATATCTACAATACATTTACAAATAGAGAATACATAATGTAATAGAAATCAAGCGGTTGTTATGCAAGATACACACACATTTTGCAAGAGATGGACAGAGAACAAACTAAAAAAGCGATTATTTTTTGTACAATCAGGGGCCATTATCCAGGAATTTACAGTCTTATTTGCAATAATATCAAAAGGAACCGAGGTCTTTGGGATATAATCATGTTATTTAAGTTTCATCTAAATTGTATACAAATAGTGACCTCAACTGGTCCACTTCCCATTTTATGCTTTTACAATATTTGCGTAAAGACGAGAAGCCATGACAGGAAGATTTGGTCAACTGTAATTATGGAGTAAGGGTTATATATTTTTGAAATATAAATTGCGACTTCTAGAGGGTCCACAAACTGAAAATGTGATTTATCGTACAAGCAGTGGCCAAAATCCTGAAAATTATAAGGTCTAATATTGAAAAGGACATCTTTAGGACATAGCCATATACTTTAAGTTTCATCAAAAAATTGTGAAGTATAGCTAGCGGGCTCACAAGCTAAAAATGTGATTTTCGTACAAACTAGGGCCATAATCCATGAAGTTACCGTCAGAAATGTGGCAATACCGGTAGGAACTGAGATCTTTGAGAGATAATTATATATTTTAAGTTTCGTCAAAATCGGATAAAAATTGTGAACAGTAAGTGTAAAATGTCTACAAACAAATTTAAACTGATTTTCAAACATCCATACGGACAGGAGGCGACAGCATGATACATCTCCATGAAAATATGGGCATATAAAAAAAAAAGGTGGGGCACACGCCGAATGTCACTGGGTGACTGTACTTTGGATCCACTACACTGCATTGAAAATGTTTTTGTCAGAAATCAGGATGTGCAATTTATTTGCTACGCAGCTGTAGTCACACTGATGGAATAATGTGAGCTTTACTAGTGCATGTTTGAAAACTATTTCATTAACACCTTAAAGGGACTATCCCGTTTTAAATGGAGTCTCAAAAATAAAAGTCTGAGTACGTATGAAATTTAAGCGCCAAAATATCGAAGACTGGTGTATTTACCTTGTCTCAAAATTTCAGCTCAAAATATTGAGACATTTGGGGATGAAAGTCAAAACTGCTTATCCTGCCATGTAACCTTTTTAAGAATTCAGGTCTATTTTTTCATTGATAAACTGATAATCAAGTGAACTCCCGTTTATATAGAGATCTATATAGTGAATGACCCATGTACTGTACTTGATATCGAAAGGTAAATTTCACCGACACATTATTTTTTTATAAAAGAAGTCTGGTTTTACGTAGACACCGCACAATACTGGCATGGGACACTTGTTTCCTTTCCAGACGAAGATTGACTGGTTTAAAATATTTGAAAACATATCACAAATACTGAGTTAGTTTCTCTGCCCTAGAGGATTTTAAGCGATTTTAAAATAAAATTAAGCAGTTTTAATTTCCAAAAAATTATCGGGATTAGCACTTTAATTACTGAATATACACTTAGAAGAGCACCTTATCGCTGTCAGTCACATTATTAAGTAATGATTATTTATAATAGTGATTAACAGATCACAGGTAGTTATTAAAAAGTATTCATTATTCTTACTAATTATTTTGTCTAAGGAGATTGGCTTGTTTTTGAATCCTTACTTCTTCTTATTTAAAGGGGATTGCTGAATTTGATGACCTTGAGGCTTTTGTTTGAATCCTGACCTTTGACAGTGTATGCATCTATCAATCTTATTTGAATAAATATTGTATAATACTTTCATATTGTCTAATTTAAAGAGGAATTGCCAAATTTGATGACCTTGAGATGTATATTTCCCAATTTACTTCCTGATCCAGTACAATGAAGATAACAAGTATATCCATGTAAATCTGGGCAATGACAGCTCAAAATGTCAGCCGTTATGTAACTTTCTTTTTGTTTGATAGAAATGTCAACTACCTAAAGCCTAGCTCAAAAATCTGCAGTACATGTTTCGACACACACAAGTTGTAGAATTGGTAGCTTGCAGTCCAGCTGCACGAAACTGGGTGAAATTGGTGTATGTGCAGGACGAAAAGACTCCAAGGCCATTTTGCGATCTTCTGCTAATATTTCTCCTGTACACTGCCGTAGTAGCATGTACAGTGGGTTGTGAATTAGGCTTTATATAGAATCATTTTGTGTTGTCGGTTTTAAAAAAATATTTAGAAATAAAATCAAAATATGAAACTATGCCAACTTACCACAATTGTACAATCCCATGAACCAGTAGCCAAGATGTCATCATTAAAACAAAGACAATGTATCCCACCCTAACAACGGTAAAAACAAGAGAGAGATTTATTAAATATATGTGTACATATGCTGTTATCAGGCTATTGCTCTGCTATAAAAAAAATTATTGTGTGAAAAATAACACATATAAACATATAAATCATCTTAATATGACAAATTACGTAAATCTTCAAGCTGTTTATATAAATTTGTGGGCAACTCAGTCAGGTCAACTGTCTTAAATTCATGTATATTTTAAGTTTAATTTTTGGAGAAAAATAAAAACAGATTAGTTAATTAAAGAGACCCTAGAACTTTGGATATCCTTTGGAGAGGTTAGAAAAAAAAATGCTGTGAATTGGATATACAGTTGTATGAGAGTAGGTGTAGGTGTTCCAATTACACAGGATGGAAAGTTAAAGACTGATCTGTCAATTCCTCACGGAGAGAGATAGATGAAATGTACACATTATAGCCTATAGTGGTTTTTAAGAAGCTCAACAGACTCTCGTGAGTAATTCTAACACTAACTTTAACCTCATGGGTTTTCTCCAGGTTCTCCAGTTTCCTCCCACTGCTAAAGACCCCTACACGCAAGCAAATTATTGAAATAAAAATAAACCATATGACCTAGTTTGTGTCGAGTGGACGTTAAACCCCATTTCTATCTCTCTCTCTTAACAATAAGTAGTCCAGTTGATGGATTCTGGATTATCAACCCAGGCTTATTTGCATAATTCACTCCATTAAGTGGATTGGTATCTCTTTAATTCTACTGATATTTTGGATTTGCTTTCTTAATTAAATTGTCTAATAATCAATCTGAGCATATTATTATTAACTGCAACGTTTCATTGGAGGTACTCTCACCGTTATCAAGCAATGATGAGAGTACCCTCATTGAAACGTTGCAGTTACTAAGTCCTAGTAAATGTTACCATAAAACTGTATGTTTCTACATTTATCGCTTTCACCAAATCCCCTTTAAACATTATCAAATTTAGTGCATAAATAAGGATAGTATTAATAAGTTATATAGGTACACTTATAATGAATCCTGTGCCATCAAGAAACAGAAACTGACCTTATGTCCATATAATTTATGTATACTGCGACCACTTCGGATATCCCAGATTCTAATGGTTCTATCTAATCCTGCTGTTACTAATCGTCTCTTGTCAAATTGCAGACACATAATTCCATTCATATGACCCTACAAATGATGTAATATAGTCAAAATGATAATGATTACATTTCTCATTTATCTATTAGAATATAGTATACAGTCAGTGGCGGCGCCAAGGGTTGGCAATGGGGGGGGGGGGGCATTTGCTCCCCCCAAAAATCTGGCCTGCCCCGTGTTTGCTCCCCCAATAATTTCGAAAATAAAAAAAATGTGATCTGGCCATGGCTAGCTCTATTTATCTCAACGACCGTTGTCTGAAATGCTACCTGGCTGCATTCCCGGCAGTCTATTTTACAAAATATAGTGGCGAAAATATTCATTCAGTTTGAGTCAATCTTACTCCGCCCGGTCGACACTTTCTTTTTTGGTCAGATAAACTAGTGATTTGGCAACAGGCGGTATCTGTTCAGAGCTATTTATCTCGACGATCAATGTCTCTGCCAGACTGCATTTCAGGTCGTCTACTTTTCAAATTATAGGCGACTACGTTGAGGTTTGCAAGTTCGTTCATTTCACAAAATATAGTGGCGAAAATATTCATTCACTTTGAGTCACTCACACCGCCCGTTTGTCACTTTCTTCTTTGGTCGGATAAAGTAGTGATTTTGCGACAGGCGGTATCTGTTTATCTCGTCGATCAATGCCTGAAATACTGCCAGACTGCATTTCAGGCAGTCTACTTTTCAAACTATTGGGGACATTGAGTTTCATTAGACACTTTCCTCTCTGGGGTCGGAAAAACTAGTGATCAGCCACAGACGACATCCGATCAGCTCTATTTATCTCAAACTGTCTATTTTTCAAAATTTTCTTGGGGAATCGCCAAAACCCCCACAGGGACTCGCTACTTTGGCGCTCACAAAGGCACTTCGTTGAGGTTTGCAAGTCCGTTTGTTTGCCATTTTGGTCTCTGATCGTATAAAATAGTGACTAGGCCACGGTCGGTCAGATTTATTTATCTCGATTATCGGTGTCTGACTGAATACTGACAGACAGGATTTCTGACAGTCTATTTTTCAAAATTTTCTGGGGGAGGCCCCCCATACCCTCCATAAGTACACCCTACATTGGCGCTCGTGAGTTCATTTGACACTTTACCTCAACGATCATTGCCTGCAACACTGCCAGGCTGCATTTTTGGCAGCCTGTTTTTCAAACTTTTCTGAGGCAGACCCACCCCCACCCCAAACCCTTAGTTGAAACTTGTGCCTTTGTCCCCTTAATCTTAGACTTTGCCCCATATTTGCCCCTCCAACCATCAACGGCTAGTGTCGCCACTGTATACAGTAATATACAAATTAATATTCACAGTTAGTTTAACATTTACAAACTATGTGATTTTATGATATATATATATATATGGACTAAATATAGGTTGCCGGGAAACGAAACATACGCCAACAGCAGTTAAATCGTCCGGGCAGAGCTGTCGCATATTTTTACTTTTTTCGGTAATGAAACATTTATAATACACTAAAATCTGATTGTTGTGTTTTTATAAAGTTCTGCCCCATGCTAATGTTTAGTATACGGAACATTTAATATCATGGATAATTAGCTGTTATCAAACTTCATTGAAAATCAATAAACTTTTTTGTCTCAAGACCTTAAACTCTGTGTATCAATCTGAAGTCAATCGGATGATAAGTTTGGCTTCTAGAACGTCACAAGATTTTTCAAAGTGATCAAGAGAGATTACTTTTGCAGTAATTATCTGAAATTGCTGAAAACCAATAGGCTTCTTCGTCTTATGACCTTAACCACTGTGTACAAATGTAAAGTCAATCAGATATTAACTTTGGTCTTGAGAGCATCCACACGATTTTTTGAAGTTATCAAGGGCAATAACTCTGGCAGTAATTACTAATTATTGTAAATTGCTTTAAATCAATAGACTACTTCTCTCATGACCTTAAACACTGTGTATAAATCTAAAGTCAATGGGCTATTAACTTTGGCCTCCAGAGCCTCCATAAGATTTTTTAAAGTGATCAAGGGCCATAACTCTGACAGTAATTATCGGAAATCGATGAAAATCCCTAGGCTTCTTCGTCTCATGATCTTAAACACTGTGTATAAATCTAAAGCCAATCGAATATTAACTTTGGCCTCTAGACCGTCCAAAAGATTTTTCAAAGTGATCAAAGGGCATAACTGTGGCAGTAATTATCGGAAATTGCTGAAAATCAATAGGTTTCTTCACCTCAGAACCTTAAACACTGTGTATAAATTTAAAGTTAATCGCTAAAGCAATTGTGGACGCCAGGCCGATGGACTGTCGGGGGCGACGACAATATACGACCACATTTCAATGCAGGTGTATAAAAATGTATTTAAACTAATCTATCTATAAACATTTTAACACAAGGAAATACTTGAAGCCATAAAAATCTCTTTTAAACAGCCATTATTTGTCATTTTACTAAGCAAAGTAATATTTGTCTTTAACGGCTGTCCATTTTGCCATTGATCGCAGAGTCCATTGGATGTTGTACATTTAGGTGTCTCACAACCGTTAGCCATTGGATCAATACAGGATCAAGAGAAATTATTGTACTGTTATTGAAATAAATACCCTACAATTACTTTCATAGGAGGAATGCTTCTTTAAGACTGCACAATAAAACAAAGACAGAGAAAGCATTATAAAAATACTGAAAGGACAATACTAATATATACCCAGCTAAACATTAAAGGAGCTACATCGCCAATATCTGGGACCTAGAAATTGACACAAATGGGTCAAAACCAGGGATGGGATTTCAAAATTTTTCGTGTCGGACATTTTACCGAAAGTAAAGGGGCATAACTCTTATCGTTATTTAAGCAGACGAATTCATACCACAATTAAAAGTCACATGTCAAAATATTCAAATCACGTACATAACAAAATAAGGTGAACCTCGCTATTTTTCATATTTAATTCCCGTACGGTATTCAATTCATACCACAATTAAAAATCACATGTCAACAAAATATTCAAATCCCGTACGTAATAAAAAATGGTGAACCTCGCTATTTTTCACACCTAATTCCCGTACGGCATTCAAATTTATGTCAGTAATTGTCGTACAAAATTTAAGCATTTTCGTAATACATTGAATGAAAGCTTGCCGATCCTGCTTCGGCATAAAATTCACAAAATTCACAATCGTAATATTCCTTTAGATTTACGTGACAGCAAATGAATGCCGAACTCCCGAAATAAGAATAGTTTGTGGTGTCAGAACATCGTTTTTTCTTTATAAAATGTCAACAAAATATTCAAATCCGTGCGTAATAGAAATAAGAACACGGCAGCAAATGAAAGAAAAGCGTTCGAAATAATAATACTTGTGGTGATGACAATAGGCGTAGCTGACTTCAGCGTATTGCCGCTATGGCGTACGTGACTTACAGCACACAGCTTCATAGTAAGCACTGCCTAACATGTTAAGCAATATTCGTGCGGCGCTCGAGATCACGGGAAAGTGCCACTGTGGATGAGAATTTATATATGGATTCTTAAAAGACGTAAAGGATATCGTAGACAAAATGAATTACATGTAGGTTGTTATAAAATAATATACTCTTACGATATGTGACATCTATGATTAGCTTATAGATGCTGTCGGCTCACATCAATGCGATTAAAATGCCCGACAATTGAAGACCACGAGGTAAACAGGTGGATTAAAATTATAATCACTCTTATTGGATTGATGAATAGTCCGACAAAGGAAAAGCAATGAATTCTGTTTAAGATTAGATTGATGAATTGTCCGACAAAGGATTAAGTCAATCAATCAAGACGGATTAAGTAGTTAATCAAGGTAGGTTTATTGACGGTATAACACGATAAATACGTTGATCACTTAATTACTTAATCAATCCTGCCTATTGTCAACGATAATCGGGTTGAGTGGTAGTTATACTCTCAGTACACTATATTAATTTTGGAATTTTGAATATTATTCACTATGTCTTGATGTCCGATTGGGCATATTCCCGGTCGGACAATATTGTACGTTTGGAAAAAACATTCGGACAAGTCCGGAATATACGGGCGAAATCCCAACTCTGGTCAAAAGGCACATAATAATAATGTAATATGAATGTATATAAACTGATTTACATTCAGTCAATTCTGTTTTTACTGTATTTTCTAACTTGATATGTTCGGTGAAATACGCCAGACTTCTCAATTGAATGGCAATCTCTTGTGTCTGGTTATTCCAGTCTATGATAGAATTTATTATGAATGCTCTCTAGACTAGATAAGAATATGGAGTCACCACGGAATATGTCTAGCCTTGTTCTTCGAGTCCCTTGTTATGAATGGCGCTGAAACGCATCATGGTACACGATTTGTGTACCATTGGTAAAATGTTTATTTTGTCTAAAATATTAGATATCAGAAGCCCATATTTTCCCAGTAAGATCACAACGTCAATGTTGATTTAAATTGACAAATAATTGACAAATGTTGATATTTGGGTGATATTGAGTTAGGGACTTAGCTACCTTAACTGAAAGATTGACAGTTCCAGTGGAGGACAAGTACGTATATAAGTGAAAGACGAGCAAGAATATTTAGTCAATTTTCAAGGGTCATACTTTGTTAAGGTTAAAATAGTCCAAACTAGAATAATGAATAAACAACATATAAATAGAATCAATTTAGAATGAAGGTATTCACAAGTGCATATTTACTTAAAATAGGTTAAATTTTCTAGCATTAATTTCTGGACTATTCTTTTGACAAACATATATTATGTGGGTGTAATAAAACATACACTGTCAGTTTAATGTTTTTACAGCGGAAACGGTAGACCCAAAAAATATGCATT
Organism: Patella caerulea; assembly: GCA_036850965.1. Classification (NCBI taxonomy): domain Eukaryota; kingdom Metazoa; phylum Mollusca; class Gastropoda; family Patellidae; genus Patella; species Patella caerulea. The sequence goes on along the minus strand of JAZGQO010000007.1, from coordinate 50,117,789 downwards.
TAATTGAATCTTAGTTTTCTTTATGTTTTATTTTAAACATTTAAGGGACATTAATTAAATTGTCTGAAATCTATAACAAAATAATATTCTAAATATAAATCCTTTGAATAAAAATAAAATAGAGTTTGTTGACATTTTACGTTTCAGCATGCACCCAGGCAAATGAAGATGAGCATGTATGACATGCAGTGTGCTATAACTTAAGATAAATTTTGCCGGGAAAGAGACTCTTTTTTTTACGATTTTTATCTTTCATAGGGATCCTTAATGTGCTGCCAATGCTATACATGGGGCCTCAGTTTGTTGTACCATCAGAAGGACTGCTTTTCCTCGCCAGGTCTTTCATCTTGTTTAACTCTTAGCTATGTTTGCACCATCAGTAGGACGAGATACTTTTCCTTGCCATGTCTTTCATCTCGTTTAACTCTTAGTTAACCCAAGTCGACTTTTGTTGACACCTAGAATGCTGCCGTTAAGTACACACACAACGACTTATATCGACAAAACTAGTTAGCCGAATGCAATGTTCCTAATGTAATGAGAGTTACTTCCCTTATAAATAAACAGAAAACCATCACTCATTTATTTACCCCCTGTTTGACATTTAAAAATGGTACTGTTTCTTCTTGAAAAGCTAAACTAAAACGGTGATATTTTCTAGGACTACGACAAAATGTTATCCTAATCACAGAATTATGATGACGTTTTTATGACATCGAACTTCTGAGTCACTCCTAGCTGTATGTTGACATGTTTATCAGTATTTGATCTGATCCTCCATGGTCAATGAACAATTTGGGGCTGACAAACACAATTTACAAGCACAATTTATTCAATCAAAATAAGATCAATCCAAAAGATGTTGCTCTATTTGTAAATTCAATTTTTCTCTTTAAAATCAGTTTCAAAGCACAGAAAGACTCATTTTTTAAAAAGTTTAAATTATGCAAACGACAACCAATAGAAATGAAATATGTTATACCTGTAACTTGCGTACTCTAAGAACACTTTTAACACTTCCAGCATAGCTCTTCTTGTTTATATCTAGACTGTCATCTTCCTTTTCTCCTTTCTTCTGCCATTCAAGATTCCTAGATGCTTTAGTTTTACCCTTGAAAAGGAACATTTCCCAAAATTTATAAAACATTTGGATTACTTCAGCTTAGCAAGGAACAGACAAATTTGAAACAAATCATCATCATCGTCATTGTCTTCATCATCATCATCATCAATCATCAAAATCCATCATCAATATTATCCATCATCATCACCATTATCTCACATAAATCAATTTTTAAATCAAAAATCTATTTTTATCAATCCATGGTGTTTTATACCTTATTCATGGTATATCAATTTTTAGACTACCGGTAACAAAATCTATCAGTCCATTGTTGAGGGCTTGTAACCATGATTGAAACAACTGCCTACTACGTACTCAAGTAGTGAAATGAAAATATGTCTGCCATACATTTCATCTCCTTGTTTCCTTATATATTTCTTCAAATTGGACTACTTGAGTGCAACAAAAAAGTATGCTTACCAATAAATCAACTGTCTGTACAAGGCGTGGTCTAATATCTAACGCCTTATCATCGTCTTCTACAGGTTCTTCATTTCTAATAATACTTCTTTCATTCTTTGTTGATCTATAAACAACAACAACAACATCATTTATCTTTAACAATAACCGTTTACTGATTCAAGTATATAACAAAAACAACAACAACAATACTTAGCATTCGTTCATCAAAACAAAATATATACATGTAGTAATCAATCAAGGAAATTTGATTAAATAAGAATGAATGAATGAATGAAAAGTGGTTTAAGATCATACTTTTCGACACCAACCGGACTAATGAAGATAGGAATACGCCATACAGTGTGCTATAAGGGAAATTTTGTCTGGACAGGATCTGTATTCGAACTGTCAAGGGTTCTGTTTTCCGATCCATCCAGGCCCTCTTTCCTGCCCCCCTGATAAGAAGAATTCATGCAGGAATATCCTGGGGAGCTTTGTCTGTCAACACTAGGATAGAACTCCAGACCTCCTAGTTAGTGAGCCGGGACTTTTTTGCCCTGAGTCACCACGTCTCCTAAATGAATTACAATGTAAATAAAAAGAAATGGTGTTTAACATTCTGTTCTGCTCCAACTGGGCTAATGAAGACAGACATACGCCATACAGTGTGCTACGACCTATTCATGTATCAAATTCCAACTGTCAAGGGATCTTTTATGTGCCCGCCCCTGTGTACACAGGACCTCAGTTTTTCATTCCAGCTGAACAACATGACAGCTGTCCTTGTCATGCCCTCTGTCTGTCCTGCACCACTGACAAGTGGAAACCATGGCAGAATATCTTGATGAATTTTCTCGGCCAACACTGGGATCGAACCAGCGACCTCTAGGCTAGTGAGCCAACATATTACTCACTTAGCCACTGTGGCTCGACATTGTATTTGTTTTGTCTTGTATATTCTAGGGTCAAAATAGCAAAATATTGTCTATGCACAGTTGAAATAAAGATAATCCAACTGCCGAACCTAATTTTATTGGTCAAGTAACCCAAAAACACAGGTAGGGTCTATCTATTTGTGCCTAAAAGTAACATGAACATGTTTTTTTATGTAGGTCTACACACAAAAAAAAAATCAAGTACAGTTAATTCAGTTTAAGGCTCTTTGAAATGGAATGTTTCACAATTATTACAAATAAAAACATACATAAATAGCATAGTTTATATGGATATACAAATTTATGATTTATTAATTATTAAATGTTATAATACTTAACCATATATCTAGGACTCACCTATCTTCATCTGTTGTATTTGTATTCTGGCGTTCAGTATCTATAGGTATGTCATGTAAACTAGTCCGTAAAGTTCTTCTACGTGACCTTCGAGATGAATTACACCAGTCAAAACTTTTGTCTACAAACAAGACATATATTATCCTTGAATGACATTTAGAAGTAGAGGTATACTTCATAATAACAACTTTATGGATTTACAAATTATTGGTTTATTACATGCAACGTTTCAGGTATCTTTATCAAGCATTACATCATGGGGGGTGGAGGGTCAAATGATTAGCATGTGCATGCTGTATCATAAGGCATAAGGTTCGTCATCGAGGCAACTGACATGATTTGGATTCCCTGGTTGTATGTGACACGTGTTTTCTCCCAGTTCTCCGGTTTCCTCCCACTGCTAAAGACCCCTCTCTATATTGCCTTGCTTACTGTCTACGGGAGGGGGGAATGGCCTAGTGGTCTAGAGTGCGCGCTTCGACCTCTAGCTGGCCTGTCACCTCTGGCTTGCGGCTGTGGTTTAGAGCCCTGGTGTGAGCATACGTGGCATGGAGATCGGGGCACCTTTTCAACCTCGTGGGTTTCCTCCAGGCACTCCGGTTCCCTCCCACTGTTAAAGACCCCTACGCGCTAGCGAATTATTGAAATAAAATTAAACCATATGTTAGTCCCGAAATGACTAGTTTGTGTTGAGTGTACTTAAACCCCATTTCTCTCTCTCTCTCTTCAGATTTAGAGTAAGGGGACACTACTCTTTTTTTTACACTTGGTGACAGGCCACTATTAATCAATTTCACAGTTTTAATGTGAATTCTAGTCTCTTTCAATGACTTAAACTATTCCCCAAATTTCCATTGTTTTGAATACTTTCCACCACAAAGCAACTCCTGGTCTTTTCCAGAGAGAGAGAGAGAGAGAGAGAGAGAGAGAGAGAGAGAGAGAGAGAGTCTGACTATTGGATAATAACATTCCTTTAAATCAAAACAGGGAAGTATTTATCTCCTAAATAGATATATTATAAAGAAAAGAAGTCCTGTTGTTCTTACTTGTATCATCTATGGGAGGTAAAATGGTGTACTCATTCATAAAAGGTTCTAAATCTTCTTCTGACATGGCTTCATCACCACTGTCATCTTCATGTATTCTGATTCTTCCAAGTAACTTAGTTAGTTCTTCTTGCTTGCGTATTCGAGATAATGTTCCTCTACGAAGTTTTAATTCAGCTGACAATAGGAAATTAAAAACAGAGAGATGTTATTCTAAAATATACAAATAATTAAATGTCTGCTATGCGGGAACATTAAAAAGAACCATATATATAATTTTGGTTTCATCAAAATCGAATGAAAATTGTGACCTCCAGAGGGTCTAAAACCTTGATGTACCAACTTTTACAATATTTGCATACGCTGGATGCTCTTTTGTTGGGCAGATATGGTCTAATTTTTAAGAAATTCAAATTCAACCATCATTACGATATAACTATAATAAAGTCAAACCTTTTTTTTAATCAGATAAAAAATTGTGACCTCTAGAGGGACCACAAGCAAAAAATGTGATTCTTCGTACAATCAGGGGCTATAATCCAGGAAGTTACAGTCCTTAACCCGCAAATACCAAAAGGAACTAAGTTCTTCAGGAAATTAACCTATAGTTCAAGTTTCCTTAGAAACGAATAAAAATTGCTACTGGTAGAGTATTCACAAACAAAATGTGAATGGACCAATGGACACACTGATAGACTGGGGTCACCATTATTATAGTCTTGATAAGTTTGATTTTCTGGATTACTGTCTTTGAAATATTTTTGGAGGATTTGTTTTCTTTTCTACAACAACTACATGTATATCCCCCCCCCCCTTGTCATACAGGGATTCTTCACCAATTTTGTATTTTTAAATAATAAAAGAATGTATCATATATGGGTTACTTACTCATCATACTATGTCTACGTTTAACTGGCCTTGCTTCAACTAAAAACAAAATACAATTTATATTTATCAATTTATACTATCTCACCAGGTAAAGGAATGTGATAGGAATTTTTTTCAGCAATAGGCGCTACTGAGCTTCTCCGGATCTGATGATAGTCCTGTGACGTGACTCATTTTCAGCTACATTCTCGTAGCTAGTCTTGGGCATATAATACTGTAATTAATAGTATTTCTCTGATATATATTTTCCCAGATGAAGCATGAAAATCAATTGGGGGTGGAAGAAGACAAGGAGTGTACCATGTTTTTAGTGCCCAATTATCATTCTTCATCACTATAAATGGTAGAATGTTCCGTACCATCATCGTCACCGTGGCTCGTACTGGTAGGAAAAAACATTTCAGACGAAATCAATATCTGTCAATCTGTCGACAATCTGTCAATTTCTGCCCATGCCATATTGCAATATACAATGACTGCAATAGGAGTGTCGACCAGTGATAGGAGTTCACCCGTATATTAAGGACATATCCTGCTACAGGAAAGTCCACTCTTACGTCATGTTACATGATTTAGCTTCAGCTCATATTAATTGTCGGGTGTTTCCGTAATTGCAGAAATTCGAAAGTGCTTTTGAAAGTTATTTGTTACTAAAACTTTTTTTTAAAAAAAAATAATAATTTGAAATGCATTACACAATGAACTTAGTAAGTAATAAAATTAAATCTTTACTTTAGCATTTTCCTTTAATTACAATGTTTAATATGATATTATAATAATTCAGTGAATAATGACTCCAGATATATTAATTGAAATATTTAAAAATATGATATGATCTTTAGTTACAAAATCTACAGAGAAATATCAATTAATTAAAATGTCTAATATTATATTATCATTTTTTCTACTCATTATAATACATTTTTTATTGATGAACGACTACAGAGATATACTAATTAATTAAAATGTCAATTCAAGTTAGTTCATATAATGTATTCTTACCTTGTTCAGCAGTATTTATTATATCTTGTATAATATCTTCTGAAATAAAAAACAAAATAAATAAATTATACAATAGATTCTGTAAAACAAAATAACAACATCCAGAAACGAAATTTGATTATAATTTTTCATTTGAATTACAAATAGCACAAGCAAGTAACCTGAGTTCTCATTTCAGTCCCATTTGCCAAAGTAAAAATCATGCAAGGTATTTTCTTAAACAGAACATGGCATCTTTTTGTGAGTGAGACACTGTTATTTTTAGTCAAACAATAATAATTATACAAAAATCCATAAAAGCATTTTTTTCACGGTTTGTCAGCTTGAAATACCAGAAGGCCACTAATCACTTTCCTTAGTTAACTGAGACAAAGATTAAGGTTGAAAAGTGCTTTATTAATTAATTTTTTATTAATTGAAACCTACTCATTGATAGAAATAAGTTATCCATTAAAAATTAAAGTGACATTATGGAAGATTATTACAAAACAGATAATGTAAAAGGGACATGCTGAAAATTTCAGTCAAATTACTTCACTCTGAGCTGCAAAATACCTGTACTCATTTGCATGTCATTCTAGCCCCGATTCTCATCGGTACCTTTGTAGTATAAAATGATCAACAGCCGTTGAAATGCAGATGGGATTAACATCTGTTGAAAAAAGGACCCATCTAATGGCATTGAGAGTTGATTATGGTCGTGTCATGTTTATAAATGTCTAATTTAAGGCCTAAAGAAAGATCTGCAATAGGCAGATATTTGAATAATGTATGTTTAATAGAGCTTTAGTTAGTGACAGGATTGAACAACTTTAATAATATTTTGACCAATATATAAGCAAGACAACCTTTTTATATTGTGTATAATTTAATAGTCTATATTTACCTTTTAGTCTGGGGGGTCACGTGGCTTAATAGGGGGTGGGACACTGGCTTGCTTGCCTGGAAATTGAGTGTTTGATCCCTGCATTGGCTGAGAAAGTACATCCAGATTTTCTGACATGGTTCTCCATTGTCAGTCATGCAGAACTAGGGGGCGGACAAGGACAACTGTTTAGTCATTTGGATTGGTTGAAAAACTGAGGTCCAGTGTACAAATTGGCTTGCAAGTAACAGATCCCTTGACAGATGGAATTCCATATAAGTGCTGCTGTATGGGCAAAAATTCTCTCACACTGTATGATGTATGCCCATATTCATTAGCCCAGATAAACCTAATTTCATTTCATTTCCTTTTAGTCAGGAATATTGAGGATTTGTACAGGTAATAATTTGTCTTGACAAATACAATCTAAAGCCTCCAACCCATGGATGTGTCAATATTCTTCGTAACCTCTTGTGCCACCACATAGTCTCCCAAATAAATATCTACGCCAGGGAAAAGAACGCGTATGTGTGACCGACAAAAGCTCAACTCATTTCAGACAGATTTGTATGAAATCATTACCTTAGTTTCACTCACAATCAGCCAAGTAATTAGTTACCTTTTGGAAGATTTCTTTGGTTTAACAGACTGGCCTTCATTATAAGTACTAAATGATAGAGTTCTTGATAAGCTAGTTTCCAATCAACTAGCATACTCTTAGAGTTAGTTTGTAATACCAAATTAGGTATATTACGGATACCTTCCTCTTCTCCTAAAATAAATACATTCAATAAAATGAATAGTTTCCATTTTTTTCTAGATCATGTATCATTTGAACAGGGCAGTGGTTATTAGTATTCCATTCTATGGCCATAACTACCACAGAAGATCCAATGTGGGGGGTCAGATGGCCAGATGCTTAGCTGCTAAAGATCCCTACACACAAGTGAATATTTGCAAGAAATACTAAACCATATTTTAGTCCCGAAATGACCTAGTTTGTGTTAAGTGGATGTTAAACCTCATTGTCTCTCTCTCGGATCCGATGTGTACTACATATCCTAAATATCATAGTATTTTCTACTAATTTTCATATTGTCTTCAATGCATACTACATGTATTAATTATCATGCTGTCTTAAACATATATTATGATATTGTAATAAGTTATTACCATAGTGTCTTTAAAATATATTATATGCACTAATTATTATATGGTGTCCTTACTACCATAGTGTCTTTAAAATATATCATATGGTGTCTTCATTATGTGTTATATGTACTTATAATCACCATATCATGTCTTCAATATACATTATATGCACTATTTTCCATGGTATCCCCAATATATATCATATGCCCTAATTACCATGGTGTCTTCAATATATTTTATATGCACTAATTTCCATGGTGACCCAAATATATATCATAGTACTAATTATATGGTGTCTTCAATACGCATTAAACACACTAATTACCAATATCAATATTAATAGTACTAATTACCATGGTGTCTTCAATGTCTTACTAATTTAAAGACTGTATATCCTTCTTTTACTACTATTAAATTGGTTAACCATTTACAATTGTTTCAGTGTATTATAATATCAGAAATATTTGGACATTATGGACATAAATTATTGATCAGAAAAGGTTTTAAAGGGAAAATGAAACTAAACTAAATTGTAAATTTGACATACCCATTTCTAGGCATTTGAACATCCAGAGGTCCTCTGATGTACATAGATATCTCCATCTTCTACAAACCTATTTTTGATAAAATTTCAAATAATGAATCGATACATACTGATTATATATATGAAAACATACATATGTATTGATAACACTTGACTAACTCTGGCTATATTACAAATAATGAAATGGGAATGGGATTTAACATCCTACTATTCTGCTACAACTGGACTAATGAAGATGGGAAGATGGCTCTGACAGCGGCGCTACAGTCTACTCTTACCAGTATATCAAATTCCAAATAAGCAGTCTGAAATGAATCACTACTTATTATATTCTGTTATTACTTAACAACACTATTTTTGGAAAGTAAACACTCAATATAATCTAGACAGATCATTTTAAAGTTTCTGCAGATTCTCAACAAATTTTAAACAATATGTCAACAATAGTTTCAAATTAAACACCCTGCTTAAATAGCACAACTGCATGATACCTAAGTTGTAGTGTATATTAATAAATACAAATGGACTATAATTCAAATAGTATATATAAATATTATAATAATAACATTCGTACCTGAGAGGTTCTACAAATATCACGGGGTGGTAAAAACGAGAAAACATTCAATAATAATTTATCACACAATCTATTTATATCTTTCTCATCTTCCAATCTAAAAATAGAAATAACAACAAGAATTGATCTATTTATTTTATATCTTTAGAGAAAAGAGTAGGACGTTAAACCTCATTTCCTCTCATTTCTTTGGATAAAAAAGAAACTCTTTTAAAATAAAAAAATGCAATTCTGAATACTTTTAAGTATTTGCAAAATAATCTGACATTTTTGTTAAGAAACAATATTTTATTTCATTTGAAATTAGATTGAGAAACAGGCTAGGACTTTAATTGTTGACACCTTTCCAGATACCGTACCTTTGGTGGATATGATCTAGCAAGTCACTCAATATCATTGGATTAGAGATTTTCATTATGGCTTTTAATAATCCAATCTTCTCAAAGTCTTCCCAATCCTGCATCCACTATAACACAGTAACAAAAGAAAGATTCAAAAATGATATCACCCAATTACATGAAATCCTCCAGGCTAATGAAGACGGACATAATTATGCATTGCAGTGTGCTGTGAATGAAATTTTGCAAGGGCAGCAAATTACGGTGACTCTTTTACGTGTACACAGACCACAGGTTTTTGTCCCATCTAAACAACTATACTGCACGGCCACATAATAATAGACAGCTATCGTTATAATAAACCTAATGAATGTTATCCATAAAGCTGTCTGTTATATATATTCCTTTCACTAAATGCCTTTTAAAGATGTAATACACAGCCACTTTGAAAATAATAATGTTGATGTGGTCATCACTCAATAACTAGGAAGGTATCTAAATTCTCTTTGTCAGCTTACAAGAAATATACTTTTAAAATATATTGTATTAACAATATTTCATTGCACAAAAGTAATAGCTTCAACTTATAAAATATTGAATTATTTAAACAACTCACCATCCATACATGACAAAGCTGATCCTTGAAGTTATCAACAAGTTCTAGACGCTTAGCTTTCAAAAAATGTTTACCCTCCGAAGGGGTGACTGGCCAGAATTTAATATGCTTGTAGAATTTAGGCAAGGTAACTGGTAATTCATCTGTTGTTGTAATAGACAATGGTAGAGCCATGTCGCTTATTTCTCTCTGTAATTTACCTGTAAGATGAAAACATACATGAAGATTAGAATCTAGAAGTTATAGGAAAATGTATTATACCATTCTAGGAATATTCTTAAATTATTAGACTAAATAGAATGTAAATTCTTGGTAAGCATATTGAATAGGGAATATGATAAATATCTTTTAACATGTATAAGTTCTGTTCTATTTAATTTCAAGTACAGTATTATGTTACCTACTCTGGCTGAATGCTTATTACTTCAAATATGGCACAAAACAAGTACTGGGTACAAAAATGATTTGTTTTTTTTTATTATGCCATCAAATTTATCATCAAAATTGACTTTATTTCTATCACATTAAATTGTGAAAGCTGATCAGATATGCACAACTATTGCTGATTTTTAGTTGCTAACAAGTAGTATTGCTTTGTTCAGTCCATTACTTTCCAATACTTTGGGATACAACTACTCTGCACAGCCACATAATGACAGACAGCTATGATGATGTTAGAATAAACCTAGTGAACGTTATCCATAAAGCTGTCTGTTTTTATATATTCCTTTCAATAATTAAATGCCTTTTAAAGATGTAATACACAGCCGCCTTGAAAATTATGATGTTGATGTGGTCATCACTCAATAACTACTGTGTCTTATTTAGAAAAAGGTAGTTGATGATACATGCAGGTAGGCACTCATTAAAAAAAACAATTACAATACCATACCTAATTTATTGACTTTCTCTTTTTCAAAGAAATCCAATGTATCCACAGGTGAAAAGCTGAAGCTTCCAGTTCTACCATTGTTGGAAGATGTATTTCCTTCGGCTTCTGTTTTCTTGATTTTAGCTGAACTTGGATTATATTCTAAAGTCTCTCCCATAAACTCAAATGAAAAAGACACACTATTGTCTGTACTCACTCTCTGACTAGAACAAAGTCCATCTGCTGATGGAACTGGACTAAACAAATGACTATCCGATTTTAAATTTGATTTAGCTACGGAAATGTCACAAACTGGAGATATGACACAGCTGTTCACCGACAGTGACACCTTCTCTTTTTCTATTTTATGAACATCAGCTTCTAAAGTTCCATTTTTATTTCCATATGCTGAAGGATACAAACTGTTTAAAGATGACTGAACAATATTTGAACTTAGACTTTCGGCATAATTTTCTACACTGAATTCTTTTTTCTGGTTTTCTTTTTCAAACGACTTCTTGCTCACTTTCTTTTTATTTGAATCTAATTCTTGACAATTCTTATTTTGATTGTCTGCCTTTGAATTTTGAGCTACATGTACTTCGATTGACGTTTTTAAATCAGGTTTCTTTTTAATTTTAAGAGATTTCTTTTTCTTGAATGATAATTTCTTTGGTTTTTCTTTGGAAGCTGAGACATCTGATTTAACATAAAGAGATGGATAGATATGTTTAGAAGCCGTAAAATAATCTCTGTGACGTACAGGTTCAAGGGAAGTTGCCAAAATATCCAGTTGCCGACCTGAACATCTGAAAAATAGAAAACACACACAAAAATCATAACAACACATTTTAAAAACGGAAAAAGGGTTTAACAACCCTGTGGGCTAATGAAGACAGACATGTTCTATAACAGAAATTTGGCACAGACAGCTTGTATTTTCTTCTTTGTAATTATCTTCATTTCAAAGTATGAAAACATAAATTAAACCTCAAATTCTTGATATGGATTTCCCTTAAGTTTTTAAGACAAATGAAGTAATTTTCAAGAATTGGTGGTCCTACAGAGTTTTAAGCAATAATAAATGAAGTAGATGTGCTGTGTTTCAAGGCACTGCATGCAATGAAGATATGTTATAAGTTTACATGAATCTGATCATTAACTGATAATAAGAGTGTCTACTATAACTAGCAGAATCTGCAACAAAATCCTTTCATTTTTTCATCATTTATTGATGTACATGTACAATGTAATTAATTTATCATTACATCCACAGTGTAAGAATACAGACCTATGGCTTTAATATGGCACTTTTTTAATTTATCTATATTTTCTGAGAAACAATAAGATACTATACATTTGTTGTCATAAAATCTAATTAATATCATCTCTACATGTAACATGAATAACATTAATGGTACAAGCATCCAATTGTCCATAAGCCTACCTGTTTGATATCCCTGAAAGTGCTAATTTTTGTTGCCATGATTTCCATGTTTCAAACCATTCACATATTTTATTGTAAATTTGTTGATTGTTTAATTGGGAGACATTCCGTTCACTCAATCTCCCTGTCTCTTGTTCCACAGGCGGAAGGTGAGCCACACCCTCAAAATTACCGTATCTCAATCCTTTAGCTGGCTGTAAAGAAAACTCCCTAGTACTCAGAATGGGTACAATAGTTGACGGCATTTTGAATCTGTAAATAAATATTCATAAATAAATAAATAAATATCATAATTTCCATAATGAAACACATCAAAAATCAGTGACAGGGACTGCATGTGTGTGTGTGAAATAGCTTTATTTAATGATCATTTCGACAGAGGCTAGATATATCATACTATGCTTTATTATACCATGCGTGTAATTAATGCTTCTGTACAAATAACACAGTCCTCTACTAAAGAAATTTAATGTCATTAAATCTTAGACATGATTATTACCAGTACTGACTAAACAAATGTTTAGTAGTGTGAATAGATGTGTTATAAATTATACAGTTAGTCATTTATTAGCATGTGGGTAAGTAGTTATAAAAGTGGGCTAATACTAATACCCATTTAAATGCACAAATCTAACCAATTGTGATGAACATCTATGTATAGTTATCATTCTTTGGCCATGGTCTTGAATTCTTGTGACATAAGATCTACTTAATGACTACTGACTGATTACAAATAGTTGTAAATGATTAATACACATGTACATCAAATGAATGTAACAGTGATTGTTATATATCACCCTTATATCATACGTTTTTTTGTATTTCACTTCTAAATCAACCAAATCTTTAATTACACACTGCCAGGGCATAATTAAACTTTTATGGTGCCCCAGTCTGACTGAAAATATCATTGGGGGGTCCTCGCCTTTAGTTAAAAGGGAGTACATTCTGGATCATTATCCATCACATTCACAAAATGTCTGTATGCTAGATAAATTTATTTGGCACAAATATTTATTCTATCCAAATACAAGCAAACATCTTTGAAAACAGTCATTGTATTCAATGGCCTACTTTTGTCCAAAATGTCATATCAGAATTAGGTCAAGCTGTAATGCTTCACCACAAGTAAAAAGAAAGAAAAAAGGGCAGAACCTATGATGAATTGTAACGTTATTGGTGATGGTCTTTTTTTTTTAAATGTGGATAGTACAATGTCTTTTGAGATTTGCATGTAGTAGGGCTGCAAGAGAGAACTTTTTTATTGGTCGGGATAATTAGTTGTACAATGGGAGTTCATTTCAAACACACAGGTAAGTTTCTAATAACCAAAGTTAAGTAGCTTGTTCATAATCAAAGAAATCTGTTTTAAATTTACGATGGTTTAGACAGTAGCCGGCTTACTTTTTACTAATACTTGAGTTATAATAGGGCAAATGTTTATAATTATATAGTCACTTAGATTTCTATCTATTTACACTACTGTTATTGTTGTTAGTTTATCTTGTGATATTGCAGTCACGCTGTGTCACAGTGTGCCAAGTTATCAATATCATCCAAAATCTTCAACACAAATTATTTGTCAATTCAAAACAAATTTGATGCCGTGATCTTAAGGAAAAGGTGGCCTTCTGATATCCAATATTTAAGACAAAATAAACTTTTTACCATTAAATTGGTAATAGTACACGAATCGTGTACCATAATGCGTTTTACCCCCAGCTCTAGCAAGAGACTCAGGGATCGAGGCTAAACACATTGCACCAAATCAAATGTGCATGTAGACTGGAATAACTCTAGAAATTTGCATTCGATTGAGACTGCTGGCTTATTTCGCAGAACAGAACTGATTTGAAATAAGAGTAAAAATGGAAACCATTGAATGTAAATCAGTTAATACATTGTATACATTCATATTACAGTATTATGTGCATTACGACCCACTTTTGTCAATTTCTAGGTGCCAAGAGTTAACGATAAAAATTAGCTCCTTACTTTAAAATCAGCTGGCATTTATGTTTGATCCGACTCCTGTTACATTCTATCACTTTCACATTTAACCCCACCCAAAAAACAATCCCCCTTTTTTTTTATTGACCCTCACAATTTTTTTTTTTAATACCCCACTTTTACATTCAACCGGGGGTATCATTCCCCAGAAGTATTCTATTATTCTTTGGGATTAGGTATTAGCATTTGGTCATTGGTTGCAAGTAAATATATGTTCACCAATCTCCATCCATTGTCAGTGTCCATATAAATAAGAATGTATGGTTGATGTCACCCTTTCCTCAGTCTAGACACTATGGTTGTTCTCACTCCTTCCTGTACTGAGTTATGTAAAAGATCATATCAATCATAGATATAGAGGCACAACAATTCCAAAGTACAAGGGAGTCTGAACAACCACACCCACTCCACAACTTAGGCTTTACTGAGTGCTGGTACGTGGTGAGAGCCGGAGGCCCTCTCGCAGGCCCTTTATGGGTTAGGGTTAGGGTCAGGCATGTAAGATTAAAATCTATCAATTCAGGGTTAGGGTCGGGTAAGGTAACCTATATAAATACAGGGTTAGGGTCAGTCATGTCAGATTAAAACCTATAAATTCAGGGTCAGGGTTATGGTCAGGTATGTAAGATTAACGCATAAATTTAGGATTAGGGATTTAAGATTACAACGAATGGACAAGACAAAGTCTTCAATCACAATGTGTAGTCAGTAGTGTATCGCAAATTTCCCATTTTCCCTATGTAATAATAATCTATATAGATCTACGAGAAGAAGGAGTCAAAACAACCATAGTGCCACAAACATATATTTTTTGACAAAACACTGAAATTCAACTTGTTATCTACTTTCTGTGGTGGCACAACAATGAAATATTGCGACACAAAAATGGGAGTCACATCAAAAGATGATATGAATATGATGAATCGAATGTCGTTCAGTTTGGAAGTTTTCTACTTCTAGTTATTTTCATAAACTAGAAGTTTTCATCAGATTCATACTAATGATACTAGCTGCCCTAGTAGCTGGCCATTAGAGGGTCAACACAAGCTAACCTGTAATTGCAATACCATATTGCAAGTTTGTTCTTATTTACATCCGCTTCTACTTCGGACTCTTATTTTGGCTTTAACTTTATAAGTTATACTTTTATATCCGTACAAGTTAAAGACTTGTTGACAATATCAGCGAAGGTCCATTTGTTTACTTCCGTTCAGTGCGCCATCTTTGATCTCTAAGCTAACGGTATGATGGGAAATCAAGTTCATTTATCAAAACAATGGGTCCTAATTGGCTGATAACGATTGATCAAAACTATAATTAGACTAATTTGTGTACGAAGAATTAAAATTCACACGAGATTTTTACTGGTCTTGATTTTTTGTGCGAAGTAGACTTGATTATCCAAGCTACATTTTTACGCGCTGAAACAAACTGGACAATTTAGCGGGAAAATTAGAATGCAAAGTATTAGAACCGGATGTTTACAATTTTTTAACTTGTTTTGCTTTTTGAACGCGAAAGTTCTGTACTTATTTGAAGTGTCATTGATTGATTTTTAAGATGTCGTCTGCATCAGGTTTCAATTCGTCAGATGACGAAGGCGAAGTTGATCTGACCCCTTTTAAAACAGCATGGTATTTTATGAGCTTATATTAATTATATAGGCCTAAATTTTGTCTTGTAAAAAATTGTAAATTGTTTGTTGACTTTTTTTAAGTACGTACCCCGGTGTCGGTAAGTTTGCAAAAGTCTCCACTTGAGACTTACAGTACCCAGGTTTGATTCTACGACCATATGATTTATATAATATGGCATAATCATAATATCGCCGCAAACATTGCTGGTGACTTTCAAATGTACTTTTTGTGTTGAAAGATTTTGTGTGTAGTCTTTTGGACGGGACAACAAACCAGAATAATGGTAATTGCGTTAATCTTTGTCTGATGGCATATATCTTGGAGCAACAGTAAAAAAATGTCTTGTCTTTAATTACCTGGCTGGGGCTGGTACACATAATTTACGTTCCGTTAATAAGACAATGTCTTAGTCTTAATAAAAGTTAAAGACATA
Source organism: Patella caerulea (assembly GCA_036850965.1). Lineage (NCBI taxonomy): Eukaryota > Metazoa > Mollusca > Gastropoda > Patellidae > Patella > Patella caerulea. The sequence goes on along the minus strand of JAZGQO010000007.1, from coordinate 50,101,549 downwards.
CGTGTAACAAGCAATTTGAATTAGCAACGAGACGCATATCAAATCAAGTGAAATTGTAATAAAACAATTTGTTATTCACCAGACTGATTATTAATCTTTCCTTTTTTTTACACTTCAGGTTAGACCTTCAAGTTGAAGGATGTACAGAAAAACTTGGCATCTCTGCATTACCAGGTTAAATTATTTTTATAAATATAAAACTACCAAGTTTCCTGTGAGACATATTTAGACATATAAAAGTGTCGCATAATTTGAACATTTTTGCCTTATATTTATGCATCATAAAAAAAAACCAGTTATGATTCAACCTGCAGTGTTCTTTCTACTTCTACTTCCGTATAATGTTGAATCGATGTACAGAAACAATATATCAAATTGTGAGATACAAATCATGATGCATGACCCTTCAATTTTATACTGAACTATTTTATAAATTTGTCAGATTTCTGGTACAAAATGACTCGTGTGGGACTAGGGATCTACTTTCAAAATTTTGACTGTCTATTTTCATGTGTTTTTTTTTTTATGAACAATATTTTATTCTCTGAAAAGGATTGAGCAACAGGCTAGGCCTATATTACTTCTCTCCCAATTTTTCATAATGTAGGTTATGGAAACTTTGGAAATTGAATTCATTCATTATCATGTTTTATTGATGTTAATGCACCTTAGCTGTTTTTATACGCCCACATTTTCATGTGGACGTATTATGTCGTCGCCCCTGTCCGTCCGGACGTCCGTCCGTCCGTCCGGACGTCCACAATTTGTTTGTGGACTCTCTACAGGTCACAATTCTTATCCGATTTTGACGAAACTTGAAATATAGGTTTATCCCCAAAAGATCTCGGTTCCTTTCGATATTGGCATATATCGGATCAAAACTTCATGGATTATGGCCCCTGATTGTACGAAAAATCACGTTTTTAGCTTGTGGACCCTATAGAGGTCACAATTTTGAACCGATTTTGATGAAACTTGACATGCATGTTTGTAACCCAAAGATCTTGGTTCCTTTCGATATTTGCAGCTATCGGAATGTAATTTCCTGAATTATGGCCCCTGATTGTCTGAAAAATCACCCTTTTTAGCTTGTGGTCCCTCTGGAGGTCACAATTATTATTCGATTTAAAAAACCGTTTGATTATATCACCGTTACACCCTAAGGAAGGTTGAGTTCGAATTTCGGGAAAATCGGACGAAAATTGCCATACAAAATGGCCGCCGTTAGTACGCGAATACTGTTAAAAAATGGTATATCAAGGTTGTGGACCCTGTGGAGGTCACAATTTTGATTCGATTTTGATGAAACTTGAAATTCATGGTTATAACCCAAAGATCTTGCTTCCTTTCGATATTTTTGCATATCGGATCGTAACTTCCTGAATTATGGCCCCTGATTATACGCAAAATCGCCTTTTTTTTAGCTTGGAGGTCACAATTATTATTCGATTTAAAAAAACGTTTGATTATATCACCTTACACCCTAAGGAAGGTTGAGTTCGAATTTCGGGAAAATCAGACGAAAATTGCCATACAAAATGGCCGCCGTTTGTACGCGAATACTGTTAAAAAATGGTATATCAAGGTTGTGGACCCTGTGGAGGTCACAATTTTGATTCGATTGTGATGAAACTTGAAATTCAAGGTTATAACCCAAAGATCTTGCTTCCTTTCGATATTTGCGCATATCGGATCGTAACTTCCTGAATTATGGCCCCTGATTATACGCAAAATCGCCTTTTTTTTTAGCTTGGAGGTCACAATTATTATCCGATTTAAAAAAACGTTTGATTATATTACCGTTACACCGTAAGGAAGGTTGAGTTCGAATTTCGGGAAAATCAGACCAAAATTGCCATACAAAATGGCTACCGTTTGTACGTGAATACTGTTAAAAAATGGTATATCAAGGTTGTGGACCCTGTAAAGGTCACAATTTTAATTCGATTTTGATGAAACTTGAAATGCATGGTTATAACCCAAAGATCTTGGTTCCTTTCGGTATTTGCGCATATCGGATCGTAACTTCCTGAATTATTCGAATTTCGTGAAAATGGTACCAAAATTGCCGGACGAAATGGTCGCCGTTTGTACGCGAATAGTGTAAAGATATGGTATATCATGGTTGTTGACTCTGTACAGGTCACAATTCTTATCCGATTTTGACGAAAAGTCACATTTCTAGGTTGTGTACCGTCACACCATAATCATTGTCGACTTCGAATTTCATGAATATCAGACTGGAACTGACCAACAAAATGGCTGCTCCCAATACAGTATGAAATACAGGACTTAATGATGTAGGAAAAATCACTTTCCGTATTGCTTGTTCTCTATCCATCTCTCGAAAATGTGGGCGTATCCTGCCTGGCAGTGCCAGCCTATCTTTTATATTTAGTGTGGTCTATATAAATTATAAAAATGTGAATATAGTTGTATTGATTTATGTGTCTATTTTCTTTTAACAGGATGTAGATATAAAGATATATGGAGAAGTGTTACCAATGATTTAAGTAAGATTAAAGATGCAATGCATATTACTGTATGATTTAGATAAAAGTGGGTCATTCAATAGTTCAAAAATGGACAATGAATTGGAAATTTTAGTCAAGTTACTATATTTGAACAAAGTTATGAGTGTTTAAAGTTTTGATGAGTAAAAGTATCATTGTCATGATATGGTAATAATTATATGATGAGATGCTCTAATCCAATCAATATTTCAGCCAGAGATTTTGAGATTGACTTGTCATGTGAATTAATGTCTAAATTTCTAAATTATGATTTATATAAAATTATAAAATGTGAAGAATACCATGCCCCCCCCCCCCAAAAAAAAATCTGTAATAGGCAGGTTTAGCCTTTATAATGTACATGTATCTTTAACGTAGCAATATATTTAAATGCAAGTTGGTGTAATTTGTTGTGGTACGATTGATGAGCCTGTAATGATGCTAGTTTTCAAATGTACATTTTATATTTTAATTTTTTCAAATTAAGCCCTATTTTCAATAACTTTGGTTTACTGTAAATCAAGCATTATCAGTCTTTTTAATCCAGTGGTAACATTATTATATGAAGTCAATTAATTGTGTTTCTGTTTTTGTTTAGAATGCATGAAAGAAGAAGGAGTAAAAGAAGTTTTTTGTTTATGCACAAAGGGTGAACTACATAAATATCGGGTAACCAGTTTGTTACAAGATTATTCAACATTTGATGTTAATGTACATCATTACCCATTCCCTGATGGTCAAACAGCTTCACTCCCCAATCTCATCAAAATGTTAGAGGAATTAAAAATCAATGTCTTAAATGGGAAGAAATCGCTTGTTCAGTAAGTATTTGAAGCATCCCTGGTAGGATTTCCTTATTTTGCATTTCAAATTGCTGGCTGTACCAAATATTGTATTTTTTTTACCTGGAAGTTATTTTCTGTTACTTTTGATATTTATTTTATGTACATAAGTGTAGTTTTTATACGCCCACATTTTCATGTGGACGTATTATGTCGTCGCCCCTGTCCGTCCGGACGTCCGTCCGTCCGTCCGTCCGTCCACAATTTGTTTGTGGACTCTCTACAGGTCACAATTCTTATCCGATTTTGACGAAACTTGAAATATAGGTTTATCCCCAAAAGATCTCGGCTGCTTTCGATATTGGCATGTATCGGATCAAAACTTCATGGATTATGGCCCCTGATTGTACGAAAAATCACGTTTTTAGCTTGTGGACCCTATAGAGGTCACAATTTTGAACCGATTTTGATGAAACTTGACATGCATGTTTGTAACCCAAAGATCTTGGTTCCTTTCGATATTTGCGGCTATCGGAATGTAATTTCCTGGATTATGGCCCCTGATTGTCCGAAAAATCACCCTTTTTAGCTTGTGGTCCCTCTGGAGGTCACAATTATTATTCGATTTAAAAAACCGTTTGATTATATCACGGTTACACCCTAAGGAAGGTTGAGTTCGAATTTATGGAAACCGGACGAAAATTGACATACAAAATGGCCGCCGTTTGTACGCGAATACTGTTAAAAAATGGTATATCAAGGTTGTGGACCCTGTGGAGGTCACAATTTTGATTCGATTTTGATGAAACTTGAAATTCATGGTTATAACCCAAAGATCTTGCTTCCTTTCGATATTTGCGCATATAGGATCGTAACTTCCTGAATTATGGCCCCTGATTATACGCAAAATCGCCTTTTTTTTAGCTTGGAGGTCACAATTATTATTCGATTTAAAAAAACGTTTGATTATATTACCGTCACACCCTAAGGAAGGTTGAGTTCGAATTTCGGGAAAATCGGACGAAAATTGCCATACAAAATGGCCGCCGTTTGTACGCGAGTACTGTTAAAAAATGGTATATCAAGGTTGTGGACCCTGTAAAGGTCACAATTTTAATTCGATTTTGATGAAACTTGAAATTCATCGTTATAACCCAAAGATCATGGTTCTTTTCAATATTTGCGCATATCGGATCGTAACTTCCTGAATTATGGCCCCTGGTTATACGCAAAATCCCCCTTTCTTTAGCTTGTGGTCCATCTGGAGGTCACAATTATTATCCAATTTAAAAAAACGTTTGATTATATCACCGTTACACTGTAAGGAAGGTTGAGTTTGAATTTCGGGAAAATCGGACCAAAATTGACAGACAAAATGGCCGCCGTTTGTACGCGAATACTGTTATCAAAATGATATATCATGGTTGTGGACCCTGTATATGTCACAATTTTAATTCGATTTTGATGAGGAAGGTTGAGTTCCAATTTCGTGAAAATCGTACCAAAATTGCCGGAAGAAATGGTCGCCGTTTGTACGCGAATAGTGTAAAAATATGGCATATCATGGTTGTGGACTCGCTACAGGTCACAATTCTTATCCGATTTTGATGAAAAGTCACATTTCTAGGTTGTGTACCGTCACACCATAATCATTGTCGGTTTCGAGTTTCATTAATATCAGACTGGAACTGACCAACTAAATGGCTGCTCCCAATACAGTATGAAATACAGGACTTAAAGATGTAGGAAAAATCACTTTCGGTATTGCTTGTTCTCTGTCCATCTCTCGAAAATGTGGGCGTATCCTGCCTGGCAGTGCCAGCCTATCTTATAAAATGTAAGGCATTGTAGCTTTTCCAAATTGTCCATGAGTGTGATAGGACTACGACGAATGTACAAGAAATTTATGTCCGTTTTCTTGGCTTATCTGTTCAATACCAAGATCTGTTTAAATCAAAATCGGTTTCAATCAGTACAGAATTTGTATAGAACAAACAATACTTTGATCTGTTTGTATGGGTGCCACTGCCCTGGCCAATGGCTGGAATTTTTTTCTTAATATGAGGCACACATTTAAATACATGTAACTACTTATGGCAATTAAACAAAAAAAAAGCCCACAAAAATGTACTTACTAACCATAAAGTCTCAAAACTATCAAAAAAAAATTATGGAATTTAGAGTGGTACTCGGTCATTTATAAGTTGAAATCTTCATATTATTTCCAGGTTGTTCAATATTAATAGCTAAAAAAGGGACATAACTCAGATTCTCTCCCTACTGACTTCAGTGTTAAAATCATACCATTCATTGGTTAGAACACTTTAATGAATATTTTCATACCAAAACGACAAAGAACATAATTATGGGATAAAAATCTTGAAGAGGGTTGAATAACTCTATTGTTTTCCTATGCAAAGTCAAAGGTAGGGCTATCGATAAGTTGTGACTTTGTGACATAATTTTCGAAGGTAATTTTCCTATTACATGTCAGTTTAACTGCTAACCAAAATTGTAAATATTTAACAAAATCTGGCAGAGCATGTAAATTCAAGGTTTATCATTTCTACACCAAAAAGCCACCCAAAACTGCTACACAGTCAAATAGCAGGAAACAGAAAAAGAGATCTATATAAACAAGTTAACTACAAATTGTTTAAATGGCATTTAGTAATTGAACTTGAATTGTATTCCATAGAATTGTGACATGTAGAAGTCAGCTACAATTGTATGTAGTAATATAAGAGGAAAGATTTACCATTTCCAGTCAAGTTGTCTGAATTTTCAAACACTCCATAGTTTAAGTAACATTGCACTGACCTTAGAAGCTTGTTAATAAATTACACACTTATCCAATTTGGTTAAGAATAGAAAATCTGAATAGCAGTGCACACTTTGTACTGCAATGAATAATACTAATAAAGTTGCAGATAGGTTTTTCTTAATTATATCTTTTGGTTATTTTGAAAAGAAACTGTTACAAAACTCAACCCTTTTCAGACTGTGAACATCTAGTTACTTAATTAATAAGGCGTTATAATATTTATTGCAGTTGTTATGGTGGATTAGGCAGATCATGTTTAGGTGAGAACAACATATACATTGATCGTAAACTCTCCTAATATATATTGATTAATAATGTTTATGACATAAATACGTATACAAATAAAAACAACAAGAAGTATTTTTTATAGTTTGTTAACTATATAATATACAACAGTTACATAATCCATTACCAATATAATTATATATACAATGATAGTTATATAATCCGTTACCAATATAAATATATATACAATTTATTTCTGTGTGTGTTTATTAAATTTAGTATTTCAGTGACCATCAGTTCAGTATTATTTTTATGTAGTCAGATAATTCTCATAAACCTGTTGGGAGCCATAGTGGCTCGGTGCATAAAGCAGTAGCTCACTCAGCAGAAGGTTCAGGAATTTTCTAAGCTCGTTTCACCCTGTCAGTGGTGCAGAATCAAGGACCTTGCAAGGAACAATAGCTAGTCATTCGGATATGTGACAAAAAAAAAATAATTTCTTGTCTACACTTTAGTGTGCATGTAAAGATCGGAGCCCTTGATAGTTAGGATATAGTTTTCCTTATAGTACACTGAATGGCATATTATCATTAGCTCTGTTGGAGCAAAAAAGTTGGACAATAAACTAAATTTCATTTATTCATTTATAAATCTGTTGTCTTGTAGACTTTATGGGTATAAAAATTATAGCATTTTAGGTATTTTGTCAACTTAGATGATATGAGACCTGGTACCAATTCCTTAAAATTACCCCCACTACCGTTGTTTTGACAAGGATTAGGCTATATAATAACTGCCGGACTGGCTGAGTATGGTACACTGTCTACACCACTACTTTCACTGTTCAAAATCAAAATAATAGCTGCTAAGCAAGCCAAACCTTTTCTCATGTATTTCATATATGATGTAGTTAAAGTCTTGACCGTATTTTCTGCTTTCTTTTAGTTGCTGCATCATAAAGTCTGTCATTAATCAAGTTGCATGTTTCGATTCCCGGTTTGTATTAGAATGAGTTTTCTGAGTCCTTGTGGGTTTCCTTCCACTGCTAAAGACCCCTACACATAAGTGAATTAATAACATAAAATTGAACCATATGTTAGTCCCCAAATGACCTAATTTGTGTCAAGTGGAAGTTAAACCCCATTTATTTCTCTCTCTCTCTTTTTAGTTGCTGCATGTTTAATGATGTATTTAGATGAGAGTATAAAAGCCGAAGAAGCTATTAAACGTGTTCGAGATTTACAAGGTACACCAGCTATACAGTCTGTGAAGGTAAGAACAAATCTAATTTGTAATTTTCTCGAAACACAATCTGATTAAAACACAAATCCTATTTCGTTTCATTTTTATACGCCAACATTGAAATGTGGTCGTATATTGTCGTCGCCACCGTCCGACGACAATAGGTCCACAATTGCTTGTGGACGCTCTAGAGGCCAAAGTTAATATCCGATTGACTTTAAATTGATACACAGTGTTTAAGGTCATGAGACGAAGAAGCCTATTGTTTTTCAGCGATTTCCGATAATAACTACCAGAGTTATGGCCCTTGATCACTTCAAAAAATCTTGTGGACACTCTAGAGGCCAAAGTTAATATCCGATTGACTTTAAATTTATACACAGCGTTTAAGGTCATAAGACAATGACGCCTATTGATTTTCGGCGATTTCCGATAATTAGTGCCAGAGTTATGACCCTTGATCTCTTTAAAAAATCTTGTGGACGCTCTAAAGGTCAAAGTTAATATCCGATTGACTTTAAATTTATACAGATTGTTTAAGGTCATAAGACGAAGAAGCCTATTGATTTTCAGCAATTTCCGATAATTAGTGCCAGAGTTATGGCCCTTGATCACTTCAAAAAATCTTGTGGACGCTCGAGAGGCCAAAGTTAATATCCGATTGACTTTAAATTGATACACAGTGTTTAAGGTCATGAGACGAAGAAGCCTATTGTTTTTCAGCGATTTCCGATAATAACTACCAGAGTTATGGCCCTTGATCACTTCAAAAAATCTTGTGGACACTCTAGAGGCCAAAGTTAATATCCGATTGACTTTAAATTTATACACAGCGTTTAAGGTCATAAGACAATGACGCCTATTGATTTTCGGCGATTTCCGATAATTAGTGCCAGAGTTATGACCCTTGATCTCTTTAAAAAATCTTGTGGACGCTCTAAAGGTCAAAGTTAATATCCGATTGACTTTAAATTTATACAGATTGTTTAAGGTCATAAGACGAAGAAGCCTATTGATTTTCAGCAATTTCCGATAATTAGTGCCAGAGTTATGGCCCTTGATCACTTCAAAAAATCTTGTGGACGCTCGAGAGGCCAAAGTTAATATCCGATTGACTTTAAATTTATACACAGTGTTTAAGGTCATAAGACGAAGACGCCTATTGATTTTCAGCGATTTCCGATAATTAGTGCCAGAGTTATGGCCCTTGATCACCTCAAAAAATCTTGTGGACGCTCTAGAGGCCAAAGTTAATATCCGATTGACTTTAGATTTATACACAGTGTTTAAGGTCGTGAGACGAAGAAGCCTATTAATTTTCGGCGATTTCCGATAATTAGTGCCAGAGTTATCTCCCTTGATAACTTCAAAAATTCTTGTGACGCTATAGAGGCCAAAGTTACCATCCGATTGACTTCAGATTGATACATAGAGTTTAAGGTGTTGAAACGAACAAGTATTTTGATTTTCAATGAATTTAGATAACTGAACAGCTAAATCCATGATATTAAATGTTTCATGTATATACTAATTGTTAGCTTGGGGTAAAACTTTATAAAAAGCAATCAAATTCTAATGATTTTCTGATAATTACATAATGAGTTGTTACTCTTAATCAGTTTTTAGTGTATTACAAATGTTTCATTACCGAAAAAAGTAAGAATATGCGACAACCCTTGTTGACTGCCCGGACGATTTAGCTGCTGTGGGCGTATATTTCGTTGCCTGGCAACCTATCTTTTATATAAGGGATTAGCCAATGAAAAGCTCTGTTATTGGGGGCTTTAGGCATGTGGTGTACAGAACTGGGGGTAATCTACTAGAAACATCAAAGCTGATTGGTTAATCAAATGTCTGATGTCATAGGGTCGTATGACCCCTGACGAGACCTATCGCTATAACCGGCCTGATCTTTATGTAGTGGAGGCCATCAAAAGTATTTAAAAAAAAAGAAACCAAATATAGATCTTTATTTCAATCAGATGGCTGAAAACTGGAAACAAAAAATACAATGTAATAGTGAATTGACCAGTTCTGGCAAGTTTCTTAATAGGGTTGTTTATGGATATGGATAAGAAAATGAATCAAATTTAGATCCTCTCTCGTTATCGCATGAAATACAAACAATTATGATGGAAATGTATTTATAGACATCAGTGTAAATAATGATATATGTATACATTTCCTTCTATTAAAATAGTTGTATTATCATTAAGTTATTATCACATGTGAAAATAAATATACAATAATTTCAAACGCACTGTGTTACAGTGCTAACTGTTAATACAATATTCGAAAACGAATACCAGCTCACGGTAGAACACTTGAAACTGATTGGTTATTATTCACCTGAAATAAATTAAAATTGATATAAATTGACATGTTATTTACATAAAGTGCATGTATTTTATATAAAATTTACTATTACTGAAAGTTAAATTAAAAGGGATATGAAATTATGAATTGATTTTTTGTTGAATTTTACATGTAATCAACTATTATTTGAAATTAATTAAAAGTTTCTAATAATTTAAAAAATAATTTGTTGATTGAATTAAATATTCCGATATCATCTTAATGCCTTTCAGCAGAACGAGGTAAGACATTCCACAAATTATGCAAAACTCTTTTCTGGAGAGCATGTCCATTAAATACTACATAGACTGGAATAACCAGACGCTAGAGATTGCCATTCCAGCAAGACTTCTGGCGTATTTCGTTGAACAAATTGATTGAAATTGGAGTACAAACGGAGACCATTGAATCGAAATCAGTTTATAAAGATACATACATGTATTACATTATAATTATTATATATGCGTTGCAACAAATTTGTGTCAATTTCTAGGTCCTAAATATTAGCGATATAGCTCCTTTAACAATGGGATCCAAATATGTTTCTTTTCAAACTTGTTAAACTCAAACCCATATTCTTACCTGGAGAGCATGCGCATTAAGTACTCCGTAGACGCTGTAGATTGCCATTCTATTGAGACCTCCGGCGGAAACGATTGAATCTAAATCATTTTATATACGTTCGTATTACATTATTATAATTAATATTAGAAAATTCATATATTTCAGCAATTCAATTTTGTAAATGATTTTCGTCAGATGTTACAAGACTACCAAGAAACTGACGGCAGTGAACAGAGATCTGTATCAAGATAATATAGCTGATATTTAATACACATGGATTGTGTTAGAATTTTATATTATTATCCCTATTATTATATATAAAAAAATAAATGCATGAACAAAAATGTTGATGATTAGTCATTGTTTTTATTGAAAAGCTAAATTTAATGTGGTACAAATCCTGTCCAAGTGCAATGCGTCAAATGTTTTATTGGAAAATGCTATTTTTGACGTGTCATTTTACATTTCCCTCATTACAATTGCGCCCCGTCGCATCTCATTTGTGGTTTACGCTTTCTACATAGCATCTTACTCAGAGCACTAAGTTTGATATGCAAATGTTGGATATCACGTGCGTGAAATAGCTTTATTTAACACCTGCTTCCTCCGAGGTGATATCGCGCCTCATTTATGACAAATGCACATTTATATAAATACTGAATTCTGCTTTCAAGATCATAAAAGAAAAACAGATTACAAGGTAGCTAAAAGTCTAAATTATACCTCCCATTACCTCCCCCCCCCCCCCCCCTGTAAAAAAGCAGGATTTTTTCCAGGTTTGATAAAAGGCACTCAACCAATTAACGGGGGTTTAGGGGGCCCTCCCCCAGAAAAATTTGGTAAATTAGATTCAATTTGATGCATTCTGACGTATTTCCGGAAGGTAAATTCCAAAATAACAAGTCTAAAAGTCGCCAAAAAAATCGCATAAAAAAAATTCAAGTCTGAGCAGGGGGGGGGGGACCCCCTGCCCCCGCCTCTGGATCCGCGCCTGCATTGTCCGTCAATGTTACAGATAACACTTCTCGCCCTCCTCTTTTCACTACCCACATGTTTAACTGGATTCAAACGGAACTTTCCGTGCACACTCATCAATATAGCTCCATTTAAATTAACAGAAATGACAAGTCATATATAAACTGAATAATAATCTCTCATTGGTTGCCATTTTTAGCGTCTAACGAAACAAAGACGAAAGTAAAAATTTCGTTTTCAGTTTAATGATCGGACACTAGAACTATCGATAACCACGCGTAAGACCACTGGCGGCAGGACGCGACACTGTATAACAGGCCCGGGCTAAACACCGAATACCCCGACGATAGGCTAACGAAAGCCCAAAACAGACAGGAGCTCCACGACGCGAAGACCCGGACAGATAGTTTAAAATTAGGTACAGTTGTACAAACATCCAGAAAAATCATTGGGTTTCTTCTACTTTACGACCAAGTAGCAGTGCTGGACTGGGCCCACCTGTCCGGGACAGGCGGGCCTAAGCTCATTAAAAAAAAGTGGGTCTAAGGCTATAAAAGAAAAAACAGAAAAGAGAAAGAAAGGATTGGGGGGGGGGGTGAAAGAAGGAAGGAGAGGACAGGACACCGGAGAAGAGAAATAAAAGATAGGAAACTTGTGATTTAAAACTAAAGTGATTTATATCTAAGTTAAAAATAGTAGGTCTAACTGATCAAGGCCTGTAGCCTATATTTTACTAACCCAAAATGGATTAGATTAGCCGTTTGAGTCACAAATATAATATGTTTGTGACAATTCTCCATAAAACTACAAATCCATGCGATTTAGTTTATCGTTAGACATTATTTCCATTGAGGCCTGCGAGTTAATCAAATTCCCATGTCACGAATAAAATGCCAAGTTCAAGGCCAACCCGCCGATAATTTTCGAATCACATATTACGCAGTACACTCATTCATTTCACCTCTCTCCGAATGTCTGACCGCGTGCAAACATTGCTTCAACCTATGAAACTCTCCCCATTGATATTGCAACCGTTAATTCAACATGCCAACAGTTTTGAAGCGTATTTGCTTTCACCGTAAGAAGGCTACCCGCAGCGGAAATGTGCACTGCGCAGGCGCAAGCGATTTTAACTAAAATCTATTAAAATCGCATTTTAAGTTGCAATTAGTCTTCGTGAAACGCATAAAATTTAAAACTTCATTTTGATTTTGGTTAAAATCCATTTTACAGATTTTAGCTTAAGTTTTTGTGAAACCGGGCCCTGGTCCGTATCGCGTATTCGTAACGATTTTGCAACGATGCGTGTACATTTCTCAAACGTGGAACGGCACACGGATATGGCAGCACGTATCAAACAACTTTCATACGGAAAAGGTCCGTATTATAACACTACTTTTAGACGCTGAGATGTTGTTGCTCTGATTTACAGTTATTACTGTTAAAACAAATAGCCGAGTATGTAAGTATTTACAAATTTATTGTCCGTATGTCTGTCTGTCCGTCACACTTTTTGGGACACAATAACTCTCTTTCTAATTAAGCTAGAATGTCCAAACTTGCTGTAGGTAGGCTACTTGCTAATAATTTCGATAATGAACATTTTCTGACCAGGGCAAGTAGAGCGATAAACAATTTTATTGACCAAAACTTTGGAACACAATAACCCTCCTTCTAACTGAGCTAAAATGTTTATTAGATCAATGCTTTGATGGATTTCGAAGATGAGCATTTGAGATAAGCAATTTCAATGATTGATGCTTCGGGGCACGTTAGCTTTAGTCCTAATTAAGTGAGAGTGACGAAACATGGTGTATAGTTTCATTACATCAATACCTTGACTAAGTTCGATAATGAGCATTTTCTACTCAGAGTAAAAAGAGCGATAAGCAATTTGATTGGCCGAGACAATGGAACACAAAATATCTTCTAATTAAGGTATAATATTCAAACTTGGTTTAGGCGTTCAATAGGTCAATGCCTTGATAGACTTCGAACATGAATATTTTCTGCTTAGGGGAAGCCAAGATAATCAATGTAATTGGTGGATTCTTTGAGGCACGATAAATTTGGTTATAATGAAGTGAGAGCGATGAAACTCTTATCTGGTCATATATGTACACCTTATCGAAACGAAGCAGATCATGAATTCAACAGGGACAACCCTATTGTAACGCATCGCGCGACACTGGGATTCCGAATCGGAGGTCATTCGCATCTACAAATACTAAAACATATTAGTTTAAAATTATCAAATCGATTAATTTTAATGTAAGTTATGATTTTTTCCAAAAAAGAAAGTTAATGTTAGTACCTTTGTATATTATGTTAAACTTTAGAGCATCACAAAACGAAATATTGGAGTTTTAGACTTAGTAAAATAAGACAGTCTAGTCCTTGAAAAATCTTTTCTTTTTTTTTTTTTTTTTTGTAATTGAAAAAGCATAGTAGAAAATGTAAAATAGCAATATAATAAAATACAATAGAACGCAATTGTCCACTTTGTATAACAACTCTTTCTATTTCTTTTTTGTTTTTTTTTTGTTTTTTTAGAATTCTGAAACATGGGATCATCTAAAACTAAACCCATGGCTGATATTGAAGACCGTGAGAGTCTTGCTGGATCTGATAATATCAAACCAGTGTATCGCAGATTTTTCTTTTCAAAGAATAGTGTCGCTGATATTGTTGACGGAAGGGATGTTCCATCCTGTACAAAATATACCCACACGGGTGAAAAGAACAAGGGGATGTTAGGCAGCAAAGAAAATTCTATTTCAGCTCGATTTAAATCAACAAACAGCCGAAAACGGACGGGTCATGGCTTATTTGAAGCATCAAAGAGTCGAGCTTTATTATTCGGATATACATGCTTACCAGAGATACCAAAGTCACAGATACCAAAGAAAAACCTCAAGTCTCCTGGAAGGAAAGCGTTATTGACGCAACCCTGCGACTTGGTTCACGAAAATGTAGTACAGCGACGCAAAGATTGTCCCGTGACATGTCGTTCAAGTATCGATGGGTCTTGGCGAGGAAGAGTGCAGTCCAATTCCGCAATCTGGAGATCCCTCAGAAACAAATGGGGACGCCTTAAGCCAAGAAAGAAACACACAGAATCTTTCCCTGTACTTACAAGGGGTGTTAACGATATAACGAACGCGGATCCAAACTCCCAAAAAGCCCTGACACTAACCTATTTGGTTGTTCAAACTTCATATGGATTTTCAACTGTCAAAACAAGTCCGAGGACAGATTGTGATGAATCTATTTTTCATCAAAAAACAGTCCTGTAAAAATAGTCCGAAGTCATTTATAACGATTTCCAAAGATCTTTGTGTTTAATTTCAAACACACTTAAAAAATGAAATGTGTTACCCGATTTTGTATTCAAGTTTTTTGTTCAAATATAATTTTACGGTTGTTGTATATCAAGACTGGAAACATTTAACTTATTTTAATTACGCATCAATGAGATGTAACGCCATGTTCATATTCTGCTGGACAATCGTTAAACAGACCCATGTAGAGGACCAATTCATCCAAAACATCACCCAGATCGCGCATCTCCGGTCGAGATGACTTGGCCTCTAATCTCCAGGGGCCGGTTGCTCAAAGCTCTGTTAACATGGAGTAAACGGATCGTTAACTTTAGCGGAGAGAAAGGTTGTTGCTGGAAGCCCCGTTAATTCTAACGGATAATGAAATTGACTTTCCAGCAACAGAAATTTAAAGGACTGCTAACAAACAACACGTGAAAGATAACGATCCGTTAGTTTAACGGATCGTTAAAATAACTTAGTTTTGAGCAACCGGCCCCAGCACAATATCTATAGCTAAAGCGAAATGGCTGGTCATACAGAATAAACGGAATATGGCTGCAACAAATTATCGTTGAAACCTTCTCGGCAAACACCGGGATGGAACACGGGACCTCCAATTTAGAGAACTAACGTTTTAGTCTCTGAGTCATCCATGTTCCAGAAACAACAACTGCGAGTTTTACATCATCTGAACGTTGCTGGATTACTTCACAATTCCCGAACTTTTAGCTACGTTAACCATAGACCCGTTAACAGCAGCGCCCAATCAGAGGTGATATCGCAACCTTCATGAAAACCTTGACATTGAACTAACCCTGAACTTTGCAACTCGATTATCATAGGTAGATATATTAGCTTGAAAGCGTTAGACGATCGAGGAATCTATATCAAGGCATACCCCTATTTAATGCTGTAGACTACAAGTTTCCATATTATAAAAGAATTTGTCTCCCCTTGATGGTAAACACACGGCTTCCATATAATAGGTACTCCGCATACCATAGTTGATGCCCTGGGCCCTGTTTCACGAAAACTTAACTAAAGATATAATCGAAATTTTAGTAGATACTTCGATTTTGATTGGCTAAGTACTAAAATCATCTAATATTATCCAATCAAATTACTAAAATTTCGATGTTATCTTGGTTAAAATTTCGTGAAACAGGCCTCTGCATAAGATGATATATACAAAGATAAGTTGCAGAGCGCAAATGTATTGAGGGAAATGTCTGTTGTACACACGTCAAAAACAGTATTTTCCAATGAAACATTTGTCATTTGACACATTGCATTTAACTTAGGCGTTAGAGGTATTTTGACTTTATCGTTACTGGTATTAGGACTTTGTACATTGTACTTTTTTAGACGTAATCAATGGAAAGACATTTTAGCAGAGCATTTAATATTGGCAGCGATATCCTACCATACCCTTCACATAGCCCCGGTTAAGAGAAGTAATATCAATATTGGCAGCGATACCCTACCATACCCTGCACATAGCCCCGGTACGTGTGGATTTAAAGAGAAGTAATACCAACATTAACGATCCATATTTTATCTACACCACTGGACAAGAAACACACGAATACCTGTATGAACAGTAAGATTCATTCTGTTGACGAATCTGGCGAATTTACGAAGTCTTTTTCCAACACTGGAAGCGGAGATGTAGAGATGAAGAATATTGATATCAGAGAAAATGACGCTAAATTATCTAAATGTGTAATGATTTCTTCCAGGTAAAAGACGGGGTGGGGAATGGTTTACAACGCGAGTGATTATAAGGTCTGGCATTGAGTCCAGTCCCCTGATTTCGATTTTCCGTGACAAGGAGTATGGTCGTTTGTCCGGCCTCCGTTACTCGAGAACCCCAAGCCCAAGCGAATCATAGAAATGAAATTGAGCCATATGTTTATAAATCTGTTTGAAAAGATCAAAATGCATTACTATTTATTTATTATCGGGAAGAGTTTAGTTAGTGACTAGCTATTTAACACACTATAAATATTGGTATTTCAAGACTTGACTGAAAGTATTTGACGTTTTATAAGTGTTAACGCTAAAGGTCAAAAGCCCAATATACGACTGAACAACAGCGCTTACCCTAGCTCGCGGACAAGTGAACATTCCGGATGCGAGGGAAAAGAAAGCAAGAGAGAGGTAATCATTGATTTTTAGTGATGTAGTCACGAAGTCCACCTTACACGCCATCGGACTGCAGGAAGTTGGTATTTCCCTGAAAACAAACTAGATAGATTCAATTCAGCATTATTCACAGGGATGTGCCCTTTAAGGTCTAGGTTAGGACAGCAAGTGGTAAAGAGTTCCGTTTTCCAAGAGCAAACGCCACAACCGGGACTACATACTTATGATATAACTATAAAACAATAGTTTTCGTGTTGCGTCATGTCATTAGAGTTTATATGATAAAAGGTGACACGGACGAGTATGTCATGGCGCGGATCCAGGATTTTTTGCAGGGGGGGGGGGGGGGTCTAGGTTTGATAATTGCTTAACTTATTGCGCTCAACCGATTTATTTGTTAAATGAGGTTCAATTTGGTTTATTCTGACGTATTTCCGGAAGGTAAATTCCAAAATTACAGGTCTCAATCGCCAATAAAATCGCATACAAAATTTTCTAGCCTGAGCAGGGGGGGGGGGGTCTGGACCCCCTCCCCCTCTGGATCCGCGCCTGCACGAGAAAAGAAATGGCAGCTGCGGTGACATGTGATAGGAGAAAACACTTAGGTAGGACAACAAAAAGGTGACATGGACGAAGTTTCCATTAGTTGTAACACGAGAAAAGAAATCGCAGCTCCTGTGACATGTGATACGAGAACACAAATACTAAAACAGCTTCAAATTATACAAATCAATCAGTTGATATAGTAACAAATACTTTGGGTCTGCTCCGTGAATTGACCCAGGTGTTAGTGGGCTAAAAGGGATACCGAGGACGGTAAAAAGAAATGACTCTGTGATTACTAAAGGCTATTGATTTCAAGAAAGGTAGACACCCTCGAATCCAGAAAAGGTGTTATTAGGGTTTTTGTAATAAGGAAAAGCGATTGGGTTGTATAAATGTTGCGGAAAATTGATAACTCTATTTCATAACAAGTAAATTGATAACTATATATTCTTCTATGACGTCGATTAAGTTAAAGAAGTTTTACAAATCGCTTTCATTACATTTTGTCTGTGGTAAAGGAAAAGCGTAACATCCATTTGGCTTTACAATTTCAGACTTTATGTAAGAGCCTTCAAAATGAAAAGCAAGGTCGTAACTAGTTCAGAGCAACGAAGTGGACGGGAAGTGTTGTCGAGGGTGCTGTAAAGTTGACAGACGATGTTTATTGTTTTTTATGGTCGACAATTTTTTCGGGCGGGGGGGGGGACTTTTTGTTGCTGGAAAGTCCATATAAACGAGCATGATCAAGCACAGTGGACGATAGGGATATGTGTGATATGACTAACATTCTCTTTTGCCACTGAGACGGCACGGCGAGGTATTATATAATGCCCTAAACTATATACGAGAACATAGCTAAAAAGGGGTCACTTCTTCTTACATCTAGGAATATATATGATGCAAAATCGTCGACATAGGCCAACACCTAGGCCTACTTCTGACGCTGAAGACGATTCGAAAAGTGGAGAAGCGTGTTTTGACATCGCCTCGTGTCCAGCCCTTTCTGTATGTCTCGCTTGGAATTTTGTTTTAAAAAATGACACGTGCTTTATTGTTGGTGCTATTAGTATATCCGGAAGTAACGCAATTGACCCTGTTAATGCAGTCAGTTAGTCAAAATGACGGCATGAACTGCTCTGTTGCAATGGCCTTTTATACGGAAATTCACTGACGTCATTCACGGAAAAAAACAAAACGAGACTGCATTCCATTTTTTGGGGTATATTTTTCCTTTGTAAACTTATTCAGAGGGACTTTTTAAATTTCACAGGACCAAAAATATTCTAATATTAACGTTCGATTTGTGCCCAAGACATATCCACGGGTGTTATTACTCTAAAACCCAATCCACTGCCCCTGAGAAATATTCCCAGTTGTATCATCTAGAATTTAAATATTTTAATGATTGCGAGTATACTAAAAAGGTTGCAGCGTTGACGGGAAATGCCCTGATACATGTTATTATTGTTCCTTTGTAGAGAGCTCTAAATCCGTCTTCACGAACAGTCTTTCTAGCACAATCAATTAATCCCTTATAAACATTATCTAAATCCGCTTGTAGACGGCTTTTAACGACATCCATTGGCATTATGGAAAACCAACAAACTGTGCCAGCCATACCTCCAGCAAAAAGATTTGCAGTTATACCATTTTTGTCTGTTAGTGTATATTTATGCATTAGGTGTTCGAGATATTCAAATGTTAAGCAATAAAGGCCATAACTTGGTATGTCACGATAGCTCATGATGACTAATCCCTTATAAAGACCACGAATTCCATGTTGTTTCACAACGTCTCGGGCACACTGATATGGTGTAGTGAAGTAACGTCTGTTTTGTGTTTGTGAACCTGCAATATAAAGAATGAAAGTGTCAATTGTGGCGCCACTGACTGAAATGGATCAGGTATGTTACGCTTCTTGTATGGTAGTCCCACAAGATAAAGATCAACTTATGAATTCTGGCACAGATTACTGTTGTGGGTCAGAAACGTGCTTGTACAAACAAGATGGAGGACGACCATTTGTTAGGAAAAACTTGCTTTGAGATTCGGTGCAAACTCATACTCTATTTATTTTATTTTTTTTTTATTTTAAACATATTTTATTACTTTAAAGTAAATGGATTGGACAAAAGTTACTAAAACTTACAAAAGAGTCCTCTCCTATACAATATAATCGTTGTAGGTGGTCAATGGAGCAAAGTCAATACATATCAGATACTAATAAACAATAAATTAACAAGACAGACATATTTACACAAGCTCAGTGTATTTAAAATATGGACAAGAGAAAACACCTCGGTATAACATACCTTACAACAACGAAATAAACGAAAGCGTGTAAGGTTTATTTGGTGAGGTTCAGATATTAAATCACTGTATATTTGAAATCAAAAACATATTTGGCGGGCGTTAGCGTGTTTTCCATTCTAGAAACTAGATCATGATTTAAAACGCTCTGTGTTTTGTATGTATTTCTGTACTTGCTTAACTAAATGCATATTCTGAATTGTCGTTAATTGCGGGTCACCCGAAAGCAATGTCGTCAGATTTAGGTTATGGTAGTTTTTTAATTGATTAAATAATATACTCCTTTGCTCATCATACAAAGGACAATTTTGGAAGTAATGTTGCGTGTCTTCCGTTTCATGGCCACAGCGACATTTTTGATCATTTACAAGGTTAGATTTATAAAGATGTGATTTTAATGGGCTACAGCCATGACGAAGTCTTGTATGCAAGATATTAAATTTCCTGTTACGTGTGAGTAAGTATTTAGGTGGAGGTTTCGGTTGATCAAATTGAGTTATTTTTGATCTGAATACTGCTCTATTAGCCGCTGCTTTTGTTGACGAGTCTAGCGAATTCCAGGCGCGAATTGTGCTAAGGAAAAACGAATTTTCAAATCGTGACGTTCGACAACGTGGCGTAAATAGATCGTTTGGATTTCGTAAAGAATACCATGTGTTATTGTTTCTATATTGTTGTAAGATATTTGTAAGAAACGCAGGGCAATTATTGTTGTATATATCGTAAAAAAGTATTAGTTTCTGTCTGAAACGTCTGGTTGACAGTTTGTCCCATCCCGTTTCTTGATAAAGGACTTCTTTACTCGCAAACTTTGGTAAACCCGTAACTATACGAGCAGCTTCTAACTGAATTTTTTCTATACGAATACTATCATTTTTGGTACAGTTATCCCAGACCGGACTAGCATATTCCAAGATCGACCTGATGTATACTCTATGTTGACACTATACAGTCATACAATACAGTATCATCTATAGCAAGGGCGTAAACGATCAACAAAACAAGATCTATATTATATCTGTTCTATTGATGTCATTTTTATCACATCTGCAGCACTACAAAGAATCGGTCCACTCAGCCAATCCTGATGCCTCGCGACTAATAACAACTTTGTAAAACGTTATCACTAGAAAGATATTTTCTGATAAAGAAATCGTATGTAGATAAGTCGTTATCTATACATTTAGGAGGCCAACTGCTATTTTTTTATACATATATATATATATATATAAATGCTGACTTGTGGTTAATTATGTGGAGTGACTGACATATACCTTACCCGACATATCGTTACCCGAGAAGTCGTTATCTACACATTAAGGAGGCAAACTGTTATTAGTTTTATTATAAATGCTGACTCGTGGTTAATCGTGTGGAGTGGCTGAAATATAGACAGGCATACCAGACTGACGTCGATACCGAGGTGTATTAATATTTTGGAGCCTTTCTTACACGCGCCGTGGTCCCAACAGTCCATTCCCCAGGCTTTCGTCAATGTCATACCACACTAGTAAAACAAAGTAGTTACCCGAATTTTTAGTTTCATTACTAATCTGTGACTGGAGTATTACTTTAATCAAATCTACTGGACAAGCTAATCCAAGCTGAGCTGCCCCAGCCACACAACCAGACATATAAATACTTAAATAACCAGGCTTGCTTCCTTCATTTCCTAATAGTCTTTGAAACACCCTTAAACTTGAACCATACACACCAAAAAAGATAGAATTAACTGCGCCATATGAAAGCATTGGCCATGCCAGTCCACGCAGAAAACCTTTGGTCTGAAAATAGATAATTATACATGATTGTAACAGTATAGTGCATTATAGCATACTGACAGAATACGCATACTCTGTTGTTAGCATGGTTAATGCATTGACACTTTCATGCAATGACACACTACACAAGTTTCTTTCAATATTATTTTGGCAGAAAAATAAAAGAAACCCCCCAAAAACATCTAAAATGTTTTATCAAAAGTTCACGATTTCGTTCCTTAACATGACAAGCCAGCCATGAGGCTGATGTTCCCCGTCGCAATCTTAAAATAAACAGATGCAATATACTAATTAATTCCACATCCATCTTTTTGGATAGGATCTAGGAACCAAACCTATTATCTATACTTATTTTAAGCAACAATTGTCCGCAGTCCAACTCAATCAAAGGTTTAAAGTACTTTGTATTGAAACTATATATTAAGTTTCACCCTGACCATCAGTTAGAATCCAAGTTATCTTGTCCCAAAGCATTGGCCAAATGAACTCAGTGAAGACTTTCGCCTATGAACACTTACGCCAAGTTTAAACATTCTACCCTAATTGTTCCAAAGTCTTGACCAATCAGTTTCCTTATCGATACTTTGCCAAAGCAGAAAATCCTCATCATCGAAGACTGTCAAGTCTCATTTAATTAGAACCAAAGTTAGTATGCCCCAAAGGATCAACCAATACGACTGTTTATCTCTGCTTATCCAAGTAGAAAATGCTCATCTTCAAACTCCATCAAGGCATCCATGGACAAACCTATTGTAATAGCGCCCCCCCCCCCTGCTTTCTTTGAAATGCGGGGGACAAAAGGAATAATGAGATATATTACTTACCCAACCGTGTTTTGTATGTATCTGCCGAAGAGCATCGTTCGTTCCTCGGTAGCCACGACCTTTATGTTGAATCTGCAGTTGAATCTATAGAATTTTACAATCAGAAAATCAATTATTATGGAGAAGGGAAATAGACAAATTATGTGTTTACAGTTATTTAGCTCCCAAAATACGGTCAGTTGTTTCGTTTGGCTTGTATTATCTATTTCGTTGCATTTCTAGTTCAATTGCTGAAGTATATAGCCTGGGAAATGAATGAAGTTTAGTGTCAGCAATTTTAACGGCCAGGTAACTGTAATAATACAGGTATTATTAGTTTGAAATTTTATAGATAATATATTTGTGTATAATGATTCATAAATTACCTTTGTTGTATCAAAAGGGTGTCCAACAATGAGTCCACTAGTACCTGAAATAATTCATTGATAGTTTATACATATTAACATAGTCATTCACCCCACCCTCTCCCCTGTGTAGTGTAGTCAATTAGTTCGGGTAAAAAATATATTATAAGGCTCGTTTAAAATAATATATAAAAAGCCCGTTTCAATCGCATTTATTCCACATATATACCGTTACAAAAACACACTCACTCTTGTAAATATTACTCAAAAATAAGTATATTTTCAGACCGTATGTAAAGGAGTATGATGAACAGGATCTAAGTTTTTCAGTTAGCGAGTTGTGGTCCACAAATTGGTATAAAAAACACCAAGTATATTTTGGGACGGACACCAGCTGACCCGGGAGGGTAGCCACGGCGGGTCTATTGGTCGATACAGTACCTCTTTGTATCAGTCTGGTTCGCCGCGATTAATGACGTAAATAAGTAGCTCAGTTAAGTTCAAGACAGTCGTCGAATATCCTTGGGACGAGTTTTGCTTCGTTCAGGTCACTGTCTATAGGATAACCCGCATCTGGTATTACTACTCACCTCCTAAGGCTCCTGCAATATAATCATGAAATACGTTTGGTGCCGGTTGCTGGGGAATAATGGGCGTCTCCATTTGCAATAATTCACTCGTGCTATTACTGCTTATATCATCTGTAGAGACACGAGTGTTTGCAAATTCATATATAGGACGACATTAGATATAAGATTTATAAAAAGACAACATACCAAGTGTAATTAACTGTTATCTGATACATGGACCTAATGACCAAGTATTACTGATAAACATTAAACTTTAAAGTACGGTAGCTAAGTCTCTAACTCAAAGCCTTCGACATTGAAAACACAAATCAACACCGAGATTGTGATCTTACTGGGAAATGGTGGGCTTTTGATATCCAATATTTCAGACAAAATAAACATTTTACCATTTCAGGGCCATTTTAAACAAGGCCCGGGTTCGATGAACGAAGCTTGACCCGTGACGCCATTATTCTCGGTGTCTGTAATTCGCCTAAAATGGCGAACGTCAAAAAATAGGGATGGTGAGACTTGATGATCGGGATTCTTTTATTTACCGCTTATTTTTTATAAAAAATAGAACCACTGAGAAGTCACAACGAAACGAATAAATGCCGTGCGCAGCAGACAATACGAGATGGCGTATATTTTAATGTAATTGAAAGACATATCTTCTTTTCCCTTCATTCATTAAATATTCGCTTGTATGATGTGTTAATGATGCTATGATGATGAAATAAATATTCCTATTTGCAGTTTTTCGACCAAACTTAGATTTTGCTATCATTTGGCACTTTTGGCGCATTTCTTACGAAAAACATGTAGATCGGTTGTTTAAGAAAACTGAGGTGATGCGACTTCATCACATGGCTAAGTGGGTAAGACGCTGGTTCGCTAGCCTGGAGGTCTGGTGTTCGATCCATGTATTGGCCGACAAAGTTCATCCAGATTTTCCGGCTTGGTTTTCTCTTGTCAGTGATGCAGGACGGAGGGCGCCCGAAAAGAAAAACCGAGGTCCGGTGTACACGTTGGCGTGCTCGTTATACATCCCTTTGCAGTTAGAATTCGATATAATAGTAGGCCGTAGCGCCGCTGCCCGGGCAAAATTCCCCTCATAGCACACCGTGTGGCGTATGCCCGTATTCATTAGCCCAGGTTAGGAGCACAACGGTAGGACATTAGTGCGACATATCATTATGTAGCATCCCCTTTTTAGAAATTCGCATCGTTAACATTATCTCGGCGATAGAACAACAATATTTCAATTTAACTTCAGTATTCGTTCGTCGCTCAATTGATGACTTGTAAAAACTGAAGAAGAGCTCGTCTGTAGACGGTCAACCTATTTATATACCAGCGTAGTAATACTGGAACTTGGTTGTGTAGTTTGGCCAGGATTGGTCTGTCATAGTCCCGGCTATTGAACGGGCCCCGTTCAATAGTCACCACGTGTTACGGTCAGCAGCAAAAATACTCTATTCCTCTTCCATTTTTTTAAAGGCTAGGTACCATTAAACTAAAAACAAAATCTTATAAAACAAAATTCCCCAATAACTTAAAAAAAAACAAAAACAAATGACAACTTGCTCTCACAGAATCATACCGGTAGCGGTATACATGGACACCGTAACATTCGGCCAATCCCACCCTTTCAACCAGACGGTTACAAAACCGTCCTATAACCTCCTTATCCCAGTCTTCTGGCTCTACCAGGGTGGACACCGGAGCAGCCACGGACCTAGAGCACAGGAAGTGCTTAAAGCTTGCTCGCTGACGGGGATGCAGTTGGTTAAGCAGGATCACGAGGCTGCAACAGTCCGATTGGATGTATGAAATTCAGGTCGACTTGCAGCTACATTCACAAATTATGATCGATATCCGAAAAATGCCGCGCAAAGTAATGTGGCTCCAGGCCCACCTCGCAGAAAATTTTGGAAAATTGTGTTTGCACCCGAAAATGAAGTTAAATTTCAATTTTGAGCTTGAATTTGCAATATTGGCGTATTATGATATTTTAATGTAAACATTTGAAGGAAGGAATACGACTTCCCTGTACCTATGATGAGAAAAATGAAAAGTTCGGAATCGGGTTAGAGTGCGACTTATTTCAATTTTGAAGATTACCACGCCGTTTTGGACGTCCAATTCATTCGTGGGCGCCTAACTAATCTCACTAACATTATATAATGGGCGCCCCATCGGAATGATTCACCCCACAGATCATGACGTTTTTGGCGCCCCATGGATCAAGTCATGGGCGCCCAGTCAATCTTACTCGGCATTATGCATTATGTGCATGCAGCCCGACAATAATATATTGTCATTATAAGGCTCCCCACAAATCATGTCACTATGAGCGCCTATCAGAGACAAGGCACCCTACAGATCAAACCGTTGTGGTGTTAATCGTCTTGGTCAGTACGAGGCGCCTCACCATTTGTATATATATATATATTATGATAGGCGAGGCGCCCATAAAACCAAGTGACATCGGTTGGGCAATCTCGTCGTAGGCGCCCAACCAATGTCACTCGGCTTAATGTGGCGCCCATACTGATATCGAAGCGTTGGTCGTTCGCTTCATATTGCGTCCAGTGGAAACGGCTTCTTTGGTCCAATATTTTCCCCCAATGGGCAAAGGGCGTCGACCGGGGGCGCCAATATTGTCCAGGGAGACAGATGCCCCACACCCTCCCCGCTAGCTACGGACCTGAAGACACTGTGCACTAATACATTCTCACGTTCTTAAATCTCCCGTAATCTGGAAAACCCTAGTAACACTGTTGGATGCAGATTTGAGAAAAAGGAATTCTGTTGTGTTTCAGAGTTAAGCTACTGAATATAAAACAGGAGACAACGTTCGCACGGCTGACACAAACTAAGGCTTATTTGTCAGATATTTCGTTATTGGAACACTTCAGATTTAATTATTCCATTTAAATGTCTTTTTTCAGGACTAAAATAATTCGACATTTTATTACCATATTATGGCTCTTTCTTTAGGACTGAAATATTTTGACATCTTATTAACATGAAAAGACCTTAATCAACTCTCGATGTCATCTTATGTGTTAGATTTTCTCTGGATGGGAATCCGATTTACTGCTCAAAGTTAATTGTTAATATCATACAAAAATGGATTATCGAGACTACGTTGTTTTATCGCACTTGCTTTAGTAATGATGATCGGGGTGAGGCCTGAAATTCAAACGCTAATGTATCGGCTCAGAGTCGAACAATTTGACTGGAAAGTTCAGCACATCCCTCTGTAATCTGTGTATGTGTGAAAAATGTAGCATACACGTGGATAAGGATTACATAACGAACTCAAATTTGTTCTGCAGGTTTTTAAAAGTTTATCGTTACAAAACAACGATGTTGACACAAAGACGAATTCACAGTAATTGATACTTTATGTTCATTGCGCTTATCTTGCATTCATTAGCCTTGTCGGCGCAGAAAAATGCCACGTTAAACCCTATTTCATTTCACATTAGGCTTGCATCTGTTATGGATGGGGAGGGGGTAGTGGTCTAGAGTGGCGCGCTTCGATCTCTAGCTGACCGGTCACCTCTAACTTGCGGCTGTGGTTTTGATCAATGGTGTGAGCGTATGTGGAAATAGGGGCACCTTCTCAGCCTCGTCGGTTTCCTCCGAGCACTCCGGTTTCCTCCCACTGCTAAACTAAAGACCCCTACGCGCAAGCGAATTATTGAAATAAAATTAAACCATGTTAGTCCCGAAATGTCCTAGTTTGTGTCGAGTGGACGTTAAACCCCATTTCTCTCCCTCTCTCTGTTATGGATTTATAACGGTAAATAAAAATAGAGTTCTGATATTGACCTTAATTTTATCACTATCCTATTCAGTAATATTAACCCAGAAACCATATTCAAATAAATATTCATCTATATGATTATTATAAGAGAAAGTGAACCAAAGTGACCATCGATACTCACTCGATTAGACCGACGGCTGGACTCAACCTAGTGAAATGTATTTCTGATCACAAAATATCTACGTTACAGAAACCGTTAATGAACATTTTTGCTGCATATACTACGTATACGGTCATTATACACCATTTTGTCTGTTGTGAATGAAATTAGGCCGCAAATGGAAGATTGTAAAACCACATTGTGTAGACATACGTAGTCTATGTTTGTACTTCCCCGTGTATGTGATATCGCTAATATGAAAGCAGGCGGTAAGCCAGCTACTACATGTACTACGTTCTCGAACTTCAGAAGCAGGGCACCATTAAATTTCACCATCTCTGTACCCACAAATTGTAGTTCGTCTAATTATAACAGTTCTCTCTCTGTCTCTTTTCTCGCTTTTTGCATGCCCATTTTTTGTCAGTTTTGGTAAATTTTGAGGCAGAAGGATAACGGC
Organism: Patella caerulea; assembly: GCA_036850965.1. Classification (NCBI taxonomy): domain Eukaryota; kingdom Metazoa; phylum Mollusca; class Gastropoda; family Patellidae; genus Patella; species Patella caerulea. Next base: position 50,073,832 of record JAZGQO010000007.1, on the reverse strand, counting down.
GTTATTAGGATGGCTACGGTGATATTATGTACGGCAACTAGATACACGTGTTAAGTATATATGCTTCTTCAAGTTTGTTTATCTCAAAATTTTAGTTGTCAACCTCATACTCATACAAATTTGTTCCTCTGTCTGTAGTCAAAAGCATTTAGCCAAACGAAAATTTGGGCAAAAGTTGGAAGTGGGTAAAGAGTCCAGAATTAACATCGGGGGTCAATGGGGAAATTAATGGTGGTCTGTCTCCAGAAATTGTTTCAGAGTTGCTTCCCTTTATTTAAGCAACGTTGTAACCATGTTTGCAGTTCGAGCACGGTTCTTCATTTTTGAATGTATCGATCTTGCAGAAACGAAGATTTTAGTATTAAAGATCCCCACAACAGTAAACGTATTTTTGAAAACGGGCTAACCCAACCCGGGTTAATTCAAACGCAAATTGTCCAAATATATAATTGGTGTTTAATCAAGTACGCTCTGGTGGACCCGCTACAGACTTCATTTCTATGACCGGGGTTGTTGGGTCTTACTAAGGTCATAATATGTGTAGCCTGTCTCTCTTGTATCAAGTTACTCTCTGCATTTTCCACTACTATATTTATATTATCATTATCATACATTGTAATAACAATGCAAAGTCTTCTTGTCATTTATGTATTTATTTACTCATAATTGTATTGACGTGGACCCGGTTGACGCAAATCTTTACATTACACATATAGGGCCTAATGCTGCCCTGTTAGTAAATGTATATGTTATTATCATTATTATAAGCGATATGAAAATGACCATTGTCTTATACATGAATGTTAATATTATTGGTCATATTGTTATCAAATGTTCATGTTTATATTGTATGCTGTCCTAAATGGACGTTTCGATGCAATAAAATCTTATCTTATCTTATCTTATATATAATGCTTAATGGGTGACGTGATAACAAAATATAAATACATATCTGTTTACAGGGATATACATGAAACAAGTATAAAAATTTTTTTTAAAATCATACAACCGGTTGGCATGGCAACGAAAAAAGCGATTTTTCATAGGTTATGTGTTTATTTAAGCTATTTTTCAGGATCTATCCGTGGGATTTGGTTCAAATTTAATCTGGATGTTTTTTATGTGTCACCGTGTAAGAAGTTCGGTGGAGAGAAAAATGATATAAAGTCACATTAAGATGGCCACAAAAATTAACGAAGTAAAATATAGAACAGCCCCGGTTACTTTAACTAAAAAACAAAACCTTATTTTTTAAATTGATATCTAATGGTCTTTGTAAAATAGCGAAACTAAAGTTACGATTGGCGCAATTGCATGTTTTGAGAAAATGCCATTTGGAATTTGTGCAGTTTATCGCCAGCATTTCATACCAAATTTTAACTTATAATGCTAGAATTTTAAATTTTCACAAAAGACATATTTATATGAAACATGTATAAAATTTGTGTTTTCGTTAAAATCTGACAACTGGTTGCCATGGCAAAGGAATAATGGGATTTTATATAGGTAGTTCTTTTTTAGTTTCGCTATTTTTCGAGATCTGTCAATTGGATTTGGCTCGAATTTATTCTGAATGCTGTTGATGTGTCACTATGTTCAAATGTGAAGGTTGTGGGAGAAAATAATGATATAAAGTCACATTATAATGGACACCAAAATTACCTGTAACCATAATTACAAGCCAACAGTGAGGCTGATGTCCCCCGCCGAAATACCGAAACTATACAGCAACACATCAACCAATCAAATTGCTTATCCATGCTTAATCTCAGCAAATAATGCTCATCTTCGAACTCCATCAAGGAATCGAGTTAAATATAAAAAAAACACCTACACAAGTTTGAAATTTCTAGGTCAATTAGAAGGAGAGTTATTGCGTCCCAAAGTCTCGACCATTCACATTGGTTATAGCTCTGCTTACCCTCAACAGAAAATGTTCATTATCGAACTTAGTCAAGGTATTGATGTGATGAAACTATACCAAGCTTTATCCCCTCAAATTAGAAGAAAATGCCCATCTTCGAACTCCATCAAGTCATCGATCTTAATAAACACTTACAACAAATTTGGAATTTTATGCTCAATTAGATGGGAAGTTATTGTGCCCTAAAATCTTGTCCAATAAAATTGCTAAGTGTTGACATTGGTGTCTTTTGTTCACTTTCATTTTACGGATTTGTAAGAACGTCCATGACGACGGCAACTATGGTATATTGATACCTACAATACAAGTGTTCTATAATAAAACCAGAAATTATAAGATAGTACTAATACCCGCTCCCCGCTACCAGTCCAGGGAGGCATGCTAGGGAAATTCCGCGACTGTGATCTCTGTATTCTGAATGATGTCTGAGTAACCTTTATAATAAGATTGGGGTGAATCGGAAATTAACCTCCAGACGAAATAGATATATCTAGAGATAAGAAATCTGCGTTTTTTAAATGTCATGGCACGAAGAGAAACCACACATATTCCTCGGCTTGTTCGCCATTTTTTAGAGATGGTTTGACCTTTGGCCTATTAAAGAAACTTACACCTACATGCGACAAGCCAATAGACAATAACGGGCTATTTACGCATATTAACCTTAAAGTGTCACAACACGATTTCCGTCCCGCACAATATTCAACATTCCACAGGTAATTATATCGAAATCCCATGTAGCTTGAAAAAGGTGATTCAACAATTTTGAATTTATTTAGGTAGAATTCCGAAATCTAAAATCAACATATTATTCATAGCTTATGCCACATTATACAGCAGCCGTTACATATTTTAGTAAACGACCCAGGGGATTATTTTAATCTGTCTCCAAAATGTCCTATTGTATTCTTCTCCTGTCAGGATATAAAATTCCATAGATAGCTGTTTTCTCTAACGCACTGACATGTCAATTTGACACGTACTTTCTATTTTTCCTTGTACATAAATGTACAGTTCCGCCGTATTTTAAAAATAAGTTAAACAGTAAGTACAACCTACTTTGGTTTCACATCCGTGCTTTCGCGTCTAACTATCAAAATATCTTTTAAAACCTGTTAAATGGAGATTGAATTATCTCTGGAATTATACACTGAAAAAAAACTTGTGTTGGATCGCAACACAAGTACTTGTGTTAAAACTAATCTACACAAGTTTGTGTTGTTTTGCATTGCATTTACACAAACTTGTGTAGATTTGTAAAAATCTTGTGTGTTTTCATATCAGTAACGCAAGTATTGTGTAGGCCTACCGTCAACCAAAAATTTTTTCTTTGGGTTTTTGTTTTTTTGTTGGTTTTTTTTTTTTGTTTACAAAGTCAGAATTCGGGAGTTCACAAGTTTAAGAAAAGTAATAAAATAAAAGGTTTAATTCAAATCCCGAAAATTACATGGGGTTCTTCACTGGAAGAGTGTGCGCACTAATTAATCAGACAATTGCCGGGCAGACTTGAATGTTAATTGGTGTTAAGTTGTCTATAAAGATGAAATGTCTGGTTGTCGTTTTTTATTGATCCAATAAACTGATATATCAAAGGAATATATAGTGTACATGTGATTTTCAGCACCCTTGTGTTTGTCAAAATTGATTCAATGTGCATTGGAAAACAATGAGTAAAACTCTTAGTAATGTAATTGGTTGATGTAATCGAAATTATACAGTATATTGGTTAACTAAACAGTAACCAATCAAATTTAATTAATCTTCCAGATTTGTCTCATAATTGATTTATTGATACAATGGTTCTCCAAGTTATCTATACTCTATTTGATATTTTATCAGCGACATTCAGTTAGACATTTAACTGTAGGACGCCATGTTTCGTAGTAGTGTCAACCGAGAGTGATATTTTTAAAAATATAATTGTCACACAGTATACAAGACCGCAGGTTTGTAAAATTTAAAAAAAAAAATAAAACCGTGTATTTAATTTAGCATCGATTTATTGTTTATATTTATATTACTAATAATTAAAAACAAACAAGTCAGACCAAGACTTGTTCTAGAACCTCGTAATCTTCAACGTACGTTATTCGTAGAATATTTTTCTGGATGTTAGAGACTAACTCAGAACAATTAAACCGGAAGTGTGTATTTGATAATGGCGGACAAGAAAATTTTTTTGATTGTTTCTAAAGCGTCCCGGACCCGGTAATTCAGCAGTCTAAGGAATTTGTCTTAATTTTTCTGAAAACGTGCTTTATTAATATTATTCGGCGCTACATCGTTGTTCAAATACTTGTACTTGCAAAAAACAACACCAACTGGGACCAGCAGGTAAGAATTTCTCTTCATTTTATAACTCGCCAGGCAGCCATCTTTGTTTCGGGCAAAATGAGAAATACGTGTATCTAGATAATAACTTTTGTACTAGTTTAATTGGAATTTAATCTTAATTTAAACATATTTTATTGTTCTAAGTAACAAGTGGATAAGGCACAAGTTTTACAACTTAGAACGCCATCTCCAAAATATAATCTTATCTGTCACATTCTGTGTAAAAGAAAAAACAACCAAACCAACCTTTTATTTTTATATTAATCAATGCAACGTACTGATTCAGAAACTAACACCTGCCGTCTGAAGTTTTTCTATAATTTCTTCTTTTTATTTCAGTCATTGATGTTAGCATATAGGCCTACTCCACAAAGAAAAACTGGTAAGTATTTCATTTTCTTTTAATATATTTTTTTTAATAATATCACTATCAGTAGTAATATCCAGTCAAGAGAGAGGGGAAATCGGGTTTTAATTTCACTTAACAGAACTGTGCGATAAACATGTCCTTGTATTAAATTGGTGGAATCAAGTAGGCCCATGCATGATATATATCCTAGAATCAAGTAGGACTGTTGTTACATTTCCGCTATTTTCCTGAGCACTGACCATTGTGTATGTTGTGTTTTAATTCGACATAAACTTTGGAGTTGTTGTTAGTGTTTGTTGCATAACAGAATGGTCTATTTCAAATATGATATTTGCATAAGTATAAACGTAAATCGGCAGTGCTGGACACACTAGCACTAGCAGAAGGATTCTGCTGAATCAGTTAGCGCTAAATTCATGTACATGTAGTGTGTACACTGACATTCGCCCAAATCAAACAGGTTTGATATATTTGGCTGAACTATATTTGATTGGTGTGCTCGCTTTGTTGAAGCATTCGTCTGGTTTTAGAATTCATTAGCCAATAAGCACACATTCATATCAAGAAGTCACATGAATTTTTTGAAGACAAATGTTAAATCATGTGACCTAAAAGGTAATGTAACTGTCAACTGAGTGGTGAATCTGAGGAGGGAGAAAAAGAGAGAAATGGGGTTTAACGTCCACTCAACACAAACTAGGTCTTTTTGGGACTAACATATGGTTTAATTTTATTTCAATAATTCGCTTGCACGTAGGGGCCTTTAGCAGTGGGAGGAAACCAGAGTGCCCGGAGGAAACCCAAAAGGTTCAGAAGGCGCCCCTATCTCCATGCCATATGTGCTCACACCAGTGCTCGAAACCACAGCCGCAAGCCAGAGGTGAGCGGCCAGCTAGAGGTCGAAGCGCGACACTCTAGACAACTATGCCTGGAGTATCCACTCATTCGGCTGCAATTTTGTGCCAATTGAATTGGGCAAATAATTTGAGCACATCATTCTGGTGTGTCCACAGCTTTACTAGAAAAGTCTGTATTTTCTAAAAACCAACAATGGGGCATACCCAGAACAAAAATATAAGGCCATACCATGCTATCGGGTTACATGCACGCCAATGGGACTGCAGGTTTTTGGTTCCATGGAACAATACAAATGCACTTTCTCAGGAAAAACTGAGAGCAAACCCGCCACCTCCAGAATAGCAACCTGCACCTTACTCACTCAGCCACATGGCTATCGTCTAATTACTGTGACAGTCCAGTCAAATGACAAACAAGGGTTATTAAAATAGATTTTCACGGCTTATGTAAAATCTTCAGGATTCAAATGGTTTTGGATACCGTAGATATTTTAGTTTCAATTTCATATCACACAGTTTGTATATGGTAAGATATCTTAAACAGTTAATTACATGTCACATATTCATATTTTTCAGTTTCCATATTAGATGCCATAGCAAATAAAACATCATATAATAAAACAAGAAAAAAAAACAAATATGGGAGAAGAAAGAGCTGAAAGAATGGGGTTTTTGGAGGGTGAGTGTTCAATTCTAATAGAAAAGATTGTTGATATGGTAATTTGAAATCTCACCATTAAATGTGTTTGACACAATGTAGCCCGGTTGGAGCGGAGGTGACATTAGCCTCCATTTCAGTTTATTATTTTGAAATATAAAATTCAATTTAGTATAGTAAAAGTATACACACACATGTATGTGCACATATGACTGTCTCATTTGTGGAGAATTGAGGTGGGTAAGACGCTGCAGGTTTGCTCCCAATGTTGACATAGAAAATTCAGGATGGAGGGCCTGACAAGGACATTCGTCTAGTTGTTCAGATTGAACAACAAAACATGGTCCTGTGTTCACATTGGCATGCATGTAAAAGATCCTCTGGTAATTGTAATTTAATACAAGAGTATGCCTTAGGGTCGCGGTACCGTGCAAAATTTCAGTCCAAAATCTCAAGGCCTTTTTGTGACTTCTAAGGGAGTGGCCCGGGGGTGAATTGCCAGTTGGATGGCCGGATGGTTAGGACATGCGTGCTGTATCATAAAGCTGCGGGTCCTCCAGTTGCTCTCACTCCTAATGACCCCTCAGCGCAAGCAAATTATTGAAATAAAATTAAACTGTATGTTGGTCCCAAAATGACCTAGTTTGTGTCAAGTGGATGTTAAACCAAATTTCTATCTTTCTCTGACTCTAACCCATTTCATTTGAGCATTATATTCTGTCTGGGCCTGTAACTTGACAAGACAAAAGGAGTGTTACACAAAGTTGAAACAAAATAGAAACTAAGTCTCAATGTGGCAAAATAAATTGTTTATTTAAACATTATGAACCATATAGAAAGTATTCTTATTTCCCACTTTTTATTTTTTAGGCTGAAGCACCCTCGGAGGAGAATTTAATGAATGATAAAAAGAAGAGAAACCAAGCATCAATTTATTTTATAATTCTGGAAAAGAATGCATTTGACCCAATTTTAAATATTTATTTTTTGTTTTTAATGTTAAGTATTCTTCGAAAACACAATTAGATTTTAATCCTCTTATTAATTTCTGTATAATATAGAAAGTAAAGTGACATATAAATCACGTAAAATTTGGTCGGAAATCATAAAAGTATTTAATAGGCATTATCTAGAAACCAAATGTAGATCAGATATATCCAGAATTACAAAAAACCTTGACCTACATTATGGTGACTTTTCCTTGCTTATGAAACGAAATAAGGTTTAATATCCCACTTTTCTGTGTTATTAGGGTCTACTCTTATATCTAATATTTCAACTGTCAAGGCTTCATTAAAGGGAACTCAGGGGGTCGAATGGTTAACAGGCACACATTGGATCAGGAGGTCTGGCAATGAGTCAAATATGTCAATTGTCAAGGGTACTTTAAAGTGAACACAGTCAAAGTGGCTTTGATTCAGGCTTGTACCCAGTTTGTGTCAAGTGGACGCTTAACCTCATTTCTATCTCTTCTTTAAAATACACGGCAATGTGTACATTAGATCGAGGTTTTTTGTCCTATCCAAACAACTATATATTGTCCCTTCCCACGTCCTGCACTACTGACATGGAGGAACTATGCTTGGAACTCCAGTTGAAATTTCTCGGCCAACACCTTATAGTAGGGCTGGGTATCGATAGTAATTTTTACTATCGATAATCGGCAAGGAAATGTCGGTCGATAATCGATAGTATCGAAAACAAACTTATTTTCACGGTCGTCATCAAGACTGGATACAGTGTAAGTTCAAAGTTCAAAACCATACGATAACGAAGTGGACAAAGATCGTTTGCTCCTGTCTAAGGAGATTTCCTTGGAAAACATTAATAAAACTTGTTATATCACGTATATATACGTCAATCCATTTTGTTTATTATTAAAATAATGCATCCGTGGTTCCGAATGAAGAAATATCGTAAATAATTATGTTAAGGGACCAAAATGAACTTGTTCCGATTCAAAACATTGCGTACGTGCGCGCGAAAATATCAATATGGCGGACAATTCTGTGTCGTTTCGTGTGCCAATAGAGAACCATTATTCGTATAATATATAAGTAAATCAACAAAAGTTTTGTCGTCCATGTGTGCTATTTATTGTACCGGGTACTCATTACTGAGGCACACGTAGAGAAATAGTGAACTGTACAGACGAATTCTGAAGCTTGCAAAGGGAAATAACTCTAACTTTATTTACACATCCGGATATCTCCGATTTAGCGATATTCAACAATAATTTATTCAAAACTAAAGTAACGTTTCAATGAGAGTGAATTGATGAAAACGGCTGTTCAATAGGCAGACACAATTTTGTTATGTGTTACATTGATACTAGATAGTAATTAAAGTGAGCGGTGTATTATAATTAACTGAAAGAAAACATTGACATTTCAGACGCAAGAAAAATAGACGAAGAGCGATAATCGATAGTAACCCACCGCTATCGATAGTGCTTTTCTGGGCCGCCCAATCGATACTATCGATTTATATCGATATTTTACCCAGCCCTACTCACCGTGGCTTCCCATTGCTTATGATTTGTAATTGTATATAAATATTTTGTACATATTATTCAATATTTGCAATTGTCTCTCATATTTTTATATTTTAATCCTGCAGTCTTGATGCTTTGCTCCTTATATGTACAAAATATTCATTTTGTTCGGGTTTTTTTTCCTAATGAGGAAAGAGTTCTACACCATTTTATTACTACTGTAAAATAGGTCATTTTTCTTTTGTTAATTTTCTGTGTAAGCTAGTTATTTCTAGATTACTCAATAATCACATGTAATTCGACTTATAACACTTTTCACTGTTTGAAAGTAATTCAAATAAGTGGATAATTTATCTTATTAGTGCTTGGTATATATCTTATTAATTTAAATATATTTAATTTATATATTTTGGGGGTATGGGGTAGGGATACTTTCTTTATATGCTAGTTCTTGTTGATGCTTTGCTCCGTATATGTACAAAATATTCATTTTGTTTGGGGTTTTTTTCCTAATGAGGAAAGAGTTCTACACCATTTTATTACTACTGTAAAATAGGTCATTTTTCTTTTGTTAATTTTCTGTGTATGCTAGTTATTTCTAGATTACTCAATAATCACATGTAATTCGACTTTTAACACTTTTCACTGTTTGAAAGTAATTCAAATTAGTGGATAATTTATCTTATTAGTGCTTGGTATATATCTTATTAAATTTAAATATATTTGAATTATATATTTTGGGGGTATGGGGTAGGTATACTGTCTTTATATGCTTAGTATTTGTTGATGATTAAAGAAACATTTAAGTAGCTATTTTATAGTTTGTGATTTGAGGGTGGGGGGGCGTTATTTAACACAATTTTATTAATATTATTTTTCTGTTAACATTCCAAATATCATTTTATGAATAAATAATAATTTAACAAAAAAAAATTATTGTTACCTCATTTATCAAACTTTGCAGGTTAAACAGAGCAAAAGGGGGGATGCTGCATGGGAAAAGTTGCTATATTGGATATAAAGTGAGGGAAATACAACACAAGTTTTTGTTGATGGCTATACACAAGTTTGTATATGAAACCACACAAGTTTCAGAAATTTCAACACAAGTTTCAGATATTTCAACACAAGTTTCAGAAATTTCAACACAAGTTTCAACACAAGTTTCAAAAATTTCAACACAAGTTTCAGAAATTTCAACACAAGTTTCAGAACTTTCAACACAAGTCTTGTGTAGATTTTCACACAAGTTTCAACACAAGTTTGTGTTGTTTGACAAATTTTAACACAAGTCTTGTGTTGTTTCAGCATTTAACACAAGTTTGTGTTGTTTCAACACAAGTTTGTGTTGTTAAATAGTAACACCCAACTTGTGTTGAAAACAACACAAGTTTGTGTTGTTTCAACACAAGTTTTTTTTCAGTGTACATAATCAAAGCTTTTAAAGAAGTGCCACAAGCTTTTGATAAAATAAAATTTGTTGTCGCATACAAAATTGTAGAAGGTGGTGATGTGTGTTTTGGTAATGGATTGGAATATCCAAAGTTTTCCTGCATGATTTAAAAGTAGCCAAATCGCTAAAAATCGGGGCCTACAAATTGACACAAATGCGTCGCAACGCATAATAACGTAATACGGATGTATATAAACTGGTCTACATTAAATCGTTTCTATTTTAACTCGAATTTCTAATCGGTTATGTTCGGCGGAACACTCCACAAGTCTCAATCGAATGGCAGTCTCTAGCGTCTGGTTATTCCGGTCTACATCGATAGAATATGTCGTCTCATTCGAATGGCAGTCTCTAGCGTCTGGTTATTCCGGTCTACATCGATAGAATATGTCGTCGCCCATTGACATGATTTGTGGGATATGCCCAGCCTCGTTCGTCGAATCCATTGTTACAAATGACGCTGAAACGCATTTATGGTACACGATTCGTTTTCGGAGAATAAATGAACTACAGATGACAGAAGTTAGCATAGTATCAGTAACGTACAGCCGAGGATACAAAAAAATGTTTTACTAAATCAGCAAACCCTTCGTTTGATGGATAATCAAGTACAAACATATATCAACGACTATCAACACTTGGTACAAGGTCGGGTGTGCGTTGGTTTCCTCAAGGATCTCTCTTAAGCCCTCCACATTCTCAACATTTTGTCAAGAGCTTTTGAACTACGTCGATCAATCCCACATTTCATATTAATCAAAATATTTCAATGTCATAGCACAGCATGAATCGACCATGTCATTATTCAAGATTCCCGAAGGGTTGTATTTTTTAGAATTATGTACAGAAATTTATATCAATGGGAAGTTAATCGGGTGTGTTTTTAAGTTATGAAGTGAGGTTTCTCAAAGTTCCTGTTTGTGAGTTATCCCACCGATACTTTCACTCCATTTGATATTGCACTTAATTTCCAAAATACAGGTTCTGGCCATTTTTCGAAGTTATCGAAAGAGATGACCTGATAGTTCCTGCAAATATATGTAGTGGAAAAGCGATGTTAATCGTACCAAGTCATATGTACATCTGGTTGAACAATTTCAGTATATATATTTCGAGCCTGTGATCATTTGGGGAGACCGTGACTATTAGGCATTTTCCGACACAGGTAGATGGCGACCAGTGTCTTTAGCGTGTTTATACAGTCGGGCTGATGCACGAATAAAATCGACCAAAAATACTGCCGGGCATTTCATTCCAAAATCGGCGCACGGAAATCCATACCCCACTTTTACTCAGTCAATGCTATACAAAACATGAACTTTTAATTTGAATTTATTTGCTTCTCGAGACACACGCGTCTGCCTTTGGCACTTTGATGTAATATACCAAATTCAATATGCTTGGTTGTTTTGGGTCTGACACACCATCAGTCTAATCGCCAAAGGGGTAAATCTCAGTCGATTGTATTGTGAAGATACTGATAGTTCTACTATTTAAATTCAAATCAAGTTAATGGAAAAACGTGTAGAGACGTTGTTTAATCAAATCGACAAATTGTACTTAAAGAATAATTAGGTCATACATTAACAGGAATTATTCCATGTGACGAAGATAACGCGATGTTGCAGACTTTACCCCAAATATCAATACATATTTTAATCCTAATAAACAATAACCGATCGCGGAATTATCTGGTATTGTATTTGAAAGTGTGCAGTACAAACAGGTTGCCAGGTTGCGTGGCAACAATGCGTTCACGCCACGCAGAGAGCCGGGTGGGTGCGTTACAATTGAACCACGATGGATCAGTGGGTACCGGGCTGTTTTTAAGGCCAGTAGCACAACACTGAGTGTCCGTCAAGGAATAGCGTTCAGTCGTTCGGATGTTCAGTCGTTCGCCATTTAGCCGCATTGCATAGTGTATGGCACAGTGGATAGTTGTGAGGACAACGCAACGGGACCGTAGCCACGGGGGGGGGGGGGGCTATGCGGGCGGGCTTAGGCCCCCCTGCCCCCCCCCCAAAAAAAAATCGAATTAGCACCCCAAATATTTCGCCAAAAATAGCGATTTCTTAGGAGTGTTTTTAGCTGGCCACATCCACAGCCCCTCCAAAACATTCCCCCCCCCCCCCCAAATTTGATTGGCCGGCGATAGGCCCGGGTGACAACACGTTAAAATACAATGGTTGTGGTCATTGTATCATCTACCCAGTTAACCCATCACCCCAAGTAGTTAAATGTAGTAGCAGGTAGGTGCCGTGGTATGCAATATCGTGTATTTGAAAACACTTATCCCAATATGCTTAAAATCAGTTATCACGCCCCGTCGTTAGGAATAATGCATGTAAAAGACTATTTTGTATAGTTCGTATCTTTATTACATTAATAACCAGATCCCCGTATTCTCACAGATTCATTGATCATAAACACATTTCTGATAATTTATAATGCCTCTACATAGAAATATTACGGTTATTATCACAAATAAAATATGTCCTTTCCTAGTGAGTGTCACATTACTGAAGTAAACATAATCAATAAATTCGTGCTTTTCTGGATTAAAAAAGACACCTTCAAGGGCCATAAGTCTCCCAAAAATGTGATTAATACTAGTAATAAAGTTTAACACATGCCGTTTACAGTCAAACATATGCAATAATATATAAATCATAGCTTGTAAATTGGCTTCTTTTTTCTCTCTAAAACATTTCATTTGAATGAGTAAAAAAAGGGTATTACGAGCGAACTATGGACCAGTAACTGGGCATTACGCCATTGCCGCTGAAGCCCGTTCATCGATGCACAGTTATTCAAGGAAAACGCACGCGTTATGGATTCTTTCGAAAAGTGCTGCTCCCAAGAGTCAACAATATACAGTATTTGGTTCTGATATTATCATTTGGTAATTTACGTCAAGTCAATCTGTAGTCCAAGATACACAAGGCGCGAAAAAGTCCGACAAATAGCAATGATATGGCGCCTAGCCCTATTTCCGTGTCTTCGTCTCTCCATACCTAACCCTTCATTCACATAACTGTCATTTAGGTCAGACCATTGATTCTGGGAATGTCTGAACAGTATATTGCTAAGGTAATATCGGTTATTATATTCTTTTATAAGTTGTCTAACAAGCTTTCCGGGTTTGGGATGAATACCTTCGCATCGTAACACTCAGCACGTCATCTGTCTGGTGTTCGATCTATTGGTGTAATAAAGTTGATAGAAGGAACGCTCGATATATTGGATGTACTGCATCTTATTAAATATTTGAGCATTTGCTTAATATATTTTGGGAGTAGCTTCGCTCAACATACAGCATGTTTAACTATTTGGAAATTATCAGTTCGTTTTCCGTCGACATTCCATAAACAGAATACGACCAATAGGTGTAAACGACGGTTGACCATACCTGTTATTTGCTCTTGTCAGATTTGTTGAACGAATTTAAGCCCTTCTCCACTCGTATTCCAAACATAACTACGCCATTGATCTATATTCTTTATTGACTTGAGCAAGCTTAAATTTACACTGCAGTCATTGGAAAATGCACTGTGAATTTCATCACAAAGACCTTGCTATTATTCCTAACAACTGTATTTATCCAGTAACGTACTTGTCCCTTATAATACCACATTTTTAGTCTTAATATTTACATCCTTGATCCTTGTAATATCATGTTTTAATTCTAAGACTTTCTTACTTGACATCTCAGTCAATCTAATTGCTAATCTTTGCTCAGTCTTAGGGGGTTGGATTGCCGAATTTGAGTCAACTGGCCCGCTTTCGATTCCCCGGTTGAACGTGACAAGGAATAGGTCGTATGTATATCCTCGTCGGTTTTCTCTGGGTCCCCCGGTTTCCTCCCACTGCTAAAGACAGAACGCACAAGCGAAATATTGAATAAAATTGAAACAAGTTACAGCTTAGTCCCGAAATGACCTAGTTTGTGAATTATTGAATACAATTGAAACATGTTACAGTTTAGTCCCGAAATGACCTAGTTTGTGTCGAGTTGACATTTAACCCATTATTTGCGCCTTCGAACTCCATCGAGGGATTCACCCAATAAACAGCTATACCAATTTGATCATTATATCTTAATTGAGAGGGCTATGATCTTACATTGTCTCGACCAATCTCGGCATAACCTGAGTAGAAAATATGCATTATCGAACTTATTGATAGCCACCTGCTTTATTATACGGATGGGGAACAAACACACCCATAAATATTTGTATTGTAGAATATTATTCTTACAATTATTGAATTCCGACATTATTTGTTGCATGGCAACCCATTTTAACCTTGTAATTGATCTTATTTACGATGATTTATTCTGTGAGTATATATTATTTCACAACTAATGATGACCCATAAAACAACCCTCAGACACTTGGCATATGAATGGAAACGACCATCAATGAAAATTGATTACAGACGAGACTGATTCCATTAGCGATCCCGTGGTTCTGATTTTATTATGGACCATCATAATCGCCATCATTTGATACACGTATTCATCATAAAATGTTGTTGTCAGTGGACAAACAGTCACTACTTTTTGCAAGACTAGGTTCAAAGTTCTTCATATCCTTTTTTATAATTAAGTAAATACGATAGAAACCTTGGTTGCGGAGCGTGATCAGAATCAACAAGAAAATCTGATCCAGGATATTTTGAGGCGCTAACGGTTATTGTGCAATTTCAACCGGAGATCACTCCAGGCGCCCCACTTTAACGCGTAATGGCACGATTTGAAATTATATCCAAACAACGAATAACATGATTCAGACCGATTTCCCATATGTCGGTTAAAGATCGCTAATTTGTCCCCTGGCTCCATTCACGATTGCTGTCCACAATAAAATAAAATTCAAATTTTATAATTATCTCCGCATGTAATTGATTTTCGGATAATGTTATAATAACTATTCAATATCTGAATTATAGGAATACGGGAAATTCGTTTCGAAATTCATTTTGTTTGACGTATCTTGTTC
The DNA here is from genome assembly GCA_036850965.1 of Patella caerulea. NCBI lineage: Eukaryota > Metazoa > Mollusca > Gastropoda > Patellidae > Patella > Patella caerulea. The sequence goes on along the minus strand of JAZGQO010000007.1, from coordinate 50,058,742 downwards.
GAGGGAACCTGTCAGTTACATATACATTAGTTTGTTGATTAGAACAAGATTACAATGGCTGTATGCTGTATTAAGACCTATAATCGGACCTTTTGAATTAATGAGTTTAACGTCAAAAACAGGGGAAAAGGGAACGAACAAACGCCATGCAGTATATTATGAGATAAACTGTTCCCTGGCAGCAAATAATTTTTCAATAGACGAGAGAGAAATGGGTTTAAAATCTACTCGAGACACTCTAGGTAATTTTAGGACTAACATTGTTCAATTTATTTTATTAATTCGTTGCGCGTAGTGGGATTAAGCTGGAGAAAACCCACGAGGTTGGACAGACGACCCTACTACTGGTCACTCGACTAGATGTTGTTTTTTGTTACTTGCCAGCCTGACCTTTAGTCTTGTACCACTGACAAAGGGGGCATACCATGAGCATAATTTAATTACAAGACAAAGTACACCATCGCACATGTTTCATTAGCAGTATGGAAAAATAACTAAATAAATGTCAGATATTTTGACAATCTTATTTTAAAAAATTACTGCCCGAGCTGTGGACTTGTTTAATTGGGGATTTCGATTTATTGACGTGTAATGATTTACGGCACTATAAACAGTTCTAAACATCTTACCACTAAACTCTGTGCTATTGCGGGTTGATTAAAATCGATTTTACAATACAATGTCCCCCCCCACCCCATGATTAAAAAGTTCTCACTTCCTAAATGACTTTATAAATTCAAGCAACTGGATGTAAACAACCCCGGGATCACGTACTAAAAGTGTGAAGTCGAGTTTCAGGAATTCGGATTTCGCTAGATAATCAGATCACTGATTCGACTACAAGTAGACACTCGCTGTAGACAGCTACGCCATTCAATTTATGTAGCCATGTTGCACTGGCCCACTAACCAGGAAGATCCATGTTCTATCCATGTATGGATGGATTGAGTTACCCGAGATTTTTCAGCGTCTAGTCGTTTGGGTGGGACAAAAAACCTTAGTCTCATGTTTATTTTGCCGTGAACGTTATGTATTTTTAAACGGCACTCTCAGTAAGGCACTTTAAAAATCAGAAAAGTGTTTATTTATGCGTGGCTTTGTTGTTATAAGTGAATGTAAAGCTTTTCTTTAATGATGACTACACATTGTGTGAATGATAGATATATTAAATTTGGATTTAAAACATATCCAGACTTATTCATTTATACCAAGATGTCTCAAATCTCTTACAAAACATGTCAATGACAAGATAACTAATCCATTTCGTAAAAATTTTTTTAATCGTCCTTGTTTATCAATTCACAATAAATTTCGAAGTAAATTCTTGGATTATTTTTTGTCTCCTTCCTTTTAATTGCAGGGTCTAATGGAAACCAGTCCTTGGGCAAACGTAAGAAGCTCCCTTTGCGTCACTCAAGCAAACATGTTGCTCATAGGTTTTTTCCGGGTCCTCCCACTGCTAAAGACCCATGCGCGCAAGCGAATTATTGAAATAAAATTGAACCACATGTTAGTCCAGAATGACCTAGTAAGTGTGGACGTTAACACCCCCCTCTCCCTCTCTCTCTCTCTCAGCGCACCATGGGTGTTTTCAGGGAATCAAGTGTCTTTTTTACTAAGATTGGAGGTCTCTACTTTCCATATCCTATGAACGCTTTCGTTGGAATGTATCTTTAGTTTCTACTTTTCATATCCTATGAACGTTTTCGTTGGAATGTATCTTTAGTTTAATGTACGATCTCCAAAACTGGACATGTACAGGAAAAACATTGTAGTGCTTTTGCACGGAATTGCAACAGTACATGAATAGCATACAAAAAAAGATGTTAAAAGCAATCATATTGCAAGCTATCTGGAATTGCCACAACACATTTTTCACATATTATTAATGATAAAAAATCCTGTTGGACAAGAACAGCATCGTTAGAATATATAGTTTTATACGACTTAAAGACGACACAAAATTGTTAAAATAACAGCACGACATCCTATGGGAATGTATCTTAGCGAGAAATATGTTAAACATATATAATTTTAAAAAGATGAAGATGTAAGTTGTTGTGACAGTATAATGCAAACCGTCATTTTTTCGGTCTGGGCGACTCAATGATATGCTTTAATTGGAAGATGAATCCATTTAGAGACAGATAACTAATACTTTATATTCAAAGCGCCAACAAGACGAGTGAAAAGACACACGATTAACAACAATATATTATTATGATAAAACAATACGCCATAAAGAAGTAAGGTCACCCTAAATAATTAAATTTAAAATAAATAGATGTCTTCAAAAATTTAAAATGTCGATTTGCTTGTGAAGGGGGTATATGTCTGCAAATTAATTAAATGCAATGGGGTTAACGTCCTAATCCGACTGGACTAAGGAAGACAGGCATACAAATCGAATTCTAATTGCCAAGGAATTGTTTACGTGCAGGCCAATGTGTACATGGGGTCTCGGGTTTTCGTCCTATCCGAACTACTAGACAGCTGTCTTTGCCGGGCCCTCCTGTATGCATCAATGACAAGGAGAAAATCCCGATGAACTTGTTCGGCCTACTCTTACATAGACTTTCAACTGCCAAGGGATCATTTACGTGCACATTAATGGGTAAACGGGATGTGGGTTTTCCATCCCAACCGAGAGTAGATTTTAGGTGTAGTTTAATGATCGATTGCGAGACATATATTATATTGGTATTGGTATTGTAAGAGTGCGATAGCGGGAGGGAAATATCTATATATTACGCAATATCTTGCACGAGACGATTAAACAACTTAAAATACAGACACTATCCAACAGGTGCATAACAATGAAATACGTCACTCTGGTACAATATTTCAGCTAGTATGAATAATATACGCTTGGTACATAGCCCGTACCATTATTTGAAATAACGGTACGCCAACATCAAAGGATGACGTCACATCTGTATTTCAAATAATCGGACGGGCAACTTGCGAATAGTACTTTATTCATACCAGTGAAATGTTGGACTTGTGCGACGTATTTCACTGTAAAAAGCACGTGCCGAGTCTGTATTTTCTCGACCATGAAAGGGGAAATTTCATATTTTCTAAGTCTTTAGCTCAATAGGTTCTCAACTCACAATTATACGATCATAGGCATTATTTTCCACACATCTGTCAGACAGGAAATAATAGCACAATTACCTCCCTTGTTTTTCAATTCCCTAAAGCAATAGCTATCTTCAAACATTTGAATTTGAAAATGATATTTTTGCCAATTTCTCAACTGGCAATAGTGAATTATAGGTGTAACATATTTTAGTTATTACAGGGTCAGCTTCGTATATATATGGTTTATTTGCATCGGGAACAGAATATCAACAAATACACAAATAGGCCTACATCTACACTACAGGAACTAGTCTATATATACTGGAACATATCTAACTACATTGTAACATCCATTGTAAACCGCTGCCAACGCAGCGGCTGGACTCAGGCGAGTCCACACGCCGGTCTCTGCCGCCTGCTCTCTCCCCCTCTCTCTCTGGCTGTCTTGTCTTTCACTAATCTGCTAACTGTGTGTATACTACTGTATATAAAGCCTCCAACACTTAGGGAAGGTGGACATGAGGGATCATCAAATAAGGAAGTTCTATGGCGTTTGTACATATCGTATGTAGCTTGTAAATAACATATGGAATAAATTATATAGTTAACAAGATCGTGCCTTAAATAAGTTTAGAGAGTAAAAGAAACGTCCACTATAATAAATATCAAAATTAACAGAGGTCATACAGTTCTTTGCACCTAAATGAATGTTCACCACGCGGGTGACCCGGGTTCGATTCCCAGTCGATGCACCAAATCTAATCACTGTAACATATTTTAGTTATTACAGGGTCAGCTTCGTATATATATGGTTTATTTACATCGGGAACAGAATATCAACAAATACACAAATAGGCCTACATCTACACTACAGGAACTAGTCTATATATACTGGAACATATCTAACTACATTGTAACATCCATTCTAAACCGCTGCCAACGCAGCGGCTGGACTCAGGCGAGTCCACACGCCGGTCTCTGCCGCCTGCTCTCCCTCCCTCTCTCTCTGGCTGTCTTGTCTTTCACTAATCTGCTAACTGTGTGTATACTACTGTATATAAAGCCCCCAACACTTAGGGAAGGTGGACATGAGGGATCATCAAATAAGGAAGTTCTATGGCGTTTGTACATATCGTATGTAGCTTGTAAATAACATATGGAATAAATTATATAGTTAACAAGATCGTGCCTTAAATAAGTTTAGAGAGTAAAAGAAACGTCCACTATAATAAATATCAAAATTAACAGAGGTCATACAGTTCTTTGCACCTAAATGAATGTTCAGACAACTTTGTTACATAGGATTAATAGGATTTTTCTTTAACAAAGTAGGACTGTTTATAGATACCATCTATTTTAAGGCTTTATTTTGATATATTTTAAAAATATAACTTAAAAATATGAAATTGTAGCTTCAAACAATACATAATAGTCGAATTCGCCAGGGCAGCTTATCCGCTTTTATTTGATACACTTTTTTCTAAGTTGATTATGGATGTATACGGTTTCCCCCATTTTTTCTAGAATGGGTGTGTTTATGTGGCTCTTTAGGAAATTCCGAAATTCAAGACAGACCTAAACCGGCGAAAAAAAAAAATATGTATAAATCTGCACGAATCTGCAGTCGATTTGCCAAAGCAACCGAGATAACTATGATGGCTGGAAAAATAATATATATACAGTACATTGACTTCGGTCGCCGGGGGCTCAGTTTGAGAAACGAACTACGGATTCGTGCTCAGCACCTTGGAAAACTTATAAACCCTTAGTAGTGAAAAACTGAATTTTTATATTTTTCTAGCTGTTTTGTATATCTCGATCTCCCGCAAGTCGGTTTGGTAACCTCAAAGCCATATAACGACATTTTACATGCCTTCAAAGTGAGGGAATCCATTTTTTCTCACTATTTTTGGCCACCGTCTTGGATATCTGAGTTTTCCCAAAGGTGGCGTGAACCCACCCACTGTAGAAAAAGTGGAGAGATCATAAATGGAGCGATCCGTTAAATTCGTTGATTTCATCAAGATCGAGAATAGCAAAATGTTATAGAGTATATGAATCACGTATCAAACTGACACATAACAGTGTTGGTTATGAAAATATAACCATGACTTAGCCACTATAAATTGTGTTGGGTATGAAAATATAACTAAGACTTAGTCACTATAAATTGTGTTATTTTCGCGACTAGTATAATAAGACACAGGAGTCTGACCTATCCGATTATATATGCATACACCATGTCGTACTCGACAATATGTAATAAAAAAGAACAGGAGTGCAATGCCCGTTGAAGAATCGATTTTACCTGCTCACGCTGCAGCTCAGTTTTATTCAACGTGAAACAAATTTGGTTTGTTGAGTATTTATATTGGATTTTATAACAACTATAGACCGGATTTACCAGGGCTCATTTTGGTCCACCAATTGTTCATTTTCAGATTTTCTCTGTACCCCAATGATGCTTTTTGTCCACTATATTAATGTAAAACACACATCTAAATTAGTTGAAAACAAACTATAATATTTAGGAGTCGTCTTACTTTCACAATATTATGATCCCGGAGTTGGCCGAGAGAGTTCATCGGAATTTTCCGGCGTGGTTTCCCCTTGAAAGTGTCGCCCCTAGTAGTTCGGATGGAGCACAAATCTGAGGGCCCCGTGTACACATTGGTAGTCGGGCAAAATTTTAGAGTAAATTACATAAAAGTCGAACTGGTAACTGATTTGGATGAGATTTTTTAAACATCAACTAGATTGTTTATGGACAGCAGACTTAGCTGATTTGGAAGTTGATTATAAAGTAGGGATGTCGGTGGATGACACACATTTTAACTTCAGTCGATAATCTTTACCAAGTAACTTTTCGGTGGAAAAGCGAATCCCTTGAGAACAGGCTAAACAGTTTAAGGACCCGGTTTCTAAGAGATCCAACTTTAAAGTACCTAAGTCTCTAACGCAATAGGGGGTTGGGAGTGCCGCGCTTCGACCTCTAGCTGGCCAGTCACCTCTGGCTTGCGGCTGTAGTTTCGATCCATGGTTTGAGCGTATGTAGCATGGAGATAGGGGCGTCTTCTCAACCTCGTGGGTTTCCTCCGGGCACTCCGGTTTCCTCCCACTGCTAAAGACCCCTATGCGCAAGCGAGTTATTGAAATAAAATTAAACCATGTTAGCCCCGAAATGACCTAATTTGTGTCGAGTGGACGTTAAATCCCATTTCTCTTGATGCTATTACCGGAAAAAGAAAAAGAAAACCATTTTACCATTGGTACACGAATCGTGTACCACAGTGCGTTTCAGCCCCAGTTCTAGCAAGAGACTCAGCGTATGTAGACTGGAAGAACCAGACGCTAGAAATTTGCGTTCGATTAAGACTGCTGGTTTATTTAGCCGAATATAGCTGATTTGAAATGAGAGTAAAAACGGAAACCGTTGAACGTAAATCAGTTTATATACATTCATATTACAGTAATGCGTTGCAAACCACTCGTGTCAAATTCTAGGTCCCAAATGTTAGCGATTTAGCTCCTTTAAAGAGTAAACTATTAATGGTTATAACGGTGGTGGTCATGCTGAATAAGTGACAACAGAGAAACTGTACTACATCACCAGTTTAGTGTATGCCCACTCATCCACCCTTTAAAACCAGATACGGTCAGTGCTGTGTTTGATCGTGCGAGAGTATTCGCAATACATCTTCGAATAACAAATTCTCTCTGTGACATATTCGATGTTTGGCCCCCTTGGGTATTTTGCGCCCTTTCTTGTGAAAAGCCAAATTGTTGCTGCAGATGTTAAGCAGGAAACAGTTAGGATGGGGTGATTTAATTCCGGAAGACGGGATAGATAGTTAAATGAATTTAAACGGTTATCGGAGATTAAAGTTCCGCGGTGTTATAAATTATAGGACTAACATGATATTGTAGACATTCAATTACATATTTTTCACATGCTACGTGAGTAGGGTATTCGTCGTAAAACCTATTTCCGCTGTGTAGATAAAGATATGAACATTGATTGTGCCTTTTAGCCCCACTAAATGAGATTTAAATTCCTCGATTGGAATTATCGACTACTGTCGTTTCCTGCACATTGAATATCAATACGCACTTCCCTTTCACATAACCAGCGGAGCCCTTCCACTTTCCGATTATTCTATTAAGACAGGTCGTATTTGACGTGTCTTAAGGGTTTGTCCTATTTTTTGTACGGAGCAACATCTTTTGAAATATTACATTTCGGATTAGATAATTAAAATGAAATGAAATGAGGTTTAACGTCCTACTCTTCTGCACCTAACCTGGGCTAATTGAAGACGGGCATACGCCATACAGTGTGCTATGAGGGAAATTTCGCCAGGGCAGCAGCGCTACGACATACTCTTATATCGAATTCCAACTGCCAAGGGATCTTTTATGTGCACGTCAATGTTTATATAGGACCTCGGTTTGTCGTCCCATGGTAGTATTAACATATGGATGCAAAATTTGTCTTCGTATAAAATGATAGAACCGAACATCCTCTGCTGTACTAAAATCTTAGCGCTTACGATAATCACATACTCTCGCCTGCCAAAATCCAAAAATGCATTTTGCCTATTGCTAAAGATGTTTTAGGGGCAATATCAATCATGCTTCGCATTCAAAACCAATATATTCGACAAAATAAAAGCGTCTCTTCTGCGGGTACCGTCAACGTAAGAAATTGCTGTCCCGAAATTGGATGATGAAAACAAAATGTGCTGAAAAAAATTCAGTCAAATTGCTTCACTGTGAACTGACATATTAAATATACAATTCTAGGCTAACCTCGATTGTCATTACATAATTTGGAAAAGATGATGGCATCATGCATTGTCCACATTCAAATTCCCGTAATAGGAACCTGGCAAACACCCTCCTGCCAAAATCACTGAGATGGCCAAAGATGTCGGCGAGGGCGAATCAGCGCAGGCGACTATTACAGCGAGATATAACGTCAATTGGCGGGAGTGTCGGTCAACTAATTCAATATCTTTAATCTTTTGGAATTCAAGAATGATTACCAGATTTGTAGAGAAATATAGAAGAGTTGTCACAAGGTAGACTTACGCACGGATGTTTTTTTTGGTTACACCTTTAGCTTTTACACCGGTATTTGTACCGTTGGGGATTAGTTCTCTTGACGTCCCATACGTGGCGAATATTTCACTCCCAGATGTAGATGTTTGTACATTGAATCCGAGGAATTCAGACTTGAAGTAACTAAGTCTCTTAAGTCAATATCATCGAAAGTCTTCGACGTTGAAAACACAAATTATTAGTCATTTTAAATCAACATTGATGGTGTTGTCTTACCAGGAAAAGGTGGGCTTATAATATCCAATATTTAAGACGAAATATTTTTTTGCCATTGGTACACGAATCGTGTACCATATGGCGTTTCTGACTCATTTTCAGCTAGGGACCCAAAGAACAAGGCTAGGTATACTCCACGTTACATCTCAAACGGTAAGCATGCGCAATAAATACTATGTAGACTGGAATAACCAGACGATATATATAATGTGATTCAATTGAGACTTCTGGTGTACTTCGCCAAACGTAACTGATTTGATATTAGAGTAAAAACGGAAACGATTGAATGTAAATCAGTTTATATACATTCGTATTAAATTATTATATGGCTTGCGACCCATTTGTGTCAATTCCCATGCCCCAAATATTAGCGATTTAGCTTCTTTAAAATGGACGCTGATAGAGGTGAGATCAGAACCAAGAGCCCTCAAGGGTTCTAAATTGCACATACCATTAACCATTGTTGAATTTCATCAACTTTTTTCTGCGGTGTTATTTGGAAAGCTTTTCAAGTGTCGTCAAATACTACACGTTTATGTCGTAACCACGTGCAGAATGGTCCATGATTGTAAGACCGATCATGTTTTAAAGGCCACAATTTAACCCAATTTTAATAAAACTTATAATAACTGTTTATAACCCAACGATCTTGGTTTCTTTCGATATTCGCCTAATTAATTGAACGAAAAGTTTTGGCATGTGTTCACAATTTTATTCCGATTAAAACAAACGGTTTAAATATTATATTATAATTACGGTGGTTAAATTTAATTCGTGAAAATCGGACCGGAACTGCCGGGCATAATGGCCGCTCACTGTAAACAAATAGTGTTAATATAATATCAGGGTTGTGGACCATCTAGAGGTCTCAATGTTTACCCATGTTTGATGGGAGAGAGACGGGGTTTAACGTCAACTCGACACAAATAAGGTCATTTCGGAACTAACACATGGTTTCATTTTATTTCAATAATTTGCTTGTACGTAGGGGTTTTGGGCAGTGGGAGAAAACTCACGAGGTTGCACGGGCGACCCTACACCTTGCCACGTACAATCAGTGATTCTAAACCACGCCAGTTGACTCAATGACAGGCTTTATGATACCCCCCCCTCCATTTTGATGTTACCTTAAAATATGTGTTCGTGTCCCAAATATCTCGGTTCCTTTCAATATTCGCACATAACGGAACCTAAAGGGGGTCTTATGTCGACCTTGCAACTGGCGTTTCGGTATAACTGAATGCAACTGAGAAAAGTCGACCTGAGCGCCTCTTACAACTAGTTGCAGTCAGTTGCACATGTTCAACTATCTGCAACTCGCGGCAACTAGTTGCAGTCGACATGAGCGTTCTTGCAACTGGCGTCAACTCGTTTCCATCGAAATAGCGTCACGTGACGAGAGAAATGTCACGTGACGTGCAAATAGGCAAAATGGAAGCGAACGACGTCGATGATTTCGATAATAATATTATTGAATTATGGCAAGACAGGCCATGCCTATTGGATACATCATCTAAAACATATTCCGACCGGACACTGAAGAGAAGGTGCGTCCAGGAAACTGACAAGTGTGAATACATGTACTTTGATATGACGATAAAGGTATCACACGGAGTTAACTGTAATAGTAAGACATTGGTAGAAAACATGTTATTATCAAGTCAGGTGAATGAATCACTATAACTATTATATCATAGAATCTTGCCATTCTACACTTCCACACTTGGAGTTGAGAAATATTCCATGGCGTTTTTCTTTGGAAACAATGGTCTATTTATTGCTGATTGGTAATCCAGCTGACTGAAGTGACGTCGATTCCATTTCACAATTTACAGCTTCTGCAGATCCTAAATAATTTCCTTTAGACTCCTTTAGAAAATTGTGTCAGGGACATGATGCCATAACCAATAGCTCAACTTTTTCTCATACTCCGCGCAGTGTTGCGTTTGATTAGAGGTAATCCAACTACACACTGCTATTATGAGTGGATATTGTTGGTTTTAATTTTGATTTGCCAGTATTCCGTCTACCAACCAATCACTAGCTGCCAATATTGGACCAAATATGTTTACATAACGTTACGTCGACATGACTCACGATTTTATTATGCCTAATTAACCCGTACATAGCAGAATACTGCAGTAAAACTAATTGCGTGACAAACGAGGCTATCAAGTCGAATGAAATGTAAACAATACTGTTTGGAAACGAACATACTTTCACCGTTTTAATACCTTAAACCACTGTCCAAAGTTTTAGGGAAGACCCAGATTAAACGAAGGACTGTCATGTTGCTGTACTTAAGTCATAGCTTTCATTGAACGGAGAGAATAGACACACTCCCGCATAAGTTCAAGAAACAGACGCTATTCCAGCAATGGTCAGAGAGGGATTTCTCGGGCCATTGCTTCAGGAATATGCTTTTTCTTGGCTTAGAGCAATTCTATTTAAGAATACCCTGAATCTTGAACAAAGTATGCAAAAGGCATTTTCTACTACACGCCTTGCTCTTGACAACCTATAATTAACAATTCTCTGTTTTATTGACATATTTCTGAAAGGAAACGGTTTCAAGAGATCTTCTCCGAGGGGAAAGACCTCATCTCCTAATGTGTGAAATGAAACTAGTTCGTTTGTGTTGGGCAGAGGTGCGATCTTTGCTAGCCTTTTATTAAGGGCCTCTACCAACGTGCAGCCAGCAAAAACGCCCCCGTCAGAAATTCGGCCGTTGCAACCCACATCAACGTAAATAAATTTATAATCGCGTCTACAAGCGCCATAAGCACAATACTGAAAAAGTGTTTATAATTATAAAATAAAGGACCAGATTTCGGAGGTGCTATAAGAGCAATGTGTTTTCCATCTATTGCTCCTAAAACATTTGCAAAGTTCCATTTCTTTTGAAACTGTTCGGAAATTTTTAACCATTTTTCTTCTGTTTCTGGCATCTAGAAAATTTAAACAAAGAGTTTGATTGAAGTGTGTTTCAAAAAATAAAAGTTAGATTTATTTCATTTCAGTTGAGCATTTCCTCTGCTGAAGACTTTGACGAAAATGATGATGATGTTGATGATAATAGTCAAGATGATGACTCTCAGGCTTATAATAATGGTGACGATAGTTCTTTAGTTGAGGATAAGGAAACCAATAAGCCAAGCACAAGCAGACCTATAAAGCAACATATTGGTCCATATAAGAGAAAGCTCAACGAAACTAAGAAAAAAGAAGTGGAGATACTGGAATCAATTACAAAATCAATAATGGAACCGATAACACTTCCTACTCAGGATAACGAGGACGATGTATTTGGCAGTTATGTAGCAGTGAAAATGAAAAAGATAACCGATCCAAGAATAAAGTTAAAACTTACACAAACTATCAGTCAGGGCATATCAGAAGCAGAACTATCTTGTCTTGAGCGAATCCACATGGGCCTTATATGACCATGCTGAATTCAAATGATACTTTTTAAGTGATACTTTTCTTACACATTAAATCATATTTCATACATTTAAATAAAATTACATTACATACCTTTAAATAAAATTACATACCTTTAAGTACCCCTCTTTTAAAGTACAATGGATGGCTCTACATGTTTCTGGAACAATTGATGCAATAGTAGTTGCTCCCAATCGAAAAGAATAAGGCAAACTTTTGTACGATTCCCCTGAAACAGATCAGAATTCTTTAATAAAAGACACCACGACCGTACCGAAGCTGGCTGAGGGGTGGGGTATGCCAAGCGAGACTGGAGACAACAGCCTTTACGGCCGGCGTGAGCGACGGATGTTGGGGAAGGGGGGCAGTAATCATGGCCGGGGGCAAAACCTTTTACATTGCAGGACGGAGGACCAAGTAAAGAAACAGCGTCTAGTCGTTCGGATGGGACAAAAATCCGAGGTCCCCTGTACACGTTGACATTCTCGTAAAAGAAATTTTGGCAGTTGAAAATCGAAATAAGAGTATGTCGTAGCGTCCTTGTCCGGACAAACTCCACTCATACCACACAGCATCCCCCCCCCCCTCAACAACAACAAAAATCACACACTACACATTTAACTCGTACTTAAAATTTGCGATTCAGAAAGTTATCAATATTCTATTCCTTTAATTATAAATGATAATGCTCACCAGTAGCCAAAAATCTCAGTGTAACTGCGACTCTTTCATCGACAGGGACAGCTTGATGGAAATTGGTATTTTGCCGTTGGATCAAAGACCTTACTCTTTCTGTAATTTCGTGAAAATATTCGGGAGACATTCGAAAAAAATTAAAATGCGATTCTGTATCCTGCAATCGTAACTCTTAGACCAAACTCGCACATACCCCTTGACTGTCATGATCGTACAGCCAGCCCCTTCTCCGTATGTTACGATTTGGTGTATGCTCCACCTTCACACGCATAAGGTATAAATATAAGCCTAATGCGGTTAATCTCTTTCTTCGAATTATTGCAAGCGTTGATAAGGAGTCTTATCGGACTGAAATATAAAGATGGGAATTTGTCAATTCGACATATTCTACCCCACAATATAATCTATATTTAGCTACCAAGCTAGTTGCAGCCAGACGTAATTTGCATGAGGAACATTAGGCATAGGCCTACTAGGCTTTGTTACGTTTTCTTATTAAAGTTCCAATTTCACATTTTCTAAGAAAGTCAAAACATAATTATTTCTATGTCTTTTGCTCAAAAGGTTGTCAACTCACTATTATACGGTCCTGGGCAAAATTTTTTGGGCATTATAAAGGGTGACACAGGGTGATTGAGGAAATAGTTACTCAATTACCTCCCTTGTTTTCCCATTCCTCTCCATGGACAGCCATCTTCAAACGTTTGAATTTGAAGTTGAAAATGATATTTTTGCCAATTTCTCAACTGGCAGTACTGAATTATAGGATTAATAGGATTATTCTTTAACAAGGTAGGACTGTTTATAGGTTCAATCTATTTTTGGGCTTTATTTTAATACATTTTAAAAATATAACTTAAAAAAATGCTATTGGAGCTTTAAGGCAAATATATAGACCCGGCAAACATACACAATACGTATGTCCTATGAACTTATTAAGTACTAGGCTAATACTCACGTCGTTTTTACGATTCTCCATCATGTGTAAGGTGAAATTGGTAAAGTTCTTCGTCGACATAAGCGCTCGGATTTCAGTTGCAGATTTGATCGACATGAGCACATTTGCAACTAGTTGCTCTTAGTTGCTCCCAGCTGCAAACTCGACATAAGCCCCGCTTAATTTCCTGGATTTTGGACCCTAATCGTACGAAAAATTCGCGATTTTAGCACATTGCCCTTCAAGAGGTCACTATTATTTTATCCGATTTTACAAATCGTGTTATTACATCATCGTTACACCCTGATGATAATTGATTTCAATTTTCGTAAAATTCGAACTGTAACTGCCCGCTCTTGTGTAAAAGTATATAATACCAAGGTCGTGGAACCGCTAGAAGTCAAAATTAATGACCCATTTTGATGAAACTTACAATATTTGTTTAAATCTCAAAGATCGCAGTACCTTTGCATATATGGTGTGTTAATCTGCCAATCGCTGATACAATGACTATTTCCTCAATATTTTAATCCACTTTAAGATCAACTGGCTAGCAAGTCGTTAACCGGTCACCACGTCATTCGGTAACGACATAATTCAATCTATTTTTTTTTTTTTATATTGTCAAATCCCTTAGGCATTGGTCATCTATCGACATGTCAGTTTTAATTACACCATTTACTTTTATCCTATTAAATATTAGATTTTTTATACATTGAAGGCAGTCACTAGTTAGGAATAGGATCTCCTACTATGTAGTAACTGGCCTGTCAGTGCTGTATGACGATATATGTATAATTATTATTATTATTATTATTATACATACATTTCTATAGCGCTGCTTCCACAACAGTGTTCAGAAGCGCTTTACAATATGACACACACAAGTATGTGATAAAATACAAAAAATAAAACATAACAAAAAATAAGATCTGTTAAATATAAAATGTAAAATAAATTTGATCTAAAATATAGAAATAGAAATGACAAAAGTTAAAATCTTTAAATATAGAGTATAAAATAGATTCGATAAAAAGATATATATATGACAAAAGACAACATCAGGAGCTAGTTAAAAAAAGCTTTCTTAAACAAAAAAGTTTTAAGTTGGCTCTTAAAAACGGGTAAGGACTCACTGCTGCGAATAATGTAAGGAAGTTTATTCCACAGTTTAGGTGAAGCAACTGAAAATGCTTTATTACCAAAAGACACCAGATTTGCTTTTTTCTCAACAAGGAGGTAACGATCTTCAGATGATCTTAGTTGACGACTAGGTTTATATAAGTATATAAGATCTGATAAATAGGAAGGGATCAAATTATTTAAACACTTATAGGTTAAAAGTAAAATCTTATATTCTATTCTAAAAACAATTGGTAACCAATGCAACTCATAAAGTACAGTAATTATGTTCGGTATATTCAAGAATTGAAGAATCATTCGAATATCCGAAGAGACAATTGACACCTCCATAAGTTCCTCGATTATGGGCATTGATTGTACGAAAAATCATATTTTTAACTGGTGGATCCTCTCTCTTGAGGACACATTCGTTTTACCAGATTTTAAAAACCGTTTAAATATATCACCTCCACTGTAATGAAAGCTGAGCTTATATTTCGGAAAAATTAAACGAAACTGACCCACGAAATGGCCGCAAATTGTAATTAATCATCACATTAACAGTGGCAGCAATCCAGAATTTACAGCATTAATGTCATAAGTAGATCCCAGGGGATACAGTCTTGGGTCTACAAGCATTTCATAAGTACATGTGAATCTTTGGGATCGCAGTTGCAGAATTTCACAAGTAAATCGTAGGGACCGCAGTCTCGGATTTACAACTTTAATTTTGGTATTAAGTAGGGCTACAGTCCTGGTTTACTGAACGTTTAAATATATTTAGTTTATTGATATTATTCTATTGTTACCTTAAGATAAGATTTCGCACTTATTTCACATTCATTAATTATTTTTTGGTGTTAATTTGTTATATTGAGATAAATATCTAACTCAATCTAATTTGTTCGTGTTGTGCCACTAATAGCTTTTTCTGATAGATTATTTACTTCATAATGCATTTATTATTTGAAATTAAAAGGGATTGTCGTTTTACTTAGGGACCAATTTTAAGGTTTTTTTGGCAGTGTACATATTTCGGGGTTGTGGGTTTGCCTACCAAGCCGCCAACTTACGTGGTCGATGATCATGATAAATGCTGCTGGATCAAATTACAATAATGAATTACAATTTTTCAAGGCACAGATTTGTCATCCTAAGGCACACCTTTAAACCACTATATATTTTAATTCTAATTAAGGGCGAGTGCTAACTTCTACAGCAAGCTACCAAATATGTATTTGGAAAGAGAAACGGTGGACAGATTTGGACATTGACCTTTGATTTAAAAATAAATTTTTTGTGTGTTATATTTTAGAATACCGTTTAATACAGCCATTCTCTCTTAAAAGACTTGGCTTTGATTAGTTTCCACACGTCAGTTTATTATAGAGGTCCATCAATACGAGTGCTAACTATTACTTGATAGCACATCAAATAGCCCAAATTACAACCATATAATACTACTTAGACCTAAACTCACCGTTATATTAAATCTTCAATTGTACTTAACGCTTTCACCACCGACCATATGGTCCAATATCTCACCGTTCTGTATACATTTTTACGACATTTTTATCTTCTGCAAGGTTCTTGTTTGCTCAATGTCGGTGTTAATGGTTTTTAGTATGTCCTTGAGCCTTTTTTTTCCACTGATCGACAAAGATACTGAAATTTTGACAAAGACGATATATAGCTGCTAATATCATAATCTGATATTGATAAAACAATAAAATTGTCTGATTTCGTGATTATTAAGTTGTGAGATGGTTGTCTTGACACGTTTAGCCTGATTTAAAGAACTATTTATTCTTGAATGGCTAAGATCGTAAACATTATAACCATCGTCTGGAAACAATTATAACCACCATCTTGATTCTATTCAATCTAGCAGGGAAAATTTATGTTGCCA
This sequence comes from Patella caerulea, assembly GCA_036850965.1. Lineage (NCBI taxonomy): Eukaryota > Metazoa > Mollusca > Gastropoda > Patellidae > Patella > Patella caerulea. Next base: position 50,042,216 of record JAZGQO010000007.1, on the reverse strand, counting down.
ATGCACTTCAAGCGTAACGTGGTCACCATTACACCCGTAAAAAGTGAAATGAAATCGGGTTCGAAGTCCTATAATAATCTAACATGAATGATGTTTAGTTCGGACATCAGCAAATTTCAAATGTCAGGAGCACATATAGCGGACTTCGTGCACGATTTTCCTTGGGCATGGAAGGAAAACCCATGTTTGAAAAAAGAGACCAGGAACGGCCTATAAATGGGACCATAGCCGGGGGCCGGAACATCCTGGTTCATCAGTCAGATCATACCCGGCTTCTCTCGGTTAACCCTAACCACTACACCTTTAAGATGCTGATTGATGCAGCACGGGTTGACAGTACCTATTTAGTTATTTCAATTATAGGCTGATGCTGTAATTTACTGTAATAGAATAGATGATCTGTCTTAAGTATTCCCAATGGACCCTTTATTAACTCAAAATTCGACCTGGCAACACGAATAATCTAAATTTGAAGCGAGGATATTCTGAACAATGAATACACAAAATGGATAGCTTCATAATACAATTTTTACACTCCGAGCGGATGAAAACATACTCAAATCGGACATTTAGTTAACAGATTCGAATGCGTATGTATATAACAGAACAATATTGGAAGTCAATTTTGAAACCATTATTATGTTTGTGAAATTGTACTTGCCGATATCTAGAGGGCCTGACATAAACATCATATAAGAGTAGACCGCAGCGAAACATTTCCCTCATAGTACACTGTATAGCGTAATTAAGCCCTTCTTCAGTAACCCAGTCGGTGCAGAAAAGGACGTTAATACCGTACCCATTTCATTCTGGATTAATTTTGTCAAGAATATCGCTATCTTTGAAATTCCGTATGGCTTAATGCAACTTCTGTTAGAAATATTACCATGACTTAAAGAGAGAGAGAAATGGAGTTTAACGTCAACTCGACACAAACTAGTTCATTTCGGGACTAACATATATATGGTTTAATTTTATTTCAATAATTCGCGTGAGCGTAGGGGTCTTTAGCAGTAAGGGGAAACCGTAGTGAGGGTGGTATAATGCAGGCGTCAAAAAGAAACTGCATTGCGATCCACATGAACAGATTATCCCGTTTCATCCACATTCATCTAAGCGTTATAGTTTTTAAGAAAATGGTTTTTATTATAAAGTACAATCAGTGCAGAAATGGAACAAAGACCAGTATGAACAAAAATATAACGAATATAAAATCACCAAATCCCGCATTCTGTCCTGAAAAAAGGATCGAATGCTGTTAGGCATGGTATTTTGAAAACTATATTACGTTCGATCTTGTTTCGATCTGGGCAGGAGTATCACATTTCTAAATTTGTTTGATGTCCACCCTACATATGTAAAGCGTCAATGAAGAAACAGTTTCAGTCTTAATAAAACTAAAATGAAACAATAAAAATTTACGCGGAACGAATGAAAAAATTGGATTACACAGTGTCTTAACTTAAAGATTAGACGATCGTACGATATTATCATATTTAAAATTTTGAATCCAACATACCGCCATACGCCTAACATGAAGACATATTATTACGTTTGAAAATGTTTTAAGATTAAAATCACATTTCGTCTGACTAATATATCAATGTCACCACGTTTGACTCTAGATGGGAGAAATTGTACGTTTTAAAGTAGCTAAGTCTCTAACTCAATATCATACAAATTCTTCAACATTGAAAACACGAATTATTTGTCAATTTATATCAACATTGATGCTGTGATGCTACCGGGAAAAGATGGGTTTCTGATATCCAATATTTAAGACGAAATAAAAAATTTAGCATTGGTACACGAATCGTGTACTATAATGCGTTTCAGTCTCAGTTCTAACAATAGACTCGAGGAAGGAGGCTAGAAACATTGTACCAAATCAAACGGTGTAAGTAGACTGGGATAACCAGACGATAGAAATTTGCATTCGTTTGAGACTGCTGACTTATGAGCCGAACATTGAAATTAGCGTAAAAACGGAAACTATTGAATGTAAATCAGTTTGTATACATTCATATAACAGTATTATATGCGTTGCTACCCATTTGTGTCAATTTCTAGGTCCCAAATGTTAGCGATTTAGCTCCTTTAAGCTTTAATTTAAAATACAATAATAACCAGTGATAACCCTACCACTCCCAATCAAACTTGGTATTTCGATCGCACTATTATCAAATAGATTTCACGTAGCCCTATTTTGAACGAATGCAGAGCATCACATCGATGACAATAAAGCCAAGATATCCAGTTGTTAAGCTCAGATATTGTCCAACATATTCACATAGGCAGCCATTATCAACTGTTGAATTGTGGTCTTGATGGTCATCAGATTAATGTCTTTTTTACAGGTGTTCATATTCCAAAATACTGCTTAAATACGTATAAAAAGATGAAGAAAAAAGAATGCGTTTTTGTAAATATTATGCAGCATTAAATTATCTATTTTTGCTTCTACGTATAAAAAATAAATAAATAATGTAGCATTGATTTTCTATATTGATTATAGGTCTATCTCGATTAAAATCTATACCGTCCGTTTATCTCGAAGCTGATCGATAAGCATTAGAATTATGTCGTTTTAAAAATTATCAATCAAATTTGAACGATGGGTACTGTGCGGTTTCCAGCTGTACGTATATGAATGTGTAGAAGTAGAATTTTTGCTTGAAGAATGTAATTACTGCGCCCCTTTTCTGATTGACTACCAAAGTTTAGATACATATTAAAAAGGATATAAGAAAGAGGGGATGGGGCGCATGAGGTTTAGTAAACCGGATAAGCTGAAGATATCCAGTTCAACTCAACATTGGTATCATTGAGACGGGAATTATTTTGAAGTTCCGAATCAACAAAGTACAAATCCATCATCGATATGATCATTGGTATTGGGTTGGTTTACATAACGAGCTCACAATGAAAGAATATAACATAAGCAATACGAACGTGGCGACACTATTTAAAGTTTGTTCATAACATTCGAACAACAAACGTATTAAATTACTTTATTAAACGTTCAACACCCAAAAATGAAATAAAACACTCATCGATTAATTCGAACTTTCACATATTTCTTGACCCACAATTACAGAGAAAGGGTGAGTCACTTGTTTAAGTGGCAGTTAGAAACTGGATGGGGATAACATAGAGCACAATTATATGGAATACAAGTTACTTGTATTTCATATAATTGTGTCATGTGTTAAAATATTGAGTCTTTTGGACGTGAACATCAAAACTGCTTTCCGGACACGTAACCCTTTATTTACGATTTCGGGTCATTTTTTTCTATGAGTGACCCGATAATCGATTCCGATTCATTTAGAGATTTTTACAATTAAAGACACATTATGGGAGATTTTTATAAGGAGTTAGCCATTCTTGCTATAACAGTTCACAAATAGATGACGAAAGAAGAATATATTGAAAATTTCAGTCAAATTACTTATTTCTGAACACATAGTTATCACCACTATAATTTTTGACTAGAAATGGTATTTAACTCCATCTTCACCGATTCTTAGTATGGCCGATCGTTTGATTGACAGGCGTTAATTCCACCTACATAAACTTTGTTGTCTGCTGTCATCATAACCGACTTTGTTTCACCTTTTTGGATTTTGCATTAAACCAATTGGATATAGGACATAATATTATAATACAATTATGATAAATCTATAGGTGTACATCGGTGGCATCGTGCCTATTGGCGAAATTTTTTTTTATTGATATTGTTAAGACATAAGACCTGTCAGGCTGTATGAGTCATCACACGGTCTCCAGGAATTGTATAATTTGCCATTATCTGTGTTTAATTTATTGCACTTTAAATAGTTTAGTTAGATATCATTTGTTAAGGTCTCGCCATAGACCTATATATATATAAACTCGAGTCCGCACCGATCACGTGTGACAGCGTGGCGCCTTGTCCGACATGTTAGTTCCGCGGAGTTGACGCTGACGACCATTAGATTTTTTAAATCGTGCTTTATGATCAATATGCCAGAGAGTTGCTGCTGTTTTGGCTGCTCAGACACCTGGAAAAGGAGCAGTGGAATAGCATTTCATAGGTCAGATTGATTTATCAACTGTACCTATCAAAAATCGGTCCATTCTTCTAGCACTGGTTTAGGGGCAAGCTCAGTAGCCGATGTAAACTGCCTAACAGTAAACGTAAATAACAATCGGATTAATGTCATTAATTTGATGCGAGGACCTAATCTAAAAGTCATGTTAAAATAAAAGAAACCCTTTAGACTAAATCTTTATGAGAAAGAAGAAAATTAATGTTTTACACATCTCCCTGAAAATATCCTCAACACCGTAACGGGACTGTATTTATGGCGTATTCTGGATCAATTTCCTTCAAAAAACGTTGCACGCGACACCCAATTTGAGGTCGTTGGAACCATGTTTACCGGTCATCGCTGGATGTAACTATTTTCCATAAAATTTCAAAATTGTCTACCGTATTTTTATTCCTGTTCAACACCGCCACGTGGATTTCTCTTTTCCTAATTCCAAAATAGTAAAGAAATGTACATTTTTGATATGTTAATGCAGTGACTTTGAAGCCTAGATAGTAAAGTAGTACCGCGAAGTGATACAAAATTCAATTCGGCGCTAAAGTTAAAATTCACAATACCGTAACGTTCAATAACGTAACGCCGATAACGATTATAGTTCGTTACGGTGTTGATATTTCTTTTTGAATTATTTATTTGTCCCATTTATTCCGAATTAGAAACTTAAAATATATTACCAGTTTTTACTTTTTCAGGATCATGCCCCTGACAGCGAAGGAAAGGGCGCAACGCTATCGAGATCGTATAACCACAGTCAAAAAACATACCGAGAATGAACGAGATGGGTGGTTGAAAAGAACTAATACTGGTAAGTTGAAGTCTAGAGATGATATGTCTGAAAGAGCCAAAAGACAAAAGGGCAAAGCATGGAAGAAAGCAATCCAAAGATACCAGGTTAAGAAAGGGAAACACGACGAATAGAGTACGAAAGACTGTAATATTCCATCATACGCAACAAGGGACGACAAGCCCTGCCAGAATCTCTGGAAAAGTTCTGGCAAAGTACCGGTTACTTGATGAAGCACGAAAAAACTAAAAATATCTAGACGACAGTTGCAAGTGAGGGGGGGGGGCAGTAACGGGGAAATCCTGGAATCCAATGAACATACAAAGAAAGAATACTTGCTTTTTATGAGAGGGATGATGTCAGTCGTATGAAACCCGGCAAACGAGACACAATCACAAAACAGAAGAACAAGAAAAAAATTCGTTTGTTAACGGATACCTTGTTGAATTTTTATAACAAGTTCATGTCAGAAAATACATTCGTATTCCAGTTTTTTCAATTTGCGCCCTTTCTGGGTAAAACCTCCTTCGTTAAAAGATCGCGATACATGCCAATGCAAACGGCATGAAAATGCCCAATTGTTAATTGAAAAACTGGTTTCTTTGAAATTAACCAGTTCAGCATTTATTTCCGTCGATACGTTTGTAGGTTTTTTATGCTGCAAATTTTCTTTAGAATACATGATGGGTAAATGCGAACAGTGTCAGGATAAGTCTATAAAGGTCCCAGATGAAAATGTAACTGCAAAGAAGTCGTGTGGCGCGGAAGAGATAAAAGAAATAAAGATCGTAGCCAAACAAAGAAATGATAAAATGTTTAGAACAAATGCCTGAACTATGCGACCATGTATATAATTTACGACACCAATTTCATCAGTCCAAATTGCTGAAACGTATTGTTCTTCAAAATCTGATCATGCGATTATTCACATCGATTGGGAGAGCAAATATGGGAATGAAATCCAATCGGTGCATGTCCAAGTTACTCTACATACTGGAATATTGTATATAGCTGAAGATTGTATACTGTTCTGTACAATTTCGGAAGCCACAAGACATGACCCACACGCTATTTGGGCATACTTGGATCCTTTATTTTCATACATTAGTCAACATTACTCTGATGTTCGCTACCTCCATTTCCAAAGCGATGACCCAAGTACACAGTATAAAAACAAAACCAACTTCTTTTTTTTTATTGCCTGGAATACCATTTGGTAGAGGATTTTGGGTAGTCACATGGGATTATTGGGAGTCATGCGAAAGGTGCCCCGAATGGTGTTGGTGCTGTTATTAAACGAACTGTCGACTCGTTGGTCTCCCATGGAATAGACATTCATTTGCGGAATTCACTACAAATTGTATAAATGTTAAATTATTCTATGTACCTTCAACTAACACCCCACCCTTTGACCTGCTTGTTCCACAACATCCGTATGTAGTGAAAGGAACCATGAAGATGCACGAAATATACTCAACTGTCATATTTCACAGCGACATACATTGGACTTCAATAGAGAAGTCAGAATATGCGCAATGTTTAAATGTATCAACTTTATTCAAATACCTATACACTTGCGGACTACAAATAATTAGACAAAAATCATCACGAAGAGTTTAACGTGAACATATTTAGAAACAATCACCAAAACATCTAATAAAACTAGTTTATTTTGTATAGAATTATATTTTACACAGATATGTGAAGCTGAGATTGAATATAGGTGCATTTTACTACCAAATTTCAATGAGTAAACACAGATATACAAATTTGCACGTATTAGAACGTAATTAATAAGGATTAAATAAATTCTGAATAATACAATTTGAGTGATATTGGTTATGTTTAATTTTTCTTTTAAATGCTTCTTAAATTTGTACGTTAATGGTAGAATGACTTATTTACGTTCATACTCTCCGGAACTCGGCACAAATCTTTAAAGCTGTAGTCTTGGGAGTCACGTGATCAGTGCTGACTCTAGTTTCTATATATAACTCCATGGGCCTCGCTCAACAGCGGCATCGCTTCGTACACTCTATCATTAATTAGCCTCGGTCTAAAATATTTCCGAGAGAATAACGTAACAGTTATCTCCGCCCACGACGCCATTTATAATTCAATCAGTCAACGAAATCCTGTTTAAATCCAAGCCAACCGTTGGTCTAAAGAGTTGATTTTTTGCTTGTGTAAATAAAGATCTAATTTATAATTTCTATGGCATCTGAAGCCTAAATAAAGACTTGCAATAATCAGATTTAACTCTTGCATAATGTATGTTTAATGACCCGTGTGCTGTACTTGATAACGAAATGTAAATTTCGCATACACATTTTTATATATATAAAAAAATTAAAAGCTATTTCCAGACATCGCAAAAATACAGTTTGGGACAACGGTAGTTTGAAAATCTTATCACATACATTGAGTTAGTTGCTCGGTCGTAGACTATTTTAAGGGATACTAACACAGAATTAAGCAGCTTTATTACCGATGAAATTCACAATTTTTTCAGTTTTTTTTTAAAGGAACTGACTCACTTTCTCCTGTAAGCTACCTAGACAACAACGATCACATCTAGTAGTAGTAGCATCAATTTAAACTAACTTTCTAAACGCCACTGTATTGCTGACGACTATTTTTAGATTGGAGACGTCATATAAACTACACTTCAATTCCAGGTAAAACTTGAGTGGGGACACACAGATTTTAACAGTTGATCCGAGTAGGTGGACCGTCTCCTTTAAATATTGTAGACCTTCATTATCCATTTTAGGTTACACTTAATCAATACATGAACGCCTTTCTGGAGATCTGATGTCCCATGGCATAGTTAACGTTTCTGTCCGCGGTAACACGTATGTGAAAATAAGAATGATAAGATAGCAAACTAGATCAGTAAAAGTGTTAGACTCATTAGACTTTTCGATCAGATGCCAATGCCTATAGTTTTAGAGAGAGAGAAATGGGGTTTAACGTCCACTCAACACAAACTAGGTCATTTCGGGACTAACATATGGTTTAATTTTATTTCAATAATTCGCTTGCGCGTAGGGGTCTTTAGCAGTGGGAGGAAACCGGAGTGCCCGGAGGAAACCCACGAGGTTGAGAAGGCGCCCTTATCTTCATGCCACATACGCTCACACCAGGGCTCGAAACCACAGCCGCAAGCCGGAGGTGACCGGCCAGCTTTTAGAGCTTTTCTGTGGTACATAGGCATCCTAAGCTAACCGTTATTTTATTGTTGCTGCAGTTCCACATTTTGAAAACTCGGTAAGTAAATTAAATAGATACAAAAAACCTCATTTTAGTTTTGATTTAACCCCCCCCCCCCAATAAAATTGTGTTCGTGAAATATTTGACAAAAACTCGCATTTACTCAAACTGGAAGTATTATATTAGTTAACTCGCAACTACCCGTCCTACATTTCATCGTAACCAACATCTTAATTAATTGTGTTGTCCTTCCGCCTCAAAATCATACTCTACACCAAAAACTAAATCATCAAGCAAAAGGAGGTCAAAGAAACGGTGAGAGATATAGATTGTTATTAATTTTTCACCAAGGTGTATTAGTTGTGTCCTATTGATAACTGATTCAAAATCATTTGAAAATGTTTTCTTTTGGGGTAAATTACATCTATCTTTAGGAACAGTAAAATACACATTTATGAAAGTGATTGTAAAGTCAAAGGGGGATAATGTGTTCATCGTGGTCCTTGGAGACTTGATGCTCTTCCATTAACCTTATGTATGTGTCACAAATTACCGTAATATTTGCATTTTTAGGTAGAAAATAAATGATACAAATTTACTAATATATATATTAATCCTGGTAATTTAGGTTAAAGGGACAGTCCCGTTTTGAATAGAGTATCAAAAATAAAAGTATGAGTACATATGAAATTTAAACGCCAAAATATTGGAGAATGGTGCATTGACATTGTCTCAACACGGACACGTAACCCTTTTAAGATTCCGGGTCAATATTTTCTTTGGTGACCTGATAAGCGATTCCCGTTCCTTGAGATGTCTATATAGTGAATGGCCCAAGTGCTGTACTTGATAATGAAACGTAAATTTCACATACACATTATTTTTATTTAAAAGAAACCCTGGTTTTACGTAGACACTACATAATACAGTTTCGGACACCGGTCTCAATTTTCAGTAGAAGACTGGCGTGTTTAAGTTGTTTGAAAACGTATCACAAATACTGAGTTAGTTGCTCGGCCCTTTGGTAGGGGATTTTAAGGTATTTTAACACAAAATTAAGCAGTTGTATGCCTCAAAACATTATCGGGATTAACACTTTAAACATACGTTATGCAAGAGCTAATTAGACATTAATTAGACACCAATTAACTGATCCAGGCCAAAATCAACTTGCGATGGCATCAGATTTCTCCAATATTAAATAGTTCCGCCATATTTTGATTTAATTTAAAAATGGGAGAGTGTGACATAACTTCGAACAACCAGTAAGGATGTTGAAACTAGACCTGCATGCAGGAATGACGGGTTTCACTGGTGCCACGTTACCCTTAAACATGTCACTTCCGGTGCCAAGTTACCCTTGAACATATGTCACTTCTGGTACCAGCGAAACCACTAAACAGGTTTCCAAATTAACATTGCACACAAATAAAATGGACGCAGAATCAACAAAATCCAGCAATATCAATTCATTTTATACATTTGTTACTTGTAAATGATCTTGACAAAATTAAATTACTCCCGGTGTTAATGCAAATGTTCAATTAGTCTTATGAAATCAGAAATGGCATACGATATCATATAGTGAAAATTTTATGTAAATCGAATAATAATTGCCACTTTTAAAGACCAAAAAACTTGAAAAGTGACTTGTAGAAAATCGGCTATTTCTCTGCAACCGTACAGGTTAGAAACCATTTTGTGGTATCTGTATGATCGTATGGGTTCATTCTATTTGTTGATTGGCATCAAATACCATACTTTGAAAAAGATTTCAAAACAGACTCATTGGAATAAAATATCTGTTTTAGAGGCTAAAAATACAGTTTTTGCCAAAATGACGTTACTTCCGGTGATAATGAAAATCTTAAATTACTTGTATGAAATCCCAAATGGCATTAGGTATAACATGGTGTGACGTTTATGAAAATCGAATAATAATTGACCCTTTTATGGCCCCGAAACCTTCAAAAGTGACCTGTAGAAAACCGTCTATTTCTCGGCAACCGAACAAGTTAGAAACCATTTTATGATATCTATATGACCATATGAGTTTTGTTTATATGTGAATTTAAACCAAAAGTTAAAATTATTAATACATATTAAGTTATTCTTGGTTGAATAAAACATTGATTTAAAAAGTTTAAAATGCATTTTTTGACCAAATGATGTCACTTCCGGTGTCAATTTTAAATTGTAATCAACTTGATATGACGCTACGTGCTTTTTGAATCAAATGATGTCACTTTTATAAAAATCCAATCATAATTGACTATTTTATAGGCAAAATAACGAAAACAGTGACTTGTACAGAACTGCTCATTTCTTGGTAACTGCTTATAGTACAAACGAATTTTAACATACATTTTCTTCGTATGGATTATAGCTACAAGTTTATAAAAGTTACGAAGAAATATTTTAAAATCTGAAAAGCCTGAATAGGTTGTAAATAGGCCAATTTTACACCATTTTTAGCCTCTTAATCGAATTTGCTCGAAAATGAAATCGAAATTAAAAAAACTGCTTCCTACATTTTTTGCGCCTTGAAAGGGCACACTCTTTGAGTCAAATAATTTTTCCAAAAAATAATATTTGTGTTCGAAGAAGGAAAATAACTGTCAAAATTGTAGTTTTTGGTAAAATTATGCCACTTCCGGTGCCGACAGATAAAACTTTTGGTAATAAAAAAAATGACAATTGATACAACGAAGCATATGAACTTTGTTTTATACAAATCGAACAATAAAAAATTAATCTAGGACTTAAAAACTGAATTAGCCAATGGCGGCCAAGGTAAATTACTGAGACAAAATTCTTTAACATTTTTGCACTAGTCAGATGACCCTTTAATTCTGTGCATAATACGACTAAAAAATATTCATAAATAAAAAAGTTTTTTGTAAAATTTTAAATTTTCAAAATTTGGCGCCTAATATCTTTGAAGATTTACCGAAAATCAAAAATCGAAAGTAGTGTAGCTATGTGCCCTGTCTCTGGCTATGCCAAAATGTATCGAAAGTTAAAATTCAATGATTATTGTTAAAATTACTGCAATATTTTAAAAAACGATAATTTTCTGATTTCGGATATTTCGCATTGTCGCAGAACGTTCAAAATAGCTTTATCCTCTAAGTCACACCCACTTTCCCAGTAAAACCGAAGAAATCGTAACGATGCGACAAGCAGTTGCTGAGATCTACTCAAAACAAAAGAAGAATAATAATAATAAGAATAACTAGACCTGCATGCAGGAATGACGGGTTTCACTGGTGCCAAGTTACTCTTAAACATGTCACTTTCGGTGCCAAGTTACACTTGAACATATGTCACTTCCGGTACCAACGAAACCACTAAACAGGTTTCCAAATTAACATTGCACACAAATAAAATGGACGTAGAATCAAGCAATCAATCCAGCAATATCAAGTCATTTTATACATTTGTTACTTGTAAATGATCTTGACAAAATTAAATTACTTCCGGTGTTAATGAAAATGTTCAATTAGTCTTATGAAATCAGAAATGGCATACGATATCATATAGTGAAAATTTTATGTAAAATTTTAAGACCAAAAAAACTTGAAAAGTGACTTGTAGAAAATCTGCTATTTCTCTGCAACCGTTAAAGTTACAAACCATTTTGTGGTATCTGTGTGATCGTATGGGTTCATTCTATTTGTTGATTAGCATCAAATACCATAATTTGAAAAAGATTTCAAAACAGACTCACTTGAATAAAATATCTGTTTTGAAGGCTAAAAATACAGTTTTTGCCAAAATGACGTTACTTCCGGTGATAATGAAAATCTTAAATTACTTGAATGAAATCCCAAATGGCAGTAGGTATAACACGGTGTAACGTTTATGAAAATCGAATAATAATTGACACTTTTATGGCCCCGAAACCTTCAAAAGTGACCTGTAGAAAACCGTCTATTTCTCGGCAACCGAACAAGTTAGAAACAATTTTATGATATCTATATGACCATATGAGTTTTGTTTATATGTGAATTTAAACCAAAAGTTAAAATTTTTAATACATATTAAGTTATTCTTGGTTGAATAAAACATTGATTTAAAAAGTTTAAAATGCCGTTTTTGACCAAATGATGTCACTTCCGGTGTCAATTTTAAATTGTAATCAACTTGATATGACGCTACATGCTTTTTGAATCAAATGATGTCACTTTTATAAAAATCCAATAATAATTGACTATTTTACAGGCAAAATAACGAAAACAGTGACTTGTACAGAACTGCCCATTTCTTGGTAACTGCTTATATTACAAACGAATTTTAACATACATTTTCTTCGTATGGATTATAGCTACAAGTTTATAAAAGTTACGAAGAAATATTTTAAAATCTGAAAAGCCTGAATAGGTTGTATGTAAATAGGTAAATTTTACACCATTTTTAGCCTCTTAATCGAATTTGCTCGAAAGTGAAGTCGAAATTAAAAAAACTGCTTCCTACATTTTTTGCGCCTTGAAAGGGCACACTCTTTGAGTCAAATAATTTTTCCAAAAAATAATATTTGTTTTCGAAGTAGGAAAATAACTGTCAAAATTGTAGTTTTTGGTAAAATTATGCCACTTCCGGTGCCGACAGATAACACTTTTGGTAATAAAAAAAATGACAATTGATACAACGAAGCATATGAATTTTGTTTTATACAAATCGGACAATAAAAAATTAATCTAGGACTGAAAAACTGAATTAGCCAATGGCGGCCAAGGAAAATTACTGAGACAAATTTTTTTAACATTTTTGAACTAGTCAGATGACTCTTTAATTCTGTGCACAATACGACTAAAAAATATTCATAAATAAAAAATTTTTTTGTAAAATTTTAAATTTTCGAAATTTGGCGCCTAATATCTTCGAAGATTTGCCGAAAACCAAAAATCGAAAGTAGCGTAGCTATGTGCCCTGTCTCAGGCTATGCCAAAATGTATGGAAAGTTAAAATCCAATGATTATTGTTAAAATTACTGCAATATTTTCAAAAACGATAACTTCGGTGATTTCGGACATTTCGCATTGTCGCAGAACGTTCAAAATAGCTTTATCCTCTAAGTCACACCCACTTTCCCAGTAAAACCGAAGAGATCGTAACGATGCGACACGTAGTTGCTGAGATCTATTCAAATTGGAATCTGAATAATAATAATAATAATAATAAGAATAATAATTTTAACAAAAACAATAGTGTTTCACACAAGCTACGCAGTGTGAAACCCTAACTAGACCTGCATGCAGGAATGACGGGTTTCACTGGTGCCATGTTACCTTTGAACTTGAACTTGTGTCACTTTCGGTGCCACGTTACCCTTGAACATATGTCACTTCCGGTACCAATGAAACCAATATACAGGTTTCCACATAAGCATTGCACACATCAAATAAAATGGAAACAGAAACAAACAAACCCAGCAATATCATTTCATTTTATACATTTGTTACATGTAATTGATCCTGACAAAATTACAGTACTTCCGGTGATAATGTAAATGTTCCATTAGTTTTATGAAATTAGAAATGGCATAAGGCATCTCATGGTGAAAATTTTATGTAAATCGAATAATAATTGCCACTTTTATAGACCAAAAACCTTGAAAAGTGACGTGTAGAAAATCGTCTATTTCTCGGCAACCGTACAAGTTAGAAACCATTTTTTGGTATTTATATGACCGCATGGGTTTAATCTATTTGTTGATTGGAATCAAATATCATAATTGTATAAACATTACAAATCAGACTCATTTGAATAAAATATCTGTTTTGAAGGCTTAAAATACAGTTTTTGCAAAAATGACGTTACTTCCGGTGATAATGAAAACGTTAAATTAGTTTTATAACATCGTCTATGACATTAGGCTTCAAAGGGTGAAAATTTTATGAAAATCGAATAATAATTAACACTTTTATGGGCCAAAAACCTTCAAAAGTGACTTTTAGAAAATCGCCTATATCTCGGCAACCGAACAAGTTAGAAACAATCTTATGATATCTTTTTGACCGTATGAGTTTTGTTAATATGTGAATTTAAACCAAAAGTTGATTTTATTATTATATGTGACATAATTCTTGGTTGAAAAAAATATCGATTTCAAAAGTTAAAAATTGAGTTTTTGACTAAATGACGTCACTTCCGGTGTCAATTTTAAATAGTAATCAACATGATATAACGCACACTTGCTTTCTGAATCAAATGATGTCACTTTTGTGAATATCCATTAATAATTGACTATTTTACAGGCAAAATTGCGAAAACAGTGACTTATGCAAAACTGCCCTTTTCTCGGCAACTGCTTATATTACAAACTAATTTTTACATACATTCTCTTCGTATGGATTATAGCTACAAGTTTATAAAAGTTATGTAAAAATATTTTAAAATCTGAAAAGCCTGAATGGGTTGTAAATAGGTCAATTTTACGCCTTTTTTCACCCCTTAATCCAATTTGCTAGAAAATGAAATAGAAATTAAAAAAACTGCTTCCGCCATTTTTTGCGCCTTGAAAGGACACACTCTTTGAGTCATATAATTTTTCAAAAAAATAATATTTGTTTTTGAAGATCGTAAAAAACTGTCAAAATTGTAGTTTTTGGTAAAATTATGCCACTTCCGGTGCCGACAGATAACACTTTCGGTAATAAAAAAAATGACAATTGAGACAACGAAGCATATGAACTTTGTTTTATACAAATCGAACAATAAAAAATTAATCTAGGACTGAAAAACTGAATTAGCCAATGGCGGCCAAGGAAAATTACTGAGACAAAAAATTTTAACATTTTTGCGCTAGTCAGATGACTCTTTAATTCTGTGCACAATACGACTAAAAAATATTCATAAATAAAAAAGTTTTTTGTAAAATTTTAAATTTTCGAAATTTGGCGCCTAATATCTTCGAAGATTTGCCGAAAATCAAAAATCGAAAGTAGCGTAGCTATGTGCCCTGTCTCAGACTATGCCAAAATGTATCGAAAGTTAAAATCCAATGATTATTGTTAAAATTACTGCAATATTTTCAAAAACGATAACTTCGGTGATTTCGGACATTTCGCATTGTCGCAGAACGTTCAAAATAGCTTTATCCTCTAAGTCACACCCACTTTCCCAGTAAAACCGAAGAAATCGTAACGATGCGACACGTAGTTGCTGAGATCTACTCAAATTGGAATCTGAATAATAATAATAATAATAACTAGACCTGCATGCAGGAATGACGGGTTTCACTTTTGCCATGTTACCTTTGAACTTGAACTTGTGTCACTTTTGGTGCTACGTTACCCTTGAACATATGTCCTTTCCGGTACCAATGAAACCAATATACAGGTTTCCACATAAGCATTGCACACATCAAATAAAATGGAAACAGAATCAAACAAATCCAGCAATTTTATTTTATACATTTGTTACATGTAATTGATCCTGACAAAATAACAGTACTTCCGGTGATAATGTAAATGTTCCCTTAGTCTTATGAAATCAGAAATGGCATAAGGCATCATATGGTGAAAATTTTATGTAAATCGAATAATAATTTCCACTTTTATAGACCAAAAACCTTGAAAAGTGACGTGTAGAAAATCGTCTATTTCTCGGCAACCGTACAAGTTAGAAACCATGTTTTGGTATTTATATGACCGTATGGGTTTAATCTATTTGTTGATTGGAATCAAATATCATAATTGTATAAACATTACAAATCAGACTCATTTGAATAAAATATCGGTTTTGAAGGCTTAAAATACAGTTTTTGCCAAAATGACGCTACTTCCGGTGATAATGAAAACGTTAAATTAGTTTTATAACATCGTCTATGACATTAGGCTTCAAAGGGTGAAAATTTTATGAAAATCAAATAATAATTGACACTTTTATGGGCCAAAAACCTTCAAAAGTGACTTTCAGAAAATCGCCTATATCTCGACAACCGAACAAGTTAGAAACAATTTTATGATATCTATTTGACCGTATGAGTTTTGTTAATATGTGAATTTAAACCAAAAGTTAATTTTATTATTACATGTGACATAATTCTTGGTTGAAAAAAAGATCGATTTTAAAAGTTAAAAATTGAGTTTTTGACTAAATGACGTCACTTCCGGTGTCAATTTTAAATAGTAATCAACATGATATGACGCACACTTGCTTTTTGAATCAAATGATGTCACTTTTGTGAATATCCATTAATAATTGACTATTTTACAGGCAACATTACGAAAACAGTGACTTATGCAAAACTGCCCATTTCTCGGCAACTGCTTATATTAGAAACTAATTTTAACATACATTCTCTTCGTATGGATTATAGTGACAGGTTTATAAAAGTTAAGTAAAAAAAATTTAAAATCTGAAAAGCCTGAATGGGTTGTAAATAGGTCAATTTTACGCCTTTTTTCACCCCTTAATCCAATTTGCTAGATAACACTTTTGGTAATAAAAAAAAATAACAATTGGGACAACGAAGCATATGAACTTTGTTTTATACAAATCGAACAATAAAAAATTAATCTAGGACTGAAAAACTGAATTAGCTAATGGCGGCCAAGGTAAATTACTGAGACAAATTTTTTTAACATTTTTGCGCTAGTCAGATGACTCTTTAATTCTGTGCACAACACGACTAAATAATATTTATAAATAAAAACGTTAAATCGAATAATAATTGCCACTTTTAAAGACCAAAAAACTTGAAAAGTGACTTGTAGAAAATCGGCTATTTCTCGGCAACCGTACAAGTTAGAAACCATTTTGTGGTATCTGTATGATCGTATGGGTTCATTCTATTTGTTGATTGGCATCAAATACCATAATTTGAAAAAGATTTCAAAACAGACTCATTTGAATAAAATATCTGTTTTGGAGGCTAAAAATACAGTTTTTGCCAAAATGACGTTACTTCCGGTGATAATGAAAATCTTAAATTACTTGTATGAAATCCCAAATGGCATTAGGTATAACATGGTGTGACGTTTATGAAAATCGAATAATAATTGACCCTTTTATGGCCCCGAAACCTTCAAAAGTGACCTGTAGAAAACCGTCTATTTCTCGGCAACCGAACAAGTTAGAAACCATTTATGATATCTATATGACCATATGAGTTTTGTTTATATGTGAATTTAAACCAAAAGTTAAAATTATTAATACATATTAAGTTATTCTTGGTTGAATAAAACATTGATTTAAAAAAGTGTAAAATGCATTTTTTGACCAAATGATGTCACTTCCGGTGTCAATTTTAAATTGTAATCAACTTGATATGACGCTACGTGCTTTTTGGATCAAATGATGTCACTTTTATAAAAATCCAATAATAATTGACTATTTTACAGGCAAAATAACGAAAACAGTGACTTATGCAGAACTGCCCATTTCTTGGCAACTGCTTATATTACAAACGAATTTTAACATACATTTTCTTCGTATGGATTATAGCTACAAGTTTATAAAAGTTACGAAGAAATATTTTAAAATCTGAAAAGCCTGAATAGGTTGTAAATAGGCCAATTTTACACCATTTTTAGCCCCTTAATCGAATTTGCTCGAAAATGAAATCGAAATTAAAAAAACTGCTTCCTACATTTTTTGCGCCTTGAAAGGGCACACTCTTTGAGTCATATAATTTTTCAAAAAAATAATATTTGTTTATGAAGATCGTAAATAACTGTCAAAATTGTAGTTTTTGGTAAAATTATGCCACTTCCGGTGCCGACAGATAACACTTTCGGTAATAAAAAAAACGACAATTGATACAACGAAGCATATGAACTTTGTTTTATACAAATCGAACAATAAAAAATTAATCTAGGACTGAAAAACTGAATTAGCCAATGGCGGCCAAGGTAAATTACTGAGACAAAATTTTTTAACATTTTTGCACTAGTCAGATGACCCTTTAATTCTGTGCACAATACGACTAAAAAATATTCATAAATAAAAAAGTTTTTTGTAAAATTTTAAATTTTCGAAATTTGGCGCCTAATATCTTCGAAGATTTGCCGAAAATCAAAAATCGAAAGTAGCGTAGCTATGTGCCCTGTCTCAGGCTATGCCAAAATGTATCGAAAGTTAAAATCCAATGATTATTGTTAAAATTACTGCAATATTTTTAAAAACGATAACTTCGGTGATTTCGGACATTTCGCATTGTCGCAGAACGTTCAAAATAGCTTTATCCTCTAAGTCACACCCACTTTCCCAGTAAAACCGAAGAAATCGTAACGATGCGACACGTAGTTGCTGAGATCTATTCAAATTGGAATCTGAATAATAATAATAATAATAATAATAATAATAATAAGAATAATAATTTTAACAAAAACAATAGTGTTTCACACAAGCTACGCAGTGTGAAACCCTAATAATAAGAACTAGACCTGCAAGCAGCACTGAACCGGCTTTCAGGAATCATACAGGAAGTTCATTATACCATAGCCGATCCATTGAGCTACCAAACTATACTTTAATTGTTTTGCTTCAGTGACACCTTCTATCATATGTAAAAGTAATATTTGCTGGCGAAAAGACCGGTCAAAATTGTAAATTATGGCAAAATTACGTCACTTCCGGTGCCGAAAGAAATTTTTATAGGTGAAAAATAAGTCGAAAATTCGCAACATACAAAATACAAACTTTGTTTTATACATACCGGGCAATAAATAATCAACCTATAACCCTTAAACTGAAATTAAGAAGGTATAAAACTTAAAAGTGACCCTGGGAAAATTGGCTATTATTCGACAAGGGAACATGCTAGAAGCCTTTTCTTGATATCAATATGATGGTATTGATTCAATCTTACTGCCCATTAGAGTCAGACGTTATAAAGTTAAACGAATAATAAATATAAATCCCTTCAAAAAAATGTTTGTTTTGAAGGCTAAAAATACGTTTTTTGCAAAAATTACATTACTTTCGGAGATATTGAAAATGTTAATTTAGTTCATAGAAGTCATAAATGGCATAAGGCATCAAATGGTAAAAAAATGATAAAAATCGAATAATAATTGACACTTTTATAGACCAAAAACCTTGAAAAGTGACTTATAAAAGATCGCCTATTTCTCTGTAACCGTACAAGTTAGAAACCATTTTGTGGTATCCGTATGGTCGTATGGCTTAATTCTATTCGTTGATGGGAATCAAATATCATAATTTTAAAAATATTATAAGGCAGACTCATTTGAATAAAATATTTTTTTTTAAGTTAAAAATACAGTTTTTGCCCAAATGACGTCATTTCCGGTCACAGTGTAAATGTAAAATTGGCTTGACCTAGTCCAAATTGGCATTAGGCATCAAATGGAAAAAAAATATTGCAAATCGAATAATAATTCACTCTTTTATAGGCAAAATAACGTGAAAAGTGATGCATGCAAAATTGCATATTTCTCGGCAACTGCTCATATTACAAACTAATTTGCGCATACATTCTCTTCATCTGGATTATTGCTACGAGTTTATGAAAATTACAAATAAATATTTCAAAATATGAAGACGCTGAATGAATTGTAAATAACTGAATTTTACACTTTATTTTACATTTTATTCGAAATTGCCCGAAAATGAAATTGAAATTAAAAAATCTGAGCTAAGGATTTTGTGCACCTTTGCAGGGTGCATCCTTTTAGTTATATCAGTTTTGAAAAAAAATAATATTTGCTTTTAAAAAGTGGTACTGAACGATCAAAATTGTAGTTTTTGTTAATATTACGTCACTTCCGTTGCCGACAGAAAAATTTCACCGTAACAAAAAAAATTACAATTGGGACCACGGAGCGTATGAACTTTGTTTTATACAAATCGAATAATAAATAATTTTTCTGGGTACGAAAAACTAAATTAGCCGATGGCGGCTAACGCAAATTACCGAGACAATTTTTTTTCTCATTTCTGCTCAAGTAGGATGATATTTTTAACCCTGTGTAAAATATCATCAAAACATATTCATAAATAAAAAAGGTTTTCGTAAAAAAAATATTTTTTTTCAAAATATCGGACATTTTTTCGACTACTTCCGGTTTTACGATCGTTGTAGTGATAGCTTTACGAAGTTCTTTGGATAATTAACTTTCTGTACCAGAAGTGTCAGAAACATCCATTGAGTAGTTTTGGAAAAAAAGATAAATTAAAGAGCGTTTCCAAAAATTTAACGATTTTTCAATTTTTTTCAAAGTTTGAGGCCATTTTTGGACCATTTATATTATTTCAATGCATTTCATTTTGGATTCACTATATAGACAACCGATAGGACTTTGAGTAAGAAAAGTTTGAGAAAAATCTGCGGCGTCGTTTTCGAGAAAAGGGCGTCCCAGAATGTTAAAAAATCGGAAAATAATATATTTTTGGCATACAATAATTTATTTCCTTACCATCGAAATCGTATTATTTAGATACCATATGATGGTCCATTAATAGGGCTATCCAGCGACACTTTAGTTCTTTTGGTCCGCTATTACCTAAGGGAGAAATCAAGTTTCTCGCAACTGCGACAATGGTTTTAAACTTTTTTTTCCATTTTTTGAATACTTCTGGTATGATTATTATTGTCGGAATAGTTTTAATAGCCGGTTTGGGCACTAAAATAGCCACGGGGCTCTGTAATGATATATTACATTATCTGATCAGATAAAATGCCTCTGAGAAATCCTATGTTCAAAAGTGCCAAAAATGCAAAAAAAATTAAAATATCGAAAATTGAATTTCAATAACTACATACATATTATACATCATTAGAATCGTAATTAGGTCAGCTATCTGAATATACAACCTTTTTTTGAAAATCTCTTAAAATTTCACGATTTTTCGACTTTTTTTGATTTTCAGTCCCTTTTTTCTCATATTCCAGACATTTCAAAGTCTTATTGGATGGCATAATTCACAAGACTATCGAATGGACTCTCGATAGAGAAAGTTTAAAAAAAAGTTGCGGTTAAGTTTTCGAGATACAGGCGTCCAAAAACGCTCCAAATCAGAAAATACTTGATTTTCAGCGTGCCATATTTTGCTTCCTGCTCGTCGTATCCGTACAAATTGGGTACCATACGATAGCACAATACTAGTGCAGTCCAATGGTACCCTAATTTGTTTAATCCATTGATATCGGACGGAGAAGTCGCGTTTTTCCCCAAAATACCCATTTTTTGCATTTTTTTCAAAATATCGGACATTATTTCGACCACTTCCGGTGTACAGATTATTGTTGAAATTGCTTTATTCCTTGCAATGGTCATTTGGCTTCATGCCTCAGAAATTTCAGAAACGTCAATTCGGCCATAAAACGAAACCCGAGCTCGCAAAATGGGTAGAAAATTCGAAAAAAATCGAAAAATAAAGGGCGATAACTCTGAATGAAACTTATATTACTGGAATCGGATGGACTTCAGGTATCCAAAAATGTAGGTCAAATTTAAAAATTTTGAAAAATGACAAAAATGGTCTCGTAAACAACATGTTTTCAATTTTCGAACGATAAAAGTCATAGACGAATGTTCGAAATTGAAAAATGTGAGATAGCCATTGTCTCAGAAAAGATTCAGGGATTCCAAAAATGTAATTTGTTTGAAAATGGATAACGAATTGACGAAACTATGGCCGATTTTCAATTTTTAGAGAACGTGCAAAGTTCGGTCACTTCCGGTATGCGCAGAAATTTCAAAAATATTTTATCAAGTAGCCACCACATGGTTTCCCAATAGAAAATCTAATTCCAGATCGATATCTGTTTTCGATCATGGAGATCTAGGCCCCCGCGGTAAATAATAATAATAATAATAATAATAATAACTAGACCTGCAAGCAGCACTGAACCGGCTTTCAGGAATCATACAGGAAGTTTATTACACCATAGCCGATCCATTGAGCTACCAAAGTATACTTTAGTTGTTTTGCTTCAGTGACACCCTCTATCATATGTAAAAGTAATATTTGCTGGCGAAAAGACCGGTCAAAATTGTAAATTATGGCAAAATTACGTCACTTCCGGTACCGAAAGAAATTTTTATAGGTGAAAAATAAGTCGAAAATTCGCAACACACAAAATACAAACTTTGTTTTATACATATCGGGCAATAAATAATTAACCTATAACCCATAAACTGAAATTAAGAAGGCAAAAAACTTAAAAGTGACCCTGGGAAAATTGGTTATTATTCGACAAGGGAACATGCTAGAAGCCTTTTCTTGATATCAATATGATGGTATTGATTCAATCTTACTGCCCATTAGAGCCAGACGTTATAAAGTTAAACGAATAATGAATATAAATCACTTCAAAAAAATGTTTGTTTTAAAGGCTAAAAATACGTTTTTTGCAAAAATTACATTACTTCCGGTGATATTGAAAATGTTAACTTGGTTCATAGAAGTCATAAATGACATAAGGCATCAAATGGTAAAAAAATTATAAAAATCGAATAATAATTGACACTTTTATAGACCAAAAACCTTGAAAAGTGACTTATAGAAGATCGCCTATTTCTCTGTAACCGTACAAGTTAGAAACCATTTTGTGGTATCTGTATGGTCGTATGGCTTCATTCTATTCGTTGATGGGAATAAAATATCATAATTTTAAAAATATTATAAGGGAGACTGATTTGAATAAAATATTAGTTTTTTAGGTTAAAAATACAGTTTTTGCCCAAATGACGTCATTTCCGGTCACAGTGAAAATGTAAAATTGGCTTGACCTAGTCCAAATTGGCATTAGACATCAAATGGAAAAAAAATATTGCAAATCGAATAATAATTCACTCTTGTATAGGCAAAATAACGTGAAAAGTGATGCATGCAAAATTGCATATTTCTCGACAACTGCTCATATTACAAACTAATTTTCGCATACATTCTCTTCGTCTGGATTATTGCTACGAGTTTATGAAAATTACAAATAAATATTTAAAAATATGAAGACGCTGAATGAATTGTAAATAGCTGAATTTTACACTTTATTTTACATTTTATTCGAAATTGCCCGAAAATGAAATTGAAATTTAAAAATATGAGCTAAGGATTTTGTGCACCTTTGCAGGGTGCATCATTTTAGTTATATCAGTTTTGAAAAAAATTAATATATGCTTTCAAAAAGTGGTACCGAACTGTCAAAATTGTAGTTTTTATTAATATTACGTCATTTCCGTTGCCGACAGAAAAATTTCAGCGTAACAAAAAAAATTACAATTGGGACCACGGAGCTTATGAACTTTGTTTTATATAAATTGAACAATAAATAATTTTCTGGGTACGAAAAACTAAATTAGCCGATGGCGGCTAATGCAAATTACCGAGACAATTTTTTTTCTCATTTCTGCTCAAGTAGGATGATATTTTAACCCAGTGTAAAATATCGTCAAAAAATATTCATAAATAAAAAAGGTTTTCGTAAAAAAAAAAATTTTTTTCAAAATATCGGACATTTTTTCGACTACTTCCGGTTTTACGATTGTTGTCGTGATAGCTTTACGAAGTTCTTTGGATACTTAACTTTCTGTACCAGAAGTGTCAGAAACATCTATTGAGTAGTTTTGGAAGAAAAGATAAAATAAAGAGCGTTTACAAAAATTTAACGATTTTTGAATTTTTTTCAAAGTTTGATGCTATTTTTGGACCACCTATATTATTTCAATGCTTTTCATTTTGGATTCACTATATAGACAATCGATAGGACTTTGAGTAAGAAAAGTTTGAGAAAAATCGTAGGCGTCGTTTTCGAGAAAAGGGCGTCTCAGAATGTTAAAAAATCGGAAAATACTGGATATTTGGCATACAATAATTTATTTCCTTGCCATCGAAATCGTATTATTTACATACCGTATGATGGTCCATTAATAGGCTATCCAACGACACTTTAGTTCTTTTAGTCCGCTATTACCTAAGGGAGAAATCAAGTTTTTCGCAAGTGCGACAATGTTTTTAACCTTTTTTTTTATTTTTTGAATACTTCCGGTATGGTTATTATTGTCGGAATAGTTTAAATAGCCGGTTTGGGTACTAAAATAGTCATAGGGCTCTGTAATGATATATTACATTTACTGATCAGATAAAATGCCACTGAGAAATCCTATGTCCAAAAGTGAGAAAAATGCAAAAAAATTAAAATATCGAAAATTAACTTTCAATAACTACATACATATTATACATCGTTAGAATCGTAATTAGGTCAGCTATCTGAATATACAACCTTTTTTTGAAAATCTCTTAAAATTTCACGATTTTTCGACTTTTTTTGATTTTCAGTCCCTTTTTTCTCATATTCCAGACATTTCAAAGTCTTATTGGATGGCATAATTCACAAGACTATCGAATGGACTCTCGATAGAGAAAGTTTAAAAAAAGTTGCGGTTAAGTTTTCGAGATACAGGCGTCCAAAAACGCTCCAAATCAGAAAATACTTGATTTTCAGCGTGCCATATTTTGCTTCCTGCTCGTCGTATCCGTACAAATTGGGTACCATACGATAGCACAATACTAGTGCAGTCCAATGGTACCCTAATTTGTTTAATCCATTGATATCGGACGGAGAAGTCGCGTTTTTCCCCAAAATACCCATTTTTTGCATTTTTTTCAAAATATCGGACAACCTTTTTTCGAAAATCTCTTAAAATAAAAAAATAGTAGAGCATTTTCCAAAATTTCACGATTTTTCGACTTTTTTCGATTTTCAGTCCGTTATTTCACCTATTCCAGATATTTCAAAGTCGTAATGGAATGTTTCGTACTTCAGACTACCACAAGGTCTCTCGATAGAGAAAGTTTCATAAAAATCGCTGGAGTAGTTTTCGAGATACAGGCGTCCAAAAATGCTAAAAATCAGAAAATACTTGATTTTCAGCGTGCCATATTTTGCTGCCTGTTCATAGTATCCGTATGAATTTGGTATCATACGATAGTGCAATCCCAGTGCAGTCCAATGGTACCCTAATGTCTTTAATCCATTTATATCGGGCGGAGAAATCGTGTTTTTCCCAAAAATATCCATTTTTTGCATTTTTTTCAAAATATTACACATTATTTCGACTACTTCCGGTTTAAGGATTCTTGTCGAAATTGCTTTATTTGTTGGTATTGGACTATAATTTCATGTTCCAGAAGTTTCAGAAACGTCAATTCTGCCATAAAACGAAACCCGAGCTCACAAAATGGGAAGAAAATTCGAAAAAAATCGAAAAATAAAGGGCGATAACTCTGAATGAAACTTATATTACTGGAATTGCATGGACGTCAGGTATCCAAAAATATAGGTCAAATTTGAAAATTTTGAAAAATAACAAAAATTGTCTCGTAAGCAACATGTTTTCAATTTTCGAACGCTAAAAGTCATAGACGAATGTTCGAAATCGAAAAATGTGAGATAGCCATTGTCTAAGAAAAGATTCAGGGATTCCAAAAAGGTAATTTGTTTGAATATGGATAAAGAATTGACGAAACTATGGTCTATTTTCAATTTTTAGACAAAATACAAAGTTCGGTCACTTCCGGTATGCGCAGAAATTTGAAAAATATTTTATCAAGTAGCCACCACATGGTTTCCCGACAGAAAATCTAATTCCAGATCGATATCTGTTTTCGATCATGGTGATCTAGGCTCCCGCGGTAAATAATAATAATAATAACTAGACCTGCAAGCAGCACTGAACCGGCTTTCAGGAATCATACAGGAAGTTTATTATACCATAGCCGATCCATTGAGCTATCAAACTATACTTTAGTTGTTTTGCTTCAGTGACACCCTCTATCATATCTAAAAGTAATATTTGCTGGCTAAAAGACCGGTCAAAATTGTAAATTATGGCAAAAGTATGTCACTTCCGGTGCCGAAAGAAATTTTTATAGATGAAAAATAAGTCGAAAATTCGCAACATACAAAATACAAACTTTTTTTTTATAAATATCGGACAATAAATAATTACCTATAACCCATAAACTGAAATTAAGAAGGTAAAAAACTGAAAAGTGACCCTCGGAAAATTGGTTATTATTCGACAAGGGAACATGCTAGAAGATTTTTCTTGATATCAATATGATGGTATTGATTCAGTCTTACTGCCCATTAGAGTCAGACGTTATAAAGTTAAACGAATAATAAATATAAATCCCTTCAAAAGAATGTTTGTTTTAAAGGCTAAAAATACGTTTTTTGCAAAAATTACATTACTTCCGGTGATATTGAAAATTTTAACTTGGTTCATAGAAGTCATAAATAGCATAAGGCATGAAATGGTAAATAAATTGTAAAAATCGAATAATAATTGACAGTTTTACAGACCAAAAACCTTGAAAAGTGACTTATAGAAGATCGCCTATTTCTCTGTAACCGTACAAGTTAGAAACCATTTTGTGGTATCTGTATGGTCGTATGGCTTCATTTTATTCGTTGATGGGAATCAAATATCATAATTTTAAAAATATTATAAGGCAGACTCATTTGAATAAAATATTTATTTTTTAGGTTAAAAATACAGTTTTTGCCCAAATGACGTCATTTCCGGTCACAGTGAAAATGTAAAATTGGCTTGACCTAGTCCAAATTGGCATTAGGCATCAAATGGAAAAAAAATATTGCAAATCGAATAATAATTAACTCTTTTATAGGCAAAATAACGTGAAAAGTGATGCATGCAAAATTGCATATTTCTCGGCAACTGCTCATATTACAAACTAATTTTCGCATACATTCTCTTCGCCTGGATTATTGCTACGAGTTTATGAAAATTACAAATAAATATTTCAAAATATGAAGACGCTGAATGAATTGTAAATAACTGAATTTTACACTTTATTTTACATTTTATTCGAAATTGCCCGAAAATGAAGTTGAAATTAAAAAATATGAGCTAAGGTTTTTGTGCACCTTTGCAGGGTGCATCCTTTTAGTCATATCAGTTTTGAAAAAAAATAATATTTGCTTTCAAAAAGTGGTACCGAACTGTCAAAATTGTAGTTTTTGTTAATATTACGTCACTTCCGTTGCCGACAGAAAAATTTCACCGTAACAAAAAAAATTACAATTGGGACCATGGTGCATATGAACTTTGTTTTATACAAATCGAACAATAAATAATTTTTCTGGGTACGAAAAACTAAATTAGCCGATGGTGGCTAACGCAAATTACCGAGACAATTTTTTTTCTCATTTCTGCTCAAGTACGATGATATTTTAACCCTGTGTAAAATATCATCAAAAAATATTCATAAATAAAAAAGGTTTTCGTAAAAAAATTAATTTTTTTCGAAATATCGGACATTTTTTCGACTACTTCCGGTTTTACGATCGTTGTTGTGATAGCTTTACGAAGTCCTTTGGATACTTAACTGTACGTACCAGAAATGTCAGAAACATCCATTGAGTAGTTTTGGAAAAAAAGATAAATTAAAGAGCGTTTCAAAAAATTTAACGATTTTTCAATTTTTTTCAAAGTTTGAGGCCATTTTTCGACCACTTATATTATTTCAATGCTTTTCATTTTGGATTCCCTATATAGACAACTGACAGGACTTTGAGTAAGAAACGTTTAAGAAAAATCGTAGGCGTCGTTTTCGAGAAAAGGGCGTCTCAGAATGTTAAAAAATTGGAAAATACTAGATTTTTGGCATACAATAATTTATTTCCTTACCATCGAAATCGTATTATTTAGATACCATATGATGGTCCATTAATAGGGCTATCCAGTGACACTTTAGTTCTTTTGGTCCCCTATTACCTAAGGGAGAAATCAAGTTTTTCGCAAGTGCGACAATGTTTTTACTCTTTTTTTTCATTTTTTGAATACTTCCGGTATGGTTATTATTGTCGGAATAGTTCTAATAGCCGGTTTGGGCACTAAAATAGCCACAGGGCTCTGTAATGATATATTACATTATCTGATCAGATAAAATGCCCCTGAGAAATCCTATGTTCAAAAGTGCCAAAAATGCAAAAAATTTAAAATATAGAAAATTAAATTTTAATAATTACATACATATTATACATCGTTAGAATCGTAATTAGGTCAGCTATCTGAATATACAACCTTTTTTTAAAAATCTCTTAAAATAAAAAAATAGTAGAGCATTTTCCAAAATTTCACGATTTTTCGACTTTTTTCGATTTTCAGTCCCTTTTTTATCCTATTCCAGACATTTCAAAGTCCTATTGGATGGCTTCATGTCAAATACCTCCCAAAGGACTCTCGATAGAAAAAATTTAAAAAATATTGCAGGTTAAGTTTTCGAGATACAGGCGTCCAAAAACGCTCCAAATCAGAAAATACTTGATTTTCAGCGTGCCATATTTTGCTGTCTGTTCATAGTATCCGTATGAATGGGGTATCATATGATAGTCCAACAATCGTGCCATCAAACGGTACCTTCATTCGTTTAATCCATTGATATCGGACAGAGAAATAGCGTTTTCCCCCAAAATATCCATTTTTTGCATTTTTTTCAAAATATTGAACATTATTTCGACCACTTCCGGTTTGAAGATACGTGTCGAAATTGCTTTATCAGTTGGTATTGGACTATAACTTCATGTTCCAGAAGTTTCATAAACGTCAATTCTACCATAAAACGAAACCCGAGCTCGCAAAATGGGAAGAAAATTCGAAAAAAATCGGAAAATAAAGGGCGATAACTCTGAATGAAACTTATATTACTGGAATCGGATGGACTTCAGGTATCCAAAAATGTAGGTCAAATTTGAAAATTTTGAAAAATAACAAAAATTGTCTCGTAAACAACATGTTTTCAATTTTCGAACGATAAAAGTCATAGACGAATGTTCGAAATTGAAAAATGTGAGATAGCCATTGTCTCAGAAAAGATTCAGGCATTCCAAAAATGTAATTTGTTTGAAAATGGATAAAGAATTGACGAAACTATGGCCGATTTTCAATTTTTAGAGAAAGTACAAAGTTCGGTCACTTCCGGTATGCGCAGAAATTTCAAAAATATTTTATCAAGTAGCCACCACATGGTTTCCCGATAGAAAAGCTAATTCCAGATCGATATCTGTTTTCGATCATGGAGATCTAGGCCCTCGCGGTAAATAATAATAATAACTAGACCTGCATGCAGGAATGACGGGTTTCACTGGTGCCACGTCACTTTCGGTGCCACGTTACCCTTGAACATATGTCACTTCCGATACCAATGAAACCATCGACCAGGTTTCCACATAAGCATTGTAAACATCAAATAAAATTGACGAAGAATCAACCAAATCCAGCAATATCAATTCATTTTATATATATATATATATATGTTACTTGTAAGTGATCCTGGAAAAATTTCATTACTTCCGGTGATAATGAAAATGTTCAATTAGTTTTATGAAATCAGAAATGGCATAAGGCATCATATGGCGAAAATAGTATGTAGATCGAATACGAATTGCCACTTTTATAGACCAAAAACCTTGAAAAGTGACTTGTAGAAAATCGTCTATTTCTCGGCAACCGTACATGATAAAAACTATTTTTTGGTATCTATATGATCGTATGGGTTCAATCGATTTGTTGATTGGGATCAAATATCATAATTTGAAATATATTACAAATCAGACTCATTTTAAAAAAATATCTGTTTTGAAGGCTAAAAATACAGTTTTTGCCAAAATGACATTACTTCTGGTGATACTGAAAATGTTAAATTATTTCTATGAAATCATCAATGACATAAGATATCATATAGTGAAAATTTTATGAAAATCGAATAATAACTGACACTTTTATAGACCAAAAACCTTGAAAAGTGACTTAGGGAAAATTGTCCATTTCTCTGCAACCGTACAAGTTAGAAACCATTTTGTGGTATCTGTATGATCGTATGGGTTCAATCTATTTGATCAATAGAATCAAATATCATAATTTGAAAAAAATAACAAGTACGACTCATTTGAATAAAATATGGTTTTTAAAGGCTAAAATTTAAGTTTTGAGAAAATTACGTCATTTCCGGTGGGGGCGTAAGAGGTAAAATGGTTTGAAATAGTCCACTATGGCATTAGGCATCCAATGGCGAAAGAAAATTGAAAATCGAATAATAATTGATTCTTTTACAGCCAAAATTACGTGAAAAGTGACTCATGCAAAATTGCCTATTTCTCGGCAACTGCTTATATTACAAACTAATTTTCACGCATATTCTCTTCGTATGGATGATAGCTACAAGTTTATAAAAGTTACAAAGAAATAGTTTAAAATTTGAAAAGCCTGAATAGGTTGTAAATAGGTCAATTTTACACCATTTTAGCCTCTTAATCGAATTTGCTCGAAAATGAAATCGAAATTAAAAAAACTGCTTCCTACATTTTTTGCGCCTTGAAAGGGCACACTCTTTGAGTCAAATAATTTTTCCAAAAAATAATATTTGTTTTCGATATAAGAAAATAACTGTCAAAATTGTAGTTTTTGGTAAAATTATGCCACTTCCGGTGCCGACAGATAACACTTTTGGTAATAAAAAAAATGACAATTGAGACAACGAAGCATATGAACTTTGTTTTATACAAATCGAACAATAAAAAATTAATCTGGGACTGAAAAACTGAATTAGCCAATGGCGGCCAAGGAAAATTACTGAGACAATTTTTTTTAATATTTTTGCGCTAGTCAGATGACTCTTTAATTCTGTGCACAACATGACTAAAAAATATTCATAAATAAAAAAGTTTTTTGTAAAATTTTAAATTTTCGAAATTTGGCGCCTAATATCTTCGAAGATATGCCGAAAATAAAAAATCGAAAGTAGCGTAGCTATGTGCCCTGTCTCCGACTATGCCAAAATGTATCGAAAGTTAAAATCCAATGATTATTGTTAAAATTACTGCAATATTTTCAAAAACGATAACTTCGGTGATTTCGGACATTTCGCATTGTCGCAGAACGTTCAAAATAGCTTTATCCTCTAAGTCACACCCACTTTCCCAGTAAAACCGAAGAAATCGTAACGATGCGACAAGTAGTTGCTGAGATATAGTCAAAGTGGAATTGGAATAATAATAAGAATAATAATAAGAATAACTAGACCTGCATGCAGGAATGACGGGTTTCACTGGTGCCACGTCACTTTCGGTGCCACGTTACCCTTGAACATATGTCACTTCCGATACCAATGAAACCATCGACCAGGTTTCCACATAAGCATTGTAAACATCAAATAAAATTGACGAAGAATCAACCAAATCCAGCAATATCAATTCATTTTATATATATATATATATATATATATGTTACTTGTAAGTGATCCTGGAAAAATTTCATTACTTCCGGTGATAATGAAAATGTTCAATTAGTTTTATGAAATCAGAAATGGCATAAGGCATCATATGGCGAAAATAGTATGTAGATCGAATAAGAATTGCCACTTTTATAGACCAAAAACCTTGAAAAGTGACTTGTAGAAAATCGTCTATTTCTCGGCAACCGTACATGATAAAAACCATTTTTTGGTATCTATATGATCGTATGGGTTCAATCGATTTGTTGATTGGGATCAAATATCATAATTTGAAATATATTACAAATCAGACTCATTTTAAAAAAATATCTGTTTTGAAGGCTAAAAAAACAGTTTTTGCCAAAATGACATTACTTCTGGTGATACTGAAAATGTTAAATTAGTTCTATGAAATCATCAATGACATAAGATATCATATAGTGAAAATTTTATGAAAATCGAATAATAACTGACACTTTTATAGACCAAAAACCTTGAAAAGTGACTTAGGGAAAATTGTCCATTTCTCTGCAACCGTACAAGTTAGAAACCATTTTGTGGTATCTGTATGATCGTATGGGTTCAATCTATTTGATCAATAGAATCAAATATCATAATTTGAAAAAAATAACAAGTACGACTCATTTGAATAAAATATTCTTTTTAAAGGCTAAAATTTAAGTTTTAAGAAAATGACGTCATTTCCGGTGGCGGCGTAAGAGGTAAAATGGTTTGAAATAGTCCACTATGGCATTAGGCATCCAATGGCGAAAGAAAATTGAAAATCGAATAATAATTGATTCTTTTACAACCAAAATTACGTGAAAAGTGACTCATGCGAAATTGCCTATTTCTCGGCAACTGCTTATATTACAAACTAATTTTCACGCATATTCTCTTCGTATGGATGATAGCTACAAGTTTATAAAAGTTACAAAGAAATATTTTAAAATTTGAAAAGCCTGAATAGGTTGTAAATAGGTCAATTTTACACCATTTTAGCCTCTTAATCGAATTTGCTCGAAAATGAAATCGAAATTAAAAAAACTGCTTCCTACATTTTTTGCGCCTTGAAAGGGCACACTCTTTGAGTCAAATAATTTTTCCAAAAAATAATATTTGTTTTCGATATAAGAAAATAACTGTCAAAATTGTAGTTTTTGGTAAAATTATGCCACTTCCGGTGCCGACAGATAACACTTTTGGTAATAAAAAAAATGACAATTGAGACAACGAAGCATATGAACTTTGTTTTATACAAATCGAACAATAAAAAATTAATCTGGGACTGAAAAACTGAATTAGCCAATGGCGGCCAAGGAAAATTACTGAGACAATTTTTTTTACTATTTTTGCGCTAGTCAGATGACTCTTTAATTCTGTGCACAACACGACTAAAAAATATTCATAAATAAAAAAGTTTTTTGTAAAATTTTAAATTTTCGAAATTTGGCGCCTAATATTTTCGAAGATATGCCGAAAATCAAAAATCGAAAGTAGCGTAGCTATGTGCCCTGTCTCCGACTATGCCAAAATGTATCGAAAGTTAAAATCCAATGATTATTGTTAAAATTACTGCAATATTTTCAAAAACGATAACTTCGGTGATTTCGGACATTTCGCATTGTCGCAGAACGTTCAAAATAGCTTTATCCTCTAAGTCACACCCACTTTCCCAGTAAAACCGAAGAAATCGTAACGATGCGACAAGTAGTTGCTGAGATATAGTCAAAGTGGAATTGGAATAATAATAAGAATAATAATAAGAATAATAATTTTAACAAAAACAATAGTGTTTCACACAAGCTACGCAGTGTGAAACCCTAATAATTTTAACAAAAACAATAGTGTTTCACACAAGCTACGCAGTGTGAAACCCTAATAATAATAATAATTTTAGTAATCTCAATAGGCTTTCAGACGAAAGTCTGAAAGCCTAATAATAATAATTTTAGTAATCTCAATAGGCTTTCAGACGAAAGTCTGAAAGCCTAATAATAATAATAACTAGACCTGCAAGCAGCACTGAACCGGCTTTCAGGAATCATACAGGAAGTTTATTATACCATAGCCGATCCATTGAGCTACCAAAGTATACTTTAGTTGTTTTGCTTCAGTGACACCCTCTATCATATGTAAAAGTAATATTTGCTGGCGAAAAGACCGGTCAAAATTGTAAATTATGGCAAAATTACGTCACTTCCGGTACCGAAAGAAATTTTTATAGGTGAAAAATAAGTCGAAAATTCGCAACACACAAAATACAAACTTTGTTTTATACATATCGGGCAATAAATAATTAACCTATAACCCATAAACTGAAATTAAGAAGGTAAAAAACTTAAAAGTGACCCTGGGAAAATTGGTTATTATTCGACAAGGGAACATGCTAGAAGCCTTTTCTTGATATCAATATGATGGTATTGATTCAATCTTACTGCCCATTAGAGCCAGACGTTATAAAGTTAAACGAATAATGAATATAAATCACTTCAAAAAAATGTTTGTTTTGAAGGCTAAAAATACGTTTTTTGCAAAAATTACATTACTTCCGGTGATATTGAAAATGTTAACTTGGTTCATAGAAGTCATAAATGGCATAAGGCATCAAATGGTAAAAAAATTATAAAAATCGAATAATAATTGACACTTTTATAGACCAAAAACCTTGAAAAGTGACTTATAGAAGATCGCCTATTTCTCTGTAACCGTACAAGTTAGAAACCATTTTGTGGTATCTGTATGGTCGTATGGCTTCATTCTATTCGTTGATGGGAATAAAATATCATAATTTTAAAAATATTATAAGGGAGACTGATTTGAATAAAATATTAGTTTTTTAGGTTAAAAATACAGTTTTTGCCCAAATGACGTCATTTCCGGTCACAGTGAAAATGTAAAATTGGCTTGACCTAGTCCAAATTGGCATTAGACATCAAATGGAAAAAAAATATTGCAAATCGAATAATAATTCACTCTTGTATAGGCAAAATAACGTGAAAAGTGATGCATGCAAAATTGCATATTTCTCGACAACTGCTCATATTACAAACTAATTTTCGCATACATTCTCTTCGTCTGGATTATTGCTACGAGTTTATGAAAATTACAAATAAATATTTAAAAATATGAAGACGCCGAATGAATTGTAAATAGCTGAATTTTACACTTTATTTTACATTTTATTCGAAATTGCCCGAAAATGAAATTGAAATTTAAAAATATGAGCTAAGGATTTTGTGCACCTTCGCAGGGTGCATCCTTTTAGTTATATCAGTTTTGAAAAAAAATAATATTTTCTTTCAAAAAGTGGTACCGAACTGTCAAAATTGTAGTTTTTGTTAATATTACGTCACTTCCGTTGGCGACAGAAAAATTTCACCGTAACATGAAAAATAACAATTGGGACCACGGAGCATATGAACTTTGTTTTATACAAATCGAACAATAAATAATTTTTCTGGGTACGAAAAACTAAATTCGCTGATGGCGGCTAACGCAAATTACCCAGACAATTTTTTTTCTCATTTCTGCTCAAGTACGATGATATTTTAACCCAGTGTAAAATATCACCAAAAAATATTCATAAATAAAAAAGATTTTCGTAAAAAAAATAATTGTTTTCAAAATATCGGACATTTTTTCGACTACTTCCAGTTTTACGATCGTTGTTGTGATAGCTTTACGAAGGTCTTTGGATACTTAACTTTCTGTACCAGAAGTGTCAGAAACATCCATTGAGCAGTTTTGGAAAAAAAGATAAATAAAAGAGCGTTTACAAAAATTTAACGATTTTTCAATTTTTTTCAAAGTTTGATGCCATTTTTGGACCACCTATATTATTTCAATGCTTTTCATTTTGGATTCACTATATAGACAACCGATGGGACTTTGAGTTAGAAAAGTTTAAGAAAAATCTGCGGCGTCGTTTTCGAGAAAAGGGCGTCTCAGAATGTTAAAAAATCGGAAAATACTAGATTTTTGGCATACAATAATTTATTTCCTTACCATCGATATCGTATTATTTAGATACCATATGATGGTCCATTAAAAGGGCTATCCAACGACACTTTAGTTCTTTTGGTCCGCTATTACCTAAGGGAGAAATCAAGTTTTTCGCAAGTGCGACAATGTTTTTAACCTTTTTTTACATTTTTTGAATACTTCCGGTATGGTTATTATTGTCGGTATAGTTTTAATAACCGGTTTGGGCACTAAAATAGCCACAGTGCTCTGTAATGATATATTACATTATCTGATCAGATAAAATGCCCCTGAGAAATCCTAGGTTCAAAAGTGCCAAAAATGCAAAAAATTTAAAATATCGAAAATTAAATTTCAATAACTACATACATATTATACATCGTTAGAATCGTAATTAGGTCAGCTATCTGAATATACAATCGTTTTTTGGAAATCTTTGAAAATAAAAAAATAGCAGAGCATTTTCCAAAATTTCACGATTTTTCGACTTTTTTCGATTTTCAGTCCGTTATTTCACCTATTCCAGATATTTCAAAGTCTTATTGGATGGCTTCATGCAAAATACCTCCGAAAGGACTCTCGATAGAAAAAATTACAAAAAAAGTTGCGGTTAAGTTTTCGAGATACAGGCGTCCAAAAACGCTCCAAATCAGAAAATACTTGATTTTCAGCGTGCCATATTTTGCTGCCTGCTCATCGTATCCGTACGAGTTGGGTATCATACGATAGCACAATCCTAGTGCAGTCCAATGGTACCATAATTTCTTTCATCCATTGATATCGGGCGGAGGAATCGCGTTTTTCCCCAAAATATCCATTTTTTGCATTTTTTTCAAAATATTGCACATTATTTCGACCACTTCCGGTTAAAGGATTCTTGTCGAAATTGCTTTATCAGTTGGTATTGGACTATAACTTCATGTTCTAGAAGTTTCAGAAACGTCAATTCTACCATAAAACGAAACCCGAGCTGACAAAATGGGAAGAAAATTCGAAAAAAATCGAAAAATAAAGGGCGATAACTCTGAATGAAACTTATATTACTGGAATCGGATGGACTTCAGGTATCCAAAAATGTAGGTCAAATTTGAAAATTTTGAAAAATGACAAAAATGGTCTCGTAAACAACATGTTTTCAATTTTCGAACGATAAAAGTCATAGACGAATGTTCGAAATTGAAAAATGTGAGATAGCCATTGTCTCAGAAAAGATTCAGGGATTCCAAAAATGTAATTTGTTTGAAAATGGATAACGAATTGACGAAACTATGGCCGATTTTCAATTTTTAGACAACGTGCAAAGTTCGGTCACTTCCGGTATGCGCAGAAATTTCAAAAATATTTTATCAAGTAGCCACCACATGGTTTCCCGATAGAAAATCTAATTCCAGATCGATATCTGTTTTCGATCATGGAGATCTAGGCCCCCGCGGTAAATAATAATAATAATAACTAGATCTGCTACTGTCCCATGCAGATATGAAAGCTTTCATATTCATCGTCACGTGTCATTGATTGTATCAAGTAACCTAAATAAAAGGATACGAAGAAAAAATTATTAAAATTGGTCAAAAACTCGCGAAGTTACAAGTCTAAATATAGTATGAAACATTGCACCCAGGCATAACAATAATCTGAAAACTAAAGGGAAATAACTGAAACTTGTATTACTGTAATGAGACGGATGAGAAAATGAAATGAAAATGGCGGGAAAAAAAAATTAAAAATGGCAGGTTGGACAGGCGACCTTACTCCTTGTCACGTACAACCGGGCATTCGAAAACACGCTAGTTTACTCAATGACAGGCGCGCGTGCTTACCATTCAGCCACTCAACCCCCCTTTGAAATCAGACACGTGCAATATGTCATATAGGAAGAATAAGAAGTCGCTCACAACAAAATGGTAAATTAATGAGTTTAGGTCAAAAGGTTGAGCTACTGTTTTAGAGTACTTAATAGTTTTAAAGAGACACGTTAAGGGTTGTTCATAGTTAAATGAAAGTTTAATTTTAAATAAGACCAATAAAATTAGGATTTAATAATGCCAGACTAATATTTCCAATATGTTTGGTTATAAGTAGGAAATCGTGACGACTTCTTAAGCATGTTTTAAACAAAGGATCATGTTTGTTTAAACAAGAATGGCACTCTGCAATAAAAAAAACTGGCCAAAGCAAGATTTCTATGCAGAAATTAAATAATTGCTAGAACCAGAAAAATATTTATCCACTATAATAAATAAGCAACATAG
Source organism: Patella caerulea (assembly GCA_036850965.1). Lineage (NCBI taxonomy): Eukaryota > Metazoa > Mollusca > Gastropoda > Patellidae > Patella > Patella caerulea. The sequence goes on along the minus strand of JAZGQO010000007.1, from coordinate 50,004,675 downwards.
AGAAAATGAAATGAAATTGAATGGGGTTTAACGTCCGACTGTTCTGCTCCTAAAATGGGCTAATGAAGACGGGCATATGCCATAATGTGTGCAATGAGGGAAATTTTACCCGGGCAGCGGCGGTTACGGCCTACGAGGTTGGACAGGCAACCATACTCCTTGTCACGTACAACCAAAAAATCGAAACAACGGCAGTTGACTCAATGACAGACGTTATGATACAGAGCGCACGTGCTAACCATTCAGCCACGCAACCTCCCTAAAATCGGCAAATTGCTGACCTACAGCGAGAAACATTTCAACCGGGCCAAATTTTCTATTGTAACAGTTTAATTTGCACGGTACCTTTAGTTATCAACCGAATATTACAAAACTTTTAAAAATAAGCTCCCCCCTGACCAGCTTAAGCGTTCGCAATAAACGTTTGCCACTTAAAATCGGGAAATTGCTGACTTTAAAGTGAGAAACATTACAACCGGGCGAAATTTTCTGTTTTATGACTTTTACAGTACCTTTGATTACCAACCGATTATTTTCTGTTTTATCACTTTTACAGTACCTTTGATTACCAACCGATTATTACAAAACTTTAAAAATAAAAGAGAAAGAGAGAAATGCGGCCTAATGTCCATTCGACACAAACTAGGTCATTTCGGGACTAACATATGTTTTTTAATTTTATTTAAAAACTCCCCCTGCGCTTACAGGTCTTTAGCCGTTGGGAGGAAACCGAAGAACACGGAGAAAACCCACAAGGTTGGACATCATACTTCATGTCACGTGCAACCTGGAGATCGAAACGACGCCCGTTGACTCAATGACAGACGTTACGATACAGTGCGCACATGCTAACCATTCAGCCATTCAGCCTCCCTGAATTCAGAAAATTGCTGACTTATAGCAAGAAACATTTCAACCGGGCGAAATTTTCTGTTTTAGCAGTTTAATGTGCACGGTACTTTAATTACCAACCGATTATTACAAAACTTTTGAAAATAAGCTCCAACTGACCAGCTTAATCGTATGCAATAAACGTTTTCGCCTGAATTGAAAGTTCTGCACGGAGAAAGTTCATCTCGATTTCCCGGCGTGGTTCCCCTTGTCAGTGAGGCAGAACGGAGGGCCTGACAAGCACAGCTGTCTAGTCATTCGGATGGGACGAAAAACCAAGGTCCCGTGTACACATTGGAGTGCACGTGAAATATCCCTAAGCAGTTGGAATTCGATACTGTTGAATAAGCTCTATACGATGACTAAATGTGTAGATTGTAGTCACCCACACTGCATGTTTCGCTTAACAATGAAAGGGTGCCGTTTTCAATGTTCGATCCTTTTGTTCTTCTACTCCTGATATGTTGGACTGTTGATCGATGGTTTCATATAAAAGACTACCAATAAGACTCTTTGTACAAGAAGTTCCCAAAAAATATTATGTTGACTTTACGAGAAAGACCTCTAAACATGCTCCAAATTGTAAAAATACGACTTTTTGGGTTTTCAATCTCTTTTTTTCGGCTATCCCTGATATTTAGAAAAAATAATACAATGATTTCACACAACAGGCTAGCTATTAGACTCTCTATTGACAAAAGTTTCACCGCCCTCCCTTCATTATAACCGAAGTTATCGTGCCCTAAAGAATCAACAAATTAGCTTGTTTATCTCTGCTTACCCTAAGCAGAAAATGCTCATCTTTGAACTCAATCATAACATTGACCTAGTGAACGTCTACACCAAGTTTGAACATTCTAGCTTAATTAGAAGGAGAGTAATTGTGTTCCAAAGTCCCGACCCTTCAAATTGCTTCTATTTTTCATTTTCAATTCAAAATGGTGACCTACACGTGACCGAAATCAAAATTCTATTCGCGACATTTTTTAGGCCTTCCTACAAGGATTCAGAAAATATAACTCCCGAGTCTGTAAGTAAAATAGCAAAAAAGCCTTATTGATTTTTCACTTTTAAATATGGCGGCACTTCCGGTTCGATCGACAAACTCCATATTTTGTGTACAAATCAGTAATTACTTATCTAGTATCCAAAAAAAAAAATCAGGTCATTCTGACCTATATTTCGATGATTTTTTTGAAAATTTTGATCCTTAATTTCGTCAAGGGGAGATAATTTAGAAAATTTCTAATTATATTTTTGAAGTCACATCGGTAGGATCTACTTAGATACTAAATTTCATGAAAATCGTACAACTATTAAAGAAGTTGTCAAATTGGTCTAATCTTCCGGTTCGAAATCACAGCGACGAATTTTCGAAATTCGAAAATGTGAAACTGCAGATGAAAATGTTTTTTTTAAAGGTATTCAAAGAAAAAAGAATTAGTAAAATCGGTCAAAAAATAACAAAGTTACGACTATGCATTGTCATTTTTTTCGTTCGTAAAATTCGGTGATTTCGGATTCGTAAAACGTTTCGAAAATATATTTAATCAAGGTTCGCACCCCATTTTTGGGGGGGTAGGTCAAAATTTCAGAAAGATCCTATGGATAGATTCTGAGAAATCCGATTTGCAGAAAACACACAAAAAAAAAAATAATAATAATAATAACTTTAACAGAAACAATAAGCTTTCATATGTAATATGAAAGCTTAATAATAACTAGATCTGCTACTGTCCCATGCAGATATGAAAGCTTTCATATTCATCGTCACGTGTCATTGATTGTATCAAGTAACCTAAATAAAAGGATACGAAGAAAAAATTATTAAAATTGGTCAAAAACTCGCGAAGTTACAAGTCTAAATATAGTATGAAACATTGCACCCAGGCATAACAATAATCTGAAAACTAAAGGGAAATAACTGAAACTTGTATTACTGTAATGAGACGGATGAGAAAATGAAATGAAAATGGCGGGAAAAAAAAATTAAAAATGGCAGGTTGGACAGGCGACCTTACTCCTTGTCACGTACAACCGGGCATTCGAAAACACGCTAGTTTACTCAATGACAGGCGCGCGTGCTTACCATTCAGCCACTCAACCCCCCTTTGAAATCAGACACGTGCAATATGTCATATAGGAAGAATAAGAAGTCGCTCACAACAAAATGGTAAATTAATGAGTTTAGGTCAAAAGGTTGAGCTACTGTTTTAGAGTACTTAATAGTTTTAAAGAGACACGTTAAGGGTTGTTCATAGTTAAATGAAAGTTTAATTTTAAATAAGACCAATAAAATTAGGATTTAATAATGCCAGACTAATATTTCCAATATGTTTGGTTATAAGAGGGAAATCGTGACGACTTCTTAAGCATGTTTTAAACAAAGGATCATGTTTGTTTAAACAAGAATGGCACTCTGCAATAAAAAAAACTGGCCAAAGCAAGATTTCTATGCAGAAATTAAATAATTGCTAGAACCAGAAAAATATTTATCCACTATAATAAATAAGCAACATAGAGAAAATGAAATGAAATTGAATGGGGTTTAACGTCCGACTGTTCTGCTCCTAAAATGGGCTAATGAAGACGGGCATATCCCATAATGTGTGCAATGAGGGAAATTTTACCCGGGCAGCGGCGGTTACGGCCTACGAGGTTGGACAGGCAACCATACTCCTTGTCACGTACAACCAAAAAATCGAAACAACGGCAGTTGACTCAATGACAGACGTTATGATACAGAGCGCACGTGCTAACCATTCAGCCACGCAACCTCCCTAAAATCGGCAAATTGCTGATCTACAGCGAGAAACATTTCAACCGGGCCAAATTTTCTATTGTAACAGTTTAATTTGCACGGTACCTTTAGTTATCAACCGAATATTACAAAACTTTTAAAAATAAGCTCCCCCCTGACCAGCTTAAGCGTTCGCAATAAACGTTTGCCACTTAAAATCGGGAAATTGCTGACTTTAAAGTGAGAAACATTACAACCGGGCGAAATTTTCTGTTTTATGACTTTTACAGTACCTTTGATTACCAACCGATTATTTTCTGTTTTATCACTTTTACAGTACCTTTGATTACCAACCGATTATTACAAAACTTTAAAAATAAAAGAGAAAGAGAGAAATGCGGCCTAATGTCCATTCGACACAAACTAGGTCATTTCGGGACTAACATATGTTTTTTAATTTTATTTAAAAACTCCCCCTGCGCTTACAGGTCTTTAGCCGTTGGGAGGAAACCGAAGAACACGGAGAAAACCCACAAGGTTGGACATCATACTTCATGTCACGTGCAACCTGGAGATCGAAACGACGCCCGTTGACTCAATGACAGACGTTACGATACAGTGCGCACATGCTAACCATTCAGCCATTCAGCCTCCCTGAATTCAGAAAATTGCTGACTTATAGCAAGAAACATTTCAACCGGGCGAAATTTTCTGTTTTAACAGTTTAATGTGCACGGTACTTTAATTACCAACCGATTATTACAAAACTTTTGAAAATAAGCTCCAACTGACCAGCTTAATCGTATGCAATAAACGTTTTCGCCTGAATTGAAAGTTCTGCACGGAGAAAGTTCATCTCGATTTCCCGGCGTGGTTCCCCTTGTCAGTGAGGCAGAACGGAGGGCCTGACAAGCACAGCTGTCTAGTCATTCGGATGGGACGAAAAACCAAGGTCCCGTGTACACATTGGAGTGCACGTAAAATATCCCTAAGCAGTTGGAATTCGATACTGTTGAATAAGCTCTATACGATGACTAAATGTGTAGATTGTAGTCACCCACACTGCATGTTTCGCTTAACAATGAAAGGGTGCCGTTTTCAATGTTCGATCCTTTTGTTCTTCTACTCCTGATATGTTGGACTGTTGATCGATGGTTTCATATAAAAGACTACCAATAAGACTCTTTGTACAAGAAGTTCCCAAAAAATATTATGTTGACTTTACGAGAAAGACCTCTAAACATGCTCCAAATTGTAAAAATACGACTTTTTGGGTTTTCAATCTCTTTTTTTCGGCTATCCCTGATATTTAGAAAAAATAATACAATGATTTCACACAACAGGCTAGCTATTAGACTCTCTATTGACAAAAGTTTCACCGCCCTCCCTTCATTATAACCGAAGTTATCGTGCCCTAAAGAATCAACAAATTAGCTTGTTTATCTCTGCTTACCCTAAGCAGAAAATGCTCATCTTTGAACTCAATCATAACATTGACCTAGTGAACGTCTACACCAAGTTTGAACATTCTAGCTTAATTAGAAGGAGAGTAATTGTGTTCCAAAGTCCCGACCCTTCAAATTGCTTCTATTTTTCATTTTCAATTCAAAATGGTGACCATCACGTGACCGAAATCAAAATTCTATTCGCGACATTTTTTAGGCCTTCCTACAAGGATTCAGAAAATATAACTCCCGAGTCTGTAAGTAAAATAGCAAAAAAGCCTTATTGATTTTTCACTTTTAAATATGGCGGCACTTCCGGTTCGATCGACAAACTCCATATTTTGTGTACAAATCAGTAATTACTTATCTAGTATCCAAAAAAAAAATCAGGTCATTCTGACCTATATTTCGATGATTTTTTTGAAAATTTTGATCCTTAATTTCGTCAAGGGGAGATAATTTAGAAAATTTCTAATTATATTTTTGAAGTCACATCGGTAGGATCTACTTAGATACTAAATTTCATGAAAATCGTACAACTATTAAAGAAGTTGTCAAATTGGTCTAATCTTCCGGTTCGAAATCACAGCGACGAATTTTCGAAATTCGAAAATGTGAAACTGCAGATGAAAATGGTTTTTTTAAAGGTATTCAAAGAAAAAAGAATTAGTAAAATCGGTCAAAAAATAACAAAGTTACGACTATGCATTGTCATTTTTTTCGTTCGTAAAATTCGGTGATTTCGGATTCGTAAAACGTTTCGAAAATATATTTAATCAAGGTTCGCACCCCATTTTTGGGGGGGTAGGTCAAAATTTCAGAAAGATCCTATGGATAGATTCTGAGAAATCCGATTTGCAGAAAACACACAAAAAAAAAAATAATAATAACTAGATCTGCTACTGTCCCATGCAGATATGAAAGCTTTCATATTCATCGTCACGTGTCATTGATTGTATCAAGTAACCTAAATAAAAGGATACGAAGAAAAAATTATTAAAATTGGTCAAAAACTCGCGAAGTTACAAGTCTAAATATAGTATGAAACATTGCACCCAGGCATAACAATAATCTGAAAACTAAAGGGAAATAACTGAAACTTGTATTACTGTAATGAGACGGATGAGAAAATGAAATGAAAATGGCGGGAAAAAAAAATTAAAAATGGCAGGTTGGACAGGCGACCTTACTCCTTGTCACGTACAACCGGGCATTCGAAAACACGCTAGTTTACTCAATGACAGGCGCGCGTGCTTACCATTCAGCCACTCAACCCCCCTTTGAAATCAGACACGTGCAATATGTCATATAGGAAGAATAAGAAGTCGCTCACAACAAAATGGTAAATTAATGAGTTTAGGTCAAAAGGTTGAGCTACTGTTTTAGAGTACTTAATAGTTTTAAAGAGACACGTTAAGGGTTGTTCATAGTTAAATGAAAGTTTAATTTTAAATAAGACCAATAAAATTAGGATTTAATAATGCCAGACTAATATTTCCAATATGTTTGGTTATAAGTAGGAAATCGTGACGACTTCTTAAGCATGTTTTAAACAAAGGATCATGTTTGTTTAAACAAGAATGGCACTCTGCAATAAAAAAAACTGGCCAAAGCAAGATTTCTATGCAGAAATTAAATAATTGCTAGAACCAGAAAAATATTTATCCACTATAATAAATAAGCAACATAGAGAAAATGAAATGAAATTGAATGGGGTTTAACGTCCGACTGTTCTGCTCCTAAAATGGGCTAATGAAGACGGGCATATGCCATAATGTGTGCAATGAGGGAAATTTTACCCGGGCAGCGGCGGTTACGGCCTACGAGGTTGGACAGGCAACCATACTCCTTGTCACGTACAACCAAAAAATCGAAACAACGGCAGTTGACTCAATGACAGACGTTATGATACAGAGCGCACGTGCTAACCATTCAGCCACGCAACCTCCCTAAAATCGGCAAATTGCTGACCTACAGCGAGAAACATTTCAACCGGGCCAAATTTTCTATTGTAACAGTTTAATTTGCACGGTACCTTTAGTTATCAACCGAATATTACAAAACTTTTAAAAATAAGCTCCCCCCTGACCAGCTTAAGCGTTCGCAATAAACGTTTGCCACTTAAAATCGGGAAATTGCTGACTTTAAAGTGAGAAACATTACAACCGGGCGAAATTTTCTGTTTTATGACTTTTACAGTACCTTTGATTACCAACCGATTATTTTCTGTTTTATCACTTTTACAGTACCTTTGATTACCAACCGATTATTACAAAACTTTAAAAATAAAAGAGAAAGAGAGAAATGCGGCCTAATGTCCATTCGACACAAACTAGGTCATTTCGGGACTAACATATGTTTTTTAATTTTATTTAAAAACTCCCCCTGCGCTTACAGGTCTTTAGCCGTTGGGAGGAAACCGAAGAACACGGAGAAAACCCACAAGGTTGGACATCATACTTCATGTCACGTGCAACCTGGAGATCGAAACGACGCCCGTTGACTCAATGACAGACGTTACGATACAGTGCGCACATGCTAACCATTCAGCCATTCAGCCTCCCTGAATTCAGAAAATTGCTGACTTATAGCAAGAAACATTTCAACCGGGCGAAATTTTCTGTTTTAACAGTTTAATGTGCACGGTACTTTAATTACCAACCGATTATTACAAAACTTTTGAAAATAAGCTCCAACTGACCAGCTTAATCGTATGCAATAAACGTTTTCGCCCGAATTGAAAGTTCTGCACGGAGAAAGTTCATCTCGATTTCCCGGCGTGGTTCCCCTTGTCAGTGAGGCAGAACGGAGGGCCTGACAAGCACAGCTGTCTAGTCATTCGGATGGGACGAAAAACCAAGGTCCCGTGTACACATTGGAGTGCACGTAAAATATCCCTAAGCAGTTGGAATTCGATACTGTTGAATAAGCTCTATACGATGACTAAATGTGTAGATTGTAGTCACCCACACTGCATGTTTCGCTTAACAATGAAAGGGTGCCGTTTTCAATGTTCGATCCTTTTGTTCTTCTACTCCTGATATGTTGGACTGTTGATCGATGGTTTCATATAAAAGACTACCAATAAGACTCTTTGTACAAGAAGTTCCCAAAAAATATTATGTTGACTTTACGAGAAAGACCTCTAAACATGCTCCAAATTGTAAAAATACGACTTTTTGGGTTTTCAATCTCTTTTTTTCGGCTATCCCTGATATTTAGAAAAAATAATACAATGATTTCACACAACAGGCTAGCTATTAGACTCTCTATTGACAAAAGTTTCACCGCCCTCCCTTCATTATAACCGAAGTTATCGTGCCCTAAAGAATCAACAAATTAGCTTGTTTATCTCTGCTTACCCTAAGCAGAAAATGCTCATCTTTGAACTCAATCATAACATTGACCTAGTGAACGTCTACACCAAGTTTGAACATTCTAGCTTAATTAGAAGGAGAGTAATTGTGTTCCAAAGTCCCGACCCTTCAAATTGCTTCTATTTTTCATTTTCAATTCAAAATGGTGACCATCACGTGACCGAAATCAAAATTCTATTCGCGACATTTTTTAGGCCTTCCTACAAGGATTCAGAAAATATAACTCCCGAGTCTGTAAGTAAAATAGCAAAAAAGCCTTATTGATTTTTCACTTTTAAATATGGCGGCACTTCCGGTTCGATCGACAAACTCCATATTTTGTGTACAAATCAGTAATTACTTATCTAGTATCCAAAAAAAAATCAGGTCATTCCGACCTATATTTCGATGATTTTTTTGAAAATTTTGATCCTTAATTTCGTCAAGGGGAGATAATTTAGAAAATTTCTAATTATATTTTTGAAGTCACATCGGTAGGATCTACTTAGATACTAAATTTCATGAAAATCGTACAACTATTAAAGAAGTTGTCAAATTGGTCTAATCTTCCGGTTCGAAATCACAGCGACGAATTTTCGAAATTCGAAAATGTGAAACTGCAGATGAAAATGGTTTTTTTAAAGGTATTCAAAGAAAAAAGAATTAGTAAAATCGGTCAAAAAATAACAAAGTTACGACTATGCATTGTCATTTTTTTCGTTCGTAAAATTCGGTGATTTCGGATTCGTAAAACGTTTCGAAAATATATTTAATCAAGGTTCGCACCCCATTTTTGGGGGGGTAGGTCAAAATTTCAGAAAGATCCTATGGATAGATTCTGAGAAATCCGATTTGCAGAAAACACACAAAAAAAAAAATAATAATAATAATAACTTTAACAGAAACAATAAGCTTTCATATGTAATATGAAAGCTTAATAATAACTTTAACAGAAACAATAAGCTTTCATATGTAATATGAAAGCTTAATAATAATAACTAGACCTGCAAGCAGCACTGAACCGGCTTTCAGGAATCATACAGGAAGTTTCTTATACCATAGCCGATCCATTGAGCTACCAAACTATACTTTAGTTGTTTTGCTTCAGTGACACCCTCTATCATATGTAAAAGTAATATTTGCTGGCGAAAAGACCGGTCAAAATTGTAAATTATGGCAAAATTACGTCACTTCCGGTACCGAAAGAAATTTTTATAGGTGAAAAATAAGTCGAAAATTCGTAACACACAAAATACAAACCTTGTTTTATACATATTGGGCAATAAATAATTACCCTATAACCCATAAACTGAAATTAAGAAGGTAAAAAACTTAAAAGTGACCCTGGGAAAATTGGCTATTATTCAACAAGGGAACATGCTAGAAGGCTTTTTTTGATATCAATATGATGGTATTGATTCAATCTTACTGTCCATTAGAGTCAGACGTTATCAAGTTAAACGAATAATAAATATAAATCCCTTCAAAAAAATGTTTGTTTTGAAGGCTAAAAATACGTTTTTTGCAAAAATTACATTACTTCCGGTGATATTGAAAATGTTAACTTAGTTCATAGAAGCCATAAATGGCATAAGGCATCAAATGGTAAAAAAATTATAAAAATCGAATAATAATTGACACTTTTATAGACCAAAAACCTTGAAAAGTGACTTATAGAAGATCGCCTATTTCTCTGTAACCATACAAGTTAGAAACCATTTTGTGGTATCTGTATGGTCGTATGGCTTCATTCTATTCGTTGATGGGAATCAAATATCATAATTTTAAAAATATTATAAGGCAGACTCATTTGAATAAAATATTTGTTTTTTGGGTTAAAAATACAGTTTTTGCCCAAATGACGTCATTTTCGGTCACAGTGAAAATGTAAAATTGGCTTGACCTAGTCCAAATTGGCATTAGGCATCAAATGGAAAAAAAATATTGCAAATCGAATGATAATTCACTCTTTTATAGGCAAAATAACGTGAAAAGTGATGCATGCAAAATTGCATATTTCTCGGCAACTGCTCATATTACAAACTAATTTTCGCATACATTCTCTTCGTCTGGATTATTGCTACGAGTTTATGAAAATTACAAATAAATATTTCAAAATATGAAGACGCTGAATGAATTGTAAATAACTGAATTTTACACTTTATTTTACATTTTATTCGAAATTGCCCGAAAATGAAATTGAAATTAAAAAATCTGAGCTAAGGATTTTGTGCATCTTTGCAGGGTGCATCCTTTTAGTTATATCAGTTTTGAAAAAAAAAAATATTTGCTTTCAAAAAGTGGTACCGAACTGTCAAAATTGTAGTTTTTGTTAATATTACGTCACTTCCGTTGCCGACAGAAAAATTTCACCGTAACAAAAAAAATTACCATTGGGACCACGAAGCATATGAACTTTGTTTTATACAAATCAAACAATAAATAATTTTTCTGGGTACGAAAAACTATATTAGCCGATGGCGGCTAACGCAAATTACCGAGACAATTTTTTTTCTCATTTTTGCTCAAGTAGGATGATATTTTAACCCTGTGTAAAATACCATCAAAAAATATTCATAAATAAAAAAGGTTTTCGTAAAGAGATAAATTATTTTCAAAATATCGGACATGTTTTCGACTACTTCCGGTTTAACGATCGTTGTCGTGATAGCTTTATTAACTTCTTTGGATTCTTAACTTTCTGTACCAGAAGTGTCAGAAACATCCATTAAGTAGTTTTGGAAAAAAAGATAAATTAAAGAGCGTTTACAAAAATTTAAGGATTTTTCAATTTTTTTCAAAGTTTGATGCCATTTTTGGACCACCTATTTTATTTCAATGGTTTTCATTTTGGATTCACTATATAGACAACCGATAGGACTTTGAGTAAGAAAAGTTTAAGAAAAATCGTAGGCGTCGTTTTCAAGAAAAGGGCGTCTCAGAATGTTAAAAAATCGGAAAATACTAGATTTTTGGCATGCAATAATTTATTTCCTTACCATGGAAATCATATTATTGAGATACCATATGATGGTCCATTAATAGTTCTATCCAGCGACACTTTAGTTCTTTTGGTCCGCTATTACCTAAGGGAGAAATCATGTTTTTCACAAGTGCGACAATATTTTTAACTTTTTTTTTTATTTTTTGAATACTTCCGGTATGGTTATTATTTTCGGAATAGTTTTAATAGCCAGTTTGGGCACTAAAATAGCCACAGGGCTCTGTAATGATATATTACATTATCTGATCAGATAAAATGCCCCTGAGAAATCCTATGTTCAAAAGTGCCAAAAATGCAAAAAATTTAAAATATAGAAAATTAAATTTTAATAATTACATACATATTATACATCGTTAGAATCGTAATTAGGTCAGCTATCTGAATATACAACCTTTTTTTTAAAAATCTCTTAAAATAAAAAAATAGTAGAGCATTTTCCAAAATTTCACGATTTTTCGACTTTTTTCGATTTTCAGTCCCTTTTTTATCCTATTCCAGACATTTCAAAGTCCTATTGGATGGCTTCATGTCAAATACCTCCCAAAGGACTCTCGATAGAAAAAATTTAAAAAATATTGCAGGTTAAGTTTTCGAGATACAGGCGTCCAAAAACGCTCCAAATCAGAAAATACTTGATTTTCAGCGTGCCATATTTTGCTGTCTGTTCATAGTATCCGTATGAATGGGGTATCATATGATAGTCCAACAATCGTGCCATCAAACGGTACCTTCATCCGTTTAATCCATTGATATCGGACAGAGAAATAGCGTTTTCCCCCAAAATATCCATTTTTTGCATTTTTTTCAAAATATTGAACATTATTTCGACCACTTCCGGTTTGAAGATCCGTGTCGAAATTGCTTTATCAGTTGGTATTGGACTATAACTTCATGTTCCAGAAGTTTCATAAACGTCAATTCTACCATAAAACGAAACCCGAGCTCGCAAAATGGGAAGAAAATTCGAAAAAAATCGGAAAATAAAGGGCGATAACTCTGAATGAAACTTATATTACTGGAATCGGATGGACTTCAGGTATCCAAAAATGTAGGTCAAATTTGAAAATTTTGAAAAATAACAAAAATTGTCTCGTAAACAACATGTTTTCAATTTTCGAACGATAAAAGTCATAGACGAATGTTCGAAATTGAAAAATGTGAGATAGCCATTGTCTCAGAAAAGATTCAGGGATTCCAAAAATGTAATTTGTTTGAAAATGGATAAAGAATTGACGAAACTATGGCCGATTTTCAATTTTTAGAGAAAGTACAAAGTTCGGTCACTTCCGGTATGCGCAGAAATTTCAAAAATATTTTATCAAGTAGCCACCACATGGTTTCCCGATAGAAAAGCTAATTCCAGATCGATATCTGTTTTCGATCATGGAGATCTAGGCCCTCGCGGTAAATAATAATAATAATAATAATAACTAGACCTGCAAGCAGCACTGAACCGGCTTTCAGGAATCATACAGGAAGTTTATTATACCATAGCCGATCCATTGAGCTACCAAAGTATACTTTAGTTGTTTTGCTTCAGTGACACCCTCTATCATATGTAAAAGTAATATTTGCTGGCGAAAAGACCGGTCAAAATTGTAAATTATGGCAAAATTACGTCACTTCCGGTACCGAAAGAAATTTTTATAGGTGAAAAATAAGTCGAAAATTCGCAACACACAAAATACAAACTTTGTTTTATACATATCGGGCAATAAATAATTAACCTATAACCCATAAACTGAAATTAAGAAGGTAAAAAACTTAAAAGTGACCCTGGGAAAATTGGTTATTATTCGACAAGGGAACATGCTAGAAGCCTTTTCTTGATATCAATATGATGGTATTGATTCAATCTTACTGCCCATTAGAGCCAGACGTTATAAAGTTAAACGAATAATGAATATAAATCACTTCAAAAAAATGTTTGTTTTGAAGGCTAAAAATACGTTTTTTGCAAAAATTACATTACTTCCGGTGATATTGAAAATGTTAACTTGGTTCATAGAAGTCATAAATGGCATAAGGCATCAAATGGTAAAAAAATTATAAAAATCGAATAATAATTGACACTTTTATAGACCAAAAACCTTGAAAAGTGACTTATAGAAGATCGCCTATTTCTCTGTAACCGTACAAGTTAGAAACCATTTTGTGGTATCTGTATGGTCGTATGGCTTCATTCTATTCGTTGATGGGAATAAAATATCATAATTTTAAAAATATTATAAGGGAGACTGATTTGAATAAAATATTAGTTTTTTAGGTTAAAAATACAGTTTTTGCCCAAATGACGTCATTTCCGGTCACAGTGAAAATGTAAAATTGGCTTGACCTAGTCCAAATTGGCATTAGACATCAAATGGAAAAAAAATATTGCAAATCGAATAATAATTCACTCTTGTATAGGCAAAATAACGTGAAAAGTGATGCATGCAAAATTGCATATTTCTCGACAACTGCTCATATTACAAACTAATTTTCGCATACATTCTCTTCGTCTGGATTATTGCTACGAGTTTATGAAAATTACAAATAAATATTTAAAAATATGAAGACGCTGAATGAATTGTAAATAGCTGAATTTTACACTTTATTTTACATTTTATTCGAAATTGCCCGAAAATGAAATTGAAATTTAAAAATATGAGCTAAGGATTTTGTGCACCTTCGCAGGGTGCATCCTTTTAGTTATATCAGTTTTGAAAAAAAATAATATTTTCTTTCAAAAAGTGGTACCGAACTGTCAAAATTGTAGTTTTTGTTAATATTACGTCACTTCCGTTGCCGACAGAAAAATTTCACCGTAACATAAAAAATAACAATTGGGACCACGGAGCATATGAACTTTGTTTTATACAAATCGAACAATAAATAATTTTTCTGGGTACGAAAAACTAAATTCGCCGATGGCGGCTAACGCAAATTACCCAGACAATTTTTTTTCTCATTTCTGCTCAAGTACGATGATATTTTAACCCAGTGTAAAATATCACCAAAAAATATTCATAAATAAAAAAGATTTTCGTAAAAAAAATATTTTTTTTCAAAATATCGGACATTTTTTCGACTACTTCCAGTTTTACGATCGTTGTTGTGATAGCTTTACGAAGTTCTTTGGATACTTAACTTTCTGTACCAGAAGTGTCAGAAACATCCATTGAGCAGTTTTGGAAAAAAAGATAAATAAAAGAGCGTTTACAAAAATTTAACGATTTTTCAATTTTTTTCAAAGTTTGATGCCATTTTTGGACCACCTATATTATTTCAATGCTTTTCATTTTGGATTCACTATATAGACAACCGATGGGACTTTGAGTTAGAAAAGTTTAAGAAAAATCTGCGGCGTCGTTTTCGAGAAAAGGGCGTCTCAGAATGTTAAAAAATCGGAAAATACTAGATTTTTGGCATACAATAATTTATTTCCTTACCATCGATATCGTATTATTTAGATACCATATGATGGTCCATTAATAGGGCTATCCAACGACACTTTAGTTCTTTTGGTCCGCTATTACCTAAGGGAGAAATCAAGTTTTTCGCAAGTGCGACAATGTTTTTAACCTTTTTTTTCATTTTTTGAATACTTTCGGTATGGTTATTATTGTCGGTATAGTTTTAATAACCGGTTTGGGCACTAAAATAGCCACAGTGCTCTGTAATGTTATATTACATTATCTGATCAGATAAAATGCCCCTGAGAAATCCTAGGTTCAAAAGTGCCAAAAATGCAAAAAATTTAAAATATCGAAAATTAAATTTCAATAACTACATACATATTATACATCGTTAGAATCGTAATTAGGTCAGCTATCTGAATATACAATCGTTTTTTGGAAATCTTTGAAAATAAAAAAATAGCAGAGCATTTTCCAAAATTTCACGATTTTTCGACTTTTTTCGATTTTCAGTCCGTTATTTCACCTATTCCAGATATTTCAAAGTCTTATTGGATGGCTTCATGCAAAATACCTCCGAAAGGACTCTCGATAGAAAAAATTACAAAAAAAGTTGCGGTTAAGTTTTCGAGATACAGGCGTCCAAAAACGCTCCAAATCAGAAAATACTTGATTTTCAGCGTGCCATATTTTGCTGCCTGCTCATCGTATCCGTACGAGTTGGGTATCATACGATAGCACAATCCTAATGCAGTCCAATAGTACCCTAATTTCTTTAATCCATTGATATCGGGCGGAGAATTCGCGTTTTTCCCCAAAATATCCATTTTTTGCATTTTTTTCAAAATATTGCACATTATTTCGACCACTTCCGGTTTAAGGATTCTTGTCGAAATTGCTTTATACGTTGGTATTGGACTATAACTTCATGTTCTAGAAGTTTCAGAAACGTCAATTCTACCATAAAACGAAACCCGAGCTGACAAAATGGGAAGAAAATTCGAAAAAAATCGAAAAATAAAGGGCGATAACTCTGAATGAAACTTATATTACTGGAATCGGATGGACTTCAGGTATCCAAAAATGTAGGTCAAATTTGAAAATTTTGAAAAATGACAAAAATGGTCTCGTAAACAACATGTTTTCAATTTTCGAACGATAAAAGTCATAGACGAATGTTCGAAATTGAAAAATGTGAGATAGCCATTGTCTCAGAAAAGATTCAGGGATTCCAAAAATGTAATTTGTTTGAAAATGGATAACGAATTGACGAAACTATGGCCGATTTTTAATTTTTAGAGAACGTGCAAAGTTCGGTCACTTCCGGTATGCGCAGAAATTTCAAAAATATTTTATCAAGTAGCCACCACATGGTTTCCCAATAAAAAATCTAATTCCAGATCGATATCTGTTTTCGATCATGGAGATCTAGGCCCCCGCGGTAAATAATAATAATAATAATAATAATAATAATAATAATAATAATAATTTTAGTAATCTTTTGGTATCTATATGATCGTATGGGATCAATCCAGTTGTTGATTGGAATCAAATATCATAATTTGAAATATATTACAAATCAGACTCATTTGAAAAAAATGTCTGTTTTGAAGGCTAAAAATACAGTTTTTGCCAAAATGACATTACTTCCGGTGATACTGAAAATGTTAAATTAGTTCTATGAAATCATAAATGACACAAGATATCATATGGTGAAAATTTTATGAAAATCGAATAATAACTGACACTTTTATAGACCAAAAACCTTGAAAAGTGACTTAAGGAAAATCGCCCATTTCTCTGCAACCGTACAAGTTAGAAACCATTTTGTGGTATCTGTATGATCG
This sequence comes from Patella caerulea, assembly GCA_036850965.1. Taxonomy (NCBI): domain Eukaryota; kingdom Metazoa; phylum Mollusca; class Gastropoda; family Patellidae; genus Patella; species Patella caerulea. The sequence continues at coordinate 49,987,994 of JAZGQO010000007.1, read as the reverse complement.
TATGGGTACAATCTATTTGATCAATAGAATCAAATATCATAATTTGAAAAAAATAACAAGTACGGCTCATTTGAATAAAATATTGTTTTTTGAAGGCTAAAATTTAAGTTTTGAGCAAATGACGTCATTTCCGGTGGCGGCGTAAGAGGTAAAATGGTTTGAAATAGTCCACTATGGCATTAGGCATCCAATGGCGAAAGAAAATTGAAAATCGAATAATAATTGATTCTTTTACAGCCAAAATTACGTGAAAAGTGACTCATGCAAAATTGCCTATTTCTCGGCAACTGCTTATATTACAAACTAATTTTCACGCATATTCTCTTCGTATGGGTGATAGCTACAAGTTTATAAAAGTTACAAAGAAATATTTTAAAATTTGAAAAGCCTGAATAGGTTGTAAATAGGTCAATTTTACACCATTTTAGCCTCTTAATCGAATTTGCTCGAAAATGAAATCGAAATTAAAAAAACTGCTTCCTACATTTTTTGCGCCTTGAAAGGGCACACTCTTTGAGTCAAATAATTTTTCCAAAAAATAATATTTGTTTTCGATATAAGAAAATAACTGTCAAAATTGTAGTTTTTGGTAAAATTATGCCACTTCCGGTGCCGACAGATAACACTTTTGGTAATAAAAAAAATGACAATTGAGACAACGAAGCATATGAACGTTGTTTTATACAAATCGAACAATAAAAAATTAATCTGGGACTGAAAAACTGAATTAGCCAATGGCGGCCAAGGAAAATTACTGAGACAAATTTTTTAAATATTTTTGCGCTAGTCAGATGACTCTTTAATTCTGTGCACAACACGACTAAAAAATATTCATAAATAAAAAAGTTTTTTGTAAAATTTTAAATTTTCGAAATTTGGCGCCTAATATCTTCGAAGATATGCCGAAAATCAAAAATCGAAAGTAGCGTAGCTATGTGCCCTGTCTCCGACTATGCCAAAATGTATCGAAAGTTAAAATCCAATGATTATTGTTAAAATTACTGCAATATTTTCAAAAACGATAACTTCGGTGATTTCGGACATTTCGCATTGTCGCAGAACGTTCAAAATAGCTTTATCCTCTAAGTCACACCCACTTTCCCAGTAAAACCGAAGAAATCGTAACGATGCGACAAGTAGTTGCTGAGATATAGTCAAAGTGGAATTGGAATAATAATAAGAATAATAACTAGACCTGCAAGCAGCACTGAACCGGCTTTCAGGAATCATACAGGAAGTTTATTATACCATAGCCGATCCATTGAGCTACCAAACTATACATTAGTTGTTTAGCTTCAGTGACACCCTCTATCATATGTAAAAGTAATATTTGCTGGCGAAAAGACCGGTCAAAATTGTAAATTATGGCAAAATTACGTCACTTCCGGTGCCGAAAGAAATTTTTATAGGTGAAAAATAAGTCGAAAATTCGCAACATACAAAATGCAAACTTTTTTTTATAGATATCGGGCAATAAATAATTAACCTATAACCCATAAACTGAAATTAAGAAGGTAAAAAACTTAAAAGTGACCCTCGGAAAATTGGTTATTATTCGACAAGGGAACATGCTAGAAGCCTTTTCTTGATATCAATATGATGGTATTGATTCAGTCTTACTGCCCATTAGAGTCAGACGTTATAAAGTTAAACGAATAATAAATTTAAATCCCTTCAAAAAAATGTTTGTTTTGAAGGCTAAAAATACGTTTTTTGCAAAAATTACATTACTTCCGGTGATATTGAAAATTTTAACTTGGTTCATAGAAGTCATAAATGGCATAAGGCATCAAATGGTAAATAAATTATAAAAATCGAATAATAATTGACACTTTTACAGACCAAAAACCTTGAAAAGTGACTTATAGAAGATCGCCTATTTCTCTGTAACCGTACAAGTTAGAAACCATTTTGTGGTATCTGTATGGTCGTATGGCTTCATTCTATTCGTTGATGGGAATCAAATATCATAATTTTAAAAACATTATAAGGCAGACTCATTTGAATAAAATATTTGTTTTTTAGGTTAGAAATACAGTTTTTGCCCAAAAGACGTCATTTCCGGTCACAGTGAAAATGTAAAATTGGCTTGACCTAGTCCAAATTGGCATTAGGCATCAAATGGAAAAAAATATTGCAAATCGAATAATAATTCACTCTTTTATAGGCAAAATAACGTGAAAAGTGATGCATGCAAAATTGCATATTTCTCGGCAACTGCTCATATTACAAACTAATTTTCGCATACATTCTCTTCGTCTGGATTATTGCTACGAGTTTATGAAAATTACAAATAAATATTTCAAAATATGAAGACGCTGAATGAATTGTAAATAACTGAATTTTACACTTTATTTTACATTTTATTCGAAATTGCCCGAAATTGAAATTGAAATTTAAAAATATGAGCTAAGGATTTTGTGCACCTTTGCAGGGTGCATCCTTTTAGTTATATCAGTTTTGAAAAAAAATAATATTTGCTTTCAAAAAGTGGTACCGAACTGTCAAAATTGTAGTTTTTGTTAATATTACGTCACTTCCGTTGCCGACAGAAAAATTTCACCGTAACAAAAAAAATTGCAATTGGGACCACGGTGCATATGAACTTTGTTTTATACAAATCGAACAATAAATAATTTTTCTGGGTACGAAAAACTAAATTAGCCGATGGCGGCTGACGCAAATTACCGAGACAATTTTTTTTCTCATTTCTGCTCAAGTACGGTGATATTTTAACCCCGTGTAAAATATCATCAAAAAATATTCATAAATAAAAAAGGTTTTCGTAAAAAAATTATTTTTTTTCAAAATATCGGACATTTTTTCGACTACTTCCGGCTTTACGATCGTTGTTGTGATAGCTTTACGAAGTTCTTTGGATACTTAACTTTCTGTACCAGAAGTGTCAGAAACATCCATTGAGTAGTTTTGGAAAAAAAGATAAATTAAAGAGCGTTTCCAAAAATTTAACGATTTTTCAGTTTTTTTCAAAGTTTGAGGCCATTTTTCGACCACTTATATTATTTCAATGCTTTTCATTTTGGATTCCCTAAAAAGACAACCGATAGGACTTTGAGTAAGAAAAGTTTAAGAAAAATCGTAGGCGTCGTTTTCGAGAAAAGGGCGTCTCAGAATGTTAAAAAATTGGAAAATACTAGATTTTTGGCATACAATAATTTATTTCCTTACCATCGAATTCGTATTATTTAGATACCATATGATGGTCCATTAATAGGGCTATCCAGCGACACTTTAGTTCTTTTGGTCCGCTATTACCTAAGAGAGAAATCAAGTTTTTCGCAAGTGCGACAATGTTTTTACTCTTTTTTTTTCATTTTTTGAATACTTCCTGTATGGTTATTATTGTCGGAATAGTTTTAATAGCCGGTTTGGGCACTAAAATAGCCACAGGGCTCTGTAATGATATATTACATTATCTGATCAGATAAAATGCCCCTGAGAAATCCTATGTTCAAAAGTGTCAAAAATGCAAAAAATTTAAAATATCGAAAATTAAATTTTAATAATTACATACATATTATACATCGTTAGAATCGTAATTAGGTCAGCTATCTGAATATACAACCTTTTTTTGAAAATCTCTTAAAATAAAAAAATAGTAGAGCATTTTCCAAAATTTCACGATTTTTCGACTTTTTTCGATTTTCAGTCCCTTTTTTATCCTATTCCAGACATTTCAAAGTCTTATTGGATGGCTTCATGCAAAATACCTCCAAAAGGACTCTCGATAGAAAAAATTTAAAAAAAATTGCAGGTTAAGTTTCCGAGATACAGGCGTCCAAAAACGCTCCAAATCAGAAAATACTTGATTTTCAGCGTGCCATATTTTGCTGTCTGTTCATAGTATCCGTATGAATGGGGTATCATATGATAGTCCAACAATCGTGCCATCAAACGGTACCTTCATTCGTTTAATCCATTGATATCGGACGGAGAAATAGCGTTTTCCCCAAAAATATCCATTTTTTGCATTTTTTTCAAAATATTGCACATTATTTCGACCACTTCCGGTTTAAGGATTCTTGTCGAAATTGCTTTATCAGTTGGTATTGGACTATAACTTCATGTTCCAGAAGTTTCAGAAACGTCAATTCTACCATAAAACGAAAACCGAGCTCACAAAATGGGAAGAAAATTCGAAAAAAATCGAAAAATAAAGGGCGATAACTCTGAATGAAACTTATATTACTGGAATCGGATGGACTTCAGGTATCCAAAAATGTAGGTCAAATTTGAAAATTTTGAAAAATAACAAAAATTGTCTCGTAAACAACATGTTTTCAATTTTCAAACGATAAAAATCATAGACGAATGTTCGAAATTGAAAAATGTGAGATAGCCATTGTCTCAGAAAAGATTCAGGGATTCCAAAAATGTAATTTGTTTGAAAATGGATAAAGAATTGACGAAACTATGGCCGATTTTCAATTTTTAGAGAAAGTACAAAGTTCGGTCACTTCCGGTATGCGCAGAAATTTCAAAAATATTTTATCAAGTAGCCACCACATGGTTTCCCGATAGAAAAGCTAATTCCAGATCGATATCTGTTTTCGATCATGGAGATCTAGGCCCTCGCGGTAAATAATAATAATAATAATAATAATAATAATAATAATAATAATAATAATTTTAGTAATCTCAATAGGCTTTCAGACGAAAGTCTGAAAGCCTAACTAGATCTGCTACTGTCCCATGCAGATATGAAAGCTTTCATATTCATCGTCACGTGTCATTGATTGTATCAAGTAACCTAAATAAAAGGATACGAAGAAAAAATTATTAAAATTGGTCAAAAACTCGCGAAGTTACAAGTCTAAATATAGTATGAAACATTGCACCCAGGCATAACAATAATCTGAAAACTAAAGGGAAATAACTGAAACTTGTATTACTGTAATGAGACGGATGAGAAAATGAAATGAAAATGGCGGGAAAAAAAAATTAAAAATGGCAGGTTGGACAGGCGACCTTACTCCTTGTCACGTACAACCGGGCATTCGAAAACACGCTAGTTTACTCAATGACAGGCGCGCGTGCTTACCATTCAGCCACTCAACCCCCCTTTGAAATCAGACACGTGCAATATGTCATATAGGAAGAATAAGAAGTCGCTCACAACAAAATGGTAAATTAATGAGTTTAGGTCAAAAGGTTGAGCTACTGTTTTAGAGTACTTAATAGTTTTAAAGAGACACGTTAAGGGTTGTTCATAGTTAAATGAAAGTTTAATTTTAAATAAGACCAATAAAATTAGGATTTAATAATGCCAGACTAATATTTCCAATATGTTTGGTTATAAGTAGGAAATCGTGACGACTTCTTAAGCATGTTTTAAACAAAGGATCATGTTTGTTTAAACAAGAATGGCACTCTGCAATAAAAAAAACTGGCCAAAGCAAGATTTCTATGCAGAAATTAAATAATTGCTAGAACCAGAAAAATATTTATCCACTATAATAAATAAGCAACATAGAGAAAATGAAATGAAATTGAATGGGGTTTAACGTCCGACTGTTCTGCTCCTAAAATGGGCTAATGAAGACGGGCATATGCCATAATGTGTGCAATGAGGGAAATTTTACCCGGGCAGCGGCGGTTACGGCCTACGAGGTTGGACAGGCAACCATACTCCTTGTCACGTACAACCAAAAAATCGAAACAACGGCAGTTGACTCAATGACAGACGTTATGATACAGAGCGCACGTGCTAACCATTCAGCCACGCAACCTCCCTAAAATCGGCAAATTGCTGACCTACAGCGAGAAACATTTCAACCGGGCCAAATTTTCTATTGTAACAGTTTAATTTGCACGGTACCTTTAGTTATCAACCGAATATTACAAAACTTTTAAAAATAAGCTCCCCCCTGACCAGCTTAAGCGTTCGCAATAAACGTTTGCCACTTAAAATCGGGAAATTGCTGACTTTAAAGTGAGAAACATTACAACCGGGCGAAATTTTCTGTTTTATGACTTTTACAGTACCTTTGATTACCAACCGATTATTTTCTGTTTTATCACTTTTACAGTACCTTTGATTACCAACCGATTATTACAAAACTTTAAAAATAAAAGAGAAAGAGAGAAATGCGGCCTAATGTCCATTCGACACAAACTAGGTCATTTCGGGACTAACATATGTTTTTTAATTTTATTTAAAAACTCCCCCTGCGCTTACAGGTCTTTAGCCGTTGGGAGGAAACCGAAGAACACGGAGAAAACCCACAAGGTTGGACATCATACTTCATGTCACGTGCAACCTGGAGATCGAAACGACGCCCGTTGACTCAATGACAGACGTTACGATACAGTGCGCACATGCTAACCATTCAGCCATTCAGCCTCCCTGAATTCAGAAAATTGCTGACTTATAGCAAGAAACATTTCAACCGGGCGAAATTTTCTGTTTTAACAGTTTAATGTGCACGGTACTTTAATTACCAACCGATTATTACAAAACTTTTGAAAATAAGCTCCAACTGACCAGCTTAATCGTATGCAATAAACGTTTTCGCCTGAATTGAAAGTTCTGCACGGAGAAAGTTCATCTCGATTTCCCGGCGTGGTTCCCCTTGTCAGTGAGGCAGAACGGAGGGCCTGACAAGCACAGCTGTCTAGTCATTCGGATGGGACGAAAAACCAAGGTCCCGTGTACACATTGGAGTGCACGTAAAATATCCCTAAGCAGTTGGAATTCGATACTGTTGAATAAGCTCTATACGATGACTAAATGTGTAGATTGTAGTCACCCACACTGCATGTTTCGCTTAACAATGAAAGGGTGCCGTTTTCAATGTTCGATCCTTTTGTTCTTCTACTCCTGATATGTTGGACTGTTGATCGATGGTTTCATATAAAAGACTACCAATAAGACTCTTTGTACAAGAAGTTCCCAAAAAATATTATGTTGACTTTACGAGAAAGACCTCTAAACATGCTCCAAATTGTAAAAATACGACTTTTTGGGTTTTCAATCTCTTTTTTCGGCTATCCCTGATATTTAGAAAAAATAATACAATGATTTCACACAACAGGCTAGCTATTAGACTCTCTATTGACAAAAGTTTCACCGCCCTCCCTTCATTATAACCGAAGTTATCGTGCCCTAAAGAATCAACAAATTAGCTTGTTTATTTCTGCTTACCCTAGGCAGAAAATGCTCATCTTTGAACTCAATCATAACATTGACCTAGTGAACGTCTACACCAAGTTTGAACATTCTAGCTTAATTAGAAGGAGAGTAATTGTGTTCCAAAGTCCCGACCCTTCAAATTGCTTCTATTTTTCATTTTCAATTCAAAATGGTGACCATCACGTGACCGAAATCAAAATTCTATTCGCGACATTTTTTAGGCCTTCCTACAAGGATTCAGAAAATATAACTCCCGAGTCTGTAAGTAAAATAGCAAAAAAGCCTTATTGATTTTTCACTTTTAAATATGGCGGCACTTCCGGTTCGATCGACAAACTCCATATTTTGTGTACAAATCAGTAATTACTTATCTAGTATCCAAAAAAAAAATCAGGTCATTCTGACCTATATTTCGATGATTTTTTTGAAAATTTTGATCCTTAATTTCGTCAAGGGGAGATAATTTAGAAAATTTCTAATTATATTTTTGAAGTCACATCGGTAGGATCTACTTAGATACTAAATTTCATGAAAATCGTACAACTATTAAAGAAGTTGTCAAATTGGTCTAATCTTCCGGTTCGAAATCACAGCGACGAATTTTCGAAATTCGAAAATGTGAAACTGCAGATGAAAATGGTTTTTTTAAAGGTATTCAAAGAAAAAAGAATTAGTAAAATCGGTCAAAAAATAACAAAGTTACGACTATGCATTGTCATTTTTTTCGTTCGTAAAATTCGGTGATTTCGGATTCGTAAAACGTTTCGAAAATATATTTAATCAAGGTTCGCACCCCATTTTTGGGGGGGTAGGTCAAAATTTCAGAAAGATCCTATGGATAGATTCTGAGAAATCCGATTTGCAGAAAACACACAAAAAAAAAAATAATAATAATAATAACTTTAACAGAAACAATAAGCTTTCATATGTAATATGAAAGCTTAATAATAATAATAATAATTTTAGTAATCTCAATAGGCTTTCAGACGAAAGTCTGAAAGCCTAACTAGATCTGCTACTGTCCCATGCAGATATGAAAGCTTTCATATTCATCGTCACGTGTCATTGATTGTATCAAGTAACCTAAATAAAAGGATACGAAGAAAAAATTATTAAAATTGGTCAAAAACTCGCGAAGTTACAAGTCTAAATATAGTATGAAACATTGCACCCAGGCATAACAATAATCTGAAAACTAAAGGGAAATAACTGAAACTTGTATTACTGTAATGAGACGGATGAGAAAATGAAATGAAAATGGCGGGAAAAAAAAAATTAAAAATGGCAGGTTGGACAGGCGACCTTACTCCTTGTCACGTACAACCGGGCATTCGAAAACACGCTAGTTTACTCAATGACAGGCGCGCGTGCTTACCATTCAGCCACTCAACCCCCCTTTGAAATCAGACACGTGCAATATGTCATATAGGAAGAATAAGAAGTCGCTCACAACAAAATGGTAAATTAATGAGTTTAGGTCAAAAGGTTGAGCTACTGTTTTAGAGTACTTAATAGTTTTAAAGAGACACGTTAAGGGTTGTTCATAGTTAAATGAAAGTTTAATTTTAAATAAGACCAATAAAATTAGGATTTAATAATGCCAGACTAATATTTCCAATATGTTTGGTTATAAGTAGGAAATCGTGACGACTTCTTAAGCATGTTTTAAACAAAGGATCATGTTTGTTTAAACAAGAATGGCACTCTGCAATAAAAAAAAACTGGCCAAAGCAAGATTTCTATGCAGAAATTAAATAATTGCTAGAACCAGAAAAATATTTATCCACTATAATAAATAAGCAACATAGAGAAAATGAAATGAAATTGAATGGGGTTTAACGTCCGACTGTTCTGCTCCTAAAATGGGCTAATGAAGACGGGCATATGCCATAATGTGTGCAATGAGGGAAATTTTACCCGGGCAGCGGCGGTTACGGCCTACGAGGTTGGACAGGCAACCATACTCCTTGTCACGTACAACCAAAAAATCGAAACAACGGCAGTTGACTCAATGACAGACGTTATGATACAGAGCGCACGTGCTAACCATTCAGCCACGCAACCTCCCTAAAATCGGCAAATTGCTGACCTACAGCGAGAAACATTTCAACCGGGCCAAATTTTCTATTGTAACAGTTTAATTTGCACGGTACCTTTAGTTATCAACCGAATATTACAAAACTTTTAAAAATAAGCTCCCCCCTGACCAGCTTAAGCGTTCGCAATAAACGTTTGCCACTTAAAATCGGGAAATTGCTGACTTTAAAGTGAGAAACATTACAACCGGGCGAAATTTTCTGTTTTATGACTTTTACAGTACCTTTGATTACCAACCGATTATTTTCTGTTTTATCACTTTTACAGTACCTTTGATTACCAACCGATTATTACAAAACTTTAAAAATAAAAGAGAAAGAGAGAAATGCGGCCTAATGTCCATTCGACACAAACTAGGTCATTTCGGGACTAACATATGTTTTTTAATTTTATTTAAAAACTCCCCCTGCGCTTACAGGTCTTTAGCCGTTGGGAGGAAACCGAAGAACACGGAGAAAACCCACAAGGTTGGACATCATACTTCATGTCACGTGCAACCTGGAGATCGAAACGACGCCCGTTGACTCAATGACAGACGTTACGATACAGTGCGCACATGCTAACCATTCAGCCATTCAGCCTCCCTGAATTCAGAAAATTGCTGACTTATAGCAAGAAACATTTCAACCGGGCGAAATTTTCTGTTTTAACAGTTTAATGTGCACGGTACTTTAATTACCAACCGATTATTACAAAACTTTTGAAAATAAGCTCCAACTGACCAGCTTAATCGTATGCAATAAACGTTTTCGCCTGAATTGAAAGTTCTGCACGGAGAAAGTTCATCTCGATTTCCCGGCGTGGTTCCCCTTGTCAGTGAGGCAGAACGGAGGGCCTGACAAGCACAGCTGTCTAGTCATTCGGATGGGACGAAAAACCAAGGTCCCGTGTACACATTGGAGTGCACGTAAAATATCCCTAAGCAGTTGGAATTCGATACTGTTGAATAAGCTCTATACGATGACTAAATGTGTAGATTGTAGTCACCCACACTGCATGTTTCGCTTAACAATGAAAGGGTGCCGTTTTCAATGTTCGATCCTTTTGTTCTTCTACTCCTGATATGTTGGACTGTTGATCGATGGTTTCATATAAAAGACTACCAATAAGACTCTTTGTACAAGAAGTTCCCAAAAAATATTATGTTGACTTTACGAGAAAGACCTCTAAACATGCTCCAAATTGTAAAAATACGACTTTTTGGGTTTTCAATCTCTTTTTTTCGGCTATCCCTGATATTTAGAAAAAATAATACAATGATTTCACACAACAGGCTAGCTATTAGACTCTCTATTGACAAAAGTTTCACCGCCCTCCCTTCATTATAACCGAAGTTATCGTGCCCTAAAGAATCAACAAATTAGCTTGTTTATCTCTGCTTACCCTAAGCAGAAAATGCTCATCTTTGAACTCAATCATAACATTGACCTAGTGAACGTCTACACCAAGTTTGAACATTCTAGCTTAATTAGAAGGAGAGTAATTGTGTTCCAAAGTCCCGACCCTTCAAATTGCTTCTATTTTTCATTTTCAATTCAAAATGGTGACCATCACGTGACCGAAATCAAAATTCTATTCGCGACATTTTTTAGGCCTTCCTACAAGGATTCAGAAAATATAACTCCCGAGTCTGTAAGTAAAATAGCAAAAAAGCCTTATTGATTTTTCACTTTTAAATATGGCGGCACTTCCGGTTCGATCGACAAACTCCATATTTTGTGTACAAATCAGTAATTACTTATCTAGTATCCAAAAAAAAAATCAGGTCATTCTGACCTATATTTCGATGATTTTTTTGAAAATTTTGATCCTTAATTTCGTCAAGGGGAGATAATTTAGAAAATTTCTAATTATATTTTTGAAGTCACATCGGTAGGATCTACTTAGATACTAAATTTCATGAAAATCGTACAACTATTAAAGAAGTTGTCAAATTGGTCTAATCTTCCGGTTCGAAATCACAGCGACGAATTTTCGAAATTCGAAAATGTGAAACTGCAGATGAAAATGGTTTTTTTAAAGGTATTCAAAGAAAAAAGAATTAGTAAAATCGGTCAAAAAATAACAAAGTTACGACTATGCATTGTCATTTTTTTTCGTTCGTAAAATTCGGTGATTTCGGATTCGTAAAACGTTTCGAAAATATATTTAATCAAGGTTCGCACCCCATTTTTGGGGGGGTAGGTCAAAATTTCAGAAAGATCCTATGGATAGATTCTGAGAAATCCGATTTGCAGAAAACACACAAAAAAAAAAATAACTAGATCTGCTACTGTCCCATGCAGATATGAAAGCTTTCATATTCATCGTCACGTGTCATTGATTGTATCAAGTAACCTAAATAAAAGGATACGAAGAAAAAATTATTAAAATTGGTCAAAAACTCGCGAAGTTACAAGTCTAAATATAGTATGAAACATTGCACCCAGGCATAACAATAATCTGAAAACTAAAGGGAAATAACTGAAACTTGTATTACTGTAATGAGACGGATGAGAAAATGAAATGAAAATGGCGGGAAAAAAAATTAAAAATGGCAGGTTGGACAGGCGACCTTACTCCTTGTCACGTACAACCGGGCATTCGAAAACACGCTAGTTTACTCAATGACAGGCGCGCGTGCTTACCATTCAGCCACTCAACCCCCCTTTGAAATCAGACACGTGCAATATGTCATATAGGAAGAATAAGAAGTCGCTCACAACAAAATGGTAAATTAATGAGTTTAGGTCAAAAGGTTGAGCTACTGTTTTAGAGTACTTAATAGTTTTAAAGAGACACGTTAAGGGTTGTTCATAGTTAAATGAAAGTTTAATTTTAAATAAGACCAATAAAATTAGGATTTAATAATGCCAGACTAATATTTCCAATATGTTTGGTTATAAGTAGGAAATCGTGACGACTTCTTAAGCATGTTTTAAACAAAGGATCATGTTTGTTTAAACAAGAATGGCACTCTGCAATAAAAAAAACTGGCCAAAGCAAGATTTCTATGCAGAAATTAAATAATTGCTAGAACCAGAAAAATATTTATCCACTATAATAAATAAGCAACATAGAGAAAATGAAATGAAATTGAATGGGGTTTAACGTCCGACTGTTCTGCTCCTAAAATGGGCTAATGAAGACGGGCATATGCCATAATGTGTGCAATGTGGGAAATTTTACCCGGGCAGCGGCGGTTACGGCCTACGAGGTTGGACAGGCAACCATACTCCTTGTCACGTACAACCAAAAAATCGAAACAACGGCAGTTGACTCAATGACAGACGTTATGATACAGAGCGCACGTGCTAACCATTCAGCCACGCAACCTCCCTAAAATCGGCAAATTGCTGACCTACAGCGAGAAACATTTCAACCGGGCCAAATTTTCTATTGTAACAGTTTAATTTGCACGGTACCTTTAGTTATCAACCGAATATTACAAAACTTTTAAAAATAAGCTCCCCCCTGACCAGCTTAAGCGTTCGCAATAAACGTTTGCCACTTAAAATCGGGAAATTGCTGACTTTAAAGTGAGAAACATTACAACCGGGCGAAATTTTCTGTTTTATGACTTTTACAGTACCTTTGATTACCAACCGATTATTTTCTGTTTTATCACTTTTACAGTACCTTTGATTACCAACCGATTATTACAAAACTTTAAAAATAAAAGAGAAAGAGAGAAATGCGGCCTAATGTCCATTCGACACAAACTAGGTCATTTCGGGACTAACATATGTTTTTTAATTTTATTTAAAAACTCCCCCTGCGCTTACAGGTCTTTAGCCGTTGGGAGGAAACCGAAGAACACGGAGAAAACCCACAAGGTTGGACATCATACTTCATCTCACGTGCAACCTGGAGATCGAAACGACGCCCGTTGACTCAATGACAGACGTTACGATACAGTGCGCACATGCTAACCATTCAGCCATTCAGCCTCCCTGAATTCAGAAAAATTGCTGACTTATAGCAAGAAACATTTCAACCGGGCGAAATTTTCTGTTTTAACAGTTTAATGTGCACGGTACTTTAATTACCAACCGATTATTACAAAACTTTTGAAAATAAGCTCCAACTGACCAGCTTAATCGTATGCAATAAACGTTTTCGCCTGAATTGAAAGTTCTGCACGGAGAAAGTTCATCTCGATTTCCCGGCGTGGTTCCCCTTGTCAGTGAGGCAGAACGGAGGGCCTGACAAGCACAGCTGTCTAGTCATTCGGATGGGACGAAAAACCAAGGTCCCGTGTACACATTGGAGTGCACGTAAAATATCCCTAAGCAGTTGGAATTCGATACTGTTGAATAAGCTCTATACGATGACTAAATGTGTAGATTGTAGTCACCCACACTGCATGTTTCGCTTAACAATGAAAGGGTGCCGTTTTCAATGTTCGATCCTTTTGTTCTTCTACTCCTGATATGTTGGACTGTTGATCGATGGTTTCATATAAAAGACTACCAATAAGACTCTTTGTACAAGAAGTTCCCAAAAAATATTATGTTGACTTTACGAGAAAGACCTCTAAACATGCTCCAAATTGTAAAAATACGACTTTTTGGGTTTTCAATCTCTTTTTTTCGGCTATCCCTGATATTTAGAAAAAATAATACAATGATTTCACACAACAGGCTAGCTATTAGACTCTCTATTGACAAAAGTTTCACCGCCCTCCCTTCATTATAACCGAAGTTATCGTGCCCTAAAGAATCAACAAATTAGCTTGTTTATCTCTGCTTACCCTAAGCAGAAAATGCTCATCTTTGAACTCAATCATAACATTGACCTAGTGAACGTCTACACCAAGTTTGAACATTCTAGCTTAATTAGAAGGAGAGTAATTGTGTTCCAAAGTCCCGACCCTTCAAATTGCTTCTATTTTTCATTTTCAATTCAAAATGGTGACCATCACGTGACCGAAATCAAAATTCTATTCGCGACATTTTTTAGGCCTTCCTACAAGGATTCAGAAAATATAACTCCCGAGTCTGTAAGTAAAATAGCAAAAAAGCCTTATTGATTTTTCACTTTTAAATATGGCGGCACTTCCGGTTCGATCGACAAACTCCATATTTTGTGTACAAATCAGTAATTACTTATCTAGTATCCACAAAAAAAATCAGGTCATTCTGACCTATATTTCGATGATTTTTTTGAAAATTTTGATCCTTAATTTCGTCAAGGGGAGATAATTTAGAAAATTTCTAATTATATTTTTGAAGTCACATCGGTAGGATCTACTTAGATACTAAATTTCATGAAAATCGTACAACTATTAAAGAAGTTGTCAAATTGGTCTAATCTTCCGGTTCGAAATCACAGCGACGAATTTTCGAAATTCGAAAATGTGAAACTGCAGATGAAAATGGTTTTTTTAAAGGTATTCAAAGAAAAAAGAATTAGTAAAATCGGTCAAAAAATAACAAAGTTACGACTATGCATTGTCATTTTTTTCGTTCGTAAAATTCGGTGATTTCGGATTCGTAAAACGTTTCGAAAATATATTTAATCAAGGTTCGCACCCCATTTTTGGGGGGGTAGGTCAAAATTTCAGAAAGATCCTATGGATAGATTCTGAGAAATCCGATTTGCAGAAAACACACACAAAAAAAAATAATAATAACTAGATCTGCTACTGTCCCATGCAGATATGAAAGCTTTCATATTCATCGTCACGTGTCATTGATTGTATCAAGTAACCTAAATAAAAGGATACGAAGAAAAAATTATTAAAATTGGTCAAAAACTCGCGAAGTTACAAGTCTAAATATAGTATGAAACATTGCACCCAGGCATAACAATAATCTGAAAACTAAAGGGAAATAACTGAAACTTGTATTACTGTAATGAGACGGATGAGAAAATGAAATGAAAATGGCGGGAAAAAAAAATTAAAAATGGCAGGTTGGACAGGCGACCTTACTCCTTGTCACGTACAACCGGGCATTCGAAAACACGCTAGTTTACTCAATGACAGGCGCGCGTGCTTACCATTCAGCCACTCAACCCCCCTTTGAAATCAGACACGTGCAATATGTCATATAGGAAGAATAAGAAGTCGCTCACAACAAAATGGTAAATTAATGAGTTTAGGTCAAAAGGTTGAGCTACTGTTTTAGAGTACTTAATAGTTTTAAAGAGACACGTTAAGGGTTGTTCATAGTTAAATGAAAGTTTAATTTTAAATAAGACCAATAAAATTAGGATTTAATAATGCCAGACTAATATTTCCAATATGTTTGGTTATAAGTAGGAAATCGTGACGACTTCTTAAGCATGTTTTAAACAAAGGATCATGTTTGTTTAAACAAGAATGGCACTCTGCAATAAAAAAAACTGGCCAAAGCAAGATTTCTATGCAGAAATTAAATAATTGCTAGAACCAGAAAAATATTTATCCACTATAATAAATAAGCAACATAGAGAAAATGAAATGAAATTGAATGGGGTTTAACGTCCGACTGTTCTGCTCCTAAAATGGGCTAATGAAGACGGGCATATGCCATAATGTGTGCAATGAGGGAAATTTTACCCGGGCAGCGGCGGTTACGGCCTACGAGGTTGGACAGGCAACCATACTCCTTGTCACGTACAACCAAAAAATCGAAACAACGGCAGTTGACTCAATGACAGACGTTATGATACAGAGCGCACGTGCTAACCATTCAGCCACGCAACCTCCCTAAAATCGGCAAATTGCTGACCTACAGCGAGAAACATTTCAACCGGGCCAAATTTTCTATTGTAACAGTTTAATTTGCACGGTACCTTTAGTTATCAACCGAATATTACAAAACTTTTAAAAATAAGCTCCCCCCTGACCAGCTTAAGCGTTCGCAATAAACGTTTGCCACTTAAAATCGGGAAATTGCTGACTTTAAAGTGAGAAACATTACAACCGGGCGAAATTTTCTGTTTTATGACTTTTACAGTACCTTTGATTACCAACCGATTATTTTCTGTTTTATCACTTTTACAGTACCTTTGATTACCAACCGATTATTACAAAACTTTAAAAATAAAAGAGAAAGAGAGAAATGCGGCCTAATGTCCATTCGACACAAACTAGGTCATTTCGGGACTAACATATGTTTTTTAATTTTATTTAAAAACTCCCCCTGCGCTTACAGGTCTTTAGCCGTTGGGAGGAAACCGAAGAACACGGAGAAAACCCACAAGGTTGGACATCATACTTCATGTCACGTGCAACCTGGAGATCGAAACGACGCCCGTTGACTCAATGACAGACGTTACGATACAGTGCGCACATGCTAACCATTCAGCCATTCAGCCTCCCTGAATTCAGAAAATTGCTGACTTATAGCAAGAAACATTTCAACCGGGCGAAATTTTCTGTTTTAACAGTTTAATGTGCACGGTACTTTAATTACCAACCGATTATTACAAAACTTTTGAAAATAAGCTCCAACTGACCAGCTTAATCGTATGCAATAAACGTTTTCGCCTGAATTGAAAGTTCTGCACGGAGAAAGTTCATCTCGATTTCCCGGCGTGGTTCCCCTTGTCAGTGAGGCAGAACGGAGGGCCTGACAAGCACAGCTGTCTAGTCATTCGGATGGGACGAAAAACCAAGGTCCCGTGTACACATTGGAGTGCACGTAAAATATCCCTAAGCAGTTGGAATTCGATACTGTTGAATAAGCTCTATACGATGACTAAATGTGTAGATTGTAGTCACCCACACTGCATGTTTCGCTTAACAATGAAAGGGTGCCGTTTTCAATGTTCGATCCTTTTGTTCTTCTACTCCTGATATGTTGGACTGTTGATCGATGGTTTCATATAAAAGACTACCAATAAGACTCTTTGTACAAGAAGTTCCCCAAAAATATTATGTTGACTTTACGAGAAAGACCTCTAAACATGCTCCAAATTGTAAAAATACGACTTTTTGGGTTTTCAATCTCTTTTTTTCGGCTATCCCTGATATTTAGAAAAAATAATACAATGATTTCACACAACAGGCTAGCTATTAGACTCTCTATTGACAAAAGTTTCACCGCCCTCCCTTCATTATAACCGAAGTTATCGTGCCCTAAAGAATCAACAAATTAGCTTGTTTATCTCTGCTTACCCTAAGCAGAAAATGCTCATCTTTGAACTCAATCATAACATTGACCTAGTGAACGTCTACACCAAGTTTGAACATTCTAGCTTAATTAGAAGGAGAGTAATTGTGTTCCAAAGTCCCGACCCTTCAAATTGCTTCTATTTTTCATTTTCAATTCAAAATGGTGACCATCACGTGACCGAAATCAAAATTCTATTCGCGACATTTTTTAGGCCTTCCTACAAGGATTCAGAAAATATAACTCCCGAGTCTGTAAGTAAAATAGCAAAAAAGCCTTATTGATTTTTCACTTTTAAATATGGCGGCACTTCCGGTTCGATCGACAAACTCCATATTTTGTGTACAAATCAGTAATTACTTATCTAGTATCCAAAAAAAAAATCAGGTCATTCTGACCTATATTTCGATGATTTTTTTGAAAATTTTGATCCTTAATTTCGTCAAGGGGAGATAATTTAGAAAATTTCTAATTATATTTTTGAAGTCACATCGGTAGGATCTACTTAGATACTAAATTTCATGAAAATCGTACAACTATTAAAGAAGTTGTCAAATTGGTCTAATCTTCCGGTTCGAAATCACAGCGACGAATTTTCGAAATTCGAAAATGTGAAACTGCAGATGAAAATGGTTTTTTTAAAGGTATTCAAAGAAAAAAGAATTAGTAAAATCGGTCAAAAAATAACAAAGTTACGACTATGCATTGTCATTTTTTTCGTTCGTAAAATTCGGTGATTTCGGATTCGTAAAACGTTTCGAAAATATATTTAATCAAGGTTCGCACCCCATTTTTGGGGGGGTAGGTCAAAATTTCAGAAAGATCCTATGGATAGATTCTGAGAAATCCGATTTGCAGAAAACACACAAAAAAAAAAATAATAATAATAACTAGATCTGCTACTGTCCCATGCAGATATGAAAGCTTTCATATTCATCGTCACGTGTCATTGATTGTATCAAGTAACCTAAATAAAAGGATACGAAGAAAAAATTATTAAAATTGGTCAAAAACTCACGAAGTTACAAGTCTAAATATAGTATGAAACATTGCACCCAGGCATAACAATAATCTGAAAACTAAAGGGAAATAACTGAAACTTGTATTACTGTAATGAGACGGATGAGAAAATGAAATGAAAATGGCGGGAAAAAAAAATTAAAAATGGCAGGTTGGACAGGCGACCTTACTCCTTGTCACGTACAACCGGGCATTCGAAAACACGCTAGTTTACTCAATGACAGGCGCGCGTGCTTACCATTCAGCCACTCAACCCCCCTTTGAAATCAGACACGTGCAATATGTCATATAGGAAGAATAAGAAGTCGCTCACAACAAAATGGTAAATTAATGAGTTTAGGTCAAAAGGTTGAGCTACTGTTTTAGAGTACTTAATAGTTTTAAAGAGACACGTTAAGGGTTGTTCATAGTTAAATGAAAGTTTAATTTTAAATAAGACCAATAAAATTAGGATTTAATAATGCCAGACTAATATTTCCAATATGTTTGGTTATAAGTAGGAAATCGTGACGACTTCTTAAGCATGTTTTAAACAAAGGATCATGTTTGTTTAAACAAGAATGGCACTCTGCAATAAAAAAAACTGGCCAAAGCAAGATTTCTATGCAGAAATTAAATAATTGCTAGAACCAGAAAAATATTTATCCACTATAATAAATAAGCAACATAGAGAAAATGAAATGAAATTGAATGGGGTTTAACGTCCGACTGTTCTGCTCCTAAAATGGGCTAATGAAGACGGGCATATGCCATAATGTGTGCAATGAGGGAAATTTTACCCGGGCAGCGGCGGTTACGGCCTACGAGGTTGGACAGGCAACCATACTCCTTGTCACGTACAACCAAAAAATCGAAACAACGGCAGTTGACTCAATGACAGACGTTATGATACAGAGCGCACGTGCTAACCATTCAGCCACGCAACCTCCCTAAAATCGGCAAATTGCTGACCTACAGCGAGAAACATTTCAACCGGGCCAAATTTTCTATTGTAACAGTTAATTTGCACGGTACCTTTAGTTATCAACCGAATATTACAAAACTTTTAAAAATAAGCTCCCCCCTGACCAGCTTAAGCGTTCGCAATAAACGTTTGCCACTTAAAATCGGGAAATTGCTGACTTTAAAGTGAGAAACATTACAACCGGGCGAAATTTTCTGTTTTATGACTTTTACAGTACCTTTGATTACCAACCGATTATTTTCTGTTTTATCACTTTTACAGTACCTTTGATTACCAACCGATTATTACAAAACTTTAAAAATAAAAGAGAAAGAGAGAAATGCGGCCTAATGTCCATTCGACACAAACTAGGTCATTTCGGGACTAACATATGTTTTTTAATTTTATTTAAAAACTCCCCCTGCGCTTACAGGTCTTTAGCCGTTGGGAGGAAACCGAAGAACACGGAGAAAACCCACAAGGTTGGACATCATACTTCATGTCACGTGCAACCTGGAGATCGAAACGACGCCCGTTGACTCAATGACAGACGTTACGATACAGTGCGCACATGCTAACCATTCAGCCATTCAGCCTCCCTGAATTCAGAAAATTGCTGACTTATAGCAAGAAACATTTCAACCGGGCGAAATTTTCTGTTTTAACAGTTTAATGTGCATGGTACTTTAATTACCAACCGATTATTACAAAACTTTTGAAAATAAGCTCCAACTGACCAGCTTAATCGTATGCAATAAACGTTTTCGCCTGAATTGAAAGTTCTGCACGGAGAAAGTTCATCTCGATTTCCCGGCGTGGTTCCCCTTGTCAGTGAGGCAGAACGGAGGGCCTGACAAGCACAGCTGTCTAGTCATTCGGATGGGACGAAAAACCAAGGTCCCGTGTACACATTGGAGTGCACGTAAAATATCCCTAAGCAGTTGGAATTCGATACTGTTGAATAAGCTCTATACGATGACTAAATGTGTAGATTGTAGTCACCCACACTGCATGTTTCGCTTAACAATGAAAGGGTGCCGTTTTCAATGTTCGATCCTTTTGTTCTTCTACTCCTGATATGCTGGACTGTTGATCGATGGTTTCATATAAAAGACTACCAATAAGACTCTTTGTACAAGAAGTTCCCAAAAAATATTATGTTGACTTTACGAGAAAGACCTCTAAACATGCTCCAAATTGTAAAAATACGACTTTTTGGGTTTTCAATCTCTTTTTTTCGGCTATCCCTGATATTTAGAAAAAATAATACAATGATTTCACACAACAGGCTAGCTATTAGACTCTCTATTGACAAAAGTTTCACCGCCCTCCCTTCATTATAACCGAAGTTATCGTACCCTAAAGAATCAACAAATTAGCTTGTTTATCTCTGCTTACCCTAAGCAGAAAATGCTCATCTTTGAACTCAATCATAACATTGACCTAGTGAACGTCTACACCAAGTTTGAACATTCTAGCTTAATTAGAAGGAGAGTAATTGTGTTCCAAAGTCCCGACCCTTCAAATTGCTTCTATTTTTCATTTTCAATTCAAAATGGTGACCATCACGTGACCGAAATCAAAATTCTATTCGCGACATTTTTTAGGCCTTCCTACAAGGATTCAGAAAATATAACTCCCGAGTCTGTAAGTAAAACAGCAAAAAAGCCTTATTGATTTTTCACTTTTAAATATGGCGGCACTTCCGGTTCGATCGACAAACTCCATATTTTGTGTACAAATCAGTAATTACTTATCTAGTATCCAAAAAAAAAATCAGGTCATTCTGACCTATATTTCGATGATTTTTTTGAAAATTTTGATCCTTAATTTCGTCAAGGGGAGATAATTTAGAAAATTTCTAATTATATTTTTGAAGTCACATCGGTAGGATCTACTTAGATACTAAATTTCATGAAAATCGTACAACTATTAAAGAAGTTGTCAAATTGGTCTAATCTTCCGGTTCGAAATCACAGCGACGAATTTTCGAAATTCGAAAATGTGAAACTGCAGATGAAAATGGTTTTTTTAAAGGTATTCAAAGAAAAAAGAATTAGTAAAATCGGTCAAAAAATAACAAAGTTACGACTATGCATTGTCATTTTTTTCGTTCGTAAAATTCGGTGATTTCGGATTCGTAAAACGTTTCGAAAATATATTTAATCAAGGTTCGCACCCCATTTTTGGGGGGGTAGGTCAAAATTTCAGAAAGATCCTATGGATAGATTCTGAGAAATCCGATTTGCAGAAAACACACAAAAAAAAAAATAATAATAATAATAACTTTAACAGAAACAATAAGCTTTCATATGTAATATGAAAGCTTAATAATAACTTTAACAGAAACAATAAGCTTTCATATGTAATATGAAAGCTTAATAATAACTTTAACAGAAACAATAAGCTTTCATATGTAATATGAAAGCTTAACTAGATCTGCTACTGTCCCATGCAGATATGAAAGCTTTCATATTCATGGTCACGTGTCATTGATTGTATCAAGTATCCTAAATAAAAGGATAAGAAGAAAAAATTATCAAAATTGGTCAAAAACTCGCGAAGTTACAAATCTAAATATAGTATGAAACATTGCACCCAGTCATAACAATAATCTGAAATCAGCCGTGGGAGGAAACCGAAGGACACGGAGAAAACCCACGAGGTTGGACACCATACTCCATGTCACGTGCAACCTGGAAATCGAAACGATGCCGGTTGACTCAATGACAGACGTTACGATACAGCGCGCACATGCTAACCATACAGCCATTCAGGCTCCCTAAAATCGATAAATTGCTGACTTATAGCAAGAAACATTTCAACCGGGCATTTCAATCGAAACAACGCCAGTTGACTCAATGACAGACGTTACGATACAGTGCGCAGGTGCTAACCATTTAGCCACGCAACCTCCCTAAATTTGGCAAATTGCTGACCTACAAGGAGAAACATTTCAACCGGGCGGAATTTTCTATTTTAACAGTTTAATTTGCACGGTACCTTTAATTATCAACCGAATATTACAAAACTTTTAAAAATAAGCCCCCCCCCCCCCTGACCAGCTTAATTGTTCGCAATAAACGTTTGCCCCCTAAAATGAGCAAATTGGTGACTTTAATGTGAGAAACATTACTACCGGGCGAAATTTTCTGTTTTATCACTTTTACAGTACAGTACAACCGATTATTACAAAACTTTAAAAATAAAAGAGAAAGAGATAAATGCGGCTTAACCTCCATTCGACACAAACTAACATATAGATGGGACGAAAAACCAAGGTCCGGTGTACACATTGGAGTGCACGTAAAATATCCCTAAGCAGTTGGAATTCGATACTGTTGAATAAGCTCTATACGATGACTATGCAAACCATTATTAATCGATGAAGGTGTTAAAATGTACACAATATAAACAGTATTAATCTAAATCAATAACATAAATGATTAAAAATATTTTTTTTAGATAGTTTTAAAATAGAAAACAAATAATTATATCAAATCAAACCTATTCAATTTCAATTAATATGAGGACTGGCTGCAAAGTTCTAAGCCTATGTGTGCAAGACCTATATATTGTTGATGTTTCCTTTTATTTTTCTATATAGTTTCCATCAAAGCTCAATTTTTTCATCAGTTATTTACGGTGATTTTGGATTCGCAAAACGTTTTGAAAATATATTGATTCCAAGGCCACCACCCATTTTTGAAAGGAGGCTAACCAGAAAAGTAAAATAGATCACAAAATCACGAAGTAACACAGCTGTCAAGGTCAATTTTTTCATCAGTTGTTTTCGGTGATTTTGGATTCGCAAAACGTTTTGAAAATATATTGATTCCAAGGCCACCACCCATTTTTGAAAGGAGGCTAACCAGAAATGTATTGATTTCCCAGATTTGAGACAAAATCGCGAAACTGCGATCCATTTGATTATTTTCAAGCTGTTAATCGGAGTTATTCACGCGAAAACAACTTTGTCGGCACGGAAAACATCAAAGGCGAAATTTGAAATTTTGAAATTTTAAAATTTGCAAATACCAAAAATTCGACAATGAGCTAGGCTATCCCCAAATGTATTAATTTCAAAGATAAGAAACGAATTCAACAAACTACGGTCTGTTCTGATAATTTACATGCCCGTTAATGTCCATTTTTCACTATTTCTGATATTCAATTCAATATGGTGACTATCCATTGACTTAAATCAAAATTCTACTGCCAACATTTTATAGCCATCCCTTCAAGGATTCAGAAAATATAACCCCCGTGTCTGTATGTAAAATAGCAAAATGGCGTTTGAGGTTTTTACATTTCAAGATGGTGGCACTTCCGGATTGAGCTACAAACTCCATTTTTTGTGTACTAATCAGTGGTCTCGTAGCTAGTACCTAAAAAAAAAATTCAAGATGATTTGACCTATATTTCGTCGATTTTTTTGAAAATTCCGATCCTCAATTTCTCCAAGGGGAGATAATTTAGAAAATTTCCAAAGTATTTTTTCAAGTCGCATCATTAAGGTTTACTTACATATTAAATTTCATGAAAATCGTAAAACTACTAAAGAAGTTGTCGAGTTGGTCTAAACTTCCGGTTCGAAATCACAGCGACGAATTTTCGAAATTCGAAAATCCGAAATTGCAGATTTGAAGTAAATGTCTCAAAGTACTCATAGAAAAAAGAATTAATTAAATAGGTCAAATAGTCACAAAGTTACAGCATTGTAGGTCAAAAGCATTCGTTCGTAAAATTCGGTGATTTTGGATTCGAAAAACGTTTTGAAAATATATTTAATCAAGGTTCGCACCCCATTTTTGGGGGGGTAGGTCAAAGTTTTAGAAAGATCCTATGGTTAGATTCTAAAAAATATCCCTAAGCAGTTGGAATTCGATACTGTTGAATAAGCTGTATACGATGACTAAATGTGTAGATTGTAGTCACCCACACTGCATGTGTCGCTTAACAATGAAAGGATGCCGTTTTCAATGTTCGATCCTTTTGTTCTTCTACTCCTGATATGTTGGATTGTTGATCGATGGTTTTATATGAAAGACTACCAATAAGACTCTTTGTAGAAGAAGTTCCCAAAAAATATTAAGTTGACTTTACGAGAAAGACCTCTAAACATGCTCCAAATTGTAAAAATACGACTTTTTGGATTTTCAATCTCTTTTTTTCGCCTATCCCTGATATTTAAAATAAATGATACAATGATTTCACACAACAGGCTAGCTATTGGACTCTCTATTGACAAAAGTTTCACAGCCCTCCCTTCATTATAACCGAAGTTATCGTGCCCTAAAGAATCAACAAATCAGCATGCCCATCTCTGCTTACCCTTGGCAGAAAATGCTCATCTTTGGACTCAATCATGACATTGTCCTAGTGAACGTCTACACCAAGTTTGAACATTCTAGCTCAATTAGAAGGAGAGTTATTGTGTTTCAAAGTCTCGGCCCTTCAAATTGCTACTACTTTTCATTTTCAATTCAAAATGGTGACCATCACGTGACCGAAATCAAAATTCTGCTCCCTATGATTTTTGGGCCATCCTTCAAGGATTCAGAAAATATAACTCCCGTGTCTGTAAGTAAAATAGCAAAAAAGCCTTAGGGATTTTTCATGTTTCAAGATGGTGGCACTTCCGGTTCGATCGACAAACTCCATATTTTGTGTAGGAATCAGTAATTACTTGTCGAGTATCGAAAAATTTTTTTAGGTCATTCTGACCTATATTTCGACGATTTTTTTGAAAACTTTGATCCTTAATTTCACCAAGGGGAGATAATTTAGAAAATTTCTAATTATATTTTTGAAGTCACATCGGTAAGATCTACTTGTATACTAAATTTCATGAAAATCGTACAACTATTAAAGAAGTTGTCAAATTGGTCTAAACTTCCGGTTCGAAATCACAGCGACGAATTTTCGAAATACGAAAATGTGAAACTGCAGATGAAAACGATTTTTTTCAAGGTATTCAAAGAAAAAAGAATTAGTAAAATCGGTCAAAAAATAACAAAGATACGACTATGCATTGTCAGTTTTTTCGTTCGTAAAATTCGGTGATTTCGGATTCGTAAAACGTTTTGAAAATACATTTAATCAAGGTTCGCACCCCATTTTTGGGGGGGTAGGTCAAAATTTCAGAAAGATCCTATGGATAGATTCTGAGAAATCCGATTTGCAGAAAACACACAAAAAAAAAAATAATAATAATAATAACTTTAACAGAAACAATAAGCTTTCATATGTAATACATATGAAAGCTTAATAACTTTAACAGAAACAATAAGCTTTCATATGTAATATGAAAGCTTAACTAGATCTGCTAAGCAGATATTAAAGCTTTCATATTCACGGTCAGTTTCTGTCGCATCTCAAGAGTTATATAAAGAATCTTAAAAAGGAAAAAGAATTAATGAAATCCGCCAAAAACTCACCGAGTTATAACGAGAAACAATTCAACCGGTTCAAATTCTACCTTAATTAGAAACAGAGGTGTTATGTTCCAATGTGATCTGTCAAATTGCTTATTGCTCCTAAATCTACGCAGAAATTCTCAACATCAAACTTAGTCAAGGTAATGACATAATGAATCTATATTTAGAATTTTGTCACTCTCACTTCATTATAACCAACGTTATCGTGCCCCAAAGAATCAACCAATCAGATTGCTTATCTCTGCTAACTGTAAGCAGACAATGCTCATCTTCGCACTCCTTTATGGCACTGACCTAATGAACGCCTTCACGAAGATTGAACATTCTGCCCCAATTAGAAGGAGAGTTATTTTGTTTCAAATTCTCGACCAATCAAATTGCTCATCGCTCTGCTTATCCAGGGCAGACAATGCTCATTGTCGAACGTATTCAAGGTATTGATGTAATGAAACTACACACCAAGTTTCATCACTCTGACTGAAGTGAAAGTGTCCAAAATCATCAACCAATCTAATTGCTTATCTCTGCTTACCCTAAGCATAATATGCTCATCTACGAACTCCGCGTTTTTAATGTATGGGGATCATGGTGGCTCAGTGATAAGAGACACTGATTAACTAACCAGTAGGTCTTGGGCTCTCTCCCGGGGTTTGACCAGAAAGTCAATTGTACAGGCTTGACTGCCCTTGTTAGCTGTACAGGACAGTAGGTCTGCCCGGTCTGACAGGGAATAGTGTCTAATTGTCAGGATGGGACGAAAAGCAACGTTCAGTGTGCACATTGGCGTGCACGTAAAAGATTCCTTGATAGAGTATATCGTGATACAGATGTCCGGGCAAAATCTACCTGTTTGTCTTCAATGGTCCAGTCGGTGTATAAAGTAGGACTTTTGCCCTACTCCGTATAAGATTTCAAATCTTTGAAGTTTTAAGATAAGCATATCCGGTCCCTGAAATCTTAAATGGGACTTGCTTTTTCGCCCTCTGTTCTGTACAGACTGAGCTAATACAGTAAAACATTGTAACAATCTACAGAAAGTAAATTTAACTTGATGACTAAATAATCTTCAATACTTCTAATTAGCGGTATGTAGTGACAAGGATCGTGACCCAGATGGGATATACTTGAACTTTCTAGACAAGAAACCTGATATCTAATTTGGTATAGCACTAATAAGTTTCATTACATACTAAATTTTTATATGATTGCTTATCGCACTTGGCATGCATACCCATAGGTCCATCTTTAAATTTAAAACTGGTAGAAATTACCGAGGGTTGAACATGGTATTGCATCGTCACTGTTGTATTATTGCTTATCGCCCTTGACATTGTATTAAAGGCAGTTTTATATTCATAGGGCCAGAACGGTAAATTATAAAAAGTGTAAATTATTACCCAGAGTTGAATATTACTTGTGATTTTGCCTGGTAACGCCAAAACTCGATCATGTACTAAATAATGGCGGCACAGTAAAATTTCTTGATTGTCAAGTTTTTGGTTATAAATAAACCCTCGCGATTTTTTTTTTTAGTATCGAATCAAATCTACGGCTATTTCTGTAAAACACATGTTTTTTTTTTCTTTTTCAGGCTTTCGTCGCTTTCGCTGTCTGTTTGACAGTAGCTGCTTCCCAATACTTCGATGCTAAAATCGGACACGGTTTCGGACATGGTGTTGGTGTCTTTGCAAACGGAATTGGTAAAGGATATGGAAGAGGACATGCCGGTGTTGGACATGGTCTTGTTAGTGTAGGAGCTATTGGCAACGAACTCAACCATGGTATTGGACATGGTATCCAAGGAAACCGACTCAGACACGGAATAGTAGCTGTTTGCAAAGTCGGTGTTATTGGTAACGGAATTGGTCATGGTATTGTTGGTAACGGTATCGGACACGGTATTGTTAGAAACGGAATTGGTCATGGTATCGTTGGTAACGGTATCGGACATGGTATCATTGGAAACGGAATCGGACACGGACTTATTGGACATGGAGAGATTGGTAACGCCATTGGGCATGGAGAGATTGGTAACGGTATCGGACACGGTATTGTTGGAAACGGAATTGGTCATGGTATCGTTGGTAACGGTATCGGACATGGTATCATTGGAAACGGAATTGGACACGGAC
The DNA here is from genome assembly GCA_036850965.1 of Patella caerulea. Lineage (NCBI taxonomy): Eukaryota > Metazoa > Mollusca > Gastropoda > Patellidae > Patella > Patella caerulea. Next base: position 49,960,128 of record JAZGQO010000007.1, on the reverse strand, counting down.
TTATTGGACATGGAAAGATTGGTAACGGCATTGGGCATGACATCGTTGGTAACGGTATCGGACACGGTATTGTTGGACACGGAATTGGTCATGGTATCGTTGGTAACGGTATCGGACACGGTATAATTGGAAACGGATTTGTTGGACATGGAAAGATTGGAACTTACAAACAATCATACAACTACAACGGGTACAACAACGGGCCATACAACCGATACAACAACGGACTATACAAGTACAACCAATACAATAATAAAGGATACAATAGTTACAACGGCCCCTACAATTACAACAACGGTTACAACAATGGCCACAATAACAACGAATATGGGAAGGGATATAACAACTACAATAACAACGGATACGGTAACGGATACAACAACTACAACCGTTATCCTTCTTACAATAACTATCAAGGTTGCGGTTACAACAAATATTAAGACAATACGGCTATTTGATAGCATAATATTACCATAGCTTTAATACTTATAAATACTAGTATATAGTTTCTATTGTTCATGCATAATGTATATACGTAAATCAGGGAGTTAAGATATATATAAATTTAATAAAATAATATACATATAAACTCTTGTTATTTATCCGTTTATAGCTTACTACTAGTCCGGTCTATAGCTTGATAACCTCAATGTGCATATATACGTCACATCCTGTCTTCATTACGTTTGGTCAAAGGTCACGAGATGTAAATAGGGATATCGCTAATCCTAATTCTAACCCAAGACCTAACCTTAGCGCTTACCCTAACCCTAACCTACAATCTCGCCTGTCCAATCTCCTGGGTTTATCCCGGGACCTGCGGTTCCCTCCCACTGTTAATATGCGCAAGCAGATTATTGAAATAAAATTAAACCATATGTTAGTCCCAAAATTACCTTGTTTGCGTCGAGTGGACGTTAAACCCCATTTCTCTCCGTGTCATGGTTATTCAGTGCATATAACTGTAATTTCGATATGTCAATTACTTCACGCAAACCTTAAAGTAATGTACGATTATTCCACCCTCGCATATTGTTTAGGGATTTTCCCACAAACAGGTCTCATCTTACCGCTCCTATGGAAGACAGCGAATAGAATGTAGCATACCTGGAATGCCGAATGATTCTTGAAGAAACGAGTGAGTTACCATTACTGGAAAAAACGGTATTATGTCAATAGTACTGTTAGTTCAAAAGCGTTTTATAGCTGAGGCGCTGGAGGCGCCAGCCTCCCCGCCAAAAAAATCAAAGCAGTTGAAAAAATAAAACGGGAGAAAAATGCTAAAACCGATGCGAAAAATGAATATGTGCCCTAGTTAGGGAGGGCTCTAAAGACAGACAAAAGGGTCCGACGAATGACAAAAGGGTCCCTAGTGCCAAGGGAAATGGCCCCCGAGTCCAACTCAATCGTTTTCTATACACTGTTACTGTCGAATCCACTACTGAATGAGAATGCAGCCATTGCATTGGGGTGACAATCATCAATCAAGAACCTCCCCTCGCGACAGAGGGCCCTCAAAATAGTACAGCCTCCGCCATGATAAACCTTAAAACGCCCCTATGCTAGTTCCGTAACTGAAAGTCAAAATGGTGAAAGATGTTATTTGGTCAACATTTATCTACACTAACACAGACATTTTCAGATGAGGCGTGTAATAAAGTGGCTTAAATATATGAAAATCTTGAAAGAACTGATCGCAACCTATACCCTGCATTTGTTAGGTGTGTGGTTGCGAATGGGATATAGCGTCTTGTGCCACCACCCCCACCCCATCACACACACATATACCACCCCGATTCTTCAATCCAAACTGATTAGAACCTGAATCACAATCGATCTAGTAGCAATCATACACAGTCGATATCAAAAATTGATTTCCAATCTCAAAGACGGCTTATCTCCCCTGAAACTGTTGAGTAATACGCGATTCCCAATTCACACAACTTTCATAGATTTAAGGAAATGGAATGAACTGAACAGAAATGGTTTTAACGACCTATCTTTTTGCGCCGACTGAATTAACTAAAGTTTGATCGGACAGCGTCGTTACGGTCTTTTCTTTCGAATTCCAACTGTTAAGTAGTCTTTTACGGGTATGTAGATATTGTTCCTAGCCGGGCCATTTAGGTTTCAAATTTCACAGTGTATTGATAGCCTTCTGGTTTCTGCTATGATTCGTTCATTGTTTCGCTGTTTTTTCTACTATGAACTCGTCTACTATTAATTCGTTCATTGTTCCACTCTTATTTCGGCTATGATTTCGTTGAACGTTTCATTGTTATTTCTGCTACGAATTCGTTAATTGTTTCATCGTTATTTCTGCTACGAATTCGTTAATTGTTGAAGTGTTATTACTGCTATAAATTCGTTGATCGTTTCATTGCTATTTATGGGAATCACGGTGGCTAAGTGGGCAAGGCGCTGGCTCGTTAGCCTGGAGGTCGGGTGTTCGATCCTTGCATTGGCCGAGAAAGCTCATCTCAATTTTCCGGCGTTGTTTCCTCTTGTCAGTAATGCAGAAGGAGGGCCTGATAAGGACAGCTGCCTAGTCGTTCGGATGGGACGAAAAACCGAGGTCCCGTGTACACATTGGAGTGCACGTAAAAGATCCCTTGCCCGGGCAAAAATTCCCTCATAGCACACTGTGTGGCGTATGGCCGTCTTCCATTAGCCCAGGTCAGGTGCAGAAGAGTAGGACGTAAAACCCCATTTCATTTCTGCTATGAATTCGTTAAGTTTTGCACTGTTATTTCTGCTATGAGTTCGTTGATCGTTTCACTGTTATTTCTGCTGTGAACTCGATCAAGTTTGAACATTCTAGCTGACCTACAGAAAGAAACATTTCAACCGGGCCAAATTTTCTATTTTAACAGTTTAATTTGCACGGTACCTTTAGTTATCAACCGAATATTACAAAACTTTTAAAAATAAGCTCCCCCTGAACAGCTTAATCGTTCGCAATAAACGGGGTTGGACATCATATTCCATGTCACGTGCAACCTGGCGATCGAAACGACGCCCGTTGACTCAATGACAGACGTTACGATACAGCGCGCACATGCTAACCATTCAGCCATTCAGCCTCCCTGAATTCGGAAAATTGCTGACTTATAGCAAGAAACATTTGAACCGGGCGAAATTTTCTGTTTTAACAGTTTAATGTGCATGGTACTTTAATTACCAACCGATTATTACAAAACTTTTGAAAATAAACTCCAACTGACCAGCGTAATCGTATGCAATAAAAGTTTGGCTTGAATTGAAAGTTCTGCACGGAGAAAGTTCATCTCGATTTCCCGGCGTGGTTCCCCCTTGTCAGTGAGGCAGAACGGCTGTCTAGTTCGGATGGGACGAAAACCACGGTCCCGTGTACACATTGGAGTGCACGTAAAATATCCCTAAGCAGTTGGAATTCGATACTGTTGAATAAGCTCTATACGATGACTAAATGTGTAGATTGTAGTCACCCACACTGCATGTTTCGCTTAACAATGAAAGGGTGCCGTTTTCAATGTTCGATCCTTTTGTTCTTCTACTCCTGATATGTTGGACTGTTGATCGATGGTTTCATATAAAAGACTACCAATAAGACTCTTTGTAGAAGAAGTTCCCAACAAATATTATGTTGACTTTACGAGAAAGACCTCTAAACATACTCCAAGTTGTAAAAATACGACTTTTTGGATTTTCAATCTCTTTTTTTCGGCTATCCCTGATATTTAAAAAAAATGATACAATGATTTCACACAACAGGCTAGCTATTAGACTCTCTATTGACAAAAGTTTCACCGCCCTCCCTTCATTATAACCGAAGTTATCGTGCCCTAAAGAATCAACAAATCAATATGCTTATCTCTGCTTACCCTAAGCAGAAAATGCTCATCTTTGAACTTCATCATAACATTGACCTAGTGAACGTCTACACCAAGTTAGAACATTCTAGCTTAATTAGAATGCGAGTTATTGTGCTCAAAAGTCTCGGCCCTTCAAATTGCTTCTATTTTTGATTTTCAATTCAAAATGGTGACTCCCGGTTGACCTAAATCAAAATTCTGTTCGCGACATTTTTTAGGCCTTCCTACAAGGATTCAGAAAATATAACTCCCGAGTCTGTAAGTAAAATAGCAAAAAAGCCTTATTGATTTTTCACGTTTCAAGATGGTGGCACTTCCGGTTCGATCGACAAACTCCATATTTTGTGTACGAATCAGTAATTCCTTGTCTAGTATCGAAAAAATTTTTTAGGTCATTCTGACCTATATTTCGACGATTTTTTTGAAAACTTTGATCCTTAATTTCACCAAGGGGAGATAATTTAGAAAATTTCTAATTATATTTTTGAAGTCACATCGGTAGGATCTACTTATATACTAAATTGAATGAAAATCGCACAACTATTAAAGAAGTTGTCAAATTGGTCTAAACTTCCGGTTCGAAATCACAGCGACGAATTTTCGAAATTCGAAAATGTGAAACTGCTGATGAAAATGATTTTTTTCAAGGTATTCAAAGAAAAAAGATTTAGTAAAATCGGTCAAAAAACAATAAAGTTACGACTATGCATTGTCCATTTTGTCGTTCGTAAATTTCGGTGATTTCGGATTCGTAAAACGTTTTGAAAATATATTTAATCAACAGCTACCACCCATTTTTGGGGGGGTAGGTAAAAGTTTCATAAAGATACTGTGGTTAGATTCTGAGAAATCCGATTTGTGGATAAAACACAAAAAAAAAAATAACTAGATCTGCTAAGCAGATATTAAAGCTTTCATATTCACGGTCAGTTTCTGTCGCATCTCAAGAGTTATATAAAGAATCTTAAAAAGGAAAAAGAATTAATGAAATCCGCCAAAAACTCACCAAGTTATAACGAGAAACAATTCAACCGGTTCAAATTCTACCTTAATTAGAAACAGAGGTGTTATGTTCCAATGTGATCTGTCAAATTGCTTATTGCTCCTAAATCTACGCAGAAATTCTCAACATCAAACTTAGTCAAGGTAATGACATAATGAATCTATATTTGGAATTTTGTCACTCTCACTTCATTATAACCAAAGTTATCGTGCCCCAAAGAATCAACCAATCAGATTGCTTATCTCTGCTTACTGTAAGCAGACAATGCTCATCTTCGCACTCCTTTATGGCACTGACCTAATGAACGCCTTCACCAAGATTGAACATTCTGCCCCAATTAGAAGGAGAGTTATTTTGTTTCAAATTCTCGACCAATCAAATTGCTCATCGCTCTGCTTATCCAGGGCAGACAATGCTCATTGTCGAACGTATTCAAGATATTGATGTAATGAAACTATACACCAAGTTTCATCACTCTGACTGAAGTGAAAGTGTCCAAAATCATCAACCAATCTAATTGCTTATCTCTGCTTACCCTAAGCATAATATGCTCATCAACGAACTCTGCGTTTTTAATGTATGGGGATCATGGTGGCTCAGTGATAAGAGACACTGATTAACTAACCAGTAGGTCTTGGGCTCTCTCCCGGGGTTTGACCAGAAAGTCAATTGTACAGGCTTGACTGCCCTTGTTAGCTGTACAGGACAGTAGGTCTGCCCGGTCTGACAGGGAATAGTGTCTAATTGTCAGGATGGGACGAAAAGCAATGTTCAGTGTGCACATTGGCGTGCACGTAAAAGATTCCTTGATAGAGTATATCGTGATACAGATGTCCGGGCAAAATCTACCTGATTGTCTTCAATGGTCCAGTCGGTGTATAAAGTAGGACTTTTGCCCTACTCCGTATAAGATTTCAAATCTTTGAAGTTTTAAGATAAGCATACCCGGACCCTGAAATCCTAAATGGAACTTGCTTTTTCGCCCTCTGTTCTGTACAGACTGGCCTAATACAGTAAAAGATTGTAACAATCTACAGAGAGTAAATTTAACTTGTTGACTAAATAATCTTCAATACTTCTAATTAGCGGTATGTAGTGACAAGGATCGTGACCCAGATGGGATATACTTGAACTTTCTAGACAAGAAACCTGATATCTAATTTGGTATAGCACTAATAAGTTTCATTACATACTAAATTTTTATATGATTGCTTATCGCACTTGGCATGCATACCCATAGGTCCATCTTTAAATTTAAAACTGGTAGAAATTACCGAGGGTTGAACATGGTATTGCATCGTCACTGTTGTATTATTGCTTATCGCCCTTGACATTGTATTAAAGGCAGTTTTATATTCATAGGGCCAGAACGGTAAATTATAAAAAGTGTAAATTATTACCCAGAGTTGAATATTACTTGTGATTTTGCCTGGTAACGCCAAAACTCGATCATGTACTAAATAATGGCGGCACAGTAAAATTTCTTGATTGTCAAGTTTTTGGTTATAAATAAACCCTCGCGATTTTTTTTTAGTATGGAATCAAATCTACGGCTATTTCTGTAAAACACATGTTTTTTTTTCCTTTTCAGGCTTTCGTCGCTTTCGCTGTCTGTTTGACAGTAGCTGCTTCCCAATACATCGATGCTAAAATCGGACACGGTTTCGGACATGGTGTTGGTGTCTTTGCAAACGGAATTGGTAAAGGATATGGAAGAGGACATGCCGGTGTTGGACATGGTCTTGTTGGTGTAGGAGCTATTGGCAACGGACTCAACCATGGTATTGGACATGGTATCCAAGGAAACCGACTCAGACACGGAATAGTAGCTGTTGGCAAAGTCGGTGTTATTGGTAACGGAATTGGTCATGGTATTGTTGGTAACGGTATCGGTAACGGTATTGGACACGGTATTGTTAGAAACGGAATTGGTCATGGTATCGTTGGTAACGGTATCGGACATGGTATCATTGGAAACGGAATCGGACACGGACTTATTGGACATGGAGAGATTGGTAACGGCATTGGGCATGGCATCGTTGGTAACGGTATCGGACACGGTATTGTTGGAAACGGAATTGGTCATGGTATCGTTGGTAACGGTATCGGACATGGTATCATTGGAAACGGAATCGGACACGGACTTATTGGACATGGAAAGATTGGTAACGGCATTGGGCATGACATCGTTGGTAACGGTATCGGACACGGTATTGTTGGACACGGAATTGGTCATGGTATCGTTGGTAACGATACAACAACGGACTATACAAGTACAACCAATACAATAATAAAGGATACAATAGTTACAACGGCCCCTACAATTACAACAACGGTTACAACAATGGCCACAATAACAACGAATATGGGAAGGGATATAACAACTACAATAACAACGGATACGGTAACGGATACAACAACTACAACCGTTATCCTTCTTACAATAACTATCAAGGTTGCGGTTACAACAAATATTAAGACAATACGGCTATTTGATAGCATAATATTACCATAGCTTTAATACTTATAAATACTAGTATATAGTTTCTATTGTTCATGCATAATGTATATACGTAAATCAGGGAGTTAAGATATATATAAATTTAATAAAATAATATACATATAAACTCTTGTTATTTATCCGTTTATAGCTTACTACTAGTCCGGTCTATAGCTTGATAACCTCAATGTGCATATATACGTCACATCCTGTCTTCATTACGTTTGGTCAAAGGTCACGAGATGTAAATAGGGATATCGCTAATCCTAATCCTAACCCAAGACCTAACCTTAGCGCTTACCCTAACCCTAACCTACAATCTCGCCTGTCCAATCTCATGGGTTTATCTCGGGACCTGCGGTTTCCTCCCACTGTTAATATGCGCAAGCAGATTATTGAAATAAAATTAAACCATATGTTAGTCCCAAAATGACCTAGTTTGCGTCGAGTGGACGTTAAACCCCATCTCTCTCTCTCTCTCTCTCTCTCTCTCTCTCCGTGTCATGGTTATTCAGTGCATATAACTGTAATTTCGACAATTACTTCACGCAAACCTTAAAGTAATGTACGATTATTCCACCCTCGCATATTGTTTAGGGATTTTCCCACAAACAGGTCTCATCTTACCGCTCCTATGGAAGACAGCGAATAGAATGTAGCATACCTGGAATGCCGAATGATTCTTGAAGAAACGAGTGAGTTACCATTACTGGAAAAAACGGTATTATGTCAATAGTACTGTTAGTTCAAAAGCGTTTTATAGCTGAGGCGCTGGAGGCGCCAGCCTCCCCGCGAAAAAAATCAAAGCAGTTGAAAAAATAAAACGGGAGAAAAATGCTAAAACCGATGCGAAAAATGAAAATGTGCCCTAGTTAGGGAGGGCTCTAAAGACAGACAAAAGGGTCCGACGAATGACAAAAGGGTCCCTAGTGCCAAGGGAAAGGGCCCCCGAGTCCAACTCAATCGTTTTCTATACACTGTTACTGTCGAATCCACTACTGAATGAGAATGCAGCCATTGCATTGGGGTGACAATCATCAATCAAGAACCTCCCCTCGCGACAGAGGGCCCTCAAAATAGTACAGCCTCCGCCATGATAAAACTTAAAACGCCCCTATGCTAGTTCTGTAACTGAAAGTCAAAATGGTGAAAGATGTTATTTGGTCAACATTTATCTACACTAACACAGACATTTTCAGATGAGGCGTGTAATAAAGTGGCTTAAATATATGAAAATCTTGAAAGAACTGATCGCAACCTATACCCTGCATTTGTTAGGTGTGTGATTGCGAATGGGATATAGCGTCTTGTGCCACCACCCCCACCCCATCACACACACATATACCACCCCGATTCTTCAATCCAAACTGATTAGAACCTGAATCACAATCGATCTAGTAGCAATCATACACAGTCGATATCAAAAATTGATTTCCAATCTCAAAGACGGCTTATCTCCCCTGAAACTGTTGAGTAATACGCGATTCCCAATTCACACAACTTTCATAGATTTAAGGAAATGGAATGAACTGAACAGAAATGGTTTTAACGACCTATCTTTTTGCGCCGACTGAATTAACTAAAGTTTGATCGGACAGCGTCGTTACGGTCTTTTCTTTCGAATTCCAACTGTTAAGTAGTCTTTTACGGGCATGTAGATATTGTTCCTAGCCGGGCCATTTAGGTTTCAAATTTCACAGTGTATTGATAGCCTTCTGGTTTCTGCTATGATTCGTTCATTGTTTCGCTGTTTTTTCTACTATGAACTCGTCTACTATTAATTCGTTCATTGTTCCACTCTTATTTCGGCTATGATTTCGTTGAACGTTTCATTGTTATTTCTGCTACGAATTCGTTAATTGTTTCATCGTTATTTCTGCTACGAATTCGTTAATTGTTGAAGTGTTATTACTGCTATAAATTCGTTGATCGTTTCATTGCTATTTATGGGAATCACGGTGGCTAAGCGGGCAAGGCGCTGGCTCGTTAGAATGGAGGTCGGGTGTTTGATCCTTGGCCGAGAAAGCTCATCTCGATTTTCCGGCGTGGTTTCCTCTTGTCAGTGATGCAGAAGGAGGGCCTGATAAGGACAGCTGCCTAGTCGTTCGGATGGGACGAAAAACCGAGGTCCCGTGTACACATTGGAGTGCACGTAAAAGATCCCTTGCCCGGGCAAAAATTCCCTCATAGCACACTGTGTGGCGTATGGCCGTCTTCCATTAGCCCAGGTCAGGTGCAGAAGAGTAGGACGTAAAACCCCATTTCATTTCTGCTATGAATTCGTTAAGTTTTGCACTGTTATTTCTGCTATGAGTTCGTTGATCGTTTCACTGTTATTTCTGCTGTGAACTCGATCAAGTTTGAACATTCTAGCTGACCTACAGCGAGAAACATTTCAACCGGGCCAAATTTTCTATTTTAACAGTTTAATTTGCACGGTACCTTTAGTTATCAACCGAATATTACAAAACTTTTAAAAATAAACTCCCCCTGAACAGCTTAATCGTTCGCAATAAACGGGGTTGGACATCATATTCCATGTCACGTCCAACCTGGCGATCGAAACGACGCCCGTTGACTCAATGACAGACGTTACGATACAGCGCGCACATGCTAACCATTCAGCCTCCCTGAATTCGGAAAATTGCTGACTTATAGCAAGAAACATTTGAACCGGGCGAAATTTTCTGTTTTAACAGTTTAATGTGCATGGTACTTTAATTACCAACCGATTATTACAAAACTTTTGAAAATAAGCTCCAACTGACCAGCGTAATCGTATGCAATAAAAGTTTGGCTTGAATTGAAAGTTCTGCACGGAGAAAGTTCATCTCGATTTCCCGGCGTGCTTCCCCCTTGTCAGTGAGGCAGAACGGCTGTCTAGTTCGGATGGGACGAAAACCACGGTCCCGTGTACACATTGGAGTGCACGTAAAATATCCCTAAGCAGTTGGAATTCGATACTGTTGAATAAGCTCTATACGATGACTAAATGTGTAGATTGTAGTCACCCCCACTGCATGTTTCGCTTAACAATGAAAGGGTGCCGTTTTCAATGTTCGATCCTTTTGTTCTTCTACTCCTGATATGTTGGACTGTTGATCGATGGTTTCATATAAAAGACTACCAATAAGACTCTTTGTAGAAGAAGTTCCCAACAAATATTATGTTGACTTTACGAGAAAGACCTCTAAACATACTCCAAGTTGTAAAAATACGACTTTTTGGATTTTCAATCTCTTTTTTTCGGCTATCCCTGATATTTAAAAAAAATGATACAATGATTTCACACAACAGGCTAGCTATAAGACTCTCTATTGACAAAAGTTTCACCGCCCTCCCTTCATTATAACCGAAGTTATCGTGCCCTAAAGAATCAACAAATCAATATGCTTATCTCTGCTTACCCTAAGCAGAAAATGCTCATCTTTGAACTTCATCATAACATTGACCTAGTGAACGTCTACACCAAGTTAGAACATTCTAGCTTAATTAGAAGGAGAGTTATTGTGCTCAAAAGTCTCGGCCCTTCAAATTGCTTCTATTTTTGATTTTCAATTCAAAATGGTGACTCCCGGTTGACCTAAATCAAAATTCTGTTCGCGACATTTTTTAGGCCTTCCTACAAGGATTCAGAAAATATAACCCCCGAGTCTGTAAGTAAAATAGCAAAAAAGCCTTATTGATTTTTCACGTTTCAAGATGGTGGCACTTCCGGTTCGATCGACAAACTCCATATTTTGTGTACGAATCAGTAATTCCTTGTCTAGTATCGAAAAAAAAAATTAGGTCATTCTGACCTATATTTCGACGATTTTTTTGAAAACTTTGATCCTTAATTTCACCAAGGGGAGATAATTTAGAACATTTATAATTATATTTTTGAAGTCACATCGGTAACATCTACTTATACACTAAATTGAATGAAAATCGTACAACTATTAAAGAAGTTGACAAATTGGTCTAAACTTCCGGTTCGAAATCACAGCGACGAATTTTCGAAATTCGAAAATGCGAAACTGCTGATGAAAATGATTTTTTTCAAGGTATTCAAAGAAAAAAGAATTAGTAAAATCGGTCAAAAAATAACAAAGTTACGACTATGCATTGTCAGTTTTTTCGTTCGTAAAATTCGGTGATTTCGGATTCGTAAAACGTTTTGAAAATATATTTAATCAACAGCCACCACCCATTTTTGGGGGGATAGGTAAAAGTTTCAGAACGATCCTATCGTTAGATTCTGAGAAATCCGATTTGTGGACAAAACACAAAAAAAACTAGATCTGCTACTGTCCCATGCAGATATGAAAGCTTTCATATTCATCGTCATGTGTCATTGATTGTATCAAGTATCCTAAATAAAAGGATAAGAAGAAAAAATTATCAAAATTGGTCAAAAACTCGCGAAGTTACAAGTCTAAATATAGTATGAAACATTGCACCCAGGCATAACAATAATCTGAAAACTAAAGGGAAATACCTCAAACTTGTATTACTGTAATGAGACGGATGAGAAAATGAAATGAAAATGGCGGGAAAAAAATTAAAAATGACCGGTTGGACAGGCGACCTTACTCCTTGTCACGTACAACCGGGCATTCGAAAACACGCTAGTTAACTCAATGACAGGCGCGCGTGCTAACCATTCAGCCACCCAACCCCCCTTTAAAATCAGACACGTGTAATATGTCATAGGAAAAATAACAAGTGGCTCACAAAAAATGGTAAATTAATGAGTTTAGGTCAAAAGGTTGAGCTACTGTTTTAGAGTATTTTTTTTATGTTTTAAAGAGACACGTTAAGGGTTGTTCATACTTAAATGAAAGTTTAATTTTAAATAAGACCAATAAAATTAGGATTTAATAATGCCAGACTAATATTAAAATAAAGTTTTCAATTAAGAATAATTAATTATTGGTCTAATGCAATGAAATGCTTTGATTTGACGGATGAAATGTACGATGGATGTCCACACTATGTGGCTAAGGCGTTGGCCTGCTAGCCAGGAGGTCTGGTGTTCGATCCCTGCATTGTCCGAGAAAGTTCATCTCGATTTTCTGGCGTGTCCCCCCACCCGCCGTGTACACATTGGAGTGCACGTAAAAGATCCCTTAGCAGTTGGAATTCGATACTGTTGAACAAGCTCTATACGATGACTAAATGTGCAGATTGTAGCCACCCACACTGCATGTTTTGCTTAACAATGAAAGGGTGCCGTTTTCAATGTTCGATCCTTTTGTTCTTCTACTCCTGATATGTTGGATTGTTGATCGATGGTTTTATATAAAAGACTACCAATAAGACTCTTTGTAGAAGAAGTTCCCAAAAAATATTAAGTTGACTTTACGAGAAAGACCTCTAAACATGCTCCAAATTGTAAAAATACGACTTTTTGGATTTTCAATCTCTTTTTTTCGCCTATCCCTGATATTTAAAATAAATGATACAATGATTTCACACAACAGGCTAGCTATTGGACTCTCTATTGACAAAAGTTTCACAGCCCTCCCTTCATTATAACCGAAGTTATCGTGCCCTAAAGAATCAACAAATCAGCATGCCTATCTCTGCTTACCCTAGACAGAAGATGCTCATCTTTGAACTCAATCATGACATTGACCTAGTGAACGTCTACACCAAGTTTGAACATTCTAGCTTAATTAGAGTGAGAGTTATTGTGCTCCAAAGTCTCGGCCCTTCAAATTGCTTCTATTTTTCATTTTCAATTCAAAATGGTGACTAACGGTTGACCTAAATCAAAATTCTATTCGCGACATTTTTTAGGCCTTCCTATAAGGATTCAGAAAATATAACTCCTGAGTCTGTAAGTAAAATAGCAAAAAAGCCTTATTGATTTTTCACTTTTAAAGATGGTGGCACTTCCGGTTCGATCGACAAACTCCATATTTTGTGTACAAATCAGTAATTACTTGTCTAGTATCCAAAAAAAAAATCAGGTCATTCTGACCTATATTTCGATGATTTTTTTGAAAATTTTGATCCTTAATTTCGTCAAGGGGAGATAATTTAGAAAATTTCTAATTATATTTTTGAAGTCACATCGGTAAGATCTACTTATATACTAAATTTCATGAAAATCGTACAACTATTAAAGAAGTTGTCAAATTGGTCTAAACTTCCGGTTCGAAATCACAGCGACGAATTTTCGAAATTCGAAAATGTGAAACTGCAGATGAAAATGATCTTTTTCAAGGTATTCAAAGAAAAAAGAATTAGTAAAATCGGTCAAAAAATAACAAAGTTACGACTATGCATTGTCATTTTTTTCGTTCGTAAAATTCGGTGATTTCGGATTCGTAAAACGTTTTGAAAATATATTTAATCAAGGTTCGCACCCCATTTTTGGGGGGGTAGGTCAAAATTTCAGAAAGATCCTATGGATAGATTCTGAGAAATCCGATTTGCAGAAAACACACAAAAAAAAAAATAATAATAACTAGATCTGCTACTGTCCCATGCAGATATGAAAGCTTTCATATTCATCGTCACGTGTCATTGATTGTATCAAGTATCCTAAATAAAAGGATAAGAAGAAAAAATTATCAAAATTGGTCAAAAACTCGCGAAGTTACAAGTCTAAATATAGTATGAAACATTGCACCCAGGCATAACAATAATCTAAAAACTAAAGGGAAATAACTGAAACTTGTATTACTGTAATGAGACGGATGAGAAAATGAAATGAAAATGGCGGGAAAAAAAATTAAAAATGGCAGGTTGGACAGGCGACCTTTCTCCTTGTCACGTACAACCGGGCATTCGAAAACACGCTAGTTAACTCAATGACAGGCGCGCGTGCTAACCATTCAGCCACCCCACCCCTTTGAAATCAGACACGTGCAATATGTCATATAGAGAGAATAACAAGTCGCTCACAACAAAATCGTAAATTAATGAGTTTAGGTCAAAGGGTTGAGCTACTGTTTTAGAGTATTTATTTGTTTTAAAGAGACACGTTATGGGTTGTTCATAGTTAAATGAAAGTTTAATTTTAAATAAGACCAATAAAATTAGGATTTAATAATGCCAGACTAATATTTCCAATATGTTTGGTTTTAAGTAGGAAATCGTGACGACTTCTTAAGCATGTTTTATACAAAAGATCATAGACTGAATTTTACAAGAATGGCACTCTGCAATAAAAAAACTGGCCAAAGCAAGATTTCTATGCAGAAATTAAATAATTGCTAGAACCAGAAAAATATTTATCCACTATAATAAATAAGCAACATAGACAAAATGAAATGAAATTCAATGGGGTTTAACGTCCTACTGTTCTGCTCCTAAAATGGGCTAATGAAGACGGGCATATGCCATAAAGTGTGCAATGAGGGAAATTTTACCCGGGCAGCGGCGTTGCGGCCTACGAGGTTGGACAGGCGACCATACTCCTTGTCACGTACAACCAAGAAATCGAAACAACGCCAGTTGACTCAATGACAGACGTTATGATACAGAGCGCACGTGCTAACCATTCAGCCACGCAACCTCCCTAAAATCGGCAAATTGCTGACCTACAGTGAGAAACATTTCAACCGGGCCAAATTTTCTATTTTAACAGTTTAATTTGCACGGTACCTTTAGTTATCAACCGAATATTACAAAACTTTTAAATATAAGCTCCCCCTGATTAGCTTAAGCGTTCGCAATAAACGTTTGCCCCTTAAAATCGGCAAATTGCTGACTTTAAAGTGAGAAACATTACAACCGGGCGAAATTTTCTGTTTTATCACTTTTACAGTACCTTTGATTACCAACCGATTATTACAAAACTTTAAAAATAAAAGAGAAAGAGAGAAATGCGGCCTAATGCCCATTCGACACAAACTAGGTCATTTCGTGACTAACATATGTTTTTTAATTTTATTTAAAAACTCCCCTTGCGCTTACTGGTCTTTAGCCGTTGGGAGGAAACCGAAGAACACGGAGAAAACCCACGAGGTTGGACATCATACTTCATGTCACGTGCAACCTGGAGATCGAAACGACGCCCATTGACTCAATGACAGACGTTACGATAGAGCGCGCACATGCTAACCATTCAGCCTCCCTGAATTCGGAAAATTGCTGACTTATAGCAAGAAACATTTCAACCGGGCGAAATTTTCTGTTTTAACAGTTTAATGTGCACGGTACTTTAATTACCAACCGATTATTACAAAACTTTTGAAAATAAGCTCCAACTGACCAGCTTAATCGTATGCAATAAACGTTTGGCCTGAATTGAAAGTTCTGCACGGAGAAAGTTCATCTTGATTTCCCGGCGTGGTTCCCCGTTGTCAGTGAGGCAGAACGGAGGGCCTGACAAGCACCGCTGTCTAGTCGTTCGGATGGGACGAAAAACCAAGGTCCCGTGTACACATTGGAGTGCACGTAAAATATCCCTAAGCAGCTGGAATTCGATACTGTTGAATAAGCTCTATACGATGACTAAATGTGTAGATTGTAGTCACCCACACTGCATGTTTCGCTTAACAATGAAAGGGTGCCGTTTTCAATTTTCGATCCTTTTGTTCTTCTACTCCTGATATGTTGGACTGTTGATCGATGGTTTCATATAAAAGACTACCAATAAGACTCTTTGTAGAAGAAGTTCCCAAAAAATATTATGTTGACTTTACGAGAAAGACCTCTAAACATGCTCCAAATTGTAAAAATACGACTTTTTGGATTTTCAATCTCTTTTTTTCGGCTATCCCTGATATTTAAAAAAAATGATACAATGATTTCAAACAACAGGCTAGCTATTAGACTCTCTATTGACAAAAGTTTCTCCGCCCTCCCTTCATTATAACCGAAGTTATCGTGCCCTAAAGAATCAACAAATCAGCATGCTTATCTCTGCTTACCCTAAGCAGAAAATGCTCATCTTTGAACTCAATCATGACATTGACCTAGTGAAAGTCTACAAGAAGTTTGAACATTCTAGCTTAATTAGAAGGAGAGTTATTGTATTCCAAAGTCCCGGCCCTTCAAATTGCTTATATTTTTCATTTTCAATTCAAAATGGTGACCATCACGTGACCGAAATCAAAATTCGGATCCGACAGATTTTTAGGCATTCCTTCAAGGATTCTGAAAATATAACTCCCGAGTCTGTAAGTAAAATAGCAAAAAAGCCTTTTTGATTTTTCTCGTTTAAAGATGGTGGCACTTCCGGTTCGATCGACAAACTCCATATTTTGTGTACGAATCAGTAATTACTTGTCTAGTATCAAAGAAAAAAATTAGGTCATTCTGACATATATTTCGACGATTTTTTTGAAAACTTTGATCCTTAATTTCGTCAAGGGGAGATAATTTAGAAAATTTATAATTATATTTTTGAAGTCACATCGGTAACATCTACTTATACACTAAATTTCATGAAAATCGTACAACTATTAAAGAAGTTCTCAAATTGGTCTAAACTTCCGGTTCGAAATCACAGCGACGAATTTTCGAAATTGGAAAATGCGAAACTGCAGATGAAAATGATTTTTTTCAAGGTATTCAAAGAAAAAAGAATTAGTAAAATCGGTCAAAAAATAACAAAGTTACGACTATGCATTGTCAGTTTTTTCGTTCGTAAAATTCGGTGATTTCGGATTCGTAAAACGTTTTGAAAATATATTTAATCAACAGCCACCACCCATTTTTGGGGGGATAGGTAAAAGTTTCAGAACGATCCTATGGTTAGATTCTGAGAAATCCGATTTGTGGACAAAACACAAAAAAAAAATAACAATAATAATCTTAACAGAAACAATAAGCTTTCATATGTAATATGAAAGCTTAATAATAACTTTAACAGAAACAATAAGCTTTCATATGTAATACATATGAAAGCTTAAAAATAACAATAATAATCTTAACAGAAACAATAAGCTTTCATATGTAATATGAAAGCTTAACAATAATAATCTTAACAGAAACAATAAGCTTTCATATGTAATATGAAAGCTTAATAATAACTTTAACAGAAACAATAAGCTTTCATATGTAATATGAAAGCTTAATAATAACTAGATCTGCTACTGTCCCATGCAGATATGAAAGCTTTCATATTCATCGTCACGTGTCATTGATTGTATCAAGTATCCTAAATAAAAGGATAAGAAGAAAAAATTATTAAAATTGGTCAAAAACTCGCGAAGTTACAAGTCTAAATATAGTATGAAACATTGCACCCAGGCATAACAATAATCTGAAAACTAAAGGGAAATAACTGAAACTTGTATTACTGTAATGAGACGAATGAGAAAATGAAATGAAAATGGCGGGAAAAAAAATTAAAAATGGCAGGTTGGACAGGCGACCTTACTCCTTGTCACGTACAACCGGGCATTCGAAAACACGCTAGTTAACTCAATGACAGGCGCGCGTGCTAACCATTCAGGCACCCAACCCCCTTTGAAATCAGACACGTGCAATATGTCATATTGGAAGAATAAGAAGTCGCTCACAACAAAATGGTAAATTAATGAGTTTAGGTCAAAAGGTTGAGCTACTGTTTTAGAGTACTTAATAGTTTTAAAGAGACACGTTAAGGGTTGTTCATAGTTAAATGAAAGTTTAATTTTAAATAAGACCAATAAAATTAGGATTTAATAATGCCAGACTAATATTTCCAATATGTTTGGTTATAAGTAGGAAATCGTGACGACTTCTTAAGCATGTTTTAAACAAAGGATCATGTTTGTTTAAACAAGAATGGCACTCTGCAATAAAAAAAACTGGCAAAAGCAAGATTTCTATGCAGAAATTAAATAATTGCTAGAACCAGAAAAATATTTATCCACTATAATAAATAAGCAACATAGAGAAAATGGAATGAAATTGAATGGGGTTTAACGTCCGACTGTTCTGCTCCTAAAATGGGCTAATGAAGACGGGCATATGCCATAAAGTGTGCAATGAGGGAAATGTTACCCGGGCAGCGGCGGTTACGGCCTACGAGGTTGGACAGGCGACCATACTCCTTCACGTACAACCAAGAAATCGAAACAACGCCAGTTGACTCAATGACAGACGTTATGATACAGAGCGCACGTGCTAACCATTCAGCCACGCAACCTCCCTAAAATCGGCAAATTGCTGACCTACAGCGAGAAACATTTCAACCGGGCCAAATTTTCTATTGTAACAGTTTAATTTGCACGGTACCTTTAGTTATCAACCGAATATTACAAAACTTTTAAAAATAAGCTCCCCCTGACCAGCTTAAGCGTTCGCAATAAACGTTTGCCCCTTAAAATCGGTAAATTGCTGACTTTAAAGTGAGAAACATTACAACCGGCGGCAATTTTCTGTTTTATCACTTTTACAGTACCTTTGATTACCAACCGATTATTACAAAACTTTAAAAATAAAAGAGAAAGAGAGAAATGCGGCCTAATGTCCATTCGACACAAACTAGGTCATTTTGGGACTAACATATGTTTTTTTAATTTTATTTAAAAACTCCCCTTGCGCTTACAAGTCTTTAGCCGTTGGGGGGAAACCGAAGGACACGGAGAAAACCCACGAGGTTGGACATCATACTTCATGTCACGTCCAACCTGGAGATCGAAACGACGCCCGTTGACTCAATGACAGACGTTACGATACAGTGCGCACATGCTAACCATTCAGCCATTCAGCCTCCCTGAATTCAGAAAATTGCTGACTTATAGCAAGAAACATTTCAACCGGGCGAAATTTTCTGTTTTAACAGTTTAATGTGCACGGTACTTTAATTACCAACCGATTATTACAAAACTTTTGAAAATAAGCTCCAACTGACCAGCTTAATCGTATGCAATAAACGTTTTCGCCTGAATTGAAAGTTCTGCGCGGAGAAAGTTCATCTCGATTTCCCGGCGTGGTTACCCTTGTCAGTGAGGCAGAACGGAGGGCCTGACAAGCACAGCTGTCTAGTCATTCGGATGGGACGAAAAACCAAGGTCCCGTGTACACATTGGAGTGCACGTAAAATATCCCTAAGCAGTTGGAATTCGATACTGTTGAATAAGCTCTATACGATGACTAAATGTGTAGATTGTAGTCACCCACAATGCATGTTTCGCTTAACAATGAAAGGGTGCCGTTTTCAATGTTCGATCCTTTTGTTCTTCTACTCCTGATATGTTGGACTGTTGATCGATGGTTTCATATAAAAGACTACCAATAGAAGAAGTTCCCAAAAAATATTATGTTGACTTAACGAGAAAGACCTCTAAACATGCTCCAAATTGTAAAAATACGACTTTTTGGATTTTCAATCTCTTTTTTTCGGCTATCCCTGATATTTAGAAAAAATAATACAATGATTTCACACAACAGGCTAGCTATTAGACTCTCTATTGACAAAAGTTTCACCGCCCTCCCTTCATTATAACCGAAGTTATCGTGCCCTAAAGAATCAACAAATTAGCATGCTTATCTCTGCTTACCCTAAGCAGAAAATGCTGATCTTTAAACTCAATCATAACATTGACCTAGTGAACGTCTACACCAAGTTTGAACATTCTAGCTTAATTAGAAGGAGAGTAATTGTGTTCCAAAGTCCCGACCCTTCTATTTTTCATTTTCAATTCAAAATGGTGACCATCACGTGACAGAAATCAAAATTCTATTCGCGACATTTTTTAGGCCTTCCTACAAGGATTCAGAAAATATAACTCCCGAGTCTGTAAGTAAAATAGCAAAAAAGCCTTATTGATTTTTCACTTTTAAATATGGCGGCACTTCCGGTTCGATCGACAAACTCCATATTTTGTTTACAAATCAGTAATTACTTATCTAGTATCCAAAAAAAAAATCAGGTCATTCTGACCTATATTTCGATGATTTTTTTGAAAATTTTGATCCTTAATTTCGTCAAGGGGAGATAATTTAGAAAATTTCTAATTATATTTTTGAAGTCACATCGGTAAGATCTACTTAGATACTAAATTTCATGAAAATCGTACAACTATTAAAGAAGTTGTCAAATTGGTCTAAACTTCCGGTTCGAAATCACAGCGACGAATTTTCGAAATTCGAAAATGTGAAACTGCAATGAAAATGATTTTTTTAAAGGTATTCAAAGAAAAAAGAATTAGTAAAATCGGTCAAAAAATAACAAAGTTACGGCTATGCATTGCCATTTTTTTCGTTCGTAAAATTCGGTGATTTCGGATTCGTAAAACGTTTCGAAAATATATTTAATCAAGGTTCGCACCCCATTTTTGGGGGGGTAGGTCAAAATTTCAGAAAGATCCCATGGATAGATTCTGAGAAATCCGATTTGCAGAAAACACACAAAAAAAAAAATAATAATAATAATAACTTTAACAGAAACAATAAGCTTTCATATGTAATATGAAAGCTTAATAATAACTTTAACAGAAACAATAAGCTTTCATATGTAATATGAAAGCTTAATAATAATTTTAGTAATCTCAATAGGCTTTCAGACGAAAGTCTGAAAGCCTAATAATAATTTTAGTAATCTCAATAGGCTTTCAGACGAAAGTCTGAAAGCCTAATAATAATTTTAACAAAAACAATAGTGTTTCACACAAGCTACGCAGTGTGAAACCCTAATAATTTTAACAAAAACAATAGTGTTTCACACAAGCTTCGCAGTGTGAAACCCTAATTATGGCACGTGTCTAGTTAAACCTTCAAAGGCTAATATCGTCGCGCGCAATAGACTTAATTTGGATGAATTTTTCAAATTTTTCAGTTTACATTAACTTTTTTCGAACTATATATAGCAAGAATGGCTAGCTCTACATCTAAATCTTGCATAATTTATCTTTAACTTCTTGTAACATGATAAAGATCTTGTGTGTCAATGTCATATTTAAATAGTTTTATTAGGTGGTCATATATTGCTTAGTGCATTCAAGATTATGACACCTGTTCGCCCTTATCGGGATGACTTTCCACCGCCCGGAAGCACTGTAGAGCTATTTATCAACACCGACTAACAATGGTATGTATGACAGAAAAATAGTATGTATGGCAGGATTACATCAAATACTTATATCGTGCCAGCTGACCAAATGGCATTTTACTGCAAGAATGAAATGGGTGAATCAAAATACAGAATGTGGACAAATTATTGTGAATCGATTAATCATGTTTTAAAAATGCAATCTCGTGGAAACCTATTATTTATTCAGTTGTATTAAGAAAAAAAACAAACAAATAAAATGCATCTTCTCATCCACTGAAACATAATATAGGAATCTCACCCTGGGGAGTAAATAAGATATTTATGAGCGGGTGCGGGAAAAATTAACCAATGGAGTTTGGCTTTCTTGCCATTTCACTAATCTTCACGGCGATGTGGGCGGAGCATGCGCAATTGGTCTTAGTGCCCAGAGCTACCAAGTCCGCTCCGGAAATGATCTTGCCATTTCACTAATCTTCACGGCGATGTGGGCGGAGCATGCGCAATTGGTCTTAGTGCCCAGAGCTACCAAGTCCGCTCCGGAAATGATCTTAATTACTTAATAATTAATTTATTGTTAATGAATTCATGCTATTAATATTTTAATTTTCAATGAAGGTTTTTCTTATTTTGCGGTCAATGTGTTAATAGGCTTGTCGACGGCCATTCACGACCCCAAACTTATAACTGCGATTAATTTTGAATGTCCAACTGAAATGTGAATTTGATATCAACTGGTCATTCAATTATTTATATAAGCTCTTACGGTTTTCAATTATTCTTCCAATTCGAATAGCAATGACTTCCGTATCCTAGTGGGACCTGGGTGATAGACAATTATCGCAAACGGTATGCTAAGGTTAATAATTTTTCTTAAACAACCGTCGGGACATGTTTCTAAAGCTTATCTTTGATATAGGAACTGCTGTGGATACATTGGCTGTACAACAATTCGATAGCTTTTTATATCAGGAACTATGCGACCTCGAGCGCTGGTTACCGTGCTGCTCTTCTTGAAAGTGACAAAGTCTCCGCCTATTCAAGTTGGGGTTTTTCATTGACATTAACCTGGTCCCTGCTTTAAAAACTTTCGTTGCCTATGACGGCATGTGTTACAAAATATAAACATATACATCTAACCCGGTGCTTTCAATGTAACAAATGGTGAATAAAAGTATAATAATGCGACCCAGTACTTTACCGTCTACCGTTTTGACCACTGTGTCTGACAAGGAAGTTAACATGCCTAATTTGAAAAGTATACTTGACAGCCATGAATGACAAATAGAAGAAGTTAATTATAACATCGATACTAATCCGAGTTATCTTAGGTTAAATAGCACAATTTAGTGTGGTAAAATAGCACAATTTAGTGTATCACCTTAATTACATCAATATTCAGGGTTAAATTATATGACAAAACACTCAATAAATAAAATCAAAAAGAAAGGATGAACTGTCATCAAGTGCATTTATTTAACAATCAGAGTTGCATTCCAACTTGGTACAAATCAGAGAGGGGGAGAAATGGGGTTTAATGTCCACTCGACACAAACTAGGTCAATTCGGGACTAACATAACATGTTTTAACTTTATTTCAATTATTCACTTGCGCGTAGGGGTCTTTAGCAGTGGGAGGAAACCTGAGTACCCGGAGAAAACCCACGAGGTTGGAGGTACAAATCAAAGTTGCCCGTTAACCTGCCTTAATCCAGCATTTACATTAAATATATAACACAATATCCTACCGGTTTCCATTTACAACATTATAGATCAGTACTTGGCCAGCATTTATTTGCCCATTGATTTCAATGTTATATTGTTATAACATCATGGGCATTAGCTTTTTGCTCAACATTTCGCTGGTTCCAATATTTATAGGCATATGGGGTACACAAGTGTTAATCTCCTCATCATAATTTTGTAGGAGGTCTGACTGTTAAGGTTTGATGTTACCCAAAACTACTAAGAAATTGCAAATTTGAATCCCTTTCTCCAATTTTAGACCATAAAGTGATTTATATTCAATTTTCAAATATTTTGTTGTATGAGTAATATCTACTCGATGATGTAAGGTCTAAATTCAACGGCGGTCGTTTTTGCCTTTTCTAGTTACACATTTGTTTTATTTTCATTTTGTCGTTTGTGAATCAGTCGTAATTAATGGGCGTTTCTTTTGGAATATGTTTTCTTTGTGTTATGTCCATAGAATACATCACAATTTTCAGTGTTATGATATTTTCCGGTAAGATAACGACATCCATATTGATTAAAATAGACCAATATTTAATGCTAATTAGTGGTTTTAATCAAGAAAATTAAGGATAATATTGAGTTCGAGGAATAGCTCATTTAATGCATGTAATAGTTTTAAAATCCAATAATTATATACTATTAGGACTTATTAAACACACCAATCCCAATGTAGCGTAAAAATTTCACGTAATTGCAAATATTGTCGTTTCTGTTAATCAAGCGTTCAATTCACGGTTTAATTTTAAGAAGTCCATTTACAAATCACGTATTGCGCGTTATTACCTGGCCTAAAATGTTTTACACTTGGGGTTTTATGGGGAAGGGGTAGTCAGCCTGTTGTATCATGATTTCTGTCATTGCGTCAACTGGTGTAAGTTGAGGTGTCTTATTTGACGTTAACGTTAATTCTTGTCTCTTTGGCTGATCTCGGACTACACTTTGACCGACTCCTAACTTTACCCATGAATTATTGTGGGGCTGACCGCTTTCTACGACAGCTGGAACTACATGTGTGGTTTACCTCTTAGTCAAAAGATTCATGTGGTTCACCGTAGAAATCGTGAGGTACACAAACAGCAAGTAGCATATAGCTACATTTCAGAGGTAACCAACCGCTTATTCTCCCGCCACAAAATCATAAATATTCAATACCTAACCCTTTTTTTCGATTTTACACAACATAAATCGCCATGCAAAAGGGTGTGTGTGTGTGTTGGATGGGGGATATATGTATTAATTGCTTTGCGCTACAGCGTAGGAATTCATGATGTCCATCTAGGTAGGATGGAATTCTGTGTCTTATTTAGCTATGAACTTTAGGTACAACTTCAGTAGAAGTTTCCCCCCCTCGGATGTAAAAGGGGATCTTTAAACCGTTATGCAACATGTAAAAATTTAGAAATCTTTAACACATGTTTTGAAACCATGTGTTGGTTGATAATTCATAACAACCATGATATAAGAAATAATATTAACAATCACTGTTTGTATAGTAGTACAAAGTTATCAGGTTTATTAAACTTTAACTTCTAATTCTATATTTCATGCTGCATAATAATCTAATTAGACATTGATCCTTTGAAGTCGGTTGGCGCGTCTTGGTGGTATTAATTCTTAATTCATTACATTAGACAAAACCAGGAACATTGCTTATTTGCTTACTCGTGCTGAAAATCTGAGATGAGAAAAAAACCCAAGGAAAGAGGCCAATTTCAATTTTCATATTAATATCTAAAAAGTATAGATGCTTTAGCTTAGTAATTTGATTTTTTGTTCTGATAATAAAGTATGGATAGGAAATCTGTGCAGTTAAGACAAATGGAATACGTTATCAACAATCATGTCTAATGGTTTATAAAACTTTGAAAAGAAACGAAATAATTTGGCGGCGCTGTGGCCTACTTATGTATCAAATTCCAACTGACAAGGGTTAGTTTACGTTCACGCCAATAATCCTTATACTATCGGCTCATCTGTTCTGCATCCCTGACAAGATGGTGGAAGCGAGAACTGCCTGGAGGTCGGGTGGCCATTCAGATTTGTCGGCGTGGTTCCCACTTGTCAGTCGTTCGGAAGGGACACATTTGCGCACACGTAAAAAATCCCTTGACCATTGGGATTCGATATGAGAGTAGGCTGTAGTGCGGCTGTCCGGGCAAAATTTCCCTCATATAGCACACTGTATGGCGTATGCCCAGTTCGGAGCAGAACAGTAGGACGTTAAACCTCATTTCACTTCACTTCCTCGGAAACAACAACTTTCAGTATTTATTTGTCGCTGGTCATATGCCCCCAAATTCGACGATATGTGCGAATAGTCGTATCACCATAATTGCGATTATCAATTCACTATTATGATTGAATTAAATTCCTTAAGAAGTTTTGCATTTCTCTTTTCAGTTTTAAAATCAAAATCCGATGTTTTTAATTGTAAATACAATTTAATAATGCGAATAGAAATACAGATCCTGTGGAGGTTTGTGCACCATGCAGTGTTCAACTGATGACGAGGAAACACGCGACGCTGGTTTAAAAGATCTACGCTATAATCAATCCCCTGGTTAAAAGACGGGCCCTATTTCGTTTTGTTTATTATTGTTAACTTGTCTGCACTACACACTTTAAGTAATGGACGTCATCGAAGATATCAAAAAACAAGAAGCAATATAAATCTGCTTTTTGATCAGACTGGCGTTATAATATCCCAAGGCCTTGTGAAGAATCCGAGAAATGACACCCAACTTGTAAGAAACTAAAACAACCCAGGGCTGAATTAAAGACATTTCTGATCAAATAACCTATTATAAATGAGTTATAAATGAGTTATTTTTTTTCTTGCAAATGTACCCCTAATATGGATCTTTAATATACTATTCAAAAAAAGTAGGGGATATTTGATTTTGGGGGCATAATACTAAAATGTGCAAATGACTACGAAAAAAGTCACTATAGAACCTAACAGAAGAAATATTTCCAGTTACATGTGACGCCCAAACGCACCAATAGCTACCGAATGGAATGCAGGTGATGCTTGGGATCATCATGGTTGTCCAACCCAAGATTTGCACGACTCTGACTTTGAATGTTACTGTCATTGTGGCATTGAATTCCAGGGTGGAAACATCAGTTTAATTGTTTTAGTGACCAGAAAACAAATTTTGATATGCGTCGGCTTACCCAAAATGAAAGGTTACGTGCCCTTGGCATGCTACAGATCGGCACAACACAGGCGGTTGTGGCGCGGACGATGAATGTTTCTCAGTCTGTCATAAGCAGGCTCTGGTCCACATACCGTGATACACAATCTGTACAAGACAGACCACGCTCAGGTCGACCAAGGGTGACAACTCAAGCCCAGGATCGATTTATCCGTACCTTGGCTGTGGAAATCGTGTCATCACAGCAAATCAGATCAGCGCTCGTCTTCAAACAGACACTGGTGTGAGAGTGAGTGGCCAGACGATTCGGAATCGACTGCATAGGGGTTGAGTGAGTCAAGGTTCACTGTTGATTTTTTGGACAGACGTAGGAGGGTGTGGCGTCGTCGAAACGAGCGCTTCCAAGACGTTAACGTCATCAGACAATATCGATTTGGGGGTGGTTCTGTTATGGTGTGGGGAGGCATCACTGTTGCTGGAAGAACGGCTTTACATGTTGTTGCAGGGCGTGTTACAGGCCAGTACTACCGGGACAACATCTTGGCAGTCCATGTTGTGCCGTTTGAACGACGTCATGGCCACCGTTTCATCTTCCAGGATGACAACGCAAGATGTCACAGGGCCAGGATCGTTACAGGTTACCTCCAACAACAGAACATCACCACATTACCTTGGCCAGCACTGAGTCCCGACCTCTCCCCCCATCGAGCATGTCTGGGACATGCTTGGACAGAGGTTACGCCAACGTCAACTTCCTGCCAATGTCCAAGAACTTGCTGCTGCGTTGCAACAGGAATGGGACAATCTGGACTAAAATGACCTTAGACGTTTTATTAGGAGTATGCCACGTCGGATCAATGCTTGTTTGGCAAACAGAGGAGGATTTACCCGTTACTGACTTTGTTGTGATGCTGTGGTAACTTTGCTGTTTGACCCCGGGTATCATTTTACCCTTATAATGGTCAGTCTGTGCCTTACTTAGTCTAACGATCATTTGGTATATATCGATGAATGTTAACTTCATTTCATTTTGTCATTTGTTTCTTCGTCAGTTTCATTAGGTGACTTTAATAACACTTAAAAATCAAATATCCCCTACTTTTTTTGAATAGTATACATGTATATTAAAGGGGCAATATTCCAAAGGAAATACATATTTTTTTATTTTGTCCATGATGTTTAAGATTTTTTGTTTCGATCTTTAATACCTTCCTTTAGAGAAGCAATGTCACCAAGGAAATAAGTATTATTAATGTGAGAAATATCGTTTTTAAAATAAAGATGGAATCACATAATTATCAAGAATCTACCTTGCCTATTTATGGTAGAATATTTTTAACCAAAACTCTTTTTTTTTAAAAAAAAACACTGTTAAAGACGATATAGACTTGAAGAACAAGTTAGTTAATTAAAAGCCACATTGAACACACCTTTCAAAATTATTTGTGTATTTTGCGTAAAATTATTTTTTTTTTTTTTTTTTTTGCTGCAACCAGGATTTTATTTTAAAGTTTGTTGTTATAAGTTGTTTAGATTTTAGTTCATCTAAACTGAACGGTTTCAATTTTCACATGATTTGATGGTAATTTATTAGTTCCAATCTCCGTGCATGGTATGTTTTGTCCTAGGAGTTGTTTTTGGTGTTTGTATTTGGTTGATGTGCGCTTCGTTTCCTTTACCTCCCATTAAAAACTACACCCGGCACTTTATCTTGTAAAACCCATTATCCAGTGTCTTTAAAAAAATTAATCATTAAAGGGGTACTCATCTAGCCGTTTCCTCTTTTTCAAGAATTATATATTTTATCCAATATTTAGTACCAATATTAAAGTATAATAGAAATGTACGAGTTATTGGGTAGATGAAATAAAACAGCTACCAGTAGTTGACTTCACAGAATGCAAGAATAACTTTTACACCATGTTCTGTTGGGTTGTTTCTTTGCGCTAGCTTGATAAATCGCCAAATAACGCCACCTGCTTGGAACTACACGTGGTGCAAGGTTAAACTTTTTTAATACAAGAGGAGGAATTAGCTATTTAAACAAAATAGCCCCTGGTTCATTTTTTCATTTTCAATCTGATTATATAAATTCGGACAGAACATAACGGTGCAACCAACGGCTACTGTTGATTTATGTTCCTCTTTTCACCTTCTTAATCGACTGCCTCGTATATCAATGAAAACAAGCAGTTGTCATGCAAGAAAGATACGCCTAGATTTTAAAAGAGATGGACATAGAACAAGCCCATAAAGGCGACTATTCTAACAACGAGGGACCATAATCAAGGACGTTACGGTCCAATATTCTTGAATATCTACAGGAACCGAGAAATCTGGTTTAACGTCCACTTGACACAGCCTAGGTCTTTTCTGAGTATCATATGGTTCAATTATAAATAATTCGTTTGCGTACATGGGGCCTTAGCAGCGGGCCCGTATCTACAGGGGGCGTGGGCATGCACGGGCGTGAAATGCTCCCCCACCCCCGCGCTAAGAAATTGCTAACAATCATTATTAAAGTATACACAGTTCCTTATATTAATCTAAAAATACTATTATTTTTTTGTTTGAATACTTATTTTAAAATGCTTATTAGACGCCTAGGTAACTGCATAGCATGATGATTACAGCAGTCTGTTAGAAAACCTTTCCGAAAATTTCCTCAAAATGTTCGCCCCCCTACCGAAAGGTAATGCCCCCCCCCCCCTATAATGAGGTCTAGATACGGACCCGCTTAGCAGTGGGAGGCTGGACAGGCGACCTTACTCCTTGTCACATACAACTGGTGAATTCGAACAAGCAGATTGAACTATATGTTGATTTCACAGGTCTACGTTACAACAATCTGGTTTAAAGACAGATCCTATTTCGTTTCGTTTAATAAGTTCAATTTATTGTCTTATAGTGGGGGCCATCAAAACTATTTTGAAAAAGCGAGACGAAAAATTAATCTGCCTTTTAATCAGAAAAACAACCCAGGGCTGAAATAAATTGAAATTCGAAACAGACACCCATCACTCACTAGTCTCTTTAAATTAATTTTGTAACCATGCCCAGGATGAATGAGGTTATTTTTTTTCTATCAAATGCATTAATAATATCGCCACTTGTATATTCCTTTAAAGGGAAATATCACCAAGGACATAAATCAATATTATTTTGAAGAATATCGTTTTTGAAATAACTATACAATCAAATAAATACCGAGAATCCTTTTGAATCAAAACTCTTTTTTTAAAAAAAAAATTAAATAAATAAATTACTATTATAGACAATATACGTAGGATGGAAATAATTAAGACGATAACATAATATTTCCTTCAAGAATCAATTTTGATTAAGCCACACCTTGTTATCCCTGTCACTCCAAGTATTTGGAGAAGCCGCGGTGGCTCAGTGGTTAAGGCGTCGGCTCGCTAACCTGGAGGTACCGTGTTCGATCCTGCATTGGCATCGGAATTTTCAGGTGCGGTTCCCCCTTGTCAGTTGTACAGGAGACTCGGCCTAGTAAGGGGCAAATATATTGAGTGGGTCGTAGCGCACTGTATGGTGTATGCCCGTCTTCATTAACGTGACGTGAAACTCAATATCATTTCACAGATTTGGGAAACAAATTTAATGATTATTAGAAGACGCCTTAATTATTTTTTGATTTTTCGTAAATCGATTATTCAATCGCCAAAACCAAAAATTGTTCTTAGTATTTCTAAAGTTTCCTGTGATGAGGTGTTTAGATTTTAGTTTATCCAAACTAAACTGTGTCTATCTTCACAAGATTTGATGGTAATTAATCATTTATTACTCACAGTGTTTGTGTGTGATTTGTCCATGGATTTGTCGTCCGTTTTCCTATTTCGTTGTAATGTATGGTGTGGTTTTCCTGTACGTCATCAAGAACCCTTGATTATTGTTGGAAAGCTTATATTATAAAACCCATTAGTCCAGGGTATTGCAATATTAATTTTAAAAAATCATTAAAGGGGTGCGCTAATCATTTCATCCTTATTTTGTTAAGAATTATATATTATATCCAATATTTAGTACGAAGTAGAAATATACGAATTATTGGGTATATGGAATAAAACACCTGTCCAGTAGTTGACTTTTCAGGATGCAAGATTAACTTTTACATAATGTTCTCCTGGTTTGTTTCTTTGCGCTAGCTTGATAAATATGTACATAACGTCACACGTGTGCGATTACGCGTGGTACAAAGTTTAAACTATTTTAATAAAAGAAGATGATTTTCTCCTTTAAGCTAATTGTTTTTCTTATTCTTCCTATTATATAAATTCGACCAGAATGTAATGATGCAAGCGTACTCTGGATTTATGTTGCGTCTTTCAACTTTCTTTATCGCCTCCCTGGATTTTCGATTTTAGAAACTGGAACTAACAAATTGATCCGGAAAACATGCTTTACTGATCAAGAACATAATCCAACTGGCCTTTTACGATGTTCTAGTTAGCATGTGCGATAGTTCAGAAGTGTGAATGATGCAATATACGAGACAAGCTAGCTTAAATGATATTACAATTTTATGAAATGAAATGAAATGATGTTGTATGGCACGTCAACTCCAACCGGGCTATATTGCGCCAAGCATCCTTCTGCCGAACCACTCAGTTTGCGCGCTAGAAGTATTTACCGGTAAATCACCAAATCAGCTGTTTTCAAATGAAATTTTGTTGTCAAGCTGAGGAAAATGTTACAACGATCTTTAAAGGGACAATAACATTCTTGCTGGCTTGGTAGCTCCAGAAAATAAATAATACCCTTATTCTAAGTACTAGATGTTTAAGTGTCCTACCTGTTGTGTAAATTATCCATTACAACTTATTTTACTTGTCCAGAGGGTTCGAAAATATTTTAAAATCCAAGTCACATTTGAAAAGGTTTACGTTAGACTTTTCAAATCAATTGGTTGAATTTTTCCAGTTTTTTAAAACAGGTGTGTTAAGATGAAATTTATATCATCATTTAATTGGAATATTCTAAAACAATACGATTTGTTGATCAGAATGAAGATTGGGACATATTATTCAGTTACAACAAGAGTGTTATTGGGGCTTTGATATATAACTCATGCGACCAAGCGAATCGGTAGAATTTCATTCTAACAAATCCAACCAATCAGGGGTCACTTAGAGGGAGCTTAGGAACCAAATTCAGAGAAAAAAAAACGAACGATAAACTTACTATCTGGGTGCCAAAATTGACAAAAATCAAGTGGATTTTTCATTAAGTTGGTTTGGCCTTAATAATCTGTCATTTAGTATTGCAACCACTGGGCTAAACGTAGATTAACATATTGCTTAAATAAATCCTATGATCTGGACACATATCTGGCTTTTCTCTCACATGCAGACAGCCAGGCCTGGATTTTCTTTTATTTGTTTACATAAGATTTCTTCCTTGGTTATTTACGTAACGCACCTATTCTGAATTAATGATAAAATGATCGGATCGATTGTATTCAGATGGAATTCTTGTGTTTTATAATATTTATTCACCGTTATTTTAAAAGTATGTTCTATTTAACTCTATTATATTGCTAGAGTTGTCTTGTACATACTCACATACAATCCTTTCGTAAAAAGATGCCTTACCATGTAGAACCGTGTAAGAATTGATGATGTGTTTGGACTAAAACATAGTCAAACTAATTTATCAAAATAGTGCTTAAAATTCCCCTCAAAATAATTTAATCTCAATAAAATAAGTCGTAAAATTCTACAGCAACCTTGTTCGCCACGTGAGTTGGTCGCGGACGAACACCTTTATAGCTTGTATTTGTGATTACTTGTTGCCAATTTAGCCAAAATATTGAGAAGTCCCTAAAATGTTCTCATACGGGCCATTCAAACAGGCATACATCCAGCAGTGTGACCGGATTCGTTTACGTTCATGTCAATGTGTACATTGGCTCCCGATTGTTAGTCCAATCCGAACAACTATACGTTGCCCCTCCGCCTTACACCACTGACGACGGGTTACCACACTGGAAAATCCAAATTAACTTTTTCGGCCAACAACGTCTTACTCACTGAGCCATCGTGCCTCCCTCAGTAATATGAAATAGTAAGACATTTTAAATGTATAACTAAGGTAACAACAAAAAGATCAAATTTCAAAATACAAAATTTTAATTTCAGTCTTTGATTGCATGCCCCCTCCCTCCTTTATCTCTCTTGCGTAACTGTTGGTTGTCACTAATACCAAGTGCTTTGAAAATTTAAGAAGTTATTAAGTCATATGTTTTGAGTCTGATGAGCGGATAGTGTTTTGAATTTAAAAAAAAATAGTTTACACTTTCTTTAATCATAAACGTTACTCTTATACCAAGTATTATAGAAATTCTATTAGGGTACATGTATGCGAAATTGTTAATTAAAAATGTATTTCAATTTTATAACTCCACTTAAACGATAACAGATACACTTAAGCATTCCGCTAAATACTTACCTTGTAGCACATTTCGGTGTCAGTAAGGTTGAATTAATATAACTTTATCTTTGTTACCAAGCACCGATTAAACAAAGAGTTGACACCTATTCAGTGTGAACATCTTAGCATGTAAGAGAGTGGGTGGGTCCAATCACCGTGGTGTTCACTTAAAGCCACATATTGCTTGACATACGAGGAACAAATGCAGGGCTGCTTGATTGGTTGGAAATATTGGATTTTTATCTAGCGAGAGATATAGGTGACTATCTGTTGTGGCGATCCCTTGCTTACCATTACCACATACACGACGGACAACTAACACTGGAGCTATAGAGAAACAACAGGTGGGGCTTCATTCATGAACATAACTTGGGTAATTCATCGATAACCAGACATCTTTGGAATTTTTTTCATCATTTACAGAAACTTGTGAGAAAACAAGGTGTTACTTTGATACTTGGTTATAGAAGTTTGTAAAGTTTCGTATAATAAGGTGCTGATTTGTTTGTGTGTGTGTGTAGCGGCAGTTTCGTATAAATGACAATAAATACAATCTCCACTTAAAACACTTAACGAGGTCTGGAATCATAAAACACCCGTGGGTAAAATTAAACAGTCTGTTCGCTTTTGTTTCTTAATGTGGTTGTAAAATGATACCGTCGTCTATAAAATACCACAAAGAATTGTAAACTATTCCAAGTTAGTCTTGAAGTACGGTACCTGTATTATGGCCGAAATTTCCATATTTGATCTGACCAACAATGCTTCTGTTTATCATTCTAAAGACGAGGAACTTTACTGGGAGTACTATGGAGGTAACGGGACGGAAAGTTATTCCCCATCCAGCTGTGGGGATTTGTCCGATCGTCACCGCGACTACACCCAAATTCCCGCCGTGAGCATGGCAATAGCCGTTCTGTACAGTCTTGTCATATTCTTAGCTGTTACAGGAAATAGCTTGGTTATTTGGACAGTTTGGAGAAATACCCATATGCATACAGTAACTAACTACTATATTGTTAACTTAGCTATCTCTGATCTCTTGGTTTCTGCGATTGTCATGCCCTTAAAACTTTTGGAATATACAGCACCGTGTGAATGGCACGTATTTGGCAGTGATGCTCTGTGTTCTGTACTCAATTACTTGTTGCCTATATTTGTTTTTGCTAGTGTTCTCACCCTTGTCGCTATTTCCCTAGAGAGGTAAGTCGATTGATTTTATTGGAAGTTTAATTACTCTACAACAGTATTTCATTGTTGCTTGATTTTTTTTCTAAATTCCCCTGATAATTATACAACAATTCTTTGTGTCTAGATATTATTGGCATGGTTAGGTCAATTGTTTTCAGATCTGGCATTAGAAAACAAGAGATTTCATTCAATTGTAATGACCGAAATCATTTTTATTCTTAGGAAATGAAATGAAATGGGTTTTAACACTGTTATGCTCTTAACCTGAGCTAATGAAGACAACGCATACGACATACAGTGTGTTATGAGGGAAATTTTGCCCGGGCAGAGACGTTACGGCCTAGTCGTATAACTAATTCCAATTGCAAAGGGATCTTTTACGTTCACGCCAATGTGTACAAGGATCTCGTTTTTTTGTACCATCCGAACGATTAGACAACTGTACTTGTCAGGCCCTCCGTCCTGTTATTTTTAGAAGAGAGGGAGATAGAGAGAGAGAGAGAAAATGGGGTTGGATGGCCGAATGGTCAGCACGTATCATAAGGTCAGGTCTGTCATTGAGTCAGATGGCGTGGTTTCTATTGCCTTCTTATACGTGACAAGTAGTTGGGTCGCTTGTTCCTCCTCGTGAGTTTATCCGTGTCCTCTGGATTCCCCCTACTGCTAAGGTCCCCTACGCGGAAGCGAATTATTGAAATAAAATTGAACCATATGTTCGTCCCTAAATGACCTAGTTCAACAAAGTTGAAAAACCCATTTTTTTCTCTCCCCTTTACCCTTAAAAATTGCTAATGAAGGGTCGTTAACCCCACTGAATACCGCCGAAAATTTACTACCACCGTAAAGTGTTATATTTTAGCTATTACTGCATGCTCTCACAAATTTACACGAGTTTTTCAGTGGAACTGCCCAGTCCAGTTAATCTCAACGTGGGGTGCCCGCCCCACAAGGGGTCAATTTGCATATTTAGGGGGACAATTTCAAAACAATCTCAATAAGAAAACACTTCACCTTGCATTTTTTAAAAACTAATTCCTATATATATGATGTTATTATTTTCTGATTCTTTATTATTTTTTTTATTTAAATAATTTTATTTTATTGAACGGAATCAATATGTTATTATTTGAAGGATTTAATTATATACCTTTACAATGTTTGTTTTCATATTAAAGTCGAGATGTGGCACGGTTCGCAAAAGGTTGGGGACCACTGGCATAGTCAAACTACGTCAAATCGAAAAGTGTTTTTCTGACTAGCAAGGAAACTTAGTCGAATTTTGTTTAAGAGTTTTCAAATTCTTACTAGCCTTCCTTTTTATTTATAATATATCAAATTCATTTGTTCTTTGAAATAGAGTCCGCGTAGGTAAAACGTATCATTTGATATTATATTACCTGTATTTGTATAATCATACCTCTCACCTTTCCACGCATATGGGCATTTACAGAGATCCGACTTGTAAACATGTTGATGTATTGTTTATTAGAAAGTCGCCCACGCTAATACATTGCTATCACAGAGAAATTCGTTTCAAAAGTTGCCTATTATAAAGCAATAGACAAAACACTGCAACAATTCAGCCATTTTAGGCAATAAGTAGAGGGCCCGAGTTGACAAATGATTCTCCGACTAATGTAATACTAAGCACCACAAAATCAAATACAAGATATCATACTCAGAGAAAAACAAACAACACCACCCAAAAAGAGTGAATGGATCCGGCGGCTATAATTTACTCAGAATTGTTCGTCTTATTTTTACTACAATATATAACTTTATAAAAAGTATGTTCAAAGTTTACTGTTTATTGATGAAAGATATTTCTCAAAGACAATGGTTGAAAGTTGGGTATATTCTTTGAGAACTTTGGACGAGATTTATTCACAAAAGAAATCTTAAAAGGGGTTTGACAGTACGCACTACAAGATTATACCCTACAGTCAAAATAGTGTGCCTCGGCTTAGCCTAATTGCACATCACCATAGATTCTGCTAAATTGACAATGACATGATCGTGTAATCTACCCTGATCTCCTTTCCATTCTAGTTAATCTTATTTCTGTTATCGAATTATGAAACAGCACAACTTTTTCTTAACAGTATTGAAGGAATAGTTTCTTGAAAATAAATGCGTTACGAAATATGAAAGAAGAGTGAAATTGTTTTTTGGATAATAATAAAAAGGTGATTTAATGGATAATGTGCGTGTCATTAATGGGTCTGTGTCTACTCTATTCACACTATAGTCACTGAAACAAGCCCTCTTCTGATTTCTTAATATTTGGTTAATCAGTACAGAACAATGGAAACTGGTTAAAGTACCTTGGGTGAAACATTTGAAACGTTTATCGAACACAACTCATGGATTATCAGCGAATACTCAAGCCAGGGAAGTAGAATAAAGGAGAACCCTGGTGAATTCTTTTGATCGGGGCAAAGGACGTTTTTCTCGGGCTCCTTAAACACACATTGTGCAAGAGCTAAATCTGCAGGTCTTTCTAAGGCTTGAAATATTATCTAAATTATTAATTGGACATTAATTAAATTATCCAGACTATAATCACCCCTCGATGTCATTGCTAGCCTGCGATATACAGTGGATTATGATCCGATTAGCCGCACAGCTGTCATACGCGATTTAATCATTAAATGGATAATTGAGACTATATTTTATCGTACCGACTTAAGTGATGATGATCGAGGCTAGGTCGAAATTTCAATCGCTTAATTCTCGGTTCATAGTGGATCAATTTGACTAAAATTTTCAGCAAATTGCCATTACATTATCTTGTTTTAACTATTATAGCGAGACCTACCAGCCTTTTTTTATCTAATCTCTCAGAATGTAGCTTTGAATAAAACTTCTTCTGAATCAGGAGACCAGTGGAAGAACCCTATTTAAATTCATCATTTTGTCGATTACAAATCGTGGAGTAAAATCTTATGAATGCAATCTATGACAGGTATAACAGATTACACTGTTTTCTTTCGGTTTTATTGATTGGGCGACATGGCTATTTGCTGGCAGGGAATGTGAAACACAAAATCAATTATATTTTAAATGGCTAAATCGTCGAGCCTAAAATTTGACTTAAGGATATTCGGGCGTTAATTAATCATCGCTGGGAGCCGTGGTGACCCAGTGAGTTAGGCAGGTGCTTACCACTGTTCAATTCCGGTGTTAACTGAAAAAGTACCTGGGTAATTTTCAAAGAATTTTCCACTTGTCACGCCGGACGGTGGTATTGTCAAGCAATATATAGCATCCTATCGTTCGGATGGGTCGCAAACCGAGGTCCCATGACGGTTAGAATTCAATTAGGAGTAAGCGCAACATTTCGTTCAAAACCCACTGCATACTATGCCCGTCTTAATTAGTCCGGTTGGTGCAGACAAATATTTTAGTTTATGGTCATCTTCGCTTACATATTAGATTCCCTGTACATCTTCCATTCATCTCCACTCATAGGAATATATCTGCACTAATATAAAGCAGTGATGATTAATCGGCGATGATATTATTATATTAATCATGATTATTTGTATACAATGAGTCATGTTATGATGATTTAGTTATAATTATTAAAGGGAAGACATGGATCATGGGTCTGGGTATTCACCGCGCATGGTGACGGGTACTTGCTGTCAGATGCGACAAAACAGGGCCAGGATGTTCTCGCCTATTGAGGTTGTATCGCTTTGTAGGGATCGGCGTAATGCGTTATCCACGGGACTTCGTTGGGGACGATGTTTCGGCGTGATTGGAAAACCTGCCTTTTCACTGGATGCTTAAAATACACCAGTAAGAACATGACACGGGAGTAAACCTTGTCAGATGTTAACCGAAATTGATTTGATAAAAATATCTAAATAGTTAATATAAAAGGTCCTTTCCAAGGGTGCAGATCTGAGTACCAGTAAGAAGAGGGTGGTGAGTATTACCCGTGGTGGCGTGAAATGAAACTTTTGAAAATTCGTGGTGTCAATGGTGAATTTGGAGTAAGAGGGGAGTTAATGGTACACGTCTTTGTTAGGGCATCATATTTCAAACAGACACGCACACCCTCCTACCCACACGCAACGGGCCTGAAATTGATGATAATCAGATTTCACCGGGCCGTAAGCCGATGGGATAATTAAAGGAGCAAGAATAAACAGCTAGAGATGAACGACATAATTATTTCCAAAGGCTAGTTGATTTGGTTATAATAATCGATGTAATATCATAAACATCAGATATATTTCATTAAGAGGATGTTCCCTGTCTCTATGATGTTATTATTAACGTCAATATATCTTTTAATTATCACTTACTAGTCGCCATCAGCTTATCTTATTAAAAGTTTATATATCCTCCATATTCCCGATACGCTAACCCGTACGTAAGTACATGTTGATCGATCCTTTAGTATTCGTCAATTAGTCGTAAAGTGATATCTTCTACACGATCGACAATATATGTGACGAAGCGTGCTACCACCAAGGCTAGACACTTTGTACTTTAAAGGCCGAACCTCACTGCCAGACGTAAATTGAATTAGCTCTTTCCGCGGACTATCTTATAGGTGGTGGCATTATAAAGACCAAGAATTACTTCAATGAAATTCAGAGTCAATTGGGCGGTAACTCATTCGCAGACGATTCGTTTCCCATTAAGCCCGGTATTAGTCGATCCAGTGTTCCGTCGTCCAAAGTTCCGTGTAATAGAAATGATCGCAGTTTAAACTATTCATATTTACGAATTACAAAGACGAGTGAATAAAATTGCAGTCCTTTGGACACACGATCTGATAAGACAATTAAGTTTCGAACCACGCAAACTGTGTTCGATCCACATATTATACTTCATCGGCTGATAATATAGTCCACACCGGGATCAAATGCAGAAATTGCAGGTTAGTACGGATGCTGATAAGTACCCCTCCGCTCCTTTTCGCCTTCGTGTTAACTAAGTGCTCCTATTTACCGTAATGTCTCTACGCCACCGCTGCTTCGCTTCCCCGTCAGTTACCAACGCAGACGCAAGACATTGGGTTACATCTTACCTTTCTGTTCACGTCTTGGCTTCGATTAGGCAAAAAAAGTGATTTCTCGTTGTTTTCCGGCCTGTAGCGATGGAGCGCGGTTCTCCCCCTACTTTTGTTGCAGTTTTTAGCCTCCCCGTTCAAATTAACGCCAGAGTAAAAGGGATGTGCATATCGGCTTCCTTGAGTTAGTGAACCAGTTATAAACAAAGGGCAATGCAGCGGGGTTTGACGTTCTGGCTTTAAACAAAATTAAATGATATTTTGAAATGAAATGAGCTAAATGACGAGAAAACGCCGTAGAGTGTGGAGAGATAAATTCTGCCCGAGTAGCGGCACTATGGCCTACTCTCACATCGAATTTCAAATGTCAATGGACCTAATGTATGCAGGGGTTCTCGGTTTTTTCGTCCCATTTTAATGACAGGCAGCTATTCTTGTCAGAACCTCCCGTCCTGCACCAAAATATAAGAAATGTAGTACATATATATATATATTTAAAGTAAACATCTTTGTGGGTTGAAAACTCATTGATTCCAGTAAACACAAAATGAAAACACGTACGTAATACATCTAAAAATATACTTTTAACCTTTTCTTTTATTTAATCACCCACATTCTCAAATGGTGGTTATCGAAACTGCTAGGAACTCAATGTCATTCCACCACCAATGCTACATCGTAAGTAGATCTCATTCTTGATAATGGATGTGAAATGGAAATTATGAATGACGCATACAACATAATGTATATAAAGTAACTGCCTAACTAATTTTAAGTTAAAGATGAATTTCTACTTTCATCAAGAATAAAACAAAATTAAATTTAGAAATACTTAGACTTTTGTTATGGTTGAAAATTCTATGATTAACATAATACACTTTCGACTTATTTTCATTTGTTGAAAATAAAAATATCTCCTTTTTTTTAGAAATCATTTCGTGGATTTAACCTCACCATTGAAAGATACTAGCTTACTACCTTGGCGGTGCCGGATTCGACCCCGTTGTTGGCCGGGATCTTCGGATGTGGTTTTACGTTTTGAAGTGATGCAAAACGCAGAGCCTGGGAACAGGAAGACAGAAAGAGAAAGGGGCTTTAGAGTCCACTCGACACAAACTAGGAAATTTCGGGACTAAAACATGGTTTAAATTAATTTCAATAATTCGCTTGCGCTGTGGGGGGAAACGGAGAAAACCTACGGGGATGGACAGGCGACCCTACTTATTGTCATGTCTGGAAACAGAAACCACACCAGTTGGCTCAATGGCAGACCTTATGATACAGCGCACAGGTGCTAACTATTTGTAAGGAACAGTGTCTGGCCGTGCAGATGAGATCGTGTGCACATTAGCATGTACGTAAAAGAAATCTTGACGGTTACAATTCGATCAAAGGTAGGCTACAAATCGACATCACTCTTACCACTCTACATTGGTGTATGTCCTGTTGGTGCAAAAAATTTCATTTTGTTAAAAACCGAAAGCGATGACTGTATCTTTAAAGTTTTATCATTACGAATAATGCAGCCGAAAATTGGACGGAGTCTTGCAGTGCCACTCGACATTGATTAAATTATTTAGTGAATATTTTGAACGACCTACCATAGATTCTGGTGTAGAATTGAATCAAGACAGAAAAGTGCATTGAGCTGGGAACTGATGCGATTATCACGAAAAGTGCCACTGTTCCTGGAAACATATTTCTTTTAACTCTATTTGGGTTCCTTGTCATATTTATAACACAATTGTTATTCCCAATATTACAATATATGGCACGGGAATACTTGTAAAGCTTACGTCATGGGACAGTAAAATTTGTAATGAATCCCGTTTCCGCTTACGTCTAAATCTGATTTCAAATATTTTTTAATCGCTAATCTGTACAAAGTACACCTGAAATGCCATATTCAATTATTGGGCTTACCTGACAAAATATTATACTATTTTGGATGAGGATTACAGATTTTGGTACATATTATGACAATCTATACAACAAAATCGAAAACAGGCTTCTGTGTGTTAAAGATTATAATGAGTAGTTGAAATGGGGTTAAACGTCCCAATTTTCTGCACCACTAGTGTGTTATAACTAATAATGGTATGGCATGTCAACGGTTCTTTTATGTGCATGCCAATGTGTACACGGAATCTTTGTTTTTCGTCCCATCTGAAAGACTATACACTGTATTGGGAGGCCTGCATCTTTAGTTACAAGCAATGGACTTTAATTACCGTTTAACTGAATTGGTTGCTATTAACTAGTTGCTAGGTATTAGCTATAAAAGGAAGATATCTATTAGGCCCATCTTAAACTTGCTATACATCTAATACAGTGTTTATTCCATCTAAGAGTTATATCCAGAGAACTTTAGCTTTTACAATTGACCCACACAACACGAATTAGATGACTTAGATTAACATGTCATACTTTTATTTTAATAACTCATTTATGCTCAGAAGACTTGGTCATTAACTGTGGAAGAAAACCACAAAAACACGTTGCATGGCAAGTAATCCCATTGCATTTGACGTACACTTGCAGCGTCAACAGATTATGTCACTTAACGTATCTTTGACAGATTGATCCAAATATTTTCTTTAGAATGTATAAGAAACAAAAGTCAGCCACCGTATGCATATTTTAGGTTAAAACAGAATAAATTTGTTTATAGTTACTTGGCCAAAACATACGTCAGTGAGTCAAATGCTCTTTGTGTTTTTTTGTGGACTAAAATATTATCTTAACCTAGAACTCAGAATATTCGCGTAATTTTCAAATCTGAATTCTATGCGAACTCTGCAAGGTATTCAAAAAATTACCATTATCACACTAATGAATCGGTCGATATTCAGATCATTAAATTTTAAACGCAATAAACTAAATACTTCGCAACTGAATAGGACGCCATTTTGTTTTAGGCGCATGCCTCTTTCCGACTACAGGCCAGACACCCTTAAATCTTTACTATTCCTCCGTCGATATTTATTTAATGTAATTTAAGACAAGTTGTCATAATTATTTCATTTTATCAAAAGTTCCCGAAAATTATACACAAACTTTATCTTTTGCATTGCTTTAGGTATTTTAAAGAGTTATATAAACCTTGCAATGTTCTGTGTTCGTTTAAATACGGGATCCCATATTCACGTCATGCTGTTAACAGAATTAAGTCACCCAAATATGACTTCATTATTCATTTTAAATACGACACGGTGTTTTTTTATGTCCTAACTGTTCTAGCTTGATTACTGAGTACGGTTTCAGAAGATGAAGCCAGTTCTGACTGTTATAATTA
Source organism: Patella caerulea (assembly GCA_036850965.1). NCBI lineage: Eukaryota > Metazoa > Mollusca > Gastropoda > Patellidae > Patella > Patella caerulea. The sequence goes on along the minus strand of JAZGQO010000007.1, from coordinate 49,917,969 downwards.
GGCCACCAAAATGTGCCATTGAATAGTTACCGAGTAATGGATTCAAACTGTTGCAAATACCGAAATGTTGGGGAGAGAGAGAGAAATGGGGTTTAACGTCCACTCGACACAAACTAGGTCATTTTGAGACTAACGTATGGTTTAATTCTATTTCAATAATTCGCTTGCCCGTAAGAACTTTAGCAGTGGGAGGAAACCGGAGTGCCCGGATTTAAAGGGTCAATCCGATAACTTTTTGGGGAATAAAACTGCTTAATTTTGTGTTAAAATACTTTAAAATCCATAAACTAAGGCCCACCTACTAACCCGATATTTGTGATACGCTGGTAAATCATTTAAACCTGACAGTCTTCATCTGGAAATGGAGACCGTTGTATTATACAGTATCTGGATAAAACCAGACTTTTTTCTATAAAAATAATATCTAGGTGAAATTTACCTTTTGTTATCAAGACCTCTCAAGAAATGTTAATCGGTTATCAGGTCACCCAATGAAAAAATTGACCCGAAATCTTAAAAGGGTTGCGTGTCCAGATAAGCAGTGTTGACGTACACGCCCAAACGACTCAATATTTTGAGCTGAAATTTTGAGACAAGGTAAATACACCATGACACTATATTTTGATCCATAAATTTCATAAATACTCGGATTTTAATTTTTGAGACTCTGTTCTTATCGGGATTGTCCCTTTAAAAGAAATGTGTAAATAGTTTTGGTTGGGTAGACCCAAAATATCTCAACACGGATTGCATTTACATTGCGCAATAGCCGATTACATTTGCAACTATTCTTTGGACCATTTAATGTATTAGCAGTTGCGCCGGATGAGTGGGTATGAACACTGGGGGTATAAGGCATGGTGATATCGAACAAATGAGCATCCGACTTATGTTTCCGATTCATTGTGATCCACTTCCTGTAAATGCTGTTTTAATGGTGCTTGACCGAGTGACTTTATCTGTCATCTTATGAGTTAATGATCCCACCATTTCCCCGTGGAGAAACATTATCTAAATCTGCCAGTTGTAGATCTACCCTTTCGCTTCAAATGTTATATAAATTATGTATTAGGCATGTATGCACATGACACGCCCATAAGCAACCTTCCATACCATCGGGAAGCCATGGTATTGTATACCATCGGGTAGCCATGGTATTGTTTAACGTTAAAATTGATAATTGGGAGGTTGTTTATTTTAGTAGCAATAGTTCATGACAATCTATACTGTCGTGTTGCGGTGGAGTGAAGGGACGGAACGGGCGGGGGGGGGGGCGTTAAATCTAAAACCGTTCGATCCTTTACTTGTACTTGATCCGAAGTAAGATCACCTTATCAATTTTTAAAGTCGGCATATGTTAACCCAATTATTTAAATTTTGTGGACGTTACATATTTTTCTATTACTGTGTTTAAAAAAGGCTGTATACTACTCAAAACGTTTCAGCTACACAACATATAATTTCTAAAAGATATTTTACTGCCCATGATAAAACATATCCTCTTACACTTAATCGATTCTTCTAAGGTAGGCTATGTAGATATCGGTTTAATCAGACGTATGATGTCGTGCATTATCGATAAAAAAAATTAGAGATAATCGCAAGAGAGACAATACGTCCATAATTATGTACAGTGGGCTGTTCTCCACTAACTCGTCTTTAGACCGCCATTGTTTAAACAATATGGAAGCGTATAGGGGTCAGTAGCGCCATAGATATGGAAGCATATTTAAAGGGGCCAATGGCGCGATATATACCGCAATATTAAAATGGTAATTATATGTCAACAAATTGTGATCGTGCTTGTGATTTAATGTCTGAAAAGACATTTATTTCCAAAATAACAGCAGAATATGGCGACGATGTCTGGGCAAAATGTCTCTCATACAGCGCCTTGCATGATATACGCCCGTCACTAGTCTAATTAGTGTAGCAAATAAGTAGGGCGTTACTACCCATTTCATTTCTAAATTCCCGAATTAGCCACTGATTTAATATCGCTATAATAATATATATCGTGATAAAACCATATCTAGATAAGTATTCTACCGTATGTCGTGAAGCAATCTCTATTATTACTATTTCCGATAATCTTCAATCATCCATCCCTGTTCAATTTAAATTACAAGAATCCCGTTTCCGCTCGAAAAGTGCCATTGTTGTTTTTTCTTTGTGATGATCAAATACATATACCATAAACAAAAAAAGAGTCTATAACTAATATAGTAAAAGAACAAAAGACTCGGTTAACTCACGAAGGAAACATGTGACTGTATGCTGGTTGTGGAATGCCAATTCCGGATATTGAAGATGTACATGTATGAAATACTATCTCAAAATCAACGCCATGAGTAAAAGAATAAAACATATTTCCTGTAACATCGACAGATTATTTAATGATTACAAAATGAATGTACACCGTTAAATGACAAAGGTGGTAGCAGTTTTATTTCAAGTAGTTAGTAATTAAAAAGTACGAAGGATATGTAAAGCCAACCGCTTCAAATCAGCAACAAATTGAAATAGATTAAGCCATGTGGGTACAGATTCATCATTCAAAAGTAACAAAAGAAGCCGGGCGCACAGTCATTCAAATCACGAACAAAGAGTAACAAATAATTAAGCATGGAACAAAACAGCGTTACCAAGATTCATTGTTTGCAATGTACTGCGCGCTCACATCAAGACGAGCACGTCATTCATCCAGTTAGAAATAACTTATTTAACGCATTGATTCTGGGACTAACATATTGTACCACCACCAAATTACAACCTGCCTATTTCAGTTTTATACGTCATTCATCCAGTTAGAAATAACTTATTTAACGCATTGATTCTGGGACTAACATATTGTACCACCACCAAATTACAACCTGCCTATTTCAGTTTTATCTTTTGATGACATTGACTTAATTGATGATGTCTGAAGAAGTAAAACAATAAGACGTTCAGGGAGTAATATGTCCTTGAGACAACTATAAGATCTAACGTTGGATGAAAACGTGTGAGCCTAATATAGGCAATATAAATAGGTTGACAGACGGGACAATATAGGCACACTCTTGCCCGCCAAAGGCATTTTCCAACACATATCAAATATTCTGTTTAGCTTTGTAACTCTTACGTTTATCATCCTTTATGTCTGAAAGATTCCCAGCAGACCAGCAAATCAATCTTATTTCATTTTGTGTTTGGCTTTTAGCTTTTCAGGTTTTATAAGAATAAATGCGCTAGCCCAAATAAGGCGTTTCTAAAAAAAAAGATGAGGAATTGGAGAAAGATATGGTGTGCAATGTCAACCTAACATAAAGTCTGGTGGCTTTGGGACTAACATAGGCTGTGGTTTTATTTCTATAACATGTTAGCACTGCAAAATTTCACACACAAAGACTCCATATGATGCATCCTGTCGTCATTAGCTCAGTTGGTGCAAAACAAAACCAGTTAAGATCAGTTCATTTCACCGGTCACGGGTTTACAATACATGTACAATGATACACGATGATGAAATAAAACATAGAAAATTGCTTTAACCATGATAGTTTTACCGGTAGCTAAGTCTCTAACTCAATATCATCCAACGTCTTCGGCATTCAAAACACGAATTATTTGTCAATTTAAATCAACCCTGATGCTGTCATTTTACCGGGAAAAGATGGGAATATGATATCCAATATTTAAGACAAAATAAACATTTTACCATTGGTACCATTATGCGTTTCAGGCCCATTTTTAAAAGCACCTGAAGGACGAGACTACATATTCTTTTCTGGAGAGCATGCTATGTAGTTTGGAATATCCAGACACTCGAAATAGCCACACGATTTAAACTTCTGGCGTATTTGGTCGAACATAACTTTGAAATTAGAATACAAACGAAAACGATTGAATGTAAATCAGTTTGTATACATTCATATTACATTATCATATGCATTTTTGGCAATTTTTAGGTCTCAAATATTAGCGATTTAACTCCTTTAAGAGTATCATGATACGTTATATTTTATTGAAAATGTAAGATATTATATTATCATTCTAAAACTAAGACTGTATGTTCGTGATAGTTTATAATTCATGATATAAACTTTTATCACGACAAATAACTAAGACTGTATATGTTAGTAATTGTTTATCATTCATTATATAAATTTTTATACCGACGAAAAGTTAAGACCACATGTCGGCGATAGCTAAGAATGTATATCTTGCTGATAGTTTATACTATTCACTATAATACAAACATTGGCAACGAAACATCAAGATTGAATTATAGAAACTTTTATAACGATGAAAAGCTAAGACTTATTATATAAACAGCTACAATTAATTATTTATAATAAAAGCATTATGTGCCACTACGACATTTTTATTTGGTCCTGATTGACATTTTGATCCGGTGGGAATCTAATGGAGAAAAAAAAAATGTATCTGAAAAGCGTGGTCGGACTATCGGATGCTGATACTTATCTAGTCTATCATCATTCTTGTCCTATATATCCGTTACCACGGATATCAACTCCAAATCTCTCAGGAGGCGTTCGACTCAGTTAAGTCGCCCATATATTGATTATGGTCTTGCTAATCGCGGACAATGTCATTTATTGTCAATAGCGCCCAAAGTATTGGAATGACTGACTGATAAGGGAGGATATATTATAGATATGAATGTCCGACATATTATTTCCAAAAATTTAATTAATATCATAAATTAAAGACAGAAATCTGGATAATTACCATTTTGACAAAGCGACGTAATGCCGATTAGGAGGAACGAAAGTTTACATTGGATATTAATAAAACTCACATACAAAAATAAACGTATATGATACTGTGCTAAAGACTGGATAATAACATTTGTATGGAAGCTTTGTTGTCTGGATCATAATGGGGGCATACCAGTATCTTTTCGTCAGATTAAATGAAGAACCCGATCCAGATTGCGATAAAGTATTTATCGCTTGTCCAGCCACAAAATGAAATGGGGTTTAACGTCCTAATGTTCTGATCCGAATGGACTAATTAAGACTGGCATTCACCATGCAGTGTGCTACAAGGGGAATTTTGTCCTGCCAAGGGATCTTTTATGGGCATGCCTCTGTTTTTTGTCACATCCAAACGACTGGACAACTGTCCTTGTCAAGCAAGCCCTCCCTTCTGTACCACTGACAGGAGGAAACAACGTCGGAAAATCCCGATGAACTTTCTGGGCCAATGCAGGGACGAACACGCAATCTCCAGAGCGAGCCAGCGTTTAATCCAGTCACAGTAGCGTTACCGTTGCTGTCAATTTATAATTATAATATTTAAGCTAGACGTACAAGGGTATTTTTTTAGCTTTATAAAGCAAGGAGCAGCTACCAGACAATGACTAATGCTGTGCGCTTATAAAGAACAAACAATCTGCAAGCGACATTCCAGGAGATTTTCCCGCGTATTAGTTCAAAATGGCGGCGAAAAAGATGAAAATCTAGTAAACGTGGGCTAACATTTTGTAAGCTCACATCACACCTTTTCTGAAATAATCCGCGAAGGATGTCATTCAGGTGACTCACTCTGTCTAGATATACGATAATATACCTACCTATCACCCGATTTTACCTTATTGTATTGCAATCAGCGTTCGGGTAAAATTTCCCTCATAGCACACTGTACGGCGAATGCCCAGTTCGGAGCAGAACAGCAGGACGTTAAACCTCATTTCATTTCGACTTTCGGGTATAACGCCCGCCCCACCGACTTTTAATACACACGACCGTCATGTCTGTTATTTGATACTATATGAAAACAAAGATTTTTAATTTCTTGAAGAAAGTAATATTGCTCCTTTAAATATTAAAAAAAAATAATTATAGCCTTTCTGTGTCTTGCGGGCAGCTGAGATATCATTTATATTGAAGTATCGCTGTCTGTCTGACTCCGATAACACTTGTACGTAACACTGAGAGACGCTTTAAACTAGGCGCTTACTCAATCATAATAAAACACGGCTTTATCAATACAAGGCGATCAATGTGTATTCCATCGTTTCTGAAACTAATTTGAAAATCAGTTTACAATTGTCACAAATTAAATCGCAATCCAGTCAAGATAAACACAATTCAACATTCTGTGAAAGCCAGGAAGTGATGGAATTGTTAAAAAGTCAATAAAATGGAATTGATGTAACGTTTCTAAGTTAACATGTCGGTATCGAAAACTTTATTTCACCTCTTTGCCCCAAGAACAATCTTTTGAACGAGATATCCCGATGTAATTTGAATGGAAAGAATAGAGGGCGAGCTAATTCGGTTGGCCAATATGAACGTTAGATTCCAGTGACGCACAGAGTTATATGTGTAAACATCGTGGACATGCTAACAGAAATAATTGAATATTATCAGGGGACCACAAGCGGATCAGTAAAAAGATAGAAGGTACGATTTTAGTAGAAATAACTCCCACCACTACTTTACAAACTGAAATAAAATAGGAATAAAAGTCAGAGTTAGTAGTATTAATTTCTCCAACGCCATAGCAGACACTGATGAATTAAGTAATGTGGAGTAGATGACTGGTGGCTTCGATTTCTGAGATCCAAGAGGTGATGGGGTGTTACCGTAAACTATGTTAGATGAGTACCAAAGACACGACAAACTGGTAGATCTGTGAAGCCATTGGGGGGAAAACAGAAATACCAAAAGAATAGTACCAACAGTCCCATTCTACACACAGAGAACTATTATAATTATCGATAGAGTAAGCTTAGATAGCAGCAGATCCTGGTATCGGTGTTTGATGAAGGTGGAGTGCTCTCCGCTGAACTTAAGTCGAAAGACAACGTCGATACCATATTTACTACTGTATGTTCCAGGTGATACTCCAACCCGAAAAATACTTGCCATGCCTTTATTTTTTGATAAAAATTGCTAAAACTTTGTGACATACCTGGATTTGTCACCCCTTTGATTTCTCCCATTAAAATAAATGACTAGAGGTCCGATAAAATCCAGTATTCTCTTGTAAATTTCATATGATTTTGACAGGTCAACTTTCTCAGAACATAAACATTACGGTTAGAAATGACTAATGTAGGAGAATTCGCCCATTTGTTTCGGGACAATAATATTTATTAGGGTTTCACACTCTGAAGGTTGTGTTGTGTGAAACGATATTGTTTTTGTTCAGATTGATATGTTTTTTCTGTTTCCACCTTGCTTATTTCGCATAAAAATTCGCACTGGATAATATGGAGTGACTTAAAGATTAAAGCTATTTTGAAAAGTCGGCACATGTCATAACCATGCAACTCGCCAAAATAAGAAAATTTGTGTAAAAGGTTAGCCCTTAAAATGGATAATCGAGAATATTTTTATAATCGGAAAAATGGTACAATGGAAATCGAGACAGCGCTTTTCTTAACAAAACTCCCATCATTTATAGCTTCGCTCAAAATTATGTCATTCGACTGAAGTGTCAATATATTCCTTTTTCATTATCTATTTTCAAACTAGCTTATATCGATATCAAAAACTTGCATCCCTCGGACGGACGACAATTAAATATTTAAGTTAGTGGGGCAATCAACCGTCCGTAAAGGAGTTATATATTCTACTCGACCGAAACATCCATCTATACACCCAATTAGGGTGAAACGACTTAAAGCAAACACAGCACCCCTTGAAGCTCGTCCAGATAACTAGGCCAAACATGGCTGTTTCCAGTAGTACGATATCAACAAACCACAGTTTTTCAAGGGAGAAAGGCTATAAAGCTTGATCCAAACTTAGTTCTCATAAGACAGAAAGCAATGGGAGGACCATGCCAGGTATTTCCCGAAGTTTTAGCCATTTTAATTAAAATTTGAAGAAATTGCAAGCAATTTTCGTGTTGTAGTATTACCTGGAACAGACAGTAATAAAATGACAAATGTCCACTTAGCACAAATTAAGTGATTTCGAGCGTCAGGTATGATGTAATTTTATTTCAGTAATTTCTAATACATAGGATGTCTTTAGCAATGAGAGGAATCAAAAGGACCCGCAAGTTTACAGGCAACCCTACCCCCTGTCGCGTAAAAAACGTCACGTAACTAAGTATGAGAACTTAAGATCTAAATCATATGAGCTAGAACACCCAACCATCTTACATAAAATATAAAAAGATACGTATTATAGTTCTGATTTTGACAAGTAATTAAACGTTTAAAAAACAAAAACCTCAAAGAAAATACATCAGTAAATCAGTTTGCATGATAAAGCTGCAGAAGCAGTAATTGTAGTTAATAGAATTGCGTCCTGTGTATTTCAAATTCAATTACTAAATATCACTGAAACAATTTTATAATAAAAATAGCTTGTTAGGGTTGTGGTGGAAAGGTATCAGGGCGAATGTAAATAATACTTCAACCAGAGAAAACACTACAACATTGTATATAAATAGATATCCTATGTATTGGGGAATCAAATTAATATTTGACAGATGAGCTTCCTTTCAAGTCTCGTGTCGTGCACCAGGAGCTGACCCAAACCGGGTACAAAGTCGACAACACGACTCATCAGATAAAGAGTTCAGTAAGGGTATAGACGAGCCAGGATGCGATTCTTTACATACGAGACAGTTCCGGTAACCATATCTACGTCAATTTGAGGTTTCAGCGACTCCAATTTTCTATAGAATCACGCCATCCTTTTTTTTATACAGGCCATACGCTACCATTATTTTCTTGTCATTTTGACTGACTCTAATTTTCCCCTAGGTTGCTTTAAGTGCTTTTTACCACAGATGGCGCAGCATACGATAGCGTCTGTTTCAAACTCATGTTTAATTTTCACCATGAAAAGCGAAATCCAACGTACAACTCAACGAATGCGACATTTTCCGCCGCAAAGTCATGAATAATCACAAAATGTTGACCCAAATCTTCTTGGCAATTTTTATCCCGCAAAATCAAGAAAACTTGACACCCAATGGCGGATTAGAGAAATGAAGAAGGAACTAAATGAGGGGGAATAATAATGGGCGAGTATAGCTGGATGAGGAAAGTGGTGCAGCCGTAAAATCACTAGTGTTTGGAATTTTCAATTGTGCGAAACCCGAGTGGGTGGTGAGGAGACCGGAAGAGCCGAAAAAAACCCACAAGGTAGGATATGCAACCAGACTCCTTGTTACGCACAAGATTTGGATCGAAACCACGTCACTTAACTCAATGACAGACCGCGTGATCTAAAGCGCACACTTTAGCATACTCGATCATCCAACTTTTGAAAACATAAAGTGTTTTATTCAAATAAGTGGACAATCGGCGGTTGAAAATATTTATGAACGAAATTGAAATGTAAAATTGAAATTGAAAAAAAAAGCAACAATAACTAAGAAACAAAACAATCATGACTATTTAATGAAATAAATAAATTATAACTAAGAAATAGAATAATAAACTATGCGAACTATTTGCAAGGCTGAAGTTGGGTAAACAATTAAATTTGATCGTTTACAGTTTTTGGATAATTTTTTAAATGAGAACATAATATGATGTAGGAATCTCTCGCATAATTGGTAAGCCGATAACCCATTTTGAAACGTTTGATTGGTGTCATTGACAGTATGTAGTGGTTTTATGTGAGTGATGTTTCCGGAATGTTTCAAGGGAATTGCTCCTTGGTGGGCCAACAAAATATATTGTAAGGCCTCGTATGATTATGAGAAGTGATTTCAACTGTCCTAGAGAAGGGGCCATACCCTGATTTGCAATCGCAATCCAAGTGATAATTTCCCCCTTTGTTTATCTGTGTCTTAACTCGCCGGATCTTGATGTCAGCGTTGAAGCTACTGTAGAAAGTGTCTATTCAAATGTATCCATTTGCGTAGCTCAGTCCCATGAGTTTTTCAACCTTATTGTCCAAAAAAGTTGTAAGGATTTCAATAAATAAATAATAATGGATACATCCAATTAATATTGGTTTATTGATTTAAAATTCTATGCATTGACGGATGTGGGAATACACCTCCTTCAGCCTGTCTTCACTAGCATTGTCTTAGGTATCAGAAGTTCAATTATTACTATTTTATTATTTATGAATCAATCATAGTCTTAGCAAAGCAAACGTTTAGAAACACTTCATTCCAGTATTAAAGAAGCTCCAGGAATAATGCTTGTAAAGATTTTGAGTAACTTGAATTGAGAATATAAAACAGGGTCACCGGGTACTAACCAGTCTAATGCTGTAAATACAAAATTGTTAGCTCCGTGTGATGTCCTCAAAGGAGAAGTCATATTAGTTTCTAGAAAGAGTAAGAATTTCATCAGTGTTGTTTAACCTATGGGTATCCTAGGTAGTTGCCCGGGGCTCCACGAGCAAAACAGCATCATGCTATTCTATTTATGCTGTCAAATAAATAGATACTATACCATAAATATTTGTTGAAATTTAATAAAATGCTGTTTAACGTCCTGATGTTCTGCCCCGAACTGGGCTAATGAAGATGAGTACTACGACCTACTCTTATATCGAATTCCAACTGTCAAGAGATATTTTACGTGCAAGCCAATTTGTACACAGGACCCCTGTCCTCCATCACTAACAAGGGGGGGGGGGGGATCACGCCGGAAAATCTGGATGAACTTTCTCAATGCAGGGATCGAACAACCAACCTCCAAGCTAGCGTAATGCTCTGGCTCGCTAGCCTGGAGGTCGGGTTTTCGATCCCTGCATTAGCCAAGAAAGTTAATCTCGATTTGGCCACAGCGCCGCTACCCGGGCAAAATTCCCTGTATGGCGTATGCCCGTCTTCCATTAGTCCAGGTTAGGTGCAGAAGAAGAGTAGGACGCTAAACCCGATTTCATTTCATTTCTGATTGTGGTTGTACTGATGCACTACTATCTTTTGTAAATGACGCCATTGTGATATTAGGTCCTGGACGTCTGAATTCTGGAGATCTAAACACATAGTTCCTAACATACCATGAGATCAGTGCCAGACTGGGCCCACCTGTCCTTTTCATGCCCTCCTTTCTGCAACTCTGACAATGCGAAACCACGCCGAAAAAAACAAATAAACTCCCCTAGCAAACGCGGGCATCGAGCACGCGACTTCAACATTTGTGCACATGGTAAATTAACCCTTGTCGGTGCACGTGGGGTCTCCGTGGACCCCATGCACATGTTTTATAGTGTTTTGTAATAACTACTGGGCACTGCTTTCTGAAATTTAGTAACTTTGTCTCTAATATATTTTTAAACATAGCGAATAGATCGGTATTCATCTGCTTCCCACATGAAGAGTTATGTTACATGCCAAACAGGCCCAACGCTTGTGGGGCACAAGGGGTCCAATCGGACCCCAAACTTACAACTCGCAGTAGGAATTTTGCTAATGTGTTTGCTGCCTGATACCATATTGCGTATGCCAGACTATTCTCTCTTTCAACATCTGCATGTTACAAATACCAAAAATTAAATGATGAATTCCAAAAATTCTATGGTTTTTGTATCAAGCGTGAATCACCATTTAACCTCGTTATAACATAGTACACAAAATAGCAATTTTGTGAGTATTATTAAATCTGTTCAAAATATCACTTAAATGTTTTTGTGTAATAATTTAGTTGTTTTTCAGTTGTCAAATATAAATGCAAATAAAAACTTAACCGCTGCTTTTAAATTCAAATACATCTGTATGTAAAAACTTTGAATTACAACTGGGGTCCATACGGACCCCTTGTTACCTGCTATGTGATTCTCACCACGTGCACCCACAAGGGTTAAACACAGTTATACTATATGGCAGTATCCCTTTAATTTCAGAAAAAAAATCACTTTATTCTGCAATGTTGCGGCTTTCGTTAAATGTGAAATTTAAACGCGAACAAGTTTAACTTCTTGTACATAAACTAATTCACAATAAACTCTTTTAAGCATGCAATTTGTATCGATATTGGAAACTAGTTGTTTTTAAAAGACTAAATCACATCGATTTGTGATACTCGAGATAACATTAAGTAGCCTTAAGTCAATATTCTAAAAAAAAAGTGCTTCAAAAAATGTTGCAGATTATTTGTTTTAAACAGTATTTTTGTTTTTTAATATCAACTGTATACTGAAATAAGGAAATGATGATTAAATTATTTGTTCTAAAAAGTATAAGTGATTACACGTCACATGTATGTCATGGATTAGGTTCAAAACAAATCATTGGATTATCGCTTACGTGAAATATTCACATTACAAAAAAAAACAAAAAAAAAACAATTGCCCGGGGTAAATGAAAACTTTTAATAATTTGAATGGGTTTTACCAAAAACAAATGAAGTATTGTAGTGTATATGAGAGTAACCTGCCCAAAACCAACAGCATTTAACTTTTAAAAGATACAATACATATTCTTCAGAATAATGAAAGCCGCGGTGTTTTGCTGGCCTGGAAGTCGTGGGGCCATTCCCAATGTTGGCCGAGGAGGGTCCACGGGATTATCCGACGTAGTGTTCCTTGCGCATGCACCGCCATGTTATATACGGATGGACCTGGGGTTTTTCTTCCCTTCAGGCTGCAGTCGCAACATTTGGCTGGATGATCGAGCATTTGGCTGGATGACTGAATAATTGTTTGTAATTTAGGTAATGGATTTGGTCGTTAAATGGCGAATAACGTGACTGTTGTTTTATTTTCCATTTCAAAGATTATTATTAAGATAAAGTTCGTAAGAAAATCGGAAGTAAGATTTATATATAAATTGATTATTAATCCTTAATTTCAAGGTAAATTTCCGTGTTGTTTTCTTGGTATCTAGCCAATGTTGCTAGCGATAATGTTATGTGGTGTGCTTGCGTAGAAAAAGATGATTCGAATCAATAACAAAGATCTTAACAATGGGATTATTTACCAAGAACAAAAGGTCTTTTAGACATAAATAACATCGGGCCTTTTAAGATAATTTCCGGAACTTGAAAATACATCTCGGTATAAAGAAAATTTTAAAATGTATAAAAACAATTGGCTTTAAAGATTTATAAAATACAAAGAACTCATAGCAGATATTTCGAGAATATTATCGAACCCCTGTACGTCCACCCACCTTCGTTAGCCCCGTTGGTGCCGAAAAAGTAGACCGTGAAACCCCATTTCATTTCCGTCATCCACAATATGTTGTGAACACTCTATAAACTTTTAGAATTCTTTGAACGCTCTATTGACCGGGGATTGGATGACCGAATGGTTAGCACGTGCGCGCTGTATCATAAAGCCTTTCATTAAGTCAACTGGCGTTGTTTCGATTCCCCGATTGTGCGTGACAAGGAAGTAGAGTCCCCTGTCTAACCTCTTGGGTTTTCTCCCGGTCGTCCGGTTTCCTCCAATTGTTACGATAATAAACAAAGTCTCGACAATCCACTTTTACGGTTTATCATGAAAAGCTGCTGAATTGCAGATATGATTCAGATCTGTTTAAAATCGTACCCATACGATCGCATCAAGAGTTGAATATGATGTATGATCTTGTCATGTCAATAAATGTCTCATTAATATAGTAAATATAAAATTCAAGGCCTAAAGAAAGACCTGCAATTGGTAGATTTAGTTCTTGCGCATAATGTATGTTTAATGATATGCAAATCATGTTGCAATACGAGTTAATGAACACACACTAGATTACGATAACGACAGAACAATGATTAACACCTGGTTGATTAACCATCATTGGAAAGATTAAAATATAAATATATCCTATTTGGAAGTGAAGACTTACGCTTGCCTCAGGGAATATAAAGATGTTCACTGACTACCCTGGAAACAGTCATCCAAAATAATGCATGTAACACTTTTGAAATAGCTGAGAGACTGCAACTGTCAGTCGTTCATTCTACAATCAATGAATGTGGAAGAATCGTATAGGACCCCCTAAATTTAGTAATATCACACCTTTCTCTCACCTGGGACGTTATTTCTACAATAAACATATTGCTGGGCCATAAATTACTCGAGAATTGATAATGTCTGACGAAAGATGTATGCCCATTTAAAGTTTGCATTGGTTTCTATTGATTGTACACTGTTATCAGTATGTCTCTTGAATAAAGATTGTTCAATCGGGTTGTGCGTAATTGCAAAAGAGAAAAAGTCTTTACAATAAAACAATACCTTGATTTTTAGATATATTTTGTGCTTTAAGGTGTTAAGAAAAATATTTATCTTTTGCGTACATTGCTTCAAGCACATACTTGAGCCACAGCGTGTTCTCTTGTCCACTATATGAAGAAAATTCCAAGATTTCAATAGGTATTGTTGTTTTAATATTTTTAATATACATCACTTTGCTGCTGATACACCTGGATCAATATGCACAGCGTTGTGAAATAAACACTGAATGTTAGTCGAATCATGCTACTCTTAGACTTGTATTTTTTTGTAAAACGGTGTTCGATCTTAAATTTTCTTATCGCGAAGAGGTTGTGTGTACGACATTTTTTTGCGTGGTCACTAAGGGTAAGAGGGCTAAAATGTTTAAATGTACATTATTATTATTTATTTCGAACAGGCGTAGGTATGCCTTGTGTCCTCGTACTCTTGTTGGCTAATGAAAATCTTTTATTTCTAAAAGAAGACAAGCTGCACGGTTTCCGCACGAGGTAAAATTCGTTGTGATTATAAGATTAATACAGATTGTCATGTAATGTGTCTATAATCGCTTTCATTTATATGTTAATCTATTATATAGTATGAATTTCAGCACCCCCCCCCCCCTGTCTTAAACACCCAAAACAACAATATAAATTCGTCCGCTTTTGCACACTGAATACTATGGAATAAACATGGTTTAAAAAACATCTGATGTTAGTTACTTAGATTACCTACTCAAATCGTGGGCCAAGGAAAGTAAAGACTTTTTCTCGAAGGTCTCTAATACCTTATTAAATTTTGAGTTTAGGTTTCATTTCCTCATCATCATTACCTTCTTATCTGTCTAACTCAGATATTTAGACGTGTTTTTTTTATAATTTAATACAGATCTAATTTACGTAGGTTATATATTTTAATGATATCAAGTTATACACCCATGTTTGGAGACATCGTAAAATTACAAGGAATACTATGTCAACTCTTATATCTAGACGTGTTTTTTTTTTATAATTTAATACAGACCTAGTTTACGTAAGTTTTTTTTTAATGATATCAAGTTAAAACACCCATGTTTGGAGACATCGTAAAATTACAAGGAATACAATGTCATCCGTAACAGCTTGGTTGGCACAGCCGTTACAGCAAACATCGAGATGGGGCTTAATGTATCTTTAGGAAGCGTGGGATTACTTCAAAATGCCGTGGCACAAACAAAGGTGCATATTATATATTACATTTAGCTCTGTTTAATTTGTTGGTTGTATAATTCCTAATATTCTGCACCGAGTGAGCTAAGAAAGCCGGACATACCCCAAGGCAGTGTGATATGAGGGGCACAGTGACCAGACAGCGGCTACACTCATCCAACTCCAGCTGTTAAGGCTTCATTTACGTACACGTCGATGTGTATCTTCACTTATTCCCAATGACCAATCTGATTAAAACACAGATCCTATTTCGTTTCATTTTTTATAGTTCAAAATTTCGTTTTATTTGTCTGTACTACACTAGGATCTGGGAGGAGTTGTTATATAACTGACATGAGGGATGGCGTGATTGATTAGTAAATGAAACCATCTTTTACGACGACTTCTTGGCGTGCGATGCATGGGACGTCAACGCTGACTGATTAATCAATGCCTGACGCCACAGAGTCAAGGCCGCTCATACGACCCCTGAAGCGACATTCGACTACAACTGGTCAGATCTTCACGTAGAATTAAAATGAAACGAAAATATTAAAAACGAAACGAAATATAGATATGTCTTTTAATCAGATTGCCCCAATAGCCAACCACCACATACAGGCATATAACAGATTTCTGAACGGTTTGTTTGAAAATCACAATTCTTTATCCGGGTTTTATAAATCTACAGAAACACATTTTCAATCACCAAAACAGAGTGCACCCTTTAATATACAAAAATTCAGACCGTGAGAAAATATTGATTTGACGAAATGTAATACTGAAAATTTGTGACGATGGTGTTTAGTTGTCTAGAAGCGTGGAACGTGGATATTTGTTCTGTTACATAAGTGGAAACAAAATAAACCCCGATCAATTACAGACTATCATCAAAGCTTTCTTAATGATCAAAAAGACGATCTTCATGTTATCCACTTTAAGCAAGAAACTTAATAAAGTTAAGTCAACACAAATTGAATAAAGGGCTCTGGTCATATCCATTATAAACTTTGTGAAACTACTTGATTTAAATTCTTTAATAATGTATCGAAATACATTGATTTAATACAACAATTCGGGCTAAGTTTAGTTTCAGTCAATTTCGATAATGGTTAAAAGTTACCCAGCAATCGGATTAAAATACAGATGTATATTGGTTTTGTTTTTTCATACTTTCGATGGCCCACACATGGTGTAGTGAAGACAAATATACTACGAAATTTTAAAGTATTGAAAACGAGATGGGATCTGTTTTTAATTGCATTAAATTCAACATTGAAAAGGGGGTTGGTTCTGTGTTGTGTGATTTGGGGCTTAAAAATGAGCCAAGACTACCAAGAGGTTAGTCCATTTTTGTGTTTCAAGGTGGGGGATGCGGGAGGGTAAGAAAAGGAGCGAATGGCGGGGGCGGTAACAAGAGAAACAAAGTGCGGTTCCTCAGTAAAGCATAAAATGAAATCGGTTTTAACGTCCTACTGTTCTGCCCCGACTGGTTCAATGAAGACAGGAATGCTCCATGCAGTTTGCTATGAGAGACCTTTTAACAAGGGATCTTTACATGGGACGTCGGTTTGTCGTCCTATCCAAACGACTAGACAGTTCTCCTAGTCCGTCTCTCCGCACTGCATCACTTACAAGAGAAAACCACGTCAGAAAATCCCGATGAACTTATATCAACGCTTATATCACATGAGTGTTTGTTGGATCTTTTTAATAATATACTATTCAAAAAAAGTAGGGGATATTTGATTTTGGGGGCATAATACTAAAATATGCAAATGACTACGAAAAAAGTCACTATAGAACCTAACAGAAGAAACATTTCCAGTTACATGTGACGCCCAAACGCACCAATAGCTACCGCATGAAATGCAGGTGATGCTTGGGATCATCATTGGGGTCCAACCCGAGATTTGCACGACTCTGACTTTGAATGTTACAGTCATTGTGGCATTGAATTCCAGGGTGGAAACATCAGTTTAATTGTTTTAGTGACCAGAAAACAAATTTTGATATGCGTCGGCTTACCCAAAATGAAAGGTTACGTGCCCTTGGCATGCTACAGAGGCGTCCAGATACCGTGATACACAATCTGTACACGACAGACCACGCTCAGGTCGACCAAGGGCGACAACTCAAGCCCAGGATCGATTTATCCGTACTTGGCCTTGAGAAATCGTGTCATCACAGCAGATCAGGTCAGCGCTCGTCTTTAAACAGACACTGGTGTGAGAGTGAGTGGCGAGACGATTCGGAGTCGACTGCATAGGGGTCACCTTTGCGCCCGACGTCCTCGTGTGATCCCTTGTTTGAGAGATCATCACATTAAGGCAATACGTCGTTGGTGTAGGGATCGTCAACACTGGGATAATCGACGCTGTGATGTTTTCAAATGAGTCAATGTTCACTGTTGATTTTTTGGACAGACGTAGGAGGGTGTGGCGTCGTCGAAACGAGCGCTTCCAAGACGTTAACGTCATCAGACATGATGGATTTGGGGGTGGTTCTGTTATGGTGTGGGGAGGCATCACTGTTGCTGGAAGAACGGCTTTACATGTTGTTGCAGGGCGTGTTACAGGCCAGTACTACCGGGACAACATTTTGGCAGTCCATGTTGTGCCGTTCGCACGGCGTCATGGCCGCCGTTTAATCTTCCAGGATGACAACGCAAGATGCAACAGGGCCAGGATCGTTACAGGTTACCTCCAACAACAGAACATCACCTTGGCCAGCACTGAGTCCCGACCTCTCCCCCATCGAGCATGTCTGGGACATGCTTGGACAGAGGTTACGTCAACGTCAACAACGTCCTGCCAATGTCCAAGAACTTGCTGCTGCGTTGCAACAGGAATGGGACAATCTGGACCAAAATGACCTTAGACGTCTCATTAGGAGTATGCCACGTCAGATCAATGCTTGTTTGGCAAACAGAGGAGGATTTACCCGTTACTGACTTTGTTGTGATGCTGTGGTAACTTTGCTGTTTGACCCCGGGTATCATTTTACCCTTATAATGGTCAGTCTGTGCCTTAGTCTAACGATCATTTGGAATAAATCGATGAATGTGAACTTCATTTCATTTTGTCATTTGTTTCTTTGTCAGTTTCATTAGGTGACTTTAATAACACTTAAAAATCAAATATCCCCTACTTTTTTTAATAGTATAGAAATAAAACAAGGTGTTTTAAAACATATGTTTGCAGACCAACTAATGTACGATCGACATTTCAAGATGGTGGCGATGGCATCAGACCCAGTTTTAGTAAACCCGTGCGTATTTCTTATGCGTCACTTGCGTGTGTTCGGCACCGCAGAAGATCGTATACTGGTCTTAAAGACTGTTGGTCCTGCGCGTACAGAATTTTGAACCGGTCTCTTGGGACTGCTCTGCGAGCTACCAAAATGTACGACATGCTGCATGTAAAAACACTTACTGCAGATTGGGGGCTATCTCGTGATCATTTCGTATAGTATCTTTTAGTGTAGACTGGATAATAATTCGCTTGTGCGTAGGGGTCTTCAGAAGTGGGAGAAAACCAACGAGGTTGGACAGGCGACCTTACTCCTTGCCATGTACTACCAGGGAATCGAAACCGCGCCAGTTGACTTAATACCAGATCTATGATACAATGAACACGCGCTATAACCATTCGGTCATCCAACCCCTAAAACCGGACAAATAACTAACACTTCCTGCTATTTTGTAACCAACAAAACACCTGTAGATGAATTATCAGATCGATCCTGTTTGACGGATACGATGTACTCGCTAGAATTAGAATTTATCTAGTGATACTACTCACTACACGACCCAATTCGAGACTGATAAAGTACACAATAATACATATTTATATATAGTAAATTATTCATCATTTAGCTAAAAATGGCAACTGTAACAAAAGACGCAAATTAATATACAAGACTTTGTTATAGATATGTTTTATAAATAGATAAGTCCATAATTGGATGTCTGGAACAATAACAATTTAATTCATAAAATCTTGTCGACGTACGCCTGATTATGTTTGGCAAACAATGACCTTTTGATCAAATCTTGTTTTGCACGTAACGAATCTATCAAAGAAAGTGTGCTTGAAACTCAAATCCACTAAAACTGAACTTATCCGGAATACGAGTTTTAATACCCAGTTTCAATTATTTAGATATTTCTCCTAGACTAAACGATAGCTAATATTTAAATGAATTAAGTGGCCTCATTAGCGCTTTTTCTTAAAATCAAGACTCGAGATAAAACCAATTTGACTTTAAGTATCGCCTTCGCAACTATGAATTATTTATCGTGTCTATGCATGCAAGAACCGAAGTATGATGTCAGTCAATATTTTTAATCGAGATGAAATATTTAAAGGCATCTTTCCGCTCGACGCTGTCCTCGTTGTGTTAATGTTTAACATATCCTGCATAAGACAGGGCGAGACACTGCACATGATATGCTTGACATGACACATTTATGTTAAACATGTGACAGGGTAAGACACTGTGCACATGACAGGCTAAATATCGGTTTTAAGGCCCGCTTCGGCCTAAGGCAAACCGACCTGTGCCCGCTCAGCACTTTTTAAGGCTGAATCCCGCGCCCGTGTTTAAATGCCGATATACCACCATGGGTTCATACATCATGTCCTAATATCGGAACCGAATAGGAAGGGACGGAATGACGATAGTCCAGATTTCGTGACTAATATCAAGGACTACTATATTTGGATTACTACACTATGGCGTCATTGAACTGAAATTTTAATCACATGGACCCTGGCAAAATATAATACGCAGAATAGAAAATGAATAAAAACGAAAAACATTTGATATTAATCAATTTGATTAATATACAAACTAATATATAAATGCAGTTTAATGCCCTTTCCATGTAATACGAGTCCTAGCACTGCCTTACCGAATCCAATACACTTTAAGTGTAGTAAAATATTATCTTTTTGAATTATTGTAAATGATAAAAGCTAATTCTATCTCCAGACACTATTATACGCCAATGTAAGAATATTATTTACACAATTAAGCATATCGGAAGAATAAACATAGCAGACCGCAGACCAATGCCGTGTATCCAGTTCAATTATGTTAACTACAGACTTTCAATCATCTGAATGTGGAAGCAGAGACTGGACTCTGGACGCTATTGTATTTTTAACAATAGTGGAAATAAGGTTTCTGTAATAGGATTAACCCGTCTAATTAATTAGTGGAAATAAGTTTTCACTTTTTGGATTTACAGGCAGACGTGTTGACGTTTTGATGCTAAATGCTTTAATCAATCTTGATTGAAAAATAAATAAAATGGGGTTTAAAATCCCATTTTTCTGCGCCGGGTTGTTAATGTAAATGGGCACAGGCAATGAAGTGTGTTATGAGGAAAATTGTCCCGGACAGCGGCCTACTCCTACATGTCTTATTGCAAATTACAACTGTCATGCGTTCATCCACGTGTACGCTTTTTTATTTACCCAGTTTAGCAGCAAAACGGTAGGACGTAAAACCTCATTTCATTTCATTTTTCTCTACCAGCCCCACCCCGGTCCAACCACCAATACAATAAAAAGAAGTTTTACCAACGATTATAAAAGATCGAGCTATGCCTAAAAATATTTTTCAGCCAGTAAAATCTAAATTCTTGGTCAGACTTATAATTATATTCTTTTATTTGTAACCTGAATGAGAAGATCTACTGTATACTAAATCAGTTACCTCGATTGCTTCAAGGTTACACCAACCTCAGATGAACTCAATTAAATTGACCAAGATAACACCAGAATTGATTGATTGTAAAATCTCTTTAAAAATCACCAAAGACTTGAAACACATCCACCTTTTAGCGTTTCTGATTACTTTAAAACATGAAATGTTATAAAATCTTATTGACGTGTTAAACAGACATAACAGTCTCTCTGGATTTTGTTACATCTAAGCAAATATGTCTTGTTTGAAAAAAAAATCGTTTACCTAAACCATCCTGCAGTCTAAATTAAAATGAAATGAAACGAGGCACAGAGAGCATATTATGCCTGTGATTTCAGCACAAAGTATTCGAGGAGAAGAGAGATAGAGAGAAATGGGGTTTAACGTCCACTCAAACACAAACTGGGTCATTTAAGGACTAACATATGGATTAATTTTATTTCAATAATTCGCTTGCGCGTAGGGGTCTTTCGTAGTGGGAGGAAACCGGAGTACCCGGCGGAAACCCACAAGGTTGAGAAGGCGCCCCAACTCCATGCCACATACGCTCACACCAGGGGTCGGAACCACAGCCGCAAGCCAGAGGTAACCGGTCAGCTAGAGGTCGAAGCGCGGCACTTTAGGCTACTAGGCCATCCCAACCCCCATTCGAGGAGAAGAATGGACGACTAACAGGAAAAAAATTGAATGGAAAGGAGTGCGGTTTAACGTCCTACAGTTTTACTCCGACTGAGATAACATATACAGTGTGCTATGATGGAAATTTTGTCGGGTTCGCTCTAGTATGGCCTACTCCTTCCGAATTCCAACTGTCATGGGTACATTTACGTGCTTGCCAACGATTATACGTTGCCCCTTGCAAGGCCCACCGGCTTGCACCAGACACGTGATAACCACGCGATAAAATCCGAAGGAACTTTTAAACCTGGTTAGGACTTGTCAGGCTAACACCGGCATGGTCGACAAAGAAAGCGCGGCAAGACGTTCGAAGGGTATTAAAAATCAAGAACCATGCGTGTAAATATTCACGCACATTTAATAAAATCACCCTCCCCCAGGTACTAAAATTTTATCATATGTTAAAGATACATTAGAATTTAATAAGAAAAAAGAGTAGGTCATTCTTGCTATAATTATTAAAAAAATAGATGGTTAAAAAAGAGAATATTGAAAATGTCATTCAAATTACTTCATTCTGAGCCAAATTATCGCTGTAGGTTAGACTTAAGATTCGTTCATAGTGATAAACAGGGCACTAGTATATTTGCGACTTTTAAATGGCGAAACGTTCTAATCTAGTTGAAATCTTGAGTATTTGATGCCATCGAGAGTTGATTATGGTCTTATTTAGTTTATAAATGTCCAATTAATAGGCAGATTTAGCTCTTGTATAATGTATGTTTAAAGAGCCGTTAAAGGACAATATTGGTGCCAGTCATTATCACATATGTGGTAGAACTGATTAAACACTTTCTAAATATAATATTAACACAGAGATCATCGCTACCATAGAGGAGTAATAAACGATTCATGAATCAGAAGTGGCGAACGCCAAAGGAAAACACGAGTTATCTCTCTATATGAATGACTGAAGTGAAGAGTGATGACAGATAAACGGCCGAATTTCTGCTCACTAATAATTCCTTCGAAGACAAAAAGTTGTTATATGGGACCGCAAGAGGTTATCTGACGATACAATAAAGTAATTAAGTGTCATAAGATAAGAGAACACGGGAAAAATAGAAATACTCCGTACAGCCCCTTGTTTTTATTCATTCTATAGGGGAGACCGGGGCACATTGAACCGCTTTGTTCCCATACATGTTTGTACTCATTTCATATCAAATGTTTTTATTAGAAGATCTCTTTATTTCATGATCAAAATTAAAAAAAAAAGCAATATGCTCTCTTATATGGATCAAACCCCGGTTTATCTGGATTGTACAGATTAGACATATACGAACTTATGTACAAGAATTTCGTAGGCTAAGAAGTTAACATGTATGGAAAATTTTTCTCTTTTAAGCGCTTTTTTGAAAAAATCCACTGCCTAAGAAAATAATTGACAGCATGTGGCTTATTGGTGGAGAAATGGGTCTAAAAAGTTATCTCACTTCTGTATAGTGTTGGGTTGTATAGTATTATTTATAAAGGATATATCCATGTTGGTTCAATGTGTCCCGGTCTCCCCTACCTTATAACAACATGGTAATGCACTGACTTTTAATCTGTTTTCTTTCCTGTTCTCTTATCTAGTGGCAGTCAATTCTTTTCATGAATTGTAAGATATTCTCTCACAGCGTCACACAGCAACTTTAGGTCTTCGAGGGAATTATTAGTGAGCAGATATTCGCCCATGTATCTGTTATCATTAGTCACTTCAGTTAGTTATATAGAGGAATAACTCATGTTTTCCTTTGGCGTTCGTCACTTCCGATTCGTGAATCCTTTATTACTCCTCTATGGTAGCGATGATCTATGTGATAATATTATATTTGGAAAGTGTTTAATCAGTTCTATCACATATGTGATAATGACTGGTACCAATATTGTCCTTTAAACCCCATTCCATTCCAATGTGTACATGACTGGACCTCGACTTTTCGTACCATTCAAACGATTTGGCTCCCTTTTCATGTGTGCTCACCCCAATGTACAAGTATAACCTGGGAAACATAATACATGGACATGTCGTAAAGGAAATCCCCGGTTGACAATAGATTCCAATTCTGTCTGCAATAATAATGAAAACCTTGTCTGAATGGCAATTGCTCGATTTAAAAACAATAAATACCAGCGATTCGTGGTGTGTAAGTAAACATAGAAAAACAGATCGCCAGACACAAAATAACAAATTGATTTAAATTATTGCCAATCTGAACAAATCTTGCATAAACATGTTCAGCCATATGTAGGACTGTTTTAAAGAATGGCCCATTTTAACCCGAACACAGATTAATGGTACGCGCCTGTTTCGGATAGCAAGAACGCTTATAGAGTGTGTTTTTAAGATAAACTTCACTCTGTTACACGAGTTAAAAGTTATTTTAATTTCATAACAAGACTTCTGTGTCGTTTTATTGTTTGAAATCATGGTGGTCTTTAAATAATTTGTTTCAAATTAATTTGTTTATATGAATCGGTTCAAATCATCCATCGAGTCCGGTCAAAAACTTACAATGAACATCACTTAATTTCAATTCACACGCTATACCAGATTAGCATGCAAGTCCATCATTATGTAATGTGGGTTTTTTTTTAAATCTCTAGGTTAACTTCTCAATAATATTATCTTCACGATATAATTGTATATTATAGAAAGCTAATATCATTTATTACTATATTTAGGCTTTTCACGGAAATATGAAATATAAAACAAAATAAAACCAATTAGTTTGAACAGGTTCTGCTGGATATATTAAAACCATTCGCGAGATCTTGCATTACGTTTATATGAGTTTTTACGTCATATTCTTATGCTCCAACTGGGTAAATGAAGGTGGTGCATTGGGGTTAAACGTCCTACTGTTCTCCTAATGAAGATGGACATACGCTATGGGGGAAATTTTGCCCTGCAATGGTACTACGGTTTAACTCTTATTTTGAATTCCAACTGTCAAGGGATCATTTATGTGCATGCCAATTTATAAACGGGACTTCGGGCTTTTGTCCCATCTGCATCACTGACAAGTGGGAATCACGCCGGGAAATTCGATGGACTTTCTCGCCAATGCAGGGATCGAAAACCCGACCTCCAGGCTAGAGAGTCAGCGTCTCACCCACCAGCAGCATAGTAATTGTAACACACTAGTAGGAAAGAATGGTAAATTGAATCTATTTAAAGCGGTGGACACACTAGCCGAATGATTCGGCCGAATCGTTCGGCGTCAAAATTCGCCTAGTGTGTCCACTGTTATTCGGCCGAATGATTCGCCCGAATCAAACAAGTTTGATATATTCGGCCGAATATTTGATCGGCCGAATCATATTCGGCTGGTGTGTCCGCTTCGCCGAAGCATTCGGCCGAATGTAGAATTCATTAGCCAATCGTCACTCATATCGAGAAGTCACGTGATTGTTTGAAGACATTGACGCCGCCATGTTTTAATCATGTGAAGTGAAAGGTGATGTAATCGACTGGTGAATCGGGCGAAGCATTCGGCTAGTGTGTCCACCCAATCGGCCGAATAAAATTCGGCGCCGATTGATTCGGCCGAACCATTCGCCCGAATGATTCGGCTAATGTGTCCACTGCTTTAGATGTAAACAATTACACAATGCCTTACAGTTTACCAAGGATTAGAAAAAGAAGATGCTGCGATTGCCTGCCTCGCCACACATTGATTTATCGGTTCGGGCACTATGTGTAGTACACTACTGAAATTAGGGAAACAAAACAAGCTCCCCTGTCATAGAAATCTTGTACAGTAAAGTATCAAATATATTGTATAGACTTGACTTTCTTAGCGCATAAAATAGACATAAAACATCTATAGCTGATTTTGATTCGCTGAAAAGAATCGAAAGCCGAAATGAGAGAAATTATGACTTTTCTTATAAAATAAAACCACGTACGAACAATCCAAACCATTAGACAGAATTCGAAGTCCTAAAAACGTTATAGGCAAAATAGTGTAATTAGCAAATGGACTGCTCCCCGTGTACAAAATGCACGACAAACAGTGGTAACAGGTGTCCGGAAACAACTAAAAATTTTAGACGGGACATGATTTATATCCGGTGATGCCAGATCGTTGAGTCATTTTTCCTATTGTTTACCTCTATTTCGACATTCGATTTTTGGTGAACTTTCTCTCCCGACAAGGCTATCTTTAACACCACCGGCCCTTTAACGGTTTTATTATAATCATTTAAACCAACAACTCATAAGATTTCTCTTCCTATTAATCTGTAATTACTAGACAATATTAGAATTATCAGCTAATCTTTCTTTCCCAAAACATGTGATGCCCTAGAGCTAATTTCGGCGAGTAGAATCACTTTGAAGACTATTTACAAAATCTACTTAGACCCATAATTCCTGGAAGAGATTAAGACTAGTCTACAATTATAACATTCATCTTATTTTCGTCCATCGTAAGAAAAACAGCCTGACACAGCCACTTGGAATTCATTTTCAAAGTCATCAACTAACGTAGATCGTGGGAATACGACTATTTGTAGCCCAAGGCTATTTGGCGGGTTGACTGATAGTGCTCCAGGCCCTCTCGAGCTTTGGATTTATACCGAACGCCATTTCATTTCCAGATTATATGTGAAAATGAGTATGGTAGCCGATCCCACCCAAATGATAAATAGCAGAGTTTACATGAAATTATGAAACTAAAGATTTAACATGTTTGTCCATAACGGTAATTAGACAGAAAAGTTCCAAAATCTGGGAAACGATTGCTCCAGTCAAAGTATATTTTATCCATACCGTAATGGATCGAAGGTATAACGTTTTAGTCGATCATTCTAAGGCGATGGAGAGAGAACCATAATGTCAATCGATCTAGATGCATTTGTTCTAACACAACCAAAACAAAAACATCCCCGTCATCAGCTGCTTTCACACTTTCAGTCGTCTCTAATCCATAAAACTTTTGGACAACAATATGGGCAACCATGGCCGCTGCTTAAGTATACAAGTCCCAATACATCAATAATGAAATAAATGATTCGCCGTACAAGAGGTTTTCATGGTCCGATTCTATATATTTCCGTCAGCTGTGAGTTCAATGGAAACCTGTTCCGGATACAGGAAATGAAAAAGACCACCATCAATAGAATAGTCTCTGTATCTTCAGCACTACTAATTACACTGCCTTTCGAGTGATTTAGTTAAATTATTAATTAGTATAGCTTTACCATTTAACATCCGAGAAGAACTTCGACCCTCAGTACACAAAACATAATAAAGTAATGTTATCACAGGGTTGTTAGAATTACACTCAGGTCAAGGAAACTGAACAACACTCATAAAACTACACATTTTCATATCGAT
Source organism: Patella caerulea (assembly GCA_036850965.1). NCBI lineage: Eukaryota > Metazoa > Mollusca > Gastropoda > Patellidae > Patella > Patella caerulea. The sequence continues at coordinate 49,890,970 of JAZGQO010000007.1, read as the reverse complement.
TATTTCATTTAATGTTTTGTTAGTCTATGGTTTAATCTGATTAAAATATAAATCCTATTTCGTTTTGGTTACACACTGGGATCTGAAAGAATTGTTATATAATAGGCGTTTTGGTTGAAATAGGGGATTTACCAATTAAACGGTCTGCGCAGAAATGTGTGTAAACCCCTAAAAACGTCAACGCTGGTTGATTCATCAATGTCCGGTGTTACAGGGTCAAAAGTAGCCCGTTTGACCCCTGACAGGAACTCCTAACTGTAACTGGTCAGATATAGGTCTGTATTTTAATCATCAGATTGTCTATTAAAATTAACTATTTATTTTAAAATGTGACATTAACGAAAGAAAGGCTAACACGTTCTCGCGTGCCTAACCCATGACAACAGTCTGCAAGCTACATGTTTGTCAAATCTTTTGACGTGCTTGTACTGGATACAATTGTTGTGATTGTGAATTCCAGCCTGTAAAGGGGGGGTGGGATGGCCTAGTGGTCTAGAGTGCCGCGCTTCGACCTCTAGCTGGCCGGTCACCTCTGGCTTGCGGCTGTGGTTTCGAGCCCTGGTGTGAGCGTATGTGGCGTCATCTCAACCTCGTGGGTTTCCTCTGGGCACTCCGGCTTTCTCCCACTGCTAAAGACCCCTACGCGCAAGCGAATTATTGAAATAAAATTAAAAACCATATGTTAGTCCCGAAATGACCTAGTTTGTGTTGAGTTGACGTTAAACCCCATTTCTCTCTCTCTCCCAGCCTGTAAATGGTTGTTGTAACCCTGACTGTGTGAACATTTGGTATATAATGGTCAGTATCTGATAATGTAGTAATTCAAGATGGTCGAGGATTCTTGCAATATATAAATACCAGTTTCGATGTTCTTACTTACATTTGGATAACAAATGTATGCAATGACATATCAATGTACAGTTAGGCAAGGTTTTCGTAGTTCACTCGAGTCGACACCAGACCGTTCGCGTTTTGAATCGAATCGAGTCGCATCACTTGACTATCCCGTTTAGTAAAAGGGTTCGTCACGTGACCAAATGACGTCCTTTGTCACCAGGCTCGCTGGAAGAGGTAGAGGTAAGTCGGTTGTTTCGGAATCTTCTTCTTCGTCGTCGTCCTCTAACAGTTCCTGAATTAAAATAAGAATCCGAATGGAGGCAGCCATTGCAAAAAAAAAATTAAAACAAAATAAATAAAGGCGTCTCGCCTTTTTATTTTGATGTTATGTGACTGCTCAGACCGTTCGGGATGTTTCACCCGGGTAAACTCGGCAATGGAGTGACGCGAGTAAACGACAAAAACCTTACCGCATCGTGTCGGATTTACCTCATGTCCCGATCCCAAATTATGATTGGTTAACAACCGAGGCAAAACCAATCGGGATTAACCAGAGCTCTATGTCATCGTATAAAAGTAATGACAATCGCGCAAAAAATTAATTGTGATAAACGAAGCTACCAAAACTAGCTAAAAACATGAACATTGTTTGATCACCACATGTAGAATAGTTTTATTAACTATACGCAGTGGACGTAAAATAGTGTCGCCGACAGAAGTTTTAGGGAAGACCTTATATCAAAAAGACTGTTATGTAACACATTTTGTTTCAACAAACTAATGTAGTAAGACCGGTAGAATTGGTGCTCTTTAAATAAATAAAATCATTATATATTGCAGAGAAGTCACATCTCACGCACTCAAACTGAATACAGTTATAATTGATAAAAAAAACGGCTTTTCTTATCGGCATTGGATTTAGTAACCAATCATAATTAATTGCGTAATATTTGTCTAATTACATATTGGCATAGCTGTCCCAAGACACTATATTAACGTTACAAGACTGGGTAAGATCCCATAGACTCTACACAACCGCTAGATTCGTAGGGAGCAGGATAATGTAGAGTCGTTGGAGAGACCGCCGCGGTTCAAGAGACACCATCTGAAAGATCGGTTTGTAGATGAATCATGTGATATAGCGTGTTCTGTTAGTTAACTCGAACTGTGATTTGGGGGTTGAGAGAAAGACATGTCAATTTTAAGTATGGTATTGGTAATATAACATATTCTTGTAAACTATGTATCCAAAGTTCGACATAAAAATGAAGAAACAAACTGTTGCATTGTTGTTCCTAAATGTCTTAACTACTGAGATAGTAAGCTGTGAATGAATTTACAACTTAAATGAAGTCATCCGAAAGAAGATAATACTAGACGATCACAAGGCTCTGCTCAATCGTGTTTAAAACAAACTTCATCTTCCTCTAATCGTAAATGGAGTCTCTTCATATAAACTCAGCACTGGGTACATTATGCCCAAGCTGTCATCGTATAAATAGATGGATGATTATAGGCACAAGTGAAATAAACGGATTTTTCATTCTGTCTTTGACAATTGATTGACATTATTGATAAGTTTGCACTAACGTGGCAGCTTTGTTTTTAAACTTACCCCTATTTTCCAGACAAACCATTCGTGTGAAGACACAACACAAACGGCTTGTCGTATTGAAATTAACAACTAGTATTACCTTTCTGGAAATAGCAAAAACACGCACATACATTAAGAGAGAAAACAGCCATGTCATAAGAGTTTCTGACAACTAAAGAATAATGGAATGTATGGTTTGTTTTAATTAGACCTCAACGCCTACTTCTTAAAATTTTATTTCATGAATGGTCCGGGAATCTTATTGAGATTCGGTCATCTATCAACGTGTGGGCATATTAACCGCGTAAATGTTATTAACAACTCGATCGGAGAATAGCGAAAAGTTTCATTGATACCCAAATACGACTGTCAGACTAGAATCATAATAGATTCTACTAGATCCCTAAAGTCTGGTCATCAGAATACACATTTATTCTGCTTATTGACTTATTTCCAGCAGATAGGTTCCTCGCAGTTTCCAGACATCAGTGACCATCCACGACTACAATTATTTATAATGGATTTATACTTATGCCTTAACCCCTTATCCATGAATGACGTTAATTTTGTTACAGCTTCAAGGGTTAATATCTGGAGATGATAACGTAATTGGTGGAAGCGACACCATACCATCAGTTAAGAGTTTAAAGAGTTTGCCATTCCTGGTATAAAAATTAAGAAATAGGCGATAAACAAAGAAAAGGGACAATTCAGTCAAATTACTTTTTTCTGAACAGAGTTGTCACTGTTGGAAGTTTGGGCTAGAAATTTAGGCATAAAATGTCTTCGAGAATTGCCGATCGTTTGATTGCTAGACGATAACTCCTCACACCTATGCGTAATTATCAAGTAACATTCTCGGTATTTTAGCCCCGAACGCAGGTCTCATTACACTCGCCCTGTACGATCAGGGACTGTACCATTGAATCCTTGTCGAAAGTAGAGTTGTAGTGAAAACTTTCCAGGTAACACTGAATGGAAATCGATTCTACGTTCGACAATTCTCGGGTGGCGACGATACCCTCGATTGACATGGCTTGGATTGAGAGTCTCTGGTAGTGACGTCAATGACTAACAGTAAATATCGGCTTGGTTAGCCCGTTATTGGGTTTAATTATTAAATGGACGACTGTTTAAATCCAAGCCAACACAGAGCTGATTTTGAGCTTGTCATGTAAATAAAGGTCTAATTAATCATTTCTAACTTATAACAGGCAGACTTAGCTCTGAATTCATAACCGAAATAGTTTAAGGGCGTGTCAAATGCTGACTCGAGCATAGTTTGAACAATCCAGTAGTGGTGAGGGTTTTTTTCAACAGAAACACGAAAAAATGGAAAGCTATATTTACCAAAATATTAAAGAATATTTATTTGTCTTAGATATACTTTCGCATTGATGGGTTTCCAAGACAAGGTCATTTATTTAGGAATTTCACACAGCCAACAATTACTGCTGTAGTTTTGTATTCATAAATAATATGATACATTTGGTTTCGTCACTGCAACTTCACTTATACGACTGACAAAATGTTCACTTGAATGTACGCAAGGCTCCTTTTTACGATACGGAATATCTTGGTAAGGGTACGCTAATAGATATGAAATTCATTCAATTATGTCTTAACATGAGTGGTGATTACTTAATAAATATAGAAATTACATTACTCTTTCTTTACGAGATTGAAGGGAAGTCATTATGGATCGCCCTATGAACGTTTTGTCAAGACTGATTAATTACTTGATGAGTTAGATGACCAAGTAGGAAGACCTTATTGATTCTCTTGTTTTCTATGTAAGCAAAATTTTATTTATGACGGTAACGGAAGAATCCGAGACGACTTCTTCCGTAGAACCTATTTTCGGTGCAGTAACGTGACTGTGCTTGCTAATGAATAGATTTGACATCTGCCAGTAACACAGCAATGCACAGGAAAACATCTAGTAATTGAATATATTATCTTATGCTTCGTGTTAAAATATGTGTTTGTCGGGTAGGAAGTCTGATTGATGTCCTGTAGGTGTAGTTTAACTTATCACTTCTGATCTTATGTAGTCACGCTGGACATAAGGAAATTTTGTACTATGGCCCCAACATTTACTCATCGTGTTGCTCTTATTGTTCTTGGTGGCAATCCTCTACGAAAAACGCTTACTTATCTATTAGTTAATTGCGCACATATTAACGCATCTATTTCGACATGATTTCACAATTCCAAGATGGTTGCAGAGAGAAATAAAAAAAATGGGGTTTAACCATTCCCCCCCTCTCCCCCAAGATGGTTGCAGAGAGAAATAAAAAAAAATGGGTTTAACCATCCCCCCCCCCCCAAGATGGCTACAATGACGTAATAACCCATACCTGGTCCATGAAGAGGGGGGGGGGCATTTAAATGCAATTAAATCTCAATTTTACCGTAATATCCGATAGTTTCCTTTCTCTTGGTAAAATCGTCAGATCTACATGTGTACATTACAAGCCCAAACTAGTTTACCCGAAATCCAATATGTTATACCATAATTCGAACACCATTATTACTGATTTGATGATGGAATTTACCAGGCTTTATGACAGGCATTCCAATCTACCACCTGCTTTATCTGTGATTCAGGTAGACAATTCCCGATAGTGTCATTAAATGGACGGATAAGGGTTTATAAATCATTTGTGCCTTTTTGTATCACGGTGATAAATCTAGGAGCACGTTTTAAACAATATTTTATTGAGTATTAAAACAAACGCCTACAAAATTTTAAACTATATATCAATCATTCATTTTCGTTGTTTGTAAATCAGCTTGTACATTTAAATTAGATATTTTCTTGAAGATGCATTAAGCATGAGCTAAATCTGCCAATTACGCGAATTTCATGTGACAAAAATTTAGATGGATTAGAACGTGAACGATATTTAATTAAAGATGTAATAAATAATCGAGACAAAGTCTCGTTTATCAAGTACCGTTGCTACGAAAATAAAAAAAGATAATAAACTTGAATACAATCTCATATACTCATTTTTTATTAACTATTATTGAACTAAATGTACTAAAGCAAGAACGATTAACTCTTTATCATATACATGATTTAAATATTCTATTGTTAAAATAAAATTCAATTAATAATATTAGGATACACATTAGTTATTCACTTTTTAATTGGATAATCGTTTTGTACTTTTGTCAGTAGTGGAATGACAAATAAACATTTCTTGGTTTATTAAATGATTAGTTAAGATGGATCGAATGATTAGTCGATGATCACACCTGACTTAATGTGTAATGATTCACATATTTTAACGCAAATTCCCAAATACAAAAGAAAATCAAACTTTCTTCTCCTGAATAAACCCTAAAACATTTCCACAATGAAAGCGATAAATTATTAACTTATAAACTTCAAAGCTAGATAATGACAATTCGGGAAAATGGACGGTTTTATTTGGAGAGTATTACATTGTGTTTGATAATTCCCATAGAAACACTTTCAATGTGGATTACCTACAGCGATTCGGATGTAATATGATATAATGACATCAAGTAATTTTGTATTTAATGATTATTTGTTAGATCTGTGTCAGTATTCCCTACTTTATTTTTATTTTTAAAGTGTAGTTTTAAACCAATATTAGCGCCTTTAAAGCGTTGGTTTTATGGGCCACCTTACCCTTCGCAACCAAAATCAAAGGGAACATCAGCAACCTTTGTAATGAACAAGATTAATTATAGGGTTTGGTTCTTTTCATCTTATGTTTGAAATTGTTATCTGGAGATCCAGCTGGATTAAACCCATGCGTCTCATAAGGTGCATACCCTCGATAAATGCTAAAGTCGGAAATCCTTCCATATATATTGCGGATAAAACATGCTGTCGAAAGGACTTTGTAAACATTCAGGTTTATTGGCTCTTTTCGCTATTGTTGTTCACGTTTAGATTCGATATGGCTACCAAATGAAGATCCATTCTGGGATTTGGAATCCGTTGAAGCTGAGTAAAATTAGTTCAAATTTGCTTATTTATTCTCAGCTCGTAAGAGGTTGTTAGAACAAGTTGCAGGAATTATTATATATGCAGAATATAACACTCTACAAATTGGTCAAATGAAAGACGTATTATTTTGTTCCTTATTTTACACGATTCCGGTCATCCGTGACAAATCAACAGTGAATGAATCATTTTTGGGTTTGTTTCTGTTACATTTGACGTTAATCTGCACCATTCTGTGGCTTAGATGTTATTGATTTTTACAATCCTTCTTATGAATAAGGAATAGCATCTGTTCACCTTTTTGTAAATTCGATAGTCCAAACGAGAAAAATGAATGTGATTTTAAATGATGTGGAATAACCTTGTCATCCTATATTTGAATAAATATCAACAGGTTAACGGGCTACAAAAAGGGGATATGTAATTTTTCTAAAGCTGCTTCTTATAATATGCCAAAAGCAATAAATCAAATGGAATCCATGACTCCCAAACGTCTTCATAAATACGTATACAATTACGTGTTATTATGATGTAGGATTTGAAGTCATGCTGCTCATTTATGAGATGATGCGTTTGTTTCGGGTTTTCTTATTAATGGTGATACTGTTTACGGTCGACTGCTTGACAAACCAGAGCGTGACATATTATGCCAATCCATGTCTGAGACTCTGGGGCTCTTTCGTCATAATTTGTTTGGCTATCTCAAGAGCGTTCTTGGTGCCAACATAAGATCAAATAGAAATCCTGGTTTCTTGGTCAAAGGGGATAAACAAATTCAAACAGAGAATCCATTCTGTCATATGCGTTTCAGATGTAGTATTGAAAGTACATTCGCTATAAGCAAGGGATAACTAGCCGGTCTCTCGAATCGCCAGAATACTATTTTGTGAATAATGTATCTTTTCTTGCAGTGTTGAACCAGCAGGAAGGCTTTTACTAGGGTGGGGTGTTCGTATGTACCTTATGCGGACTGATGAGTATGCATTATGCCCAAGTATCCGTGAAAATATTTAGCAAGGATTCACTAGAAAATGGGTGTCGAAGTAACTGAACATAACGTTTGTCCGTTTCAGTGGTACAGAATGACTACATGGCCAGGAAAACGGTCTTGCCTATAAACCATCGACAGCATGCTAAAGATCCCCTAATAGTTGGAAAGCGAAATGAGAGTTGCCACTTCATAGCACACAGAATTACATGTTTCGGTCTTCATTAGCTCTATCGAGAAAGAAAAGTCTGCCGTTAAATTCATTTTTTTTATATATATCACGTCACACGTTAACGATCGTAAACACTTAAATGTATTCCCACAGCAACTAGAACTGTAATTACACTTATGTTCAAACTCATTAGAGAATATATCTAAATCAAAAACAAACTATATTTCTGTTTATTAACTAAATTTGATAGGTGTTGTTTAGTATTTTTTCTTATTAAATGTCGAAGCTATTAATGTTTCCCAGCGTAAGATAATTGTTATAACAGACATGATCCCTGGGGCATCATTAAGTTATCCATTCGACTTATTTCCCTTGACGTGTGTCGTAAGATATGAAATGAAATGTATCTCAAACGGCACCATTGCGTCTTAACCAAGGTGATGAACGTAACGAATGTCGAGGTCGTATACTGGGCATGGCTCTCAAACACGACTGGCTCTGCTGACAAGCTTCTTGGGGAAACATTTGACTGTCTCGGTAGAAGTGAGCGTTTAGCCTTGGGACGAACAATGAGGTTTAACGTCAGGTTGGACCAAAGGGGGTACTGAAGACAAGCAGCGTGTCAACTCTTCATTAAATTCCAACCGTCACAGGTTATTATACATGCTCGCTTGGGTTTTTGTCCAATCCGATGGATTCGACATCACTCCTAGCCCCCCCCCCCATTGTACACAAGGGAGAATGAAAGATCTGCAGTTTTTGCTTTATATTCATTAAAGTCGATTCTCCCCCCCAAAATCAAGGAAGTGTGCCTCTACGGAAATAGTCTTGAGCTCTTAGAATTGCTATTTGAATAGTTTACGGGGTTTTTTTATTCAAGGAAGTGATTCGGGTCAACAAAACAAGAGAAAAATTAGTCTAAATACCAACCACCTGACTTGCACCTGCCAATAACAAAATCACATTTTAAGATAAGAATAAATTTGACAGACTGGTCCAACCATAGAAGAATGAATATCTTAATGGAATATGATGTGTCGTTAAAATGCATTGAAATCGAAGGCACATATTGAATTTTTTTTTTTTTTTTACAAAGCTAAGATGATCTTGGGCGATATCAAACAGACGGTCGGATGTTAACCTTTCCGTCCAATTATGAATTTGTGGTCTCTGGAGTTTCTTTTCCGGATCATAGGAGGTGGTGCCTTTCCATGTGGTAAAGCTTCATTAATTACGTTCGTTTAAGCAGACGCATTTCGATTAACACACTTTGATCAGAATGACGGGCCTAAAAACATTAGGGGTTCATCTACATTAAAGGAATTTTTTTTAAATTTTTAACCTTACAAAGAAGGTTTGATAATGAAGTCAAATGAGAGGATAATAATCACGCTGTAATTTACTTAATGCATGTGGCGACCGTTGATCTTTGACGATGATCAAGCAAAAGTACACGAATGTCATGGGATCTAGCTGTGTGGAGAGGACTAAATTGTATTATTATTATGATTCTGATGGTGACATTATTATAGCTAACCGACTTCCTGAACAGATCGTTAGCCCAATGGCACTCTGTCATAACTTATTAGTATCGAAGATTATTATGATAACACACAATACTGCGGAAGTTCCATAATACACAATAATGAAGTAATAAGGCATAGATGCTATCCAATTTTGCTTTGGCTTGTGTAATCTCAAACTGCCTATGCATGCAGTAAGTAATAAGTAATTTGCTACATATGATAACAATGCCATTTTTATGGTAAAAGAATCTGAGATTCGATTGCTGTTTGCCACATTCTAACTAGTCGACTTTATGAAGATAATCTGCAACTTTTTCAATAATTTTAATTTAAACGCAGTCAGTGTCTTGGTCGATCATTTTGAATTTAAACAAATTGTGCTATTAAGAACATAAATACTTAACTTACTAAACTTTAGTAATTTGAACCAAACCAGTTCCTTTGGGGTGACGCGAATTACATGACATGTAGCTAGTTCATGGGCTGGTGTTTCATTGAGAACTCTGTAACGTGTTCAATAATAGTAATGTGAACAGATAGATATTGTTTCAGTCTTATTTGCCAATATAGAGGCTACAGCTATGTCCAATACAATCACTGCTTATTATATTACAATGTTGTGAAATGCCGCTTCCAAAAATATGGAAGCATTTAGAGATCTCATTACTCACAGAGGTGTTCACTGTTAAAAGACATTATACCGAGGTGGCTCAGTGACAAGAAACCGTGTTCGGTCGTACATACATTGTCTGTATGGTGTATGCCGTCTTTATTTCAATTCATTTTGACCCATTAATGGAACTTACTAATTACTTTTAGTCTTATGAGGGTTTTTTCCAGGTTATAATAATTATTTTATTTTTAAATTAAGTTGCCTGGTTACAGATATTGTCAACGGTATATGCTTAATGATAGTCAATATAATAAATCGATATAAGAAGTCCCGTTGATATATACGTAATATTGTTAAATAGTTATCGATTAGTATATGGGTAATTTATTTTGAAATGTCAACTTTTCCGATATCTGAATAATTTATTTATCATAGAAGACTCATGTACGTCACTTTGATTTGACATTTTAGAGACCCATGCCTTAAATGGATATGGTATGAACGGAAGGTCGGAGTTTTCAGTAGTATTATTAGAAGGTGTAGTCACATCACCAAACCCTGATTCCGTAATGAACATTCTTATGCAACCGTATAGCAAATGTCAGACGCTCGCGTTTCCTCATAGTTTACCAAATAGTTGACGTAATTTTCAACATACTTAACTTTGGTGTATCCAGGGCACTGTGTTCTCCCAAAAGAAACTAGTAAATTTAATGATCATAGCTCTCACCATATTATATACGATGTCTTTGGTGTGTCTTACTGTTTTGAAACTTCGATGGGTTCAACATAGCACACAGGTGAATGCTCTCACGTACCTTGGCGACCAGGGGTCATTTATAATTATTTTTGTGGGCGGTGGCTATGTTTAACAACGAAATGGTGGCAGAGTTTACCATGTGTTTTAGATGGGTACCTTTGTCAACTCACCCAAGAAGAATTGGTACGGGTATAATAGTCTTGTGTACGGCATCTAATAATTCGCAACACAATGAAAACGTCTTGTACCAAATTAAATTTATTATAATTATTCCATTTTACTGATGTCCTATTTATGTTGCCGAGATGACTAACCGAGTAAAATACTGAATTACCAACCACGGTGTACAGTGTTCGATCCCGGTGTTGGCCAACACAGTGCACGCCCTACACTCGTCTCATAACTTACACGCAATTGGGTCATAAACAATTTCAATTAAATCCATTTGTCGTTATTTATTTCAATAAACAGCAAAAAATTGTAACTAATTACTATAAGTTGCCGTCTCACTGTTATCAATATAATTGTTAGGTTGAAATTAATTTCCGTTTATTGTCACACGATAAATCATAACACCTCTGTCTTGGCATTTAGGAATGCACCATTGTTGATTTATAAAGCAGGAACGCAATTTTTAAGTCTGTAAACTCGTGCATATAAAAATGGTATTTTTGATCAAAACAAATTACGAGGAAATTAATCCCATTGAAGTCGTCCGGGAGCATCAATATTAATATAATATGGGCGGCTGTAATAGATAAATTATTACTTTTCTTTACGTAATGGGTGATGAATTATTGTTATAACTGCAATGACTGACTAACCTGATTGTTTTCCATACATAGTCACGGAGTCAGTGTGGGTAAGTTGGTATGGCGATGGACAACTAACAAGAATGTCCCGTTTCAATGTATTTTTCCGTGTGTTTTCACTTACCACTGATAAATTTTTGGGTGAATGGAGAATCAAGAACTGTATAACCATTGCAAAGAAATAAATTATGACTTAGGTCGGATTAAAACTGACAAAATAAATCTGGTAACAATCCGCTAATATAAACAAAGACAAATTAGTCAATGGTGACTAAAATTAAAGATGCATTATGCAAGAGCTAAATATGTCCGTTTCTAGCTTCAGATGATATAAATATTATTTATTATTTAGATATTTATCCAAATGACAAACCCATTATCAACACTCTGTCGAGATATTAACTGGTTTAGAACATCCACGCAAATTAATAACTTTACGTCAAAGTGGATAACCGAGACTTTGTTTATTTTTGTAGCAATTATTCTTGATGATCGGGCCTATTTACGTCAAAACTGGAAGCACTCATAACTTCGCTCAGAATAACGTTATATAGCTGCTATTTTCAATACATTGATTTTTCATTACCTATTTTTGAACTATTATAGCAAGAACGACCAGCTCTTTATCTAGACATTAGATAATGCAACATTAAGATAAATCTAAAATAAAAGCGCATGTGATGAGCACACTTGGATAAACAAACTGAGATTCATCTTGAGAATTCGCTAATATTATAAGGCATACTTCAGTTCAACATCCTAATTTTTCTCATTTCTATAATCGGTGCTTGTTTTATTACCATGATTCGACAGTGTCCAAAATTGGGAGTTTACGTTAAGAATACGTAAGCAATTAGGTAATATTCATGTTAGTAAACGACATTCGCCAGACGGTGTTTGCCTAATTGGCCATTTTCATATATCTGACATCGTCACGTTACAAACAAGCATACACTTATAAAATATTGAAACGTGCTAGACATATTAACCAAAACATGAAATAAAGCTTATATGAAATGCAAGATATCTATAAATTCTTATAGACGATTTTTGTAGAACGAAATATAAGTCCTACTTTTCTGAATTAACCTGCTAAGGAACCCGGACATGTCATGCAGTGTTATATGAGTGGCAGTTATTGCCTACTCTTTATAGAACTACTTACTGTCAAAGGTTTTTAACTAGTCGAATAACTAGACGATAATTGTCATTGGAAGAACATCCTTCGTTTACCACGGCAGGGTAAACAGGCAGGAAAATCCAATGAACTACCTCATCCAAAACTGAGTTCGATCACAGGATCTCGATTAATGAGTCCGTGTTTCTCCATTTTCGCCCGGAAATAACTTGTAGCCTCTCCCTCTTTCTCTCTCTCTCGTATAAGATCCCAAGAATCCATAATAATAAATGCATGGCTCTATGTTACTCATATACTCTTACACGAAGATGTTGGCTTCTTTAATCAAGTTATTATCACGATTATTAAGTAGGGGTAATGGATGCTTCTATATTATGTCGGACTTTATATGGGATCTTAATTGTGTTAAATGTCACGATTTCACAATAGCTTAGACATTTGAAATATATATACATGGATAGGTCAAAAACGGAAACAGAAGACTCTTAAATCACTCCATTGTGTCTGAAATAAAAAGAACTGTGAATGTTAAAGTGGTACTAAACTTGTGCCCCCCGGAAGACCTTGATCTCAATAATCGGGCTATAATAATACTGATTGCAAAATGAACATAGTGCAGTCTCAGCTATAAAAAAGCATTTTCAAATAGAATCCTTTATTTACTTCTCGATAGCGTCGTTTTATTTTCCCCGGCATCAAATTTTACGACATTAACTGTCTTCATTACACCAGTCGCTGTAGAAAAAAAGAAGGACGTGAAACCCCATTTCATTTCGTTACAAAATGTAAACACTATGGAAGGATTGGATATGATTTGGAAATAAAATGAAATGAGGTTTAACGTCCTACTGTTCTGCTCCTAAACTGGGCTAATGAAGATTGGCATACGTCATGCTATGGGGGAAGATTTGCCCGGTAAGCGGCGCTACCCGCCTACCCTTATACCAAATTCTGTCCTGCATCACTGACAAGGGAAACCACGCGGGAAAATCTGGGTGAACTTTCTAGGCCAATGCAGGCATCGAACACCCGACTTTCAGGCTAGCAAGTCGGCGTCTTACCCACTTAGCCACCGTGATCCCCCTCCTTCCCGGGTATATGATTTGGGTTGTGTGGATTGATAATGATACAATGGATATCAGAATCCGAAGCTGCTTGTAATTGCTTGGTATAAATCACCATCTCCGCAGTAAACAGTCACATGTTTGAACATAAAAATACATCGAAATTAATATACTATGGGGGTTTTGCCATTGAGAGAGAGAATGGGGTTGAGCGTCCATTCGACACAAACTAAATCATTATGCGACTAACAAATGGTTTAATTTTATTTCAATGATTCGCTTGGGCGTAGGGTCTTTGCAGTAGGGGGACACCAGAGGACCGGGAGAAAACCCATGAGGTTGGATAAGCGACCCTAGTCCTTGTAACGTACAACCGGAGAATCGAAATCACCAGCTAACCATTCGGACATCACCCCCCCCCCCCTTCCTCAAATGGTTTCAGGTTTTGTTGTGATTGTATACATCACCTTCTCGTGTGCAACACTCGTCACTAGCAGTAGTTTGCAGGTGGGTTGTCAATTTGGATATTTTATTGTTTTAGACGAAGTGTGCTAATTATATACGCAGTCGCTAATGTTCGTTAGATTCATCGCCCGGTTATACAAATACGCCTGCAAGCAATCTATAGATTCCACAATCACCTGGCATCTCATAATCCCTGATAAAATCGTGTAATAATCTGGTAGATTAGTGTTAGAGTACAAGCTTAAAGATATCACTTTAGGGATCACACCATTCGGTATAGAAAAGATTTCAATAAGTTTGTTAGTAAATTGCCTGGCAAATCTGGTAGTAATATACTATTCAAAAAAAGTAGGGGATATTTGATTTTTAAGTATTATTAAAGTCACCTAATGCAACTGACGAAGAAACAAATGACAAAATGAAATGAAGTTCACATTCATCGATTTATTCCAAATGCTCGTTAGACTAAGTAAGGCACAGACTGACCATTATAAGGGTAAAATGATACCCGGGGTCAAACAGCAAAGTTACCACAGCATCACAACAAAGTCAGTAACTGGTAAATCCTCCTCTGTTTGCCAAACAAGCATTGATCCGACGTGGCATACTCCTAATGGGGCGTCTAAGGTCATTTTGGTCCAGATTGTCCCATTCCTGTTGCAACGCAGCAGCAAGTTCTTGGACATTGGCAGGACGTTGTTGACGTTGACGTAACCTCTGTCGGGACTCAGTGCTGGCCAAGGTAATGACATTTGCAGGACGTTGTTGACGTTGACGTAGCCTCTGTCCAAGCATGTCCAAGACATGCTCGATGGGGGAGAGGTCGGGACGCAGTGCTTGCCAAGGTAATGTGGTGATGTTCTGTTGTTGGAGGTAACCTGTAACGATCCTGGCCCTGTGACATCTTGCGTTGTCATCCTGGAAGATGAAACGGTGGCCATGACGTCGTGCGAACGGCACAACATGGACTGCTAACATGTTGTCCCGGTAGTACTGGCCTGTAACACGCCCTGCAACAACATGTAAAGCCGTTCTTCCAGCAACAGTGATGCCTCCCCACACCATAACAGAACCACCCCCAAATCGATCATGTCTGATGACGTTAACGTCTTGGAAGCGCTCGTTTCGACGACGCCACACCCTCCTACGTCTGTCCAAAAAATCAACAGTGAACCTTGACTCACCTGAAAACATCACATTGCTCCAGCGTCGATTATCCCAGTGTTGACGATCCCTACACCAACGACGTCTTGCCTGAATGTGATGATCTCTCAAACAAGGGATCACGCGAGGACGTCGGGCGCGAAGGTGACCCCTATGCAGTCGATTTCGAATTGTCTGGCCACTCACTCTCACAGCAGTGTCTGTTTGAAGACGAGCGCTGATCTGATTTGCTGTGATGACACGATTTCTCAAGGCCAAGGTACGGATAAATCGATCCTGGGCTTGAGTTGTCGCCCTTGGTCGACCTGAGCGTGGTCTGTCCTGTGCTGATTGTGTATCACGGTATCTGGACCATAGCCTGCTTATGACAGACTGAGAAACATTCATCGTCCGCTCCACAACCGCCTGTGTTGTGCCGATCTGTAGCATGCCAAGGGCACGTAACCTTTCATTTTGGGTAAGCCGACGTAAATCAAATTTTTTTTTCTGGTCACTAAAACAATTAAACTGATGTTTCCACCCTGGAATTCAATGCCACAATGACTGTAACATTCAAAG
Organism: Patella caerulea; assembly: GCA_036850965.1. Lineage (NCBI taxonomy): Eukaryota > Metazoa > Mollusca > Gastropoda > Patellidae > Patella > Patella caerulea. The sequence goes on along the minus strand of JAZGQO010000007.1, from coordinate 49,875,294 downwards.
TCAGAGTCGTGCAAATCTTGGGTTAGACCCCCATGATGATCCCAAGCATCACCTGCATTCCATGCGGTAGCTATTGGTGCGTTTGGGCGTCACATGTAACTGGAAATGTTTCTTCTGTTAGGTTCTATAGTGACTTTTTTCGTAGTCATTTGCATATTTTAGTATTATGCCCCCAAAATCAAATATCCCCTACTTTTTTTGAATAGTATATATAGACTGTATGTGGATATCTACAAGAAGTAAAACATAAAGTTTTAAAGAAATAAAAAAAAAATCAGGTAATTTTCTATGACATCGAAAATTATTCTCATTGTGATGCGATTTAGTTCAAAACATAAAAATGTAAGTAAGTTCTTTATGATAGCTAAAGCATGAAAAATATTTCTTGTTTCCTTGTTTTAAAGACAAATAATACTCATTTTTTAGACATAATGATATCCCGAGAGAAACAGTTACAAAATTTAATACTCGTTTTAAGCTTATATTCTTGAAAATATTCGAAATGTCAGGGGGTTTTTCATAGAGATTTATGTTATGTCAATCTTATGATTGCATTGCCTTTAACCCTTGTAAACACTGCACAGAACATATTTTGAAAACATAATCCAGACTTGCAGGAATAGTTTGGTTAGTCAGCAATAGAAGTCCTATCGAATAATATTCGACATTTTCCCCTCGGAATGTCACTTAAACCTTGTGAACGCTATACAGATCAGAATTATTTAAAACTTGTTTAAGTAGTCATATGGGGAACACTATCAAAGTTTGGAGAGGACAATTTTATACCGTTATTGCTCTTTGTCCAAAACTTAGATACTTTAGTGATTTTTTATAATGAATACAATAATAAGATTTTGACTTTGTTTTCTACATCTGCTATGAAAACATAATAGTTGTGCACAAAGTCAATGGCTCCTTACATCTTAACTGTATTTTAAAACCTTTTTTTACAGAAGAAGATATGGATTTATCTCATTCTTATACATGTATTTTCATAAAAGGAGGCAAATGTTATTTGATTTCGTATTCAACGGAACATGCCGAATAAACACCAACTGTGTATTGTGAATAAATTTAATCAATAGTTTAATCAATACACCACCGTTTATTAGTCTATATAACAATAAACATAACTTATATAAAAACTTTATACATAGACAGAACCAAGATCTAAAACTCTGGTAGATAAATATAGCCTACTGTTAAAAATCTATAAATTGTTTAAAATCAGTAATCTATAATGCAAGCGTGAGAATATAAACATCTGTCTTTTCCTTATTTTGATAATCAGCGCATCCTCTTACAAAAAATATATTTATTCATAGATGTAAATCTATTCATAGTATGTGACAGATCGTCAAAAGTAATGGGCGCTAATTAATTACAACGGACTATGGTCCTTCACCCACAGTTCAATAACCTCCTAATCCCTCATCCAAACAATCAGATGTCGTTGTGGGGATATTGAGGTTAAAACCATCGTGATTTTTTTCGACATGTTTTCCCCTTGTCATTTGTGTGAGGAGGATAGCCTGGCAATGACAGCTGTCTAGTCGTTCGAATGAGACGAAAAACCAATGTCCCGTGTATACATCGGCGTGCCCGTAAAAGGTCCCTTGGCATTTGGAATTCGATGTAAGAGAAGATAATAGTGCCATTTCCCCATAGAACACCGTATGGCGTATGCTCGTCTTCAATAGCCAGTCAGAGCGGGGACGCTAACCCCTTTTCATTTCTATATGACGGTGTAGCTCGTCTAGCGGTTTTGTCCTGTAGGTATCGTCCTGCACTTACTCCATAACATTATATATATAGGGTATATTTAAGATCAAGGTGGGACAAAACAAATATAATATTATCTTTAAAAACTAGTAGCATATTCGTCCACGCTACTCACTAAACACATTTCTCACGTATAGTTAAACATATACGGAACAGGTTAAATCCTTAAAGGGGCATTATCAGTTCCAACAAGAAAATGCAAATTAATATCATGTGGATTCGGAAATCCTTGAAATGTCAGATATAATGCAAAGTAATGTACACGAGGAGAGCCTGAGGTAGAGAGAGACGGGGGGGGGGGTGGTAACGTCCACTCGACACAAACTAGGCCAATTCGGCACTAACATTTCCCTCGTAGCACACTGCATGGCGTATGCCCGTAGTGCAGTTGGGACGGAACAGTACGAAGTTAAACTCCTTTTCATTATATTTCACAAAAGATTATGACATTTACCACGACGGGATAAAATGAATAGAGATTTGGTTAGAAAGCCATTAGAATGATCAGAAAGACCTGAATAAAAGAGCATTTCATTTAGATGCGTGATCTGAGGCTATGAAGGTGCGTGCTATTATTCATCTATAGTTATCTGTGGCTTTTTTTCTCGGTAAATCTATAAACATATTAATACACATTATTACAGGTGACTTTTATTGTAGAGAGAAAATCCGATACAACATGAACACATGTCCGCTGAAAAGACATAGTGAACTCAAAGTACTGACATTGATATACGTTTCGCGATCCATAACGTTAATTGCAAAAGAGGTGCAAATGAATTTTTCTTATAGATACATTATGTAAGAGCAAGATCTGTCTAACTAATGTCTTATTTGAGCTTCAAATGTTACATAAACTATTATTTAGAAATGGAATGAAATGGGTTTTAACGTCCTGCTCTTCTGTTCTGACTGGGATCTGTGATTAAGACATTTATTCAGATGAACTCTCTAGAACATCGGATAATCGAGATTTAAATGGATTGAAGCACGTTGCTCCGATAATAAACAATCTATAGTACATCTTGTTAACAACACTTCAAACACTGATAACTTCGCTCAGCATAAAGTAATTTGAATGAAATTTCAATATTTTCATGTTCTATTTCTGAACTATTACAGTAAGAACGACCAGCCCTTATTATCTTACATAATCTTTCTTTTGGTTAAAGACTACTAAAAGAGAATAGGAAATAAGCACTCACGTAACACAAACGGTCTAAAATGAAATGGGGTTTAACGTCCTACTGTTCTACTCCGACTTAGCTAACAAGTTCGGGTCTGTCGTAATGTTGACGGCATTTTTTGTTTAGTGACGGGTGGAATACACGCCCTAAATGTATTCAATATACCTCGATTCCATTGAATATTGAAACGTTTCTTGATTGATTTACAGTATTTAGACTACTTGTGCGTATACAAAGGGTATTTTTGGACCCCACGACCTGAGATTACCCCTTGTTACCGACAACATTTTTTGTGCGACGTGTACGCACAAGGGTTAACATATTTCACCGATGCAGGTACTTGTAGGCCTATAGCTGAACTTTACTACCATATAGCAGATCATGACTCATGCTAGCATTTACACAATTATTTTGGGGGGCTGATCGCGAAAGTCGAGTCGTGCATCATGTAATGATTTGCATTGTTTAGGGTCTACTTTTATTTTATTTTTTTTAGTGATATTATTTATAGACGAATCATATTGAAAGACAAATTATAATCGTACACCTGCCCTTGTCATTGAAACCTTGTAGTGTACATTAATAATAGTTGAATTATCGTGTACTCTACCGAATTGAAGTGTAGTTGATCAATTATTTGCAGGGTCATTAATATTACATTGCCTCCAAAGTTATCACTAGACATACACCTCGTTGCCTGGCAATACTTCTCGAACACTGTTCATTTAAAACCAATTTTACCTTTGTGATTTTTATACGGTTGACAGGTCATTGTCAGGTACCTATCTTTTATCGGATAGATTCGACTTTTAAAACCCATCTTATGCCGGTTATTAAAATTTATTCTAGAACTGCCAGTTGGTCGTAGTTGTATGTCATATACGATCGATACCATTAAATGAATGAGATGAGGTTTAACGTCCTACATCTCAGCTCCAAACGGGCGATTTTTCGTACCATCCGAGCAACTAGACCCCGTTCCTTACCATACTGAAAACTCTCGGCCGGATCGAACCCTTTACGTTCTGGTTATTAACCAGCGTCTTACTCACTGAAACAACAATCAAAAAGGAACAAAAAACAACAATCTTATTGATCGAAGATAATATCTTTTGCCCGGTATAGTGTGATTTAATCATAGATACTGTGATAGATAGCAACCTACTTTTATTTTCTCTTTATATACCGTACGTGCAGTTTACTTTTTCTCATCTTCGCGTATAAATAATTTAGACAAATAACCCCAGCCACTTGGATCTACGGCCAAGATAAATCGTGGAGAGATTTAATAGACATTACTGCCAGAAGTAATACTAGGGAGACTTGGAGAAGACTTAAGAGGTGCCGCGCATGTCAATCACCGCGTATATAGTACTCTATTCGCCTCGTGTAATCCTCTTGTAATTGTCCCAACAAGATGTGATGTTACTTACTAAGATATGGAACACATCAGACGAGGGGTTAATTTGAATCGCTGCTCGACATCCATTATCTGATCGTCAGCAGAAAATGAAATGACTGTTAATCATTGGCCGGTAACGGATGCAGCTGTTTGGCTGTATTGTCGTGACGTCAGATATGGTAATTTAAACTGATTAATGAGTGAGAGTGTTATAATATCTATATTTAGTAATTAATGATTTGACACACATGTTTAGCGGGGGTTCAGGGTTATCTTATTACAATGTCGAAATAGGTCGCCATTAGAACTCATCCCAGAATTTCTGAGAGTATAACTCCTAATCAAAATGATTTCGCCCCAAGAAATGTCGCCCCCATGTAAGCCGTAGTAAGATTAGAGTTCTTGTAAATCAAAGATAGTGCTCCACACAGGAATTCACCATATTAGTTTTACTAGGTTAATGTTTTAAGTGTTGATTTGAGTTATTCATTCTGAAAGCAATATGATTTTATGGTTAGGTTACTGTGTTTAGAAAAAAACGTCGCAGATTTGAATTTTGGTCGAGTCTATCAGGACGTCACTATCAGGGATATGTCCTGTTTACATTTCGAGACCTTGAGGAATCTGCAGCACACCCATACCCTATCGCACTCTCTACATACGACGTCATATGTGTTAGACAGTCTCCGATCTGGCGTTCTCCCTAGAAATCGTACTTGATTATTAGACTCAAATGATAAATTCCAGCCATCCAGGTGAAGGGTTAATACAGAAAGTAGGAGAGGTTATTTCCCCATTAAGATTCCGGACAAATCAGTAAATACTCTACGAGGTTGAAATAAACCTATTGAGCATTAGTGGTCACAACTTTATTCATAGCATGGAGCAGTGTATAGTCCATCGGATTTGACAAAAAAACTGTAGCGTAAAATTTCCCTCATATCACACTATATGGCGTATGCCCGTCTTCATTATATAGCCCAGTTTATGAGTAGAACAGTCGGACGTTTAAGCCCATTTCATTCCATTAGCCCGGTTAATGCAGAAAGGTAGGACGTTAGACCCTATTTTATTCATCCGTACACTACCAATAATATAATACATAATCCAGAAATCGCCACCTATTGCAGATGTAGAGACGTAAGCTTTAACGTCATTCGAAAATGCATATTATTGTGAAAATTTTATCTTAAGCTGGGAATTTCATATCAAGCCAGATGGCCATTGCACATTTCAGTGATGCGTGTGTTCAAATCTTAACGGCTATAATTAATATCGACCTATGTTATATATTCAATAAGAGAATTGGATGAACTAATCAAATCAATTATTGAGCCTTCGACATTATAAGTCCACCTCACTACTATCTATGTCAATTACAGATGTCAATATCAAGCTTAATTCACCGTACTCTTCTATAGAATATTAATTACCATCAATATTAGGGATCACGTTCACCCAAATAAAAAACCCTTTGTAGGGCAATTTATACATTTCCTAGTCTAAAAGACTGGTTTGGTGGCAAAGCGGAAACCTTTCAAATTTAGTAGTAGTTCGTGTATAATTGATAGCATCGCTCAGATTTTTTTTTTTTTTTTTTAGATTTCAGTTTCGACAGTCACAATAAAAAACAACCCATTTACTCGTTTGTAATAAGTTTGTTTGGTGGTTCAAAATGAATTCAGATTAAAGGTCATGTTCTGCTCCGACTGAGCTAATGAAGACGGCCATACAGTGTGCTACGACCTACTCTTATATCGAATTCCAACTGACAAGGTGGCTGAGCGAAGCTCTTGTGTGTTTACTCCATGTTACCACCATCCCTCTCGTGGATTTTTGTCTGTGTTGACAGCAAGAAACAATATAACTATACTGGTATTTGAACAGCCTATATATATGTGGCATTTTATGGCGGTTTTTACCAACGCTCACCAAAGATAAGAATACACTCGTAGTGGCACTTTAAAGGGTGTGATTCTTTTAATTCATATGTATACCGTTTTTTGGCATTTATGACAGACTTATGACCACTTCTTTTCTCCAAATTCTTCTTTATTCTTCGACGTATTATCCGTGGTTATGAGTCCAGTGCGGAAAATATATTTCTATTTCAACAAATCGCTTGCACGCAATGTTGCTTATGGTAGAATCATTTTTTGTTTTTTTACAAAGATTTAGATTGAACTAATAACACACCATTGATCGAAACGTCTGTAACCATTCATTGAGGTAAAACTTGTAATTAATTCATGGAAAATTTATTTCTGACTTGTCTTAAAGGAGCTATATCTCTTACCCAATATTCTACATAAATATCGAACTTAAAAACACGAACTAGAATTCAATAGTGGCTCATTGCAATCGTGAACATACACTGTATGGGATGCTAAATTTAATTTAAGACGGAATAAACATTTTACAATCTTACACGAGTCGTGTATTATATTGTTTCGGATGTCATTTGTAATGAACAAAGGAAATCATGTCCTACGGGACATTGCCGAAGTAATTAATAATGACTGATTCGTGAATAGAGTCATAGGCCATTAGGGTCAAATCAGCCCTGAAACATGTACTTCTAAAGCCTAGCTCACAAGCAGTCGCACGAGACTTATGTGTTGCTCGCGCGTGTCCCACTCGGCAAATCTCGGCAGATTCCGTAAACTACATCTAGCCTCGGCTGTATGACAGTAAGTGATATGTACCTACGCCCATACATTTGCGATGCAGCTACCGGTTTGCTTTAACAGGAAAACTTACACAAATTGGGGACCTATTCGGCTAGCAACGTATTCAACCGATCGAGCTGCAACCTGTTCGTTGGAAACCTATTTAGAATAAAGACAACAGTCGCCTTAACTCATCTATTTATCAACCAATAAAATCCAACGTTATGTCTATCAAATGAAAGTAGAATATATTATTTTTTATCCATTCCTTTAGCTCAGAATAGAAGTGTAATTTCGTCGGCTGGATCGGTCGAATAGGTCGCTAGCCAAATAGGTCGCCAACTTGTGTTCGGAAGGGGTGCAGCCATGTTTCATCCGGGTCCTTTAAAGTAGTTCCAATATGGCGGAATTCATCATACAGCCGAGTTTAGATTGTCCGAAATCTTCCGAGGTTTGCCGAGTGGCGCGTGTCCCACACTGTAGAAGACGAAGATTGCAAACTGGCACATACCAAATTTTCACCCGGTATATTGCGGCTGGTATGTGAGCTACCAAATCCTTGCCAGGCCATCCATTCTACACCACTGACAATGGGGAACCACCCCTGCAAAATCCCGATGAACTTTCTTAACCGCCACCATGATCGAACACAGTAGAAACTAAGCTGGCACCCGTCTCACGCTACAACGATCACTTCAGATTTATGTTATGTGCCGTTTGTTACAATGAAAATACGACACCTGTATCACCTACACGTGTATATTTTAACATGAAAAATTTCAGCTTCAACCTCGTAATTATATACATGTAACTGTGGAGTTACAAATGTTACTGGCATTTCTTGGGGTTAAGTTTTTAAGATGGACTGGCACATGGCGCTATTTTATGTTTGTATTGGTCATTAGAGTCGAGTCTCATCCTCGCTTGCCCAGTTTAAATTAAATAATTAAATGGCTCAATCGCTCTAATCTACTTAAAATCAGAGCCATCCGATTACACCGAGGGTTGATTATGTTTTTTTGTCTAATTAAACATTTATATAACATTTAAGGCCCAATGAAAGACCAACAATGCCTGTTTAAGTAGATACGTTTACTTCAAGGCTTTTCCTTGAACTGTAATCACGACTTTCTTATGTACAAAGGGATCTGGAATACGAGATTCGACTTAAAATTAAAACACTGGGATGTCTCGTGCCGGAAGTAGGAATCTCATAGCGGAAGTAAGAATTGAGAACCTACCCACTTACACTAGACATCTGCATCCGCCTTGCTTATACCAAAGTATGTCAGAACAAAAGAAAAAAATCTTCAAGAACAACTTGAAATAGCATTTAAAATAGCATTAGGCAAGAGCAAAATCTGCTTATTACAGGTCTTTCTTTAGGTCTAAATTATCTAAATAATCAATTAGACATTAATTAACATATCCAGACCATAATAAACTTTTAAAGTCAAGGCTAGCCTTCAATGTTGGCGGATTGAATTCCTATGGCCGTTGATAATTAGATCAATCAAGTGGATAATCGAGACTATGCTGTTTATATGAATGATTTGAGTAATGATGACCGAGGCTATGTGAATATTTCAAACGCTTTTTTCTCGACTAATAGTGGACCAATTTGACTGAAATTTTCAGCAAATTACCTTTACGCTATCTAGTTTTTAACTATTATAGTGAGAACTGCCATCTCTTTATCTTATCTCCCATAATGTAACTTTAATTGAAATGATAATCAATCTCTTTCGCAGCATTTTTTTCATTTTTCTACGCCTACGTTTAAATTAAATCGTATAATGTCATGACCAATAACTCTATTGACGTTGACATGCAGACACTAAGAATGCTAAATATATAAAACAAAAATGTTATTATGCCTTCTAGAACACAATTAAAATTAAGCAGATTAGTTTCGTATTTCACTTGGATAAAACGTGTTTAATTTATTGCTCTTTGCAAATATAAGATGGTATAATCATTCTTTTGAATGCAATAATTCAATAATTTTATTTTTGTTACTGCCATAATGTCATTCGAATCGGCTTACGCAAAAATACAAACGCTATTAAATCATATTGTCGTTCTATGGGATATTTAGTAGGCTAGGCTACAAGTACTTAATATAGTACAAGTGTACTATAGGTTACTCTAAAGTTGGCTCGGTGGATAGGGCGCAGGCTTGCTAAACAGGAGACCCGGGTTAGATCTCAGTGTTGACCGAGAAAGTTCATCGCGGTTTTCTGATATGGAAGGCCTAAAAGTAAGTGCGTTCTTCGGGTGGACGAAAAACTGGAACGTTGACGTGCACTTAAAAGACCCTTTGGAAGTCAGAATTCAAAATGGAGTATGCTTGATATCATTAGCCCGGTTGGTGCAGAAAAGTGGGACCTTTAACCCATTCCATTTCACTTTGCTATAACTATAACGTTAACATATATTTATCGTTGCTAACTTGACCCTCTTCCTTTTGTTTCACTTTTATATTAAAGGGGCCATCCCGATTTTAACAGGGTCTCCGAAATAATTATCCGTGTACTATGAAATTTAATGACTATAAAATGTCGACGAATGGTGCATTTATCGTGTCTGCAAATTTCAGCCCGAAGTATTGAGTCGTTTGGGCGTGAACTTCAAAACCGTTTATCCGGATACCTAAAACCTTTTAAGGTTCCAGGTCAATTTATTTCATTGCGTGACTTGATAATCTATTACCGTTCCCTTAGAGGTCAAAAAACTTGATAAGGAACTGTAAGTTTCACCTACACATTATTTTATCCAGACCCCGGTCTCTTCTTCCAGATGAGTTAGTTGCTCAACCCTAAGGAAAGGGTTTTTAATTGCACAAAATTAAGCAGGTTTATTATTCAAAATATATTCGAGATTGGTCCCGAAAGTAAAAGCCTCGATCCACATCGCAATTAGTTGAATTTTTGTATAATTTTCTTCTCAATGATGGAAACTCATCACGAAAATCAAAATAAATCTGGGCATGAATGGAGTTGGTTTGTTTTGAGGCAAAAAATTAATGTGGATAAATACTGGAATAATATTTTGAAGGACGAAAGGAATTGCCGGAACCAGGTCGTACATGAGCCCCGCGGGAACACAATCAATTGGTAGTAAAGGCCCAAATAACTTTGAACCCGGGCTGAACTTCATACGTTTTACACATTTTAATAATTGCCATTACTCTCACTTATTTATTTAATGATATATTTGAATTTAGTTATGGCGTCAAATCCTGTTTTACCCTGAAAATATAATTACCATTATGGCACCATTAATTTGATGAAGATCTAATTGTATATTCCTTTTGGAGAAACCGTCGACTGTAATTCCACCCACTCGTATAATAATAAATTCGCTTGTCCACATAATATTGCGACGATAAAGATAGTCATGGCTTTTTCTTTTAAATACCCAATATGTGTATTAGATTTAGGTAATTAAATACCCAATATGTGTATTAGATTTAGGTAATTTTGCACTTTACTTTAAGGATTGGTTGGAGTAAAGATGATTACTGAAAAATGTTGGCGTTGATTCCAAATATAATTTAGCATGGAGATCGTTACATCGTTGAAAGAATCGTGATGTGGCGCAAATACAAGAATGTCGAAATTGTTACCCACCGAAGTAGAGAGGGTGAAATAGCTTTATTTTACGTCAGCTCCCACCGAAGATATCGCAGGCAAGGAAGTTGAGGGCGGTAAAGGTCCGTTAATACGCTAACACTGACCCCCGCACTAATCATCGTTCGTACTGAAAACGACTATACACACAGGTTTTTTTCCAAACAACACCGGGCTCGAACCCCATACCTCCCAATCTATAAGCTGGTCAGTGGTCAGCTCCATGATCTTTGTAAGTGAAATGGTATAAATTCCTGAGTACCGTAGTAAAGTTGTCTTCCACTAATATATTTGTGAATAACTTACTGACTAAAGTCTTAAGTTATTACACGCCGAGTTGATTAATTGTGCCTGGAGGTGGCCGATTGCTATCTTTCAGTAAGTTCCGATTAGGGTAAACATAGTGTCTTCGCGTCTTGCAAAATAATAATATATTGGCAATATCAAAACAAACTGTTGATCGAAGGGCTGGACTATGCTCCATGAAACGCCTTATCCTTCACAGCAAAGTCCAGGTGACAGTGGGGCACTTGTTTTAGATCCCTTACGTGTTAAAATTATACACCATTCTTACATTGTTGTACCGTACGTTGAAAATCTGTGAAAAATGTGAAAAATATTGGATTAATTGTTAAAACAACAACATAGAGCTTACAATTAATAACTTATTTTAGTCGGAAACACAATTAAATTATTTCAATCTGTATGGGTGGTCTACTCGTACCAGATTTAATTGGACAAGTTCGTGCTGCTTCCGGTTCTTGTGAACACCATGATTGATAATTTTGATCACGATCTAATTCAAATAGATTATTCTCTCCTTTCATTCACACCAATTTGAAATATATAAGATTAAGGTCACTCGATCAATCTCAAGGGTTCTTTGCTAATCGTCTCGCAGTTTCGTAAAACAATCAAATATGAGTCTGTACATATGCCATATTTACGTCCAATAGGCTTTGTTTCTGTCGATATAGTTTACACAGTTTGTTTGGATCATGATCTGGCATAAACCCACTGTTTGTGCTTTAAATATTGTATCGTGCCTGTTAGACTCAGTCCTTATTATTTATATTATTTGTTCCATAGAATAGTAAAATATGGGTAATCTTTTACTAACTTCTGTCGTCATTAACTCAGATCAGTAGACCATTAAATCTATATCATTGGCAGAATAAGTCCCAATTATTTATATTATTTGTTCCATGGTATAGTAAAATATCACATGTGTTACGGGTTGTCTTTTACTAACTGCTGTCGTCATTAACTCGGTCGGTACAAAGTAGTGAGACAATAACCTGTACCGACATGGCTAAATTGATAGCTTAGGATTTAATATATAGTCTTTTCCTACTTTTACGTTTATAATAATATGGTATATATTTAAGCACCGGATAATAGCAGTCTCTTAATACCAGGGTCGTTACCTGTCATCTCCACCATATTTAGCAATGATAAACTCGAGATATTTCACAAACTTTATTCTTTAATAATAATAATAAAGGTCATATACAACAGATTAAAAATAATGGATGGATAAGTATACAATGAAAAAAGTGTTAATGTCACTACATTTGTCGATAAAAGGCGGACAGTAGCAGATTAATAAGATGTTGTCCAGTTTAACTTACACTCGGTCATGTTTGAAAAAATATAATTTTTAAAAAAATCACACTTCAAAAAGGTTCGCATCACGTTTAAAATCACGTCTTTTCGTTCATAAACAAAATCCAATAATATTCCGTGCTCTTCTGTAGTGTACAAGGGAGTTTATACTTTAAAATTTGTTACTCAAGTTTGAAGGATTCTTAAAGGAAAGACGCGGTTAATTGGTCTGAACCTTGTTTCTCGAAATCTAAATTAAGATTAAATCCAAATTTTTAGTAAATACTTCGATTTCGATATTGGCTAAGCACTAAATTCAATCTAATATTATCCAATTAAATTACTAAAATTGGGATTATATCTCAGTTAAAATTACGTGAAACAGGCTCCGGATATTTAAGTACCGCTCAGATTGCAGAGGTAAACAATGGGAGTACAAATATTTGAAATTGATGCCGAGCTACCCGTATTGTCTTATTTCAGATTGGCGTACCTTCTGAAGAACATATCCACAACCTTTAAAATAGCAAGGAACTTGCTGACGGACAACGGACACGTGTAGTAATATAATACGTGCACATGAAAACTGGGTAGGTCAGCAAAAATAATTTTGTTTGAAAAGAAAACTAAGGATGCCAATAGCTAACTGATTTTTAAACTGGTTATAGATTCTCCCACCTGTTGCACACATGGGAATTGGTTTTATATACGGTTAATGTTAAGTGACTGACATCCGCTCATTTGCATAATATCTATTTATTCATGTATATATTCCAATATTTTCCCGGTAAGTAGGTGTAACTTAATATGCGAGTATTTACACAAAATTATTTACTGTAGATTGATCAATCGAAAGAGAATAAATTTACTATGTCCACGTTAAAATTATTAGTTTCTGTTGCTATTCAATGATTTGTTTGACAAAGGTTGATTGGGTTTGTGAAATTAAACGGGGTTTAAAGCCTAGCTCACATCCCGCAGTACGGACAGTCTACTCGGGAAATTTGAGTAAACTCGTGCACGAGACTTACGTATGACTTGCGTGTGTTCGGTACCGTAGAAGACCGCAGATTGTCCGTAGAGACTTTTCGTTTTTCACATAAAACTTTTCATTCCGTTTCTTATGGATGGTCTGCGTCGCTACCAAACCCCACGACCAGTGCGTGTCAAAATTCGTACCAGCGGTTGAGAGTTAAGATTTACGTATTAGGATATACTATCATATAGGTGGAAATTGGGTTTAACGTCCTACTTTTTCCTAGGAAGGGCTAATGCCCGTCTATAATAGTCCTAAAGTTAAAATTCACTTCATTAACATTTCATTTTAGTTCTTACATTTTGTTATCGGTAGGATATTCAGATATGCTAGCGAACACAAACAATATTCATTCAGAAATTTGCCTGCGATGTATTAGTTATTTCACCAAAAAATTAATTCACTTTATTATACTATGATAAAATCTTGGGTTTTATTTGAAGTATAGTAGTGTACCGCTGGGGGCTACGTGTGTTTTCTTCTTTTTTTTTAAAAAAAAAAAACAAAACACATTTCTATTCTATTAAACGCCGTCCTGGATTGCACGACTTCGGGACCTGGGGCAAGGTTAGGCAGCTGTTTTAAGCTAAATGGGTTAATAAAAGTACCACTTTAACTTAATTTGATTTATATTTCTGGATAAGTTTATTCCACTTCAAAGATTTAGAAAGGTTTTGATAAACTCAATATTTAAGCAGTGATTGTTGTTGTCCTATTTTCTACCAATTTAATTGCAGTTTTAAACGTCTGAATTTTGATATGGAGGTATACCCTGACTAGCCGGCCGTACGTCGCTCGTTCCGTACGTGCGTTTACATTCATACAAGGACACTCTACAGGTCACAGTTCTCATCTTATATTGATGATACTTCACATAAAGATGTATACATCCCAAAGATCTCGAGTCAAACTGACCACTCTGCTTTACGCATATAGTGTAAAAGCAAGTAATACCAGGTCGTGGACCCCGCACCACACACCACCACCACTACCACTCCCCGGTGAAAATGTGTGTCTGGTTTAGATAAAAATTAGATAAGCTCCAGCATCTGCTTTGCAAAATGTGATATATGTATGAAGTTTGAGGCAGTGCTCACTCGGGGTTCCATTTTTTCCGACAATTTAATTTACATAAAAACATACAATATATATTGTATATACATCTTATAATTTACGGAGACCCATGTTTTGAAGGCTTTCTCAAAATCTGGGGTAACTACGTTACCAATACTTAGTACCATTAAATTACATTGTGTGTTCGTTTTTAAGCAAATTCTATATTTGTTTCTTTTTTTATAACATTTTGTCTACTAAAACCCATTTCACAATCTGAAGTTGCCACAGGAATTGTTAGCAAGCGCTTACTGATATCACAAATACTTGGGAACATATCATCTTTAGTTGCAGCAAATTGACAAATGGCAGTAATAGTTACATCACCTAAATCACAACATTGAACATAATATCTAAATGACATAATTTCTTCGGGCAATGTAAAAGTATCAATTTTCAATAAATTCACATAATCAACAACGTTATTAACACATGTTACATCTATTTACTATTTACATCAAATATTTTACATAAATTACTCAATACAACAGCATCTCCCTTATCTTCAAAACGAGCGTTCAAATTATCTATAACATTAACAACAAGTTTATTACAACTATTTTGGCTGGGGATTTTTTCTGATTGACCGCTGACCCCGTCCCCCCCCCTAATTTTCCCAAAAGGATCACGATAGTCCAACAATCAACTTGTTTCTGGAGTACCTACGGATCACACCTTTCATTTGAGACCAAGTTTGCTTTGATGGGACTTTTTTCCGGGAAACACATAAATCTGTGTTAATCCGGCAGACTATAATACCTAAATCTGTCTATTACATTTTTATTTAGACATTTATTTAACATAAAAGAAAGTACTACGTAATGCTAAATTATCTCGTAATTTGTTTACGAGAATATTTTAGTTTTATTTGAATGGCCCTAATGGTGTTCCGTACATGTTTATCTATCCAGCCAACTCCAAATTAGGAATATGTTATTTTTGTTTCAAATTCATTAAATGGTTTAATTAGCTTACGAACGATGTTTCCGTTTTCCAAGATAAGCTGTGAATGGCTGGTTCTTCTGTCTGGAAACAGATATGAAATTTCCGGAAGTGACATAAAACACAAAATCAGTTGTTACGGACTAAAACAGAAAGCAGTAAACAGATACGTCGAAGGTTTTTCAGAACTCTAATAATTTGTCTGAAGACAAAGAGTTTTCATTTAAGACTGTCGATACCTATCAGTTCAAAAACAGTTCAGTAACAGTAACAACGTGTGACTTTAATATTTGGAATTTATTTCATAAAGTTTACCACTTGTGTGTAATCGGCTAACATTGCCATTGCGCCCCCTAAAGACTTTAAATAGTTTGAAGTAATTGGGTATATAATATAAAACAAATATTAATATGTCTTTAAGGGGTGGGGATGGGTGGTTACCGGTTGTACGTAACAAGGCGTAAGGTCGCCTGTCCAACGCCGCGGGTTTTCTCCGGGTCTTCCGGTTTCCTCCTACTACTAACAGCTCCTACGCGCAAGCAAATTACTGAAATATAATTCAACCATATGTTAGTCAGAAAAATGGTATTTTAAGGGTGACAATTTAGAATGTGTACCTTATTATTATTATCTGAGCCTCGTTTTCTAATCTCGGCTAAATTGGAGCAAATGCATTTCAAATCTGGCGTTAAAAGCTGCAAAAGCGCTGCTTCCAGTTAAAGGTCTGATCAGAAATGTAGGTCGACCTATCTTTTAAGATATTTGACTATATAATTAGACAGATATTATTGTACGGGTCTGAAATATGGGGATTCGAATACAGACTCGATATTGAACGTGTCCTAACTAATTTCTGTAAATTTCTCCTGGGGGTATACACAAATACTTCAAATTCCGGTGGCCTTGGAGAATGTGGACTTCAAAATCTATCTGTCATGTATATGACAAACAGTATAAAATATTGGAGCAAGGTCGTCAGAATCCCGTCAACTAGGTACTCAAAGCAAGTTTATTTAATGCTTAAAAGCATAGACAGTGCTGGTAGGATATCCTGGATATCAAAAGTAAGAATACTATTATCGTCGCTAGGATTCGCCTTTGCATGGGAGTCACAAATTATAGGGGATATTAATTTATTCATTTGTGATATTAAACAAAGATTGTCCGATAGCAATACCCAGGAATGGTCTTCTAAGCTACATTCTAGTGAATCATTAAACGAAATTATTTAAGATAAACATTTGTCAAGAACAATATCTGGATTATAGTCTTGATATACACTTTAAACGAAACATTACTCGACTCAGGTTAAATTTGTTACCATTGAACTTAATTCTATGTAGAAGGAATCCTCATATTTATCCGACTTGTCCTCTGTGTAAATCAGATATTGAAACCCTTTATCACTTTCTGTTCATATGTCCAAAGTTGAACAATATCCGATATCTATACATTCCGAATACTCAATATAAACACTCTCTGTGTTCAGCGGCACTAATCAAAATCTGCACGTCAATTGACATTGGGTTATTAAAATCTGTATCCCAGTATATCGATGTCGCATTATCTCATCGAAAATTGGAAATGTAAAGAAATGAATTGTTATACGGTTATCATAAATTGTAAAATCTATCTACACTTCCTGGTGCCCACCTGTTTAAAGTGTTTGTTAAATTTTACTTTAGGTCTATGACCTTATTACTGAAATAAACATATTATTATATTATGTTAGTCCCGAAATTACCTACTTTGATTCGATCACTCATACAGCGCTTTATCCACCATTGTGCTTTAATGCGTTGCACATACCCCCCCCCCATAAAATTGCCACTATAAAACGCTCAAAATTAAGCAACCAAATCCTATGGCCTAAGCATCCATATCGAAACTATATGCACAACAGCCACTCAACTTAAGCTTTTAAAGAAATACAGGTTGCTATTACATGTATATGAAAACAAAGAGTTAACGTCGCGTCACCACCTATACTGGACAGAGTCTCACATGAGTGCACCACTTGTCTGCAGGTCACAGTTCTCATCTTATATTGATGATACTTCACATAAAAATGTATACATCCCAAAGATCTCGAGTAAAACTGACCACTCTGCTTTACGCATATAGTGTAAAAGCAAGTAATACCATTTGTGGACCCCGCACCACACACACACACCACCACCACTACCACCACCACTCCCCGGTGAAAATGTGTGTCTGGTTTAGATAAAAATTAGATAAGCTCCAGCATCTGCTTTGCAAAATGTGATATATGTTTTGAAGGCTTTCTCAAAATCTGGGGTAACTACGTTACCAATACTTAGTACCATTAAATTACATAGTGTGTTCGTTTTTAAGCAAATTCTATATTTGTTTTTTTTAATAACATTTTGTCTATTAAATCCCATTTCACAATCTGCAGTTGCCACAGGAATTGTTAGCAAGCCCTTACGGATATCACAAATACTTGGGAACATATCATCTTTAGTTGCAGCAAATTGACAAATGGCAGTAATAGTTACATCATCTAAATCACAACATTGAACATAATATCTAAATGACATAATTTCTTCGGGCAATGTAAAAGTATCAATTTTCAATAAATTTACATAATCAACAACGTTATTAACACATGTTACATCTATTTTACTATTTACATCAAATATTTTACATAAATTACTCAATACAACAGCATCTCCCTTATCTTCAAAACGAGCGTTCAAATTATCTATAACATTAACAACAAGTTTATTACAATTATTTTGGCTGGGGATTTTTTCTGATTGACCGCTGACCCCGCCCCCCCCCCCCCTAATTTTCCCAAAAGGATCACGATAGTCCAACAATCAACTTGTTTCTGGAGTACCTACGGATCACACCTTTCATTTGAGACCAAGTTTGCTTTGATAGGACTATTTTCCGGGAAACACATAAATCTGTGTTAATCCGGCAGACTATAATACCTAAATTTGTCTATTAGATTTTTATTTAGACATTTATTTAACATAAAAGAAAGTACTACGTAATGCTAAATTATCTCGTAATTTGTTTTTTCTTTTATTTGTTTTGATCCTAATCCTATTACCAGTTAATTATCTCGATATTACGCGGCATTTATCTCGTAATTACGACATAATGAGAATATTTTAGTTTTATTTGAATGGCCCTAATGGTTTTCCGTACATGTTTACCTATCCAGCCAACTCCAAATTAGGAATATTTTATTAGGACAAGAAGGATAAATATGAGGATTCCTTCTACATAGAATTAAGTTCAATGGTAACAAATTTAACCTGAGTCGAGTAATGTTTCGTTTAAAGTGTATATCAAGACTATAATCCAGATATTGTTCTTGACAAATGTTTATCTTAAATAATTGTGCTTTAATGCGTTGCACATACCCCCCCCCCCCATAAAATTGCCACTATAAAACGCTCAAAATTAAGCAACCAAATCCTATGGCCTAAGCATCCATATCGAAACTATATGCACAACAGCCACTCAACTTAAGCTTTTAAAGAAATACAGGTTGCTATTACATGTATATGAAAACAAAGAGTTAACGTCGCGTCACCACCTATACTGGACAGAGTCTCACATGAGTGCACCACTTGTCTGCAGAAAAAAAACGGTTGAAGCGGACGTTAAACAAAAGAAGAAGACGGTGTGCCATTCTTCGTTACCTTTGCGCCACCTAGCGTAGCTATTTGCGTTGGTCAATGTGCGTATCGGGAGTTTGGTGTTTCAGTTTTTTGGCACATTTCGTATATTTTGCCATATTAATATTCATAATTCGGTGAGTAAATTCACTGTTGTGAGACGTTACGTATGCACTACACCAGCAATTGTCTTGGGTTTGCGCAGCCGTTTGTGGTCACATCTATGTGGTGTCACCACGAAGTCACTCGGCAAGGAATGAAATTAAGAGAATGGGGTTTAAATTACTGCTTTTCTGCACCGCCTGGGATTGTGAAGACGATCACCCGTTGCCAGGGCAAACGGCGCCCGTGTAAGGTTCTAGTTATTCATCGATTTAACGTAAATGTAATTTCGAGATTTAATTTTAAAAAAATTATATTAAAGTACAACAATTAAATTAAAAGGTCTTTATGTAAGATTAGAAAAAGTGCTGACAGTTCTCGTTATAATAGTTAAAAAAATCGACAATGAAAATATCTAATTGCTTCAGTATGTACTTAACTATCTGCGATTCAACCTTAGGCTAGCCTTGACCGTAATTACTACCGCTGTTACGATAATAAACAAAGTCTCGATTATCCATTATTTCGAACGCCACAAAATATTTCCAAGTCCACTAAATATCGGAGTCATCCGATGACATAGAGAGATAATAAAGGTCTTGATAAGTTAATTAATAGCTGGAATAGACAAATTTAGCTCTGACATAATGCAAGTTTGTACAAAAATACAATCTGATAAGACAAATGTCTGATTTGGAAAACAAATATTAATTTTCACACGTCATGTCAAAACACGAAAGCAAATGTCGAAATAAGAATAAAAGACTATAATTTAAGAATGAACTGAAAAAAAGAGCTGTTTGGTTTTCCATATTCGAATAGGTGCGTTTTTGAATGACTTCTGTATCTAAAACCAAACTTGTTAGTAATGCGGGGGTGCAATAAATTTATCCTTGAATTTGTTCAACGATTATCGTCAGGGCATCAGTTGATCTCCTTTTTGAAAGCAACTAATAAGATCATTGCATCTTTAAAGAGGTACGATCTAAACAGAGCCGCTGGCCACTACCTATTATTATTCGCTTGTGAATTAAAGATGCATTCCCAGGAATGTATTTATGGGGTATTTATTTCCGATTAACGTGTGACATATTTTGTATATATGGCAAACTGAGACACATAATCATATTAGAAAAATACTGGATTTACACGCGAAACGCCCACAGGACTGTCACCATGTTTGCTTATTACAGGCTCGAAAGATGTATGAAGCGATTGGGTTTAGTCCAAATAGCTAACGGTTGTGAGAATATTGCTAGACTACAGACAGCTATTCATCGGCGGACAGGGAAGGTAGCAGAACATAATCCAAGAATATACTTAAGCTTAGATAATTTTGCGTAAATGGACAGGAAGTAAAGGCCAATACAATCTGAAAAAAGAATACATTCTTATAAAAGGTATTTACAGCTGGAGTAGTTTATTGCCATTTCAAGCTGGATTTGAAGAAATCTTTTTATAGAAAAAAGTCGTTTTAATATGTGTTTATTCCAAATGTATCATCATACAATTACACAGTTTCTACGTGGGAAGGCATCTTTAACTATTACATTTATCCGAGAAAAACATCGACCGGTGATTTATATTACTTAACCTCATTCCACCAGCGTTCGACTAAAAACATAAATAATAAACTGTAGGCCTTTAATTAAGGTACTTTTGTCGCATTCCTTCCAGCGGCAACCCCCACGCTGTTATTATATACCATAGTCAGTGCTGTTCTGCCAATATTGCGAATGCATGTGGTGTGGACATTTTAATGGAAGCATCCATGATATATAAACGAGTGAATAAAACATGTTAATTGAGGTGAAATACCACAGGAACACTTTATTCTATTCTCAAGTAGGCTGAGCTAAAACTGTGCCATACGTTGTCAAGAATGCACCAAGGTCTAGTTGCACTTGCACAAGCTTATTTACTAGTAATTGTCTTCCGTCTTGATAAACATGTCCACAAATCAGACCCGCGCACCGGAACAAATTCAGACTATACCTTTATTATACTGATGTTTCCCGGCGAACAATATAATTCAACAATTTATTGCTGCTTTTTAATTATGTCTTGGCTAATATAACAAATGACATGAAATGGGGTTTAACGTCCTACTCTTCTGCACCTGACCTGGGCTAATGGAAGGCGGGGATACGCCATACAGTGTACTATGAGGGGAAATTTTACCCGGGCAGCTGCACTACGGCCTATACGGCCTACTCGTATATCGAATTCTAACTGCCAAGAGATATTTTACGTGAGCGCCAATGTGTACCTCGGATTTTCGTCCCATTCGAACGACTAGACAGGCCCTCCTTCTGCATCACTGACAAGGGGAAACCACATCGGAAAATCGAGATGAAATTCCTCGGCCAATGCAGGGATCGAACACCCGTCCTCCAGGATAGCGAGCCAGAGCCTTACCCACCTAGCCACCGTGATTCCCGGTTAATATAACAAACTACAAGGTTAAAAAGCCATTCTGTCGTATTTAGTGATTGATATACCAAATTGTTTACTTACAATTATCTATGAAGGGATGATTTGTCGTATTGATTTTGTCCTATTAATAATCCCAATAACATAAACCTAGATCAAAGACGTTTATCCTGGGGCTTTCGTAAACATAATAAAGATTGTAAAACTTTTTCCCATTAAAACCATCTCTTTCTCGGCACTGATATTTTAATTATAACGTAATGACATTCTTTCAAGTCATTTTTTTTTTAATTTTAAAATATAAACTTCCCCCATTCCATGACTCGTGGTTCCTTTAGGTATATTTTTCTGATTTTCACGAAGTAATTAAATCTAAAATGTTAACAGCCTAACTGTATTTTTCCTTCATTTCACAACAAGTTCATGGGTGGTACGTCATACGACAGATTCGACAGGTAAAAACGAGCGATTTCAGCCCCCGTGGTTCCTTATAAGTGTTCATTTTCTAGTTTTCATGACGTTATCCATTTCACGACGTAATCAAAGGATGCAATAAGATCATTTTGTTCGCCGGCATGAAAAAACTGACGAATTAAGCTCCGAGGTTTACGAGAGGTCATTAATTTTAAAATATTAACAATAACCCTTTAATTTTCCTGTATTTCACATTACCAAAGGATGATAGATACGCAATATGGAAATATTGTTTACTGACATGTCAACGCGGAAGTATTCAGCTTTCTTGGTTTCTTGATGCATTTAGGGTTGTTTTTTTTTTTGTTTCCTTTTTGTTATGAAGTCATTAGTGGATAATGGGAAGCGTGTCTTCCTTCTTGTTCAGGTATTCAGACGATACCTATGTTGGGCATGGAATCATACGATTTTGCCTAATGGAATGGAACAAACCATAACCTAATTAACTCTTGTCTTCTTGCTCGTTTTCCGGTTGGAACACGGAATGCCGATGAGGCTCTATTTAAGTGCAACAAAGAGCACATTAAAAATCCTCGGAAAGGGAAATGATGAATACAGCGATATCCCCCTTGCCCTGCTATGCTACAGGCATTAGACGTCATTTTTTATGTACTAATGCCCATCTATACGGCGCTATATCAATAAACAACTAGGTTTGTATTCGGCTATAACAGTTCAAAAATAGATGATGAAATATGAATATATTACAATAACTTTCATCGAATTTACTTTATTCTGAGCAATGTTAAAGTGCTCATTGATGCAGAGAAGATTGGTTATTATACGTAGCATCAGGGGCCTATTTCACGAAATTTTAACTAAGATAAAATCGGAATTTTAGGAATTTGATTGGATACTATTACATTGACTTTAGTGCTTAGCCAATAAAATTGACGTATCTACTAAAATTTGGACTTTACCCTAAGTTAAGACACAAAAATATAAAAGATTTTGAAAAAAGCAGTACATTATTTGTCGATTACAAACTTTTGAAGCCAAAACACGAAGTTAACCGACATTTTAACTCCTATATCGACAAGTTTAGTCGAATCACTATGTTGAAACTAAACTTAATCGCACTATGTGTATGAAAGATATAAACCGGATTAGAAGCACATAACAAAATAGTACATTAATATGGCGGCTATTCAAAACATAGATCTATTTTCCAAGTTGATAGTTGTCAGTGTGCAGGTGTATCGTTTGTGAATCCTAAACTAAAGCAAGATAAATAAATAATGTTTGACACAACTCATTTTAATAGACTTTCGTTATATTTTCAGGTACTACGCCATTGTTCATCCTTTGTCTGCCATGAAGATAAACAGCAAATCTAGAACCAGAAAGATTATAGCTGTAACATGGATAATACCTATAATACTGGCTTCACCGTATACATATTGTAGCAGTTATGGTTTTGTAATTGAAAGTGAACTGGGTCGAATTTCGCGCCAAATCTGTAATGACAGATTCGATGAGATAGACATTGCTATGTACGGACCGGAAGCCTGGGGATCTGGGCGGTTCAGACGTGGATTTTTTATATTCTTATTTTTGGCAGTGTACCTCATTCCGGCGTTTCTTATTCTAACAACTTGTGTTAAAATAGCCATTTGTCTCCTACAACCAATTAGTATCAAACGACTACCGTCATTGGGCCGTAAAGAACATAGTCGGCGACATGAGGAAAATAAACGCAAGGTAAGCCAAACCCGTCCTTTTTGTAGTGGAACCATTGCGGTACCAAGCGTTGGGTGTTCACAGCTACTGTGGGTGTAATTAAACATGGCTGATCTACAAAATGAAGGCCTTTTAGTCCCGGCATTTTACGTAATTAGGAACATCATCCTGGACAGTTCCTGCAATAGAAATGTCGGTCATGGTTTATTATCGGTTTAGGCGTATATTATCACACAAAAAGTCCCACTCCGAAGTCCGTGCCCAAATGTATCAAACCAGCTAAAATCCGAAAAAGCCATCAGTTTTTGCTGGAAAATGCCATTTGTTATCCAATTATCCTAGTATGATCGCGTTTGGTATAAAGAAAATATAACCTTTCATATCAAATTTTGTGATTACTTATACAGCGAAATCAATACTGGGAAATAATTCAAGATGGTCAGCTTAGGCGAGAAAATCTGAATTGTACAAAATGACCATATTTGAGACAGGTGATTCCATATTCGACAACTTTTGGTGATCAATCGGTTCCCCTGGGTCAATACAGGAGGAAATTTAGTAGAATGAACTGCGACAGCTGGCAGAAAGGTTCTAACGTTTCCGCAAGCTGCATGGGTGTCAAAGCTATTGACTGAGGATCAGAAACATGTCAGATTTGAAACCATGTGTGAGACATGGGTTCATCACCTCCAACCAGAATCCCAAATTCAGTCTAAACGTCGCAAGTCCCCAAAATGCAAAGTCGGTTCTTTCAGCTGGAAAGGTGATGACTTCGGTCTTTAGTGGATTCAAGGGTATTCTGGTGATTGCTGATGTCTTCCCAGCCACCATCCAGGCCTTGTAACATTGTTGACAAACGTGTGTACACCTCGAAAGGGACTATGTCGACAAATAATTGGAAACCATCGACTTTGTAATGGTAATTCACCCTGGAGCTATTGTAAATGTGATTTAGACTCTCTTGCTTACCACTGGCGTTTCCCGCAGCTCACTGGGAAAGAAGTGTATCGGTCAAGATGAAAGGGGCCATTCTTAGCTCACTGCGGACAGCGCGTCGTGGGCGTGTCTGTTTATGGTCACCATCATCGAAAATTAAGCCAATTTGCCAATCCTAACAAAGCGAATTTATTTCACAAAATAATTCCAATGATGAGACACAGATGGTTCCTAATATACAGCGAACCATTAACTTGATAATGAACTAGGGAAGTGGACTGCTGAGTTCCAGAAGGTCTGGGGTGCCAAAATTCCCGGACAATTGTTATTTTAAATGGTAAGATCGCTGTCACAACAAAATGAGTCCGTACCAACTATTTTTTTTTGGGGGGGGGGGGCATTTGCGCACCTTTGTAATTCTATTTTTGAACTCCACTGTCCGCCCGCTTGTAGGTATTATAGGTTTTTCCCACAATATGATTGCTTCTAATTTAGTTTGAATGTTTAAACATGGGTCAGTTGTGTATTAGATAACGAGCGGGAGCTAAGCAGGGATAAGCAATTTAAATGGCAAAGAATTTGGGACAGAATTGTATTTTGTCACGATTGGAGACACCTACACACCATTAAGCGCGCCCACATTGCTACTGGTCATGGTGGAAGAGACAAGATGATCCATGAGCTGAATAAGAAGTACGCCAACATCACTGTAGATGCCATGTCCCTTTTCAAATCCATGTGTATGGAATGTCAGCGAAAACGACCAACCAACAAAGGAACAGTCGTCAAACCAATCCTTTCCAAAGATTTCAATTCCAGGTAATTTGTTATATATTATTTGTACTACTTTGAATTTCTAAATACAAATATCATATTTACCATCCATTTATGTCATGCTGATTTTTTCCCAATAAATTTCAGAGCTCAAGTTGACTTCATCGATATGCAGTCTATGAATCAAGGTCAGTACAAGTGGATCATGGTATACAAAGACCATCTTACCAATTTTTGTGTCCTGCGTCCCCTAACTTCCAAGCGTACTGCAGAAGTTGCCTATCAACTTTTGGACATATTCTTGTTGATGGTTTCCAAAAGAATTCAAGCCTCCACAGTGGCATTAAGAGATCACCATTTCCAGCTTTGTTTGGATCAGATGTGCGAATTGGACTATCTTCTTCCACCCTTCCACGTGAAATTCTCGAGAAACTCCAATCAGAAGACGATCTTTTGGCTGCCACTGAATCTCCTCCATCCAATACCAGTGACTCTATAGCCGAATCCGGTGAACTACCCATTGCAACAGCTGCTGATGATGACTCTGATCCATTGCTTGTCTCACAAGATCCAGTTTCTCTTCAACATGACAGCATCATGGATAACAGGAAAAGTGCCAGAGAAGCTCAAGAGGAACAAGCTCAACGTATGGTAAAACGCAGCAAACGTGTATTTGGTCCTGTGAGTGTTGGAGACAATGTGACTGTTCCTATCCCGCATGTTGACAGAGGAAGAGGTGATCCACGCAACCTCATCGGTGTTGTAACTGAATCAGTGACAATGACATGTTCACAGTATTCCCGTAACCAGTTTGATGTTTGTGTTACAAAGTTCTATGAAGTAGATGACTTTAACACTGATGAACGAGTCTCTCTACGCCAAGCTGTCCAAATGGATTCAATGTGTGGAGGTCAAGGATTTGTAAGATGCAATTGTTCTGGTACCAAACGAGGCGAATCTAACCGCTGCAAGTGTTTCAAAGCAAAAATGGCATGTAATTCTAGATGTCATTCAAATCTTTCTTGTAAAAATAAACATTCTTAAATGCCATTATTTCTTCATTGTCATAAATATGTATCATATGCTTTTGACAGATACGTCATTAGAATTGATGTCATGTAAATATTCATTTTATTTGTTATAATTTCGTCATGATATGATATGTCATGTTAAAGTATTATTTGATTTGATATGTATTATCATATTCTAAGCCTTTTAAAGGAATACATATAGTTTGTAATAAAGATTGTGCCAACTGTACACGTTTCTTTCTGTTATTTTATATTTTCAGCAAACAAGTATAATTATTGCTGGCTGAGCTGGCTCATTTCAGTAAATATGCTTAATTCCTGAAAATTTCAGTAATTAGACATAATTACTGAGTGAATCAGTTGTTATACATAATTACTGAGTGAATCAGTTGTTATACATAAAAATTTCAGTAATTATACATAATTACTGATTAGGCTTGTTTCCTGTAACATATACATGTAGTTTATGACATCAATATCTTGACACAGTTCGACAGTGAG
The DNA here is from genome assembly GCA_036850965.1 of Patella caerulea. Classification (NCBI taxonomy): domain Eukaryota; kingdom Metazoa; phylum Mollusca; class Gastropoda; family Patellidae; genus Patella; species Patella caerulea. The sequence goes on along the minus strand of JAZGQO010000007.1, from coordinate 49,848,339 downwards.
CATTGCTAGATTTAGAAAGAAATGCTAGATATACAAGTAATTAATGAGTGTCATCGATTTATGAACATCGGCCTCACTGTTGATTTGTTAACAGCTAGATTTTGTCGTCGTCATTTGTTGGAATGCCGACTAAATAGTTGTAATTATGGACAGTCTACGTAAAAGATCTTAGTAAAAGTACCTAGACTTCAATAGCTTTACAACATTGTACAATAATTAGTAGAGTGATACTGAAACTTGCCACACTCCACTTGTTAGTTTGCACCGAGCTCGAAATCACGACCACCATTTCTCAGTTTAGCCGCCTTGTTAAAGCCTCCAATGCCGGTTATTTTCGGATTTACGGTGGGCAGTTTACTATCTATCAGTTCACTGGATGCTTCAATAGGCATGAGCAGCATCCACAATGAGCCGAGATTGGCGGCAGTTGACATGCTCACTACTCTGCTACCACAACGAGCTGGGAGTCCATATGAAATTTAATTGAATCGGGATGAATGTTACCATCAATCCTCGATCGGAAGCATAGCCAATATAAATTTCGTTCCGATGGGCCTTGGAATAACACTTGGCTTTAACACCCCTTTGACTAAATATCAAGATAGTTCACTACGAATTTATAATTGTAAGTTGACATTTGAGCGCGTGAATAGTTTGACTAATCCTATTGACTATATTGGTATACATGTTTTTACTTATTTAAATGTTACTATTTCTACCAGTATATCGTGATGATAGAAAGTTCCCAGTAAATTATTTATCGGGTGGTTATTGCCAATAAAAGTATGGCAAATTTGGTATATTTGGAAAGTAGAGTTAGCCAATCTTACTTGAAAAATACTGGATTCCCTGAAAAACACTCATTGAACGTATACAGGACAAAAATGTAAGGGTTCCCCTAATCAACAGCCCGACGATTAGGACGTCTTTGTGTACATGTTGATAAAATATATAAAGAGTTAGACGTACAACACATTCTGAGATAAAAATCACGGAAAAAGACGCAGGCAGTGGATAATCCGAGAATTTAATTAGGATTGGATATTTGTAATAAAAAGTCAGCAATAATAGACAACATCGTCTTGTGTATGCAATGAATTCTCATCCGTCTCCGCCCGCGGTTGCCATAGGGACGGAGAGGGGTAATCCCCTGACGCAAACGTGGCCTCTTTTAATCGATTTTCATAGCAGGGTATACTTGGCAATTACAGTGTTTTGAGAAGGATTTGAAGCAAAATTATGATAAATTAATTAGTTTGGATATGTTTTTAGTCCTAATATATCATCAAACAACTCAGTTTGTACCCGAGAAGGCAACTTTAATTAACCATATCGAGAGAAAAAATCAGAAAACATAATCGAAATTAATTTCTAATTAGATCTTAATTTATTTGTATTTTTGTACTAGTTACTTACATGGCTACACTGTTCTTTTTCCTTATTCAGATGTAAATGTTTCTAAGAGAACTTAGTTATGATAGAAAGCTTATCAAATCTTAAAATAAAAGGGAAAAAAAGAAAACCCGGAAAACATAAACGAAAGGAAACTGTAATAAGATTTTAAATTTTATTTCTATTCATGATACTTTAATCTTTTGTCATTAAAATCAAGGTCATGTTAATTGCGTAAAACGGACCAAAAATAATGTCTTGTTTTAGTTCATGATCTTTAAAGGGCAAATAACTTAATATCATTTGTCATATTTGATATGAAAAAAAGACACAAATTAGAATTCGACATTCGTCCATTTTAATTAATATATGTGCTGCTTTAATCCAATATTTAAAAAGTGGTGAGTATTTTAAACAATCTCGATCTCAGATATAAGTTTTCCATTTTTTATATATATATATATAAAACTTGCTTGTCATTTTGTGAATGTCACGTGATGTATCTTTTCGTTTCCACAAAGATCAAAGGGCTCAACCTCGCGTCACTTTAGAATTTTTTATGTATTTAGCCGAATTACTCACTTTGTACGCTAAAAATAGTTCCCGATAAATCATCAAATCGACTTTTTTCGAAAGAACTTTTGATGTCAAGATGTGAAAATGTTCCAAGAATCATTAATATGTAATGAATCCATGTCTAATTGTCAGGAAATCGGTAGCATTCCATTCTAACAAATTATCTCTAGGATCGAGATTGCATTTTAAAATCAGTTCCCGACACCGGACTCTCGAGGGTGTCGAACGTCATGTGTAATGAACATAGCAAAGATCCCCCAAATCAATGGATACGTGTATGAAACAGTAAAGTAGCTAATGCCCCCGTCAGACCGGAGTGGTGAGCCTACTGCGCTCTGAGACCTGGAAATACACAAGGTCGTCGGCAAGCGTGAACACAACGCGGAAAAATGTCCCAAAATTACAAACTTAAAAAAGTCGCGTTCGTACCGCGACCAGTGCGTTTATACAGCATTCTCCCGGCGGGCTCGTCACGATCTCTCCGCGCTTATGGCCTTTCTATTGAGATCTATCTACATGTATAAGCTTGGCAACGTCGGTCATCGCGATCTCAAGTCGCTCAACCACACGTCATATCTGGACTACACGTGCGTTTCCACCACGTGATCACGGCGACTATATAAGCTGGTTAGATTTTTTTTCGAATTTCATGATGACCTTTGAATCGCCCGTTTTCAAAGCAAGTCGTGCCTGGAAAGCATGGTCGCCATAGTCGAGTAATGCAAGCTTGGTAACCACGCAATGGTCGTATTAAGAACTCCATACACGTACGTGCGAACTTCCTAACATCGCCATAATGCTTATTGGTAGCTCCATGAGGTCGTGATGCAAAAGTGGTGGAATCGTCGTAACATCGCCCTGACAACGCCATAAGGACTTGGTGGGGTCGCGGCCGACACGTGAGCGTTATGGTGAAGACGCCATGAAGGCACCGTTACAAATGTTACAGCTTTCCAGGTTATATGGCAGAACCTTGGCGTTTGTTTTGAACATACCCAAAGCAGACCCCGTGACTCAGCGATCACTGGAGACCACAGCACGATATCTCGCGTTTCCACCAAGCTTATGGTGATCTTGGCACGCTCTGAAACCATTTTTTGTCGCCGTAGCAGCGCAGTATGGACCTTTGCGACCCCATCACATTCTGGCAGCTTTCCAGATCATAAGAGCATGTTCAAAACAAACGTCGTGATTCGGCGATCATTGGCGACCATGGAGACCACAGCACAATATCTAGCGTTTCCACCACGCTTATGGCGATCTTGACTCGCTCTGAGACCATTTCGGTCGCCGTAGAAGTGCAAAAAGGACGCAGCCCTGGTCTGACGGGGGTATAAGTCGCGAACTCACTATCCTCTTCGACACTGAAAACACGATTCTTTTGTCAATAATTTATTAAATCAACATTGTTGTTATTATCTTACCGCGAAAAGATATCCAATATTTAAGACAAAATAAACATTTTACCATTGGTATACGAATCGTGTACTATAATGCGTTTCAGCGCCATTTGTAACAAGGTACTCGAAGAACGAAGCTAGACATACGTCATGTCAAACGGTGAATATAGTCTTATTTGGAGAGCATGCGCAATAAATAATTTCGGTGTAGACTGTAATAACCTGGCATTAAAAATAGCCATTCGATTGACATTTTTGGCTTATTTCACCAAACATAACTGATTAGAAATTACAGTAGGAACAGAAACGATTAGAGGTAAATCAGTTTATATACGTTCATATTACATTGTTATATACGTTGTTAACCAGTTGTGTATTTTTTAACGAACATAACTGAATGTAAACCAGTTTATGTACATTCATATTACATAAAATTAACATTTGCTTTTGACAAATTCTCGTGTATTATATTATAAGGGTCCAAAAACATAGAGCTGTATGCCCGTGGAATTTAATAATAACGTAACAAAACAGAATTTCGTGGGGAAACAAACATTTCTGCTAAGACTAACTATAGGTAAGAAAAAACTAAGATAATCAGTACTATCTTATTTATTTTATATCTTAAATTTCCTTAACCGCTTGAAAAATTGCAAACATGTTGTCGTAGACTGCTAGCTTTAAACCTTATTTGTCAAGGATGCTATAAGGTCAAGATTGTACTTTCTCAGATTTGTTCAAATGAAGTATTCTACTTTTTGTGCTATTTTTTTAATTTTCCTCCAACACTACTTAATTGGGTACATGCAAATTACTCTAGCATTGGTCAATTTGGAAAAGTACAATACTTTTGATCGTGCATAGTGCTCGAAAGTTGATTTTTATTATTCTGGTTATAACTCTTTTAAAAGAATAACAATCGTCAGCGTTTAAGATATAACAGCGAATGTGCATATGTTTTTCTTTGCTTTATATTGAACAAGCTTTCTAACGTGACTCCTGGGGTTAATTTTGTGAAAATTAAGGCACGTTTTTATGGTCGTCTGATCTGCTATTTACAGATCAAAGTAGAAAGATTTCAATCAAGTCTTCAGTCTAAAAATCTTTTTAATTCCAAATAAATGGAATATTAATCTTAAATTGTCTAGCACAAACGGCTTGGATGGTTATTGATTTGACTATGAACAATATTGTTAATTAAGTATGGGAATTAGATACGAAATCAAAAGGATTCAGATGGCATTTGTCAAAGTTGAGATTGCCGTAATAAATATGTTGTTATATTAATTAATGTTTTAGCGTGATTGTTTGGCATAATACTACCTTTGAAAAGAGATCATATATAGGCTATGCTTATGTTTCATCATACGGGTTTGCTGCAAGAAACCGAACGGTTGAACATATCTAATTTTAAATTACTTTAAAATACCAATTTATTACAATTGCGCTATTTATTTATTTATTTTTTTATTTGGCGGGGGGGGGGGATTTGGTACAGCTTTTAATGATAAAACGTACAATTATTGACACACCACGATTCCTAGGATATCCAATGGAGAAAACTTGCAATATTGGCCCACCTTTCATACGAATGGATAAACTCTAGAAACTTTGCAGACTTTTCATCCCTGACCTATTTAATATAACATCTTTCCCCAGTACAAAAATAACTTTAATGGTTCTATTTATTTTGTAATTGGTACAGTTTTTAATGGAGAAATTGACAGCGCGTCCAAGACAAAAAAAACCTTTATCAATATTTGGCCGGGGGAGTTATTCTCCTTGACGGAAATAAAACGAATTTAAAATAACTTCATTATAACCATTTTTTTTTTCTTCAAGAAATTTAATGGTGCTATTTATTTTCTATTTGGGGCGGGTAATTAATGACGAAACTAACAATTTAAATGGAGATAAACGCTACCCGTACAATGCCGAATAAAACAGCTAGTAATCTACATTACATTGAATTTTAGAATTGATAATGGCTATTTTTCTAGATGAACCTCATCCTTGTGGGTCTACACTAATTTGGCAGATGGTAATTCTCTAAGTTGGGAAATCTTTCGCCTGATTACTTACTTAATCACATGACACATACTATAAATCTCAGTCGGTATATTTATTTAAGATTGGTCTGAACTTAAAGGGAGATTCGAAACTACACCAGTTGACTCAATGATATGCTAACCATTCGACTGCCCCCCAACCCCGGCATTTAAGATATAATTATCGGGTGATGTTATGACGTCATCAATGCTATAAAGTGTTTCAAGGTGGCTAAGGGAGTAAGACACTGGCACGCTAGCCTGGGGATCGTGTATTCGAAGAATGAAGTGGCACCCCCCCCCCCACCCAACGCACCACAAAACCTCAAAGAAATAGTTAAAAGGAAATAATTAAATTAACCTTTTGAACAGTCCAGTATAATTATCGTATGTGTGGAATCCGAAAAAAAATACTCTTAAACAGTGTCAGCATAGATTATATTTTAGACAAAAACTCTAAGACACGACTAGATAAGTTGGCGTTTAAGTTTAAGTTTTTTATAGTAATGTTTCTATCTTTTACTATTGCAGGCATATTAGTAATTTATCTTGTCTGTTATCTTTAACGAAAACACGGCATTTTTTTTTTTTTGTTTTTTTTTTTTTTTTGTTCAAATTTGTAAATTACATTCGCTTTTTATTGAGTTACGACTGGTATGGGATTCCGTGTTACTGAAAAAATCTTTGATATTAAAAACATTAATTTTGCGTTATGTTCATCCGAGAGTATAAGAACATTAATAATTTGAAACAATGGAAAAAAACAGTGGTCTCAAAGCGGATCTGACGTGCCGAGTTGATGGAAATTGGGCACAGCTTGATGCCACTACTTCTGGTTTGTGATAATTAAGGAAAAATATTTAGTTGACTTTTTGTTGGCTAAAAATTGTAGGAAGGTCTAAATATGACCTTGCCAGTGGCTTTTTTGGCGTGATTAACTTTGTATGAATTTGTAATTGACATCATATTTTTTAACCCATCATCATTATGGTCGACCTCATAGACATACACTATTCAATGACAACCTTGTTATTTTAGTCACCAAGGGCTATGGCTATTTTTCACTGCAACACCTGCCATTAAAGGACAATATTGGTGTTAGTTATTGTTACATATGGGATAGAACTGGCTAAACACGTTCCAACTATAATTTAAACACAAGAGATTATTGTGACGATAGATGCGTTATGAAGATTTCAAGAAAGGGAAGTGACGAACGTAAAAGGAACACACGGGTTATCCTTCTATATAACTGACTGAAGTGACGAGTGATAACAGATACAGGAGCGAATTTCTGCTCACTAACAGTAATTCCTTCAAGACCAAAAGTTAATATGTGAGGCCCATAGAGGATATCTGAACATTCAAAGAAGTAATTGAATGTCACCAAATAAGGGAAGACTAGAAAAAAAAGAAATAATCCGTACATCCCCTTGTTTTTATTCATTCTAAAAACTTGATAATACGAAGATTTTGTTCTATTTTTCTCGCTTTCTCTTATCTAGTGATGATTTTTTTAATAGTCACATGTCCTCCCACAGTCTCGTCTAAACCCACGTATCCAATTTTCACAACTCTGCCCTCTAAATATACTCGTATTCATTAATTAACGTAAAGATACATTTTGTAGTATGTAGATAAAGAACTGGTCGTTTTTGCTATACTCGTATTAATTAAAAAAAGATACATTTTGCAATATTTAGATAAAGAAGTACCGTTTTTGATACAAAACAGTTCAAAAATAGATAATGCAAAATGAATTGAAAAGTTCTTTTAAATTACTCTATTCTGAGTGCAGTTATCAAAATTTGAAGTTTTGACAAGATGTGTGCATTGATTTTTTAGTATCGTAACCACGGTGCCGGTTATTCGAGCCTTGTCATTTTAGTAAATTTTTATTTAATAATTTTCATAGCGTTTGCGGCCCAGCGAAATACATGCAACATGCCTCGTTAACATTTAATTATAATTAATACTCACTAACAGGACTAATGAAGGCGGATATAATTCGAAAAGGGTACCAAAGCATTAGCAGTATATAATCTCGCGGATTGGATTCAATTAGAGATCGATCTAAAGATATTACAGGTGACGCCGACTTGTTGAATAGGATGTCAATGATACATACTTGGTAAATACTGTGCGGGTGGAGATTCAACTGTCACAATATTGTGGTTGGCAAGGGTTAAAAGAACCTTATATGGCAACCAGAAACTTTAAACTAGCTCACTGACAATATAATTAAATACATGGCTTTGATATAGAATATAATAAAAGGTCACCGCACACGTTAATTAGCTGAGAATGGATCATAGACATCCCTTCGTGTTGTAAATTATGACCAACACCTGGGTGTCTTTGTTGGGGATACAGTGATAGTCCGCGTAAGATATCAATACTATTTTAGATACTGGAGGCGTAATTTGTCACTCTGTAGTCTAAGATAACCTTTGTGGCTTCGATCTTCGCTTCTGTGTACACTCATTGTGCTGTTTTCATCTGATGTATGTCATTTGGTACTGCAGTCAAGTGAAATCGAACAGAAAAATGATGACAAACGTTTGGTATAATTTCCTTTAATGCCAAAAATAACTATCTGTTAATATTAATGGTGTATATTTACCATCACGTACGACGTGTGTTCAATTAACTGTCGTCAGTATGAGTTTCGTCAAATAGATTTTGGGCGCCATTAAATCCAGCTTAAAGAATTCCGCCGAGAAAATATGACATCCATTGGCCTGATGTGTCAATTTAAGTGTTCAACTGAAATAAGTCCACAATTGACTAAATGAAGAAGATATTTCTGTTAAGTAATGACATGATAGCTATCTATTTTCGGTCAGGTCGGAATTATTTACATCACCATTAATGCCTCTGCTCTGATTGTCCATTGCTCTCCGATGGCGACAAAATATTTCTCGGTTTTGTCATTGGAGTCAGTATTAAATATACATTTCTAGCAGGAATGAAACTTCTAAGTCGCCTGAACTCGATATTGTGACAAAGTAATTTATACATAGAACTTTGCTAGATTTGACATTATATTATATTGGACGTTTTCAACAATATACAACTTCTGCTAATTTGTTCAATATGTTTTTACGGGCAACACACGAATGACCTCTGCTAGTTTTGACAAAAGGCACGATCTCATTAAATATCTTATTTATTCTGTTATTTATAACCCACACATGATCTATGTGTTTAACACTCGGCAGAACTTCGCGACTTTAAAGGAAAGATGCAGTGTAGTTATAGAAACTATACTCTCAATTCCAAAAAAGTTAATCTGACATGTATCATTATTCTTAATGGCCGTATGCTTTATAAAGTCAGAATTAACTGACAGTAATTTGACTTGCAGCTTGAATAGAGCTCCTTCCGATCTATGTCTATTCCATGTTCTCAATATAAGATCTACCAACTATGCTGATGGTCTGTTGTTATCTGTAGTGTTACAATATCCCCAAGAAAGTTGGTCTGCAATATTGAACCACCCATTCTATTATCTGTATTTTGTTGTTCTGCTATTGAGGAAATGTTCATCGTTACAAGGACTATTTTACCTATTATTTCTGTAAGTGATCGTGCGGAGTTTTTCTTCTACTGTCGTCATGTTCTGTTATTCCTGTGTGATTTTGCCTCCTATTGTAATTGACTTTCATTATGTTTCCATCTATCGTAATCGTTGTTTTTAAGGATAAAAACTGTTGTATATATTAATTGTAAATCGACCCACGAAAACCACTACAACGTATGAGAACGGAATCTGCAAAACTTCTATATGCACTTGGCTAATCTTTCTAGAAAGCTGCGAGAATGCGTCCTTTTATAATTTTGTAATTTTGGGGGCATTTTTTCGCATTGTGTTCACGTTTGCCGGCGACCTTATGCATTTTGTGATCGCCATACGGTCGCAGCAGCGCCGTATAAAGACGCCACCCGCTTTGACGGGGGCCTAAAGACCTATATTAATATGTCCTCGTGTGGTAAAACGTCACATTTTTATCACCAGAGAATCATTCATGCTATAACAGACCTTTGATAATTAGCTTTTTTTAGAACTAAACTTCTTCTCGAAACGCTCATTAGGCTGACGTCAACAATTTTTGTTGTCCTATAGATTGATATGTGATTTCCGGATTGTGCTTCTGTTCTTTGGGGATATTTTTGGTTTTAGCGCCACAAATTTCCGCTATTGGGGATTAAAATTGATCGCAATTTAAGATTAAACAAATTACGGCTAACCAGGGTTTATTTTTAATTTTCGAGAAAGCAGTGTTTTTCAACTAGTCATCGTTTTATGTGTTCACTTGTTGTTTGGGATATAATATAATATTCGTGCGTAATTAATTGTAACTTCTGACAGTCGCTTTCATACCAGTCTAATATAGTTTGGCTTCAGTCTATTAGGTTGAGACATATCTTATATTATTTATAAATGTATACATTATGGCCCAATTTATAACAGTAGACTTTGACACGGGAATGTCAATTCAAATCAGTCATATATACATGTATTTTAATTGCTTAATATAACCAGTAAAAGGGAACAGTGTCTGAGCTATTGGATGGGACAAAAATCCGAGATCCCTTAAGTACACGTTGACGTGCACGTAACAGAATTCAATTGCTGTCCGAACATGGTATCCGTAAAAGCGCACAAAATGGCGTATGGCCATTCTCATTATCCCAATTGAAAAGTTGGAAAGAAAGACTGAATGTGAGCGCGGATACAAAAAACATTAAAAACCACGAATTTACGGGGGAAAACTTGAGTGCGGAAACAAATTTCAGATTATTTTGCAGATACACTTATGTCTGGTTTTGCTTATGCTATAATCTCAATTCTTGCTGGAAGAGTGGTTGTAGGGGCATGAAGAATGCGGTCGTTTGAATTTCTCTAGCAGAAGCATTTCTGTAAACTATCTAGTCTTAATGTAGACAGTTAACACGTTTATCAGACGTAAATTGTCAGTTAATAAGTCAATGTCTAATAGCAAAAAAAAGGAAGCAGATGTTTTAACTGTGTCGATACAAAAATATATCCCAGAGACACCAATTGTAACAAGATTTTGATGAAGTCGTCGAGTTTTCAAGTATAATTTAGAACATGTCAGACATACAGATAATCATGTAAATTCAATAGCTCCAAATCTTCGGTTTTTTTTATCAATTTGATTCTCAATCAATACTGTATCACTTAATAAAACTAGGTTCCACTGAGATTCATGAACAGATACATGAAACCAAACCTGCGGAGAACGTCGAGAGTCTCAAATCTATAGATTAAATCTACAGGACACCGACTCTTAACTTTCTCTTTCCCATAGCATCTTTAGAACATATTGCTGGTGCTTCTATGAAAAAGACAAAAACAGATCAGATTTGTACAGTGTCGTGACATTTCGTCCCCCCTATACTCTCATTTTATCATCGCCTCGTTGCTGTGGCCATATGCTGTGTGTCTGAATCCATTGAAGTCGGATTTGACGGTGCTGGCTAATTTCAAAACAGCAGCTCTAACGTGTAAAATGTTATCTTTTTACGGATCTGCAATCAAGCGGAAATATAATCGAAACGGCTCAACTTGTCTTACAGCTCTAAGCCAGGAAAGAGGTCCTGAACCCTAATACCCAAGATCTGAAGACCGCTAATTTGTATCACCTCGACAGTCGCGGATCCAGGAGCGGGGGTTGTAGTAGCGCCCCTTCCTGCTCACTAAAAATTACAGTATAAAAATCACTTTCTTTTCTGCTTCAGTGAAATGTGAACATTTGAACCTTTTGTTGGCTGGGTTGATGAATTTAAATGATATATCTCGGTCGAGATATTAGTCACACAAGACGCCATTGACACGTTTACCAAATTTATCTCAGCAGCAAACCACACACACCTCTCCCCCAAACAAAAATCTTACCTCCGCTACTTAATCCCGAACCACTAGTAAACCACATTTAGCCCTATTCTTAATGTTGCCGGCCTTAATTCATCAGACTGACGTTTAAAAGGTGACTGGTTTAACGGCTTTGGCGTCTGTAGGCTGTTCTATCGCTTATTTAATCAAATCCAATTCTCCAGTGAAATAAATCCTTAAAATAATGATAGATTTTTTTTTTTTTTTTTCGCGGTTGTCTTTTATGAACCTACAGCATTTGAGGGTCAATTAGGGTGGGTAATCAGTCATGAGTGGTCCTTGAACCGAGACAAGAGCCATTTCGAGAAACCAATGACTTTCACTGACATGCAGCTAATTTTGGCGTTCCGATAGTCTTACAAATAACTCTCTGGACTCAAATAGGTTTATGCTGATTCTATAGATCCCAGAGGGCTAATTTCTTTCTAAGCCCGTGAGCGGTAGACTCTACATCCCAATAGGTTATCGCATTAAAATCTCGATTTATCTAATTCTGAAACAAAACTGGCAATAATAGAGATAGTTGACAAGATCGGGTCGACCACAGGCTGTCAAACACGATGTTTTGAAACACAAAGGAACGTTCATATTTTTGTTTATAAGGCATTTAGTGACAGGAATAACATTAAAAAAAAACACGAACACACCTTACAATCACTAGCAACTTAAATAGTGCAACGTTTCAACAAGTGTCCGCTTATCGTTTTCAAGCACAGTGTAGACGACAATAATATCATACAAAGTTCTTGGAATAAGCATTTAAGGATAGTCTTTGAAACGTTTCACTATTAAAGTTGCTAGGGATTGTTATCCATAAAGTTGTGTCAGGGACGTCTGTAGGATTTTAAAGCCCCAATAACACTCTTGTTGTAACTGAATAATATGTCCCATTCTTCATTCTTGTCACCAAATCGTACTATTTTAGAATATTCCAATTAAATGATGATATTAATTTCGTCTAAATACACCTATTTTAAAAAATTGGAAAAATTCAACATATTGATTTGAAAAGTCTAACGTAAACCTTTTCAAATGTGACTTGGATTTTAAAATATTTTCGAACCCTCTGGACATGTAAAATAGGTTGTAATGGATAATTTACACAACAGGTAGGACATTTAAACATCTAGTATTTAGAATAAGTGTATTATTTATTTTCTGGAGCTACCAAGCCAGCAAGAATGTTATTGTCCCTTTAAAAGTAGGGATGCAGCAGAGTGTAGGCGCCATAGCCCCCACGTAAGTGATATAAGAAAGTTTGGATCAGAGCAAACGAACTCATTGGCGACGTGTGGGCGCCCTTAAAACCGGCTGACTGATCAGTGCCTTAAATGAACATCACTGTATTATTTTTCTAGGGGTGCAATGTACCCCCTGCATCCCCGCCAGATACGGACCTGGGCTGCTTTCGTGTTTTTATTCATATTTTTGTCTTAAAAACTGGTTCTTTTAACGAAGGAGAATGCAAAATGATATAACTAAGCTATTTATTTAAATAATAATAAGTATTTGTCAGTCACGAGTTGGTAGTCATTTAATAGTCAAGGCCTGTTTAAAATATGGAAACCTGTTTATGTCAAAATATTTTTTTTATTTGTTTGTTCTATTATTTTTCAAACGATGAAACGAGCGTCGACTTATTTGCCCTGGTTACATTATTGAAACACTACATGTTGTTAAATATCAGGGATCACGGTGGCTAAGTGGATAAGACGCTGGCTCGCTAGCCTTGAGGTCGGGTGTACGATACCTGCATTGGCCAAGAAAGTTCATCCAGGTGTTCCGTCGAGGTTCCCGCCTTGTTAGCGAAGCAGGACGGAGGGCCTAACAACAAGGACAGCTGTCTAGTCGATCGAATGAGACGAAAAACCGAGGTCACGTGTACACATTGGCGTACACTAAGAAGATCTTGTGGCAGTAGGTCGTATTGACGCTGACGGGGTAAAATTTACCTCATAGCACAATATATGGCGTATGTCCGTCTTCATTAGCCCAGTTCTGAGCAGAACAGTAGGACGTTAAACCCCATTCCATTTGTATTTGTATGATATCAACGTTGTCAACCCATAATGCAAATCAAGGAGTGAAATCCACTGAAATTTACTATTTTGTTTTTCATCCAGACCAAAGAGATCTAGCCATTATATTAATATTATTAAAACGAGGTTTACAAAATAGATCCAAATTAGATCCGTTCATTAAAAACATTAACGCTTTTCTTCCAGTGCTAAAGACCCCCATACGAAAGCGAAATACTGAAACACAGCTGAACCATATGTTAGTCCCGAAATATTACTCTCTCCCTCTCCCTCGCTCTCTCTCTCCAAATTAGATCCGTTCATTAAAAACATTAACGCTTTTCTTCCAGTGCTAAAGACCCCCATACGAAAGCGAAATACTGAAACACAGCTGAACCATATGTTAGTCCCGAAATATTACTCTCTCCCTCTCCCTCGCTCTCTCTCTCTCTTTCTCTCTCTGAAACCCGCTCAAAGTAACCATTTGACATGATCGTCGTTAAGAGAGAGAGAGAAATGGGGTTTAACGTCCACTCGATACAAACTAGGTCATTTCGGGACTAACAAATGGTTTAATTTTATTTCAATAATTCGGTTGCGCGTAGGGGTCTTTAGCAGTGGGAGGAAACCGGAGACCCAGATAAAACCCACAAGGCTGGACAGGCGACCCTACTCCTTGCCACGTACAACTGGGATTCGAAACCACGCCAGTTGGCTCAATGGCAGGCCCTATGATATAGCGCGCGCACGCTAACCATTCGGCCACACATCCCCCAAACGTAGCTTTAATCGAAATATAGTAATCTTTATCCATAGAACTGTTGTGTTTTTATTTTAATGTATACAATCACTAACAATTCAATAGAAGGCTTGATCTCGCCTTAACTACATACATCTTGGATGTAAAACTCGCGAACATTGCTTAAGGAATTGAACATGAATCACTAAATGCGATTCAAACAGTAAATTTTACTGACATTTTCAATATATACAATTTCATTATCTATTTTAGAACTATTATAGACAGTTTTATAAACATGGTAGTTATTGTGCCTCTTAAACCTAATACCCGTTATTGCTATTTTCTTAATGAACCTTTTAATATATTAAATGAGTATTCCTATCATGTACTTATCTGAGATAAGGCCGCCTTAATGGAAATTAAGAAAGGGTGAGAGAAAAAGAAAGAGTGAAAGAAAAAGGAAAGCGAAAGACAGGGGAAAATGTGGTTTAACATCCCCTCGATACAAAATATGTCATTTCGGGACTAACAGGATTCGGTTTTATTTCTATAAACAGGATTCTTTAATAGTGGGAGGAAACTGGAGAAAACCCGCGAGGTTCGATAGACCCGACCCAACTCCTTGTCATGCACAGCCGAAGAATCCAAACCACCCCATCTAACTCAATAACAGACTTTATTGTATACGGCGCATGCGCTAACCATTCGACCATTCAACAACCCGGAGGTTTAGTCAGGGCATTTATTACATCGCGTGTCAAACTCAAAACTGTATAACCTAAAATAGATATACTTTCACAAGTGAATAAATTTGTATTTTATCATTTATGCTTCAAAGATTTTATACACAAAGTTTCCATATTGAATGAGCATCCTTGTTTAGAAGCGCACAGACTGAAATAGATTACCTAGTTCCATCTGACAGATTAAAAAGTAGTATAATATGTTGATAGATGTCCACATTAGCTAACCCGACAAAAGTCAAAGAATATATGGGCTGGTAAAACTAGACTAGGTCAGTAGTGTACGTTAGCAACGAGGTGATTTGGGTGCCCATGAACAACCAATATAACCAATGGTATTAACGCCCGATCCTTAGCAATACCCCCCCCCCCCCATTGTAATATAAAAGTCTCTACTGATCAATGAAATAATGGACCCGGTTAGAACTGAAACAGTCTTTAATTTTTAACAACTAGGTCTTGATTTTGATTGTGTCGATATTACTATGTACTTCATTTGACCCACCGTAAAACGGGACGTAGAGGCAACAGTCGTCGTTATAACCCAACCCTATTTATTTCTCGTCTGGTACACTCCCGAACACAGGTGTTTTTCTGTTATAATATTATAGTATAATAAACGACCATCGCCCCCCCCCCCCTCCCCTACCCTCTCCGACCGCTTCCAATAAATTGCAATGAGTCCATTTTTAAGCATTTGTAAATTTAAAATACCCCAAAATCTCTCCGACGGTAAAGGATCGACCAACTCTAGCTGGCGGTAGCTTGGGCAATATTTAGATACAAAGTCCAGACGCCCCATATTACCAACCCTAGAAAGTTATACGTTTTAATGCGCCCAGCCTCAATGACCCGAGACACAGTTCTGAAAAATAGTCTTGATAATAGAGGCCAAAGGGTATAAGTATTTTTCTTCTCGTTTGGAATCAGTGTTGTTGATATTGTGAATCAAAAATCAAGTGAATGAAGGATGTGTCTGCAGAGAGTAGCAATTAAGATAAGGCATTTGATTGAACGCCTGGAATGAAGAGTTAAATCAATACTCAACGAACAAAACTTGCTTTAGTAAAGTGCTTCTTTTATGACTAGAAGAAATGCGTAATTTAGACTTTAGCCGACAGATTGAATTTTATGTTGCAATAGACTTGAAGGGTGTTTGGATAGAATTACAATAGACCAGTCCACGTGTTACAATAAACCTGCCAGTACCTAATACAATTACTATCATTAAATTAAAGCTTATATTAATTTTTACATGCTGAATGTACCTCCATTCAAAGATTCTTAAATGGGAAATGGTCACTAGTCCGCGGGTTCACTAGCTACGAGAACGTAGCTAAAAACGTTGAGATATACTGATGTGTTTGTTTTTAGCTACGATTTGAGGCCTTTAGTTCCAGGTTGCAAATCCAATTTCTTTATTAATGCATATAACATCTTTAAAATAAGATAAGTTAATACTATTATCACTAATTAAACTTACAGAGGCCAATGCGGTGGCACAACTATCGCCTAACTCCAAATATTCGCATTTAAATTACTGAAGCGGTATTTTTGTTCGACATTCAACGCCATTGAAATCCACGTGGATGTCGTTTAGTTTGTTTACCTTGTTCCACATGCAATTGCGTTTTTGATTGGCTGTTATAAAGTCTTATATTTAGCCCTCGCCTTCATGATGACAGCCCCTAGACGTCTCTGGTCTAAAATGATGGTGCACTTAGTAACGGCTTAACGCCTCGATTTTAAATACGATGATTTATACCCGTTCCAGGTAGGATTATATGCTTAATTGTAATTGGGTGTGGAAGAAATATTATGAATAATCAATCGTTGTTTTGATGAAAAATATTGTCAATTTTGCATATTATTAGCGACTGTGGATCACAATCGCACTTGCAACGTTGAAGTAAATGGGAAGAAATTTCATCTGGAAACACGGAAGGTTGACAGATGAATTTTTTTTATCTGCGGGTTCACTACACAAGTCCATGGGTTCATAAGTTCACCGATATATTGTATTACGGTTAGGGTTAGGTTTATTGATACCCATATTTATAGTATTTCTTACGGCGGGGGATTCATGAACCCCCTGTCATTGAAATAGCTCGAGTTCTTGAAACCCAAGCCCGGATACAGGTTTCTTTCCACCACTGTGTTATTTGCCACCTTCGCGTGGTGACGAGCGAGAACAAACACACCGGCGAATTTCATTTCACTGATAATTCCATCGAAGACCAAAAGTTGTTATATGGGACTGCAAGAGGATACCTGACAATTCAATAAAGTAATTGAGTGTAATTAGATGAGAGAACACGAGAAAAATAGAAATAGTCCGTACATTTCCTTGTTTTTATTCCTTCTGTACCTTATAAATACAATAAAACCAAGTACGAACAATCCAAACCTGTACGAACTTCTGATTTTCTTTCATTTTCTCTTATTTAGTGACAGTCAATTCTTTTTATGAATGATCAAATATCCTCTCACAGACTAACACAACAAGTTTTTGTCTTCGAGGGAATTATTAGTGTCACTTCAGTCAGTTATATAGAGGGATAACTCGTGTTTCCCTTTCGCGTTCGTCACTTCCGATTGTTGAAACCTGTATTACTCACCTATCGTATCAATGATCTTTGTGTTGAAATTATATCTGGAAAGTGTTTAACCAGTTCTATCACATATGTGATAATGACGGACACCAATATTGCCCTTTAAATAAATTATTATGAAACGTGTATTACATGACAAGCCCATAATCAACATGCTAGACTATCTAATGGTCGTAATGTTTAATGGATTGAAACGCGATCGCCATTCAATTAGTAATTTAATTTGAAAATGGATAATTGAGCCTTATTGGGGATGCTTATTATCGTAAGAATGGAAATCGAGATTTGTATGAGGTCAAGAAA
This sequence comes from Patella caerulea, assembly GCA_036850965.1. Classification (NCBI taxonomy): domain Eukaryota; kingdom Metazoa; phylum Mollusca; class Gastropoda; family Patellidae; genus Patella; species Patella caerulea. The sequence goes on along the minus strand of JAZGQO010000007.1, from coordinate 49,830,585 downwards.
GATATGCAATATTGACAGACTTATCGCTTACAAAATGAATCTTCATTTTTTACTGAATTGATGGATAAAATCTATACGAAGTGAAAGTGGGTTTTAACGTCCTATACTGAGCTAATAACTATGGGCTTGCGTCATACAGCGTGCACGCCAATGTATACAAAGGGCCTCTGTTTTTCATGGCATTCGAACGTCTAGACAGCTGCCCTTGAAATGTGGTTTAACGTTCTACTCTTGTGCTCCGAACTGGGCTAAAGTAGACGATCATACTACATACACTGCGCTATGTGCGAAATATGGCTCGGACAGCGGCACTGTGGCCTACTCTTATATCGAATTTCAACTGTCAAGAGATCTTTCACGTGCACGCCAATGTTTACACGGGATCCCGTTTTTTCATACCATCCGACGGACTAGACCAAAAGACTAAGCGAAAATTGGTTGTGTGTTACGTGTTCACAGCGGAACCCAATGGGTTACATCACAACACTGACGTTATCTATTAATTTTGGCCTGCAAAGACAGATTGTCTAGCTACAAAACAAATCATATATTAATCAAAGAAAACTGCAATTTTATATTTGACACAAATTATATATTTCCAGGGAATTCATGTTCTAGAATTAATGGTTCTATATTCACGTTGGTAAAGTGTCGTTTCTGATTAGTTATCTTCTCATGGGTCCAGTTATGAATTATACTTAAGCCGAAATGAATTGAAATATTTTTTATCAGTTTCATTCCGCTGTCTGATATGTTTTAAATGGAGAGGGAGAGAGGGGGGTGGTAACAAGGTCATTTCGGACCTAACACATGGTTTAATTTCATGGAGATTCGAAACCGCACCAGGTTTTAAATGGAACAAACAAAATAAGCAAACCAATAATTCTGTCTGAGAGTTCAGTTTTTGTTCTTGTCTTCCTCGTTGTTTGTGCAATATAACCCGGTTGATGTGCCACTAAACTCCCAGCCTATTCATTCTTCTTCGTTTGATTCGCAACGAGAAAAGAAGAGAAATTTTGCAGTTGAGCATTGTTTTTGGTTTCAAAAAACAACTTTTTAAGCAGACATATGTTCGCTGAAAATACTTAACATGGCTGATCAAAAATGTAACTGTTGATTTCATGGCTCGGGTTGTTTTGTGTAAGATATATGTTTAATGAAAGTGATTTTGTGAACCAGGGTTGATACATAAGCGAAATTTTAAAATTAGAATATTGGTCGACTTTTGCCTAATCTTTGTTAATAGAAATTCAATCGTACAGGACTTTTCCTATCGAAATAACACACAAGAAAATATAATTCATTAGTTTTTTGACCTAAATCAAAACGCTTTAACTCCGTTTGGTTTTCTTCTTCCAGTGCATGAACCGCAGGCCGTGGATTCGTAGTTAAGACGCTGGCTAACCTGTCATCAGCCCAGTCGGTGCTGAAAAGTAGAACTTGGAACCGATTTGATTCCATGGCATTTCTTCTACAGTACATTATGCGATAGAATTTGTTACAGCTAATGTGTCAAAACTTCAATAATTAAAGAACATAAACCTTAATGCCCCTGTCAGACCGGAGTGGTGACCCTACTGCGCTCTGAGACCTGAAAATACACAAGGTCGTCGGCAAGCGTGAACACAAAGCGGAAAAGTGTCCCAAAATTACAAACTTAAAAAAGTCGCGTTCTTACTGCGACCGGTGCGTTTATACAGCATTCTCGCGGCGGGCTCGTCACGATGTCTCTGCGCTTATGGCGTTTCTATTGAGATCTATAAGCTTGACAACGGCGGTCATCGCGAACCCACGTCGCTCAACCACACGTCTTATCTTGACTACACGTGATCACGGCGACTATATAAGCTGGTTAGATTTTTTTTTCGAAATTTCAAGATGACCTTTGAATCGCCCGTTTTCAAAGCCAGTCGTACGTGAAAAGCATGGTCGCCATAGTCGAGTAATGCAAGCTTGGTAACCGCGCCATAGTCGCAATAAGAACGCCATACATGTAGTGGGAACCTCATAGCATCGCCATATATGCTTAGAGGAAGCCCCATGAGGTCATGATGCAATCGCGCAACAGTGGTGGAATCATCGTAACATCGCCATGACAACACCACAAGGACCCAGAACGCTTGGTGGGTTCGCGGCTGACACGTGAGGGTTGTGGTGAAGATGCCATGAAGGCATGGTTGCAAATGTTACAATTTTCGCAGCGTCTTTGTCACGTGTGGACTGCGCGTGTACTACGTTGATAGAGATGTTACCACGCTTATCTCGCGACCGTCGCGACCCACCACGTTCTCCCAGTATACTCAAAGCAAACGCCATGACTCAGCGATCACTGGCGACCATGGAGACCACAGCACGACATCTCGCGTTTCCACTACGCTTATGGTGATCTTGGCACGCCCTTTTGTCGCCGTAGCAGCTGAGTAAGGACTTTTGTATGGAAGCGTATAGGGGTCAATAGCGCGATAGATACCGCAATATTAAGTTGGTATTATGTCAACATATTGTGATTATTCTGATGATTTTATCTCCAAAAAGTCAATTTTTGCCGAGGTAATTGAGTTAACACGCTATGTTTTATGTCCCCATTTCGTCTTAAATGTACACGTTTGCGGTAAGATATTGCTATTCGGAAGCTTTTGCGACACATTCCATTTCGCCTTAGTATATGTCGACATATTCGCAAAATATTGCCATGCGCTATGTCGACGTGTGCATCTAAATCAAAATGACGACATGCAAATTAGCGAGTTATTCAATTAACTCGGCAAAAATTGCCTTTTCAGAGATAAAATCGTCAGAAAAATCACAATATGTTGACTTATTATCAACTTAATATTGCGGTATCTATCGCGCTATTGACCCCTATACGCTTCCATACTTTTGCGACCCCATCACGTTCTCGTAGCTTTCCAGCTCATCTGTACATGTTCAAAACAAACGTCGTGGCTCGGCGATCATTGGCGACCATTGAGACCACAGCACGATATCTAGAGTGTCCAGTACGCTTTTACCACGCTTATGGCGATCTTGACCATTTCAGTCGCAGTAGAGGCGCAGTAAGGACGCATCCCCGGTCTGACGGGGGTATGATGAATAGAGTTGCATCCATGGATTGCAAATGGCAAACTTCGTCGTTTCACTTTAATGTCCCGATGTGCCATTTTTAGCCATTTTTGCCCGATTTAGATCCGCTTGAAACCATGCTGAGACATTATTTAGCCTTGGTATATTGTTTTTGTTTTCTTAGTTAAATATTAAATAATCAATCTGAGTATTAGCGTTAATGATGCCGAGATAAATTTATGCAATATTTTAGCGACAAATGCAAATGGTACATAGGCCTTAAACTAACACAGTTACCGCCTTATTGTTTGGTTAATGTTCCATAAAAATGTTAGCAGACATAACATCTGTTCACGGTAATAATAATTGTACCACAAGAATTTCTTGTGTTCCAGACAGTGTTGGAAGCATTTCAACAACGCCAACCTACTTTCATACACAAAGTACTGTTTCTCTATGATTGATAAAATATCAAGAAACCTTGCTCATTTTAAAGATTGCCCCTTATTTTTATTCTTATCTCGTGACATTGCGATTAATGAATGACGCGGGCAGATAAAACAAATAGAAGGTATGCTTCAAATGAATATAAAATAAAGGAGCTAAATCTCTATCATAAAGGAGCTAAACCTATTCCATTGGTTCTGGTGCCATTTGTAATGAACAAAGAAAATCATATTCTACAAGACAATGAGGAATTAATAATATAGTAATGGTCGATTAACAATCGACAATTAATTATAACAAAAACGTGTAGAATGGCCCAAGCAGGCGTAAACCACTGTCGTTCAATTTGATCAGTTATTTCTCATATTTAACCAAAAATAATTGATTAGAAACTACAATAGTTTAAAAAAAAACCAAAAAAAAAACCAAACAAATATAAATCACTTTATATACATTGATATGTGCGCTTAGATCCAATTCCGTCTATTATAAGATTCCAAATATTAAAGTGAGAATCGATCGATGTGAATCATGTGCATTCTCGTATATTTGGGGTTCCAAAGATTAAAGTGGTGCGTCCTTTAAGTAAAATTCGATCGATGTGATTCGGTTGTTGATTTAACGACGCTTTGGTTTACGTGTGCACTTCTTTTTTATATAAATTCTTGGTGGATTGGATTTCGGCTTATTGTTGAATCATCATCCACCGTATGTTTCTGATCCGTCGATCAGGGCTACTGAAGATACTTGAGGGACAAGCCGACCCAATCCAACATTCTGACTGAGATAGGAGCTATACTAATTTAGTTTAGCTTGTTAAACAATCGTATCTATCTACTCGTTAGAAAGCAATACATGTGGGCAACTAATGTTATTTGCCAAATGCAATCAGGGTTTAAGCTGTTTCACCTTGTTAATGTGAAAATGGATTATTTGTAGAACGTCCAATCTCCTTCAACACTGTCGTCACAAATTATGATTTCATGAAGATGAATATAAAATTGTTTGGTTCTTCTGTATTGGGATACAAAATGTAGTCTAGCCATTTGGGTGGGACCAAACACCGAGGTACCAATGTATGTAAAAGACCCCTTGACATTTGGAATTCGAAATATAAGTAGACCATTTGTCTGTAAATGTCCCTCATAGCACATGTCGTGGCTTATGTTCATCATCATTAGCCTAGGGTATTTTAAGACAAACGTCTATTCTTCTGCGAAATATGTTGACCGACGGACACCGGACCTTTGTCTCATCCAATTCAGTAGACGGACATTTCTTGTCTACACCTAACAAATGGGTGGGAACAGGGCTTCAAACACCGCGATGACTTCTCTTTTAGGTGCACATCGGGATATATAACCCGGGACATCCTAGTCTATTTTCACTAAATGACATTTTCAGTAATCATCTTTAAGAGGCATTTAGTAACTGGAAAGAGCAATAAACTATAACACATACTTATGGAATAACAGTTACTGATTTATTTAGGCGACGTTTCGAAGAGCATTCTCTCAACGTTTTCAAGCAAGTACAGTAACAAATGTGTAGGGCAATTATATATAGTGGTCTCACTAATCATGCATATGCACCTTGCCTTTGATATGTTGTTATTATGCCTTTGATCTTGTTGTTGTCATGCATGGCTTCTGAATTGTTGTTATTGCTTCCCTATATATAATTGCCCTACACATTTGTTACTGTACTTGCTTGAAAACGTTGAGAGAATGCTCTTCGAAACGTCGCCTAAATAAATCAGTAACTGTTATTCCATAAGTATGTGTTATAGTTTATTGACATTTTCAGTAACTTTCTACAATCTTAACCCAGCATCCTGCTACATAAGTCAATGTGGTCAATTATTAGTATCTCGACCTATACTATTTATAGTAAGAGGTTAATGGCTCCCATGGTGTTGGCAATAAAGGGTGGAGCAGATGTTTTAAAGGGCAATTATCTGTCATATATCATTATCTATCTGTTTCAATGTCCCATAATAAATATTTGTTTAAAGTACCGTACATACAATATAGTTCACGTCGATAGCCAGAAATTTTCCTTGCGTGTTTACTTTGTAGGCCTATTGTATTTTGTACCTTTTGATGGTAATTATGTGATAGGAGGGCAGTTGGATGGCCAAATCGTTAGAACGTGCGCGCTGTATCATAAGGTATGTCAGTGAGTCAACTAGCGTAATTTCGATTCCCCGGTTGTACGTGACAATGAGTAGGGTCGCCTGTCCAATCTCGTGGATTTTCTCCAGGTCCTCCAGTTTAATCGCACTTTTAAAAACCCCTACGCGCAAGCGAATCAGTGTAATAAAATAGAACCATATATTAGTCCCAAAATGACCTAGTTCGTGTCGATCGGATGTTAAACCACGCCTACTCTCTCTCTCTCTCTCTCTCTCTCTCTCTCTCTCTCTCTCTCTGGTAGCAACAATAGCTTCAAGCTACAGGCTGATAAGTTGAATCTCTAATGTAAACATCAGTCTAAAATGATTCAATTCCGTTCAGCATTTACAAAGATATGATAAACTGAAATTCCATCTAAATATAGTGTATCCATATGTAAATATCCCATCTTTAAATTTCGCGAAATCTAATTGATAGGTCTGTTTTTAATCCAAGTCAGGAGATTACATACCTTTGATATTTTGATATGTGTTCTTGACGAAATGTTAATTATTCAATCTGGGTAAGTATAGCCACGAGAAATGAAATATTTTCCGAAAAAAAAGCATGTGATATGCAATTAGTTTTACAAATTAAAATGAATAGTTTTAGTGACAAATGAATAGTTTTGGTGACAAATGTGCCAGTCCAGTATCCGCATCGGAATCTAGAGTATAAAAATAGTTCAAAATTGGAATCTCAGCTTGTTGAAGTTGACGGACTTCATTCACAGCAAATAAAGGTATAGATTAACCAGGATAAGTTGACTAAGGCCGGGATTCCATGTGTACGCAGTGCGTGCGGAATGCGTGTGGAATGCGTGTTACGTTATGCGTGTTGCATGTTGCGTAACGCGTATTGTCAGTTTCCATGTGTGCGTGAGTGGCGTATTATATGTGGATGAGAACTGAATATTGCCATCCCAAAACTACATCGGATATGCCTAATGCCATGGCAGTGCGCATGTCCATGTCCATTCCGGTCTCCGTATACACGCGTATTGCGTATTCGGACACTCTTGTGAGCGTCCCGAGAAGCACGTACTACGCGCTGCGCATCACGCTTTACGCATGTACATGGAATCAACTCCTACCATTTTAGTCCAAAGTGTTAAATACGCATTACGTACTATGCATTCCGCATTACGCGGTACGTACACATGGAATCCCGGCCTTAAGGTCTGTTCATCCTACATGCGTATCCGTATCTGTAAATACTTGCGTGAATACGCAGTAAATAAAATCCGGCACGTATTGCGCACAAAAACAACTGCGTCCGTTTAGCTGGATTGTATGGTGGCTGTTAGACGCCATTCTACATTGTCGACTTGTCGGGTTGTTAAGGCGACAAGTCGCGGCACGATAAAGCGAAATAATTGCATTTTGTCGACTTGTCGCTTTGTGAAGGCGACAAAGCGACAAGTCGACAAAATAAACCCGACAACGCGACAAACTAACCCGACAATCGTCGCCCTCATTTTGTCGACTTGTTAGCGGCCATTCTACATTGTCGACTTGTCGGGTTGTGAAGGCGACCAAGCGGCAAGTCGACAAAATTAACCCGACAAACTAACCCGACAATCGTCGCCCTCATTTTGTCGACATGTCGGGTCAATTTCGTCGGCTTGTCGCTTTGTCGCCATCGTCTTATTCACAACCCGACAAAGCGACAAGTGGCCGAAATGGAAGTATTTCGCTTTGTCGGCTTGTCGCCTTGGAAGTCAATTACTGCGCATGAGCGAGCATTCTTGGGTTAAGTATGGAAGCCTAATCTCGACGAGGCGAGGGTGCATTTATTCAGCATTTGGTTTTGTTTTGCTACACCTGACCATTACACAGATAGGATTAAAAAAGTTATTTTGATTAAATTTGCATTTAACGACCCATAAAATTAGAAATCTATATTTCAGAAGAGAGTCAGTTTTATACGTTGATATCTATTTTAATGCATGCTTTCTATTTATCCATGGTAATTGAGAATACAATATGCGCTAGCTTTGCTACATTAAAAAATATTTAAAATTTAAATCTTTTTTGTCTTAGGATGTTTATAGGCAAGTTTCCTTTACAGAATACGCTAAAGCTTTTTCTTGGCCACATCCCAATTTCAAATCTCCCTGACAGTAACTGTATGGCTGGCTCACTAACCAGAAGGTCTGCGTCCAGCATGGCTTCTCCGGTGTCCAATGTATGTGCACGTAATGGAACCTTTGTCAGTTGGAATTTTAAATAAGCGTATTATAGGCCGTGGAGTTGCTGGCTGGACAAACTTTCCTTAATAGCACATTGCATCTGAGTGTCGAGAAATATCTAAGAAGTTTATTTCTGCCCCGAATATGCTACATGTAGAAGAAAAATTAACTCGGCCGCATCGCCGCTGTCTTGACAGAATTTACGGCATTAGATATGCCTACTCTCTCTCTCTCTCTCTCTCTCTCTCTCTCTCTCTCTCTCTCTGGTAGCAACAATAGCTTCAAGCTACAGGCTGATAAGTTGAATCTCTAATGTAAACATCAGTCTAAAATGATTCAATTCCGTTCAGCATTTACAAAGATATGATAAACTGAAATTCCATCTAAATATAGTGTATCCATATGTAAATATCCCATCTTTAAATTTCGCGAAATCTAATTGATAGGTCTGTTTTTAATCCAAGTCAGGAGATTACATACCTTTGATATTTTGATATGTGTTCTTGACGAAATGTTAATTATTCAATCTGGGTAAGTATAGCCACGAGAAATGAAATATTTTCCGAAAAAAAAGCATGTGATATGCAATTAGTTTTACAAATTAAAATGAATAGTTTTAGTGACAAATGAATAGTTTTGGTGACAAATGTGCCAGTCCAGTATCCGCATCGGAATCTAGAGTATAAAAATAGTTCAAAATTGGAATCTCAGCTTGTTGAAGTTGACGGACTTCATTCACAGCAAATAAAGGTATAGATTAACCAGGATAAGTTGACTAAGGCCGGGATTCCATGTGTACGCAGTGCGTGCGGAATGCGTGTGGAATGCGTGTTACGTTATGCGTGTTGCATGTTGCGTAACGCGTATTGTCAGTTTCCATGTGTGCGTGAGTGGCGTATTATATGTGGATGAGAACTGAATATTGCCATCCCAAAACTACATCGGATATGCCTAATGCCATGGCAGTGCGCATGTCCATGTCCATTCCGGTCTCCGTATACACGCGTATTGCGTATTCGGACACTCTTGTGAGCGTCCCGAGAAGCACGTACTACGCGCTGCGCATCACGCTTTACGCATGTACATGGAATCAACTCCTACCATTTTAGTCCAAAGTGTTAAATACGCATTACGTACTATGCATTCCGCATTACGCGGTACGTACACATGGAATCCCGGCCTTAAGGTCTGTTCATCCTACATGCGTATCCGTATCTGTAAATACTTGCGTGAATACGCAGTAAATAAAATCCGGCACGTATTGCGCACAAAAACAACTGCGTCCGTTTAGCTGGATTGTATGGTGGCTGTTAGACGCCATTCTACATTGTCGACTTGTCGGGTTGTTAAGGCGACAAGTCGCGGCACGATAAAGCGAAATAATTGCATTTTGTCGACTTGTCGCTTTGTGAAGGCGACAAAGCGACAAGTCGACAAAATAAACCCGACAACGCGACAAACTAACCCGACAATCGTCGCCCTCATTTTGTCGACTTGTTAGCGGCCATTCTACATTGTCGACTTGTCGGGTTGTGAAGGCGACCAAGCGGCAAGTCGACAAAATTAACCCGACAAACTAACCCGACAATCGTCGCCCTCATTTTGTCGACTTGTCGGGTCAATTTTGTCGGCTTGTCGCTTTGTCGCCATCGTCTTATTCACAACCCGACAAAGCGACAAGTGGCCGAAATGGAAGTATTTCGCTTTGTCGGCTTGTCGCCTTGGAAGTCAATTACTGCGCATGAGCGAGCATTCTTGGGTTAAGTATGGAAGCCTAATCTCGACGAGGCGAGGGTGCATTTATTCAGCATTTGGTTTTGTTTTGCTACACCTGACCATTACACAGATAGGATTAAAAAAGTTATTTTGATTAAATTTGCATTTAACGACCCATAAAATTAGAAATCTATATTTCAGAAGAGAGTCAGTTTTATACGTTGATATCTATTTTAATGCATGCTTTCTATTTATCCATGGTAATTGAGAATACAATATGCGCTAGCTTTGCTACATTAAAAAATATTTAAAATTTAAATCTTTTTTGTCTTAGGATGTTTATAGGCAAGTTTCCTTTACAGAATACGCTAAAGCTTTTTCTTGGCCACATCCCAATTTCAAATCTCCCTGACAGTAACTGTATGGCTGGCTCACTAACCAGAAGGTCTGCGTCCAGCATGGCTTCTCCGGTGTCCAATGTATGTGCACGTAATGGAACCTTTGTCAGTTGGAATTTTAAATAAGCGTATTATAGGCCGTGGAGTTGCTGGCTGGACAAACTTTCCTTAATAGCACATTGCATCTGAGTGTCGAGAAATATCTAAGAAGTTTATTTCTGCCCCGAATATGCTACATGTAGAAGAAAAATTAACTCGGCCGCATCGCCGCTGTCTTGACAGAATTTACGGCATTAGATATGCCTGTCTTCATTGATGCAGAAAAGTACATTGGTTGGTAAACTAAGTCGTAGTTTTAATAAACGTGGTCTATCCCCAAATTGATTGGTTTTGTTTATAAAAAGTATATAAATTTTAATAAAAACAATATAGTTGGTAATTAACAAAATAGTGTATTAAGTAAGTAAGTAAATAATTCTTCATTGGTGAGTTGCATAACTTACAGTAAATACAATGAACAAATTTATTAATATGTAATATAAAGGTGCTAATGATACAAATAGTACAAAATAAGTTAGAAAATAATGTAAGTAATTCTTCATTGGTGAGTTGCATAACTTACAGTAAATACAATGAACAAATTTATTAATATGTAATATAAAGGTGCTAATGATACAAATAGTACAAAATAAGTTAGAAAAGAATGTATAGACTGACGTTTAATAAGTGATCAATGTATATATTTTGCGAACGAGTTTAAAATAACTGATGATGTGGAAGACATAATATCTATAAATTTTTGGAGTGAAGGGTGATTTCTATAATAAAAGGAATAAGCTGATCGTTATACAATGGACAGCAAAGTAAAAAATGATATTCGTCTTCAACGCTATTTAATTGCATAATTTACAAATTCTATCATTTCTGTTAATTTTATCGCATCTTCCAGTGTCACATAGCAAGCTATGTGATACACATCTAAATTTGGATAGAGATACACAGTAATTATGATTTGAGATATTTGATAAATATTCTTTTTGTGATAAGGCAATGGTGAAGGGGTAATAATTTAGTTTTGAATATTTCGACCACTCTTCATTCCATTCCTGTGAATACTGATCGCTTATTCTATTTTTAAGTCCATCATATACAGGTAAAACAGCATATTGATCATCAAAAGTTGAAGCGAATTCTAATAACGTTCAAATAACGACATATAATATGATTGTAAATGAAATGAAATGGGTGAGATATTAAAGACAGGCGTACGCCATACAGTGTGCTATGAGGAAAATTTTGTCCGGACAGGGCGCTACGGCCTACTTTAATATCGAATTCCAACTGCCAATAGATCTTTTATTTGCACGCAAATGTGTACACGGGACGTCGGTTTTCGTACCATCCGAACGACTAAAAAACTGGCATTATCAGCCCCACCTTCCTGCACCACTGACAAGGGAAAACACGACGAAAAACATATATGATTTGAGTTGGGATATTAGTAGATTGATTATTATTATGTATTTGGGTAAACCGTGCTGTTGATGGTAATCAGTGAAGATGCGTACGAATTCTAAATTACGATAGATACATTATATTGAACGCATACATTAGAATACATATCAACATACAAAATTGACTCCTTTCTGAAATATAGATTCCTACTTTTATGGGTCGTTAAATGCAGATTTAACCAAATGAACTTTTCAATCCTATCTGTGTAATGGTCAGGTGTAGCAAAACAAAACCAAATGCTGAATAAATGCACCCTCGCCTCGTCGAGATTAGGCTTCCATACTTAACCGAAGAATGCTCGCTGATGCGCAGTGATTGACTTCCAAGGCGACAAGTCGACAAAGCGAAATAATTCCATTTCGGCGACTTGTCGTTTTGTCGGGTTGTGAATAAGTCGAAGGCGACAAAGCGACAAGTCGACAAAATTGACCCGACAAGTCGACAAAATGAGGGCGACGATTGTCGGGTTAGTTTGTCGGGTTAATTTTGTCGACTTGCCGCTTGGTCGCCTCCACAACACGACAAAGCGACAAAGCAACAAGTCGACGAAATGCAATTATTTCGCTTTGTCGTGGCGCGACTTGTCGCCTTCACAACCCGACAAGTCGACAATGTAGAATGGCCGCTAACAGCCACCATAGGATTGATTGCTCCCGGCATTTCGGCCAGTGTCGTGAGCCGAGCTTTAGCCAATCAACGAGTACTTTCCTCTTATCACATCATCCCCCAAAATAGAAACTCAATCCATTCCAAGAAAAGCCCGGTCTTGTGTGCTGTAGATTTGTGTAGAACACAACATGGACAAGGCAGAGGAAATAATCATCCTTGTGGAAAGAAATCCCACACTGTCATTCCGAAATCAGGTTTGAATTTGTCCGGATGAAAATACAATTCTTGCACTAGGTGGTGGTATTCTCCATATTTCTTCCTTCTTTAACAGTTCATGGACCCCTACTCCCTTTTTTCTCTTTCGTCTTTGACTCCACAAAGTGTGTCACTGTCACACTTTATGATTGCAAATGACAATATGTTATCTCTGACCGACAATTCAGTCTCGAAAGCCGGATGTTTTCGCGTTTTCTATTTGAACGGCAAAACGCGGATATGGATGCGGGTGCGAATACGGATGTGGATACGTTTATGGATACGGATGTAGTATGAACCGAGCTTTAGGGATGTCAATGACCTTGCTGTCTGTAATATTTAACAATATTGAAAGCAACTTTTCACATTTATTATCGCTTGGTAACAGGGGCGTACATAACGATTTCGTTTGGGGGGGTGTTTAGCCAAAATGCGACCGACTGATGCACATACCCCCGCCCCACACACCAGTGGTACTACAAACTGGGCAGTTCACTATAATCGTGAATTTGATAGTGACGAGACAGTATAAGACAACTGAGGAGTAGAAGAATGATTTTAAAATGGAATCGAGCGCCGCAGGCGCGAAAAAAATTCAGATATGTAACTGAGTAGAAGAATGATGTTATAATGGAATCGCGCCGAAGGCGCGAAAAAAATTTCAGATATGTAACAGCTTTTAAATTTGGGGGACTGGAGTTGATAAGAAAAGGGACAGAATCTTGAGGCTTATCTGTCAATTTGGCTTGTTTTACGATTGTATGTTTAACTCATTAATTCATTTAGTCGGTGACCGACTGCGGTGAGTACTTTTTTTTGTGACCGACTATTTTTTGACGTGGTAGAAAACATTTCACAGAACAACATACTCACAACAGAATAAGAGTGACAAGCAGACATGGTTATTCTATACTATAGTTTTGAATGACGTATTCAATTTAGGCACACGGATTCACGCAAATACATATAGCATTTGGGATCTATTCTGGCATTGTTTTTGAGACCGACTATTTTTCTCCCTTGGTGAAATTTTGTTGTTAGACCAACACACTTTCAACAGAATAAGAGTGACGTATGCAATTTAAGTTCACGGATTCACGCAAATATATAGTATTTGGGATCTATTCTTGCATTGTGTTTGAGACCGACTGCAGTGACTGCACTTATTTTGAGACCGACTATTTTTCTCCCTGGGTTACATTTTGTTGTAAGACTAACATTATACTCACAACAGAATGAGAGTGAAACACAACATCTTTTCAAGAATGATAAGTTAACAAGGTTATGTTATACGAAGACTGCTCCTATTTTGCGACCGACTGCACTGATTTTGCAGCCGACTATTTTTATACTAACAAGTTTTGCGTGAGTAGCGTGACGTATACAGTGAGTACTTATTTTGATACCAACTACCTCTACTTTGCGACCGACTGCACTGATTTTGCGATCGACTATTTTTTTTGCGTGAGTAGCGTGACGTATACAGTGAGTACTTATTTTGATACCGACTACCCTTACTTTGCAACCGACTGCTCCTAATTTGCGACCGACTGCACTGATTTTGCGACAGAATATTTTTATACTAAAGTTTTGCGTGATTAGCGTGACGTAAACTTATTTTGATACCGACTACCTCTACTTTGCGACCGACTGCACTGATTTTGCGACCGACTATTTTTTTGGCTGGGGGGGTGTACCACCCCCCCACACCCCCCCACATTTACGCCCCTGCTTGGTAATGGGATTTTAAACAATTAGTAGATATCATCTTTCCTTGGTGTTTTATTTTATTTTCCATTATTTTAGGCGTTATCACAAACGGAAACCCGGAATCTGGTCCAGTGTGGATTTCATTGCAAAATTTGTTAGACTGTAGTGATCGATATGAAGAAGAGTGATGTGGCTTTTCCCCCCAAAGACTTTTGCTTATATCAGCCTGAAAAGTGACGTCTCTTCATTTTTAGTTTCAAATGGTTTGCTCATGTCAGTCGGAAATTAATGGGGTTTTTAGGACATTAACTTCTATTTTTACACTGGAGCAGGTCAATGATGTGTTTTGACTTTTATTTCTAATGTTAAAGTTAACTTGAGAAACATGTTGGTCATATCCCTCAGACAATGTTTTCCCGAAAGCAAAATATAAAATAAACATATGTGTGCAGAGTTTAAAGAAAAAAAGCATAATCAGTAATCGAATACTAGGTTTAAATTCTTTCCACAAAATTCCTTCCTAAACGAAAAGCATGGAAAGAAAGATTTCGTTTGCTTTGACATTTTAAAACTGGGCATTACCCTTCAAATATCTAAAAACTAATCTTCGACTTTCAGAGTGTTTATAAGGTTTGGTGACGGGCAGTAACTCTGAAATGACTCTAATAGTTCGACCCTAAACAATTTTGTTTTTATCTTTGAGTACAATAATTAATTCAACGTACATATTAAGCCATGGAAATTTAGATGTACTGAGAAAATTGAAAGATTGAAATCGGCGACTTTTATGTTTTTGTCATTCCAGGGACGACGTAATAATTCTTTGTGATGTGTATTAAATCATGATGAACACTGGAAGCAGGTCGTTTCATCTATAGCTGTTTTTGTATTTTGTTTCTTGATTTAAATTTGCAATGGTTTCCTCATTTAATCTCTTTTATCTTATTGTTTGGCACAATATGGACCCCAATTAGAGGTGACGTTCTTTCCAATAACAACATTCAGCTGTGAAGACTTAAATTGAAAGAATATGCCACATTCCAAATCAATGTCTTTAAAGCGGTCATTAAGTCGTCTGGGCCATAATTTTGTTTTTGCAATTGATCCCAACTGGAACTGGGGTGTCATAAAAGATTATGTCGCTTCATTTCATCTTTTTCCAATCACAGATTTTTATTTTAGTTTTAAAAGGAAGGGGTGCGACAGATTCGTATATCAATGTCATTAAAGCGAATATTAAATAGTCTGGGTTATCATAATCTACAATTGTTTAATAAGCCAGTGGTTTCTTCAAATAGCTTAACTATTATCTCTTCTAAATAATACAGTTAAAGGAGCTAAATCGCTAATACATTTGGGAACTACAAATTGACACAAATGGGTCGAAACGCATAATAAAATCTAATATGAATTGATTTACATTCCATCTTTTCCATTTTTACTCCGTTATTCCAAATCAGTTATGTTAAGCGAAATACGCCAGAAGCCTCAATCTCTGGCGTCTGGTTATTACAGTCTACACTGATAGTATTTATAGAGACTTGGCTATTTAATATAAATAAAAATAAATTTTATATTAAAGTGATACTTTTTGCGACAGTGAAATTCGTCGATACTATACTTCTTAAAGATCTATGTACTTTGTTGTTATAAAAGCACCCGTAGTGGCTGCTGATAAGAACAACAAATGGCGAAGAGTTTTGTGAACGGAAATTCGCTCTTGGGTAATATTGAACATTCCGGGTAGACGATTAAGACTATGGGCAGCGCCCAAATCTACGATTCCGGGGATCCGTTATTTCTCGGGAGTTTACCGCACACGCTCAGTAATTGACTGAATGTATTTCATTAATCAACAACATTTTCACAGGAGACGCACACCGCATACACCCGTTCAATATCCATTTCAGTGCAATATGCCTATTTAATCCATTTATAAAGATCCCCGTTCTTCAAGAAATTTGGCCAGTAGTGTCACCTGCCAATTTTAACTTCATTAGCATACCGTTTAAAAACAGACTATATTATGTACAACAATTTATTAATTTGTCTTTAGTTACTTAACTTAACTCCCTCTTATTTTTCAGGTGGCACGGATGGTCATTGTTATCGCTATAGCCTTTATTGTTGCCTGGTCACCACAATATATAGTTAGTATTGTCAGCCAACTTCAATCTCTTCATGGCGGAATCAATTTTCTACAGAAAGGACAGTTTCTCTTTACCATGCTGATGACTCACTTATGTGGCTTCCTCAACAGTTGCATTAACCCTTTCATCTACACCATCATGAGTCGCAAGTTCCGCAAGAGTTTTAGATACATCTTTACGCGGGTATTCTTCTGTTGTCAGAAGAAAAGGACATATCGGTATCAGACAAGCCTTACTCGTAACCAATCGGCTGGTCTCTCTTCAGTTGGAAAGCAGTCTTTGACCGAGTTTCGAGATGGGAATGAGTATCGTCTGAGCGAAGCTCCATCATCTGGTGGAGATAGTAGTGGCGGTAGTCAACAAGGGCGTGGATTTCAAGTGCGCTACAAGGACAGTTCCCAGTCGCTGATAGAGTCTCGTGGGAGTAACAAAAAGTGGGCGACATCCAGTGGCAAACACCACTCGGGTGGTTCTCTTATTGTATTGAAATGTTTCAAATATAAGGAAAGGGCTTTTAAAGATACGGACGGGGAAGTTTTCGAGAACACAAATGTTCCAGATAATAACACTTTAAATATAAAGGACAATAGGCGCCAGGGATATTTGAATGATAAAGCACCTAAAATAGAAATAACGGTTGAAGATCAGGACTCTATTTTGAAAGATCCGAAACTTTTGGAAATAGATTGTTTAGAAACTAAATTGGGTCATTCTAATGGAAAGATTAATGGTTTTGCTTTGAATGGTGAATGTGAGACACTTTCATAAATCCCAAAACATTGGTTCGTGGAGATCCGATGTCTGTTGCTTAACGAAAACAAGTTTATTTTTGGTTGTCAACTTATGTATTTAACATCAAATATGAATCATTGTTTAACTGATAGTATAGTACATCCCGGTTATTCTGAACGAGCTGTATAATTATGTTTTTTTTAGGGTTATGGGGTGTAATTGATTGGGGTCTGAAGATAAATGATGTCTTTATCAAAGAGCAAAGTAGTAATTTGTATACTTATTGGAATTTGTACGAGCATGGAACTGTGGTCTATATTCCGAACATGTCAAGATATTAATGTTCAGAGATCAGACAGGGTTTGATCTTTAACTAAATGGTTAAGAACACAATATGGATTATCATGGACTTTGGTTGTATAAATATGTCTTTGCTTAATATCCTATATATATATATATGATGGCATTTTAATTATAAGAAGGTTTAATGTCACGTTGCATGTAAACAAAAACGTAATCATATAGAGACCTATCATCGAATTGTGGCGTATTTAGGGAGAGTCCACTATTCGGTTGAAAAATTCAATCCAATTATTACCCCGGTTTATTTTTGGATGTTTAACCCCACTCCACTCAATCTTGGTTTAAAGACATTTCTGTACCGATTACTATTGCTAAATTGATTTAAACGCCAATTAAAACATAATAATATGAGATAAATAAAATTCCGGAAAAAAATGTAAAAAGTTTTCGATTGCCTGAGTAAACAAGGTCAAAGATGTTATTATGTTGTCATCGGATGACAGATGCCTAGACTACAACATTTCCTGCATTAGCGCTGTTGGTCCGGAAGCGTAGGAAATGAAATTTTGTTTGGCTTTGGCGACCTTTTGGCGACCTTCTGTTCGGTACCAAGAAGGCCAATGAAAATATTATACGTTATAACTTATAAGCCTAGAATGCGCTATCCATAAACGTTTATTTAGATTAACAGCAAGTGTACTGATC
This sequence comes from Patella caerulea, assembly GCA_036850965.1. Classification (NCBI taxonomy): domain Eukaryota; kingdom Metazoa; phylum Mollusca; class Gastropoda; family Patellidae; genus Patella; species Patella caerulea. The sequence goes on along the minus strand of JAZGQO010000007.1, from coordinate 49,812,617 downwards.
GAAAGAATACGAAGATAAAAATAAGACGAAGGAGGGGCTACTTTGATTTTAAGTCTCCTTCTTGCAGTTCTAAATGTAACAACATTAGATTGCGGCGCGTAAACACGTCATACTTCAATTCTTGGTGCTGACGTGAAAATTAAATGTGTTAAAGTTTAGAATAACAATAACGTCAACAACCATGACTTATAAAGTATAAAATAACATCCATATGTAGATTTAAATAAGATTTCAGATATATAATTTAATCTCAAGATCCATAATTATTCAAGTGAGTCCCGAAATCAAATCACTCTGGCGTCATGAAACTGGTGCCTTGCCGAATAATCCGACAATAACGCCGTGCGTTAAACACTGGTGCAGTAATGTCGTCGACAAAACAAATAATTTTTCGTGTGCACTGTATTCTGTTGGCTGAAGGCTTGGAAAGTCTATATGCCCATATTACCATTTTTGTTTTCTTGTTTCGTGTTGATGTTATGGCTAGTGGATCGCCTGAATATAAATGCCATTCTGACATGTTATGTAAATAAACATAAAATTATTTCAGATAATAAAATAAAGATTGGTTTTTGATTTTATGTTTCAGCGGTTTCGGACGAAAACTGGAGTGTATCTGCCAAGTCACCCGTTTGACGTTTCATAGTACATGCGATCTGTAAGGAATTGGGAACTATGGAAAATTTAGGTCAATATGGATAATCGACTATTCAAGGCATTTTTAGGAAATCTCAAGCACTAGATCATCGGGGGTTCAGGATGTTTGTTTGCCCCCCCCCCCCCTACATTCACTAGATAAACAACCCTTAATGTGTTTTATGTTGTTTACCTAAGTGTGATATTAACCTAATTATGCCACTTTCCATTTCTCAAATAGTACCAAAAGCTCTTCATTCCCAATTGACGTCATTGGTTTGGCCCACTGCTTCGTTTTTATTTTCTTCGGAAAACAATGTGTCAGTTTTTGTTCGGCAGTGAGAAGGGGAGTTATTGGGATGGACAGGCAGACCCATTTTAATAGTCTCCTGCTTTCTTGGACGGGCAGGTGACAAAAAAAACAACAGTAATGAATTACTAAAACTTCATTTATATCTTAAATATCAAGTACGGCTTCATTTATACTTTTACATACATTTCACTTTTTCACACAGACAAAACTACATAATATATTATTATTATATACAAACAACTTTTCACAATAATGTACATAGTATATAGGTATAGTATTTACATATTTATAAAAGCCTTACTTACATCCGTACTTATCTATTTAATTAATTTTAACAAAGAATCAAACAATACACAATAAAACTATGAAAAGGTTGGCATCATTTTAAAACCACAATGTATCAAAAATAAATGCACATTGTTGAATTACAGTTAAACCCTTTCATGAGACCAAAAGTTACATTAAGCTATTATTTACTCCCCTTACATGTAAGAGACCACTATGACAAAGTCTGTTACATAAAAATATATTAAATGGCCACCAAAGGCCAATTTTCTGAGGGTCTTAAAATATTTTGTAGGGGCAATGGGTTAAATTTATATTTTGAAAATTGGATTATTTACTAATCATATGCTATCCAAGATTATGCCATGCAGCGTGCCTATGAGGGAAAGTTTGCTCAGACAGCAGCGTTTCCACATTCCAACTGCCTACAGTTCTTTTATGCGACTACCAATGTCTACACTGTCTTAGAGTTATGTTCCTTCTGAACTATTAGACATTTTTCCTTCCCATGCCTTCCTACCTGAGCGATCATACCTCAAAAGGTATGATCGCTAAGTTAGTAATACACTGGCTCACTATTTAATAGAATTTTCAAGGAAATGTGAAAGTGATAGTGATAGCTATTACTGGCCCATGTTGGAGATCATTATAGAGTAATTATTTATTAAAATGGCACCCCCTTTTGTTTTATTTGGGTTTTGAGTCAATCTTTATTTTATTATCTGAAATAATTTTGTTTGACTCAAAACCCAAATAAAACAAAAGGGGGTGCCATTTTAATAAATAATTACTCTATAATGATCTCCAACATGGGCCAGTAATAGCTATCACTTTCACATTTCCTTGAAAATTCTATTAAATATCTGATAACAAATAAATTCATAAAATGTATTTAAGCTTACTGTCTTAAAACAAAATATAAAAATTAAGACATTAATTTAATTTGTCAACTAGGTTTAGATTTAATGGAAAAAATAGTCCTGCAAAACAATGAAAAATGCCACATGCATACAACACAAGCAAAACAAATAAAAAAAAGCAAAACAACCGCCAATTTTTGGCAAATAAAACATATTTTGGATATATTTCAAAATGTATGTTTTCGTAATTTTACTTCAAGATAGAAAAGCAATGCCGCAATTAGTGTTAATCAATCGTTCTTACATTGTTTCCAAAAAATAATCATGATGCTAACCTCTAAATGTAACACAGCTGAGGGTATAATATGTTTCTTTCAATCTGTTTTTTCTCCCAAAAAATTTAGAAAACTTGAACATCATAAACTAATGATTATCTACTCTGTAAATTTAAATAAGTCTATTTACAAATTTATTTATTTGACAAGAATTATTTTAGTGTGTGTTATTATATACATTATATTAAAATCATCACATCATAAACAACGGATCTTGGGGTTTTCTTCAAAATTTTGTATGTTCGATTATTCTTTGCATACTTTATTTATTGCAGATTGGCAAGATCTCTTTTGATAAAAAAATTTTTTCGATCAGCTCAATTTTTTTGAATCAATATGTAGGTTTTTATAATATTAGCTTTGCTGTGTCTTTTGACATAATAATAGTTGACACAAATTCAGACATAATAGATTTCAAACGACTTTGAAGGAAAAACAACACCAATCATCTTATATAATTTTAAAGAATAAGTATGGAGAAATGGAAGCAACCTTCAAAAGTAGACATTATGTATTTTGCATTTTTTCGGAAGTTCTGGATAATCCATGGAGATCTGTCAATAATAATTTGCCAACATATCTATTACCAGTATTACCAATTTACTTTTAAAAAGGATTTTATGCATGCATACTAGAAGTTGTCGTACATTATAGGTAATCTCTTTCAGTATCAACTATTTTATTATTAGTTTAAAAAATACCCTCACCAACACACAAAGTTATATACAAATTTTGATAATCGCTGTTTTTAACAGTTCATGTATTGAAATACTTTGTCCTGTAACCTCAAATATTTTATTGAACCAAATAAATGTATAATCTATACTAATTAATTGTATTTCTGATTAAATCAATTAATTTACTGATAACTAAACAGTGTCTCTTTGAATTTTATTATCAAGTAATATAGTACTTTTTACTATACCAATAAATAATATAGTACTTCTTGCTGTAGCATTCAAAAATAATATAGTACTTCTAAATAATATAGTACTTTTTACTAGGCCATCAAATAATATAGTGCATTACACTATACCATTAAATAATATAGTACATTACACTATGCCATTAAAAAAAATTGTGCATTACTCTATACCTTTAAATAATGTAGTGCATTTACACTATAGCATTACATAATACAGTAGTTTATACAATTCAACCAAATAGTATTTTGCACATTACTCAATTAGATAATACTTTAGGATTTAAAACTACAGTCATTTATATTATACTATTAATTAATGCAAAGGTAATTTCTACAGGTAACTATTTAATAATATAGTACATGTAATTAATTCTCTACTACCTGGTATTCAAAAACATGATTTAATTATATAATGCCTGGTACTTAATAATATATATGTTATTAATTCTTTATAACCTGGTATTTAATAACATTTAGTACCTGTACAATCCACAATCAAATAATAATCTTATACTTTATACTTTACTAATGACTAATAAAAAATTCAGCAAAACATTATTCTTTATAGAATAAATTTGTCCTCAGGTGTAATGATCAAAGAAGATTATTGTATTCAATGGATTTCTGATAAGAAAGAAGATAGAGTACTGATATAGCACCATGTTATATAGGGGTAAAGTAAAATGGTGAGATTTAACCTGCTCTTCGTAACATTAATACCATGACTAGTATTGATGCTAGCAATGCCAGTAGATAGAGTTCCCAATCAGGTCCTAAAAATAACCTTGGATCAATACTTTCCATAAAACCATTCCAACCTTCAAACTGCAGGATAAAAACAATAATTACATAATAGATTTACTTATACCGGTCTGTAATTTGATATGAACATAATTTGAAGACTACCTACTTAAAAAACAAAAAAGCAATATCACTGGAAACACATAAAAAACAGGATGAAATGAGCTATCTTTAAGACGCAAAAAACTCATTGAAGAATCCAATCTCATTAACAAATTCTATAGTGTGAAAAATGTTTTGTTATATGAAAGTATTGCCAACAGTGTACACAGACATAATAAAACCATGTGAAATGGAACTTCCAGGTTAAAGCGCTATTTTTGTTGAGGAATAACCAGGCCTTTCTCCATAACATTAAAGATAAGTTTCCTCTAAATTAATTTGGCCATCTTGTGCTACCCAAACAATTATTTTTAACTTAAGTAAAGTAATAGAATGAAAATGATTAACCATACAGTAGACAATAACTGAAAGAAGAAAGAAACCTTTAAATGTCAACCTCAAATTTGTCAGATCTCTGTTCCTTTTTACAAAGTGAAGCAATGTAGCGAATAACTATAAATTATAAACACTTGCTTCGCCTTTGTCAGATGCCAGGTATCAGATTACCCACGGCACACAAGATAAAAAAGAAAAAAAATACTTTACCTCTTTATTAAAGACATCAAGGCCATAGAGGAGTCCAAGTTTAACTAAAGCCATTGTTACTGGTACCTGTGCATCTGCACTCGTTTCTGCAGCCATATCATAAAATCTTTTAGCGAGATGTACATCCTGGAAAAGCATCACAAACAATGACAATATCTTGGGAAATAATAATCTGGTTTCCCTTTAACAGCTATTATCTCAATATATAATTCAAGTTATTAACAGATTTTGGTTATTCTTTTACCTAATAAACATAATTTAACAGGCCCCAAAAAAGCATAGGCCTACAACGGCAAAGTCTCCCGAGCTCTTTTGAGCTAGAGAACATATAAAATGATCCTAATTAAAACAACTAAAGAGCTAAAAAGTTTTAGAAACCTTTTGGAACATAGCTGTACCAGGTAGAGGGTTTCATGGTGGAAGATACCCCTCTAAATTTCAAACAATCTGGCTTTTCGTGTAGATGGGTAAAGTGGAAAAAAAAATTATTCTTTCATCCCATTCGCAAAATAAAGTACCCAAAATCTAATAAAACACTAAATTTTAAAAAATTAATACCACAAATTTGTAATGAGTTGACTATTGATTAAAACATTTTGTCTAGACCCACTCTACTTTGTGCAATATTTTTCGGGCTGACATTTCATAACAAAGGAGAATACCAGTAACTCTGGAAGTACTCAAATTTAATAGGGCTCGGATAATACTTGAAGCCTTATTATTCCAAACCAAAGTGACAAATTATATACATTGTAATGATATCAAGGTCTTATTAACTACAATTACCTGTTTTAATCCAAGTCCATTTTCGTGCATATAACCCAAATTAAACATGGCTTGAGCATTATGTTGTTGTTCTGTTGCTAAGCGATAATTAATGGCTGCACTCTCGTAATCAATCTCTGTGCCATATCCATAATAATGGTAGTCACCCATTTTGACTCGAGCCACGGTGGAACCTTATCAAATTAGAAAAAAATATATGTTTATGGGCATCACTTTACATTGAGCACAATAAAACTAAATAAAATTGACACTTTTAAAACTCTTAATGGATTCTTCCATTAAGTAATTAACTTTAACAAAACTGTATCATGTACCAGTACACATATTTTAAATCAAGACTTCATCTAGATACAATTTGTCATTTAATACTTTGAAAAGCTTCCTGAAAGATAATGAGTAGAAATTCTATTCTTTTAGACCATCATTACGCAATGGATGAGGGGTGACTGCACTTTGTTCTTTCCTTAGTCTCCATTCAAGCAGTATGTTCAGCTAATACATTTAATGACACTATCCATTCACAGAAGCAAGTACATATAAACGAACACACAATACCGTACTGTTCTTGATTATGGACTAATATTAATAGAGAAAAAGTTAAAGATCGGCTTATGGACAGAGGAGAGACCAATACAGGCGTTGTTTCAATGTAGGCTTATAAAAATGATAAAAAGAGAATGTGGAATTTAAACTTATGTATTATTTACCTTGTGATGCTGCTCTAGTATATTGTAATAAAGCTCTCTGGTATGTTTCTTGGTCTGAAAATATCCTTGATTCACCTGCAAAAAATGTCAACATTATCATATATCAACCAGATATATTCAAAGGGGCATTATCGTCCGGGCAGTCAACAAGTGTTGTCGCATATTTTTACTTTTTTTGGTAATGAAACATTTGTAATACACTAAAATCTGATTAAGAGTAACAACTCATTATGTAATTATCTGAAAATCATTAGAACTTGTTTGCTTTTTATAAAAGTTTTGCCCCACGCTAACAATTAGTATAGGAAACATTTAATAACCTGGATTTAGCTGTTCAGTTATCAAAATTCATTGAAAATCAAAATACTTGTTCCTTTCAACACCTTAAACTCTGTGTATCAATCTGAAGTCAATCGGATGATAAGTTTGGCCTCTATAGCATCATAAGGTTTTTTAAAGTGATCAAGGGAGACAACTCTGGAAGTAATTATTTGAAATCGCTCAAAATCAATTGGCTTCTTCGTCTCATGACCTTAAACAGTGTGTGTGTGTATTTAAAGTCAATCGGGTATTAACTTTGGCCTCTAGAGCGTCCACAGGATTTTTTGATGTGATCAAGGGCCATAACTCTAGCAGTAATTATCAGAAATCACTGAAAATCAATAGGCTTCTTTGTCTCATGACCTTAAACACTGTGTATAAATTTAAAGTCAATCCGATACTAACTTTAGCCTCTAGAGCGTCCACAAGCAATTATGGATGCCGGACAAACGGACGGGGCCACGACAATAATTTTAAGCTAGCCTTGATATTCAGATTAGATAAAGAGTTGACAGTTGCTATAATATTTAAAAAATACATAATTTAAATAGAAAATGCTCCAAATTTCAAATGCCCCACTTTGAATTGGGATATCAGCTTTTGATTTTTAGGCTAGCCTCAATAATTATTACTATAGTTGGTACGATAGAAAAACAGTATCAATTATCCATTTTTACATTTGATTGTTTTTCAAGAAATGTATTCCAATCTACTAAATATCACAAGCTACCGATGGCATCAAAAGTTGATTATGATCTGGATAACTTATGTCTTATTAATAAGTTAGAACATTTCTGCCTAAAGACCTGTAATAATAGGCAGTTTTAGCTCTTGCATCATGTATTTTACTTTATAAAAAAAATTTAATTCTCAAGAAAGGATTTTAGAACCTTTAGTCTAAAACTTAGTTCTCAGTCAGGTGAATCTGAGGACACTACTTCACTAGCAGACATTGTTCCTTGATACGCCCATTAGAATTTGTTTGTTTTTTTAGTTACTAATATTATCAAATATATGAAAATTAGAGGCAATCACTACCAAACAGCTCAATATTATTACTTGAAACTTTTAGACAAAGTAAATAGGCTAATTTAATACGCCACTGGGAAATTGGGTATCATCAAATTGATCAAATAATTATTGGCTATAGTTCAATGGAGAGCAGGATATATGAATTTACACACAGGAATAAGATTATTTAAGATGTATCCTCAGGCTTTATGAAGAAAAATTACAAACTTCCAATGAGAAATTTGAAAAAAATATTCATCTTATCCCTGAAATTTTCTATAAACTTAATCAAGGATATTTTTTCAAGGTAAGGTGGGTTGTTATATAGTAGTATCACTGACCACGGATTTCATTTCTGGCCTTCATTTAATAATTGGTTAAAAGCAGGGATCTTATTTGGCTGTTTTTTGTCGGCTTTAGCTGATTGATCTTTAATCTAGCCGATTGATAAAACAATGAATCGGCCACTATGGTATCATATATCAATCTACGTCGGCCGATTTACAAAGAGTTAATTATCATGAATCGGCCACTATGGTATCATTAATCAATCAACTTTCGGCCGATTACAAAGAGTTAATTATTACTCGTCGATTAAGAAACCCATCACGGCCGATTACAAAGAGTTAATTATTACTCGTCGATTAAGAAACCATCACAGAGTCCGTCGCGTCAATACAATCTGATTACCTTCAGCTTCAATCCTTATCGGCTTGTTTCCTAAATAAACAATTTAGTTGAGTTAATCATGCCAAGTAAAAGAATGTATATAATCCAATGTCGGTTCAATCATTTATATCTAACACAATGTTTAAGTACTTGAACACCTCGCAGAATGACAATAGAAAACGTAAACGAGATAAAGCCGAAGGTAGTGATGGCGGCGCTGACCTTGAACTTCAAGCATGCACATCGTCATTGGAAATTCCAAAAGCTGCAGATCCCCCCCACGTCCAATATAGGTCAACCAAAGTCGAAGTCAGGAAGATATTTTAAATCCGAATGGTTAACTACTTTCAAATGGCTTTCGTTTGACAAAAATTCACAGAAAATGTTTTGTCTAACTAAGTTATTAATTCCGAATTACTGGTGAGCTGTCATAACAATTCCATGAAAGAACAATTTCCAAATGTAATAAAACTGATGGAAATAGGGAGGACGCTACCAGTTAGTAGTGTCGAGTGTGAGAGGGGTTTTTCTAAGCAGAACGTTATCAAAACTAAGCTTAAGTGCCGTCTAAACGTAGAAACTTTAGATAACTTGATGCGGATAAGTATAGAAGGCCCCCCTCTATCTTCCTTCGATCCACATAATTGTTTACTAAAGTGGAAAGGCATTAGATCCCGGCGACTGTATGCAGGTGACACTAAAAATAAATTAATCTGAATCGAGACAATTGGTCACGTGATCGGCATCTTTCCGACTATACACGGAAATAAATTTGTGCTACGTTGTTAACTTGTTATACTATTGATATGTGCTTATATATTTTGTTGTTTTTATATATTTACCAGTGAGTAAGAATAAAAATAGTTTTAAAAAACATATTTGTATTTACTCGTATTTTTTTTATTATCAAATTATAACTTCCGTTTGGTTGGACGAAACAATGAAAGCAAAAGTAGGACTAGGAATATGCATTTTGCAAAGTACTGAAATTTGGCTGTAAAAGTGTGAATATATCGACTTATGAATACAAGTATGCTATTAAAAGAAAGGTTTTGTTTTTTAAGGGTTTATATTCAGGGTTTAAGGTAATATTATTCTTAATACGATATGCAATTATGGTCGTGAATAGAATATGCATAAAGACGACTATTTGTTAGGGCGACCCGTGGCCGGTTCATTTCAAAATGAAGTAAGAACCCTGGTTAAAAGATTCTGAATGTTCTTCTTATAAGAACCAAATTTTTATCAGATAAGCAAAAATTTACTGTTACTTCAAAATCAAAGGTTTCTAGTGTATTTGTACTCTCACTTCAAACTTGATTAGTTGACCTATATAGACCCAATGAATGTTAGAGGGGGAACAGAACTTCCAGCAGTGTCGGTGAAGGGGTGGGGATAACCGTGTAGGAGTCCCTCAACCAGCCACAAACTCATTTTCCTGGCACAAATCTAGCATGAACAACTTCTATTTCTATTGTAACACTTCACTGTTTATTATGAATAAAATGAATAGTCAGACCATATATGTATAAAAATAAAATAGATATTTGAGTAACTCCCTTGTTGAATAAGTATGCCAATAATAACATAAGGAGAGAGAGAGAGAGAGAGAGAGAGAGAGAGAGAGAGAGACTAAAATTCAGCGCAACCATTAGAGATTAATTTGTCATATTGAAACTAGTTTTAAAGATTGAAGTTTACAGTACCCTTCGTAGTCGTACTGTTTGTGTCATTTGAGTAATAAAGAGAGAGAAATGTGGTTTAACATCACTCGACACAAACTTCGTCATTTCGAGACTAACACATGGTTTAATTTATTTCAATAATTCGCATGTATGTAGGGGTCTTTAGCTGTGAGAGGAAATCACAGAACCCGGAGAAAATCCGGGTACAACCGGGGATTCAAAACCAAGAAATGAAATGGGGTTTAACATCCTACTTTTTTGCACCTAACCTGGGCTAATGGAAGACGGGCATACGCCATACAGTGTGCTATGAGGGAAATTTTGCCCGGGCAGCGGCGCTACAGCCTACTCTTATATCGATTTCCAACTGCCAAGGGATCTTTTATGTGCACTCCAATGTATACACGGGACCTCGATTTTTTCGTCAAATCTGAATGACTAGGCAGCTGTCCTTGTCAGGCCCTCCTTCTGCATCACTGACAAGGGGAAATCAAGCCGGAAAATCGAGATGAACTTTCTTGGCCAATGCAGGGATCGAACACCCGACCTCCAGGCTAGTGAACCAGCGCCTTATCCACTTAGCCACCGTGATCCCGATGGTGTGTGAAATTGTATAGGTATGTATAACATCGATAATAAATATATGGTTAGTGTAATTCATTAGCATTTGGATAATGAAGTGAGTATTAAAGGTTTTAAATTTCAGGCACTTTATCTTGCCAACTACATGTAGATGAAATCATTTTTGTTTTCACTTCAACTGTCTGCCCTAAAAAGTCAGATTGCCCGAAATTTTAATCTAATTTTATTGGTGATTAACATTTATAAGTTTAGTCAGTAGATGTATTGTCTATGAACAAGTGGTTGCCATACAACAAAAGCCCATATTTGGCATAAGATAGGGCTCATCCTCTCATATTTCAAATGCTTTACATGGAATATGAAGAAAAACCTGTTAGAAAAACTGTATCATCTCTCATGTTCACAAGGTCTATGGAAAAGGGAGGTAACTCCAGGAAGGGAGGCCACTGAAAGCTGAATATCAATAATGTTTGTCCACTCATGAGCCCAATGCTTGACACAAAATTTGAAATAAATCGCGTACGGATGGCCCTGGAACACTGAATATCGGCAGTGATTGTCCTCGGATGAGCCAATGCTTAATGACACCAAATTTGAAAAAAAATATTAAAATAATTAATAGGCTCTATTGCGTTAATATTAGGTTTTCAGCAAGGGAGCTGGGCTTTTATATACATGTAACCACCAACTGCAAATAACAAGTTAAGGTCCTGATTTGCATTCAATATATAAAAATGAGTTACTACGTAAATTATCTAAATGAACACAATGACATACATTGAAAATTTTCTAAATAAACAAAAAATCAATATGAAAAAAGCGTGGTCTTCTGTGGGCAATGAGATTCACCTTCATGAAGTTATAACTTAAAGAGTCACTACACTTAAATAAACTTATTGTTGTATATTTGATAAAGTAAACAAAACATTTATTTGGTCAATGCAAACGTTTTATCATTTAAACAATGCAAAAATTATTACTCGCATTCCATTCTTTGTATTTTTGGCGATTTGGGCTCGGCATGTAGAAGCTGACATTTTGATAAAGAAAAGTAACTCTTAAGGACATCTAGGCACATTCTTATGATTGATAAATCCTTATTATATTGCTATATTAAGGGGGTTGGATTGTCGAATGGTTAGCGTGCGTGCACTGTATCATATGGCCTGCCATTGAGTCAACTGGCATGGTTTTGAATCCCGGGTGTACGTGGCAAGGAGTAGGGTTGCCTGTCCAACCTAGTGGGTTTTCTCCGTGTACCCCGGTTTCCGCCCTAAAGACCCCTAAACACAAGCAAATTATTGAAATAAAATTAAACCATGTGTTAGTCCCAAAATGACTTTGATTGTGTAAATTGAACGTTAAACCCCATTGCTCTCTCTCTGCTATATTTAATTCATACAGTAAATTAAATTTTGAACTATATCACAAAAATAGGACGCTGCCCTTTAATGTCAAAATCAATGGTTTCTAAAGTACTTGCACTCATACTTCAAACTTGATTTGATCTCAAAATGTCACATTCAATGCTTGTACTCTCACTTCAAACCTGATTTGTTCTCTTAATGTCAAAATGCAAATGAAGTAATAATATGTAGATAGATTACTTACCTTGATCAAGTAAATATGCTACATTAGATTGTGCTACTTCATATCCTAACTCAGCTAAAAATGTATATTTAAACAGAGCATTGTCTATATGACCTTCTTTATATAACTTATGAGCTTCCATTAATTTCTCAGCCCATTTACCTCTCTCTGCCACATTTTTATATAGCTAAAATATGTCAACAAAAAAAAAAACATCTATAATTATTGATTGTCATTTAGTGATTGTGAAACAGATTAACAGAATACAATTTTCTGGGAATCAGTCACTGGTTCATTACAGAAACATGACGTTTCAACAAGTGTTCTCTTATTGTTATCAAGCACATATTATAAACGAGTGATTGATTCTGATAAAATTTGTTTTCTGTCAATAATAATCCAATTTACATTATGAACCTGACTAATAGTAAGCTAGATGGGATTTCAATTCTCACACATTAGAACCACTTGCTTTCAAAATCATGGAAATAAATCAAATTGAAAACACGTATTCTGGGTGTGTTCAAGCAAGCCATTGTTTCTTAATCTTCTGTTTCTTGGAGAGAACATGCAAGACCATTTGCAATGGGAAGGGAAAAAAATAAACATTCCAAGTCTGGCTGGTTTCCTGTCCTCTCTTCCAATGAGCAAAACAGCTAATGGTTCAGTTTTTTTTACTGAAATATTTTGTAAATGATGAATAAGAAAATGGATATTATTTCTGATGGTTGTATCTAATTATCTAAAGGATATCATCTATTGATTTTTATATTCTAACAATAGATAGATACATTGATTAACAGCTACAGGAATTCACCCTGTTTTTTGTATTCTCTGCGTAAGTTTCTTTGCAAACAGGTTGCCAGGCAACAAGAAGCTATATCCTCCGAATGGTCGACAAAGGTTGTCGAAAATTTATTCTTTTGTAGTTGATGGGGGGCATTTACAAGACAATTTTGTACGGATCACATTATAATTTATGTTGCTTAAGGGTTCACTAGACACCCCCACCCACAACCACCCATTTATATCTTAATCCTTGTCTTAAAATCAATTTAAAGCCCCAATAACACTCTTGTTGTAACTGAATAATATGTCCCAAACTTTATTCTGGTCAACAAATTGTATTATTTTACAATATTCAAATTAATTGATGATACAAATTTCATCTTAACACACCTAATTTTAAAAATTGGAAAAATTCAACTACATGAGTACATGAATTTGAAAAGGTTAACGTAAACCTTTTCAAATGTGACTTGGATTTTAAAATATTTTCGAACCCTTTGGCCAACTAAAATAGGCTGTAATTGATAATTTACGCAACAGATAGGACACATAAACATCTAGTACTTGGAATAAGGGTATTATTTATTTTCTAGAGCTGCCAAGCCAGCAAGAGTGTTATTGTCCCTTTAACATAAAAGCAACATGGATGCAATTTCATAATTTACCTCAACAGCTGTATGACAATTTCTTAATACACCAGTTCCAGTAGCATGCATCTGTGCTAGATTATAAAACGCTAGAACATGGCCACCTTGTGAAGCTAAATTAAAATATTTTACTGCTAATTTATAATCTCTTCTTACTCCTAAACCACCTGCAAATATAAAATCTTGAATTACAAAACTCGATCTTCTTTGAGCAACATTTAGCAATTGACCTAAAATTATAATATGAAAACATATCCTCATATTCTACTGTAACATTATCTAACTATATTTAGAATACTATAAAATGATACCTTTCATACTCTATTGTAAAATGTCTCCCTAAATTCAAAATATAATAACATGATATATTTTTCATATTTAACAATAAACTATCTATCTAATCTTAGTGATTGTATCAATCTACCAACTTTTATTTACTCATTACATACACATAATATTTCTATTAAATACATTTACTTACTAAAATACATGATACCAAGTTGTAATTGTCCATCAACCCAACCTTGGTCTGCTGCCAGAGAAAAATATCGGAATGCTTTTGAATGATCCTATAATGTACAAAAATATTTTTTTAAAGTCTGGTCTGATTACATATATATTGCTGACTGTCAATATCACTGAAAGTTCTGTAAGTCAACTTAGACAGTATTTATTCAGTCATGAAGAAATCTACTGATGTTCAATTACCTTCGTAGATAGAAAGGCTTAATGTGTGTGCTTTAAATCATCAGGTCAGCCATTGAGTCAAGTGGAATGGTTTCAAATCCCACCTTGTTTGTGACAAGGAGTAGAGAGTTGCCTGTCCAAACTCATGGTTTCAAATACCACCTTGTATGCAGGGGCGTAGCTGTGAAATATATATTGGGGGGTCTGCAACGGGGTGGGGGTACCCCCATAAATTTTGTTTAAAGTCTCAGTCTTCTGTTAACATCACACCAATACAATGTTTATCATGTTTACAGACATTGGCATCGGTTTTCCCCGAGAGGCGAAGAAGCGTGGCTTACTTACCCCCACCTAAGAAAATTTTGGAATATTTGACGGCTGCAAACACTTTTTCCTGCTATTTCAGTCCATTTCAAAGCAATTTCAAAGTGGCCTGATATAGCCTAATTAAGGTGGCTTGCTGACTCGAATTCCAATCACTCGTTTACACCCACGAAGACGGGACCGTTGGGAGAAAATTTTAAAAATTGACCTGCCAAATACACGTTTTCCTGCTATTCCAGCCTGTAGTCTGCGAATACAACAACTTCAATTTGTTCCAATATAGCTGGCTGCCCAGAACCAATCAATCGTCGCGGGCTATGGGAGACTCACCCTCTCAGAGAAAATTTTGAAAATTTAACCACCGCAAATGCGTTTTCTGCTTTTCTAGCCTGTGTGAGCAAGTCCAAAAGTATCCAATGGTTCTGTAACCGAAATCCCACTCTGAATTCCAACCATCCAATCACACTGTTGCAGTTGCATTTACAAAGTAGAGTGGCCCCAGACAAAATGTTTTAATCAATAGTCAACGCAGTACAAATTCGTGGTATTCAATTAAAAGAAAAGTGAAATAAGTGTTTTATTAGGACTCGATGACAGTTAGGGTAGAAAAACTAGAAATGCCCGAAGCAGGTTTACGGGCAGTCCTAAAATTAGTGTTTTATTAGATTTTGGGCACTTTACTTTGCCAAATTTTTTTTTGGGGGGGGGGGGTCCAAGTATATTCAGCCCCCCCCCCCCAGGAAAACAATTGGGGGGGTCCGACCCCCCCCCAGCCCCCCCCCCCCCAATGTGTGACGCCCATGCTTGTATGTGACAAGCAGTAGATAGTTACCTGTCCAAACTCATGGCTTTGCTTTGCGTCCACCCACTGCTAAGTGAATTTCATTTTAAAAATTAGACCATACATTGGGCCCAAAACAAAATTAGTTTGCCCTGTGTGAACAATAAAGCTCATTTCTATCCCTCTGCCTTAGTTAATAAGAGGAAAAGAGACTTACTCTATCTACTCCACGACCCACTAAATGCATCATACCGAGACCACTTTGTCCAACTGGATTTCCCTGTAATAAAATATAATCATATTGTCAGTAAGAATCAATATTCCCAAAGAAATGTACGTTTATCAATTAAACAGTCATAAACATCAATATCAATTAGGAAAAAAAGTAGAATATATTATTATGTTCTATACTTTATAACCATCTAGGTTAAAATAATGTACAGCTGTTTTATCATTTTATTCAACTTACTATATCAGAAGATAATTTAAAACGTCATACAGTTGTTTACTTACTTTATCAGCAGCTAATTTAAAATAATGTAAAGCTGTTTTATTATTCTGTTCTACAGCTGGACTATCTTCCACGTACATCTATAAATAATAGATATCATATAGTAAAATCATACTACAACGTTTAATAGACTGTATCTAATGTTGATGTAAAGTGTTATCATTCTGTCTGTCATCCATCCACAATTTATACATGTCAGAGTTTTCATCAGAGTTTTAGAATTTTGAGGAAATGCTAAATTTGATTATAATGAAGCCCTCATCAATGTTTAACATATACTAAATATTTTACACATTTCAAATTGTGAAGATTTTGTGCCATCTGACCACAGGTTCCAACTCAGTAATTTATGCCAGTCATGACCACTCAAGTTAAATACTGACCAAAATGTCTCAGTGTCCATTGATCAATTAATGTAAAGAAATACTGGCAAGAAACTTTTTATGTCCTTAAAATAACTTTTAGGAATTCCATTGCTCATTTTTTTTAAACAATAAAATGGTAGGCCCACCAACCTTTCCTAAAAATGCCATAGCATTGGCATTACCAGATTCTGCTGCCATCAGAAAATAATGTAGTGCTTGCTACAAAATAAAAGATCAAGTTATTACAGTATGTCATTCAAATGGAACTGAAAATTGACAGTAGCTTAAAGTATCTTGGCAAAATCAAACTTTATCGATGCAATACAGGGGAAGTAACTCTTAAATAAATGTGATTTGTAAAATAATTGATGATCAGCCCAAGGCAACCTTCGGATCTAGACTATGGTTCGATCACCCTCGTTAAATACTATGCCGAGATTCTGAATAGTCTGCAGTGAATCTCACTCTATTACTAAGATCACTAGG
Organism: Patella caerulea; assembly: GCA_036850965.1. Classification (NCBI taxonomy): domain Eukaryota; kingdom Metazoa; phylum Mollusca; class Gastropoda; family Patellidae; genus Patella; species Patella caerulea. Next base: position 49,795,873 of record JAZGQO010000007.1, on the reverse strand, counting down.
AAGATTTGACAACAGAGAAGCTTGTGTTATCAGGATAGGGTATGCATATGGTCATAGCTTCTTTGAGGTTGTCTCTTATGACTACACACAAGAACCAGTACACGGAAGGTGTTTGGGTACTAATCCTCCTTTATATACAATAGATAATAAGGATGTAAAAGTGTTCTCAATATAGAAATATCTGCATCAATATCCCTTCCAATATGTTATCCAGAAGGATAAGTAACTGAATATAAATGTATTAGTCAAACTGCATGTCATATTTGACTTACTTCATGATTTATTTCTACACCTCTTCCACCTTGATAATACAACTGACCTAAAACAACCTAGAAAACAAAATCATGCAATATATATAATATATAGAATGGTTATCACAATTTAGATCAATAACAGGAGAGCGACAGTGGCTCAATGAGTAAGGCATTCGTTCAGTAACCTGAAGGTCCTATGTTTGATCCCTGCGCTGGCCGAGAAAGTTCAGCGTGATTTTACGGAAAGGTTCCCCCTTCTCAGTGGTGCTGAATGGAGAATATGGCAAGGGATAATGTATAGTCGTTTGGATGGGATGACAAGTTTAAATGTAAAAGATCCCTTGACGGTTGGAATTCCAGATTAAAGTAGGCCGTAGACGTCCTGTGCTGGCAAAATTTCCCTCATAGCACGCTGTCTGTATTAGCTCAGTCTGAGCAGAAACAGTGGGACATTTAACTCATTTCATTTCAGATCACATACTTTGAGAAAATATTGAAATAATTCTGATTCGTTTCTTTCAAATACAGCCTAACACAAGATGGTTAAATCATTTGTACATGCACAAAAATTTCATAACATTGGGTTTGATTAATAATTAGGTATCTCCATTAATGAATTGAGATTATGAAGTTTTTGTATTTTCTATCATTTTCAAAAAGCAGGAGATAAGCACGAGACTTGGCATTCACGATGATCAAGGCATCTGATAGGCTCACACACTGGGTGAACACCCAATAGAAAATAGTGCCGAAATATGCAGGGGTATTACATAAAGGCCATATGCAGGGGTATTACATGAAGGCCTATAGTTTTCTTTGAACTCTATATATACCTGAGCTTGAACATCTCCTTTATCAGCTAAGAAATGATAATACTGTAATAAATCATCATCTAATAATGGTGAATTCTGTCCTTGATTTTCTAGTTCATCTTGTAATCTGATACGCTGTATTATCGGACCTCCCGTCTCCTTTACTGAATTGGCAACTACAATATAATTACAATAAAAGTTTACATAATATATTGGGAGAATACTTTCTTTGGGATCGAATTGTAATTAAAGTTCTATTCATAATTTGGAAATTGTTTGCATGTATAATCAGGGCGGAACCACCCTTTAATTCAAGAATTCTTGTTCACTTGATATCCCCTTAGATCATACACAAGTTAGATTCAAACCTTACTGTACCTGTAGTTGCGACTTTTTTATAATATGGAAGAGCTGTTTCACATTTCATTTCAACACCAATACCAGCCGAATATCTGTAACCCTACAAATACAAAATATCAATCAGAAATATCAATACAATTATTAGGTATGGCAAAAAATAAAATATCAATTTTACAAATGAACTATCAAATGTTCTTGACATTCATCAAGTTGTTCATCTTTAATAGTTTCCATTCTCTTTTTTACTTCTAGTCAATTCTAAAGTGTTAATCTTTCAAGTTGAATCAAGTCCATTTTACTGTGAAAAATACAATTCTAGACAGGGATACCTTACAGCTATTTATGATTGAGCTGGTAGACATTTGAATCAATCTGACATACTCCTGAACTCTGACTTGAAGATACTTGCACCTGTTTATAATTTCTAAGTTCAGTGACTTATGTTTTTCTTGTTGTTTACTTTGCAGACATATAGACAATTCTTTTTAATATACAGATGTGACATCATCCTTTGATGTTGGCATATCATTGGTACGGGTAATATGCCAAGCATACATTCTTTATACTAGAATACTAGTTAAAATTTGGGAAATGTGTGGCATGTTTCATTGCATATGGTCTCCAGCTTAAGACATTGCGTAATATATTGAAACAACAACTCATGACCGTCACTTGTATTGTTTCAAAAATTACTTAAAGTCTCGCTCTCAAACCACACTTAACAACAGTAATATTGACAAATGTGAAAACCCAATATATATCAAGTTTATCACTTAGGACATTTACCTACTTTTCATCGCCCCCATCTGAGACTACAGTAGACATATGAATTAGACACTGATCACAAAAATTCTCCTTTGTAGTACGTACAACACTACACATACATTTGTCTTACTTCAAATAAATATACGAAATAAAATATAAAGTTGTATTATCATTCACTTTTATATAAATTGGATTAGTGGATCAGCTGAGTCAACTCAAAATGCTTGATTAATCTACAAATGTAACAAGACTTACCAATGCCATTTGAGCTAATGGATCTCCACCTAAAGCAGCGAAGGTAAAGTATATTAGGGCCTATCAATATAAAAAATAGAAATTATTAATATTCAATAAGAGAGTATATGAATTGTTTCTCACGTCATTAAAAAACCTGTTAATGTAAAAATATGTCTGAGTAGCTTACACCCACTCCCAATTTTAATAAGACCCCCCTTTATTTATGATTTTTGCAGGAAGACAGACATTCTGGGTAGAATTATAATCACATTATCACAGGTGTATGAAAATTGGCTTATAAACAATTACTCACAATATATAACATAATTCTTTTATCGCATATAATTTTGATACTTTTCTTATTTCCATACTTACTTTTGCTTGACTTGAATTGTGAACCAATCCACTACTGTAGAGAAAACCAAGACCCTGAAAGAAAAACAGTAACAATTAGTCAATTTTACCACAAGGTTGTGCAGCACAAAGAAAGGATCTACCGGTAGTAGGAAACATTGTCTCGTCATTTGGATGTGATGGAAAAATGGGGTGCCATGTCCATATTGGCATATGTTTGTAAAAGAACCCTTGACAACTGGAATTTGAAGAAAATTAGGAGAGAAAGTCAATGTCTACATAAAATTTCCCTCATAGTGCACTGCATGGTGTATATTCATCTTCATTAGGTCCAGTTGGTGCAGAGAAAACTTTAAACCCCACTTTATTTCATTACATGTACTTAAATTTAACAATGTAGTTTGAAAAGTATTCTTTAAATAGTACATGTAATTCAGACAACAATTACAGACAGTAATAATATTGACTGATAATTACAAATGATAATAGAAAGTAATAGCATCCATATAGGATTGATAGTGTTTTATAATGTTTACACCAATGTGCTTTTTGCAAAGATTACTTTATCGATTTTATATAATATGTTGCTTTTTTGCTTTCATGTATGGTATCACTGATACAATAATAAACATACCAACTGGCCTTTTGGTGAACCTCTTTTAGCCAAGTTTTCGAAAATTTCATTAGCTCTTGTAACATTATAGGGTAAGTAATCTCCAAACAAATGAGCAAAAGCCACATAATTTAAGGCCTCGCTGTGGTTTAAATTAGCTGCTTGGAGAAAGTATAAATAAGCTCTAAAATAAAGAAGACATGATTTTATTTAACATGATCGGTAACTGTTTTTACATTTATTGTAGACAGTAAGTAATATTAATTCATAAAATATTTGTTTTATTTTTACATTAATTGTGACTGTGGCATAATATTCATGCCATTACCTCTTCCAGTTCTAAAAAAACATCTTTAGCCCGCTATTATTGATCAATTTAAGTGTTTCCTCTTTTGTAATTTTCAAATTTATAAAATTACAAACATCACAGAGTGCATTTAATTAATTCAAATAAAACTGCAATGTGCAATCAAAGAAAAATATAGACAACAGACAGTTTTCATTTATCATTTATATTAAGCAATTCAATTACACTTACTGTGAATGGTCCTTTTCATAAGATTTATGTATTAGACTTTCACCTTTATCAAACAAATCCTTAGCTGAAATATAGTAATAAAACAAAATGTGCTTTAAAAGATGGGTTGCCATTGAACAAACCACACACCTACCAGTAGCTTAGCAATCTAGTTGTAAATGAAGAATCACCATTTTAACATTTTGAAAATAATTTCTCCAGAATCCCAGTAATTTTAAACAAAACTTTTCAAAACAAACACTTTGATCACAAGGTTTTGCTGACAAGGTTTTGATGAAGAGAGCAATTCCTACAAAATTTTGATTTTTATTAAGTTTTAACAAAATTTGTAAACACTTCTGTCCACATCTATTTCATCATATTCACCTTCTTTTTCTTCAGGAGTTAGTTCATGTTCTTCTACTTTCGTTTCTTCCTCATCAACAGCGCCACCATCACCACTGTCTCTTCTATTCTCTTCATCTCTCCTTTCATTATCATCGTTGTCTCTATATTCTTCATCTTTATCATATCTCCTATCTTCATCATCCATTCTTTCCTCATCTTCTTTTCTCCTTTCTTCTTCATCTCTTCTGTCATCTTCTTCTCTTCTCCTATCTTCTTCATCATCATCCCTGCGCCTGTCCTCATCTCTCTGCCTGTCCTCATCATCCCTTCTATCCTCATCTCTTCGTCTATCTTCATCCCTTCTATCCTCATCATCCCTTCGTCTGTCTTCATCCCTTCTGTCCTCATCATCCCTTCGTCTGTCTTCATCCCTTCTGTCTTCATCATCCCTCTGCCTGTCTTCATCTGTTCTATCTTCATAATCCCTTCTATCTTCATCATCCCTTCCGTCTTCATCATCTCTTCGCCTGTCATTATCTTCTCTTCTATCTCCATTATCATCTCCCTCTACAAACATTTAATATGAACTACATACATGTGAGAAATTACACAACCAAAGTGAACTATTATATAGTGGCGCTCTACAATACTAGCTGCAGTAAGCTAAAATAAAATATTATTCAACTTGACTCAGAATTAAAGTGGCACATTTTTGTAAACTTCTTCAGTCTGTGCTAATTAAAGGCCCTGTCAACTTCAATTTAGTAAATTGGGGTCAAATAATTTGATCTTTGACCACTATAAATCACTGTATGTTGAGTGCTGTCATAGTGTAATAGAATGGTCATAAAATTATGGTATGATACATGCACACCTATAAGACCAATATAACATATTTTGGAGATGTAGAAATCAAAATTCCAAACTAAAACAGACTCATTCTTTCTCATGTCTCATTGGGAATAACGACATTTATATCTTCAATAATGCAGATACATTATGTACATGTACCAGAAGAAGTCATAGCTATTATGCTTATGTTTTATTAATGATTATTTACAGAAATTTTAAATGTAGATGTATTCCTACAGTTGACCAGGGCCCTTGTTGTAATTCTTTTATTTCGTACTAGATTGATCAGGTCAACTTCAGATAAAACCACTCACCTTTTCTGTTTCCTACTACACATGTATCAAAGATATACATGTAATAATAATTAATATATACATGTACACAGATATGTAAGTTTGTTAAAAGGAATAAGAAAAAAAGAGCATGAAATTGTGTACTATATTTAGTTATCATTTGATTAATCATTGTGCATGTTGCAATACAAAAATTTAACACTTATGCTCTAAAAATCACCTAATGATTTTTGTCTATTTGATCTAAATCTGATGAAAACCGTATCCTAAACCTACGCAAAGAAGAATGGGCAGCTATAGTTTTCTAATCATATTACAATACATGCATAGATATTGATTATAAAAAGGAGGATCTATCTATACACATATACATGTACGTCAAAAGAATTTGGATCAAAATGTAAGAGAACACATCACCTAGTATTAAGAATATTGTACGCAGAATTGAGGAATATTAGGATGTCAGTATTTCGAAGGATAAGCTCAAAATTCCTAAATATTAATGTCCCTCCCTCACCTTTTTTAACGGCCTGTTGTAACTGTTCTTTGTGAGTAACAAGCTCAGGTAAGGCTTGTAGAAAATGTTCCTCTTCAGTGTTGAAAGTACCATCTCCATTCAATGTTTGGGTATATTTAACTGATTTAATATAACCAAACTCATCAACATCATACAAGATAACAGTCTCCTTCAAGGTACCTTTACTGGTCTTGTAAATACCTTTAACTTTGTCTAAAGCCAGAGAGAAACGATCAAAAGGCTCGGGTAGACTTTCCAAATCAAAAATATTACTGTTTTTAGTCTTAGGACGCGAACCTGATTTCTTATCATTGGCAACAATTTGTTTAAATTCATTTAAATCAACTGATTCAAATCTAACACCATCTTCTTCGAAGGTCTGTGGCTTCTTTTTTTCAGATTTTATGCTGTGAATTGGTTTTGCTTCTCCGATAGGAGGATTAGACGATAAACTGGGATTGTTTGAATTTGTAGCTTGATCGCTGTGTTTGGCTTCATTGACACTGCTGCTGGGTCTATCCCCTTTTGGAATTTCAACTACTACATCCTTCTGTACAACTTGCTCGTTTAAGATATTTACTTGAACAACTTTACGTTCTTTTCTATCACCAGGAGGTTCAGCTCTTTGAAAATGACCTGGCTTTGGTGATAACGTAAACTCTCCCTTCTCTTTTTCTGGACTGGGAGTATTCCTGAATTCCTCTTTCATTTGGGCAGAGTCTTTATTTTGATTAGAATTTATTTCTGGACCAGGTTTATTATTGAAGTGATGTTGACTTTTTCTTTGATACTGACTTTGGGCCCTTTCAGAATACTTAATTGAGTCATCTATAATATTATTTACATGCACTTGTTCTGTGGGGTTTTCCACAATATCCTCTTTTAATGTTTCTTTCTTATTTGAAGCAGCAACATTATCTAATGTCCCTTTTTTGTCAGATTTTATATTTTGATTTGAGTTTGCAGCATCTTGACCCTCAGAATCCAACATTTCATTGGGTTTATTAAGATGGGGTGGGGGAATGGGAGGTGACTCAGGGGCCATGTGAGGTGAAGAAGAAGAATGAGGAGGTGAAGAGGTTTTACCTGAGCCATCATCTTCATTAGTCACAGAGTCTCTCTTTTCATGCTCCGTGGCTCTTGTGTTCTCATCATGACTCCTATCCGCACATATAAATGAACTGTACAAATACACAAGACTAACCAGTACCACTACAATATATTTCATGATGAGAAACTTAATGTAGAGATTAAGAATACCAGTCTCTGATATAGTTATATATAATATGCTAATTCCATTTAATCTGAAAAACATAAAACATACTGGTATATAATAGGCCCTATCATCAAATTTACAATTTAAATTTTTTTTATGTTTTGCTTTACTTGGTCAGAATGCAGCTCCACTTGGCAGTTGACATATCTCCTCTATCTCTAGTCAATAAATTATACATCATATTTTATCGGTAAATATTCAAGGGGGATGGGTTATTGTGACCATGATACATGTTTACAAGTAGGCCTATGTCATATCCCCATTCAGTGTGACATTATTTCATTGATCTCGGTTCTCCTATATGTCGTGCCAATACTGTTTATTATGCCAGGCAATGATCACGAAAAAGCAATTACTGAAGCTTTTGATGTCTAGGGGTGTACGGATTAGACTAGACATACTAAAAAACGTGTCACAAAAGTCTTGCCTGAATAAAATTTAAATCTGTTTGTTGGTTTTTTTTTACGTATCTGTTATTGAAGACAGTATAGAATACAGCATTACGTAGTGGCGACTTGCACTGACACACAATGTAACTGTTGCGAAGGTCGATCATTTATTCTTTCGTGACCTGAGTCTGGAGGACTTAAGTTACTAAGCCTGCTGGTGCTACAGTCTACAGTCCTCAGAACAAAAAATCCGGGTCAAGAGAGAGACTACCCAGATAGTAAAGTGGCTAAATAGTCAGTTTAACAATGCTTTATTGGTAAAATTGAAAGCAATTGCAAGTGCATTGTATTAAATTCATACTCACGGTGATAGATAGGGAAATAAAATTCATTTACAGACCGAAATAAAGCTTATAAATTGTCGATTGATATAGTAATGCCACGTAAGTCTTCCATATTGGATAACAGCGTCCCCAAGTGTCAAAATATGATATATATATCAAGAGGACGTGGATCTTCACACAAATATCTTAATTATTCACCACTATCCTCGTTATAACTTAGTGTTGTTGCGGCAAGTTAATACCTGTCATAATATTGAATAAGTTATCTCATAATAGAAGCCTTGTGGTGTCGACAAATGTCTTCTGGCAATGATGTTTGTCTCAGCATATTTACGTAGATAGTTTAAAAATTGGAGTTGGACTTGTTGGATTCTTCACTGTCATTTCGCCGGTACAAAACCTATTCAAGCAGAAATTATACCGGTAAGGGTAAGATAAGAGGAAACAATCTGATTAAAACACAGATTTTATATATCGTTTCGTTTTCGTAGTTTAAAATTTCGTTTTACTTGTCTATACTACACTAGGATCTGGAAAAGTTGTTATCATTGACGTGTTCTGACTAATGTGAGAGAATAGCCGGTGAAACGGTCTGTTACGGCGAACATTCGGCCCCTTTGATGCACGGGACTGTGGGTAAACCACTAGGAACGTCAACGCTGATTGGTTAATCAATGTCTGGCGCCATGCTTATAAACGTTGGTCATATTGATGAAGTCATCTAACTATTTACAATGCTTTATATGTAAACTTAGAAAAAAAGATCATTCCATCTTTTGAATGGCACACAATTACATGTCAGTTACGGATGACATACAATGCGCCTAAATCTGGACTAGTGATGACGGGCACACGCCATACCATGTACTATGAGGGATGTTTTGCCTGGACAGCGGCACTACGGCCTACTCTTATATCGAATTACAACTGTCAAGGGATCTTTAGGTTTTACGTCCCATCCGAACGACTAGACAGCTGTATCACTGACAAGAAGGAATTACGCCGGAAAATTTGGATGAACTCTTACCCACTTAGCCACCGTGATCCTGGAAATGACATATAACGGCGGGGAACTGGAATTCGAATTGTTTCTCTTTTTGCAATCAACTGCGTGCCCCCCTAAACGGCGGGGCCCTGGGCCTAGGCCCCTAAGCCCATGCGTAAACTGGGCTATATGTAAGGCTCTGACTAGACTCCATTAACGGGCAGACGACGAATAAAGCCTATAGCGACTACAACAACAAAAATAAGATTAATAAAAAATATTACTTTTGCTGATTTGATAGTAAGCCTAAAATGCAATACCGTGTAATCAAACAATAATATGATTTGACATTGTTCATTTATGAATGTGTCGCCTGTGATAAGTTGACTCCATCTCGATCTACTCTGTCAAAACTTACCAAAAATGACTTTGCTAAAACATATAGATTGGTTAATAACTTAACTTTATAATACTGACTACAAGCGATCCACACACGGAGTACATGAACCGTCAGTATTAATACATATTCTATGAGAACGTACGAGAACAAAGGTTACAGTTCTATGATTACACCCACTGTACAATAAAGATATCATCGACGTCATATCAAAGCCATAAGCAAAGATATTTCATAATTAAATCTGGAGCAAAAAATGTGTAAAAGTATAGAATGATTTAGAATCCGGATTCTACGTAATGTGGGCAGGGGCGTACATAACGATTTCGTTTGGGGGGGTGTTTAGCCAAAATGCGACCGACTGATGCACATACCCCCGCCCCACACACCAGTGGTACTACAAACTGGGCAGTTCACTATAATCGTGAATTTGATAGTGACGAGACAGTATAAGACAACTGAGGAGTAGAAGAATGATTTTAAAATGGAATCGAGCGCCGCAGGCGCGAAAAAAATTCAGATATGTAACTGAGTAGAAGAATGATGTTATAATGGAATCGCGCCGAAGGCGCGAAAAAAATTTCAGATATGTAACAGCTTTTAAATTTGGGGGACTGGAGTTGATAAGAAAAGGGACAGAATCTTGAGGCTTATCTGTCAATTTGGCTTGTTTTATGATTGTATGTTTAACTCATTAATTCATTTAGTCGGTGACCGACTGCGGTGAGTACTTTTTTTTGTGACCGACTATTTTTTGACGTGGTAGAAAACATTTCACAGAACAACATACTCACAACAGAATAAGAGTGACAAGCAGACATGGTTATTCTATACTATAGTTTTGAATGACGTATTCAATTTAGGCACACGGATTCACGCAAATACATATAGCATTTGGGATCTATTCTGGCATTGTTTTTGAGACCGACTATTTTTCTCCCTTGGTGAAATTTTGTTGTTAGACCAACACACTTTCAACAGAATAAGAGTGACGTATGCAATTTAAGTTCACGGATTCACGCAAATATATAGTATTTGGGATCTATTCTTGCATTGTGTTTGAGACCGACTGCAGTGACTGCACTTATTTTGAGACCGACTATTTTTCTCCCTGGGTTACATTTTGTTGTAAGACTAACATTATACTCACAACAGAATGAGAGTGAAACACAACATCTTTTCAAGAATGATAAGTTAACAAGGTTATGTTATACGAAGACTGCTCCTATTTTGCGACCGACTGCACTGATTTTGCAGCCGACTATTTTTATACTAACAAGTTTTGCGTGAGTAGCGTGACGTATACAGTGAGTACTTATTTTGATACCAACTACCTCTACTTTGCGACCGACTGCACTGATTTTGCGATCGACTATTTTTTTTGCGTGAGTAGCGTGACGTATACAGTGAGTACTTATTTTGATACCGACTACCCTTACTTTGCAACCGACTGCTCCTAATTTGCGACCGACTGCACTGATTTTGCGACAGAATATTTTTATACTAAAGTTTTGCGTGATTAGCGTGACGTAAACTTATTTTGATACCGACTACCTCTACTTTGCGACCGACTGCACTGATTTTGCGACCGACTATTTTTTTGGCTGGGGGGGTGTACCACCCCCCCACACCCCCCCACATTTACGCCCCTGAATGTGGGTCATCCGTGTTTCTATCGGAATGTTTTCAGGTTTTGGGAAATTTATTATTGTTACCCATAGTCTGAAACCCGTGTATCTTGTAAGTTGTGTGTCTTTTGAAGAAACTGTTGAAGAGGAGCGATAGTTTGACCTCTAAGTTCATAATAAGCATTACGAAGACCGGGTTACGGCAATGACACCTTTCACGGTGCAACGCCAGTTGACGTTCATCTCCATTGCGATCTATTATAATAATGTATCTGCAAAAGAAAAAGAACAGCGTTAACTTGCTTGGAGAAGAACAATGGAAGACTATAATTTAAGCTCTTGTTCATTATAAATATTATGACGACAAGCGTACGATGAAGGTACTGTCAGCATTGCCAGTCGGTGTTCATCTTCTTTGCAATCTGTTAAATTATTAAATTTCGAGGACGAAAATTTGTACCAGTAATTTAAGTCTTAATCAAACCGAGGAGTGCCCTGGTTATAAATAAAGCTATACCATGCGTGGATATTACTTTATTATAATAACATCCATAATATCAAAGATTGCGTCCTCCCTTTAAAGAAATCACACAAATGATAAAAAGGGTCAAAAATAATTTTAATTGTTTACTTAGGGACAAATATATCCATAAACCAAAATAACCGCCAATATAGATGTCATTCGACTTTCTTATCTGCTAATCACTTTAAAAATGAACTAATAAATAACTTGAATATACGCCTTCTCATACTTTCGTTACTGTATACAATCAGCATTTGAATCACAAACTCGCATCCGGCGGTTTCTTACATAGAGAGTGAGAAGATATTTATTTTTGTTTGGAGATTCGGATTTAATAAAATAATAAGATGAAGAACCTGATAAAAGTAATGAGCATCCTCCTCATTGTTATATTGTCACAAAATATTTTAGTAGCAGGTAAAAGCTTTATTGACTGTAGAGAAGTATGTGAGATGGACTACGAAATGTCGGAAATGCTATACATCAAATGTTCACATCTTTGTGGCGGTAAATATATTTTATATGTTTTAATTCTTTATATTTTAGTTTTCTATATTATTGTATTTTAAAGATAAAATAATTCGTGACGAAAGTTTAAATATGAGCTTACAAAAGTTTGGTATGGCATTAATTATTTTGATATGCAAAGTGGCCAAAGTAATTTAAGTAGATTTGTTTTAATTACACTGAATAACGATTTAGAAAGACCCAATGATCAGTTAATTCATAAATAAAGCCAGTTATTTCAAAATGACTTAATCGTGCCAAGTATTTAGGCTCGATTGCACTTCACTCAAGCTATACAAATCAAATTTGAAGCGCAGGTGAATCTACTCAAAAGTTCTTTGTGACTTATTTTGTTAAAAAAAACTTTCTGTTGCCAGTATGGAAATTATTAAACTACCTATAGTAGTGTTGGGATTTAAACATGACCTCTCAGGTTGGGTTGATTATATAGGTACAAGAGGTTTTACTTGCTCCCCGAATTCACTAATATGGTTTAATTTTAGTTCACTTGTGTAGCCACTGTATAATTGATTATTATGCGTAGATCACTGATTGTATTTTTTATCATTTTGTACATTCCTCGGTTTCCTGGGATGAAATAAATAAGAATGTTTTCTACTCTATTCAAATGTGCGTTTGCCGCAGGGGCGTGGTGAGAATGAGTTCATGAGTAGCCATACTCATGCGCCAAAAAGTTTTTGCGCCAAAATCACAATCAAATTACTCAAAAAATGAAAAACATTTGTAAGTGGAAAAATTGTTTCATCTGACCCAATTAAAAAAATTTTGAAAGAGTCAAGTTGGAAAATTTAATCATATTTTATTACCGTATTTCTTGTCTCTGATTGCTGGAGATTGCGTTTCTGGGCTTCTAATTTTCGAAATTTTCCCGGGGGAGGGCCCGCCGGACCCCCGCCGCGGGCTCCCGGCTTCGGCGCTCGCGGTGGCCGGCTTCGCCGGCCACAGCTCCGCGGTCGGTAAAAGGGTTTTTGTGCCAAAATCTTTTTTGTTACTCATAATTTCTTCTCAATAATTGCCCTCACCACGCCCCTGGTAAGCGCCACAGCTCCGCGGTCAGTAAAAGGGTTTTTGTGCCAAAATCTTTTTTGTTACTCATAATTTCTTCTCAATAATTGCCCTCACCACGCCCCTGGTTTGCCGCTGTCGATGTAAGGCAGTTCTGTTCTGATTTTAGCATTCTTCCTTGTCTGATTGAATCTGTGTAGCATCAAAACAAATTAGCGGAGCAAGGTGGTGATTCCTGGATGAAATGTACATCTTTATATTTGTTCATTGATTCATTAAAAGTATATTAAGTATATTAATAAATTCCTAAACTTCCCCTCTGGGATCGGAAACTATTACTGGTCACAAATACGATGGACCTAAAGACCTTTCTTTTTATTATTTCAGGTTATAAAAAAAATCAACATGACCACCAACCAAAAGAAACAACTGTTAAACCGGACACAACAACTCCTGTTTGTGATTTCTTGTGTTCAGTACAACTCGGGGGTCATGCCTGTGACTGTAGTAAACCAGGATTACCCGGATAACAGTGAAATTCTAGAAATGTTGTCTAGAACTCTATTATAATATACTATATCCTTACTGTGCTTTCAGACCTTCTCGGACCTTTAAAATGGCATTTGCTATATTATATTACGTGTTGTGTGTAAAATATAAATTGTTTTCAAATTTTGTAACTGTTAAAACTTTCAGATGCATTATGTAAGGGCTTAATCTGCCCAAGTAGGGCCTTTCTGGCTTCACATTTTATATAAACCATTATATTAACATTTACTAACGTGGCAAGTCCATAATCAACATCGGATTGCAGAAATTTAAATGGATTAGAATGATAAAATGGATACTCGAGACTTAATCTTGTTTTGATCAATAAAGTTGTTACGATAATAAACAATCCACACTACATCTTCCAACACTCGTAACTTCGCTCAGAATAAAGTAATAATATTATATCCATTTTTCATACTATTTTGAACCATTATAGCAAGAACGGTCAGCTCTTTATCTAAATTTTACACTATTTATATTTAGTACCAAAAAATCAGTGATGACCTTGATAGAAAACATCGCAATTAAATGATATTTATTCACATAATCGTAGAATAAATATATTTCAAACATGAAGCTTCAGGGTTATAAATACCAGGATATTTTCCATTGTTAGCTCATACGGTGTTGTCTCTTAAAACAACATTCCTGTGAATATCTTTGTAACGACTTCGAATAATTCAAGTGACAATGATGATCCATAGTGATAATAATATGAATATATTATTGATTAAAGTTTTGAATTTTTGGGAATATTTCCATAATCTGAAGATATATAAATTATTTGTTGTTCATTTTTTCTTTTCATTTATCGTGCAAAAGCAACGATTTTATATAGTATACACCAATTAAAATATATCAATACAGTGTAACTTTACTCATATTGAAAGTAGCTTTAAAGATTGAAGTTAAGTTATACAGTAGCCTTCGGAGGATGCGATGTGAGGGATGCGATCAAAAATGTCATGATTTGAATACAATTTCTATTCCCACTGTCTCTCTCAATAATGCCCCTAACGGACAACACTCCGTTCTCGGAATATGTCATCCGACTAATAAAATTGCTGTGTCACTTGACAAATTATAATCTGTAGCATTATCATGTTCATTTTTCGGATGTAATTTGGTTGGTTCTTTACCACACGGTGTTGACAGAGAATGTACCTGAGGCTAATGGATCATTGGCAGTTGTCCCATCTTTACCCCTTTACATCCGTCTTCATTAGCCCAGTCGGTCGTTATACCCCATTTTATTTCATTTTTTTTTTCTTCATGCGCGCAAAGAAGAATAGAAACAATTCCATGTTAGCACAACCCCAAAATTGTTTACCCTGCTTTCGGTTCTCATTAGGTTGGCCACCGTTTCAATATCAGCAAGTTATTTGGGAGTAAAATCCCGGAACTTGGAAGGATTAAAATAAAACTTCTGCTGCTTGACTATATATTACAGTATATCAAGTAGTAGTATATACCGTAAAATATAGTCAAGCTGCAGTAGTAAAAAGTTTTACATTTTAATCACTTCAAGTGCCTATGATTAAAATCTGTTATAATCTGAAGTTTTCTCGTAGGGTGAGTTTATCACCATGACTTGTATAGCGCTTACTATACACGAAGGAAAATTAAATGGCGTATGACGTCCTACTTTTCTGATCCAGTCGGGATGATGAAGGCTGCTTGTCAAGATTGCGTCGACTTTTGGTGTAATTTCGACAGTGTTCTTCGTTGTGACAAGCTAAACTGATCTCTAGAGAATTTGCTCAAAACTCCCTTTTTTAAAGCGAGAATTTCATATTTTCTAAGAAAGTCAAAACATAATTTTCTATGTCTTTTGCCCAACTCACTATTTTACGGTCATAGACATTTTTTTTCCCCACACTTAAAAGTCTTTCACACTGGAAATAATAACACAATTACCTCCCTTGATTTTCTAACCTCCCCCACCCCCAATTTCAAACGTTTGAATTTGAAGTTTAAAATGATATATTTGCCAATTTCTCAACTCGCAATAGTGAATTATAGGATTAGTAGGGTTATTCTTTAATACGGTGGAGTTGTTTATAGATACTATCTATTTTAAGGCTTTATTTTAATATATTTAAAAAATATAACTTAAAAATATGAAATTGTAAACTGTAAACTGTAACAGATCGTTATCTTACTAACGTTGCTACCAATTTTTAATTATAATCCAAGACAGTTTGAAACATAAAGAATTTACCCACATATTGTTTATATGGTATCAATGTCAAGAACAATAATATTTTCTGCACCATGACAAGCGGAAACCACGACGGAAAATTCCCTATAAACTTTCTGGACCAATCCAGGAATCGAGTATCCGACCCCCAGACTAGTAGCCTTCTTCTTAACCACTTATATAGCCAACGTGGCCCCAATCAGTCACGGTATGAATTATTGACACTCTGGTTTTGTCCTCGTCCATAACAAATGTGGTGGGTTTTTTTGTTTGTTTTTTTTTTTTTTTTTGTTTTGTTTTGTTTTTCATCTTGTATTAAAACTGGCTGTGACATCAAAGAAAAAAAAAACCTAGGTAAAACTTGTTGCATGTTAGGCTACATTTATGATCAGTTCGTGACATTTTTCCGTGCACTCCGGTTTCCTCCCACTGCTAAAGACCCCTACGCGCAAGTGAATTATTGAAATAAAATTAAAGCCAAATGTTAGTCCTGAAATGACCTAGTTTGTGTTGAGTGGACGTTAAACCCCATTTCTCTCCCTCTCGTGTCATTTTTATTTCCGTTTCATAGGTTCGCCCGTACATTATTCATACCAGTGTACTCGAGTGACGCATTTCATTCAAAGGCGGGTTGGGACCGGGTACCGTCCCGGGCTACCGTGTCGGAGCGCCCCCCTTTACTGTCCGCTGAGCCAGGATGGCGAATCTGGGGGCTCTCCCCTTGGAAAATTTTGAAAAATGAACCCCACTGTGTATGTGTATTTCTCATACGTGATACGGCAGCCCGTATCAAACAGCTTTCATACGGAGATGGTCCGTATAACTTTGTCGTCTTTTTAGACGCTGAAATGTTGTATCATGGCATTTTTATGAATCTGTGTGTATCTTAGAACACGGAGGTGTATATTTGGTGTGAATTTAATCATAATAAAGACTGGAATTTAATCATTATTTTTGATGGTTGATATACACGTTAGCTTTAGGTAGATATGGGACGTAAAGATGTGATTCTATGGTAAAGAGGTGTCAATGATAAATTAGTGAAACCAAAAATTGCTGTCGAGTCAAAGTCAAAGATTTTTTTTAATAAGATGCGACATTAATTTTTTAAATACCTCAGCGACTTGTCGAATGACTTCACGCACTCCGAGAAATTGTAGGCAGGGCACTCGTACTGATACTGATGGCGAGCTTGGTAGATACCTGCCATCATGCTGTACAGAACTAAGCTCAGCTCAGTGACGCAAGAATCTGCCAAAACTCCTCTGACGCAACGTGTCACGTATACGATACGGATACGTGATACGGATAGGGAAAATGACACTTGCCAAAAGTTTCTAATAATGTAAATTTGCGGGCGACAGTGAAATTTCCGGATGAAATTTGGAATTCCCATTATACCAGCCCATTCTAGACTCCAGTGATGGCGTGGCGGCTCGTTTAATGCCACCGGCCACATACAAGTTGATCAGCATCGCTCCATGGCCGGTCCAATATCTCCCCACCCCCTTCTACCCATACTAATTTTCAGCAGAAAAGGAATTTTTAGACGAATGAGACAAAAAAAAAATTCTTCATTTTTTGTCCCACCGGCCCTGATTTCATTGAAATGCACTTGCTAGATAGTGTCCAGTGGCGGATCCAGTGGGGGACGCAAGTGGCGCCCCCCCCCCCAAAAAATTTTCGACAGTGCCTTTTTTTAATACTGATGGAAACCGCCTATTTCCAGACCCAAATATGTCCTCTAGACGAAAATATCAGCCAAAAAGCTCTTTGAGTGCCCCGTCTCCGCGGTAAGTGCCCTCATTTTGCGGCGCCCCCCCCCCCCCATAAATCTCGTCTGTCCCCTGTTCGCCCCCCCCCCCCCCCCTCAATAATTTTAGAAAATCAAAAAAAAATTGTGATACGTTTTTGTAATCAATACCTTCTATGGTGATTAAATCTCACATCCCTACTCAGTCGTAGACTTGCATGTTGAGTAATTTTTACTAGCCCATCCTGCTGTAAACCTATTTGAGAAGTGCCTTTTACGATCCTCAAAGTTTTGGGATAAAGGTTCAACGCGACGAGAATATGCATTCACTTGATACACTCACTCCGTTCGTTTGACACCTCCCTCTTTTTTCGGATAAGCTGATGATTTGGCGACGAACATTTTCTGGCCAGCTCTATTTATCTCGACGACCAGTGTCTGAAATGCTACCCGGGACATTCCCGGCAGTCTATTTTACATAGTGGCGACAATATTCATTCACTTTGATTTACCGACTCCGCACGTTTGACACTTTCTTCTCTGGTCAGATAAACTAGTGATTTGGCGACAGGCGGTATCTGTTGAGCTCTATTTATCTATACGTTCAATGTCTGAAATACTGCCAGACTGCAATTCGGGCAGTCTACTTTTCAAATTATTAGATACGTCGTTGAGTTTCATTTGACACTTTCCTCCCTGGGATCGGAAAGATTGGTGCATAGGCGACAGGCGACATCGTATCAGTTCATTTATCTCTACGATCGGTGCCTGAATACGGTCAGGCAGCATTTCCAACAGTCTATTTTTCAAAATTTTCTTAGGGGATGTCACCAAAATCCCAACAAGGACTCGTTACTTGGCGCTCACAAGGGTACTGCGTTGAGGTTCGCACGTCTGTTCGTTTGTTTATCTCTGATTGGATAAACTAGTGATGCAGGCGACGGACGGCATGTGGTCAGATTTATTTATCTCGACAATCCGTGCCTGACTGAATACATTCAGACAGCATTTCCGACAGTCAATTTTTCGAAATGTTCGAGGCGGGGGGGGGGGGGCGCTGCAAATACCCTCCATAAGTACTCCCTACTTTGACGCTCGTGAGTGGGATTCGTCGAGGTTCGCAAGTCCGTTCGTTGACACTTTACCTCAACGATCATTGTCTGAAATACTGCCAGACTGCATTTAATTCCGGCAGACTGTTTTTCAAAACTTTCTAGGGGAGCCTGTTTTTCAAAGTTTTCTGGGGGAGCCCTAACCATAACCCAACCCACCCCACCCCTAGTTAAAGCTCGTGGCTTTGCCCCCTTAACCTTGGACTTTGCCCCAACTTTGCCCCTCAAACCACCGCTGACGCCGCCACTGCCCCCCCACCCCTTCATAATTCCTAGATCCCCCCATGATGTCTCTGTATTCTAAGTTATTTATTGGTTTCGTGTAAGACATACCAATATATTACCTAATGTCTCGCACTCGACCATTAAGATACACATAGAGAACTGACAAATGAATTGATGTTAATCCCGAAAAACATCGGAGAACTACCGGAAAACGCCATGTTATACTGAATGTCGGAAAACGCCGGCGGAACACTAAATACCGGAAAACACCGTAAATAGGTAACGCGGAGGCGATCTGTACTAGCCTATATGCCGCAAACTAACCCTAACCTTTACTATGGTTTCCGGTATTTAGTGTTTTCCGGTACGTAGGCCTATTTAATTTTTTCCGGTGTTTCCGGTATTCAGTATAAAAGGGTGTTTTCCGGAAGTTTTCCGGTATTTTTCGGTGTATAGGCCTAATATTTTCGCGCCCCTCTACTAAAGAAAACAAAAGAAGACAACACACAAGACTAACCCAAACAAATGTTTTCTACCCTTTTGAAATTCAATACAAATATATGTTTATACGCTTATTATGTTTTATATTATTAATAAAGGAATGCCGAGTTTAATTTTTGTCTGTTCCATGGTCTTTTTTACACGTCGATCTTATTTAAAATACTCCAAACCCGAAAAACATCCCTGTAGTGCTACCTTACAACTAAGATAAAGAATAGTTTTTGGGAAGTGTGATAATGATATTACATTGTAAAATTATCCAATATCGCAATAAAAAAAAAGCCATGGACTGCGCGCGCTGGATTAAGTTAAGCAATTATCAAACCTAGACCCCACCCCCCTGCAAAATATCCTGGATCCGCGCCTGCTAAGGCGTACGTTTCTGTGTGTTTGCTTTATGAAACCGTTTCAGGCAACTTCGGAATACCGGTGATATTGCTAATTAAACAAAGCAAAGACGGCGAGATTCAATTTTTTATGACATAAAGTTTGACGTAATGAAATACATTCAAAAATTATGTCTATGGTATGGAAAATTAGTCTGTGCGTAGACTCGATTGTCAAGACTAAATGATCGTGTCCCTACATTCGGATTACACAAGAACATATCCGTGATTTGTCCATTACAAATTATCTATATCTCGGAACACAAGAGCATGATTTACGCATGCGTACTAATCAATTTTAAGAAAATCATATGACTACGCATGCTCCGTGATCAGACTAGATCGATTCGAACACATCCCTTGACGATTGTCCAAAATGGTGGGCTATACAACAGTTTGTAAATCAAAACAGAAATTTAAAATCATTTGTTAGCGAATACAGAAGTTTGACTCACTGGTGACGTTGTAATACATATAAGCACGTACTGATGTAGGTCCTAAAATAATATTTAGATTGTAATAAGTAACCCATTTCTCGAATTATACGGTGTTTTTATTTTCAGATGTGGTCGTTGTTAAAACTTGCTCAGACTTGCTCTTGCTAAAAGTTTATTATAATTCATGAATTTGAAGATCTGGCTTAAGTAAACATTATATGTTTACAATAACAGATAATAATACTACTGCCCTAACCAACAGGATCACAAATGGGAATTGTGGCCTGTTGATTTTGTTCTAATTTTCATGCCATGAGTCACATGACATGAACTATTTACTATTTAAAATTATTAAAAGCTGTCAAAATTCAATATCCATATATTTTAGCATAGATATTTGAAGTCGATTTCCGTAGATCATTGTTACCTTATGGGTATTCTGGTATGTACAGTGCTATCAATTACTGTAATGTTATAAACTCGGGGTTCTATTTTAGTTTCGGAGGGGGGGCCTAGTGGTCTAGAGTGCCGCGCTTCGGCCTCTAGCTGGCCGTTAACCTCTGGCTTGCGGCTGTGGTTTCGAGCCCTGGTGTGAGCGTATGTGGCATGGAGATCGGGGCGTCTTCTCAACCTCATGGGTTTCCTCCGGGCACTCCGGTTTCCTCCCACTGCTAAAGACCCATACGCGCAAGCGAATTATTGAATTAGATTAAACCATATGTTAGTCCCGAAATGAGTGGACATTAAACCCCATTTCTCCCTCTCTCTATTTTAGTTTCAGAACAATGGAAGAGTTCAGCCTTACAGATTTTGACTTTAGTGAAGAAGAAATATTAGGTGAACTCAACAGGCTTGGTTACCACAATGTACCTAAAGCAAAGCTGAAGGAATTTCAAAGAGGTTGGTTCCATATTCTTATGGCTCACTGGACCCCAAATATAGACAATGTAGGCTATCTACACAATACAACACAAGAAGTTAAAAACATCAATATATTTGATTGTTTTCAGTAACATGATATAGACTAAACATTGCGTTCATGGGAGCTGTGGTAGCTGGTTAACCCAAATTTTCCAGAATTGGACAAAAACTGAGCTCCTGTGTGGTCATTTGCGTGCAGATAAAAGAACCCTTGGCTGAATTTGAAATAATTTTCCCTCACAGCACATCCATCTTGATTACCCCAATCGATACAAAAAAGTAGGATGTTAAACCCCTTCTAGTTCTAGGCCAATTATTATTTGTAAAATAGTAACCAATTTACTTAACAGTATGAGACGAGCAATGAAATAGTGACATCAGTTGATAAACCAGCTAAAATTTTGCCTCTTTATCCAGTCATTGTTTTTTGAGGCGCGCTATCGCTCGCGATTGCCTGCCGCCACCTTAATGTCAGTCGAGGAGAGGTTTTTCTCCCTCGCCTTAAAATTGAACATCGCTCTCCATATTTGTAAATCATGGACATGTATATTCGATCTCCGCCATACTGTCATTGTGAAATTAAATTATTTGGTGTATTCGATTAGTATGTGATCGCACATGGTAATAAAATTCTGATGAATATGTTGCTAAAAATAGATGGCGCCAATGTGCCATTTGGTTAATTTAACTGAAATGAAAAGTAGAACTCTCGCGAGACGTTAGTAATTACAAGAAATGGCACGTAAAAATTTCCAATGCGAATAATTTCGGAAGAAATAGATTATATTTTGATGGAATTTTCAAGCGTTTATGATTATATTTTGAATGGAGGTTATGTTTTCTAAAAATAATTTTACAAGCTAAATGTATTTAGAAATTTTGATAAGTATTTCTATTGGAATACCATAAGTAGTTATAGACGTTCGCAGAAGTTTCACTTGACCGTACAACTACGAACGAATGATATTATTTAGCAGACAATGTATATTATCAATTATGTAAACAGGAATGACCCCTTGCACCAAGTTATTGATCTTAAGAACTATTTTCCATATACAGAAAACTAATCACTCTTCCTAATATCAGATTACTCTCCTTAACTCCTAAATCACTCTTCTTATCGAAATTGGGAGAGCTTTTTTAGGAGAGCGATTTTTTCAATTTCTGCATTTAAGGGGAGCTTTTTTCGACTCTCCTCTAAAATACAAAAAACCAACGACTGCTTTATCTAGTATCGGTATGTAGGAACTGGGATATCTTGTGGTCTTTAAAAGCTATGATTATTTGAAGCAATACATCACCACAAAGTTCCTTGTTCATGGGTAATGAGTTGAATGTTAAATATACTGTTCTCTTTTTTTTTTCAGATTTAAAATTGTTAATACAGAATGATAAAAGTAATTCTATAAATACTAGTCTATCATCTAATTATCATGATAAAACTACAGATGATGAATTTAGTAAGTAATTCTATATTTTTAATGTGTCTTTATGTAGATTTAATTATTGCGTTTATGAATTAATTAACTCCATATTCTTTAATATGAATGTGGCCTTTATCTAACATGAAATAAACTCCGAAATATTAGATGATTACAGAGTGAAATAAACTTCAACAAATTAGATGATAACAGACGATGAAATAAGCTCCAAAATATTAGATGATAACTGATAGGATGAAATAAACTTCAAAATAATCAAATTGTAATGATTACAGATGATGAATTGAAATTAAAATTGTGATGATTACAAATGATGAAATAAACTTTATAATTGTCATATTGTAATGCTTACAGATGATGAATTAAAATCCAAAATAATCAAATTATGTTCAAACTACAGAAATACCTCAACAGTGTTCATGATGGCTTCCAACAGTGTAGTTCTATAAATATGATTTGATAAAATAAATATTTTGGATGAACTGAATGATCTGAGGCTTTTATTTTCTTCAGCCTACACTCACTTTTTATTGGTATGATTTACTATGGGTATGTGATATCTCTCACAGTTTTTTTCGTTTGTAATAGTGCAGCATGTTATGATCAAACATTTTTTGATTTTATCCATCATTTTGTAATTAAATTTCTTCACATATTGTTACCTTTATTATTATTGATTTGTAGGTCCACCTCTCAAGATAGATATAAGTAATACTAATGCAAATGCTGGAAGTCGGGACAAAACAGTAAAAATCGGCACAGATATTGAAAAGGGGCAAAGTTCTGGATATGAAAAGCCGGTATTTGTAACAGGTCAACCATCTAGAGGTCACAGTTTGTATAGTAAACCACATATACGAGATGATGTATCGGAAACAGATTCAGAATGTAGACGTTTGGTCAAACGCAAAACAGTCAGGTAATATCAGTTACCTTACAATCCAAGTGTATTGAACAAAAATATGACGATCACACTTTCTGGCCAGGATTTGTTGAGTCACTGATTGCGATATCAGCAGGAATATTTTAGGGGAATAATTAAGGTCATTTTTCATAGCCCTCGGTCCGACTGGCATACACGGCCAACGTGGAATCTATGTTTTAGGCTATTCTGAACACCAAATCTTAAACACAGAAATGGTAAACAAGATACATATACTTATTGAACATGATAAATGAAATGGGGTTTGACATCCTACTGTGCTGATCTGCGACTAAGTTAATAAAGACAGGCATAATCCATAATACAGTAACTACAATAATGATAATGAGAATTTTTGCTTGAACTGTACTTGTTTAATTGTTCAAAGAACAAAATGTTTCATGACAGTTGATTGAACTACACTCAAACTCTACCATCCTTTAAGCACACATATTTTGAAAATACAATCTTTATTTGTTATTTTTTGTTACAGAAAGAATGAGAAAGGAACAAAATTTATTGATGAATCTATGACAGAGAGTGATGCAGGTTGGTTTAAATGTTATTTTCTTTTGAGTGCATATCATTAGTTTTGTTAATTGAACTGCACACACTATGCATTACTGGCGACTTTGTTTTAGAGGTGTACCAATATTTCAGAAACTAACCACAGCATGGTATACTATTTATAAAAAAAAATAAATTTGAAAAATATTTTGGTGATTATTGAAGAAGTGATAGCTCTGAACTAGTAATACATGTGGTTTATTTTCCATTGCCTTTCGTCTAGAAATTGGTCTGCTTGAAAAATAATTCTATCTAACCTGCCATACATCATCACAAAATTACCTAACACGCGACAATATTTTATTTAAATCATTCTAAAGTGCATCAAAAAAACCTATTCTAGGGAGGGTAATATTTTGCCAAGTTGAATCACCTAATTTCAGGTTCCCACATGCTTGTGTCAGAACTCTGAGTAGACTTTTAGAACAATCAAAATATAAAACAAGATGATAGCATTGTTTAAATCCTAGTTATATTTTTCAGGTAGTGTTATTGAAGCACATGAAAGATTAGAGCGAATGAGATTAAGAGATTTTGATGATGCGTCAACAGGTAGAAGATCCAGATTATCACGTAGTGATGATGAAGAGGTAGTCTATATTAAAGTTTTTAATTTTATCATTTGAAGGATTTTCAAAGTTGGTTCTCTGAAAAAGAAATTTTTCAGTTCCAGTTAACATATTTACATCAATATCTTAATTGAAAATTGTTAGCATTCTCCTGCCTTTGCACTGCAGATGACATGGACAAGGGTTAAATCTTATCATGGATTCAGCTGTGAAAAATTAAGTATTTTCGGAACAATAATAATATGGGTTCTTGTACGAAGAACTAGACTCAAAACAGTGTTGTTTGCTTAAAGTGCTTAAAAAATTTACAGGAAACAGTTGTAAATAGGAACAATGAAGGTTTTGTTTAATGGGGCTGTCTGTAGATAGTGATACAGGCAAATGATCTGCAGCCAAAGGTTGATAAATACTGGAAACCAGACCGCAAGTGACAACCAGTAGCAGTTCCTCCAAGTGCTAAACTCCCACCCCCCTACAAAATATAACAATAATTTTAAGGTATAATATTATATTATTGCGTATTTTTTAAAAAATATTGCAGCCACCATATCGATTAGCTGATGATGATCCTCGTCCTGCATCTGTTATTCTACGTCGTTCAGAACATCCTCATACCAAAAACCTTCGCAAATCAGATCCTGTTGCAAAATATCAACAGTTTAAACAAGTATGGCAGTCTTACCGAGCTCCAGGAGAAAGAGATCATAAAAATTTACGCTGGAGTATCAGAGAACGGATGTTAGCCCAGGAGGTACCAGATAAGGTAATTCATTTTGACAATTTGTGTTTAATTGTAAAATACAGTACACTTTTAGTTTGCCCCACTACAGCAACATATGCCATTATAGTGGACGTTTTTATACGCCCACATTTTCATGTGGACGTATTATGTCGTCGCCCCTGTCCGTCCGTCCACAATTTGTTTGTGGACTCTCTACAGGTCACAATTCTTATCCGATTTTGACGAAACTTGAAATATAGGTTTATCCCCAAAAGATCTCGGTTCCTTTCGATATTGGCATGTATCGGATCAAAACTTCATGGATTATGGCGTTTTTAGCTTGTGGACCCTATAGAGGTCACAATTTTGAACCGATTTTGATGAAACTTGACATGCATGTTTGTAACCCAAAGATCTTGGTTCCTTTCGATATTTGCGGCTATCGGAATGTAATTTCCTGAATTATGGCCCCTGATTGTCCGAAAAATCACCCTTTTTAGCTTGTGGTCCCTCTGGAGGTCACAATTATTATTCGATTTAAAAAACCGTTTGATTATATCACCGTTACACCCTAAGGAAGGTGGAGTTCGAATTTCGGGAAAATCGGACGAAAATTGCCATACAAAATGGCCGCCGTTAGTACGCGAATACTGTTAAAAAATGGTATATCAAGGTTGTGGACCCTGTGGAGGTCACAATTTTGATTCGATTTTGATGAAACTTGAAATTCATGGTTATAACCCAAAGATCTTGCTTCCTTTCGATATTTGCGCATATCGGATCGTAACTTCCTGAATTATGGCCCCTGATTATACGCAAAATCGCCTTTTTTTTAGCTTGGAGGTCACAATTATTATTCGATTTAAAAATACGTTTGATTATATCACCGTTACACCCTAAGGAAGGTTGAGTTCGAATTTTGGGAAAATCAGACCAAAATTGCCATACAAAATGGCCACCGTTTGTACGTGAATACTGTTAAAAAATGGTATATCAAGGTTGTGGACCCTGTAAAGGTCACAATTTTAATTCGATTTTGATGAAACTTGAAATGCATGGTTATAACCCAAAGATCTTGGTTCCTTTCGGTATTTGCGCATATCGGATCGTAACTTCCTGAATTATTCGAATTTCGTGAAAATGGTACCAAAATTGCCGGACGAAATGGTCGCCGTTTGTACGCGAATAGTGTAAAGATATGGTATATCATGGTTGTTGACTCTGTACAGGTCACAATTCTTATCCGATTTTGACGAAAAGTCACATTTCTAGGTTGTGTACCGTCACACCATAATCATTGTCGACTTCGAATTTCATGAATATCAGACTGGAACTGACCAACGAAATGGCTGCTCCCAATACAGTATGAAATACAGGACTTAATGATGTAGGAAAAATCACTTTCCGTATTGTTTGTTCTCTATCCATCTCTCGAAAATGTGGGCGTATCCTGTCTGGCAGTGCCAGCCTATCTTTTATAAATCCACATGGGTTATTGTAAGTGGACTGTTCCAATATTTTTGATGCAGTAATTATAATTTATGTGGTCTGGCAACCTATCTATTAAAAAAAATTCTTTAGTTACTGTATTTCAGATTTCAGTTTCGGAAAGATTCTGATAGGATTTATGTCCTATAATGATATCTACAGAATGTTTTGATTTTTTTTATCAAAATTTTCCAATGTTAATTGTACTCCAATTGTTAATTTTTGTGGATTTACAGAAAAATCACAGAGTATTTGTACAGAATAAATATGTGGTACCAACAGAAAAACAGCGGAAAAATCTACGTTGGCAAGTTAGGACGGATATGGCTCAAGGTGTAAAACCAACTAGTGGATTCTATCATGAATACTGATAACAAATTTCATCTGACAAATAAAATATCATTAATTGTGTGTCAGCAGGAATAACATTAAGTGTAACCAATTGTTGAAAGGCTTTAAGTATGGATACTGATCATTATACAATATAGTGGGATAGTTTCTGTGAGTAAGCTAGTCACTGGTAACATTTATATACAGCTTTAAGTAAATATAATATTCAGTTGTGTGAAATTTGATAAGAAAGTTCATATGTCCTTTCATATAGCCCATCAATATTAAGCCTACATGGTCTTTGGACATTTGTGGTATGTGGTAATATGTTCATAAATAAACTTTGAAATAAATGGCTGTTTTTCATTCATCACTGAACTGCATGACATTATGTACATATTAGAGACAGTATATAAATATAGCATGTAGATTTATTGTGTATAATTTTAATTTATTGTATAATAATAAAAGCAATTTTTCTTTGTATATATCCAGGTCAGTGTTCTCTTTATATAAGTCTACATTGAATCAAAATTGTTGTGTCATTTAGTATTGACCAATAAGATTGTTTATCTCAGCTCAGCCTAAACAGACAATTCTTATAGAATTGAGTCAAGGCATTTATCTGCACCAGTAGAGTATTTTGGGCCCAAAAAACGTGATGGAGAGAGGAAAGAAAGGACAAAAGACAAATGGGTGGAAAAATTCAAGAGTAGAGTAATTTTTTCACGATCATCCTAGAATTATTTTCTGCCTAGCTATTGCCCCTGTTATAAAAACTTGGAGATTAAAGTTAAACCATCGCTTTGTTCTGGTTCCAAAACTGTAATTTAGAATTTCTATGTTACTTTAGTTTGTTTATTCTGTTGGTCACTTAATTATCATTTCAAGCTCTATAAAGAAGTGCACATTCTGAGCACCTTCAATTGGCAGTCGCAGTGGATCAATTTTGAGTTTGGTAAAATTATGCATACATTCCAAAATTTCACATTTTTGCTCTCTACATCTGCGTGACTTAAAGCCTCTCAAAATACATTATAGAAGCAAGTAAAGTCGTTTTGTGAACAACTCTATTTTAAAGCCCCATAACACTCTTGTTGTAACTGAATAATATGTCCCAATCTTCATTCTGGTCAACAAATCGTATTATTTTACAATATTCCAATTAATTGATAATATAAATTTCATCTTAACACACCTATTTTAAAAAATTGGAAAAATTCAACCAATTGATTTGAAAAGTAAACATAAACCTTTTCAAATGTGACTTGGATTTTAAAATATTTTCAAACCCTCTGGACAAGTAAAATAGGTTGTAATTGATAATTTACACAACAGGTAGGACACTTTAACATCTAGTACTTAGAATAAGGGTATTATTTATTTTCTGGAGCTTCCGAGCCAGCAAGAATGTTATTGTCCCTTTAAGTGCCCTTATTTCATTGTTAGGCCTACTGTATTTAGCCTAATGACGACTGGAGGTTAATGGCATATGTATATGGTCGACGGCACAGTTATTTCAATCTTTCACTCCGACAAGAAGTAAAGAGAAAACTATTGCTATGAAAGATGACAGCACAGTTATTTCAATCTTTCACTTCGACAGGAAGTAAAGAGAAAACTATTGCTATGAAAGACAACTTTTGATTGACTGAATGTAAACAGTGTATCATGTTCTAACCAATCCAAAGTCTTGGATGAAATACACTTTATTGCTTCCAATGCAGCAAAATAATGGGGGTCTCAGGAAGGCTTACTGCCATGAACTTATGAATAAAATAAGAGAAAATATAAAAACATGGAAACTACCTGCAGACAGTAGGTGTGTAAATGTCACATGAAGCACATAAATTGTACAAACTACGACATAGAATAATCTAATTATTCTCACGTCGGGGGGAAACTGCATATAAATTACACAGCATCAGTCAATATATGTGTTTATTTTGAAAAATATGTGTGAAATATGCTGATTTTTGTGTGACTGCGCCCTCTGCCTTCAATACATTTGCCATTGATTATAAACAGCTAAGCTAATATCTTGATTAGGAAAGCTGTTCATAATATTTTGTTGTTTTTTCTGCATTATGGGTTGTTATCCGTTCCTCCTGAAGGCATTTTATGAAGTGAATATTCTGATAACCACTATATTTACACTAGAGTCCTTGGCAGCACCTGCTAACACAAACAAAGAATCGCCAAAATTCATTTAAAAAAATGATTTTAATCAAATTTATGATGTACACAGATATCGCTCAAATCTAATTACACAGCATCTCCTTTTATACAGGTGTTGAGAGCTCTTTCTACACTCACTATGTGTGTGTTTTAACTATATATGACTTTACTGATATAAACGAAACTTTGCTTGTCTCTCTGTTCTATGTAATTGATATAATAGTTTTTCTTCTAATTTTTCTACGGCTGCTAATGTCAACACTAGTGTTTCATGTTTTAACATACTGTACACATTTAAACCTGCAAACATACATACAATATATTAAAAACACTTAAGCATAATCGGAAGCAAGTCACAGTCCTTGTTCACGTCAAAGAAATAATTGCTTATCTCTACTTGTCCTAAGCAGAAAAGGCGCTCACCCAATGAACACACACTCTTATACCAATAGTGTGACAGATAGATTAATAGTTCTCGGTGTTCTTCAAAAGGTGGCGGAAAATAATTTAAAGGAGCTAAATCGTTTGACATGACTTGTGAAATACTTGTAGGTTTAGCCTTGCAAATGGCACTGAACAAAACGCATTATGGTACATCATTCGTGTGCCAATGGTAAAATGTTTATTTAATCTTAAATATTGGATATCAGAAGCCCATCTTTTCCCGGTGAGATCACAACGTCAATGTTGATTTAAATTGATAAATAATTTGGGATTTCAATGTTGAAGACTTCGGATGATATTGAGTTAGAGACTTGGCTACTTTAAACATATATACTTATGATTATTGTGAGTAAAATAACTCACCATATGTTGGCATAAGATTAAAACTAGGTAAATCTTGTACAGCCAGGGAAATATTTCTAGGCATCATATCAGTACTGCAATAAAAATGATAGTTAATGCACAATAACAGCCACTGTAATGAAGATGTAAAGATTTTCTTGTATATTTAAATCTAATCAGATTGTACTTTATATTTCAAGGTAGTTTTCCAAATTGGCATTCCATTATGATTTACAGCAGAACATGTATAAGAATCAGTGATGTTTTATCTATAGCTTGTATGTAGTTCACAGTTAAACTTCATTTCAAATAAGACTATTCCTGTTATCTGTATTTTTTCAATGGGGTTGAGTTTATTAATGAAACAAATAGTAAAGCATATATATAATTGTGGGGAAACTACACTAAAATTGACTATACATAAATACAGAAATTGAACTTCTGCAAAGCTTACAAGTAACTATCAGAATATTTAATTGTGAAAAAATCAGACATGAACTAGAAAAACATGTCTGACACAGTTAAGCTTTTAACAATAACTTAAAATCAATACATACTCATCTACAAATAATACAGAAAATCCCCAAAATCTTGTATCAATTAAATCCTCCATGTACTGAAAAAAAACCCCAACAGAAGTGAGCATTTTAAAGTGAATGGTCAGTACAATATACATGTAACTCCTTGTGATAATGCTAAATTAAATAATGCCCCTGTCAGACCATGGTGGTGTATTTACTGCACTGCTCCGGCCAGAAAATGCACACGGTCAAACGTGAACACAACGCTATTCTTATAGCTTTCCAGTTTAGATCTCAGAACCTTGGCGTAGGTTTTGAACCTCCTCAAAATAAACGCAGTGGCTCGGCAATCATTGGCGACCATGGTGACAACAGCACGATAGGTGTCATTTCCAACTCTGTGCCGATCTTAATGCACTCTAAAATCAGCAAAGTAAGGATGCCACCCTGGTCTGACGGGGGTATTCCATGCAAGGAATAAATAACCTAGTGGAACCAACACCCAAATATAATTTATTAATGTAATAATGAATAAAAATCTGCTGTACCAATAAGATACAAAATCTAAAATCTATTTCTATCTAACTTTACCTCCGGATCATCTGAAGGTATTTCTAGTGAATCTACAATATGAAGATTATTCTGAAATAAAAAAAAACAATGCTATGAGTATTTTTTTATTTTGGTACAAGTATTATATCATATATCACATGTATAACTTTATGACCTAACCAGGTTTAACTTCTAACTGCATGAAGACAGAATGATATTGAGTTAGCAACTTCCCTCTGTTTACTTTGGTTATTATAAACTTACCAGAGTGCTTGAAATCAACTCGGGTTAAATAAAATCCATTGTATAATTTAATATCCCAACGAATAAAGTGACTAGTTTTTTTTATCCTGACTAAAGTACATAGAGAAACATGTTGCTTTTTTCAATGCTAATGGAGGATTAAAACTGTTTTACCTGAGCGAATTTTATTGATAAAGTTGAACATAATCCAGCTACACGTAGATTATTAGACAACATATAAAAATAACTCTGTGGTCCTCTTGGTCCAAATGCTTTTCCACCTTAAATAAATTAAGAAACACTGCATTTACATACAAGATAGATTTTTTAAAAATATGTGGTTAGACAAGCATATTGACAAAATTTTGAGTAATCTTTTTATATAATAGTTAAGTATAGTTTCATATTTTACCTCCTTTCCATAACGGTGATCTTATACTACCATGTCTTGCTCTACCCATGCCTTTCTGAGGCCATGGCTTTCTACCACCACCCCTTTTTTCTGCACGAGTTTCAAGGGTCTCATAAGACTAAAAACAAAATGTAATTAATATTATTTCTATACTTTCTGAATTTATATTTTATGTCCATCAATTTACAAGGCTTTCACTTCAACATCTTGGCAATCAAGACAGTTTTTGACATAGTTACAGGAATGGGCAACTTTAACATTAGCCCAATTAAATTAATATATTCTAAATCTTTTTACATGACTTTCAGATTAATTTCTTGGACATTCTAAATTTATGGCATGCAGTTTGATTGGCAATTAAGTTTTCTATTCGGTTAATTTCACTGCCAGTCAGTCTAGACTGAAAAGAGAGTCCTACTCCATGGCATCTAGACCAATTTTTACATATACATACAGCTGACAGTCGACAGATTAAAGATCCCATGTACAGAATATATAAGGCATGTCACAAAGTGACATAGACTGTCTTTATTTAACACAAAAATATTCAGGACTATGAAGTTTTCATTTAAAATGAATAACTGGGAAAAAGTCTTTTTAACGGTTACAGGAAGTAATGTAAGGTAGATGGTACAAATCACAAATATTGTCACATTTAATCTTGTACAGCATGATTTAAAACCTTTAAGTCAGAAAGTTTAATGTCCTACTGTTCTGCTTCGACTGGGCTAATAAGCCATACAGTGCTACGACGGAATTTTTGCCCACACCTCTATTATATTGAATTTCAACTGCCAAGGGATCTTTTAAGTGCATGCAAATGTATACATGGTACCTCGGTTTATTGTCCCATCAGCTGTCCTTGTCACGCCCTCTGTCCTGCACGACCACTAACAAGGGGAAACCACAACTTTCTCAGTGAATGCAGGGATTGAACACCCAACCTCCAGGCTATGGAGCCAGTGTCTTAACACACTTAGCCACTGTGGCTAAATGAAGAGTCGTCATAGCCCAACGGAAGATGGCTAATTTACAACACTCTCCAAGCATTTTGACCTAAAGATGTGTAGGCAAGTGAGTAAACACTATGAACTATGAATTAAAGGCCAGGTTGTATGTTTCTTTGCATAAACAATTTTTTTTTTCAAGTGTGCAGAATATATTGGAAGTACCATAAAAAATATTTACTTACTATTTTCTTATATAACTTTTGCCATTGAATATTTTGGTGAATTAAATCTATCCTAAAATGAAAATGAAATTTGTCAAATATAAATAACCTATAATAATGTCATATATTTGATTATTGCTTAAGCAGTTCTCAAATATAAATTTCTTGTTCCATTCATTAAGTGTGCCATACCAATCTCGAGCTGCCAATAAAGGTTATTTTATGCTGTCTGCTGACATTTACTCAAAATCAGGGCCTGTTCTATGATGCTGCTGTATTTCACACCTCTAGAAACCACACTTAATAAACTCCTTAATTCACTTCTGCAGTGGGTTCTAAAGTCGTTTTTGTAATTTTACCTGTCCCGCAAAATGAGTAAAAAAATATGTTCATACCTTGGGAAAGCTCCAAAGACATCTGGGTGAAGATCTATTAAGCCGATTTTATTTTCATCAACAGTTTCAAGTGATTCTAGCCAAGCTTGTTTTGGTTGTGAATACTGACTCACATATTCTAATTTTCGTGATGTAATAATGGGTAATGATCTTTGTTTTGGTAAATGTTTTGATCCTGAAATATACATATTAATTCTGTTTCAGTGGTGTAGCAAGAACTTCATTTTTCCTGGACATAAAAAAACTTGTGAAAGGTTCTTTAAAGGGACAATAACATTCTTGCTGGCTTGGTAGCTCCAGAAAATAAAAAATACCCTTATTCTAAGTACTAGATGTTTAAGTGTCCTACCTGTTGTGTAAATTATCCATTACAACCTATTTTATTTGTCCAGAGGGTTCGAAAATAGTTTAAAATCCATGTCACATTTGAAAAGGTTTACGTTAGACTTTTCAAATCAATTGGTTGAATTTTTTCAATTTTTTAAATTAGGTGTGTTAAGATGAAATTTATATCATCAATTAATTGGAATATTCTAAAATAATACGATTTGTTGAGCAGAATGAAGATTGGGACATATTTTTCAGTTACAACAAGAGTGTTATTGGGGCTTTAAGTGCATGCCAACATATACACATTATCTTAATAGCCTTACTCACTGAACAACCTTAGCTCCCACTTCCACTTTGATTTGGAGCAAAAATAAAAATTTTCGACCACAATAAGTAAGCGAATAAATAAACCTACTTTCCATTCATCTTCTCAAAAATATTTAATTCTATTGAGTTTGTTCCATCACTAATCAAAAACTTCTTACATTAGATTAAACCATTTAAATACGTATACTTTGTTTTGACCTAAATCAAATAAGTTTTTAGTTTTTTTTAACATACCATCAATATCTAAAGTATCTACACTACTTTGGGTAAGTTCTTGAAAACATCTACATGTAGTTGATAAACTCTGAAATATAAAATTAATAACAGTATATATTTTCATTACCGTATACAAACATGCATGTGTTTACATTTACGCATAATTATTTCTATTAGTCAATGTTTAGACGGATAGAAATAAAAAAATTGTCTAAAACACATTTGTGGTAGCTAGTTATGCCGTATGCATGTTAGTTCTGTTCTGATATTTGTATCAATGCAAGACTCTAGGAGAAGAGTAAGGTAAAAACTAGGGGGCCATCCTGAAAGCAACAAAAGCGTATATATACGGTAATTTTGAATTTTTATCTTTCAGTTCATTTTATCAAATACAAACGTTATTAGTAGGCCTATTCTTATTCATAATCTTTATTACAATATATTCTATTATAGGATGGTATGGAACGTGATTGATGAACTTCTCCATTAAGGAGATTAAGGCCTTTGCCAAAATAGGCCTAATAGTAATACATCACTACAGACTACAGTGTCTGTCAGTAAACACTTCCTAATAAATAACCTTGAAGTGAATGATACTAAAGTCGTTTCCAAAGCTTCCTTTCGCAAAACTGTTCTTTGAAATAGACAGGATACAGAATGCCCTTTTCAACATTTTACTGTTTATTCTAGTTGGTGTGTGACATTTTAATCTGAGTAACTAATTCACGGAATTTATTTCCATCACTTCACAACATCAAACACACGGCAATGCCTTTTTTCTTAAAGTATACAAGAGTTATCTTCCTTGATCTCATAAATTTCGTATTTTACTTTTACTGAAATGCATCTGACCAGATTCATTTCAAAATTGATCCATTTTGCAAATATAGTGATATTTTCTTATCTTTGGTGCACTTACTGTACAAATGGAAATCATTAGTGATTATTTCGTAGAAAAAAATAAAACATCATGAATTATTAAGATTAATTTCGATTCGTTTCTATTTTCAATATTGAAATTGAAATTATCAATGGCGACTTCCATTGCATTGTAAAGGAGCACATTATATTTTCTAAAATGTTTTATCACGTAAGGAATTTTATTTAGATATGTTCATCAGGAAGCAACAATGGCTGGATTTTATACACGCCCAAGTTTCATTTATATTGATCTGTTGCGGCTTTTAAGTCTTTATACATCTAATTATTTGGAAAAGTACATAATTATGTAGGATTACATGTCATTTCGGTCCTGCGTCATTTCGGACTTACGACATTTCGGACTCAAAAAAATATGGCCTCGACGTTTCGGACTCGGGTATATGACATTTCGGACTCGGGTAGGTGACGCTTCGGACTCGGGAATAAGTTGAAAGGAAAGGTTGAACACAACTGTCAAAACCTACACGACAAAATTTCCAATGTTGAATGTTTACGAAAAAAACGTTTTACTTCTTTATACATGTATCGCTGTATATGTATATAAAAAAGTTGCTGATGAATTTATTAGAAATAGGCCAATTTAAAACACGAAAGAAAATATTTATTAACATGAAACACGTGGTTAGTAAAAGGCTCCACCAAACGATAAAAATTACTTGCACTTACGGGTCTTTGATAATCATCGTTTCCCGTAAAAGTAATGTATTTGTTTAAAACCAATAATATGCTGATGAATTTATTTGAAAATGACATACAGCATAAATAATTATTTACACGAAATGCACTCTTTTTACAAGTCCCTAGAAATTGTTAACGATAATCCGTGCTGCACATTGACATGCATTCCTCCCGCTTGGCAATACCAATCGATAAATTAGTGCATACACAAGGCAAAGCGTTTCTGTGGAAAATTTTAGGAATAGCAACGATCAAAGCTGGATAATTACATGTAAAGCTGATTAACCGATAATCCCGATGTTATTGTAGTATGAGCAAAGAAATCTTGCGGTTCTTTGGTGGATAATGAAAAACGTGAGTTGTCAATCATTGATAATGGCGGCCGTGCGTTGATTGCAATTATTCCGTTTCACAAAAAAAAAACCCCAAAAAAAACCATTAGCACTAGCAGTGATCGGTCAATCAAGCTCGTTTACTATTTGACAAAAGAAAAACAATGAAGTATTACTAAGTATACACAAAAGAGAACAAGCAGTGTTAATCGCGACATCAACAATCGCTGATCAATTAAATAAGACAACTACATGTATCAGTCACACATAAAACGAAAAAACAAACAGCTGTACCATTACATTAATTTTCTACAGTCTTATAATTAATTATTAATCAGAGTCCGAAAAGTCGCTTGAATGAGTCCGAAACGACGCCAAGTAAGTCCGAAAAGTCGCCAGACTGAGTCCGAAACGACGTTTGTGTTGAGTCCGAAATGACGCGGGACCGAAATGACGTGCTACCTCATGTAGTACTAGTAGAGTCTGAGCCAGGCATTTTTTTTTTGGTTCCTATTTTACTCAGTAGGCCTACGCACCCCTACCTGTTCCAGTGATCGTAGAGACTTGAAATTGTTAGGGCAGGTTCAGGAGTAGAAATGGTTCCACTACTGCTGTCTTCCGTTTTACTCCAGCCATACATGTAGTAGTGGTTTTTCCTACAGAGTTCCTTTGCGCAAGTTTTTTGGTCAAATGACTACAAAAAGTTTACTGGCCTATAGCTCGCTTAATTTACAAATAAACTGGCCCAAAACAGTACTGTACGTAGCTTAACATATAATAAACCAATTCGTATTGAAATAAAGGTGAGGCCTTACTGCATAATTATATGACTTGATGAAACCCATCTCCTACGCGAAATTTTAACTGGCCGACAGTCATGACCGCAAGTAGCGTAATACTTCATTGGGCCTACAACAAAAGCAGCGCTATGCAGAGAAAAACTGTTCGGTAACTATTTTAATGGTCCAGTCTTCACTATTTGTGATAGAATTACTTATTTTAACACAAACTGTAATGATGTGTGTTGAAAAATTGTGTGTTTGAACCTATTTGAACTTGCGTAAGGGGTCTTCTTAGACTGTACCAATTGTTATCTTAAACACAGTTTAAGGTAACAAGTATAGTTACTAGTTAAGGAGGACTAGCCATGACCTCACACCAAATTTAGAAGTACTCCAGTCCTAACCCAGGTAGAGGTGTTTAGTGCGTTACGACTGAAATAGTGCCAAATTTTTAACTACTCTATCTAGGGGGTTCAGGTCAAAGTTTCAAATGACAGAAAAAAATTTTAAAAAATAATTTGTGAAAATATACATAAAATGCTACCCATTTTTTTTATTTTATCAAAATATTCCAATTAGATCTGAAGTTATGGAATTTTAAAATCCGAGATCGACGTCAAAAATGTAATCAAAACGCTCTATACCAGTCAATGTAAGCGCTTTTCAGTCATATCTGAGTGACGTCATAATGGGAATTTTCCCTTCAGAATCGCTAGTACCAATTTTAAAACTGAAATCTGCACGTTATTGTCAACTAAGATTTACTAAAATCGTAATAATTTGAATGATAATATGTCAAATATTTATAATCTGGATGATACCACAACAAATGTAGGCTATATTTAGTTGAAATTTAGCAAATTTCAGTCATCAAAACAGATAAACTTGTTTTCTCCCATTCTAATTTTCAGATCATGTGGTATCAGACATCGGTATAATCCCTAAAATATTATCTATCGTTTGATTGGTTTTATATGAAAATCGTCCGGAAACTAAAGTGCGGAAATCCAATAAAGGGGTCGTAGCAATGGAAAATTCTAGGTCGCGTGATGTCAGAGCAGGATTTTCCGGCCGACACCTCATGTAAACAAACAGTAATTTCGCTTACATTTCGATAATTTTTTAGCCTAAATCTTTGGAGAAATCGAGATTGACCTTAAACTATTACAATACAATTGCTAGTATTACATTTACATAAAATAGTAATTTAGAATCGTAGATTGAACTTGGCTATATATCAGCCACTGGCTGTCCGATTTCACGTCACGTGACCAGAAACCCCTACTCTACATGTATCTATCTAATATTTAGAGTTCCTCTGGTCTAAGGTTAGTTTATTTTGAAACCTTACCGACTAGTAGTGATTCTTCTTTGGTTTGCCAAAGGAGCCATACAGTGTGCTGTGAGGGAAATTTTGCCCGGGCAATGGCTACTCTTATATCAAATTGAACTGCCAAGGGATCTTTTACATGCACGCCAATGTGTACATGGGACCTTGGTTTTTCGTCCCATCCAAATGACTAGACCACTGTCCTTGTCAGGCCCTCAGTCCTGCATCACTGACAAGGAAAATCTGGATGATCTTTCTCGGCCGATGCTGGGATAAAACACCCAACGGATCCTGGCTAGCGAGCTAGCATCTGACTCACTTAGCCATGTGATCCCCCCCACACAAAACAGCCTGGGACACCGATCTCCATTTCCAGATGAAGACTGATGGGTTAAGTTGTTTCAAAACGTATCACAAATATTGAGTTAGTTGCTCGGCCCTTAGGTACATGTATACGATTTTAAGAGATTTTAACACAAAATTAAACAGTTTTATTCTCCAAAATGTTGTCGGGATTGACCCCTTAAGTTTATCAAGTGTTTTTCCAAATTGATTATGATTATTGGATAAATTACAGATTAACTTTAATTTCAATAAGACCAAAAAAGTGTGAGATTTATTTTCATTGACATGGTGTGCCCATCTTAATTAGATCATTAAACCTCATTCTTTTTCATTTAATATCCCACTGACACTGTAAATGTTTATGAATGGATAATTTGGTATGAGTATTAATAATTTTTTAATGCTGGTATTACATCCTGAAGACAACCGGCAAGAATTTCAAATGGATACTTATCTTTTACTTTCAGGTTTCTCTTGAACATGAAATTCTTCTCCATCCTAGATATTTTGGACCCAATCTCTTGAATACAGTTAAACAAAAATTATTTACAGAAGTAGAAGGAACATGTACAGGAAAGTAAGTAACACTTTAAACCATAATGAATCACCCGAACACTATAATTATTTTCCTTGATTAAATTTAACAAAAATAAATGTTAGAAAGTGTTCTTTACATAGTAGTTTAGACTAAGATAAAATCCAAATTTTAGTCATTTGATTGGATAATTTCAGATTGATTTTAGTACTTAGCCAATCAAAATTGAAGTATCTACTAAAATTTGGATTTTATCTTTAATTAGGATTTCGAAAAACAGGACCCTGGTCTTTAATGTGTTCTTGAACTAATGTTCATTTTAGTTATTCTTTAGTCATTGACTGACATGTCTAAGACAATAAAGATAGTGGCACCTGGCATGAAATCAGTAGAAAGCTATTTGAACTTTAAGACTACTTTTATACACTCACATTTGACATGTACGTACATATACAAGCATATTGCCATTACTGTTATAAGGCTGTCTGTCCATCATGTATTGTGAACTCTCTGCACATGACATTTTTTGTTTGATTTTTATCAAACATGCAGCAATTGTTCAGTTGTTCATAATCTACGGAATGAATATATGGAAATTGGAAATTTCAGGGATAACTCTTACCTGTATTTATTCTGTTCACAAATTTCATAGATAAGGCTTTTCCTTTATGTCGTTATGTCCAAATGAACAATTCCTGCAAATTTGAGAAACAGGCTTAAATTGGGAATTTCATATTATCTTAGAAAGTCAGAACATATTTATTTCTATGTCTTTTGCTCAATAGGTTGTCAACTCACTATTATACAATCATTTTAGGCATTATTTTCCACATTTACAAATCTTTCATATCGGAAATAATAACACAATTACCTCCCTTGTTTTTCCATTACCACCCATGCAATAGCTATCTTCAAATGTTTGAAGTTGAAAATGATATTTTTACCAATTTGCAGTGTTAAATTGCAATGTTATAGTACTTTGAGCTGCAGAGTGGTCACTAGAAACAGGTAGGTCTACTAGACAAATGATGACATAATATGTCCACATTTTTTTTTCACAATAGGTATGGTTTTGTTATTGCTGTGACAACCATTGATAATATTGGTGCTGGTTTAATTCAGCCTAGTCGAG
Organism: Patella caerulea; assembly: GCA_036850965.1. Classification (NCBI taxonomy): domain Eukaryota; kingdom Metazoa; phylum Mollusca; class Gastropoda; family Patellidae; genus Patella; species Patella caerulea. The sequence goes on along the minus strand of JAZGQO010000007.1, from coordinate 49,755,543 downwards.
GTTTTGTACTATATCCAGTAAGATATAAAGCCATTGTATTTCGCCCTTTCAAAGGAGAAGTGTTAGATGCAGTGGTGACCCAAGTAAACAAGGTAATTATCAGCAAATTTTGGCTGTATGAGAATGTGGCTGTAGAATTAGTAGTAAATTAGACTTTCTAGACCAAAAGAGCATACACTGATTGCATCAACTAAGTTAAAGTGCCAATCCCGATAACTTTTGGGGGAATAAAACTGCTTAATTTTGTGTTAAAATCCTTAAAAATCCGTAACCTAAGGCCCACCTACTAACCCGATATTTGTGATACGCTTGTAAATAACTTAAACCTGACAGTCTTCATCTGGAGATGGAGAACGTTTTATTATACAGTATCTGGATAAAACCAGACTTTTTTCCATAAAAATAATATGTAGGTGAAATTTACCTTTTGTTATCAAGTACAGGGCATGGGTCATTCACTGTATAGACCTCTCAAGAAACATTAATCGATTATCTGGTCACCCAATGAAAAAATTGACCCGAAATCTTAAAAGGGTTACGTGTCCGGATAAGCAGTGTTGACGTTCACGTCCAAACGACTCAATATTTTGAGCTGAAATTTTGAGACAAGGTAAATACACCATGCCACTATATTTTGGTCCATAAATTTCATAAATACTCGGACATTAATTTTTGAGACTCTGTTCTTATCGGGATTGTCCCTTTAAACTGTTTGAATGAGAAGTGTACTGTATCCCGGAATTCTAGACAACAAAAGTAAAACCTGCTTGCATCAGTAAAGTTTAGAAGAGTATTTTTTAATTCTAAATAAAATACTAGAAATAGGCATACCCTGCTTGCTACTTGACAACTCCTATTAATGAAGCACAACAGCATTTATTTCCTACGCTTTTTGATAGGGTGAAATAAGAAGAATATAAATTTAGGGACAAAGTTATTAGTTACTATTGACATATATTGCAACCACATTGTTCTTTAATTTTAAACATACATTATGCAAGAGCTAAATCTACCTATTGTAGGTCTTTCTTTAGGCCTGAAATGTTATAAAAACTATTAATTAGACTTAAATTAACCTATTCAGACCATAATCAACTCTCGATTTAGAGGCTAGCATGAGATTTTTGTTGGATTGTAGTTTGATTCGCTGAAATATTTTCCTTCGTGATTTACCAATTAAAATGGATAACCGAGACTACTGGTTTTGTATTACCGACTTTACTAATGATGACTGAGGCTAAGCGGAAATTTCATTCGCTTAGTTCTAAGTTAATAGTGTTTCAATTTGACTGAAATTTTCATCAAATTGCCTTTACATTAGCTAGTTTTTAACTATTGTAGTGAGCACTGCCAACTCTTATCTAATCTCCAATAATGTATCTTTAATTTAAGCTTATCTATAAAATATAATCAACTAGAATTATTGATATTCCAAGTTCTTTATTTAATCTGGGTTTCATTTCACTACACATGTAAGGCTGAATGTATGTATATCAAACATTTTATTATATAATCTATGCGTAATTCCATGTTGTAATCTAGTGCTATAACTATCCAACTTTATCTACAGTAGCAATCAATTGACAATACCCAAGTTTATTTTTAAGCTTTCTAATCAGAAATCCATGCATTTAAGCAAATTGCCATTGCTCAATAGCTATTATTATGAACAATATGATTTTTTAAGTTTCTCCAATAATTTTCTGATTCCCTATTTTAGGTTGGCCTATTTACAGAAGTTGGACCATTATCTTGTTTTATTTCTCGACATGTAAGTTATAACATTTTAAACTATTATTTACAAATCTCGTCATTTCATTTATACAAAATCTGACAACTGTACTTCAAAAATGTCAATACACAAAAACACATACTTATGGAATAACAGCTACTTAATTTATTTAGGCGACATTTCGAAGAGTATTCTCTCAACGTTATCAAGCTAATACAGTAAAACAAGAATTATGAGATCAATATATACAGAAAAACTATAACAACAATTCATGAAACCATAAAGGATAACAACAATTGCTTAATCCACTTTGGCTACAATTAAGCTTAGTGTTAATTAGCTTGTTTTGAGTAACTCCTTTGATCTTGTTGTTGTCCTGTATGGTTAAAAATGTTAATGTTATCTATGTTCTGGCGGTTACATCTCACTGTGCCCACTTTTGATTAATCCAATTAAGGTCTAATTAGGATTAGTGTATAAAGCGGATTAGGATTATAGGTAATTAGATGGAAAAAAACAAATATTGAAAGTGACTAAATATTCAGTCTTATAATTGGTGAGATGAACTCACTGTAATCGTTAAAGTGATGAATTTTATTAAAAAAAAACGGTATAAAGACTGTATTCGAGTATGCCGATTGCGTAGCCCGTTTAACTACATTGTAAATTTTCATTGTTTTTCTTGTTTTTGTGTGATGTATGATATATCCATGTATGTTATACTTTTATTACATATTTTATATATAAAACATCGAAAATTGTTATATTTTCATTAAATTATAAAGTGCTAATGTGATGTATGATATATCCATGTATGTTATATTTTTATTAAATATATATAAAACATCGAAAAATAAAAAAAAAATAGATCTGCTACTGTCCCATGCAGATATGAAAGCTTTCATATTCATCGTCACGTGTCATTGATTGTATCAAGTAACCTAAATAAAAGGATACGAAGAAAAAATTATTAAAATTGGTCAAAAACTCGCGAAGTTACAAGTCTAAATATAGTATGAAACATTGCACCCAGGCATAACAATAATCTGAAAACTAAAGGGAAATAACTGAAACTTGTATTACTGTAATGAGACGGATGAGAAAATGAAATGAAAATGGCGGGAAAAAAAAACTAAAAATGGCAGGTTGGACAGGCGACCTTACTCCTTGTCACGTACAACCGGGCATTCGAAAACACGCTAGTTAACTCAATGACAGGCGTGCGTGCTTACCATTCAGCCACTCAACCCCCCTTTGAAATCAGACACGTGCAATATGTCATATAGGAAGAATAAGAAGTCGCTCACAACAAAATGGTAAATTAATGAGTTTAGGTCAAAAGGTTGAGCTACTGTTTTAGAGTACTTAATAGTTTTAAAGAGACACGTTAAGGGTTGTTCATAGTTAAATGAAAGTTTAATTTTAAATAAGACCAATAAAATTAGGATTTAATAATGCCAGACTAATATTTCCAATATGTTTGGTTATAAGTAGGAAATCGTGACGACTTCTTAAGCATGTTTTAAACAAAGGATCATGTTTGTTTAAACAAGAATGGCACTCTGCAATAAAAAAAACTGGCCAAAGCAAGATTTCTATGCAGAAATTAAATAATTGCTAGAACCAGAAAAATATTTATCCACTATAATAAATAAGCAACATAGAGAAAATGAAATGAAATTGAATGGGGTTTAACGTCCGACTGTTCTGCTCCTAAAATGGGCTAATGAAGACGGGCATATGCCATAATGTGTGCAATGAGGGAAATTTTACCCGGGCAGCGGCAGTTACGGCCTACGAGGTTGGACAGGCAACCATACTCCTTGTCACGTACAACCAAAAAATTGAAACAACGGCAGTTGACTCAATGACAGACGTTATGATACAGAGCGCACGTGCTAACCATTCAGCCACGCAACCTCCCTAAAATCGGCAAATTGCTGACCTACAGCGAGAAACATTTCAACCGGGCCAAATTTTCTATTGTAACAGTTTAATTTGCACGGTACCTTTAGTTATCAACCGAATATTACAAAACTTTTAAAAATAAGCTCCCCCTGACCAGCTTAAGCGTTCGCAATAAACGTTTGCCCCTTAAAATCGGGAAATTGCTGACTTTAAAGTGAGAAACATTACAACCGGGCGAAATTTTCTGTTTTATCACTTTTACAGTACCTTTGATTACCAACCGATTATTTTCTGTTTTATCACTTTTACAGTACCTTTGATTACCAACCGATTATTACAAAACTTTAAAAATAAAAGAGAAAGAGAGAAATGCGGCCTAATGTCCATTCGACACAAACTAGGTCATTTCGGGACTAACATATGTTTTTTAATTTTATTTAAAAACTCCCCCTGCGCTTACAGGTCTTTAGCCGTTGGGAGGAAACCGAAGAACACGGAGAAAACCCACAAGGTTGGACATCATACTTCATGTCACGTGCAACCTGGAGATCGAAACGTCGCCCGTTGACTCAATGACAGACGTTACGATACAGTGCGCACATGCTAACCATTCAGCCATTCAGCCTCCCTGAATTCAGAAAATTGCTGACTTATAGCAAGAAACATTTCAACCGGGCGAAATTTTCTGTTTTAACAGTTTAATGTGCACGGTACTTTAATTACCAACCGATTATTACAAAACTTTTGAAAATAAGCTCCAACTGACCAGCTTAATCGTATGCAATAAACGTTTTCGCCTGAATTGAAAGTTCTGCACGGAGAAAGTTCATCTCGATTTCCCGACGTGGTTACCCTTGTCAGTGAGGCAGAACGGAGGGCCTGACAAGCACAGCTGTCTAATCATTCGGATGGGACGAAAAACCAAGGTCCCGTGTACACATTGGAGTGCACGTAAAATATCCCTAAGCAGTTGGAATTCGATACTGTTGAATAAGCTCTATACGATGACTAAATGTGTAGATTGTAGTCACCCACACTGCATGTTTCGCTTAACAATGAAAGGGTGCCGTTTTCAATGTTCGATCCTTTTGTTCTTCTACTCCTGATATGTTGGACTGTTGATCGATGGTTTCATATAAAAGACTACCAATAAGACTCTTTGTACAAGAAGTTCCCAAAAAATATTATGTTGACTTTACGAGAAAGACCTCTAAACATGCTCCAAATTGTAAAAATACGACTTTTTGGGTTTTCAATCTCTTTTTTTCGGCTATCCCTGATATTTAGAAAAAATAATACAATGATTTCACACAACAGGCTAGCTATTAGACTCTCTATTGACAAAAGTTTCACCGCCCTCCCTTCATTATAACCGAAGTTATCGTGCCCTAAAGAATCAACAAATTAGCATGTTTATCTCTGCTTACCCTAAGCAGAAAATGCTCATATTTAAACTCAATCATAATATTGACCTAGTGAACGTCTACACCAAGTTTGAACATTCTAGCTTAATTAGAAGGAGAGTAATTGTGTTCCAAAGTCCCGACCCTTCAAATTGCTTCTATTTTTCATTTTCAATTCAAAATGGTGACCATCACGTGACCGAAATCAAAATTCTATTCGCGACATTTTTTAGGCCTTCCTACAAGGATTCAGAAAATATAACTCCCGAGTCTGTAAGTAAAATAGCAAAAAAGCCTTATTGATTTTTCACTTTTAAATATGGCGGCACTTCCAGTTCGATCGACAAACTCCATATTTTGTGTACAAATCAGTAATTACTTATCTAGTATCCAAAAAAAAATCAGGTCATTCTGACCTATATTTCGATGATTTTTTTGAAAATTTTGATCCTTAATTTCGTCAAGGGGAGATAATTTAGAAAATTTCTAATTATATTTTTGAAGTCACATCGGTAAGATCTACTTAGATACTAAATTTCATGAAAATCGTACAACTATTAAAGAAGTTGTCAAATTGGTCTAAACTTCCGGTTCGAAATCACAGCGACGAATTTTCGAAATTCGAAAATGTGAAACTGCAGATGAAAATGGTTTTTTTAAAGGTATTCAAAGAAAAAAGAATTAGTAAAATCGGTCAAAAAATAACAAAGTTACGACTATGCATTGTCATTTTTTTCGTTCGTAAAATTCGGTGATTTCAGATTCGTAAAACGTTTCGAAAATATATTTAATCAAGGTTCGCATCCCATTTTTGGGGGGGTAGGTCAAAATTTCAGAAAGATCCTATGGATAGATTCTGAGAAATCCGATTTGCAGAAAACACACAAAAAAAAAAAATAATAATAATAACTTTAACAGAAACAATTAGCTTTCATATGTAATATGAAAGCTTAATTACATAAGATATTTGGGTTTTTTTCCATCTAATTACCTATAACACCTAATCCTAATCCGCTTAATACACTAATCCTAATTAGATCTTAATTGGATTAATCAAAAGTGGGCACAGTGAGGACAGACTGTTCTGGCTGGAATGGGATGAGATCAGACTAGATGGTCAGGTCATTCCATTGTATACTTCAGAAGGATGTGTAACTAGGCGTGAAGGAATTTCTTCTCCCCTTCTGACTTGAAGATAGGTTCCCTAATAATTGTATAGACTATCCCAATGGCCCTATTTTTGGAACCTTTGAATAGATGAAAATGGTTCAAAAAGCACAAATAAATGTAAAATGAATGTATACAATAAACTGATTTACCGATATATTAAATTTTTGAAAAATTATTGTAATTTCTAATCAATTATAATCAGTGAAATATGTAAATAGCCCAAATTATTTTAAATCTTATCGCTTGTTATTCAGACATTACTAATTACTTCCAGATTGTCTTGTGGGATTTGTATTTCTTGTTTTCACATATTATGGCATATGGCGCCCAAAACCATAGAGTACACGACTTGTGTACTGATTATAAAATGTTTATTGTGTATTAAATATTGGATAATAAGACCCTGTATTGTCACAGCAAGATAACAACATCAATATTGAATTCTAATTTGTGTTTTTAATTTCTATACTATAGAAAATAACGAGTTTAGAGGTTTTAAAATATCATGTATACTTCTCTATTTTCAGTCTATACCAGCTGATATGGAATTTGATCCAAACTCAAATCCACCATGTTACAAAACAAAAGATGAAGTAAGTGATATTGTTTACTTGGTTTAATACATAGTAGATGAAGTAAGTGATATTGTTTACTTGGTTTAATACATAGTAGCCTGGTTGTATTTGGGTGTTCAAAAGGTGAACCATTTTCAGGAGTTCATCTGTTTGTCACCAAAAAAGATACAGAGTAGGCCTCCTCTTATAAATTATTTGTTTCATCAAACATAACACCCCTTATAACAATAGTTAATCAACAGTGATTAATTAGATGATGGAAGCATTTGTAATGTTAGAGGAATACCAGATATATTTTGGTCTATAACAGGTAAAAATTGGGTGTAGAGGAGTCCCAGATATGTACTTTGGTCCATAAAAGGGTGAATTTTTTTGGAAAATCACTTGCTGTGCAATTATCTTATGTTTTGGGGTACTTTTTTAAGGAATAAAAACTTTTGAGTTTACATGTGCACTAATTAAATTTGCAGTTTTAAATAATTCCATAATTATATTCAATGTAAGTGCCTGGATAACTAACTATGTATATATTATGTACTTGTTACGTTGGTAGGTGTTTATTGTCATTATCAGGCCACTTATAAAATTAAAGAAAGAAATTCCATAGAATTATCACACACTATTATAACAACATTGTCACATTATTGTTAAAGCCACTTTTATTAGTGTTGTGTTGTCCTTTGAAATTAGGACCGAAGGGATGTTGTTATAGGTGGCTGAATGGTTTCGTCTATGCACTTTAGATCATAAGGTCTATCATTGAGTCAAGCGGTGTGGTTACGAATCCTGATTTGTATGTGACAAGGAGTAGCTTGCCAGTCCAACAGCGTGGTATTCACTAGGTCTCACTAGGTGTGCTTTCCTCCAACAGCTAAAGACCACTATGTGAATGCGAATTATTGAAATACAATTGAATCATATTTAGAACAGAATATCTACCATGTGACAGCTTTCTCAATATCTAATAATGTCTCACTTCTTTAGTGTATTTAATTATCAGAGGCCACTTGGTTGTAACTTGAGAAAAGAACAGGGTATGACTGGTCACAGTAATATCTGGTTTATAGAAAGTAACCTGATAATCTTTTCAGAAAGTTATTGTGATTATTTTTAGGATATTGTGGTACAACAAGATGACGAAATAAGAATCAAAATAGTGGGAACTAGAGTTGATGCCAAGGATATTGTAAGTTTTAATCTATTTATGATCATATGCGTTATTGTGAAGTTAACTGTAATTAAAGAGGTTTTACTATTAATCTATTGATGAACTGTTGGAGTTTATTTTGGCATTGGACTCCACTGTGGCTCAGTGAGAAAGGTGCTGGCTCTACATATCAAAACGACAATTGAATCACTTGCAGGATCATTTTCCTTTAAAAATTCATCTTTCTAATTATATTAATTTGCATGGGATGTAAAATCTCTCAAATGATGAGCACTGACATTTAACTTTTTTTATAAGCCCATATTTTCATGTGGATGTATATTGTTGTCGCCCCTGTCCTTCCGTCTGTCCACAATTGTTTGTGGACAGTCTACAAGTCACAATTTTCTTTTTATTTCCCGATCACTACACTCTAAATATGTTCTTTATTTTTTTTGTCAGTTTGCTATTGGTACATTGATGGATGATTATCTAGGTAAGTTTATATGTTTTATTACCTTTATGTCTAATGGAATTAGTTATTCTACTTTACCATTGACAACAGGCAACACTTGTAACATGCTATCATTTAATCTTGTGTATTTACACCTAATTTCTTTCACATTCATTCATTCAAAAATATTGGCCATGAAAGTTCTTCAGGACAGAGGACCTTGCAAGGACAGCTGTCAAGTCATGCGGATGGGACGAAAAACAGGCAATATATATATAGAAATTTGTGTGAAGATCTGTAAATAAAGTTTGATTTTGTTTGTTTATTGCAGGTTTGGTTAGCTAAGATCTATTATTCCTGTATCATTACTTATCATCACTACCATTATGTAAATAAAACATGTGTATTATAAAACAATAAAATATCTGTATATATAAACAACATTTAGCTTTGTTTACTTTTAATTACATAACAGGTGTCACTACTTTATTCCATAGATAATATTGAAACATAATCTCAGACATTTCATGATGAAATAAAAAAAGTTGATTTTTTGATATTTATGGGAGTGTAGACTTCATATGGGTAAATGTTGAAAAGCAATTAGCATTTGCAATTACTGGAAATCTTACTTACAGCAAAGTGTTTGGCTCCTGCATCTGAAAAACTAATTGAAAATCTCAAAATGGACTATATCTATAATTGCTCAATTACAGGCGCACAGCTAGCTGCTGCCCCCCCCCCCTTGTGACAAAATAAACATTTTACCATTGGTACACAAATTATGTACCATAATGCGTTTCAGCCCCAGTTGTAACACGAGACTGGAGGGGCGAGGCTAGACACTGCACCAAATCAAACAGTGTATGTAGACTGGAATAACCAGACGCTAGAAATTTGCATTCAATTGAGACAGCTGGTTTATTTCGATTTCGCCGAAGATATCGATATCGTAATATGCCCATATCGCAAATTCAGCTTCAAAATTTTCTGTAATTTTCGGTTTCAAACCCTATTTTCCAAAATTTGAGGGGGGTGGATGTGGGGGGGGGGGAGAGCACCAGACGGTCGGACTTTTTGGGAAGACCGGTAAAGTGAAAACAAAAAAAATATTATTTCATCTGGTTGGCAAAATAAAATGCCCGAAATCTAATAAAATACTAATTTTGCTTTTCTTTTAATTGATTACCGCGAATTTGTACTAAATTGACTATGGGTTAAAATATTTTGTTTGGTGTCACGCAACTATGTGACAGCTGCAACAGTCCGATCGGGTGGTTGGAATTCAGGTTGACATGGAGTGGGATTTCGGTTACAAAACGATTCGAAAATTGAAAGTTGCTTTGCCCTTTGTTTAGAATAGCAGAAAAAACAGATATTATGAGGCAATGGTCCAAGAAATCCCTCTCTGACCATTGTTGGCCAGCAACATGACAGCCCTTCGTTTAATCTGGGGTCTTCCCTAAAACTTTGGACAGTGAATTAAGGTATTGTATCTGTTTAGATAGCCTCGTATGTCATGCGATTACTTTTTCTGCAATGCACTGGTTAATTGAGTATAATAAAATCCTGAGCCATTACGTAATTTTATATAAACATATTAATTGGTCCAATTTGGAGCTCTGTTTAAAGCGTAATGATAGTGTTACACAGTAAGCTATTGGTTGTTAATCGGACTATTGACCTGTCATGATTTGGAACAAAAATTTGCTTCCATTACACCAGTTTTAAGTGGGATTTGCTCTAATCAAACGAAAGACCATGAGGAGTATGGTACGCCACCTAAAGTAGACAATATTGGACCACATTATTAAGACAATAGGCGTTTTTGTCGACCACTGATTAGCCAAAGTGATTTGCATTCAATCACATTTTCATCTTTAACGTCCATCTAATTCAAATTGGTTACCCTAATCAACGAATCTATCGACATCGATTTCCGAAGCGATTACATCAAATTGCCAAATCAGTTCTGGGTGCGATTTGATCGGGTGATCACGTGTTTTTTTCAACTGTGTCCAGCCACAATAATTGTTTACAGCTAATCGGAGCATTTAACGAACTCGCCAAAGTACTTTGAAATCGACTAAATTGTCACATGACATCTCTACTAAATTCAAATCAATTTGACAAGTCGATAAAAAAGCCTTATATTGGACCACGTTTAAGTTCCTGTATTCACGGGCTGGAATAGCCGGAAAACATGTTTGCGGCCGTCAAAATGACACCCGCTGCATGCATATGACAGGTACATCCTTTCGACACTGTGCACGGGTTAGACTCTCTTATGTGTGATTCTTATATTATATATCGCTATAAAATCTATATTTCGTTTCGTTTTTTATACTTTCGATGTCATACACTAGAGCCTTATCTATGTATAAGGCTCTGGCCTACACTTCATGAAGATTTGACAAGTTATAGTGTGAGTTCACGTCAGAGGTTAAACGAGCGGCTTTTGGCCTATGGTGTCAGGCATTTCTAGTGGTTTAGATACAGTTGGGTCATCCGTTCCAATATTATTACCGCCTTTAAGGGGCTAATAACAACAAAATAAATCGGCATGCCTTTTTTAACGTACGGTAAATTTATTACCTTCTTCAATGGGGACATAAAGGCTCGCTTACCACCAAAAACAAGTACATGTAGGCTATGTTTAGGCTCGGTTATCCACATTACATTTTTATACGTCCACATTCATAATGTGAACGTATTATGCCGTCGCCCCTGTCTGTGTGTGTGTGTGTGTCTGTGTGTGTGTGTGTGTGTGTGTGTATGTATGTGTGTGTGTGTGTGTGTCTGTGGTTCGCCTACAGGCCGCAATTCTTCATGGATTTTCTTCAAACTTGGTATACTTATTCCTTATACCCCAAGGAAGATCCCTATTGTTTTGGGGGCATGCCCGACCCCCAGGGGCCGAGCCACGCCCATTTCTAGTATTTGTTTGTTTGTCGTCTACAGGCCACATTTCTTAACTTATAATTTTGAAACTTAGCATACACATTCTTTGTACCCTAAGGAACATCCCTATCGTTTGGCAGAGCCACGCCCATTTTCTTTTCGTGTGTCTTTGTGTCGCCTACAGGGCGCAATTCTTACTGGATTTTCTTCAAACTTGGTATAGGTATTCCTTATACCCTAAGGAAGATCTCTATTGTTTTTGGTGCATGCCCGACCCCCAGGGACAGACCCTCGCCCATTTCTAGTATGTATTTGTTTGTTGTCTACAGGCCACATTTCTTAACTTATAATTTTGAAACTTAGCATACACATTCTTTATACCCTAAGGAACATCCCTATCATTTGGGGTGCATGTCCAACCCCCTGGGGCAGAGCCACACCCATTTTCTTATCGCGTTTCTTTGTGTCGCCTACAGGCCGCAATTCTTATTGGATTTTCTTTAAAACTTTGTATACTTACTCTTTATACTCTAAGGATGATCCCTATCGTTTGGGGTGCATGCCCAACCCCCCAGGGGCAGAGCCACGCCCATTTTCTTTTTGTGTGTCTCTGTGTCGCCTAGAAGCCGCAATTCTAACTGTATTTTCTTAAAACTTTGTATACTTACCCTAAGGATGATCCGTATTGTTTTTTGGTGCATGCCCGACCCCCAATGGCAGAGCCACGCCCATTCCTTGTATTTATTTGTTTGTCGTCTACAAGCCACATTTCTTAACGTATCATCTTGAAACTTTGAATGATTATGCTTTGTACCCTAAGGAACATTTCTATCATTTGGGGTGCATGCCCAACCCCCAGGGGCAGAGTCACGCCCATTTTCTTTTTGTGTGTCGCCTACAGGCCACAATTCTTAATCGGTCATCTTGAAACTTAAAATACTTATTCCTTATACACTAACGATGACCCCTTTTGTTTTGGGTGCATGCCCGACCCCCATGGGACAGCAACACCCATTTGGTTTATGTATTCCTTATAGCCTGAGGGCGTCCACTATTGATTTTGATGAATGCCCCGACCCCCAGGGGCAGAGCCACGCCCACTTTTTGCCTTTAGTGTTAGGAAGGCACAATTCTGAATGGATTATCTTGGTATAGTTATTCCTTATACTCTAAGGACGGCAACTATTAATGTTGGTGCACGACCCTCAACGCTAAACAAACCAAACGCCTAGCCTTCTTGACAAAGTACCATATCAATCAAAGTAGGAATGTGGACGTATATTGTAGCGTTAGCGTTATGTTTCAATTGTTTGTTTTTGTGGAGTTATCTCCACTGTCCCTGGATAAGCATCCGTGTGCGAGGGTAACCTTTGTTTTGCGCCAAAAATATTATTACCGCCTTGAAGGGGCTAATAACAACGAAATAAATCGGCATGCCGTTTTTAACGTACGGTAAATTTATTACCTTCTTCAATGGGGACATAAAGGCTCGCTTACCACCAAAAACAAGTACATGTATGTTTAGGCTCGGTTATCCACATTACATTTTTGTTTTTGTGGAGTTATCTCCACTGTCCCTGAATAAGCATCCGTGTGCGAGGGTAACCTTTGTTTTGCGCAAAAATATTTTTACGTGGCTACCTCGATATGCCCCTAATTCGACATAGAAACAACAAGCCAACAGTGAGGCTGATGTCCCCCGCCGAAATCCCAAAATAAATAGATGAGACATATTAATTAATCGCACATTTATTTTTTTCAAACGTATCGAGCAATCAAACTGTATACGAAGTGTTATCCAAAAGTGTTTTATAAAGAAAAATGCTAAAACTGACGAGAAAGGGGGACCCTAAAGGCAGACAAAAGGGCCCCCACGCTTGTCAAAAGGGCCCCTCTTGCCAAGGGAAAGGGCCCTCGTGTCCGAGTCAATCGTTTCTATACACTGTTACTGTCGAATCCATTACTGAATGAGAATGCAGTCACTGTATTGGCATAAAAATAATCAATCAAAATGAACCTAAGTTATCTTGTTCCAAAGTATCAACCAATCAAATTGCTTATCCCTGCCTACCCTAAGAAGAAAATGCTCATCTTCGAACTCCATCAAGGCACTGACCTAATAAGCATACACACCAATTTTGAACATTTTAACTCAATTCGAAGGAGAGTTATTGTGTTCCAAAGTCTCGGCAAATCAAATTGCTTATCGCTCTGCTAACCCTGAGCAGATAATGTTCATTATCGATCTTAGTCAAGGTATTACTGTAATGAAACTATACGCCAAGTTTCATCACTCTCACTTAATTAGAACTACAGTTATCGTGTCCCAAAGCATCAACCAATCAAATTGCTTATCTCTGATTACCCTAGGCGGAAAATGCTCGTCTTCGAACTCCATCAAGGCATTGACCTAATAAGCATATACACCCAGTTTGAACATTTTAACTCAATTAGAAGGAGAGTTATTGTATTCCAAAGTCTCTACCAATCAAATTGCGCAACGCTCTGCTTACCCTGAGCAGAAAATGCTCATTATCGAACTTAGTCAAGGTATTACTGTAATGAAACTATACACCAAGTTTCATTGATCTCACTTAATTAGAACTAAAGTTATTGTGTCCCAAAGCATCAACCAATCAAATTGCTTATCTCTGCTTACCCTAAGCGAAAAATGTTCATCTTCAGACTCCATCAAGCCATTGACCTAATAAGCATATACACCAAGTATGAGAACATTTTAACTCAATTAGAAGGAGAGTTATTGTGTTCCAAAGTCTCGACCAATCAAATTGCGTATCGCTCTGCTTACCCTGAACAGAAAATGCTCATTATCGAACTTAGTCAAGGTATTACTGTAATGAAACTATACACCAAGTTTCATCAATCTCACTTAATTAGAACTAAAGTTATCGTGTCCCAAAGCATCAACCAATCAAATTGCTTATCTCTATTTACCGTATACGGAAAATGCTCATCTTCGAACTCCATCAAGGCATTGACCTAATAAGCATATACACCCAGTTTGAACATTTTAACTCAATTAGAAGGAGAGTTATTGTGTTCCAAAGTCTCTACCAATCAAATTGCGTATTGCTCTGCTTACCCTGAGCAGAAAATGCTCATTATCGAACTTAGTCAAGGTATTACTGTAATGGAACTATACACCAAGTTTCGTCTATCTCACTTAATTAGAACTAAAGTTATCGTGTCCCAGAGCATCAACCAATCAAATTGCTTATCTCTGCTTACCCTAAGCGGAAAATGTTCATCTTCGAACTCCGTCAAGGCATTGACATAATAAACACATACACCAAGTTTGAACATTCTAGCTCAATTAGGAAGATAGTTATTGTGTCCGAAAAAGTGTGACGGACAGACAGACAGACGGACAGACGAACACATTTTAATAGTCCCCCAACTTTCTTCGAAATGCGGGGGACAATAAAAGACGGATAACATATTTAAGTAGTGTGGGGAAGAGGAAAAGAAGCATTTTAGTAGACCTGACAAAAGAAGTTGACTATGAGGGCGACAATGAATTGGAAGTGGACCCAGACCCAGACCCAAGTAGGCCTATATGCCTAATTCCAAACCCAGTTCATGTCGAGTACAGCCTGAAACACCAGGTGAGCAACACACAGAAAACAAATTTTGATATGCGTCGGTTTACCCAATATGAAAGGTTACGTGCCCTTGGCATGCTACAGATCGGCACAACACAGGCGGTTGTGGCGCGGACAATGAATGTTTCTCAGTCTGTCATAAGCAGGCTATGGTCCAGATACCATGATACACAATCTGCACAGGACAGACCACGCTCAGGTAGACAACTCAAGCCCAGGATCGATTTATCCGTACCTTGGCCTTGAGAAATCGTGTCATCACAGCAAATCAGATCAGCGCTCGTCTTCAAACAGACACTGGCGTGAGAGTGAGTGGCCAGACGATTCGGAACCGACTGCATAGGGGTCACCTTCGCGCCCGACGTCCTCGCGTGATCCCTTGTTTGAGAGATCATCACATTCAGGCAAGACGTCATTGATGTAGGGATCGTCAACACTGGGATAATCGACGCTGGAGCAATGTGATGTTTTCAGATGAGTCAAGGTTCACTGTTGATTTTTTGGACAGACGTAGGAGCGTGTGGCGTCGTCTAAACGAGCGCTTCCAAGACGTTAACGTCATCAGACATGATCGATTTGGGGGTGGTTCTGTTATGGTGTGGGAGGCATCACTGTTGCTGGGAGAACGGCTTTACATGTTGTTGCAGGGCGTGTTACAGACCAGTACTACCGGGACAACATCTTGGCAGTCCATGTTGTGCCGTTCGCACGACGTCATGGCCGCCGTTTCATCTTCCAGGATGACAACGCAAGATGTCACAGGGCCAGGATTGTTACAGGTTACATCCAACAACAGAACATCACCACATTACCTTGGCCAGCACTGAGTCCCGACCTCTCCCCCACGTCGGATCAATGCTTGTTTGGCAAACAGAGGAGGATTTACCCGTTACTGACTTTGTTGTGATGCTGTGGTAACTTTGCTGTTTGACCCCGGGTATCATTTTACCCTTATAATGGTCAGTCTGTGCCTTACTTAGTCTAACGATCATTTGGAATAAATCGATGAATGTGAACTTCATTTCATTTTGTCATTTGTTTCTTCGTCAGTTTCAATAGGTGACTATAATAACATTTAAAAATCAAATATCCCCTACTTTTTTTGAATAGTATATATTCAAAAGATAGAGTCTACTCTATATAATGTCACATTCTCTATTTGGTAAGCAACAGTTGGCAATAGTGTATTTTGCTCCGTAATTTGTTCAATTTCATGTTCTGAAAGAGAAGTACAAGTTACAACATAATTTTTATACTTGATATGTTACTATCGAGCACTCAATATGTTCAACAAATTTAAATAGGATTTTCGGTTACTGATTTAATTTAAAAATGGATAACCGAAACTTTTTTTTTATTATCGTAGCAACTGTTACAATGGCAACCGGAACTACTGGAATCTTCAACTTGCCCCCTTTACATCATCTATTATTTTTAACAATAATAATATTTTAGAATGTAAACTAGACAATTTAAATTTAGTCTCACCTCCTGGTTCATTCTCTGTTTGGAAAGCAAAAGATGATGTCGATGGGTATGAAAAGACAGCTGTAATTTCAAAATATTTTTAATTGCCATTATACCATAAGAACTCTGGTCTTTTAATTTAAATATTTGTCCTGCTGGATGATAAACTGTTATGCGTCCGCAATGCAGTATATCTTTATATGGCACTTTAGTATCTTTTCCTGTTGTTTAACTAGAAAATAAAGAATTGACTATTAAAATTTCAAATCTTATCAAAACTGTTGCTCTAAATGCACCATATAAAGAATGTATTGAAAGTGACATATTGACATCCTAAACATTAACTTGATGAAACGGTTGAATGAATGAGTCAAGAGATGCTGATGTATTTTTTTATTTTATTTTTTTTTTTTTTTTTATTTTGTGGTCAAAACATAATTTAAATTTAATTAAAATTGGGACAAAAACTGTGACATCTAGCGTGTTAACAACATATGTGAATGGACATCCTGACAGAAGGGCAACAACATTATATATTAGGCCTTGAAATGGCGCTTCAGTGACTCACCTGTCACTTTTAATTACCTAAGACTAATCACTCAACACATTATCAACTCTTAAAATTATTTTGGTCCTTGTGCATGTATATTGATCCATAAGAATATCGTAATATCAAACCACTTTATTTCTTCAACATCAGAAGGCCTAAACAACTAAGGTAATAAATTCTTTTCAATCCACACTAGACAAGCTAACATTTTGAACCATATGTCCATTGAAAAATGTGGGAAAATAAAAATGACCTGGCTTCTATTTTGAACTTATTATAGTACACTTTCCATTGATCTGTAACTTTGGATATCAGAAACTTTCACTAGAGTTTAAAGAATCAGACGTAGAGGGCAACACAACTATCTCTTTAAGAATTACAGATAATTACCCCAGCATTTCTGCAGATGTTTCCGCAACTGCTTTCGCCAATGCTTTGTAGATTTCTCAGTCGGTTTTACAGTATTGCCATTATTACTGGTGCCTAGAAAGAGGTAACAAGCTGATTTTCAAAAGAGAGATATAAAGCAAGCAAATACACTCACACTACAGTTTTTAATATAAAATATGTGTCATCATATTTATAAGAGATCTGATTTATCTTTCAATTTGTATAGTTCTGAGATAAAAGAAAGTATAATAATTCTTTTACAAATCAACAAATCAATATTAATTAGTTTCATCAACTAATTATAAAGAATTAATTTCCCATATCAAATACTTACCTGTTGATAACACATTTCTTTCAAATTCGACATATCTACTATCAATAAAATCTTTCATGCTGCTGAGTTCCATCGCTCTCACACCCAAAGCCTCCTATATTATAGCCTAATTCTTCAAGTGCGGTGATCTGAAATCCATGCAATTATTCAGTTGCAGAAAATTAAAGCCATACCTGGACCAAGAGACAGTAATATGAATATGTTTCAGTAGAGCTGTTAAAAAAATTACACATATTACTGTAGTCCAAGATTTGGCCATGATCGAACAGGCCCAATATAAAATTGATAGTAAGCTGTATTTAAGCTGAAAACAAAAATTAAGACAGGAAACAGATGCACTTTCATTGCAGAAGATGTAGAAGACTCAAAAGTATCAAAATGAAATGAAAAGGGGTTTAACATCCTGTTGTCATAAGTACAAATAGAAATGAATTAAATTCACTCATCACTGAAACAGTCTATGACAAGATCTGTTTTTCCTTACTGGACACTCTATAAAACGTTATCAAATGTACATACTCACACATTTCATTACAATATTGCTCAGGACGGAAGCCCCCCGTAGAAAGTGGCAATTCCTGGAAATCGGTACCGTGTCAGATTCCATAGGGACGCAACTCATCACAATATGGGTACAAACCACAGTTAATACCTAACTTCAAGTTAAACCAGGAGCGGAAAAAGCAACAACCAAACGAAACAGTTTAGATCTTATTGGATTCAAGATCTTCTTGAGCTTTCTTCCTATTCTTGATTCTCTATTCAAATTATTTTTTTTTTTTTTTTTTTTTTTTTTATTGTTTAGGCTCCAGGCAAACCTAGCTGAAGTTTGAAGTATGGCCTTACATCGCCAGGCAATTAAGGCTCTTGGTTTCTTCGTTTCATGACAAAAGTGCAAAATATAAACCCACCTTATCTTTGTCAGTCATTATGAATAGTCCTTTTTATTAATTTATTGTGTATAGCGGAATAAAAGATAACGACGAGTAGGACCAAAGGACCAAAGTCGTAGCTCAGGTGACGTCAATGGAAAAAAATGGTAAGAAACCGCTTTAGAGAAAGATACTTCTGTCTTCAAAACGTCTTGTAAACTGCGTCTATAACAAACGCCGCGTTCTGGCCTTGAAGTCCCCATGAAGAAGGTAATAAATTTACCGTACGGTAAAACGCCATGCCGTTTACCGCCTTGAAGGCTGATTTATTTCGTTGTTATTAACCCCTTCAAGGCGGTAATAATATTGGAACCGATGGTTGCGTGCATCAAAAGGCCAAGAACTCGCCGTAACAACAGACCGTTTTATTGGCTAATCCCTCACATTCACATCACCCAGAACATGTCAATGATAACAACTCTTCCAGATCCTAGTGCAGTAAAGACAATTAAAACGAAATTTATAACTAACAAAGCGAAACGAAATAGGATCTGTATTTTAACCAAATTGTCCATCATTTCCCCTTTAAGAGTTCAAAATTACAGTTTTTTCTACTTTAATAGGTATTGTGTGTTACTATATTTAAAAGTTCATTGTCTAACTTTTGAGTGTTGACGTGACGAGGCTTGATATGATATCGCGTGCCGAAACACGTCTTATTTTTATCCCACTACACATTGCATGTTTGGTTATTTGAAATAGTCATCGGTACGCCCCCAAAAGAAAATCAAACTCAATTAGAAACTGATAGAGTTCAAGATGTAAAAGATAGGAAATCACCAATAAGCTGATTAATCATATACACTGATTATCAATTGATAGCCTTAACCTTTGTACATATTTATACGTTTCGCAATAGGTGGAAATCATGTGAGTTGTTTTTAGAGTATATAGGCCTAGCGAAATACTGTCTACAAACTATTATAAATATCAACACCACAGACAAGCCTGTCCTATTTCTACGCGAAGAAAATGGTTGGGGCAATAAGTTTGAACTGCTTTCTCATATTAATAGGATCTGTTGTTGTAGCAGGTTATATTCCAACGTCATGTATGTATTTTTTTTTTTTTTTTTTTCCTTTTATTACACAATTCTTATCCAATAAAGATGCACGTGGAGGATCCGTTAGTCCGCGGGTGCACTAGTCCATGGGTTCACTAATTCGTGGGTGCACTATATCCCGCGGTTTTATTAGTCGCCGCTATAAAATATTATAAATATGAAAGGTATAAAAAAAAACAAAGCAGGTGGTTGATTGGTATCATGTCGTGAGGTTGCGGTGTCGTCCTTCCTAACGCGACAATCCGACATCTTGATATTTAAAACCGACAACGCAAAATTGTCGCCCGACATTTAATGAAGTGATGTCGGTTGAAAATGCCGTGTTGTCGGGTTAAAATGTCGGTTTGTTGGTCATATTCCTCTCAATATGCAGTACACAGATCCTTGTGTTGTTCAAGAAAGTTCCGCAAGATTTTGTAATCTTATTTCTCCCTGTCGGTAGTGTAGGACGAAGGCAAACAGTGTCGAGATGGAACAAAATCACAAGCCCTGTCTGGACTACACACATTTCATTCTCAGGGTGGGTGCGTTATGTCATTGTTAGCTTAGGTGTGTTGTGCCAGCATGGGTGCATTATTATTACATTGTCAGTGAGAGTGCGTTTCGTTTAATTGTTAGGGTGGGTGCGTTAGTGTTCTTTACGGATTTGCATTTACATGTGATCATCAATGTAAAAATGACAATGATAGATACCGCGAACTAGTGAGCATTCGCGAGATGGCGGGAAGTTGCAGCTAGGTTTGGCTAGGAAACAAAAGGCACCAATAATTGCTGAACAATACCGACTGGCGACTACTTCTCTAAATGTATAATGTTAAAACAGTATTGCATTAATTGACTTTTTCAGATTATCTCACAGAAAAATGTGGTTATACAATAGTATTTTCTAATGATGCGAGGATTCGACTGTCAAGATATTCATCAAGCTATTTACCAAGATCATTAAGTTGTCATGTAGCAGTAACTTCAGTTAAAGCCAGTGATTACATTATGATTAAATTTAGAGATCTGGACACACAACTGTCAACCCGGTGTTCAACAAACAGTCTGAAAATAACTGATGCCGTTACAACACAAGCAATAGGTATAAATTATTACTCGCTTACTGCAAAACTCTCTCTATTCATAAATTGGGTTTTCTTTCGGTCAATATTTATATCTCGCTCAGAGACTCACTTTTTACGTTTACTTGTCGGTTCCAGTCCACCGTAGATTGTCCTAGCGCACCTATAGACCCCCCCCCCCCCCCTACACACTTCCCCGACCAGATTTGTAATGTCCCGCTATTGCCTAAAGCAAGGATGTCTAAGGGTCTAGTTTGTGATCAAATTCAATTGCAGATTGGGTCTTGAATGAAATGGGCCCGAGCATCTTTCATATACTCGGTCCACTCATTATTCATAAATTGTTTTTCGGGCAAAATTTTAACACAACCTAGCGGCCCATATTGTATTGTTGTTTCCTGTCTTCCGTTTATAGAACTTTGTGAACGCCCTAACGAAAATCGTGATCCTGTGTGCACATTGGCGTGCATGTGAAAGATCATTAGCAGAAGGAATTCAAGATAAGAGTGGTCATAGCATCGTTGTTATAGTTATAGCACACTTTATGACGTATGTCCATCTCCATTAACTCATAGATGTGTATGTCCCTTGTGAACTCTCCAACAACCAATGTTATCTTCCCTTCAATAATTAGTCAGGCAGTGAAACACCAGTTTAAGCCTTGATGTGGAAATATAGTTTACCTAATGTTTTTTGATGGATTATATCTTCAATATCTGTTGATTCATAATCCGGATGAAACCACCCTGGCACCCTTGGGAAAATCTAAATATTCCAAAATGAGCCGCCATATTGAATATCGGGCCTTCGCGGAATTGACTGTCGCGTTGGGACGGGGAGGGGTGTTTCAGAGCGTCGATTTCGTATAGAAACACCCTTCAAATCGAGGTCCGAGAGATTTTACCCAACTAACATATAGAGCAGAGAAAAAAATTACAAATATACGCCAAACAAAATGACGTGTCTGATTGGGTCGTGCCGAACAAAACCCATCTCTGTGGCATTGTGCCTTACATGAACCAAATTATTATTGTACTAATTAAATTGTTATTGTTTATTTGATCTTGACACTAAAATGTTTCAGGACCCCAGGGAGGATTTTGTGGGTTTAGTACACCATATCAAGTTTACCAGTCTACAGGAGACTCTATTTATTTAGATTTTAAAACAAATAGCCTTTTTCAAACTGGAAGTCTTGATATCCTTTTGACATCATTCAACTACGGTAGTGGAGCAAATAGTAAGTACATATATATTGTTAAAACTCAATCTGATTAAAACACAGATCCTATTTCGTTTCGTTTTATTTGCCTTTACTACAGTGGGATCTGGAAGGGTTGTTTTCATTGATGCGAGGGATTAACCAATGAAACGGTCTTTACGGTGAGCTTTTGGTGCACGGAACTGTGGGTAAACCACCAAAAACGCCAACGCTGATTGATTAATTAATGTCTGACGCCATATGGTCAAAGGCCCATCGTTTGACCACTAACTGGAAATCCCACTATAACTTATCAGATCCTCGTGTAGTCTATGCCATCGAAAGTATAAAAAAACGAAACGAAAAAGCCTATAGATCTGTCTTTTAATCAGATTGGTTAAAACTGAATATAAGACAAGCAGGAGAGTATTACATGGATCGGAACCAACCGTGTCGTCATCACCATCATCTTCGAATATTTGCATATCAAATATTGAAGTCCGTCATCCGATGACAGTTGTCCAAGAAATTAAGCCTGCAAAGTTTTGTGTCGACCGTAGGCTACTTGAATTGATTGACACTTTATTATTTTTTTTTCGACGAAGAAGAACTACAAGATGGGTAGCGCGTTGGGGTCAGTTTCTGGTCCACTGATCTGCAACATACTCAGTAAAAGAAACACACCATTTGAAACTCCCCCAACAGTGAGATATACAAGTACAATTTATTGCCAAAACTCCAAAAATAAATTATAATCTTGAGCAAAGTTACAAAGGGAAATAACTCTAATGGTAATTATCGGAAATATTCTTCTCGTGTACATATATACTATTCAAAAAAAGTAGGGGATATTTGATTTTTAAGTGTTATTAAAGTGTCACCTAATGAAACTGACGAAGAAACAAATGACAACATGAAATGAAGTTCACATTCATCGATTTATTCCAAATGATCGTTAGACTAAGTAAGGCATAGACTGACATTATAAGGGTAAGATGATACCCGGGGTCAAACAGCAAAGTTACCACAGCATCACAACAAAGTCAGTAACGGGTAAATCCTCCTCTGTTTGCCAAACAAGCATTGATCCGACGTGGCATACTCCTAATGAGACCTCTAACGTCATTTTGGTCCAGATTTTCCCATTCCTGTTGCAACGCAGCAGCAAGTTCTTGGACATTGACGTTGACGAAACCTCTGTCCAAGCATGTCCCAGACATGCTCGATGGGGGAGAGGTCGGGACTCAGTGGTGGCCAAGGTAATGTGGTGATGTTCTGTTGCTGGAGGTAACCTGTAACGATCCTGGCCCTGTGACATCTCCTGGAAGATGAAACGGCGGCCATGACGTCGTGCGAACGGCACAACATGGACTGCCAAGATGTTGTCCCGGTAGTACTGGCCTGTAACACGCCCTGTAACAACATGTAAAGCCGTTCTTCCAGCAACAGTGATGCCTCCCCACACCATAACAGAACCACCCCCAAATCGATCATGTCTGATGACGTTAACGTCTTGGAAGAGCTCGTTTCGACGACGCCACACCCTCCTACGTCTGTCCAAAAAATCAACAGTGAACCTTGACTCGTCTGAAAACATCACATTGCTCCAGCGTCGATTGTCCCAGTGTTGACGATCCCTACACCAACGACGTCTTGTCTGAATGTGATGATCTCTCAAACAAGGCATCACGCGAGGACGTCGGGCGCGAAGGTGACCCCTATGCAGTCGATTCCGAATCGTCTGGCCACTCACTCTCACACCAGTGTCTGTTTGAAGACGAGCGCTGATCTGATTTGCTGTGATGACACGATTTCTCAAGACCAAGGTACGGATAAATCGATCCTGGGCTTGAGTTGTCGCCCTTGGTCGACCTGAGCGAGGTCTGTCCTGTACAGATTGTGTATCACGGTATCTGGACCATAGCCTGCTTATGACAGACTGAGAAACATTCATCGTCCGCGCCACAACCGCCAGTGTTGTGCCGATCTGTAGCATGCCAAGGTCACGTAACCTTTCATTTTGGGTAAGCCAACGCATATCAAAATTTGTTTTCTGGTCACTAAAACAATTAAACTGATGTTTCCACCTTGGAATTCAATGCCACAATGACTGTAACATTCAGAGTCAGAGTCGTGCAAATCTTGGGTTGGACCCTCATGATGATCCCAAGCATCACCTGCATTCCATGCGGTAGCTATTGGTGCGTTTGGGCGTCACATGTAACTGGAAATGTTTCTTCTGTTAGGTTCTATAGTGACTTTTTTCGTAGTCATTTGCATATTTTAGTATTATGCCCCCAAAATCAAATATCCCCTACTTTTTTTGAATAGTATATATTGTTTATATAAGTCAATACGGGTGATAACTTGAGCCCCTAGACCGTCCACAGTAGTTATCTGAACTCTCTAAAAATCAATCGGGTGGCTACTCAGGTCTCTTGGGCACCCACAAGCCGGGCCGACGGGGTGACGACCACATACGACCACATTGGAGTCTCTATCGCTTTAATAAGGTTTTCGGCATAGGGCAGGTGCTAACACTGGAATGCAAGGTCGCGGAGCCCAGAAAATCGACAAGGTACATTAATAATTCAGCCGATTAATAAAACATAATTTCAGACAAATTTCAACTTGGAAAATGTAAGGATTTTATACACATAAGTATAAGATGTTTTTATAAGCTTATGAACACGATAGATACCAAAGTCTTTGAATGCATAACGGATCCTTGTCAATTTGATCAACTTCCAAGTAGGGTTTCAGAATGTAAAAGAGGATTATCTTATAAACCACCAACCTTATTTTATTGGATTATTCTTAAATTAGTTACTTGTCTTTCCACAGCCTTTCTGACTATGAACGTGATATTTTTGTTGCAGGCAGCTGTGCATCAAATGAATTTAAGTGTAGTAATAATAAATGCATTTGGGGTGGACTAACATGTGATGGATATAATAATTGTGGTGATAATTCAGATGAAATATCAGGTTGTGGAACGACTAGTGTTGCAGTTATTGCAGGTTCTGTTGGTGCCGTTGTTTTTATCATCATTGTTCTAGTCATTATATTTGGTGCACGTAGAAGATACTATTATCATAGTCATGTACGTATTGCTTTTATTTCATCCCTCCTTTCTGACTACCGTGAAAGCACCACTAAATTGATTGCGTCAGCTATTGTTTGATTTGAAATTCGATAGGGCTTTTTCTCTCATTGTTCGAACGGTTCTAATGCAATTTGAAAAAAGTCTGTTAAAAACTGTAGCCTATGTCGCTAAATGTTTAGGGAAATGGGGGTCGGGGGGGGGGGGACTCCTGAAAATTGTAAATACATCTGTTAAAAACAGTAGCTTCGATTGCCGTCAGAAGGTTTTCGGCTAATTGGAATATTTAATTGGAATATTTCGGGAAGGAAAGGCCGTGAAATGCTGAATATCGATAGGGTTGGTCCTCTCAGAACACAATAATTTGATAATTCGTTGGAAAGAAAGCTCGCGCAACATTGATTATCGATAGCATTCGTCCTCTCATAACCCCAATACTTCAAACTATAAACCAAATCTATCACATTCACAAGTTTTTAAGGAAAGGACGGATAACTCAGGAACGGAAAGTCCTCCGATGCACATCATAATACAACTTATCAAAGATCTGTAGATCCTTAACATACAGTATATTGTAAGTTTCATTTAAATCAACAGTCCATGTATATCCATTTAATGCCTTGAAACTGTTGGCGTATAATGGCAAGTCTCTGGTCTGAATTTCATGAAATTCTGATTATTGTCCAGCGAACAGGAATGTTTTTTTAAAATCAAGTAAAAAAAAAATTGTTACTTCACTAACGTGATTTTCGGTACTAATACTCGCCAATTTTTTTTATACAAATTTTGAGTTCGAGAAGGTCAAGAACTCAAACTAAGAACATGATTATTCGCACAGCTAGACTGAGTAATCCACGTCGTTACTGTCCGATACTTGTCAATATATCTTTAAGATAGAAACATATATTTGAAGTTATCAAACTAATTTAAAGAAAGACACCAAAATACTAATTTAATGATTATCACTTTCTGCTCGTACTGAACATCCTCGGGCCATTTTTATTTTTAAAAGATTACGTAATTAATTATATATTTCGCTGATTCAGTAGTAAAATATCATTTTTTTATTTCATTTTTACAAGACTAAATATGTTCTCTTTTTCTTTGCAGGGTGGTCACTGTTAAGGAAACACTTATAATACAATGTAGATCATTTTTTATATTTTCACAATTTTGTTTTTATTTTCCGAAAACAAAATATACCCATTTGCATATATCCACTTTCACTATAAAAACATACATAATTATTTAAATAATAAATATATTTGAAATCTCCATATACTACAGTGTAGAAATATTATGCCCATACAGCAGATGTGTCTCAACAGCAGAAAGGTAAATCCTCCTTTTAACCCCGTCCCGAAGGTGTTCTGTATGGAGGGGGATCCTCGCCAAAACTCTCAATTTGTGAAAATACATTTGTCGATTTGTGAAAGTACATTTGTTAATTTATTGTCAAAATACAAAATACATTTGTCGATTTGTGAAAGAACATTTGTTAATTTGTCAAAATGCAAAATACATTTGTCGATTTGTGAAAATGCATTTGTTGATTTGTCGTACAACAAAAATACATTTTTTCATGTGTGAAAATACACCTGTCGAACCTACAAAGCACAAATTTTGAAATAACACAGCTTAACTTTATAGTTTCAACATTTGTATTTTCAAGATATGTAATTTCAAGATATGTAGTTTCAACATTTGTAGTTTAAACATTTGTAGTTTCAACATTTGTAGTTTCAACAGTTGTATTAACGACACTTGCATTATCGAGCCTTGCATTAGCAAGCCATGCATTAGCGAACTATGACCATATTTGGGTTGATGACGTTGATCGTTATGGAGGGGGATCCTTGCCAACGATGCTGCAAGGCCTGGATGCCGGCCAGGAAGAATATTTTTTATTTTTTATCCCCTCCCCCTAAAAAATTGTACATAGCTGAAATGGCGTCATCTTAACTAAGAAAATGAGGGCTGACAAGTTACTTTTGTACTAGGGTTATCCTTTCAGTGGTAGGTATTTGATAGCTGCCCTATAGCCAGTTTTGTCCATTTCTGTTGATTCCTGATGGGTTAATCACACACAAGATGGTCTGGTATGAAAACAATATTAACACTACAGGTGCAGTTCTTATGAAATGGGGGTTAACGTCCTACTCTTCTGCACCTGTGCATGATTGTACTTTCTTGGTGTCAAAAGTCTGCTTCAATCTCGCCTCACAATACCATTTTATGCATTTTGTCAGTTTGAACCATCATCTTTTATGGGTCATTTCGTTATCAGCGAGATGCACACTTTTATTTAAAATTAAATTGAACTGATACCTCGAATGTGTGAATATAAATTTTTCTCGAGCCTCGGGGTCGATATTATGGTGTCAGCTTGGCCCCCAGGGCCGAAACCAACTGTTATGGACAATTTCAAACTCAGTGAGATGTACTCTTCCATTTAAAATTGGTTTGACTGATACTTCGAATATATGAGTATAACCTATTTTTGACCCTTCGGCTCTGCGGTCCATATTTAGGGTGTCAATTTGGGCCGTCCAAGGGCCATAAGCGTCTGTTATGGGCAACTTCGTACCTAGTGAGATGTACTCTTTCATTTAGAGTTGGTTTTGACCGGTACCGCGAATTTATGGCCCCATCGTCTTAGGGCGCCAATTTGGGCCATTCCATGGGCCCAATCGTCTGTTATGGACAATTCCGTAATCAGCGGCATATACTCTTTCAATTAACATTAGTGTCTACTAATAACTCGAATGTATGAATATAACCCTTTTTTTTAAGCCGCCCAGGGAGGATGGGGGGTCATATTTGGGGTGTCAGTTTGGGCAGTCCCAAGGCCAAAATCGTCTGTTATGGGCAATTTCGTACTCAGTAGAGTGTATTCTTTCATTTAAGATTGGTTTTGACCGGTACCTCGAATGTATGAGTTTAACCCATTTTGGGGGTCATTATAGGGGTCACCAGGGTCACACCCATGGACTGGGCCCGACAGACGCCCACTTCTGTGCATCCCACGTTAGTATGTAGATGCCTATATATATGGTCAGATATTGGTACCTCGTTCGTCTAGGTTCGACCCTCTGGGCTCCTACTCTAGTGCCACCTAATGTTAATTGAAAGAGTATATGCCACTGAAAGGACTAACCCTAACACAAAAGTAACTTGTCAGCCCTCATTTTCTTAGTTAAGATGGCGGAGGGGATAAAAAATAAAAGAAATTCTTCCTGACCGGCATCCAGGCCTTGCAGCATCGTTGGCAAGGATCCCCCTCCATAATGATCAACGTCATCAACCCAAATATGGTCATAGTTCGCTAATGCATGGCTTGCTAATGCAAGGCTCGATAATGCAAGTGTCGTTAATACAACTGTAGAAACTACAAATGTTGAAACTACAAATGTTGAAATTACATATCTTGAAAATACAAATGTTGAAATTACATATGTGGAAACTATAAAGTTAAGCTGTGTTATTTCAAAATTTGTGCTTTGTAGGTTCCGCAGGTGTATTTTCACACATGAAAAAATGTATTTTTGTTGTATGACAAATCAACAAATGCATTTTCACAAATCGACAAATGTATTTTGCATTTTGACAAATTAACAAATGTACTTTCACAAATCGACAAATGTATTTTGTATTTTGACAAATTAACAAATGTACTTTCACAAATCGACAAATGTATTTTCACAAATTGAGAGTTTTGGCGAGGATCCCCCTCCATAGTATGGAGGGGTATTTTGTATTTTGACAAATTAACAAATGTACTTTCACAAATCGACAAATGTATTTTCACAAATTGAGAGTTTTGGCGAGGATCCCCCTCCATAGTTCTGTGGGGTTAATATCTGGACTCATTGGTGACCATAAGATAATGATAATGTTGTTCAATACCAAAAGGTCTTGTGCCGCCCTGGCAGCATGGGCTCTTGCATTATCCTGCTGCATTATCCATTGTTGCTGCCATCTAAAAATGGTACCAAATAGGGTTGAATGACTTACTTGATGTAAACCTTCGCAGTAACACCATTTCCGCGACCAAGGCCAATATTTTGGGAGACAACCAGGCCATGATGTTTGGTCCTTCCCATGGGTCATGGTCTAAAACATTTCTGTCATCATACTGCTGTCGTCGTCTACGCCACATCCCCACCCTGCCATCTGCCCTGGACACACAGACGACATTTATCCGTGAATAATACTCTCGGCCTACCGCAACCTCGCTTGTCATCAGTTTGGGTGAAATCGGTTCAGCAGACAGCGGATAGTGCTAATATGGACGTTAAAGTTTTCAGCAACCACCCGTGCGGTCTGTCCAGTCTGGATTCTGCCTATAGCCTGTCTAGCCACCCTTACAACATCGTGTCTTCGCCTGTTGCAGACTAATTTTATTCATCTAAAGGCAACAACACGTCAAATGTTAAATATTAGATATTAGAAGCCCATCTTTTTCCGGTAAGATCGCCACATCAATGTTGATATAAACTGACCAACAATTCGTGTTTTCAATGTTGAAGGCTTTTGGTAGGAGAGCCAGCTGACCGTTGTTCCTAAACTCGCCGACAAAATTGGCACTAGACCTAACGGACGGCCGATGATCAGAATGGGAATTCTTAAGTTGCACATCTCTGGAGCTGTACAGTGTACACCCCTCAAATCGCGGTAGAAGTCGATTAAATTCACATATTTGCGGACAAAGTTTATCTTTGATTCCTTTTTCAGCTCATAGGGTATGGTCCCAAGGTAAATAAAACACAACTTCAGTACGAATAATCCCCCGGGTTCCTATTTAGGAAATTAATAAACTGGAGATTATAGAAATATTGGGATTTTTTTTAATTTTTTAATATCAAATTTAAATAATATGAAAGTTTCCATTCGTATTTCACTCGAAAATAGGCGACAGGGTTCAGATGTGAAAGTTCCATATCGCCAACCACTGAAAGTTTTTTTTTTTTTTTCTGCGAAATAGAAGTTCCGTACACCATCAGTCAAAATGGCCGACAAACAAAATGAGAGGTTCATTTGAAACGAAGAACAATATATTATCTTATAAAATATAAATAATGAGGAAAATTACATATCTCGATCGAACCCATTTCCCTTTTCATGGTACTGAAAATTCAATAATTTTGAAAATGAATTTCCGCCCGAAGCTCCTCTCAACCCATATATTCGAACCCAGTCGAAAATCAAGTGTCCACTACCGAACTATCGCGGTCCCTGAATGACAATAAATGATTTAAAACAAACGAACATGTTTATTCAACTCTGTCAGTATATGCTTTTTTTTATAATTATAAAACATAAATCATCAATCGATACAAGATGTATCTGGATTTTACACAAAGTTAATAAACCTTTGAGTCATATAAAAATCACTTGATGAAACCGTGTATCCGAATTTTGAATACAAAGGAACTTTATCCTCATCAGTCTCCAACGAGGCTTCATAACACCCAAGTTCAGCAGCCAGTAAGGTCAAAGTTTCCACTAATCTGAAATTAAGAATTTTCTGCAAGCTATACTATATTATTAATACTCGGCTTCGTTTATTTTCGTTTCAATTTAATTTCTCATATATAAAACCGACCAAACACCGGTCAAGTAATCTATGATGTTCCTTAAGTTTGCGAGTTTTACAACATCTAACAGTTGCTTCAATGCTCAGCAATTCCCGAACTTCGCGCCCATTGTTTTTACTCTGACTAATTAACAATCAGAGTTCGTGGCACATAACACACTATAAAAACAAACAGTGTTTTTTAAATTGAGAAACTCGTGGAAAACCAGCAACCTTGACATTGATCGATCTTGGAACATTGCTACTCGATTGCCACATGTAGGCATTTTAGCTAAAAGCACGAGACTTGGTATTCACGACGACCGATGAATCTGATAGGTTCCCTAGCTGGGCTTGTGCCAATTGAACTTTGTGGCGAAATATGCAGGGTATTACGTGAAGGGCTTGGTAAGATTTGTGTAGTTCAGGCGAGATCTATAGACTAGATGCTTGTTTGCAAGGAGACTAAACGTCATATACTGTGGGTAAAATCTAGGGTTCGTTGACTGATAAAATATAGCAATCTTCTCGTTTCAAGTATTGTTTTATAGTGTTGAGGCGTGGTTGATTCAAGTGAGGCCCCGCAAATCTGGATTCGTTTTCTAAATCTTATTTACCGAATCTCGAATTTATCATGACATTTAAATGGTACATAATTTTGACTTTTGTGTGTGCCTTGAACTTACATTTTGGCAAATTGTCGACCTCTGTAAGGTTTACTAACCACGACATCTTCTATTCTTCCCCTCTGTAAAATATTAAGACCAAGGATAGAATAATATCACACTCAAAATAATCTACCTACTGAAACGAAGGAATCAGCGGAAAATCCCGAGAAACTTCCTGGGCTAAAATAGGGAGGGAGCGAGCGCGAGACCGGCTGCTTAGTGAGCCAGTGTCTTACTCACTGAGTCACCGTGCCGATAAACTTGGGGCGACTTTATTTTAAAAGGCATGACGAAGATGGGCTGCGATAAATTCATGGTCGGTTTACAGGCCCACTACCAAACTGATCCCGCAGTGAATATTCGCTTGGCCGCTACAATCACTGATAAGCATGACATCGACGAGGCTTATTTAGTACGGCATATTAACTTTTTTACTCCGATAAATTAAATTCTCAAACATTTTTTTGAGGTAACAGAAAAATAAATAAAGACGTTTGAAGTAACTGAAGTTAAAAAATATTTCCTATTAAGTGTAAATGGGTATTAAAATGAGTAAAATGCGTCATTTTGCCCGAAGCAGTTAGGTGTTAAGTAAACATTGCACGAGCCGTTGAGCCAATGAGTGCAGTCAACGCACGTGCTGTGGACACTATCTGTTACAGAGTTAATTCTCTGTGAAACAGATTGGCCCACTACCTACGAGTACGAAGAAATACAGCTAGCCATCATTTCGTTTTTCGAGTGACAGTTTCGTACGGGTTCATGTCAAGCTATACTTGATTTCTATTTAGAATTTACTGTGTTAGCAGGCGCGGATCCAGGGGGGGGGGGGGGAGTTGGGGGGTCCCCCCCCCCTGCTCAGCTACATAAAAAAAATAATGCCTTGCATCAATGAAATTACATCACAAAGTGATCCTACATCAGTATAAAAATGATTTCTCTGTTTAAAAAGCTCAATTTGTATGTATGCCTATGAAATTTAGAGACGATGATGGCAGATTTCCGTAACAGAAACCTGGCAAACCCCCTCCTGCAAAAATTCCTGGATCCGCACCTGGTTAGCGTGTGGAATCCGAATTCTCATCCGAACCACTTGTTTTTCGGCTAATAAATATTGTATGTATTTTGACTTACCGCAGTTCCCCCAAAGAGAAACTTGAGTTCATTTACTAATGTTGCAGTGGCAACTGTTTTATTAGTATTTACATCTTCTATAACTGTAACGAAGTGAATATCACCGGCCGATTTCATCTTTATAAATCTCTCTGTGGGAAATGAATACACAGTTATGATTTATAACAATATAAGAGATGTCGCTTTATAAGTTGATTAGTGTTCTTTTATACGCTTCCTTAAAATAAGTTTACAAATTATATTAAATCATCGTGAATAATTAGTTCAACCTGATCTTGAACGTAGCCTAGAATATCTAGTGTTTAATTTATCTCTTTGCTTTTGTGAGGGAACGCCAATTACTTTCATCATAGCTGCACAGTACATTTTTTTTTTTTTTTTTTTTTTTTGGGGGGGGGGGGGGTAAACCATTAACGCTGAACGGCAGTTTAAAGCACAATGTCCCCATAAACTTTTAATTTAAATGAAATAAAATTGGGTTACCGTCCTACTTATCTGAACGAATAATAGAGCTACAGGTGCGGATCCAGGATTTTTTGCAGGGGGGGGGTCTAGGTTTGATAATTACTTAACTAATTGCGCTCAACCGATAATTTGGTAAATTAGATTCAATTCGGTTCATTCTGACGTATTTCCGGAAGGTAAATTCCAAAATAACAGGTCTAAATCGCCAATAAAATCGCATAAAAAAATTTCCAAGCCTGAACAGGGGGGGTCCGGACCCCCTGGACCCCCCTCTGGATCCGCGCATGAGCTAATTAAGACGGGAATGTGCCACGTACTGTACTGCACTGCACAGCTAATACGCGAATACCTCAGTGTTCAACGAGGGAATGACCAGACAGCGGCGTTGCGTCAGACTCTTATATAGAATTCCCCATGTCCAGGGTTCTTTTACATGCACACCAATGTATACACGGGACCTCGGTTTTCGTCCCAACAGAACGACTAGATATAGATAGTCAAACACCAAAACCCTGAGGTACATTCTAGGCCAAAATCGTGAGCAAACCCGAGACCTACAGGTTAACTAGCCAGTGTCTTATTCCATGAGTCACCACGGCCCCTCTTTTAATTTCAACGTGGAGATGAAATAAAATAAAGCAGGAATGGGTCGTATATTCTACAAAATATTCAAAAGTATCCAATTACCTGTAAATTGTTGTTTTGAAATTTTAGGACCGGGAACATGTTCATCTAATAATTCCATATAACCTGTTAATAGAAATATTTGACCAAATTTCAGTTTATATCAATGGATAATGTTGAAATGAGAACATACGACTACCGTGGCTGCTTGTGACTGTTCGTGGGGTCACCATTCGCTTCGTTTCCACCGGAAAGACGAAGGTCATGTGTAAAATGGCTTTAATTTACGTCCGCTTCGACATATATAAATACCCCTATCATAATCTCAAGATAATAATTACCTCTTCAAGTTAATATATAATTAATCGCCCTATTATAATTTTCAAAATATTATCATAATCTTCAACCAGTTGTCTTCAACATATTATATAATTACCCCCATAATATTTACCATATTATAATATATTTACCCCTATCATAATCTTCAACATAATATTATACAATTAGAACAGCTGTCTAGTCGTTCGGATGGGACAAAAACGGTCCTGCGCACACATTGGCATGCACTTAACAGATCCATTGGCCGATACAATTTGATATAAGAGTAAGCTGTGGCGCCACTATTCTGGCAATTCCCATGCGTATGCGTATGCCCGTCTTGATTAGCCCAGAACTGTAGGACGTTAAACCCCATTTTATTTATATATTTACCCCGATCATAATCTCCAAGACATAAAGGTCTCATAACCACATCTTTGCAAATATTTGATGGAGTGATCGGTGGATTAAACGATGCTTTATGTTTGGTGAAGTCAACCTTATCAAGAAAAGATGGATCATATATTGGGTCATCACCTCGCTGGCACTGAAAAAAAGATAGACGATAATATTATCTCCACATATAAACAGGAACAGTCTCAGACACATGGTATTAAGTACCACCGGTTAAATGTGTACAAGATTCCCAGATTCCTATTCTACATTTTTAAACTGATTCTCGTCACTCAAAAACGAATCGTATTCTTGACCAGTAATTTTATGTTAAAAATATGAGCCTTGTTAACCAAGACTATGAAAAGTATATTTCGTTCAGTTATTTCCCGGACCCGATTTTTTGTCAGGTTTTATCAGAGCGAGCAACTAACCACAAGCAGAGCCTAATACAAGGCTCTGACCACAAGGCTTTACGATTAAATAAAAGTAAATTTCACAGGCTCGCGGTATCGGGAAGTTGCGAGCATGAGTTTTAAAAAATCGACAAAGGACGAAACTACATGAGGTGACTCTGAACCGAGAAACGTTACAACAAAATAAAATTTAAAAAGCCGATAGTCAAACGAAAGCCGAGTGTTCGTCAAACAATGCTAAAAACATGTTTACTAAATATTATTAAAGAGGAGATATGTGAACTTACACCAGAAACAAAGCAAACAAAAATGAAAATTTACTATGTCACTGGGGCTGGGGGGGGGGGGGGCACGGCCTGATAAATAGACTATCAGAAGCAATCAATCAATAAGAATTGCTAATGGTATTTATCCCATGCGTTTAATTGATGACTATGTGGAGGGTGGTAAGTCCGGTGAGTCCCAAAGCTACCAGGCCCGTATAACATCATTTTCGGGCGGTTGTCTGCGATAACAATACCGTGGAAACAGACGTTTAACACCAGCGAGTCAGTTACAACCCCTACCCATTTTAAAAAAATAAACTTACCACTATATTATTATGGGATACACTCATCGTAAATTTATCAGTTCACACAAGCCTATCTGGGTTATCAGGGTTGTTGTTTGATAGCAGAGAAGCGTGTGTCGGCGCTATAATATATTGCACTTTCCTACATTTTGCATTGCCAATGAATTGTCTTAGTGACCTGCAATTGGCAGGAGATGTTCAGGATGTCAATTTAGTCCACACACCAAACTGGTCCTGTCAATGACGAACTTTCGCAAACGTTTTGGTTTTGTTCTATACCGCGTTATTGTCCGTTCGCACCGTAGAATAAATTCTCAGGCGGGGGGGGGGGGATTGGTAGCCTTGACCTCCAACCAAATTTCAGCCCAATCGATCCATAACTTTTCATTTTACTGGCCTTTTGTATCTACGGAGAGATAATTTCATGCGATAAACGCCATTTTGTTTGTTTAATATTTAGACTCGAATAACAAGACACTGAGACGGATTCCGACACGCGGCGCTTTCTGCTTAACGCTTTGTTGCATCACTCTCTGATACAATCTGTTTCATGCGACAGGCGTCTTTTATCTCTGTCCAAGATAGTTCTAGGGTGACGTCACATCATAATGTTTACCAACAAAGCAAGTTTAAAAGCACAATATTTGAAGAATCCTTAATCAATCATAAACGGTGTTCAGTTCAACAGGAAAATAATCCAAAAGTTTTGAAAGCAATCAAACTAAAAAAAAACACGTCAAATTGATGGCCACACGTGCATTGTTTACATCGAACGTAGTAATATGAACTGGTACGTACAGAATTATATTGTTTTACCATTTTACGCTTCTGCGTACTATTTTTTGTACCTATTTATGCTGAATGTGGAGTAAAAAAGTTAATATTTCTGACTCATTAAGACTCGTCGATGTCATGCTTAGCAGTGACTGTAGCGTCCAAGCGAATATTCACTCTGGATCAGTGTGTCTTTTGATGATGACAAGGTATGTTGCTGTATACGGATTGGTGATGTCGCCGTTGTTCCTCAGTTCCTCAGTCAATACTAGGGCATTTCAGATACTCGATGAACATATCCCATAAATTAATATAGGAGAATACTACCAGTGAAGATTGGAATAACCAGACACAACTGATTAGAAATTACAGTAAAAACGGAAACAATGCAGTCTAAATCAGTTTATTATATACATTCATTTTACATTATTAACATGTGTGGCGAATAGCGATTTAGCTCCTTTAAGCGTTGCATGGGTGTCAATTGTTTGAGAACCAGACTCGATAGTAAAACGCTTGCAAATATATTCTTGGTTCATAAACATGCCTGCAAATATTCGCCCGAGCTTGTATCTCGTTTATGTCAAAATATTTATGACAATATTATGTGAAAATTGATGTACATTAATGTAATATTAACATAAGAAGGTTCAACGCTGAAAACAAGAACTACTTTGGGATCTGTTAAAATTGAAACCCTCGATACATGACTATCCGTCAGTGCGCAGTAATGATGTTTATGTTATTTTGCTTTCTGACGCTGCGATCTATCTGTAAGTCCTTGTCCAACTTTATTTGTCGATTTCGTGTACATTTTTTATGTGTGCTTTTGTTGGTATACGGAATTTAATGATGGGAAATGTTATATATCACAGGAAATTGTCTTATAAGTCGTCGAACTATTTGCTGATCCTGCTTCCTGAAAACTATTACTAGTTCCCATCAATTCTAGACCACATTATTAACAGAAATAATCTAACAAAACAAAGAGAATTAAATTTTCTATATAGGAAATGCAGGGGGCTGCACCACACTTAATTTACACACAAACAAATATATGGACAAGACACAGTATTAAAAATCGCAAACATGAGAACAATTCAAATTAAGTGAATGGATCCAGGTTTAGTACATTCATGAATGTCAGAAAGAGTCAGTGGTCCAACACGACGTATAGTCATTAACTCATAATATCCAGTCTCCTTACTGACAAAGCACGGTCTATTTCTTTATAAATATTTTTTCCAAGCCCAGACATGGCGCCTCATATATCACAGAAGCTATAAAACTAACAGCATACGTCACTGCTACCACTCCAATATAACCATTTATCTGTAAAGATAACAACAAGAATGAATTAATCAGAAGAATATCCTTTACAAAGTTGTTGCCCCTTATCAGTGTTGCAAGACGAAAGACGGACCTGACGAAATTCCCAGGCCCGTGTTGCATCCCTTCTTTGGCCACGAAGGTTCATCGGGATTTTCCGGCGTGGTTCCCCCCTGACAATGGTGCAAGAAAGAGGGTCCGGCAAAGGAGAGAGAGAGAGAAATGGGGTTTAACGTCCACTCAACTCAAACTAGGTTATTTCGGGACCAACACATGGTTTAATTTTATTTCACCCGGCAAAGGAAACCCTACAGCCGTTTTGATGGTCTGAAACGCGAGGTCTCGTGTACACATTGGCGTGCACGTATATGATATATTAGCCGTAGGAATTCTATACAAGAGTAGGCAGCAGTGCCGCTGTCCTGGCAAAATTGCCCCAATAGCACACTATATGTTGTATATACGTCTTCAATAGACCAGTAGGAGCAGAACAGTTCATTTCGTTAGTGGATTTGGGTATTTTAATAAAAGTACACACCCACTGCTTCGTGCACAATACTTGTCATCAGTTCAGTTGGAATTTCATGTTATAAATTCACTTCTCACATTTGACATATTATCTATTCTTTAAAGGGTTTCCTTCTCGGGAGGAACAGCATGGGAATGAAAATCACACAGGTTACTGCATCAGGGTGGTTAATTGGTGAGTTCGGGTGAACTGACCCACCAAATAATGCAGTAGTACCATTGATTTCGATGAGTATACTCACAATATAATACATATCAGCATAAGGTAAAGATCTAATACTTCCTATTTCACTAGTTACTATTATCAGATGAACTAAATAAGCCGCGTATGTTAATCTAGATAATGGTATCCAAGCATTCCACGATAAAATAGTGTTGACGAAACCTAGAAATTAAAAAATAAATAATCTAATTAAAAATGAAAAACACCCATCATTTTTAACAAGAAAATAATTGTTATTAAATTTATACATCATGTTCAAAATGAAGCCAAATAATCGAAAATACAAACATTGACCTGTACATGAAGGCTCAAATTATCGAGTTTCAGTTCTATGTAAAAACATGCTATGTGTATTTAATGATCAACACCAAATAAGGACATTCCTATCCCCTGGTTATTGAAAATTTACGAGTCGTTACAACCTCAATATAGATATACCAGGAGGGGATATACGTCTGTAGCAAATGTACGAATGGGTCCAGGGGATTTTAATAATCACATCTTCTATGTTTTAAAGGGTAATAGTATATGACATTTTAAGGGATCCACCCTCTAGACCATTTGTATTCTGTCAGAGAATTCTTGTAAATTCTATTGTACGTAAAGATATAGAATAGTTCAATCAAGCTCCATTACCTCCATACCCATTCACACAAAGAAGGATCATCCATGACAAGGCCAGGGCAAAGGCTGGTCGGTAAAGCGTCTCTTGGGCTATAAATGTGTCTTCAGACCAAGCATGACCATTCTTTCTATAACAATCATATGTGATGTATGTTGCTAAAAGACCCAGAGCAGCTGCTACGACAGACCCACTGAATACAAATAGCTGAAACAAAATACCAACATTTTAATTAATTTTAATTTGCATGCATAACAAGAGGTCTGTGAGAATAAGGAACTATATGTAGTCATGGAATACAGGGATTTCAGATTTAAAACGTACGAGCATACTACTATGTCGCCATCCAGAGAGAGAGAGAGAGAGAGAGAGAGAGAGAGAGAGAGAGTTTATCGTCCACTCGACACAAACTATGTCATTTTGGGACTAAGATATGATTCAGTTTTATTTCAATATTTTTTGCTTGCAGGTAGGGTTTTTTTAGCAGTGGGGGAAACACCAGAGGACCTGGAGAGAACCCACTAGGTTGGACGAGCGACCCTACTCCTTGTCACGTTCAATATAGAAATAGAAACAGCGCCACTTGATTCAATGACAGACCTTGTGACTTCACTGTAACCACTAGAAGATCAAGCCCCTCTCCTAACCAAGAAGAAAGAGAACAGGGAGAGTAGCGCGTGCGACCCCGTTCCCGGACCTTCAAAGACTAACCTACTTAGGATACAATTACTATTAGGATACTAATAAAAAAACGTTAGTGTTTGGGATATTCGGGTGACGAATTGATCATCTGATCGATTTTGAGCTTTTTCACAATAGATTGTTATAAATAACAATATTGTTTATATTCAATGTGCATGTATATTTAACACATTTCTGGAACCCCAAAAGGATACTTCATCTCGGTTAATATACAATAACAAAGAGTTTCTTGTTTTAGTCTACGCTCCATGTTTTTTGGGGGTTTTTTTTAAAAAAAAAATTACCTTCGATAGCTTTTTTCCCTTTTTCTTGTGAATGAGGTAGCCAAGAGCTAAACCAATAGCATAAACACCGACCCGTGTGTAAGGTTTAACATAAACTATATTAAAGTAATCGGCATTAAAAGACATCCCTGATCCAGTCCGCCTATTGATAAAGAAAATAACATGGGAAATTACGTTTGTCACAGGGAACAATTTCTTTATGGTTCCCATCTTAAATACATGGGGAAAATATATTAATTAAAAAAAAATATCTTTAAGTGAAGGTTCTGGTAATCCATGAATGTATAAAGTTGCCTGCATTATAGTACACTTGTAAGTCTGTAAGTTGATAAATATGGGTAATACCCACGCTCACAAATCAATGACAGGTACAAAAGTTAACGCTATGTAATAATTAACTAAATTTGATCATTGTGGGTTTAATGGGCAATTTGAATATATTACAATTACATTTTTTTCTGTTTTATTCAAGTTTGATTTTCATTTTGAGTGAAGTACTGTATCTATCAGTATAGGACCGAACTATGCAAGGCAGTGGATTCTTACGGCCATTATCCATCAGATCCATGTGTTGTTTCCTCTTTGCAATGTCTGTGTAGTTCGTGTCATCTCCGCATGTTTGTCATATCGGCCTTTTTTGCGTGTAGTGTGGTCATTATAAATATTTTCATATCTAATTATTCCAAAATCCAGGAGAATTAATGATAATATTCGTACTATAAAATGCGCTTGTCAACAGTCCATCATGCTTACATATATCAACTCTACATATTATGTTTAATCGATAATAATGTTTTTCTTACTGAAATATTCCCTTGAAATGAATATCCCACGCTGTATAACCAGTTGTTATATATTGGATTGCTAGTAAAACTGCTAATACTACAAAACCAACCACACGATGACTGTAAATAAACATATTTGTTTGGATTGATACTAAGGCAAAACAAAAACTTATCATGACAGGCAGAAATTTAATTTAAATCCTCTCAATTATATTTAAATATGCAGTTTATTTTGGATAAATTGAAATATTGTTCATTAAGTTTAATAACCAAATTAAAGCTAACTACAAAACACATATGATCCTAATAGTTAAAATTACATCTGCCAGAGAAGGGATTTTGACTATAGATTTTAATATATTGTCAATATTATAAATGTATAAATATTAAACTAACCCTAATGCTAACGGTATTAATGCTAATGGACCGATGATGTAAAACTGCATATCATTTGCTAGGTACCATGACCATCTCATACACTATAAAATAATCCAATGTTACTGTTATGTTAAAACCCAAAATAGAACATTTTCGGATTAAGATTAGCTCCGTGTACGTCTGGTTTATTCCATCCCCATAACGAATCGCTGATCTTTTATATATATATATATATATATATATATATATATATTAAGTTTAGTGTGGAATACTATTGACAATTTGGCGATGACATCCGTATCTCCGTCTTATCTGTTAACCCAGACCTTAGTTCTTGGTCAATAAAAAAGTACAGACAGATATACTATGTGCATACTATTTTCCACTTGTCGCAAATTGTATAATTTACCCGGCGATGGTTACTAATGGGGAAGCCGGGCTGGAAGTTGTATAATCTTAGTGGCTGCTTGTAGAAAAGTCGTATCGAAAATTGTATATTGCCCGTGGTAGTGTAGGGGAGTCGTAATGAAAATTGTGTGATGCCCAATCGTATTAAAAATGCTGTATTTCCAGAAGCAGGTTATTGCAGATGTGGTATGAAAATTGTGTAATACAACTAGTTACTGTAGTGAAAACGAACAAAAAATTGTACGATATCAATGACAACTCTTGTTGTGTGTGTGTGGGGGGGGGGCGTCGAAATAGACCTCTACGGAAATCGAGCGGGAAATTGTATAAAGCCAATAATGGTACATTTGCTGTGTTGGTACCAAATAGTTTACTGATAAAGATAGATATCTTTTTTACCCACCATTGCGTTTCGCTCAGATTTATATAAATTATTTATATACAAAAGATTAGTCCACCAATTGTCTTTACAGTTTTGTGCATCTTCATCAGCGGAACCTGGTACCATAGGACCATCTATTAAATATTTGGCAAGATGTGCATAGAACAGAAGCACAAAGGCGTATAATGGCGTTAACCTAAATATAAAAATGAAGAGCTTATAAATCTAATATTAATGCTTCGGCCTATAACGTCTATGATTACTCGGAGTACTGTTAACAGCAATCTCTCGTATTATATCATGTCCAGAAGAACTCAACTGTCACGAAGTTCATGTGGCAATTCGATTATATGGCTTTTAATAACTTCGCTGGCGCAACCATATACAGGGAATAGGTAATAAATAAACAAAAATCGACCAGTTATTGTCTTAATACAGATAAATTATATCTAAGATACCTACCTCCAATATCGGTGAAAATAATATAAACCCATCTGTTTCCCTGATACCTTGCCACCCATTCTACTGCAATCTCGGAGGAAAAGGTAAGCCACCAACAACCCGCTATAAGTTAAGAATAAAACAAGTTTACTATGTAACGTATCGGGTTGTATTGCAAAACAGTGCTAAAGCCTCATTTCGATTAAACCGGTATGTAGCCATTAAGCTTAAGTATATACGAGGGATATAGTTAGAAACAAACAATAATAAGCGCCAAACTGTTTGCTCTTTTTACGAATCTGGGTAGACCAGTGATTCTAAACCCTTTTTTTTGTTGCCAACGGCACACCTTGGAACACCTGAAAAAATAGCGGCACACCTGACTAAACAAATATATACGAAAAATATTTGCATTTTTGCAAAATAAAAATATGACAAATCATAGATGACACACAACTGTAGACACAGAAAAAATCAGCTATGAACATATTTTATTACAGTGTTTTGAATTTCATCAGTCAAACAGCTGGCTTCTTTAGTGAGAAATTTCGCGGCACACTTAGGAAGATCTCGCCGCGGCACACTACTTGAGAATCACTGGGGTAAACTGAGAATGGTAAACTAATCAGCAGTAGATATTTGCGTGGCCGCTACTATCAATGAAAGGGGTGTTAGCTCACAATATTACCTTTTTTTTTTTGTTCCGCGAATTAAATCTAAATTATCTTGCACGCGCAGAGTAAAAAGAAGGCTTCCGCATTAGCCAAATAGGTCAGTGCATAATGCCCCGAAACTGTATTTCTTTTTTAAGGGCATGCTGTCATGGTTGCGCCGATACAGACTTGTTGATTTTGGGTACCGCTGTTCATTTCAACCGAAATGAGGGAATCAAGTGCTGCATCGATTCAATCTCGAAACCAGAAAAATTTTTGAAGAAATTTCTCTGGTGAATCGGGGTAGCCATTTTCCCGGAAAATGACATGTAATTCCTACGCGCGAAATTTCTCGTTTATTTGCGTCATACGCTCCTGGTTTTAAGTGCCTGGATGCCCGAATCACTTAAAAATATACCCACGCGTAGAAAAATAGATCTTTACAAAAACTCGAATTTGTTCGTTTAGGATCCAATTTTTATGTAAGCGGGTTGACTTTGACTCAAGAATCATTTTACAACAAACGAAACGACGATCCGACCTCTAGTTTTCGAGAAATCGACC
Organism: Patella caerulea; assembly: GCA_036850965.1. Taxonomy (NCBI): domain Eukaryota; kingdom Metazoa; phylum Mollusca; class Gastropoda; family Patellidae; genus Patella; species Patella caerulea. Next base: position 49,712,289 of record JAZGQO010000007.1, on the reverse strand, counting down.
CAAAAAGATTGACCAATCAGAGGTCAGAATGGGCGGGGCTTAGGTTCGAAAAAAAATTGGAAAAAATGGATGGTCTAATGTGCCAGAGGCCTTCGGCTCCGCGGCTGCCTCTGGGAACGAGATTGGCATCGATTGTTTGAACCAAACGAAGTGACGAAGTGTCAAGACATGGCACAATTCTGTGCAGAAAAATAGCTGTTCAAATGGCATACATGATGGCGTATAATTTTAAATTAGCACAGATAAGTTCTAGCTGACTTATTATAAAATAGAAACAATACATCTGGAAGTTACCTTAGGACAAAGAAAGTATCAACAGAAAGGGTTCCATTTATGATGAATTGAAAACCAAATGTTTGCATCCTACTCACATACTCTTTCTTATTCTCTAAAATAAAAAAAAATGTCCTTATTTGTACTAGCATCGTTTGTAGATTTTAGAAACACAAGACGAAACTATTCTATACGGATAACTTGTTTTTGTGTAATATATGTGTGTGTAGTATGGCTGTATATCACCAAACCATTACGTAACATAACCATCATTTTTGTGCAATAGATGTGTTTAATGTGGACGTATATCACCAAAGTATTGCGTAACATAATTGCCAGTTTCCTGCCATAGGTGTGTGTAATAGGCTGCATATCACCACAATATTACATAACATAACCGCCATTTTATTACCAGAATATTACGTAACATAACCGCCATTTTATTTATGTATGCACTATTTCGTATTGCAATAAGGGACATTGTCGTAGTAAGAATAATTAAGTAGATAACTCACCCGCCACACCACCCAGTAATTCTAAAAAATGGCTTAATATAACCCAACACATACTTAAAACCCGAATACCATGTAAACATGTTAAAGTCCCGGACGGTGCCGAACAATCCAGAATTCTCTTGCCATTGCGATAAATTGAAAAAGTTAGTAGCATTTGCACACATAAACCATTTTCTGAAAAAGAAAAACAACAACATTACTTTCACATACTGAACAAGCAGAAATTAGGAGAAATTTAAACATAAATTAGCTCTTGCATTTTGATTTTGCGTATTTGTTGTTGTGAACTAAGTAAAATATTCCGCCTTCTGCTTAAAGTATATGAATAAGTGCGAAATAAAAAATTCTTATTGTGTTCTGTAGTGATTTTTAAGATGCATTATCGAAGATTTAGATAAAGAGCTTTAAAAGGTCGATATATGAATATATACATTGAATATTTCAGTCTTATTACTTTATTCTGAGCGAAGTTGTGAGTGTTTGAAATTATGACAAAATATAGCATAGTCTTGATTGTCACATACCATTGTTACGATAATAAACAAACTCTCGATTATCCATTTTTAATTTTGTTAAATAGCACGTGTGTTCTAATCAATTTGATATCTCGAACATCCGATAGGACAGGGATTTGGTTATGAGCTTGTCATGTGAATTAATGTCTTAGTAAGAATTTCTATAACCACTGAAGCCATAAAAGATCTGAAATATGCAGAATAAGTTCTTGTATAATGCATCATTAGCAATTAATAACTTACTCTTAGCTCTAGGTTGTGGCGGTGTATCTTTTGATGGTCCGACTACTTTTGTCTCTTGTACACCTTTGTCGCTGCTTATGATATCTGCAGAAATAATGACTGTAGTGTCAGGATTCGCTTTTCCGTTGCTTTCTACTTCTATTTTAAGGCAGCCGTCATTACCGCCGTTTGCAATAACCGTTGTATTTAAGTGACTTGTTTTATTATCACTGGGAATTTTTTCAGCATCTTTGTCCTTTAAGACAATATCTTTATTTCCATTTTGTAATATATCTGGGTTGTTGGTAATCTTTTTGTTTTTCAATCGAAGGGCGTACCTCTCTTGACCCAAGTCGAATGTTGTCCCGACCAAACATAACAAGCCAAATACACTCAAAACAACACTGAAACGGTTAAATTGAAAAAAATTTCTACATGTTTAATATCTGGTTTTTAGGTTATACATGTAATTCCACGTATGATTTTGATCGCTCTTTGCAAATATTGGTCAGGGCGATCACATGACGACGCACAGATCAAAATTACAACGGATTGTAGATAGGCTTTCCGGAATGGAAATGAAATGAAATGAAATAGGGTTTAACGTCCTACTGTTCTGCTCCTAAACTGAGCTAATAAAGACGGACATACGCCATACAGTGTGCTTTGAGGGAAATTTTAACCGGGCAGATACGGCCTACTCTTCGAATTCCAACTTCCAAGGGATCTTTTACGTGCATGCCAATGTGTACACGGGACCTCGCTTTTTCATCCCATCCGAACGACTAACATTTCCGGAATGGATCATTGGTCAAAGAATCATTGGAGCATTGATTTATTTCCATGAAAGTTCGAATACTGAAATAAACCTACATTGAAACAATGGCTCCTGTGTCCGCTTCCATAGATAATGGTTCCACAAATTGTACCGAAGATATGGCAAGACCAAGTCTCCCTAATTCCGCTGAAAAGAAAATAATATTCTTACAGAAATTGTAGTATAAAAAACTAAACGAAATATACACGTAGATCTTTAGTTTAATCAGACGGAGTACCATTAAGGCCAATGTTGTTTCCTACAATCTGTGTTGATGTTTTAATTTCCGACTTACACGTAGAAAAGAATAGGAATTAATCATTACTATTTTGTTACTACTGTAACTTACATGCATTTAAAACAGCTGTTAGGTTTTCCTTGGCACAAGATTTGGGAACACACAAATCCCACCTCAGATGAGATAATGCCTAAATAAAAGACAAATCGTTATTATATTACTATACAAATGCGTTGTGTAAGTATCTATTCATGCATGTATGTATATTGATTACTGTGTTTGAGATAATGCGTGTATGATCTAAGGGCATTTTTTAAGAACCCAAATCTCTTCTTCTTAATTGTGTCGATCTCTTCTCCAGAATCAACCGTCCGTAACCAGAATCCGTTGTTCATGATCTCAAATTGACGAAGCTCGCTGGCAATCATGTGGTTGTGTTAGACGTGGTCGAACTTGTTCTGGTGAAATGTTCAGTTGTCTGACGAAGAGATTACTAGAAATTACTAATTGTATTTTTATAGCGCAATCCAAACAATGTAATTAAAATTAGATTAGTTTCGTCTTGTTTATTTAATTTTTTTTCTTTCTGATTCTTACACTACATTGCAATCTAATAACCTACTTTCTACCACGTCGTGGTCCGTCAGTGATACGTCAATGTGTATCACACAGTCATTCTAGAACCATGTTAATAGGGATTTACACCCGCTTCCACCCGATGAAATATTGCAGAAGTAAATCTCAAGCTATCCATATCAACACTGATACGCTTGTGTTATATATTTCTCTTAATTCACCAATGGGGTTGGATGGCAAATTTGTTAGCATGTGCGCGCTGTATCGTAAGGTCTGTTATTGTGTCAACTGGCGTGGTTACTATTTCCCGGTTGTGTGTGGCAAGGAGTAGGGTTACCTATCCAGCCTCGTGGGTTTTCTCCGGGTCCTCCGGTTTCCTCCCACTGCGCAAACGAATTATTGAAATAAAATTGAACCATGTGTTACCCCCCCCCCTCTCTCTCCCCCTCTTCCCCTCCCTCTTAATTCACACACTGATTGATTCACAAGTTAATTCACACACTGATTGATTCATAAGTTCACATGATCTAAACACCATCTTCAAACTAATGAAAGATGTCAGCGCAGGTTGAAATAAATTATAAAAACATAACCAAACGTAACTGTAATTCAAACTACTTACTTTCATCGAACTTAGATTCGGTAGCTTTATGGATATTTTGGCATAGGAACCTCGAATCTCGTGGCCATTGTTACCCACCATCACATGATTGATTTCCATACATTTGTCATAGTTACCAAGAAATATCACCGTTCCTTGTAAAATGTTCTTCTGTAATTTTCCCGATGAGTCGAACACTATGTTTATATAAATCAATGAACGTATTTCAGATTATATTTAATTGTAAAAGACATAAATTTACTTTTTATTATGACGGGGGGAGGGGGGTATCACAAGGCCCAGTTTGTGTCGAGTGGACGTTAAACCCATCTCTCTCTCTCTCTCTCTCTCTCTCTCTCTCTCTCTCTCTCTCTCTTATGTTTTTTCAGAGATGTTATTTATTTTGCAAAATGGATCACAATCAAACATTATAAGGAATAATTGTCTTTTACGTTAAAGATAACAGTTTTTAATATGACTGGCTGAGCTATGCAAATTGCGTTCAATGTGATTATGTATGCACAATAAGGACATATAGAGGAACTAATATAACTTACTTGGGGACATGGCATTTTGGGCGTGGAATACCACACCCACTATCAGATACCCATCAGAGTTACATTCTGGTGATACCAGATATGCATGTATTGATACCATATAAGAGAAAATTGGTACACTTTTCACACCTTGTCTAATTATTATCATTATTAAAACATTATCAAACCCATACTTACTCTCCAAAGCCCACATTTCAAAATTCTGTAAACCGGTAAGCACAGATCTCGAGTCTTGAGAACACGTGGAATTTCCTGGAATCTGGTCTTTCATTAATTTGAATACCAAAGAAGGAAGGTGGTTAATAGTCCCTTCTAGTATTGTCAAAATTCTAGTCATATTATGCGCATTGGTTACATTTGACGGTGCAGCAGTTTGCCCTCCGCAGCAAACCAGAAGTCCTAAAACAAAACACGGAATCACTCTAGTGGAAATCATTTTTCAGGATTCTCTTCTTTAAAAACCGAAGATAAACAATCCAAATATGGATATAAAAATAGAAGAATCCACGATAAAAAGAAAATCTTCAGGGATTAAAGATGTCTATTATTCTCCCATATCCAATAAGTTCATGAGCTTTAAAACCGATTATAGTTTCGATGATTCCAAATTCATTTCTTTACATTTTATATTTCTCTTTTTGGTGGTGGTTTTGGTGCTGAATTACAAAAACAATTTAAAAGTAATTCCAATTGCAACATCTATAATCTTACTTCAACGCTGTGATTTTATTCCTTATGATTTGATATGCTCTACATTGTTAATTATATACTACGACTCTGATTAGGATTTCACGTCGATTTCGTTCGTTGTTTGTATTTGCATACATAAGTATCTAGGTAATAAGAAAACCAGTTCATTTACCCTTCCATTATGGAATTGCTGTTTTGTTCGCCCTTAGGCGAACCCCAGATTTAATATCGGTTAGAGTCCAAAGTCCAAAAGTACGATGAACAAAATATCAAAGTATTAAAAATATGGACTTCCCATTTATATAATATCGACGTAACCAACCCCTAAAACGAAATTCTTATCGAGTTAAACAAAAAAATAATATCATGCCCAGAATCATGTAGATCGCGTGTGTCGCGTGTTCATAGGGCGTGAGTTAGAAATTGCGTAGCTTAAAGGACAATATTGGTGTCAGCCGTTTTATGTGATAGAATTGGTTAAACACTTCCCAAATATAATTTTAACGCCGAGATCATTGCTACGAAGATTTAGGCACAGATCGCTAATGATTTCCTCATTGACTTAAAAATGTTAATTCTCGTCTCTTAGATCGGTTGTATCTTTTCCAAACTTTTCGTTGAGTAGAACGCTTTCCATCACAGATGGGGCAACATGGGACAACCGCTTGCCCAAAGGCATGTATGAGGAAAACTTGAGATACACAAACTCTGAGTAAAGACCAATAAACGTAAATTCGGCTTGACATTTCAACCTATAGACAACCTCCCAACTGTCGTTTCCTTCCGCCTCAAAATGATGAATATTCACAAAAACCTGGCAGAAAATGTATTTTCAAATCCTTTCCTTCGATTCTACACCAAAAAAAAAGTCGCCATGCCAAAGGGTGGAAAGGGAAAAGGGAGAGAACGACTAAAAATAGCTTTGGTCCTTGTTTCTTGGGTGTCAGGGTAGGAATATTTGGTGAGCTGAGTCCATTTGAAGAAAAGGAAGTGAGATAAAAAATGGAAAACAAGAGTTATACTTCTATATACACAGAGATCATTGCTACGATTGATGCTTAACGTGGATTTGAAAAATGGAAAACAAGAGTTATTCTATATAACTGACCGAAGTAACGAGCGATAACAGATACGATAGTCGAATTTATGCTCACTGATAATTCCTTCGATGACGAAAAGTTGTTATATGAGACTGTGAAAGATGTCGACGGGGCGTTAATGTCTATTCTATTACATTCCAACTACGGTTCATAATCATATCCAAAATCTATACATTCCCCACCGTGAGGTATTGTTGTTCATTATAAAAATATGTCTGCTTTGCCAGGAATTGTTATAGATATATTTCTGACCAAACTTCGTTTTTTATTTATTTCCTAACAGGCTAAATACTTAACAAAATGACAATGATGGTGGGTGTCGCGCAATATGACTACTGGTATATTCGATTGTGAATAGAAAATGAATATAAAATTGTTTTTAAACTTGAATGCACTGCACTCCACACTCTTATACTATCAATATCAGCTGTTATTGGGATCGAAAAAAAGATATTTTTTAAAGCAAAGGACGACTTGACATTAATGTATAAATAGCATTTATCGTGAACAACACATACATGTTGTATCTGGGGTTTTTCACTAAAAAATGCGCATTACACATACTAATAGGATTATCTGGATTTTGGTACATTTTATTACCCCCGAGCAATAAACGTTAACAAATTAAAGTCAGGTGTCTTTGTTGAATGTTAAACTGGCAAAATGAATAGAGATATTAGAATCAATATTATATCATATTTTAAAAACGTCTATTCGTATACAAGTGCTTAGCACGCAAGAGGTCAAAGGTCGACGTTAAATTAATCAAGCACATCGGCTACCCGAATCCTAGATCAAGTTGTAAGACCGAAACATTTTAACCACAGAAATGGAAAATGATGTTTCTGGCAGTGTGACAGGTGCTCGAATTTTCCCGATCCTTTGCGACTTCGTAAATTCCTTCGAAAGTAAAGCTGGTTGACGTTTGGCAAAAATGGCTATCAGTGACCGGAACATTGTAATAGTCTTCTCTTGCAACAAACGACGCAACTATTGATACCAAAATAAAGAATTAAGCACACTCTGTATATTTTACAAATGATAACCAGGGAAAACCATGCGGGTATGCAAAAAGACAAATATCGTTTAAACTTTGATAGTCTCTTAAGATCCCAATGATGCTTTTGCAATCAATATGGAGGTGCAGAGTCATGCAGAACATAATTTCAGATCATGATTGGTCTAACACGTGAGTGCCAGATCGTAAGGCCTGCATATAAGCCTATTGTCTTGGTTTCGATCCAAATTTCTTCTATTTATTTGATAGTTCTCAGTCTAACCGAAATAAAGTTTCAATCTCTATTGTAGACGATATATAGATATAACAATGAGAAGGGAATTTTATGATATGTGGGGCAAGTGAGCATTGTCTATATTTTCCAGGCCCTGACCATTGTAATATCGTATATTTTATACATTCCTAAGTATTTCAATCCATCGATAAGCTTATATACATATGTAAGTATACTTAATCATTTTTAAATCTTGGTGTTGTTCGTTTCAAAGGAATCTTCTATTTGATTTTTTTTAAAAGGCTCTACTTTATATTTTGCTGCTTTGCCTGATGATAAATTCTTTGTTTGAGTTCACTCGGTGTATTTTTATGGTACGCGAATGACATTGTAAAAATAATTACTCCAAAAACCCAAAGCAGGGAAGTCTCTTTATTTCAATTTTTACCGTAGCAATTGCTGTTGGCATTTTGTTATATTGACAAAGTAACAGACACGAATTAGGGAAATCCACCCATGAAAATGACGCCATGGCATATAGATCCAGAGTCGAGCACTGGGGTAGTCATGGTACAAGAACTTTCAAGATTAAAGACAAGAGAAGGATAATACTCAATAGATTTAATATTTATATTTGTTGAAAGTTATGTGTTCATTTCTGTCATCAAAACACTGGGAGTTTATAATATAAGATTTAAAGTAGCTAAGTCTCTAACTCAATATCATCTTACACATTGAAAACACGAATGATTTGTCAATTCTGATATCAAATATTTAAGACTGAATAAACATTTTACCATTGGTACACGAATCGTTGTCAACATGGTTTTTTGCATTAGCTTGGTGATATTTTCTGCGTTCAGCACAGTGCTGCATCAGGAAATGGGATTTCATCACGTGCAATGTGCTGAAAACCCACAACAAAATGAATTGCCATTCACCAATCATTAGAGACATCCATTAAAAGTTAGTTTGTAAACAAATTTTAATGTTTGCTACTGGTGGTAGTCCCCATTACAGTATATTTTCTATTATTTAAAACAAAACAAAGTTCTTCATCTCATTCTGATTCGTAGTGAAAGCTATTACATCGTCTTTCAAAATCCAGTTGCGAAATTGTAGAGATGAGTAAAAAGCCGGTGGGAAATCCACTTGGATGGTAACTCAATTCACTGATTTATAACTTATTTTGATTAGTGGATCGATGGGGTGGGAGTCGACTGGTTTAAGTGTTAAAATCTCTTGGTGGCTTTTGTGTATTTTTGCACTTTTTCAAATATGTTAGAATTGGTATTGTCTGGAAGAGCAGGGTTGCCATATAGTATCTGGGCCCTCTTTCACGAAAACTTAACTAAAGATAAAATAGAGATTTTAGTAGATACTTCAATTTTGATTGGCTAAGCACTGAAATCAATCTAATATTAACCAATAAAATTACTAAAATTCCGATTTTATCGTAGTTAAAATTTCGTGAAACAGGCCCGAGATCATTTGTAAAATTTTGTTAAAGGTGGTGTAGATTATTTTTGAGAATTGTTCTTGGGCAGAGTATGCTGGACATATGAAAAAATAATGGTTACTATCTGCGTCTGCAGAATCATACTTAGGGCACACTTTGGTTGTGTTAATAAAATGATAGAATAAGTGATTATTATAGCTTTATTTTTTAATTTGACAATAGATAATATTCTCTTTCCTATTTCCAGTATTATAATATAGTGGTGGTCTGATTAGAGGATACACGTGTGAAAGGCCCAGTGATTTAGATTGTATCAAAGGTTAGTCATTTCTCTCAAATTCATTTATTTACATTATATTAGATACACAATAATATATCGACTATATCTCAATCAATCTCTGATAATATGCGTGTGGGTTATAACCGGAATCAAACATGACATGGTTGTTTTATGTTCAATGTTGACATGTATATTTATATTGAAAGTTTAATGATTAATCTTAAGATACTAACAAATCTCTTAGGACCTTTTCACCCCCAAATTACTTGATATTTATACACACAAATAAGTGATTTTTTTTAAACTTTTACACGCAGTAAAGAATGCTTGGTATCCTCGAATTGAACTTTGGTGTGGTGTAATACATAATGTTTCAACTTGACTGGTAATAAATATAGAGCATATATCATAAATTCCGTGTTTACTTTAATTATCCGCAATTTGTTATGGGCTATGGGGGTCCTTTGATGGTGGAGGGGGGGGGCAACCAGTTTCGATTGGTTGTAAAATCCATGTCGTAATCGAAATAAAATATAGTTTAAATCATATATGCCTTTTGTTGTCCGCATCCCGCCCGTCACCCGTCTGTTCCATAGTAACTAAATATATGCAAAATCTTTATTCGGATCTGATGAGTCTTCACATGAAAATATCTCATGATGAGTCCACTCAGATGACTTTCTTAAGGGATTATTACTGGATGAGTTAAGTCCCTTGATCAATCTGATTCCCACATTATTTCACCAACTCTTAATAAATTGTCTTTATCAATAAATGGATTCAATTTGTATAATTTATTGGATCTTTTCATTTCGTTCTGTATGTGTTACCAGTTCGTTTCTTTTGTTCTCTGGTTACTATGGTGGCCGATTGGTATCATGTCGTAATGTCTTGATGTCGCCTTTCATAAATCTCGTGATGTCGGGTAAAAATGTCGTATTGTCGGGTAAAAATGTCGTATTGTCGGGTTGTTGGGTTGTCGCGTTATGAAACAAAAAACTGGCAATTAAGAAAATGGTTGACCAAGTGGAAGTAGATTCACACTCACATTGCAGTTTGAGTTGCATTCGTATCCATTTGTATACGTCCACATTCATAATGTGAACCGTCTTCATTAGCTCAGTCGGAGCAGAACAGTAGGACGTTAAGCCCCATTTCATTTCATAATGTGAACATATTATGCCGCCACCCTTGTCTGTGTGTCTGTCATTGAGTCATGTGGTGTGTTTTCCAGCCCAAGCTTGTACATGACAAAGAGTAGGGTCGTCTGTCTAACCTCGTGGGTTTTCTCCGGGTGCATGCCCTACCCCGCGGGGTGGTACCAATCCCGCTTTTTTTGTTATTATTTTGTCTGTAAATATTCTACAGGTTGCAATTATTAACAGATTTTGATCAAATTCGCCATGATCAATCATTTCAATAACAGGATGGTACCTATATTAATATTTTGTCTGTAAACACTCTACAGGCCGCGATTCTTAATGGATTTTCTTCAAATTTGGCATGAGCATTATTTTCAAAGAAAAAATGGCACCTACTGATGTAAATGCATGCCTGACCCATATATGAAATATTTACAGACAAAATATTAACAAAAAAGCAGGATTGATAAAAGGCGACACCACGACTTTACGACATGATACCAATCAGCCACCATAGATTATAGATATTACTTCTTTAAAATTTATACTATGTTGCTGGCTAATAATTTGTTCTCTGTCCTGCGAGTATGTGTGTGTGTTTTCTGTAAAGAGTGTGATTTACGGCGACCAGAAAAAAATGCACAAGATCGCCAACCAACGTTAACACAACGCGAGAAAATGTCCAACAAAAATTACTAGACCTCTCCTCGCTTATGACGTTTCTATTGACATATAGTGGTTTGGGCCCCCGACAGACCGGAGGGGCGTACTTACGGCGCTGCTGCGACCGTACGGCGACCTGAAAATGCATACGGTCGCCAGCAAACGTGAATACAATGCGAGGAAGTGTCCCAAAAATTACAAACTGCGACAATGGAGACCACAGCGCGATATCTGACGTGCCCACCCCGCTTTTACCACGCTTATGACATTCTTCACCGCCCTGAGACCATTCTCCTTCGCCGTAGCAGCGCCAATCCGGTCTGATGGGGGTATTATCGGCGTTTATACCCGCTCGTGCGTTTCTACCACATGATCACGGTGACTATGTTACTGGTCACATTTTTAGAAATTTCAAGATGATCAATAAAACCCTTGTTTTTATATAGCAAGTGTAATGCAAGCTTGGTAACTGCACCATTATGAAGACATTTATGAAGATTGTACCACGCTTGGCGTTTATTTTGAACATGCCCATACAAACGCCGTGACTGGGCGATCATTGGCGAGCATGGAGACCACAGCAGAATTTGTATGCACACCGGCATGACGAGGGTAAACAGGATGTGTGCGGTAGTTCCGGCGGGAGGGGGGCATTTGCCGCAAGTACTCTTTCTCCAGGTTATTGTACACAGAAGTGAGTAGAAATTATGTTTGCGTCAACCCGTCGTTTAAATTGGTCAGAATGCAATAAATGTACTCCAACAGGCAGACAAAATGAAAACATATTTCTTTATTTAAATATACGCTATAGGAGATTAGATAAAGAGTTGCCAATTTTCACTTTAATAGTTAAAAACTACATAATGTAAAGGCAATTTGCTGAAAATGTCAGTCAGATTGATCAACTAAACCGAAATTAAGCAAATTAAAAATTCCTCCTAGCTTCGATCATCAAAACTAAAGTCAGTACAGTAAAAAGCATAGTCTCGATTATCCATTTAGTAATTAAATCGAGAAGGAAAATTATGCAGTAAATCGGATTATAATCCACCAAAGATCGTAGGCTAGCAATGCGACCGAGATTTGATTATGGTCTCGATGTTAATTAAAGTATAATTAATAATTTAGATAACATTTCAGGACCAAAGAAAGACCTGCAATAGGCAGATGTAGCTCTTGCATAAATATAACAAATTGTTCGAGCTCATTTCCTACTCGCACGCCCTCCACCAAAAAATACAAAATAGTGGGGATACCTTTTATTTGGCTGATCAAGAAATTAAATATACATAAAATACTCCAAAATAAAAAAGTGAAAAGTGATCTGTTTATTTACATATATGTCTCTTTATTTAATATTATGTACAAATAGTAACGCATTCAGTCGGCCATTTATAAGAAGTAGACTTTACAACCATTCAGCTATTTATAAGATAGACTGTTGCAACCAATCTGCCATTTATGAAAAATAAACTTTTACAACCAATTGGCCATTTATGAAAAATAGACTATTACAATCACTCAGCCATTTATGAAAAGTAGACTATTACAACCAATCCAATCAGTCATTTATGAAAAGTAGTCTATTACAACCATATATGAAAAGCAGACTATTACTTATTGTTATTGAAAGGAGGATCTAGTTCGGTGACCGATGGCGTGGTAAATGTTTACTTTTTAATAAATACTTTCTCCAAACCCAAACATGGTGCCTCGATTAATAAAGCCAAGATAAAACTAACTGCAAACGTCAAAGCAAATGTTCCCATAAAACCATTGATCTGCAAATACAAACGTGAAATAATTCCATATAGGCATTTAAACGAAAGACAATGAAAATTAGTATATGAAATCTAACTATCCAATCGATCTCCTGTACTGGTCAGTATACAGGGGAAGTGTGTGTGTGTGCGGAGGGGGGGGGGGGTAACTCATTTATATATCCATGAAATGACCAAGATGGCATCATAACCAAAACTACTTGTCAGCCCTTACATTGAAGTTCTAATTATCTAGCTTACTGTCAAAGAAACACAATTCTTTGTTTCAATAATTGACTATTGTATTATATGGGAAAATGGCTCCCGTAAACTGTGTTAAACTTACCATATAATACATATCTACATATGCAAAAGATCGGATGCTTTCTGTTTCAGCTGACAGAATGATAAGATGAACTAAATATGCTCCATATGTTAATCTAGACAGTGGTATCCAGGCACTCCATGATAAAAAGCTATTAACGATACCTAAAAAATAAAAGTTTTTAAGTGACGCTTGTTTTTAATGATGATGTTTGGTGCTTTTCAGAAATAACAGGAAAAAGTCCCAAGACCCTTAAGTCGTTAATTAGGAAATGTGACGAATTAATACTAAGCCCTCTTGGTGTCACTGGTATAAATGGAGCCTTGTCTGATCACTCTTCATAAACATTATTAGGAGTGTAGATCACGGATAAATACTAGTATTACTTAAATGTAAAAGTAATGGAGAGAGCGAGAGAAATGGGGTTTAACGCCCACTCGACACAAACTATGTCATTTCGGACTAACCTATGGTTTAATTAATTTCATTTCAATAATTCGCTTGCGCGAGGGGGTCTTTTGCAGTGGGAGGAAACCGGACGACCTGGAGAAAACCCACGAGGCTGGACAGGCGATTTTGCTCCTTGTCACGTACAACCGGGGATTCGAAACCACACCAGTTAGTTGACTCAATGACAGAGCGCACGTGCTAATCATTCGGTCATTCCCCAACCCCCACCCCTCCTCAAGCTCAGAGTAATGGACAAACAAGCTATCAAAAATGATATACCTCCGTATCCCTTAACACAAACGTAAATCATCCAGGCAACAGCAATGGCCCAGGCAGGTCGGTAAAGTGATTCTTGTGCCATAAAGTATTCATTTGTCCATTTGTGTCCATTTACTTTGTAATTATCATAAGTTAAATATGTTGATAAGAGACCAAACACCGCAGCAATTATACTACCAATCACTAAAATTAACTGAAAAATACAATTTAAATGATATGAATAATCGTAGATGCAGGGTCGTAACTAGTTCAGAGTAACGAGGGGACCGGAAGTGTTCTCAGGGTTGCTGTAAAATTGACGGACAATGTATATCTATTTATCATGGACATTTTTTCACCGGAGTGGGGGTGGGGGTATTTTCAGGTTCTAATTAATTAAACGTTCTAAGGTTATAAATATCTATGAAAATTCATTTATGGATAATAATAATTCAACGACATCATCATGTATAGCTGTGACTGTTTTCAGTGTACCAGAACACCGCATAAAACACCATCCATGTAACATCTTCATTGGCTTCCGGTCAGAAGCAGAATGAATCAATTTTAAGCGGCAATGCATTGCGCAGAAGGCACTTTATGTGACATTCCATAGTAGCATGAATATTATTTAACTGTATCTCATTACAAACTTAAAGCATTCGGGCACAGATCTCCCTCCTTTGTTGGTACAAACCCTATGAAGTTCTCCTCCTTTAGGAATAAACAACTCCATGAGTCACAAAGCATTCCCAGACTTTAGAATTCACCCAAAATTCACTTAATATAACTGTTATTGTCATAATGTATCAGATCCGCTAGTAATTAACTATGTGTTTCTGGATCAAAGATATTTCTCAGTGATTGGAAGTTGTGTAAATTCTTAACTTAAGTCTGAGCGTGCTTTGTGAAACCAGGGCCTGTCTTTTTACTTGATTAATATACTATTCGTTCTTTGTCTTAAATGTTTCATTCTGTTTTGTTTATACACTTGGCAATTTTAATATCACTTCGGTGAAAGCGGACGTTAAATAAAGCTATTTCACACGCAGTTCACAACAACTTGTCTACGATATCAGGTGGACGTAAAACTCCGAGAAAGACGATTCTCAATAAAACTCTTGAACCTGCAAAAGAATGGTCAATGTCTGACGAGAGTTACTTCCCTCTGCCAACTTCCTTTTCAATTAACGATTGACGTGATTGGTCGATAAAAATAGCACAATCATCAAGGGCGGATAATTTGAAAACGTTACTCCCCAATAAATTAAACTTGGGGTTAGTTAGGTAGAACGGGATGAAACAACTGTGGATACCGAGGATGGATATATCCATACAACAGTCATTGTGGATCCCTGTATTAAGTTTGCTCAGAGTCTTGATCTACAGTCATTCTACATTGTGAGATCAGTTTAAAGCATACCTTAGGAATCTTCTTTTTCCCTTTGGTCTTATGAATGATGAAACCAAGAATTAAACCAATGGCGTACACACCAACTCTGCTATAAGGTTTCACATAAACCTGTTCAAAAAACTTTCCAAACGCACCTTGTCTGTTTGGATAGTTAAAATAATAAAAACAAAACTTAAAGGAAAATCCCTAAAATAAGTCATAACAATACACACAACAATAATTACCACTTGTCCGACAGACAAATTTCAGCTCTAGCATACGTTTTAAGGTTAATGTCTGGCAATTTGAATTTTAATGAATGAATGAATAAAATTGGGTTCAACGTCCTACTTTTCTGCACCTAATTGGCTAATGAAGACGGGCATGCACCATCCAGTGTGCTCTGCTATGATGGAAATTGTATTCAAACTGTCAAGGGTTCTTTTACGTGCACGTCAACGTTTCATCGGTTTGTCGTCTCATCGAAAGCAGGGCGTTAAACACCATTTCATTTTATTTTGTCTAACGACGTTAGATTGAAATAATAAATTTGCACTCACTGTAAGAAACCCGCGAAGTCTATATTCCATGCTATATAACCAGTTGAAATAATCTGCGAAGCAACCAATCCCAGTAGTACTAATATGCCAATAACATTGTACCTGGTTACACACACACAAAAAAAGAAAAGACAGAGTGAAATATGATAATTTACCTTCAATTAATTTATGTACAATTTGCATACGCACCCCTGCACCCCTTACGTATGCATGACCCATGTTTGTTGGTTAAAAAATGTAGTCGAAATAATTCGTATTTCGGGTTGCGCATTCTTGAAACTATTTCAGATAATTAATAACATATATTTTGTATAATTACAAAATCACATATTATGTTGATGTGTATAAAGTATTTTTGTATAAACTTACCCTAAAGCTAGTGGAATTAATGCTAATGGACTTATAACATAAAACTGCATATCATTCGCTAAATACCACGACCAGCCCATACACTGTTGAATAAAGCGACACGGATAAGAAATGTTATTAATTAATTTTACATACTTACCCTAGAGCTAGCGGAATTAATGCCAGCGGACTAATGACATAAAACTGCATATCATTTGCTAAATACCAAGACCAGGCCATACACTGCCAAATAAAGTATCCAGAATAAGCGATTTCATAAAATTGAATTTCAATTTCGTCCTTTTTATATTTTCGTAATATACATTTAACACCAGTTGCAGAATAAATTGGAGCAGCTTGGAGCTTAGAACTGGTTTAATGAGCCACAACCAAGCACTTAAATTTTCGTGGTTGTACTTAAGATCTAAATAACTCAAGGTAATTCGTGGATCACGGTGACTAAGTTGTGCGTGACAAGGAGTAGGGCCGCCTATCCAACCTCGCGGGTCTTCTCCCGGTCTCCGCCCCCACCTCACCACTGCTAAAGAACCCTAGGTATCATAGCTAATTCCCAAAGAGACCTAGTTTGTGTCGAGTGGACGTAAAACCCTCTCTATATATATATTTCTCTCTCTTTCCCCTCTCTTTTCCCTCTCTCTCCAGAAACGCCACCCAACCTCTACTATACTATTCAAAAAAGTAGGGGATATTTGATTTTTAAGTGTTATTAAAGTCACCTAATGAAACTGACGAAGAAACAAATGACAAAATGAAATGAAATTCACATTCATCGATTTATTCCAAATGATCGTTAGACTAAGTAAGGCACAGACTGGCCATTATAAGGGTAAAATGATACCCGGGGTCAAACAGCAAAGTTACCACGGCATCACAACAAAGTCGGTAACGGGTAAATCCTCCTCTGTTTGCCAAACACGCATTGATCCGACGTGGCATACTCCTAATGAGACGTCTAAGGTCATTTTGGTCCAGATTGTCCCATTGCTGTTGCAACGCAGCAGCAACTTCTTGGACATTGGCAGGACGTTGTTGACGTTGACGTAACCTCTGTCCAAGCATGTCCCAGACATGCTCGATGGCGGAGAGGTCGGGATTCAGTGCTGGCCAAGGTAATGTGGTGATGTTCTGTTGTTGGAGGTAACCTGTAACGATCCTGGCCCTGTGACATCTTGCGTTGTCATCCTGGAAGATGAAACGGCGGCCATGACGTCGTGCGAACGGCACAACATGGACTGCCAAGATGTTGTCCCGGTAGTACTGGCCTGTAACACGCCATGCAACAACATGTAAAGCCGTTCTTCCAGCAACAGTGATGCCTCCCCACACCATAACAGAACCACCCCCAAATCGATCATGTCTGATGACGTTAACGTCTTGGAAGCGCTCGTTTCGACGACGCCACACCCTCCTACGTCTGTCCAAAAAATCAACAGTGAACCTTGACTCATCTGAAAACATCACATTGCTCCAGCGTCGATTATCCGAGTGTTGACGATCCCTACACCAACGACGTCTTGCCTGAATGTGATGATCTCTCAAACAAGGGATAACGCGAGGACGTCGGGCGCGAAGGTGACCCCTATGCAGTCGATTCCGAATCATCTGGCCACTCATTCTCACACCAGTGTCTGTTTGAAGACGAGCGCTGATCTGATTTGCTGTGATGACACGATTCCTCAATGCCACGGTACGGATAAATCGATCCTGGGCTTGAGTTGTCGTCCTTGGTCGACCTGAGCGTGGTCTGTCCTGTACAGATTGTGTATCACGGTATCTGGACCATAGCCTGCTTATGACAGACTGAGAAACATTCATCGTCCGCGCCACAACCGCCTGTGTTGTGCCGATCTGTAGCATGCCAAGGGCACGTAACCTTTCATTTTGGGTAAGCCGACGCATATCAAAATTTGTTTTCTGGTCACTAAAACAATTAAACTGATGTTTCTACCCTGGAATTCAATGCCACAATGACTGTAACAATCAAAGTCAGAGTCGTGCAAATCTTGGGTTGGACCCCAATGATGATCCCAAGCATCACCTGCATTCCATGCGGTAGCTATTGGTGCGTTTGGGCGTCACATGTATCTGGAAATGTTTCTTCTGTTAGGTTCTATAGTGACTTTTTTCGTAGTCATTTGCATATATTAGTATTATGCCCCCAAAATCAAATATCCCCTACTTTTTTGAATAGTATACATACTAACCATTTCTGTTGAGTCCGCTTTATATAAATTGTTAATGTATAAAAGATTTGTCCACCAATAATCTTTACAGTTTTGTGTTGCTGCTTCTCCTACAGCCTTGGCTACCTGTGGACCGTCCATTAAGTACTTTGTAAGATGTGTATAGAATAGAATGACAAGCATGTAAAGTGGCGTCAACCTGTAAATAAACGATTGCTTTTAAATATTATGTGCGTAAGATCGGTAGAATTCAAAGCTCCAGTAGGCTAGAATCAAAGTTAAATATACACTATCAAAAGTAAAAACAATTTTATTTGAGAGAGAGAGAAAGAGAGAGAGAGAGAGAGAGAGAGATGGTTTAACGTCCACTCGACACAAACCATGTCATTTCGGAACTAATATGTGTTTTTAATTTTATTTCAATAATTCGCTTGCGCGTAGGGTCTTTAGCAGTGGGAGGAAACCGGGGAACCCACGAGGTTGGACAGACGACCCTACTCGTTTTTACGTACAATCGGGGACTGTTTTACGAGTCAGTGGAATGTAAATATCAGTTTTATATAATATACAGTTACAAAGGATAATATATCAAATACAACAATTCCTACCTCCAGTATCTATGGAAATAATACAACGCCATCTGTTTTCCGGTCACCTTTCCAGTTTTAGAAATTTCTCGTAGAAAAAGGTACGCCACTAGAAGTCCACTGGAAGAGAATCATAGGGTAGCAGTTAATCCATTTATTATGTGCAATACAAAATCTGTATAATGGCTATGTAGTACCAGGGGCGGGTCCACGAATTTTTGCAGGAGGGGGTTTGCCAGGTTCTCATATTAAGGAAATTTGCCATTATACATACAAATTGAGCTTTTCAAAGAGAGAAATCACATTTATAATGGTGTAAGATCACATTGTGATTTAATTTCATTGCTGCAAGGCATTATTTTTTTTTTTATGTTTGGACCCGTCCCCCCCCCCCTCTGGATCAGCCCCTGTGTACATCGGAGTATTGAAATTCAAAACTGACAGACGGTAGGGAATTATAAATGGAGTGATATATAGTAATGTCTTAATATATAAATAAGTTAATATATAATACCTTAGAAGGAAGAAGCTGTCTACAGACAGGGTACCATTTGTAATGATTTGAAACGTGAAGTCGCCCATTCTACCAAAGAAATCCATTTTATTTTCTGAAACGTAGATAAATCCGTTTTACGTTTGTCATACTGGTAAGAGTAAATCCAAAGAAATTCAACTTCTTTTATATAATTTACAACATACAGACGCTGTCAAAACATATACATATTTTAAAACATTACTTGCTTTCATATGTTCGGATCCTATGGATTGTTACAGAAAAATCACACATAATGTTA
The DNA here is from genome assembly GCA_036850965.1 of Patella caerulea. Taxonomy (NCBI): domain Eukaryota; kingdom Metazoa; phylum Mollusca; class Gastropoda; family Patellidae; genus Patella; species Patella caerulea. The sequence goes on along the minus strand of JAZGQO010000007.1, from coordinate 49,692,730 downwards.
GCTAAAATGTAATAAACATTTTACTTTACAAACTGAAACAGAATATCAAACTTAGATGCCCGGGTTGACTGTCCGTGTTGAGACGCTATCTTCTTGCGCAGAATTCACATTGAACCCGAATAAATTATTTTGCTAAAGCAAGCGCGCGAGGATTGACAACTATGGCAAAATTGTAAGCACCACTCGGTACTTTGCAAATGGTATCGGATATTCCCAAGTAACACAATCCTCACGAATACGTTTCGCGATCATTTCCAAACGACTCAATATATTTGCTAAAGTTAAACACATTATTTCAGCGCATGGAAACAAGGACAACATAAACCCCGACGACAAACCCACGGAAAAGACACGTCACACACAAATAAGATACATTACAAGTTGCATCAGTCACACGCGAACAAAATACATCACGCACAGACAGATTATACATAACACACGGATAAGATACACAAGATACATACTAACAAGACACATCATAAAGGACAATACGCATTACACAAAGACAATACACATTACATACTAACAAGATACATCACAAAGGACAAGACACACGAACAAGACACATGACACACGGACAAGACATATCACCCGAGGACAAGATACGTCAGACAAGAACCTACAATAACTATGATCATTGCCTTAAGTGAGAGCGGACAACAAACGATGACATTGACAAATAAAAAAAACATTGAAAAAGAGTAAAGTACATATTTATACCTACCGACAACACCTAGTAGTTGCATTATAAAATGGCCTAATAAAACCCAGGTCATACTCAATACTCTAATACCATGTAAACAACTTAATGTACCAGATGGGGTTGAACAATCAAGAATCTTCTTTGCATTACGAATAATAGAGAAGGTCAGTAATATTTGAGTGCATTTTCCAATTTCTGAAAATGATATCGATATCCACGTATTAGTAATCTAAAACATAAGTAAAATTAAAATTCTTTGCGATATTTGACCAATAAGTGGTCAATTTATGGCGTGCGTTTCGAAATCAAATTCTGCCTTTACTTTATATATTCCAGTCTTTCCGGTAATTATAACCAATTGCTTACCAGGAGTTGTCTGTTTCGCATCTGAATGTTTAAGATTGCCATTAGACAGTGCTACACCATTGGTCTTGACTCCTCCATTTTGTTTTTTAGGTTTGCCGTCATGGTTGGAGTCGACGCTTATTGATGTTAAGGATATGGCAGGATTGTCTATTCCGACGTCTCCATTTACAGAAACCATATTGGTCTCATTTAAAGGGATTTTGTCACTTATTGTTGTGACGACTTCCCCGTTTCCTAAATTGTCTGTGTGCCCTAGCGATTTCTTGTTTTTCGAGTGAAATGTATATCTTGCTCGAACCATGTCCAGAAATGTACCAAGTAGACATAAAAGACCAAACACGCTGTAAACAAAGCTGGAAAAGATAAAAAAAAGAACGAAATAAATAATAATAGATACATGTAGTATGGTCAAACGCAATGATGAAAGCTCTGATCCCATTCATGGTACAGCAGTTTCTTTATACTATTATAGTGCCTTTGAAAGAAAACCACATCTGTATGTCAATAATGTTTTCTTTTACTATGAGTTCCTTGGTGTCATAAATTCATTTTATAAGAACTACTTCCGGTTTAGGGCTCTGCCCGTGCAACGGCATGCAAATCGACATCTAATACACAAAAATTATTGTATAGGTGAATGGTGACCGACTTTCTGAATCTGATTAAAAGTATGCGTATAATCTCCAACTCACACAGTAACAATAGCTCCAGCATCTCCCTTCATAGATGGAACTTCTACAAAGTCTACTGAAGTAACAGCCATGCCCACAGCTTTTAATTGCTCTGAAAAATACCAAAATATAATTATTATGTTAGTTTCAATTTTTTCGCATTCTGCCAAATTACTGATGGGCGGAATTGTTTTATCCAGCTTGTTTTTACATTTATAAATCTTATATATAATTGTCATGAGAGGTGTGCACAATCGACCCTTCTTAATATGTGGGCTATAAATGTCCAATTGGAGCGTCTTTAGCAGAAACAATTAAATACCACTACATTGTACTAAATAAAAATTTCCAGGAAATAATAGCAAACATATATATTCTTTTCATTCCAACATTTTTCTGTGTGTTTGGGGTATAATAATATTTCCATGATACTCTGGTTCTTTTGTCTTTCCATATCAATCTTCAGAGGCAGTTAGAGGGTATTCCACAGCAATCCCGTGTTTACCGATACCTTCGCAAAGACGAGAAGAGCAGAGAGAATGCGAGCAGTGATTAGACCACTCATTCACTAGCACGGCGGGGAAATAATCTACTTACCTATATTCAGAGCAGCGGTCAGATTCACCTTTTTACATGACTTTGGCATACACAAGTCCCATCTTAAGGTAGATGGACCAAGTGCCTAAAATAATAACAAATATGTTCAAGAATTACGTTGATGATTTTGAGTTCAGAATGGTTTTGCTCAATGTATTTATTTTCTTTTACACTGGAGCGTACCAACACATAGGCTATAATAACCCTTTAAAGTATAATGTTTCTGCACATTTGTCCTATTTATAATGGCCATCCACGTTAATATGTATTACAGGGGCATTGTAGCAGATAAGGTAAAGAGTTCTCGCTATAATAGTTTTTAAAAATAGATAACGTAAATAGAGTATGCTGAATATTTCAGTCAAATTGCTCGACTCTGAACCGAGATATTAGCTTTTGAATTTTAGGCTAGCCTCAATCATCATTACTAAAATCGGAACGATAAAAACAAAGTCTCGATTATCCACTTTTACGTTTAATTATACCCTTCATAAAATGTATTCCAATCCACTAGATATCGCGGGCAAGCGATGGCACCATGGGTTGAATATGGTCTGGATAAGTTAATAAAGGTCTAATTATCATTTAGATAAAATATCAGGCCTAAAGAAATGCTATACATATACATAGCTATGACTAATGTGACATTTCACATGACGGTAAAGACTTTCGCACAATGATCGTTTCTACCGCCCAAATATGGTTGATCGTCATGCTAGGGTTTAGAATCTGCCAACCAGATAAACCGTAAAGTATGGACGTTTGCGGTAGCGGATTGTTAATGGTTTTGTTCTTATTCTTTCTGTGAATCACAAGGGCAGTGGCGTAGCTAGGATGCAATGGACCCCCACCCTCGCTACACCAATGCTAAGAAGGGCTTTCTTCGTCTAGCGAATATTATTTATTTAAAGACTTACGGCCAATCCAGGTGGCATTAAAGCTGATATAGACTTTGGAAGACTTAAAGATATTTTAGCGTATGCACCCTGAATCTGGTGTCCATCAGAGTTGGGTATTGCTATCACTTGGTTTATTTTGATGCAGTCATCGTAACTACCAAGAAATGTCAGTGTACCTTGCAAAATGCCCTTTGGTAACTTTCCGGAACTGTCAAACACTAAATGTTTTATTTTTTATTGAAATGAAAAAAGAAGATTAGAAAATGATGAACACCAATAATACAAATGTACGAAAGCACAATAACAATTTGATACATTAACAAACGGTAGTGACAGTGGTAAACGCAGGTTATTTGGTGTCTTGCTCCGAAGACTTTTGGAAAATTGTGATGTCAATCATTGGTGATATGTGGCGCATATCTGGAGTCAATTAAAGCATTCTATTTCATTATTTACACGCCTGGTCACCACCACCCAACAAAAAGCGAAAAAATAAGTAAAACTCATTACACAGTAGCGGGAGACCATGCACAGCACGGGTGTCGCAATGAACCGGAAGTGGCATAACTCCGGCAGTTCTAAGTCATCACCAACAAGCCCATGTTATTCCCCGGTCCGAGCTACCTCTATGCGCGAAATTTCAGCCTGGGCAGCTCTAGTGTAGCCGCCAACCATGAACAGACAGACATACAACCGTCACAAATATTAGTATGCAAATATTGAGCGGACCGGGGACTCGAACTGCGTAAGTCACTGAATAGTGTTATTGTTTCGTCGTTACTTGTATTATAAAATCACCGAAATGTAAAGGGTCAATCTACTAAACCTCGAGGGCATATACCACACTTTCTTATTTAACAAATGGAACGCTAAGTTGTCTCGTTCGATCAAAGGCCATAGAAATATAAAAAATCTACGAAGCATTTACCCTAGGAACGAATGGTTATAATTTCATGGATTATAATACTAATTCAAGCCTTAATTGAAATTAGGGGCGAACTTACTTTGTAATGCCCACATTTCAAATCCTTGTAAACCAGTTAGAAATGCCTTAACATCTTGCGAACACTGGCTGTTCCCAGATATTTGATCCTTTAACATACTGAAGAGCAGAGTCGGGATTTGACTATAATTTCCCTGGAGTATTGGTAGAAACTGCATAAGATTTTGTAGATTTGGCCCACTCCCTGTCATAGGGCTATTCCCTGGTTGATTAGAATTTCCCTGGAGTGATTGTAACATTTGCATTAGGGGGTTATTTCCCGAATTTCCATTTCCCAACAGCGATGATACTAACGATATTAAGGGGTTGTTTCCTGGTTGACTAGAGTTTCCATTACCAAGGAGAGGCTGTATCATTTGCATTATTCCTGGTTGACTTGAATTTCCGTTACCAAGGAATGGCTGTAATAGTTGCATTATTCCTGGCTGACTTGAATTTCTATTGCCAAGAAATGGTTGTAATAATTGCACTATTCCTGGTTGCAGTTCCTGTAACAATTGTAATAGTCCTGGTTGACTAGAATTTCCATTACTACTGGTTGGCTGTTTGGTTATTCCTGGTGTGCTTGAACTACCATTACCAGTGTTTGGCTGTTTCGTTATCCCTGGTGTATTTGAACTGCCATTACTAAATTGTGTTTGTAATGTGCTGTTTACGAGCTGGCTTGGATCCTGTGTGACTGAATCTTTAGTAAGCCCAAATCCAACAAAAAGACTGACAACAAGGCAGATGACAAGTCGGTTGGGTACCATTCCGCTTTTCAGTTTTAAGGCACTTAAAATATAAAGCAACCTTTTTAGATTAAATAAAACCCATGTTTAATGTTTATAAATACTATTTCCAACTTTAAAACGTATTCTCAATACATAGCTGGGCAAAATAGAAATCTACATATCAACTGTCATTGAATATTATGGTGTAGCTCATATGGGCCATAACTCAAAATGAAGTGAATTGTGCGCGGGGGGGGGGGGCAGAGTAACGTCCTATTTTCTGGTCAAACTGGGCTAATAAGGCGGGCACACGCCATAGATAGAGTGTGCAATGAGAGAGATGTGCCCTGGACATCGGCGCTACGGCCTACTCATATCGAATCCCGACTTCCAAGTTGTTCCAAATTTACACGCCCAACTGTACACGGGGTCCCGACTGTTCGTCTTAACCCGAACGGCAATGCATGTACATGTACGTTGCCCATTGCCAGTCCCTCTTTGATTCACCTTTGAAAGGGGGGGGGGCATGTCTGAAACTTATTAATGTAGCATTATAAATTTTTGACGTCACATACAGGGTCTTAATGTGCTAATGAAATACAAACCTCTCTGTAGCAGTAGCTAGTTGAATCAATTTTAGTAATGGCTAATAAATAATATATTTTTAAAATTATTTTGTTTATAAAGGGATATTGTCTACATGACCGCAATATACTATCTATCTCCAGTTAATGTGAATGTCATGTTCTATTCCTAGTTTGATATCTTGAAATAATGTTAGACTTTGATAACTTTCTCTGGTTTTATCTATTTGAACCTAATCAATTGTCAAGTACTATTATTATATTGTGATTTCCCTTTTACTGAACGACTGGTACACTAACAAATTTAATCAACAAGAAGTTTTTAGTACATCATACCAGAAAGCGTTTGTTACGAAAATGTAATAAATTCGGATCTTTATGAATTGTATTAGGTATTCCAGAAAGACTAATCAATCAAGAGAAGGAGACAATGGGTTAACGTCCGATCGACACGAACTAGGTCATTCGAGACTAACATACGGTTCCATTTTATTTTAATAATTTGTTTGTGCGTATGTGTCTTTAGCAGTTCGAGGAAACCGGCGAATCCGAAGAAACACAGAAGATTGGAAACGCAGTCTAATCTTTGTCACGTACAAGCTGGTAATCGGAACAATGACACTTGATTCATTGACAGATCTTGTGATCGTAAACAATCAAGCATAACTGTGTAAATTTTCGTTTCGTTTATTTCTTACTGGCTTTGTGCAGTCTGGTTTTACATATTCTAGAGTACGCTTTCAAAACAATGCGACGTAACTTGAGAGCAGGGCGTATATGCGAAATTTTGTGAATATCGCAAGAATATTATAGAATTGTTTGTTGTTTTTGTAAAAAATACGAATTCTCCACGATCTAAATAATTTCGAATAACTAGAAATCAGTTCATTCTACTTTTCACGTTTCGTTATTTAAACAAACAATGCTAATAATGTACTCAAAAAACTCGGCTGTTCAATTAAAATTCGAAATACGGAATTCTGAAGCAAATCGCCTTTGTCGCTCATTTCGTTTTTGAAACTTAGTACACTGGTTTGCCCATGCGGTGGTTCAGTGAATAAGACTAACCTAGGGGCCCTTCGTTCGATCCCTGAGTTGACCGAGAAAGTTCATCAGGATTTCCTGGTGTGGATCCCCCTTTCCGATGTATGACGGAGGGTCTGGCAAGAGACAGTGTATAGACATTCGAATGGGGCTAAAAAAAATCGAACCGAGTCACCATGTACACACTTTCGTACACGTAAAAAAAAAATCCTTGGTAGTTGGAATTTGATATATATGTAAGAAAGAGTCGTGGTGCCGCTGTCCGGACCAAACTTTCCTCATAGCACACTGCATAGCGTATGCCCCGTCATCATTATTCCTTGTAGGACGTTAAATTCAATTTTATCTATATTCCAAACTATCTGTCTAATACTGATGACCAGCACAACAATTGTTAGGATATTTAATTCGCGTTAAACCAACTCACCTCAAACTGTGTGTTGTTTACTATTGGTGATCTAGTCCTGATAATGAATCCAGGTAGGCTACCTGTTATCTTAATCTGTCGTGGTTTGCACACGATCTTATATAGCCTAATATGGTGGTCTTTGATTTATATTAAATATATAAATTTATATGTAACTAAGTAAACAGGTAAATATCAGGTGTGCGACATAGTTCTTTCATCTCAACCTTACTTACTTATGTAAATATATTTAGTTAATACAACCAAGATAAGATAGTTTTTAAGTGATGTAAAGTCTAAAATAAGAAATGTGACTGTTTATCGGTGCCGTGTACTTTGCACCGTATACAATAATAAAAATATGCAACTAAGTATGGTCAAATGTATGATGTTATCCTTATTAGGATTTGCTACCGAAAACCAATGAAACAAGGAGTTTAATTAATGTTTATAACTACTTTATCTTATTAAGCCACATGTACAATCATGTCAACCCCCTGACGCCCCCCCCCCCCCGCCACATAACATACTCATTGTAAACTATCAAGTCTTAGTGTTGAACACAGTATTGTCTTTCTACTTCATCTACCGAAGACAAATTCTTGGTCGGATTTTTTGAGATCACCCAAACATAGTATTTGGTTTCAAAGACATTTTAGTTTTTCCAAATTTCTGACTTTGTGCTTGACATGTGTTATATTATGAATCATTCTCTCGAAAGGTAGTTTCGGATCAACGAGAGGGATTTGAGAATAATCAACGTTGTATGAAAAAATATCATTAGGAATTCAATCAATTCTTCTGTGATAATGCAGCTAGTATACGCCCAAACTTAAATTCAGACTATGCATTTATTCATCCTGCAACAAATTCTGGCAAAATACTTCGCAACTTCCCCATAATTTCAGGAACATGAACTTTAGAAATTAATTCTCAAGACAAAACCGACATCGTTCAAACACAATCTGATTCCTACTTCAGATTCTGGATGTACATGTAGTACTTTATATAACCGAGCTCAGCTTTAGTTTTGAGAGTGGGTGTGCACAGAACTGGCAAGACAGCTATATAGCACACATTGCAGCCAGGCATTTGGCACACATTGAGTTGTATTAGGGGCATTTTGTTGGGCGGTGTCATGCCGCCTACTCTTCCCATTATAAGGAGCAGAAAAGTAGCACATTAAAACCTATCTCATTTAATTTCTTTGTCTTTACATTGTTGTGTTACGTGCTCAGCTGAAAGTACCGCAAAACTCTCTGTTTTCGCGAAGATTGAACCTAGGACTAATTAGCCAAGCGCAAACAGACACATTCCTTTTAGTAATGTTACCTTGGCAAATTACATAATACATTATGTGATTCTACAATAGTTATGAGGCATTAAATACATAAAATCTGTCAAAATACATAATATTTTTTTTGTTTCAAATGTTATTATATAAATTCATATAAATTAACATCATGGTAATTTTATTGTACAAATTTATGTAAATTAACATCATGTACACCATTTACAGTAATTTTACCTTGGATGTATTATAGCTATGGGTAAAGTTACATTACAGACTGTGTCCACTCGACACAAACTATGTCATTTCAGGACTAACGGTCTAATTTTATTTCAATAATTCGCTTGCGCTTAATGGTTTTTAGCAGTGGGAGGAAAGCGGAGTACCCGTAGAAAACCCACGAGATTGGACAAGCGATCCTACTCCTTGTCACGTACAACCGGGGATTGAAACTCAATGACATGCTTTGTGATACAGCACACACGTGCTCACAATTCAGCCATGACAATATTTCTGCCAGTTAAAAAAGGGTAAAAATACATAATAATTTAACAGTGTAAATATATGGACACGGTGATTACCATGGACTGATTCGTTTTCTGAGCAATAACTAGAATTTAGTAGGTTTTTGACATTTTAATAAGATATCATTTAAAATACCACGAGGCTATCACGAAATTACAATTTGAAAGTGCCGTGTCCTGCTCTCACCCGACTTACAGAGTGCAATAAAACAGCGGCTGCCATGCAGGATACACCCACATTTTGAAAGAGATGGATAGAGAACAGGCTAAAAACAAAAACTGTTTTCGTGCAACCAGAGGCCATAATACAGAAAGTTATGGTCTGAAATTCGCAAATATCAAAAGGCACCGAGAGTTTTGGAATAAAAAGATAATATGTTTTAAGGTTTCATCAAAATTGTATAAAAATTGTGCATCTACAGGTTCCATAACCTTTGAATTACAAATTTGCATACAAAGAGCGTCCATTTTCTTGGACAGTTTCATTTCTGTCTTTCCCGGAATTCCAATTTAACCTTAATTATGGTGAAATGGTGATATATCTAAACGGTTTTAAAATGAGGAAAACAATTGTGAGAATACACAAGCTAAAAGCGCGATTTTTCGACCAATCAGGCGGGGGGAGGGGGGGGGATAGTCCAGGAAGTTACGATCCAACATGCGTGAATATCGAAAGGAGCGATCCAATATGCGCAAATATCGAATGAAACCAAGATCTTTGGGTTATCAACATGCGTTTCAAGTTTCATCAAAATCGGATTTAAAATTGTGACCTCTACAGGGTCCACAATCTTGATATACCATATTTTCTTTTACACTGTTCGGGTACTAGCGGCGGCCATTTTGTACGGCAGTTTTGGTCCGATTTTTACAAACTTGGAAGTCCACGGCGTAACGGTGATACAATCAAACGATGTTTTTTTGTTTTTTTTTTTAAAAAATCAGATCATAATTGTGTCCTCCAGAGATACCACAAGCTAAACAAGGTCGATTTTTCGTAAAATCAGGGGTCTTACTTCAGAAAGTTACAATTTGATATGCGCAAATATCAAGAGGAACCAAGATCTTTGGGTTATAAACATGCATTTCAATTTCATCAAAATTGGATTAAAATTGTGACCTCTACAGGGTCCACCACCTTGATATGCCATATTTTGTTACACTATTAGCGTACAAACATTTAAAATTGTGACCTCTACAGGGTCCACAATCTTGATATACCATATTTTCTTTTACACTGTTCGGGTACTAGCGGCGGCCATTTTGTACGGCAGTTTTGGTCCGATTTTCACAAACTTGGAAGTCCACGGCGTAACGGTGATACAATCAAACGATGTTTTTTGGGGTTTTTTTAAAAAAAATCAGATCATAATTGTGTCCTCCAGAGATACCACAAGCTAAAAAAGATCGATTTTTCGTAAAATCAGGGGTCTTACTTCAGAAAGTTACAATTTGATATGCGCAAATATCAAGAGGAACCAAGATCTTTGGGTTATAAACATGCATTTCAATTTCATCAAAATTGGATTAAAATTGTGACCTCTACAGGGTCCACCACCTTGATATGCCATATTTTGTTACACTATTAGCGTACAAACAGTGACTTTATTGGTCCAATTTTCACGAAATTCGAAGTCAATGTTGTAACGGTGATATAATCAAAGTTTTTTTTTTAAATTGGATCATAATTGTGACCTCTGGAGGGACCACAAGCCAAAAACGCGAATTGTAGACCTCGAGGAAAACAGCCATGACAATATCAGACCGTACTTCAATGCGGGCATATACCTACCCGAGGTTGATATGATAAAGAACAAGTGGGCTAATTCCAAATCAGACGAATAATTAATCCCTGTTAAACAGATTGATGATGGAATAGACGTGAATGTAAATTCCAACGAGGAACTATCAAAGGGCTTAAGAAAATTTGTATCAAAAGGCAATCTTTCTGTGGAGAAATAATCGAAATGTGAACGACATGGATTACCGATCTAAATAGTCCGTCTGTTTCTGTGCTGATTGCTACAAACTACACTATAAAAAAAATTAATTGCTAAAAGAATAAAAAGTTCTTTGCATTATTTTTATCATCAACGTCATCAACGGTTGATGTGAACCGAATACATCAAAGACATCAAAAAACTACTACCAGTTGTATATAGATGGATAAATAGTGCCATGCGCCTTTGAGATGGGAGGACTTTTTGTACAATCAGGAGCAATAATCCTGGAAATGATGATCCGCTTTGCGCAAGTGTCGAAAGGAGCTCAGTTTTTTTGAATATGAAGACATATTTAAAGTTTCATCAAGAGTATTAATACTTCTACACTATTTGCGTGGGGGGGGGGGGCTATTTAATCGAACAATTACATGTACTGTCAAGGGTGATTTTTCGAACAATCAGGGGGTCACAATCCAGGAGGTTATGGTAACGTATGCGCGAGTAGCGACAAGAATCGAAATCTTTGGGATATAAACATATATTTTAAGTTTCATCAAAATCGATGTAAATTGTTGCCTCTATGGTGTCCACAAGCTCAAAAAAAGTGATTTTTCGTACAATCGGATACCCTTATCAACGAAGTTACGGTCAGGTGCATGCCAATACCGATACAAACCAAGATCTTTCGTATATAAACCTATATTTTAGAGTGTGACATGTAGTGACTCAAAATTTTAACGATAACTGCAGTTTAGGATAAAGATAGTCAATTTCAAATAATTAGTCATACCTGAAAAAGTGTTCCAAAAAACACGTGAATATGAGTCGATATTGTTTATCTTGGTTCATTTATTATGACTTTATTAAGGCCTGGTTTACGACCCATAACATGAAAGCGAGACTAAGTATTATTCCCAGTGCTTATTACGTTCATATAAGAGATAATCATATTTAGGAGTAACTGATATGAAATCGTTTCTCAATCGGTTCAAAATAGCCAACTTGAGCCGGTGATATACTGTATACTATTCAAAAAAAGTAGGGGATATTTGATTTTTAAGTGTTATTAAAGTCACCTAATGAAACTGACGAAGAAACAAATGACAAAATGAAATGAAATTCACATTCATCGATTTATTCCAAATGATCGTTAGACTAAGTAAGGCACAAACTGACCATTATAAGGGTAAAATGATACACGGGGTCAAACAGCAAAGTTGCCACAGCATCACAACAAAGTCAGTAACGGGTAAATCCTCCTCTGTTTGCCAAACAAGCATTGGTCCGACGTGGCATACTCCTAATGAGACGTCTAAGGTCATTTTGGTCCAGATTGTCCCATTCCTGTTGCAACGCAGCAGCAAGTTCTTGGACATTGGCAGGACGTTGTTGACGTTGACGTAACCTCTGTCCAAGCATGTCCCAGACATGCTTGATGGGGGAGAGGTCGGGACTCAGTGCTGGCCAAGGTAATGTGGTGATGTTCTGTTGTTGGAGGCAACCTGTAACGATCCTGGCCCTGTGACATCTTGCGTTGTCATCCTGGAAGATGAAACGGCGGCCATGACGTCGTGGGAACGGCACAGCATGGACTACAAAGATGTTGGCCCGGTAGTACTGGCCTGTATCACGCCCAGCAACAACATGTAAAGCCGTTCTTCCAGCCTCCCCACACCATAACAGAACCACCCCCAAATCGAGACGTTAACGTCTTGGAAGCGCTCGTTTCGACGACGCCACACCCTCCTACGTCTGTCCAAAAAATCAACAGTGAACCTTGACTCATCTGAAAACATCACATTGCTCCAGCGTCGATTATCCCAGTGTTGACGATCCCTACACCAACCACGTCTTGCCTGAATGTGATGATCTTTCAAACAAGGGATCACGCGAGGACGTCGGGCGCGAAGGTGCCCCCTATGCAGTCGATTCCGAATCGTCTGCCCACTCACTCTCACACCAGTGTCTGTTTGAAGACGAGCGCTGACCTAATTTGCTGTGATGACACGATTTCTCAGGCCAAGGTACGGATAAATCGATCCTAGGGCTTGAGTTGTCGCCCTTGGTCGACCTGAGCGTGGTCTGTCCTGTACAGATTGTGTATCACGGTATCTGGACCATAGCCTGCTTATGACAGACTGAGAAATATTCATCGTCCGCGCCACAACCGCCTGTGTTGTGCCGATCTTTAGCATGCCAAGGGCACGTAACCTTTCATTTTGGGTAAGCCGACGCATATCAAAATTTGTTTTCTGGTCCCTAAAACAATTAAACTGATGTTTCCACCCTGGAATTCAATGCCAAAATGACTGTAACATTCAAAGCCAGAGTCGTGCAAATCTTGGGTTGGACCCCCACGATGATCCCAAGCATCACCTGCATCCATGCGGTAGCTATTGGTGCGTTTGGGCGTCACATGTAACTGGAAATGTTTCTTCTGTTAGGTTCTATAGTGACATTTTTCGTAGTCATTTGCATGTTTTAGTATTATGCCCCGAAAATCAAATATCCCCTACTTTTTTTGAATAGTATAGAACGAGCTAACTTACATTCCATGATGTAGGGCCTATAATAAAGCAAACACGGATAACCAGGTGGCGTGTAGAAACTAGCCATACCCAGGTGCATCGAGGCAATTCCCCAAACCAATGGTTCAACCTTTTTTGTCAACGGTACAGCCTCGAACACATTAAAAAAATGTGGCACAATCGGCTAAAGTTAAATATATATGAAAAATATTTGATTTTTTCAAAATAATGACATTGCAAGTCACAAGGTTGACAGAATAGCCACAGACACATAAAATCACTCAAACTAAATAAAGAAAACACAGCTATGAACTGATCAGTAGACACCAGTGAATACCCGTTTGGGATCACGTGGTTTTTCGCATTTTCAGAGTGTGCCGTTCAAAAGTTCGCGGCACGCCTGGCACACTAGTTGAAAATCATTGCCCCAAGCGCATTTTGATGGATGTTAAGTTGTCATTATAGCGTTAATTGTATGCTTTATCCAGGAAATAATAATTCCGCCAAGAGTATTTTAATATTGTCTTGGAGAGTGGAGGCCCTCTTTGTTCCGCTATTAACAATGGTCCGCACAGATTGTCTGCGATATTCATCGTGGAAAATGTGTGTGTGGGAATGGTTAGCACGTACGCGCTGTATAGTAAGGTCTGCTAAAGACCCCTACGTGTAGATAACAAACCTCATCTCTCAACCCTCCAAGTGTTCGGCACGAATATTCGCTCGCCGAATATAATATTCGAATAGCAATCACCATATTCGAATATTTTCGAATATCTACATTATGATTGTGTTCTATTTGCTCTCAAATATTATTAAAAGTGACTTCCCTTGCCACATTTACATCCAAAGCTTACTTAGATTACCTAACTGCAGCTTGTAACGGCGCTACCCCTACACAGATCTACCATCTTTAGAGACCGTTATTCGACATGTAGCTTGTTACCTACTTTGGTTAACCAGTTAGTGCCGCAATGGAGTTTGTCGTCTGGACTGAATATCACATCAAGGCAAATCTTTACAACAACATGAAGCTGAAACACGGTTAAGTAGCTCAAGATACTCCCTCCGCACGGGGCGTGGCCTCAGGCAAGATTCAACCTATTACAAAGTTCTACACAAAGTTATTCAGGCAACAGCAAGAATATGGCAGTAAAAACATCACTGAGAAATTTGATCAAGTTTGTAGCAAAGCATTATCAGCCCCTTCTCTTATTGACAATTGTCATTTTCGGGAATTGGTAGAAGCCCTGAATCTATTTCACAATTTGCCGTCAAGAACACCCCCCCCCCCCCAAAAAAAAAAAAAAAAAATTAAAAAAATGGGAAGAAATCTATGATGCCGTGCGTTCCGCCGAACGTCAAATCAAAAATGACTCAAGTTAGAAGATAACCGCTGTGACCGCAGATGTATGGACATCAGATGAACAAGAGTATAACTGGAGTATAGTTGAGGTCCGCGCCTACTTGTGTGGACAGTTTACGTAAAAGATCCATCGGCAATTGCTAAAATATAATCTTGTGCATAGTTTACATGTCAACAGAAATTTCACGCATTTCATAATTGATTAGAAATTATAATAAATTGAATATAAACCACTTAAATATATTTATATTAAATATTGAAAATATTCGAATAGTATTCGAGTTCGAATATCTGAACACAAATCGTAGCTAAAAACAAGCACATCAGGAAATCTAAACGTTTTTAGTTACGTTTTCGTAGCTTCCCTACTCACAGCGCAAGTGAATTATTGAAATAAAAATTGAACCATGTATTAGTCACGAAATAACCTAGTTTGTGATGTTAAACTCCATTGTTCTCTCTCCTTCGTCGTGGAAGCAGACGTTAAACACCAACAAGCGGCAACCAAAGAAAGAACGACCAATATGATTGACGACAATACACATGGATATATTACATGTGGGAAAATTAAAAGTAAGCGACTAATTCAAATACATTGAAATATTTATTCCAATGAACAAATTTAATATTAGCAATATATTATCAAAATTTAATGAATAAATAAATTCAAACAACAACAACAACAACAATCTAGACTAAAACATCAATCAACAAATACAATTTTACTTATGAGTTATATAATATTCACGTGGTTTTGTTTAGGAAGGAATACTAAAACTAAGCTGCTTTATCTCTTCACAACCAAGTATGATAATAATAGTACAGCTTATTAATAAATCGAATATATAGGCATAGTCAAATATTAAGAAAGATATCGTTAGCTTGCATCAGTTTTTGGTAAAGCGGATCGCATGGTTCATGTTACTATGTACGCACACCAAATCAACTAATATTATCAGTCTTTTCATTTGTTATTTATATCAATTTGGGGGCACATTTCTTCCAGGCATCTATCAGAATGAAATATATTGTCCCAGCAACAACCAACAAACGTTTGACCGTTCCAAACACAGGTTTTTAATTTACGTACATGAAGTTCTCTTTACGTGCACTGGAATTTAATTCCGTCGTTCCAAAGAATTCGCGTGATCGGAAACGTTTTATTTATTTATCCAATTAAGCTTTTCTGTTTGTTTCAGGACTAAACAACAATGCCAGCAGATTCAATTGATTGACAGCAGATTCAACAGATTGACTAAAGCCTAGATCACACTTTCTTGTTGATCCAGTTAGGTTGAAACAACAATTCATGACTGATGCCAGCGGAAATTGAATTTTAAACTTAAATTTGAGTTTCATTTAATCTAACAAAATGAATTTTAAACTTAACTTTTATTTTATCTAACAATGTATTTTTAAACCAGAGAAAGTGTGGGAAATGGTTAGTATTCAAAGAACAGTCGTGTTCTGATACATAGAAAGCTAGAGAAGAATTAGGTCAAAAAGGAAAAGGGACATTTTTCATTTAATGAAACCTGCAGTTTCATTGTAACAAATACTGATCATTATAAAATAAATAAGTAATTTTTATATAAATAAATCAATTTACAAACATATCATTTTACATAAAAATAATCCAGTATATCATACGCTTTAATAATCTTACGTTAGAGAACGTGCTTGTGAAAAAAAAGCAGATACATGTACTTGTTAGCTGTGTGATATAGTGTGCATTTATCAAGCCAAAATGCTTTTGGATAAAACTACAAGTATTTGTTAGCTATGTGATTAAATATTGGAACGACTTCAAGATAAGCGAAAGTGATTTTAAATATAATTGAATCAAAATATGGCTGAATCCTTCTAACCTCCTTAATATCGGGAACATCCGAAGACGTCGAGAGTTGAGTGTGGTCTTGTCCTTAATATCGGGAACATCCGAAGACGTCGAGAGTTGAGTGTGGTCTTGTCATGTTATAAATAGTTTACATAAGACTCAAGGCCTTTAAAAAGGCCTGCAATAGGCACATTTAGCTCATGTGTAATGTGTGTTTAATTAAATGTTAAATAATTTGAGTAAATATTAGCGTTCAGTAAGACGTGAGAATTTGGATTGCCACACGGCGCAGGGGTGCTTTATCAATGATTTTTAAAATGAAACCTGTTAATATATAGCAAGTAAATACAAAATCTTATAGACATTTACAATTAATATATTGATTTAATCAATCTAGTTTTTAATCTGGACATCCATAACACACCTCCAGTAGCCTTATTCTTCTGTTTGGTATAAAATGAAATTTGTTACATACACATATAACTTTGCTTAACATCGACCTATTTTTACACACTGTCTCTTTGAATAATTTTAACCGTTCCGTAAGAGGAAATAGAAACTCTATAATATAATTATGAAAAAGGCACCTTGTTATACATGTGTGTCAAAAGAAAAAAAAAAACAACTTATGAAATAAATATTTCATGGGTATCGAAATTAGTAACTAGTAACATACTGAAAATACGAAAGCTTTTTCAGAATAATATATTCCACTAAAATCTTTGTCTTTAAACAATGCCATCAAATTATCCAACTATACGGTACATGTATCGAGTCGGCTATACCCCTTTAGAATCATGATTAGTGAAACATGGTGCAAATTAATACAGGACAACAATAACAACTGTATAATTATGAATAAGCCATAGTAGAGATTCTAAATTTCTAGCTAAAATATCATATGTGCACGTACAGTTATGATAATATATATATGTACATTGATAGTATGAGTATATATATATATTTATTTAGTAGTAATGGTTAATTGTTAAATACTAACTCCTTACTCTCCAAACGTAGGCTTTTTATGTAATAAGATCTTAAATACATATATCTTCTCCTCTAATCGTCCTTACTAACCATTTTAACACGTATGATTTAGAATTTTTGAAAGGGATCGACTGATTGAAGCCCAAGTAAGTTACCTATAAAAGTTGATGCTTTTAGAAAACATCCTGGCCACGGCACCAAATAAATACAAAGAACTATTTGTTAGATTTGTCCACATTTGTTTATAAAAAAATATAATAAATTACATGTAAAGGGGAAACTCTTGCAAGTGCCTACAATCCCATTGTATTGTCATTTATATTGCACATTTTAAATCTATTTTGACACAATCTGAGAGGTACATTAAAAAAAAAAAAAAAACCTTTAATAATAAAATGTCGTTTAAGTTAATAATATGTAACAACAACTATTAAATACATGTTGCATTATCTATCATAATATCTTCTTGAATTTAGAAAAGTGGACTGGCCATACAAAAACATTTAAGTTCTCAAATATACAGTTTCTACTTCACGAATAGAAATAGAAACTGATATCAAATAGAGAGTTCAATAGGAAAATATACTTTATTTTTTTCCCCGATTCTTATTAGAAATTTTATTTTGCGATGTACTGATTAACATAAAAAAATCTCTTACGCTTTTACGATTAAAAAAATAATAGGGGTATTCTCCTGTTATCGGCCGTTATTATTCTTTTTTTCCACATAAGTACAAGAGGTCCCTGTGTTAAAAAATAAAACTGCTTACGACAATTAATAAATAAAAGCAACTATTGTACATGCTACTTAAATATGCATTTCTTTGGTTATTATCTTCTTTTCCTTCACGCTTCCTTTACTTTTGGAAAGAGTGGGTGTCTCAGGGGGAGAGCTGGAGCTACTCATACGATGAGTTGATGACCTACGAGCTTTCATGGAGAACCGTTTAGCAGTTCGTAAAATTGATGAATCTGATTTTTCACGCTCGATCTTTTCGGTACCAGAATCACTACCTGGAATGAAATGGGAGAATAGAAATTTTGATATAAAGTATACATGCAAATTATTTTGAAATAATGGAAAAGTAAGAAAAAAAAAATATGCTAGAGGCATGCTGTATGCAAACAAATAAAGATATGTTTTAATTCTAAAGGATGTTCTGGAAATAAGGAAAATAACTTTCAATGTCTTGGCATTAAATATATATTTATTACATGCTCTATCTCCACCAAGACGTTTAAAATTCAACACTAGGTTTCAGGTGTTAATGCTATACATGTGTGAATGCCAATTTGCAGGAAAAGTGAAACATTGTATTTTCACGACAAATAGAAGAATATATATATTTATGTATCTGCCAGTCAATTCGTCAAATTAATGATGTTGCAAACCAATTTTCAATTTAAAACATTCACATGCTATACAAAAGGGTATGTACATGTGTAATGCAGATAATCCTGGACTTAAACTATACAACGATAAAATAATCGAGATAACGTTAATAGCCCCGTTATACACCTATGATCAGCAGTCGCACTTGCTACTTATAACACGCAGTTACAAAACCTACAGAGCCCAATTGTAAACAGAGGGATAACCCTGGAATAATTGTCCGAAATAATTTGAATTCCAATATAATTCCTGCTTTTTGAACAGCAGCAGAGTTTTCCACAATTTCACAAAGAAAAACTGCACGAATTCTGAATTTCGACAGACTTCTTGTTTGTGACCCTAAGAGCAACCTCACTAAGCTGTAAAAAAAGACATTAACTGAGATTTGTCATCTGGAAGTCTAAACTTCGAAAGGGTTCTTCCAACAACAACTTGAAAATAACGGACCCTGTCCTGCATCATATTTACTATTTTATAGTAATAAAATAAAACCAAGTACGAACAATCCAAACCATTAGGCAAAATTCGAAGTCCTAAAAAACGTTATAGGCAAAATAGTTAGGCAAAGTAGTGTAATCAGCAAATGGACTGTTCATCGTTCTTCCTCATGGCCCGATGGAAAATACCCGTGGAATGAAAAAAGAAACAGAACAACAATCAATTTTTCAAAGGAACATATTAATTTTTTTGAGTTTCTCTAAGTTTAAGGCTGGTGATCAATAGGTCATAAAGACCATATCTGATAAGAGTATACCGATTGTCCGATAAAGCAATTGACTTTTCTGCAATGTTTATTCTCCTCTGCCACTCTCTTTATGTATTACAGTTCTTTACACAGAACATGCCATAATTTGAAAGACAGGTGGTGGATTATAATTGGTGGATTATAACGCAGATCTTATTTTTTTTTTTGTCATTTTAGTTTCCTCTTATCCAGGGTCTGGCATTCATTATGACTTCGTTTTCTGGCCTATCCCAGTAGCACATTAGAGAACCAAATTTTTTCCATAGTATATTAAGTGGAGGGAAGAAGATTTGCAATATAATAAAATGCAAAGTGTGTGCCATTCCTTTTGAAGGACATAAAAACTGAAGGTGAAAACAACGAAAACATGTTAACATTCATAATACATAACATAATCTAAACCTTAAAAATAATGCAGAAGAATATCACAGCATGCATGATTAGGCAACTAAAAAAACTAAATAAACAGGTGATAAACATTCAAATAAATTCGAATTATTTCATGCAACACAAAATAATGAAATAAAGTGACCTGAACAAAACAAAAGATAAGTTAGTTTAAAATGGGTTCACAATAACGACTTACCATTTAATTTCAATATATCCCGGTTAAGCTAAATTCAAAAATATATATTGTAAAGTAAAATGATGAAGATGATTTTTAATAAAATTTTTACCACCACCCAATGAGTTAAACCACCAGCAACATTGGTACTGCTGCTGTGGGGAAAAAAATATTACCACTATTCTGGTCTATGAACCCATACAAGGTCTATGGACGGTGGCTTGAAACATTGAAAAACAACAAAAGCTAGTTAACAGCTGTTAATATCCAAAATCTTATCTTAGTCTCAACAAGAAAAAGAATTTGTTGCTTTGACTTTCTGATAAAAAATGATCGGATTCCAATGGAAGATTTGAATGCATTTTAATGAAACAGTTGAATTACAAGGTACTTAATTAGGAATGGCATATTCAAATTGAATCAAGATATACAGATTTATTTTGGTGGTATTGGGGTAAACTGAATCAGTGGATGGTATAAATAAATAACATTATGAAATGCACTCTCTGTCGTATTGGTCATTTCAGTTTGGTCCCATCAAAATAGTTTTTCAATAGTGATAACCACTGTGATCAACATTATTAGCTGGATAAGGGCAGTTCACATTGTACTGTTACTAACCATGCAAAAGTTATTTAATAGACCCAAATGTGATAGTACTGATGATGATGATGATGATGATGATAATTTGTGGTGAATAACAGAACCATAATAGTTAGTAGTTTCGGGTCACCATAACACTTCAAGATTTATCTACAAGGCCATCAAAACTGAAATAAAATATCTATCAAACTACAACACAAATTAGAATTCCCAGAATAGTTACAAAACACTAATCTTTATGTAATTATGTATGCTTTCAGAAATGTCTTGCCTTGATTTAAATGTAATGTATCTCTATATAAGCATGAGAAAAATGATATAGGCTCTAAAAAGCCCATTGCATTCAGTAGCTTTTATCCTTTTTTTACTTTCTTAAATATATCATGAAAAATGAAGAATCAAACTTTGGTTTTTCAATAATAACAGTTAAATGTTTCATCTTATAGTACAGCTATTCTATGAATTCCAAATTGGTTAGTCGTATATTATTTTGACATGTATCAAAACTACTACAGCTATATACAACGACTCTCAAGACTGGCATTATCACAGCAACTAGCAACCATCACCTTTAAAGGGTGTCAAAATCAGTACATGTTGAGCTTGGCGTCGGGTGTCGTCGCAATCCTGCAGTTGGCCAAAATATGGCTCCAGGTGCTGTATGATGATGGTGAACTACAATTAAGTGATAAATAACCAAATCAATTACGTAATTGTGCTGTTATGTAACAGGGCAATATCCAGGAAAACATTGCTGTTCTTTATAATTAGAAGACTGATATAACAACTGGCGCGATTCCAAAAGCTGTTCCCGTTTCTTTAGCCATATATTAATATCGAGGTTTAACTTTTTGTTGTACTTTTATTAGTTCCTTTCATTATCATACAAATGTGAAATATGTACAATTAAAGTGAAGAAAAAAATTAATTAATAAATTACAATGAATAATAAAAACAATATGATATAACAATTATGTATAATAGTAATAGGATAAAAGATTGAGAAGGATATACATGTGATAATGCGAATACAAATTATGCTGAAAAATAAATTCTTCCATCTCATAAAATATTGTATTTCTAAAACGGATAAACCAGTAAGTGATAAAAGTACAGAATTTTACCAAAGCTGTGTATTAAAATATAAAGAGTTAATAATTTTTTTTAAAAACCACATAAATCATTTATAGTAGACATAAGTCAAATTTTGAAAAAAAGGTAAGGTTCTAATGAAAGTTAAATTAAATTATCTTGTTGAAAGCTAAATCTGACTAACTTTTACTGATCATAACGCTGTTCAAATTCAAGACCTCAGACACTGTCAAAAACCTTTTGATTTTAATTACAACAAAAATCTGATATGCACAGCATTTTCTGGACGGATAAAATGAAACTACATATAATATATTATCAACTGAGTATTAAACAGTAAAATACAAGAAATATACATGCGTTTAAAGATACTTATGTATATTTAATGGCATATCAACGTTTGCCTTAACAAAACAGTGAGGATTTTGTCAAAGAAACCAAAACTAGCCCTGACCTAGCTACTTGATTTGTAATAATCCATATTGCCTTGTCATTCAAGTGTCTTATTTGTAAATGTTAGATTATCTAAAATTATTTATTTAGAAGTGTTTTTGGTAAGTTTTTTTTATATTGTGAGAGACAGAAGAAATATGCAATGAATAATATAAGTTATAGAACCATGAAAATATTATAATGTTGCTTTATATAGATATATACACAAACTATTGTGACTTTGTATACCGTACTTAAAAATATGATATGATCCAAAACAAACAGCTTAATGATAAAGAAAATGTGATATAAAATGATAAATATAGACATATATAATGTAATCATACATGTAATATAATTTGATCAAAAACTCTCCATGAAGAGAAAAAACTATTTGTCAAGATGGGCTGTAGCTGCCTCTAAACCCTTGAGCCCAAAACTCATAAGATGTTTTGTCTGCTTCTAAGCCATTGATTGAGCCAAAAACTCAAAATATGTTTTTGCCTCTAAACCCTTGAGTTCAAAACTTGTATGATGTCCGAGCCCCTAGCCAAGCAATTTGGAAAAGGGACGTACACCCTAGATTGATGAATTATCCATTCTATCTCACGTCATAGCAACTGATAAATACTGAGTATAACAATAGACAATCATTCTTTGATCAATTTAGTGCTAGAATACAGACTAGAAACAGCAATAGTTTCTAAGATGATAACTGGATACCCGATACAGATGGGTTCAAACTTCAAAGGGTTAATATATTGTTGTATTGATTAATAATGATGATGGTTGGATCTACACGTACTTGCTTGTGTATGCTATAGTTACATTTAGTATACTGCTGTACATGAAAGGAAAGAAGGGAGTTTGGATGATAAACTAAATGTATGAATACTGTACATAGATTATTATATCATGAATTAGTTAATTTGATGAATGCACCAAATATTTGTATTAAAAATAAATTGAAATGAAAATTAAAACATGGTGTATATACTTAAATTATATATTGAAATGTATATAAAGATATCTTATAAAAGTGAATTGATTAAAATGAACCGAAAAGTGAAACTGGAATTTAAAATTCAAAATCAAACTTACACCAAATTAAATTTAAATGCTTGTAAAAAAGACAAGAAATTTGATATTGTTTATCTTTTAAATTACTTCACTAAAAAACAAAATATTTCAGCTAAGAGTAAACTGACATTGGTCTATTTACAAAAACTGCGATGTGTGAAACCCTTAATATGGGTTCTAAATCTTTTCCAATGGTGTAGATTTGAAATCAACACTAACATAATAAAACACCATCTCCAAAGGCTAATTATAAGCAGATTGACAGTCGAAGATAGCATTCTATCGTAACAGATTCATAATCATGTTTTTCTATCCAGTACTTGTTCATAAAAGTAATGGTTCAAAAATCATAATGAAACTGTTATTATAGAATCTCTTTATTCAAGATCTAATAAGAACACAAGGTAAATTATACAGTGTTATAAAATTATGGGCAAACGGCACCAAAATTACACAGAATTAAATAAATCCAGTCTATGCATATATTTCAGACACAGTTTCTTTGTGATCATAAATGTTACCAGGTGAAGTAGAAAAATGGCATTTGAAAAAATTCAAAATAAAAACACTGTATTATTTACCTAGTCTTTAAATCGACCCTGATCCATCTTTAAAAGCAATAGCAACAACAATTACCAACATTTGTTCATCAGATATATCCACACTTACATTTTTCCAATGAAATTCATCAATTATTTCCCCACTTTAATTTTTTCTTTGAAATTAAATAAATTTGCATTTTACGACTCCTTTATTAACACTTAAGCGAGAATTTAAACAAATCAGACAAAGGAGTCCTTGAGAATGCACATGGCTTTTTCATATAGACACATAAATTGACATAATGATAAACAAATGTTGCAATTGGCAGGAAAGCAATTTGAATTAAGCCTCAAACACATGAATATTTTTTTGAAGATCGAGAAATTCATATATAAAAATGTGTAAAATTTCATTCAAATTCAAAACCTAAAAACAAATCAGATGATGAATTTGTATTTGAGACTTAATAACAGAGACTGTCAATTGTTAGTAAAGCTATAAAAAGGTTAGATTATCCAGTCCCTTATGCCATAATGCCGACTGAATCTTCCTACCTCGGCCCTGTCGTAATGTAGATGGTGAAGCTAAGCCCGATATATCTGATAATACAGTATCTGATAAACTACCACTACTTGTTTCAGAGGGAACTGTTGTATCCACGACTGTAAAAAAAAAAGTTTAAAACATTCTGATCAAACACAAACATTACTGGATGTAATACCACTTCTTTTTATTCAATTGCAATACCATCATTGATATAATTATATAATTAACCTATTATTTTATTGTTTATTATTTCTTTTTATATACAAAAATACCTGATATACGGTATTAACGTTATGAGATAATAAAAATAAAATAATGATATTTTCAGAAACTGATGCATTAATTTCAAAGAGAAAATTTGAAAAAATATATAATGAACCCATTCTTAAAGCCAAACTTACTTGCTGAATTTGTGGGTAAAACAGGTGCAAAAATATGAGCTGCAAAATCTTCAAATGTTGTATTTTCTGTATTCTGTTGTATGATTGTCTCCAGGCACTTGGCACGCTCCTCGTAACTAAGTAGCCATTAAGAAAATTTTAAATATGTATGCAATAACATATTTGTCTGCAAATTTATTGTAAAAATTGCTTGAAGTAACAAATGTGATAACCATTTTGGTGGTTGAGTCACTCCTACCTTCGCACGATGTTTAAATCATATTTTTTTTCTTAACCAAAATTTGACTTTCAAATATATCAAATTGAATAATATAAATACTGGTAAAAACCAATTCCATGTTGTACCATGTTCCCTACTCCTACCGTTCTTTATTTACTGTTTACTCTTAAAAATTACCCAATCTTCTTGGTTGGTGGCGGTATTATCTTTAAATAAACCACATTCAACATGATCCAATAAGCCGATACATTAAAAATCCCTGTAAACCCAATCCCTTAACTGCCCATTTGCTCTTCTGTGTTGGTGAATAAAGGATACAAAGAATGAAAGAAAGGCATTAGTGATCGCTTAATACGACTAGCATTAATGGCTGTAGCTCGAACCAGACCAGGTAAAACTTTACTGTCTACTATTGCACCATCAAATAGAGGTCCAAAATATGGCACCTAAAGAAAAAAATCAACATCAAATTAATTTCAAAATGTACATTTTGGACTAAAGCGACATCGGACATACAGTACCTTTTTCTATGCAGATCCATGCATGTGTCATCTCCTAATGTGCAGCAAGTTGCAACATTAGTGTTAACAGAAAAAAAAGATACATTAATTAGAAAATATCTCTTAGTAAACATTTTTTTAAGAACTAACAAATTACATGTTTCATCTTTTACAAGAGCATAGGTTATGTCGTTAAATAAGAGTCTCCAGAACTGAGTATATTTGACCTATAATTTCCAATATATTCCATGTTCACAATGTCACCTTATTTTTCGAGCTATCTTCCATGAGAATACTAACCTCTGATTTTCTGTTGATCTGTATTCTGTATAAACCACAACTTAAAGGATATATAATGATGATAACATCACCAAACTCTGTAGGTATTATTCCACGTCGATAGTCTCTAGTGTGTTCAGACCATACTATGTGTACTTCATCATTACCAAGATGGCGCATCTACAAATCAAATGTATTAATCAAATTTCATATACTGGTAACTAAACTTTGCTTTCTCATTAGCTATCAATTTAAAAGACATAAATCTCTAACTATTATCTTATAGTGGAATTTTGTAACTGGATACAGCAAAAAAATTACAACACATACTTATGGAAAACAGCTTGATAACCTTGAGAGAATATTCTTCCAAACTTCGAATAAACATATTACAAGTCGCTTTCCATAAGTGTGTGTTATAGTCTTTTACTTTTTAATTTAGGTGAAAATATAGCATTGATATATTTCCATAAGTGTGTGTTATAGTCTTTTACTTTTTGATTTAGGTAAAAATATAGCATTGATATTTCCATTACTGATAGAGAAAGCTTGATATGATGAAAGTTTTGCATTTGCTAATTTCTGCCTTATTTATATCATTATTATGTCAAACGAAAAATCGATTATATCTCAACACTGCTTATTTATGGACATAAAATTTCCACGAACAATAAATGTCACTACACAACAAATATCGTTGAGGAGCTAAGCATAGCAGTAGTTATGGACAAGACTGAGCAGTCCAGGTTGTAATTACCTTGACATGTTTTGATTCATCTGTACCAACTGGTATTCTTGTCGACACATGAAATATAACTTCACATGTTGATGTTGCGTAGTATGGAGCTGTATCACCAGTTGTTTTATTTTTCTGTAAACCACCTATAAATCCCTGATGTAACTCCAGATCCACCTGATGAATAACAACAATTTGCATGTTTAAGATATTCATAACAAAATCTACACTGATGAAGATTTGGTTTAGTGTCAGTTGACTAATGAACAAAAACTTAAAAGCATATCAAATCAAACCCAGAACATCACAGAATATTAAATGGCAATAAATATCTTTTGAGTGAAGAAAATTTTAAAAATCTCTGAAATTGGAAGATTATTTTCAAATACTAACCTCCCAACCAAGACCAGCTACAAAGCTCTCAAAGTCACGACTACCAGAGGTATTAGATAAAATAGAATTCTTGTCTTCTTGACCAGTAGCAACATAAATAACAGCTATCTTGTGAGTTTCACGACTAAATAAAAAAAATACAATTTGTAGAGAAAATTAAAAATCAATTGTGAAGAATTCTTGTATTGCATTTACTAAAGTACATGTAGGTTGTCATGCAAATAATTAACTTCTCAATAGATGGTGTGTAGTTTTAACTGCATAGGAAGTGTGACCTAAACATTTCATCTATAGTATCGTGTTCGTGTTTGATTCCTGAGATAAAATGGCACCCCCTGCTTTCTGACAATGACATCTACACATTTGAAGCATTTTAACATGAGATATCTTGTAATATGTCACTATTGGTAATTGTATCTGTATTGGCTGATATCTTTTGCTATATCAACATATGATATCGATGAATACAATAGTAGCCATATCGCCACTTCACAAGTCCTAAAGAAGTATTTAGATTATTCATAGAATATTCATTGAAATAAATAAATATATATGCCACTAACATACCATTTTTGGTTGTCCAAATTTTTAAGTTCTCTCAACAATTTATCAGTCTTCTTCAGTAAATCAAACTGACATCTTTGATACAAACATATATTATAAACATAAGCACATTAATTTGATAGAAACATATAATCTTAACAAAAAGCACATTTTATTAAATTAAATACTAAAAGAGTGCATACTTTCAAGCTTAATTTGAAAATAGAGCATATGTATATTTGAAAAAAAAAAACAGGCATATGTACATATCATAATAAAACATATTTTACCCAAATAAAGCATAATAAAGTTTTTTTTTCCCAAAATAAAACATTTTATTCAAAATAAAGCACATTTTTCAAAATAAAGCATATTTTACAAATTAGGGCACATTTTTCAAAATAAAGCATATTTTTCATATTTTTCAAAATAAAGCATATTTTTCAAAATAAAGCATATTTTTCAAAATATATTTTTCAATCTAGGTCATTTCGGGACTAACATGGTTCAATTTTATTTCAATTAGATTGCGCATAGAAATCTTTAGCTGTTGGAGGAAACCTGAGGGCCCGAAAAAAGAAACATGGGTTGGACAGGCGATCCTACTCCTTGTCACATACAACTGGAAAATTGAAATCAAGCCAAATGGCTCAATCACAGACCTTATGATGCAACGTGCATACGCTAACCATTCCGGCACCCACCGCCCCCTGCATATTCTTCAAAACAAAGTAAAAGAATAACGTTAATTGTAAACATTTATACATTAGCTTAAATTTACCTTTTTTCCCACGACATCAGTCCCATTTGATCTAATAACATACGACACATCTGAAATGGTGATATAGGATCCTCCATTTCATCAGGTAGTTCTGGTTTAGCCAACATACTGTAACAATTTAAAATAAGTAATAATTTATAAAATTCATCCCTTTAAAATTATTTGATCAAATGGATGGATCCTTATCAAAGTATTAGTGCAAATCAATCACATAAGAATTTAAATTCCCTAACAAAGCCTGAGATGACAACACATGTCCTATCTTATATTTTGCGTGTTTCATTTATTGAGTTATATACCTGAAATCATTTATAAATAATTTCTTTTTGCAAACAATTCATTCAATGAAAATATGAAATCTGTAACCCTAAACATATGTAGAGTTTGTCCTACTGGGACTTGATCTCCTGTAACAGCTGAAAAGATTTGAGACATTATTCAACATCTAATTAGGCAAACAAAATCCAGATATCAACAGTTGATAATCCCCCAGTTCGACTTCAACACAGACGACAAACAGAGCTAACATGTTTGATTTCACTAACATTATTGTTTGTGTCTTTTTAACCCGTAGATGGTGAAAAAAATGACCGGAACAATGTTTTCATGCATGTTTAGCTAAACTGTTCCATTGTCTATGATCAGCTTTAGGTAAAAATTTTTAGGATGGTGCCTCAGACATTGGTCTACTTAATTTAGAAAAATAAATGTCCTTAGAACCAGTTGATTTTTTCACAAAAATTTAATCTAAAATATCTGAATTCTTTCTGAATATGGCCCCCGATTGGCAAAAGTCTCCAGATGTATAAATGAAAGATAAATCTGAAAAATCATTTTAAATTTTTCAATTAACAATCAAAGCTTAATTGGACAGATTGACATACACAGACAACTAAACATATGCCCACAGAAGTAGCTAAGTCATGGCAACAGTCAATATAGGTTGCCACATTCTGAATCTTTTTGGTAAAACATTGTATACTATCAATGGCATATTGACAAGATTCATTGATACAAATAAAGGGCAATAATTCTACAACTAATTGAGCAAGGATAACGATAGATTAAACGAAGGGCTACCATGTTGCTGTACTCAAGTGATAGATTTGATTGAACAGGAAGAATAGACAGACTCCCTCAAAAGTTCAAGTATCAGAAGTCAATCCAGCAATGGCCCCAGGAATACGGTATACAAAGGGATTGACATGAGCAATATTTCACATTTGACAAAAAATAGTTTTTACTTTCACAAAGATTCTGCCCAGTTTACAAAAATTAAATTAAAACACAGCTAGATAATCGTGTAGAAAAAAAATATATTATGTATAAAAATATGATGAATATTTAATGCAAAATTGACATAAAACTAAAACAGTCATCCATTATTGGTGGAAATTTTAGCTCATTTCACAATGGAATTGAAAAACATGACATGACCAAATGAAGGTGATTAAACTTTGAATATACATTTATGATTTCAACCAAATCAACATGTTTGGTTTTTTTAAACAAAATTTGTGATCTACACTTGAATTTTACTACAATAACATGCAGGTGTAAAAAGACCATATACAGTGATGAAATAAAAGATTATCTTGACACCAATACAATATCACTTACAGCTTTATTTCCCTTTGTCTGAGCATTTTAAATAAATCAATTCAATTGGTTTAATAATAATAATGATAATAAAGGCTGAGATCGAGTACAGAAAGCACCGTTTCCATATTAAATTCTCAGAAATCCATCATCTTTCATCAAACATCTGACTCATTTCTCATTCCAATCATACATGGCATCAGATGCCACTGGATAAATTTTATTCTCTTGACGTCTGTGCAATAATTGATCCAATGTTTCTGATAAAATGTTTTAATCAATATTGATCAATTCTATATGATTTTAAAGACACATTATGTAAGAATTAGATAAAAAAACTTAAAATATAGTTAAAAATTAGATTACTTTATTCTGAGCGAAGTTATGAATGTTTGAAGTTTTGACTGAAAATAGTGTATGTAGTCTTGACTGTCAACTACCATAATAAACGACCTTTCAATTTTCCATTTTAACGTTTGACCAGCAAGATTTTGCTGACATTGTCTAATCCATTTAATATCTAAGTCATCCGATGTTCAAGACAGTTGATTATATGTGCGAGTTTGCCAGGTGAATATATAGTTGTCTAAATCATACTTTATATAAAATTTCAAGCCCGAAAAACTCCTGAAATAGTCATATCTAACTCTTACATAATGC
The DNA here is from genome assembly GCA_036850965.1 of Patella caerulea. Taxonomy (NCBI): domain Eukaryota; kingdom Metazoa; phylum Mollusca; class Gastropoda; family Patellidae; genus Patella; species Patella caerulea. The sequence continues at coordinate 49,662,157 of JAZGQO010000007.1, read as the reverse complement.
ATCTTTAATGATAAATTAGTCTGATTTTCAAATTGAATCCGCATCAAAGATGTTATAAAGAGAGAGAAATGGGGTTTAATATCCACTCGACACAAACTAGGTCATTTTAGGACTAAGATATGGTTTAATTTTATTTTAATAATTTGCTTGCACATAGGGGTCTTTAGCAGTGGGAGGAAACCAGACGGCTCGGAGGAAACCCATAAGGTTGAGAAGGCGCCCCTATCTCCGTGCCACATAAGATGTTATAAGAAGAATATAGACAATAAAATGTAAGGCTACCTAACATCTGCCTTGTGATGTTTATAATATTCTAATTCTGCTTGTCTCTGATCTAGTACCATTGATGTCATCATTCCTTCAGCCTGATCACACAAGTCTTCTGGTATGGGCGGATTAATGTTCAAAGGTTTGCCAAGCCGTAATAAACACTCCGGGCTTGTATGACCAATATAACATAGTAACTACAATATAAGAATTTACATATTCTCAATTCAAGTTTTGACAAAAGTGGTAATACTCAGCAAAATTTGCAAACCAGAGTAAAAAAATTTAAGTATAAGCATACTATGGACCAGAAACTAAGTATGACATCATCAAAGTCCGTCAATCTATGCATAATTTTTTTAGGAAAACGCCTGCTAAGTTTATGTCCATTGTACGTGAATTGGCTGAGCCTTATTCTTTTTTTGAAGAACGTGGCCCCAAGAACAAGAAGATGAGTGGATCATGGGTACCAGTTACTGGACCAAAAACAACTAAACATCTGGATCTTGATTAATTTATTACAACTGAATAGTTATAATAGGCTTGACTAACAAACATTTCTTATAGATATATATTAGAAATGCAAACATTGTTAAAGTAGTGAAATAACTTACATCATCTAGATTGTCATCTTCACCTGTATTCTCAAACATAGGTAAAATGTTGGGGCTACGTTTTACCGAAGGTGTAGGTAAAGCTATGTCCGAATCTTCTTGTATAAGTAATGGTTCAAGTTCAGATTCTGTCGTCTTTCCCAACAATAATTGAGCATCTGTTTAAAACAAATTATAAATCTGACAAATCCTGTTTGTTCTTGGGGCAAATATTAGATGATTTTCAGGTATAATACCATTACCAGTTCTCTCTCAATCATACTCAGCCATGGTTCGAATTAAACTCTTATAACTAAAGAATATTTTTCATCTAAAATACTGCATTTGAAAATTCAGTTTATCAATCATTCTTCAAGAAAGTAGCCATAACTAATAAAATATTGGGTTCCTAAAATTAAATTGTGGCAGAAATCTTAACATGTATACCTTTCAAGTATGCAATTGTTTTTTTCCCATTGTCAACGAGATTTCCATCACATACTATCAAACATAGGAGCGGAGGAGGCAAATGGGGTTTAACATCCACTCGACACAAACTAGGTCATTTTGGGACTAACACAGTTCAATTTCATTTCAATAATTCGACTGTCAAGTTGGACAGGCAACACTACTCGCCACGTAGAATTGGGGAATTGCAACCATGATAGCTCTTAGGATACAGAGTGCACATGCTAACAATTAGGCCATCTACCAATTAGGCCATCAACCATGTTACATAACATATCACAATGAGATGTGTCATGAAAACAAGGAGTCGCTGTCACTGGTTTGTCAAAGTTTAGAGTTAAAACCTTTGGAAAGGGTAAAAAAAAATTATATGTATATTCACTTACTGTGTAAAGACGAACCCTTTTTACACCAAGGGGGGCTGTACAATACTGAACTTTCCCAACAAAAGTTGCCACCAACATCTCGAACTATAACACGACACACTGTTTTAGCTGTAGTTAAGCCTGCAGTAACTCCACCACCTGGTGCTTCCTGTAATTTATACCTTCTGTTTTACAAGATAAACATTATAACTCAATTGATTACTCATGTAACTGAAGGTGTAATAATGTAAACATTACATTCACACTTCAAATACTGTGTACAGTCGTTGTTTTTTGTATTTCAGGAGAGCTAAAAAAAGCTCCCCTCAATCAACAACTTGAAATAAATGGCTCTCCTAAAAGGTTCTCCCAGTTCCGATAAGAGGAATGCTTTAGAAATCAAGGAGAGTGATTTAGAAATTAAGGAGAGTGATCTGATATTAAGGAGAGTGATTAGTAGATAAATGTTAATATACCCCCAATGACTTTGTACAGGAGAGTGATTTTCAATTTTAAGGGGAGGGGAAAAAAACTCCCCTCAGTCGACATTCAGGTGAGATGCAAGCGCTCGAGAGCGATCATACGCCTTAAAAAACAATGACTGCTGTGAATGATCTACACAACTTGCCTCCATTGTAAAACCCCAGTAAGTGAAAACAGCATAATATAAACCATAATTACATTACCTTTGCTGGAAGTTCCACAAAAGAGACCAAACAACGACGATTTAAAACAAAAAACTGAAAAGAAAGAAAATAGAACTAGTAAGTTAAAAGCAAAACAGTACACATCCATATATCCATGGCTGTTAAGATTCATTTTTTTTGTGGGCATTGATTAAAGAATCGATGTCGCATCATCAAGTTTCAAAGTAAACATTCTAGTATTTACTAGATGCAAATTTAATGAACAGGTATATGATCAATAGTTTTGATAACTACCTAAATTCTAAAAAGTTTGGGCCTTTCTTCCAAAAATTCAAAAGTTACTATACAAGAATATTGAATATAGACAGTCATTTTGTTTTTAATTCTGTCACTGCTATGGCCAATTTAAGTATACCTTAACAATATTACCTGTACATTTGCAGCAGAAAAGATATCAGGTTTTAAATCTTCATCCAAATAATCTGGTATATCATGCTGTTCTTGTACTAATGTATTAAGACGTGCTGGACCAGATCCCATAGGAAAATGACATAGATGGTTTACAAGATGTTTCATTAACTGAAAAAAATTAAAGTCTCCAAATCAAATTGCGTTGGTATTGAAGTAACGAAATTAGACACCAAGTTTCATCCCTCTCACTCAATTACCATCAGAGTTATCATGCTCCAAAGCATTGACAAAAAAATAGTTTATCTTGCTTCAGTAAAGACATCCAACCCAATGAGAGGGAGAAATGGAGTTTTATACCCACTTGACACAAACTACGACATTTCAGGACTAATCCACCTAATGAGAGAGAGAGAAATGTGGTTTCACATCCTCTTAACACAAACTTGGTCATTTTGGGACTACCATATTTCAATAATTCACTTGCACGTAGGAGTCTTTAGCAGTGGGAGGAAACAGTAGAACCTGGAAAAAAAGCCAAGGGGCTGCACAGATGACCCAACGTCTTGTCATGTACAACCGGGGGATCGAAACCACAACAGTTGACTCAATGATAGACCTTATGATACAACACACTAACAATTCACCCACCCACCCCCTAATCCACCTAATGAACATCTACACCTTAATTAGAACACATTTATAGTGTTCAGAACTGGGTCAGCCACAGATAATCGACCTGAGGACAAACCCATTTTAAAAGTAGCCTCTTTACTCCCAAAAGTTGGAGTGCCAATAAGCTCTTAATAGACTTACTGTTCTTGCTGCCAATTTAACAATATCTGTTTCAGGTTTACAAGGAGGATCGAACACATTTGGTGCTTCAGGCAGATTAGTTAGATCTTCTAATACACTCTCTGATGTGTGAGATTTGGGAGAACTATTGACAACTGCTGGATTGTTGTCTGTGACGTTGCTGAAATCTGAATCCTGCATGAAATCAGAGAGTGAGTTAGCACTGCGAGGTAAAGAGGTAGTACTATGGCCTGTCACAGCTGAGTGAAGAACCTGAAACAATGTAAAAGAGATCAATTAAAGTTTCTACATATTAATCGAATAAAACAAACATAATTTTATTTTCTGAACATTGTTTCCCCCAAAATAGGCAACAGGCTTTTCAACAGAATGTAATTTTTCTTAAGATATTCGTGAAACTACATAAATGTAAACGTATACAGGAGGACAACCCAGCAATATGCATTATGAATTATCTTAGTGTGTCTTCCTTATAACGCAAATTGGAAAATTCTGACTGAAAAAAGGTGAGGAGAATATACGTCAAAATAACCCATACCCTAAAGACTTTGTATAAACAGCTACGATCTGTATCAGTAGTCTCCATTAACAAGTATACAGGTATTTTCATACACCATTCAACCAGACTGAACATCATCAGAACAATCAACTATAATATAAATCAAATATTGAATGATATACATTCTAGTAATCTTGCCTTTTTAACCTAATTTGCTAATCAAAGATATGTTCCCTCAAGAACATTGTTTACAAAATATATTTTCATTTGAGTATATATTTATAACGACCATGAAAAATAGTATTATATACTCATATTACACAATCAATCAACAAAATTTTTAAAAAATCTAATCCTTATAGATCATTAACCAAATGTCAGCAAATTTGTTGCCTAATAATGTGAGTTCTTGTTAACGTTCCCATCCACTTTTCATCGTAAAAAGATGGTCACATATTTAGAAATATATCTTTTCGGGTGAACACAATTTGCATTTATTGTAATGCATGGTTGAGGCTTGATAATGAAGTTTTATGAAAAAGAAAAAAAATATCTTGCTGCCAACGCTAAGTACATAAAGTTAGCTGTATGTACCCTTTTCTCCTCTTCTTGTGAAGAACTCTCCTGCGTAGAAATCAAACTAGATATAGTAGATATTATCACCTGTAGAAAAACATAAAAATCATTTCTTTAAATAACATACAGATTACTTCCAACATTATTAAACAGAAATTCTTGATCAGAATTGGCGTGCACTTAAAAGATCCCTGACATAGTAACACTGCAAGATTGATAAATATGTCAAAATGTTAAAATAGATATGTATATATATATAAGAGATCAAGGCAAAGTCCTATTATATAATCCTGGGCCCTGTTTCACGAAATTTTAACTTAAGATACAATCCAAATTTTAGCAGATACTTCAATTTTGATTGGCTAAGAACTAAAATCAATCTAATATTGTCCAATCAAATAACTAAAATTCAGATCTTATCTTAGTTAAAATTTTGTGAAATAGGCCCCAGGTTTGAACAACTGAGTTGAGAGGAAACTTACCTCTACAATCTTTTTAGGTAAATATGTATGATAAGTGAGCAGTTTATCTGTATGATCACACAATAACATCAACATGTCTGATGCTACTTTTGCCACTTTGCGGTTTACACACTAAAAAATACAAAAAAACAAAATATATTCATAATAGATTCATTTGCATATGCAATACATTTTATTCTGACAATCAAATAAATTGAGACAAAGTCACAATTATCCATTTTATAGATTAATACTTTAATTTTTAAATCTCACAGGTGTTCTAATCCATTTAAATCTTGGCCATCTGTTGGTCAAGAGAGTTGATTACAGCCCTGTCATGTAAATAAATGTCTAAATAATAACTTATATAACATTTAAAACCAAAATAGGCGCATTTAGCTATTACTAATGCATCTTTAATTAAACTTCTGATACTTGTTGTCAAAGCTATTTTTCCATTTTTAAAAAAAAGATACCTTTAAAGCTGCCAAAAGGATGTCTATACCATCTTTGATTTTAGGGTGAAGAGTTCCGTGTGTGAGCTCTTCATATAAAAAGATACCAATACTACTAACAGCTACACATCTGAAGTAAAACAAAATATACTTCATGGATAAAAAAAAATGGAGATAAATGACGTCATCAGAATGTACCCTGTAATTATTTGAATGAACAGACTAAAGGAGAAACAACAGATACAAAATCAGTAACACAAAATTACTCCATGGTATAGGTAAGTCCTCACAGTAGCATAATAAAGTGAAAACTTAAAAATGAAAAGATACTAAAATAAAATGAAACGAAGACTGCATACAGTCTATCTTATTTCTTGTATTTGATAAATTTAATCTAAATTGAGTATTTACCTAGCCAGACCAGCTGGCTCTCGTTTTCCTGCTACTAGTAATGAATCAATGATATGGTTCTGAAAACAGATGAAATGAACATTTAAAACAAAGGAATGTTTTCTTAACTTCCTGAAGCTAAAATTTATTAATTTGTATAACATTTGGACCAAAATGGTTTTGAAAAAGGTTTACATATGTTTGTTTTGATTTCGTACTGATATCTTTATGTATTAGAAAATTAAAGTAATAATAAATTTGTTATCTGTTTGTGAAGTCCGCCCATTTTACATGATGGTTCTTTCATATGGCTTACTTATGCAAAATAGTAAATATTTTCACTCTTGCAGATATAAACCAATAATCTATATGCAAGCTATCCCTTTTTGTTTAATATGATCAAAATATATTTATTACCTTCATATCACTGCGTGTTAAAATCATTCTTTCTACAGAATTAGGTTTAAGAACTGGCATCTCATGAAAATGATTAGGAAAACATATCAAAGAACCTAACATAGAAACAGCTTCTGCTCTTGGAGGCTGAAAAAAAAGAAGAAAACAAAAATCTAATCAAAGATGACTTTCATAAATTTTTCAATTTTCAAAATTTTAGTACCCGAAATGCTCTGTATACGATATTAAGTAATCTATTTTTTATTTCAAAATAAAATCCAAGTCACTTGTTAATAGTGAGAGTGTAGCCCTACATTATCTTAAAAGATACTAACCTCTCTAACATCCATAGCAGTAATTATAGTCTTAGCTGCATAAATAAAATCTAACATCAATAAATGAGAAGCTGGAAGTGAACAACCAAAATATTTGGGCCCACAATTACGAATTAAAACATTGGCCACATCCTGAAACAAAATGAACACATCAATTAAGAGATTGACATAGATAAATATTGGAACTAAATAAAAGTCTATTTGTTAACAAAATGGAGTGAAAATACTGATGTGCTAAATTTAGTATTGCGATAGATAATCAAAAGGGGTCGATGCATACTGCAATATATCCATATTTTGTAGAGTTTTAACTATACTGACCCAATCAGTGAAACACAGTTATAATGAAATACTACATTAATATGGCTACTATGAGTTTAACCAACGATATATAATAAACAGACTAATCTGAGATGTAAAGTGTATAATAATACTGTGATAATACTTCTACTAAAATAGTAACCTACACTAGGATACTGAATATTGTGACTATACTTCTATTAAATACTGACCTGATCCGGTGAGACTAAACCGTGATGTAAAACATTATAATACTGTGATAATATTTCTAGAGACGGAGTTATATCATGTCGCTGTAACATAATCTGACACAACTGTTGGTAAGCTAATAATTTGCCTTCTTTGTATCTGTTGTCAAGTTTTAAACACTGTAAACATAAACAAATAAATATCCAATATCTTACCAGCTGATACATCCATAAACCACAACAGAAATGAAATGTCCTACTGTCTGCTCTGAACAGGGCTAATGCCATACAGTGTGCTATGAGGGACATTTTACCCGGAGAGCAGCACTACAGCTTACTCTTGTATCGATTTCCAACTGTCAAGGGATCTTTTACGTGCATGTCAATGTGTACAGGGGACTTTGTTAGTTTATCCAATCCAAATAACTAGTCAGCTGTAAATGTCAGGCTAGAAAATCTGTATAAACATTCTCAGTCAATGCATGTATCAAACACCCATTCTCCAGGCTAGGAAGCCAGTGTCCTACCAACTTAGCCACAACAACGTTGAAAATATGACAGGAAAGTTAACTCAACAAAATATTTTCAAAGATTACGATAAATAAATCTGGAAAATCATGAAGGTTGTCTTACACCCGAATGATTAATGTGCCAAATTTTCAAAAATTCTATCAACAATCTGTATCTCATTCCGTAATTTCCTTATAAGAAGAATATTAGTCAATGAAATATTGCATGTCAATATGAATAACTTACCTCAAAAAGCCAAGCAGCAAATTTCTGTTGATGTGGGATGAGAACTGGAGTTGCAGGGGAAATCATGTTGTCAACAGTAACACCAAGATTCTCTCGCATCTAAAATGAAATTTAACATTTATGAGCCGAACTAGCATCTAACACAATTTCGTCATTCATATTACATGTAGGTGTAAGAATATGAACAGACCAGAGCGGAAAATTGTCACCCCCCCCCCCCCCATGGTCATGTCATAGATATGTGGATAATTGTCAACTACCACAGTTATCTTTTAGTTATTGTGCAGCTATTGTGGACAACGGTCAACCATCATGATCATGTGTTAGTTATTGTGGACAATTGTCAACCACCATGGTCTTTCATTAGTTATTGTGGAGATTTGTTAATCACCATGGTCATGTGTTAGTTATTGTGGACAATTGTCAACCTCCATGGTGTTAGTTATGGTTGACAATTGTCAACCTCCATGGTCATGTGTTAGTTATTGTTGACAATTGTCAAGCACCATGGCCATGTGTTAGTTATTGTGGACAGTTGTCAACCACCATGGTCATAATCTGCCTTCATGGCCAAATAATTGCCTAACAGATGACTATGTGCAAAGCATTCATTCCACACAAATGTCCTTATTTACATCATCTGATAATTTTGTTTTACAGTATCACTAAGCACTATTTTCAAAATTTTCAGGAAAGAGTAATGTTCTTACCCTATGAAGTGTATCTTGCAGATCACTCAAATACTCAAAAACAGATGCATGAATGACAGGGTCTTCAATTTTATTTACATCACCCAGACAACCTAACATCCTTTTCCATAAAATAACAGCCACATCAGGCATCCACCCTGTCACGGTACCACCACATAAAACACTTTTTGATTCATCTAAATCTTAAAAAATAAAATTAAATACATCATTCGTCGTGCCAACAGTCCCATTTCTAAAAATGGGTCGACACATTAACCCATTTAAAAAATACATGTAAATAAGCTTCATAAAATGATCCCCTGAAAATTCAACATTACATTAGAGAAACAGAAACAGCTTTATAAAGGAAGATTTTTCAATTCTATATCATTCAATTCGTTCCTATTGCAGTTTAACTTCTTATCCACCAGCACAGACTGAAACTGAGCTGAACTGAACTGTACTCAAATGCTGCTTGAAAGAATTCGGAGAGCCCACATCTTCTTTTTAAATAATTAAAGTATAACAATGCATATAAAGGTAACTTTTATATCTACACTTTACTTACCTCCTGATCTGCTTTCATCAGCTCCTGCCATCATGTCAATATGTAGACTATCTCTATCTGGTGTAGGGCTGTCTTTATGAGGGAGTGTCATTTCACTTGTTGGTGAAGGTGATGCTGATCCAGACTGTGATACAGGAGATGGACTTCTTGACACTTCAACAAATAATTATACATCAATTAACAATATTCATGCAAATCTTGCCTTCAAGAAAATAATTAAAGAGGCAGTCCCAGATTTCACTTGGTAATGAGTGACTTCACTGACTTGGTAATCAAAATGATCGCTTACTACACAACAACTTACACAAATTGATTCACTAAAATATGAAATGAAATGGGTTTAACATCCTCCTTTTCTGTAGCATCTACACTAAAATATATATCTAAGACATTTTCTTTTAATTTTTTTTTTTTTTATGCATTAAGATAAAACACCTATTTCCAAGGAAATAAGTATAAAATGCTTTTTACCTCTGGATGTAAGATGATCATAGTCTGATTTATCCAGACTCATATCATCTGCACTACATTCTATAAACTGCCCGTTAGCTAGTTCAGCTGTACATGTACTTGTTGTAGTTATTCTAGCCACTTCATCATCTTCCATAGCTGCTGTAGCTCCTGTATAGATAATGTTTAATTACAGAAAATAAATTTAATCATAATCAATTTGAGACTGGATGGTAAAATGTGACGGTTAGAATTCTGCCAAGACATTTCTACCAACTTTCTTCAAGTTCCAAATTTTACCTAATCTACCATGACGTGTACACTGGAACTTGTGTTTTGTTCTATCTAAACTAATAGGTATGTCCAGGTACCGGCTAGATATTGATATTTTACTATTTGAAACAGATTTTGTACCAGATTATTAGGGTATTTTTCCCCACTAAATCCGAAACCATTGAGATTTTGTACCAGATTATTAAGGTATTTTTTTCCAACTAAATCCAAAACCATTGAGATTTATAGTGCTATTTTATCACATCAACTTAAGTCCACAAAAGACTTTAAAATAAAATCTTAATGTTCTAACATCACAAAATTTTACTTTTGGACTGAAATATCTTGATAATTTCTAATCTGATATCAAAAGACTAGTTTACATTAAATATTAGTTGTTTGTAATTCAGGGTATAAAGCAAAGCAAGCTGTGGGTTAAATATTGGATATGACTGACTGCCTGTTTATTATCACTGTAACACAATTGTCATGTAGTTCAGATCAATGAAAAGGTTTAACATTGTCATGAAAGAGCAATTATATCACAAACCTTCCTATACAGAGGAGGAATATAACAGAAATAACAATATAATTACCAACCATACAAATTTACACACGATTTATTCTTAACAGTACATGTAACCAACACTAGGGACCGGGTATCATTCAGATTTGATGAAAAAAGGAAAGAAACTGAGCTTACCATCTATAATCCAATACACATACATGTATTCAGTTAATAGATTGCCATCCATAAAGTGTTAAATACCATCAAGATTCATCTTATAACGCCCAGTTTGTGCAACCATTTACTTTCACATCGGTTGTCTAGTTTATGAAACTAAATGGTCATAAACTGGATGACCAATATCAAAACCAAACTAAATGTCATAAACTAGATGACCGATGTCAAAACTAAATGGTGTTTCTTAAACTAAATGGTAGCACAAACTGGACGTTATTTGATGAATTTTGATGGTATTTAACACTTCAAGGGTGGCAATCTATTAACTGAATATGTGTATTAGATTATAGATGGTAAGCCCAGTTTCTTTCCTTTTTTCATCAAATCTGAATGATATCGGTCCCTAGTGCAAAAACCTACCTGGTTCTGTAGGAGAAATGGGGGTATCACATGCAGGCATGCCAGAAGTTGGGCTCGTTTCTTCATTATCGAAACTTGCTCCTGAATAAAGCACCAATTATTCAGCATCAATTGAACAAGCATGCAGCAATTTAAGAAAATAAAGTGAATCATGAAAGCCAACAAGATTTGTGGGAATATTCATATTCATAAATTGTGCTTGTTATCACCGGGGGCTAGTTTAATAAATACTTGAATAACAAGATTTAATGCAAGCTTAAAAGCTAAACTACTACCGAGAGATAGTTCTTTTAAATAAATTTATAAATAAGTGTGCCATGAAGCTAGCTAGCTGTGCGTGTAAAGGGGGGTGGGAGGGGGAAGGAACAACATTATACGCAAGGTTTGCATTTTATTAGTTTTATTGTAAATTAGGAGAATATATCTTAAATGTACAAATATGTGCAACAATTTCAATAATAGTTGCCACATCCAATGAATATTTTATGTCAATACTCAAATACTATTTGATTATTTTAAGTCAATTTCAAATACTGACTCAATATTTTAAGTCAATATTTTTATTGAATTTTTAGATTTGTAAATACTGCAAATCGTTCAAATCAATTTATTTTCTTTTGTTGATTTTTTAACATTTATTGATTTCAAATTCCATTTGTTTTATCAAATAACGAATAGTTAAAAATAAGTTTGTATAGACTTGAAAACATTGTTGACCTGGTAGATTCAATAAATCTCAAATTCAAAAGAATCTTCCTTTATTTATAATCCTTATGTAACTACAAATATGTAAAATACAAAAGAAATAATATGGAACACAATTACTATTTTAATTAAAGCAACATTTCTTTGATTATTGGTTAATTAGTTATTACTTGTTTTTGCATAAAGCGTCATTTGCTTGACAACATTGAGACAACCCTCAATAAAACGTCACTTTAACTAAAAAAGAAATTGTGTTGCATAAAATGTTTTTCGTTTTATTACGTTTGTCAATTACTAAATACCACAGTTTCATATAACTACAAATTAAAAAAAAACAACAACTGTACGTCACTTACTTTACAACTCATGCATTACAAGTAGTCATGCCTGTCTGTAAATTTTAAAAACAACAATTAGAACTACAATCCAAACAAACTCCTACCTCTCAATTTTTCCAGAAGTTCCCTTGGATCTGCAATATTTCCTTCACTGCTGCTACGTAACATGATTTCTGAGGGATCTGAGCCAGTACGTGAGTGTGCTGGTGAAGGCTCACCACTCAATGAAAGCTGCTTGTGAAGTTCATGTTTTGATTTCATGCTACCATCACTTCGATACTTTCCTCTTTCAAAAGGGGAATCAGAGCTGGGTGCTGAGTTGGTTGAACCTCTCAATGTACTTCCCGATTCATTCCGCCCCCAGCTACGGGAAAATCCTTTATCACACACTGACCTAGATCGGGATTCTGCAAAATCGAATTCAAAAATGCCTTTATTCTTGAAAATAAGTACACTTCTTAATGAGATTTTAGAACACAATACATAATATAGAAATTTTAAAATACCTCTCATTTTGAAGTTTTTGTTTTTTTGTTTTTACATGCACTAAGCAACACTGTACTTTTTATCTGCACAGATGCTACCTCTGACAAGTAATATATATCACCACACTATACAATTTGGCAGCATGTGGGGTGAAATCTCAGTAAAAAATAACAACCAGGACTGCACTGCACTGACAGACATTGGCAGATAACTAGAATTATGTGAGATGTATAGGTTGTATTAGACACTAAAAAGTGTTATTCTCGATGGACAGTGAGAACTGTGTGCTCCATTAACAGCTATGGCTCTTGATTGGCAAAACAGTATATCCTGGAAATTAGTGGCTGAGTAGCGAACACAGACAAACGGTATTACGCCTTGGTCAATGACGGAGAGTCATGAACATACCGACCATACCATAATAAACACCATGTTCAAACATGGTATCCAATAGTACTTCTAGTCTGTGCTCATTCTGATCACAACAAAAAAAACCCCACATTTTTTACCAACAATAGCTAAATCTTTGAAATACCTTTTCCCCTTTTTCGCTTCTCCTTTTGTTCACTCAATCTTTCTAATGGTAGATCATACAGATGCAGACCATACACTTGATTGGCTAAAACTCGTGTTAATGTTTCCATAGTTTTCTACAAACAAAATAAAATAGAATCGTTAATTCAAATTCTGCAGTTGATATTACTAAGGATGAAATGGTATTGTTTAATGTTTCATCCTTGGTATACCCCTGGGTGCATTCATGGGAGAGACATAGTTAAATTATCTTGTCTTATAATGGCTGTACTTTTTTTTTTCTGAGGTCAAAAGTAACTCGCATTTCCTTGCCACTACTAGTACTAAGATTATTGTGGTGAACGTAAACAATGATGCTTAGACTACCATGTAAACTGTTTTTTGATTGGTTTGCAGACCAATACGATCAAGGGTAGGTAATTTGAAATCATGAAAACCCTGAGAATGGATACAGAACACAGTGGAATAGAACAGAATGATCTTTAACGTGGGTGCACAAAAATATATAATTTAAAATAGTACTTACAGCCCATTCTTTGACAACTTCCATCCATGATGTTAGTGAAGCTAGAACTTGTAGAAATTCATCCCACAGTTCAACTGGTATTAATACATTCAAGTTAGCTTTAATCCATGTTACTATTAAAGTCTAAAATGCAAGAAATTATGCATTGAGTGGAAACATATAAGATTACAAGGACTATATTCTAAATCTAAAAATATGACCGTTTCTATCAATTTTTTGTCTGATCTTAAAGAATTATAAAAAAAATCTTTTAATACAAAACAAACCATAGATTTTTATATTTTCTTTTTATTGTGTAATTCAATTTACATGCATATGTTTCAATTCCTTGGAATTCAAATTGAGTGACATTTATAAATCTAATGTTAGCTTGACAATTAGCCTTTGAAGTTTGGAAACCTATTCAAGTGTAAGCCAACATGTATATGGCCATCAGAGAAACAAATTCATTTTTTACCTGAAAGATAGGCTGTGCTAAGCGGCCACCCAAACTTTTATGTCTTTCAGTGGGTGGATGTAATTTTAATACACCAGATGTAACACGTAGTAATACCACTAACATTTGTTCCCTGAAAGAATAAATAAAAATGATACGTCTTAAATGAGATTGGAGGAAATACCACAAAACAGAAATTATTTGCGAAAATCTAACTTTGTTTCAGAACCTTGGCAGTAAATGATACATAACTGTATATTTCAGGGCATAAAAATAAACACAATGGCAAATTTTATTGCAAAGACTCAATTACCCCAGACACCTGATGGTAAAGCATTTATAGATATTTTAAAAAAATTATTGCAATTTCAATATTTTTATTGCATATTAAAGCTGTCCCGCATTAGTCCAACAGGAGATCTATCCAGAAGGATATAATATTATATGTAAATATATCATTTTATCTGAGTTTGAAGATCATTTGTAGTAGACTTACCATGTACTTTGATTGAGCGTAACATTCATCACTAAATATCTATAAATATTCAACACTCTTTTACACAAATCAACCTGAAAATATTGAACAATTAATTAATATCAATCTTTCTTCTGAACAAATCAATTTAGAGTATTCCAAGCAGTTCAGAAAGCCTGTCTCTTTGCATTCTTTATAGTAATAGGTAATGGCAGCATTAACAAGACAATACAAACTGGTCAAAGAAATAATTCATGAAATAATTAACATTTGATAGGCTTCTACTTTTTTCTAGCACTAATATGCACAAAACCCAAGTAGGATAAATTCAGCTACTTGAAATATGATATATGCTACTACGATAACGCAATGATGAGTTAGCACAAAAGATGAGAATATTGTGAATTGACATAATTTCCTACCTGCTCTTGAAGTGAACAATCATCTGTTGTTTCAAGTAGGAATATATTTGCCGAGTTAGTTATAAAAACTTGTAAGATCTTCTGCATTCCTGCTCGGACATCAAACTGTTTATTATCACTACCTTCGTCAGCCAATTCCTGCACAGCACCCAGATAAGATGCATTGCGGATATACCTCGGTTTATCTGTCCCTTCAGGGAACAACCCTTGTCGAGCCATTGACAGATTACTGGCATTTGGAGACTCCTGAAAATTGTTTTTTAATAATGCATATATATGCACCCATAATAAATCATTACATGAAACAAGCACATACTTTTAAAATATTATTCAAATGATTAATAAAAAAAACTTTCATGCTAATCAATATAATTAATTTATTAGTCAACTAATCAAACAAAATCAAATGCATGCAAAAAAAAAACAAACTTAAAAAGTGCCTTGAATTATAACTTTGTTAAATTCTTGCAACTATTGAAAATTTGATTCTCGATCAAATGAGAGAAATTATTCAACATTAAGAACAGTTTAACAATTGATATTCACGATATGATCTACATTTTAACACAACATTGCTGCAAACCAACTTTACTTTAAAGAAAAAAAAGACACACATATTAGAATCATTTAAAATCAAAGAATATTCAATTTGATACATGAATATAAAAAAAAAAAAAAAAAACCTAAATAAAATTGCCTAAAATCAAAAATAAAATAAAAGAAATTGTAAAGATAGGTTGCCAGTTAAAGAAACATATGTCCACAGCAGCTAATCCTGTATATCTTTGATAAATAAAAATGATTAAAAAGCCAAAAATTTATTCTGTAAAATATAATTGAAGCATTAACCTGATTCCACTAAGTAATCAAGGGTATGAACTCTAGAAGTATTTATGAGAAATAGTTATTTGATAAACTTATTCACTGAAATAATCGAAATAGAGAAGATAAATATATTTCCAGGATTGTAAATATGACTAAGATCACATAACTTATGTTTCTAAAAAAAGGGACATTGGATTTATGAAATTATATTTTCTTAATTCTGTTGCTGAACAGTACACATAGAGCAAATGGGAACATGTTATAATTTCCAGCACATCAGGTGATAACTATTCGCTTATTCTACAAAACGATTAAAGGCCATAACTCTAGAAGTATTTAACAGAAAAGATTCTTTATTCACTAATTTTAACAAAATATGTAGAAAGAAATATAAATTTATCAGACTGAATGATAATCAACACAATTAGAGAGTTGAAAAGTGATAAAAGGAGATAACTCTCAAGGTTAATACCAGACATCGCTGAAATACAACAGGCTTCTTTGTCATACCAATATCAACATATAAAGATTGGATGAGAAATGTAGTTCGTACAGTTTCACAATAAATTGACTACGGACGTGGGCCACGACAATAGACAACCACATCTGAATGCACATATATAAAAAAAAAGGAAAAGAAGATGATTATGAGTATATGATACATACATCAGATGAGCCCTCTTCCACGATGTCTGATAAACTACTGTGTAACAAATCGGGCGTACTGCCACGATCTAAAACCTCAACCTCACTCAAAGGTTCACACATGAACACAGGTCTTTTATCTACATGCTGGGAGGAAAAATACTTACTATTATAATTTATCATGCACATGCTATTGTTGTAGCATTAAACTTTTGTATAAATATCTAGCTTAAAGAGACTAGTCTGCAAATATGAGATATCTTTACATCAAAATTTCAATTTGAGGCCATTTTCTTTGTAGCTAGCTTTAGTTTTAACATTAACTGTTTAATAATAATATTATGTTTTTTTCCTATATTGGGGGAAGCACGTTATAAAATCCCAAACCAAAATACATATGTTAATGAAAAAATTCAAAAATAAACAAGAAATCATGCAGTAAACAATTAGTAAAAAAAAAAAACCAAGTGCGTAATAATAATATAATGTATTCTAAGAAAATAATAATAAGCGTTTACATGAACCTAACAAAAATAAATAATTATTTCAAATTAGAATGTGTCTTAAATATCTTGAGAATATAAATAAAATATATAGTTAAAGAGGGCTATATAATAATATTGAGAATATTTATGTAATCTGTAAAGCCATGCTCATTATAATGGCTTAATAAAGAATATATATCACTTTAAGTATGAAATGTTTCAAATGATAATGGGTAGCGCTTACCTGAAACCATTCCTTATAAACAGTTATAACTCTTCTTATAGCGTCTGCATGTTGAAATGAAAACAAGAGAGCCTGGAAGAAAATAGATGATGCATTCAATCTGTGATAACTGCACACTAGCTCAATTGTTAAACCAGTTATTGTGCTTTCATACATCTTCATATTAAGGTTATCTTCAAATGCATGATTAGAAATTGTTTTAATGGAATCAATTTAAGAGTCTGTGAACTTATTATAAAGTGTAATGTATGCTTTGTAAATTCACAAACCTGTCTAAAACATTCATGAATGATATTAACATTCTCTCGGGTTGAAAACAGAACAGATCGTACAATTTCATATTCTGACAAGGTGTGTTCTTCATGAGACAAGTTGTGCAAATCTTTTTCTGAATATTGGGTACCAGCAGACAATGTACTGGTATTACTTCCAGGAACATTGTCTGTATTGTCTTCCTTTAACTCTGAACTTTCCCGTTTTTCATCCTCAGAATTACTTGTTGTTGAGCTTGCATCAGTTAGTATTGGTCTGAATATGCCTCTGAAAGTAAGATCAAGCGAAACAGTTAACTTATTTGTCACTAGCAGTATAATATTTATATATGTTTTAGTTTAGAAACACTTGACATCCCTCACACCGTCAACCAAAAACTTGCAATACAGAAACATGTCCCATACCAACAAGCTAATTGTAATTGTTTAAAGAGTAGTAGTGATATGTTGTTGACTCTCTGTACAAAATAAGTCTTACTTGTTATGTGCAGGTGTTGCTAAAGGTTTTTTACTCATCAATGTGAAGTTAGCCAACCAACGTATAAAAGAATCGCGACATTCTGAGACATTGATTGGTCTATCCTGTCTTCCCATTTCTTCCATGGAACGCATTCTGGGCAATTCTGGAAAGTATAACAAAAAATTGAATATCTCCTCCAAAAATATATGAAATATCTTAAGAAGCTGTAATAAGAGAAGGCGTTTTATGTCCGCTGGACACTAACCAGGTCCTTTCAGGACTAACACAAGGCACATACATCAATAATTCACTTCTGTTCAGTGGTCTTTTATACTATTTATAGATACCTAAAGAAACCCCTTGCGTTAAGAAGGAAAGTACCCCTGACTTGCTCAGATATGAAGCCTTATGAATTAAAGAACACATATTATATCACTTGACCACCACGTAAATATTGTTCTCATAGTGAACTAATAATACTTTCCATGGATGCTACCATTTTTATCTCATCCATGCGTTTATTATTACTATTACATACTTCGCTAATAGCAATTACTGTCATAAGTGAAATCTTGGGTAACTAAATTCATAAAATTAAAGCATATATCAAATAAATATATATGTGCAGATAAATTTAAATGCTGATCAAATATTGCCTATACGAATTCTGGTAATCTAACCTAGCACAGGTTCATAAATATCTCGATCACGTTGAATATTCGGTAACAGCCAAGGGAGATAAAACTGTTTAAATTTATTAAAGAGAAAGATGAAGCTGCTTTCTTTCATTTCTTTATTCATCCATTCAATCTTCACCACCTAGAAAACAGTCAAAGATAAAAAAAAATATCAAATCTATAATATTAATATTTCAAATTCAGAAAGAAACATCAGATATATCAGTAACAGTATAAAGGCATAATATATCTATACTTTCAGATCATAAGTAGTATTACTAAGTAAAAAGCATCTTGGTCAAAAAACTTCTAAATAATCGATCAACCTCTGAATGATAACTAGTTCATTATCTGCTAACATTTAAGACCAAGATGATATCTAATGTTTTGTGTGTTATCGCGTTATCATTTAAACTGAAGCAAATATTCAAATATCATTCAAATAATGAATTAGAATATTCAGATAGTCAAATCAGCACTGAATTTAGATCCTAGAAGAAACTAGCATGTTGGATCACTTTTATAATAAAAAAAAATGTAAACTTTTTCGATAAAATATTTAGATCAATAAAATGTACATTAATCAGAAATTTTCTGAAATGTCTAATTTACTCACCTCTGATACCAAGCAAGCTAATAGAGCATCTAGAAAATACTTTGTGATATTGTCAGGCATTTTCTCACCAATTGATGGTAAAATTGGAGTTATTTCCCCTGCTGCTATCATTCCACTGCAAGCTAAAATATGAAATTTCAACTTGACATAATCTAATAAATTGAATATAAAAATTATTTTCTTTTCTAAATGAAACCTTGACAAATAAAATGTTCATAAATAATGTAATATGTCTACTAGCAAAGAAAACTTATCAGCTTAAATATACTTTTAGTTTTAACACTTGTGATTTCTCTAAAATAAAATTCTTTACCTTTACATGTTACTGATTTTAAATAACCTGTTCTTGCAGTGGTAAACTTAAATCATTAATCAATATTTTTGATTTATACTTTGGATGCAGTTTGAGCAATGGGATAGGGCCAGGAGAGGGAAGGGACAATTGCCATACGGATCAACTAAATACTAGCATCGAATGGGTTTGATGAGGCTAATATAAATACTACTATCCCTTTATTTGATTCAAACAGCCACACACATGCATCAGCAAAGCTTTTACATAAATTATAAAATGCAATACCAAAATCCTAAAAATATTAAGACTTAACTTGCATTTTTTTAGGCAAAGTACATGTTTTTTTGGTATCGTAAGTAAATAGGATATTTATACAATGAACGTCACGTTTACATGCCATTCATGAATTCATTCAAACTAATTATTACAAATTAATGATAAAACAAAATCATTAAACATTAGAAATTATTGATAACTAAATGAGAGCAGGATGCATAGCCAGGAATATTTAATCTAATACTACTCTGTATCTTAAAACTCAAACCATTTAATAATAGTATATTGTTTATATATGACACGTTATATAATATAGCAAGCTGTGTCATCTTTTTTTCTGAAGATATCTATTTGTAACATATATGTACAATTATATATTATGTTGTGAGAAATGGCATAGCATAAAATTGTTGTTCTAATTCTTGTGGGACACAATCAAGTTTGTGTGCCAATATAACATAACAAATCAATATAGCTTGGGAATTTATCCAAAAGGAAAGATGGGTTACCAGGCAATGCCCACAGCAGCTAGACTGTTCACAAGATTTTACAAAGTGAATAAAGGAGATAACTCTAGATTTGATTAACAAAAATTGTTGAAATTCAAAAAAGATTCTTTGTCTCGCTAATTTCAATAATGCAGGTAAATTTTTTCTCTCTGAACAATTTGTAGTGGAAGTGAAACAAGGACAATAACTATATACAAAATTAACCAAAATCGTTGAAACAACGTTGGAAAAGATTAATGATGAATTTAGTTGCTAGTTGGAGTGTTTACCGAAAATTGTCAACGGACGAACAGGAAAAGACAACAATTGAATAACCACCTCAATTCAATGTGGACATATAAAAATTATAACACAAGTAGATATAAACTTTCAATCATTAATAATAAGCAATCACATCAATCAATTAAATTAAGATGTTATGAAATCAACGTAACATGTGTTATTATCATGTCAATAAGCCAATTATTAATTTAATTATAACATAACATGTACATGTATTTATCTATGAGTAGAATATTACATTTAATAATAGATTGAAGTCTAACAGAAAATAAATGCCATGCCAAAATAAGAACCCAAATGAACATTTAATTAAAAGTAATTAAATCAAAAATCTTGGAATCAGACTTACTGAGAGGACTTAGAAAGGGATCTGTTTTCTCAACTGGAGACAAGAAAACAAAATAAGAATGAACAAATTTGTTTAAATAAAGTTTTCAATTCACATCAATGAATGGACGCTATGATGAAATAATACACAGCACTTTTGAGTAGCATACTTATTGATGTCATGGCAGCTATTGTGGCTCATGAACAAAAAATAGCATGGATCCACTTAAAGTTACATTATGGGAGATAAGATAAGGAGCTGGTAGTTCTCACTGTAATAGTTAAAAACTAGATAGTGTAAAGGTAATTTGCTGAAAATTTCAGTCAAATTGATTCATTATTAGCCGAGAAAAAAGCATTTGAAATATTCACATAGCCTTGGTCATCACTACTCAAATCATTAATATAAACAGCATAGTCTCGATTATCCACTTGATTGATTTAATTATCAATGGCCATTAAGCGGCATATAGGATTTTAATACACTTGCATCGAAGGCTAGCCTTGATATCAGAGTTCATTATGGTCTGGATATGTTAATTAATGTCTAATTGATTATTTAGATAACATCTCAGGCCTAAAGAAAGACCTGTAATAAGCAGATTTTGCTCTTGCATAATGCTATTTTAATTTAGCCATAGTTCATTGCCCTCAGTGTCACGATAGAGCCAAATCGAGTACCATTACAGGGCTAGCTTACAGAGTAGACTCTTAACAGTTTTGTTTTTAAACTGGTTGATCTGTTCTACTACACATGTTCAGCCGATGGAACAGTCTATTGAAATATACATTTTCGGTACTGCACATTCAAGAAAATATATCAAAGTTCATTCAGTATTGCTTATTAAAAAATAAAATCAAATTAGGCTTGTATTTCTTATGTACTAAAATAAATCAAAATAAATTAAGAGCAAAATGAAATATTAGGAATATTGGCATTATTATTGGCACCGTGAAAAAATCTCGCTCTTAATTCTCTTAAACCCTAGGCTTAGCTGTTTGCATGTCAAAAATTATTTAATGCAGATCAGGCAAGACAAAACTCTTTAGATTTATGACGAAAATTGATCATTTTTAAGCTGATTTCCAAATTTAATATCTCAAAACCACAAGAGATATGTGCCCAAACTACGGCTTAAATCACAGCTTCACATGTCTATTTAAATATCTTACCAAATTTATGTGTAGCAGAGTTAGAAAAATAATATAAAATTAAAACTAATTGAAAAGTTACCATATGTTAGACATGGCAACACCCTGAAGGTCTATAAAAAGACCTGCAATAATAGGCAGGTATAGATCGTGAATAATGCCTCTTTAATGACTGGGTAATCTGATAATAGATCAATAAAAATTCATTCTTGTCAATGTTCAGTATCTTTATTTCAACACCTTTATATTGTCCATGTCCCAAAATAACGTTATAGAACAAAGCGGTTAATGTTATTTTGAATATGACATAACATAAAATAAAAAACATTTTTTTTCATGTTAAAAAGTGATAAAGCCTCTATAAACACAAGGACATTGTGTTTAAATTGATAGAATCAAATAAATATACTGTAAAACTGATCCTTCTCATAATTCAATGTAAAATCAATGACATACTGTAAACTACAATTGACCATGTGAATGATTGAAGAGACATTTCAGCATCATCTCCATCGTGCAGCTCATTATAGACACTTCAAAACCTTATCAACAGGATTTATAACAAAAAAAGATGAATTTATAAGATGAAAAATGTTACAATTCAAGAATATTATATATGTACTGTAAAAGCATTTTGAAGATCGATATGTTTTAAAATATCGATTATTGCGCAATTATAAGAACTTCATTTGTAAGAAGAAGTTCGTTAAAAATAATCCCTATCACTGCATTCTTCGCAAGCGTGTTTGGGCCTAGAATTATAATTAAACGGAATAGTTATAATTAAACACACATGTTTTGTTGTTTTTAAGCACGACACCACCCCTGAAAAATGTCAACCGCTTATAATGAGAGTCTGGCGTGGAGTGTTGTGGCGTAACTGTGCAGCGTAATGTGGAATATTGATATTATATGGATCTCACAGTGACCAATAGTTAAGAACATGAATTAAGCCACTGTACAAGGTGTTCTGTACGCAGCGCATGGATATTACTGCAAGAAATAAACTGTTACAGCAAACTGGAAGAAGAATCAGTCATGTGATCAAAGGGAAATAACTACATTTAACTTATTATTATTCAAGACATAAGCGACAAAGATATGGGAAGCGGTGGCGGTTCTGTCTTCCAAACGAAGTTGATTGAGTTTCTATACCTTGGCTTTGTTATGGTATGCTTTTATTTCATTGTCAAATCAATGAAACAAATTCTACATGTATACATGATATAACAACATAAACTCTCATATCATTCGTTATTCATGTACAAATTATGATTATTTCAAAACAAGTGTAAGTCAAAATAATACCCCGATATTATTGATTAAGGGTACTGATTGGCAGATGGTCGGCAATAATAGATACTTGAAACCAGTATCGGCAGTATCGATCGCCATCCATAATTTTGATAATCCACTTCACAGTATAACATAACAATATGTTGAGAAAACTCTAAGTCAAATATGATCTTAGCATTCAGTTTTGCATGCATATAGTAGGTCTTCGGTATATATTTGAATAAATTTGAAATGATGCTTTAAATGAAAATCTGTCAAGCTCTTATACTGGAATACATGGATTTACCTCTTAACCACGTATAGAAATAAAACTGAATTCCTATAAAAACAAAAAGGGAGTTTACCAAAATGTTGTTGCTGAACTACATCAAGTAGCTTAATAACATACTACATGTCAGGTAACAACTACACATACATGTACACTGTATAGCAATAAGTACATCTACACAATAAACAGAGAGATAATTCACAAGACTTACTATCAGGTGTTGTTGGAATTCGATTTAACAAAGCTTCTTGGTGCTGCCCATCTCCTAATCCTGGAACTAATTGCAGAAATATCTGATGGCATTCTTCAGATGCATTGTCTTGTAAAATTTGATACCATATGATGTAGAGTCTCATTCCTTCTCTCCTTAACTGAAATTTAAAAAATTATCCTTATAATGAACAGACTGGACAGAAAACCTGATATGACTATTGCCCACCCTCCAATACAATAGTTAAGAGTTTAATAAAGAGTTGGCCATTCTTCCTATAATAATTCAAAAATAAATGATAAAGATAGGTTGCCAGGCAACGCAACATACGCCCACAGCAGCTAAATCGTCCGGGCAGTCAACAAGGGTTGTCGCATATTTTTACTTTTTTCGCTAATGAAACATTTGTAATACACTAAAAACTGATTAAGAGTAACAGCTCATTATGTAATTATCAGAAAATCATTAGAATTTGATTGCTTTTTATAAAGTGTTACCCCACGCTAACATTAGTATATACATGAAACATTTAATATCATGGATTTAGCTGTTCAGTTATCAAAATTCATTGAAAATCAAAATACTTGTTCGTTTCAACACCTTAAACTCTGTGTATCAATCTAAAGTCAATCGGATGATAAGTTTGGCCTCTATAGCGTAACAAGATTTTTTGAAGTTATCAAGGCAGATAACTCTGGCAATAATGATTTGAAATCTCTGAAAATCAATAGGCTTCTTCGTCTCATGACCCTAAACACTGTGTGTTAATCTAAAGTCGATCGGATATTAACATTGGCCTCTAGAGCTTCCACAGGATTTTTTCGAAGTGATCAAGGGCAATAACTCTGGCAACATTTATTGAAAATCACTGAAAATCGAAAATGACTTAGTCTCATGACTGTAAACACTATGTATAAATTTGAAGTCAATCGGATATTAACTTTGGCCTCTAGACCATCCACAAGATTTTTTGAAGTGATCAAGGGTCATAACTCTGGCAGTAATTATCAGAAATCGCTGAAATTCAAAAGGCTTCTTCGTCTCATGACCTTAGACACTGTGTATAAATTTAAAGTCAATCGGATATTAACTTTGGCCTCCAGAGCGTCCGCAGGATTTTTTTAAGTGATCAAGGGCCATAACTCTGGCACTAATTATCGGAAATCGCTAAAAATCAATAGGATTCTTCGTCTCATGACTTTAAACACTGTGTATAAATTTAAAGTAAATCGGATATTAACTTTGGCCTCTAGAGTGTCCACAAGATTTTTTTGAAGTGATCAAGGGCCATAACTCTGGCACTAATTATCGGAAATTGCTGAAAATCAATAGGCTTCTTCGTCTCATGACCATAAATACTGTGTATAAATTTAAAGTCAATTGGATATTAACTTTGACCTCTAGAGCGTCCACAAGATTTGTTTAAGTGATCAAGGGCCATAACTCTGGCACTAATTATCGGAAATCGCTGAAAATCAATAGGCTTCTTCATATCATGACCTTAAACACTGTGTATAAATTTAAAGTCAATCGGATGTTAACTTTGGCCTCTAGAGCGTCCACAAGATTTTTTGAAGTGATCAAGGGCCATAACTCTGGTAGTTATTATCGGAAATCGCTGAAAAACAATAGGCTTCTTCGTCTCATGACCTTAAACACTGTGTATAAATTTAAAGTCAATTGGATATTAACTTTAGCCTGTAGAGCGTCCACAACCAATTGTGGACGCCGGACGGACGGACGGACGGACAGGGGCGACGACAATATACGACCACATTTCAATGTGGGCGTATAAAAAAAGAAAATATCAAAAATTCAGTCAAATTAATTTATTCTGAACAGAGTTGTCACTGTTGGAAGTTTGACTACCGAGAATTGCAGATCCACCCACATACAGTGTATTCTCGATTATCAAATAACATTCTCAACGGCAATGTTAGCCTAGCTTGACAGGCCTTTCATCACTGGTAAGGAGAGAGAGAAATGGGGTTTAACGTTGACTCGACACAAACTATGTCATTTCGGGACTAACATATGGTTTAATTTTATTTCAATAATTCAATTGCGCGTAGGGGTCTTTAGCAGTAGAAGGAAACCGGAGTACCCGGAGGAAACCCTATAGGTTGAGAAGGCGCCCCAATCGCCATGCCACATACACGTACGATCATGCTGGGTATCGAAACCACAGCCGCAAGCCAGAGATGACCGCCCAGCTATAGGTTGAAGCGCGGCACTCTAGACCACTAGGCCATCCCAATCCCCCTCTCCGGTAGGGACTAACAGCAACGGTTAGCTTGGTCGGTCATTTATTGATTTAATTTTAAATAGACAACTGTTTAAATCCAAGCTTGATTTTGAGCTTGTCATGTAAATAAAAGTCTAATCAATAATTTCCGTAACATCTTTAGCCTAAATAAAAACTTGAAAAGAGCAGAATTAGCTCTTGCATAATGAAGGTTTAGGTATCATACCTTTATACAATTTCCGGGATGTAGTAACTTTTTCAATATTCCACCTGTAAAGCAAAAATATTACTTAATGTAGAACAACCATCTTACAATAGTAAAGGCATATATACACTCACTAAGGATTATTTCTTCGGTGGTTTTAATCCTTGATCAATAATCGTTGATCTGCAGTAAATTACAGCACAACAGAGTGTACATAATGTATATCAAGGGTTTTCTCTAGGTTTTCCAATTTCCTTCTACTTTGAAAGATCCCTACGTGCAAGTGAATTAATGAAATGAAATTGAACCATATGTTAGTCCCGAAATGACCTAAACCCTATTTCTCTCTCTCTCTCTCCATAATGTATAGGCCGTTTAGATATTATTCTCTAATCAATTGATACATAGAGTGAGAGAGAAATGGGGTTTAACATCCACTCGACACAAACCAGGTCATTTCGGAACTAACATATGATTTGATTTTATTTTAATAATTCGATTGTGCATAGGGTTCTTTAGCAGTGGGAGGAAACCGGAGTACCCGGAGAAAACCCACAAGGTTGGACAGGCGACCCTACTCCTTGCCACGTACAACCGAAGATCAAACAGATACATACATTTAGAATTAATTAATGAAATGGGGTTGAACGTTCTACTTTTCTGCACCTACAGGGCTAACGAAGATGGGCATATGCCATACACGGTTTTACAAAGACTATATTGGGAATCATGGTTATTTTAGATCTCTGAATGTTGACTCCTGTTATGATTACTAATGACATCAAACGGACACTGTCACAGTCAGATGTGTTTTTATAGGCCCAAAGTCTGGAGGTCATAATGTTTGAAAACTTGAACATCCTGCAATCTGGAGAATATTAGTGAAGCCCTAACATTAACAACTTAATAATAATAATAATAATGTCATTTGTATAGCGCTATTCCACACTCAAAGTATGTTCACAGCGCTTTATTGTTAAATCATGCAAATAATCGGGGTTATTCTGGAATTTTGGAACCCAAATTTGTAATATAAATATAATGAAACAAACTGGTAGGCAATGAAGTGTCACTTGACCGTTGCAATCACTGTTCCACATGACATCTTTGTAAAATTAATTAGATAACAATAATTACTTTTGATTAATTTCAAAACAATCTTCATAAATAATTATTAAATGAATGATTAAGTTTGATTGGAGAAAATAAAATAGGCCTTATAGATGGGTGCTAAAATTTGATGCAGGCCCTACATATACCTGTCAAATTTAGATCATCATCACTGTCTATTCCTATAATATTATACTGCACTTACCAATACTGTGAAACATCCATCTTTTGTGTATAAGTTCTGGTATCAAATACAAAATTCTCTGCAAAATCATTTTATTTATCATTACCAGAAACCAGAGACAGTATCAAAATCAATAGCAATGTACATGTACCCTAACACCTACATTATCATTACCAGAGACAGTATCAAAATCAATAGCAATGTACATGTACCCTAACACCTACATTTCAATAAATAATTTCTAATTTATGAAACCAAACTAAATTATTTTGCATAAATTGATTCTGGCATGAACATTGTAACGACTCTCTTAATGATACACTTAATTAGATGTACTTAAGTTAAACTCCTTATCTCAACTATAAACATATAGGATATATTCCATACTGGAAGTTCAGTATAAATTTCTATATATATAACTATTATTGAGTAAAGTAAAAGATTTTACCTCAAAAATGACCAATATTGACTCAAGTTCTTCTCTATGGGCTTTATTCGCTGAAAAACAATCAACTGAACTGTAAGGATCACATATTTATTTAATCTAACGGTACAATTTGACAAATCAGTTAATATAGATACCATACTAGTAACCATACAGCATACAGCTCAGTTAAGGCTTTTACAAAGAGAGTAAAATTTATTGAATTTTTAAAATGTGTTTTAGAACTTGATAAATTGATGTATAGTATCATCTTTTGCGTAAGGCAGACACTCAGCATAAATTTTTTTACATGTACATACCCCTCTGTTTCAAGTCTGCTTCAATTGTACTAAAGTTATCATAGAAAATGTAATAGATATGAGAATAATTATCTTGAAAAAATCTTTTGGCTTCTTGAACATCATATCTGTAGGTTTCTGTAAAATACAAAACAGAACATCAATTCATATTCATAAAAACACTGTAATATTAGAGGCGCAATCTTCACACATCGCGCAGATTGCAATCAGCACTTTTGAAACTGTGGCGCAGATTGCCAACTTTGTGCTGATTACCCCTCAATGTTTTTTAAAATAAGATTTTAAGTTCTAGTCCGCAGAATCTCATAATCGGTGCTGACCACGTGAATAAATGTCGAAAATTATGGTAATACATAAATATAAAGTTATTCCTCCCCAGTGGAAGTGGACGTTAAACTCCAGAAACGAACGAACCACCAACCAAGCAAAATGGTGTACGTGCTTGGTGTACGTGTAATTGCAAGTTTTTCTATTTTTTAGGTATTCAACTATGCGGTCATTTCATTCCGCATTGCCTTGCTCATACATGTACTGCCAGTAAACTGATGGTCGCAAAATTCAGTAAAATGACTAATAATACTACTGCAGTGATCCATAATCATGATGAATACCAATTTAAGATTAGGCAGATTACCATTGCAGTAATCCATTAAATTGCCCAGATAAAGTTCACCGCACGAGCGCAAATTGGTCATTGGAAATTAGACAGAGATTCGCGCATGCGTAATTTGTCAGAGGAGGGTAATCTGCACTCAACATATATGCATGTACATGTATGTATTGTATAAATAACAATTTAGTAAGGAAATTATGTGTCCAACTGAGGGATCCTTTTTGGATAGACAATATCACTTGAATATCCAGGACTACAAACAAGTCACCATATCATCTCACAATACAATATCTGAGCTTTAATTATCAATCAATCATCAAATTACATGTAGGTTCAATAATTTGCCGCCAGTTGGTCAAAATTATAACATAATGGAAGTGTATACATTTTCTGTTCAATTTATTATTTTGCTGTTCCCAGATCCTGAAATTCATAATAAGCCTACATGTACATAATATTTTTCCTATTATTATCACATCATGCAGGATAGGCTACATGTACCTGTAGAAGATTACATGTCATTTTGGTCCCGAGTCATTTCTGACTTACGACATTTCAGACTCTAAAAAATATGGCCTCAACGTTTCGGACTCGGGTATATGACATTTCGGATTCGGGTATATGACATTTCGGACTCTGGAATAAGTTGAAAGGAAAGGTTGAACACAACTGTCAAATCAATACATAATGTGCCGTGGCTATTCTTAATAGCCCAACAAAAAATAACTTGTGCGCTAAATTATATAATTTACCGGTTGCCATCAAATATGCCTTCGGCGTGGAGTCATGCATCACGAACCTACACGACAAAATTTCCAATGCTGAATGTTTACGAAAATAACGTTTTACTTCTTTGTACGTGTATCGCTGTACTGGTGAATTTACATGTATTAGAAATACATGTAGGCCAATTTAAAACACGAAAGAAAATATTTATTAACATGAAACACATGGTTAGTAAAAGGCTCCACCAAACGATATAACATTTTTTGCACGTACGGTTCTTTGATAATCATCCTTTCCCATAAAAGTAATGTATTTGTTTAAATCCAATGATATGCTGATGAATTTATTTACAAAAACAAAAATTTACACGACATGCACTCTTTTTACAAGTCCCTAGAAATTGTTAACGATAACCTGGTGAGCTGCACGTTGACATGCATTCCTCCCGCTTGGCAATACCGATCGATAAATTAGTGCCTTACAAAGCAAAGTGTTTCTGAGGAAAATATTAGAAATAACAACGATCAACGCGGGATAATTAAAGCTGATTAACCGATAATCCCGATGTTATTGTAGTATGTGCAAAGAAATCTTGCGGTTCTTTGGTGGATGATGAAAAACGTGTGTTGTCAATCATTGATAATGGCGGCGGTGTGTTGATTGCAATTATTCAGTTTCACAAAAAAAAAACATTAGCAGTGATCGATCAATCAAGCTCATTTACTTTTTGACAAATAATGAAGTATAACTAAATATACACAAATTTTATTTTTCAACAATATTTTATTGCCAAGTTCAATGCACGCCGATGAAACAAAACAAAAGAGAACCAACAGTGTTCTGTTAATCGCGACATCAACAATCGCTGATCAATTAAATAAACTGTCAGTTTCACATAAAATGAAAAAACAAACAACTGTACTATTACATAAATTTTCTACAGTCTTTTAATTATTAATCAAAAAGTCCAAAAAGTCGCTTGACTGCGTCCGAAACGACGCCATGTAAGTCCGAAAAGTCGCCAGACAGAGCCCAAAATGACGTTTGTTTCGAGTCAGAAATGACGCAGGACCGAAATGACGTGCTACAGAGAGCCCCCTGTGCAGTGCTTTCAACCACGCCCCCAAAGTCAAAACATACTATTTCTGAAAGATGTGGATTAGGGCAGAGCAACAAACTTGAAAACGGGGAGCATACGACAGTGCTGAGGTTATGCAATATACCGTTTTCGTCAAAACAGTACAAACTCACTGGAACCATTTGTCTCACTTTGGCAACTGACAGTGACATAACATACATAATAATAATAATCAAATAATGCAAAATTGATAACCTTAGTTCGGCTCGGAGTTTGATCTACAATGTAAAATAATCACACTATAAGATAAGTAACTGGCAGTTCTTGATTTAATGTGATTAGGTCTACATCTTACCATATATAGGCGCAACAAATAATTTTGACAGTTCCTAAAAAGTAGAGTTTCTGTTTGTACTGTATATTATACTTACCCAAAACAGTCCGCAGGTGCTTCAATCTTGTTGCTGTATCTTTCTTTGGGTCTGCTACCTTTTGAGCCGACTTTTTAACATCGCCATGGCTGGCCGACTTTCTAAACATAGAAAGTGCCGAAGACATTTGGCTAATCCTCTTCTTGCATACCCCAAATCCATTTAATCCATTTTGTTTTTTTCAACATCTCTTTTCATTCAATGGCAGAAATTATGACGAAGAGCGCATGCGTCGATGAGGATAACTCTGAACGAAAGTGTCAAATTACATGAGGAATACACCCGCATTAAATTATATAGATCCTGGTTTTAATTAAACCTAATTTAGATTTTCGAGTAATTCGGTAAAACTAATGCCACCCTAGTAATTACACTGTATTCAATTACCTTATTGCCCGCCCAATAAAATAAAATTATTAAAATAAATTAACATAGAATCATAAAATAATAAGTTTATGCAGTAATCCTTATAAAACATAAGTAGATTTCACAAATTAAAAACACTTCTATGGATATATTACTTCTGAATCAACATAATAATCTGTTATATGGTTTCCAATTGTTATCTATTGGTCCCCATCCACATTTTTTATTAAATATCATTATTTGCTTGATCCCTATAAGAAACAGATATCGCGATATTTTATAAAAGGTCAATACTTTCAGCTTATTACTTTCTAAATGTAAATAAACATGCATAAAAAGTTGGAAACACCCCTCAATATTATTATTTCTAATCAATATTTTTTTTGGCATACAGAACCAAATTTACAAAACATTAATTCGAGCTGGTTCAAACCAAGATGTATAAGCCATGAAAACTTGCAAAAGTTAATTGTTGTTTATTACAATTTCAATACCGGTATTCAAAATATTTATTTAGGGCCTAATATTTTATTTCAATCAAAAATATTTCGCATGTTGTTTATTACAATTTTAATGTACAAAATATTAATTATAATATTTCATTTAAATCAAAAATATTTCGAAAACATAAAAAAAAGTTTGTGTTCTTTCGGCCGTGCATAATTGTATAGCTACGCTACTCGAGTGAATGCGGTTCATTTAAACTTGTAAACTCATTCACGAGTATACATGTACCTTTTTGAAAATGCATCATACAATACAAGGATACTGAATTAAACTATATTGTCGGCCTACTATGTCAAAAAGTGTCCATTAATTAGGCACAAATTTTCCCCGGATCACGACCGCCATGACACGTCCGACGTATGATAATCACTATCAGTCTAGCTACCGGAACTCTCAATGTAATTGACATTATTTACATTTCCGTTTTTTTAAAATTTAATCCAATCCTAAAATCAATGATTACTTTCGAAAATCAAAGTATCGGTCTTCACAATTCGTCAAGATGTATAGAAATTTAAACAGAAACAGGGATAATTTTAACGGGTGGAACGGTGAGCGAGAAGTCCCGTGATCGACGTAGATAAAGCTCCTTGTCTGCAGTTGCAATTTTTTTTGAATGAATACTCAGGGGTTTATAGCAGTATTTTTCACCATTAAGCAATAAGATATCTTCATTAACATGAAAAAGAAAACATTTTGTTCAATATTTATGTTAAATATCACCAAGAAAATCAAATATATCGCGGGATGTTCGGTTTTTCGATATTTTTCTGAAGGCGGTATTTTTCACGGTTTTTATTTCTGTGACGGTTTTATATCGAAATACCGAAATATCGCCCAGTGCTAGCTTGATAACGTGTATCGAAACATAGCATGTTAATAAATTCAGAAGTAGTATATCAACAGAAGTGTTTTTAATTTTATTTAGTAGGCCTAATTAGCTTAGGAAAAATCACTTTAGTTGGCTCCTTGTGCAATTTAGTGTTAACGGCAAAGTATTTTTATACGATCGAGATTGTAATTTAGTCAATCGGTTTGCTTTTTCAAGAATAAGTCATTTAAAGCAATAAAAAACCCCACACATTTTACCAAATAAGAGGATGGGCATCGCAACAATATTTTTCCCACCAAACTAGTTGAAATTGGGTATGTTGTGTCTATATCTCATTGACATTACAGAGCCACCTTTTATTTGAAAAGAGTTTTAACAGACTCGTCATTTTGTATTGATAACAGTTCTTCTTGAATCTGTTGCTTTCGGATAAAAGTAATGAGGGAACACTTAAATTGAAGTGTTTTCTGTTTGACATAATTTTCAAATTGTCCTGCTAAATATTTAAATTGCGCCCATGTAGGGCAAGCATTCGGAATCGCTGATTTATGTCCAGCGCACTCGAAAGATTATTGGCGATCATGTTTGATCCGACTCCCCTTTTCTTTTTCCATCACTTTACACCGAAAAACTGTGCCCACAAATGGACATTCCTATATGTACTGGAAAATTTCGGCGCCCCCCCCTCCCTTGGGGGAAAATCGACTCTCTTACTGGGCGCGAAATGACGCAATACGAGACCAACGACCAACGCCTCCATAAAACTATGGGCGCCACATAAAGTCGGGTGACATTGGTTGGGCGCCCATGCCACTTGGTTTTATGGGCGCCTCTCATAATGACCAACACGATTAACACCACAACAGAAGTCGTGCCCAAACGGCTTGATCTGTGGGTGCCTTACCCCGTAGATGCGTCCATAATGACACGATTGGTGAGGCGCCTTATAATGTTGGACCGCATATAGTGCATAATACCGAATCAGATTGGTTGGGCGCCCACGACTAGATCAATGGGTGGCCCATACGACATGATTTGCGGGGTGCCTTAGTCAAAAGGGTGCCCATAATGCCTAGATCGTGCCTGCCTCTAGTGTAATGCTAGTAAGATTGCTTAGGCGCCCACGCATAATTCCAAATCATGGTAACCCATAATATAATGCTTGTAAGATTGGTTAGGCGCCCTTGAAAGAATTGGGCGCCCAAAACGGCTTGATAATCTTCAAAATTCAAACGATATGATTTGTTAGTGCCCCATCCAGGAGGGGTGCCCATGATATAATGCTGGTGAGATTAGTTAGGCGCCCACGAATGAATTGGGCGCCCAAAAGGGCTTGATCTGTGGGCGCCCATAATGGCATGAATGGTGGGGCGCCTTAAAATGTTTGGCCGCAAATAGTACATAATGCTGAATCAGCTTTGTTGGGCGCCCACAGCTGCTTGTTCAATGGGGCTTCAAAAACGACATGATTTGAGGGGTGCCTCATTTCCGGGACGTGGAATATAAACGATTGACTGGAATTCGACTCGGCTATCAAAGTTAGGCTATATCAGACTACGTACTGTCTCAGGGACTGGAATATTAAGAAAACGCGTTTGTGGTCGTCAAATTTTCCCACTAGACGTCTGTAAGACTAACTCGAACCCCCGTACGCCTATGAAGAGCACTCTATAAACCCTTCCCGATGGTACATCGGCGCCCCCGGAAGCCTTTGCCCCCCCCCCCCTTAACAATTTTAGGCCAGTTACGGGCCTGATTGGGGTTAGCGTTAGGGTCATGATATAAATAAGATTTAAACCTATAACTATAACACAAAAATGGGAGTCGCATCAAACATGAATGTCAGATTATTTGTAGTTACACCACCGGGATATGTCTGTCAATATCTCTATTGTTAAATCGGCCGTGCTTGATGTAGAAATAATCCCGTATAATCCTGGTATATTCTGATTGATTTGACTTTGTTTATTCAATTATTGATAATATAAGTTACGTTTTGTTAATATTATTCAACATGCTGTAGAATTAAAGGACAGAATGGACAAAATGTAAATTTATAGAAAGTTCTATATTTGATACCAGTTTGTTATGACTAATATACTAAACAGCAAAAGAAACATAATAATATGATTGGTATTGTATATTACTCTGAATAGACCCATTGCATATAAATAAAATTGCCAAATGTTTTATGGTATATTTGTGACCATCTCCAACTTTACCTGAGAAATGATGCTCCTCCTCAAACACAGAATTGACCCCAGGAAATTTTCTCTGAGATGATCATGTGTTCTCCGTGATTTTCATGTAACTCATGCTCAGCTGCATGTGCTGTTCGCCGGGACCAGCTCTATAAAATCCACCCGATACCTGGTTGAATCATTCACACTACAACGACAACAGCAGCATACCACGACACACGACAGCTCGGAGGAACCAGGCGCTTGGAAGACTCGACGCTGACCACACTGCCGTTGACTATCACTTCCGGGTCAATGTTCAGACCCTCTACAGACTCCAGCAACGCTTTCGGACCACCAACACCACAGATGATCGCCCCCGAACTGGTAGGACACAAGGCGACAAGACCGCCATGTGGTGCGACAGAACGCGTAGAATGCTTTCACGCAAGCATCTGAGACAGCACGTCCACAGTGAGAACACATGGAAGACCCATTAGTACCGATACAGTCCGTCGACGTCTCACCAGTGAGAACATCCATTGCCGTGTTCTGTTCACAGATGAAAGTCGGTTTGGCGTATCAACTACAGATGGCAGGACCAGAATATGGCGTCAACGCGGCCAGCGTTATTCTGACCAATGTGTCAGAGAACGAGACTCATGGGGAGGTCCAAGCATAATCGTTTGGGGTGCAATCGGCCTGAAGCAGAGAGTGGGTTCCGTGGTGTTCCAAAATCTTGGTCCAGGGAGAGGAGGCGGCATCGCACCGTTGTGCGCTACATCGATAAAGCTCCCAGACCCCACGTCATACCACATAACAACGCCCGTGCCCACACCGCCAGAGCGGTGTCAAAATGACTCTTCACTTAAACCCGATTGAACATCTTTGGGGTGAAATTCAGAGGAGATATTAAAATAATGTCGTACCGAGACCAAACACAGCCGATGGATTGCGCCAGGCTCTTTTGAAAGTGTGAAGTGATTCAAGGGCCAATAGCATTCATCAATCATCTGGTCCACGCCATATACAGGTGCCTCGCTGCTCTTGTTGACACTCGCGGCGGTCTAACCAGATAGGCAGATACTGCTGTATAAACTGTGTACAGACTCTAAACCTTTTCGTAATGTCTTGGAATTGTGATGGATTAATCCGTAATGTGTCAACACACTGTTCACAAAAGTTGCTTTGATCCACTTTGTAAGTTTAGTATAGTTTGTTGTTTTGGCTGGCAGTTGATTTTTCCTAATATAAAAATATGGGTCCTATCACAAGGAATGGGTCTTCGAGCCACGGCGGCTAAAAGACTGAAGATAGCGAGTTCCGCTCCTGGTTTTGGCTGAAAAAATTCACTGTTAATGTTCTGGTGAGGTTTCCCATTGTGGTGCAGGGCGGAGGGCTCGACCATGACAACTGTTTAGTCGTTCGGATGGAACGAAAACCCGAGATACCATGTACACATTTGAGTACTAAGCAAACGATTCCTTGGTAGTTAGGAATATATTGAGTTGCCTCTCACGCTCAGTGGAAGTTGACGTTAATTCTTATCTATATAGGTCAAACAGATGACCTGGTTTTGATCGATCAGTTAGATGTATAGGACAGAAGTGAAAAGGACAAACCATCATAAAGGCAGAATGACAAAAGTTAGTTCTCATATCGCATGGAGCGTTTTATTTTAAATCTATACTCCACCGAGCACATGCAGTAACAGAATCGCGGATATAGTAGAGAGTCCATGAATACTATTGTGGGAAACTTCATGTCATTCGGGTAAGCATAAGCAACGTTTTCAAAATAATTTACTCTAATAAGGTGCTACATGTTAAAGATTAGCCATAAAGCTGAATAATTAACATAATCTCTGCACCATAAGAAAATATGGCATTTGTTTTTATCACCAGCTAATAATGCAATGAAACTGATGATCATCAATACAGTAGGGCATATATAATTTTTGAAAAAGTGCCGCAATTGGTGATGATAATAGTTAATTAGTCCATAACATTACAGAAATATCGGCTTTAATGTATAAATACGTGTAATTACAATTTCAATAGTATGTCCAATCGGCTCTGATATAACAAAAATACAAAACAAATAAATACAAATCATACTGGACATAGCCATTATAAGTTTATGTGTTAAGAAAGGCAATGTAATGTAATTTGGTGACTGGTCTTGAAAATAATGTATATATATAAATCAAGATAATCATTATTAGACTAATAACGGGGATTCCCCCTTTTACAAACTGACATGAAAGTAATAAAGCCTTTGGTAGGTGAAAATCTAAGTTGGCTGCCTGGGCCAAGTCCCTCCACCACCATGCAGAATACGTACATATAAATTTATTCATTTACTGACACTGACACGTTTAGGCTGTACTACAGTATCGGGTCGTTGTAGATTATTAGCTATATTATCGTAATTCCTAATAAATTATCTACGAATAAATTGACAGAAGGTAAATAAAGGCGTTCAGTTGATTAATTATCGTAACAAATAAAAAGATACAATAACACGTAGCTTTAAAATATTTGTCTCTTAATCCAAAAAATAGCAAATACACATATAGGTATGATCATTGCCATAGACGTACGGGCTCGGTGACAGTTAGGGGGCAGAACCCGAAATGCCAGAAAAATTTCGGGTTTCCAGAGATCGGCATCGAAAGGCGAAAAAGCGGATCTTAAATGTATACACCCCAACCCCCACCCCTCGAAAAGTAAATTTTGAAATATTTGACGGCTGCAAACACGTTTTCCTGTTATTTGAGCCCGTGAACAAAGCAACTTCAAAGTAGTCTATATAGCCTAATCAAGATGGCTGACTCGAATTCCAATCAATCGTTTACAGTCCACGAAGAAGGGGTCGTTGGGAGACACGTTTTCCTGCTACTTCAATTTGGTCCAATATAGCCTACCTAACTGACCCGAATTCCAAACAACCAATCACTCGTCGCTGAGTTTTGGGATCTTACCCTCCCAGAGAAAATTTTGAAAATTTAGCCCGTGTAAGCAATTCCCCAAATTCCAATGGTTTTGTAAACGAAATCCCGCTCTGAATTCCAACCATCCAATCAGACTGTTGCAGCTGCATTCACAAATAAAAATCGATACCTGAAAAATGTCGCACAAAGTAGAGTGGCTCCAGACTAAATTTTCAAATCCATAGTCAACTCAGTATAAATTCGTAGTATTCAATTAAAAGAAAAGTAAAATTAGTGTTATATGGGTTCGATGCCAGTTAGGGAAGCAAAACTATAAATGCCCGAAAAAAAATTAGGGTTTAAAGACAGCGACGCCGATTTTATTCATGAGACGAAGAAGCGGAACTGATTTTGTATGGACCCCCTAGAAAATTTTGGAAAATTTGACGGCCGCAAATGCGTTATTCGTGCTATTCCAGTTCGTAAAATTAGTGTTTTATAAGAATTCGGGCACTTTATTTTGCCAAGTTGATGAAATAATTTTTTTTCACTTTAAAAGAAATAATTAATTCATTTAAAAGAAATAATTCATTCATTTAAAAGAAATAATTCATTCATTTAAAAGAAATAATTCATTCATTTTCATTTAAATGAAATAATTCATTTGTGTCGACCTGTAGATTGTGTCGAGTGGACGTTAAATCCCTTTTCTCAATCTCTCAACTTTCTCTTTACTGATTAAAATAAATGGGGGTGGGGGGTCTAAAGCCACAAGTACTCTTTTCTCTAGGTTATAACTGGCATGTAACTATTCAATAAAAAAAACCCCAAGAGGCTTGGTTTTAACATGGAAGTGTATAGAAGTGGGACTGCTAGAAGGTAGACTTTCAGAAGAAAACCTGCTATTCTCTATTCTGATCTATTGGTTAAGAGACCTACGGTTGCGAGGGTCGCGTTACATAACTGAATAGTCGAACTTTATTTCAAGCCCATCTCACGTCTGTTGTGTCATTACATATTTGGTAATTAGAAAAACGACAAGAACGAGTTTTATTTATATTCCTTCACCGTGTCCCTTATCAATCAAATAATTCACTGCTATCGTTATGACAAGTTAATAAAACAAGCAATTGCCAAGCGAGATCTGCCCATATTTTGCAAGAGATGGATGGAGAAGAGGTAAAATCAATAGGGTTCTCCTTTCATTCAAGATCCTTAACATATTTAAGTTTCAACAGAATGCGACAACAATGGAAGACCCCGCCCCCACCCCGAAGGGCCTATAGAATTCGTAAATATTTCAAATTTCTGCGCGGAACGCAGGGGCTATAGCTATAGAATGCTACCAAAGTCGAACTCATCCAAGGACGTTTGATCCTTAACACACAGTTTAAGTTTCATCGTAAGGATTATCACTCGACCCCATACCAACCAAACTTTAACTGAACATCTAGATCTTCTTCTGCCGGCCATAACAGTAATTATTAACAGGTTATTTTCCAGAATTATATTTAAACAGGCTGTGGTTAGACCTCTAATCAAAACATCTAGCCTGGATCGGAACATCATAAAAAAATTTCCAGACCTCTGTCCAATCTGTCTTTTCTGTCCAAATTAATAGAAAAGGCTAGATGTTTTGATTAGAGGTCTAACCACAGCCTGTTTAAATATAATACCGAACTCATCACAGTACTGAAACACTTATAGATCGGTGTTAAATGATCTCCTGCGGATAGTTGATGGTGGTAGACTTGCATCCTTAATTTTTTTTGATCTGTCCGCAGTCTTTGACTTTGATAGGGTGGACTACCAGATTCTTGTTAATAGATTACGGCAACATTTTCATATATCGGGAACGGCATTGCGTTGGATATCATCTTATATGTCAGACAGAAGTCAAAAGATTCTCGTAAACAGCTCTGAATCAAATCATGTTAAACTTGATTGCGGTGTGTCCCAGGGGTCCGTACTCGGGCCTGTGTTGTTTGTCTTATACACAAAATGCCTTGGTGATGTAATAGACGGTTTCGGGATCACTCACTACCAGTGTCCGAAACAAACATTTTCCAAGCACAGGCCCGCAGGACCTATGCAACACATGATCACGTGGGTCCTTCAGGTAACAAGCAGGCCCAACCAATAATAATTTTTTATAGTTTCCATGTATAAAACTATGGTTTAGTAACTTGCGAAAGAAAAAAGAAAAAAAAAGAAGACACAAATTAATGTGTCATTTCAATTTAATGGAACAAATCTATTCATGGCTGCATTGGATTTTCCATAATAACCTACGTAAACTTCAAATAGTTACAAAACAACCCCAAACAACTGCCCTAGATTGTTAGCACCATAGCCCAGAGTCAGTCAAAAGAGGTTGGTAGGAAAAGTTTTTAAAATCATCAGCCTCCATTACGTTTAATAAAAGGTAGGCCCACAACTACACCGTTCGGGAAATTTAATACATGTTTCGGCTTCATGAAATTCATGTCAGTAAGATTAATATTCCTGATTAAATTACTGTCTTCATTTTTTGGATGCATACAGCACAATGGTATTTTTTCATAACACAAGTTTTAATTTTTGTCTGTCACGTAACTTTCAAATATGCTTTTATTCATTCGTCCATGATAGACACACGGCACAGTGGTCACGTGGCAACCATAATTGAAATTGCTTTAAAATAAAATTCTGTACGACTCCAGATACCTTTCAAAAATAGTAACGACAAAAATTCAACATATGGTTAAAATTAAGCCTCTGTCAGCATGTGTATATAAAAAATCATAACAGTAGATGCAACTTAAAATCAAACGTAGCATCGCCGGCTTATTGACCTAGAAATTCCAATCAATGTCACACGTGTCATCGACGGATTTGGCAATGGCGGATAAATATATTATTATTAATGATTGTTTCTCAGTGTATTTGGTGTTCTATCAGAGGATTATATTCAACTAATTTCACTAACAACGTACTGGTCAGCGAAACCATTAAACGTATGATTCAGTTATCAGTTTAATATCTACCGATACCTGGAATTCATATGGAGCGTCAAAGAAGCGCGATTACCGAACTAGATGCACAAATTATAAGAGGCTGGTTACGCGAGTCACTGTTTGGAAAACATCAGCTTCCGTCATGTCGATGACAAGTAAACAATAACCGTTAGCTATCGGAGACTCTGGTTGCGTTTCTATGACAGTTCTACCATATCCAGAATTGTCGAATGGGGACACTAACTATGCGAGCTAAGAAAACGAAGGCCCGGCGGACCCGAGTGAAATAGGCAAGCAGGAGTCCTCCGATAAATCAGTCGGCCTCGGGCCTACGGACCGACGTTTGTGTCGAACACTGCTCACTACCCCCACGCTGATGACGCCCAATTAATTGGTGACGCTTATCAAAATGAAATTGATGCGTTTCTTCATCAGGTAAACCCCTGCTATAGTTCTGTAAAATCGTGGATGGACGAAAGTAAACTCAAACTGAACGATGACAAGACGGAAGCCATGTGGGAACATCTAAAAGACTTAGAATAATAACAAGAACACAAAGGTATTCTCATATAACTCCAATCTTAAAATCTCCATATTGGTTACCAACAGAGACCCGGATAACTTTCAAGATTTTAACATTGGTTTATATGTGTCAACATGATCTTTCCCCATCTTGCCTCACGGATCTCATTCGATCATATCAACCAAATCGACTACTTCGCTCACAAAATAAGCCCTCATTGGTTGTGTCGCAAGCTAAGCTGAAATCCTATGGGAATGAAGCATTCAGTGTCTGTGGACCGCGTTTGTGGAATAACTTACCGTTGGAGATACAGAGCTCTCAAAACTCGACTGTTTGTTACATATTGTCAGGACTAGCTATTTTTTTCCGTGCGTTTAGAGAATGCAATATGCAGATGGAGGGAGCACAATTACAAATGTACCTTATTATTGTATTATTAATATCGTGAAAGGACCACAAACTTAATTCATTTAAAAGGCGGTGACAGATGCCCAAGAAATAGTGATACATGTATTTGTTTACAGTTTCATCTAAATCGATGGTCCACAACGTGGGTATTATATGCATTGATTATACTATTTTCGGTCTGACTCCGTGGAAATAATTATGGTGTTAAGGTGATAAATTTGAACATTTTTGAAAATATATGACCCCTAAATATACATTATGACCCCTAGAGGACCCATAAGCTAAAGAAGTGATAATTTGAACAGTCAGAGGTTCATAATTCAGAAAATTACGGTCCAGATCTTTGGATTTTAAATATCTATTTTAAGTTTCATAAAAATTGGATACAAACAAGTTCGAGCCACTGGATGGTCTACAACCCGGGCATTACGGTCAGATTTAAATATTAAAGCCAACAGACGATTTCGTCAAGGTCTTGAGATGTAATCAGGGCTAGGGCACGTGATTGTTGCCAAAGGTGAGGGTAAGGGCTAGATTTTGGGTTAAGATTGGCGAAATCATGACCTTGGCGAAATCTGTAGATGGGTATAACATGCGTTAAGGGATCCGACCATTTCGTCGG
Organism: Patella caerulea; assembly: GCA_036850965.1. NCBI lineage: Eukaryota > Metazoa > Mollusca > Gastropoda > Patellidae > Patella > Patella caerulea. The sequence continues at coordinate 49,619,688 of JAZGQO010000007.1, read as the reverse complement.
CCGGCAGCTCGTCCGATTTTCAAGAAATGTGAACTCACATCTAATTATGGTATAACGGTGAAATATTCAAACGCCTTTTAAATCGAATAAAAATTGTAACCAGCACAAGCTAAAACACGATTTTTCGTACAAAAATTGTGACCTGATATACATGAACGGTTTTATAATAAAAAAAACTGTTACTTCTACAGTGCCCACAAACTAAAGGACCTGGGATGGCATCCCTCCACATTCAAGAATTGCTTCCGCGGGCCTGTAAATTATTATGTTGTATTGTATTTGCGGCATTCTATTGTTCACTGTACCACCTGAAGATTCTATGGACAGCTATAACACCCAAGTTCAATATTTGGTACAGTGTTTATTTATACCATGTACATGTATATACATATATCTATGTCTGACAGGGATATGCACATCTTCGGTATCCCTAGTGGTCTCATTCCGTTTTACTCCTGGGTCCATCCATGGAGGAGACACCTATTAAAATTATCCGCCCTTCATGATTGGGAAATTTTTATCTACCAATACGCTTGATAGCATAACGACTTGCCATAGTCTGTTTTGACTGACAATATAAAAAGACCTTTCCCATTGAAAGCTGTTTAAGGACATCTTTTAGTGAGCATGTCACTTTTTTACATTAAATATCTTGCAAACTTTATCATAATTGAGCAAACAACTCCCAAATCCATATCCAGATAATATGCAAAGAGTCTCAATAGAATAGGGGGGGGGGGTCAAATGGTCGAATGGTTAGCACGCGTACGCTGTATCATACGGTCTGTCATTGAGTCAATTGGCGGGGTTTCGATTCCCCGGTTGTACGTGGCAAGGATCTCGAGTAGGGTCGCCTGTCCAACTTCGTGAGTTTTCTCTAAGTCCTCCTTCTCCCCTCCCTCACTGCTAAGGACCCCTTCGCGAATTATTGAAATAAAATTGAACCATGTGTTCGTCCCGAAATGACCTAGTTTGTATCGAATGGACGTTTAACCACATCTCTCTCTCTCTCTCTCTCTCTCTCACTCTCTCTCTCTGGATAGAGTAGCAGTCTTTGGCGTCTGGTTCTTCCCGTCTACCGCGATAGTTTTCTCCTACCTCCTACATGGGATATGTTTAATCTCGTTCATCAAGTCGCTTCATAGTTGCTGTGCCTATTTTAAAATGTTCGCCAAATATGAGATATTATCCTCCTTACAGGGGTCAAGTCGTTAACTCAGTATTATCTACAGTGATAATGCAAACATTACTACCTTACGATAAAGAGTTGGACTTCTTATATCCAATATTGAAACAAAACGAACATTTTAAAATTGGCACACCAGCTGACTTAGTCGTTCGGATGGGACTAAAAACTTGGCGTGCGCGTAAAAGATCACTGTGCAGTTGAAATTCGATATAACAATAGTCCATAGTGCCCCTGTCATGGCCAAATTTTCCTCATAACTAAAGCCAGGCTGACACTTGCACGATTCCGTGGCACGCATTGGCACGACTCGAGTCGGCACGACACCGTCGGATTTGCGTAAACTCGTCGTGTCAATGCGGGAAGTGCGTAAACAATGCGCAAACTATGGGTGAAATCGTCGTGTCAGTCCGTGTCAATGTGATCACTGATGGGCACGACAAAATCGTGGCCAAAAGTCGTGCAAGTGTCAGCCTGGCTTTACACACTCAATGTATCATGGTGTATGGTTGTCTACATTATCTCAGTCAGGGTAGAACCTATGGGACGTTAAACCCTATTTCATTTCATTTTATATGCGTTGCGATCCTTTAATCGCGTTTTTGGGGCGTGCGAAGCCCGGAACTGAGATTTTTGAGTGTAAAAAATGCTCACAAGGACTAAATTTATACTAGTACTGTAAATTACGATTTCCAACCTAAACTATTTTTGTTCTCCTTTCTCGAGAGTATATATGGAGCTAAAAATTGTTCGCCACCTCTAAAAATAGAGGGGGCGTGCGCCGTGTGCGCCCCCCACTGTATCCGCGCCTGATTTTTACAATGTGATCTCATACTACAAGCTAGACATAAATCATTGCCTCGTTTCTACGTGCTGTTTTCTGGACGTGTATGAATACACTAAAATAAACTGAGCAACATTCCGGGTGTTTTTCGGTATCTTTTAATTGATAAACGAAACGATACATACGCAGTAGGTTAAAGACTGATTATAATTTTTTTTTCAACACTACATTAATATTTTGTTAATGCGAATTACACGTATTCAAATGTGATCTGAATTGTAGAGACAACAACTTTTGAGGCGAAAATGGAAAAGCCGACAGCAGCGGAGCAAGTCAAATTAATAGGTCGCTCATATCGCGGTGTCGTAATTTCCTTATTTCTAGTTGCTAGGTTGAATTTATTTTTTCGAATTACTGACATGAATATAAATACAGAAATATGATTAGGTCAAAAGGAGATCACGGTGGCTAAGTGGGTAAGACGCTGACTCGCTAGCCTGGAGGTCGGGTGCTCGATTACTGCGTTGGCCGAGAAAGTTCATCCAGATTTTCTGGCGTGGTTTCCCCTTGTCACTGATGCGGGACGGAGGGCCAGACAAGGACAGCTGTCTAGTCGTTCGGACGGGACAAAAACCGAGGTCCCTTGTACACATTGGCGTGCACATAAAAGATCCCTTGGCAGTTGGAATTCGATATAAGAGTAGGCCGTAGCAGTAGCGTCGCTGTCCGGGCAAAATGTTCTCATTTCATCAAGTCAAAAGTCGACATCACGCTACACTGTAAATACTTTTTGTGTATTTTACCGTAAATTGACTGGCAGAAAGTTGCCAGTAAAATGACTGTATTTTAACGCTGACTTGTAAATTTAGACTTAAGCGGTAAATTTGATTTGCAAATAGCATGTAAATTTACAGTGAGTGTAAAATTACTTAGCTGTAAATTTACATTGAGCTTGTAAATAGAAAGTGGGGTAAATTTACATCTACTGTAAATTTACGTTCACTGAAAATTTACATTCACTTTAATATTACACTGTGGTTGTAAATTTACCTAAAAAGTTATTTTACACTCACTGTAAATTTACATAAAATTACACCTTAGAGATGTATATCTACTTGAAATATACTTTGAAGGGAATGTGTTTGTCTCAACTCGGCTAAGTAGTCCCAGGTTCGGTCCTCGTAAACACATAAAGCTTTGCGGACCTTTCAGCCGTGCATGCAATACACCATTCGTTAATGGAAAGAAATTACATAAAATGGGGCTTAACGTCAAATTGTTCTGCTTCTTATAATGGAAAGAGTAGGAGACATGATACCAAGTAAAATGTCCCAGTTAGGTGCATTCAGATTTTGAATAACATATTTCTCTAAAATAGACTAATCTGACCGACATAACAGTAAATATTTTTCGATATGTAGTCAAAGGGAAATAACCGATTAGAACATTATTTGACGGTAAATTTACAATTAGTTGTAAAAATACTATTCCAAATGGAATTTCTGTAAGTATACAGCTCACATAAAGTAAATTGACATATTATGGTTGTATTTTAATTGTATTCATGTTTATTTATATCGTTTTAAATGTAAGTTAACAAACTATGTGATATTGTAAAGTTGCAATTTCATATTTTAAAGTTATATTTTTAAAATGTATTAAAATAAAGCCCTAAAATAGATTGTATCTATAAACAGCCCTATCTTGTTAAAGAATAATCATACTAATCCTATAATTCACTATTGCCAGTTGAGAAATTGGCAAAAATATCATTTTCAACTTCAAATTCAAACGTTTGTAGATAGCCATCCCATGGGGGTGGATGGAAAAACAAGGGAGGTAATTGTGTTGTTATTTCCTGTGTCACTGATTTTTATGCCTGTGAAATAATGCCCATGGCCGGATAATAGTGAGTTGACAACCTTTTGAGTAAAAGACATAGAAATAATTGTGTTTTGACTTTCTTAGAAAATATGAAATTCCAGCTTTAAGTATATTTATAAGTTTAGTGTAAATATACATATGATTTTAACAGGTTAATATTGATCTTATATGTGCACGTCAGCGTGTACACTAGACTTTGTTGTTTCGTCGCATCCGAACGACTAGACAACAATGCCTGTATGGCCCCTTGCCCTGCATCACTGACGCGGGAGGGAGGGGCACACAGAATCTAAATAAACTTTCCCGGCCTATATAGGGATCGAATACCCTACCTCCAGACTAGTGAGCCAGCGTCTTACCCACTTAGCCACCGCGACTAATGGCGATAAGTAATGAAGCCTCACAAATTCTACCAATAACTTATAGTTCTAAAGAGATGTACAATTACACGATTTTTGTGAATTGTACACAAATAACGTTTAAACATGTTTGAATAGTAGAATTACCCATAAAAACAGTTACAATGCAACATACATGTACGTTAACAAACAGTTGTATCAATACAGGTTATATGTTAAACAATACAGTTATAATATGTAAAACTAACGCTTTTATTGTTGATTTACCATTTGTTTACAGTAATCCAACGTTACCTCACTAATACACTAACATTTTAGCATTTGAACACGCAGTGGTAATTTTACAGCGTTATATTTTTCATTGTAATTTTATATTTATTTTTAACAGTGTAAGAAAGTCAAAATACAACTCGGAAAAAATTGAAGGGCGCCAATATCGGTTTATTTATTTTCTAATTTTCTATTTTGCCTACATTTAGACGTAACTTTTACTTATCGACTGTCGCGATCTGAAGGGACGAAAAGTAGAAATTACGAATGATAGATTTATTTGTGACATCTTTACCATTGTGTAGAGTGTGTCGTATCCGTTCTTTTTAGAGATTGGAATTCAAATGACGTGTAAAGTAAAGAACAAATCAGCATTTTGGTTGTTGATTATTCTGGCGACAGCAATGATTTTTAGTGGTTATATCTTAGATGTGGTAAGTATTTTATTTTAAAACTAGAGCTATTTTTTTTATTTATTTTTTTTATTTTTTTTTGGGGGGGGGGGGGGGTAGGAAGAATTCATTAGGCTTTTTGATACAAAAAAATACGAGTAATAATGGATGATGTGTCGACAGGACTTTGCAATCCAGAATTTTAAAATCGAGCAGAATTTAATTTAAAACCTTTTATCGCATAAAAAGCAGAGGCGGATTCAATGGGGTTCAAGGGGGCGCAAGGGCCCCTAATTTCCGACAGTGCCCTTTTTTACTGTTGATAGTGCCTTTTCTCAGACCCAAATATGTCCGTTCCGAACGTTTACTTAGACGAAAATATCAGTCACATATCGCTTTTAGAATGGCTACAGATGCAAGGAAATGCCGGCTAATTTTCTAGGCGGGGGGGGGGGGCTCTCAGCGGCGTGCCCCGTCTCCGGAACAAAAAATTGAATTGGAATTCGAAATTAGAGTAGGCCGAAGTGCAGTTGTCCGGGCAAAAATTTCGTTTTCCTTTATATTAAAGGACGATGTTGGTGTTACAAATTTTAATGTGGGATAGACCGTGCATTCCAAATATAATTCTAATTGAAGAGATCTTTGCTACGGTTGATCCGTAACAGAGATTTGAAAACTCGGGAAGTGGCACAAAAACTGTAAAACACAAGTTCTAAAGTACAGAGATCAATAAAAGATCCACAATTCTCATCTCAGTCGAGAAGTTGTTACATTAGATCGTAAGAGGATGTCAGTTCGAAACGAACTTTTATCGATTTTTGTGGCTCTATTATAATCAATACTGTCAAATAAGGAATATTAGAGTATACTATTCAAAAAAAGTAGAGGATATTTGATTTTGGAGGCATGATACTAAAATATGCAAATAACTACGAAAAAAGTCACTATAGAACGTAACAGAAGAAACATTTCCAGTTACATGTGACGCCCGAACGCACCAATAGCTACCGCATGGAATGCAGGTGATGCTTGGGATCATCATGGGGGTCCAACCCAAGATTTGCACGACCCTGACTTTGAATGTTACAGTCATTGTGGCATTGAATTCCAGGGTGGAAACATCAGTTTAATTGTTTTAGGAACCAGAAAAAACAAATTTTGATATGCGTCTGCTTACCCAAAATGACAGGTTACGTGCCCTTGGCATGCTACAGATCGGCACAACACAGGCGGTTGTGGCGCGGACGATGAATGTTTATCAATCTGTCATAAGCAGGCTATGGTCCAGATACCGTGATACACAATCTGTACAGGACAGACCACGCTCAGGTCGACCAAGGGCGACAACTCAAGCCCAGGATCGATTTATCCGTAAATTGGCCTTGAGAAATCGTGTCATCACAGCAAATCAGATCAGCGCTCGTCTTCAAACAGACACTGGTGTGAGAGTGAGTGGCCAGACGATTCAGAATCGACTGCATAGGAGTCACCTTCGCGCCCGACGTCCTCGCGTGATCACTTGTTTGAGAGATCATCACATTCAGGCAAGACGTCGTTGGTGTAGGGATCGTCAACACTGAGATAATCGACGCTGGAGCAATGTGATGTTTTCAGATGAGTCAAGGTTAACTTTTGATTTTTGGACAGACGTAGGAGGGTGTGACGTCGTCGAAACGAGCGCTTCCAAGACGTTAACGTCATCAGACATGATCGATTTGGGGGTGGTTCTGTTATGGTGTGGGGAGGCATCACTGTTCCTGGAAGAACGGCTTTACATGTTGTTGCAGGGCGTGTTACAAGCCAGTACTACCGGGACAACATCTTGGCAGTCCATGTTGTGCCGTTCGCACGACGTCATGGCCGCCGTTTCATCTTCCAGGATGACAACGCAAGATGTCACAGGGCCAGGATCGTTACAGGTTACCTCCAACAACAGAACATCGCCACATTATCTTGGCCAGCACTGAGTCCCGACCTCTCCCCCATCGAGTATGTCTGGGACATGCTTGGACAGAGGTTACGTCAACGTCAACAACGTCCTGCCAATGTCCAAGAACTTGCTGCTGCGTTGCAACAGGAATGGGACAATCTGAACCAAAATGACCTTAGACGTCTCATTAGGATGCCACGTCGGATCAATGCTTGTTTGGCAAACAGAGGAGGATTTACCCGTTACTGACTTTGTTGTGATGCTGTGGTAACTTTGCTGTTTGACCCCGGGTATCATTTTACCCTTATAATGGTCAGTCTGTGCCTTACTTAGTCTAACGATCATTTGGAATAAATCGATGAATGTGAACTTCATTTCATTTTGTCCTGGAAGATGAAACGGCGGCCATGACGTCGTGCGAACGGCACAACATGGACTGCCAAGATGTTGTCCCGGTAGTACTGGCCTGTAACACGCCCTGCAACAACATGTAAAGCCGTTCTTCCAGGAACAGTGATGCCTCCCCACACCATAACAAAACCACCCCCAAATCGATCATGTCTGATGACGTTAACGTCTTGGAAGCGCTCGTTTCGACGACGTCACACCCTCCTACGTCTGTCCAAAAATCAAAAGTTAACCTTGACTCATCTGAAAACATCACATTGCTCCAGCGTCGATTATCTCAGTGTTGACGATCCCTACACATATTTCTCTAAAATAGACTAATCTGACCGACATAACAGTAAATATTTTTCGATATGTAGTCAAAGGGAAATAACCGATTAGAACATTATTTGACGGTAAATTTACAATTAGTTGTAAAAATACTATTCCAAATGGAATTTCTGTAAGTATACAGCTCACATAAAGTAAATTGACATATTATGGTTGTATTTTAATTGTATTCATGTTTATTTATATCGTTTTAAATGTAAGTTAACAAACTATGTGATATTGTAAAGTTGCAATTTCATATTTTAAAGTTATATTTTTAAAATGTATTAAAATAAAGCCCTAAAATAGATTGTATCTATAAACAGCCCTATCTTGTTAAAGAATAATCATACTAATCCTATAATTCACTATTGCCAGTTGAGAAATTGGCAAAAATATCATTTTCAACTTCAAATTCAAACGTTTGTAGATAGCCATCCCATGAGGGTGGATGGAAAAACAAGGGAGGTAATTGTGTTGTTATTTCCTGTGTCACTGATTTTTATGCCTGTGAAATAATGCCCATGGCCGGATAATAGTGAGTTGACAACCTTTTGAGTAAAAGACATAGAAATAATTGTGTTTTGACTTTCTTAGAAAATATGAAATTCCAGCTTTCAGTATATTTATAAGTTTAGTGTAAATATACATATGATTTTAACAGGTTAATATTGATCTTATATGTGCACGTCAGCGTGTACACTAGACTTTGTTGTTTCGTCGCATCCGAACGACTAGACAACAATGCCTGTATGTAGGCCGAAGTGCAGTTGTCCGGGCAAAAATTTCGTTTTCCTTTATATTAAAGGACGATGTTGGTGTTACAAATTTTAATGTGGGATAGACCGTGCATTCCAAATATAATTCTAATTGAAGAGATCTTTGCTACGGTTGATCCGTAACAGAGATTTGAAAACTCGGGAAGTGGCACAAAAACTGTAAAACACAAGTTCTAAAGTACAGAGATCAATAAAAGATCCACAATTCTCATCTCAGTCGAGAAGTTGTTACATTAGATCGTAAGAGGATGTCAGTTCGAAACGAACTTTTATCGATTTTTGTGGCTCTATTATAATCAATACTGTCAAATAAGGAATATTAGAGTATACTATTCAAAAAAAGTAGGGGATATTTGATTTTGGAGGCATGATACTAAAATATGCAAATAACTACGAAAAAAGTCACTATAGAACGTAACAGAAGAAACATTTCCAGTTACATGTGACGCCCGAACGCACCAATAGCTACCGCATGGAATGCAGGTGATGCTTGGGATCATCATGGGGGTCCAACCCAAGATTTGCACGACCCAGGATCGATTTATCCGTAAATTGGCCTTGAGAAATCGTGTCATCACAGCAAATCAGATCAGCGCTCGTCTTCAAACAGACACTGGTGTGAGAGTGAGTGGCCAGACGATTCAGAATCGACTGCATAGGGGTCACCTTCGCGCCCGACGTCCTCGCGTGATCACTTGTTTGAGAGATCATCACATTCAGGGAAGACGTCGTTGGTGTAGGGATCGTCAACACTGAGATAATCGACGCTGGAGCAATGTGATGTTTTCAGATGAGTCAAGGTTAACTTTTGATTTTTGGACAGACGTAGGAGGGTGTGACGTCGTCGAAACGAGCGCTTCCAAGACGTTAACGTCATCAGACATGATCGATTTGGGGGTGGTTCTGTTATGGTGTGGGGAGGCATCACTGTTCCTGGAAGAACGGCTTTACATGTTGTTGCAGGGCGTGTTACAGGCCAGTACTACCGGGACAACATCTTGGCAGTCCATGCTGTGCCGTTCGCACGACGTCATGGCCGCCGTTTCATCTTCCAGGATGACAACGCAAGATGTCACAGGGCCAGGATCGTTACAGGTTACCTCCAACAACAGAACATCGCCACATTATCTTGGCCAGCACTGAGTCCCGACCTCTCCCCCATCGAGTATGTCTGGGACATGCTTGGACAGAGGTTACGTCAACGTCAACAACGTCCTGCCAATGTCCAAGAACTTGCTGCTGCGTTGCAACAGGAATGGGACAATCTGAACCAAAATGACCTTAGACGTCTCATTAGGATGCCACGTCGGATCAATGCTTGTTTGGCAAACAGAGGAGGATTTACCCGTTACTGACTTTGTTGTGATGCTGTGGTAACTTTGCTGTTTGACCCCGGGTATCATTTTACCCTTATAATGGTCAGTCTGTGCCTTACTTAGTCTAACGATCATTTGGAATAAATCGATGAATGTGAACTTCATTTCATTTTGTCCTGGAAGACGAAACGGCGGCCATGACGTCGTGCGAACGGCACACCCTCCTACGTCTGTCCAAAAATCAAAAGTTAACCTTGACTCATCTGAAAACATCACATTGCTCCAGCGTCGATTATCTCAGTGTTGACGATCCCTACACCAACGACGTCTTGCCTGAATGTGTTGATCTCTCAAACAAGTGATCACGCGAGGACGTCGGGCGCGAAGGTGACCCCTATGCAGTCGATTCTGAATCGTCTGGCCACTCACTCTCACACCAGTGTCTGTTTGAAGACGAGCGCTGATCTGATTTGCTTTGATGACACGATTTCTCAAGGCCAATTTACGGATAAATCGATCCTGGGCTTGAGTTGTCGCCCTTGGTCGACCTGAGCGTGGTCTGTCCTGTACAGATTGTGTATCACGGTATCTGGACCATAGCCTGCTTATGACAGATTGATAAACATTCATCGTCCGCGCCACAACCGCCTGTGTTGTGCCGATCTGTAGCATGCCAAGGGCACGTAACCTGTCATTTTGGGCAAGCAGACGCATATCAAAATTTGTTTTCTGGTTCCTAAAACAATTAAACTGATGTTTCCACCCTGGAATTCAATGCCACAATGACTGTAACATTCAAAGTCAGGGTCGTGCAAATCTTGGGTTGGACCCCCATGATGATCCCAAGCATCACCTGCATTCCATGCGGTAGCTATTGGTGCGTTCGGGCGTCACATGTAACTGGAAATGTTTCTTCTGTTACGTTCTATAGTGACTTTTTTCGTAGTCATTTGCATATTTTAGTATTATACACCCATAATCAAATATCCCCTACTTTTTTTGAATATTATATATAGATGAGAGTTGTGTTATACGGGTTATCAATCAATGGCGTCCAAAGCCTGTCAAATCATGTACTTAGTGTATGCGAGTAAGTAAACAAATAATCCCTTAAATGAGCTACACGTTTCTACCCATATAAATCAAAAGTATGTCGGAGCTTATAACGCGCCGTATCTTTTCTGTATTCCCACGGCTTTCTATGAAAGCTAATTTTATTCAAACTACATGTTATTATATATACACTACATTCATTTCACTTTGAATGTTACAGCATTTAAAAATGTTTTCTATATTGTTAGAAATACAATAAGCTCTACATACTTAAAGATACATTATGGGAGCTTATATAAAGAGCAGGCAGATCTCACTGTTATAGTTAAAAACAAGATATTGTGATGGGAATTTACTGGAAATTTCAGTCAAACTGATCCACTGTGAACCGAAAAAATTAGAGATTGAATTTTTTCGATTATCCTCGATCATCATTTAAAGTCAGTACGATAAAAACATATCCTCGATTATCCACTTTATGATTAATCCATGAATCAAAGCTGTGCAGCAAATCGGATCCTAATCCAGTAAATATCGCAGGTTAGAGTTGACTTTAAGAGTTGATTATGGTCTGGAAAAGTTAATTATGTCTAATTTGCTGATTACACTATTTTGCCTATAACGTTTTTTTAGGACTTTGAATTCTGTCTAATGGTTTGGATTTAAGTCCTTAGTTTTATTTTATTAGATAACATTTCAGGCTAAAGGAAAGACCTGTACCTACATGTAATAGGCAGATTTAAGCTATTGCATAATTTGTGGGTATCGTCGTATCTAATATCTATGTTTAAGCATAAAATCTATCGATAAAAATGCAGATATATTATTCCATATCTACAAAATTATGCATCAAATGATATCTTTGCATATAAGATGTGTGCGTAGTAAATTGAAACGTAATAAAGTATTTTTATGGTTTAAAGGGGAGTACAGATGAACGTATTTTCTCCGCTAGTTTCTCGGCTCAGAGTCGAGCAATAATATTCTATTTACGTTATCTATTTTTAACTATTATAGCGAGAACGGCTAACTTTGTAACTGTCAACTCTGTATCTAATCTCCGGGCGGTTGGGATGGCCTAGTGGAGCAGAGTGCCGCGCTTCGACCTCTAGCTGGCCGGTCACCTCTGGCTTGCGGCTGTGGTTTCGAGCCCTGGTGTGAGCGTATGTGGCATGGAGATAGGGGCGCCTTCACAACCTCATGGGTTTCCTCCGGGCACTCCGGTTCCCCCCCCCCACTGCTAAAGACCCCTACGCCCAAGCGAATTATTGAAATAAAATTAAACCATATAACCATATGTTAGTCCCGAAATGACCTAGTTTGTGTCGAGTGGACGTTAAACCCCATTTCTCTCTCTCTCTCTATCTAATCTCCCACAATGCCCCTTTAAATGCCATAAGTTAACCTTGAAGTTATAATAATCGGTTTGTTTAGAGCAAACACAAATTTTCATTTTATTTCAATCACTTATAACATGATAATTATCTCATATGTTAATTTAATACAAATATAGTATACAGTTTTCGTGCATTAAAATTAATTAATAATAATAAGGAAAGTCAAAACCCACCCAACATAAATAGCAAAATATAAAAAAAAAATTCCTCTGTTGCTATTTATAACGTGGATCGTCTCATCTTGTATATGAAATCAGATTGTAAGAGATTTTCTCGTTCTGATTTAATATACAAGAAGTAAAAAACAAAAATCAATCTGCTATTAAACTCCCTTGGTTTTGGTTATGTTTGGGAATCAGAATGTGTTAGCAACAATTCTCATTTTATAAATTCTTTTAAACAGCGACTCATTGATACCAATATCCAAAGTTGGTCAGCAAAGTTTAGCATACTATTCAAGCTTTAAGCTTGATTTGTTCCAAGAAAATTATTTATCACTTCATCTATGTCTTCATGTTAACAGAAATTTCACTAAACTACGTCTAAATTTATTCCCATTAGCTGCAATATAAATCAATACAAACGAAAGCAGATAGCCAGCCCCGCGTGTCTCTTATGTGGACATGAAATACAGGATTTAATTCATGTTGTACTTGAATGTAAATATTTGAATGATTTAAGATGTACATATATTCCAATGAAATTTCACACCTTTACTAATAGGCAAAGTTTCTCAAATTTGTGCTCTAGTACAAATAGAGAGGTAATTATCACAGGCATTTGAAGGGATTAAAATAAATCAAAATAAAACTTCTTACTACTGCTTGACTATAATACAAGAATACAAGGTCTTTCAGACGCCATCTTTGTTATGACTGATTTACCATGTATCGTCTGATATCATCTCACAATACTCACTAGTTCTAACACTTCATGTCATTTTTATTGCCAACGAGACTTTATTTGATCATTATTCACATTCAGATGTAATTAAATTGGTCCTTTTACAGCGTTATTAATAACAAATCAAACTTAAAAAGCTATCATTTATCGATATTCAACTTGGCGATCAAGTCTCGCTCAACAGCGGCCTCGCTTCGTAGGCTATATCACGCGATAGAACTTACGAAGCGAGGCCACTGTTGAACGTGAAAAGGGCGAGTGTTGTGAAAAGGGCGAGATTTAACATGGCCACTATCAGCCACCATGTGTTTCAGCCACCATACTCGTGTGCCCCTTCATATGGAAGCCTATTGCGGCCATTTCAGAATCTCGTCTTCTCGCCGCGAGAAGTCGAGGGCGAGAACACGAGAAGTCGAGGGCGAGAACACGAGAAGACGAGAAGTCGAGGGAGCGAGAAGTCGAGGGCGAGGGAGCGAGAGAGCGGGAACACGAGGAAACAGGGCGAGATTACGAGGATCTCGCCCCGAGAACACGAGATTACTTTCACCTCGACTTCTCGTCTTCTCGTCCCTCGACTTCTCGCTCCCTCGTGTTCTCGCCCTTGAAAAACCTCGTGTTCTCGCTCCCTCGCCCTCGACTTCTCGCTCCCTCGACTTCTCGCCCTCGACTTCTCGCCCTCGACTTCTCGCTCCCTCGTGTTCTCGCCTTTGAAAAACCTCGACTTCTCGCTCCCTCGCTCCCTCGCCTTTGAGTCAATCTCGTCTTCTCGTGTTCTCGCTCCCTCGCTTCGTCACAATCTCGTCTTCTCGTGTTCTCGCTCCCTCGCCTCGGAAGTGCAGTTATTACGCATGTCCACTGACTACCGCATCGGCATTTGTATTTTGACATGGATTATAATAAACGAAAATGTTTGAAGTTCTAGAAAATGTAATAGTCCTAAACAAATTTAATCTCTTCTTGCACAGATAGTATTGTATTCTGTAATTGATTTTAAGTCTTCAGTCAAATCTTTCTTTGCTCTCTAAAAATATTCATCGGGAGTTTTCACTTGATGCGTGGTTTTGTCAGTGCTGCAGGATGGAGAGCCTGACAAGGGAAAATGTATAGTTGTTCGAATGGGATTTTTAAAAACTAGGTCCGGAATCGAAATGAAGTTGGTTCTACGGTGGCTCACTGCGTAGGAGGTTTTCTCTCTAACTTAATCGAAGTTCATCGCGATTTTTCTGCCTATGTCCACCCTTGTCACTGGTGTAGAACAGAGAGCCTAGCAAGAGACAACGTATAATCGTTCGGATGAAATAAAAATAACCGAGGTGACGTGTCTGGAATCTAAATGAAATGAAATGAAATAAAATGGGGTCTAACGTCCTACTGTTCTGTTCCTAAATTGGGCTAATGAAGACGGGCATACGATACAATAATACAGTGTGCTATCAAGGAAATTTTGCCCGGGCAGTGGCGCTAAGGCCTACTCTTATATCGAATTTAAACTTCCAAGTGATCTTTTATGTGCACGCCAATAGGTGTCCTTGACAGGCCCTACGTTTTGCATCACTGACAAGGAGAAATCACGCCCGAAATAAAATCTGGATGAACTTTCTCTTCCAATGCAGGGATCGAATACCAAGTGGTGTAAGTGGTGTAGGACGGGGGGCCTGAGAAGGGACAAAGAATAGTTGTTCGGATGGAATACAAATAACCGAGATCCCGTGGCCGGAATACAAATGGAGCTACGATGGCTCAGTGGCTCTTTTACTTTATCAAAGTTTTTCAGGATTTTTCGGTCGGGTTCCTGCTTGTCAGTGGTATAGGACTGAAGACCTGGCAAGGGACAACGTATAGTCGTTTGAACGGTATTATATATAAAATACGAGGTTCTTTGTCCGAAATCGTAATGAAGTGGTGGCTACAATGGCTCAGTGTGTAGGACGTTTTCTCTCTCGCTTCATCGAAGCGCATCGGGCTAAATTTCTGGAGATGTTCTCCCATGTCAGTTGTGTAGGATGGAGGACGGAGGGCCTGGCAAGGGATAACGTGTAGTCGTTCGGTTTCGATTCGTCGTGTGGGGTTTTTCCGGTTTCTCCCACTGTCGCATACATTTCTTTTCCGATGCATTGCACAATACGTCAGCCCTAGAATTACACCTCGAACTACATTTGTCAAGTGTAACCATACTGGGGTGAAAAAATCAAATTCTAAGACAATACCCGGGTATCAGAAACCAAAAATCAACGTCATAGGGTCACGGGTCAATAGCCATAATTAGACCATGGAATACCTTTTACGAGACGGAACACGTTGGTTTGTTTCCATTTGTCAGAGAGAATTTTTCTGAAAATATCACAGGTACATGGGGACAGGAACGCCCTTATTAGACTAAGGCACACCAGACCTATAATATAATAATACTAATAGAGTCTATGTGATTTTTCAAAGTTTTTGAGTTTCTGTTATTTTCTGAACATATTTTAAATTTTTGATCTTATTTTATCCATATTTGATGCTAAATAATATAATATTTACTATCAAACATGTAATTCATATATAAAAAAAATACTATCTGATGTATAGATCAGGTGTGCCATAGTCTAATAAGGGCGTTCCTGTCCCAATGTACCTGTGGAAAATATGCCGGGATTACTGTATAATACCACTATTAAATGTTGCAGTGACACGATGAAAACGACTAATCCCAGGTCTGTGGAATAAATATGGTCAACAGTAGAGAAATAGCACCAATGATTGAAAGAATCTGTTATTTACTGGAAACAAGTATTTTTTATAAAAAACTATTTCAGTAAAACAATATCCAAGAGAAATACATACTTAATACACATGAAAACGATTTTGGCAAAAATAAACAAACGCAATAATATAAATTTCCTCATACACAACAATACCATACACTACTAGTAAGAGAAATGAGGTTTAACGTCCACTCGACACAAATTTGGTCATTTCCGGACTAACATATGGTTTAATTTTATTTCAATAATTCGCTTGCGCGTATGGGTCTTTAGCAGTGGGAGGAAACTGGAGTGCCCGGAGGAAAACCCACAAGGTTGAGAAGGCAACCTATCTCCATGCCACATATGCTCACACAGGGATCGAAACCACAGCCGCAAGCCAGAGGTGACCGGCCTGCTAGAGGTTGAAGCGTGGCACTCTAAACCACTAGGCCATCCCAACCCCCCCCCCCCCCCACTACTAGTAAATGAAATGAAATGGGTTTTAACGTCCTACTCTTCTGCACCTAACCTGGGTTAATGGAAGACAAGCATATGCTATACAGTGTGCTATGAGGAAATTTTGCCCGGGCAGCACCGCTACAGCCTACACTTATATTGAATTCCAACTGCCAAGGGATCTTTTACGTGCACGCCAATGTGTACACTGGACCACGGTTTCCCATACCATCTTAACGACTAGACAGCTGTCCTTGTCAGGCCCCTCAGTTCTGCATCATTGACAAGGGGAAACCACACCGGTAAATTGAGATGAACTTTCTTGGCCAATGCAGGGATCTAACACACCACAAGTATTGATGAAAAATGTATATAATAATTATAATAATATCATTGTTCTGGAGAACGGTTTCTAATCTGCTGTTCAGATTGTTATATTCACAGAATACACACAGATCAGGTCTTGTGCCCATTTACACTGTACAAGATATATACCAGTAAATAAAAATAGATATAAGAGAAAAACAAATAGTTATCTTAATGATTCCAGTAAAATGAATTAGAAATGAAATGAAGTTTAACGTCCTACTGTTTTGTTCCAATACATGTACTGGGCTAATGAAAACAGGCATACACCATACAGTGTGCTATGAGGGAAATTTGGCCGGGTATTGCACTATTCCCTACTCTTCTTTCGAATTCCAACTGCCAAGGGATCTTTTTATGTGCACACCAATGTAAACAAAGGACCTCGGTTTTTCATCACATCCGGACGACTAGACAGCTGTAATTGTACCTTTTTACATGCACACCAATGTATACAAGAGACCTCAGTTTTTCGTCACATCCAAACGACTAGACAGCTGTCCTTGTACCTTGTTAGACCCTCCTTTTGCACCACTGACCCTCCGTCCTGCACCAATGCAATGACATGGGGAAACCACATCGGAAAACCACATCGGAAAACCCGATAAACTTTCTTGTCCAATGCAAGGATCGAACACGTGACCTTCAGTTTAGTGAGCCAGCGTCTTACCCACTTAGCAGCCGTGGCTCCAAACATTTACGTCCTACTCACTGAGCCACCGTAGCTCCCACTTCATTTTGATTCCGAACACGGGACATTGTTTTTCTATGCCACCCGAACGACTATACGTGGTCCCCTGTCAATTCTTTCCTCCTACACCACTGAAGTAAGAGAGCAAACGTCCCACTCACTGACCCACCGTAGTTCCCACTTCAATTAGATTCCGGATACGAGGCCTCGGTTATTTTTATTCATTCCGAACGATTATACTTTGTCTCTTACTAAGCTCTCCGTTCTACAGGACTTCGGTTATTTTTATGCCATCCGAACTATTATACTTTGTCTCTTGCTAAGTTCTCCGTCCTACACCACTGACAATAGTGAACATCGCCAAAAATCACGAGGAACTTTGAAGAAGTTACAGAGCAAACGTCCTACCCAGTGAGCCCCCGTAGAACCAACTTCCTTGCGATTCCAGACACAGGACATCGTTTTTTAAAATCCCATTCGAACAACTATACATTGTCCCTTGTCAGGCTCTCCATCCTGCAGCACTGACAAAACCACGCATCAAGTGAAAACACCCGATGAATATTTTTAGAGAGCAAAGAAATATTTGACTGAAGACTTAAAATCATTTACAAAATACAATACTATCTGTGCAAGAAGAGATTAAGCTTGTTTAGGACTATTACATTTTCTAGAACTTCAAACATTTTCGTTTATTATAATCCATGTCAAAATACAAATGCAAATACGGTAGTCAGTGGACATGCGTAATAACTGCACTTCCGAGGCGAGGGAGCGAGAACACGAGAAGACGAGATTGTGACGAAGCGAGGGAGCGAGAACACGAGAAGACGAGATTGACTCAAAGGCGAGGGAGCGAGGGAGCGAGAAGTCGAGGTTTTTCAAAGGCGAGAACACGAGGGAGCGAGAAGTCGAGGGCGAGAAATCGAGGGCGAGAAGTCGAGGGAGCGAGAAGTCGAGGGCGAGGGAGCGAGAACACGAGGTTTTTCAAAGGCGAGAACACGAGGGAGCGAGAAGTCGAGGGACGAGAAGACGAGAAGTCGAGAATCTCGTGTTCTCGGGGCGAGATCCTCGTATTCTCGCCCTGTTTCCTCGTGTTCTCGCTCTCTCGCTCCCTCGCCCTCGACTTCTCGCTCCCTCGACTTCTCGTGTTCTCGTGTTCTCGCCCTCGACTTCTCGTGTTCTCGTGTTCTCGCCCTCGACTTCTCGCGGCGAGGGGACGAGATTCTGAAATGGCCGCAATAGGCTTCCATACCTTCACGACGGCGACGATATTGCTTGGCGAAACGTTCGCCCGATCAATCGATCGCATTGAGCGTGTCAGATTATTTTCGGCGATCTATGTCGCTCGCGTGCCCGTGGCCAGCGTTTATTGTCGAGCCAACCATTATTATTAGCCAATTGAAGACATGATAGATATCACATGATTTCAAAATGTCTGCCTCCACTGCCGAAGAGTGGAACCTAACTCTTCTACCATGGGTTGCGATTTGTGTATTATGCGTCCATTTAGAACAAGTCACGCGATCGACGTAATGTACTCACTGGCAAAATTAATCGGCACGTTCTGACGCAAAAATAGGCTGGATGAACAAAATACAAAAGTAATAAATATTTCTTCAAGAAACGCATATGTAGTAGGGTGTTATATTCTCTTTAAATATTTTAGCCAGTTTCCATTGTCCTGTATAATTAGCTAGTCGTTTATTTCAAGTGATAATAATTACTTTAGTTTATAGCTTCAAAATGCTATTTTGAGTACATTTCAGTATTTTGCCTGCATTGTTGATTCTGGTTACTAACCTCTCCCTTTTTGTGTGTATCAAGTGTATATTAGGCCCTGTGATAAACTGTTGTGTTGTTATCAGTTCGTCTCGACTGTTTCTGTGCAACCGCGACCCGGAGTAGATCATGTGATCCTCCTGCTACACATAGTACAGATGAAATCACCCAGCCACTGTGAGATAAACATTGCCGGTCATTTTCATCGATGTCATAAGTCAGTATGCACCGGTACTTTTAACATATAACACATACGTTACATTTGTATAGGCCCATGCACCGTCTTATGTAGTGTGTTTGTCCTCGCTTAAATATAAGAACCGTCGATTTCTTCAATTCCCAAACAATCTCAGGTTTCCTCAACCTAACATGGCGTCGCCGATAGGATATTCCACGGCGGAATATTCTCAGGAATAGGCCAGAACAAGGTTAACACCTGTAGAACGAAAATTATGCAAGGATTACCGAGATTGTGGTGTTAGGCCTGACATGTCTCAACATAAGACTAAGATGGCGTCGCCTGAAACTACAGCAGCGAGGAGATGTCGCGGTCATTGAAATGCCGGGGTCAAGAGATTGTTAGGGAGTGCTAGGCAGCAGGCTGAAAAACTACGCTTAGCAAACCCACAGATCGATGCTAGTGAACTTTCCGTCACAGAGAATCTGGCTGACACTTTAGAAAATGCGATACAGAAGTATGTCGACTCCGTAATACGATGTCAGGTACTGTAGGACATGACCGACGAACATGCAACACAGGGTGTGCATTCCCAGACTGAGTGTGACCTATCAGAACGAAAGCCCTGTATACGGCTTTGCTCAGAACAAATCTGATGACGTCATTATAGAGATTCGCTCTCTCCGAGGCCGGTCATTGCTCGTTCTCTGCCCGCCGCTGCTCAGCAGACACAGAAAACGTTCCAGATCTCCTTATTGAATCCCCTGCCGCAGGATTCCACGGTCAAGCATTTCCGTGACTGGCGCAAGACTTGGAACAACAACGCAATGATGCAGAGATTGAATTCTTTCGAACGGGAGATGCAGGTGTACGCACTCGTAACGGCCCTTGGATCTCATGCAAGTCAGATCGTTGAGGTACACTTCGGAATTGATCTCAAGGCTCCTCAGACTACCGTCGAACTCATACTGGACAAACTCCAGATATACTTCCAAAGAAACATTGCAGTGGACAGAGTAAATTTCCACCAACGGAAGCAAGGTCAAAATGAAACTTTCAATAAACTCCGATTTGTATTCTCAGAATTTGCTGAAGACGCCGAATTATCCTCACAATGTGTCGAATCCCAGACAAATCATCGTCGGAACCAAGGGCGATAAAGCAAAGCGTGACCTTGTCGAAGAGCGAGAATTCTCAACTTTGCAGCGAGCACTCGAGATTTGCCAGGCCTAAGAAGCTGCTTCCACGAATCAAGCAAAACTCAGCGGCTCTACTACACTTCACGTCCATAGAGTGAGTCACCGGCGACGAACCCGTCCACGGGGGCACTGTCGTGCTTGCCCCCCCCCCCCCCCCATCAGACCAATATGGCAACTGTGGTAACAAACGGCACCAGGATAGGAATGATTTCCCAGGATATGACAAACCCTGTGACAACGGTGGACATTTTAGGAACGTTTGTCGATCCGCTAGAAAGCAGTTGAACGAAACGCCGGCACCTCCCGAGGCAGACTCGAGAATCGTTGGAACGCGGCCCACTACCTTACAGACCATTTGAAGAGATCACTGCTGATTTCTTTTCAATCGACGGAAACCATTGTTTAGCCGTCATAGACAGATTCTGGTTGGCCGGAACTGTTCGAATTGAAAGCGCAGCCTACAGCCTCTGTTCTGACACCGACACCGCGCATATGATGAGAAATGGCTCAAGTCTATGGATGAACACGACAGACGCACAACGGATGCGATCAACAGAGCGATCGAGGTCTATGATTCCCACTCCAAATCCCTCGCTCCGCTAAAGATTGGTACCGAGGTGCACATTCAGAACCCACAGTCCAAGCTCTGGGACAGATGTGCTACGATCATCTCAATCGGCAGAAGCCGTGACTACAGATTACGTCTTCCTTCTGGCAGATGCATATGCCGAAACCGCCGCCTTCTTCGACCTATCAAGAAGACATATGAAGACACCCGAGGATGTGCTTGCACAGATCCTGTACCAACGACGATCAAAAACACTCCAACATTGGAACCAAGACGGAGAAAGCGAGTTAGATTTACCCCAAATCATTTGGATATGTACACTATTTAGCGACATTTTGTGTTCAACACACCTTCATATTATATTAATACTCCAAGAAGACTCTTGCTATGAAGTCTAACGGTGATGTGAGATCAACACTGTGTATATCTTTGACGGTCATTATCATCGATGTCATAATTCAGTATGCACCGGTACTTTTAACATACACATACGTTAGACATGCACCGTCTTATGTAGTGTGTTTTGTCTGTGCTTAAATAAAAGTTGTGAACCGTCCATTTCTTCATCACCCGTACAATCTAATGTTTCCTCAACCTAACAGCCACGGGAATAAGGAAGGGGTGGGTGCATTACGTTTGGACATGGAAAGAGTAATTCCGCCGGAACTTCAATGTTATTTAAAAAATCTAGCAATTTACATCTTAACCCATACACATTTGATGAAAATGGATGTTTTTAATTTATACTAGTTGCGGGTTGGGGCATTTTGGCGTGTCTGTTTGGGTTAACACACCACCCAAACTGTCTGGCAGTGGTCATTCATGATACATGTCGCGGTTGTACAGATTTCAGCTAATCTAGCCTATCTGTGGTCTAGAAATTAGATAACTCTTGTCAGGGATACTCAATCACAACAAATGTCCGACAATTACATAGCTCTGTCAAGGGTTTTTTAATACCTGAAGATGTACGGTACACTGCTGTATGATTTTCATGTGGTAGTTTTTTTGAGCTAATCTAGAGATTTTGGGCGTTTAATACTACACCCACCACCAGAAACCCGGCAGACTTACATTCTGATGATACTAGATATACATGCTCTAAATGTTATATGAACTATTAATTAGACATTAATTTATCTAGATCATAACTATCGATGTGATCGCTAACCTACGATATTTACTGGATTAGGATCGGATATGCTGTTCATGACACGACCATATTCAACTTCCAATGTCATCTGATACGACTCTAAACAGATATGAATCCGATCTGCAGCCTATCGACTGTCCATGAATGACCGTAAAATGGAAAATCGAGACTTTGTTTATTATTGTAACAAATGTAACAATGACAATGAAGGCAAAAATGTTTTCTCGACTCAGAGTGAAATCATTTGGCTGAAATTTTCAGCATATTCTCATTATATTTTTCATATTTTAACTATTATAGCGCGAACTGCTAACTCTTTATTTAATCTTCAATAATGCCCTTTTAATCTTATTGATATGTTTAGAGTAAAAATTCCGGACTTAATACTAAGGAGGCTTTATTTTTTTTGTTTTAATCTTATTGATATGTTTAGAGTAAAAATTCAGAACTTAATACAAAGGAGGCTTTATTTTTTTGTTAATCTCTGCCACTTTTCAAGATTTGAAATAATGGTATGCCAATATGAAAGGATAGTTAAATAATACGGCATTGTGTAAACGAATTATCTGGTGAATGGAATCATTATGGGGTTCAGCTTCCAGTAATTAAGTTCTAGGCAATATTTCCCGTGGGTGAAGCCACAATGAATTGAAAGTGCGGTTTAAGATATCACGGCATTATCCACGTAGGATGTATAGTTTGTATATTACATCGGTGGGGAGTCAAAAGGTTGCATCTGGCTATTGCGAAATCGTCCAGGAAAGCCAAAACACACAGGTTAAGAATCAAAATGTCTTATAAAACCGTTACTTCAAAATGTCGTATATAAATGTCGTATTTCTGAAGCTTCTCTTACATATTTCTGTACAAAGTGTTTGTGTTGCCCTCAATCTAATTAAAATATAGATCTATATTTCGTTTCGTTTTTTTTATACTTTCGATGGCCTACACTCATGTAGATCTAACATGTTATAGTGGGAGCTCATGTTCTATGACGTCAGGTATCAGGCACGGGACATTTGACCCGATAACGACAGTCATTCAATTAACCAATTAGCGACCGCCATGCTTTTTAAAATCTACTTTTGTTTACTCTGGTAATATTTACCCACAGTACCACGCATGAAAAGGTCAAACGATCGATTCGACAGACCATTTGATTGGCTGACCCCTCATTTCAGGCAGTAAACGCCTTAAATAACAAGTCTTCCAGATCCAAGAGTAGTAAAGACAAGTAAAAACGAAATTTTGAACTATAAAAAACGAAACGAAATCGGATCTGTGTTTTAATCAGATTGTGTTGCCATTAAAGCAGTATTTTACTATCCGCACACATAAGCTTGTGCAGAAATAAAGAGTGAAAGCTAGTTATTTGGAATTTTATACAGCAAAGACGTTTTTCCGGAAAATATTCACCTTTACCTGCTTCAATTTCGTAGAATTCACGACGTTCAACAATAATTTCAATAATATGTATTTAATCATAAAACAATACTGGTTATATTTCGCTTGAGTGTAATGTTTTGGTTACACACAAAGTTGATTTTTAATTTCTGGAACACCCTTATATTGTATATGTTACAGTCAATTTGTGTAATCAGTAATTTCACGTAATGACTAAATGAATCAGTCATTTCACGAAGTGCCTGTGAGCACCAGGCAATACGTGTAATGACTGATAATTCCAGACATTACACGAAATGACTAAAAATCATGTGCAGACATTACGCGAAATGACTGAAGTACTGTCAACCCACAAAAAAATCACTGTAAAACATTTTTTGACTTCACATCCAACGTTAAATCATACAATTCCCTCAACACGAAATATTAATTTCATCACTAAAATCTCAATGTCAAATCTGACTGGTTCATCACTCAAGTCACTTGTTTTTGCATAACAAGCGGCTATACTATGACAACGGCTGGAGCATTTGAGTTTTATTTTGAAGCATTTGCATCTATTCATCCCATATATATCTTGGAACCAGTACAATTTCACCGGACATAACCCTGTCCACCGCAGCTCGCCAGCTTGATTCTTTATGTGCAGCCTGACGAAGTGTTAGCGCTTTTAGAATCCTTGCTTTGCCACAAATGGTGTACATGTTATTCTAATCGCGTTCAAAACAATTACGGAATATTAAGTGGATCACCACGACCTCTATCCACTAGAGGGATAGGTGTAGCTACATTGTCTCTCACCTGGCCAGTGGTAGGGTGTCCCACTAGTTCAGCTCTGCACGTCGGTCTCATTACACTCACCCTGAGCGTTCAGAAACTGTTCCATTCAATCAATGTCGAAAGAAAATTGGCGCCCCAGTCAATTTTACTGGGCAACTTTTCATTGGGGGGTCAATCTGTGTGGACGCATGTACAAAGTAAACGAACATGTTAGTTAGAAAATGAGATCTCGCTTACGTCGCTAGAGTCAGTATGAGCCACACAACACGCTGTTAAAAATATGTCCCCTCCTCTCAAATTACAATTTCGCAGCCATGGCACTCTAACTGTGGTCGGTGCGCCCTGTAGGTCCACGTCCACATTCAGGAATGTCGGTCATACAAAAGAAACGAAATGTACAGGCTTTACATTGTACAGGCTTTCACCCGGATTGACACCCCATCGTTTAGCAGTAAAAAGTTGTCCAGCATAATTGACTGTTCTCCAATTTTTTTCGACATTGATTCAATGGGACAGCCCCTGGACTAGGTGTCCCACGTGCCTACTGAAAAGTTGTTCTTGACACGTTGATTATGCACGCTTTAGTTGAATCACTAACTACTGCACTCGGCTAATCTCGACAGATTCCGTAAACTACGTAAACTACATCTAGTCTCGGATGTATGACAGTAAGTGATATGTACCTACGCCCATACATTTGCGATACGGCTACCGGTTTACTTTAACAGGAAAACTTGACGCTATTACACAAATTGGGAACCTATTCGGCTAGCGACCTATTCGACCGATCGAGCTGCAACCTGTTCGTTGGAAACCTATTTAGAGTAAAGACAACAGTCTCTATTTATCAACCAATAAAAACCAACGTTATGTCTATCAAATGAAAGTAGAATATATTATTTTTTATCCATTCCTTCAGCTCAGAATAGAAGTGTAATTTCGTCATTATCTTACAGTTGGATCGGTCGAATAGGTCGCTAGCCAAATAGGTCGCTAGCCAAATAGGTCGCCAACTTGTGTTTGGAATGGGCGCAGCCATGTTTCATCCGGGACCTTTAAAGTAGTTCCAATGTGGTGGAATTCATCATACAGCCGAGTTTAGATTCCGAAATCTTACGAGGTTTGCCGAGTGTAACTACTGATGTCTGACAGTCTCGCACACTCGTTGAGGCTATAAATAGCAACAGCATGCGGAAATGTTCAAAACACTATAAACTACTACAGTCGTAAAAAAAATCTATTGTTGACGATTCTGAATAGCAATAATATTTAACTTTTTGGTTATTACAGCATCTTTAGAAATTAAGCTCGTTTTATTTTTTAAATTGCTTTATAATTAACTGTACCATTAGAAGCTGCATATTTTGGTTTAGTACAAATAATATCTCTGACTCACGTCAGTAAAGCAAGAATATGATACTAGCAGTAGTTTCATTTTACTTTTACAAGGTTCTTAAAATATTGTTGAGTTGTCTAATGTGTGTGTTTCTAAATTCAATTTCTTGTTCCATGTTTCGTAAAAAAAAATAGTCTTGATTATCCCGACCTGTCAATTAGACGTAGAATGATCGGTAGTCTGGTTAAGCGAGACTAATTTCAAAACAAGGGCACGTAACCTATCTTTTACTCAAAAGTGTCTGGATGTTATGGACGACACTCCAAACCATTTTTCAGTATTATTTATGTATGGTTAAATGGTCATAGCTATTAAGTACAACATGGTCGTTTATTTAGTGACTATAAATGTGTGAAACAGATTTAAGGCTTGGTAAATATATTAGTATTGTGGTGTAATTGTTGAGATATTTGGAGATATTCTTTTGGGGTGGGTCACCCTACAAGTGGCTAGTTCCATTGATTCCTAGTTTGTGACAGTATCTGGCTGGTAGTTTGTGCCGGATACTGGCTGGGAGTTTGGAATTAAAATTTTCTTGCAAACTTCATATTGCTTGTAAAGCTCTACTTTAAACTGATTTTTGTAATTCTGCCATGATGACATTGATGATATCAAGTAAATTGTTTCAATGGAATTTAGTAATTGAACTGGAATATACAGGTCACAATTCTATGGAATACAATTACTGATTATTACTGAGTGACGTTTCGACTAGGCTTCAGTAATCATTATCAAGCAATGATGAAATATAACATTTTGAAACAATATCTATAAGACCTTTTAATTGGATTATAAATACGACAACCAGATGAATAGATGCGCAAGAAAATTCTCATTCCGTAGAAGAAAAAAAAATAAAAAAGTGAATTTTAGCAAAATATGCCTGATACCCTTTGACTCCCTCCGACGATTAACTCTTGGGGAGGGGGGTATATAAACAACGATCTTCAGATTTGTAGCTTTCTATATATAAGCTTGGCCAGATTTGTGATTTGAATCCATGTAACGAAGACAGCAAACAATTGAATTACGGTACACTATGGTAAACTTTTATAGAGTATGTATGTAAGTCGTCACATTATCTGTATCCTGATACGGCCTGTGAACTATAGACAATCTCCTAGTCTTTTTTTGATTTTTTTTTACTTTATTGACGATTCAGGGGCGGAACCAGGAATTTTTGCATGAGGGGGTTTGCTAGGTTCATGTTAAGGAAATTTGTCACCATCTCTAAATTACATAGGCGGACATACAAATTGAGCGTTTTAAAGAGAGAAGTCATTTTTGTGATGATGTAGGATCAATCTGTGATTTAATTTCATTGATACAAGGCATTCATTTTTTTTGTAGCTGAGCAGGGTGGGGTTTATTATAAAATAGTAATAAATAAAAATTTACACGAATGAATAAAATAAAAATCCACACTTTAGAATAGTACAATAATATTGGGACCATTTTTATACGGCCACATTTTCATGTGGACGTATATTGTCGTCGCCCCTGTCCGTCCGGACGTCTGTAACACTATATACAGATAACAGAATATCAGCATAGTTGATAGACCTTTATTGAGAGCATGAAATAGGCATACTCCGGGAGGAGCGCCATTCCAAGTCTTCTGAAACTAACAGTAAACTCTGGCTTATAAAGCATACAATTAATTAAGAAAAGTGATACACAAGCGATGTACATATTTGGCATTGTTTATTTATGAGATTATAGTATCTGTAACTGCACTGCATATTTAATAAGATCGTGAATGAGATCGTGCCTATTGTCAAAACGAGCAGAGGCCATTCGTGTGTAGTCCGTAAATAACATATTGAACACATTAGCTGTTTTATTAAGTCCGTGCCTTGAAGAAGTTGTGTCGAGTTGAACACGTCAATATCATTAATGATCAAAAATCAGCAGAGGTCAGAAAGTTCTATCTGTATATTTATATTTCAATATGATGTAGAGATGACTTTGTCACATTCCATCCCCACCCATTTAAGTTATTTATTAAAAATAAATAACTAATACCATTCTCACAGGTGGGACACTGTCTTCATATCAATTGAAGGTACACACAATTAAGTTAAATCACACACGAATTAAGAAGAGCACACACGATATAATAATAGTAATGAAAACACACGCGATTATATAGTTATGTAATAGTTATTAGCACACTTTCCGAGGTGTATCGGTGAATATCAGGACAGTTTTGGTCGGGGGCTCAGCCGAGGCGGAGCCGAGGCGGCCCCGACCAAAACTGTCCTGATATTCACCGATACACCGAGGAAAGGTGCTAATAAGTTACTTACATCACATTTCTATCGAGTATTATGAAGCAAAATGTGAAAAATAGTATTTATTATCGAGTCGTTTCAACCGAAAAGTGACAAATATTTTCTGCTCTTTCATTTATCCCTTTCTGTACCTCACGTTACATTTCATGGTAGAATTTACACGTGCGTCTTGTTGTGACACCCCGAGCTTAATACAGCCACGTGTTTGTTTAGACCACATCGTCAAAACAACTTTTCTATATGGCGGAGAGGACTGTGGTGATATTAAATGTAGTGTAAAGGAAATGCGGGTCATTGCTGGAGAAAATATGCATCGTAGAAATTTATTTGTAATAAAGTTTATGACTTTCTAGTCGGTTTTTGTTTTATCCTGCTCATATTCAAGGCTTGTGAAGTGTCCAGCAAGAGAACCCCACCTTCTATCATCACAACTAGTTAAAATAATTATTCAGTATTCCAATTTATATATTTTGCATATTAATATAAATCAAACCAAATTAAGGAATAGATGCCAATTGATATGTATAATAACTGTTTTCGTAATATGTTATTACGTTAATTTAATATCATTGTATATATTAATTTTTGCACTGCCATATTGTTCCTACCGGTTTGTTTTGTTACTATGATTTTGACTAGTTGTCTCATGTACGAGGGTAATGAATACGGTTATCATTGCGATCTGGGTCGGACTAAACGTCCGCTTCTTGTTGCTTGATAAGTTTCAATGACCGTCTAAAAGTAGCCGTGTATTAGAAATGAACAGTACTCTTTTTCGAAAGTGTACTGTTCATTTCTGATACACGGCTACTTTTAAGCATGTATTGGAAATGAACAGGACAGTTTCATCAAAAGTTGCCAGTGGCAACGAGTAGAAGTGGGATGTAAATGATATTTTCGGAACACTAGGTCCTAGACTTTTGTAGGACGATACCATTATACCATTAAATTCTGGCATTCCTCTTGATTAATTATGACAAAGTGAATGACACTTGTTTATTTCTTGGTGCTGGTGTGGAAACATCTGTTCCATGGAGCGTATTCTCGTCCTCGGTCTCAGCCGACACCATCCCCTAAATTATCGTTATCTAACATACATTAAATACAATACAATATCAATATCAACACTTGAAAAGAATTAATATGGACATCACAAATTCAAGTCCTAATTCTATAAAAACAATTACATTGATAAACATGCTACAATAATATAAGTTCAACATAAATACTCGGTTATACGTTCCAACCGAAAAAAAAAATCAACAAAAAACACTTTTTCAATGTCAATAATTTCACTGTTGCCACCACTGAATAAGTTCAGGTCATGTTAGAATTGTTCTTTTTTTTTTCTTACACAGCTAATTTGATGAACGTAAACACTTCTGCAAACTGTGCTTGAGGGCCAAATCTTTCGACATACTGGAATTCCCCTGTCTGGTTCAACGTTGCGGTACGTTAAGATACTGGAATTCCCCTGTCTGGTTCAACGTTGCGGTACGTTAAGATAGGGCACAATAAATCCCATAAATGATCAATGTACTTGCTAAATTAGACCAATTACAATTACATTACCCTTAATTTACAACATTGATTTTAATTGGATGTAATAATACTTAATCATATTCTTACACTTAAGTTTATTTAAAATCAAAATTGTATTTACTTTTAAGTGAATAAACTATTAACAATACAATTTAATCTGCCCCTAAGTAAAAATAAGCAGTATTAATTAGTACTTATCACCTAAAGTCATTAATAACATTGAAACTCATTAGTAGTCAGCTTTACTAATTGACAGTGACAGGTTAAGATTATAACCCGTCTTAACATTGGTGCTATATAGCGCTTCGTGTATATATCACAAGCTTGTAGCCAAGGGGTGCTATCTTACACGCGGAGAACAGAAAAGACAGACATGTGCCTGTGTGAGATGTCCATATAGATACTCCCTATTAACATTTCGTTCTGAATTCAAACGAGAAACAGCATCTTGATACAAGGGATCAGTATTTATTACAAGACCTGATTGTATGATACTCCTGGTTGTAAAAATAAAATAATTACAACCCATAAGTTATTATATTCCTGACGTTTACATGTAACGAAAAATAAAAAATTACAAATATAAGTTCTTGACGTGTACAATACATTAGTATGGTTTTACGTAACATTACTCATGACATAACAGGGAATTTAAAATTTATTCGACAGCTAATCGCACATTCAAATCAAACTTTAAATTATCCATTTTACCACGTTATCCTTTTTTTTTTTTTTGGTTTGAACACATCCTTTAAACTTATTCTCCTTTATATTTCTTTAACAAAACGACATGAATAATCCAGAAACAGTTACATTGCATAAGCAACTCGCTATATATTGCAATGCACCCTGTTTCAATTTAAAACATTTTTTAAAACCTAATACCAACCCACACAAAGGGCCATTAAGTTTTTAATTTTTCTTGGGCATTTTCCTTTATAACCCTAAAAGCTAAACGCGATTTTACACATATTCATACCTTAACCATACCCGGTTAAACACATATACATTACTTGGACATAACACTACATTACATTATTACGATCTATAACTTTATAGAACGGAGACTTCATTTTATTTCTTTTAGCTTGGTTATACTGTTTCAGTTTTAGAATTCTTATCTACACCGACGTTTATAGAAATTATTTACCCATGTGTAAAACTAACTCTTATTTCCTTAACTTAATTATTTACTAGTTTGCCATTTTTTTGAAAACTTTATATTGATCAAATCCCTAATCTTTAAAAAAAAATTTAAATTATCCCTTGGTCATTTTTTGGCGTTCCATTGTCAGTTACAAGGAAATATGCACCTACCTTAAAACGACTGGAAACTTCTTCTTCCAAGGGTTTCCTCCCGGGATCGAACCCGGACGTCAGTGATTCCATGACTGATGGCTATGGCTGTAATTATTGGCCCATGGTCACTGGTAAGACTTCCCGCTGGTATGGCGATTCACTCCCAGGGTCATATAGTCACGGCATCCAAATCTGATACCACCCAGGACGGTCACAGCAACCAAATCTGATATCTTGACTAATTGTAATTAACAATCCCGGTTGATTACTCATGAAACCAAAATCTTTTCAACTTGCAGATTAACTGGAGAATTCTGTCTAACAAGATTGCCTGCGGCTTTATGGGACTGGATCCCGTTCTGTCTGGTTCACTGATTCACGGCGCCAAATCTGATACGACCCAGGACGGTCACGGCATCCAAATCTGATATCTGTAACACTATATACAGATAACAGAATATCAGCATAGTTGATAGACCTTTATTGAGAGCATGAAATAGGCATACTCCGGGAGGAGCGCCATTCCAAGTCTTCTGAAACTAACAGTAAACTCTGGCTTATAAAGCATACAATTAATTGAGAAAAGTGATACACAAGCGATGTACATATTTGGCATTGTTTATTTATGAGATTATAGTATCTGTAACTGCACTGCATATTTAATAAGATCGTGAATGAGATCGTGCCTATTGTCAAAACGAGCAGAGGCCATTCGTGTGTAGTCCGTAAATAACATATTGAACACATTAGCTGTTTTATTAAGTCCGTGCCTTGAAGAAGTTGTGTCGAGTTGAACACGTCAATATCATTAATGATCAAAAATCAGCAGAGGTCAGAAAGTTCTATCTGTATATTTATATTTCAATATGATGTAGAGATGACTTTGTCACACGTCCGTCCGTCCACAATTTGTTTGTGGACTCTCTACAGGTCACAATTCTTATCTGATTTTGACGAAACTTGAAATATAGGTTTATCCCCAAAAGATCTCGGCTGCTTTCGATATTGGCATGTATCGGATCAAAACTTCATGGATTATGGCCCCTGATTGTACGAAAAATCACGTTTTTAGCCTGTGGACACTATAGAGGTCACAATTTTGAACCGATTTTGATGAAACTTGGTTCCATTCGTTATTTGCGCATATCGGATCGTAACTTCCTGAATTATGGCCCCTGATTGTCCGAAAAATTTGTACATGAATAGTGTAAAAATATGGTATATCACGGTTGTGGACTCTCTACAGGTCACAATTCTTATACGATTTTCACATTTCTAGGTTGTGTACCGTCACACCATAATCATTGTCGGCATCGAATTTCATGAATATCAGACTGGAACTGACCAACAAAATGGCTGCTCCAAATACAGTATGAAATACAGGACTTAATGATGTAGGAAAAATCACTTTCGGTATTGCTTGTTCTCTATCCATCTCTCGAAAATGTGGGCATATCCTGCCTGGCAGTGCCAGCCTATCTTTCTCAGTTCTGTTGGTTATGATAAATACACTGTAAATAATTTTATGTCTTTTTGGCAGTGTGAAGTTGAATCGTTTTTCGTTATTCGTTATTCACCAATAACGAATAACGAGGTAACTTGCCTCGTTATTGGCGACTAACGAGGCAAGTCACCTCGTTATTCGTTATTCGTTATTCAACTTTATATTCGGCATTCCAATATGCAGCTAGCTATGACTAGAATGATGGACGACAAGTATCCCCCAGTAGTATAAATCACAGCAAAATGACATCTAGACCATAAACAGTCCACTTTGTTATTCAAGCAGCGAAAAACGACCTGTTTGTTATTCTTTTTTTCACTCCGTTATTCGGAATTCACAAATAAGGTGCTCACGTATCTTTAATGAGGATATTTCGGGATTTAATTCTAAACGATCATTAGAAAACAATAGAATGATAGATTGCCAAAGTATCCCCTAGCAGTAGAAACATATTAAATGACGGTTAGTGGGTAAATAAACCAGATTGTTATTCAAGCGGTGAATAACGAATAACGAGGTGACTTGCCTCGTTATTCGCCAATAACGAGGCAAGTCACCTCGTTATTCGTTATTCAACTTTTTATTCGGGATTCCAATATGCAGCTAGCCATGACTAGAATGATGGATGAAAAGTATCCCCAGTAGTATAAAACACAGCAAAACGACCTCTAGACCATAAACAGTCCACATTGTTATTCAAGCAGCGAATAACGAGCTGTTTGTTATTCGTTTTTTACCTCGTTATTCGGGATTCATATACAGGGTGTTCACCTATCTTTAATGAAGATATTTCAGGATTTAATTCTAAACGATCATTAGAAAACAACAGAATAATGGATTGCAAAGTATCCCCTAGCAGTAGAAACAGATTAAATGACGGTTAGTCGGTAAATAAACCATATTGTTATTCAAGCGGTGAATAACGAATAACGAGGTGACTTGCCTCGTTATTCGCCAATAACGAGGCAAGTCACCTCGTTATTCAACTTTATATTCGGGATTCCAATATGCAGCTAGCCATGACTAGAATGATGGATGACACGTATCCCCCAGTAGTATAAAACACAGCAAAACGACCTCTAGACCATAAACAGTCCACATTGTTATTCAAGCAGCGAATAACGAACTGTTTGTTATTGGGTTTTTTACCTCGTTATTCGGGATTCATATACAGGGTGTTCACGTATCTTTAATGAAGATATTTCAGGATTTAATTCTAAACGATCATTAGAAAACAACAGAATAATGGATTGCAAAGTGTCCCCTAGCAGTAGAAACACATTAAATGACGGTTAGTCGGTAAATAAACCAGATTGTTATTCAAGCGGTGAATGACGAATAACGAGGTGACTTGCGTCGTTATTCGCCAATAAGTGTTTTATACTACTGGGGGATACTTTTCATCCATCATTCTAGTCATGGCCAGCTGCATATTGGAATCCCGAATATAAAGTTGAATAACGAATAACGAGGTGACTTGCCTCGTTATTGGCGAATAACGAGGCAAGTCACCTCGTTATTCGTTATTCACCGCTTGAATAACAATCTGGTTTATTTACCGACTAACCGTCATTTAATCTGTTTCTACTGCGAGGAGATACTTTGCAATCCATTATTCTGTTGTTTTCTAATGATCGTTTAGAATTAAATCCTGAAATATCTTCATTAAAGATACGTGAACACCCTGTATATGAATCCCGAATAACGAGGTAAAAAAACGAATAACAAACAGCTCCCAGCTCATTATTCGCTGCTTGAATAACAATGCGGACTGTTTATGGTCTAGGGGTCGTTTTGCTGTGTTTTATACTACTGGGGAATACTTGTCATCCATCATTCTAGTCATGGCTAGCTGCATATTGGAATCCCGAATATAAAGTTGAATAACGAATAAAGAGGTAAATTGCCTCGTTATTGGCGAATAACGAGGCAAGTCACCTCATTATTCGTTTTATACTACTGGGGGATACTTGTAATCCATCATTCTAGTCATGGCTAGCTGCATATTGGAATCCAGAATATAAAGTTGGATAAGGAATAACGAGGTGACTTGCCTCGTTATTGGCGAATAACGAGGCAAGTCACCTCGTTATTCGTTATTCAGCGCTTGAATAACAATCTGATTTATTTACCGACCAACCGTCATTTAATCTGTTTCTACTGCTAGGGGATACTTTGCAATCTATTATTCTGTTGTTTTCTAATGATCGTTTAGAATTAAATCCTGAAATATCATGATTAAAGATACGTGAACACCCTTGTATCTGAATCCCGATTAACGAGGTAAAAAAACGAATAACAAACAGCTCGTTATTCGCTGCTTGAATAACAATGTGAACTGTTTATGATCTAGAGGTCGTTTTGCTGTGTTTTATACTACTGGGGGATACTTGTCATCCATCATTCTAGTCATGGCTAGCTGCATATTGGAATCCCGACTATAAAGTTGAATAACGAATAACGAGGTGACTTGCCTCGTTATTGGCGAATAACGAGGCAAGTCACCTCGTTATTCGTTATTCGCCTATAACGAGGCAAGTCACCTCGTTATTCGTTATTCACCGCTTGAATATTAATCTGGTTTATTTACAGACTACATGTCATTTAATATGTTTTCTACTGCGAGGGGATACTTTGCAATCCCTTATTATGTTCTTTTACAATGATCTTTCAGAATTAAATCAAGAATATCATCATTAAAGATACATGAACACCGTATATGTGAATCCCGAATAACGAGATGGAAAACGAATAAGAAACAGCTCGTTATGCGCTGCTTGAATAACAATGTGGACTGTTTTTGGTCGAAAGGTCTTTTGCTGTGTTGTATAATACTGGGGAATACTTGCCATCCATCATTCTAGTCATGACTAGCTGCATATTGGAATCCCGAATCTAAAGTTGAATAACGAATAACGAGGTGACCTGCCTCGTTATTGGCGAATAACGAGGCAAGTCACCTTATAATTCGTTATTCGCCAATAACGAGGCAAGTCACCTCGTTATTCGTTAATCACCGCTTGAATATTAATCTGGTTTATTTACAGACTACGTGCCATTTAATATGTTTTTTTCTGCTAGGGAATACTTTGCAATCCCTTATTATGTTCTTTTATAATGATCTTTCAGAATTAAATCAAGAATACCATCATTAAAGATACATGAACACCGTATATGTGAATCCCGAATAACGAGATGGAAAACGAATAACAAACAGCTCGTTATTCGCTGCTTGAATAACAATGTGGACTGTTTTTGGTATAAAGGTCGTTTTGCTGCGTTGTATACTACTGGGGAATACTTGCCATCCATCATTCTAGTCATGACTAGCTGTATATTGGAATCCCGAATATAAAGTTGAATAACGAATAACGAGGTGACTTGCCTCGTTATTGGCGAATAACGAGGCAAGTCACCTCGTTATTCGTTATTCACCGCTTGAATAACAATCAGGTTTATTTATCGGCTAACCGTCATTTAATCTGTTTCTACTGCTAGGGGATACTTTGCTATCCATTATTCTGTTGTTTTCTAATGATCGTTTAGAATTAAATCCTGAAATATCTTCATTAAAGATACGTGAACACCTTATATGTGAATCCCGAATAACGAGGTGAAAAAACGAATAACAAACAGGTCGTTATTCGCTGCTTGAATAACAAAGTTGACTGTTTATGGTCTAGATGTCGTTTTGCTGTGTTTTATACTACTGGGGGATACTTGTCGTCCATCATTCTAGTCATGGCTAGCTGCATATTGGAATGCCGAATATAAAGTTGAATAACAAATAACGAGGTGACTTGTCTCGTTATTCGCCAATAACGAGGCAAGTTACCTCGTTATTCGTTATTCGTTATTGGTGAATAACGAATAACGAAAAACGAAAAACGATTCAACTTCAAACTGCCGTATTTTTACCGTAAATTGACCGACAGAAAGTTGCCAGTAAAATGACTGTATTTTAACACTGACTTGTAAATATACACCTAGTCGGTAAATACGATTTACAAACAGCATGTAAATTTACAGTGAGTATAAATAACGTCCATGTAAATTTACAGTGAGTGTAAAATAACTTCCGTGTAAATTTACATTGTGCTTGTAAATAGAAAGTGAGGTAAATTCACATTTACTGTAAATTTACACAGTGGTTGTAAATTTACCTCATAGTTATTTTACATTCACTGTACATGTACACTGTGGTTGTAAATTTACCTCAAAGTTATTTCACACCTACTGTAAATTTACGTGGTGTTAAAATACAGTGATTTTACTGGCAACTTTCTGTCAGTCTTTTTACGGTAAAAATACAATTATGAAGTGTATATTTACTTGCAATATACTTTGAAGGGGTGTGTTTGTCCCATCTAGGCTAAGTAGTCCTATATTTGATCCTGAAAAACACATAAAGTTTTGCGGTCCTTTCAGCCGAGCATGCAAAACACCATTCGATCATGGAAAGAAATGGGATAAAATTTGGTATAACGTCCTATTGTTCTGCTTGTTATAATGGAAAGAATAGAAGGCATGATACCATGCTAAATGTCCCATAAAACCTTGCGTATGGCATATCACTGTGTTTACACACCAGTTAGGTACATTCAGATTTTGAATAAGCTATTTCTCTAAAAAAGACTTATCTTACTGACTTAACAGTAAATATTTTTCGATATGTAGTCGAAGGGGAATAATCGATTGAACACTATTTGGCGGTAAATTTACAATTTGTTGTAAAAATACTATTTCAAATGGCATTTCTGTTAATATACAGTCACAAAATGTAAACTGACATACGGTTGTATTTCTACATTAGGTTTGATGTAATCTTACATGAGGCCAAAGAGGGATTGACAGGTATTGTCACTATTTTACAGTTAATTTACAATTTGCTGTTGAAATACTATTTCAAATGGATTTTTCTGTTAATACACAGCTCACATAAAGTAAACTGACAAATGGTTGTATTTCTAAATTAAGTTTGATGTATTCTTACATAAGCTTTGCATTCATGTGCATTTACATCGTATTAAATGTGAGTTAACAAACTATGTGATATTTCAAGTATACTTACAATTGTAAATATACATATAATTTTAACCGGTTAATATGGATCTTTTATGTGCATGCCAGTGTGTACACTAGACCTTGGATGAACTATCTCGGTTAATGCAGGGATCGAACGACCGACCCCCAGGCTAGTGAGTCAGAGCCTTATCCTCTTAGCCAGGGTGACTAAAGGGGAAAAGTGAGGATGCCTTAAATGGTCTATCAATGTTAAAGTTTTAAAGAGAAATACAATTACACAATTATACACAAATCCTGCATTTAAACATGCTTGAATAGTAGAATTACCTATACAAATCAGTCAAAATACAACATACATGTACGTTAACAAACATAGCTGAATCAACACACCAATCTCGCGGGTTTTCTTAGTGTCCTCCGTTTTCCTTCCACTGCTAAAGACCATATGTTAGTCCCAAAATGACATAGTTCGTCTTTAAAAGATAAAGAGGACAGTCGGTATAAATGTATTGAGAATAATGAAAATGTTTTCTGAAAAAATGAACTACAAGACGTGGCCAAATAAGGTATTTTTTTTTTAAAAAAAAGGGGTATAATGTTTCCTGAATAGTTAAAAAAAACACTCTAAACATTAGGACTACAATATCAATAAATTCATCGGGGGGGGGGGGGTATTGTCCTTTAACATGTCCGAATATTGTTCTAATGGACAGTTTGAAGCAATAGTGAAAAGTAGTGTAGTCTTAAAGGGTCTATCAATGTTAAAGTTCAAACGCGATGTAGAATTACACGCTTCATGTATTTAAACATGTTTGAATGGTAGAATAACCCATAAAAAGTAGTCAAGGTACAACATACATGTAGGTTAACAAACACAGTTGTATAAATACAGGTTACATGTATAGAGAATACAGTTATAATATGTAAGACTACACTTTTATTGTTAAAATACAGTTCCAACTTGTAAAATTACACTTGTATTGTCAATTTACCAATTTTCTACGGTAATCCCATGTTACCTCACTAATACAGTACATTTACTGTATAAAAACATGCAGTGGTATTTTTACAGCGTTATGTAAAGTAAATTACATATTTTTCACTGTAATTTTACATTTATTT
The DNA here is from genome assembly GCA_036850965.1 of Patella caerulea. NCBI lineage: Eukaryota > Metazoa > Mollusca > Gastropoda > Patellidae > Patella > Patella caerulea. Next base: position 49,581,230 of record JAZGQO010000007.1, on the reverse strand, counting down.
TTAACAGTGTATTTGATTTGTCAATAATATTTTCTGCATAATAGTACTTGTGTGAAATTATGTAAACGGGCCATAATTTAAGGATTAAGAGTTTGCTGTAATCAACAACAAATATAAGATATTATTCCCCTGCTTACAGGGGTCAAGTCGTTAAGTCGTTAGTATATCCAGTGACAATGCAAACATTGCTGTCTTATCGTGAAGAGTTGGTAATCTGATATCCAATATTTAAAACATAACGAACATTTTAAAATTTCAACTATGAAGCGACTTGATGAACGGGGTTAACATATCCCATGAAGTAGAAAACTATCGGTGTAGACGGGAAGAACCAGATCCAAAGACTGCTATTCTTTTCAGAAAGAGAGAGAGAGAGAAATGGGGTTTACCTTGTATGGACCCCATCCCCACCACCAACTAAGAAAACTTTGGAATATTTGACGGCTGCAATCACCTTTTCCTTCTATTTCAGCCCGTGAACAAATGAAATTCAAAGTCGTCTGATATAGCCTAATTAAGGTGGCTTGCTGACTCGAATTTCATTCAATCGTTTACACCCACGAAGACGGAGCCGTTGGGAGAATATTTTGAAAATTAAACTGCCACAAACGCGTTTCCTGCTATACCAGCCTGTGAATACAGCAACATCAATTTGGTCCCATATAGCATACCTGGTTGCCCAGAATTCTAAACAACCAATCAATCGTCACGGGCTATGGTCCCTCACCCTCCCTGAGAAAATTGCAAAAATTTAATCACCGGAAATGCGTTTTCTTCTATTCAAGCCTGTGTAAGCAACTTCAAAAGTATTCAATGGTTTTGTAACCGAAATCCCACTCTGAATTTTAACCACTCACAAATAATAATCGATGCCCGAAAAATGTCGCACAAAGTAGAGTGGCCCCAGACAAAATGAAATTAGTGTTTTATTAGGACTCGATGACACAAGGTACAATTTTACGGATACACAACAGGCGCGGATCCAGAGGGGGGGGTCCAGGGCCCCCCCCCCCTGCTCAGGCTTGAAAATTTTTTTATGCGATTTTATTGGCGATTTAGACCTGTTATTTTGGAATTTACCTTCCGGAAATACGTCAGAATGAACCAAATTGAATCTAATTTACCGAATTAACAGTTGAGCGAAATTAATTAAGCAATTATCAAACCTAGACCCCCCCCCCCCCTGCAAAAAATCCTGGATCCGCACCTGCACAATTACTGAGTTTGATACTAAGCGACGTTTCGACGAGGATGCTCTCGTCTTTATCAAGCAATGCATCCTCGTCGAAACGTCGCTTAGTATCAAACTCAGTAATTGTGTATCCGTAATATTGTACCTTGTGTTAATGTGTTCAATTACTAAATGCCAATCAAAGAAGACTCGATGACAGTTAGGGAAGCAAAACTAGAAATGCCCGAAGCAGGTTTATGGAGGGGCGAAGAAGCGGAGCTCATCTTGTATGGAATATTCTGGAATATTTAATGGTCGCAAACGCGTATTACAGCTATTCCAGTCCTAAAATTAGGGCAGATTTCGGGCACTTTATTTTGCCATTTTTTTCGGGGGGGGGGGGGGCAAGTATATTCAGACCCCCCTCCCTGCCCAGGAAAACAATTGGGGATCGGACCCCTCCGCCACCCCACCCCCCATGTGTGACGCCCATGGCGATTTAGCGCCTTTAAACCCTATTTCATTTCATTTTATATGCGTTGCGATCCTTTAATTGCGTTTATGAGACGTGGTAGTTATTTAACAATATCTTGCGCAGATAAGGGCAAGGGATAATAAAATTTTACAATGTGATCACATACTACAAGCTAGACAAAAATCATTTCCTCGTTTCTACGTGCTGTTTTCTGTACGTGTATGAATACACTAATAAACAGAGCAACATTCCGGGTGTTTTTCGGCGTCTTTTAATTGATAAATGAAACGATACCTCCGCAGTAAGTTGAAGTTTGATTATAATTTTTCAACACTGTACAGTATTAATATCGTCGTAAATGACAGCCATCAATACTGGACTTTATCACGCGGACTATTTTGTTAACACGTATTCAAATGTGATCTGGATTGTAGAGACAACAGATTCTGGAGCGAAACTGGAAAAAGGCGACAGCACCGCAGCAAGTCAAATTGATAGGTCGCTAATATTGCGGTGTTCTAATTTCCTAATGCCTAGTTGTCGGGTTGAATTCGTGTTGGTGCCTTCCTACTGACATGAATATAAATACAAAAAATATGATTAAGTTAAAAGTCCAAATCACGCAAAGAAAGCCAATATTCAACTCGAAACAACGAGGGGCACTAATATCGCGATGTGTCTATTTTTTCATTTTCTATTTTCGATCCGATTTTTGCCTTAGCCTACATTTAGACGTAACGTCTACTGTCGCGGTCTGAAGGTGCGAAAAGTAGAAATTACGAATGAAAAGGCGAAAAGTAGAAATTGCGAATGATGGATTTATTTGTGACATCTTTACCATTGTGTAGAGTGTGTTGTATCTGTTCTTTTTAGAGATTGAAATTCAAATGACGTGTAAAGTAAAGAACAAATCGGCATTTTGGTTGTTGATTATTCTGGCGACAGAAATGATTGTTATTGGTTATTATATCTTAGATGTTGTAAGTATATTATTTTAAAACTATGGATAATTAGGGCTTGGTAGAATTTATTACGCATTTTGATTAGGCTTACTTGTTACGAGAAATAATGGATGATGTGTCTACAGGAATGTTTTTTCTTTAAACAAGTTTTTTTTTTATTCTAAATATATCTATCAGTCCGAAACTTTGTATTATTTTGTTTTGTTTTGTTATTTGTTTTTGTTTTTTTTTTTTTGTTTTTTTTTTTTAAATAAAAAATTTATTACCCAGACCTAATATGGGACTTATTACCTTACATGTTTTTCCCTATACAATTTTAATTATCAATAGTACAAATATACAATTATATATTATACAATATACAAGGTAATAGCAACGTTAGTAATAAAAAGAAGTAGACTAGTCATTCTCTATTAATATGTTATAGGTTATTATTCTTCTGATAATAGAGAATCAATTACTGACCATTTTTCTAACTTTTTTGAGGTATAATGAGCTATAGCAGATTGGTACCCAAAATAAAATAGCAGTGAGGATAGGTTCAAAGTTTGATTTTTCTTTGCTGAAACATATATATGAAATTTAGATAGAAGTATTATTAAATTGAGGGCGTCTTTATATTTGTGAGTGTGTAATCCAAAAAGAATAGTTTTAGGTTCAAAAGTAACTTCAATATTAAGATTATTTTCAATTAATAGTTTTAGACTTTCCCATAGTTCTTGGACTATTTTACAGGATGTGAAAAAATGAATTAAGTCTTCCGTTGAATCTTGACAAAACGAACATAGGTCTGTATCTTTTACTTTAGTTTTTTTTAGATAAGAGTTGAGAGGTAAAATTCGATGCAATAGTCTGTACTGAAACCACTGTAAATTTGTATCATTTGTTAGTAAAAAGACGTTGCTAAATGTTGTTTGCCAATCGTTTGGTTCCAAATCTAAAAGTTCCTGCCATTTTATTGTTGAAGTAGGAATAACATTTGTATTTAGTAAAAGTTTATAGAAATCATTGCAACCTTTTAGGTTTGTTTGTAATGTTTGAATAATTGTTGGAACATACGGTCTTTCTAATTTTATACCTAAAGTGTCTGTTTCATTTTTATTTAAAAATTCTTTTAAGGAAGAATATAGGCTCTGAAATTTTAAAAAACAAATTTGAGGTAATTTAAATTTTGTTTCCAATTCAATTTTTAATAGTATTTCACCATTGTCACCGAATAGATCGCCTAACACTGTAATTCCGTTATTGTACCATGATTTGAAATATATAGGTTTGTTATCAATTTTAATATTCGAGTTATACCAAAGAGGAGATTTGGCTAAGTCAGTGTTATTGAGCTTTTAATTTTAATTAGCTGTTTGTCAAGATTCAAAGTTACGATATTGTTAAGTTCAATAGAGAAGTCTATGCCTAATAGAGAGAAGGAAGTAGAACCCCAATTTAATTTCCATTTATCATGATGATAGACTTGATTACTGTATTTTTTAGAACCTATCCACACAATCTTAGTTTTGAAGCTATTTATTTTTAAACCAGATATGCTTGAAAACTGGTCTAGGGTATCTAATGCTGAGTGAAATGATTGTTTCGATCCATCTAGAAAAAGAGTGGTATCATCGGCATACTGCGAAATGACGTGTTCTGTTTTTCCTATAACTATTCCTCCAATGAGCTTATTATTTTTAACTAACATGGACAAAATTTCAGCGCACAATATGAAAATGTAAGGGGCAATGGGATCACCTTGTCGACAACCACGCTTAACATTGAAGGATTCAGACAGATGTCCATGTTGTATAACAGCAGATAGGATATTATTATTAAAAATCATAATCCAATTTTTAATTGTATCGCCAAAATTAAAGAAGTCTAGAACTTTATAAACAAAAGACCAAGCAACTGAATCGAAAGCTTTTTCAAAGTCAATAAGAATTAGTAGTCCCGGTATGTCATTATTTTCGGTGTAGTGAAGTAAATCAAACAAAAGCCTAGTATTTTCCCCAATGTATCTCCCTCTCATGAAGCCAGTCTGAGAATTGGATATTAAAATATTTAAAACAGATTTTATTATTCTATTTGCTATGACACCAGATAATAGTTTGTAAAATACATTTAGTAAGGTTATGGGTCGCCAGTTGGTAAGAAGATGTCTTGGCTTGTCACCTTGAGGGATGCAAGTTATTACTCTAAATCGCTGATCAATAGGCAGTATTCCTTTGTCATAAATGTCATTTGCAGCTCTGAGGATAATGGTTTTTAACTGACCCCAAAAATGTTTGTAAAAGTCAGCCGGGAATCCGCTAGACCCAGGTGATTTGCTTAATTTCATTTTGTTCAGAACTATAAGTAATTCCTCTTCAGAGATTAGTCCTTCTAAACTGTTAGATTGTGTATCGTCCAAAGTAGTATAATTAAAAATTTTCAGCAGTTCGTTAAGGTCATAATTATCTAACTCTAATTCGCGATCATTATAAAGTGAGGCATAAAAGTGCCGGACTTGATTTAGAATTTCTTTCTGGTCTGTAATAGTATTCCCATTTCCCGTTTCTACCCTTTGAATTGTTTTATTCATAAAATTGTTTAGTTCTAAATTGCAGAAATATTTTGAAGGTTTTTCACCATCCTCAATCCATTGAGCTTTAGATCGAATTACAACGCCTTTCATATAGTCATTCCGAATATTTTCAAGATCATTTTTATGTTCAGTTAGTTTTATTAGTTCTTTTGATTTTAGTTTGTTTTGGTCTGAAAGGGATTCTAATTTACAGATTTTATCAATCAAAATTTTTTCTCTACTTTTTGTTTCACGTTTTTTGTGTATAGAATACGACATGGAATTTAAGTCGTAATTCCATAATTAGAATTGACAACAGGTCTGAATCCGAGATACTATATTGTATGTCGTGTTCGTCAATTTTAGGTATCATGTCTGTCATAAATAATAATGGCGTATTGTTGTTTAATCTGGTTTCTAAGAGTTCTAAAACTACAGTGGAATGATCCGATCGATACCCCGCGTTAATCTTAATATTTTCTATGAAATTAGAAAGATTCTCTGAAGTTAAGAAAAAGTCTAATCTGGCTTGTTTCTTTGATCTCTTTTTTCGCCAAGTGTATCTTCTTAAGTCAGGGTATAAAATTCTATAGTAGTCAAGTAAATTAAATTCCGTCATAACGTTTAAAATATTGGATCTTGCTTTAGGATTGTTAATATGTAAGTAATTGTCAGTGTCTATTTCCGGTTTTAAAACAAGATTAAAGTCGCCACAAATTATATTAGAGTTATTTCCGAATTCTAGTATAATACTTCTTACCAAGTCATAGAAATCAGGGCGGTCTTGATAAGGGCCGTAAATGTTTAAAAGGCTCAGTCGGATTCCTTCAATATTAAGGTCAATTGCCAATAAGTTACCATTTTCATCTTTTTTTGATCGATGTATTGTAAATTCAAAATTATTTCTGAAAAGTACCGCAACACCCCTCGAATTAGTGGAATAGGAATTAAATAGACACTTATAACCCCAAAGTAATTCAATTTGAGTTTCAACTTGTGTGCTGAAATGAGTGTCTTGTAAGCAGATGATATTATAATTGTGTTGTTTATAAAAATTAAAAACATCGTTTCTTTTACTTTTTGATCCTAGACCTTGACTATTAATTGTTATTAATTTTATATGATTACTCATTAAAATAATTCTTAAATTTTAATTTAATAGAAATATGTAATATAAGAGAATGACTTGTTAATAGCAGACAATAACCTTGATAAAAACATGTTTTCTTAGGTATCAAAAATATTTTGTTAAGTAAAATGTAGAGGGAAGAAATAATTAAAAATGTATGTTGAAAATATAAGAGAGTCTATATTTAGCTTTACCATTTTTTGTAGAAAGACTTTTTCTACAACATTAAAAGGATTGGTTTTTGAGTGAGTGACCATATATTTTATCAGAGAGTACACATGCTAGTGTGTTGTGCTAATTAAAAGACTTGAGTGTCATTTACTTTAAAGACCAGCACAACACTCAAAACTAAACACGATAACTTAGGATGGGTTAGGTTGAAATTGTGCTTAATACACATTAATACTTTTCGAGGTTTGAATTTATAAGTTTAGTCAATTTTAGTGACACATTTACTTAATGCAAAATATTTTACACAGTAATAGTTAATCGACTTTGGCAAAATAGTCGAGCTGAAACAGTAACCAATAAGCAGTACATATATATACAAATAAAATAAATATTTGATTAATGGAAGTATACTAAGACGCCGAGTTGAGCAATGACTAACAGAGTGGGAACAAGTAAACAAAGTCATGTGATATAAATTTACTAATTAAATAACTGAAACTAAATAGCAGAGTTGTATAGTAACTAATAGCATATCTACAGGCAGGCACTTTATATAAGTATTTAATTAGTAAAAATATTATTAGAAATATCAGCTTTTTGAGAGAGAAGAAAAAAAAATAAAAAGGTTGATTCAGAGAACTATGCTAAAGACAAAGATAATGAGAAATAATTTGACTAGGGGAGGGGGGGTGTAAGAATATAATTATCTGAGTAATAACTTATTTGCTTAATCCAAAAATGTTTTAAGAAGTATAAATTAGTCGACTAAGATTGAATAGCCGAATTGAACAGGGACTATATGTACAGTATATGAATATACAGATAATATAAATATTTCTTTAATATAGAAATATATTACGAGGCCGAGTTGAATATTGACTAGAATAATTACACACTTGATATCTGTGTTATCTAAGAATCTCTCTGCACAATAGTTAATATTATTTGAATTGATTTGGTTTTGTCTCTGTCGGCGTTTGCTGTAATATTTTAGTTATATCTTCTGTACTTTCAAATAGATTTATTTTTGCCCCGCGTCTGCCTTGTAGTTTAGCATAAACACTTCCGTTGAAGTACCAGGCTGATTCAACTGTTGGTATTCTTTTCACTCGATTAATTAGTTGACTATTATGGCGGGTGATGTCATCAAAAACCTTAATGTTTCGGTCAAAGAACTTTGATCGGTTGATCATTATACTTCTTTTAATATCACTGTTTCTAAATTTAACTAAAACTGGTTTGGGTTTGTCCCGGAACTTACTTGGTAGATGATGAACAACCATCAGATCATTATCGGAAATTGTTTTTCCAGTTACCTCACTGATAACTTTTATTACTGTAGCTTGCAAATTAGTATTGTCTGTTTGAGTTAAATTTAATATTTATATTAGTTTTTCGGCTATACTGCTCGTTGTAGTTTGCCATACAAATGGCTTGGTTACTAGTGGCTTTTAGTGCATTTAACTCTTGGGTGACACTGTCTAGTTTACTTCGAAGCTTTTGGTTTTTATTTTCAATGACACTTATACTATCTTGTTGTTTTTCAATTTTCTCATGCGTTTCGTTAGTCGATACTTCAATTGTTTTGATTTCAGCGGAGATAGAATCTTTAACTTGGTTATATATAACTCCTACTACTAGTATGTCTTTCATCATAATTTGTATTATTTTGTTAATGGTGACTTTATAATTGCCTCCCGCTCGATCTACCTTTATGTTGTTAAAATCTCCTCCTACGATAAAAACATCAATCTTTAAATCTATTTCCAGTTTTATCATTAATTCATATAAACGAGTAAAATATTTATATTGTTCAGAATCGGTATTCGGACTATACGTATTTATTAGAATATAATTTGTATTATTTATATTTCATATAACACATGTATAATAACCTTTTTCGTTTTCGTCGGTTATTTCACTAACAATATTTATATCACATGTATCTGCAAATAAGATAGCTGTCTGTGTCTGCCGAGTTGCTTTTACCGTGTGAGTAGACAATGTGTTATCAGTATTTTAAAACGATATGTATGCACACTGAAATTTTAAGTTACACATTTTAAAAACTTTAGGACAAGCTGACTTTTCGAGCAGACGGGTAAAGTGAAAAAAAATTATTTCATTTTATCTAATATAACACTAATTTCTCGGACTGGAATAGCAGGAAAACGTGTTCCAAAATCTTCTTGTGGGGTCCATACAAAGTCAGTTCCCCCCCTCCCCTTGAAGAAAACACGCGATGCTGCCTGTTTACCCGAATTGTTTTTCAGTCATTTCTAGTTTTGCTCCCCTAACTGCCATCGAGCCCTAATATAACACTAATTTTACGTTTCTTTTAATTGAAGAAGACGAAATTGTACTGTGCTAACTATGGATTAAAAAATTTTGTCCGGGGCCACTCTACTTTTTTTGGGCATCGACTATTATTTGTGAATGTAGCTGCAACAGTCTGGTTGAAATGTTGGAATTCAGAGTGGCGTTTCGGTTACAAAACCATTGAATACTTTTGGGGTTTCTTACACGGTCTAGAATAGCAGAACACGATTTGCGGTTGTTAAATTTTCAAAATTTTGTCCGGGGCCACTGTACTTTTTTCGGGCATCGATTATTTTTATACGCCCACATTTTCACGTGGACGTATTGTCGTCGCCCCTGTTCGTCTGGACGTCCGTCCGTCAACAATTTGTTTGTGCACTCTCTACAGGTCACAATTCTTATCCGATTTTGACGAAACTTGAAATATAGGTTTATCCCATAAGATCTCGGCTGCTTTCGATATTGGCATATATCGGATCGAAACGTCATGGATAATGGCCACTGATTGTACGAAAAATCATGTTTTTAGCTTGTATGGGTCCTATAGAAGTCACAATTTTGAACCCATTTTGATGATGTCTATAACCCAAAGATCTTGGTTTATTTCGATATTTGCGCCCATCGGATTGTAACTTCTTTATTATCCGATTTAAAAAAAAGTTTGATTATATCTCCGTTACATGGTTCGAATTTCGTGAAAATCGGAACAAAATTGACAGACAAAATGGCCGCCGTTTGTACGCGAATAGTGTGAAAATATGTTATATAAAGGTTGTGGACCCTATATAGGTCACTGTAATTTTGATCCGATTTTGATGAAACTTGAAATGTATGTTTATAACCCAAAGATCTTGGTACCTTTCGATATTTGCGCCCATCGGATCGTAACTTCCTGAATTATGGACCCTGATTGTCCGAAAAATCACCCTTTTTAGCTTGTGGTCCCTCTGAAGGTCAAAATTGTTATTCAATTTCAAAAACCGTTTGATTATATCACCGATACATGGTTATGGGGGTTGAGTTCAAATTTCGTGAAAATCGGACCAAACTTGACAGACAAAATGGAGGTCAAAATTATTATCCTATTTATAAAAACTGTTGATTATATCACCGTTACAGGGTAATCTAGGTTGAGTTACAATTTCGTGAAAATCGGACCAAAATTGACAAACAAAATGGCCGCCATTTGTACGCGAATAGTGCAAAAATATGATATATCAAGGTTGTGTCACAATTTTAATTCGATGTTGATGAAACTTGAAATACATGTTTATAACCTAAAGACCTTGTTTCCTTTCGATATTTGCGCCCATCGGATTGTAACTTCCTGAATTATGTCCCCTGATTGTCCGAAAAATCGCCCTTTTTAGCTTTATTTACCCATATCAGTTTGTAACTTCCTGAATTATGGCCTCTGATTGTACGAAAAATCGCCTTTATTATCTTGTTGTCCGCCTGGAGGTCACAATCATTACCCGATTTTAAAAAGCGTTTGATAATATCACCGTTACACTGTAATGAATGTTCGGTTCGAATTTCATGAACATCGGACCAAAATTGCTGAACAAAATGGCCGCCACTTTTACACGAATGGTGTAAAAAATTTGGTATATCAAGCAAGGTTGTTGACCCTGTAGAGGTCACAATTTTAATCCGATTTTGATGAAATTTAAACTGTAAGTTTATAACCCATAGATCGCGATTCTTTTCGATATTCGGGCACATTGGACTATAACTTCCCGAATTATGGTCCTTGAATGTACGAAAAATCATGTTTTTACCTTGTGGATCCTATGGAGGTCACAATTTCATTCCGAATTTAAAAAAACCGTTTGACAATATCCCCGTTACACATTAATGATGGTTGAGTTTGAATTTCTTGAAAATCGATAATTGAACAGCTAAATCCATAATATTAAATGTCTTGTATACTAAACGCACATGAACGTGAAGGGATTAAAATAAAACTTCTTACTACTGTTTGACTACTAGTATAGTATAATAGAAGTATTTTAGCCGCCATCTTTGTTATGATTTGTTGACGATACATTGTCTGTTATCATCTCACAATACTCACTTGTTCTAAGACTTTCCATCCTTTTAATTGCCAACGAGACTTTTTTTGGTCATTATACACCCTCCAATGTAGTTAAATTGGTCATTTTACAGCGTTATTAATAACAAATCAAACTTGAAGCGTGGTCACTTGGCTATTCGTATGTTGAACGGACCGGAAGTACGACGAAATGAGGTCAAAAGAAGTCTGTATCACTCAGTCCCTTTATAAACCTATCGGTACACGATATGTGCCTAGGAACTGGGTGATCAAGACTGCACCTAAATAACACGCGGTCTGGCATGCTTGCCTCACTCAAACAGCGGCCTCGCTTCGTAAGCTCTATCATTTACCGTGTTTTCATCTGGACATCTGCCCCCTCGGACATCTCTACCCACGCCACCCACCCTTTAGAGAGAGAGAGAGAGAGAGAGAGAGAGAGAGAGAGATGGGGTTTAACGTCCACTCGACACACACTAGGTCATTTCGGGACTAACATATAGTTTTAATTTTATTTCGATAATTCGCTTGCGCGTAGTGGTCTTTAGCAGTGAGAGGAAACAGGGGTGCCCGGAGGAAATCCACGAGGTTGAGAAGGCGCCCCTATCTCCCTACATGCCACATACCCTTACATCAGGAATCGAAACCACAGGTGATCGGCCAGCTAGAGGTCGAAGCGCGGGACTATAGACCACTAGGTCATCCCACCCCCCACCCCTTAGAACCCAGGACGTGTAAAATAATGCACTGTAAAAAAAATTATACTTATTTTACATTGTTTCTTGGAGTACCTCGTAACACCTTTTAGAACCCTGGACGTTACGAGGTACACCAAGAAACAATGTAAAATAATTTTTTTACAGTGCATTTTTTTACAGGTCAATAGTACAGAGTTAGATAGTAGAATGCGTCCATCGCCCCATTCCTGGCGTGTCGTAGAAGGCGACTCTTGGGGAGAGGGTAGGGTGGCCGATAAGCGACGCGTTGGTCTGCCATCAATGATGTCGAGGGTTCGAGTCCCATTCTCTGCTATCTTAGTGACAAGATGCGGGAGCAGCCTATCCGACATACTCCGCGCAGCGTTTCGTTTGATTACAGGTAATCTCACTACACACTGCTATTATGAGTGGATATTGTTGTGTTAAATTTTGATTGGTCAGTAGTCCGACTACCAACCAATCACTACCTACCATACAAATGCTTTACATTTAAAACGAGTGCCAGTATTGGACCAAATATGTTTACATAACGTTACGTCATGGCTCACGCTTTTATTATGCCTAATTAACCCGTGCATAGGAGAATACTGCAGTAAAACTAATTGTGTGACAAACGAGGCTATCAAGTCGAATGAAATGTAAACAATACTGTTTGGAAAAGAACATACTTTCACCCTTTTTAAAACCTTAAATCACTGTCCAAAGTTTTAGGGAAGACTAAGATTAAACGAAGGACTGTCATGTTGCTGTACTTAAGTGATAGCTTTCATTGAACGGGGAGAATAGACGCACTCCCGCAAAAGTTCAAGAAACAGACATTATTCCAGCAATGGCTAGAGAGAGATTTCTCGGGCCATTGCTTCAGGAATATGCCTATCCGATCACTTAGGGGTACTCCCAGAACATAAACAGATTATCGGCGATAACACGTAGATTGACATGATTTACGGTGACGACGTGCTATAAACAACATTCACTCATTCATTTATTTAGGTCAATACTGCCAGATTGTATGAAGAGAAGAGATGGTTTTTTTTATCAGAGCTGAGTATAAACGCAATGCGCTTTCCACCTCAGTTAATTCTACGGAAGCGTAATAGGGCCATTAATTTATTCTCTTCTAAATTTTAAAGCCTGTAAATCTGTAACTTGACAATTCCGGGTAGTAAAATGCCATACAAGAAAGATAATACGCCCACACAACAACCATGACAAAAATATAGGCTACCAGAAATGTAACGGATATGTAACGGATAACAGCCTGGACCAAATACACATCACAGTCGGTTATAACTTCGTGAATTCTTCGGGGGGGGGGGGAGACGTTACACGGGGCAAATGTCCAGGTTGGGAAGATCCAGGGGTAGATGTCCGAAGGAGCGGGGTGAACAGGGGGTGAAAGTCCCGGGGTAGATGTCCTTATGTCTCGGTCTATAACCGTGCCGTCCATTGCCTAAAGCAAAACGCTTATTTTATAACATAACAGTAACTTGAAAATTTAAGTTTGTATCTTGAAAATTTAAGTTTGTATCTTGAAAATTCAAGTTAGTATCTTGAAAATTCAAGTTAACTAACTCGAAAATTCAAGTTAGTAACTTGAAAATTAAAGTTAGTATCTTGAAAATTCAAGTTAGTATCTTAAAAATTCAAGTTACTAACTTGAAAATTCAGATTACTAACTTGAAAATTCAGATTACTAACTTGAAAATTCAGGTTACTAACTTGAAAAATTGAAAATAGAATAATAAAAAAAGTGTGTGGCCCTATTACGCTTCCGTTAGATACCAGAAGCCCGTCGTTTTCCGGTAAGATCACGTCGTCAATTTTGATTTAATTTAGTATCTTGAAAATTCAAGTAAGTATCTTGAAAATTCAAGTTACTTACTTGAAAATTCAAGTTACTAACTTGAAAATTCAAGTTACTAACTTGAAAATTCAAGTTACTAACTTGAAAATTCAAGTTACTAACTTGAAAATTCAAGTTACTAACTTGAAAATTCAAGTTACTAACTTGAAAAATTGAAAATAGAATAATAAAAAAAGTGTGTGGCCCTATTACGCTTCCGTAGATATCAGAAGCCCGTCGTTTTCCGGTAAGATCACGTCGTCAATTTTGATTTAATTTAGTATCTTGAAAATTCAAGTTACTTACTTGAAAATTCAAGTTACTTACTTGAAAATTCATGTTACTTACTTTACTTACTTGAAAATTCAAGTTACTTGAAAATTCAAGTTACTAACTTGAAAAATTGAAAATAGAATAATGAAAAAAAGTGTGTGACCCTATTACGCTTCCGTAGATATCAGAAGCCCGTCGTCAATCACGTCATCAATTTTGATTTAAATCTACAAATAATTTGTGTTTTCAATGTTGAAATTTTTGGATGATATTGAATTAGAGCCTTAGCTACTTTAAGCCTAAATGTCAGATAGTGACGCGTTTTTTGGTTGGGGTTTTTTTTTTTTTTGAGCTTTTTTTTTGAGCTTTTTTTTTTTTTTTTTTAGTTTTTTCCCCTTCTTACACAAATGTCAGATAGTGGCGCGTTTTTTGGTTGGTTCTTTTTTTGAGGTTTTTTTCCCCTTCGTACACAAATGTCAGATAGTGACGCGTTTTTTGTTTGGTTTTTTTTTAGTTTTTTTCCCCTTCTTACACTCCTCAGTTTCTTTATGAATATGTTAATACCCCTTAAAACTCTGTACTTCCTTTCTTTTGTATGCCTCTGAATATAAGATGAGCTCTTCACTGCTACGACCCTCCTTATATAACAAAGCGTGAAAAATACTTTATTGTCAGTAATTTCGGACATTGTCTATTCGATTCGTTGGAGTACAGAATTCGAAATAAGAGTAGGTAATTACGCTTCTGTATGTGCAAAATTTACTTCATAGCACACTGTATGACAAACACTTGTCATTTGCCAAACCATGCAGAAAAATAGGGGATAAACCCCACCTGTTAAAATATGTAGCCTCTATCGTGTTCTGAGAAGTGGGGAACTCTGGAACTTTACATCTGATAAAAATATGTTAAAAACTGATCCTCTATTGTTATTCGGATGATTTCAGGGGATAATTCCGGAACGGAACACTAAATATCGATGGAGTTTGTCCTCCCATGAACGAAACAATAAGGGGAAATAATCCAGGAATTTAAGGTTCCACATGTCCGAGTTATTCTGGAAACAAACATATATTGTAAGCGTCTAAATTGGATGAAGGATGTGACTTATAGAGTGTCTACAAACAAATGTGAAGAGATGTTCGTATGAGCAATGGTAACAGTATAATACATGACAATACGACCACATGAAAACGTGGGTGAATAAAAGGAATAAAGAAGATTTTTATCGGGTTATTTTTTGTTAATGTCTGTAATTGTTAAAATGAATAAAGGATTTCTAATTTTTCACCTTCCATTAAATAAGTTGTAGGAAACATTTCCCGTGGGAGACGCAACAATAAATAGCAATGGCGGTGTAAGAATCGCGGCATTATCCGCGTATGTATAATGTGCATTAGCTCGTGTGGAGAGAGGGGGAAGTATATGAACAAAGATCTTCGGATTTGTAGCTTTCTATACATAAGCTCGGCCAGATTTGTGATTTGAAACCATGTAACGAGGACAGTAAACAACTGGATTACGGTACACTCATATACACGAATATCAGCCTTCGGATTTTCCATAAGTCAATGTTTTATACATTTTATTATAAAATAGTAATAACTTTTTTTACACGAATGAATAAAATAAAAAATGAAAATCTACTTTAAAACAGCACAATAATATTGAGATTGGACGCCCTTCAAACCACTGAAAGTAAGACAAATTTTATTTCAGATGCAGAAAATTCTATTATGTGCCCAAATCGCAAAACCTACAAACTAGTTTCTTCTGTTCTTTTTAAGTTATTATTTTCTGCAGAAATTGAAAAAAACGATAACCCCGGGGGTCAGCAAATTTCAACTATACTTGGTCTATGGGGACCCCTAGGCGACAGAAGTCACATGATGAAGTGAAAAATATTTGAAGTGACAACGATTAAACAACCGATTAAACAACCGAATTAGAAAGGTGATATATATGCCCTTACCCCCTAATAGGACTATGCCCTTACCGATGTATGTTGCAACCTTTTCCAGAACTATTATTATTGATGAATTCACATCATGAACCTGGTAATAAAGAACTACATTTTGAATATCATTGTACGGGAACTGTTTTGGGAGAATCAACCTTCTTGGAACAGCTATGACTTGATATCAAGCGCATCAGTAATAGCATTTACCAGAACTATGATTTGTTAAAACTATATTTTACCGTAACGTTAGGGCTTAGAATATGTCTTCCAGAATATGTCTTATGGTGTTAGAAACCGGATAATTTTTGCTATAACATGCTATAATAAGACAGGCAACGGTACATCAGAAATACATTACTGACATTTAGATATATTTGTTTACAGTGTCATTTCATTTTAAAACCATTCTTCTACTCCTCAGTTGTCTTATTCTGTCTCAACACTAGCATTTACCAGAACTATAATTTGTTAAAACTATATTTACCGTAACGTTAAGGCTTAGAATATGTCTTCCAGAATATGTCTTATGGTGTTAGAAACCGGATAGTTTTTGCTATACCATGCTATAATAAGACAGACAACGGTACATCAGAAATACATTACTGAAATTAAGATATATTTGTTTACAGTGTCATTTCATTTTAAAATCATTCTTCTACTCAGAAATACATTACTGAAATTTAGATATATTTGTTTACAGTGTCATTTCATTTTAAAATCATTCTTCTACTCCTCAGTTGTCTTATTCTGTCTCAACACTAGCATTTACCAGAACTATAATTTGTTAAAACTATATTTTACCGTAACGTTAAGGCTTAGAATATGTCTTCCAGAATATGTCTTATGGTGTTAGAAACCGGATAGTTTTTGCTATACCATGCTATAATAAGACAGACAACGGTACATCAGAAATACATTACTGAAATTAAGATATATTTGTTTACAGTGTCATTTCATTTTAAAATCATTCTTCTACTCCTCAGTTGTCTTATACTGTCTCAACACTATCATATTCACGATTTGATAGTGAACTGCCCAGTTTGTAGTACCACTGGTGTGTGCGGCTGGGCCGTCAGATTGTATAGATATTATGCCAACTCTTGCAAAACACATTTGGAGATTCTGTCCCATTGACTGGCATTTCTGGTCCACTCCACAAGAATTTCTTCCAGCAATGACCTCAAATGCCAGGATATTGAATCAACTTTTCAAACTTTTCTCAAATTACTCAGTGAATACGACATAAACTATACTATTCAAAAAAAGTAGGGGATATTTGATTTGGGGGGCATAATACTAAAATATGCAAATGGCTACGAAAAAAGTCACTATAGAACCTAACAGAAGAAACATTTCCAGTTACATGTGACGCCCAAACGCACCAATAGCTACCGCATGGAATGCAGGTGATGCTTGGGATCATCATGGGGGTCCAACTCAAGATTTGCACGACTCTGATTTTGAATGTTACAGTCATTGTGGCATTGAATTCCAGGGTGGAAACATCAGTTTAATTGTTTTAGTAACAAGAAAACAAATTTTGATATGCGTCGGCTTACCCAAAATGAAAGGTTACGTGCCCTTGGCATGCTACAGATCGGCACAACACAGGCGGTTGTGGCGCGGACGATGAATGTTTCTCAGTCTGTCATAAGCAGGCTATGGTCCAGATACCGTGATACACAATCTGTACAGGAAAGACCACGCTCAGGTCGACCAAGGGCGACAACTCAAGCCCAGGATCGATTTATCCGTACCTTGACCTTGAGAAATCGTGTCATCACAGCAAATCAGATCAGCGCTCGTCTTCAGACACTGGTGTGAGAGTGAGTGGCCAGACGATTCGGAATCGACTGCACAGGGGTCACCTTCGCGCCCGACGTCCTCGCGTGATCCCTTGTTTGTGAGATCATCACATTCTGACAAGACGTCGTTGGTGTAGGGATCGTCAACACTGGGATAATCGACGCTGGAGCAATGTGATGTTTTCAGATGAGTCAAGGTTCACTGTTGATTTTTTGGACAGACGTAGGAGGGTGTGGCGTCGTCGAAACGAGCGCTTCCAAGACGTTAACGTCATCAGACATGATCGATTTGGAGGTGGTTCTGTTATGGTGTGGGGAGGCATCACTGTTGCTGGAAGAACGGCTTTATATGTTGTTGCAGGGCGTGTTACAGGCCAGAACGACCGGGACAACATCTTGGAAGTCCATGTTGTGCCGTTCGCACGACGTCATGGCCGCCGTTTCATCTTCCAGGATGACAACGCAAGATGTCACAGGGCCAGGATCGTTACAGTTTACCTCCAACAACAGAACATCACCACATTACCTTGGCCAGCACTGAGTCCCGACCTCTCCCCCCATCGAGCATGTCTGGGACATGCTTGGAC
Source organism: Patella caerulea (assembly GCA_036850965.1). NCBI lineage: Eukaryota > Metazoa > Mollusca > Gastropoda > Patellidae > Patella > Patella caerulea. The sequence goes on along the minus strand of JAZGQO010000007.1, from coordinate 49,563,203 downwards.
AGAGGTTACGTCAACGTCAACAACGTCCTGCCAATGTCCAAGAACTTGCTGCTGCGTTGCAACAGGAATGGGACAATCTGGACCAAAATGACCTTAGACGTCTCATTAGGAGTATGCCACTTCGGATCAATGCTTGTTTGGCAAACAGAGGAGGATTTACCCGTTACTGACTGTAACAATTGTCGTATTTCCGAAGTGTTGCGATTGACTGAATGAAAGTATAGACCGTTTGGTTTCCTAGAGATAGCTATTGGGAGCATCAATTGTTTACATTCTATAATGTATTTATTATATTTTATATCCGAAGTAAAGATATGTTTATTAGTATATTCTTTTCCCTATAGTTAATATTAAATATGTACGTAATTACTAAGTTAATCAAATTATGATTATAAGTATTTAGTTCGAGTTTGTATGTGTACTTCATTGATTACTCCTGTAAATCGTGGTCTTTCGTCTGGGATCAAGCATGGCAGCCAAATTCGTGCGTTGCGGAAAGGGGTGAAGTCAAAAAGTTTTCACGTGGGTGTGTGTATGTGTATATTTGATTATTCAACGTGTCACCATACATATTTTAAGAATTGTCTGTCAACCAACTACTGAAATGATGATATAAAGATAATTCATTGAACCCAAACTTGTATGATGGATTTGTTGTTTTATTTCGGTATACATGTAGCCCAGTAAGAAACTTGCGACTAAATCCCAGAATATTGCGCATAGCATCACACCTCTGTTCATTATGGTTTGGCTGTCTGCGTAACGAGGTGTGCTGTTACAGTGAAAACTTTTATTCACGTCTTTGCGAGTGATGATATATTTTGTGCGAACATTTCATTGTAGAACTTTTGCGTGCGTAGGCCAATGTATAAGCCTAATTATTTTGCGAACTCTTTGAATCTAGCCCTGTGTGTAAACTTGTTGCTGTTTCTCCTAATTTGCGTATATTGCGGTACAGAAAAGATTTTTGCGATGGAGTCCAGTCATTCAAGTAGAGGATCACACAGTCAATCAAGGTCAAGTTCTTCGTATAAGACAAGAAGTTTTGCGTCAAGTTCATCACGTTATTCAAAGAAGATAGATCTTGCTGCGGAGGCTGCTGCGTTAAAGTCAAAGTTGAAATTTATTGATGTACTTTCTCAAAAACAAGTTGAATTGAATCAAAAACAGTCAGAATTAAAACGTTTAGAAACAATAAGAGATATTGAAATTGCGGAAGCCAAGTTAGATGCTATTGCGAAAATAGAACAAGAAAATGATAGAACAAGTCTTGCCATTGATTCTGCATTGTCTGCGGATAAAACTGAATATGTTCAAGAGTATGTTAACACTTTGCACATTTCTGAGCCTAAATCAGTCAAATTGAATAACTCATCTAATCAACCTGTAACTACCACTGCGACAAACTGCGATAACAGACTTACTAATTTTGCGTCTACACCTGTATGCGAAGCTCAACCTGACATTGTGCGTGCGACCTCCAGTGATATTGAACTTACAAACCGTAGGTCTGCGTTAGATAATGATACTGACAAGAATAATCCTTCACATGTAACTTGTAATGAAGATAATAACTTTGCGTTTGCGAGAGTTTATGATACAGGAGTTAATAATTCTGCGTTTGCGTCATCCTGTAATGTTGAACTTAGTCATTGTGCGTCTCACCCTCACTATACCCCCTCAACACCTCAAGTTAGCCCTCATGCGTTGCGATCTCAAGAAACCTGTACAACAGTTTATTCAAGTCAACAACCGAATCCTGTAATGTCAACAAAGCTTGATTATAACATTCCTACAAGGTCAAGTAATGAAGATGATCCGTTAGTCAGAGTAGCACAAGTTTTTGCGGAACATGCGAGTTTTAATCGTTTACCTCCTCCTGAGCCTGGTACATTCTCGGGCGACCCGTTAAAATACCCAAGTTGGAAAAGCGCGTTTCAAACTTTGATAGACCAGAAAGACATTCCTGTTTCAGAACGAATGTATTATCTTAAGCGTTATTTAAGTGGATCTGCGAGAGAGTGCGTTGAGAATTATTTCCTTTTGTCTACAGAAGATGCCTACGATGAAGCCAAGAAACTTCTTGATGATAGATTTGGCAATTCTTTTGTCATTGCCAATGCGTTTCGCGATAAACTTGATGCTTGGCCCAAGATTCATTATAGAGATGGAATAGGTTTGCGGAAATTTTCTGATTTTTTGCGGCAATGTGAAGTGGCAATGCGGACTACTAGAAGTTTATGTGTTTTGAACGATGATAGGGAAAATAAGAAATTACTTAAGAAACTTCCTGATTTTTTAGTATCACGATGGGCACGTATTGTTCATGACTGGAGAACTGAGAGAATGACATTCCCTCCATTTGTAGAATTTGCGAAATTTATTGATAAAGAATCAAACATTGCTTGCGATCCTGTAACGTCTATACAGCAACCTGGAAAGGAGTTGAATCAACCAGATTCGTTAAGATATAATAATAAATCAAACTGGTCATCAGATAAGTCACATTTTAGGAGACCTCCTGGAAATGTTGGTTCATTTGCAACAAATTCGTCAGAAAACTATATACCCTCAAGGTCAAAATTTTATGAAAATGCGCCAAGGCAACCTGTTTGTTTCTTCTGTAAAGATCCTCACATGCTGGATAGATGTTCTGTTTTTCTGAAGAAAAGTATTGATGATAGAAAAGAATTTTTAAGAATCAACAAATTATGTTTTAGTTGCTTAAATCCGGGACATTATTACAAGTTTTGTCGAAGAAGAAAAACGTGCGATATATGTAACATGTATCATCCTACAGCTTTACACGGTGATGTGCATGAAAGACCTGATAAATCAGAAAGGCCTGCAACTACGAGTCATAATTGTAAATTGGACATTAGCGGTAAATCAAGTCGTTGTACGATGATTCTTCCTGTGTGGATTTCCCATATGTCAAATCCAGAATTAGAATGTCTTGTATATGCACTTTTAGATACTCAGTCAGACTGTAGTTTCATTTTAGATATGACTTGCGATCGGTTAGGTATCGATGGACCCCACTTACAGTTATCATTATCAACAATGTCTGCGAAAGATATGCGAGTAGATAGTCGTAAAATGACTGGTTTAATTGTCAGAGGACATAACTGTGACATTAGAATTCCATTGTCTACTGTGTATACAAGAAACGAAATACCTGCTAATCGTTCTCACATCCCTACACCTGAAATAGCTCGTAGGTGGCCTCACCTTGAATCTATTGCGAACGAATTGATGTCACTGAGCTCTTGCGAGATTGGTTTGCTTATTGGTTATAATTGTTCCCGTGCGTTATTACCTCGTGAAATTATCCCCCCTGTGTTGAATGAACCTTTTGGTCAGAAGACGGATCTTGGATGGGGAATTATTGGTAATGTTGATCCCGCCATGAATAATGAACTTAATTGCGATGAGTTTACATTTTGTAGTCATAAAGTTGAGAGTAATGTTCAACCACTTCATTCGATTAGAGAAGTCTCAGATAGAAACATTCAAACACGACATGCGTTTATTTCATTTAAAACTCAAGTTAAAGAAGTTGTAAACCCTTCTAATATTCTGAAGATTTTAGAAACTGACTTTAGTGATCTCCATTCTTGCAGTAATCAAACATATTCACGGGAAGATAAACAGTTCTTGGATAGAATGTCAGAAAGCATACATTTAACGTCTGATAAACACTATGAGATGCCCTTGCCATTTAGAGATAGGGATCCCACACTTCCTAACAATCGAGCTCATGCGTTACAAAGACTATTACCGTTGCGTAATAAATTTAAGAAGGATGAAAATTATCGACATGACTATCATCAGTTTATGTCAGACATTATAAACAAAGGATATGCTGAAAAGGTTCCTGCGGATGAACTTCATCAAGATATCGGTAGAGTATGGTATATACCTCACCATGCCGTTTACCACCCGAAGAAGCCCAACAAAATACGCGTAGTATTTGATTGTAATGCCAGATTTAAAGAACAGTCAATAAACGACCATCTTCTTAAAGGCCCTGAGCTCACTAACACACTAACGGGTGTACTCTGTAGATTTAGAAAAGAATCAATTGCTGTGATTTGCGACATAGAACAGATATTCTATCACTTTCGTGTAAATACAGAACATCGCAATTATTTACGATTTCTTTGGTGGATCAATGATGAAGAAGAGCCTACTGACTTCAGGATGACAGTACATTTATTTGGTGCTGGGTCATCACCTGGTTGCGCAAACTTTGGTTTAAAACAGGCTGCTATTGATAACGAAGAAGAATTCGGCTCTGAAGTAACAGATTTTTTGAAACGAGATTTCTACGTAGATGATGGTTTAAAGTCTCTTCCTACTGAAAGAGAAGCGATGAATCTAATAGACGGAAGTAGAAACCTATTAGCTAAATGCGGAATCCGATTACATAAGTTTATATCAAATTCTAAATCAGTTGTTAATTCAATAGATCCAGAAGACCGAGCTAAGGAGATACGAGATCTCGATTTATTCCATGATGAACTTCCGATGGAACGTGTATTAGGTATACAATGGTGTATTGAGTCGGACTGTTTTCAGTTTCACATAACTTTGAATGACAAGCCATTGACTAGACGTGGAATACTTTCCACAGTATGTTCTATATATGATCCATTGGGTTTTATTGCGCTGTTTTTACTATTAGGCAAACAGATACTTCAAGAACTTCGTAGAAGTCGTATTGATTGGGACACTAGTATTCCTGAAGATATGCGGTCACGCTGGGAACGTTGGCGAGATAATCTTGTGCATCTGTCGTCAGTGAAAATTCAGAGTAAAGCTTTACATTGATAATAAGTATTTAAATATTGATGGAAAATGTGTAATGCCGCCTGTGTATTTAGAACGTCCGGTGCAGAAATTAGTTTTACTTCTTGGAGTTGAAGACCAGGGAAATCCCCGCCAAGGAGCCAACTGAACTGTCTTATTGATATTAGAACTCTCTTTATTATTATTATTAAGTTCGTTAGAATATTGAATAGTTATAGTTAAGGTTATATTAAGTTTTTTTTGGTTGAAAATTAGCATACTAATTTTGAGGAGCCATGTAACAATTGTCGTATTTCCGAAGTGTTGCGATTGACTGAATGAAAGTATAGACCGTTTGGTTTCCTAGAGATAGCGATTGGGAGCATCAATTGTTTACATTCTATAATGTATTTATTATATTTTATATCCGAAGTAAAGATATGTTTATTAGTATATTCTTTTCCCTATAGTTAATATTAAATATGTACGTAATTACTAAGTTAATCAAATTATGATTATAAGTATTTAGTTCGAGTTTGTATGTGTACTTCATTGATTACTCCTGTAAATCGTGGTCTTTCGTCTGGGATCAAGCATGGCAGCCAAATTCGTGCGTTGCGGAAAGGGGTGAAGTCAAAAAGTTTTCACGTGGGTGTGTTTATGTGTATATTTGATTATTCAACGTGTCACCATACATATTTTAAGAATTGTCTGTCAACCAACTACTGAAATGATGATATAAAGATAATTCATTGAACCCAAACTTGTATGATGGATTTGTTGTTTTATTTCGGTATACATGTAGCCCAGTAAGAAACTTGCGACTAAATCCCAGAATATTGCGCATAGCATCACACCTCTGTTCATTATGGTTTGGCTGTCTGCGTAACGAGGTGTGCTGTTACACTGACTTTGTTGTGATGCTGTGGTAACTTTGCTGTTTGACCCCGGGTATCATTTTACCCTTATAATGGTCAGTCTGTGCCTTACTTAGTCTAACGATCATTTGGAATAAATCGATGAATGTGAACTTTATTTCATTTTGTCATTTGTTTCTTCGTCAGTTTCATTAGGTGACTTTAATAACACTTAAAAATCAAATATCCCCTACTTTTTTGAATAGTATATGTGAACTAAAATAAAACTACTTTCCGACGAGAGAACGATCGGCGTACAACTATATAATTATACAATACTATCTCTATGTTCTACCGGCCGCTTGATGTTATAGCCAGTATTTTGTTTACTTTCATAAGTAGTTGGAGTACAAAGAGAAAATCCCCGTTTACGTCTAGTATCGAAACCAGTCCACAAGGTATCACTGACAGACCTTATGATCTAAAGTGCATTCATTAGATCACATTACCATCCAGCCCTTCCCATGGCTGAATGTCATGTTTACAAACGCAAATAATAGATTTGACATTAGAATTGCATCGGAAAATGATGTATATTTAATGTTAGATTTACGATATAATGGTCGGTTAGATATGCATCATTTTGCTCATCATTTTAACGACAATTTGACGTCATGTTTATGTCAAATTTACGCCATTTTCTGACGTAAATCTTACGTAAAGTTGACGTCATTTTCTGACGTAAATCTAACATAAGTGATGTAAAGTTTACGCAAAATTTACGTTTGACGCAATGTTTACGTTAGATTAAAATCATTTCCAGGCGTAAAGTTATCAAAGCAAAATGATGGTAAACTGACTGACCATTTTTACGTAAAATTAACATCATATTATGTGGGTGGTCTTTGTTCTAAAGCCTCTGGTGCTAGATTAAATGTTGCGAAATCTAAACTTGTACCTGCAGAATCTGTTATAGTAGTGTATACAATTATATCGAGATCTTATATACTTTGCACTAAATGTTAATGCCTGTACACGCAGAAACTGATATCCTAAATTGTCTCAAATTAAAAAGGTGATCTGAAAGACATCTTACTTTGAAATAGTCAACTTCAACGGTATTATCAGTGAGCTGAAAATCTGTTATCGTTCTCTAATTCAATAGTAAGGGTAGCTGTGTTTTCAGGTTTTTTGCGTCACTTCTTGATTCGTCATATCTTTGTTACGATCAACCGTAGCAAATATCTTTGTGTTAAAATCATTTTTGATTTCTATCATAAAGCTTGACACCAACATTTTCTTTTAAGATTGATAAAACATTGACACTTCATAGTGGTTCACCATTTTGTTATATTTCAGAGGATAGTCACTGCAGGAAAAAATGAAAGTAATTTTACAGTCAGCAGGCACCACCCCCTCCTGACGACAATGATTTCAAAACAGAACACAGAGCCATTACCAATTAGAAAGGTGATATATCAGCCAATACATCCTAGTTCTGACCCATTTGATTAATACACAGATCCTATTTCGTTTCGTTTTTATAGTACAAAATTTCGTTGTACTTGTCTTTACTGCACTAGACTCTTGAAAAGTTGTAATCATTGACTTATTCTGTATGATGTGTGGGATTGGCCAATGAAACCGTATGTTACGGTGCATTCTTGGTCTTTTGGTGCACGAAACTTTGGGTAAACCACTAAAAACTACAATATTTTACATTATAGAAACGACACTCGGTTATATAGGAAACATGTTTATTAAAGGCTGTTGCCTTTCTATACTCAATACTCACATCTTGACTATATAAGATTTTTTACAAAGAAAAACACGTGCTTTCAAAATATGGCTGCCAACTCAACTTACAACATTTTTATCTCCAATAAGGCGAGTTATAAGAAAACAGGAGTTGTTTCCCTTTAATCAGTAATCATTTCAGAACACACTTCCCCCTTATTGACGCGAGGTCAATAAAATACACTATAATATAACATAATGCTTGGGATTTATACTCTTTATAACAATAATCTATACCTAGGATTCAATTCTTTAGGTGGTTTTACTCAAATTACCAACACTCTTTAATTAAGATGTTCTACTCTTTAAGATTATATACTCGGTAAGATTCTATACTCCAATATTAAGATTCTATACTCAAATTAAATTATATATTAAGATTCTAAACTCGTTACATGTACTAAGATTCTAAACTCGTAAATACATATAGATGTGTATAACACAGATTTCTAACTGTGTACTCTAATATATATCAATAATAAGATACATTCTCTTCTCATCTCTAACCAACTCTATTGGGTACAATTTTTGTATAGGTCGATTTAAAAATATTATCACGACGTGGTAAAATTCTATCAACTCTATCCATTTCCCTATTTAAGCGAATGATAGGACCGGTTTTAACTCTGGAACGATGATGCTCGTAACATAGTCATTCCGTAATCTTGACCAATAATGGTTTATAGCAATTTGCAAGTATTTCTTGCGCTTGCAGAATTCAAGAGTTATCACCAACTACTTTAGGATTCGGAGTAAACAGCGGTTCCGACAATAACCTTCTTTCCATTACTAAGTGCGAAGGTGTCAAAGGTTATATATAATCATCGCTAAAGTATGTAAGAGGGCGCGAGTTTAAAACGCCTTCAATGTCCACTAATAAAGTCAGTAGCTCCTCATACGATAAATGAGCATTACCTAAAGCTTTTTTCAGGCAACGTTTTGTTGAACGCACCATACGCTCAAAAACCCGCCCCACCACGGGGATCGTTCAATATTATTACAACATTTAATGTTCCTAGTATTCGTAAAGGCTCGAAGTTCAGCACTCTTGAAAACAAATCCATTGTCGGAAAATAAAAGAGGAAGAACTAGCACTAAGTGCTAAATCTAAATGAACCGCGCGACTACTCGCACGCGTATGCAGCAATATGAACACATTGTTCATCTCTCCACTCTTAGAATAAATGTCTTTAACGTATAATGGTCCAGCATAGTCCACTCCAATATTTGTAGAAGCGAAATCATCAGAAAGTCGAAATTCTGGTAAAGGAGGCGCTAACGGAACTCCATAAGATTTACCTTCCATTTAACGACATGGAATAGATTTAGTAATCACAACTTGTCGTCCGTGACAAACCCAAAACTTTTGGCGCAACTGAACTAAAGTCCCTGCTGTCCCATTATGATGCACATCTCGGCGACACTTTTCAATAATCAAACTTGTAAAAGGATGAGAATCTGGAAGGAAAATAGGAAATTTGGCATTATCCGCCTATGACATCTCATAATACCATTGTCACCAGGTTTTAAATTAAGCGATCGTCTCTGTTGCTCAAATTTACGGCCATTCAAACTATGTTGCATATCTTTGCACCAGATATTTTCAGCACAATTAATTTCTTCTTTGAACAATTGATCTGTCTGGATTTGTACATTATCTTTTTTATTCTTCAATTTTTTTACGAAACGCAAAACATACGCAGTCACTCTTAATGGATTACTAAAGTTGCTATAGCGAGAAACGTCTAGTATATTGTCATGCTGTAATTAGTTTTCACATTTGCGACACAAATAGTTGCTTTCACATTTGTCGCTTAAACTTAGCAAGGATGGTGGTCCATGCCACCGTAGATAATTGTTTACTACTTCTTCCGCCTTTTATCCCACGAGGCAACATCTGCGGGATTTTCTTTAGTTGAGCAGTAAGACCATTTACTAATGTCAGAAGAATCACGATTCGGTAATTGGACCGTCAATAGACGCTTGTCGACTAATAGTGTGTATTGATAGTGTTATATGGTACCGACAATGATATTGCTTAGATGATGTGTACAGTATGTGTAGTACCTGTGACGTCACCAGTCAATCAACCGGATTACGGTTGTATTTGAAAATTTTAAAACCGTTTTTGGCTCTCAGATACTTAAACCTTAATAACTGAATTAATTTTAATCAGATAAGCTTGAACTTGCCGTAAAATGGATTTAGTAACTATTGAGTACACGTACCGAAAATTTTTTTCAGCCATTTGATGTTGTCTTTAAATAACAAGTCTTTCACCTCCTAATGCAAACTGATCCCGCAGTGAATATTCGCTTGGCCGCTACAATCACTGATAAGCATGACATCGACGAGGCTTAATAAGTACGGCATATTAACTTTTTTACTCCGACATATTAAATTCTCAAACATTTTTTTGAGGTAACAGAAAAATAAATAAAGACGTTTGAAGTATTTGTAGTTAAAAAATATTTCCTATTAAGTGTAAATGGGTATTAAAATGAGTAAAATGCGTCATTTTGCCCGAAGCAGTTAGGTGTTAAGTAAACATTGCACGAGCCGTTGAGCCAATGACTGCAGTCAACGCACGTGCTTTGGACACTATCTGTTACAGAGTTAATTCCTAAGTAATTCTCTGTGAAACAGATTGCTCCTAATGTAGTAAAGACAAGTAAAACGAAATTTTGAACTATAAAAACGAAACGAAATAGCATCTGTATTTTAATCAGATTGAAACGAAACGAAATATAGATCTGTATTTTTATCAGACTGAGTTGTGACTTGAAGATATATGTAGGGAACATAATTAAAAGCCACCAATCTGTACATTCAATCTTGCTTTTATGTGACTAATCCTACCATAATGGCGATGTTGATGGACCCTCTAATGGCGCATATAAGATAATTATGTTGCTGTCAGTTACATAGCTAACGATTTGTTTATATGTGATATGCCTGTCTTCATTGGTACTCGATTCCTAACAGAATCTTAAGAATTTACTTGTGGTCTTGCTGTAAGGAACATCGACCATTGTGATTAACTTTTGTCCTTGAATAGTTCGATTAATATATTTCAGAGCACGCAGCCGCTGTATACAGCTGTGGTATCTCCTAGTCTAATACACAATTTAATACCACCAACAAAGGTAGGCTGATAGGCTTATATTTTAATATTTTTCATTTTCTGTCAAACAGATAAAGGAATTACAGAACATCGCAAGGAATGTGTATATTGCCAACTACCAATCTACGTAAAGCATTGTAATACTCTAAACATTCCAAATACAATTTCAACTTGTGTGAAGTTTTTCGCCTGTAGGAGGGTTGTGACTGAATAATTTTGGGGAATCGTTTCTTGAATAGGGATAGATTTAGTGAGCTATACTTACAACTACGTTATTTTACCGCGAAAAATAATCTCTCTGCCTATTTTATTTACTAAATCATTACAGTAATTGGTAAGAAATAACGAGCCAAATGTTTAACTCAATCCACAGTCTTCGCCATATTGGTTAATTCAAATCAACATATCTAACTTCCGATATACAATACTTAAAACAAAATGGAAATTTTAAAATTACCACACGGATCCCGTGCCAGAATAATTTCGAGTGACATCTGTATGAAGTGGCTCAGCAAAATAAAACCAAGTACGAACAATTCAAACCCTTAGACAAGATTCGAAGTAATGGGAGGGGTCCATTTCTAGGTGTCAAAGAATAGAGGTTTAGCTCATTTAACACACACTCTTCATCGGGGATCCCATCTTACTGATCAATTAATCCCAGAAAACTATTTAAACAGTATTTCCTTTAAGACCAGTAACTCGTGGAACATTGGCACTTCATGGTGTGCAATCAAAAATGTTATACGCCCCATTTTGTTCTTTTTCAGAGCATAGTGATTGTAGAAAAAAATAAGAGTAATTTTACAGCCACCAGAAACTACTCCATTGGAACAACAACAAAGCCAAAGCCGATTAAACAACCGAAGCAACCGTTACCAATTAGAAAGGTGATATATATGCCCTTACCCCCTAGTAGGACTATGGTAATAAAGAACTATATTTTGAATATCATTGGAGGGGAACTGTTTTGGGAGAATCAACCTTCTTGTAACAGCTATGACTTGATATCAAGCGCATCAGTAATAGCATTTACCAGAACTATAATTTGTTAAAACTATATTTTACCGTAACGTTAAGGCTTAGAATAGGTCTTCTAGAATATGTCTTATGGTGTTAGAAACCGGATAGTTTTCCTATACCAAAACCTATGCTATAATAAGACAGGCAACGGTACATTAGAAATACGTAACTGAAATTTAGATATATTTGTTTACAATGTCATTTCAAACTTGCCAACTGAAAATGAGTTTAAGAGAATGGTAATATATGTCTCAACTACGTTAATTAATGGGGCCTAATATGCTAATTATAAAACGAACATCCAGTTGAATAGGGCATCAGTTGGTAACAATGGCATTCCTCGATGCACCCAAGCACACTGATCAGCAGTGAATATTCGCTTGGCCGTGACAATCACTGGTGGGGATGACATCGACGAGACTTAATGACTCCCCAATATTAAATTTTTTCCTCCGACAAATTAAATTCTAAATCATTTTATGTATTAGAAAAATAAATAAAGACGTTTGAAGTATTTGTAGTGAAAGGTAGTTCCTATTTAGTGTAAATTGGTATTAAAATGAGTAAAAGGCATCATTCTGCCCGAAGCACTTACGTCTTATGTAAACAATGCACGCGCCATTGAGCTAATGATTGACGCCGCGTAATGTAATTGCACCTGTTGAAGACTGTCATCTTTTACAGAGATATTAGAAGACGACTGCTGTAATTTTCTGTGAAACAGATTGATTCTACAGGTGTTAATATTCCCTTTGAATCGATGTTTTAGTAATACACATGTATATACGACTGAACCCCATGACCCCTGTCAATACAGTTTAACCTACATACTGGTTCATCTACTTCTGGTTATCTATGCATGCATATGTAAAGCAATTGTCTAAAATTTATTTAATACAAATCACGTTTAACACTTTTATCTGCGCTGTTATTTTTGTACGCCCACATTACATGCAGAAGTCATTTTCGTCACCTACGTCCGGCGACATGCCGTTTGTTCTTCATCATATTTGCGATAACTCTGCAGTCAGGACGCCTTTTTAAAATTTGTTTGTGATTAATTTGCCATAAGAAGGAACCACATTAATTTTTTTTCTTCTTCTTCTTTTTGCTAGGCATTGGGGAACTTCAAAGTCATCGGATTCCTTCTTGGCCTTCAACCAGGGTTATATTTATCCGATTTTGGTAAAAACTTAAAATATATGGACCTCGGTTCCAGTCGCATTCGCGCATATCCTGGATTGTGGCCCCGATTGTACGAAAATCACCTTTGTTTAGCGTGTTCCCTGTCCATCTCTTGCAAAATGTGTGCTTATCTTGCAGAGTTAAAAGTTCGTGTTGTAGCAAACTATGTGGTGATGGAAATTCATCCAACATATCTTTATCTTTCAGGAGTATTGTCCAAATTCCAATTGGTTTCTCAGCACAGAGCCAGAAAATGAAACCACCATAGTAACAGCCTATTTTAATATTGGTAGTTTCATCAAAGGGTCGACTATTAAATTTACTCCAGATCGTTACCTGAAGTGGATGACATCTTTCCAGTACCTAAACAACCCCCTAGTTGTTTATGTCGATGAACAGAAAATGGCAGATGTCTTCAAGAATCTGAGAAAACATTTAATGAATATAACAAGAATTTTTGTTCTCGACAGAAAATATATGTGGTCATTTGGACTTAAAAACAGAATCAAACAAATATACTCCTCTGAATCCTATCCCAAGTTCCACCCTAACACTGTGGTTCCTGAGTATTCATGTGCCCAACATGCTAAATATGAATGTCTACAAAAGGCCATTTCAAAAGATTATTTCTCCACCCCTTATTTTTCTTGGTTGGATATTGGATATTTTCGCGACATAGTTGGGTGCAAGAAAGATTTCAAAATAGTGTTGCCAGATGCGTTTAACAAAAATAAAATTTCGTTTACGCAAGTGCGTGAATTTAATCCGAATATTACACTGTCTTCTATTTTTCTCAAGAATAGCTTGTGGGTTGGAGGAGGAATGACAATAGCCAGTAAAGAGGTCGCCAAGAAATTTATTCGCACTTATAAGAATTTTGTGGAAATATTGCTGGAACAATCTTTAATGAATACAGATCAACAAGTGATTTATGCTATTTATTCAGAAGCAGGTCGAGCTCTTTTAAAGCCTACGGTAGAGATTCAGCTTCATAGATCAAACGATTGGTTTTATTTAGGATTCCTCTGTCATCGTTCGTACAATAAATCCGTCATTCTACCGAAATCCTCTGCTGTCCTATCGTATACCACTTCAACATTCCAACCATCATTGCCATCCTATTCAAGCCTATTTCCACCATTGCCTTCACAAACATCATCTGGATAAATGGGGATTTTTGAAAAAAAGATAGCCAACACAAAAAAAAAAATATGAAACTTTGCTATGGTTGTTTTTCTCTGAAAAATCACTAAAAAATGTCTTGACCCAAACCCACTACACATTATGTCATAATGTAATAGGGACCTTCCCGGGGTTTACTATGTACATCCAAAGTTCTGCTATTTATTGTAAATGTTTCGTTTTTTGTTTGTTCTTATGTTTTGATAATACCTAGGAAACCGGGGTGTTACAATGATGTACCTATTTATAATATAATCGCTTTTGTTGTATTTCTGTTTGTTGCCAACTGGTAGTCTATCACTTGAAGGGGGTTCTGTGTGCATTTTTTTATATCTCCCTTAAATTTGTCTTGAACCGTGTTGGATAAGGGAGACTACAGTACATACACACGTTGGGGATCACGTGGCTACGTGGGAAAGGTGCTGGCTCGAGCCTAAAGGTCGGGTGCTCGATCCCTGCATTGGCCGAGAAAGTTCATCTCAGTTTTTCGGCGTGGTTTCCCCTTGTCAATGATGCAGACAAGGACAGCTATCTAGCCGTTCGGATGGGACAAAAAAAACCGGAAGTCCCGTGTAAATATTTATTTTGCTTCTTATTGTGAACAATATTCAAATGGGAACACATCAATAACAACACATTTGTACAATTATGGATGTTTAATCTGTAATCAACGGTACAAAGTCAGAGGGATCAAAACCAAAAGTACAACAATGATTATAAAGGGGGGGGGTATTTAATGCCAAAGTACGGTTCTTAGTACGAAATTCCAGCCATGATGTTATATATCACCCTAAAGCTTGTTTATTGCTCTCTTCCAATATATAAATAATTTTCTGGCACTCTATTACAATGATTATGAAGGGGGGTATTCAATGCCAAAATACGGTTCTTAGTCCGTAATTTCAGCCACGAAGCTATATATCAATGAAAAGCTTGTTTAATGCTCTCTTCATATAGAGAAATAATTGTCTGGCACACTCATATTTACTTACCTTAATAAGCGATCAAAGTTGAGTGGTAAAAAACTCTATAACTGTGATTCTAGCCATGATGTATATATCACTGAAAATCTGGTACATTCATATTTACTCACCCACCTTAAGCGATCAAATTCGGGTAGTACTTAACTCTATTACGAACAGACGTGGGGTGGGTATTCAATGCCAAAATACGGTTCTTAGTACGAAATTCCAGCCATTGTATTACATAACATTGAAAAGCTTGTTTAATGCTCTCTTAAAATAATATAAATAATTTTCTGGCACATTCATATTTACTTACCTTAATAAGCGATCAAAGTTGGGTGGTACGAAGGGTGTATTTGAAATAAGAATGCGGGACTTAATCCAACATTAAAGTCAATCCTTTATTTAGTTTATACCTTATTTTTAAGGTACAATGCATGTATACTTTCTTTTTTTAAAAAATAAAAATGATCAAATTTGGTTAGCCTGCACTAACTGAATTCGCGTGGTGGGGTGGGGCGAGTGTTTAAAGTTGCTTTCCCGGGTACAAACTGGGTGATTTGATGATATATTAGGACTAAAACCATATTCAAACTAATTAGTTTATCATAATTTTGCTTCAAATCCTTCTCAAAACACTGTAATTGCCAAGTATAGCCCCGTATGAAAATCGATCAAAAGAGGCCATGTTTGCGTCTGGGGGTTACCTATTCCGTCCCTATGGCAACCTCGGGCGGAGACGGGTGAGAATTCGTTGCTCTGTGTAATCGCTGACTATTTATTACAAATATCGAATCCTAATGAAATTTTCGGATTATCCACTTCCTGCATCTTTTTCAGTGATTTTTATCTCAGAAAGTGTTGTAGGTCTAACTCTTTATAGAGTTTATCAACATATTGACTTCAAGAAGAAGTGGGGGTTGGGGTGGCCTAGTGGTCTAGAGTGCCGCGCTTCGACCTCTAGCTGGTCGGTCACCTCTGGCTTGCTGCTGTGGTTTCGAGCTCTGGTGTGAGCGTATGTGGCATGGAGATAGGGGCGCCTTCTCAACCTCGTAGGTTTCCTCCGTACACCCCGGTTTCCTCCCACTGCTAAAGACCCCTACCCGTAAGCGAATTATTGAAATAAAGTTGAACCATGTGTTAGTCCCGAAATGACCTAGTTTGTGTTGAGTTGACTTTAAACCCCACTTCTCTCTCTCTCTCTCTCTCTCTCTCTCTCTCTCTCAAGAAGAAGTTTGTAAAGATGCAGACACAACTACGAAATCTTTGCAGAGATCGTGTAAGCGGTGCCAAATCCATCTCAGAAATTTTACATGGAGTTGGATGGATGAAACATTAGAATTAACAAAGAGTATTGATGTGCTAGAATGTTGAATGAGCTAGAATGTGATAAAATGTCTGATGTGCTGATATGCCATATGTGCTATGATATCAAAATGTGCTGATTTCTAAAGACTAAAACAGTTAAATATGAATGTTATTGTTTATATTGTTATTGAATTTCAGATGTAATAAAAAAAACTGTGACTTTTTTCCTGTGTTTTTTTTACCTAGGCAAATTTGTGAATTTTTTTATTGTGACTTTTTTTCCTGTGACTTTTTTTTCGGGTCGGGCTGTCGATTAGAAAAACCCTTACATTTTTGTCCTGTATATGCTCAATGAGTGTTTTTCAGGGAATCCAATATTTTTCTAGTAAGATTGGATATCTCTACGTTCCATATATACCAAAATTGCCATACTTTTATTAGTAATAACCACCCGATAAATACTTTGCTGGCAACCCATCTTTAATGTCAAAATAAGGGTCTTAATACGAAATTCCAGTTATCGTGTCATACATCACCGGAAAGTATGTTTCAGTGGCTCTTCAACCAGCTGTCTGCCATAGATTTGTTTGTCTTAAGAAAACAAGGCTCCTGTTTCACAAAATTTTAATTAAGATAAAATCCAAATAGTAGTAGATATCTTAATTTTGATTGGCTAAGTACTAAAATCAATCTAATATTATCCTATCAAATAACTAAATTTTGGATTTTATCTTAGTTAAATTTCGTGAAACAGGCCCCTGGTCGGATGAGACCTGCTTGTAATTATATGTCAGTTTAAAATTATGAAACCAGCAGTAAAACTCAGACAACGAATATTTTTTGTAATTGTCAATATAAAAGTTGATAATATCCAGTGACCTTTGAAATATTTAATTACATTATGACTATGTATCTTTTTAACAATATTATTGAAAACATAACAATTAATATCTTTGTATAAAAACATATAACAACCCATATTTTTAATATAGTTTAAGATTTGTGGAAATCGTAGTTGCAGTTGAGCAATATATGCAACTGTGACTTAACAAATTCAAATTTACTAAAAATTTCTTCAAAGTAAAAGTAGTTTATGAAATTGAACCATTCATGGTCTAGTTTTTATTAGGACTCTTACAATGTGGGCCTTTTTGTAACTCAATATACATGTAGGTTTGTTGGGATACCAACATCTATTATACTATAACTCTGGGAAATTTGGTTAAAACTTGCTATAATTTCTAATACATAGCCAAATAAATACACAACGTTTGAAGAGATTAAATTAACTATATATTTACACATCTATACATGTATTTTGTTCCCAGCTAAATTCTTTGACATAGGCCTACCTAATAGTATGACATGTTAATTGACTGACAGATAAATTCTTTAACCTGTCAATTTCAACACAAAGGCAAAATGTGACAGTACACTACACTATAATATTGTTTCTTCGGCAAAAAATATTTAAATATATTTAATCACATCATACATATATTCTACGTCTTAAGCAAAGGTTTAGTAAACCGTTCTTGACAGAGTAAGCCTACACCGTAAAAATTACCCATTTCTTACGTAGCTTTGATAGGGATTTTTTTTTTAATAGAATATATGTTAAAAGTGAATTTTATACTCAAATTACAGTATATTTATTTCTATGGCATATTCAGTATTATACAGGAAATGATTAAAACTTTTAATACGCCTACTTTTCATAATAATTTTTTTGATTTGTGTTGTATGAAATTTGAAATAGGCATACATTCATGTTTTAAAAAATGGAGAAAATGTACTGGAAACAACAAAAATTAACTGGAATTTCTTTTTCCTTATTATTTTGAAAATGGAAAGTACATGAAAAACAAATACAAAACTTATGAAAACTACATGAAAAACAAATTATACGGATAAAACTTTCTCTTGGTAATTTTTGTTTCTGTAACTTTTAACATTTTTTTCACAGATTTTTCCTGTTACAGTGCTTACCAATAAAATGTTTAATGCCTACTTTTAAATATACAATGTTATTTAAAAGCTCAAATAATATACAATGCAGCAGATTTATCACATTATTATAATTATATATACACATTAAAATTACAGAGTACAAAAATTCCTAAGCATAAAATTATTCCAGTGAATAAGTTAAATGGATTACTAAAAAAAGGCTTTGCATTTGCAGAGACGTTTTTGTAAAACTTAAAGTCTTAGTGGAAGCAAACAGTATAAAATATTGAATATTTGCAATAAAACACACTGTACAAACATGACTCAAAATGCTAAAGGATATGGCCAGCTTAAAGTTCCTATATCATTTTTTTAAGTTATATTTTTAAAATATATTAAAATAAAGCCCTAAAATAGATTGAATCTATAAACAGTCCTACCTTGTTAAAGAATAATCCTATTAATCCTATAATTCACTATTGCCAGTGGAGAAATTGGCAAAAATATCATTTTCAACTTCAAATTCAAACGTTTGAAGATGGCCGTCCATGGAGAGGAATGGGAAAACAAGGGGTTAATTGAGTAACTATTTCCTCAATCAGCCTGTGTCAGCCTTTCTAATGCCCAAAACATTTTGCCCATGATCGTATAATAGTGAGTCGACAACCTTTTGAGCCAAAGACATAGAAATAATTATGTTTTGACTTGCTTAGAAAATATGATATTGGAACTTTAAATGCTAACAATAAATTTCTTTTTTAAAAAACATGATAAAAGGGCTTACTGTAATAAAACCATTTGTCCCAAGTGGAGAAATTAGACATTCAGTAAGCTCTACATAGATGGCTATATTAGTATGGTTTTATGAAAATCATGATTCATTCTATGCCACTTCTTAAAATATATGGCATTTCTTTTCAAAATGTACCCAGTTAAGATTTAATGAATCAATTTTACCTGCAATTTTTAATGATATTCAGTTTTTTAATTTTTTTAACCATTTAATAGTTAACAAAAAAAGTCAGATAAAAATAGTAAACAATCAACAATCAAAGACAAAAGCAAATATATCGTGTAATATAGTACTTTTTACTGAGTAGGTATCGGTATGTATAATCTACTAAATAGCACTTTTTGTTAAAAATGTAACTCTAATAATATAATTTACTAAGAACACTTTTTATTAAGTATCCAAATATATAATTTACTAATTTACACCTGTTGTAGAATTATGTAAAAGGGATTTTCCATTTTTTTTTTTTTTTTTTTTGTTTCCAAATGCATAACAATATGTTTAAAACGGCAATTTCATATTTTTTAGTTATATTTATAAAATATATTAAAATAAAGCCCTAAAGAATAATCCTATCAATCCTATAATTCACTATTGCCTGTTGAGAAATTGGCAAAAATATCATTTTCAACTTCAAATGTTTGAAGATCACCCTTTGCATGGAGGGGAATGGGAAAACAAGGGAGGTAATTCAAATAATTGTGTTGTTATTTTCTGTGATTTTTATGCCTGTGAAATATTGCCCATGATCGTATAATAGAGAGTTGACAACCTTTTGAGCAAAAGACATAGAAATAATTATGTTTAAACTACCGAAAACTGTTCATAAAATGGATACTTTATATAATTGAACATTGAATGTGGTAAATATTGGTGTAATGTGCTACTATATATAGTGATATTTAAGCTTTTTAATTTTATGCTTCACTATAATAACATCAACTAATTTTACGAAAAAAATTAATTAAACATTGATTGTATATATTATATACATTGGTGTAACTTTGTGAAATTGAATTCATTTTTTTGCAATAATTGATCATTATTTACCATTACAATTCATAATCCATAATCAATATACAAAACAACATTTTTTTTAAAAATATCACAATGTCGTTTTCCCCATTTTAAATTTTGTTGGACAAGAAAACAAAACAAAAATATGGTAGTAAAACAAAACAAAAAAACAAACTACTGTAGACAAAATATATACATAGCTGCCAAACAAAATATAAACAAATACAGGACAGGCAATCAAAAATGGCAGAACTGAGACAACAGAAAATGGGCTTGAATCTTTGCTAATGAACAAAGATTTATTTAATGTCAAAATAATATCTGAACACCATTTAATATTTCTCTCTTTGAAATATTTAACTGTCTTATTCATTTCAAACTTTTTGAGGTCTGTAAAATTTTTGCACATTTAAAAAATACAAGACTTCTAGCACTATTCTCTTTGTTTCTATAGATTGCACAAGACAATGTATCTGTTTCGGTATTTTTATGATATGATTTGATTGAAGTCAACTCTCAGATACATGCACCGGTATCAATAATGTTGTCATCACTCCTGTGCAGAACAAAACTATAATTCACTCCTACATAACTTTGAATACTCTTATAAGCCTAGAAATATGACTGCCATCAGTGTCAAGCACAAATTCAGGCGATATGGCACAATTCTTCTGGGGACTGTCATTTTGTCCAACAACAATTTATTTGTCTTTTTTCTGTAGTTGATATTTTAAAATAAATATCTGGCACAAAGATAAAAATGTTTTCAACAATGCAGATATCTGGTTCAACAAAGATCTTATTTCCTGGTCTGTCTATATGTACGGGTAAGTGCTCAGATTGTCTACTGCCCACATAATGTATACATACATGTATTATTGAGCTTAATTTTACACTCTTGCATCATCATATTAGCTTACTTTTAAAGCAGTTTATTTATATCATCCATATTTGGTCAACAAGACTTTGAACAGTGACAAAAGCCCATTCAAGTTGCTAGTAGCAACTTGTCACTAACTACAATAGCCTCTTTTAACTAGCTTAAAACAGAAGGAGGTCCTGTTAGTAGGTAATTGGGGCAGGACAATATCATCCATTCTTCAATCATATCAACAATAATAAGTTAATTAAAAAAAAATACATCCACCTCATAATATGTGATGTCTCATAATAACAGTTATCTCCCTTGATCTCCAAATTCTAACAAATATTGTTTCAAGCAAACAAAAAGTGGATCTATTTTTTCTAACTGCCCGGATTATCTTTTTTCTCAAAAAAACATACTAAATCCTTGCAACCTTGTAGCAGGTCGACACTGTTCAAATTTAAGCATGAAGTAGTTGTAGAATTAACAATTGCAGACAAATCTGTACTATTCAAAATAATAGCCTTTTCCATTGAAATTACTTCCTGACTGTGGGTTTTTGGCTGGTGTTCATTTGAAGGCACCATTGAAGTATATTTTTCTTTGTCTATTTCAGGAAATGATGGAATGTTGGCATTTTGGACGCTGGTATCCATTTGTTCCGACTCCACTATCTGTGACTGGGCACAATTTCTTTCTTTTGATTCATTTTGAAAATTTCTACCACCATTATTTACCAAAAAGGATTGTCCAGTTTCGAGAGTAGATTCTGTATCTTGAGCTTTAAAACATAAAATAGTTTCATTTGCACTGCCAAGACCTTCGTCAAATGAAAATATTTCTGAATCACTTGGCACTTCCAGTAGGTACGTCTCATGTGAAATGTGTTTCTCAATGCCATTTGGAACTAAAAAGCTGGATCCAGATCCAGAATCTGTTACAATATAATTTATTTTATGTTCTGCTACACTGGAACCAGTTGGTTGTGGAACATCATCTGTTTCTGCAGGTGAAGCAGATTCAGCATCGGAAATGGATTCATATATTTGCTTACCTAAAATAGATTTAAAATAAAAATACTGAAATCATCTGTTTGTATTTTCAAAACTCCCTATGCTGAAAGAGAGAGAAATAGGGTTTAACATGGGCCTTCTTGATTTCTCTGCTGATTGGTGAGCCGGTTTCTACAAGGCGTACGTGGATTAGGTTACCTTATCAGAGCAAATCAAGCAGAAAATTATTAGTAGTAATATTTTCGAAAAAAAAATAAATGACATACCTAGTCATATATTTATATATATAAGCGTCGCCAAGAAAGAGCCTCAGAGTTACGTGTTAACCAACACTACTAATACCTACGGTAGAAATAGTTTGTTTACTTTCCAGGCTATAGTTTAGATAATTTTCGTCTTAGATCTATATATCAGATTGTACATCCATAAAGATAAAGGATCACCCCAGATGTTATATTATAATTGTATGATCTACTTTTGTTTAAAATGTGTATGCTGTCCTTAGTGGATGAAATAAAATCTTATCTTATCTTATGAACATCTGGTTTAACGAAGCTCGAATTATACTTCAAAACATTTGGTTTAATTTTAACACTTTAATATTCGTGTTTAATGGCATTCCTAACTACCATGAAATTTATCTCATCGACATGTTCACCATCTTGCGCCGGCGATCGCCGCTGTTGAAAAAGCGGGGGGATTCGGTGTATGCTGCAGCCAAACTTGTCGACTTCCAGTTAAATTAAGTCACCTCGCCGGGGAAACTGCCGAACTGTGGTCAGCCGGTATGTGCCAGTATGGATAAATCAAGCAGCACCATTTGCAAACAAAGCCATTTTGGAATCAACACATCTAAGGCACATGGAAACACCATATGACTCCATCCTACCCCACACACAATGGTTTACACGTTAAACAAAAATTATTGGCTATATATATATATATATGGCTGTCCTGTAAATAAAAAAAGAACAATACAAAAACATTTTACCTGTGAATTCTACACGAGGTTTTTTACAGGCCACAGGTTTATCTGAAAAATGAAAAACTTTTAGTATATAATGCCTACATAAAATGTACCACTATCTAGAATATTTTGAATTGCACAGGGTATGGTGCATAATAAATAATTGTTTATAACCTGCAATTCAAAATTTCAGTAAAATCATGCAAAAGCAGTTTACCTTATGACATAAGAAAGACCAAATAATGGACAGTGGCACTGGGTGTTTTAAATTGGTCTAAATATAAACACTGGTCAAAGGGGGAAGCTAAGGGAGTGATCTTTATGTCAGTGATTTTAATCAAACCCTTCAAAAGGCTGTAAACACAATTAGATAATTTTAACAAACCTGAATAAGGAAGCATCTTCCGCTTCCTATCAGCATGACACGGTCTGTAGATAATTTTTACAGAGCAAGAAGTGCCATTCTTTAAACACTTTAATTCTATTTTTCCTTCCACATCTTCACTAATTCTTTCTTGATTGTTATATGGTGGAACTTTATAGTTGATTACCCTCTTGAAAAAAAAACAGTATTGTCAATGGAATCACACATCAGAATAGTCTGCACGTAATCTACTTAAAGCTTTTTATAAGCTGAGATTGTGAATAATATTAAATAATACTCAAAACTTGGGGAGAGGGCAGAGCAGATAAAATCAAAAATTCATTTTTTAATTTTTTTACTTTAAATCTTTATAAAAAAAAAAGAGAAACATTTGAGGATAGTATTTAACAAATTTCTCTTCATATAAGAAAAGAAAGCAGTCAAAAACTTGTTATTGAAATAGGTAAAGTTTGTTTCAATAAATCTATAAATGGAGTTGTCTCCCTTCAACAATTTTGTACAGGTAACCATTGAAATGAATAATGTGGTTTGTCCTTTTCCTTCTAACTAGTCTCGGTCACCCAGAACCCCCTAGTCTTCAACGTATGGAGGGTCTGGGTCCATTGTCAATTTTTGACGAAAATTACTGGCTAATCTACCACATAAAAAAACAAACTCCCGGCTACACATGGGCAACGGAACCGCTTATATATATCCCACAATTCACTTAGCACATTTATTATTAGAAACAAAAAAGAGACGAGGAATAAACATGAATCGCGATGAAGAATTAAGAAAATTGAGAGAGAAACCATACGTTTCAGGGTTATTGCACACATTTGCTGGTTTACGCTAGTTTTAGTAGAAATCATATAGAGAGGTGGGGTGGGTTTTCCGTGCAATAACAACAAGCATGTTGAGCAGGTGTCATTATTACAATTCATTTATAACAAGCTTCATTCGTTACCAGGTTTAACACTTCAAACTGCGGTCTTGTGTTAAACCTCTTAACTCATGAGAACCGTGCTATAAATATAACCTGTTCTATAGATACCAACCAGGCATATGCAAGCAGTGTGCCAAGAGAGAAATTTTGACTATACAGTACAGTTTCTACTTACTCTTTATGTAATTCCAGTTGTTAAGGCTTCTTTTACATGCACACCAACGAGTGTGCATGACTATAAGGCCTAATTACATTTTGTTTGGCGGGGAACCCAGGCACGAAAAGCCTAAGGAAATTTATTGGCCAACACTGGGATCGAAGCACCATAGGCTTACTCTCTGAGCAACAGTGGTTTCACTACTGACCCTGGACAACTCAACATGGACCATAACCTTTACTAATATTAGGCCTACCTTGTACAGAATGTCCTCTGAACTCAAAGACTTCCATTCTGATTCCCATTTACATGTTTTTACACGCACCTCATAATCTCCTGCAATATATAAATAAAGCGAAAAGGTTCTATTATAAATATAATATTTCAAAAATAACATATAAAATACTATTACTTGTTAGAAATTAAAAATTGCCATGAATTAAAATTTAGTAGGCCTATACATGTATAATATAGGCCTACCTGGTGTTATGTTTGGTCCAATCTTATCTTCTGTGAACAAGTCCACATCTCCTCCATTGGCCGCTTCAAAAGAACACTGGGTAACTTTTATAATATTTAGCTTCACTTTTTCACCTAAAGGAAACAAATTCAGTCATTTATTCATCAAAACAATTATACAAATGAATTGAATGTGCCATGCATAGAAAAATTGTAACAGTTACATCTCAAAATTGCTACCTGACAGGAAAGCCATGAGATTTCACAGTTATGGACATGGCCCAATAAAAACAAAGAAGAACAAAGGCAATTAATATCAATGGCAAATCCTTTAGAAATAAAAAATAATCTAATGGACAAAATTAACCCAGAACAGTCAGCCACAGGACATCATTACTTTCACAGTTTAACGAGAGAAAAGGGAAGCATACCCTGCCCCATGCATCACAACTGTCACAACATGCTGCAACATACATGAGGCTATCCAGAATGTGTATGGAGCACCAATAACCCAAATGAAATTTATAATGCCAGTAAGATAAGCATATAACAGGATCGTAAAATAAACAGAAAAAACAACAAGGTCGGGGGTTCGTAGCTATGTAATACAAGATAGTAATATAAATTGTTCTGGAAAGACCATGCATACTTAATTTCGACTAAAAACAATATTAAAACACATAATTAGTAAGATATCCAGACATACCGCCATCATGGTGAGTTATCCTTTCAGATAATTCGGATAGCACTGTGTCACCAAATTCTACCACAACTCTTAAACATACACTATCTGTTTTAATTTCTTTATAAAACTGTTCACTGTCAACAAAACTATCTGAAATTAAGAACAGAAGCAATAAATTATTATTAATATTAATGATAGCCAGAAATACGTATGGAATCACATAATTAAAGGGCTATTTCAAAAACAAATTTCTGAATCTTGCTACTAATCACGATAGTGCTCTTTTTATTTGAACCCAGAAATAAGACCTGAAATATTCAGATTTAACTCTTACATAATACATCTTTAAATATGGCTATCAAATGTAAAAATTACTTACTTTTAAAACTTTGGGGTAATAATTTTGCTGTCGCTCTCAATGTGCTCATCTTTTCGTTATTCTTGGTTCGCAATATGTACAGATATGGTATTCTAGAAAAGATATTGGAAAACATCAAATTTTGTTTTAGTTATATGTGTATATGAACTTGTCGAATACTCTAGAAGTGGTATGCAGTGTTCTATAAAGACTAAGCACAACAGCTATTACTACTTAACATGAAATAAAACAATAATCAGGTATAGGAATTAATGGGCAGACAGTGAACTGGTGGTAATGAAAGCAAAGAAATGGAATTACCATTGCTTTAACACACCATTTAAAGACCATTTAATTTATTCACTATTGCCGTACGCAGTGCTAGAAACAAGAAGCATTCTTTTACATACACGACAGTGCTCATAAGAGGACAATAGTACACTTGCCATGACAACCCTGCATTTGCTACCTCTGATAATTAGTGAGGCTAGGCTGCACACAAAGAAACATTTACTTCATACTTTAAGAATAAGTCTCTGTCCTGAATGGCCGCCATATCTTAAAATTCTTACATTGTTTTGTAATACCGTTGTACTCTGTTTCACATCTGTCTTACACACAAAGACTAAATAAACCTGTTCAATCCCATTCAATGAAAGCAGAATAAATCCTTCTCAAAATTCTTAAAATATACTTAATATTTGCGACTAAAATCGTCAATTTATGACTTAAAATGTTGATCAACGACTTAAAATGAAGGTCAACTAGCTTATTGTCAAGCGGAGCTAACTGTATACAGGCAGTCTTTTAGTATGCCATGAAGGATTACTTACTGACCTATAATTCTAGAGGCACAAAGGTAACTTACTCAAATTCATAGTCTCCTTTGCTGTTCTTGGATACATCTTGTTTAGGTGTAAATTGGTAAAGACCTTCCCGGCATCCTTTACCTAATAAGGTATTAGGATGTAGCTTGTGCTCCCGATCATCAGTAACACAAAATACTGAAATCTTCATTTTTTCTCTCAAATCCAATTCTCGTATGTTCTTTAACTGAAACAAAAGAAAGAAATTACTAATTATGCACGTAGCTTATTTAGAGAAAATTTATTCAATAATGGCATCTGTTAACATTTTGAATTAATCAAAAAATAGAAATGGGGTTTAATGTCCACTTAACACAAACAAGGTTATTTTGGGACTAACATATGGTTCAATATTATTTCAAAAATTCGCATCCACGTAGGGGTTTTTAGCAGAGGAAGTAAACCGGGGATCTGGAGAAAACCCATGAGGTTGGATAGACGGCCCTACTCCTTGTCACATACAACTGGGGAATCAAAACCACAGCAGATGACTGACCTTATGATACAAAGTGCACGCACTAACCATCCAGCCATTCAATCCCACTCAAAAAACGTGCATGACTTGAAGTATCTTGTATCAAATATACTGTTTTTACAAACAAATATATGTATATTTTACATAGGTATCTACATTCCTTATAATAAATTGATTTGTAAGGCGGTACATTACATCACTCATTATTACTACACTTTGCATATGGTCGAGAACTGAATCATTCCAAAGACATTTTCATTTGGTTCATATGATAAAAAGGCCAATGGAAGAACTAGATTTAAAATGTATTGTAGTTTGGTTATCATACATTAAATAATTTCAGTAAATGTAGGCCCACATTAAAGATACATTATGTAGGAGATTAGATAAAGAGTTAGCAGTTCTCACTATAATAGTTAAAGAGTTAGCAGTTCTCACTATAATAGTTAAAAACTAGATAGTGTAAGGATAATTTGCTGAAAATTTGAGTCAAATTGATCCACTATGAGCCAAGAACGAAGTCCGTAAAATTTTCACCTAGTCTCGGTCATCATAATAAAATCAGATTATGATCTGGATATGTTAATTAATGTCTAACTGATAATTTAGATAACATTTCAGGTCTAAAGAAAGACTTGTAATTGGCAGATTTAGCTCTTATAATGTATGTTTAAATATCTAAAAAGAATGTTAAATTGGTTTGTGGAATACAATGATTAAATGGATTTATCTCCCTTCCATCATAAATATTGTGAGAAGTGGCTATTATTCAATGCCATGCCATGGGTTGCAGCTTTCGCTTTGCTGTATATCTGTAAGTTTATCAAGCAGATTTAATTCACAAGACTCATGGAGATTCATGTTGTAAATAGGCCTATATTCGGTGTAATTCTGAACATGGTTCTATCTAATCTAATAACAAAATAATAATTATAATCATGTTAGTCAGTTTGCAGTTCACTGCTCTCTGGCAGTCTCTGCGGCTTTTTTTATGTGGTGCAGCAAGACAAATTTTTGAAGCCCCAACCCATGCAAGGACATTAAGAACATAAAATACACTACATGTACACAAAGCTATAATATATCCGACATGGGCTGACTGGGACTTCATCACGGATCTGACCGTCTTTCCACATATAAATGTATCCCAATCCAAACTAAACAATATATAATAAATACATATTATTGTCCAGTTGGGTATGGTGTATGAATGTATACGGATAGAAGGTCAGATTCCTGTGGAATTATGTACTGGCTGTGATGAAAATAAATAAAAGAAAAAACTAAAAACAACACAGTGTATAGTCTGCATAAGACATGAACAGTATTCTACTTACTCTAATGGTCATTAATTTACTGGCGTGTTGTTTTTTACCCGTTCTTTTTTCAGTCGGGTATCTGAACTTCTGATACCGACATTCTTGGCCTAGCTCAATAAATATCTTCTTTTCATTTGCCATCTTTGCAATACTTTGCTTCTGAAAAAAAAGGCCTAGATCATACACCAGCACTTATATTTACACTGTTCGCATAGACATCCTGAATAAATCTATGTCCACGATTAGGACCTGTGTGTAAAGTATTTTGTGAAATGTAGGCCTATTCTGAAACTTAAACCAAATTTGTGTTAGGTTTCAGTAGTAAATAGGCATATATTATCATCTTGACCGAGAAAAGAATGCTATTCATTTGATCATAGTCCCAAAAACTCCCTGATATTACTTTAAAGATACATTATGGGAGATAAGATAAAGAGCTGACAGTTCTCACTATAATAGTTAAAAACTAGATAATGTTACGGGAATTTTCTGCAAATTTCAGTCAAGTTGATCCACTCTGACCGTGCTTGTATTTAGCAATTTAATTTTCGACGTAGCCTTGATCATCATTACTAAAGTCAGTATCATAAAAAACATAGTCATGATTATTCATTTCATGATTAAATCATGAATGAAAGATGAGCAGTACATCAGATAATAATCCAGTAAATATCACAGGCTAGCGATGACATCGAGAGTTGATTATGGTCTGGATAAGTTAATTAATGACTAATTAATAATTGAGATAACATTTCAGGCCTAAAAAAGACCTGCAATAGACAAATTTTGCTCTTGCATAATGTATGTTTAATTATAACAAATCCACATGCTCATCGATTGAAATGAGTACCTGATGTGTTATTTGTAGTACAGTCTTTATTAGAAAAAGAAAAGTTAGATGAACATGTTAAAATTATCTTATATATGTAACAATAGATCTATATCCATATTCTTTAAGCAATGGAAGAGAAATCCCCTTTGACCATTGCTGGATTGACTTCTGATAATTGAGTACAGCAACATGACAGCCCTTCGTTTAATCTCGGGTCTTCCCTAAAGCTTTGGACAATAATTTAAGGTATTAAAAACACTGAAAGCATCGTTGGTCTCCAAGAAGTAGTGTGTACATTGTTTGTCACACAATTTTCTGCTGACAAGTGATCGAAATTCAGTTCATTGTGATTATTTCTCAAAATAAGTATAAATACGTAAATAATCCCAAGTTTCTTCCTACAGCAAGAGGTGGCAGTTACCTATGTGTTGCTGGTTTTAAGTATAGACTGAATAAGAGAAAGAATAACGACTTAGTGATATGGCAGTGCTGCAAAAAGAGCAAGGGATGTAGGGCTACAGCATCTACCATTAACGATATAGTTAGCAGAATAGACGTCGACCACCACCACCCACCAACCTATTCCGATATACAAGTAAGTTACTGTGTTATAAAAAGCATCTTTAAAATTACACTTGAATTCTCATTTTTTTTTTAAATTTCTGTCGTAAGCTTCTAATTTTTTATAGATCACAGAAATGATGCAGTGCTTAAAGGTCCAATCTACGACAAATCCAATTACACAACTTTACCAAGAAGAAATAAACGGTAAACAGAATGGTGAATAGACAGACGACAATAGAACCACCATCGCCAACATGCCGACTTTTTACCCCAAGAAGAGCACCCTATAGAGCCAGGAATACGAAATTTCCAAAATTACCTAAACATTGATGTGCCATTGTTGTGCCCGACCTTTTTCAACAGACAGATAGCAGAGAACAGTTTTTATTCATCAATGGTGGTGACGATGAGAAAATATAAGGATTTACCACAAGACAGAATCTTGAATCTTTGTGTGACTCGAATGTACTTTTTGGCGATGGAACATTTTATATATGCCCACAAATTTTTTATCAACTATACATCATCCATGCACTGATCCAAGATTGTCCTGTTCCATTGGTATTTTTCTTTTTACCTGACAAGAGAGATTTGACATACCGGAGAGCTTTTGGTCTCTTGAAGCAAGGGGCAAGTGAAACGGATTCAACCTTCAACCTTCCATTTTTCAGGTAAGAATATTTTTAATCAATGTACACAATACACCGATTAATATCATATTCTACATCGTAATCTACATGTATAACCATAACATAGTAGTATGACCTAAATGTGTTTCTTATTTTTTAGATGGACTTTGAGTTGGCCGCAAAGAATGCTAGTGAGACAGTTTTTCCCGAGGTAGAATGGAAAGGGTGTTATTTTCACTATATGTTATACTTAGAAGAAGAAACATGCAAATTCGTTAGACGGTGTATCGGGATACCATTACTACCCATGACTGATGTAAGTATTCATTATATTTAGTAAATAGTTAATATAAATATATAGTTAATATAGATATATTATAAACATAGACATTTTGTAAATATAGATATATTGTAAATATAGCTGTATTGTTAATATAGATATATTGTAAATATAAATAATTTATATGTATCTTTCTTTTATTTGCAGATTGATGATCCAAATAATGGCCGAGGTGCCAGATAATGAGAAATTTCAACAACTGGCCGACTATAATGTATGGTTACTCAATGGTTAGACGGTCAATTTACTCAAGTACAATGGAACCACAACCAAACCATGCGAAGAACCAACAATTCTTTAGAGGGGTGGCACAGGCGTCTAAGAAAATTAATTGGAAAAGCTCATCCGAATATTTTTGAAGTGATGGTATTTTTGAAAGAAGAGCAAAAGACGATCGAAATTCAGTTGTTGCTGTATTCGAGTTGGCAGCGACAACCACCTAAAAGGAAAAAATACACAGATATCAACAGAAAGATTGAAGATAGATATGAAGAACGAGGATTGAATTTGTTAGAATTTTTGGACTATGTTGGACATTTTATGCGTGCCAAAAGTTATAATTATTTGTAATGTTATGTGTTAAAGGTTGTTATAAATTTTTTTAAAAATAAATGCTCCCAAAATTATCGGCTTAATTAGTTTTATCCCCCAGCTTGGGTCTATTGTTCTTGGCTGCAGTCGACCCCTTAACACCGACCAAAAATTTCCCATAAAACTTGGTGAGTCGGCGTTATGGAAATAAATCGAATACTGTTATGTATACACATCTGGAGCTCTGTTTAACTTCGAAAGATATTGTTACACAGTAAGGTATTTTTTGTTAATTTTGAAACAGAAATTTGCTTTCCTTATGGCGGTGTTTGAGTGGGATTAGGTCTAAACAAATGAGGAGTATGAACTATATCACTATCAGACTGCATTAATCATTGTATTGTTGACGCTATGTTAATGTCAGTGCTTCTATTTTTCAACCAAAGCCAACCCCCTTTATTCTGATCTGATTGTTAAACAGAGCTAAATATTTTCAACTTGGAATTACCCTTTCTAATTATAGAATCATGGCTGCCCCCTGCCTGTTTTGGAATGCCCACCCAAGTCTACTTTCTGTTTTAGCTGTAGTCAAGTAGTCAAATGGTATAATATGATCTCTTTGACAATCAATTATAGGTCCAAATTCCACCCTCCCCCAGCCCCCGGCCCAAAAAATCCCAAAATAATTTGAATACATGTAAAGCTTGTGTGAGGTTGACCATGGAAATATTGCGATAGAACCACAATTTGAAGTATATAATTATTAATGTAGGTCGAACGTCTCGAACCTGCCCTTCAACTTAACTTCCGCCTCTAAATCATGAATATTCACCAAATCCTGGCAGAAAATATCAATTCAAACCCCCTTCTTTGATTCTCACCAAGAGTCAACAAAATTCGTCATGGCACAAGGCAAGAAAACCTATGAAAGAGTAAAACGGGTGGGGGTCTATTAATAACACCCGCTGCAGCCACAGATTGAATTGGAAATACCCTTTCTAATTATAGAAACGTGGGGCAAGATACACAAACAACGTTCGATACTGTAAAGATATCTAATCCTCTTGCGATCATAAACTATACTAAATCATAAACAACTTCACTTTTCTTTATTCATTTTTTTAGTTTTTGAACCAGTGGTTCTTTTGTAATAAATTTGTAAAGTCATTTTCACAAATGTACAATGGATTTAGTGGGGAAACCCGATTTATTTTCGAGAGATAGCAATTGTTCACGAAAATTTTCAGCCTTCATTACCTTCAAAGATAATCTTAATATCTTCGCATTTAATGATACCATTGACTCTTGGAATATAATTGTTTGATGTTTATGTTTTTTACCCGTGCAATCTTTGAATAATTTGAGTATTTGTTAGTAGAACCCCATGCTGGCAGCGAATTCGGTAGCCATTTTCTGATATGTCAAACACAGCAATTCAAACTGTAGCTCCCTGTTCAATCTAAAATAAAAATGGTTATTCACTCACCTTATGACTATAAATAAGGACTTATCTGTCTAATATCGTTTTGCCTTCAAACCGTTATGTGTTCTTAGCGTGTAGCTGTTCAACAGAGACCCACAAGATGGAGTTGGACTCACTACAGCCACATAGTAAGAATAATTTTTACTTTGTGCTGCGGCTGTGCAATTGGACGTAAGGGGATTCCCCTATATTTTGGCTGTATGCCAGAAACGAGCTGGCGTATACACACACACATAACTGCATTGTACCAGAAGTCTCGCGAATATACGATCTATTATTAGCCTGCGTTTAACTGAAATAAATATGACACCGTGGAGTTTAAGTTACTGGTGATAGGAAAAACCATGGAGGTGTATATATATTGACAATATATACACCTTTATGAGAAAAACATTGTTAGATAACAATTTATTTTTATATTCTGGAAAAAGTTAACGAATTAATTACTAGTTAAAGGGACATTATGGGAGATTAAAGAGTTGACAGTTATCTTTTTCAGAAGCCTAGGTCATCATAACTAAAGTCGGTACGATAGAAAAAAACAAGTCTCCATTATCAAAGTTAACGGTTTAATTATTTTTCAATAAATCTATTTCAATCCGCTAAGTATCACAGGCAAGCGATTACACAGAGAGTTAATTAGGGTTTGGATAAGTTAATTAATGTCTAATTAATAATAAAATTTAGATAATATTTAAGACCTAGTGAAAGACCTACACATTGGCAGATTTAGCTCTTGCTTATAATGTATGTATAACGCGTTACGATTCCCCGCCTGTCAAACCTCGCGAATTATGGAAATACATGTATAAATAGAACATTATGTTAGTCTCAAAACATATTTCTTTTATATTTTAGAGAAAATAAATAATGAAGACGCATTTCCTAAGAAACAAGGTATCTGTTTCGTTGAGTTTTGAAAGTATTAGGATAGGGGAACCCCAAGAGGCATGAATTCTCGCTTGAGATATACGCAACTGACAACGAATTCAGGAAACCAAGCTGATTGGGACCATGGCTGATTCGGATCACATTTCAGGCTTATTCGGACCACCACTAGACTGATTCGGGCTACACAATAAAAAATACAACAAAATACTAGAAACTGAGATTTTGATATTGGATTTAGTTTAAAGGGATTTTATCTATAGGCTATAGCCTATCAGGCTATGTGCTTTTATATACGTCAATTTATGTTTTTATATTGCATTTTGTTATGTCACAGTGACTGTATTAACACAAATTTATCTCATTAATCTAATGTAAATTATTATACGTTTAATGCAATTTAAACATGCCATATTTATTTTATAAACTCCATAGCTTGTTTCGGAATCCATTATATATTGTGTGTAATTATATGTTGTAGAAATACTGTTTAAACCAATTTATGTTAATTTCAATAAGTCGAACAAATACTAG
Organism: Patella caerulea; assembly: GCA_036850965.1. Lineage (NCBI taxonomy): Eukaryota > Metazoa > Mollusca > Gastropoda > Patellidae > Patella > Patella caerulea. The sequence goes on along the minus strand of JAZGQO010000007.1, from coordinate 49,528,936 downwards.
CAATACAGTGGCATAACGTAAATTCGAATCAATTTTTTGTGTGTAATTATATGTTATTTATAGAATATACTATTTAAAACTTATACCAATTTATAAGTCATACAAATGTGAAAACTCAGAAAATAAACATAATAGATTTATAGACCCAATTCTAACACAAGTAAACAGGAAGGTAGCATCATGGAAAATGTACTATACTATATTACTACATGAAAATTAGTCAGATTTTACTTTTTACTGACCCACAATAGGGTATTTGTTTGATTGTTTATTGGTTTACTGGGCTTGTCATTAATTAACAATAAATGAAGTGATTAATTAGGTTCTTGTATATTGCTACCCGTGTTAAATTAACTTTGTTTCGTGTGTATTTTGCTAAAGCCCGGTTCATACCGCTACGACTACACACAACCCGACAGGACTCGACGTCAAGGTGAAAAATAGTAGGTAGGGATTCCAAAATAGCCACAAAACAGTGATGGGGAAGAGCAGTATTTTCATATTGCAGCTATATAAGGCCGGATAGGAAATGTCAGTGGACATCGTCCGCTCAAAGACAGTTCCAAAAGGAACAATATATTATTGAAAATTACCTAGGCATAGTGTTAAGACCCGAAAAGATCGGATTGTATAGTTCGCCACGATGTTGAGATTGTTACCTGACCCGGAAGCTGACAATTTTCCGCTTTTACGTAAAAACTCGCAGGAACAGCTAGACCGTTTCATTGGCTAGCCCCTTACATACCCTTGCGTAGTAAAGATAAGTAAAACGAAATTTTGAACAATAAAAACCAAACGTGATATGATCTGTGTTTTAAGCAGATTGTATGTACAGACTATCATTTAAAATTTAAAAGATCAAAATACTAACTAGAATCAATAATCAATTCGGTTCACTTTGACGTATATATAGCATGTCGGATATAAATCTCGAATCCTGTTTTTATACATTTTCATCTGATGCATTCAAAAATATAAACCGAAGTATATTTTGTGATCTACTATATACTTTATATACATCTACTTCGTCAATACGATTTTTATGAATAAAATCAAACTGCGCGAACCGCACTCAAGTCTCACTCACTAACCGGAGCATGAGATGGGATCTTCGCCCCTTACCTAATGGACCTGTCACAAACGTATGAAATAATTATCCATCACTCTGGCATACGCAGAGGCTGAACTTTAAAATCAAGAGTGCGATCTTTTTGGACGTGTATATAACGTACTTTTAACGCGCTGAACGTATATATATACTATTAAAAAAAAGTAGGGGATATTTGATTTTGGGGGCAAAATACTAAAATATGCAAATGACTACGAAAAAAGTCACTATAGAACCTAACAGAAGAAACATTTCCAGTTACATGTGACGCCCAAACGCACCAATAGCTACCGCATGGAATACAGGTGATGCTCGGGATCATCATGGGGGTCCAACCCAAGATTTGCACGACTCTGACTTTGAATGTTACAGTCATTGTGGCATTGAATTCCAGGGTGGAAACATCAGTTTAATTGTTTTAGTGACCAGAAAACAAATTTTGATATGCGTCGGCTTACCCAAAATGAAAGGTTGCGTGCCCTTGACATGCTACAGATCGGCACAACACAGGCGGTTGTGGCGCGGACGATGAATGTTTCTCAGTCTGTCATAAGCAGGCTATGGTCCAGATACCGTGATACACAATCTGTACAGGACAGACCACGCTCAGGTCGACCAAGGGCGACAACTCAAGCCCAGGATCGATTTATCCGTACCTTGGCCTTGAGAAATCGTGTCATCACGGCAAATCAGATCAGCGCTCGTCTTCAAACAGACACTGGTATGAGAGTGAGTGGCCAGACGATTCGGAATCGACTGCATAGGGGTCACCTTCGCGCCCGACGTCCTCGCGTGATCCCTTGTTTGAGAGATCATCTCATTCAGGCAAGACGTCGTTGGTGTAGGGATCGTCAACACTGGGATAATCGACGCTGGAGCAATGTGATGTTTTCAGATGAGTCAAGGTTCACTGTTGATTTTTTGGACAGACGTAGGAGGGTGTGGCGTCGTCGAAACGAGCGCTTCCAAGACGTTAACGTCATCAGACATGATCGATTTGGGGGTGGTTCTGTTATGGTGTGGGGAGGCATCACTGTTGCTGGAAGAATGGCTTTACATGTTGTTGCAGGGCGTGTTACAGGCCAGTACTACCGGGACAACATCTTGGCAGTCCATGTTGTGCCGTTCGCACGACGTCATGGCCGCCGTTTCATCTTCCAGGATGACAACGCAAGATGTCACAGGGCCAGGATCGTTACAGGTTACCTCCAACAACAGAACATCACCACATTACCTTGGCCAGCACTGAGTCCCGACCTCTCCTCATCGAGCATGTCTGGGACATGCTTGGACAGAGGTTACGTCAACGTCAACAACGTCCTGTCAATGTCCAAGAACTTGCTGCTGCGTTGCAACAGGAATGGGACAATCTGGACCAAAATGACCTTAGACGTCTCAATAGGAGTATGCCACGTCGGATCAATGCTTGTTTGGCAAACAGAGGAGGATTTACTCGTTACTGACTTTGTTGTGATGCTGTGGTAACTTTGCTGTTTGACCCCGGGTATCATTTTACCCTTATAATGGTCAGTCTGTGCCTTACTTAGTCTAACGATCATTTGGAATAAATCGATGAATGTGAACTTCATTTCATTTTGTCATTTGTTTCTTCGTCAGTTTCATTAGGTGACTTTAATAACACTTAAAAATCAAATATCCCCTACTATACTTTTTTTGAATAGTATATATATAACCATGCTTAGCGTATTAGTGAGGTATTCATTCATAAATTACCCCCATTGCAACGTAAGCATAAATTATACAAACATAATATTATGGCAGCGCGTACCCAGCGAATATTTAGCGTTCTTGACTTATGCGGAACTCCGTTAATCTAACTAATTTCCTAATTTACATAGCGCGTTGAAGCGAACTACGATAGACCACGTTACGTCAGATATAAAGACTCTGCTCTCTAGAACCAATAGGCATTAGTGAAGTGGGCGTCGATCGATCAACATGCCTCCAAAAAATCAAGCAAAGTTACAGGAAGGGGCGAACCTAAACAATTTTATCGCCCCACGCCTACCTTCGTCAACATCCTCACCTGACCACCATTCTGACGATGATAGCCAATATCGCCCTCATGCAGGATCCAATGCGTCCTCAGTAGTATCTGTGGCGGCATCTGAGGTCTTGGCGTCCTCTCTAGTCCTTAACGACAAGCAGGCCCCGACCTCCTCTCTAAAGTGGGCAAAGGAGACTCAATATACTGAGGACGAGAAGTTCATCAAACACGTTCAGTAATTTCGAAGGACTCAAGATGGACGTTGCTTAATTGCCCTGGTGGTATCTAACGTATGTAAAATCATGTTTAACTTACACGTAACGTGCGCTAACGCGCGCATAACTTACCTGTCGCGTACTTCTAACTTACCCCTAACGTGTAAGCAATACGTTGGCATACGCTGAAAATTTTATGTAAGTCTAACATTTTGGTCGCGTTCGGCGTACAGCAACTTATACTATCGTATTAGCGTGCTTGTAACTTGTTAAAACCGTACCCATAACGTATTCAACGTACACCAGCGCATTTGCTAAACTCATACGTCGCCATAATGATGATGCTATACGTCAATGTGTGTCAGTCCCATAACCAGGTTAGATGGATTTCAGACAATCTCATTGCTGGTGTACGAAAAACATTTTAAAGGACAGTCAGTCAAAAAGTAACGGCAACGGGGCAATTTCCCCTCACTGTTGGAGACAGGGACATTTGTACCCATAGCCCTCCCGTTAGGACGCCCATGGCTATCACCATGCCTACTTTATGAAATGATATCTTTTGTAACAAAACGAACTGTTTCGATGTCTGTTCTCATTGGTCTTTACAATTTGAGCAATATTGATATTGCATTTAAAAAATCTAATTTTTTTCAATTAAGTCTAGCGAAACAATGACACTCTTACAGACCGGGTTTCACGGTAATTTATTGATTTTCCGTTGACAGGATGTCCCGTGTGATTGCATCCTGACAACCGGTAAGCCTGCCTACATACAATATATATATTAACGTTCGTGTCGACATTACCTGGCAAATAATCCACCGAGAAGAGATATAAACGTTCAATAAACTGAAAGTTAATCTCATTGAAAATATTTTTAAAATCTCAGTTAAATCCAAAATGTTTCGAATATTGTTTGTAAATACCTTGATGTTGATGTTAATGTGCATAGGTAAGTTCTGTTCTTAAAATCATAATATTCAATATTGTAACAAGTCAATTTTTTCAAACTGGCATAAATTATCCGTGTGTTTTTATACATTGCCATAAAATGACTTTTTGTTATAATTTCTACTTGATTTTATTCATTACCATCTGACTGCGATCTCTAGTCTTAGTAACTCGTGGAATTGATGTCCCGTTTTGGGATCTTGGTTCCCAGAAGAGCAACTCTAAGCAAAGTGTTTCAGTCCTGCCATTTATATAGGCGCTGTTGATGTGGGTGTTTTGTAAAGTTCAGTCAGACGTATTCACGATTTATTGTGCAAAATTTAAACGGAATCGCAATTAACTTCAATTTTCAAGGTTAACTGAACCCTTGAAAGATGGAAAGTGAAGAAGATTAGATTACCTCGCATTGCACGTAATATAACCGTAACCTAAGGACTATAGTCCCTAGATCTCTTTGGTTTGGGCCTAAAATAAAAAAAAATGCCAATTTCTAATAACTTTTGTATCTTGTTTGTTCCTGCGGTGTGTCAATTGGCCTCCGTTGCACATCTTACGTCAAAGAGCAGTGCTAAGGTATAACCGATGTAACCAAAAAATGAAACTTAGTGTAAACCGATTTCCTTTCAATATGTTGAAACAAGAAATTAATCGTTTTGAGTGCGCCATCACTATTCGAAATGACACATCAGATGCACCTGATTCGACCTTTTTTGTCCAAAGTTTACAACAAGGCGGAGAACATGGGTTTATCGTCAACACAACAAAATGCGTGTTCCTTAACAGTGGAAGTAAATCGGAGAAACCCACGAACTTACACAGGCGATTATAATCTTTTCACGTACGTCCCATCATGACATTTAACTGAACACAAATCGGATTCGATCTAGCAATGTGTGGCATTTTGATGTTTAATGTTGACATGTATTTTACCGTTTGTGATTTATTCAAGTTTGAGTGCCATCACAAGTAACGAGCAATCCGTCTAATGTTTTCCATATTTTGTTAAATAGCACTGCCTTTTTAAATCGCAGCTTATTCCTTTGTTATTTACTGATGCTTGTTTCCATGCTGTAAGCCTATGACGGAACAAGAGATATTACAAAAGATCTGACTGTAATAGAGTTCGACGTGATGTTCCTGAGTATTTGCTTGGTAACGACGGTTCTGGTAATGAATAATAGTCCCCCTAAAGGAAAAATAGTTTATAATGATTAGATATCGATTTTGAATTGAGATTTAATGCCGCAGCAAATAGGCTCCAAGAATTACGCAAACTCCACAAATGTTTGTCTTTTATCTACAGGGGGGTTGGGATGACCTAGAGGTCTAGAGTGCCGCACTTCGACCTCTAGCCGGCCGGTCACCTCTGGCTTGCGGCTGTGGTTTAGAGCCCTGGTGTGAGCGTATGTTGCATGGAGATAGGGGCGCCTTCTCATCCTCGTGGGTTTCCCCCCGGCACACCGGTTTCCTACCACTGCTAAAGATCCCTACGCGCAAGCGAATTATTGAAATAAAATGAAAGATATGTTAGTCCCAAAATGACCTAGTTTGTGTCGCAAGCCAGAGGTGACCGGCCAGCTAGAGACCGAAGCCCGGCATTCTAGACCACTAGGCCATCCCAACCCCCCAATTCGAAACGTATCAGAACGTATTTGCACGTAGCAGATCATGGACTCATTAGTGACAGTCCTGACGTAATGCATCGCTTTGTGATGCAAAAAACTTGATGAATAAAACTTGCAAAATGATTCTATCTGTTACCTAGCTACGAGAATGTACATAGGTGTAGGAGCTCAAAGTAATTCAGGGGGGGCATAAGAGAAAATTGCCCGAAATCAATATAAGATAATTAATATAGTATATATATCGAAATCAATATGATCAATATATAGTATATTGATAATATAAATCAATATAATTCTAACAAATTAAACAATATTTTGATATTCAGAGATAATCGTCTCACCAGATTGACCGTACAAATCAGGACTCAGGAACAAAACTAAAACAATTTAAAAATATGAGAGGCACTTCCATACGGCGTCCAGCAGAATGTTCACAATTTCGTACAGTTTATCAAGTAGTCTAATAGCCTTTTTTAGAAAAGGTGAGAGGCACGACATGCAATGACGTCCAGCAAAAATGACGTCCGAAAACGGGCGAATCCACCCTGGCAACTGGCTGTTTCCTAGCAGTTTTCAATTTGGCTCGTTTCCTCTGCCGTTTTCCGGCCCGATGCCCGTTTTTTCGGGCATACCTATCATAAGAGAGCTTCGGGCATATTTTCGGGCATGCAGTGGACAAGAAAAAGACGAGAAAATACTTTTCGAGCAGTATGGATCTCATAGAAATAAGTTATTGTCTGAGTCTTGGTAAATAATAAACGGATTTCTACGATTATGAACAAACTACTCTACTTTGGTTATTATAAACTTACCTGTGTGGTTGAAATGAGCTCCCATTATACAACTAATTATACCAACGAATAAAAAAGTTCTTTCTTGTAAAATTGAACTTCTCACAAACTTTGACGTCGGCATAATACTAGATCTTTCCGATCTGTGAAATATTTTCCCTTGGGTTAGGGTTAGGGTTAGTTTTATCTAAAACTATTCTGAAGGGTTTGGGTTAGGGTTAGGGTTCGGGTTAGGTTTATCTAAAACTATTTTGAAGGGTTTGGGTTAGAATTGTGGCTATAACACGGAAAAATATTTCACAGATCGGAAAGATCTAGTATCGTGCTTGACGTCGAGAAATAAAAAAAAATGGAAGCTTATTTCGTCACTTATCGGAATAGATCATTTCGTATAAGGGGGTCAAAGCAAGGCTATTTTACGACAATCCAAATATTGTGTTGGTGCGTTCGATTACTGACTGGCGCCTCGCTTACTCTAGCCACCACGAATGCGTTCGGGTTACCGATGATGTCATTTGAACGGCTTACTCGCAACAGGTCGAAGTAACCTTCCCAATCTAAGGAGCCGGTTACTTTTGGAAGTATCCCAGGCGCGAATCCAGGGGGGGGGGGTCCAGGGGGTCCGCCCCCCCCCCCCTGCTCAGGCTTGAAAATTTTTTTATGCGATTTTATTGGCGATTTAGACCTGTAATTTCCGGAAATACGTCAGAATGAACCAAATTGAATCTAATTTACCAAATTAATCGGTTGAGCGCAATTAGTTAAGCAGTTATCAAACCTAGACCCCCCCCCCTGCAAAAAATCCTGGATCCCCTATGCGATGCCCTACTGACGTGTGATATTTTTGTTTTTAATACATTTTTATGAAGACGATAAACGATGTTTAGACATCCCGAACTGTTCTTATCAAGAATGTTTCGATTTCGATGAACAAAAAATTAATTTAACCAGGAACATTAATGGTATGAACAGTCGGAACGTGAATACAATATGGAAATAATTGAGAAGCGGTGGTCGTTTTTCATACGAAATATGATCAATTAAAATTATGAAATAAAGTGTGTTTATTTTATATGTTAGCCACAAAGTTGATTATAATTGACTAGGCTGTAATGTGTTTTATAAAAATATATATAATATACACGGGTGAAATTATGAGATGAAAAGCAATATTATACATGTATTTACGAGTATTCGTTGAATCGGTAAATAAAATTTAGTAGTCTGACAATCAATTGGTTCAAAATTAATGTCATTGTCTCCAGTTGCTATTTTCTTGCCCAAACTCAAACGCTCGAAAAGGCCGTGTGCTGTTTTGATTAGCCTGGTTGTCACAGATTACCCCCTTCAACATAATTACGATGGTTTAGCCCATAACGTCACCTGTATAATGTTGTGATGGACACAGACGAAAAAACAAGCAAAAACATTGACTTTTCAAGAGAGAACCCCCTTTTTTCCGTTGGTATAATTAGTTGTATAATGGATTTTATTTAACGGGAGCTCATTTCAAACACAAAGGTAAGTTTATAATAACCAAAGTAGAGTAGTTTGTTCAAAATCGTAGAAATCCGTTTATTATTTACCATGGCTCAGACAATAGTTATATTTTTTCTCTAAACGTTAATAGAAAAAAAAGGTCGTCAAATTTTTCATTGCCCGAAAATAGTTTTTTTTTGTTTTTTTTTGGGGGGGGGGGGGGCTATTGTTCTAGAGTGCCAGGCTTTGATCCCTAACTTATGGAAGCCTATTGCGGCTGGTGGTCACCTCTGTCTTGCGGCTGCGGTTTCGACCCTGGTGTGGGCGTATGTGGCATGGAGATAGGGGCGTCTTCCCAACCTCGTGGGTTTCCTCCGGGCACTCCGGTTTACTCCCACTGCTAAAGACCCCTACGCGCAAGGGAATTATTGAAATAAAAATTAAACCATTTGTTAGTTCCGAAATGACCTAGTTTGTGTCGAGTGGACGTTAAACCCCATTTCTCTCCCTCTCTTTGCCGCGGCATTCCAAAAATTGCGCTGATAAGTTAAATTCGTTTAAGAACTGTCTCTGATCGTCCGGTCAGAGACAGTACCTAAAGGAACTACATGTATGATTAGTTATATTATAATCGAGCAAATCACATGTAACGAAACTTGTGCTATTTGTGCTGCATGGGTGTATAGACAGGAAAGGTATTTATTTCTTTCCAATTTCCATGTTTTTGTGTGGATGAACGATGTATCAGCATAGAACCCTAATTTTTCAATATGACGGTCATTCTTGACAGAATATATCTTAAAAGTTGTTAGTTCCCTTTGTGCAGAATGCGAACAAAGGGCACCGCTCCGTTTTGCACCAATGTAGACTGAAAATTCGTTTGTCACATAACCGTTTACACTCATAACAAATGTAATATTTTTATGACTTAACTTTCACGTGCAACTTTATCCATTTAAAACAGGAACGTCTTTTCTTAGCGGAGGTGTGTATTGTCTTTATTTGTAAAGATATAATCAATTGTTCGCGTTTTGCAGAATAGGATTCAATTCTATTTCATCTCGCAGGAAGTGAACTAAAACATGCTATTTGAAAGGAGATATTTATAGAGTGTCTAACGCCTAGTAGTCAAATGTTTTGTTCTTCAAAACATACATTAAATTAATTACTTCCATAGAGGTTATTTGGAAAATAACAAGATATTAATAAAAAGAGGCACGAAATTGCCAATATGGATAAAATTAATGTACAAAGAACGTATGTTTTTAGTATTCTATACTTTATAATCCGGTACTCAAGCGACAGATATTATAGTCAAATCACAGTACATGTACATTTATTTAATCTATATAACAGGAGCGGACCCAGGAATGCTTGCAGGAGGTGGTTTGTTTTACCGTTTTCTTTTTTTTTTAAATTAAACATTTTTGCCGTACCCCCTGTTGAATTTATATGCAGATTTTGCAATGATATGACAATTGTAGGAATCCGAAACCATTTCCCCGAAAATTTTCTTTCTCATCCGAATTTTCAGAATGAATTAATCATTCACAGAGCTTCACTTAATACAGTATTCAACACAAAAACCGCGAGTGATTTCATTTTATAATTATATTCCTATGATGTATCCCGAGCCGCACAACGGGTTTTGGTTTTGATTTGGCGGGGAGGGGGGTCTCATTCTCCGATGTGCCCGAAAAACGGAAAATCATTGCCCCAAAAAATGGACGACTCCAGCGTCTATGCAATTGGATGTCAGATTGGACTAAACGTACAGAACAAGCCTTCTATTGACCATTCTCTGGAAATACATGTAGATAAAGCGATCGGACGATACTTGGAGGTCCTTTAACAGGTTTCATGATAGGAATTATTGTTGTTTAATGCTACGATAGGGGAAACTTAACAAATCCGGTTTAAATGATCGGATAAAATTTAGAGGGTAAATGTTTCAGTTTTTGGTAGGTAATAATTTCATGTGGACCAGTTCATCTGGACCTGTATATGGAATAACGCAGCTCGGTAATGTAATAACTGTCGACAAAAATATCACTTATTTTGCCATTTCAGTCACATTTGTATAAATTGACTAATGTTTGACCCCTTTCTTCTCCTATTGCAGGATTAGTCTACGTGATTGCCACCACCAGATCTATCACCTGTACAGCTAACAAAGCTCTGACAGCCCATGAAGCACAAGTTAAAAACATGATTAGCTGTGGGAGATCTACACTCAACGATTCCTGTCTAGAATTTTCATTCGACACTACCCAAAACCGTTGCCAACCTTGTACAAATGAAAACAGTAACACTGACTTTGTTTATTTTGATTGTTCTTCGTAGAAGAAATGGTGAAACATGAGTTGATACCATTGCTAATGTGAACAACTGACTTGGTGATTACTGTTGCTATTAAAAAAAATTATATTATATCGATGTGAAATGGTTTAAACTACACCTTTGTATACAAGCGAGTACAATTTACACTTAATCTATAGATATTTCTTTTTCCGGAAGAGATTTGATTTTTCGGATCAGTCTTATTCCGAAGCAGTCTTACTTTGATTTTATCAAAATGTGTACCAAGTGAAAATATGCCTTGTCACCGGACAATGATGCTTCTGGCAAATAGGACAGATAAAGAATTTATAGTTGGCATGGGGTTAGTTTGGGGTTGAGTAAGATTCACGGACAAAATTAATAATACAGAGCAACTTATTAAGATTTATATATATATCGTTCGCACAGAGACAGTTCCTCCAGGAACAATGGTGGTACATTTGGTATTTGATTGTCCAATAGACTAATATCCTAATATTATAATTTCTTTGTGCACTCGTAAATCGTAATATTGTAATCCATGAATAGAAACCATGATCGGCTACGAACAGTACTACAATTTTGTCGAGAATGAGTCTCAAGAAACCCAAAGCATTGATTTAACGATGTCTTTGTCTATTGAAGATTTTTGTTCAGCGTTAAATAATACACACACAATGTTATTTAAGGAAGTTAATACTAAATAAAGCAATTCACATTTCTAAATATAAAAGGTTCACCTGTGACATTCCGGTACCTTTCTTTTAAACCACGGCACTTAATAGAAAAATCAATACGAACTATTAAGATCAAATAATAAAGGTATCGAAGAGTTTTTGAGTAAAAACTTTAAAAGCTAAAAATACTATCCTCTACTGATTTTTATTGGCTTATATTAATAGTGCTTCATTAATGTAACACATCACACACTTACTTGAGATATATTGTATCTTTAAAAGTGCCAAATGACCCTTTTATTGTTGACTTTTCGATAGTCCTGTATGATTTGGCTTTGTGTGTGATCCAGCGATCAATTAAACAGGTAGTTTAATTTTGATTATTTAAAGTTAGGGTCCCAGATAAGTATTTATCGGGTGGTTGTTGCCTATAAAAGTATGACAATTTTAATATACATGGAAAGTAGAGATATCCAATCTTACTAGAAAAATACTGGATCCCCCCCCCCCAACACACTCATGGAGCGTATACAGGACAAAAATGTTAGGGGTTCCCTTTATAGTCAGCCCGAGGATTAAGAATACCTGCACGCATGGCGTCGAAGACTGCACGCGAACTTGAGCGCTTTGTGTACATGTTGATAAACTTTATGAAGAGTTAGACGCACAACACTTTCTGGGATACAAAAATCACGGAAAAAGACGCGGACAGTGGATAATCCGAGAATTTAATTAGCATATGATATTTGTAGGAAAAAGTCAAGTCAGCGATTACAGACAACATCGTCTTGTGTATGTAATGAATTCTCCTACCGCCGTTGCTATAGGTACGGGGAGGGGTAATCCCCTGACGCAAACGTGGCCTCTTTGATAGATTTTTATAGTAGGGTATATTTGGCAATTACAGTGTTAGGAGAACGATTTGAAGCAAAATTATGATAAATTAATTAGTTTGAATATGTTTTTAGTTTTAATATATCACCCAGTTTGTAACCGGAAATGTAACTTTAAAAATGTCATATCAGGGGCGGATCCAGGAATTTTTCCAGGAAGGGGTTTGCCAGGTTTCTGTCACGGAAATCTGCCATCATTGTCTCTAAATTACATAGGCATACATACAAATTGAGCTTTTTAAACAGAGAAATCATTTTTATGTTGATGTAGGATCACTTTGTGATGTAATTTCATTGATGCAAGGCATTATTTATTTTATGTAGCCGCCCCCCCCCACCCCTCTGGATCCGGCCCTGAATATTACCTGAATAATTTTTTTTTATTTATATTTTTATCAAGTATGATCTTTACGCCATTTTATTATGTAAATGCAATAACGTCTTGTTCTGTGTCTCAGTATAGTGCACCTTTATGTGACAGATGTGTGATGTACAATTGTGTAATAGTAAACAAGACAGACGTACATGTACACCAGCGTTTTAGATTTAAGACATCAGCACAGTTGGTGCAGACAGGATGTTAAACTACATTTCAGTTCTTTTCATTAGATTGAAGAGCTTTACTATAATGCCCATGGAATCTATGTTCACCCCTGTCTTTTAATGAAACACTCCTTATAGTGGTGCCCCAGAATAAAGATGTGTATCTATATTTTTGAGCCATGGATACCACAAAATAACTGTCAAAAAGATTTCTGTAGCTAAATTATACATTACACCTAGAGGTTGCCATAGAACGGAAGTTACCTATTACTCCAATAATGGGGTTAAAAGAATGTGTTCAAGGTTTCTGATCTATTCTGAAACAAACTTTGCCAGGGATTCTCTGGCCACACAGAATAAAAAATTTAGAGTTGACAGTTGACCACTAACACACAGCATATTGAGGCTAAAACAGATTTTGCATTAGACAGCGATTATAATGAAATAAACAAACACAATAGATTGGACCGTTGTTGTAAGAAGTACTCATACAGTGCAAAAAATGCCTAATTTATATTATTGTAGAATAACTGTCGTTCAGACTAGCCAGTGATTCAATGTCTCTTCATGCTAAACTTAGGGTACCTGTCCACAGCTAGCTCTTCTGAAGTATGACATAGATGTATCACCCTGACATCTCCGATCTTCATCGTTTATTTTTATGAAATATCTTAATTTTCAGCACATTATCCATGTTAAAATATGCTCAAATTGATTATTTAACATTTAATTAAGAAAGCAAAACCATAATATCTACAAGACCCATCATAAAGTTTTAGTTAACTTCCATAGGTGGATTGAATATATTGTCTTCAGAGAATGCTTAATGTTGCAAAATATTAATCGTAGATATCTACCAATTTGGATTCAATCGGATTAATAATAAGACCCTTCAAAAGGTGGCACTGGAATGTTTATATTGTCTGCAGAGAATGCTGATGTTTCACAAATTGTAATTGATTATTTTTTTGGAAGTATTGAATACAATTATTGAACCATTGTTGGAATGATGTTCCTTTTAAAAATTCAACTTTCACAATAATATAATTTACAATGGATTCAAAATCCTGGAAATGATTATCAGTGGCTTTTAAGAATTACTATTGTTTAATAATTTATTATCTTTATTCTACATTTCAACAAATATAATATACAATAAATAAAAATATACAATAAATATCACAGTATTGGACGGTAATATCACTCATTTATACACAGTTATATTTGCAGCATTATTGCGCACTCTGAATGCCAATCCCATCCCATCCTCTGATGATAAAGGGAGAGAAATGGGGTTTAACGTCCACTCGACACTCATTTTGGGACTAACATAGTTTGATTTTATTTCAATAGTTCGCTTACGCGTGGGGGTCTTAAGCAGTGTGAGGAAACCGGAGTGCCCAGAGGAAACCTGATGATAAAGGATAGAGCACACAATATACATGATGACAGAAACGATAGACATCATTTGGCAAAACTGTATAGAAAAGAGTATTTATAGTACACCACTATCGTATATTTAAAGACAGAACTGATATTGAGATATAATAAAAACATTACTTGGGGTACATTGTATTTCTAGATGTTGCTTTAGTTTGTAAATATTTATGCAATTCATGAAATAAAATTTCAAACATATTTGGATTGTGTGGTTTTAATAGTTAGGTTTTCCCAAACCGGACTGAGGAGTCAAATAAAGTTTGAGAAAGATAGTAACAATATTATTCTTATGTGTTTAATTACACATTAACAATGGGGTTTAACATCCACTCGACACAAACTAGGTCATTTCAATTTTATTTTCATAATTCACGTACGCAAAGGGGTCTTAGCATAGGGAAGATACCGCAGGATCCAGAGAAAACACACGAGGTTGGACAGGCGACACTACTCCTTGTCACGTTCATCGAGAGAATCAAAACCACGTCAGTTGGCTCAATTACAGACCTTATGATCCAGCGCGTACATGCTAACTATTCATCCATCCACCCCACTTCCTAAAGTAGACAACGACTTCTGTTGACCTAATCTACATGCAAATTTGGAAACAGAATTCCAGATTAATACAGTACTTTGTGAATTGTTCTAGTGAACAATCAAGCTAGTTATATTCTTATCGGTCTGCCATAAAATAATCAATATCAAGCAAAACCTGTCAAAAACTCCAGCTTTTTATTGATTTTATTGGCATGTATAAGGGCAGATATAAGATTGCTTGTTGGAGTTTGACGTCTGCTTCCATGACAGAAAAATAATTATCTATAAAAAGCTGGTACTAGCTTTATAGGCACTGAAACAAGGGGAAATAACTGTGGCCTACAGGATGGGGATGGAGGTCTCACAAGGGGCATATAGTCGCTTGGATTGGATGAAAAACCGAGGTCATGTGTACACATTGATGTGCACGTAAAAGAACCCTTGACAGTTGGAATTCGATATAAAGAGAAGTGTGTAGCGCCACTGTCCGTACAAAAATTGTCTCGTATAGCACACTGTATGGCTTATACCTGTCTTCATTAGACATAATTTTAACAAGAACCGGATTTAAATTTATGAAATAATATCCATGGAATGTCTGGTGTTAAAACCGTAAAACATTGCCATGATGATCATCTTCATTCAACATAAACAGTTACGCTTAATTATCGAGCACAATTAATATTACATTAGTTCATCAATATCAACTTGATCTGAGGAAACTGTTGGTCGAATAAATTCTGGGTCAATTGTTAACCCAACACCAAGTCTTTCTTCTTTGCTGATTGCATCCAATATTTCATTTACCAAGGCAACACAAGATGAACTCAGTTTAACTGTATTAAATTTATCTAACTTGCCAATCTGAGATCGTATAAAGTCTAATTCACGAGCTAATAACTGTCGATCTCTCATCAAACATGTTTGTTTGGCTAGAATCTGAATCAACTGAAAGACAAAACGTGTAAAAATATGTGAATCAATTCAAAGCTTTTACCAGTGTGAATAGAGCAGCTAAAAAATCTATTTTAGAATAGTTAAAAACAGTTGACCATCGAAAGAAATTAGAGATGCCATACTGAATCAGCTATGAAACACAATACCACAACAGCCATTGCATACATTGCATACATTTTATTAGCATACCATCGTAAACAGAACAAAGTACACGTGCAACTAGGTATGTACATGTGTACAAGTAAATGTACAGTAAATAAAGATATTAAACTTATCATCATCGAAGTAAGGCAGCATAAAATCATTAGATTAAACCGTCTGTTTACACTGAAGATAATTCTGTGATCTGCAGTAAACTGTCGTCAACCAACCGTTAAGATTACCCCCCACCTCCGACTGATGGGATACTCATTCGAATGGAATTCTTTCAATCAAGCAGAAATTAAATAAGAATTTCAGGCAAAAAGACCATGATTGTCACAATTCTGTTTCAAACACAAAACTGTGACAGGACTTAATCTTGTGACACTCAAACTAACAAACAAGCACCATCATATTTATCGATGCTTTCCTACAACTTAGTCAGTACAGAGGTGTCTATTACATTAAATAAGGTATATTTACTGATCAGAGTTGTTTATTATATTTATAGGGTATATATTTACAAGACAGAGATGTTTATTATATTAAATAAGACAAATATCTACTAGACATAAAGAAAGAAATGGGGTTTAACATCCTCTCGACACAAACTAGGTTATTTCAGGACTAACATAGTTTTAATTTTATTTCAAAAATTCGTTAGTGCGTACAGCAGTGGGAGGAAACCGGAGGACCTGGAGTAAACCCACGAGGCTGGACAGGCGACCCTACACCTTGTCATGTACAACCAGGGCTTCGAAACCTCGCCAGTTGACTCAATGACAGGCTTTATGATACAGCACGCACATGCTAACCTTTACTAGACAGAGGTGTTTATAACATTAAATAAGGTATATATTTACCTGTTGCGACTGATGTTGGGCGTGTTCATCCATCATCTTTAAACGTTCAGACATTTTATCATGAACTTGAGCATGCTGATCGGATTGATCATCTAATGTTGATAGTCTAGCTACACTACGTTCTAATCTCAATCTCATTTCTTCGTTTTCACGCGATAATTTACCAACTTCAGATCTAAAATCAAGGAAAAATAATCATTTTGTAAAGTTTTTAAAATACCCCAACAGAAATCAAAGACCAATAAAGGATGATGTATTTATTTGAAAATGTCATATCAAATGTAGGGAACAATATGTAGGGGACACATTATACGATACCTATATTAATGATTATAAAACTATATTTAAAATGATTATGATGTGGTGTCCAAATCAGGTACGTGTGGGTGTATTCCCACAGCAGCTAAATCGTCTGAGCAGAAGACAAGGGTTCTTGCATATTCATTTTGTTGTAGGTGATTGGGGCATTTGCAAGACAATTTCATAGAGATCAGAGTTTAACTTTCATCGTTTCAGCATTTTTGGTTTTACTAATACAATTAATGCATATAAATTCCACACAGTTCAGATGATAACTTTTGTTGTTTGAGCGTTCACAAAGCAAAACAAGTGCCATAACTGTAGAATTAACGGAAATTGATCAAATTCAATAGGCTTCTTTGTTTCACTAATTTAAATGCTGCATATAAATTTCGAACAGAACAGATGATAACTTTTGTCATTGGAGCATTCACAAAGTTCAACAAAGTGAAACAAGGGCCATAACTCCAGAAAAAATTAAGGGAAATTATTGAAATTAAATAGACTTCTTAATCACATTAATGTAAACGACATATACAATTATCATAACAATCAGATGATAAATGTCGGCTGTACAGTGTTCACAAGAAATCGTGGATGATGGATGGACAGGGGTTGTGGCAATATACGACCACATTTCCATATGGGTGTATAAAGTGTTTGATAGGCATTTATTGTGTTAAGAGAAAAGGTGTCATGTGTAATAATATTTTCCCTTATAATAACAGATCGGTGTGAGGAATATAGAAAAGGGTTTGATAAGGCCTAAAGGCTAGAGCCACTTTGGATGGTAGATATATGGTAGATACGTCAAGTCAACACAATCCTATATTTTGACTGAATTCAAAGAGGTTTAGTTGTTTTTTTATCAAAGTTGTTGGCATACATAAAGTGATATTTTGTCATTTGATACAATATATAATGTTAATTTAAAGCTTATCAGGGAAAACAAAATAAAGCCAAGAGGTTCAACCCTTTCAAACAACAATGTTGGCAAAACATAAAGTGATATTTTGAGATTAAAAGATATGTAAGATTTAAATAAAGAACTGGCCGTTCTTACAAAAATAGTTAAAAAATATAGAGAATGCAAATGAATATATTGAAACTTTCATTCAAATTACTTTATTCTGAGTGAAGTTTTCAATGTTTATAGTTTTGACAAAATGTGCGCATTGATTGTTTATCTTCATGACCAAGGTGCTGGGTGTTCGAGGCTTAGCCTTGCTTCTGCATTTTTAAATGAAATCATTAAATGGCTGAACTACTTAAACTGAGAGCTATCGGAGAGCACTGAGAGTTGAATATGATCTTGTCAGGTTAATAAATGTCTAATTAATAACTGACATAACATTTAAGGTCTACAGAAAGATTTAGCTCTTGAATAATGCCTCTTTAAATACAATACATATGCCTGTCAGGCCAAAACAAAATAAATCAAGAGGTTTTTAATCAATGATATTGGCAGTTGTAAAACACATAGCCATATTTGATATTAAGTACGGTTTAATGGTCGAGAGCGAGACATTAAATAAATATATTGATACTGCACAAGGCGGTAGCCAAATGTTGTTTCAATGTATTACGCAATGTCTTTAGCTCGAGACCATTAACAAAATTAAAATACAGACACGAACCCGCATGTGCTTTTCAATGAATTACGTCACGCGGGTTCAATATTTCATCTAATATAGATAATGTACAATTGGTAAGTTGCCCTACATTATTGTAAATGGTACGCCAACATCAAAGGATGACATAACATCTGTATTTTAAATTAATTAATAAGGAAATAAATCGTGACATGAAAATCATGTTGGATGTCACAGAGTGCCGGAGTGACCAGAGTTCGGATGTCACAGAGTCCACTGTACATAATATATAGTCTACATAATTAATGATCTCAAACTCCTTTTCTCAAAAACATTCCAAAATAATCCATACTACTACCGGGTATATAGACTCTTAGATTGTATCAAATTTATGAAAAGGATTGTTTACCTCGCAATGGTTCTTTTGTGAAATTCCAACTAACAATCCAAGAATGATTCAGTGCTTCAATGGCAATTGTAAAAAACTTTCACAACTTAACAAAGACATTATTGACATTGTCTGAGAAATAGAAAAGATTTTTACCATCAATAATTCAACCCAGTTTAATCATTGAAAATAGTTCTACATCATAATCTATGTGGTGGCTTATTAACAATTTACTAATTATTAAATAAAGGAGAAAATAAAAGTCAAGTTTACCGGTGTTTTTTAGTCATTTTATCCAGTTGAGTGGCCTGTTTTCTACACTCATCTCGTAATTTAAGAATCAGTCTATTCTGTTTATTCAGCATGGTATCCATTTCTGCATGAACTTGAGCTGTTAATAAAGTATGCAAGAATATCATGAGGAGTTTACACAGTGAAATAATTTGTAATATTGTATGAAATCAAAAGCTGGAGTAGGCTTCATACTACTTCGAAATGAGAAAGCATAAACTTTTTTTTAAATATTTCATGGCTGGGGATTTGCTGAAGGATAATGTGTACATCAAGGGGGTACAATACCCAAAGTACCAAATTATAATATTTTGATTGCTTGTCATTTTGAATTACTCTTATGAACACGAGCGGCTGCATTCCCCAAGTACAATTTACAATTTTGATTGCTTGCTCATTTTGAAGTTCCAGCCTTAACAATGCCAGCTATGATGGTGTCAATCCTACCTTTATGCACCAACTGGGAATTTTGCCAGAACAGTGGTTTTATAGAATACTCTGATTAACTCATACATGTATATTAAATTCCAACTATCAGTGGGGTTTCTTTTATGTGCATGCCAAAGTGTACAGGCCCTATGTCTTACACAACTGACGAGGGGTAATGATAGCAGATAATCCTGAGGAATGTTCTTAGAGCAAACCCGGTACCTCCAGACTAGCGAGACAGCGTCTTACAAAGAAAGTCACAATGGTTTCTGGTACATGTACAAGGTTGAATATTGAAGATAAAACCAACGTCGTACTTGTTGTAGTACAATAAAATAAGTAGGAAGTTCTCTGACCATGACATTCCCTGGTTTATTTCCAGCCATCGGATACACTGAATGGAAGCCTGCTAATTGTCAGAGACTCAAGAGTCAAAGGGTTAAAAATCTCTCAAATGACATTTAATCTAAACCAATGAATAATTAAACCAGTTTTCTAGTTCATCAGAAGATGATGTGACTTTGGTGAACTGAACGCTTGGGAGTCTCAACATGATATAAAGATACATTTTATATAATTATCTCTAATTTCTCTACCATGAAAGCAGACGTTAAACTCCTTAAGCAAACTTATTACTGCCCTTTGCATACTGATATACCTTGAACTTTTGGCCTAGAATCAATAACATATGTTTGAGTTTACATTTTCTAATCGGTTTTGCTTGATATTGGTGATGTTATGACAGGCAGATAAGGATGTCAATTGTCAATAACTAGATCATTTACACGGATGATTCACAAAAGTAAAAAAATACGCACTATTCTAATAGTAAGTGCAGGAGGTCCACACTAGATGCAAAACAAAAATCTACAAGATTAACCTGCGGACAAGACAGAAAACAGACATTGCAAAAAAATGAACAATTATCATTATGTAACTGTAAGAGGTAAATCTGCATGTTGTAGGTTTTTATTTCGGCATCAAGTGATAAATAAATTATCATTTAGATATTTATTCACATTACAAGCATGTAATCAATCTCTAGACCGCAATTTAATGATTTTATTAAAATTTTCACATTACAAGCATGTAGTCAATCTCTAGACCGCAATTTAATGATTTTATTAGATAGAGATATTTAGATATTTATTCACATGATAACCATGTAATCAATATCTAGACCGCAATTTAATGATTTTATTGAAAGATAGAGAAGTCTCGTTTAACGAAGTAACATTGTTACAATAATAAACAATCTATCATCACTATGCCACATCACATTGCTCAAAATAAAGTAATTTGAATGAAATTTTCAATATATTCATTTTGAATTACATGTACTTATTTTGGAACTATTATACTTATAGCACAACGACCCGCTCTTTATCTAAATCTTCATTCAAATAGTTAAACACATTTTACATCCAATAACAATAAAAACATCATTTAAAAGGAACAAAACTTGAAATGTATCCCCGAAATGATTCTAGAAATAAGAGAGAAATAGGATTTAACGTTGTCTTGACACAAATTATGTCATTTCGAAAGTAAATACAATTCTAACAAGCCAACAGTGAGGCTGATGTCCCCCGCCGAAATCCCAAAATAAATAGATGACATATATTAATTAATCGCACATTTATTTTTTTCAAACGTATCGACCAATCAAACTGAACACGAAGTGTCATCCAAAAATTGCTTATATCTGCCTACCGTAAGAAGAAAATGCTCATCTTCGAACTCCATGAAGGCATTGACCTAATAAGCATACACACCAATTTTGAACATTTTAACTCAATTCGAAGGAGAGTTATTGTGTTCCAAAGTCTCGGCAAATCAAATTGCTTATCGCTCTGCTTACCCTGAGCAGAAAATGCTCATTATCGATCTTAGTCAAGGTATTACTGTAATGAAACTATACACCAAGTTTCATCACTCTCACTTAATTAGAACTAAAGTTATCGTGTCTCAAAGCATCAACCAATCAAATTGCTTATCTCTGCCTACCCTAAGCGGAAAATGCTCATCTTCTAACTCCATCAAGGCATTGACCTAATAAGCATATACACCAAGTTTGAACATTTTAACTAAATTAGAAGGAGAGTTATTGTGTTCCAAAGTCTCGACCAATCAAATTGCGTATCGCTCTGCTTACCCTGAGCAGAAAATGCTCATTATCGAACTTAGTCAAGGTATTACTATAATGAAACTATACACCAAGTTTCATCACTCTCACATAATTAGAACTAAAGGTATCGTGTCCCAAAGTATCAACCAATCAAATTGCTTATCTCTGCTTACCCTAAGCGGAAAATGCTCATCTTCGAACTCCATCAAGGCATTGACCTAATAAGCATATACACCAAGTTTGAACATTTTAACTCAATTAGAAGGAGAGTTATTGTGTTCCAAATTCTCGACCAATCAAATTGCGTATAGCTCTGCTTACCCTGAGCAGAAAATGCTCATTATCGAACTTAGTCAAGGTATTACTATAATGAAACTATACACCAAGTTTCATCAATCTCACTTAATTAGAACTAAAGTTATCGTGTCCCAAAGCATCAACCAATCAAATTGCTTATCTCTGCTTACCCTAAGCAGAAAATGCTCATCTTCGAACTCCATCAAGGCATTGACCTAATAAACACATACACCAAGTTTGAACATTCTAGCTCAATTAGGAAGAGAGTTATTGAGTCCCAAAAAGTGTGACGGACAGACAGACAGACGGACAGACAGACAGACAGACGGACAGACAGACGGACAGACCCATTTTAATAGTCCCCCAACTTTCTTCGAAAGGCGGGGGACAATAACACATATATAAGGGTCTTTATATTAGCTATGGGAAGAAATTAGAGAATCCAGAGAAGACCCACTAGGTTGGACAGGGGACCCTACTCCTTGTCACGCTACTACTTTCAACAATATAAGCTATTTAGTCTAGATTATCCAAACTAATAATTTAATGAATGTCCTTTCATCAAGACTATGATTTGACAATGAGGCCCTTCATTACAAATGAAACTCAATCCACAATGAAGCTGGAAAAAAGAAACAACCTTTTCCTTCAAAATAAAACCAGCAGCCTTTATGAGAATAGATTGTTGTCACTTAAATACAAACTAGATTGTCGTTACTTCAACACAAACTAGATTATCATCACTTGTAAGTAATAGTTATCCAATATAACCACAGGTTAATACTACTTCAAATTCAATTGTTAATGACTTTACATCAAGGGAGATATAGTCTGGAGGTACGTATTAATAATGGCAAAAGAGCAGAAATCTGATGAACTTACCATTTTTATCCTCCATTTCAGCAATAACACATTTTAATTCGCTTTCTCGTTGTTTAGCTTGTTTAGATACAGCCTTCATATCTTCACTTCTACCTTGTTCTACACTGTGTCGTGATAGTTTGGCTAAATGTAACTAGAAATAAAATACATGATACAAATATACATTATTTACATAATAAAAACTTACACGTATCAAACTGCTTGAAGTTAACCTTTAAATAATCATCAATTAATGGTAGTTGGTAAGAAGGTTCCAATGAACGATACTCATTCTGAACTAAATACAGTAGAACTTGTATTAAGCAAGCACCCAAGGGAAATTTATAAAAAGCTTGCTTAATGGAAATGCTCTTTGACTAGAGGTATCCAATATTGCCCCAACCCTACCACAAAAAAATAAAGATATAGATTGCATATACTTTATTATTCATGTTGTATAACAATAACAACAACAATACATGTACAATGTACTTTTTATCTAGTAGTTGTCAATTCAAAGTAGTCGACTATACATGTTTGTTTAGTAATACTGGATCTCTTGTGAGGTGATGAATTATTTTCAAAATCGTCTACAATTTCTGCCTTTCTTTTTAAAATGCCGTGAATTTGAGTATTTCCCACCCCAACTATTGATTAGGTTTAAGCACTTTATGAGGCGTAGTTATATTAGACATATTGATAAACAATAGAATATTGATTAATGGTTAAAGTTATCAGCTTGGGGTGTGAGCAAACTTGTTAATTAGAGAGACATTTAGTTCAAGCCAAACGAGTAAATCGTGTCAAGGTTATTGACAGTTCAGTCTCGTTCGCTCAAGCGAAAAAGTGATTCTCCGAGATCCACTGTGATGTGCTCCCTTAATGGACGAAATTGCATGACCGGAGATTAATATAGATGCCCGTTGCACGCGTTGAACAGGTGCGTGTTTAGTAGAGGTTAAATTACTTTAAAATCGCTTGGGGGGGGGGATTTTTTGGTGGTTGTTGAAGCAAGTGTTCGTTGATTAGGAAGGAGCGCACGCCAGAGCAAGTTCTACTGTAGTTATAATCCACCAGATATCAATCTGATAAAAAAACACAGATCCTATTGCATTCTTTTTTTATAGTTCAAAATTTTGTTTTGTTTTTACTACACTTAGTTCTGGAAGAGTTGTTATACTACCAGCATTCTTGATAATGTGAAGGATTAGCCAATCAAACGGTTTGTTACAGCGAGCTTTTGGGGTGCAATGCACGCAACTTGGGATAAACCACTAGAAACATCAAAGCTGATTGATTAATCAATGACTGATGTCAAAGGGTAAAAAGCTGCTTTACAACCCCTGACATGACCTTCCAGAACAACTAGTCAGATCTTTATGTAGTGTAGGCCATCAAATGTATAAAAAAAGACAAAATGAAATGAAATTTAGATCTGTATTTTAATTCGATTGACCAAATATAGACTTGTAACTGTATACAGTATAAATGAAAATTTAATGCAACTTATATCGACACTTCATAACACGAGTCAGATTTCAAATATAAAGTTACCAATGAGGCTGCCTCAATCCGAAAATAAACAGATAACATTAATAAATTAACTGTACATGACCAATGGAGGAAATGCTCTTTAACAAACTTGATCATGGTACTGATGTACTGAAACAATGAACCAAATTTCATCACTATCATTCAATTAAAATCAAAATTATATTCCAAGCATTGACAAATCAAATTGCTTGTCTCTCTATAGCCTTTCACCACGTTCCAGTTTTAGTATTTCACCTCTATTAGAAGCCAAGTTATTGTGTTCCACAGAGTTATTGTGTTCCGCAGAGTTATTGTGTTCCACAGAGTTATTGTGTTCCAAAAAATATGACAAGACAGATGGATGAAAGACAGCGGACAAAAAGAAATAATCGAATCTCAAAACTGCTTTATATGAATGCATTTCTGATCTGTGAAATATAACTTACTTCTCTTTCTAAAGCTTGAGTATTAGTTGTTAGATGAATACACTCTTCTTTAGCGTTTACTAATTCTCTTTCAGCAGTATTCAAACGTCTGCGTAATTCATCAATTTCTGTCTTCTTTCTACTCTTTTCCTGAAAATATATCACAATAAAATTAATCAAATGATATTTGAAGGAAAAACAATAAATCAAATATATCAAACATTTCTTATATTTGGAATATATTTTGATAATTCCTTTGAAAACTGAGTCAGTAAATTTGTTATGATTTATTCATCAATACATCTAGGCTGCAGAAGAAATAAAATCTATTGTCATAAATTATCAAGCAGATTTTTAAAATTTTTTATCTAGTACCAAAATAGCTTCCGAAGTAAACTGAGTGTGTTAAAATGACTGGGCTGTTGCGATAGACTTTTCTCTCATTAAAATCAAGTAAAATAAATTCTGTTTTGAATTTTTTCAGGAACCCTTTTTCTTAGATAGGTATCATTAAATTTTAGGTTTCAAGTAGATGACCTAGAGAATTTTTAGTGTATAAGGGAAGATACTTACCTCATCATTTTGTTTATGTAATTGATCAAGTTGACATCTCATCTTGGCAGCATCTTGTACAGCTGTTGATCTATGTATAGATGTACTAGTTGTTTCTGTTCTATACATCTCAGACATCTACAACACAATTCATTCCCCATCAATTAATTTACACCAAAATAGATTTCTAATCAATTTCAGTTAGATGTGCATAATTTGGAAAACAATAAACTTAGGGAGGGTGGGGTCATAATAACTAATTATCAATTTCCATCACATCAATCTCTAAGAAAGATATTTGTGACTGACAAACTATATTTTCAATCTATTAGGAAGATACTGTCCCAATCTTAGGCACTGACTTAAAAAATAAGCCAGGTAGCAATAGGTGAGGTTATTTATCAACTTAAATACACTAGCAATGGGTGAAGTTTTAACAACTTAAAAATACCAGGAACAGGTGAGAGATCAACCATCCAGTCAATCAGGCATCCTATATTCTAAAATTTTGTCTCCGAAACTCCAATTTAAATCACTCTCACCAAGAAAATAAAAGTAATCTATTTCTCTGATTATAATATCATAGTTTGGACTGGTTTATTTTCGTATTAAATATCATAAATTTTAATTTTTACAAATTCGCTGATAGCATATACCGCTACTAACTTGAAAAAAAAAAAAACATGTTTAGTAAACGAGGCATTTTTACCAAGCCTCATTATGAATAAAATACCTTGTTCCAAAAAACAGGGCAATTTAAAAAACCTGGTTTTAGAACTGCAGACAACGAGGCATTTTTTTTACCTCGTTTTGGACAGAAATGCCGAACAAGGCATTCTGTGGTTTATAGTGTGATGAAGTTATTCATCAACTTAAATGGCAAAAATAACTTTAGGGTCATGAGTTTAAGTAATTTTATGACTTGCATAGCTTCAATGACTTTGTGTTCCAGATTATGTATTTGTTTTATAATCAATAAATAGTATATTACCATTGTAGCTTCTTTATCACATTTTCTGAGTTCTGCCTTGATTTCATCAAGTTCATTAGATAAAGATGTTTTCTGTCTCTCGGTTCTCTCCATTTCATGTTGTAATACAGTATAATGTTCTGTTACTTCTTTTAACTATGGTAATTAAAATAATGTTTTCATGAGTATTTACACAAAAAATACATAAAGTCTAGTTTCCTGACTAAATCCTGACCAATGTGGTGAAGATATACTTTTACATCAGAATATGGAAAGTTGGAGATCAACCATCCAGTAAATCAGGCATCCTACACTCTTAAATTTTGCCTCTGATTTTCCAATTTAAATCACTCTCACCAAGAAAATGAAAGTAATTAATTTTTAATATGACATAAACCATAATCTTTCGCTGAAATAGTTATTGAAAATCTGAGCATTGGCCTACTAAGATTGAGGTATTTTTAACAAGCATACGGTAAATTCAAGGGCTAATAAAGACGAGCAAACACCATACCGTTAGTTATGAGGGAAATTTTGCCCAGGCAGCGGTGCTATGGCCTAATCTTACATCGAATTCCAACTGCCAAGGGGCCTTTTACATGTAATAATTGACCCCTCATAGCCAACTTGTTGGCCATCTTAAATATCAAAACGTTAAACCACTTTTCATTTTATTCCATTATATTATATAGAATTTGTACCTTTTTATTTAAATCTTCTATGATAGCTTTACTTTCATTTCTAGCAGATTGTCTTTCCATCTCCATCTTACGATGTGTATCTGTTACGTGAGCTTCAAATCTATCTCTCATATTACTCAACTCATCAGCAAACTGTTCTTTCTGTACTAAAGCCTGAAATTCAAATCAAATAAAATATTGACATGGGCTTTTACATATTTCAACAAAATAGTGCTAAATCAGCATGATTAACACCAGAGTCTTATATTAGAGAGAGAGCATCTGGTCAACTGTTACCCAATCTCTAAGTTTAATAGAACAACATTAGAACAACACAAAGGTAAAATAACAAATGATAACAAATGAAAAGATAGTTCTCCATAATACTAGATTTCCACTATCACAATTCATGCAACAATTAAAATCATGATTTTAATCATGGAGTAATGGTGGTGATCCTATAATAGATTGAGGTCAGTCGTAGCAACTATATTGACACATATCTGCACGTAGAAGCTTGTGGACTCAATTTGAACAATCCTATTGTAACACATCGCACGATAGTGGGAACCTGGTATAAGAAATAGGTGAAAGAATTGGTAACTGTGTAGCACTAAAGCAATTTTATTACCCCATCACAATTGGGACTACAGAGATAGTTATATAAATACAAGAGAGTATGGTGCCATGCTAATAAGAAAAACCCTTAGAAAATAATGGAATTCTATTTGAAACTATAAACTGTAAAATGGCCAAGAGTGATTTTAGCCATCCCTATGAATCATGACTGTTCTGGCTTGAGTCAGTTGTATTCCCTTTGATGTTATTTTACTTTATTAGATATGAGATCTGTCAGAAATCTTAAATCATGTACATATTACCTCATATTAATAAAGTTTGATAAATTATGATGATTTACCTCTGTTTGTTCTAATTGAGCTTGTTCCACTAATTCTATTCCTTTCTTCATTTGTTGATAAGCTTCTTCTTCTCTTCTCGTCATATCTGTTAATTTAGTTTTTAAACTCATACAATGTTCCATTAATTCATCTCTCTCTCTAAAAAAACATTTATCAATAGATGTTAATCTTAATTTCTTAAACAATGAGGAGTCATGGTGGTTCATTCATTATGGTGCTGGCTCCCCCATGAGATAATTTCTCATATTTTTCCACCTGTTTTCCTGTTGTCAATGGTGTCTAGTGATGAAATAATAAAAAAAAAAAACATCAGCAGGTTAAAGTTGAAAATCCAAAAAAGAGTAGGCCATTGTGCTGTTGTCCAGGCATAATCTTTCTGAAAGCTTTAGCACAATTTCATTTCTTAACAATACGGTTACTACTATCCAATTGCAAAGCCTCTTTGATAAGTAAAGTAAGAGTGTAGACAAAATTTAGTGCAAATTTAATCTAAGTATCTTTCATTTGAAATAATGATTTGATCAAAATTCATGCCCATTTAATCCTGGAAATAACTAGAAGTAGTAGATACTATACTATGGTATGGGTGGAAAAATTCCAATTAATTTAAATTGGTAACCAATCTTGTAGAGCCAATACTAGCCTAGTTCAACCAACACATGACAAGGGAGTCGGTTATTTGAATATTTGTATGGCGAAATACCATTCAACGACATTATGTCAGCGTCGAGACAACTGAGCATTCTTTCAATTCAGGTGAACCAAGTAATTTAAATGTTGGAACTAATGTTAGATTACTACTTGATCTACCAGTCTCAAAATGACAACTTACTTTGTAATTCTATCAATGGCTTGTTGATGAAAATTTCTCTGTGTGTCTGAGAGAAAGGTATTAACTATCAAACCATTTTCATGTGTTGGTATTGTATCATGCATTCTCATCTGGGATTTCAAATCTTCAACAGTCTGTTCATATTTATGAACTTCATTTCTATAACAAAATAACAGCACAATAACAAATTAATACAAGGTAAAAATAATAAATAACTAACTAACTAACTATCTGACTCATGTCACACAGATCCATCTCTTAACAAGCTTCATTGCTGTTGTACATAAATATAATTAATATTCACAGGTGTCATATCTTATTAACTTTTAAATCACTTATTTTTAAAAACTTCAGTATAATTTATCTGTTTTATCTATTTTATATAGAGGTGCCATATTTTTTTGTAAACCACTTATTTTATGTGACTTTATACTGTTATTGTTAAGAGCATTTCAACACTTTGTCATGTTGGAACCTGTGGTATAGAAAGTTGTCAATATTTGGTTGCCTATCTTGTATTATGTAATCTTTGTTGATAAGTGGTGTGTGTGTGGATGGCTGAATGATTAGCACTCGTGCACTGTATCATAAAGCCTGTCATTGAGCCAACTGGTGTGGTTTCGAATCCCCGGTTGTACGTGGCAACGAGTAGGGTTGCCTGTACAGCATCGTGGCTTTTCTCCAGGTCCTCCGGTTTCCTCTCACTGTTAAAGACCCTACGCGCAAGCAAATTATTGAAATAAAATTAAACCATATGTTAGTCCCAAAATGACCTAGTTTGCATTGAGTGGATGCTAAACCCTATTTCTCTGTCTCCCTTTGTTGATAAGTTTTACTTCATCACCTTCAGTTTTAGAAATCTGTTATGGTTAATTGTGTTAACCTACCTTGCATGTAGTAACTGTGTTTCTAAGCGTTCTGTTTTTGCAGCATGCAAAGAACTCAATCTTTCCTGAAAAAAAGTTAATAAAAATAAATTAAGTTTCAATTATTGATACCTTTTCCCTCAATATTACCATAATAATACATTTTTAAAAATTTACACAAAAAATGACAACTTACCAGTTCAATTTGCCATCTTTTATAGTCGGTACGAGACATTCCTGTATTCATAACATCTTTAACTACGTCATCTAAAGCTCCAGTTAACTTGAAAAACACAAGAACTAACCTTTACAATCAAATAATCAGTTAGAATAAAATGAGGTTTTAAAGCATCAACATAATAATTTGGTCTGTTAGAGTTAAAAAAATAACATAGAGAAGTTACCTTATTAATATCACCACCTTCCCTGATGATTTCGTGTATAACTGTTGTTTTTAATTCTTGATGAAGATTCTTATTTTCTTCTAGTATTTCTGATAATTTTAGTTGTAAAACTGCTAACTCTTCCTGTATTAAAGAAAATAATGACTGTTTTATCCTTTGTCAGTTTCAACAGCAAAATAGTATAAAAATTATTGTCACTTTTGACATCAGTGGTGCTTAGGTTTTGCTTGGTTCTCACATTTTATTTACAAGAAAATCAACTTCTATATATGTTCTCTTCCCTATCCAGAAATCAAAATACATTCTATAAAAACTAAACATGTGTACGGAAATTACTCAATTCTATCAGGGGGTTATCATCTGGGAATGTTTAAATTAAAGGGAAGTAATTCAAACTTAACAACCCTAAAGTCATATTATCTCCCCTTAGACCACAACAGTTCATTCCTGGTGGTATTTCTGGAAGAAATTTGCAGAAGAGTTTTTCTTAACAAATATTAATCAAATTCAGGGGTTGTGACATATTATAAAATTCACAAATACTTCTAAATAAATACAATTAACGTGCCAACGGACAATCTAGACTGACAAAAATTACTTGTGTGGACCTTAATATTTATGCAAGGTGAGTCTGCTATTTAAACCAAACTGCTAAATTCATTTCAATTGGTGTTATATGTATTCGTGAATTGTTTGTATAAATTTACTTTAATATATCTGTTTTCTGTTTCAAGTTGATTGGTATAGCCAACTTGATTCTGTAATATCTGTGCTGCTTCCTCTGCAGTTGGAAGCGGTCCAATTGGTATGGAGTTCTCTTTTTCTGGAACCTAAGCAATCAAACAAGAAGTACATGTATAGATAAATGTAATAATAATAAATAATGCATAGTTACATGAAGCTCAAAAAGCAGAAGATTAACAAGGCTGGAATCTTTGCAATTGCATTTATAGTTTTTCGATCTCGCAAAAGAATATAAGACTCTCTCTTTTTTTAAGATCCTAACAAACAAGGTAAATATTAAACTGAGATAAGCACCATTAATCCATCTTATTTCCGTGCGAGATATCTGATATTCTTAAAAAAATACATTTTGTGATGGATAATTTAATGTAAAAATGGTTAATTGAGACTTTGTTTATTATCCTACGAAGGTTAGTAATGACAATTGAGGCTAGCCCAAAAATTGAATCTCTACTTGGTTCAAATTTAAGCCATTTGACAGAAAATTTCAGCATATTCTGTTTTCTTTATTTGTCTTTTTTACTATCATAATGTCACTCATCCATCTATCAAGATACATCTAAGCCGAAGAGAAATGACAAAGTTACCTCCTTATCTTGTAACATATGACGAAGTTGTTGAGCAGCATCTCGATATTTTGGTGGACGATTTTCCAGGTCATGCCAAGTCAATGTTCTAGGATGAACAGCTTTTATCAAATCATCTTTAGCTCTAATTGGAGAAGCATGTCTTGTTGAACCAGGAGTAGGAGACTTTGCACTTCTAGGAGGAGAAAGGTTTCTTCTATGTGTGGTATGTAGTGATTCTTTCAACTCATTTATGCTGTCATTAGCTCTATCTGGAATACATAAAAGTCTAAAAATATCAAAACATTTTAATTTTAAGACTCTTTGTAGGGTGGAAGAGTGTATTTATTTTACATTTCTACAAATAGTTTTTACAATACCTGAGTATTGGGATGGCAAATTAAACCTGATTTCACGTTTCACCAGATGGGATCATCGGTCTAAAACTGGCAATACATGTATATATATCCCTGGTTCATCACAGAATTTTTTCACAAAAAAGTAAGAGGGTCTCATTTTGAGTAAAATAAAAACAGATCTAAATTCCTTATCATTACTGACCAGTCCCTGTATTATAATAATAATGTCATACATGTTATCACATCACATAATCCATTAACTAACATTGATGAAATAAATAGTGATTTAATTTTAACACAATGTCATATGCCGTCCAATCCAAATGACCTATACAATACATTGTCCCTGCTCGACACTGACAGACGGTTGTTTGAATGGAAAATATGATTATCATGATTATGATAGCTTTTGTGCAGTTTGAATTATCGAGATTCGATAGGGTTACGCTGGATGGCACCAACACACCATTGTATTCTTAAACTCGAAGCACAGTAGGTCAAAAGATGCGGGGGGTTGGGATGGCCTAGTGGTCTAGAGTGCCACGCTTTGACCTCTACCTGGCCGGTCTCCTCTGGCTTGCAGCTGTGGTTTCAAGCCCAGGTGTGAGCGTATGTGGCATGGAGATAGGGGCGCCTTCTCAACCTCGTGGGTTTCCTCCGGGCACTCCGGACTCCGGTTTCCTCCCACTGCTAAAGGCCTAAAGACCCCTATGCGCAAGTGAATTATTGAAATAAAATTAAACCAAATGATAGTCCCGAAATGACCTAGTTTGTGTTGAGTGGACATTAAACCCCATTTCTTTCTCTCTCTCTCTCTGTCTCAAAAGATGCGCTTATTATCTTGTGGCCGATTGATGATTTCACTTTCAGTTGAGTTCGTCAATATTATTGTCATCATCATCATGTTTTGACATGTTTACATTTTTCACTGAAGAAATTTGAAGTAAAACTAATCATTATACCCAACCTCTTATAGAGCGCTGATATTTATGAACTTCATCATCTGCGTCGTATTCCTCAAAACTGTACATGTTTTTAAAATCCTCTAATTAGATATAAATGTCAATTTTTGTAATCACAGACGTTTTTTTTACACCCGGCAAATTTAATACCGGAAGTTTACATCCGTCAACAGACATGCGTAAACGGTTAAATGTGGCACGAGCAGACAGACTAAAGAAAGAAGGCGGGGCATCAAAGTCGATACCGTACACTGGATACTCTACTGTATTTGGACAGGAAAGAGAATTGGCACGTTTTTAGCTGTAAATATAGGTTGCATGAAAGACAATGGATGAGGTTAGTGGGCATTTTGACCTTGTTTTAGTTTGAGAACATATTGAGAGACAAATATTTGGGATTGACAAAATATTAGAAGGAAAAAATAAACCAAATTCAGTCGATTAGAAGCAGCTTGCCAGACAAGACAATGCTGTGTCGATGATATCATTTTATGACTGTCTCTTGTCTTGTGGATTGATAAATAAATATTGAGTGTAGTGTATTGTGTCACACATGCATCTCAGTATGGGGAACCACTTGTTGAAGAAGTCAGTGTATTAACTTTGGACTTGGATAATTGTCAATTTGGTTCATTGACATTTATTAATTTATTTGAGACAACAAAATCATGTCTTGCTTTCTTTAAAATTATAAAAGAAAAATCCCAGAAACAAAGCATACTACCGTATACTATATTATTCATGTGTACTGTATAATAATAAGTTAAGTACATTATTTATAATGTTTAATATTTGTATTAATGTGCAATCACAGACCTTGAGACCCTATAAAAGTCCCATACCCATAAATATACGGCCCAATGAAGAGATAGCCAGCTACGATATGTCATACAATATTGACTCAATCCTAGTAGGTTGCATGACTGACTAACCTAAAAACACTGCAGAGAAATCAATATTTTATAGTAGAAAGGACTGCATACAAAATAACTAAGAGATTATTGTACAATGGTCAATACAGCAAGCAAATTTAAACCTTATGTAGCAGTAAGAGAGAGTAAATAAAAAGAACAACCACAATTATACAAATTATATACTTATATAGGCTAATCTGTTACGTTTTGATTTATACATGTACATATATTGTGGGTTTGCCTACCTCTAAGACGTTAATCATCTCAGATAATCCTCTTTAAGATTAATACTCCCACATCAAGGGAAGGGTCAAAAATCGAACTTGGCAAAACTTATCATGCCTCCATTTTCACCTTTTCCATGTAATTTATGGGTGATTTTGTATTGTTATTAATGTTATATATATATATAGTACAGTACAGGAATGGGTATCCTTAATTGCAGATAATGGTACATGTAAGTGGTTCTGAGTGCTTCCAGTTTCCTCCTGGAGACTTACATGTACCTTGTATGTAATTTCGAAAGGTTATCCAAATTAAAATTGATTCATAACCCAATTTTATTATTTGTTTGTAAATTTTTTAATTTGAAATTTTATAATTGATAAATCAGTTATACATATATGTTTTATATAATAAGGTACATGTGTATTGAGTATAAGGGTACTTATTTGCCAAAGAAACTGTTTTGTTTGTCATTAAGTGTCAAGTGCAAGATTTTTGGTGAAAAATTCTCAAAAGGAAATCTTGATGTTTGATTTTGTTAGATGATAATTTATAGGATACTGAATTAAAAAAAAAAAAAGAAAAAAAAAAAAAAAATTGTCTAACACTATTGTTAATAAGGTAAAGTCTACTTGTAGATGTTTGGATTACAATGGAATGGTTGTAAATTTTAATTTTCACCATAAATTGGCTAATACAAATTCATTTTGCGATTAAGTGAATAATCTGATCATTCTTTTAAAAATAAACTCAAATGCCTCATACATTTACTTCATGTGTCTAAAGCAAGGAAATGATTTTTTATGACATGAAATGAAAAATCATAGTTTGTATTTAATGTAAAGATTGATTTTCAAACATATGGAAATGGACTGATAAGAGTTAGAGAAGATTAAAATATATTTTTATGTAAAACTCTCAAGTCGGCTGACCCAGTCTGATTTAATTCAATGTAAAGTTAGCTTCTAGAGTATGGTCTGTGTCTTATCAAACTTACTAGCTATCATGTCAAGTGAGAGTTTATCTAATGATAGTATTATATAAAATATGAGCGTTAAATTTCTAGCAAACAGTGGGAATCAGACAGAAATAAAGATATAGGTTTATAGTTTATATTAGAGCACTGGGGCATATAAGTGGTTGTCTTTCTTATACCCTCCTTATATCTTTACTGAGCGGAGTGGTTTCTCGCTGATTTTACCACATACAAATACCATACTGTACAGTAAAAAAATTACTTACATGTAGTCTTGGACTCTTTGCTTGAAATTTAGTTTCAAAACTAAGATCTTAAACAATGCACAATGTATCTTTGATTTCATTGTTTAATTCTGTTTGATGAATTTATACTTAATTTTTCATGAATTTTGAAATTTAATGAAGGTAATCAATTGTAGGCAAGTGACCGACGGCACATGTTTATTTATGTATAGACCAATATCCATTATTTTTCTCTTTCATAATTAATTAAACTGCATAATGTGGTTAATAATATGCTTTCTCCATGCCAGCCAGCACCATGCAATATGCCTTCTCAAACGTAAAGTAACAGGCATAACTCTTAACAAAGGTGGGCTGTATTCTCTGGGACGGTCACATCAGACATTGAACAGTCCGGTACATCAAAGTAAATCTGAAAAAAGTTACATTCAAAGCCATTATAAATGTTTGGACTGTAGTACAGTATTACTATTAAAAGTACTGGTACATATTAAAAATGATAATTCATTGGCAGATGTAGACAGGATTGTATAAAATGAAAAAAATTAAAGCATGATTATATTGATGATGTTTTTACAAACATTACGGTATATATTATAGGTGACCATTTGTAAGGAGTGGGATAAGTTCACTCATACGGTTTATACAGGTGTCTAACCCATTCAACCATATACAACAATATATATCTTATATTCAAGCTTGATTGATTGTACATAAGATGCTAATCCTAACAAGTTAGTGTATTGTTGTCACCATTTAACCTAATAATAATATTTTCCCTCTTAATGGATGTTCTTACCCCTATGTATATTATAATGCCTACTTGAAAAGTTTTTTGTTAATGATGTGTATGTCGGTAAAATTACATTGATTAAATGATAATCATATGTAAGAATAAAAAGAAATATATATCCATATTATTTATTATAGATAATTGGAGACAATAAGTACTATAAAATTTGATTTATTTGTGTCACTCAGCTTTATTCTTTTGACAACAAATCAGTCATTAGTTACTGCCCATTTACTTTCAGTGCAAACTGTGTGTAAAAAGGATGAATTGTTTGTTTGTTATTTGTTTGGTTTGGAAAGTTGAAACCAACTAAATGTTTTGCAAAAATGTTCAAATTAATGATTGCAGATGTATAATTTTACTCTAAACATGAAGTCCGGGCTGACACCAGCTACATACATGTACATGTATTCCACAGCCATTATCCAGCTCTGCTTCACTCCCAACAACCATCTTTGATTTTCAAAAATAGATGTTTTGTAGAAGGGTGATGCACATGAATGTTTGGATAAAATTAGAATAACTTGCAGTGACAATTACATAACTGTGACCTTATGAATGGTACATGTACATGTATCTGCCTGTCCAACCTTGTGGGTTTTCTCCAGGTCTTGCAGTTTCCTTCCACCTGCACAAGCAAATTAATGAAATAAATTTGAACCATATGTTAGTTGGAGTCCCGAAATAATGACCTAGCTTGTGTCAAATGGATGTTTAACCCTATATTTCTCTTTCTCTTTATAATTAGTAGTAGTTCCGTCTTCATCACAAACAAAAATTACGATGAAAAAAAATAGTGCAACGAAATACTTAATGTGTATTTCAAACATTCTTCATGTTTCAAATAAAACTGAATACATATTCCGACTTTATTTCTCTTAAGTTTTTGATAAGAGGGGACACCAATGGGTGACAAATTTCATGGTCAGCATGACTAATTATGATAGGAACTAGCAATTAGTGGTCATGGTTGTTTGATTTTACCTGATAAAGTCTAGACCAGTGACCTCTCAGATATGTCATGTTTAGTGTATAATGTAGTACCTGGACTTGTTACCAGAATGATTAAATGTTTCTACATCTTTAACACAACATGTTTGTGATTTATATTAAATCTGATGGCCAGTCTCACAAATATATATTTTTATGGAAACATTAGAATGAGAATGGTAGGTGATTGTTGATATTTTATTCTATCTATATACACTCCTAGCTTTTTATTTCAACCAGTTTTTCCAGTCATTAATTGGCAGACATCTGCAAAATACCTGTCATTCAATTTGTATGCTTGAAAATAGAAATATTCAAACTTGAAATACCAAATGTACAATGCTTACAGTTAATACATGTGCAGTCTCATAAAGTATAAAGGCAGGTATTATAAAGGCAATACATACAAAAAACAGTCTTATAATATATAATTTTCAATGTTGCAACTATATGAGTGCAAGTGTTAAAGTATCAGATCGACAAAGTTTCATATTGTGAGCCCTCTATGATAAAATATAATATGTATGTAAAGTATATGTACAAAAAGCAGAACTGGGATAAAACTCTCAGGTAATGGTCCGGTCGAATACTGATTTTACTCATTGAATCACAAAGTAATGTTCAATTTCAAAGAATTTCTGTTAGAGAAAATTGGCCTGTCGGATTTGCAAAATATCAGCTGTCCAACAAAATGATTAACCTGTCACGAGCGTTGTGCGAATTGTGCAGTGCACCGCTGTGTGACTTCGTTTTATTGACATAGCATTTTAATTTTTCACTGGGATATTAGCGAGTATATGTTGACATATTGACGACTATAAAATGCTCAAAAAAGTCGAAGTAATGTTTCGAGCCTCATCCATATATATGTCGAGGCAATTTTTCAACCTTCATACATAGATATGTCGAAGCGAAGTATAAGACGAACTCCCGTTTGGCATGAAAAAAAGTATCGACTTATACCCCATAAAATACAGTATTTAATTCTGTTTTAATTAATTTTTGCATTGTTTTTGCTGATTGTTCATATCTTTATAGATAACAAGTTTTTGAGATCAATATATTTTCCATATTACAATGTATCACTTTATTTTCTTTTGAATATTTGTTAATTGGATTAATGTTATGAAATATTTACTATAGAAAACAAAACAACTCATCACATTCCAATTCCATTAGGTTTGATTGTCATTGAATAATGAATCTGTTTTTTGTACTAAATTATAAGAAAATAATATAACCTAAAATCAAAACTATGTATAAAATGGACCGACCTGGAAATAACTGTTTTAGTTGTGCGGCTTGTGTCTGACAAAAAGTCAGGCGTAAATGAACTGGTACCTGACATTTTTAAATTTACACTGCACAGAGAACATGTATATAAATTTCAATTAAAACACAGAAAAATACAAATCAGTGCCAGACAAAATGACAGACACCAGAGGTATGGTGCCTGACAATGACATTGTCTGTGACAGGTGCTTTATTTCCAGAATTGGAATTGGGGTTCATCAAGATACTTTACATCTCCATCCTAGCTAATGAAGAAGGGCTGTTTACGTAAAAACCTGAATTATATATAAGTATTGCTCAAAATATTATTGTTAACTGCATTGTGAACACTTTTCATTATCTAGGGATTTGGTTATCTGCTGGATAGACAAAATTAAGGATGCATGTAAGCTTCAAAAGGTTAGAAAAGTCTATAAACTATCCCTTCATCACAATGCCCACAATTTGAAGATTAAAGTATAAGCTTACATGTAATAGGAGGTCCAACAGCAATGAATGTTTGAATGAACCTAGAGTTAAATAGTGTAGTGTAGATAAAACTATACTCAGGTAAAAATATATATGAACAAGGTTTACCTGTATATAGAAACAGTAAAATATAGTAAACATAGTGTGCTTGCTAGTCTACATGTTATACAGTCTATGTACAGAATATTTTTATGACTATAAACCTGCCTAAAGCAGTATAATATGTACTCTTAAACATTGTGGTGATGTTATAACACAGTTGGTATACATGTAATTGTATGGATAACCTAACCAGTACAAAAATATATTGCATGAATAGACAGATTTACGTTTAATAAAAAGATAGGCTGGCACTGCCAGGCAGGATACGCCCACATTTTCGAGAGATTGACAGAGAACAAGCAATACCGAAAGTGATTTTTCCTACATCTTTAAGTCCTGTATTTCATACTGTATTGGGAGCAGCCATTTAGTTGGTCAGTTCCAGTCTGATATTAATGAAACTCGAAACCGACAATGATTATGGTGTGACGGTACACAACCTAGAAATGTGACTTTTCATCAAAATCGGATAAGAATTGTGACCTGTAGCGAGTCCACAACCATGATATACCATATTTTTACACTATTCACGTACAAACAGCGACCATTTCGTCTGGCAATTTTGGTACGATTTTCACGAAGTTAGAACTCAACCTTCCTCATCAAAATCGAATTAAAATTGTGACCTATACAGGGTCCACAACCATGATATATCATTTTTTTAACAGTATTTGCGTACAAATGGCGGCCATTTTGTCTGTCAATTTTGGTCCGATTTTCCCGAAATTCAAACTCAACCTTCCTTACAGTGTAACGGTGATATAATCAAACGTGTTTTTAAATTGGATAATAATTGTGACCTCCAGAGGGACCACAAGCTAAAGAAAGGGTGATTTTGCGTATAACCAGGGGCCATAATTCAGGAAGTTACGATCCGATATGCGCAAATATCGAAAAGAACCAAGATCTTTGGGTTATAACCATGAATTTCAAGTTTCATCAAAATCGAATTAAAATTGTGACCTTTACAGGGTCCACAACCTTGATATACCATTTTTTAACAGTATTCGCGTACAAACGGTGGCCATTTTGTATGGCAATTTTGGTCTGATTTTCCCGAAATTCGAACTCAACCTTCCTTACGGTGCCAATATCGAAAGGAACCGAGATCTTTTGGGGATAAACCTATATTTCAAATTTCGTCAAAATCGGATAAGAATTGTGACCTGTAGAGAGTCCACAAACAAATTGTGGACGGACGGACGTCCGGACGGACAGGGGCGACGACATAATACGTCCACATGAAAATGTGGGCGTATAAAAAGGGGTTGGGTGGAGTAACATATGCGCTTTGATCATTGTGTCAAGTGGCATGGCTTCGATCCATGGGATCATGGGTATGCTTGCCTGCCAACCTTATGGGTTTTCTCTAGGTCATCTGGTTTTCTCGCAATGCTAAAGTGTACTGCATGCATTTTAGTAATTGAAATAAAAAAAAAACTATTCCATATTACATGGTTTGTGTTGAGTGGGCTTTAAACCCCAATTTTCCCTTTTAAGAAAAAATTGAGTTAAGTGGCGTGGCTTCGATCCAAAGATCTTTTTCCTGCGTTCTAGTTACAGTCGTTTTCCATAGCTCTATGTCTAGATAGGCATATGCAGCCAACTTGAAACCATGCTTGGAACTCCTGACACCTTTTCACCTGTATCTAATAATACATGTTCCTTAAGCAACGTCTGGAAGTTTTTCAACGTCTAACCGTTGCTTCAATACTTAGCAATTCTCAAACTTTTGCGCCCGCTGTGTAGACACGTGACTCATAAGCATTGTCCAATCTGAGGTTGTGGCACATAACACACTGTAAACAAACAATACAGCTGTTGAAAGTTGTTTTTTTTAAATTAAGAAACTCACGGAAAACCAGTAACCTTGACATTGATTGATCTTTGAACTTTGCAACTCGATTAATATTGTCACATGTAAACATTTTAGCTAGAAGCGCTAGTCTTGGTATTCACGACGACCAATGAATCTGATACATGTAGGTACCCAAGCTGGGCTTGAGACCCAATCGAACTTAGTGGCGAAATATGCAGGGTATTCTGTGAAGGGCTTGATACGATGTACGTAGTTAAGGCGAGATCAAGCCTTCTATTGAAGATGCTAATAAGGTAGATACATGTATCAGAAGAACTTATAATAATTGTTATTGATGGTGTGTGTATCTGATGAATTAGACGTTATATACATAAATATTTGTTAAAATGGATCAGAACCTTTATGTACATGTATGACGAGAAATGATTAAATGTGAACTGTGATTAGCCTCTATGTTAACTGTCAAGTGTCAACATTAATTGTGTAAAAAAATAAGAAAAATGTTTCACCTGCATTTAGTAATTGAACCAGTCAGATTATAATTAATTGAAGTGGTAAAACAAAGAACATACTTTTATATGTATAAGCTTATGTAACAATATTTACACAAATTGTGTAACATAATGCGTTTCAGCCCCAGTTCTAGCAAGACACTCAAGCAACAAAGCTAGAAACATTACCATCAAATCAAACGGCGCATGTAGATTGGAATAACCAGAAATTTGCATTCGATTGAGAATACTGGCTTATTTCGCCGAATATAACTGATTTGAAATTATAATAAAAACGGAAACAAGTGAATGTAAATCAGTTTATATACATTCATATTACAGTATTATATGTATTGCGACCCAATTTCTAGGTCCCAAATGTTAGCGATTTAGCTCCTTTAACATATTTAGATTTTCAACAATGGGAAAATGGAATTATGAAAATGATAGAACATGGTACTAGGGATATATTTTAACTAGTAAAAAATGGAACAATCCGATTGAATAAAAAAACAAAAAACACATTATTTACAATAATGATTATTCATGTAGGCCTAATCCTATTTAATTATATGAAGTTTAGATATTTTCCTCAAAGAATTTGAAACTTCCAACTTTCACAAGGGGTTGACACTGTTGACAACAAGTCTGCAAATTCCACACTGTAAATACAAGTACCAGAATAACCATTTCTATAGTAGTATAAGTACTCATTGTGGTTATAATGTCCAAGTGCTATATAATGGAAGAATGATATTCTGTATACATGTATACATGTAAGTTCCCTAAGACTGTTATGTATGATTATCTATTTCAGTCATTTTCCAGGTCACCTTTGAAAAGGAAACAAAAATCCATCTATAAATAAAACATAATTTTAATAAGTGAAATGTGATGAAAAAGGGGACACAGTGCTTTTTTTAAAGGCGATGTGGTCATGTTAAAAAGTTGACATCACTTTTTTCTCTGTAGCTTAACTTTGAAAAAGCAATGTGTAACGTGACCCTTTTTTTTTCAAAGTGGGAAGTGGCTGAAATAAAACACCATAGATAGATAGGTCTGTCTGGAAATTATTTCCAAATAACTCAACATTTTGGTATAAAATTAAATTTGGAAAAATTGCCACATTTTGGTGTTTTTTTTACTTTTATATTTTCCTCTGAAATCTTGGTCTGCCCCTTTAGGTCAATGTACTTGAGACAAGCAGTCTAGATTTTATCTTTTCTCTATTCTCACCTTGATATTTCACAGGAAAAAGTGTAAATTTATGGTATGTACATGTACATGTATATAATCCATTCATCAGTGTTAAATTGATATCACTGAATGAAGTAATATTACTACTAATATTATAATAGTATTAAGTAATATTAGTATTAAAGCCATATATACTGACATTATCATTATAATTGATAATAGATAAGATCAAAGCTATTTGTATACAGATCACCCCTATACTCTCCTTTACCTATCATAACAATACATAAATCCTTCCTTTTACTTATATTGTATGTTTTACATACCTACAAATGTTTATAATAGATCAGTACTAGTAGTACATGTATGTATGTTTGGATATGTTTTCACATTACAGAGAACATGCCCGACATTTTCCGATGTTTTTTCTGTTTTTGTGCGTGTGGAACTTATCTATGATAATTTTTAGTGAACATGTGATTTCTTAGAAAATGTTCAAGATTCATTTGGAATAGATTAACTGTAGAGTTACTGAACAATTGAATTTGTAAATGCAATGACAAAGTTTG
Organism: Patella caerulea; assembly: GCA_036850965.1. Lineage (NCBI taxonomy): Eukaryota > Metazoa > Mollusca > Gastropoda > Patellidae > Patella > Patella caerulea. Next base: position 49,486,205 of record JAZGQO010000007.1, on the reverse strand, counting down.
ATTTTATTATTCGTATACATGTATGTTAGATATGGGTATATATCTAATAAGGAGTTCAAGATACATGCTGCTGAGTGTCCCTACTCCAAATCCTATTGTTGACTGAGAAGAACCAGAGTGGAATTGTAAGGCTGACAAAGAAAATGTCAGATGGAAATCAAAGAAGAGAAGACTGAAATGCCACATTTTCAAGCAAAATTTGAATTATCATATGGTCAAAGGCCAGCTTAACAGGAGCGGGACCCTGGGCCTGACTAGAATCGCGGGGCCCCCAACGCAACAAAATTATTATTTCTATACCCCTTTGAATGGCACGAATTGCAATGCACGGAAATGACATATAACGGCGTGGAACTGTTATAACAAGTGAAATCGCTCCCAGACGCCTAGATCTATCATTGAGTTAAACTTCACAGAGACGGATTAAGGGATACCCCTAGTCTCCGCCCTAGATCTATTACCGTGAAGCTTTCATCTGGAATTTGAATTTTTTTTGTCTTTTTGTTATAAACTGCGGGGGCCTGGGCCCCTCAGGCCCATGCCTAAGCTGGGCCCTGCATATGGTACCTGAAAATGCACTTGTACATGTATATATAAAAATAAGCATTGAAAAAAATGACCATAAGTATGTCTGAGAATGACCAGGATATTGTGTTGACAGGACATTAAACCCCATTCCATTTTCATTCTTTGTATTTATATTTAATGTACCAAATTCTGTGTGTGTGGCCTCCACCACATTCTCACCCCTAATAGGATAATATAGTAGTTTCAGTGACTGTCATCTCTTTCCCTACACAAGAATGTTGGTACATACAGTAACTCAATAGGAGATCAGTATACATAGTGTTGTCATATTTACAGTACTAGATGACAGCTGTGCTTAATTTCTATCAATTGACCTGTACTAATTAGTCAATTAGTAGTCAATGTAAAGAATTTGCATCAAACAGTGTAATTCATAGTTGTGGATCTATTCCGATGAGATTTTGCATTGGAATAGTTTTTCTGGAGCTGTTTAGTGTTTGTAGATATTGTTTGTTTTCTGTTTGTGTGGTCAAGTTCTGTATATTATATTTTTTGTATATATCGGTATGTATAGAAAACAGTCGCCCTACGTTTTGTATGGAATAACACAGACGCTATTGGTGTGAACTGTACATTTTATGTTTGAGAACTGTATGAAAATATACAATTTTATTTATGTGTATGGCTTCCAGGAGGAGAATTTATCAGTAACAAGTGAGGAGAGATTGTGTACATGTTTCAATTTCTTTATTTTTATAATTGAATTATTATATGAGTTTTTCACAATAATAAGGTAGTATGTGGTGGTACATTACATGTATTTTGTAGTATTAGATTAGTAATTGTCGTAGTATTGAGTAAATCGTCCTACTTTATTACAACTGCCTCTTTAACACCGTAATTAGGTCTTTAAATTCTAGGATGAAATTTCAAAATACTACACATATAGCTGTAATTGTAGTTGAATGATTTTTTTTATTTATAAAAAACATTATATATAACGCTGTTTGGCTTCTATACTTATGCAAACACTTCTAATAAGTAAATATCTCAGACTCTGTCTACAAATTTAAGTTTAGTTGGTAAAGATAAGTCATTGCATCTTACTGGAATTTTAATTCTCGATCAAGTAAATGCAGTTTTTAGTTTAAATTCTGTGCACGCTGAAGCAGATGTGACTAAGCCATTTCATGTTACAGGGTTGGTATAACTTTGTTTGATAGGCAAGTAAGTGTTGATTTCTTGTTAAAAAAGTATTATTTTGTCTCAAGTATTTGTGTGGAAAAGGATGTTCCAGTTAAAATATTCTCTTTTCATCAATGGAACAGAATACAAGATGATTAAATTTAGTCAAGGCAATGAAACTAAAAGTTAAAATGATAAATTTTTATGATTACGTTTTTATTTAGTAATGCAGGTGGTCTAGTAAAGTATTACTCTTTAAATCTTTACTTCATTGAATTTTCAAATATCCTCAGATTTGAATGTGAGAAATAGTGGTAGAAATAATTAAAACTTAGAGCCTACCAATGAAATAATTATGACTATAGATTTTAATACCCATAAAAAGAAATTGAACTGCTATTTAAACAGAAGATGTGATATTTGATTGAATTGATGTCAAGTGAGGCATAGAGAGAAAAACCTGGTTTTTATTGGTCAGCGGTTTAGGATTCTGATTGTTCTTCATCCTTGACTTATACTTTACAAATAGGTTTATTAATATATGGATATAGATATCTATCTTATTTATATATGTACCAGGTACACTGTATGGAAATAATCAAAAACTCTTGTCCTACCTGACTCAACTGTTGTAGGATTTCATGGATCTTGGTTGCTGTAAAATGTCCATACATTGTTTATTTTGTTAAAAACCTACTGGATTATATGTATTGGTAGAAACTTGGCCAGGTGATCCGTTGAAAATTGTTGTTACTAGATGTATATATTAAAGTCTCAAAATGATTCAGAGGTGGGTACTTTCAAGTGACATGCTTGAAGATTTGCAGATAAGTGTTGGCAAATATATCTACAAATGTATTGTTTAGAACGTCACACCCATGTATAGCTTTTAAGTTCGAGTAATCCTCAAACTGTATTGGATGTCTCCAGATGGGAATTCTTGTACCTTTGTGACCTGTATCTTCAGTTTTCCAGTATATCAATCATTATAACAGTTAAACGACAAAATATTTGTATTTATAGTTATCCAATGAAGAAATAGGATGTGATCTCATTAATTATTATGGATTATGGACTAATTGAGTAAGAAATGTAATATATAATTATGGTCTTAGTAGGCTGGCTGATTTGTCCTGTTAATTTCTACTAATTAGTAAAAATAATAGATCTAAATGTGGTATATAATCTGTCTAAATGAACATATATATAAATACGAATAGAATTGTATATCAGCAAATATTGCAAACACTACAGTTCATAATTTATTAGTCTGTGAATATTTGAGTTCCATCATGTGCCGTATATGAAGTATGAATAACTTTGATTTATATTGAAAATGATAATGAGAAGATGTTAAAGATTTTGTAGGATTTTTTTGACAGCTATGTACTGGTAGACAGCAGGGTTCAGCCATTAACCACCTACTATTGTTTTGAAGATAAAATATATGCTTAAATGAAATCTAATTACCCAAAATATTACTACTGGCGTTTAATTACAGTCATTATTCCATTCTTAGAAATTTTTTAACAGTGGTTCGGTACAAAAAGAATTTTGATTTATAGTGAGAGTAAAAGAAAGGAATGCTTTGATGTTGCCGTTGTTTCGGAATTAGAATTTAGGACTGTTTAATGATAAGACTATCATCATGAGAATAATATACAAATTTACTATGGAATATTCTTAGCAGGTACATGTATTGGGTGCTGTGGAATTTCTGGATTTTTGTGTGTGTTTGTTAAACGTGTAATTGAAGTAAAAGATGGTAATCTGTAGGTAGAATAGAGCTGTAAGCTTTCTTGTATTAGTGCTGTAGACATGTACGTGAAGGTGTGTTTTTTTGTGAAGTGTGTATTTCTAGCCGGCTATGATTATCTTTTTACCTGTCTCTGTCAGAACTACATGTATATATCCTAACATTATAATGTGTGTACCGGTACCTGTTATTTTTCTCAGCTGTATTAAATAACTGAATAGTGTTCCGTAAGGTGAAAGCTGATGGCTAACATGGGTATTATAAGGTGATGACATTGTTTTCATAGCTACCAAGAACATACCTGAGGATGGATTTTCGTTTCGCACTTGACATGTTCGTCTAATCTATCAGCTAATTTTGGATTTTAACTGAACCTAGGAATGGTGATTTGTTTAATTTTCGATGGAAGCAAAAAACCAAGGTGCTGATCTTCTTGGAACGACTGTCATTTAAACACTTTTTCGTTTTATAAAGTGTAAAAGAGCATAACAGAAGGGATACTGTTATAGAGCTCTTTACTAGTGAGAGATCACCTATAGTATCAGATTCAGCAAGAATCAAGGATTACAGGTTATATTAAGAGATAGCTTATAATAATGAAACATAATAGGATTACAAATATTATAATTCATAATCTTTTATTCGATAATTAGCCATTTACTTGATTGTACCTGTATCAAGCTGAAAGTGGTGTGAGTGTAGATCTCTGTACCTGTATGTTAGGAATTTGATCTAGAGTTCATGTTAAACTGCCAGGACTTGTTTCTCTTGGATAATGTGAAGCTTAAAAGTTTTAAGAGGTAAAAAATGATTGGATACTTCTGCTGACCTTAATATTTGACCTGTCTTGTCATTTTAGTGCATTTGAAATTTTTCGTTAGTACTAGAGTCAACAGGACTGGGGTTTGTTATTACCATATTACATTTGGTTTGATTTGATTGCCCATTGTTTGATCTCTACAAGATAGAGGTGAGATACAGGTGGATTATTATATTTTGAGTAAATTTTCCGAAACAAATTTTAGGACATTTTTTGGCAACACAGGTCTGTTTGTTATTGATTTTTGAAGTGTATTTTGTACTGGCCTTGAATAAATTCTCGATGGAGGTCGAAGGATTTGTTTTTCGGGGTTGACAGACATTTTTTCTTGTAGTTTGTAATTTCCTACACTACAACATCAAGGAATATGTTTAATCAAGTTTGAGATGAGCGCAACACTTCTGCTTTGCAATCGGAGTAATCAGTGATGAATGCAGCAGTGAAAATTACAACAAACTTTTGAAATGTGATATAAATTATTAATGAGCTCAAAGAAAACAGAAATCTGATGAACATAACATAAACTTTAAAGCATAATTTATAAACATTATGTTGCTTAAAATAAGTGAACAGTTGGATGTTATCAAAATATATATTAGCCAGGATTATGTTTTCATGGCTGTCTGCACTTTCTGAGGACGTTTTTTTCATGAGGTGTTAAAATTATGACGAATATTTTTATTTATTCTTGGATATTTGTACATTTAGAAAGTTATTGCTGCATCAAGTCAATCTATGTTTTAAATAAATACATATGTGTCAAAAATGAACATTTCGAGCAGAAGTGTAGCCTCCATGTTGTATTCTGAATCATGAATAACATGGTTGTTACTTAGTACAAAAATGGAGGGTATACGAAAAAAAGCTGAAAAATTAATTGTGAAGCTGCAAGAAAAATACGGTGTTTCAAATAAACTGAAAATAAGACAAGAAATTAAGGTAAGTTAACAGCTTCACTTTGTGATTTAGTCCATTTAACAAGTATTAATAAACATAAATGAGAATGTTAACTATGGCTCGTGTTTTGGTAATATTTTCTGGTCTTGCGAGACTGACCATGACCTCAAATTTATGCTGCAAATGAAAAATCCTATTCTCAGAACACCATCAACACCACAAAAATCTCTCTACATGTAATTATCCTCTGAGCATGGAGGTAAAAGAAAACCGCTAATAGTTCACAACTGATGGATGTCTGTTCAGAATTTGATTGGACAACAACCCATTTAGTTTGATTTTGGCAATGAAACCAAATATGTTGTAATAGGCATAATTTAAGATGCAGTATGTTAGACTTACATGTAGATAAATTTCTTCTTATTACTTTATTCTGATCAAAGTTATCACTGTTTGAAGTTTTCACAAGATATGGCATAGATTGTTTATTATCTTAACATTATTTGTTATTCAAAACATAGCCTCAATTTTCCATTTTCAAATTAAATAATCAAATAGTGACTATGTTTTGATTCATTGAAATCTCAGCCATCAAATGGCCTAGAGAGTTGATTATAGGCTTCTCATGTGAAAATATGACTAAATAATAGTTTATTTTACATTTAAAGCCGAAAAAAAGAACAGCTTTTACATAATGCGTCTTTAATTAATTTTTGTTTGATTGCTATTTTGTTTATGACTGGGGGCTTGTCCTAGAAATACACAATGACAAAAATTTCACAATTTTCGCATATATTCCTCAGAGAAAGAAGACAACTGTGGATATAAATGTCAAAACAACCATACTGTGGTAAAATCTTATAATCTATTATAAAACTTTTATACTCAATGACACTGTATCCTTTCTTCATACATGATTAAAGGCGGTGACATTTTAATTTATAATATCATGGTCAACAAGAATTTTAAATTGAAAGGATAAGGTTGAATTAAGAAAACATGTGCCATTTTAATTGAATTGGGAGTGATCCGTCAGATAAAAAGTACATAAAATTTGAGGTACTGGTTGAATAAGGATTCAGCATTATACATATTTCTATTTTAATACAGAACTCATTTGATACCAGTTTAGATGGCTATAAATTATGATGTGTTGTCATGAGAATAATAAGTTGCATCAATCTGATTAAAATACAGATCCTATTTCATTTCCTTTTTTTTATAGTTCAAAATTTCGTTTTACTTGTATTCACAACACTAGAATCTGGAAAAGTTGTTATATGGCAGGCGTTCTAGTTGATGTCAGGAGTTAGTGAATGAAACGGCCTGTTACTGAGAGTTCTTGGCATGCTTTACACAGAACTGTGGGTAAACTCCTAGAAACATCAATGGTGACTGATTAATCAATGTCTGATATCATAGGGTCAAAAGCTACTCATATGATCTCTGGTGCGGCCTCCCAGTACAGCAGGTCTTTTTATGTACATGTACATGTATCGTAGGCTGTCGAAAGTATAAAAAAATGAAATAAAATATAGATCTGTATTTTAATAGATTGCAAGTTATGTGTATGTTTTAGAAGAAACTATCGTGTTTAAGATGAAAGCTTTGAGCTATTATTACCAATATTATCTAATTTGAATTAAAATGCAAATAGTAAATGATATTGCACATGTTTGCCTTGAGGCAGTAAGTTTAAACCTGTGTAGGTAGGATAGTTGTGTAAATATAGAGTGTTCACTATGACATTGAAACTGTAAGATATTAATATATAAACACACCACTACATGTTTACTCTACACCTACATGTAGTTAAATTATTTCTAGTTTAATGCATGTTACTGGGTACGTGTGATCTCTGAAAAATAAAACTTTATCTTAACAGCAAAGTAAAGAAATGAAGTATAATATCATGGTCAGTTTGAAGCTAATAATCACATACTGTCCCATGTTTTTCAGGTCACATGAAATTTTATGTTGGGTGAATTTTGTCTGTACAGTGCTATCTTCACCTTTACTTCATCGAATTCCAAATTTTAAGATACCTGTTCTGTATATGCCAATGTGTACACATATGGACCTTGGTTTCCCATCTGAAATGCAAGACAACACTTTCTTGTCAACTTTCTTTTTATGCTTGTGAATGTGCACACATGTTGGCCTCTGAAAATCTTAAAAGTCAAGAAAATATTGAAATAATGATTTTAATGAAGATGTAATCCATAATCTGTCATAGAGTAACAGATGTGCAGACATTTTGATTGATCAGAATAAAGTTTTCAATGTGTGTTTGTTACGGAAATTGTAACACAGAATTGTTCTCTGTATTTAAATGTTACGCAAATTACATTAACATTTCCTTTTTTTGTTACATAATTAAAATGTGTATGCACACGGTAACATGTATTAACATAGTATATACACTAACCGTCTTGGTTTGAAATGTCATTACATTGTATATAGACCAAAGTAAGCTGTGTCCATTACAAATCTACGGATCAAAACTTAGAACAAAAAAATGAAAATGGCCAGTCTTTGATCTATTTTTTAATGAATAACACCAAAATGTTAAGTACATTTTTTATGGCATCATTAACATACTTTTCTGTTTTCTTTAAAAAAAAACTACATTTGTGTTACGGTTGTGTTAAATAAGGCTAATATGTATTTGATATATAAACAGTGAATACATGCAATCATCCATTTACTAATTTCAAAAATTTATGTTGAAAAAATAGTATTGGTGACAAAAAACTAAACTTAAAACACACCCCACAGAGTGAATGATATTTGTGAATGACATTGAAATGTATAATATAGGAGGAAATAGAGTATATATTTTATGTGATGTTAAGTATACTTTACGACCATATGACACGGTCGTACGAGACAGGTGAGATATTGTAACACCTGAATCATTTTATACTATCTATATTTTATATAGTTCATGTTTACAAGATACTATACATGTATTCTATATACAACAACTATCCCAGTCTCGGTCTATATTAATCATCTCAAAAATACATTTATTCTTTTATCCTGCTTTTTCATTCATCATCTTCTCCTGCTTCCCACTCCCATATCACACATGTATATCATATACCTTGTACATGATATACCTAGTCGTAATTAAATAAAATATTCCAGATCTTGTATTTGGGATCCAAAAACAAATTTGATGGTTTTATAAAGACTGTATTCAAAATATAGGTTGGTACATTTCTCCATAAACAGAAAAAGAATGTAAGTACGTGTAGATGAGAAACGTTACAGGTCCTGGTACACTTTTTTTTAAAAGTTACTTTCACGACGTCACTGGTAGAACCAGAACTAACAATTGTCTATTTGAAAGGACAAAAACACAACATAGTTAATTTGTCAGTTTTATTTTTAAGCTTGGTTGGAGACACAATGTTGAAAGATCTGGTGAATTGATGACGTCATATGCATTCTTTAGATTGGAATAGCACTTGAACATGGGTATCTAGAATTGTTCTAAAAGCTGATTAGAGTAACAGTCAAAACTAGACAGGTCCTCTATGCAAATTTCTCTCTGTGCCATAAATGAGAAGAACCTTTCAATAAGGGAAATATATAGAACAAATATATCTTGAGTGTTTATGTAAAAATTCATCTGCAGATGATGCTGAATATTAAGAAATTTTCAATTCATCTCTGTAAATATTGAGCGAATATCAACAATAAGCTGTAACTGATCTATATTCCTTTTATAAGTTAAACATATACGATTAGTAATATTTTAGTTAGCATTGGATTTTAGAAGACAACCATCAGTTTTAACAGCTGTGGAAAAAGTGCATAATTATAAAAATTAAATCAGCTAGTGAATTTAAAATTTGACATCGGTGCAAAGTATTTTCCATGCATGCTTATTCCCTATTTGACACCTTATCTGAGTTTATGGGTGAGGTCAAACTGTGATATACATATATAAATTGTAGATTGAAGTATCTTCTTGTCTATCTATAAATAACCATGGGGTATACCTTTAGAATTCACTAAAACATTGACCACAACGTGATTAAATCAAAATATAAAAATGAAACTAATGGTATCATGTAACAACTGTGTTAAACTATGTGAAAATCGGTATGTATGTGATTTAATTCTTACAGAGCCACAGTGGCTCAGTGAGTAAGATGTTGTCTCATTAACCCTGTTCAGTCACCTTATTGGCCGAGAAAGTTCATCTGAAAGAACAGTTGTGTATAGTCATTCAGATCGGACGATAAACAGATCTTGTCTACACATTGGCATCCTAGTAGAAGAATCCTCGGCAGTTGGAATTTGATATAACACTAACAGTAGGCCATAACGTCACGTTATAGTGTATACCGAATTGCCCGTCGTCACTAAGCGGTGGACACACTAGCCAGATCAAAGAGCGTTGAAATTCACCTATTGTGTCCACTGTTATTCACCCAATTGTCAAATTCATTAGCCAGTTACCACTCATATTGAGAAGTTACGTGATAGGTTCATGACATTGTTGCCATGCTTATTCATTTGATGTGAATCGACCGCTGAAGCGGGTGAAGCATTCGCCTAGTGTGCCCAAATCATTTGGCCGAATGAATTTGGCTGCAATTCGGCGCTCACTGATTCGACCCAATGAATCGTTTAATGTGTCCATCGATTTAGCCCATTCGGAGTAGAACAGTAAGAACATTAATAAACCCGACTTTATTCCTTTAAAAACTGTTGCTGTTTCAGACTGTTTACATTAGAAAATTTCTTACAGACATTGTTAACATTCCACATGTATTGAACTCTTGTAAGTCTATTTACAATATGTACATACAAAATAAAAACCCAATGTTTGAACAGTGGCAAATTCGACTTAGTGTGATTTATGCCCTAATAAAAGGAGTACTGACCTGTTCATGGAATTTATATTTCAAAGTTGACATACCATTAACCTTTTAATGTTCTCACATGATGTAACCTTGTTTAAATTTACATCCATTGATTAAATTTGGTGCTAATTAATTAAAGTAAAATGGAGTTTAACTTCCTATCTGTTCTGCACCAACCAGGCTATATGAACGCAGGTCAGGCATACAGTATGTGTACTGTAGGCAAAGGGTACTTTTACGTACACAGACGCTCGGTTTTACATCATATCCAAATGATAAGACATTGTTCATTGCCAGGCCATCCACCTTGGAAAGGGGAAGCAAGTGAAATCCTGAAGTACTTTCCTGGCACAAACTAGGATTGAACCCCAGACCACCTGGCTAGTGAGTCTGCACCTACACACTGAGCAACCATGGCTCCTTTGTGATTGGGCAGTAGATATATTATAATGTGCCTTAATAAATAATTATTAACTAAAACATGGTATTTCTCATACTGTATTTTATTACACTGAGCTTGTTGTTCTAGTAACTTTTAATAGTGACACATGTTGGGCACAAGGCAGGGTATGCAAACTGTTTCTTATGTCACTTTAATTTGAAGGGCTACAATATTTTGTTGTACTCTCGCATACTACAAAATGATCCAACCAAGTTGCCATAACTATATATACAATACTAATTTACTTTGAATGAGATACATGTATGGTGCTGTCTAAATAAAGGATTTTTGATCCCTTGCAATATAGAATATTGTGAAACTTAAAACTATTAAGAACAATATAGATCCATGAATGGTTTCATTATGTCGTATTTGAAATTTGTGCAGGATTGAATCCAAGCCGTCAGATTTATATATGGTGGATACTTAAATAGATTCTGTTTTCTTAATTAATTGTTGAATAATCAATTTGAGTACTTAGTATGGATTCAAAGAGTTGAAAATTATATATTGTTTGAAAAATGCAAATAACAATCAGTGATTTTCCACTTCTGTTTTTCTCTTTGTATATATTAAGATTACATTCAAAGTAAGATAAATTCTTGTGTTGCATGTTATTATCTCTCCTCCTAGTTTCAGATCATGTCACAAGGTAAATAGTCACCCTAGTAGTGTCCCTATTTAAAACCGTGCAATGATCTGTTTCAATGTTTCACCGGTCATTGTTTTTTGAAAGTGCTTGTTCAAGCTTGAGTATTTTTTTTGCCAACACCTTATATTTTAATAGCGCTCGCCATAATTTCCATATTTTTCATATTGTTGACAAATGATTAAAAGTCACTGTGCAGTTTTGTATGCTAGCATGAATCCCTGATGTATAGACTTTAAATCTTAAAAATGGGACATGAATTTGATATCTTATTTTATGAAATCTCAGATTTTAAAGTGTGGTTTATCCTTTGTTAGCGGTGTAGGACCCAAAAAACTGAGGTCTGTGTACAAAATAACCTGTTCATACCTATGAAGAGTGGGCGGGAATGCTGCTATATCCCAGCAAAATTTACCTCATTCATATTATAGCACACTGAATGCAGAAAAGTATGACCTTAACTACATTTGATTTCAATTCAAATTGCACAACAGTGCATTTCAAAATACTGCACTATGCTTTTAGACTTATATACTTTTGTTGTTGACAATCGTAAACTTAACAGAAGTGAGTTACGTCAAATTTCAAGGGAGTGTACTTATTATAAATCATATAAACATGTAGTCACAATAAACATACATTTTACATTTATATATCATAAACACACTTACAGTGGTGAAGCAATCAAATACTTAAAATCTTTCACTAATCGTTTGATAAGTACAAGCTTATATATATATATTAAGTAGATCAAGAGTTATGGGTAAACATGATTTAAACTTTATATTGCTTTTAAACCTAAGTGCTTTACATATATTATGATATCGAATGAGTTAGTTTGCTCTAACATATTCTTTAAATGAACACTGCACAAGCGTTAGTAATAATTCATGTATGAGAAAGACACGATTGATGGCTTATTTAGCTTAATGATGCAAGTGTTTAGCCCACACCTGAGAATAATCGCGTACAATGTGTGTATTATTTGGATAGCAACATGTGTGTTCCACCTAATGTGATATTAATTTGCCAGTGGATATTCCAGATTCCATAGAAATTGAAGATTAGTGTGATTTTTTTGTGGGATGTTTTGTATTAATCTATATTTAGATAAACAACTACCTGTTTATATTACTGTTGGAATATAGTAGTAATACACGTTAATTCAGTGAGAATATGGTAAGTTAATGTCTTCTTGTAGACCTTTATCAATATCCTAAAGTACTCTCTTAGGGTGACATGGATAAATTTTGCGAGTCTGGGTAGTCAAAGTGGTCTGCAGGCCGTCCACAGAAAAAAATGGGATCAGTGATTAAAATTCATTAAGATATTATTGATTTATTTATTTATTGGCAATGCAATTCAGAAAAGTGAGTTGATGTACTCCATTTTAAGTTAGGATTCATCAAAGATTTATGTAGCAGTGGTGTGGCATGCATGTTTAGTCTGAATGCTGCTACATGTATAATCTGATTAAACAGAATAAATACAGATATGAGGGTCTTCAAGGCAGTTCAGGGGTCTCTGACAGCATGGTAATATAAACCAGATTATGCACAGTTCCGGTAATGCACCTATTGACTGTTAGGACCAGGATGATCTGAATCCTTGGTAAAATCTGAAATAATAAACCCTAGTTCTTCAGATTCTATACCAGGAAAAGAGTAGGGTTAGTAGACTATACAGTATTACATGTAGTGGTCCTTCTGTCAGGTTTACAAATGTGGATTGTACAGTTTAAAATAACCTCACCCAAATTAGCATACACAGATAAAGAATGACTTGGTTAAATGTAATACCAACAGGATACAACCTTGATTTATTTAAACAACATGAAATAGGATTTATTATGAAAGGATTGTTACTTTTTCATAGTAATCAGAATATACTATTATGCAAAGGTCAAGACACAATTGCAGAGGCAGCCAAAAAATCAATGTGTTTTACAGTGTGTATACAGCTGAATTCTATCGCTTGTACTGTTCGATTCTATCTACATCTATATACAACTGATAGAAATACACATTCTATGCTTCATGTATTTTTTATAGATCATCTGATATATAGGGGAAAACTATATTGATCGAGTTGTTTCTTCAAACACGATGACATCATCTTTGGTTAAATATATTGGATGACAGGATACAGAAACATCACAAACAAACTCATTACCATACGTGCATAACAACACCCTAATGCATGTGTTAATTGCTTAAAACTTATACAAATAAAAATATCTCTGTGAAATATATCAGGAAATAAAATTCCAACATTTAGTTGATACCATAGTAATGATTTTATACATTAGTACTCAGTGTAAAATATTTATTTACAAGGTAATTAATATTTTCATTAGTCCATACCAGGAATCACCATGGTTTAAAACAATGGCTACATTCATTATTTTTTATAAGATTTGGAGTTTGATTTAGATATGTTATTGGTGTACTCTCTAGAATATATACAATGTAAACAGGAGCGTTTTATGGCGGAGGCTATACTATTTTGAGGGCCCTCTTTCGTGGGTGTGTGTATGGGTGGGGGTGTGTGTCTTTATTGATGATTTTCATACCAATACAATAACTGCATTCTCATTCAGTAGTGGATTCAACAGTAATAGTGTATAGAAAACGATAGACTCAGACTCGGGGGTCCTTTCTCTTTACCGTGGGGCCGTTTTGTCAGACGTGCCCTTTTGTCTGCTTTAAGGGCCCTCAGTAGTGGATTCGTCAGTAACAGTGTACAGAAAACGATTGACTCAGACTCAGGGGGCCCTTTCCCTTGGCCAGAGGAGCCCTTTTGTCAGATGTGGCCCCTTTTGTCAGCCTTAAGGACCCTTCCTAACTAGGGTACATTTTCATTTTTATACGCCCACATTGAAATGTGGTCGTATATTGTCGTCGCCCCCGTCCGTCCGTCCGTCCGTCCGTCCGTCCGTCGGTCCGTCGGTCCGTCCGTCGGTCCGGCGTCCACAATTGCTTGTGGACGCTCTACAGGCTAAAGTTAATATCCGATTGACTTTAAATTTATACACAGTGTTTAAGGTCATGAGACGAAGAAGCCTATTGTTTTTCAGCGATTTCCGATAATTAGTGCCAGAGTTATGGCCCTTGATCACTTCAAAAAATCTTGTGGACGCTCTAGAGGCCAAAGTTAATATCCGATTGACTTCAAATTTATACACAGTGTTTAAGGTCATAAGACGAAGAAGCCTATTGATTTTCAGCGATTTCCGATAATTAGTGCCAGAGTTATGGCCCTTGATCGACTCAAAAAATCTTGTGGACGCTCTAAAGGTCAAAGTTAATATCCGATTGACTTTAAATTTATACACGGTGTTTAAGGTCATGAGACGAAGAAGCCTATTGATTTTCAGCGATTTCCGATAATTAGTGCCAGAGTTATGGCCCTTGATCACTTCAAAAAATCTTGTGGACGCTCTAGAGGCCAAAGTTAATATCCGATTGACTTCAAATTAATACACAGTGTTTAAGGTCATAAGACGAAGAAGCCTATTGATTTTCAGCGATTTCCGATAATTAGTGCCAGAGTTATGGGCCTTGATCACTTCAAAAAATCTTGTGGACGCTCTAGAGGCCAAAGTTAATATCCGATTGACTTTAAATTTATACACAGTGTTTAAGGTCATGAGACGAAGAAGCCTATTGATTTTCAGCGATTGCCGATAATTAGTGCCAGAGTTATGGCCCTTGATCACTTCAAAAAATCTTGTGACGCTCTAGAGGCCAAAGTTAATATCCGATTGTCTTTAAATTTATACACAGTGTTTAAGGTCATAAGACGAAGACGCCTATTGATTTTCAGCGATTTCCGATAATTAGTGCCAGGGTTATGGCCCTTGATCACCTCAAAAAATCTTGTGGACGCTCTAGAGGCCAAAGTTAATATCCGATTGACTTTAAATTTATACACAGTGTTTAAGGTCATAAGACGAAGACGCCTATTGATTTTCAGCGATTTCCGATAGTTTGTGCCAGAGTTATGGCCCTTGATCACCTCAAAAAATCTTGTGGACGCTCTGGAGGCCAAAGTTAATATCCGATTGACTTTAGATTTATACACAGTGTTTAAGGTCATGAGACGAAGAAGCCTATTGATTTTCAGCGATTTCAAATAATTACTGCCAGAGTTATCTCCCTTGATAACTTCAAAAATTCTTGTGACGCTATAGAGGCCAAAAGTTACTATCTGATTGACTTCAGATTGATACATAGAGTTTAAGGTGTTGAAACGAACAAGTATTTTGATTTTCAATGAATTTAGGTAACTGAACAGCTAAATCCATGATATTAAATGTTTCATGTATATACTAATTGTTAGCGTGGGGTAAAACTTAATAAAAAGCAATCAAATTCTAATGATTTTCTGATAATTACATAATGAGTTGTTACTCTTAATCAGTTTTTAGTGTTTTACAAATGTTTCATTACCGAAATTAGTAAAAATATGCGACAACCCTTGTTGACTGCCCGGACGATTTAGCTGCTGTGGGCGTATGTTTCGTTGCCTGGCAACCTATCTTTCTCATTGGTTTTAGCATTTTTCTCCTGTTTTATTTTTTCAACTTCTTTGATTTTATTCGCGAGGAGACTGGCACCTCCAGTGCCTCAGCTGTAAACGTTTCCTAATGTACAGGTACTGGGGGGGGACCAGTTTGTTATAACTGAATGAAAAAATAATTTGGCAAAATCTTGATCAATAATTACTATGTTTTATGCAGCAGTGTACCATAGTGCTGGCACAATATATCATTGAATCGATTTATCGTGATTCACCTTCGTATGAATCTATGATTCGTGTATTGATGAATCATTGTATTGTGAATCTTTTTTATTTTGTCACTTCAGTATGTAACAATTCACTCGTAATTATCAACGTCACACACTATCCATAGGTACTGAGGGTACACAAATACTCTTAATTAAATTGATTTTGTCTTTATTTTGATCCACATCAATATCTGATATGAAACAGTTTTATTATTTTGACATCCATGGCACTAAAAATATCAATTGTTTATTTATCCTGTTGTTATCTTGGTAAGTTATTATATCCTAGACTAGTGTCATATCATAGCAGCTGAATTGCAATACGTATCATATCGTGACTGCAGTGGCAATACCCAGCACTAGTTTCACCTAAAATAGTTCTAGAAAAAACAGAATTTACATTGATTTTAAAGATGCATTATGCAAAAGCTAAATCTGGCTATAGCTACAGGAATTTCCGGGGGGCTTCAAATTATGTAATACGAATAGAAATACAATTTAAACACAATAAAGACTGCTGGTTTTATTTAGCAGTTGGAATTTTTTATGTTATTTGCAGTGTGCGATAACATTAATATCTGAGAACATTTACAACAAATAAAAGAATGTATTTGGCCATCAGACTCGTGCTTTCTTTGACGATGCTGAATTTGTACCCAGGTATGGGATTTGATTCTCTAGTTTCTTTTCCCAGCAGATTCTGATGAAACTACAAATATATATTTACATCCCAAAGATCTTGAATGGGTTCGATTTTGGCACGTATGGTCCATATCTTGTACGACAACTATTTGTATTAGGTTTTATGCAGAAGAGATGATAAGTTTCACACATATTCTTTAACATTAAAATGTTAAAGAATATGTGTGAAACATATTTGTTGTTTTATGATTGCCCCATTTAAATGTCAATTTGTTCAAATTGAATATGTAAAGCTTTGTAATATACAAGTCTTTAATACTGTGAATCAGAAGATAAAGACTAGTTTATTTTATTAGAGATAATCTGTAGGTAAACATAGATAGATAACGTACTGAGGGATTATACTAAATATTTACTACATTCTTGACCTTAGTTTTATCAGATAATACACAGGGTTTATACTTTATCTATAAATAATCAACAAATCAGTGATATTATTGATATGA
Organism: Patella caerulea; assembly: GCA_036850965.1. Classification (NCBI taxonomy): domain Eukaryota; kingdom Metazoa; phylum Mollusca; class Gastropoda; family Patellidae; genus Patella; species Patella caerulea. The sequence goes on along the minus strand of JAZGQO010000007.1, from coordinate 49,469,110 downwards.
CATATATACATGTATAATAACAATCTATAAAATATTCATATTATTTATGTTATAGAGGTATTTTAGAAGAAGAATAAAATATACCTACAATTAATACATATTTTTTGAGCAGAACATATACTCCCAATAATTGTGATTTTTGTGTTAATATTTTTGATGTTCATTAAGAAATCAAAGGATATGTGGTAGCTTCTTTTTAACAGAGGTGAAAGCTAGAGTCCTGCGACTCAGACTCGAGTCTGACTTAGGTTGCATCAGTGACTCAACTTGAAATATTTATTGCGACTCGATGACTCAACTCAAATTTAGCAGTCGTCACAACTCGTGACTTAAAAGAGCTTATGACTCGAGTCGCGATGAGGGGGCATATCTCTAACCTACCTTATTTGCCATGAATTGCCGATTCATTTGATGAACCGGCAATTTGAATACGTCTTGGAACTAAACTTGGACCCGAGGTGCATTGACTTGGGACTCGACTCAGAACTCCAGAGACCGCAACTTGTTCCCACCTCTGCTTTTTAATCTGATTGAATCAAAGGCAGAAATTATCTACTGTTATTGAAATATTTCTGCACCAACTGGGCTGATGAAGTCGGGTAATGGCCTAACCCATGCAGTGTGCTATGAAAGAAATTTTGCCCTAACAGTGGAGTTTCTACCTACTTTTCTTTTACATATTACTTCAGTTTTTCATCCCATTGGAGTGAGACACTGTCCGTACCAGGTTCTCCTTCCTGCACCACTGACAAGGGGAATCCACGCTGACAAATTTAAAGGCACTTCTATGTCCATCACCAAGATTAAACCTTTGTTACTATAGCGAACCAGCGACTTACTCACCAACTGTGGTCCACTGCACATTCTGTACAGGACATAATTACACACAGTGACCCACTACACTTTCTGGACTGGACTTGACTACATACTTAATCTAGAATCATCTACGCATATTTTCTTACGAAAACTTAAGGTCTACTAATTTTGTGAATTTGATTTTTGGATTTAAGCCCAGTTGACATTAATTAGTATATCATCCTGCGATAATTAGCAGGAGACAAGATGTGTTCTATTGATCTAAGAGAAGAGAATTTTGATTGAGATTTAATGTCAGACACTGCAGTCTATAGTATAAATGCTTTAGGTTAATAATCACACTCTATGAACTGTTTGTACACAATAAAACAATCCTACATTTTTTATACCATATTGACCGTGAGAAAGTTTTAAAATTGAAAAAAAAGTTTGATAATCGTTGATATCATCCAATATTGTACTTACTTTATTTAAACATTGATATATATACCGGTAGATATAATACTGTCCAGTAAAACTCATTGTGTAATTAGTGAGTCATTATAGATATTTTCACTGTATTTTGTGAAAGTGTAATTGTGTGGTTGAAGAGTGTGTTTTAAAAATTAGTGCATGCAGTGAGTATGTTGACATTTTCTTACTTAACGAGAGGAAATAAGCATAATGACCTGTTTCATGCCTTTACATCAAATGTCTTGTCTCCCCAAGACACACACTCAATATTTCGTCCTCTTTAAAACGTGTCTTAAGCCACAGTTTAGTACAAGGAAGAGAGATGTTAGGGATATTGTTGGACCTGTCATACGATGGACATTGTGGTTAAAGTCATGTCTGCACAGATGTCCATGAGCGTTATTTTTTCTCACGTTTACAACAGTGGAAAAAATTTGAACAGATTGACTTTCGTTTGAAAGTTTTGGAGTTTTACCAAAACGAAACAGCCAAGTGTTTTGGTATCATGCTGTTACAAATTGATTTTATTTTTCACTTGCTGAGTGCACCTGAATTTCAGTTCAAAGTATGTTGATGATTTGCTATTTTTACGATACCAATTAACAAAATTGCCGTGATCCAGTTATATCGAATTATCTGAACTGAATTCCAATATGTGTAAATTAAAATTAAATTTTCAAATTGTATATGTAGTATAATTACTTCAGTCATTTGACCATGCATAAAGATTGCAGAGTACGAAAAAAAAGAAATGAAAATAAACATTTCACTTTATTGTTAGTAGCAAATGGAATGATTAATATAGCCGATGATGAATGCATGTCTCGGAAGTACCAGATAAAAGTTATCCTGTTAGTTGTTGATAGCAGAGAGGACGGAATCTATGAGATTGATTAATGCAATGGATCATGAATACATGTCTCGGAAGAACAAGATAAAAATATTCCAGTTACGTGTTGATAGCAGATGGCATGGAGAACCTGTGAAATTGTTAGAATTTTTATGTTTTCTATGTGTTTATGATGAATATTTGATATATTGGAATCACATGTTATATTTGACTGGTTTTCTGTATTTTGTATATTATGGTGAATGTTGGAGTAATTGGAATGATATGTTATATTTTCAGGAGTTGGACCAGGAACCGCTGCCTGATGATTGGTATCTTGTGGAGAGTAATGGACACAGAAGTCGTATACCAAGAACAATGTTATTCATGGGAAGAGAACATTGTGACGTACAAGTCAAGGTAAGTTGTTGATATTTACGCGTTATTAAAAAGTTCTGCGATGAAATGAAACTATGCTACAACTGCCTACAACAAAATTGAATTTGTCTTTCATTTGATACTAAATTAACTAATCATCTGCTGGGGATTTGGCAATTTTTTTGTCTGTCACAATGGAAATTTTTTCACCTTTCTCCTGTCTTGTAACGGTGTTTGCTACCAAAGTATTGAAGTAAAAATGAGATTGAAAGTCCTGTATTGATATATATTGTTGATTAGACTAATTTGTAGTGTGTAGGTTCAAACAGTACTTCACTACATGTATATTGAAGCATGATCTCAAGTTGCTTTGGAAAATAGTTACATGTAGGTATGAGATAGACCCTGATTGATATTCAGATTGCATGTTGCGGAGTTACCCCCAGTTTACCCTTCACAATTTTTAAGTGTGATTGTTTATTAATCATTAAAAAAAGAATCATCATGTTCATCCTGACACTATCCAGGATACAAATTCCATAAGTATAAAGACCAGAATTGGTAGCGTTGTGAACTTCAACTGCTGAAGGGTATTGCCTGTGAGATTGCAGTATATGAATCCTTCCTGATTAGATACCATACTATTGTTGGTATTGGGTGGTTGTGAAAGTCATTTAATTTCTGAGAAAATAAATTGATTTATGGTTCTTCCTTTTATTCAAATTCCTACTGAAGTTGCATCTTTAGGGCATTTATTTTTTTGCTACTAATTGAAAGAACCAAGGAGCAGTGTTTGATTATTTCGAAAGTGGCAATGGTTAAGGGAGTAAGACGTTGGCTCTCTAACCAGGAGGTCCAGTGGTCAATAACGTACCCAGTACCTCAGTGTTATCCCTTGCCAGGTCCTCTGTCCTGCTTCAATAACAGTGAAGCAGGACAGAGGACCTGGCAAGGGATTACTACACGGAGGTACAGATTGGCAGGCATGTAAGAGATTCCTTGGCAGTTGGAATTAGATGTAAGAGGAGGCTGTAGGACTGCTATACAGGCAAGATTTCCCTCATAGCACGCTGTATGTTGTATACTCATGTTCATTAGCTGTGTTGGAGCAAAATAGTAGGATGTTAAACACCACTGCATTTGATTACTGTATGAGTTAGATGTTTATATTCAGTTTTTGATACAAATTCAATCATGTATAATGTGTATGGATATATTCATTTTCTTAAAATCATCGTCTCGGACAATAATAAAAGAATAAAAGGACGTATTGGACTATTGGTACATGTACATACATGTATGGTCATTGGTGTTGTACAAAGGATGTCAAAGAACTTAATAAATAGTGGTTATTTCCCTTTACTGCTACTGTGATATGATGTAGAATTACCTAGAGGTAGTTGGTGGTATTATAGAAACCTGTTTAACTTGACAGGTAGCTTATACATAGATAGATATATAGACAGTCCAAGTATAATAGCTAGACCTACATGTTCGTTTGTTTACACAGTTAGGTCTTTTATATGCTTGACTTAAGATGTCCCCCTTTAACAATACTTCATGATGCTTACTAGAGGGGAGAACCCATGTCATTAAATAGACTGTATTCATTATTAATCGTGACTCTGGTTTAAAAGGATATAGTGAGACGTATTAAAGGTACTGGTAAGGTTTGATTATTTCTACTTATTTATTGATATATTTTGCTTTTTTAAGACATTTTTCTCCAGCTGTTACTGACATATTATACAATTGTATGAATATATTTAAGCTATTTCGTTTTATGTTGAAGAAAATATCAACCAAATCTTCCTCAATAATCTAGAATATATCTGAAATATGATTGGAAAATAGGCTAGGCTTGTGTGTAACCCCTTTTTCTAAAAGAATTTGGAACAGATTCTGATGGATATCAATTCAGTCATAATTTCTAATCAGGTCCAGACCGATTAACAAATGGGAGGGGCATCAACACATTTTTTTGTTCATTAGCCTAGAAAATGTGAAATACGATTGGGAAATATGTTTAACCCTTCTTCCTTAAAGTATCTTAGAAGAGAGTACCTGCTGGGCTATCAATTCAGTCATAATTTCAAAACAGGTCCTGACAGTTTAACAGTGAGATTGAATTGAACCATCTGAGAAATTTTCATGCCTTAGAGTTTTTAAAGATTAATATTTTTCTTGTCTTCCGTCCACCATTTAATGTTTCTGTTATATAATATATTGTATTTAATGTATGAAAAATGTGTATATATAGAAATATTGATTCCAGAAAGATTCATGTTGTAATGTACACTCCAAAACCGGCCAAACAATTTGCAAGATATAAACATTGTTTGTTAAAGGACAATATTGGTGTCAATCGTTATCACAAGATCATTGCTACGATATATGCTATGCGTAGTCAAGGTTTCAACAAACAGAAGTGATGAACGCAAATGGAAAACATGAGTTATCTTTCTATACAATGACTGAAGTGATGAGTGATAACAGATACACAGGCAAATTTCTGCTCACTAATAATTCCTGCAAAGACCAAAAGTTGTTATATGAGACTGTGAGAGGATATCTGACAATTCAGACCAGAAATAGAAGGATGACTTGTGTTTTCCTATTGTAGAAACCTTCATTACTCATCTATTGTAGCAATGATCTCTGTATTAGATTTATATTTGGAACATGTTTAATGAGTTTAATCACATATGTGATAATCACCGACAGCAATATTGTCCTTTAAGTTTCAAATGCATCTGAGCATATTGATAAGTATGTTGTTGATGTTGCAGATATTTTTTTTTAAAAATAAATGCATTAAGAAGAATGAGTATGGATGATTGGATTACATGTCATGCGTGTAGGTTCACTGTTTGTTAGTAATCAATATAATAGTGTGTAAACTGATACTATCCTCTTATATATATCACTAACCACTGATTGATTTTTATACGCGATACCTTATTGTTGAGTGACCTTCCATGTATGACCTGTAAACAGATCATCAAGACCAAGTAAGAATTTAGCCAGACTAATATTCATAGAGAGTTTTCTGTGAGGACTCTCGGTGTATGTTTTGATGGAAGTTTCGGTGTCTGATATAATTAATATTGAACAGTTTGTAACAGTATTTAGTACAGTTGTATCTATTCAAATGTTTGGAATCATGTAGGTGGAAGGGTTATTCCTGACAGTAGGAAGGATTAAGATTTAAGACTAGGTATTCTTCTCTGTATGGATCGTACTACTTCAAGGCAAAATCACTAAATAATCAATGAACATTGAATAGTTTGATGAAGCTTACTTTTCTTTATTGTTTCTCTAATTTCCATACATGTATCAACCTTTTTATGAAATGAATGGGGTTTAATTAATATCCTACTTTTCTGCACCTACATTCTTATGAATGACAGGAAAATGGCTTCATTGCATTTAATGACAACAGTTTTATCTAGCTCATTCACTTTCCAACATGGTGAATTCCATATACACCAGATGGAGTCTTCATGCTAGTCTCAATATTGTAAATGAAATGAAATGTTGTAAAGTGTGTGCTCAGATTTTGTTTGCTTAAAAGATCATTTGAAAGAAAATATTATATCATTGATTAATCAAAATGAAGTACATGGAATAAAAGAGAACTGCTGGGTACACACCAAGAGTTGAGTAACGTAGTACGGGTAACCTTTTATTTTGATTTTGGAAAATGTTCAAACTATTAACAGACCCATACAAGTTGACATTGTTGATATGTAAATGTGGACAACTGAAAACCACAAAATCTTGTGTAAACATATGTATAATTGACTAGTATACATAAAAGTTTTCAATGTTTACTTTTGACAAGGGACTGTGGTCATCATTAACTGGTGTGACTATATAGTGGGCAGACGGTCAAAGTACCAACAGGAAATGGTCGTATAATACAGTTTTAGACACGGAAAGATGTGTTAAACAGCCACAAGGACTTATTTTATCGCAGGTGGTACTTTTTCTCTCACTTGCTTGCTTTAGTTTCTGAGGTCAACGTGAAACAGTAAACAGAGAAAATTGTACTGGATAATTGTTTCTGGGGTTTTTTGTTAAAATTTATCTTAAGCCCTTGAATTTTTTATGAGTTGTGGGAGGAAAAACTTTTGAATATTGACACAATAGAATTGCCATCTATGTTGCTTTGTCACGATTCAGTCGTATCGCACTATTAACATGTTTGATGTATAGAAAGACTAATAAAATGTTAGAAAATTCACATCCTCTGGTGAATAATTGGACCGAGCTCTAGTCGTGAACACAGGTTGGATGAATGTAATTAGGATAACTTGGGCCTATTTCATGAAATTTTAACAAAGATAAAATCCAAATTTTAGTAATTTGATTGGATAATATTAGATTGATTTTAGTGCTTAGCCAATCAAAATTGAAGTACCTATTAAAATTTGTTGTTTATCTGTAGTTATGATTTCGAGAAACAGGGCCCATGATGTTGATTAGGGGAGTATGGGTTATGTTTCTATTAAATCTGGTCAAAAACTTGTAGTTTTACAAATTTGTCTTATAGATTGGAAATTCAGATGGTACATTTAATAAAATTAAGTAGAGATTTTTGGATGGCCGAATAGACAACTGTGTGTAGTCTAGATCATAAGGCCTGTTAATGTACATGTACAGTGTACTCTGTAATTTCCGGCTTTTGATCAATCTGCCACTCGCCTAGATCCGCCCAAAACCTCTAATCCCGATTTCTTTCCTTCTTGATTGCTTGTAAAACGTTTTGTTCTAACCGCCATTTTGTCACTTCCGCCTTTCGCCATCGACTCGAGGTCCGATGAGTGATTATCCATTGTTATTTAATCCTATAATCCACCACTGTTAACTCCCCAATCACAAAAACACCACAGTTTATCAGACACTAATAATTAAAGTATAAACAATCAGTACTCGACAAATCTTTTAAGGGTTCGTTGATTGGCAATCATTTTCAATAACTAACGTTAACACGTGACCGTGTCGGTGTCTTTAAACTCCCAACCCAAATTGGTCGTGTCGGTTTCTTGAATTCCCGAACAAAGCATTTGAATTTGAGTTTATTTATATGATAAGTATAAATACAGGTGTTAAATTAAAAATGGGTATCAGTTATTTGATATCTTATTCTTATGCTAAACGTGCCCGTACTGACGTATGGGGAACAGGACAGTAGATCAAGGGACTGTACTCTGTTTTACAAATATTCCATTCACAATCACTTCCTGTTATTGGATAAACCGCCACTCGCCGAGATCCGCCATTTCTATTTGGTCCTGCTTGATGCTGGAAGTTACAGAGTACACTGTATGTTAGTAATGGGTTCCATCCTACACTTGTTTGTAAGAAGAATTATTGGGTCACCTGCCTAACCTCATGACATTTCTGCAGGCTTTATGTCCCCTCACCCAATAAATCCTATTTAAAGGGAAAAAATAATGATTTGAAATCAAATCAAATAGGGGTTTAATGTACTTGATAGGGTACGCCTGTCTTCATTAGCTTTACAGGAGCAGAAAAGAACATACATTCAGCCCCATTTCATTTCCAACTGACAAGTATGCAGGTGAACCTTGGATTACCACAAGGGGGAACAAGGCTTCAAAATTCCTAACAATATCTCAGACAACTGTGGTATGAAACCTGGGAATGTTTGGTTAATGAGCCATTCCTATACTCACTGAGCCACTGAGGCTCCCCTAAAATATTTTGCCAATACTTATATTGATAGCTGTGACTCATTAATCCATGGTAATTTATTGTATACTCCATGATTTACTAGCCGCAAAGATAAAATATTTATAAAGCATTTTAGTAATTGATGGGTAGTCATGGAGGGGAGTTGAAAGGTTGTAAAGATTAAAGTAGTTAATTTGACAGATTAAGATATATTTTTAAGATTAAGAGAGGGGTCAAAGTTGAATTAGTGCATGTTTTAAGAAGATACGTTTTACTTACTATAAATCTGTAGTAAGATAAGCTTTACTTACTATAAATCTACCTAGTAAGATATATTTATCTCGAAACAAAAACACAGCATGAAACTCTAGTTTCTCACATTTCAACAAAGAAAAACTCGAGCAGATAAATGAGCAGACTTCTGCTAGTTAAGATAAATTTAGCCGAGCCTCTGGTGGTGAATTAAATAAACCAGGAACATTTATCTTTTATGTATGATTTCTCTCTCTAATGCTACATAAACTGCCATCATAAAGTAATAATCAAATGATATATACTGTTTTACCTATGGACAAAAATACAACTTGTTTTTCTACGTCAAAAATAGATAAGAAGAAGAATAACAACCCACCTTGGATATTAGGTGTTCACAGAGAGAGCTTGATATTTAGACTCTTGGCAACCATCAAAGTCACTTTCCCTTATTTTTGTTTGGTTATTGATGATCCAGTTTCACAGTCTGCTTCCTTTCCTAGTTCAGACGAGTCCAGTTCCACTGTGAGATTAATCCTGTTTTCGTTTCGCTATTTCGTGGGTATTTTTGTACACAGGTTTTAAAACTTTGTAAGGTGTAGTGAAGGAATGTATATGGTTTAGGTAAGTTAACATTTGTAGTAAGTTGGTAGATTGACAGAATTCTTACCACATAATGTACATCAACCTGTCAGTGTATAATAGTGTAATTAAACATGTCATCTTGTAGAAATATACACATGTCAATGTCTGTCATTATACTGACTGGAATTCATGTACTACCATGATGGGCAGAACAATATAGGATGAAATCTAAATGTATTAAGAATTATAGTCATAGATGTATAGAATGAATTGGAATGGCATTTAGTACCCGATCAGCACATTACTTTGGTCACTTTGAGACTAAAATGATATGGTATTTTTCATTATAATGGTCACATCAGCTATGCCATGGTAAGAACTTTGAGTGGACAGTGGCATTTCTACCTATTTATCATTGAATTCCAACTTTCATGGTTTCTTTAAATAATAGCCTGTTTAATAGCCTTGTTTGGCTTATAGCACCTGTGAACGCAACACGACCATGTGTTAAAAAAAACCCGTCGATTTTAAACTTGTTTAAACAGACGTGTCTGAACAGTATATAAATGCATGAAAAGTATTTACAGAGGTGGGTGGTTTGGTTTTTTTATTCCCACAGAGATGCAAAGATTTTAGGGTTTCTACTCATTCTAGATTGCCTGAGATTACATTTGAATTATTTTTTGGAAAGTTTACATATTTAACAACTGGTATGGTCAAGTGTCTCCTTTAGTGGACATTGCCTAGTTGGTTGGAACTCAAGTCTATCTATCACTCCATAACCACTGCATCATGGTTTAAATCCTATTATTTGCCAAGATAGTACCTCAGGTTTGTTCAGTGTGGCCTCACCTTGTCAGTGGTGCAGAACATAGGGCCTGCCAATGATCAGCATCAAGTTGTTTAGATGGGATGAAAAAAATTAGATCTGATGTACAAGCTGGATTGCATGAAAAGAAACCTAGACCTGACAGTTGGAAATTGATGAAGAGTAAGCAAAAATGCTGTAAAATTTCTGTCCTGTAGCTTTCTTGTCTTCATTAAGCCATTTGGTGCAGAAACTCGTTGTGTGTGAAGTATGGTCATAGAACACCTGATATTCCAGTTGTTAACAATATTTATACAGACAATACTGTACTAATTCCCAGTGTTTTGTCTTTACTATGTCTATCTGTAAATATTCACTAGAAAACTCTTATAATTTGATTAAGGAAGCATTAGAGATTTGCTGCTGTGATTGCACCAGACAGTTACAGAGACTGCATACAGAGGCTGCATACAAAATATGAGATAGATTCTCCAAAGATGTACTCATTTTAACTTTCAGTTTACAAGTCATACCAATTTACTTAATTCAAGCCATTGTTCAGTTACAGTTGTTTTAATTTTTAAGACATACAATTAAGACATGTCTTAAATTTTTAAGACATACAAATCTTTTTTTGTGGTTTTCAAGCTATTGTTTCATTACATTAGTTTTAACATTTTAAACTTTTAAGTTACATTTGTTTCAACTTTTTAGACTTTTAAGTCATACAAATGTTTAGTGGCTTTAAGTAATTTAACGAACCTTCTGAAAAATACCTTACACAAAATAGCTCAGTGCTCATAGTATTTCAACATATAAAAAATAGTTTTAGGTTGTTTTGATATGATATGATTAATTTCATATAATTTTTTGGTGAGCATGACAATCCATCTCAAATGGCTTGATAAATATATTTGAGTTCAGAATTTTATTTCCGGGTTTATAACAACATCGTCTACATTAAGCCAGTCGGAGCAGAACAGTAGGACATTAAACCCCATTTCATTTCATTTATAACAACATCTTTAGAAAAAAAATATGATAAGTCATTCTGGGATGAATTCAACACTTGTGTAGGAAGGAACCCATTTATTACAAACACTGTTCGATGGGAGTCACAGTAACTCAGTGAATATAAGATATTGGCTTGCTAACCCGGAGGTCCACTGTTTCATCCCTGCATTGACCGAGATAGTTCATCAAGGTTTACAGGTGTGGTGCTCCTTGTACAAATTGGTGTGCATTTGGAATTCGATATAAGAGTAGGCCATAGTGCTGTTGTCCAGGCAAGATTTACCTCATATCATGTCTGTTTTCATTAGCCCAGTCAGACCAGAACATTAGGTCCTTAAAAACTCTTTTTCATATCATTTCATTTATTTATTCAATGGTCATGTATGCAATTCTAAAGAAGAGAATTGTACCTGCCTTGGTGTTTCTGCCAACTCTTTATCCAACACCATGTGCATATTAACATGTTCGTATTTGTACAACTAGGCAACACTTTACTTGCAAGCCTTATAACTGCTACTGTTTGATGCGTTAACACCTCTAACATTGTAATTTGCCTGACAGTTATTTGTGTATTCTGCATTTAGTAGAAAACTGAAAAATAGCAATGTATTAGAGTCCTCCTGACAAATTTTCCTGGAAAGAAATGTTTCTCAAAGTTTAGTTTTGCATGTCAACAAATAAGTATTACAGTTAAAGTAAATTATTTGAATTGTTTTTGTCTGGAGTGCAGCCATTTAACTAAAGTTGCCATCATTGTATACTGTGTATATTGATTGAATAGGTGAGCTAAATAAATAAAGACAGGGTGGATACCCACAAACTTTAAGACATGCATAAGTAGTTTAAAACAGGCTCCAGTTTTTATGGGAACATGTTATAAGATAGCTACATGTCTCCAATATTTGACAATAGGTGTAACTCTGAAGGAGTTGACATACCATCTTGTACATACACTTAAATACAGAACAGTCACAAAAATGTTTCTGTGTTGAAATGATGGATTTAGTTTAAACATGTGGTGGCAGTATTTCACAATCAATGTTAAATAAGTGGAACATTGATGGAGATGACATTCCATTTTATGTATACGATAAAAGTAAATTTTAGTAGAATATACTAACAGTATTGCTGTAAAGTCTGATTAAGTTGATTAAAATTGTAAGTTATTTTTAAAAGCTGTATCTTTAAGTAAAACAACATCAATACATTGTGGTAGTTGTATCTTTTGCTAAATGGTGATTTCTTGGATTTAATAATATTTGTGTTTCCATGGAAACAAATCTGACTCGCATGTAGTTTCGGTTTTGGTATACAAGGCCTCATGATGTTGATGATTGATTCTTTGAAGGAAATGTTTGAAATGAAATACTAGGTTCTTTTGATATTGAAAAATAGTTAGGAAATTAACGCAAAAGGGTTCCCCAATACACTTTGCCACTTGTCACTAGTGGCGCTATGAAATTCCGTTCTCACTTTATCTATGAAGCAAATGTTTCGAGACAGGCAAATTTTGCAATTGACAAAAACTTATTTACCAATTTGAATGCAAGTTATTATCCCCACTTAAATAGATAGTAATAATAAGGACATATGAATTCAGCCTAAGATTTTAATCTGTTATGTTTTTGCTAATATAGATTATCATAAGAAAAGTAATATTAATATAAGTATTCCAGTAACAATGGGGTTATGTAACACTCTTTTCCATATGTACATGAATAAAAGACCTCCTGCAGCTATTTGTGTAACTTTTGAATCCATAATATGTAAGACGTTCCATTGGACACAGCAAGAAATTGAATTAATGCAGCTGTAATCGAATACAATCATATATTATTGATATTATGTTATGACCGAGGCTAGACTGGTTTTCATCCGATGACCCAAACTGGCTACTAGCCAATTTAATTACATATTATACATGTTCATGTGGTAGACTTACTTTTATGATAGGATTTAAATCAACACTCGATTACTTATTGCTACTAGATATTTAATATAAGATTGCAATTTTGAAATCCCATCTCTGTTGCATAGATATTGATAGTTGTAAATGATTTAAGCAGTTAATATTGGAATGTGTGAGGTATAATTGTAAGTAATGATATAGCAACCAAAGAATTTTGTCTTAAACACTATAGCAATGTGCATTGGCTGACAAGGTATATTATTCCATCTTTTCTGCACAATGTTTTCAGGGTGTTGCATACATAATACCTGTATCTGTGTCCCAGTTGTTTATGTGGAGAAATATAGACTTACTTGTCATATGAAATTGCATTATTATAAACATCTTTGATTGGTTTGGGCAACTATCATGGAAAATATGTATTAAATTGTCTCGCTGGAAACATTTGAAAATCAAAACTTATTTTGTGTCTTATATTATATTTTTCAGTCAGACACAGTTGATAAACGACATGCTGTGTTAACATATGATGTGTTCCTTTCAAAATTCAAAATTAAAGATCTCAGTTCAATAAATAAGGTAAGTTTAATTAGTTAACTGGTTATAAACTAAGGAACTATGGAATGCATTCTCTGTATCTGAAGACTGGAAATGATCCATCTTTCTGTTGCCTATGTTGTTGTGTCTGCTAATCTGTCCATCAGCCAGATTAATTCAAAAATAATTTATGCACAGTGTTTATGTTTATCCGACCTCAAAACCTATTGATTTTCAATGATTTACGATCACTTTAACGACTAAAGATTGTTGGTACATGTTTTGTTTATGACAGCATTAGTGTCTTGTGTATAATAACACTGGTAATTATTTAAGAATAGAAATATGGCAACCATTTTGCATTACGCATTACCTAGCTTCTGTTGGTGATGTGTTTAATGCCTGGCAACTTATCTTTATTTCAGACATATGTAAATAGTACAAGAATCCAAGAACAAGAATACGTGACTTTAAATCACATGGATACTGTACAACTTGGTCATGATATCCTTTTATTACAATCGAAATGCTAAAATATCCCAAATTGATTGCTCGGAATTGATTATGGGAATTATATTTTTCAACCATATTGTAATCAAGACAATCTTTTATGACCATAACTTCAGCATGTTTATAGATATGTCTATGTCTCTGCTCTTGAGATTGTATCACAGTGCTGATTAGGATAAAGTTTCAGAATGTCTTCCACATGAAAGCACTTGATTCACAAAATTATATCACAGAGCTCATTTAAGTGATTTTGAATTTCTCATTACAATGAACAAGCAGCATTTAATGGTAATTTTTATTTTAATCAATGTCCAAACTTGATGGGGGGGGGATGGGTTGCCGAATGGTAGGTTATCACATGTGCGTTGCATCGTAAGGTCTATAGGGGCATGGTTTCGGTTCTCCGCTTGTGCATGACAATGGGTAGGGGTCACCTCTCCAACCTCGCGGGTTTTCTGTGGTTTCCTCCCACTGCTTAAGACCCCTATGCACAAGTGAATAATGAAATAAAGTTAAACGATGTGCTAGTCCCAAAATTCTTAGTTTGTGTCAAGTGATGTTAAATGCCATATTTCTCTCTCACTCTCTCTCTTCCTCTCTCTTTCATCTCTCTCTCTCTCTTGAAATTTGATACTAAAATCTAATGGTTAAAATTTCAACATATAATACATCTTTGTCATATGAATATGGTTTGAAAATCTCATTGCGAATAAATGAATTTGAATGTGTCAATAATTTTACTTTCCTTGACAAACGTACATTCACCAATATATAGAGTGGAGCAGGGTGGTCACCCAGATAGTGCCTGTGATACTACTACACAAGGACGTATGCCTAATTCTAATAATAAAGCAGCCATTATCACTAATCCTTCTGTAAGAAACTCAACCCAGGTAAGTGTAAAATGTTTTCTATACATATCTTGTATTATCTACCTGGTTATACAAGCCAGAACACTACCAGGTAATCTAGACTATTCAGTCATTATCTGCCAGCATTTAAATAGCCATGCCTAAGTAGACATCTTTATAGAAGAATCAAATAATTTTCGTGTACGATTTATCACTGACGTTAATTCAGTTTGATCAAATTAGATTTAAAAATCATTAATTGTGAGGGGGAGGGAGAGATTTCTGTTTGTGTAAATGAAATTTCAGATAATGACTCAGTCATGCACAATGCAGGGTATGCTTACTTTCTAATATCACTTACCACAAGTTTCATCACATAGTTTTTTTTTTTAAAATCAACCTTGACATTTAGATGTGGTGTTAGTAGGCTGCTTAGTGCATTGTTAGTCTTTTTATCTGTGTTTAGTAATGAAGTTTTCCGGGATGATCACGTATCACCCATTTACTGAATGGGGAGATAATCAGTGGATTATTGTGGGATTTACACACACTATTGTCAAATTATAATAATTATTTCTCTGATGAATTTTAACAAGGTTCTGTGTGTGTGTAGCCCGTGTTTGACCGAGCTAAACTGACAATAGGTTGTCTGGTCACATGCTAGTCATGGTAATAGGTGAGAACGTGAAGAATAAAACAAACACGCCTCGCCCTCACATTAAACATCTCACTTTCACCCTATTACTTCAGTCAATCGGTCAATATAGTCACTAGAAAATGTATTATACCATTAACTACATGTTAAGTGGCTGTGGTAGCCAGACAAGGCTGAGAAAATCAAACCATGCCATTTAATCGCACCTTTAAAGAGACTAACTGCTAGTTGAACAATTGAACGACACACACTTTGATGAAAGAATTGTCTTGATCAATACAATGAGTTATTGAGTGAAGTAGATCATTAGTCAGTGGTTCAAATTTTGTAGCAATTGAAAAATGTTCTATAATAAAAGAACTAACAAAAATTATGATTGCATTTATTGTCAATACATGGTAATTTTATACATATATGGACACCAGATCAAGCAACAATGTAAAAGAAAGAATATACAATGATTTTTCAGATGCCCGCATTTTCATGTACACTTATATTGTCCTCGCCCCTGTCTGTCCGTCCACAATTGTTTGTGAACAGTCTACAGGTCACAATTTTTATCTGATTTCAATCGAACTTGAAATATAGGTTTATCACCCTATACACTGAAAGAGATGTTTACTCTCAGTTAACCAATCAAACGTGAATTTCTGACATGGTTTCCCCATGTCAGTGGTGCTGGACGGACGGCCTGACAAGGACAGCTGCCTAGTTATTTATATGGGATGAAAAACCGAGGTCCTGTGTATACTTTGGCATGCTAGAGCTGGGCGATATTTCGGTATTTCGATATAAAACCGTCACAGAAATAAAAACCGTGAAAAATAACGTCTCCAGAAAAATATCGAAAAACCGAACATACCGCGATATATCGCGGTTTTGATTTTCCTGGATAATATTTAACATAAATATTGAACAAAATGTTTTCTTTTTTATGTTATTTACTATATTTTATTGCTTAATCATGAAAAAATACTGCTATAAACTCCCGAGTATTCATTCCACAAAGTTTGCAAATGCCAATATACGGAGCTTGTTTACGTCACGTGACTTCTCGCTCACCTTTCCACCCGTTAGAATTATCCCTGTTTCTGATCAATTTCTATACATCTTGACGAATTATGTAGACCGATACTTTGATTTTCGAAAGAGATCACTGATTTTAAGATTGAATTAAATTTTGATAAAGCAGAAATATAAATAATGCCAATTACATTGAGAGTTCCGGTAGACTGATTGTCATTCAGTGTCATGCCAATGGAGGTCGTGATCCGGGAAATCATATTTGACGAGATCAATGGTCACTTTTTGGCATAGTACTTATGTTTTACAGTTTAATTTAGTATCCTTGTATTGTTTAATTTTATGCATTTTCAAGAAGGTATACTCTTGAATGGGAAAGAAAAAGGTTGTACGGGTAAACAAAGTCCAATCGTACCCGTAACAACTATACAAATATGCACGGCCGAAAGAACACAAACTTTGTTTTATGTTATTTGGGCCTCCTTCATTCGAAATATTTTTAATTTTAATAAAATATATTTGATATTTTGAATATCAAAATTGTAATAAACAACAACTTTAGCAAGTTTTCATGGCTATCTAGATCTGTGTTTGTACCAGCTCGAATTAATGTTTTGTTAATTTGGAATTGGTATTGTATGCTAAAAATAATATTGATTAGAAACAATAATATTGAGGGGTATTTCCAACTTTTTATGCATGTATATATTTCAAAAAGTGATAAACTGAAAGTATTGACCTTTTATAAAATATTGCGATATAGTGATTATATCGCGATATTTTTTGAAAATATCGTGATATCTGTTTCTAGGTATATCACCCAGCTCTATGGCATGCATGTAAAAAGTCCCTTGGTAGTCGGAATTTGATCTAAGGGTAGGCCATAGTGCCCCTGACTGGGCAAAATTTCCCTCTTAACACACTGCATGGTGTATGCCCAATATGTCAAATGAGTGTGCTTTTAATTTTTTTGGTTGCATCTACAACTTCATTTTTCATGTAAATTTAATTCATTTATCATCAACTTTTACAAATGACTCAGTTGTCAATAAAGTGAATTGTAATGTATGTAGATGATGTCTACAATAAAAACCATTAAACATTCTCATGATGGCAAAAAAAAATAACTACAGAATGACATCATCTGACGTCTGTGCACAGTTCGCTTGTGTTTATTGATGAATTGATGTTGTTCTATTAGTTAATCCAGTCTTTAAGTTAACATTTAATTGAAAGAAGATTTTATCATGTTTGTAAACGCCTTTTAAATAAAAATTTAGTTTTTTGCCGATAATTAAATGACATTACATTTAAATTGCTTTACACATGTTGCATCTGTTGAAATTCCTCTCCATTCTCTGTTGTCCTTAAATCATGAATCATATTTAAGAGTGTTAGTAATTAGGTATCACTTTGAAGATTGTTGCCTATGGATAGAAAGATATGTTTCGACTTCATCTAAACCTTATTGTTTGAATGACAAATCCCTATCCATTGCAATGGTAGATGTTTTCTGTTCAAATTTATCAATTTTTAGAATTTGTAATTTTGGGGGGTTGAAAATAAATTTGTTTTGCTTTAAAGGTACAACATGCCAGTTCATATAAATCTGAAGTCAAACACATGTTATATATGTAATTAAACACTTAGAACTGAGTATTAATATTTTTTAAATATTATTACTTAATTTATCTAAGACACATTAAGATGGTGAAGTGAACTCTGTACAAACCAATGTAAACTTTAAATGGCCATAAGTTAAGTTCAAATTAATCTATTTGAATAACTCTTTATTTAACTTTTATTCTGTGTTCATTGCGACTTTAATTAGATCAGCTTAAAGTTATACAGGTCACAATTCTAGCGACGTTTCGTCTAGCCTTCTCAGTAATAAGTAGTAATTGTATTGCATAGAATTGTGACCTGTATACTCTAGTTCAATTACTATTATGCCATTGAAACAGTTCAGCTTAAATTTATTTCAATTGGGTATTTTCATGCAGGTAAAAGTAATAATGTCTTTAATTACATAACATACTGACATACCTTCCTTAATATTGATTAGTTTTAAATTTAAAAACAAAAACTACCCAAAACCGAGTATGATTCACATAAATACAATTATTAAAGATGCATTATGTAAGACCTGCAACAGGCAGATTTAGCTCTTGCATAATGCATCTTTAATAAGATGAATTATAGTTCATATATTCATAATCACAATATAATATACTATAACATAAATAAATAAAACATAGCAAATGGGGTGGTGGGACTTAAAAAATATTTAACAATCTTAGTTTTTATAGTCTAATTGCAAATGAATACCAATGGTAATTTTATGTCCACTCCCAGACACATTATCTACTTGAAACTAGACACTTGATCTAGTCTACAGATTAATGAATACAGTGATTGATGAGCCTGTTAATAATCTGTTAATCTGCTTTCAATCACTGTGAAAGGAACGTCTGATTATCCTTAATCCCTGTTGATGTTGCTAGATCACATAGTCTAATCTGTAAACAATATACTATTCATAGTATATGGTATCTTTTGTTTATAATTACAAACTAGAATATACTACCAGATTTTGTTGGATCTGTTGTTGTAAACCTAGCTTATTGAAAGATCATAGTGTATTCAACAGGTAGGAATTATTAATTTGACTATAGAACTTTTTAAATTACACAAAATCTAAGTTACTAAATACATTTGTGGTAATAATGTACCGTGATATCAGATATTTTCTGAATGACAGCAGGATTTTAGGTTAAATTTGTAGAACATTTTTTTGTCCGCTTTAAAATATATATCTGGTATATGCTACATTATATATAGCCACCTATTATATATATCATTATGTTTTTGTTCTTATCCATCTAAATTAGATTGTATAAATAATTACATATTGTGGGAAATCATAATGTTGCACAGTTTAGTAATGGCCTCCAGGATTGTTAAATTCAGGCCAGTCAATATTCCATTTTAATCCATAGATTCCAGTAAAAGTACAATGGTAAAATATTGACTATGTGCAACTTTTCACATGTTTTAAATGGTGTTAATTAACAGACAAAACTGCTTTATTAATGCTCAATAAAACAAAGAAATGAAATGGAGTTTAACGTCGTCCTGCTGTTCTGCTCTGAACTAAGACGGGCATACACCATACTGTGTGCGAGGAGGGAAATTTTGCCCGGACAGCGGCCCTGTGGCTTACTCTTATATCGAATTCCAACTGTTAAGGGATCTTTTACGTGCACATCAATGTTGACAGACAATCCAATAACTTAAATCAAATGAAGATGATTACCAGTATCTGAGTTTCATTTGTGTTTAAAAAAGAGCTAGGGGAAATGTAGTTGATTTTCAAAAAGGAAAGTTTAAATTTTAGCCTGAAGTCATCCATGTAGACAATAATCAAGAATCAACATTAATATAACATGTATATTTATTATATGTTGATAAGTTATGGTATGTTATACTGCCTAGAGACTGGTGTGATGTTGCTAAAAACATATTGATTGATTTCAACTGTAGTAATATTGGTTAAGATTGGTGAATCACGCACGTTTTTATTTTTCTCATTACTCTAATCGTGACAGCTTTTAAATATATATGATGTCATGGTGATATCATTCGCAGGTGAATAATTGGTCGTCATTTACCATACCTAAATCTTAAAATTAGTTCAAATCTACGCTCAAGCAACTAAGAAGTTAATATTCAGAGATATTATTGGTTTCAGATTTTCTGTAAATCGCAAGCTAACGATGATCAGCATCATGTGTATTGTTCAGGTGTGAAATAGTTTGAGAAGTTTTAAGACCTCAAAATTCAAAGCTCAGATTCGAGCAACATTTTAGAACAAAAAGATTTTGTCACTGATTCACAGAAGTTACAGATTTTATTGACATCTTTTTTAAAATTACTTACGTCCTTGATTCATTTAATTTGCACAATTTTTATATTTTAGGGTATAATTGATGGACCAAATTGTATGACTGTCCAAGGTCACCCGGATATTGCCTTAACCTGGCCGCAAGTGAAGTTACGACGCCTCAATGCTGGTGGGATAATGCCAGAAAATAATGGATATAACATTGTCTCATCTGATCCAAACTTTCCAGTGCCTCTCAGTAACGATAATTACAATGATGAGTTTATGCCACTGTGTAATCAAGTGCCTGACCCGGTACCACCTACTTACACCACTGTTGCTGATAAACCAGAATCAAAAACCTATGAATACGATGTGTACTTAAACCAGGATTCCACCTCGGAAAATGGTATTTCTCATGTTCATGGAAAAATTATTCTTGAAGGTAAGACATTAAGAATTGTACTTTGAAATAGAGCTTTGAAAGATGTAATGACACAAATCGTCAGTAGGTAGACAAAGTGACTATCGTCAGTTAGTTATGGTATGAAGATACGTCAGTTTGTCTACCTACCAACGAAATATGACACACAATATATATTAGTCAGATATGATTTAAAAAAGAATGCAACTTCATTGAGATACATGTAGAATTGAAACATCATTGAGATAGGATATAAAAAAAAGAATGTCATTCAGATAAGATTTTAAAAAAGAGCAACATTTTTTTAGATTGAAAAAGAAGCGTCATTCAGTTATTGAGTTAATATAAAAAATAAAAGGCACATTATTTTAAGACGTCACATCGTTCTGATAGGGATCATCATTAATGATTTCTAGGCAGTCCGATATCATTGATTACCACACCTTCAAACTTAAGTAGCTAAATTATACAAAGCGTTTTGCTGCCATCAGTAATCTGTAAATTTGCCAGCTTATGTTTTCATAATTCATCACTGTTGTGGAGCATCATATTAGATGCTGATCTCAAAACAAATTGTCTTGCCCAAGAATTTGCTCTCTTGTGATGAAACAGTGAATTAGGTTTTTGATAAGAAACACTAAAGATTAGTTTGGATTATTTATCAATAAAATGTTATTCCAATGACTTTAGTTAAAAAGGCACAAGCATTATCAGATTTATAGATTCATGTAAAATATTGAATAAATCAGCTAATAGCAAGATGTACAGAAATGACAAAGAAGTACAGATTCTTTAGTTGTTTTCAAGGAGTTTAACAAACTCTCATGAAGAAAATTTATTTTCTG
The DNA here is from genome assembly GCA_036850965.1 of Patella caerulea. NCBI lineage: Eukaryota > Metazoa > Mollusca > Gastropoda > Patellidae > Patella > Patella caerulea. The sequence continues at coordinate 49,447,638 of JAZGQO010000007.1, read as the reverse complement.
GGTTAGAGTGATAGTGTCTCTTTAAGAAGTATACTAGTATATATTATGGTGATTAAACATCATTTTATGTACTCAAGATTTCCATGTTTTCATTTCTTTTGATTTTAAACAAAAAATGACGTGAGCTCAAAGTTGGGAAGCTGTTTCAATTATTTAAAAGTCATTAGACTGACTCATAATCATTTTTAATTTTTAATAATATATCAATCTTGTTTATATGATTCATGTTAAAATATTTTATTGTATTTGTCACAATAAAACTCATTGATTAATATACAAACATGTATATATACTTATCATAATATTGATTATAGTGGCTGACGTTTGGTTTATTCTTAGAATTTGATCAATACATGTTACTCTGGTGAATTATTTTATTTCTAAAAAGTTGGAACATATTTGAAGAATTTACAGTAAAAAACCACTGCATGTCATTTGAGAACAGCACAGTGGCAGATTTTACATAGCCATAGTCTGTTGAAGTCTTTATGACTAACGTTCTAGACTGTGAGCATGCTCGTTGTTAACTTCCTGTGTACATTTCTGCATTGACAGAGTTGGAAACAGTCAAGAAAACCAGTGCATTATATGGCCAGCCAGACTGGTGGGGAGAAAATGAAATAAATACCAATGGCAATACCCTGAACCCCAAGAGAGAAGGTAAGCTACCCCCCTCGAGGGCAGTGTCTTATGTTGATATAATTGTATTTAATCTATTGTCAATATGGACCTGACTATCTTATCATCTCAACTGGTGTCAGTCATGTGTTGTTTAGTGTGAGTGAATAGATAATGAGGTATTTATATTGAACCACTGCTGTAGGTCTGATGTAAGTAAGTATATTCAATAGAAAATTGATTGAAATGCTCTGAATTTGCGGACTAACAAGGCTGAAAACTAACCAAAAATCAATGACTTCTATATGAATTGAATGGTAGCTCAGGGTTACAATGTTCTATTGACTGAGACCAGATCACAGGCAAGCAAGTGTCAACATTAGTTTTATTTGGCTCTTGTTCAAGCATTTCATTGACCAGTGATATACTAGATGTTAGGTATGATATACTATATTTTATTACTTTTATTGAATAATAATATAAAGGTAATAGAATCAGCTGTCTGTGTATTATAAAGGTGTCATTATTATTTTATTTACTAATGGTTATGTGATAATTAGATATTGCTTATTTATGATTCGACTTTGATATTTGTGTATAATACATTTTTCCCCTTGCGATATACTTTATAAGAATGTGTACAATGTGATTGAACTTTACTGTTAACTAAAGACATACACAGGTATCAATTATATGAATATAATTTTGACTGAATCACTTGATAAAAACTAGGGAATCATATTTTAAGAGTTTCTCGCTAATAAACCTTAAATTATTCCATATAATTATGTCCTGTGTATTTCGAATTCAATTACTAAATGTCATTGAAATAATTTATCAAGAGATAGTAAAATTGGTATATATAATTTGGTATAGGAACTAGGTGATTCGCTATCAACAGTATTTGATGATTGACAGTATATGTTACGACTTGATATACATTCACTAAATGATGTACAATTAAGAACATTTGATATTTGGAATAATGTTTTAAAAATGAAAGAAAATGAAACTTTTTATGTTCATGTGAGAATATAGGTAGCCTACTAATAACAACTTCATGTATTATTTAAATCATGTGTTTTTCATATAAAATAATATTTATTTGGTTATTTCATTGTCTTGCAATTGGCACAAAGCCATAATTGTGTTGGCCTGGGTTTGTATTTTTGTACTTTTCAAGAATTTTGGTAGATATTTTGTAGAATTTGTTTTTCGAGATTACATGGTCAACCCCATTCATAGAATGATTAAAAATGCCTGTCTGATCTTGTGGGTTTTTTCAAGATCCTTTGCATTCATGATTGTAAGCGTTTATATGATGGAGTTCACATCAAAGATCCCTTGATAGTTAGAATTTGATGGAGAGGAAGCAGAAATGAGGAAGCAGAAATGACAAGTCCAAGCTAATTAGCCTGGCTGGTGCAGAAAAGTAGGATGTTTAACCTAGTTTCATTTCCTTTTATTCCTGGGAACAAATGATTTCATCGATAATGTATGTTTATCCCTTAGTTTTATTGAGTGGTTGTTAAACCCCATTTTGTCATTTTATAAACAGTTATTCTGCAAAACAGGATACACTATAGTCAAGTGGGACCATTGTACATTCCATAGAAACCTCTCGTTCTGTTTATGATATAATTGTGATATATTTAGAACTGACACATTATTCCCACTCTGACAACAGACTGAGCAGTCGTGGAGGAGAACATGTGGCTGCTTCAAATTTTCAGCTAGATAGATGACATCTTTATTGGCGCAAGTGGCTGACTCATATTGGATACAATTTTCCAGCTAGCATAGCAGGCTGACCAATTCTATAGGAGTGGAGTTATTTTGTGGAGTATTATATAATTTGGAGAATACATGAAAGTTTAGAATTTGATTCCAGTTCTTGTAGTGTTTCTGCGACTAACAGGTGGCAGGAATATAATGTAGATATTTATCACAGTGTTTATACATTAACTTTTGTTTGTTCAAGTCTTCTGGGAGAATTACACATTAATTCTGTAAATATTTGGAAGCCTTTCAGAACTGGCGCCTTGTTAGTGTCGAGTTAACCTCTAAGAGAATGCCAGGATCTTCTTCTAATCAGTTTAGTATAGAGGCAGCGTATATAGTGGCACATATTTTATATTGACTGTTTAGTGTTTGAAAGCGGGTAATTACGTTTTACACTGTTCTGAAGGATGTGCATGTGTGTGTATAAGTTACAGAACTCCCAGTTATTTTAAAGTTTAGTTGACTTGTAAAAACATTAGGAGTCAAATGTTCTGTGTAAATAATACTGGTTGTTATTAAGTAAGTAAATCTCTTTGTTTATATACTGTTGTGTTATATATAAATTTTATTTGCTTATTTTAAGTTCATGAGGTGTAATGTTGAATTAGTCAATATTGAATTAGATATCACATATCACAAAAAAACAGTGTGATCATGATCCTTTTAAACATCTTTTGTAATTTTTGTGATCATATGTGCTTCTTCTTTTTTTTTTAAAACCCAATAAAATTGACTTGATATTTAGAAATATTTTTATTGGTAATGTTCAAAATCCATGCACTTTATAACCTGCTGGTAGGCATATAAACCATTAATAATTTATAGTTTGATATATTTTTATTTGAATGCTTAAATTCAATGCCTTTTATGACTTTTTAATGCATATAACATATTGATTAAATAAATGTATTATTAAAATTAATAATAGAAAATGTGATTAGGTATTAAGCTAAACTCTGTTTAACTGTATTATTACAAAAAAATTAGTAAGTGGGTTGGGGACCCTTCAGAGCTTTTTCTTATTGTTAATGCCATTAGGTGCTAAAGTGTGAATCCATTTGAATTCATCGGATTTTCTAGTGGCGACATTTTTGCCACTATCAGGATTTTTATTATTAGATATAAAAGTTAGTTAATTGTGGTTACAGATGGAATTGCTACAAATTCCAAGATGCGATTAGATTAGCTAAATGCTAAAAGTCAGAAATAATACTCTATTCTTGATGATTTATTCCTAGTATAAAATGGTAAAAGTCAAATTCTCCATTGAAATACCCCTATAGAAAAGTGAAATCAAATTAAATATGTAGTTTAATCTCTCCAGCCTCTACATGTTCACCTTTCAAGATTGGTTTTAGATTGGTCTGTCTTGTGATGATCTCTATTAAAATGTGTCAAGGGCTTTTAATTAACTTACAGATACATGTTTTATGTAGCTCATCACGTCCATGTTATAATTGTATTAACCTAATCAACTGCTATCTAATTGTTTTACTTGGCACTACTCCATCAATATAAACATGGCAGAGCCAATAAACATAACTCTATTGACAAGTCTATTTATATATTAAAATGCTCAATTTTTACGAGTTGCACTTAAACAATATTTTAAGACATAGAAATTTACAAGAGAAAAAAAATGGAATGCAGGTATCTTTGCACCTTTTAAACTTGTCAGCATGTATTCAGAGAGGTATTAACTTCAAAGGTGTATGATGTAGAAATCATGCATGTGTTACTCCAATGGGTTTATCACTAAATTATCATAAGAACCAATGTATCACCCTTTCAAATGGTTTACATTTAGCACATTAATGGGAAAACTTGTGAAGATTTGTACATAACTTTAGACCATGGCCATGTTTTCCTTACAACACTAAAGACTTGACAAGACAATCTAGACAATTCCCCCCCCCCCCTAATTATTGTTCATGCATCATCTAGTAATCTATGAAAAAAGAGTCTGGAATGCTTGGCCTTTAAATGCAATATTAAAAATTAGAAAATTGCACTTTACTGTTGTATATTTGATGAGTTAAATGCTGGTGCCATTTGCTAAGCAGGGGTATATTACACCTGCTATGTTCTTGTTTGTGTAAACTTACTTTTGTGTAGACAACATATGTATCTGAGATGATGAGTATGTCCAGTTGTTATCAGATTCTCTAATCTAAACTATCATAAAGACTATATCTAAACATCATAGAGAAAACTAGATCAAGCATCATTAAGATGATAATTTGATGTTATGTTGATAATAAACCATAAAGTATAGATAAACTAGCAGAAACTTGATGAAAAACATTGAGTTCACCAGGGGTTGATGTTAGGGCTGTGCTTATTTTGTTTATTTATAGATGGTTTGACATGTTGTCTTTATGATAATCTTTATATGCTATGTTCACTATCCAGTATTATCCTTCGAAATATTTCTAACTGTCACTGTTGGAGTGTTGATGTATTCTGGAGAAGTGGAACTCCCTTTTCCATCTTTACATCATTGTGTAATTGTTAAGGCTTTCAGATTCAGACAGAAAACAGTTTTTGATTATTTTTTTTCATTATCATGAGTTTTAATTAAGATAATGAGAAAATAAGTCTGTAAATTACTCTACTGACTGAAGATAATTTTGGCAACTGCTTCAGTTCATCACCTATTGAAAAACAATTCCATGAAGCTTCGTACTTATAACCTTGTGTTACCTGTAAATTACGGCGGAGAAGATTGATTTTCTACATCTTGATATGAAGTTAGCTAATTGTAATGAGGCATGTCTTGACTGCCGTGTGTTTATAAATAATACAAGATGAAGTTGTTTTTATTCCTGAGTTATGTCAGGTATTTTTTTGAGGTGGAATAGTGTAAAATGCAGGCAAAAGGTGAATAATTATATTTATAATATATTTTGATTTAACAAGGAACTAAGCAACATTTTGCTTGGAATCTGTCCTTTATGAGTCTCTCAAATTTTTAAACGACTTGACCACAGTATCCATGCTACACAGTGAGTACAGGTTATGGCAAGTTAAAATGGGACTTCAATTCCAAAAGTTTGTTGTTATGGACATTTCAATTGCACTGTATATAATTGATGATCAGATATTGAATGTTCATATAATTTTTAATTGACTTATATCAGTTACAGCCACATAATATTATGAGGGTGAATGACATAAAGCAACCAAATTGAAAGTTTTTATGTAATGAGACTTTTGAATTGCACTACCAGTATCTATATTTTTGATGAGATATTAAATGTAATATTCAAATGGAAAGTTGCTTTGAAGCGTAGATGTGGATGTGTATTCTTTTTAAATATTCTACTGATATACAGTCTGTTGCATATTGTTGAAATATGTGAGCTTTTAGTTTTAATATTGATTTGTTTAATGCTGTTGGCATGTCTACTAGAATAATATACAGTTATGAATTGTCGAAAATAGATCTACTGATGGCTTTGCCAAAATTCTACAGACACAATAAATATTGCAGGCAAAAATAGAACTGTGAAAGATTAGTATCATAAATACGCACATGTTGATGATGTATTGAGTGCTGAGTTATATTATGTATTTACCATCCAGTTGTGGTGCAGGAATTAATTGATCTCTTCATCAAAGGATTAGAGATGTTTTGAGTTAGTATGGCCAGAAGGACTGTGAACAGATAGGTGAGAGACAGACAGTAATCTTAAAGATTTTAGGGCTCAAATAAATACTTTCTTTAGCCATAAAATGATGACGAATAGTTTGATATTTTGAAATAGGATGAGCCGCAACTGCTGCAAAATATTGATCAGTGTTAGAACGGAATAATGGAGCTATGTCAGATTGTCCTCGTACAGATATAATATATATTGTACAACCACTAGTCTGTAAGATTATCCGATCATACTGACCTCTGACCTTTTTCATATAACTACCTTTAACTATCTCCATCTGTTAGTCGACAAATTTAAAGGTTAGATTTCTACTCAAATTCTATTTTACTCTACTGACACGTAATATGCTTTGTTTACTCGATGACCAATTTTTACAGAATTTAAGCTTCATCCATATACTTGATCTGTGGTTGTGTTCATATTGATGAGGCTGTGTTTATATTGATCATCACCTGAAGTAAATTGGTTCAGAATAGTTCGGAACAATTTTGTGTTCATACTCACATGATTAGAATTCATTTAATCAGACAAAACAGGTTTCAGTTCATTTGTTGATACTTAAAGGACAATATTGCAGGGTTCCTGCGGTTCTTAAAAATTCTTGAATATCCTTAAATTTAAAATTTCATTTTCAAGGTCTTGAATATCCTTGAATTTCGCGGAACTAGGAAAATATCCTTGAATTTCAGTTGAGATCCTTAATTTTGTTGGTAATACTAGTAAGTTGATCTGAAAATTCCGTTTAGATTATAAGTAATGCTGGTTATACTAAACAATAACTCTGACGTATACCTAAATGTGATGACTTTGACTCTCCGATCGTTAACTGTCCATTTATTAGTAGTAACATTCCAATATCACCAGCTTATGGAGTGTTTGTGTCTCAGCTAATCCGTTACACGAGAGCTTGTTCCTTTTATTCTGATTTTTTAAATAGATCGAGGAATTTGTCATCTAGGCTTCAACTACACTGATACTTGCGCACTAAACTCATTAAAAGCTTTAAAAAGTTTTATGGACGTCATATTGACTTGATCGGTAAATATAACATGTCTCTCTCGGCTATTATTCAAGATATATTTTATTGACTTGTAAAGTATTATCTTCCTAATTATGTCTATTACATCGTTCACACTGTTCATCACATGCATTTTGTATACCGATAGTTCATTGGCCAATCATGCTATTTCATTGAGATTTCATCTAATAGTTTGGATGCAGCGATGGCGATTGTGGTGCCAGGCAGGGTAAGCTTACCCTGTTACCTCTGTACAGTGTTTGTCGTGTATATTTTGTACACAGCGAACAGTCCATTTCCTGATTACACTATTTTGCCTCCACCGTTTTTATTGGACTTCAAATTTTTGACTAATGGTTTGGATTGTTCGTACTTGGTTTTATTTTATGTCAATCAACTGATCTAATAACAAGATAAGCCAATGACATTTACCGTTAGGCAACCAAGTACTCTCACGTGACTCCATTGTCCAATTAACATACTAGAAGCCACTACATTGACTAATCAAAATCGGTATTAGTAATTACATTAAACAATGCTTAATAACGAAAAGGGAAATAACTCTGTATTAAAAATGGCTGGAGTTTTCCCCAGTGTGCCGAAAGTCGATCTGTAATAATAAAAAACAGTTTATGTCTTCAATTCCTTTTAAATATGAGATTATAACGATAGTTGGTAATGTTTTTAAGATGAAAAATTGTAACTTTAGGCTAAAGATGTCCTTGAAAATCCTGGAATTTGACGTATATTTATCCTTGAAAAAATGTTTGACAAAGCCGTAGGAACCCTGTATTGGTGTCAGTCATTGGTGCATAGACTTTTTCTGTATTTCTTTCGTGTTCTCTAATGTAGTGGTAGTCAATTCTTTTTATGAATTGTCAAATATCCTCTCATAGGCTCACACAACACCTTTTGGTCTTCAAAGAAATTATTTGAAATTTCGCCCATGTATCTTTATCACTCGTCAAGCAGTTATATAGAGGGATAACTTGTGTTTTCCTTTTGGGTCCTCTCTTCAGATTCATGAAACCTTTATTACGCATCTATCGTAGCAATGATCTTTGTGTAAAACTTATAACATATGTGATAATGACTGACACCAAAATTGTCCATTAAATGTCACATGAACTGGCATGTGAAAATCTGTTGTCATCCATTTCTAGTCAGTGTTACCTTATTACAAGCAGTGAGTCTGAAACATTGATTAAGCAGTCTCAACAATCTGCATTTAGTTTGATTTACCACCTGCGGCTTCAGAAGAAGATCCCACACTTTATGAAACAAATTAAGCCAACATTCTCTGCTGGACAAAATGACAAACACCAGTGGATTGTACCTGACAAAAGCTAAATTTGTCCCTGACAATGTATACGACAGATGCGGAATTTCCAGGCCTGTTTATCTGGTTCAGTTGTAAAATCAGTTTGAACATGGCTTAAGTGTTTCCTTATGTATGTCATTACAAGACAACCACTTAAAGTGAACCAAGATATAGATGTAGAAATTTTTAAATATTTCAAGCACTGCTTCAGAAATAAATGTTTACATGTAACAAAATTCTTTAAATTCAACAACAACTAAGGGCATTTTGTTTGAATTTACATTGCTCTTTGATGTCAAAACTTCACATGGATATTTCTGTTAGAGAGGGGAGGCATGTGATGTCTGATTAGCTTATACTGTAAATTCTAAGTGCAGGTATCTTTGAATGTTTGTAGACCAGGGTTAGAGAGCTATGGGAGGTTCTCTATTATAGTATATTTTACGCTGTAGTCTGTATGTAAAACCTGGATATTTAATGTGTCCTTAATGTTGATGTTGAGTCATTATCGTATGTCAAAGAATCTTGCCAAGGCACAAATGTCAAACTATAAAGGTGGTTCTTTTTATGTACCCAAAGATTCACAATGTGATCCCCACTGAATTTCTATGATTTTATGATTCCCCATTGAAATTTTATGTTGCACATTGCAATTCTATGGTACAGTGTCCCCAACAAATTTCTGTGTTATGGTGCAGCTTTAAAGTTCTGTGTTCTGGTTTAGCACTGATGTTCTGTAGTCAGCATTATGTTCTGATCTTATGATCTTGAAGCACTGATGATCTTTAAGAAATATGACTAGAATGAAACAAGATATTGGGTCTCACATGGTCCATTTAATACACTGATTTCTTTTTGATACAGTTATATTTATAATCAAATAGGTGAGCTATAAGTACAGTTTATGAAGACATGATTGAAGGAACCTGTAAGTCCCTTATGGTCACTAATTATATAAGTCAGGGTTGTATAGAGGCATTATGTTCAACATATGTTAGTTAATTGTTTATCTTAAAGGGAGTAACACAGTATCGGTATGCCATATACTCTATGTATTACTGTAGCTATTTCACCTACTATGTAAATCATTGAGATAGGTGTCAGTGTCTATTGTTTTAACCACAATATGACCAAGGTATGTTAACCCAGGTATGTATTGAACATGGTTTACAGTGTATGGTGTGGGTATTGATGATATTAAAACATCAAAGAATATTTGCTTCTTAGATGATAGTAGATTCAGGTATGATATTGTTAAGTGTATCTCTGTATATATCAATCTTACGTTGTATAATGGGATATATTGTGCATTAAACAGTCGCTTTCATCAGGTAATACTGTAGAAAGGTTCTGGGTTGTGAACCCAATTCTAGACGTTTTGGTGATCGTATGCAAAGGGAAACTCCCTGGCAAGTTAGTTAAGTAATTGAACAAATACCTTGTAAAATTTATTAGATTCTCTTATTCAAGATAATAGGTTTATTGTATTCAGAGAAGAGTTATATCTCAGCTTTGTTGTCTTTAACACGAGTTATATCTTAAATTGCTTTCCATTTCGTTAATGATGGTAGAACAGGTATTTCAAGTTTCAGTAACAATAACACTTCAGATTTTATTTAAAGATATATTTTTGTATGCATAAATTAATTCCCTTTTAACTTCGAACAAACAGGAATATAAATCATTATAGGTTTTTATAGTGAGATGGGAAAAATGTTAACTGCAAGAAATTCTATAATTTGTCAGACAACCTGAAGGAACTTTTACGTCTGTGATTGTTTAGTTTCATCTCCGATCTAGTATGTTACATTTATTGCTATAAGCACACGTCAGATATTTTGGGAAGGTGGGGAAAAAATTATCTGTGAAAATAGCTTTTAGACTTGTGTGTGTGCATTAAGCTGCCAATATTAGTGATCGTATGTTGGCAGACTGTTATATATCAGAGGCGTCAGACTATTGTTATATCCCTGGGGTTACTTTACTTCTGCTTTTTTTTTTAATTTGCACTATTTAAAGATGCATCATGTAAGATTTAGATAAAGCCCTGACCATTCTTGCTATAATTATAGTTAAAATATTGATAAAGAAAAATGATTGAAAATTTCATTCAATTTACTAGACAATACACAGTCAAATAATTTTATTCAGGTTTCTATTCATTGATATCAGACAGCCATCTTTATCTATCTTGGACACCTATAAGAATAAAAATTGTGCTACATTTTAGGTGTTTAAGGACACATATTCAAATACTGCTTCCTATTTCATTGAGACAATGAAACGTTTTAAAGCATAAAACAGCCTGATGACTCTTTTCAATAGCTAGCTCTACTGTTCAAATTTTGAAGCTGTAAAATTTTAATATACAAATAACTCTCGCATGAGGTATTTTATCAGGATCCCGAAGAGCTAAAAATCAATTTAGCCTTATCTTTGGTATGCATGGAATCCTATTTACTCATTGATTGCTGTCAGTTCATGCAGTATTACTTTTATTTAAAAAGAGAACTGGGAACAATTTAAATTGATGGAACTGTCTACTCAACCTTTTGACTAGAATATTAACCAAAAATTTTTTCGGTTCGCTATCACTTCAAATCCTTGTCTACTTATTTTATTTTACCAATCTGTGTAAAATGTTTTACTTGGGTGTTGAATACAAAGATTTGGCAGAATTCCATATGGCAGTAGTTTATAGGATAATTTACAGAAAAAATTCTTACATTTCATATTTGTCAAAAGACCAATAATTACTTTAAAATGGATTGGAATTGTTGGCACCAATTAGCATTTAACATTCATCTGTCTGGATCTGTGCTTTGTTCAGTTTTTTTTGAATAATGAAGTTTGTCAATGAATGTACTGTAGTAATGAGAAATAAGAAAAATGTGTTGTTAAATTTTTGTCATAATTGTCATATGATACTTCGGCATACCTTGATAGTAGGGTGTGTTCATCTAATCCATTCCTTTCACGTATAAAAACTGTATAAAACATAATAAACAATTAGATTTTACCTGAAAATATCTTACTTACTCAAAGGTAAGTAATATTTACCAACCAGTAGCCACAGTGTAAACTTATATAGTGACGATGGAATTTACTTAACCTTTAAAAGTATATTATAAATTATTGTTGAACTATAATGGATGATAAGTTTCATATATATGTTGTTTAAATTACAAAAATCTGTGTTACCAAATCATAGCTTATCATTGTGTGTAAAATAAATATAATTTGAATTTATTTATAGCCATGTGTCCTGATAATCTTATAACTTTCTACTTTATATTATTGTGTTCACATTGATTTTATGTGAAGTAAAGTATATTCCAATGATAACTTGAGTTGTGGTTGATCTGCATCAGTTCTTTGTTGGTAACCTGTAATTTACTGTTAATAGATGCCACACTCGGTTCAAATTCTGATTTCACCTAAAATCGTACTGGGACCCAAAAGGAGAGAGAGAGAAATGGGGTTTAACGTCCACTCGACGCAAACTAATTTACTTCACGTAAGGGTCTTTAGCAGTTGGAGGAAACTGGGTGACCCAGATAAAAACCCATGAGGTTGAACATGCGACCCTACTCCTTGTCACGTACAGGACCAAAAAGGAATTATCTGCATAAAATTGCTTTGTGAACTCAATTTGAATGTATTTAAATAGTAGTAGATGGTGGATGTTTTTAAATCTTAACAAAGGAAAAAATAGGGGGATGCCCAAGTTCAGATTTTGTCATTGATCCCGTGTGGTTGAAAGGTTTTCAATCTAATGATCCAATGAAGTTCAATGGTGCGTCTATGGGTTGTAGATTTTAGAAGGTCGGGGTTGGTCCCCAATTGTTTAATTATTTGATAGTCTAGGTTTCGACTAGAATGACTCGGTAGGTGGAAGTGAGAGGCAACTGGGGTGTCTCTCTTATGAGTGATGTCAGCATAATGTTCTTTAAGTCTAATTCTAAACAGTCTTTTGGTTTCTCCTATGTACTGGCTGTGACACAAATTGCAAGTAAGTAGGTAGATCACATTTTGGCTATGGCAAGTGTAATTGCTGTTGCAATTATAGGATTTGCCCGTTTTGCTGGATCGAAAGGTTTTCTTTCCTTTAAGCGTGGTGCAGTAATTGCAGTGGGGATAGTTACAGGAGGATTGTAGAAAGTTGTAACTTTTCCCACTTACTTGTGGCAAGGGTTTGGGGTCCCTTATGGTGGCTGAGGTTAAAAGATCTTTAAGAGACGGGTTTCGTCTGTAGGCTGTAAGGCAAGGTTGTGGGAAAATATTCCGGCAATCTTTCATGCTGTCGAGGATGTGCCAGTTATTTTTGATTATCTTGCTAATATGGACCGAAGTTGGATTATAGTCCGTTATAAAAACAGGACGTTTGTTATCTTTCGGCGTTGTTTTTTTTTAAATCTTACTTTATATTTATCTATTATAGATGACCATGAGAATAAAGATTCATCAGATCGACCGTCAAGTTTAGAGATACAAAAAACACAGAGAGAGATAGAAGTTGCTAAAATGGAGAAATATAAAACAGATCCAAGATATCAACAGACCTACATGGAGATACCAATGAATGATTTGGTGGATGAAGAAAAAGAAACGCCTCAACAAAGTGTTGCGTCGTCACTGTCTAAAGATAGTTTGCTTTCACCGCCTGATACGAATGAGTTGGATAATAAAAATAAAACTTTACAAAAGACAAAAGGCAAATCGGTTGATTCTAGCATGGTGTTTACAATAGACTTTGGAGAGGACACAAAACAGAAAAAGAATAAAAATTTGGGGAATTTAAGTGATTTGATGCCTTCTAGATTAAAGGAAAGATTTCAGGAACGTCAGAGTGAAGTTAATGCTAGAAAAGAAAAAAATAGGTCACCTGTAAGTTGAAATATACCTATACTTTATATATTCACAGTGATCTAAACAAATGTCTTTGATACGATCATCAATGATATCATTGTAAGAAAATCAACAAATCTGGTTAAACATTATTATCAACTTAAACCAAAGGAAGTCTTCTCTAATTTTTAACTCTTAACTGAACCATGGGGACTTTTGTCGACACATATGACGTTACCGTTAGGTACCCATGGGGACTTTTGTCGACAAAACCAGTTAACCGAATGCAACGTTCCTAGCGCAATGAGAGTTACTCCCCTTATAAACAGGCGGCCTTTTATCATTTGTTTACTTCCTGTTTGACATTTTGACAGTTAAAAATCTTATTGTTTCTTCTTGAAAAATTACAATAAAATGGTGATATGTCTATACGACACCGCTCTCCGTACGACAGGTTACAATACCTATTGATTCAGATTGTATCGCTGGTGTACATGTAGATATTTATAGTTTCGCGTTAGAACGTGATAGACGAAGAAGCTAGGCTAATCCACAAAAATATCGGTACTTTTAAATGTTTCATAGTTCTCAAAAGCCGAACAAAAAAATAGAAATAACCATTATACCGGTAATTATATCTATGTAGGTCTAGAAGTCGAAATGAATTGTGCAAGAAATGTCTAAATTATTATTTTTTTTTCTTTTTTGTACAAAATTCATATTTATGAAAATGGCAATTTAGAATATTTCATCTATTTACATACACATAAAGGCCCAGAAGGGGTCTATTTTCAGTTGTTATATGATTTTAAAATGCATACCTATATTTTAACACTATTGGCCATTATGACGTGGGTTTTTATGACGTTATGACGTCAAACCTCTGGGTCATTTAAGAGTTAAAGGCTCACTTCATGATAAGATATTGAAATTTGTTTCCAATGTTTCTCCCAAATTTCTCATTAACATATGTCTAAGTAGTATGAATTTGAAGTAAAATTTCTGTTAACCCAAGTAATTTTTTTTTTACCAGAATAAGAATTATACAAGACAGGAAAAGTAGCCATTTATTGTATGCGATTTTGTAGGATTTTTCTATGTGAAATATAACTCCCAAGTTAGCCTTTAATTAGATTTTTTACTTCCTCAATTGATTGTACAATTTGATGAATTAAATTAAAGGAGGAAATTTCTTTTTTCCACTCCAGTTTTTCCAATATGTTTTATTTTTTTCAGGATTCGGAGATTGGGTCTAGTCAGCATAAAAAGGTAGAAGATGTTTGTGGATATACAGAGTCTAAAAAATCCAGAAAATCGTCCGAGCTAAGTAGTGCTTCTCGCAAATCAGACAGTCAAAAGAAACCTTACTCACGACGGAAATCTGTTGGTGAGGATTCCAGGGGTAAAAGTTCAACTCCAAAATCTGAGGAGGATTCTAATAAAAGTATGTCTCGAAAGGAACTACGGAGTTCCACTCGTAAATCTCCTCATGATGATGTGCGGACAAAAGGAAGAAAGTCTTCTATAGACGAGACAAGAACAAAGAATACAAGAATGTCTCCATTAACCGAGAGATCAAAACGGACACAACATAAATCCCCTGTTGAAGAGGTTAAAGCTGAATTATCTGTACGAAAATCCCCTCAACAAGACCGACGGAGATCCCCTCAGCAAGACAGACGTAGATCACCTCAACAAGACAGACGGAATTCACCCCAGCAAGAAAGAATGATTTGTGATGAAAATAAAAATGTTGGTAAGTGTTCATATGGGTGTTGAAATAAAATTTATTATTACATTACCACAACACAAGGCTGTGACAGTGTTTAGGTTATTTCAGTCAAATGTGTGAAGGGAAGCAACTCTCTTTTTTTGTGTTCTGCAAATTACAACTAGAGCAGACAGGTAGAGGCAGAAATGATACACTACCATCAGATTTTATAATAAATAATTTTGCTGTGCCAATGAATAACTTAGATTGAATTGAGTATCTATGTAAATATGTCATGTGTACTTGTTAGTAACTAAATACTTTGTTCTTTCCAAATTTAGGATCCAGACCAGTTAAGTCCACATCTAAACAATCGCCAGTATTGAGATCCGTGGATGGTGGTAATATCAGTCCGTCTAATTATTCCGACACCACTTCATATCTTATTGATAAAATGTTCGAAGGGACCAAAGAAACTGCAGTTGGTGTGAAAACTAGTGATAATATATCCATAAATAATGACGAAGAACCAAAGAGAATTTCCTGTACTAGTCCAGAAGATAAGTTAAGCGATGCAGGAACATATACCATAGAAACAGAAGAAGCTAAAGATGAAGAAGAAGCTGCTCGAAGGAGGATTGATGAAGTTTTTGGTGTTATAGATCAAGAGGAATGGATGAAGATGCCTGGTGTTATAGGAGATAATGAATTACAGATCACAGAGGTCAATGTTTCTGATGGCACCGGTACCCAAAACAGCACACCAACTGATGAATTTACTAGACAGATGAGTCTGGATGTTCAAGATGGTAGCTATCCTGAAGATCTGTGTAATGGAATTGATGATGACCAGCGTCTTATTATTGAGGTAAGTTTTACAGTTTTAAATTATTGTTCGAGATTTCAGGATGCTGTTTTGTTTTAGTCGATATTTATGATCTTCCAAGGTATTAACATGTACCATTATATCAATGCTTCTACCAGTAAATTTATAAATTGTATTTAAAGATTGAAGGGAACGTTACAGGTTTGATAAGTATTGAAAAATTCTTCTCAAGGAAGAGATTTAAATTTATCGAAAATAATGACCAAAAAGTGGTTTCGGTAATGATTAAGACACAATTCAAAAAACCATAGGTTACATGTTTGTGCCATCATAACTTCAATTTCCATGTTTCGGAATTTTGTGGATTGAAATGAGTCATTCTTCAGATACTGGCCTAATATTATAAGAGAAATTAAAATGACAGTGTTAAGTCATTACAAGTGAACTTTATGTTATGTTTTTAATAACTTTTGGACATATGTTTTCTGTAAAGACTACAACCTATATTTTTTTATTGTGTGTGGTCTTATGTTTACTGTTTATTTAATATTGGGCCTTGAAACAATGATCTACTTTATTAGCTAATGCCTCAAATTACACGAGGTGAACACAGTACAGGTATATACAAAGTGAAAAATAATTAATACCTCACACATTTTGATAAATAACAGGGAAATTAGAAAATAATATTTTACTTGGAGACTAAACTTATAAAAAGTGTAGACACTAAACTAAAACAAAATCAATCTTCGAGTTATAATAGTCTACAAGTCTTGGCAATATGACAACTTTCTTTCCAGCAGTGATTTTATTCAAAGGGTGTAATTTTTTTGTTGACCCCTTTAAACAAGACAATAATTTTGAAACCAGAGAGTTTCTTTGTGAAACAGGATGTGGAAAAAAATAATTATAGTTCTGGGCATTATCAGGTGTTAAGTTGTAAATATTAAAAGATGAATTAACCTGTTTATTCGACCCACAAAACCTACTTTTATGTGAAATTACCAGGAAAAATAAAGTTGTAGACTCAAATAACAGAATGAATTGAATTAATTTAGTTGTTAAACACTGCCAACCATTGATTCGTTTCTTTAGGCACATTAGACAAACATGATGACTATGTGAAATCATAAGAAATTAATGTAAACTTCAAATGAATGTACAGGTAATTAGAGTAAGATAGATCAATTTGAATAATTTTTTTGAAGGACATGTATTCCAGTAAGATTACTAAGAATTTAGAAACTTAAATCTCACTCAAGTGTGTTGTCCCTTTAACCAGTGGATGGACATGATTAAAAAGTTGCTTTACAAGATCCTATCTATCCTGAAAGCTTATTACTTTTAGATTAATTCAAAGGAAACAATAAAGGTTCTAATATAATATGTTCAGTTGTATCTTTTCAAGATTGTCTATGTTGAGTTTTCTGATGGAATAATAATATTGATTATTGTTCTATTGTCAGGTAAATATTGATCAGATTTAAATATTTATGTAGATAAATAAGTACATAATGTCAACACTGTATATATAAAGGTTATATTAAAGCCATCAAAGACATAGTGTGGGATCAATACTTGCATACATACCATAGATACAAGATATACATACATTGTATTTATACAATATTTATTGCAGTATATATTTAAATGTTGATTTCAATATTTCTAATGCTGATTTCACAGATGGTCATATTAAATGACCCAGTGAACTACATACCATAAATATTTGGTTGTCAGTAGTTTTATCATTACATAGTTACAGGTAATTACACTTATATTATAGTATATAACACCATCCTGTAATTACCTGGATAGTCCACTTACTAGGATATATTATACTTATGTTGGAGAAAGGATTTCATTCTCTCATATGGTATGTACATTGAATTTCTCAAAGAATTGTACTCCACCTAATTTCTCAGTTGTTTTTTACATTAACCAATTTTCACTATAATTTTTTTTTTTTTTTTTGCTTTTGTTGTCGAAAACCAATCAGATTCAGATCTTCAGTTCTGAGATCTGTCAAGCTTCATTTGATTATCGAAGACTGACTTGGTTAACAAAAACAATAATTGCTTGTGTGCTTTTATTGAAGGCTGTAAATTGATTTTGATCGGATGTTTTTAGTATTTTAATGACTATACTTTCCCAACCAAAGTGTGTTAAACCTTTTAGAATGAAGGATTTAATTGAGGTTGCTAGTGCCAAGCTAGAAATTACAATCTGTCCATCGACTAACACTCACATTACATTACTTACATTGAGTTTTTGACAGATTCGTTTCATTTGAGTATAAGAGTTCATCAGAAAAAAATAGGGATCACTTTATAATTAGTGTGTGAGAATTTTAACATAAGTAATTGTCATCATTATATGTTATTCTTGGAAATTTCAAGATTTTCAATTTAAGGTCGATTGGAAAATGTGTATGTGAGGTCCTCAAAATGTCATGGGAAAACGTTTTATTATAATATAGTGTTTTACTAGCCTGGTTGTTGACATTGACAAATTCTTAATGATGGATGATTGACACTTGATATATCAAGTTGATATACATGTGAAAATATTATCCTAATTACATGTATAGAGCGATTAAAGTACTTATATGATGTTACAAGGTAAGAAGAAATGTAAATTTGTTGGGATATTTAGGATAAACTCTGTACAAACACTTAGTGTACTATGTTATGTGTCAGACTTTAATTTACAATGTAAACAGTCCCTTAAAGGTTAATAGTTGACGATTTGATATACCGATAGATATTTACCTTTTTAACTCCTTTTCTGTATTGATAATGTAAGATGGTCTTTATTTGAGTGTTAAGTAGGGTATGTAAAGGTATTGTAACCAGTGGTCTCGCTCCTGTCAAAGGCTTTATCTGTTCCCACCACTTAAAAACTTGCCGTAACTAATTCATTGAATGGGTATTTTGTGTGTGATCTATGCTCTTTATACTACTGCCCCATAGCAAGTGGTTTTAAATAGACATCAATAGGGATAGTGTGAAAGTAAGACTTGGACCAACCCACTCCGTTAATTTATTTAACTATGCTGTTACTAGGGGAGTTGAAAAATTGGCAAGTGTTTCTGCTGGCTTCTAATCCAGTTTGACTTTTGTAAGATTTAGTGGAAGGATAAAACTTCTAAATCGACTGAATCACAGATTCTACTTTAGGAATAACATTTACAGTGCAAGTTTGACATTAGAAACTTTTCTAAAATAAGGTATGTACATCAACTGTTAGTTAAAATTGCTGAACTTTCTTTATTTAAAACCTGTTTGTAATTTATGTGTTTACTGTCATCAGTGTTATATACATGTACTATATTCTAGTTTATGTTCTGTCATTGCTAAGTACTTTGGATTTATCAATCAAAGATACATTATGGGAGATAAGATAAAGAGCTTGCAGTTCTCACTATAATAGTTAGAAACAAGATAATGTAAAGAGAATTTGACGAAAACTTCAGTCAAATTGATCCACCCTGAACCGAGAATTTAGCGATTCATTTTTGTGTGTAGCCTAGATCATCGTAACTAAAGTCGGTACGATAAAAACATAATCTCAATTGTCCATTTTAAGATTTAATCAATAGCATCAGACCAGGTTCTAATCCAGTAAATATCGCAGTGAAGTTATTTAATGTCTAATTAATAATTTAGATAACATTTCAGACCTAAAAAAAGACCTGTAATAGACAGATTTAGCTCTTGCATAATGTATGTTTAAGACAGAAGAATGAATTATCAGTACTTGTATAGAATGACTTGCTGAATTTTTAAAGAAATGTAATTTGGTTGAATTATTAAAGCCACTGGGCATCATTTGCTTTTTTTGGACAATGTCCAAGATTGTTAAAATCATTAAATTTTAAGGTACATCAATGGCCATTAAATTTTAAGGTACATTATAGCCATCAATAGTTCTCATCTCAGAACCTCAGTCTGCTAATAAAGTTAAATCATTTCTATGTACATTGAGGTCAATTAGCAATAAACTTTTTTCTTAAAAATTTAATTGTCAAATTACTATCCAAAGAAAACATTTCAGCCAATAATTTTATTTTTTAAATTTGAAAAAGGAAATTGACAATTAGCCATCTGGCACATTGGAACTTTAAGCAATAAAACTTTATAAATAAACTACCCGTACTGCGAAAAAAAAGAGTGATTACAGGCACAAGGCTTCTTTTATTTTACAATTTTCTTCAACTTCAATGATTTGATTTAGATTAGAAATAGTTTTACAGTGAATCACACCAGGTAAAATAATGAAATAGGTATGTTTATATAAATAGATAATAAACATTCACTTAATTCCTGATTTATGAGGCTTAAATAAATAGACAACAATAAACGCTAGATTAATGTACACACAAGAAGACGGACAGGGATATGGTGTGGTATAATTATACAGTTTTCCTTTCTAATCTCAGATTAACATTTTCTTGGGGTGAAGTCACCTCAGTATTTGGTTCCAATTGGTTGACATTTCTTTGTGTAGATAAATATAAAAGAGATTTAGATGTTGATAAAGTATGTCTGGTAATTGGAGAAAGGCTAAAAGGTTATGATGGACAACTCAGTCTTATCACCTAAAATATCCACTCCCCATTAATTTCAATACAATTGTTGTGAAGAATTTGTGTATCTATTTTTAGCATGAAAGCTAAATCATACAACTACTTGCAGATACACACACATGCCTTAAAGGCACAAATCAAATTGTTCATATATTAAAATAAAAAGTCCAAAATGTGTATGATATAAAGACTGTTAGTTATTTTGTATAACTTATAAAGAGTCCATGGGAAGAAGTCACTTTTTTTTTCTCAAACCCCAGTTAATGTTGCCATCTGGTCGCAAATTGTATAAGCTTTCCTTGGAACAATCCATTTCATGTAAAAACAAGTCACATCGAACCAGGACCTGTCTGAAATGGCTTCCTTGATACAAGTGGTTCGTCTTAAACATCATTTTGAAGTTGTAATTAAACCCACTTATTCTGTTTGCATCAAACATTCTCGTCAATAGTCTGTTTTGCATTTTACACGAAAAGACAAAAACATAACTTAGATCGTTTCCCCTCGACTCTTCATTTAAAACAGGTTTATAAAGAATGGGCTAAAAGGATTGCAAAATTATTATTATTGCATTTCCTACTACACATTGACTAGGAATTATTGATGATCTTTAAAAGCCAATCAAATTGTAAGATATGTCAAGGTTCGGTCAATCTGATTATGATACAGAACTATATTTCATTTCGATTTTTTTTTTTTTATACTCTCTCTGGCCTACACTACATGAAGATCTGCCAAGTAGGACTGGGAGGTTGCGTCAGGGGTCATGAGAGTGGCTTTTGGCCCTATGCCAATGGACTTCGATTAATCAATCAGTGTTGATGTTTCTAGGGGTTTAGCCTAGAACTGATGTTTCTAGGGGTTTATAGCCTACATGCCTAGAACTCGCTGTAACAGACCGTGTCATTGGTTAATTCCTCACATCAACTAGAATGCCTGTTATACATGTAACAACTCTTCCAGGTCCTACTGTAGTAAAGGCAAATAAAACGAAATTTTGAACTATAAAAAATGAAACGAAATAAGATGTTTGTTTATCTTTAAGAAACTTTTGAAAATCTGAAATATTTCATTTTTTTCATATTGAACCCGGATATACCCCAGTGCACAGGAATATTTATGTCTATCATTTGTTTGAAAAACCGATGATTTATAGTTTAAACAGTAAACGTATTCCATAGAATTGTTTCCAGTATGTTCAGTTCAATCCTAAATGCCAATGCAGCAATTAAAACAAAAGATGTTACACATTTGTTGAAATGTTATCCCTTATGCTCTTAATTGCACTATGTGAGGACATCTTTCATGCAAATGTGAAAAGACATTTGCCCGCTTATTGATCTTTGATATTTAGAATGAGTTGAAAAAGATGAAGTTGTTCTCTATTCTGAAAAACTATTGCTTATACAGAGCATAGTTTTGTATTTCAAAAAGTACAGTAGAAAACTTCAGTGATTTCGACTCAATCCTTGTTTGACCAACCTACGAACATACATAATGGATGGGGCTGTAGGTTGAATCTAATTGTTTAGAATATTTTAAGTAATTTTATTCTAAGTTAATGCTGACCTACAATACAAATCAACTCACTTTGTTCAAGTTACAGGTTTAATTTTGAATAATTTAACGGTTGAAGAAAAATAACGTAAAATTAATCATTTATCCAAGTAACAACCATTGCTGGGTTGAGCTATGTGTAGTGGTCAGTATTGTGCATTTGGCGCTTCAAGCTTCTAGAACATCTGGTTCAACATTTATTTGATAAGTTCAAATAATTTCTTTGTTGTTACTAAAGTACATGGTTTAATAATAATGACATGGTTTTATTTACAAAGTTCAATTGGAATTGTCATAATTATTCAGGAAGGTGAATCATCACATCACTTTAAAATATGACTGAATGATTAATATATAATTTTGAAGCAGAAGGATAGATGATATATGAACAGCATGTGTTATAGTAAAAGATACATGCAGGATTTCCTCAGTGCAGATAACTTTATGGTGTATTATTTTCTCAAGTGTGTGTCAATTTTTAGAATTCACTATGCATAAGAAAATTAATGGATTTATCTGATGTCAGGTTTAAATTTAGGTAAATGGAAATTTCGAACATTTTATTAGGAAAAGAAGTAGGAAATTGGAGGTTTTGAAGATTCATTAAATTTGTAAAAGGTTCTTTTATGGCTAATAAATTTTACTTCAAACTTAATTTTTAGGTTTATGATGTAAATTTTTGATTGAATCACCATTTGGTAACTTTGTTTGAAATTTGAACTTTTTTTTATTCAGAATTGAATATTTTGATATCTATATGCCAACATACTATTTACATGGTATATCAAATAACTCTAATCATATCATTAAATATGTTTAACAGAAGTTTAGATAATATATTATAGAGAAGCTTGATATCCACAGGGATGCTTGTGAAGTTGTACAGTGCGCAGTACATGTTTTTCTAAGCAAAAGGTTCAGGTATTTTTTCACATCTGTGGCATGCGGATTTAGTTTCGTGTAGGGATGGGAAATACTTATCCTTATAGGCTGTACATGTATCTGTTCATGTTAATCTTATATTGTTAAAAAGGTAGGCCGTTAACTTGGAACTTATTTATTTATAGTTCATACTCTATCTTATAGTCCCATCATACTCTGTCGGCTTGATTATCTATCACATCTGTTTGCTCGCTTCTAAATGTTTGTACATGAGAGAAACTCTGTGAACAATTTTTTGAAGGCCGACTTTTGACTGGTGCACACACATTCCGTGTCTCACTGTGCAACAGTAGAAGTTACAACCAAGCTTTCATCATGAACAACAGACGTTTGTGTAATCTGGAGAAATATAAGAAATTACGGGTAAGCTTTCATAATCTGCTCTTTCTTTTTATTAGATTCATAATTTTCTATTTTATTGCAGACACGTATTCGTTAATAAATAGAGACCTATAAATTTATATTTGAATTCGTGGTCCATAAATTATATTACAAATTTAGATTTTTCTTGTTTTTTCTCCATTGAGTGTCTCAATGACAATTTAAATTAATAAGACAACCTTTTCTGGTGACTTAATTAGTTTTGCTGGGTTTGTATTAAAGAAACATGATTATGTGACAATTGACCCAAGGGAATGAAACATGTCTTTGTCCCCTGTTCTTCATAAGCAATTGCCAAGTATGTTTCTATTTTCTTTTAAAGATATAATCTATCAGTTTCTATATAAAGAGGATAGATATAGATATTATGCTACCATAAATTAAAAAAAAATTGTTATAGACGTCATGCTTGATACTACTAGATCTTCCAATATGGTGTCCCCAAGTGTTAAAATTTGTTTAATTTTCATATCAAAAATATCTTTGATGTTTCTGACCTTTCTAATTGAAAATTTTTCTAGTTTTGGCTCTATCATGAACTCCCTCTTTTATTTAGTGTGCCATCATGAAAGTTGATTCTGCTACTTATCATTGTCTATCTTTGTATAGAAATAGACGGACCCTCTCCATAAATTTTGGAAAAACTTAACCCACTTTTAAACTATACTGGTATCCAAGTAGCTAATTTTTCAAAGGCTAACAGTAAGAATGAATAAATCATTGGAGGTCTTTTATACAACAATGGCTCTTAAAATGGATGTAAAGTATATTGGGTTAGCTAGCGAGAGCTTTTAACCACTACATTGTCAACTCTAGTCATTCTCCCAGTGTAAATTGAAAACCCTGTGGACTAAAGGATTAGTGGAAATTGATTTATCGTGACCCACGTTTAAGATAAAGATAGATAAAATAAGTGAAGTGTATCATTGGGTTGTTGCCGTCTCTTGTCAACTTTTTGGCAGACGGTCAAATTTGTTTGGCTTGCAGTTTTCCTCTGGTATGTTTTATAGCTTCAAGGTAGGATGAAGTTAGTACCGTAGACATGTAAATTTGCATGTTCTATCGGTTTGTCTTAATTTATATGTGAGAGACTTGCATACATGTATAATCATTCCTGATATTTATTCTTAAAGATGCATAATGTAATAAGAGCTAATTCTGCCTGGTTTAGATCTTTATCTAGCTTCAAATGTTGTATAAATTATTACTTAGACATTTATTCACATGACAAGTCCATAATCAACTCTGTAGGAAACTAGATGGCTTAGATATTAAATGGATTAGAACACTCAAACCATTGATAATTTAACATTAAAATGGATAATCTAGACTTCCAACACTCATAACTTCAATCAGAATATAATAATTTGACTGGAATTTTCAATATATTCATTTCTTATCCAATTTTGAACTACTATAGCAAGAGTTGCCAGCTCTTTATCAAGTTCTTACTTATTGCATTTTTAAGAACATAATATAATGTTTATAATATTTCCCTTTATGTATTAAGAAGTAAAGGTTATTTTATATAACATGCAATCTTTAAAAATGATGTACGGTGAAGAATGTGAGAATTGAAGGATTAGACCATAAAATTTACATATGTGTTATATTTTACAACTAAATGAGATTGCAGTTATTTTAGATATATGCTAGTAAGCATGTAACTGAGATTGATTTTACAAGGTTGTAGGTAGAATGTTAAATGAAAACTTGTGAAATGTTTAAAACAAATGTGATGTTATGAATGTTGTTATTCGTAATGATTCATATCTATAAGAAAGAAATAGTCATGTTTGTCATGATAATTGTTTTACAAGCTAAAGGTGTATGAAACTGAAGGTGTAGAAGTAAGTAAATTAGCCCATTAAATTTATATATAGCTGTTTCCTTGTACATATGCAAATATTTTAGAATATTATGATTAACATATGCATTGCTACTTCTGTTACACGTTAAGACTATTGTTGTTATAAAATTGGTACAGAATTAGACTAGTGTTAGGTGTCCATTCCAGGAAATTTGTTATTGAAAGTGCATTTATATAATTGAGAGTATTATACAAGTGAAGTGATAGATTCCTTGTCAGTATTGTTTAAGACGAGTTATTGGAGACTATGCTGTATGTTTGAAAATGATTTATTATAAGTAAAGTCTAAAAGATATTTGAAGTGGGGTGTATTATGGTACATTTGATTAATGGATATTAGAGATTAGTTGAGATTAAGTGTGATAATAATTACATGTACTACACATAGTAATTAGTGCTAGCTTATTACCTGATTAAATCATATTAAACTGATTAAGCATGAAAGGTAATTATAACATGATTGTGGTATGTTGTATTAAAGACAAGATTATACTAACTATAGTACATGTTAAACGAGTTATAGTACATGGCCTTCATGTAATTTATATATATGAACACACTTGGTACATGGGTGTTAAACTGTGTTAGTTATTATAGTTCTGGAATATACATTTAGTGTTGTTGTTATATGGAATAATACCATGTTTCCTTCATTACGATATGGTGTAAGTATATTTTGGGTTTCAAGTTATCATGTTTATTTACTTAAAGCTGCAATTTCATATTTGTAAGTTATATTTTTAGAAAATATTTAAATAAAGCCTTAAAATAGATGGTATCTATAAACAGTCCTACCTTGTTAATCATATTAATCCTGTAATTCACTATTGCCAGAAATTGACAAAAATGTAATTTTCAATTTCAAATTCGAACGTTTGAAGATAGATATTGCATGGGAGTGGGGGAATGGGAAAACAAGGAAGATAATTGTTTTATTATTTCCGATGTGAAAAATGTTTAAGGCCTATGATTATATAATATTAGTGAGTTGACAACCTATTGAGCAAAAGACATAGAAATAAATATGTTTTGACTTTCTTAGAAAATATGACAACATTTTTTTCGATGTCTTCCTTAGTGCTGTACATATTATATGAAATAGATATATTGCAAATGTTTGAAAAATCTTATGGACGTAGCTTTAGAAAGAATTTTAACTTGCAAGTTATGTTTTTTTTTAATGAAAGTTGAAATTATCTCGACAAAGATTTTGTTTTAACTTGATTTATCTAATTGTTTAGAAATACTATAAAAGCCTTCTCGAAGAACGAATCGGACCCTGTTCTGTTCCTTGATTACCTTGACTTGTATAAAACCATGTAGTGGGATTGCTTGGCTGACTCATTCAAGATAGATATAGTTTCATCCTACATGTTCCTATGTTTTGGTGACATTTCTATGCAGGTTCTCATGCTACATGCTATTGAGTTCTACAGTTACTGTTACTATGCTGAAAATAGAATTAATTCTCCAAATGATGCACACAGGATGCAGATTATTTGCAAGAGTCGGCAATGAAATTCCTACTTGGTATATCATCAAGTCGTCCACTGAAATTTAACTTTTTTGAGGGATGTATTTATGACGATTACTTGAAATAATGTCAAATGGCAGAACATTCACGATAGATCACATAGTCCAAACTATGTATTATTTTCATGTAAAAAAAATTTCTTATAAATTAAATATACAGATCACAACACCGCCAAAAAAAAAACAATTTGTAAAGAATGGGCTGGCCAGTACGAAAAAGATAGCAGAATTATTATAATTTTATTTATCTAAGACACACAAAGATGGTGGTGTGAAATGTAAATTTTAAGTGGCAAACCCTGAGATAAAATTAATTGATTTGAATAATTCAGGGACCAAGTACATTTGATTGTCTTAAACTCTTAATGTTTTTCTGAGAAGTTGAGGCTTTAATTAGTGTACAATATTTGAGTAGTCGATATTTTTTTCCACATAATTTGACCATCGTCTTGTACCCCTAATGGACATATCTTTTGAGATCATCTGATTATATACGGTGAATATCTTTGGATATCATTTGATTATCTATGATGGATAGATATGGCAAATTTTTGTTTTTGAGATTATGTTATTAAATATAGTGAATAAATGTTGACTTACCTATATGTATATTGCTTGAGGCATCATCAAAAGCATGAATAGAAATTAGTGATGATTTACATTTACATGATAAATAGGACATGGATACAGGTGAAACATAGAATAATTAATGTACTTTCTTGTTTGACATATAGGTACTATTATTATATATATATTAGAACTTGTGTATTATTAATATTTGGCATTCTTAGTGAACCGGTGCACCAGCTATTTGTGAGGTCAAAAATGTGAATTCGTCAGTTACTTACTCTTAGAAAAAATCTATTTACCATTACTAAAGCCAATGAGAAACAATCAAATTGCAATATAGAAATGGTCAGTTACTTAGAAATGAAATTTTCCACTGAAATCATTGAGAAAAAACAAGTTTAGAATATAATATGGACAGTTCTATTTATTTGTACACTATATGTAAGCAATATGTAAATAAGCGTTGACTAAAACAAATGGGTTTATAATGATGACCTTTGAATGTTAATGGTGGTAAAGTATGTGAGGAGAAAGATTAATGTAGTGCTTGTCATGTGTATACAATAAGTAAGGTGATGTCTTTAGATAGATGATCTCTCGAGTACTAGTTAGTTACACAGACAGGTATACTTACTCAATTTATGCTGGGAATTTCACTCAACAGGTATGAATTTGAATTTTTTAAAGGAACAGTTCTTTATTGAAATCTTTCAATATATTATAAAGTTCTAAGCATGAAGGTCTGACAAGTATCAATAGTCTTTAAAACAAATGGAAAACCTTGGCCAAATCGTGTACAATTTAGCATGTTAAAAAAAACAGGCAAAATTCTCCTTTGTATTGCGTATGTAAAATATTGCTGTATTTCTTTCTTAAACCGATCAAACTATAGTACTAGTGTTGACAAGACATTAAACTCCATTTCATTTTATGGTTTTAAACCATTTGTCATCGACAATGTTTCGTTTGATTAGACATAATCCCACTCAAAAAGGGATTTTACGAGCCATTGCTTCAGGAATATGCAGAACATTGTAGTGTATGTAATAGACATTTCAAGATGATTATAAATGGTTGAGTTTTAAAAAGTTGTCTTTAAAGGAGCTAAGTCGCTAAACTAGAAATTTACACAAATGGGTCGCTATGCATATAATAATGTAATTTGAATGTACATGTATATAAAGTGGTATACATTCAATTGTTTCTGTTTTACTGCAATTTCTGATGAGTTATGTTCATTGAAATAAGCCAGAAGTTTTAATCGAATACCAATCTCAAGCATCTGGTTATTCCAGACAACACCTATTGTATTTATTGCACATGCTCTCCAGATACGAAGATAAGGTCAGCGTTTGACAAGACTTGTGGAATATGTCTAGCCTCATTCTTTGAGGCTCTTGTTACAAATGGCGCTGAAACACATTATGGTACACCAATGGTAAAATGTTTATTTTGTCTTAAATATTGGATATCAGAAGTCTGCCTGATAAGATCATAACATCAATGTTGATTTAAATTGACAAATAATTTGTGTTTTCAATGTCAAAAACTTTGAATGATATTGAGTTAGAGACTTAGTTACTTTAAGTATTGGTAGTTTTGATTATATCTATCTTATAGCTTTGATTATATCTATGTTATATACTATACAAACAATATACTGCTTACTAAGTGACACACTACCATATTTCCGTAACAATTGGTTGATTATTTTATGAATCAAGTAGTAATTTGACAGGTTGCCATCATGTGATGTTGATGTATGTAACAGGAAAACAACAGGAAATAACTACTTAGAATTATATCTTTAAATTGATATCTTATTCATGAAATTTATTTAACCCATTAACCCTTAATTAAACTATGTAATGTGGTTTAAGATATATAACCTATTAACTGTTATATTTGTCATCATAAAGTCAGTTATTGAGTGAACTGGCGTGGTTTTGATGACAAGGAGTAGTGTCGCCAGTCCAACCTTGTGGGTTTTCTCTGGGTCCTCCGGTTTCCTCCCACTGCTAAAGACCCCTATGTGGAAGTGATTTATTGAAATGAAATTGAACCATAAGTTAGTCCGGGTGGATGTTAAACCCCATTTCTCTCTATATATGTATTGGTCATAATTTAAACTGTCACATGTTTTCTAAGATATTTAACCTATTAACTGTTATATTGGTCATAATTTAAACTGTCATGTTAATAATATGTGGTTTTAGGAGTTGTTGACCCTTTATTAAGGTAAGTAACAGCGATTCATTTTAAAATCTTGCCAGCTAGACATATTTTTGCATATTTGATTAGCTCAACATTTAAAACAGGAAAAATGGTTAAAATAGAAAAACTGTTATTATTATACGCCAATATTTTATGGTCTTCTCAAAGTTTCTTATGGTTGCTCTCTTTTTCCTGTTATTGTCCATCTTAAGGGTATATTCATGTTATGATTTCCTACTTCCTCAAAACAAATCCGGTCCATTTCCATCTTTTCTTTATTAGTAAGAGCAGGGGGACTGCACCACACATAATTTACACCAATACTCGCCCAAGACATTATATCATTATGGAATGTTGTTTGGTCATCATAAATGTAGATCGTTATTTACTGTCCAGATAAACTTACATATTCTTTGTATGCAGGTGTTGTGAAAACTTGCTAGATTCTAAAAGTTTGTAGTGTTTATGTTATAATTATCAAGAACTGCACTGTTTCACATGTATAGTGACTGACTAGTATATTGTCACCAAGGTCAAGTTCCATACCAGTCAGCCTGAACTGGGAAATACAATCATGTACTACTAAAATGTGAGCTCAGGTATATAAACAGAAAAGTTTGCCTAGATTAAATTGTGGGATTATTTCCACTGATGTGTGAATTAAACACTGGTAATAGAAATAACCACTGAACACTGAATATATGATTGAAATGTAGATTTTTTTAGAACTTCAATTGCTCGAGATCAATGGCTGAAATTCTATTTAGAATCAAATTGATTTTTTTTTTTTGATCATGATTTCCTTTAAAGTTTATTGAATGCCAAACTTGTAATTAAAATGCCACTTATACTGTTTGACACCATTTTGAATTTATCAAGCGTGTAGGGTAAGTGTATACTTAAATAAATAAGAAGTTGTATATACCATATTAGATGGTTGACATTTTTATTTGGTTAAGTATGTTTGTCGGGTGAAAAGTTTAAATCTTTTGGGTGTCATATATTTCTTATAATAATACTGATATAAAACAGATTTCTGGTTGATAGTAAAATATAGATTTCTGTTGGTGAATTACATTAAAGTAACAAAGCCTTAATGGCATTTTTTGCAAAAATACTAAATTTCTTTCGACTTAATCCACGCTAATATGAACTGAGATTGATTATTTAACATTTAATTAATGATAATAATACAAGATAATTTCCTGGCTTGGTTGGATGCAATCGTATTTAAAACAGGCCTATCATTAAATTTTTGTGGACAAGAAAATGACAACAGGGCTTATTTTGAAATAGTGA
Source organism: Patella caerulea (assembly GCA_036850965.1). NCBI lineage: Eukaryota > Metazoa > Mollusca > Gastropoda > Patellidae > Patella > Patella caerulea. The sequence goes on along the minus strand of JAZGQO010000007.1, from coordinate 49,416,898 downwards.
GCAGCATATTGATAAGTGAAATTTCAATTCTACATGTCAGTGTAAATACTGATATGCTATAAAGCAATGCTTTGACTAGCATTCTGTAGTCTTTTATCAAGCAAATGATACAGTGATAAAAAATAATGAGAGATTAGATATACATTCATGATAACGTAACTTTATGGATTTATTTACAACTCATGACTTTATTTCATGCTGTTTCAAATCTCTTACAGTTAAAGAATGTGATTAAAGATATAACATCCAATAGATTAAATATAATGTTATGGACAGGTTGATTTAATTAAATTATTGGGTTGAAAATTGTTAAAAACACAAAATGAATGTTATACCACTACTTGTCGTTTAATGTGATCAACAATAACAACTACCTACTAATTAACATAAATTATAATGGACATGATCAATGTTGTGCCAAACATGTTATAAGATTGTAACTTTCCAACTTGTGTTATGTGGCGATATTAATGATCAGATTCCAATAATACCATATACTATAATGACATGTGATATGAATGAAGGTTTTGGCTACTAGCAATCACTTGTACAAAGAAAGAAATAACACATGTATAAATGCGGTCCATTGATGGGTTATGAATATGTTTTACATACTAGTAAATCAAATAAGAATACCTACACTAGGTCCATTCATTGATTTATTTTAACCAGATTGGTTGAAGTGGCAAAGAACAAACAGTCAGTTATTAAAGAAATAAATGATGTTCAGACCCTTACATTTATTATCTATCTAGGGGGCCTGAGCTCAATTTCATCATTCAGAGTTTCTGGGTATGTCATTGGCAACCACTGATATTTTGAAGTTGTATCTTTGTTGTCATTGTCCACTGTATAAACCACTACCCATGTTCAATTACCATGTCTTAACCCCCATTTCATTTTATTCTGATACATTATATAGGGACTAGTTTGGTAAATTATGTTGCATAGTGGCAAATATTCAATCAGATGTATTACATCTAGTCAGTTAACTTTTCTTGGTTTAAAACACATCTTAATTATTACCATGCGGTAAAAGGATTGGACAATAGTTACATCAACTTACACAAACATCCTTTCTTTTTTTATGGTATACCTAACAGTGTGAAGGGGGATTGGGTGGGGGGATAGTTTTACGCCTGTATATTACAATCACGTACAAGTTCTGTTATTGAGTCAAGTGGCATTATTTAGATTCCCTTCTTGTACATGAAACGGTGTAAGATCGCCTGTCCAACCTTATGGATTTTCTAGTTTGTGTCCTGTAAGATGTTAAACCCTCTCTCTCTCTCTCTCTCTCTCTCTCTCTCTAAAAGTAATTTTGTTGTCACCATCTGTTTGTCACTTACATTTTAATGAGTTCAACAGTGGTGAAAAAGGGATAGCCATTATCCGGTAGCTTTCATGTTTCCAAGAATATTAATTTGACTACAGAAAATATCCGAAGGGGAAATGTCTGTTCAGTTTACTCAGATTTCAAAGAGAAGGAACCTGTTTTTGTGTAGGAAGCAGTTATGTATTTACGACAAAGAGTCGTCAATGTCAATATCCTTTAAATGTGTACGTTGTACCTATTCACTAACAACAATATACTTACCATATTCAAAAGAATACCAATAGACCCCCATACCCTTTGATGTTTCTACCCACACATATACAATATCATCAGTATAAGTAAATATAATATAAAAATGGACAATGGCAGTTGAATTGTACTCAAGCAAAAGAAACAAATTGTGTGGAACTAAACAGAAAAAAAGTATTGAATTTTGTGAGAAAATTTACTGGCCCATGAATTTTCGATCAAACTGTTGGATTGTAAATTAAGAGGAGTAGCGAGTTCAAGAGTTTCCACCCTTTTAAATATTCGATTTTTATTTACCTGTCAAATTTATGAAGTATTATTTAACTATATACTGGTATACTTCATGTGCACAATACTAAAAATCAAACATTTACAAAAGAAAATGGAAGAGGTTCAAATTTAAAACAGCATTGTCACTTTGAACTCTAAATTAAATGTAATTACTAATTACTATCACATACAAAACCATCCAAGATTCATTTTATTACAAAAAAATATGAAGGATTAGTCTGCTTAAAGCAAATCATTTTCCATGAGAATTTTTAATTTTTAACTCTTGAACAACCGTTATAATCTATAATAAGTTGTAAATCTTAAACGCATCTATATCATGGAGATGAATTTGAAGATTGCTCACAAGTTTAGCGTACGATTTAATTTGAACAACACTGATACAACTGTATAGTTAAAAACAGCAACAAATCTTAAATCATAGTTTTACCAACTGGAAATGGTTTTCAAAACATTTTTATGCCATTTAATTGGTTAGAGGTCAAAATGTATAAAATGTTTTACACATTCAGATTCAGCTGTTGATCTGAATAATTGCTATTGGTTTAGCAGTTGCATTGTAATAGCTGTTGTCAATCTGAATATAATTGTAATTGATAATGGTTCAGTTGTTCGATCTAACATAAAGAATAACATAGACAATAATATTACTAATTATAAACACCAGCTGGAAGTTTTCAAAAATGTGACTCGACTTTACAATTAATTGATCAAATTTGTGTTTTTTGTCTATTGTTTTTTCTTAAAAAAAAAAAAGAAAATTTGTAGGAGCATGTACTAAGTGTGATAGTTGATGTCAAGTATAATAGATGTGATAAGAAAGGTTAGACATGTTATGTTACGGTTGATATTTTCCATATAGTATAAGCTATAAACTCATCATATTTCTACATGATTTATTTCTTTATAACAGGAGTACAAGATGGCGTCAGTACAAGATGGAGAAGTACCTATATGGATGTCACAGTTAGCTAACTTGACCAATCAAAAATCTGCTAACAAGATCAGTTCAGAGAGATTGGAGCATGAAGCCGGTAAGAAAATTGCATATTAATTTTTTGAACATCTGATGTTTTGACAAGTAGATAAGATATGAAAGAGATTATTTTGGGTGTTTGATTGTTGAACTTTGAAATAGTATTGATTTAAAAATATTTATCTTGTAGGTAATCTGTGATTTATTTATTTAAATCAATGGCTTTCATCTTTGTTTCACTTTGTGACTCAAGTTTTATTGTATAAAGACTAAAAGTACATGACTGATGTTTTTTTTAACAAGTATTGAACCAGCTATATGTAACCTCAGAACTTGTTAAATGACTGAGTTGCTCCCAGGCATTAGGTATATCACTATCACTCCAGACACAAGAACGGATCTAAAAATTTTATGATGCACATTCCCAAGGACAGGTTAGGTTATTTATTTATTGCTGCAGGACAAGGATCGGGTGATAATGTTTTTCAAATAAATACGAAGCTTCTATAGCTGCTGGAGAATTATATTTAGTTTTAAAAAAAAGTCACAGCAGGTAAGGTCTATGTAAGCAAGTTCTTTCATATTTCTTTATTCTTGTAGGTCAGGATGGTTCAGCAGTTAAAGGGATTAGTAGAAAACGTCCTGGTACAGGTCGGCGTCTGCCAAGTGTTCCAACTAGTTATGGTGATACTAGTTCTGTAAGAAGTGAATCTAGTCATTTGTCAGGAGAAGATACTCCTAGACTTAATGTTAATGAACGTTGTAAAACCGTCACAATATCCAGTCCTGCTGTTATGAGGAACTCACATCAAAATAACAGCAGCATGTCCAGAACTCACAGTGATAGTGGTTCAGAGTCTGGCAAGGATAAAAAATCTTACAGTGTTTGTGACTCATCGCGATCAATGGGTAGTTTGGATACCCAAACACTTTTAAAAGACACTGAAACTGTCATGGCTGCAATGGAGGCGCGGATGGCTACTAAGCGTATTAATGGACATAGTTTTGAGTACGATTCAGACACTGATGTGTCTAGTACTGTTGCGCTGGTGAACGGAAATGAAAGTTACAAACGAAATTCATTTGACTATAAAAGTCCTAGAAATTGTTTATCGGAAAAGAAACCTTCTAGCCCCCGCGATTCTTATCAGTCAAGTTGTACAACATCTAGTCCAAGAGACACACCCAGTCCAACAGAACGATCTAGTTATAGTAAACCACCATCAGGTCCTAGTGCTAAAAAACCACCACTTCGCACCAAATCATTGACAAGCACACCACGATCTAAAAGTTTGTCGCAAAGACACAGTCTTGGTGACTTTGGTGATTCAGAAAGCGTTAGAACAGATTCGGACACAGAGAGTTTGAAGAGCCAAAACAAGGCACCTATGAGTCATACAAGGCCAAATCGGTCTTTTCTACTACGTAGAAGTAGAGCGATGGGTTCTGAAACTACAACTACTCCCCCTGACACCACTCGCTCTTCATCGTCTAGTATTACAAACTCCTCACCCCGCTCTGCAACCACTGGTAAATCAACCTCTCGTCCTAATACCAGCAGAACTGATGCCAGCCTGGGAGCTCACATTGTGAAAAAGAGTCAAGCGAATGCAAAAGCTTCACAACCAATCCAAAGGGATACTAATTCTCGTAAAAGTCTGAATGTGAAATCATCGACAAATTCATCTAAAACAGATCTGACAAGAAGTGATGGTGGACGCCATAGCCTGAGATTGACGAGAACTGCTTCAGGACCAGTACCAGTTGAAAATACCAAACGTCGGGCAGATCTTAAAACGTTGAAATCACAGCTAAAGAAGACAGACCTATCAGTGAAAGGAAGTAAAGCTGGTAGCCAGTCTCAACCAGCCAGTCGGACGAATTCTCCTAAAACTGCCGCATGGAAAAGGAGGAAGGATTACGATCCAAGAAAGGCAGTAGCAGACGCCAAGGCTAAATCTAAAGCTGCAAAAACTAAGACATGTGACGAGCATAGCACGATTTCTCTTGGAAGAATGACACGCTCCTCATCATTTACGACTGCCGCAGAACTATCTGGTCGTGTGAGGAAGGGAACATATAGATCTGAATCCACATCAAGTGTAGAAGATGTGAGTGCAATAGCCAATGAGGCCATAGACAATTTTAATGAAGATGCTGTACGCTGTGCATTCATTCCTATTGGTAATACTCTTCGTAGTGATCGGATGTCTCATAGTGCCGATGAAGAGGAGTTTTCCTCCCATTCAGCACAGGTAAGTTATGTTCCCTATCTCTTTGTATGTATTAGTATTATATTGTATGTGTATAGTATAGGGTGAACTATTGTGTGTGTTAATCGTAGCCTAGAGTTCAGCAAGTTTGCCCAATTATTTTTTATTTTCTTTCATCATGTGTTTAATACGCCATATAACCACAGATAATTTTTTTACCCTGTTTTGGTTGGATTTTTATGTTTAGTATCTTAAAGAACCGGAAATACTACGTAGAGCTACAGGTTAAATTTTACTATGATTCATAATGTTTTAGAGAAGATTACTCTTTAGATATATTTGATCACTTGGTACAATTTTCCTATTGCGGTTAATGGAATATGAAAAAAAATATAACTTTCTGTGGTTGCTGTCTTGATAGCATCCATTATCGATATAAAAAAATTTAGTTTTCTTTTCAAATTCCAAGACAAGGTTACTTTATCACACATTTTTCACAGTACAATTTTTTCATTTTTGGGTTAATAGGATGTGCAAGAAATCTAAATTTATGTGTTATCTTACCTACTATTATCGTTGATTTATAGCCTCCATTATCAATAATAAAAATGAGTTCCTTTTCATTTATTATCAATTTATAAGCAAAAATTACCCTTTAGATGTATGCGATCATTTTATACAATTTTCCTATTTTTGAAAGAAGTTTAGATTTCTATGTTGTCTTACTAGGTTATTTATAACATCCATTATTTATATCAAAATTTAGTTTTCTTTTCATTTATAATCAATTTTGTTCTGTAAATTTTTATTTTAGTTTTATTTTGTTTTCATCATCATAATTATGTTTTTTTTATTTTTTTTCATTTTGTGTGATATTGTGTTGTGTTGTAGGAATTGAGTCGAAGTATGACTTTAGCCGATAATGTTCGTAAATCGGCCTTCACCACACCTTCCCCTAAACAGATGTCAGCTTCTCCCTTACAGAGATCTCCATCCCTTCCACGCAGTCGCAGAAGTACGTTTGGGGCTATTGAATACAATGAACAAAGTAGCCAACAAAATGGCTTACACCGTGCAGAGGTTGGTTTCAAATTCGAAACTTTAAACTAATTAACTAACACTAGTAAAAGGATTGTTGTATAACCATTAACAAAAAATAATGGAATCAATGTACATGTATAACCATTAACAAAAAATAATGGGATTGATGTATAACCATTAACAAAACATATTGGGATTGATGTATAACCATTAAGAAAACATATTGGGATCGATGTGTAACCATTAACAAAAAATATTAGGATCGATGTGTAACCATTAACAAAGAGTAATGGGATTGATGTACCACCATTAACAAAAAATAAATAGTAATGATGTATAACTACTACCCATTAACAAAAAATGGATTGATGTATAACCATTCACAAAAGATCAGTGTAACCATTAAATGGGATCAGTGTAACCATTAACAAAAATAATGGTATCGATGTACAACCATTAACAAAAAATAAATGGGTTCGATGTGTAACCATTAATAAAAGATAAATAGATCGATGTATAACCATTTTACAAAAAAATAATGGCATCGATGTGTAACCATTAACCATTAACAGAAAATTAACATTATTGAAGTATTGGTAAAAACTTAATGTCATGGCATGAATTTATCATAAAGATGAATGATACTAATTCTGATATAAATTGGGCCATAATCCACAGCATCAATATAACTATGGGAGAGATTATTTTACTCATAATATTATTTTATTTCAATTCACTGGAGATTTTTAATATCCTGTTATGCATGTTATGTGGGAATGATGGTACTTTGCTTTTTTTTTTAGATAAATTTGTTTTTAGATAAATTATTTTGTGTGTTAATTTTTACATCTACCGGTATTATCTTCAAATTTGGGTGTTGTTTTGTTGTGCATGCTAATATAGTGATCTATAGAATATTTTCTTGTTCGCTTAAAGTATTAGATGATTGTCTGTTTGAAATTTGTATTACCCGGTATTGAAATTAGTATGAAGGAAACAAGGAAACCGATGAAATTGTAACAATTTCCATTGATTACTTCTAGAGTGATTGTTCATTTTATTGAATCTTGAGAAAGCTTTACTGACAAGTTATCATATGATATGCTTACAATTTATATTGTACCATTCAAATTTCATATAAGTGAAATGAGGAAGCCTATAGTATTTCAACAACTCCTGTTAATTACTTCTATAGTAATAACACTTTGCTTAAATTGTATAATCATGTGAGTGCTCAACAAAATTATCATGCGATCTGCTTGAAATTATATGCACTGTTCAGATCATAAAGGTTCTAATGCTTAACCTCTTGGTTTCCTTGATCACCTGTGAATATGAATTATTGAAAAAAGTGGATGTTAACCTCTTGTCAGAATGTATTATTATGATTATACTTTTATTGTGTACTTTCAGTCTTATAATCCATTACTGGTCACATCGATATATCAACTTTCACTTAAAATGAAAACTGATATGGATAGAATCCTTCACAAATTACAAGATGACAATAGATTGACATCAACACCCTCTCCTATTGATGATTTCCTGGATCAACCTGGGAAAAGTGAATTTCCAGCCTGGAAGTCAGCTAATCAAGAATTAGCAGGAATTTTGAAAAACCTACGACGCATTGAACACCAAAATCATGGTACGTAATACCTAGGTATTTTCTAATTTCTGGACTATTTTTGTTGATTTGAGATTAAAGACTTGCCATAGAATTGTCTGTTTCAAACATTGACGGTCATCAACATTTAATTTGGAAATTCAGGAATAATTTATCTCTGAGGGAAGAAATTCTAGATTAAATCTGAGGAACAATAACTTCATCATGTCAGCAAAATGAAAGTTTCAAATCACAATAAAGAAACTAATGTGTTTAAACAATGGTTTATCTAGACAAAATTGTATAGATGTCAGTTATTTACTTTGAAGCGTTTTCAGCATGTTTGTGGATGGATTTAGCCCAACAAATGGATATTATAATTATTAGTAGAATTGGTTAACGTTATAGTCGATTGGTGATATAAGAACTGAGACTCTTTTTTGTTTTATGTCATTGACAAAGGTTTTACTCTTTAAAGGTTACCAATATTCCAGTTACTCCAATACTACATTTAGTTGTCTGATCAAAATAAAAGAGTATCTTTTAGACAGCCAGACGCCAATAAATCAAATGAAATTAACATCTTTGTCATTTCTATTTTTAGCTGTGAAAGCTGTTTTATTTCCTGATGAAAATAATGTGGCAGATATTTCTGGTGTGTCACATCGAGAGAAACAAAAGTATTTTCAACAAATCAACCGACTTAGTCGAGAAATTACTGAGTTTCAACCGATTGATAACCCGAATGATAATTGTTTTGATGAGGACACAGAATCTCCAGATATGGCCGAATGTGGAGAAGTAGAAGAAGAAGAATTTTATTAAATGTTTAAACAATTATTAATATAAACCGGTTAATGTGTTTCTTGTCTGTATATTTCATGTCTTCAATTTCAAATGGCTTCAATGGCTTCTCATCTTCATTTCATGCTTGTTTGTTAAAATTGTTTACAATGTTGTTTTGAATATGGGATTAGAATATATTAATGAACAAGATAGATCAAATTTATTTCTGTAAATGTCATGTCTTGCATAATTAAATATTACTTGACATCAATACTGCTTCATCATCCGAAAAATCAAGCATATCTTTCATTTTGTGTTGGGTGAAAGGTCAAGTGTATCATAATGATTAATATTTGATGGGAACTTTATTCAATCTACCCCAATGTCTGCAAACATAAAAGCTTTTTTTTCACTGCTTTTAAAGTTATTTATTGTTGTAATTTATAAAATTATTTTTAAATATTCTTATATTAGATATTTCTGTAAACCTGTTAAGTCTGCAAAGATTGATATTAAAAGTAGATATATATTATATACTACCCAGTTTTTAATGACCATTACACCCACAGAATTCTGTGATACATGTTTTTGTTAATGAGTTTGATCAGTTTTGTACCTTTAAAGGGCGGTAGGATAGCCGTTTCCTGTGGTAATAAATACAGATTTTGAATATAATATTTCTATCATTATGCTAACAAACTGTGAACCTGAGTCTTGATTCAGGCAATATAATCAAGATAATGATATAGTCTATAAATACCCATTTCATTGCAGAAAACAGATTGTGGTACTTTGCAAGTGCAGTAATTGAGTTTAAGTCTGATTTTGTTTATTAAGATTTTTTGCAAGAAACAAAGTGATTGAAAAGAATATTTGTGAAAGGAATTACACATTCTGGAGTACGGTTTTAAATTATTTGGTTTTCCTACTATTGATCCCACAACAGCTATGTAATTTTAAAAGCTTCTAATGTCACAGTTTGTTATTTAAAGGTAATGTCTTTTCGCCCTTTAAATGAAAGTACAATGTGTATAGATGACAAAGAAACCTATTTTAAAAAGAAAGGAACTCAAGTCAGATTGTGCAATTGATAAGTAATTTGTCTATGTATTTATATTTAAGTTACTTGTATAGTATATGAGAGAAAAGAAATTCCCCATGTCTTTCTGTGATAGTTTTATTATTATTATAATTATTATTATTGATATTATTATTATTCGGACTCTTTTAAAAGATTTGTTATTAAGGTCGGCCAGGAATGAGAAATATGAGGCATTTTTACGAGCTAATGATAATGGCAAATCAGTTTTCAAATCCCATTCAATCGCCTTTACAGCAAAAATGAGCCTGATTGGTTTTACGTAACTGTTGTATTTACCACTATGATTTACAGATTGATTGTAAATGTGAATTTTTTAACATTTTCCCTCAATTCTTAAGTCTTCAGCCATCTAGCGAGGCAACTCGCCGGGTTAGCAAAACGAGACAAGTAATCGGAACCAATTTGTTTTTCTCGTAAAAATGCCTCTGATTAAAGGGAAATATCTAATCCTTATCAATTTATTATATGGTGGACAGACTCATTTTATGTTTTATATTCTGTACAAGATCACTTGGTCTGTGAATCAATTTCCATCAAACAAACACTGCCCTGATGTCCATTGAAAATCGATAACCTTGATTTAAATAGACTGAACTTATAAATGTTTGTGTTTTGCCCTTGTAAAGGGACAATTTGGTTTTGATCCTTTATCAACAATCGTTGGATTGTGTACAGAACATGAAAGATGTAGAATGGGAGATTCCTGCTGATGACTTAAATTCAGGTGTTGATTATGGATAAGGGGAGGGAACTCCTTCGGAGGGTACTATTTGCCATTACAATCTTCATTGAATTATTATGTGGGGTAATCACAAGTATGCATGTATATTTTATTTATGTACAAGAAGTGAACTTACTATAAGTCTTAAAACTGTAGCATTAAATAAGTGATCAGTTTCATTATTAATAAATGCATTAGATATCAGATTCAGTATGCATAGATATTAAATAATCTGCAAGTTTAAAACAGTGGTCTTCGTTTTTCAAAAATAAAATCACTGCTCCTTACCAGTGTTTGGCGTTTAAGTTTATCAGGATTTTCTAGCCTGGTTTTCCTTTTTTTAAGATGAAAAACAAGGGTCCTTTGAATATCATTGGCAATATGTAAAAGATCTGTGGCAGTCTTAAATAGAAATAACATTGGCCTGGTTGTTGCTTAAACCACATTTCATTTCATTTGATACACAAACCAATATAATCATGCTTGATGTACCAGCCACAAAATTGTCAGATTGAATTTTCATTTTAATAGACTCACTATGTAACTATTAATAAGACCCAAGTTTTTTATGTATTATATATGCCTGTGTATGTCGCAAGTAATCCATTCCATGGCCTGGCTCAAGTACTGTTTAATTAATGTATACATATGTATTTATTAGATGTATATAACTGTTTTGTTTAGCTTCATGTCTGTTGTATAATTACAGTTTATAGTCCGCTTTTTAAAAAACATTCATTTATAAAGTGTTGTTAAAATTTAATTAAGTGATACAATTGCAACAAAAGATACATTAAATTATGAAATAAAACCATTATGTGGTTGTAGTCTTTTTAGTATTATTTTGAATTTGGGTAAATCTAAATTGAATGTTGTCCGAGAAACGTCCTGAAGATTTTCTGGCATGATATCGCCTCGTCAGTGGTGCATGACGGAGGGCCTCCTAAGGAACAGTGTCTGGATGAAAATACCAGAGTTCTATGTATACTTTGGCAGGCACAGAAAAGAACACTGACATTTGAATTCATTTGGAAAATTGTCCTCATAGCACACTGAAAGGTTTACGCCCATCTTTATAACCTGGAGTGTACTTAATTTATAATCCAGAACATTCCTCGTCTTTTAGGTTTGTTGATTTATCGAGTTAGGAACATATTCAGCTGGTGCAACATAATTAAAACCTTTTGCCTGATTTAGAAAGTTTAATTCTGCAACCCAATGATTGCGGAGATTTCAGAAAGTATAGGTACTGTCTTTAACGTCCACTCGACACAAACTAGGTCATTTTGGGACTAACACATGGTTCGATTTTATTTCATTAATTTGTGCGTATGTTTGGGTCTTTAACAGTTGGAGGAAACTGGATAAAACCCATGAAGTTGGACAAACGATCCTACTCCTTGTAACCTATAACCAGGGAATCGAAACCACGCCAGTTGACTCATTGGCAGACCATATGATGCAGCGCCCACGTGCTAACCATTCATCCATCTAACCACAGACTTAAAAGGAATGTTACGAGGGAGTGCAGAACACAGAATTTAATAAATTCAACCTGCTTGAGGAAGCCACTTCAGCTCAGTTTGTTAGGTGATGGCTCAGCACTCACCAGGAAGTCACAGGGTTGATCTCTTTGGGGGGGGAAGACACAGTGGCTAAGTGGATAATTAGGTGGTCGGGTGTTCGATCCCTGCATTGGCTGAGAAAGTTCATCTCAATTTTCCGGTTTGATTTCCCTTGTCAGTGATGCAGAAGGAGGGCCTGACAAGGACAGATGCCTAGTCGTTTGGAGTGACGAAAAACCAAGGTCCCGTGTATACATTGGAGTGCATGTAAAAGACCCCTTGGCAGTTGGAATTCGATATAAGAGTAGGCCGTAGCACTGCTGCCTGGGCAAAATTTCCCTCATAGCACACTGTATGGCGGATGCCTGTCTTCCATTAGCCCAGGTTAGGTGCAAAAGAGTAGGTCGTTAAACCCCATTTCATTTCATTTTTGATCTCAAGGGTAGTTTTTTCCTGGTCAGTGGTGCAGGATGGTGGAATTTTAGTTGTTTAGATGGGACATAAAACCTAAGGTCCTACGTGTTGGCATACATGTGAAAGATCCCTGGACAGTTCGAATGAAAGTAGACATGCTAGTCAATATATTCTGGTAACCTGGTTCAAACTAGTTCAAAGCATATGTGCCTTCTGATCAGGTTTAAAAGAAACAAACTGCACAGTAGAAGAATTGAGGTTAGTCTACCTCTTGGGCTGCCATCAGAAAACGACCATGTCAAATTTGGATAAAGTTTTAGCATACAATTGCACGGGTAGTAGCTTAGTATTTGAATGTTAATACATTTCTATGTGTCTCTAAGAATACTGAAGAACAGAACTCATTAATTAGAAATGTATGTTTTTTAAACATATAATGCAAGAGCTAAATCTGCCAATTGCAGGTATTTCTTTGATTATGTAAACAGAAGCAAATGCTATGCCAGATCTGGTCCTGTTGTATCACATGCACCAATAAATCCACTGTGTATTTTTCATACTGAATAACGAATACATGAACAAAGTGAAACATTTAAATTTGTTCAAGGAAAACAAAATTTGAACTTTTATTATGAATTCATAAATGGTGTACACTATATGTATATACATATGTACAATTGTATGGAAATATGAAAAATAAATCAACAAATTCAATGTAAAGTACAGTACATTCAACAACAGCTTTATCTAAACTAAGTTATCTCCCATTCACAATAACTGTACTGGAGGAAATAAAATGCATGAAAACATTGCTTGAAAATAGTTTAAAGCTACACAGTACATAATACGATGACTTTCTACATGAAGTTATGAGCTATGATAAAGAAAATGGCATATCCCTGTAAAAACCACATGAAAGAATAATTTTTCAACGCCCACACTGAAATTTTATAGTATAATATACATAGTGGTTAAGGTCATGAAACGAAGAGGCTGAAAGATTTTTTCAGCAAATTCTGATAATGTCTAAAGTTATCATCCAATTGACTGTAAAGTAATACAGTGTTTATGGTAAGTAGACAAATAAAGAAGCCTATTGGTTTTCAGCAATTTCAGATAATTTCTGCCCTTGTTGGTTGTTTTCATCAGTATTGACTGGACAATCCATCTATTTATATTTTGTTGACGACATGCACACTTTAGATGTTTCATTTTTGAAAAGTGTTCAATCAACAAAACAAATCAACTTATATATTGTGGGTTAGAGCATTAATAGAAGATGAACACTTTAAATTTCTGACTAGTTTGACTAGTATATACATCATGTCCTATATATTGCTTCAAAAAAAAAGGAGGGACGATTTACCCTATACTAATCAAATACTACCAAATAACACCACATACTAACTTATTATTGAGAGAAACTAGCACAGTTGCGGGATTAGCAAAATTTTTACAATAAACTAGAAGAGTCTTTTTATAGTATCGGTACAAGATAGCTCAAGCATATCCAAATATTGTACTTTTATCTCCTTTTTTTTTTTTAAACATTGGCCCAATTATTTTACAGAAATGGATTAATTTTTGATAGCTTGGGTTAATATTTATCAGTTTTGGGGGATCGAAGGAGATAATAGCAAGACATTGACGAATTAACTCATTTTTTTTTATATAACGGAAGTATTATATTAGTTTTTGACAACAATAAGGTAGTATGTGGTGGTATTTGATAGTATTTAATTAGTAATTGGGTAGTATTGAGTAAATCATCCTGTCTACAAAAGATGAGTGGTGATGAGGTATGTATATGGCCAAGGTTTGAGGATTTTTGTGATTGCGTGGTAACATCAAACACAACTGTCATTTCGTCATTGATGAATAATAATAATTTCATTTCTGTGAGATAATGTGCTCATGGTAGAAAAAAAGCAGAAATAAAAATCTGCATTGAACATTGCACACGTCATTTCTCAACATTATCAATTACAGCACTTTGAGATCCACTACTATTACTCCCCAACTGTTCGACATCATTTCATGGGGAGCAATTAAAACAGAAAGCCCTTTCCATTGCTTCATCATAACTGAAATAATAAATAAATATTGTTGTATCAATTCAAGATACCTGGGTTCAAAGGAGGTGAACTTCTTTTTTAAAATCATAATGAAATACTTCATAATAAGACAGTTTGCAAGGCAACGAAACATATGCCCACAACAGCTAAGTTGTCCAGAGCGTTCATAAGATTTTTCAAAGTGATCATGGGTCATGATTCTGGCAGTAATTATCAGATATCACTGAAAATCAATAGGCGCCTTTGTCTCATGACCTTTAACTACACTGTGTATAAATTTAAAATCAATTGGATATTAACTTTAGCCTCTAGGGCGTTCACAAGAAAATGTGGACGATGGATGGACGGATAGGGGCGACGCAATTTATAAGTCCACATTTCCATGTTGGCGTATAAAAAGGTAAATACAGTTATTTCCCTTTTCCTAATTATACAGCATTTGATTATATATCTGGAGTCGATCCAGGGGCTGGCTGAGAAGTTTAAGTAAGATATAGGATGACACTCATTCAGATCGGTCAGAATGATCTATGTTTTGTTGCAGTGCCAGTCAAAGAAATAAACACAGAAATGAAGTTTGACACAAACTAGATCCATTTTACACAAACTAGATCATTTGGGGACTAACATATGATAACGAACACATGACAGTTGAAATTTGATGAAGAGATGGAAATACTGTCAAGTCAAAATATTACATATATTACATAATACATCTTTTTAATAAACTTACTTTAATACAGAACACATCTGACAATAAGTGTGTGTACAGTCATCACAGTTTCTACTACATGTTGAACATACAATCTTGTCACAGAAATGACATCGGATTTTAAGTTGAGGTATAACTGGCTTTCTACAACTAAAACAAGCATTGGGATCTGAAAAGGAAATAATCAATTTGACTAATAGTTTCCAGTATCTTGCAAAGGAGGTGAGAAAAAACTGTAAATAATATCAGTTAGATATCCTAAATGAAGAAACAACTGAATTGTTTTATTTTATGTGAGTGTTTGTTAAAACCATCAATGAGTACAATATGGTAATATCCTTTACTAAGTCAAGGGAAATAAGTATGAAAGCATTCAAACTCTTTTAGAACCAGCGGCTGCCAGGCAGGATACGCCCACATTTTCGAGAGATGGATAGAGAACAAGCTAAAAAGAAAGTGATTTTTCCTACAATAAAGGGCCATAATTCATGAAGTTACAATTCGATATGCGCAAATATTGACAGGAACCAAGATCTTTGGGTTTCAAACCTGAATTTCAAGTTTCATCAAAATCGGATTAAAATTGTGTTCTCTACTTGCCAACAACCTTGATATACCATATTTTTAAACTATTCGCTTACAAACGGCAGCCATTTTGTCCCGCAATTTTTGGCCCAATTTTCATGAAATTCAAACTCGACCTTCATTAAGGTGTAACGATGATATAATCATAGTTTGTTTGTTTTTTTTTTTAAATTGGAGAATAATTGTGACCTCCAATTAGTTAAAAAGGCGATTTTTCGGACAATCAGGGGCCATAACTCAGAAAGTTACGAATCGATATGCGCAAATATCGAAAGGAACCAAGATCTTTGGGATATAAACATACATGTCAAGTTTCATCAAAATCGGTTCAAAATTGTGACCTCTATAGGGTCCACAACCTTGATATAACATATTTTCACACTATTCATGTGCAAACGACGGCCATTTTGTCCATCAATTCTAGTCCGATTTTCACGTAATTCAAACTCTCTCTTCATTACCATATAACGGTGATATAGTCAAACGTTTTTTTAAATCGGATAATAATTTTGACCTCCAGAGGGACCAAAAGCTAACAAAAGCGATTTTTCAGACAATCCTGGGACATAATTCAAGAAGTTATGATCCAATGGGTGCAAATATCGAAAGGAACCAAGATCTTTGGGTTATAAACATACATGTCAAGTTTCATCAAAATCGGTTCAAAATTGTGACCTCTATAAGGTCCACAACCTTTATATAACATATTTTCACACTATTTGCGTACAAACGGCGGCCATTTTGTCCGTCAATTTTCGTCCGATTTTCATGAAATTTGAATTCAACCTTCATAACCATGGAACGGTGATATAATCAAACGGTTTTTTAAATCCAATAACAATTTTGACCTCCAGAGGGACCACAAGCTAAAAAGGGCAATTTTTCGGACAATCAGGGGCCATAATTCGGGAAGTTACCATCCGATGGGCGCAAATATCGACAGGAACCAAGATCTTTGGGTTATAAACATACATGTCAAGTTTCATCCAAATTGGTTCAAAATTGTGACCTCTATAAGGTCCACAACCTTGATATAACATATTTTCACACTATTCGCGTACAAACGGCGGCCATTTTGTCCGTCAATTTTTGTCTGATTTTCACGAAATTCGAAGTCAACCTTCATAACCATGGAACGGTGATATAATCAAACGGTTTTTTAAATCCGATAACAATTTTGACCTCCAGAGGGACCACAAGCTAAAAAGGGCAATTTTTCGGACAATCAGGGGCCATAATTCAGGAAGTTACAATCCGATGGGCGCAAATATCGAAAGGAACCAATATCTTTGGGTTATAAACATAAATGTCAAGTTTCATCAAAATCGGTTCAAAATTGTGACCTCTATAAGGTCCACAACCTTGATATAACATATTTTCACACTATTCGCGTACAAAAGGCGGCCATTTTGTCCGTCAATTTTGCTCCGATTTTCACGAAATTCGAACTCAACCTTCATAACCATGCAACGGTGATATAATCAAACGATTTTTTAAATCAGATAACAATTGTGACCTCCAGAGGGACCACAAGCTAAAAAGGGCGATTTTTCGGACAATCAGGGGCCATAATTCAGGAAGTTACGATCCGATGGGCGCAAATATCGAAAGGAACCAAGATCTTTGGGTTATAAACATACATGTCAAGTTTCATCCAAATCGGTTCAAAATTGTGACCTCTACACTGTTCACAAGCTAAAAAACGTGATTTTTCGTACAATCAGGGGCCATAACCCATGAAGTTACAGTCCGATACATGCCAATATCGAAAGGAACCGAGATCTTATGGTGATAAACCTATATTTTAAGTTTCATTGAAATCGGATAAAAATTGTGACCTGTAGACTGTTCACAAAAAAATGTGGACGGACGGACGGACGGACGGACGGACGGACGGGGGCGACGACAATATACGTCCACATAAAAATGTGGGCGTATAAAAATACTTAAAACTGTGATGAAATCAGGGAATAATTGAACACTGTATATATGGTCAGTCAGTAACACAGGTTTGTTAACAATCATATCAATCATGGGCCATAACTTTGATACTGCTTTGGTGAAAATAGAAAGACACCATTCAGGATGATTAAAGTTAAAGAGTAAAATTTCTTAAACAGGTTATATGTAACCTTATCAGCACTTCCAGAAGGCTGAATTCCGCTGAATATTTTGAAGTAAAATTTTAAAACAATTTTTCATCATACAGACAGTAGTTATGACGATCTTGGTTCAGAGTGAAGCAATGCAATTTGACTTGAAATTTTTAACATAGTATCCTTTTTTCATTATCTATATTTTAGAAAGAACTGCCAGTTTTTAATCTTATCTTCCATAATGCCCCATTGAGGAAACAATATTTTCTGTCAGTCATGTTCAGGGTACCTGTATGCTTATCTTTCAGGATGCGATATTTCACTTGCATTACAACTAGGCTCATTTAAGTTTAATTTAACAATTATTGAAATGATTGTCTCTTTCTGATATGCATTTAAAGTGGTTATCACTGGGGGACTGATTTTAAGGCTTTCTCTGTGTATTAAGCAAATTAACAGATGATTTGGTGCATATCTAAATTACTTAAAAACAGCCATTAAATATGTCCATATAGAAGCTTTTTCAGATCACTATGTTTTCATTTTAACAAGCTTTCAGTTCTTACCTTGTGCTGGTTTCTGTTTACCAAATTGAAATTGATTAGATTGATTTTCAATAGACAAACACATAGAATCTATAGAGCGACATTGATTAACAGTAGACGCTGTTGTTAATTGACCATCTTTATCAAAACACATTTGACCGGCAGGAAGATCAGTTGTCATTAGTAATGGTTGTGGTTCTAAAATATGGTTGGAGTTGGCATCAATATTATATACCGATTCCTGTTTTTGTGCACCTTTGAATAATAAATCTTTTGTTTTTTCTGCAAAAAAAAAGGTAGGTTGGCTTAATAATTTCAGAATCCAAAACATTACAAAATTCTTCAAAGAGACGTGTTCTATCATCAATAATTCCACACAGTGTGATATTTCTTATAATATGAATGTAACGACAGTTGACCAAAAATGTTGTGCCCAGTAATAAAATGGCTTCCCTGCATCAGTGGTGCATGTCGCAGGGTCTGACAAGGACAGCTGTCTAGTCACTTGGATGGGATGCACATAACAAAAGTAAAGATCTCTTGGCAGTTAGATTTCGATATTAGAGTCGACCGTAATGTCGCTGTCCGGGCAAAATTTCCCTCATAGCACACTGTATGTTTATGTTACCATAGATAGTATGGTAAACTAAGTGTAAAATAGCACTGCACAACACCACAGAACAACCTACCCAGGAGAAATGGGTAACTAAGCTTAAAATAGCATAGCACATAACGGAGGCAGCTGGCACTCAATTTTAGCCTACTCTACATGACACATACTTTTTTATCTGCAGTGTGCAGGGAAAGTCAGAAAGTGTAGTGCAGTTTAGTTATGGTTGATCATTTAATATAAAGTTTGTATATTCATGAACATAATGAACCTATGCAGACGTTGAGTGGAGAAATTCCAACCTTCCTGTGGCCCTGGAGATTATTTTCCGCTACATTCATCGAAATAATGTCATACATGTACAATTAACATGCAAAACATTGTTATTGTTTTGGCCTCACTTTACTCCACCCTATGCATGTACATGTAGCCTATCTAAACACACAGAGCTTCTCAATCTATAAAATTCTAGTTACTATACTTGCAACCTTAAACTGTGTGTTTAAAGTTTAAGGTTACAACGGATACAGTCTAAGAACACTTGTGCAAGTTCAAATAGGTTCAAATGCACAATTGTTAACATACATAATTACTACAGTTTGTATTGGAATAAGTAATTCTATCACAAATTATAATAGTGAAGACTGGACCACTAAAATAGTGCATAGCGATGTTTATGTTGTAAAGCCGTGTTACGCAAGCCGCCATGACACCAGCCAGTTGAAATTTTGCGTAGCAGTTGAGTTTCATCAAATCATATAGATTATTATGCAGTAAGGCTTCACCTTTATTTAAATGGCCTATGGGAATTGATTCATTATGTCAAGCTATGTGCAGTACAGTTTTGGGTTAGTTTACGTGTAAATTAAGGGAGCTATAGGCGAGTAAACTTTTTGTGGTCATTCAAATTTTGACTAAAAAAAACTTGTGCAAAGGTTCTCTGTAGGAAAAGCCACTACTGTGCCTGGCGTAAGACATCAGTATAGTGGAACCACTTCTTATTTAATTTAACCCCAAATGCCATCAAACTGACATCACCTCTACACGGACACCCTTCGGCTTAATTCCTTCTTCTTCCTCTATAGTGCCTGACTCTAGGAGAGTGTAAGTATGCACTGGACAAGTTCTTAATATATTTATCTTTCAACAAACAATAAGTTGCATGCCATCATGCATCTGCATGTATCAGCATCATCATCATCAGCTGAGTTAGAAAATATTTGTACGGTATCTTTTTTTTTTAAGTTTATGAAAATAAATACTGTCACTGTCAGAATGACATAATTACCATAGACTTGCTTCATATTCTGTTGCTGACACACGCCCATGTCAATTTCTTTTGTTCCCACATGAGTTTTAAATTGAAGTGGTGAGCTGTCACCAAATGGATTTGTTCTCTTTGGCATCTTGACTTTATTAGCCTCGCAACACCTGCAGTTGTTCTCAAAAACAAAAGAAGTGTTTGGCGTCTCGAGCTGCAACAATACCTACTTCCGGTCCTCGTAAAACAGAATTACCTCCCTTCTCACTATCCAAATCACTCATAGAACTGTACTAGAACTATGAATCACTGATAGATCAGTGGTCCAAATCACAAACGCCGAGGAACGCAGTTAAGGGTTTACCTGGGGATTAAAAAAGTTCACTGAAAGACAGTTCAATTCAATACTTTATTCCTTACTATCATTATAGAATAGAATTTACAAGTTATCATTTAAACATTACCTTCAATCAGTTTCCATTCCCTTACACAAATTTTCCTATAAAATATAGGCCTACATTTTCAATCTTTACACAAGATCCTTCAAGTTTGCCAGGAACTTGTCCACTGCAATCATATCGGCGTTGGCTGGATGGTGGCAATCTCTGTAGTAGATTATTCCATAAAACAGGTGCTTGATAACTAAAAGAGCGCTGACTATAAGATACTAGTGTAGTGCCGGTTAGTAACCCACAACAGGGTTTGGGGTATAGTAACTCTGCCACCAGTGATTGATATTAGGCCAATCACGAACCTTGTGTAAAGTAAGCAAAACGCAAAGGCTCCCCCTTCAAGAGACAAGGATTGGAATTAGCCGAAAGGTAATTCTCCTCAAGTATCCCCAAGCAAAGAATAAGTGAAAGCCAAATTATAATTAATGTGTATTTATTACCATTAATATTACATCGAACATAGTATATTAATCAGACATGTAGGTGCATAAGTTTATTTTAAGAAGGGTGTTACAACTCGCTACCTTGGTATGTTGATTAGGCGGTTTCGTTAATTCAAAACTCAAACCTTAGATCAGTTACACTCAAGGATTAGCGAGAATACCTTCAGCGATTGTACAATACTACTTACGTAGACACAGTCCAATCACACCAATATAAAGCAAATTATCGATTATGAGTATAGTAATAATAAACATAACAGAATGGTAATGATTTATGAACCATTTCAGACAAAGAATGAATAATAACAATTATAATAAACATGAAACATACACATGTTATACATATTTCAAATCGGCAGAACATACTACAGATTTTGATAATATAATAAAATATAAACTAATTACAGATATATACATGATTTATATAAATAATTCAATAAATGGACATAAATAGGGTTATCTACCCTTATAAAAAACGAACGAGAAACGAGGACCGTTTCATTACCCACGCCTCGAAAAGTAGTCGTCCCGACATCTTACAATAGTTGTACAACCTGGATCACTTGACACCCTTTCTCGGCACTCTCAGTTTCATCAGTCTGGCATCCAATTGACCTGGACGTCTTAAGTGATTCGGTGGTATGAGTTGAGCTAGAAAACAGATCTGATCTGCGCTGACGAATTGATGATCGTGCAGCAGCAAGGGAACAATACTCTGACTGTCTTATCATATTCCCTGTTTGCTCATCTAAAACCAATGGATCTCTTGGAGGTTCAAGGATCTCAATATCCGGATCTGGACCAAGATCTCTATCACTAAGGTGTCTGTCTCTGCTCTCTCCACTGGTAGTTGGTCTCGGGGTTGGCGAAGACTCAACTGTTCTAACATAAGGAGCAGAGGTTCTCTCATGTTGGATCCTAATATGCCTCAGAAGGTTACCTCTCTTGGTGAATACTCTGCCACAAGTTCGGCAGGTTAATGATGGTCTGAATGTTGGACGATGTCTGTCAGATGAATCCATTTTCCTGAAAGATAAAGAGATTCTGTGGACATATTCATTAAGATATGTCGGCTGTTTGCTGATTCGACCACTCTGAGTTCTAATTTCAGGACTCTGAGTGGTGTCATCACCTGAAAGAAAACTTGTTTCAGACGACTCTACACCAAGTAGGGGGTCTGTAACTAACTCAGAAACAACTTCTGTTTGGTTATGAAAAGTATGACTTCTTTTCAACCGATCAATATGTACCACTTGATCTCTTTTTGGACCACGAATTTTAAATGTAATATCGGTAATCTTGTCCACTATCTTATAGGGACCTCTCCAATATTTTTGAAATTTCTTCGGTATTCCTGCTTCCTGTACTGGAGTGTAGAGATATACAAAATCCCCAATTCTAAACTGTCGAGACGTAGACTTAAGGTCATAAACCCTTTTCTGTCTCGTAACTGCTAGATTAAGTTGTTCTCTAGTGAACCGGTAAGCTTCTTGGAATCGTTCACGTAACTTAGTTGTGTATTGACTTTCTGTTAATGGTTCTTCCTGTGGAAAACCAAACTGGAGTTCTAGAGGTGTCCTCACATCTCTACCAAACATTAAGTAGTTAGGCGATAAACCTGAACTCTCTTGAGCAGAACTTCTGTAAGCAGCCATTACATAGGGAAGATATTCATCCCAATTATCCTGCTTTGTTCTAACATATGCGGCTAGCATATTTTGGAGTGTTCTGTTGAACCTCTCTACCTGTCCATCTGATTGTGGATGGTAGGGGGTAGTTCTTGTTTTTTCAATGCCAAGAAGACTACACATCTCTTGGAAGAGGTCACTTTCAAACTGTCGTCCTTGATCACTATGTAATTGATAAGGTATACCAATTTTGAGAAATACATTTTCAACTAAGATCTTAGCGATCGTAGTTGTTTCCATATTCGGCATGGCAAATGCCTCTGTCCACTTTGTGAAATAGTCGCTAATGACAACTATGTATGCATTTCCGTCAGTTGTTGGTGGTTCAATTTTACCCATAATATCAATTGCCACACGTTCTAAAGGTGAACCTGTTGGGTAAGAGCTCAAGCCAGCTCTCTTTTTGGAACCCTTTCGGCGACAACACATGTCACATTTAGCTACATACTCTGTAACTTCTTTTCTCATACCTGGCCAATAGCAACTTTGTTTTAATCTGTTAAGAGTCTTCTTCAAACCAAGATGCCCAGCTGTAGGAGCATCATGAGCCAGCCTTAGTATTTCTGGTTTAACTGTTTCAGGTATAACAACTTGCTTTCTTTTTGGAAGACCATTGCCAGCTGGTAAAACTCTGTATAATATATCATTCTCAACTTGAAGAACATTCCACTGTGACCAAAGCTTCTTAGCCATTAGGGAAAGTGGAGAAACATCTTTCCACAAAGGTCTGTTGTTGTCTTGACAACGTTGCTTTAACATAGAAATGTCAACATCTTCATCTTGTTGTTCTCTGAGCTTTGTTGGCTCAACGTGAATTACTCTAACATTTCTATCCTGTTTGGATTCTATGCGTCCACACTGGACACATGGTGCGCGAGATAACCCATCTGCATTATTGTGTTTCAATCCGGGTCTGTGCTGAATTTCAAATTCAAATTCTGATAGTCGCTCCAGCCAACGAGCTATCTGGCCTTCGGGATTACGAAATTTAAGTAACCAGGTTAGTGCTCCGTGATCTGTGCGTATGAGAAATTTCTTCCCATAGAGATATGGTCTAAAATGCTTGACGAAGTGTACTATGGCTAATAATTCCTTTCTAGTAGCACAATATTTTTGTTCAGATTTAGTTAAGCTACGGCTAGCATAGGCTACGACCTTTTCTACACCATCAATCTTTTGGGATAATACTCCACCTAAACCATACCCACTTGCATCTGTATCCACAATAAAAAGCTGACTGGGATCAGGATATGTTAAGATAGGAGCGGTTGTAAGCTTTGCTTTAAGGGTTTCAAAGGACTCATCCTGTTCTTTATTCCACTTAAAGTTTTCCCCTTTCTGCGTAAGTTTATTAAGAGGAGCCGCAATCTTTGAAAATCCTGCAATGAATCTGCGGTAGTAAGAGCATAAACCCATAAAACTTCGTAGCTCTTTCAAACTAGAGGGTTTTCTGCAATTCCTTACCACCTCTACTTTGGAAGGATCTGTGCTGATTCCATATGTTGAGACAACATGTCCCAAAAAGTTAACCTCTTTCCGCAAAAGCTGGCACTTACTAGGTTTCAGCTTTAAACCAGCAGACTTTAGTTTTGAAAACACCTGTTGGAGTCTGTCTAGGTGCTCTTCAAACGATTTCGAATAAATAATAATGTCGTCTAAATAAACAAGACAGATTTGCCATTGGAGACCAGATAACACTCGTTCCATTAGCCTTTCAAATGTGCTAGGAGCGTTACAAAGCCCAAAAGGCATTACTCTGAATTGATAAAGACCTCTGAAAGTTGTAAAAGCTGTCTTTGGTTTATCTTTCTCATCAACCTCCACCTGCCAATAACCAGAGGCTAAGTCAAGAGTTGAGAACCAGTTAACTCCTGTTAACGCATCAAGGGTTTCATCTATTCTGGGAAGTGGGTATGCATCCTTTTCTGTGAAAGAATTCAGTGCTCTGTAATCAACACAGAATCTTTTGCTTCCGTCCTTCTTTTTGACTAAAACTACTGGCGACGCCCATGGACTGTGACTTGGCTCAATAACATTCTGTTGAAGCATCTTTTCTAAGGCTTCATCAACTTCTTTCTTTTGAAAGATTGGTAATCGTCGAGCTTTCTGTTTTAGGGGCTTAGCTTTTCCAACATTAATTTCGTGCTGACATATGTTCGTCCTGCCAAGATCAAAATCATCTTTAGCGAATAGCGATTGGTTTCTTAACAGTAAATCTGTTAAACTACGTTTCTGACTTTGACCAAGCTGTATGGAAGACTTGTCTACCAGTTGTTGTAGATGTGGCTTCAGCTCTTGACTGTTTACTGCACTTATGCCCCCTAAACTCCCTGTTATCTCTTGTTCATCATCATCAACAGGACAAAACCTCGCTAAAGTTGTGTTCCTGTATACTGTTACATCTTCATCAGATGCATTCATTAACCTTACTGGTATGGGGCTAGTCTGTGTAACCTTTGTTATAACATGGGCACCAACTAACCCATCAAACTGTGAGAGCTTCTCGTGTGGCTCTATAACTCCACTTACCCCGTCGATTAGTTTCCGTGTTTCAATGGGCAAGAATCCATGTATTAGACATTCGTGTCTAGCCGGAATCTGTATTGTATGAGGTGATGAAACTCTGTAAACTCCAACTGAACCTTGTATAGAAAGATTTATCTTTTGGCCTTTAAAGTATATGCATTTCTCTTTTAAATCAAGTTTACAATCTTGGTCTCTGAGAAAATCTAAGCCAATAATACACTGGGATCCGATAGGAGCAACTACAGCATTATGTTCACATTGCACGTCACCAATTTTAAAACTGAAACTAGCTTTTCCTTTAGTTTTCATGTGCTCGCTATTGGCTAGTTTAAGATCATAGCCCAGATTTTCAAGTCTAGGCTTTCGTGGCATATTATCAAATAGTGGCTCGGAGATAAGAGTTACAGTGGCTCCCGTATCTATTAGGCATTGAGACTTCACTCCGTTTACTTCCATCTCCGCATGGAGACCTCCTTCATTTGGTTTATTATAAAACGTTTGAGATTCATAAACTCTTCTTTTTATTTGACTTCTAGTGACAGGGCGAGCATTATAACGTCGCCTTTCTCGTTTGCAATCAATGGATAAATGTCCAGGCTCTCTGCAATTATAACAAGTGACACGTCTATCCCTAGCAGAAGTATTATTAGAACTTATTTGCTCTTTTAACTGTTCAATCATTGTGAAAAGCGAAGAAACCTTTTCGTGTAACGATGGCTCTTTATCCTCATTTATGGCTCTGGTGTATTTCTCTCTCTGATTTTTCTGGCTTTCGGCATACCGAAAAGATTCTAGCTCGAGAGCAAGTTGTATAGCGTCCTCAATATTTGAAGGGCGATTCTGCTGAATCTTCCAGACCATATCAGAATCATCCTGCAAGGAGTCTAAAAAGGCATCTCTTGCTAGAATGTCCTGAAGGTCTTGTTCTGCTTTTGGATAAGCTAGTATAACAAGCCTTTTGATACTTTGACCCATTTCCGTCAGTTTCTCACCAGACTTTCTTCTTCTTACTTTAAGTTCACTTCTGTACAACTGTGTTTGATTTCGTGGCTGAAACCGACTCTCTAAAGCATCTAACAATTTATTGTAATTATATCTGTCTTTACTAGGTAACGAGCTTAATATTTGTTGAGCATTTCCTTTTAGGGCACCTGCTAAATAATAGCCGCGCTCTTCCATTGTCCAGCTATTTATTACAATACACGTTTCAAAATGTACCTTATAGTCCATCAAGGAACCAGATCCATCAAAGGACATTGGTTGTAAAATAGGTTTTCTAAATTTTAGTCTTGTACTCAATGGATTTACATCCTCTAATCTATTCCTGTACTCAAGGGCTCCATTTTCTTCCTTGCTAAATACCGTTGGTCTGTGAGCATTGTCAAACTCCGTAGAGCGAATGCTTTCAGCGGGACCTATAGGTTTCTCAAAAATCTGTCGTCTCATACGAGACTTATCATGGCTTTCTTTAGGCCTTGCACCCGTACCAATTTCTGTCGGATCACCGCCAACTGATCCTGCAAGTGGTAAGTTCAAACTTACGCTTAGACCATGGAGCTCCTCACCTAACTCATCTATCCGCTTCTGGAAGTGGATCTCACTATCCTTTGAAAGCGGCGGAGTCAATACTGATCCAGCCTCCATGTCTAATATCGCTGACTTACCTGTACTGTAGGATTATGATTTAAAGAGGTATCCCACCTCTGCCACCAAATTTCTGTAGTGCCGGTTAGTAACCCACAACAGGGTTTGGGGTATAGTAACTCTGCCACCAGTGATTGATATTAGGCCAATCACGAACCTTGTGTAAAGTAAGCAAAACGCAAAGGCTCCCCCTTCAAGAGACAAGGATTGGAATTAGCCGAAAGGTAATTCTCCTCAAGTATCCCCAAGCAAAGAATAAGTGAAAGCCAAATTATAATTAATGTGTATTTATTACCATTAATATTACATCGAACATAGTATATTAATCAGACATGTAGGTGCATAAGTTTATTTTAAGAAGGGTGTTACAACTCGCTACCTTGGTATGTTGATTAGGCGGTTTCGTTAATTCAAAACTCAAACCTTAGATCAGTTACACTCAAGGATTAGCGAGAATACCTTCAGCGATTGTACAATACTACTTACGTAGACACAGTCCAATCACACCAATATAAAGCAAATTATCGATTATGAGTATAGTAATAATAAACATAACAGAATGGTAATGATTTATGAACCATTTCAGACAAAGAATGAATAATAACAATTATAATAAACATGAAACATACACATGTTATACATATTTCAAATCGGCAGAACATACTACAGATTTTGATAATATAATAAAATATAAACTAATTACAGATATATACATGATTTATATAAATAATTCAATAAATGGACATAAATAGGGTTATCTACCCTTATAAAAAACGAACGAGAAACGAGGACCGTTTCACTAGTTGAATAGTTTTGGGCTTTAAAAGTAGTTTATCTGATGTAGGCCTACGTAGGCAAATGTTCGGCCGGGTGTATAAAGTTCTAAAAGATCTGAGAGGTAAACAGGAGCTAGATTATTTTAGCATTTAAAAGTACGTTTAGCGTTAATGAGCTCTTAATCCCACTTAATAAAATTTATTACCCATCTAATTAATGATATTTTGAACACAGTTCATGCCGGCGTTATGCCTATAAACATGAATTCAATTTACTATATTGATATAATTAGTACGGAAGCCTAGCTATCTTGTAGTTTACAAGATAGTCAGAATATTTTTTTTTTTCATTTGATTGACCCATATGGGCTTCCGTACCGTAATGTGTAAGTTATTTAATGTTATTCAATAAAAGTTAAATTTGTTAAAATCAATACAATTTTATTCTTTAAAAGATATGGACTATAGTTTATAACACAATTATTGTTCTATGATTAACTCTGGATTAGCGGCAAAATTTGACAATGTGTAAGTTATTTAATGTTATTGAATAAAAGTTAAATTTGTTAAAATCAATACAATTTTATTCTTTAAAAGATATGGACTATAGTTTATAACACAATTATTGTTCTATGATTAACTCTGGATTAGGGGCAAAATTTGACATCATAGCCTGCCGGCAAAGTGGGAACAACCCCGTTTTATAGATACCGTACCCATAATATTTATGTATCACTAGTTATACTGGCGGCGAACTAGGGAACCCATCTCTAAATAGTCTAATTGACCATGTCCGTTACTGGCAAGGCCTAAATACAAATAATTTTTACAAATTTCAAATAAATCATTTTCTCCTTAGCCTATTTATTAGCAATAGAGATCAGTACATTTTCTACAAAGTCGACATCAGCGCCCTGATTTACGAAATTTTAACTAAAGATAAAATCCAAATTTTAGTAGATACTTCAATTTTGATTGGCTAAGAACTAAAATCTATATAATATTGTCCAATCAAGTAACTAAAATTCAGATCTCATCTTAGTTAAAATTTTGTGAAATAGGCCCCAGGTCTACAGGCCTATCGACGTAACTGGGCGTTCTAACAACTTATTTTCCAAATTTACTTCAAGTAAATCGATATAATAATTATTTTTTTAGGTGTAGGCCTCGGGCCCGTATCTAAGGTGTCTAGATACGGGCCCGGTAGGCCTAATCTTGGTAGGCATTTATCAAACTGATCCCGCAGTGAATATTCGCTTGGCCGCTACAATCACTGATAAGCATGACATCGACGAGGCTTAATAAGTACGGCATATTAACTTTTTTACTCCGACATATTAAATTCTCAAACATTTTTTTGAGGTAACAGAAAAATAAATAACGACGTTTGAAGTAATTGAAGTTAAAAAATATTTCCTATTAAGTGTAAATGGGTATTAAAATGAGTAAAATGCGTCATTTTGCCCGAAGCAGTTAGGTGTTAAGTAAACATTGCACGAGCCGTTGAGCCAATGACTGCAGTCAATGCACGTGCTTTGGACACTATCTGTTACAGAGTTAATTCCTAAGTAATTCTCTGTGAAACAGATTGGGCATTTATATGTAGCCATCACTGGAGGCTATATACAGTGCATGTTTGCACGCATATTCTAGGTCGTTGTGTTTTCAACATTCAGATAGCCCCGGGCCCCTCAGAAAAAGAAGAAAAATTGGTCTATAGGTCTATGCGAGTTAGTTTGAAGGCCAAAATATTCACCCGAAATTAAACAATTATAACATATTGGAAAATGAACTAATTTCTAAAAGGACTACGCTAATCACCTATTACAAATTGCGTTAAGGGTGCAGGCTTAAACTGTGCCCCCACCCCACCCATCACCATCGGCATCTTTCCAAGTTCATTTCTTTAGATGTATGCTCATAGACCTAGGCCTATTGCCCATTTATTCACAATTTTAATTGTATATTTTTTATCATATGTGTTACGTTTTATTTAAAGGATGTTATACTGTATATTAATTTTGTTTTCAATTCTATTTTACTGTGATATTTGATTTAATTTACAATAATACAATTCTGTGAAATTGTTTTTGTTTGTTCCACCATATGTTTAGCTTAATATATCCTGGATGGAGCTAACGTGCTATTTCGTTCATTTATTTCTACATAGGGGACCTTATAAAAAAAAAGAAAAAAAGATAAAGATTACCATGGGTCTACTTAAAATATGATGTGCATTAAATTTTGCTAAGTGCTGGTCGCTGATTGATCCCCATTTGCCCTTGCATTAGGATCCGCGTTTTGCGGTTTAAGACATTTTAAGTTGTTTGTTCACATCTGTTGTTGCTATTAATTTTAAGTTATTATGTTAATGGGATTCTTAAATAGAATATAATACATCTTTCTTGTCAATTAATCAATATGGCCCCGTCTCTGAAAATAAAATACGTACCTGGTACTGTAAACTTAATCAGAACGTTGTTAAAACGCAAAGGCGATGATGGCAAGAATTTTTGAATTTCTTCTTGTCCTCATTCTTCAATTTAAGTTGACCAAAAGTGACCACAATGGTTGTCATTTTCAGCATTTATCTACTTTAAGGAAAGGTAAGATTATGTTATGAGAATACCATATTAGTTTTTTAAAGTCTCGATGATGCATTTTAGCGATATAGGAAACACAACACTGTGAAGAGTCTCTCATGTACGGTGGCTGATAAGGGACATGAAAAATAATATAATTTGATTTTTTTAATATTCACCCAAGTCAATTTTAATATAATTTGTTTTTTATAATTTTCACCCAAGTCAATTTTAATTTCCACCCAAGTCAAATTTAATATAATTTGTTTTTTATAATTTTCACCGAAGTCAATTTTAATATAATTTGTTTTTTATAATTTTCACCCAAGTCAATTTTAATTTGATTTGTTTTTTATAATTTTCACCCAAGTCAATTTTAATTTCCACCCAAGTCAATTTTAATATAATTTGTTTTTTATTATTTTCACCCAAGTCAATTTTAATTTTCACCCAAGTCAATTATAATATAATTTCGATTCTGTTGAATTTCCACCCAGCGCGTGATGACATCGGAGAACGCTAGATCGGACATGATGACGTCATATGTGGATTGTGGGTTAGGGTAAGGGTAAGGGTTTTGTGATCGAGAGATAGGGTTTGTTAGCGTTGCTGGTTCATTTTTCTCCAGGTCACTGTGAGCGGGAGCATAGTCTCCAGACCCCCCCCCCCACATTTCATTAAAACATTGTGTGTTAGCCAAAACGAGACTCCCGGTCACCTCAAATTGGAGTTTTGTAACATTGGGTTCCGGGGATGATCAGGGCAAGTTTTGAGGGATATGGGGCTGTATTCCCATATCAAGGGAGGGCATGCGCAATTTTTTTTTACCTTTAGTCACCTACTCGCATTGTACTCTCTGAAGGTGTTTCGAAAAAAAATCGAGGGGGGGGGGGTGCCATGCCCCCCCATTTGTGTTTTTTTTTTAATCAAAAAATTAGAACAACAATTTTTTCCGAACTCTCGGTTCATGTCCCTCCCAAAAATCGAGCTTGCACGCCCCATAGGAACCGATATATGGCCTTTGAAGTAATCCGGATGATTTGGAAGTGCTCAGTGACTTGGAATTCTAATAAATGGAGGATAATTCGCCTGATTACTGATCCGAAAGAAAAGAATGGATTCTGATTTATAGGGGCCGAGATATAGGGCCCCAAACATGGCCCCTCGTTTCATGCAATCGCTCACACTTTGCCAATTTGGACCAAAACACCCGATTTCGTTCTGTAAACACCCAGATGCACCCATTCGGAGGTTCCGAGGTTGGAAATTCTTGAAGTATATCGACGCCGGGGAATCGCCCGGGCCGTCCCATTTCAGCCTTGGCGACCGGTAGTGGGGGAAATCGTGATTTTTTGCATCAAAATGCCTGAAAGGCCCCTTTGCCTGACCGCAGCTTAATACATTGTTATGACAGAATTTTTTTCAAAAATGGTCCTATCTCTTCGAAACTTCGGCTACCTCCCCCGCCCTCCATTTCCACCTCCGGGCATCCAAAAATGGTCTCAAAATTAAAATCGAACATCTAGTTCCATCTCTATTTTTTTTTAACTTTGTGTACCCCCGAGAAAATGGCCACCATTCACTCCCCATGGGTCGGGATCAACATTTTCTTTTGGGAAATGTGTTTGGTCGAAAGATGGGTGCTTGGGTGGAATATCTGCCCAGAAAATTTGGTGTCAATTGACCCTCGGGAAGGGTCGGGCGTAGCAATAATCCACATGAAAAATGGGCGAAAACAGAAAAAAAAATCGATTTTGTCATTTCGATGACCCCTAGAAAAAGCCCTTAATTCAGCCCCTATGGACAGTGGGTCCATGAAATTTGATCAGGATCGACCAAGGGGTTCCGATTTTATTCAGGTGTCGGATCAGAACTCTACTCGACCTGATCATCGCCCCCCCCCCAATCTCCTTCAAAAACATTAGTCATTTTTAGAGGATTCAGGGGTTTAGCCTGAATTCATAGGCCAAGGTGGGATGGGGAGTAGGCTACCCCTCCTTAAACAAACCCCATATTCCCATTTCTACCCTCCGCCGAGACATGTTTTTCTCAAGGTCACGTTTTTCTAAACCCTGCCCCTCCCCGTGGACCCAGGGGCCACAAATTTGGCCTGAGGGTAGGCCTTGGTAATGCCTTCTAACACTCTGGTGATTTGGACCCGCAAGTCCGAACCCTTAAACCTTTTTTGACGAGCAGCCTGTGGAGGAAACGGAGAACTGGGGAGATATGATCAAATTTCCTGGTTGATGACGTCACGCGCTGGGTGGAAATTCATCAGAATCGAAATTATATTACAAATGACTTGAGTGAAAATTAAAATTGACTTGGATGAAAATTAAAATTGCCTTGGGTGGAAATTAAAATTGACTTGGGTGGAAATTAAAATTGACTTGGGTGAAAATTATAAAAAACAAATTAAATTAAAATTGACTTGGGTGAAAATTATAAAAATCAAATTATATTAAAATTGACTTGGGTGAATATTAAAAAAATCAAATTATATTAAAATTGACTTGGGTGAATATTAAAAAAATCAAATTATATTATTTTTCATGTCCCTTATCAGCCACCGTACTCATGGGAATAACAGTTCAAAAATGATTCAGTTTTATCCAGTGTTAACAAAAATACGTGAGATTGGAATTTTATCTATTTTCCGACACGATCAGTGATGTAATACGGTTTGGGCATTGCTAAACTGTGGCTAGCTCTCGTCATGAGGCAAGATATTTCACATCAGAGTTAACTAAAGGGACCGGGGATAGATCTTTTGAATATTGTTTCCTCTCTCATGCTAGTTATGTGTACAAGCTTAATGGAGGGTTATTATGCCCCCCCCATGCCCTCAGGTAAATTCTTTCATAGATAATGTGTTTATATTTACAGTTAATAACCATGCCCAGATGATGTGTTTAATGCCAGCACATACATTAGATGAAGGAGGTATAGCTGATGAACAATGTGGTGTTACATGTATGTGTAAAAATAAGAAACGCTACTGTTGCAGGTGTGTATAAATATCAACTGTATTTACCATGGTTTCTGTCTTGTCTACGATATCATCCTTGGTAGAGTGGACGTCAAACTCTTGGAACGAACGAACCATGGATTAA
Organism: Patella caerulea; assembly: GCA_036850965.1. Lineage (NCBI taxonomy): Eukaryota > Metazoa > Mollusca > Gastropoda > Patellidae > Patella > Patella caerulea. The sequence goes on along the minus strand of JAZGQO010000007.1, from coordinate 49,383,490 downwards.
AACCATATTTTGATACGCCTGCCTTGGTAAATTAAAGAGTGAAGGAGGGCGAGTCGAAATTAATACTTTTATATTTTCTAAGAAAGTCAGAACATATTATTTCTATGTCTTTTGCTTAATAGGTTGTCAACTCACTATTATACAATCATAAGTATCATTCTCACACTTAAAAATCATTCACAACGGAAATAATAACATAATTACCTCCCATGTTTTTCTATCCTCCGTGTGAATAGCTATCTTCAAACATTTGAAGTGGAAAATGATATTTTTGTCAATTCCTCAACTGGCAATAGTGAATTATAGGATTAATAGGATTAATAGAATTAATTATTCTGTAACAAGGTAGGACTGTTTATAGATATCATCGATTTTAAGGCTTTATTTTAATACATTTTAAACAGGGGGGTTGGGATGGCCTAGTGGTCTAGAGTACCGCGCCTCGACCTCTAGCTGGCCGGTCACCTCCGGCTTGCGGCTGTGGTTTCGAGCCCTGGTGTGAGCGTATGTGGCATGGAGATAGGGGCGCCTTCTCAAACTCGTGGGAAACCTCAGCGCACTCCGCCCCCCCCCACTGCTAAAGACCCTTACTCGCAAGCGAATTATTGAAATAAACATTGAACCATATGTTGGTCCCGAAATGACCTAGTTTGTGTTGAGTGGACATTAAACCCCATTTCTCTCTCTCTCTGTCTCTCTCTCTCTCACACATTTTAAACATCTACCTGTGCTGTTATTAAAAACAAGATCCATTACGCCTAGAACAACCAGACATCAAGTTGTGGTCATCAACGGTTGTTCTGATGATAACCAGACTGTCCACAAGAAGAGAACGAGGGTGCTGACAGCAGCGGGGAGCACAAGATAAAACTCACTATTACCTGACCAACGGTCTGTGAAAAAATATGCAGCGCCAGTTTCCGTGTGAATAACCCCAGTTTAATTACTCGGTACCTCTCGCATGGAGTAATAAACTGTAAACATCCAAGTCACGGACATACGTTGAATGCGATAAGACTATAATGGAAACAAACGTTAAAGAGAGAGAGAGAGAGAGATCATTAATTAGGATGTCCTCGTGTTTCGTCGGTATTTTTCAGCTTCCCTTGTCAGTGATATGATATCGAGAGTCAGAAAAGAAAAAAAAACGTCATGTCATTCGGGTTGTATGGGGCGTTGGATGGCCGAATGGTAAGCACGTGCGTGCTGTATCATAAAGCCTGTCATTATGAGTCAACTGGCATGGTTTCGAATTCCCAGTTGTACGTGACAATGAGTAGGTTTACCAGTCTAACCTACCTCGTGGTTTTTCTCCGGGTCCTCTGGTCACTGCTACAGGCCCCTACGCACAAACGAATTATTGAAATAAAATTAATCCATGTTAGCCCCCCACCCCTCTCTCTCTCTCTGGTGAATGAATTTGGGGTCCTGTTGAATTTAGGCTCGGACGAACTGGGCGTCTGGTGATTTTGGACGCCGGGCGAATTTGGGTTTTAGGCGAATTTTTAAGAAACGCCCATTTTATTAAGTAGATTTTTAGAATAACATATTTGATATTGTCGCCGCCACTAGATTATAACTAGATGAAGATAGCGGATAATGTACTATTGTGATAGAGACAAAAATATGTCATGGTTGTGTTAAATTGAAAGAAGAGGAATATATAGTCATCCAGGCCCGATGTATTTAATTACATGGCTGTTATTTATGGCAAGTTCACCGAACTGCTAAACATAATGTAGGCTATGTAAGTATTAAGCCCCAATTTGAGACACTCGTTGAATTTAAGATTATAACAAACTTGTTTATCACTTAATCAATAATCCTCCTCTGAATCTTCGGTCATTGTCTTACACGTGTTGTCTACGGAAGCCTGTCCTGTGGACATTTTATAATCGTGGGAACGGGAAGTCAAGAGTGTGATAAGTCGGGGTTGAGGACCCCAGAATCCGAAAACACGAGGAAACACGGATTAGCCTATAATTATTTCCTCGCCCTCTCGTCCTTTGACTTATTGTTTTCTCGCCTTTGAAAATCCCCGTGTTCTTTCTACCAACTTCTCGTTCAACTTGTACGTAGGTTCACTAACTACCACCAACGACAAAATATACACAAAGGCGAGAACGACTTCTTGCAATACGCCCCCATAGTTACACGTCTTGATGTTGATCATGTAGCTGCTTCTTTACGTTTACTTATCTCTGTTATGTAATTTATTACGTTGAAATTGCAGGGAGTATCCAGAGGGTGGGGGTGGCACATCATCAGCTACATCAAAAAAATAATGCCTTGCATCAATGAAATTACATCACAAAGTGATCCTACATCAGTATAAAAATGATTTCTCTGTTTAAAAAGCTCAATGTGTATGTATGCCTATGTAATTTAGAGACGATGATGGCAGATTTCCATGAAAGAACCCTGGCAAACCTCCTCCTGCAAAAATTCCTGGACCCGCCCCTGAATTGTACACTCCGACATAATGCGACAACTACCTAGTTATTATAGCTCATGACGACCGTTAGCTACTTTAATAAATGCTATGGTATTAACTGGGGCTTAACATGTTACTTTTCTGCACCAAGTGGATTAATGAATACGGGTAAATACCATATACCTTAAGATCTCAAATAATTAAAAAAATAATAAATGTAAATCATGATTACGTTTCATAGGAGAAGGTAACTTTGTTCTTCGAGGGTCGTGACCAGTGCCGGACTGGGTCCGTGACAGGTGAGCCTAAGCTCATTAAAAAAATGGGCCTATAAGCCTATAAAGAAAAAAAAAGAGATAGAAAAAAGGAAAAAAAAGAGAAAGAAAGAAGGAAGGACAGGACAGGACAGAACACAGGACAGGAAAAAGAAAAGATAGGAAGCTTTGGTCTGAAATGCTTGGAAAATGGGTTTGCGGTTGTCAATTTTCAAAATTTTCCTGAGGGGAGGTCCCACACCCCCTTTGGATGCTCATGCGCCTTCGGCGTGCTAGTGACGAGCCTTCATCGCGTACATATGTGGGCCGTGGTCAATAACCTGATAGGTGGGCCTTTGGCCCACCAGTCTAGCACTGGTCGTGACCAGATGCTGGTTTCAGGAATGGGGACTTTTCCAGACCCTCTGTCCCGCACCGCCGACAAGGGAAAACCAGACAGGAAAATATCTCGGAACTTTCTTGACCAGTGAGTCAACATTGGTCATATTATTTTAAAGGAGCTAAATCGCTAACATTTTGACATAGAAATTGACACAAGTGGGTCGCAAGGCATATAATACTATGAATGTATATAAACTGATTTACATTCAATGGGCCCTATTTATACTCTAATTTTGAATAGTTATGTTCGGCGAAATAAGCCATCAGACTCAACAGAATGCAAGTTTCTAGCGTCTAGTTATTCCAGCCTATATACGCCGTTTGATTTGGTGCTATGTTTCTAGCCCCGTTCCTCGAGTCTCTTGCTAGAACTGTGGCTGTAATGTATACTGCCCCACAAAAGAGAAAGGCAGTATCTGCAAAATAGTCATTTTGAGAAAATCGACTTTAAAGTTTGTCACTTTCCTGTACTGATAGTTTTGTATAAAATAATGTGATTTCTTCAACGTAAGGAAATATTTTGGTTCTCTTTCGATATAACTTGTTGATTTTCGTATATTTCTTTGAGGGACTGGGATAATGCAGATACTGCCCCTTTTATGGCTCGGACCCTTTTCCTGTGCCCATTGTAAAACTAAGGTACAAAGCAGTATCTACACATGCTCTTTCATTGTTTCTGTGATAAACAGACAGTTTACAAACTGCATATTTATGCATAAACATTGTTCTAGGCATTTCCCCATTCAGTAGAGTCCAAATCCTTGACATTATATACTGTTTTTTACCTTAGTTATTCCAGGTAACCATAGGCGTACGAGGCCGAACTTGTTTGGGGGGGGCCAGCATATTTTCCCGACAAATATATTTCTTTAGACTCCGCGGAGCGGCGTAGCCGTCCGCCCGCGAGCGCCGTAGGCGCGAAGCGTCCGACGGGGGTTATGGGGGGCCTCCCCCAGAAAATTTTGAAAACCAAACGGCCGTAGACGCTATTTCCAGGCACTTCGAATACTTTCTAGTAATTTGGAGTGGGTAGTAAATTATGTCAGTTGCAGCATAAAAACTGGTAAAAAGTCATCTTTAAAGTAAGCTCTATTACTACGAAAACAAGAACAAGTCGAACGATTTACTTTTGCCACATTTTTCATTTCATGAGACTTCACATGACACCCCTCGACGGGGGGTATGGGGGGCCTCCCCCAGAAAATTTTGAAAACTAAACGGCCGTAGACGCGATTTCCAGGCATTTCGAATACTTTCTAGTAATTTGGAGTGGGTAGTAAATTATGTCAGTTGCAGCATAAAAACTGGTAAAAAGTCATCTTTAAAATAAGCTCTATTACTACGAAAACAAGAACAAGTCGAACGATTTACTTTTGCCACATTTTTCATTTTATGAGACTTCACATGAGACTCCCCGACGGGGGGTATGGGGGGCCTCCCCCAGAAAATTTTGAAAACCAAACGGCCGTAGACGCGATTTCCAGGCATTTCGAATACTTTCTAGTAATTTGGAGTGGATAGTAAATTATGTCAGTTGCAACATAAAAACTGGTAAAAAGTCATCTTTAAAATAAGCTCTATTACTACGAAAACAAAAACAAGTCGAACGATTTACTTTTGCCACATTTTTCATTTTATGAGACTTCACATTTTTTTATCCAGATCTCAGATGTATAGAAGACTTGTATATACTTTATCTACTTTTAATATATGAATGACCATTTTATAAAAGTTCAAATTTACAATCTATATATTCCGTATTACGATTTACTTTTGCCACGTTTTTCATTATATGACAGTTCACATTTTTTATCCATATCTAAGATAGATACATCTAGAATCAAGATAGAAGACTTTTTGAACTTGTAAAATTTATATACTTTTAATATATGAATGACCATTTTAGTTCAAGTTTATTTACGTCTAGTGCACTATATTAAACCAAAAGAAGAACAAGTCAAACGATTATTACTAACACAGTACCGTACTCAAGAACTGAGAAAGGCCATGTGTACGTGCTAGTTTTATTCAGATGGTTAACGTGTTCATCATTGACTGGACTGCTTTCTTTCCGCTTCCATATTATTAAAAATATTCCAAACCCGACAGACGGCGCGACGCTTCCCGACAAACTGATCATTCATTCCCGACAAGACCATAGCCTTCCCCGACAAGGCCATACCCCTACCCCACCCCATTTTCAAAAACTCCTCGGCTAATGACCGATCTCACAATTCTGGGCTCTTTTCAGATTTCTATTTTTTTTTCATGAAAACATTTGGGGGGGGGCGGTGCCCCCCGGCCCCCCCGCCTCGTACGCCTATGCAGGTAACTTTACATTTACTGCCAGCACATTATCTTAGGGTACACACCTGTCCCAAGGAGAACGGCAGTATCTACACTTACTGCTTTTCTCCTTAGTTATATAAGAGCAATATGCATTTACTGCCAAAATTTCGCCCTGGGTTGTAATAGATGTATCAAGGAGAACGGCAGTATCTACACTTACTGCTTTCATCCTTAGTAATACCAGGGAAATTTACATTTACTGCCCAAATCGACACTGTAAATCTCTTTACCTAATTGAAATATAGCAATGAAATTTTTACGTGTGATAGAGCTGATACTGCCGATCACAATGATACGAAAAACGTATTTTGGCCAAAAGTGTAGATACTGCCTTCTTCCTTTGCACGGCAGTATTATGGTACACGATTCGTGTACCTATGCCAAAATGTTTATTTTCATTCAAATATCGGATATCAGTAGCCCATCATTTTTTCCGGTAAGCATCAATATTGATTTAAATTGACAAATAATTTGTGTTTTCAATATTGAAGATTTTGGATGATATTGAGTTAGAGACTTAGCTACTTTAAATTGTGTTTTGAAAATTATTGTATACCCCCAAAAGAGAAGAACGCGGACATTGTATATAGATATATTTGCAAATTATATTTCAGTGCTAAACTGGCTGATGAAAACTGCATTGAAGTAACAGACGAATGCCTGGAACTTATACTGGAAACTGGCCAAACAGAAGACTTGCGCTGTAGAACAACACGTGACCGGAAACGACGAGACCTAAATGGAAATGATGCAAAGGACGTTTCCGAAAACAACGACGATATGTCAGCTGTAACCCTACCGAATTATCCGTATGAGCGCCCGAAGAGAGCAGCAGACCAATCACCGGAACAACAGTCAAGATTACATGCCGTGTTTGAAAAACTCATCAAGAAATAAATGACATGGTTGTAAATCACAAAGGTAGACAGATTTATTACATAAAGTCCTCCATATTAAAACTGCATGGTGTTGACACTTTGTTCTTTATTGATCTAAATCTAATCTTTAATCACATAGTTAACCAGATTATTAACTGATAGTCGAGTACATCTGGTGCGTGGGCTAAATGAAACGGGAATAGTCGGGTGGTGCGGATGGGACGTTGGCGTAGAGGGATAAGAATCCTTGACAGTTAGAATTCGGTATAAGATTAGGTCGTAGCACTGCTCTCTGGGCAAAATTTCCCCCATTATCCTAACGCACTACATGTATATGACGTCTTCATTAGCCAAGTCTGGGCAGAAAAATAGGACAGTCAAACAGATATCGTAACCGAGATTTGTTCCAGATGGTCTAGAGATTTTATTACGGGCTTGTCATGTTAATAAATTTCTAATTAATAATTTATATAACATTTGAGGTCCGAAAAATCCTTCAATGGGCATAATGCATAATATTTTATCGCTTGGCGGGATGTCCAGTACGTTGGTTCTGTTAATAAATTTAAAAGTCAATAATTCCCGTGAATATTATCACTTTAATTAGAATATACTAAAAGTACTTACATGGTGTTCATTATATGAATTATTGAACATAAAGGTCGTGTGAATTTTATCACTATAATTATAATATTAATGATGTTTTCATGGGTTATTAATTATAAGGTCCTTTATACCCTTCATATCAAACACTGTTAATCATTTTATAAGTTTTAATATTATTATTATTAAAATTCAGAAAACGTCAAATATCGCTTGTCCCCTTGTAAAATGTAGAATTGTTAATCAACAGATGGTTTTCTTTGTCAACCGAGGAAGATACAAGGCGTCGCGTTGCAGCGCACAAGTCATCTAAGTACACGTATGTTCGATCCTGTGATTTTACGCCATTATGTCACTGTTCAGATCCGAAAAAATAATACCTAGTCACTGACTTCATTCTATTGAGAGGACGTTAAACTTCAATAAAATAGTACACGTTGCCTTAAATATGAATCTTGTAAGTAGAAATTTTGAGTAATTACCGAAGAGCCCATCTCTTGCTAATAATAGTAACCAACTTTGTTTTCGGATTTTGGACATTGTATTGTTACGATCATTTACTTGGTAAATTGAAGAATATACTTGAACTGTCAGCCGGAAACATTTTTTTACTAAAGAAAATTGTTGTCTGAAGCGGACAATATCGTATCAAATTCTTGTGGTCTTTTATAGCGCACCTTTTCACCGCATAACATCTGTTTAAAGAGACATCTCATATAAAGAGACATGATAATGACGATGTAAAAGTTCTGGCCATAATTGATGAGCAAAACGATGTTGAAAAATCTCCAAGCCTCTCCTGCATTCTCCACGGCTGTTTCATCCGAAGAAAAATTCTCAATAGATTCGATAATAGCGATTGGAAACAGCGTCACTACCGCTAAGCAGCAGAGAGCAACTAAGCACCATTTAACTTTCTCAGCTTGGCTTACGTTGACAGCTACCGCCTCCGGCGGGGTTTCGGGGTTTACTGCCACTCTTTGAACAGCTCGTTTTACTTTGAACAAGATGATGACATCCAACACGCAACATATCAAAACTGGAACAAGCGTGTGAAAAACCCCACTCATTACAAATCTATAGACCTCATAATCGTTCGGACAAGTTGACGGAGCATCGTCCTCTTCGTGATCAGTACTATTATCGTGTTGAACCCTCGGGGTCACATTCCCAGGAAGACTCAACAACAAACAGATTGAGATTATTGATAGGCATATTCCATGGCTAACCTTCCTGGAGCAGAAGGCTTCTTTGTATTTGGTAAAGAATATGGCTATACATCTGTCAATGGTCAGCGCCAGAACCAACCATGTCGAGGCAAACCTAGTGGTGTCCATAAGCAGTACCCAAGGACGACAAATCGGTTCTAGAAATTCATCCAGGACAAAAAATCCGTGATCCAGGGTGTCTTCTGTGGCTGTCTGCAACAGTACAATGCTTTGTATCACAGCTAGGTAACTCAGGTATACCGAGAAAGATACGTTTTTTAACGCAGAGCGAAACATCATGAAAAACAAAAATATGTTTCCAACCAAACCAGTTAGAGCTACAATATCTACTGCTGCGAGATATACGTACATATAATCCGGCTGATTCCTACGATCGGAGTCGTCGGAGTCTGGAGTATCTGTTGAATTATTCATACTGTAAGGTATTCACAATAGCTGGAAAATAAGATGAAAACAAGAACCTTAATAATTAAAATCATGTCAGATATATATAAAAAAAAATCCATTTTATTTGTAAAGAACTGTCCATAATATCGAAGCGTGCCTTTTGATTAATTCTACCATCTTATATTGCAGTTGGTATAGAGCAACAGGTTTTTATACCCCATTTTATTTCCCGATACCATCCTTCCAATTTACATTTTTTCATGCACGCATTCACACTGTTAATGTTCGAGTCTGCAGCCGATTTAGTTCTGTTCCTTATACATTAGACTCGAGTATAGGCACACAAGCAGGGGAGCACCACCCCCCCATATCCCTAACTCTAGTTGGCACATTTATGTGCCCGAAATCTATATTAATTTTAATTTTCTTTTAATTGAATAAATTAACTAAGGTTTAAAACATTTTGCCTGGAGCCAGTCTACTTTGTGTGACAGTTTTGCAGTTTTGCGGACATGAATCATTATTTGTGAATACAACTCCTACAATCGGATTGGATGGTTAAATTGGAATTCATGCGGGCATAGTGCTGGATTTCGGTTACAAAACCATCAGACAACTTTGGATTTGCTTAACTCATGGGGAAAGAATAGCAGGAAAACGCATTTGCGTCGGTAATATATTCAAAATTTTTCCCGTGAGAGCGAGGCACCCATATCCCGCGATGATCAATTGGACCACATTGGAGTTGCTGTATTGACGGGCTGGAATTGCCGGAAAGACCATAACTGTCTGTAGGCCTGTGAATCCGAGGGAAAGATACCAGTTTATCGCCTTGCACCAGTTTATCGATGAAGGCGGGTCAATCTGATTAAAACACAGATCATATTTCGTTTCGTTTTTTTTATAGTTTAAAATTTCGTTTGACCTGTATAAACTACACTAAGCAATGTCTGTCGTCATACGGTCAAAAGCTGCTCGTACGACCCCGACACGACCTTCCAGTACAACTGGTCAGATCTTCATGTAGTGCAGGCTATCGAAAGGTTAAAAAACGAAACGAAATATAGATCTGCATTTTACTCAGGTTGAAGGCCAGTATACGTCATACAGGGACAGTTGCCAACTCTTATGTCCATTTCCAACAGACAGTTGGCTTATACCGCGTTGCCAATTGAAAACCCCGGCCTCCTTTTACTGACAAAAAGACTTGGGGGAAAATTAAAAAAAAAACAGATTATATTAAAATTGACTTGGGTGGAAATTATACAAAACAAATTTAACAGCAAAATATGCTCAAAATAAAATAAAAATCGTGCGCCTATCCCTGCACACCCAAACATTATAGACCAACACATATTTTACGAATGTCTATCCTCGGTATGTAATGTCATGATGTCAATCCCACATAAGTTCCCTTGTCATTGACCCCAATGCGTGCTAAACACCCGAGCATCAATCGTGAGTGTGCATGTGTAATCCACTCAACAATAATTATGTAAATATAGACAGTTTCCACTATTACTTTACCTACCTTGTTTATTATTTTAATCGTGCAATGGTATCTCCAAGTTACAAGCTGAGCATCAACAGTTCTCTTCAGATTAGTGGTTTCACGCTACTATAACTAAAGACTATGTCCCGGGGAAAAATGCCCCTCGTCTTACTATAGGCTATCTCCTAACCTTCATTTTGTGCAAACCACTAAAGGCCCTCTTTATTACGCTAGATTAAACCCAACAGTAAAGACGGCAGTCAACTGTAACGAGGTTTTCTTGCCAATTGTGACCAACAAAAGGCTTCGTCGAAAAAAAATTGCGGTTTGGAATTTGGGGACAAGAATCCCTCGGGTTCAAATCTATATGTAGGCTGAGAAAACGATTGCAGCATATCTGGAGACGCGAGGTACATGCACAGATGTACACCTTGGTGTAAACATAAAAGAACCTTTTAACTACAGAAATTATTTGCTGACCACTATTAGTGGCGCGATCAATCTGAAATTTATAGGCAAGATGAGGATACCAGTGGTGCAGAAAAAATAGTCTGGTCCGGCAAGGGACAAAGTATACTTGTTCGTGTGGGCAAACATAAGAAAAGTCCAGAGAACACATTCGTTTGCACGTAAAATTTGAAAGTTTGAAATCCGTTATTACGGCACCACTGTGTATTTCTCTCACCGCACACCGTATGACGTATGCCCGTAGCACAGTGGGGGCATTTCATTTCAAGGTGATGCATGCATTATTTCGCCGACGTCGTGGGGCTCCTGAAAATAGCATTATGGAAGAAAAAAACATATCTTAATACCTCAGTAAGTGTCTGTTTATAATATACTGGTAATATAGTTTAAATTCTCCGAAATCTAAATACCCCCCCACATTCATTTTCCGTTCTTTATACATCGTGTTAAACGCGATGATATAGCTGGCCTTTAAAGGTAAACCCTTATATAATATATGGCTACAGTGTTTACAGTAAAGAATCCTTATAGGTAAGGTGTATTATCAATGTTCACTGACCCAATTGATGTCATTTTAAGTACGATAACTTGATACATACGATAATAAACTACATAGGGCTCTTATCTCAAATGGGATTCAACAGGGTTTATCATAACAATACTTGCAAAAATGGATAATTATTCTTGCAAAAATGAATAATTATTCTTGCAAAAATGAATAATTATTCTTGCAAAAATGAATAAATATTCTTGCAAAAATGAATAATCATTTGTTCTTGTTGAGGGGGGTGGGTGGCTGAGTGGTTAGCACGTGCGTGCTGTACCCTAAAGTCTGTCAAGTCAGCTGGCGTGGTTTCAAGGAGTAGGGTCGTCTGTCCAATCTCGTGGGTTTTCTCCGGGTCTTTCGGTTCCCCCCACTGCTAAAGAACCCTTCGCGCAAGCGAACCATTGAAATACAATTAAAAACCATATGTTAGTCCCGAAATGACTTCGTTTGTGTCGAGTGGACGCTAAACCCCATCGCTCTCTCTCTCTCTCTCTCTCTCTCTCTCTATCTCTATCTCTCTCTGTTCGTGATGAGTCCAATTTCACTTTCTTTGGCATCCATACCAACATTTATTAAGAAAGATCGGGATGTTATCCATCTTTGTTTTCTGTGGGTCTACGTAGTGAAACGTAGCGAATGCAATCGTGGATCTCAGAACTTCCAATAATGAAACCGTCGATGATCCGGCATCTAGTTTGATGAATGACACCATGGTTTGTGGATCTTGTTTGATGATATGATTTTTATTTGCGATGAGTTGCATCACGTGGTTGTTACTTGGCATGATGATAACGTGCGTCTTTGGAAATGACAAATCACCTTTATGAAGTCGACCACCAACTCCACGTTAAGATTCTTGTCGTGAATACGAAGAACTTGTAATTGGGAGATCTCTTCATGCAGGTTTATTTCGTGGAATGGCTCCTATTCACCAGGGAAAGTTTTAGGGCTGGCTTTAACAAACCATTAATAGAGTAGAAAATCACTGTGATTCTTGTTAAAGCCATGATCAAATCTTATGGCCAGACACGCAGTTGTCAGTTAATGTGGTTAAAAATATTTCAACGTAGCTACAGATGTAGTTTTGACTTCAAGAAACCCATTAGGGATAGGGGTCTAACATAGGCATTTTGCATGTTCCCCAATTTCCCATTCATTCATAGCGAATAAAATATTTTTTTTTTTAAAAAAGAAAGCCATGATTTGACCGTGGTTGGCCTAAATATCTTTACGATGATGTTGTCTGCCTACTGTGACTGCACTAGTGGACCATAAAATTATGACATTACGCTATGGTCAAATAGGGTCAACTTCTGTCATCTACATGCCTGACCGTATGGGGTGACCGCGACGTAACACGGAAGCGATGGAACATCTATGTCCCATATAATGCCGAATTCAGGGGCGGATCATAAAAAAAATAATGCCTTGCATCAATGAAATTACATCACAAAGTGATTCTACATCAGTAAAAATGATTTCTCTGTTTAAAAATCTCAATTTTTATGTATGCCTATATAATTTAGAGACGATGATGGCAGATTTCCCAATCTAATTAAAATATAGATCTATATTTCGTTTCGTTTTTTATACTTTCGATGGCCTACACTCATGTAGATCTAACAAGTTATAGTGGGAGCTCACGTTCTATGACTTCAGGTATCAAGAACGGGACATTTGACCCGATAGCGCGAATCATTCCGTTAACCAATTAGCGACCGCCATGCTTTTTAAAATCTACTTATGTTTTGTTTTGATTTCTATCCGCTGGTAACATTTACCCACAGTTCCACGCATGGAAAGGTCAAACGGTGGATTCGACAGACCATTTGATTGGCTGACCCCTCATTTCAGGCAGAACACGACGTAAATAACAAGTCTTCCAGATCCAAGAGTAGTAAAGACAAGTAAAAACGAAATTTTGAACTATAAAAAACGAAACGAAATTGGATCTGTGTTTTAATCAGATTGCATTTAATTAAAAAAAAAACAAAATCAAAATATCACCGATGGATAATATCCTTGCTCAGATGAAATCGTATTTAAATCGTAGATGGCTCTTGTTTATCTAAAGATGTGTGTCAGAAAGATGCTTTGGGGAGCTATTTTGTCGTTCAATTATGATCACGTGGTGTTTTCCTCCTATACGTGAGTGACCTTATGCCCTGACAGATTTTCATGGTCTAAGTATCTCGGATTTTCACAAATCACCATTTGAACGACCTTGGGATTGTACTGAATCAAATATGTTTTAGCCAAATAGAAAGTCTTAACAATCTATTTACTAACATTTTGTAATCTAATAATTTGTGTTCTAACACAATATATGCTAACCTTACCGATCTGTTCACGTGGAGTACGACTGATGGATTATAAAATATCCAACGTAATGACAAGGCCTAATCACTGATGTTCACAGATTGACCCCACGTTTCTACAGTTCAAACGGAGGTTAAGGCCATTGTGAGTTTCAATACTCCCTTTTTCTCGTCCCAATAATTACTCACATTTGTAACTAACTCTAAATAGAAGATAATAGCTTTAACACTTTTGGAGTATTTCAGTAGTAAAGGGTATAATATCATTTAACACCAACCGAATGAAATTTGAGTAAACATTGGGAGGAAGGAGAAAACATTTATTTTGGACCAGGAACTGATCCCCGTGCGCTACCCATGTTTTCTTGTTGTTCCTCCGGGAAGATACCCCAAGGCCCTGGTCGATATGATGGCACATTTTAAAGATAGCTGCGATGGCGCTATAGTCAGTTCGTGGGCTATAGCAGCTTTCACGGCTCTTTTTTTTACTTCGAAATTGGGATATACTTAGCAAATGTGTGTTGATAAATGATGAAACTTAGATATATTTAACATTATGTGTAGATAGAATGATGAAACTTATTCTATGGGTTGACAATAAAATGGCGAAACTTAATGGAGCCAAACCTCTAATTTAATATCAATCATAATATGCAAACTTAAAAACAGGAGTATGATTCAATATTGGTCCATATCAATCAATATTTATGTTATTTTAAGATTCCAAAGAATAAAGTCATGTGCCCTTTAACTTAAAAAAGCATTTTTGACTAGACATGGTGGTTATTTCCATCAACACCTTTTCTGAATATGGCCGATTGACGGGCGTTAACTCCACCTACATACCGTTGCCTATTTCGGTTTGCTCAGGGAAATAAAAATGTTTTTATTGATATTAATAAGACAGAAGACCTGTCCGTCTGTTTTAGTCATCACACGGTCTCCAGGAATTGTATAATTTGTCTTGCCATTATCTGTGTTTAGTTTATTGCACTTTAGTTTAGATGTCATTTGTTATGGCCTCGTCCAACAGCGGCCTTGTTTCGTACACTCTATCATTTACCCTCGATCTAAAATTTCCAGGAGTATGACGTCAACGTAAAGGTTAATCTCCGCTAACGACACCATTTAAAATTTAATCAATCAATGAAATCATGTTTAAATCCAAGCCCAATCTAAGACACCCGTGTGTCTACAGAGTTGATTTTGTGCTTATTGTGAAAATAAAGATCTAATTTATAATTTCTATGACATCTGAAGCCTAAATAAAGACTTGCAATATTCAGATTTAGCTCTTGCATAATGTATGTTTAAGGGTAGACGATGAAATGACGAAACTAAACTTATACGTAGACGAAACAATTATATCGTAATCAAACTGCCAAAGGATTTTTTACGTGCACCCAATGTGTACACGGGACCTCGGTTTTTCGTCTCATCCGAACGACTAGACAGCTGTCCTTGTAAGACCCTCCGTTCTGCATCACTGACAAGGGTAAACAACACCGGGAAATCTGGATGAATTTTCTCGGTCAATGCAGGGATCGAACACCCGACCTATAGGCTAGCGAGCCAGCGTCTTACCCACTTAGCCACGTGATCCCCCTATAAAACAAGAAGTCGTACTTTTGTATATTACTTTACATTTTCGTCACTTAAATCAAAAGGTTTATAGAGACCTAGCAGTGAATGATCATAATTTTATGGTTGGATGTCTCTGTTGAAAATATCACGAAATAGGAAACTAGTAAAATTGATATGCTCTGTCTATCAGGGTATAATATATTCATTTCACATAACTTTAAACGGTAACAACGACAAGAGGTCAAGGTCGAGCAAGGGCAGAATATGTTACCGAACATGTATTTTTCTAGTACAAACTACTTGTCGGATCGATTCGGTGTCTACCGTTTTGCAGGGAAAGTTGGTTTGACTTAAATTTTATAACTATTTTGAACGTTCTGCGACAATGCGAAATGCCCGAAATCACCGAAGTTGTCGTTTTTGAAATTTTGCCGTAATATTAACAATAATTGTCGAATCGTAATATTTGATACATTTTGACATAGTGGGAGACAAGGCACATAGCAACAGTACTTTGGATTTTTCATTTTCGACGAATCTTCGGAGATATTTTGAAAATTAAAATTTTTACGACAATATTTTTTTATTAATGAATATTTTTATGTGGTATTTTACCAAGAGTTGAAGAGTCATCTGATTTGACCAAAAATGGCAACATTTTTTGTCACCGTATTTTTCCTAAGCCGCCATTGGCTATTTCAGTTTTTAAGTTCTGGACTAACCATTTATTGTTCGATTTGTATAAAATAAAGTTCAAATGCACAGTGGTCAAAAATGTCATTTTTTTTATTTGTTACCTGCAAAGTTGTCTTTCGACAACAAAAGTGGTGTAAAATTAGCAAAAACTACAACAATTTTGACAGTTCGGTACAACTTTTTGAAAGCTTTCATAAAAATAGTTGAACACTTTCATTATCACTGGAAGTACTGCAGTTTTGTTAGGAACATTTACATGTAACCCATATATAAAATGAATTGATATTGCTGGATTTGGTTGATTCTGCTTCTATTTTATTTGATGCTTATGTGGAAACCTGTGTAATGGTTTCAATGGTACTGGAATCGACATATGTTCAAAGGTAACGTGGCACCGGTGAAACCCGTCATAACTGCATTGCAGGTCTAGTTATCTATTATAATTAAATAAAGGAAATTCATCACTTAATGTAAATATATTGATGGATCATGTTTGAAATTTGAATTTATATATACAACCCATATTAGATTCTTTGATTAATGCTGTAAATGCAAATTTCAATTTGAAACATCATTTTATAGTCATATACACCAGATATTATTATTATCTTTTATATTGTATACAATTATCCACCATCAAAAGAACGTGGGTAGGCTATTCATTAGAATATTTCATGTTATTGCTATTTTTCTATTCGATAAGTAAGGTCTCTTTATTTCTTATACGATGCAATAATAATTTTTGGCCTTTTAAAAATCGGTAAAGTAGGTATAAATTTGATTAATATACGTTGTTATAATTTAATTATGATAAAATCGATGTATCTCTATAAAGTTATTACACTAGTTATCTGAAAAATGTAACAGATGTTAAAGATACTTAAGTTAAGAGTTTAATTAAGCGTTGGTCATTCTTGCTATAAAAATACAAAAATAGATGATAAAAAAAAGAGAAAAAATATTGAAAGTTTCAACCAAATTACTTCATTCCGAGTCAAATTAACGCAGTTTATTGTTTTGACAAGAACAGAACAAACTGTTTCAATGGCATTTAGTAATTGAACTAGAGTATACAGGTCACAATTCTATGAAATACAATTACTGCTTATTACTGAGCAACGTTTCGACTAGGCTTATGATCATTGCTTGATAACGACTAGAGAAGCCTAGCCGAAACGTTGCTCAGTAATAAGCAGTAATTGTATTCCATAGAATTGTGACCTGTATAAAAAACAGAACAGTAGGACGTTAAACCCCATTTTACTTCATTTCTATTTTGACAAAATGTGTACATTGACGTAGTGGTATCTAGCGCACTGGTATATTCGCGACTAAGCCTCGCTTTCCCATTTTTAAATCAAATTTTAATGGCGAACCGCTCTAATCTATTTAAGATCACGAGTATCCGATGCCATCAAGATTTGATTATGGCTTTGTTTTGTTAATAAATGTGTAATTAATAGTTTGAATAACATTTGAGGCCTAAAGAAAGACCTGCAATAGGGAAATTTACCTCTTGCATAATGCATGTTTAAGCGAGGGGCACCTCTATTCCCATTACTATATATGTTTCATAAAATTATTATCGATTCGTGCAAATACCATTTTACGTCTTTGACGCGAGACTCGTACGTGACAAAGGGTGGTGTCGCCAGCCAAACCGTGCCCCCCCCCCTTCAACACACACAAACTTCTGCAGACCCGTGGGCACATGCGATTTTCTTTATAAATCGAAACCATATTTCTCCTTCCTCATCTCTCGATATTAAGTTGTTTGCATTAATTTATTAGGAATTTTTCAGTAAACGATAAAACATTACACCATAATAAAATGTGTATCAGTTTCGTAGGATTCAAGAAAAGCGAAGAATAACTTCAGCAAATTCATCAGAAACACGCATGAATAGTAACTAATACAGTTTCAAATACATCTTTTACTAAGTACCATAATAACAAATGTTTATCTTTTATACTTTAACATTAGTTATATATATCACACAGATTTCTCCTAAGTTCTTCTCGCAGCAATTGTGCGAAGTTTTATATTTCGAAACACCAATTAAAAAAAACATAAAACGCTATCAGTAAAAAAACGTAAAATAACGGCGCTTAGCCTATATATTAGCCGTTTTTCAAGTTCTTGCAGCAATTGTGCTTAGTTCCACATTTCCCAACACCAATTATAAAACATAAAACGCTAATCAAGCTGGAAGTTAACCATAAACAGTTAAATAACGGCGCTTAGCCTATACATTAGCCGTTTATAAAACAACGTTTTAAATTTCATTTGCTATAATATTTGTTCATACCGTAATATTTATACCCCATAAAATGAAAAATGAAACCCTAAAGAAACGCATTGTCATTAGGTGATAATATCATAACCAGCTCTTCTTGTTGTTTATAACGAGCTTTATCGCGGCATATCATTTGCTCAAATAGACATCGCATATACAAGGACATGGCCATAATGATGTAGAAATTCTGCCCGTAATTGACAAGCAAAACAATGTTAAAAAATCTCCAGGCTTCCCCAGCATTATCCACGGCCGTTTCGTTGGAAGAAAAGCTCTCGATAGATTCGACTATTGCGATTGGGACAAGCGTTAGCACGGCTAGACAACAGAGTGCCACTAGACATCGTTTTACTTTTACGGCCTGGTTCGCACTCAATACTGCTTGCGAATCTTCGGGGTCCACATCTATTTTGAGCACGACACGCTTCAGTTGAATCAAAATGGCAATATCCAAAATACAGCAGATTGAGACCGGTACAAGCGTATGGAAAATGCCGGCTGTAACAAATTTATATACCAACAGATCGTTGGGACAAGAGTCAACGTAGTCACCGTCGTCATTGTAAACACTGCTGTTGTCATGGTTAATTCTTGGAGCCACATTGCCTGGAAGACTTAAAGCAAAACAGACCGCAATGGTAACTATGCATACTGCATGGCTGACTTTTCTAGTACAGAGGGCAGCTTTGTATTTAGTGACAAATAAAGCAATGCATCTATCCAAAGTCAAAGCAAGTACCAGCCACGTTGACGCAAATCTTGTCGTGTCTGACAGCTGCAACCACGGTCGACAAATAGGTTCCATAAATTGGTTGAGGACATTAAATCCGTGGTCGAGAGTGTCTTCCATGGATGTTTGCAGGAGAACAATGCTTTGTACAACGGCCAAGTAGACCAGGTAAACCGAGAACGAAACATGTTTTAACGTAGCACGAAACATCAGGAAAAACAGAAATATATTTCCAACCAATCCAGCTAACGCTACGATATCTACTGCTGCTAGATATAGGTACATAGACTTTGGCTGACCATCACGGTCTGGAACACCACTAAAATTATTCATCTTGTATTTACGACAACTGTAATAAAGAAAACACCCGTTAATAAGTATAGCATCTGAAGTTAAATTTTGAAATCTCTGGGTTATCAACATGTATATTAAGTTTCATCAAAATCTATTCAAAATTATGACATCTATAGAGTGCCCACAACCTTGTTATACCATATTTTTTCTACACTATTTGCGTACGAGGGGCGGTCATTTTGTCCGACAGTTTTGGTACAATCAACCATCATTGCTGCGTAGAAGGACCACAAGCTAAAACGCGATTTTTCGTACAATTATGGGCCATAATTCAGGAAGCTTAAACCCGATATATGCAAATATCGAAATGAAACAAGAGCTTCGAGTTATAAGCAAGTTTCATCAAAATCTGCTGAAAATTTTGATCTCTAGAGTGTCCACAAGTTAAAGACATGATTTTATGTACAATCAGGACGATAAAATGTGAGCGTATAAAAAGGGTAACGTCCAATTTACACCAACAGTTCATTTCGGGACTAACACATGATTCAATTTTATTGCAATAAACGCATATCAAGGGAGATTAGTAGTGGGAGGAAACCGCAGGACCCGGAGAAACCTCACTCACAAGGTTGGACAGGCGATCCACTCCTTGTCACGATGTGACCAATCGGGAAATTGAAACCACAGTAGCTGATGCAATGACAGACTAACCATTCGGGTATCCCCCTCCCCATGCAGCACAGGAAGTAAATATCTTATCGAGATGCCTTTTGGGTTTGACGTCTTACATTTCTGTCGTGATCGAAACATGCAAAACAACCTACTACTGTTTGATTTCAAATTACCAGGGTGTCTTTATAATGTTCTGCCAATGGTACGCATGGAGCTGCATTCGACTCATCTGGGCGACTAGGCAGCACCTCATGCCGTCCTTTACCACTGACAAGTACGAAACAAGGCCCGATTCCTAGAAAATTCTTAAGCAGACCTTGTATTTAAGTAAACTTACCCTATTTTGTTTTCACAGAAAATTCTTAAGACCATTCTTGTACTTAGATTTTAAGTAGATTTCAGGGTACGCACAATCACTTTCTTATGTGTTCCAGGTTAAAGCACAATTTTGTTCGCCAATTTAAGCACAAGTCCCTAGCAAGGTATTCGGTTTGCTTACCAACCTTAAGTCTGTTTCTTCTATAAACAATTTATCTGAGTCAAGAGATATTCTACGGCATTTCCTACATGTTTTGATACCAAAGAGACAACTAAAATAATACGAGGAATATCCTATAGAAGTTGCCTGCTCCGAAAGGGATGTAAAACGTGAATAGATATATCATAGAATTCCCCGAAAAGGAGTCTATAGGAGATAAAACATACATTTTTTAAACGAAAAGTATAGCTGAACATAATGAAGGTACTATCATTATTATCATACAACACAAAGCGCACATTATTGTCATAATAATAGGGATATAGCTTAATGAAGTAAAAGATACACCAGATAAAAACGCTATTAAATATATTTAACTTGTATACGCTTTTAAAAATCAGATTATTTGTACAGACGGGTAAAATGAGTAATCAAAATATAAATAATAATTCGGGAGATAAAACTATTTTGCCTTCTTTTGATCTGGAGCCATTCCGGATAGTGTGCCAGTTTTCGGTCATCGATCATTAATTATATCATCAATTTTTCGAAAATCGAAATTTCTTTAATGGATTAACATTTAAAGTTCATGTAGATTAAAATCAGTGTAATTTTAAAAAAGGTATCTAGCGTCACTCTGCCCTATGCGCGACATGTGTTTCGGGTATGTTTCAGTGTCATGGCGATACAAGATATCGCTCTCCGAAACTTTCTAGCCTCTTTTGCAATTTGTTTGGGGTAAGACGTAATCACCCCCGCAGATGTTATTCTGTCTAATATATAATCTACAACGAATTTAAAATGTTATTCAATAGGTAGACGGGCATTGAAGGGGCTCGGTGAAGGAGGCGCAGTTAGTTTTGAGTTTGCCCCACTCCTTTGGTTATTTGCGCCCCATTTCCAATGAAAAGAATGATATTGTTCTGATGCTCAACCAGTATCAAAGATTATTATGTCTGAGATTTATTACAAATTGCCTCGAGTATATTCCACACATCTAAACATTTATTGGCTTTTTGTTTCATTTTTAAAATGCCTACATACCAACAAAATGTTTTGTTTAGTCAAGTGAAACAAGAAAATTAAAAGGCTAAGATGAACAATAGAACAAGTACACCTTATGTTGACAAATACGTAAAACTTCATGAGATAAGATATTTAAGGATATGATTCAACCGAAAGGTACATGCAGGTATATGCAAAGTAGATTATTAATCTACATTCATGTTAAACCAACTGTAATATATATATTTTTAAGTTTTACGTCGAACTGAATAAAGTATATGAATTATTATCATGAAAACATCTATGGGTGATTAACAGTGTGTAGGCCTACCTAGAATTTTCTAGACTAAGTCTATTGCATCCATATATTTTAAGCGCATTTTGACAGAAACAATGTCATTTCAGCATTAACACATCGTAAAATAATATTCATTTGACGATCGAGCTCCTATTTACAATGGTATGCGTTATCCCAACTTCGGTGTAAATATGGTTTAGAGACTCATCGAAACTACAGGTACGTCTAATTAAAGGGTACACCATGGTTTAGAGACAATCAGAACTACAGGGTACATAATTCTTTAGAACCACATTTACACTGTCTGGGCCATTCATTACAAGCCAAACCCAACGGAAAAAAAGTCACGATTAAATAAAATACCACCACTTTGGATTTCATTTTGACGGCCATTTTGAATTTCTACCATTAAGAATTCTCGAAATTTATTTTTGAGATTATCGTTGCGCTTTTAGTACCAAATTAATGTTGTTTTTTTTCTTTTTAAGTGGTAATATATTACCAAATTTGTCAGGCATTTTGAAAGAAATGCGCGCCACCAAATGAAAAATACATTTTTAAATTGGTATTTGTCAAATTTGATTTTTCGGCACATTTCCTATGAATAACCACACTGTGTTTGTGGAATTTAAAAAGAAAATTATTTATCCTCCCACCACTACACTGAAAGACAATGATTACGAGATATCAATCTCCGATATTTCCCGAAGAACGACAAATTAGCAGATTTTGAGTATTGTTAAAGCGGGAATATCATATTTTCTAAGAAAATCAAAACTTATTTTTTTCTATGTCTTTTACTCAATAGGGTGTCAACTCACTATTATACAATCATAGGCATTGTTTTCCTCATTTAAAAATATTTCACATGGTAAATAATAAATAAGACAATTACCTCCCTTGCCCCCCCCCCCCCATTCAATAGTTATCTTCAAACGTTTGAATTTGAAGATGGAAATGATATTTTTGCCAATTTCTCAACTGGCAATAGTGAATTATACGAGTAATAGGATTATTTTTTCTAACAAGGTAGGACTAGGACTGTTTATATTTTAAGGCTTTATTTTAAAAATATAACTTAAAAAATATGAAATTACGGCTTTAAGTAAAGCTATATAATGTCATGATGTCATAGTTCGAATCATAGAAAAAAAAAGTAAATGAGATGTCGAAACCTGCCCTACTGGGAATTGACGAAAACTGTTTTATGGTGGAGGGCGGTTGACCGGCCGAATGTTTAGCACGTGTGCGCTGTATCATAAGGCCAGTCATTGAGTCAACTGGCGTGGTTTCGAATCCCCGGTTGTACGTGACAATGAGTAGGACTGCCTATCCAACATCGTGGGTTTTCTCCCGGTGCTCCGGTTCTCACCCACTGCTAAAGAAACCTACGCGAAACTGAATTTTAGAAGTAAAGTTAAACCATATGTTAGTTCCGAAATGACCTCCCCCCACCCCTCTCTCCCTCTCGTAGTCTCAGTTTTTACCAGTCACCGTGTGCTTAAACTCGTACTTGACTTGTGTTTACGTAAGAATGATCTTGAGAATTTTGTAGAGACAGCATTTTACTCTCACGTAAGAAAAGATGAAGTATGAATTTATGCTTACTTTAAGAATATTCTAGCACCGAGGCCCTGGCTGAATTAGAATCTGTGAACCAATGATGAGAGCAAATAAGAAAAATATATGTATTCATCTGACCTTCGATGGATATATCTTGCCTTTGTGATTGTCATAAATTGTTTCAAATATTCATTGGAATAAGAATAAAGGTATACAATGGTATGTTCCATTTTCGATGTCAAATTTTCCATATATTTGTTTCATCTGCTCCTTCATAATAATACGCATCGACACACCTACACACACCAACTTACCTGCCTGCTAATTACAATTCAAATATGGGGAATGGATCTAATGAAAACAACACGCTCTGTTGATTGTTTATATAGTCTGCACGAGATGACACGATGAATATTTTAAAGGTCCGTTTCACTATAGCAGCACTTTTAATTGAAATTTAATAAAATGGGGTTTAACGTCATACTGTTCCACCAGGGTGTGTTGTACGTGAAATTTGTGCCCGTAAAGCGACACTGCAATTTATTCCTATATCGAATTTCAAATGCTCGGGGGTTCTTTTACGTGCACGCCAATCTACACGGGGCTTCGGTTTTTTGTCCCATCCGAAAGACTATACGTTGTCCGTGACCCGGTCTTCGGCCCAGACCTCTGATAAGGGGGAACCGGAAAATCCCGTTGAACATTTTCGGCTAACATCGGGATCGTACAAGGACAACCAGGTTAGCGAGTTAACGCCTTACTCACTGAGCCACCGTGGCTCCCCTCTTTCACTATAGCTGTTATCTTAATCGCAACACAAGTATTTAAATAATACGAATTCATTCATTTGTTCCCGTTTTAACTCTAATTTCGAATAATTAGTGTTTTCATTGTGTAAGACTTAGATGATATTGAGTTAGAGACTTAGCTGCTTTAAAGGAGTTAAACCTCTTTGATCTGATTTGAGTTGATCTGAGCGTTCAAAAAAAAAAAAAACAAACAAAAAACAAACCGGAAATAGATTTTACTGTCGTTGTTGGGGGAAAGTGTCGACTATTGAACAAAGAATCAGTTATATACCACCATTTGCTTTTTGGACAGATACCTAATTCGTGACAAATAATTCAATTTAATTAAAAACAATTTTACACAATCGAATATGTCGCACCATTTTAAAGTTTTTTCAAATTTTAGAATCACGTCCAATTTTACAAACAGAATCATTTGGACACACACATCTGTCACCAACAAAACAAGGCGACCTTTTCTTATCCTAAATATATTGATATATTAAAAACTGTTATCGTATATTATTACAAATGAAGCGAAATCATGAATAATAAGTTTTGCAAATGCTAACGATCAAAACAAACAGTATTTTAGAATAAGAAAGATAAATAGGTCTACATCGTGAATGATTGGGTGATAGATGCTTCCTGTTTTGAACTTGTTGGAGTTTATTCTTCGTTCAATTTGATTAACCATGCCTGAATCATTAGAATACCAGATGCTCCATTTCATCAAATGGATGATTAAACATGGATGATTAAATATGATTAAATTAGGCCTGAAATGTTGTCTAAGTTATCAATTTGATGTCAAGGCTAGCCTGCGATATTTACTGGATTAGGACCCGATTCGTCGCTCAACTTTCAATCACGATTTAATCATGAAATGGATAATCGAGACAATGTTTTTTACCATTCAATCGCTAAAATCTTGATTCAAAGTGGATCAATTTGACTGAAATTTTCAGCAAATTCCCTTTACACTATCTAGTTTTTCACTATTATAGTAAGAACTACCAACTCTTTATATAATCTCCCATGGTGTATCTTTAAACCATGACTGAGTGGACAATAAATCACGGATAACTTCAAAACAGAAACTCGTTTTTCGATATGGTAGTTCAAATATATTGGACTTTTCTTCGGAATTAACCAAGAAACATTTTCACGACCATTCAAAAAGCAAAAAAATGGTTAATTATTAATTTATGGTTGATTTTCTTCTGTTTGTGTATTTTACCCGTTGTTTCACCTAAACGGATATATAAAATCAGAATAGAGAAACGAATGAAAACAATATCATTTATCAAAATTGGTAGCAGGAGGAGGTGGGTTTTTTTTTTGTTTGTCTTGGTGTTCTCTTCAAAAACAACTTCTTCCATTGGACACTCAGTAAACTTACTATTTGGTACGTTCCACAATCATCGGGTTTTTCTCCGAATTTTATTTTACGAATTTTATTTTATTTTACGGCAGTAATTATGATTTCTTAAAAAAATGTTCAATAGACAATGTACTTTAGATCATAAGGCCTGTCATTAATCCAAGTGTTGTGGGTTCAATTCCAAGTTTGTATTGCCACACTGTTATTCGTTCTTTTTTTTTTGGCGGAAAAAATATATGGCTAATAAATTAAAATGAAAAATTGGCGGAAGAAAAATTGAACCCAGAGTGAGCACTGATTGACAGAGTGTGGGGTCGCCTGTCCAGTCCCGTGGGCTTTCACCAGGTCCTCCATTATCCCCTAACTGTCAAAGATCCCTATACTGTCGGAAAAATATTACAACTTTAATCGGTTATTTTATATCTCAGTCCAACAACACTGACACGGAGGAACCACGTCGGAAAATCCATGTGCACTTTCTCGGGATCAAAAATAGGACAACAGATTAGCAAGCCAACGTCATATTCACTGAGCAATCGCGACTTCCCAGACCACTAACGGTCTCGTATCTACAGCGCTTATATATTATTACATATTGATTCCTTTCAAATCAGTTTTTGTTGTTCAATAGTTTGTGTGAAACAGTGTATGTCTACATCTGTTGCCACCTTGCAATCTAGAGTAATCACACGTGCACAGCTTAAAATTTAATGTTTCATTCATGTATCTTTATGATCATATTATAGATGATTACACATCACTTTAACCGTTACAAATTTCGTAACATGATATTAATCTTACCATTCAGACAAATTTTGCGTCAAATATACTGACACTGTACAAAATGAGCAAATTTTTTCCGTACATGCTTTAGAGTTGAGTGGAAATTAAACGTGCCTAGTGTTAGTTTTGTGCGGTCCTTACACCCCACCCCCGCCTCCTTCTCTCTATCTATCGGTATCTCTCCCATGAACCGGAAGTAGCATAACTCCGGAAGTGGTAGTCCGTTGTCTCCAGGTCTTTATCACTCCCCTGTCCAAGCTGAGACTATACATTAAATTTCAGGTTCGGGAAAGCCCTAGGGTTGCCGCCAACCCGGAGCAGACAAACAGACAAACTATCGACAGCCACAAATATTAGTATAAATAACAGAAAGCTCTGCCAGACTCTGAACATTACCTTTTCTCATTCTTCTTTAAATTTAAATAATCGACAACACACAATCTATAATTTATAAGCATGTCAATAAAAATATTGATTCTTTTGGAAAATTTAAAATAATTGTAATCTACAACCAGTGCGTACAACGAATGAACTATATTTGAATTAGGGTATGAATTTAAGAACAACGATTAAACATTAAAAAATTGATATATCATCGATGTTCTATTTTATATAATTTTCAAGTCAGGCGTACAGTTAATAAACACCGGCTTTAAAACTTATTTAGTGAGAAGAATGGTTTGTATTATACAGTACGACAGGTGTTGCTATGCCTAATTAGCTCTACATGCTTGAACGTAACTATTTACTTACTACGAGACTATCTAAACTTACTTCAAATTTCATTGTGGACAGCAAAATAACAACCATGGCGGGGCGTGTCATTTGGGTAACAAATTGACGGTACGTATCATTGAGTAACAAATTGACGGTACGTGTCATGGCGATACGTATCAATGGATAACAAATTGACTGTATGTGTCATTGGGTAACAAATTGACGGTATGTGTCATTGAGTAATTAATTGACGGTACGTATCATTAGGTAACAAATTTACGGTACAAATTAACGTTACGTGCCATTGAGTAACAAATTGACGGTACACAACATTGGGCAAAAACTGACGGTTTTTTGTCATTGAGTAACAAATTTACGGTACATATCCCTGGGTAACAGATTGACGGTACGTGTCATTGGGTAACAAATTGACAGTACGTGTCATTGGGTAACAACTTGGTGGTACGTGTAATTGGGTAACAAATTGACGGTACGTTTCACTGGGTAAACAATTTTGTGCGATATTTCAAACCCATCTTTGTAGGATGTAATGCATTCGACTAATCTTTAAATGTGCATTATGAACGATAAAGAGATAATTGTTCAAGCTATAATAATTGAAAAAAAAAATAGTAAAAAATGAATATATAGAAAATTTCATTCCAAATAATTTATTCTCAGCGAAGTTATGGGCGTTCGAAGATGTATCGCAGATTGTTTATTATCGTAGCAACGTTACTTAAAATGCTAATTGAGACTCATTATTATTTTTATTATTAAAGGTCGTTTGTATTTCAATGTGTTTTAAATTTCCGCCACTCGAGTCAGTTGGATACCGGAATAGATAATAATTTATTCATATACCATTTAAAGTCAAAATAAACACCTTTATTTTATGATCAGTAGTGGAATATCACGTTTTATCAGTAAAATAAAAGTGTTATTCCACTGGCTAGCAGCAGTCCATGTTATTTTACCTAAAATCATAAAATAAATCGTGAAAATATAAGTTTTCTTGCTTCTCGATAAAATAAAATTATGTTATTCACTCTATAACGACAAATATCCTCTATGGAATAGGCAGAATTAGCTCTTACGAAATGCATCTTTAAGATTATATTAATTGACGTTGAACTGATTCGAAGTAAGTATCTTTGACTTACATCAGCTGGTATATAAAATTCTACAATATACAACGATTTTCTCTGAAAATATAAGCCCCATTACAAGCCCCAATTTACGACTGCTTACGTTTATGTCATTTAAAGAATTGCTTACGTTTTGTTATTATTATTTTGTCGTTTGTGAATTAGGCCTTATTAATTACTCCCGCATTATCTCGTGTAGATATTAGGATCCCATATTTTTACGACAAGATATCCACATCAATATTGATTGAAATTCTCCAATATAGAATTCATAATTTGTGTTTTTAATTTCGAATATTTTGAAAAAAATACTGAATTAGAGGTTATATATTACGCTCATTTAATACGCCTTAACATAATGTTCATATAACCATTCAGCCATCAATGATTAATTTTCTTTTAATTTATCTCACACTGCAAAACACCATGATATAATCATCGTTTTTATTCGCTCAATTAAAGCCATATCTGGGATTGACCCGATACTAGTGTTGGTCGAGAAAATTCATCGGGATTTTCCGGCATGGTTCTCCTTTGTCAGTGGTATGAGACAAAAACTTTAAAACCCGTTTTACACATTGACGTGCATGTGAAAGAATCCTTAAAATTTGGAATTCGAAATGAGAGTAGACCACAGCTCCACTGTCTGGACAAAATTTCTTTCATAGCGCACTGTATGGCGTAATGGCGTATGTCTGTGCTCATTAGTCCAGACGGTACAGAACCCCATTTCATTTCATTTCCTGTAAAACACAGTTACGTCGTATTATGATGAAGGGGAGGTTACTGTTTCAATAATATGAGTCAGACCATCGATTTTGTGAATATTGAAGTGTTTTGGACAAGACGATAACACAGTTAAAGAATAGTTACTGTGAAATAGCCTTGTTACAATAATAATAAGCTATCTCCACCTGTTGTAGGTGGGTGGGTGTGTGGGGAATTCAAACGTAATCAGACAAACATAGATTAACAATGAAACGAGAAGTGGTCTGCATCCAAACATAGTTTTAAGGATGCAGACCACCATTACATACAAATTATATATAGTGCAATTCCCATCTCCATGTTCACCCCTTTTACATGCCCTTTTTTGTTGATTTATTTTGGTAAACATTCATGAATAAGCGTGGGAAGGGGGGAATGGGTAACATGGCTTGATATCGATTCCCTGCTTCTACGTAACAAGGAGTAAGATCGCATGTCCAACCTCGTGGGTTTCCTCCGATTTCCTCCCACTGCTAAAGACCCCTATGTTCGAGCAACTTATTCAAATAAAACTGAACCATGTTAGTCCCCAAATGACCTAGAGGTCACAATTTGTATTTGATTTTAAAACCATTCCAATGTATTTTCGTTACACCATAACCATGGATGGGTTCCAATTTCGTGAAACTCGTACGGAAATGGTCACCCCCATCGTTAAGAATTTACTCAACTTTCAATCACTGTTTATAAAAAAAAAAATAGTTTCTTATGGACGTATTTGATACATTAAATTAAAACTACACAGGTTTTATAAGGGCTATATTTTAGTTTAAATAAGGCAATCATCATTTTTTTTTTTAGTAAATTCCTAATTCAAATCTGGGGATGGTTTATGAAACCGTAGCCGGGTATCTCTTTACAACACACAACACAATCAATTCCAACAACTTTTTATTTTTATAAAATAAAATCTATATATCATATAAGAATTGGTGCCATCGTATGCCCCCCCCCCCACTCCTAACCGAAGATAATATATTATGAAACGTTTTGAAAATACATATTAATGGTATGAATATAATTTAGAACGGGGACTCTGGTACGTTCTGGGCTAGTTTGTAATCATTTGAAGGCCCCCATCTTTCATTCGGTTTAAAGGAGTCACGGATTCTCTGTAAAATAAATCATATGATACTATATATGTTGCTATATTTACTATATGTTACTATATTTACTATATGTTGCTATAAATTTACTATATTTACTATATGTTGCTATAAATTACTGTATATTTATATCAAATATATTATTTTTGATATATTGCAGTATTATTATATCTGGCTTTTTTCTTCTTCTCACTCACTGTTCATGTTGTTAGGCAGCCAAAGGGTTGCAAATCAAGAACCACAAACAATTTTTTTTTTACAGAACTTAAGCTACAATTTAATGGAAACACGATTACTGAGGTTATTACCACGAAACGCTTCGACGAGTCTTTATCAAGCAAGTAATGTACACCAAAGTCATAACAGAAATAGTTCTGACCATTATCTCAATAGAGAAATAGTGGGATGGCCTGGTGGTCTATAGTGCCACGCATCGACCTCTAGCTGGCCGGTCACTTCTGGCTTGCGGCTGTGGTTTCGATCCCTGGTGTGAGCGTATGTGGCATGGAGATAGGGACGCCTACTCAACCTCGAGGGTTTCCTCCGGGCACTCCCGAATTATTGAAATAAAATTAAACCATATGTTAGTCCCGAAATGACCTAGTTTGTGTCGAGTGGACGATAAACCCCATTTCTCTCTCCGGGAATGTGGACGTGAAAATGGCCGAACGTGGGACACAGTAATACATGAATACATTCAAATCTCGGCGTATAGAAAGATATTGATCTAGTTTTAATCAATGAATACATACCTGTATTATTGAACCTTTTCGTGACAAAACTTCTTTAACAAACCATAGAGGAATAGGTATGGAGGAAACAATAGCTAAAATCCAGCCAAAGACACTAGCATAAGCAGGATAATGATAATCACCATAAGACGGTGGCTTGTATTTAACCAGCGTAAATACTAAAATAGTCTGAAACATGAAATATGTAATTTCATCTATAAAAAGCAAAAAATTAAAGTATTCTGTTCCAGTATAATAATAATTATTGTAAAGCCTGGAGGTCGGAAGTTCGATCCCGACATTGGCCGAGGAAGTTCATCCAGATTTTCCGGCGTGGTTCCTCCTTGTCAGTAGTGATGCAGGACGGGGGGCTTGACAAAGGAGGATATTTAGTCGTGCGGATGGGACGAAAAATCGAGGTGCCGTGTACATATTGACGTGCAAGTAAAAGATCCCATGACTGTGGGAATTCGGTATAAGAGTAGGCCGTAGTGCCGCTGTCTGGGCAAATTTTCTTTTCATTTATATGGTTTATATATTATTATGATTATGTTTTTTCTGTCCAACAGTATACTGAGAATTATTGTGCACTGTTTGTGGCACATTATGTTTTACTGTTCACCGGTATAATAATTATTATGTAATGGTTATGGAATATTATGTTTTACTGTTCTATCAGTAGTTATTTAGCATAACTGACAACTACTAGTATGCTTTATAATGCTTACTGTGTTTAGGGAATATTGGGTTTAGCACAACTTACAACTAGTATAACTGGGTTGACAAAACGCCATATATATTTTAGTAGAACAGGCGGTCGTTTTCCTAACATCATTTCAATATCAGCAAAATATCTATCAGCACCTGGAACATTAAAACAATGCAATGAAATGAGGTTTAACATCCTACTTTCCCGATAGGACTACGGTTTTACATTTATACAGAGTTCCAACTGTCAAGAGCTCGTTTTGGTCCTATTTGAACGAGGTGATGCTGTCTTTACCATGGGTAAGGGAAAGAACAACGCTGGAAAATCCCTGGGAAATATGTAAGCAACTACATGTAAATCATGCATTAACCAATTGCTGATCTATTTTACTAACATATACTGTTACATTTATCCAATGTATTATTATGAAAGTGACGAGTTTCGAACGATGGCCAGAGAATGCTTAAGCATGGCTGACACTTGCACGAGTCGTGTCAGCGCGCAAACTAGTCGTAAACTGGCGTGAAGTGTGCTTAAACCCCGTCGTGATTGATTGTCGTGTCGGGACGAGAATTCTTAAATGTTCAAAATATTGGTCACGACAAAATTTAGCGATGTGCAAATTGTTCAAGAACTCGTTGTGAACTCATCGGGAGGATGCGGAAGGATGCGCGCCAGCGTGGCAGTGCGCGCCATGCCACGACTGTCTCCCCTGCAATGATTATGTCTCTGACATTCAGCATTTTGTCTTTTGCCAATCCAACATTGGTTGGGGAAGCCCCCTTTTTATATGACGTGCCCAAGTCGGCACGACACCGTCCAAACTGCACAAACTCGTCGTGCCAATGCGGGAAGTGCGTAAACAATGCGTAAACTATGCGCAAACTCGTGCCAGTTCGTGTCAATGTGGACACTGATGCGGGAGCCTGCCAGTTCGTACCCCAAAATGGCACGACTTGCCACGACAAAATCGTGGACAAAAGTCGTGCAAGTGTCAATCTGGCTTTACTCTTTTCTAAACACGTGACACAACTTCGCCATGACAAAGCCATATATCTTGGTTTCGATTCTCCGGTTGTACGTGACAAGTAATAGGGCCAATTGCCAACCTCGTGATTTTTTTTCCGGGTCACCCCACTGCTTAAGCCCCGAGCGCAAGCGAATTATCAAAATAAAATTAAACCATGTTATTCCCGAAATGACCTAGTTTATGTCGAGTGGACTCTAAACTGCATTTCTCCCCTTCTCTCTCCAGGGTTCCATCTAAATGTTGACCGGAAAAGAAGAGATAACTGTCGCGTGGAAACATTGCCAGAAATAATCTATTCCATATAATTGTGCCAAGTATTATATTCATTTAGCTTAGACAAATTTGGCCGGGAAAGACCTTTTGGGAATATCGAGTGGGACAGTACGAAGAGTCTTGCAAGAAACAGTGTATAGTTGTTGGAATGGGTCTAAATACCGATGTACACGCTGGACTGTACGTAAAAAAACCCATTGACCATTGGAATTTAATGAAAATAAATGACAAAAGCCAGGATACGGTCAATGACACACTTTCAAACAATTAGTAATTGCCATGTTATGATCATTGACAGCCTTTAGTAGATGCCAATTGTAAGATGACTATATTATTTGTATCCCAGTTCCTGCTTGGGCTATAACATTACTCTTTAGTCGAGTTATAAAACTGACTTACCATATATCCACATGCCAATACTTTCTAGTATACAGTAGAATCCGTATGAGCAGCCACTCCTATTCAGCGACATCTCCTTGTAAGCGGTCACAATAAATTCCCCCCGTAAAAATTCTATTGTTTCATCGCCTTCATGTAGTTATAAAACTGACTTACCGACCTATATGTCCAACCTATAACAATGTTCTTTCGTATAGTGATAAGATGGACTTACCATATATCCAACCTATAACGATGTTCTCTAGTATAGTTATAAGATAAAGAGTTATAGCTGCAAAATACCAATCTACCAATTGAAAAATATAAACTGCTGCCTGTAAGTATAAATTATAATATTCACCAGGTACCCTGGCCTCTTTTTATTATCTCCCATAACAATAAATACAATAGATTTGTTTTAAAAAAAATATTCAGATATATCATATTCTGTTATACAATGATCAAATATATTCTGCACATGCGGGAAATAAGCGGAATATATCGAGGAATGCCGATTGATTTCTGTAACTGTATGCAATAAGTACGACATATATTAGTCGAAAGTCGAAAGAGGCTAAAGCTCCAGATGGAAATTCTGAAAACATGGTGTTATTTTTTATAGTGGCATATCGGGAGCCACGGTTGCTAAGAGAGAAAAACGCCGACTCGCTATCCCGGATGTCGCGTGTTTGTTTCCGTTGTTGGCAATGCCAAAATGAAAAAATCCCACCATGGTTTCAGATGTCCCTCATAGTTCACTGTATGGCGTATGTCCGTCTTCATTAGCGCTGTCCGAGTAGAACAATAAGACCTTTCATTTCATTTCTCTTGTGGCGTTTCGATTGTAAATTCTGGAGTTATCCCCCTTTTTTTGTATCTTGGCAAGTAAATTGTTGGGGATTACTCGCAAAAGTTATGCAACATATTTTGGGAGAAATTGTTAACTGATTACGAAAAGCAGAGTTCGTGATATATACTTGGCCAGTGTGTTTATAGACAAACTTCATAATACAAACTTGGCCAGTGTGATGGGTTTGACATATGTTCAACCTTTCGATCTTATGTGTTTTATATGATATTCAATCCCTTAAAGATGCATTATGAAAGGCTGACAGTTCCCGCTATAACAGGTTATAAAAAGATAATGAAAATGGATTATGTTGATAATAATTTCAGTAAAATTACTTCATTCTGAGTGGGGTTATGAGCGTTTGTAGAAAAGCGTAGACTCGGTTTTCATTGCTACCGTTGTTACGATAATAAACAAAGTCTCGACTGTAATCCATTTTAAATTAAAATATTATGCAGCAAACGTGTTTAAATCCGTTCAAAATCACAACCATCCGAAGATATAGAAAGTTGATTATGGGCTTTCCATGTGAATGAATGTCCCAGATTTAGCTCTCACATAATGCACCTTTAAAATTAGGTAGTCCTTACCTGAGTAGCATAAATTAAGGTTATCAGAAACATAATGAAACATGTAACAGCAGTGATAATCATTCTTGTTTTATCATTTGACTTTGGTATTAAATCAACTATAGTCGTAACACAGACCTCCACATTTACAAACTACAAAACATAATCATCATAATTTTAACAAGAGGTTGGACGCCCGTAAAACTGTACATAAATTCCCGGTTCGTCATTTAGTGCTATAGAAGTGTTGTGGAATACATATCTAGAATTGGAATACCAGTCCGAAAATGGTTAATTCCGAGCAGTATTCACAAAGATGTGTGTAATTGAAAGTTCGTCGATCTAGGCTGTTCGCTATGTAATAAGCCCACCGACATTTTGTTATTCACAAAGGCCCTTTTTAAATACGATTGCATCTAAGAAAGGACATTATCCATCGGTGATATTTTTATTTTTTTTTTATTAAATGTTAATTAATCAATATATATGTATATTAGCATGGACTAAATCGTGTTAAATCTGATATTTTAACACAACGTTTGTATACTATAATCGTTCTAATTGCTAATCCTCAAATTCTCCTTCCTCGACTTACACTTCAAACTAAATTATGTGTCTTCATCTATTCGATGACAAGAATAATTGCTAGGGTAGGAAAATGACAGTTGGAATTCGGTAGAAAGGCCGTCGCCCGGGTAAATAAAATGTTCTTGAAAAAATATTACTGTGTTAATCCATTACAACAGTTTTTTATTTGTTTTACACAAATCTTTAATAACAATGCCATTCTTTCTAAAGTGAAAGTTAATAATAAAAAAACAAGTACGAAGAAAAACTAGTTAAGATGCAAAGATAAATAAGTTAGTAAAGTTAGTAAAAAAGGTGTCCAAACTATGGTTTACAGCGTGTTTTTTCACAACGCCTTTAAAAATATTACGACATAAATGCTTTTACATAGATCTGGAAAATAACAATGTCATAATATAACTGTAACTTTCAATTCTTTGTTTCACAGCGCCATTTCAAAACAGATTACTTCACAATATTAATCCATTGTGAGAGCTGTTTCTCATATTCTTTTTACTAAATTTAAGCTGATATATCAGAAATATCATCATAGTGCATTAGCGGTTGAATGTTAGGCCTGGCCTCGATCAGTATTACAACAGTCGGTACGATAAAAACATCTTCACGATTATCCTTTTGTGAATTTAATCACCAATGGAAATCTGACACCTAAGATGGCAACCAGGGTTGAGTATGGTCTTTTCATGTTAATAAATGCCTAAGTCATAGTTTATATAAAATATCAGGTCTAAAGAAAGACCTCCCATAGGCAAATTTAGCATAATGTATTTTCAAAATATTGGTAGTTGTCGTATTCGGTAAATTTATTGTCTCCCAGCATGCAATTTTACAGATTCTACGTCTACTCACATTATTTTTCAAACTTTTAGGTTAGAAACATAAGTAAAATTACAGCAATTAAAATATTTTTTTTTTTTGCCAGAAAATATTTGGAATATTTACAAAAATGATGTATATTTACCAAGTTTCAGTCTCTTTTTACAACGAATTTTGATGAAATCAAAGGCACATTAAAACCCGGTAAAAATACATATTAAGTATTTCAATATTGCACTGAAAATAGCAAAACCAGAAGGTAATTTTGCAGATTTACGTTTTTTCACATTATTTGGTAAATTTACTTATCGGTAAGGTAAATTTACTGTCTCTTATCTTATTTTAGTATTCAATAGCAACGAACCATTCCTAATAACTATCTTCTAAAAGTATTCATTCTAATTTATTAACCATAATATGGACAATCACATTTTGTGAAATTTTGTATACTGCATGTTATGTATATCTAATTTCCTTTATTTATACGACCTATAACGTGTATTATTATTCATCGTACATTAATCAGATTGTAAGTATGTTCATAAACGTATTGAAAATATTTTTACTTTCCGGTCACAGGTTAAAATTTATTTCGTAGTCATGGTCACTTGAAGACGCTTGATTAAACCGATTGGCCAGTATTAGTTGGACTGTCTATTAAGCAGTTTCAATGCCTGCAATATACAGCACCGCAGGCTTACATCTGAATGCCTGGAACCGCCAACTATCATCGACGAGTGGCGGTTTCAACCTGTGTTCGTTGGTGAGATAAATCGGCCAAACAAGATAAGGCTTATGTTTTCGACACACAACACAATCGGGGTTTAAAATTCCCCTTATTCAGTTAATTTCTCTTATGGGGAATTATTGTTTACCTTAAAAAAAAGAGGGCGGAAGTTACGGTCAGTGTGTTGTTTTTTAACATTTGTCTGTAATTTTTCAATTACTGCTTTTAGGTAAATTTACATTTGGAAGTAAAAAACTTACTGTAACCGTTTATTTACAGTGTTGCGGTGAATTTACAGTTCAAAGTGAAAAAAAAACCTCATAGTTATTTTCCATTTACTGTTTTCAGGTAAAGTTACACAAAAGGTCAAATTATAAAAACTCTGTAATATTACAACTGAATGTTTATTTAAAGTAAATTTACTGGCAACTTTTGCTGCCAGTATTTTTCATGTAAATTTACTAGATTTTTTCTAACAGTGTAGAGTCACTCGATAGATACTGATCCAATATTATTTCAATAATTCGTTAGCTTTACTAAGATATACGAGGCAATATATACCTTGTGCTTGATATTATTCCAAAACTTACCATACTATCTAAAGCCATAAGTAAAAGCATCAAAAAGAATAGTACAGCCCAGAGTTGCGGTGCCGGGAGTTGACTGAGTGCTTCTGGGTATGTTATAAAAGCCAGACCTGGACCTGTAATAGTTACAATAATAATATATCTGTCAACAAAGTTTCCTGTAGAGGAAGCTAAGGGATCGCTGTGGTTAAGTGGGTAAGACGTCTGTAGGTCGGGTGTTCGACCCCTGCATTGGCCGGGAAATTTTGTGCAGATTTTCCGGCGTGGTTTTTACTTGTCAGTGATGCAGGACGGTGGGCCCGACAAGGACAGCTGTGTAGTCGTTCGGATAGGACAAAAAAACGAGGTCCAATGTACGCATTGGCATGCACGTATTGAGAGTTGGAATTCGATATAAGAGTAGGCCGTAGTGCCGCTGTCCGGGCAAAATTCCGGGCATATGCCCATGTTCATTAGCCCAGTAAAGGAGCAGAAAGTAGGACGTTAAACCCCATTTCATTTCATCTCAAACGAAGAATCATGATGTGAAATGGATTCTTTTTAATGTCTCCCTTAACGGATGTGTAAGTACTTAAAATCAAGTATTGTCAAAAAGAAATCGTGTTTCATAAATTATACATATTACGAACTGTACGCTTTATTTTGCTAAGAATAGAAAGGTCATATATACCTGTTCTTATAATATCCGCGACTTCTAATCCAGTTTCATAGGACATATAGCCCAATACTGAAAATACAACAAAACCGGCCAAGAAACTTGTGCCTTCGCCAATTATACAGAATACTATAGTATCTCTGAAATACAATACGGTGTTCATTTCATATAAAAGGGTGTTAAGATTATATAATTAAGCTCTGATCAAATGGTGATTATCACGCAAGCAATTAGTAGTTCAGCGTTAATCTGAAATTAAATGCAGTTTAGCGTCTTACTTATGTGCAGTATAATTGGACGTGCATCATGCTGTGTCAAGGGTTTTGTTAAGTGTATGTCAACTTGCGCATGGGTTGACCTTGGTTTTTCTTGAACCCGGAACGGCAAAACGTATTTTCTTGGGGAGACCAGATTGGAAAACCAACAAAACAGTGTACAACAGAAAACAACCGGTTTATTCTCTGTGGTCGAATTCTCTGTTGCATTAGTTTTTACATTTTCCAATTCTTAGAAGTTTGCTCATCCACCTTTAACCAACTTACCTCATAACGTTATTGTTGAATTTATTATAACTTGCCATCGTGATGAATGCTCCCCATCCCATACCCATTGAGAAAAACAGCTGTAGCAAGGATTCGGTCCATATCTAGAATAATAAAATGTAAATGAATGATAAAAAATGAAAACGTCCCTGCCATTTATAATCATACAACTATTGAAACGACGTAGCATTGGTATATCAATGGACCGGAAATGACATTACTTAGAAATCGGAAGTTGTGAGCCATTGCCACCAGGCCTATGTTACTCCAGGGTCCGAGCTACCAAATTTCAACCTCTGGACAGCCCTAGTGTGGTAACAACAACTTGAAGAGAGAGAGAGAGAGATATATAGAGAGAGAGGGAGAAAGGGAGAGAGAGAGAGAGAGAGAGAGAGAGAGAGAGAGAGAGATGAGCTTAAACTTCCTCTCGAAACAAACTATGTCATTTTGGGACAGACAGACAGACAAACAAACGGCAGTCATAAATATTAGGATAGATTATAGTAAAGAATCAGTCCATTCTTTTCAAAGAATTAATTTATATTTGCCAACACGGTATTATGGAGGACGTTTGATAATCATCTTCTGTATAACATATGGTGTATATCAATAAACTAGTATACCTGTATATCTAAGAGTTTACTGAAATCTGGAATTAAGTAGAATTCTATACCCCTAAGAGAACCGGGTAAGGTTACAGCTCTAATTAATATTATTGTTAAAATAATGTATGGTGCTGTCGCTGTGAAGTATACAACCTGAATATATAAATAACAAAATATATGAATTTATTTTTTTAATAAACTCTACCGTTATTCAAAAATTGAACTAAGATTGGAGAACTGACATGGGCCTATTGACTCCCCCAACACCTTCATAACAAAATATTTATAATTAACATTACTATAAGATACTAGACTGCACGCACATGCTGTATTCTGACAATATTATAGACTGAATAAACGCAGAATAACTAGAAATGGCAACATTTATTTCAGACGGTTTACATCTTATCAAGCCCTTCCCGTAATACCTGTGCATATTTCGGCACTGATTTTGATTGGCTACCACCTGTGATAATCGAGTTGCAAAGTTCAAGGTTCGTTCATGGTCAAGGTTTTCGTTGTGGTCGCTATTTTTGATTTGAGTGTGTTTGTATCACAACCTCTGAGTGAACGCCATTGTTCACGTGTCTGTGCTATAGGGAGATGCCACAGTTATAAGTTCGAGACTAGTCTAGAAGGTGTTACTCGGGAATTATAGTATTTTTTATGTATTTTGTCTGCCATTGATCATCGGGTCATGCAGGACAGCATAAAGTTCAAAAGTAACATATAGTACTGAATTTAAAATGATAATGACTAACCTAATTGTAACATTTGAGGTCAAACTTTACCCACTGTACTGAATTTAACAATAATAATCATGATAAAATTAGTTTCCAAACTTAGATAATAAGTAAAATTACCTTTCCGACAGATCGGACACCTTTGATGATACACAGAAATATAATAACCCACGCCGCAAGCAATGCTAATACTAGATGCCATTGTAGGTTTCCAAGATCACTTAGTCCATCGGATATTACAAGTAAATTGTTACTGAAATGAACATGGGTGTATTATACAAAATTATCAAAAACTACAGGTTTAATATAGCGAGTGGGTGGGGTAATATCCACCTGACATTATTTCAATATCTTTTTGGGTAATGCCAGGGTCATTATCAGGTCTGAGGAGCTGGAGAATCCATAGAAAACTGGACGAGGTTTATCAATTGTTGCCTTACTAATTGTGGGTTAATGTTAAAGATACGTTATGTACGGGTCAATTCAGCCTATTGCAAGTCTTTTTTTCTGGCTCCCTATGGTATATAGATTAATATTTATACATTTATTTACACATCCAGCCCATGATCAATCGTCTAGATCATCAAATGCCCGAGATATTGATTTGATAAGAACACTCGCGCCATTTTATATAATGGATAATCGAGACTTTGACTATTACCCTAGCAATAATGGTACTTAACAATATTAAGACTATTTAGGATATAGGTTGACAAATATTCAAGCACTCATAACTTGCTTAGAATGAAGTAATTTGTTTGAAATTTTCAATATTTTTCTTATCTCATTTTGAACTATTATAGCAAGAACGACCAACTCTTTAACCAAATATCACACAGTGCATCTTGAAGAACAAAACTAAAAACAACTCACTTCCAGAATTCTTCAGGGGCTGTGTTTAATGTAGTACTACTATTGTCCAACACAGAAGACGCATAAACATAAGTAAAGTTTGTTGAAGTTTCGTTATCAAAGTTTGTTTCATTGAAGTTTATATAAGTACTGTTCATCGTTGAATTGCCTTTTATTTTGTTGCGCACGAAACACGTATCTGAGTTCCAGGTATTTCCACAGGTTGTCCATGGTAGCGGTGACATAAAGGAATGGACCAGGTAATATAATATCCACGACAGAATGGTATTAAAATAGAGACAGCACAATGTCGCAACACATGCCATGGATACACCTACACCTGAAACATTAAAAACTATTATGTGATTTTTGCAATATAAAATTTATTCGCAATCCCTTTACTAGATTGTGAAGCAAGAATAACAACATATGTAAGCAAACACTTATCAGGAAGGGCTGTATACGAATAATAAATAAATATTGAAGGGCCTAACCCAGTCGGACTATCTGTCAGGGGCAGAGATGCATACCACCATACCGTCCTCCCCATGACGTCATACGCAACTCACATAAAAACATTTAAATGCCTTTCTCTTTTATTATGCATCTACTAATATTGGCGGGTGTCGTTTGGTTGTCTACTTGCCTGTTTACGGTTTGCAGTTACACAAGGGCTGTCCCAAAGCTGAAATTTGATGCTGCCTACCCCTTCCATTTCGGAAACATGGCCAATCTGAACACAGATCCTATTTCGTTTCGTTTTTTATAGTTCCAAATTCCGTTTTACTTGTCTTTACTACACTAGCATCTGGAATAGGTATTATATCACCAGCGTTCTCGTTGAAGTGAGAGAATAGCCAATGAAACGGTCTTTTATGGTGAGTTATTGGTGTGTGATCACGGGACTGTGGATAAACCACCAGAAACGTCAACGGTGATTGATTAATTAATGTCTGACGTCATAGGGCCAAAAGACGCCCGTACAACCCCTTACGCGACCTTCCAGTACAACCGATCAGATATCCATGTGGTGTAGGCCATAGAAAGCGAAAAGAAATGTACATGTAGATCTGTATTTTAACCAGCTATACCCGTGCTACGTCGCCGTGTATCGGGGTAGCTTGGACCGCAGAGTAACACAGGTGACAGGCCTGGTGGCGATGGCCTACCACTTCCTTCCGGTGTCGAAATTATGATACTTGCGGTTCATGGCTGTACCTGTGCTAGGCCGGGTCAACCGTAATATTATGATATTTATATTAATTATACATTTACCTCGTAGTGCTGGACATATATCCCAGACGTCATAGGCACTCTTTCCCGAAAACTGACCAAGAGTCAGTTCCATAAACGTTAGCGGAAATGCCACGACCAACATGAAAATCACGTAAGGAATAAGGAACACCGCTGAATTGAGAAAACATAAAGTATCAAAAAAATTGTCATTCAGCATGATACAAATAACCCACATGGTACATTTTTGTCAATTTGTACCGCTTTTGGTAATGGAATTTATATGAAAAAATGTTCAAAGAATATCTTTACTTTCATTAAGAAAATGTATAACCACAGATTCATCTAACATAATAAGCTCTAAACTATTTACTACTTTTAATTTGAATCTTTAAACGTCTAAATATCCAAGCAATGGATTAGACGATATTAGTTTTATGGTTGTGTGGTTGGAATATGAGCAAATTAACTATATAAATCAAGTCTAGGGGATTTTTTTAAAAACCTATTAGCGATGAAAGAAAACACGTAACAAGGACACGATAATAGAGACTTTTGGCAAGCGTAAATTTCTGGTCCGTATCGCGTATCCGTATCGATTTTGTGTGTGACGTCAACAATGGCTGTGTATTTCTCATACGTGATATGGCACACGGATACGGCAGCACGTATCGAACAGC
The DNA here is from genome assembly GCA_036850965.1 of Patella caerulea. NCBI lineage: Eukaryota > Metazoa > Mollusca > Gastropoda > Patellidae > Patella > Patella caerulea. The sequence continues at coordinate 49,341,247 of JAZGQO010000007.1, read as the reverse complement.
TTTCATACGGAAAAGGTCCATATAACATCGTCGTCTTTTTACCATACTTTTTGCTACTTTTAGACGCTGAAATGATGTATCATAGTAGACACTTGACTAGTACTGAAGATCTTGGTAGAAAACTGACATCATGCTGTAATAGAACTAAGCTAGCCCAGCTACCCATATGTACACGCCGCGAAAATCTGCCAAAACTCTAAAACCACCTTGACGCAACGTATCACGTGGCGATACGGATACGTGATACGGATGCGGAAAATTCCACTTGCCAAAAGTCTCTAATAATGCTGTTGTTGTATACTTCACAGAAACTTTATTTTTTAATCACAGCATGGATGTCTGGATAATAAGATTGTCTTATAACACGCAGTAGGTATTAACCTTGAGATCATATATTCAATTTCCGCGTTGTTCTAAGTTCTGAACATTGAAAACTGGTTAACAAGACCTATCTCCTTGCATTTGGAAATTGAAAAAAAGAACGCTGTCGCTTTACCACATGGTACACATAATCTCGTATGTGCCATTCAGTATCCCATTTGATGCAGAAAAGTAAGAAGTTAATAAACTACAGCTCTTTTAAATTCATCATTGTGGTTAACCCTACTTTAAAAAATATATATTAGATGTAAATAGAAAAGCATAACAAATAGCACAACAAATATGCTGCTACTTTACCTCCACCATTTTTGGCGCACAGGTAAGGAAATCGCCAAATATTACCCAGTCCGACATTATAACCAATGAGAGAAAGCAAAAACTCTATCCCTCTCTTCCACTTCATTCTTTTGGTGCTCTCGTTGTTCTTCGTATCCAATTTGTATCCATTTGGAATTCCATTTTGGTAATCTGCCGTCGTTAATAATTCAAATTTGTCCTTTCGAATCTCCATCGTGGAAAAATATAAATTTCTAAATTGGTAGCAACAATAATACTTAAGTATCAGAGTCTGCACAATAATAACCTGTTTTAAACACACGCCTGTAATGTAGAATACAAAACAATAAATAAAGATCCAAATTATAAAAGCCTGACTATATTGTTTAAATACCCGAAGCAGGTCTATAGACCGTACAAATGCAATTAAAAAGACTTTGTTATTCAGTCTTACTTGTCATACACAGACATATAGTACACGCAACTCTACTGGAACTGAAACGAGAATAGTTTTCAGTTTTCTGCTTCCACAATAGGCCAATAAATTGGACATGTTTTCCTCATCTAAGAAAAACCCCACCGCATAGCATGATAAGACGAGGAGATATTTAATTCTAATATTTATTTTATATCTTTTTTTTTGTGTAAACATATACGAAGAAGAATCTATAGGGGTTAAAAATGCTAAATCACATTTTCTCGAAGCTGCTATTCAAAGAAATTTGGTTGGTTTGTAATGTCGATTACAAATTACATGTTTACATTGATTATCCATCACAATTAATTAGCTAATGCCCATTTAAGTATATCATTACCGGCAACTTGGACAGCAGAGACAAATCTAAAATACTGGTTGCACCCCCCGCCCCCCCCCCCCCAAAAAAAATAGGTAATATTGTTCTATCATGACCACATGACTGGTAATTATATCTAACACCTTGCTGATCAAACACCTCCCTTCTGGGACGGAGTGGGCCCTGAAGCATCCTAATCTGGCCCCCTGAACGTCGAACGACCCCCGCCAAGAGCGAGAATTATTTAGTAGAAAAGATTGTAAATGCGGTTTTCTGAAGTATATCAAATCTCCAGAAACGGTAAACCATTAAACACAAATATATATCAAATAGCAATCAAAAAACGGTCTTGAATCTAAACGACGATCTAAATTGCGTGTAATAAAATAAATAGTACTCTCTTGAATAAAATATAATGTATGGCAATAATAATGAAAATTGAAAAATTAAATGGTAATGTTTCCTTCTTCTATGTCTGCTTATTTAAATTATGTAAACACAAACATCAATGATGTGACGACAATCACTCTGTCAAATGTGATGATTTTTGTGTCATAATATGTAATATTTATTGAATGAATAGTTTTCATAAAGTTATTAATAAACAAATGTAGATAGATGTACATATGCTTCTGAAATTAACAACTGATTTGTCGTTTGATATTTATCAATGGGAAAAGATTCATAATCTGATACCATTTTTTTTTGTATTCCTTTGTAAAGAATACTTCGAAATTAAAATACGTTTTAACTAAGTAAAATGCTGAGGGGATATGCATGGCCAAAGATTCATAGCACGGGTTAGGGTTAGGGGTACGGTAATTTAAAAAAAACTGACTGCATATGGTGCTCCAATCAATCAATCAGTGACAACAACTGTCTCCATTGTAGTTTTGGAATCTGGTAAATGGTATTTTTGTTTAATAAAAACCCGAATCGTCTTCCATATTATTTAAGCCATGAGTGAACCAACCAGCAACAAGTGCTAGTTTTTTCTTATTTCACCATACCAATAAAATGGATCGCGTGCCTCCATGATACCCCCACCCCCAACAAAGCCCAAAAAAACAATCTGCTTTGAAGTAATGTATTTTAATGGTGCACGGTAATGTAATCTATTCCGGTAAATCAGACAGCAATGATTTTAGTGGTTCGTAAATACATACTTATTAATATAATAACAATATTCTTTGCTGGCAGATTTACTGAGATAAATCCCTTATAATATGCCCCAAAAATATCAAAGCATTATTGTGGATGAAGTGCTAAACTTAAATCCGAATGCGGGAATGAATCCGACGTTATTAGCCACATTATACGCTAAAATCATATAAAAGACACAATAAAAACCACATCTTACCATATTCACGCTGGGTAATGAATTAAGAAACAAATCATCCCCCCACCACCACTAAAATAAACTAGTTACGAAATAACACTCTCCGAAACGTCCTGAAGACCGTCATATTGACAAAGGTTAATTACGTTATTTCGACCTGGCTGAATTTGAGTATGATGTTGTCTTACATATTGTATAATTGAACCAAACTGCACTGGTTTCTTTTGCAGTTTGTTTTGGGTAAAACGTTATCCCCCCCCCCCCGGCTATAACATACTGTTCAGTTTATATGCCATGTTCGGGGATAAAAACAAGGTAATTTCCAATAGCTGACAGACCTCTATAAAACCATAAAAAAGTAATGAAAAAGATTTGTCGCTAAGAACCCGAAATCAGATTATAGATTTTACCAACTTTTCGACAAATATGAGTTTAATGACGCCCTTGAATAACAGCTATTCCAAGAATTCCTAAGATTTGAAATGCCTCTGTAAAGGCACAAAATACCATAAGAATACCCCCAGAACAATGGCCTCAGCTACGGAACTGGAACTGGAATGGTATGTTTAACGTCTACGGCACTACACTGTACTATATATAGGTTACATTGTGCTTACCTTCAATTGTTGTCAAAACAACCAACCATGGATTAATCGACACCTAATCAAATATCTATCAGACTAGGTCCATCGGATTAATATCAAACAATAAAACATGTTATCATTTTTGTTCAGCATACACTTCTATTTTAATCAATAAAACCATTATCTTGCTCGTGAGAATTAAAATTCTCACTACCATAAATTATGATCAGTTTTACTAATCTTATATAGACCAGTATAATCGTTAATCACATTACCCGGTCGGGTCTGTCATATCGGCGTCATTCTTTGGATTAATTCCGCGTGTTTTTATACTACTTTGGTTCGTATCAACCGCTGATGACATTAATGATCGAAATAATACAGCCAACACAGAAGTACATTTTTGTGCTTTTGACAATTAACTTTTTTATGGTAAAGAACTAAATTAATAATCAGAAGAAATCATAAAATAATTATAGGAGTACCGACAATAGCAATACATAATACAAGCAATAATAATAACTGACCCTTAGAAGAATAATAACAGGTAATATGTACCCAAGATCATAGACCAATCTCAACAAGGTTTCACCATAACACATCTTAATCAGACCAACATTAATAATTACGACTACTGGATAAGAACTAGGCAGTTATAACGACAATATATACTCAGCCAAATTAAAAACTTGACACTCGGGATTTTTGAGTCTAGATTTTTAATATTTGGTTTAAGGCAACCATTTTAGTGTTTATAATATGTCCTATTTTAATGTTGTGTCGCAATTGGCTGCCCAGACAGACAGATTCTATTGGAGATAAAACATATATTTTTACAACCTAATTCATAAGAAAATAAAATAGAAGATACACCAGATAAAGCGCTATTAAATAAATTTAAAAATCAGCATTTAAGTTCCCTTGGACAACAAGAGGAGAACGTCCATGTGCACAAAAAGAACCCCAAACCATGACGCTGCCGCCACCAAATCGGTCAACTTCTCTGACGCATACTTGAGCGTAACGTTCACCTCGTCTGCGGTACACTTGGACCCTGTCATCGGCAAATCACTAAAGACAACCGAATTCCACTGTCTTTGGGTAAATCGTATGTGTCTTGTGGACCACACTTGTCGGTTACGGCGATGAAGAGGTGTCAATATTGGTCCATTATAGGGCCTCCGAGCTCGAAGACCAGCAGCCTGCAAGCGATTTCGAACAGTTTGTGCAGTTACCCTTCTACCAAACATCTCTACTTGTGGCGGTTGCAGTGACAAATCTGTTTCTAAGATGACGTAATCGTATTGCTTGATCCATAGAAATATATATTTCTATGGCTTGATCTTCCTGCGGAGTGACATCACACGTGGCGCTCGCGCCCTTGGGCGGTCGGCAATAGTTCCAGTTTGAAGCACTCTCATTCTAAGATTAGTATTGTCTGGCGTGAACAATTAAAGGCTCTTGCAACAGTGACCACAGACTGACCAGCATAGAGCCTACCTATAGCACGTAGGCGTTCTACATTTGAAAGGCGCGTTTTTTTCTAACAAAGATAACAATTCTAATTTGTTTTTCCAGTTCAAGTTACGTGTGCGTGTTCAGTTTAAGCAAACTTGCATCGATTAACCCCACGAGTTTGTGTTTTCACGTGTTTTTCATCTTTATATGCTCAAAAGTCACGTGATCCACGTGACTTTACAATTTTACTACTTTCTATCGTTAGAAACACTATAAAATTTATTTGACTTACCAGAATTTTTTTTTTTTAAATTCATCAGTTTCAAGTTTTTAATTTAACTGTGTATATATTGCAAATGACAGAGAAACCCCTTAAACCAACATGCCAGATAATATAGACTCACTAGATGGATATTTATCATTAAATTGAAAACGTGGCCTGAGTTACGAAACGACTTTATTAAATTATAGAGGAGTTGTTACATCCATATATACCCTGTGTTGTGTATTGTTATGAGTTTTTAGATCGTTTTTTTATATCTAAGATATCTTTCAGAATTTTCTATCCGTCCACATTTTGATTATTTCTCCACACAACCAAAAACGTGAAAGTATTTAAAAGGACAATCCCGATAAGAACAGAGTCTCAAAAATAAAAGTCCGAGTATTTATGAAATTTATGGACCAAAATATAGTGGCATGGTGTATTTACCGTGTGTCAAGATTTCAGCTCATAATATTGGGTCGGACACGTAACCCTTTTACGATTTCGGGTCAATTTTTTCATCGGGTGACCTGATAATCGATTAACGTTTCTTGAATGACCCATGCACTGTACTTGATAACAAAAGGTAAATTTCACCTACATATTATTTTTATAGAAAGAAGTCTGGTTTTATCCAGATACTGTATAATACAACGGTCTCCATTTCCAGATGAAGACTGCCAGGTTTAAGTTATTTACAAGCGTATCACAAATATCGGGTTAGTTGGTGGGCCTTAGGTTATGGATTTTAAAGGATTTTAACACACAAAATTAAGCAGTTTTATACCCCAAAAAGTTATCGGGATTGGCCCTTTAAAGTCCAAGAGTTCCTTTGTAGAGTACTTTTGGGTACAGTCCACGTAACACAGTCAATCGATTCCTTCTCTGAACATACCGAAAACCTTCGCGATTCAATGTCAGAATTATCGCAAAAGATTGCCTTTTGATCTAAATTTTCTTCAGTCTGTGACAAGCAACTTAGTTTAAACAATATTTTATTCATTTGAAAAGGAAAAGCCTATATAAGTTCTTTCCCTGGTAAACAGAAAACAATAAACGATCAATATAAACATATACATAAAATTAAAGGGACAATACCACTCTTGCTGGCTAGGCAGCCCCAGAAAATAAATAATAGTCTTATTAACTAGATGTTTAAGTGTCCTACCTGTTGTGTAAATTATCCATTACGACCTATTTTACTTGTCCAGAGGGTTCGAAAATATTTTAAATCAAAGTCACATTTGAAAAGGTTTACGTTAGACTTTTCAAATCAATTAGTTGAATTTTTCCAATTTTTTTAATAAGGTGTGTTAAGATGAAATTTATATCATCAATTAATTGGAATATTGTAAAATAATACAATTTGTTGACCAGAATGAAGATTGGGACATATTATTTAGTTACAATAAGAGTGTTTTTGGGGCTTTAAGATTAAATATATAATAAATTGTAAAATCGAACATATATACAGTTTCGTGTGGAAATGATATATTTACGAAATGTAGTTGAAGCAATTATTTGATATTATACAACAATATTTTAAAGCAAATCAAAACCTTTTAGTACTTTTAATAAAATTATGGACTGCTGCAAAAATCAAAATATTAGATGTGTTCGAAAGCTCTGTAGAGCCATTCATTAGATCTATATTAATAGTTTCTGTGATTACCTTTAATGAATTTAATAGTTCGCGTCGGAATTTGCATTCACATTTATTCCCACGCCAATCTGTTTGCTAATAAGAATTGATTATTCGTCTGAAAACGAATTACTATCCGTTTTGTTTTTGGTTTCAATGTAATTGAACCTATATTTATGTATAGGATATTAACCTACCCGAGGTTGATATGATAGAGAACACGCGGGCGCAGCCCAAGTGTTCTCTATCATATCAATCCGAGGGAGAGTAGGTTTATATCTGACATATACAACGTTCACACTTAAATTTAACGGACTCTTCTTAAAAAAAAGGCAACAGTGATTGGTTAATTGCTCGACAGCACGTGACGTGTTTGTTTATACAATCGCCATTTTGTAGTAATTGAACTGAAGAAAGCTAAAACAAAATGGATAGTAAAACGAAGTCAGACGAATAATCAATCCTTTTTAGTCACCATATTGACGATAGAATAGATGTGAATGCAACTATGATGAGGATCTATACAAAGTCTGAAGAAAATTTGGATCAAAAGGCAATCTTTTCCGATAATTCTGACCATGAACCGTGACTGAAGTTTACTTTTCGGTATGTTCAGAGAAAGATTTGACCGACTGTTTTGAGTGGATTGTAGCCGTAACCAAAAATACTGTACAAAGGAACTCTTGGGTGATAAATACTTTCACGTCTTGGGATGTGTGGAGAAATGATTTGGGCAGGAAGAAAATTCTGAAAGATATCTTGGACATGGACTGGAGTGTGAATAACCGATTTAAATAAGCCGATAAGTACGCCGTCTATTTAGGTCCTGAATGCTACAAACTGTACCAAAACAATTTTTTTTATTGTCAAAAGAATAAAATTTTATTTCTGTGTTCTTTGTATTATTTCGATCATCTACGTCAAGCGCGGTTGATATGAGCCGAATATATCGACCTGTAATGACGTCATCAGCGGTTGATATGAAATATCAACCCCTCAGGACGTCATCAGCGGTTGGTATGAACCGAATATATCAACCTCTGATGACGTCACGAGGGGTTGTTATAAGATATAACTGCTATGGACATCAAAGAAAAAAACTACTACCAGCTGTATATTCCAAAATAGCGACAGTATAAACAATGCACTCACGTGATAAATTCTGTAATAATTATCCAATTATTGTTGACTTTTAATGACAGAGTCTATTTCATTTAAGGGTGATTAAAACTATGACGTTTATATGTCGGATATAATAAGCTTTCTCCCCCGTGTGCTCTCTATCATATCAGCCTCGGGGAGATTAATTTTTTGAGTTTTGCAAATCAATTTGGGTGAATTCCAATCAAAGCACTGTTGTAGGAATGGAAATGAAATGAAGTGTGGTTTAACGTCCTACTGATCTGCTCATAAACTGGACTAATGAAGACGAGAATACACCACACAGTGTGCTACGAGGGAAATTTCAACTGCTGATGAATCCTTTAAGTGCACGCCAATGTGTACACGGAAAATCGTTTTTTCGTCCCATCTACAGAATACAAATAAAGCAATTTACATATCCCAAATGTTAAGAGGTGTTAAATATTGCCAAGACATTTGAGTCAGTAGTAACACGTGCGACAAAGTTACTGGTCGCCCTCTTCCTCATTAAAAACGCGCATGCAAATAGCTATGGTACATAATTAACGCTTATGCATCAACTGTTACTAGTTTCAAAAGTTCAAAACGATATATACATGAAATACTGTAAAACCACACCCTTTCAATTTATGAACAGTTGAAATTCTAATTTTCTAAATTGAAACGTTCTCAGAATATGTTAGCAGAAAGGATGCGCAAAGTTTCATCAGAATATCTAACTTTATAACGCTACCCTTCAGGTTGCCATCTTAAATTATGTTTTCTAATGTGTATTCCTTATACAAACTACTTTCAGTCAAAAATATAAAATCCTACTAAAATATGGCTTGCATTTTCAGACTATCAATCAAGGAATTTTATTCATAGAAAGACATTTCAGTCAACTGAGCGATTTCTCCCCTTTTGTATTAAAAAAAACATATCCAAAGATAATTAATTATCAAACAAAAGGAAATGTTCGAAATTTAAAATTTAATCCGAATTGTGCTAGAACTATGGAGAAAACAGTCACTTTGCTGTAAATAACTAATAACTAAATATCTTACCGTTGTGGATAGACCAGCTGCAAGAAGACGTTGGATCAGTATGAGACAAGGAAGTTAATTAATAGATTTCTATAAGTAAACAACAGTTAATATATATAGATGACTCCGTATTATCCAGGAATAAGTAATAATTTGCCCCCAAGTGTTTATATATGGAAAAGATCATTTGAAAAAGCTTCATTTATAACATCCCTTGACGTTTAATGTTGCATGTTCAGTGGACCGTACAATAAGGCAACTAGTGTTATGGCAGCTGTCATAATCTAGTGTCGACCTCATAATGCTCCCTGACTTTATGGGGTTTTTTTTTGTTTTTTTTTTTAAAGCAAAGTGCAGTGATATCTCATAGCTTACAGTATATTGACTAGATAAAAAGATTCATCTGTCAACCCTCCGTGTGACAGATGAAATTTCTTCCCATTTCAATCAGCGTTGCAAGTGCGATTGTGATCCACAATCGCTAATATTATGCAAAATGGACAATAATTTTCATCAAAACAACGATTGATTATTGTTATTTATAATATTTCTGTCACACTCAATTACAATTAAGCATATAATCCTACCTGGAACTTGTATAAATCATCGTATTTAAAATCGAGGCGTTAAGCCGTTACTAAGACCGCCATCTTTTTTAGAGCAGTTAATTCTAAGGCTGCCATAAAAAGGCGGGTTCTAAATATAAGACTTTATAACAGCCAATCAAAAACGCAATTACATGTGGAAAAACTAAAATGACATCGACGTGGATTTCAATGGAGGTGAATGTCTAACAAATATATGGCTTCAGTAATTTAAATGTGAATATTTGGAGTTCAGCGATAGTTGTGCCACCGCATTGGCCTCTGTAAGTTTAATTAGCGATAATAGTATTAACTTATCTTATTTTAAAGATGTTATATGCATTAATAAAGAAATTGAATTTGCAACTTGGAACTAAAGGCCTCAAATCGTAGCTAAAAACAAGCATGTGAGTATATCTCAACGTTTTAGCTAGGTTCTCGTAGCTATATATTGACCTGCAATTCTATGCTTCACCATTTGATCATCTGTGTTTTCGGTGCTTCCAAATTTCTGCCGCGCGCTACTGGTCATATGTATGTCATACGTGCATACACATAGGGCTTCCTGCGACCCGGGCACCAGTCTGTATTGTGTCTGTTCGAGGCAGATGCACACTGGTTGTATAAATTACCTATAGTAACAATACTCACCAGAAATGTATATAGTTAACGATTTTACGCTCTACTGGCGCCGTGTCCAATTACTAACGCACATCAAAGGTAACTGGCGGTTATACTCAGATTGTGAGCGGTAGCTCAAATAGTGACGTTTTCTTAATTAGTCACGCTTTCGTCAATTTCTCCCGCACGTGCCTCAATAGTGATATGTTTAGATAAACTCACGTTTATTTAATTACTCACGTATTTTTTACATACTGACAGAAGTAAGGAATACTAACCAATTAACTCACATACTCACCGTATGATTATTACTGACCATTAACAGAAATACTGACCTACGGTACAAGTACTGACGGGTTTAAGCGACAACTGACAACACCTATATTTCTCACTAGTTTTCATTAATAGTAACCATAATTAAGCTTTGCTACTTGCTCAGAGGATTTTCTAACGCAGAAGCCCAATACTAAAAGCTCTGACGACATTTCTACACACTACGCATGTTACTGTGTATGTAAACGGTGGGTGCGGGGTGTCGACGGTAGTGGTTTGTAAGGAGAACGCACCTCGGACCCTTTGCCAACGTCGGATCGGGGCTTTGGATATAGAGCAGGTACCACAATCCCAGTTACAGCACAGTATGGACGTAGAATGAGCGGAAACACGCCTACAAAGCGTGAGTCCCGCATCGAGGGCGCTATCAGTTAAATGCCAGTCGCCGGGGAAGATTTTATGCGTTGTTGATACGTCCACGATATGTTCATGCAGTTCGTTTTCAGCTATAATGGCGAATGTTCTATACTAACTAGTGCGCCACTACACAAAACTAATGCCAAGTTATTTTTCAGGTCATCGCAACCTTTGCTCATCCTTGACAGATTCCGCTGACTGACTCGCCATATCGTGTTCTCAGACTCAAGGGCGTTACTATGTTTTCATTCATGCTCTTATACTTTTCGGGGAGCGCGAGCATGAACGCGGATATGCGTGGCAGAGTTTTTAGAAGAACACTATGACCGATTGACGGCTACCAAATTTGATGTCAGGAATCACTGGCAGGCGTTAACAACTAAAATCTGATGTGTCAATCAATGAAACAATGAAACCTGACTCTAAAATATTGTGACTCAAATAGCGGTAACGGAAAAATTGAGTAATTTCTAGTAAGATTATCGTTACCTATTTATTAAATTTTAAAACTAGAGATGTATTATATCTACAAGGGTTCGTACACAGATGATTCAAATGCTTCCCATTGAATCTGAAAAGAATCCGCGGAGTACTGTAGCCTCTATACCATTTTCGGGTAAGGGGGGCATAACTCTAATACAAAAGAACGTTGAACATGGATAGGTTTAGCCCTCGTATAACCATGATGCTTTAGGACGTTAAACGCCATTTTATTTCATTCACCACTACCGCGCCCACACGGACTGGCGGACAGGGTCGGAAAATTATACTTTAATGTTGTTACCACATGTTTTTACTAAACAATGAAGAAAAAAACCCACACTGTATTCACTTTGACACTGTAGGTGTATTATACTTTAACCTTATATTTATGACATAATTAAATTGTAGCTAGAGACGTAATGCCTTGGGGCAGATATATATCTTCTAGGGCAAAAACTAACCGAGTTTTAATACAATGTATGGTTATCTGCCACCGCATTTTTAAGCAATGTACATAGGATATAGCAATATTTCTAGAAAATTAGGAGAGGAATAGCTCAGTTTCAAGTACGCATTGTGTATTGTTCTGTAGCATACTGTCCGGGGTTAGTGAGAACATTCTTCAAGAGACAATTTACCTAATCTACCACACTAATATTTATTGTTTTAATCAAAGAAACTATACTGAAAAGTATTTTGCTCGTCAATCCTTTGGTATACGTAATTGTATTAAGTGGACCTTAAACTCGGTTCCTTTTATCATTGCTCGCAGTTGGATAAACACAGTGGTTCCCAACCGTTTGTTGTTTGCGACCAATGCGAGAAACCAATTTTTAAAAATGAGAAAAGGTGGTTGGTAATATGGCAAGAGGTGTATAGATTACAGAATTACATGATTTTCATGTGAACCCAGGGTTTAACACATTAAAACACTAAAATGTCTTCTTGAAATTTATTAAAGGGCGTATGATTTTAATTTTTTTAACCTTAAAGATACATTATTGGAGATTAAATACCGAGTTGTCAGTTCTCACTATGAAAGTTAAAAACTATATACTGTACATGTAATTTAAAGGCAATTTGTTGAAAATTTCAGTCAAATTAATCCTCTATGAAACGAGAATTAAGCGATTGAAATTTCCGCATAGCCTCTATCATCATATACTGAAATCGGCACGACAAAAATCATAATCTCGATTATCCATTTAATCATTTAATCGTGAAGGAAAGTTATGCAGTAAATCGGATCATAATCCACTACAGATCGCAGGCTAGCAATTATGATCTGGATAATTAATGTCTAATAATTTAAATAACACTTCGGGCCTAAAGACTTAGCTCTTGCGTAATGTATGTTAAATCAATTTTCGGTGAAATATGAGAAAGATAGTCGTTTACGACTGCTTATGCCATTCTATACTTACTATTTTTTTATTTTGTGGTCGTTTATGAATCACCCGTTACTAATTATTACCGTATTGTCTTGTAGAATATGGTTTTCTTTTTTCACAGCAAACAGCGATCGAAACCATACCAAGACTATTATAAAATGGTCAATGTGTCTTTGGCATTTATCTTTCTTATTTCGACTATTATGGAAAATATTGAATCACGATAATATTTTGGAGAATAAAACTGCTTAGTTGTGTATTAAAATCGTTTAAAATCCACTACTTAAGGTCCGAGAAACTAACTCAATATTTGTGTTACTTTCTCAAACAAACCGGCAATCTTCATTATATTATTGTATATGGAGACCGGTGTCCTAAGCTGTATTATACTACGGTGTCTGGATAAAATAAACTTTAATTTTTAAGAGAGAGAGAGAAAAATGGGGTTTAACGTCCACTCAACACAAACTAGGTCATTTCGGGACTAACATATAGTTTAATTTTATTTCAATAATTCGTAGGGGTCTTTAGCAGTGGGAGGAAACCAATTTTTAAGAATAATGTGTAGATGAAATTTACTTGGACCATTTACATTATAGACCTCTTTATGGACGGGAATAGATTATCAGTTCACCCAACGAAAAAAATGACCCGAAATCTTAAAAGGTTTACTTGTGCGGATAAACATTTTTGACGTTCAGGTCCACACGACTCGATATTTTGAGCTGAAAGGTAAATACACCATTCCTCTATATTTTGGCGCTTAAATTTCATATGTATTCGGACTTTGATTTTTTGACACTCTGTTCAAATCGAGATAGTCCCTTTAAGATCCTTTAAATTTGTGTCTTTTGAAAAATATTTGTTAGTTAAAAAAATCTTACGTCTGTAAAGAAAGTCTTAAATTTGGGTGTTGCACTTCAACTAGAAATTGAATTAAAATCTAAGCAATCCACCAAATTTTTCCAAACAATAGTTTTAATAGTACAGAGCATGGCTCATTTCCCGATCACAATGATACGTCATCATAACCACACTACAATATTTTGACCTAAAGGAAAGAAGTTTGGCGTCTTCAAGGATCAGATTTCAAACTGATTTTGTGATCAAAATCTTTTCTTTAATTGAACAAGAACAGAAACAGAGCACAGAAACTATTCTTACCTAGGAATTAGCACTCACTTCTAAAACACACCGTCGCATTCCATATATTATGCTGATACCTAGGAATTAGCACTCGGTTCTAAAACACACCGTCGCATCCCCAATATGCTGATACCATTAGATCTTAACTTAGAAGCTCGTCGTATACTGAAAAAAAATTATGGTATTTATGATGATGACAAAATGACAATGCTTAAAATATTCTTTGTTTGACATATGGCAAAGTCATTAGAACGTGTTAGGAATTTACCGTAAAATTCCTAAAGGTGTTAACACAGTAAAGCCGTCAATAGTAATATGCATTTATGAGACAATGTCTTTTTTTCACGACACCCTCCGCGCCAAAATGTATATAAATTGATTATTTAACAATTAAGAAAACAGAATCAAAATATTAACGGACATTCAAGGAATTTAGCGAGAATTATCTGGGTTGCTGGCTAGTTTTAACGATACAGTCTGGGAAGGATGGCAAATATTTTCAGTTCATCATATCTTTGTATAATTATAATATACAGAACTAGGTCAATATAAAAGAAGCGAAACCTTCTGCCACAGCACATTTGGCCTTAACGCTTTCGGAAATGAAATGAAATGGAGTTTAACATCCTACTCTTTTGAACCCAACCTGGGCTAATGGAAGACGGGCACAGGCCACACAGTGTGCTATGAGGGACATTTTGCCCGGGCAGCGGCGCTACGGCCTACTCTTATATCGAATTCGAACTGCCTAGGGATCTTTTACGTGCACACCAGTGTGTACACTGGACCTCGCTTTTTCGTCACATCCCAACAACTAGGCAGCTGTCCTTGTCAGGCCCTCCGTTCTGCATCACTGACACGTGGAAACCACGCCGGGAAATCGAGATGAACTTTCTCGGCCAATGCAGGGACCGAACAACCAACCTTCAGGCTAGCGAGCCAGCGCCTTACCAACTTAACCACGCGATCTCTCTTCCACGCTTTCTACATAGCATCTTACACAGAGCACTAACTATGATATGCAAATGTATAGATATCAAGTGACTTATTAACATATACGGAAACGAGGCCGAGACCAACCTGACAAACTGTAAGCCAGCACACGATAAGACGAAATCAACCTTGCACACTATAAGGAATTTACTTACCTTGAAAAATGATCAAATTTTGATGGTACAAAACTATAATATTATCATGATTACGACGAGGGGGAAGGTATGCAATGTCAAATTACGGATCATAATACGAAATTCCATTTATGATGGTACATATCCGTGAAAAGCGCGTTCGTGTATACTCATTCATCTCTTAAGTACATGTAGATACACTATTTTGGGGCACGATGTTTATACCTTTATATCTAGATTATGAACCTAATAATGAACAAACTGTTTGAATGTTATCGAATATTTCCAAATGTACAGTCAATTTTCGTCGCCAATGACATCAGTCCTATCAATACCATCGTAAAATAATGTATAATTTATGCATCAGTCTGACAAAAGTGTTGATGCCTTCATCCGGCGAGGAAATGCATCGATGAATTTCCTGCAAATGTCCTAAGAGATCAGCCGCGGTTTACGGAGCTAATTTCTGGCGCTATAAAGTAACATAGATTCTGATTGTGTTTCTGTGGAAGCTTGTAGGACCCGAGATTCCTATAAACCGGAGGGGAGGTGTGGAGGGGGGGGGGGGGGTCCGCCCCTGATGATATATCAAGGTTGTGGATCGTCTAGAGGTCAGAATTAAATATACCACCGTTACAACTCGATGATGAGTTCAAAACTGCCCGGCGAAATGACCGCTCTTTGAGCGCAACTAATGTAAAAGTATGTAGTACCAGGACCCTTTAGAGGTCATAATTTTATCTGATTTTGATGAAACTTGAAATGTAGATCTTGGGCCCTTCCGTAATTCGTGCGTATCGGACCGTAATGTCCTGGAGTATGGTCGCTGATTGTACGACAATTTGCATTTTTTTTAGCTTGTTCTCAATCCATATCTTGCCAGATGTGTGCTTATTACTTAAAGCTGCCTTGTGCGTTTTGTGTGGCGCATATTGTCAGCGACTCCGGCTTCTGTTCTGTTGTTCAACACGGAAGCATCATTACATCATTCTGTTGAAGCCTCCATTAAAATATTGTTTTATATAGCGTAGGATTTGTCTCATCTTATCTCATAAACGGGAAAATGACAAAAAATTTCTCAAAATAAATATCTAATAATAAGCAGCAGCTTCATTGGTAGTTAATTAGCTGTGCTCTTCGTCCACTCTTATGAACAAACAATGACATGTTATTAAAGTAAATGGGACATAATAGTTTGAGCCTTTTTCATTTCTTAAAATTATTACCTACACAACAGCAGGCGTCTCGCTGTCTATGTTGGAATCAAATTCTTCATTTTACAAAACTGGCGTCTGACAAAAGCTACAAATTTAGCTATAATTACATACATATTGATATGCCCGACGTCATAGATACAACAGGGGAAAGAAGTACAAGGCAAGGTCAACTAAAGTAATGAAATGAAATGGAGTTAAACGTCCTACTGTTCTGGTCCAAAATGGGATAATAAAGACGGGCACACGCAATACATTGTGCTATAGAAAATTTTGCCCGGGCACTGGTACTACGGCCTGTCAAGGAATCTTTTACGAGCCCACCAATGTGTAAACGGGACCCCGTTTTTCGTCCCATCCGAACGACTAGACAGCTGTTCTTGCCAGGCCCTCCGTCATGCATTACTGACAAGGGGGAATCACGCCGGAAAATCTTCTCGCCCAATGCAGGGATCGGACGCCCGACCCCCGTGAGGTCAAATATAATCACACGGCTAAAGACATAAATTTGTCATCCATCGCGAAATGAAATAGACTTTAACTGCCCACTGTTTTGCTTCTCTTGGCAAATGAAGACGGGCATACGCAATACACTGTGCTATGAGTGAACGTTTGCCCGGGCAGCGGCACTGCGGACTACTTTTATATCTTACGTCAATTTTTACAACTATAAGTTAGTCCACGTCATTCAGTAGACAACTGCCGTCAGGATTAGTCGAAATTCTTTTTCGATTGCTGCCTTGAATTCAAAATTACTACTATTGGGTTTTCGTTTAGAGATAAGTGTTTGTGAACCAAATTTGTTATTAACACACAAATTTGTTATTAACACACCTGAATATTTAATATTTTGATTCATAATTTTACTAGTATGTAATACATTTCTACTTTATTTCACTTAAGGGCGTTGAGTAGTCTAAAATGCAAATTTTAAAGCTAGCACTGTAATTTTTGTTGATAAGATATGACATTTTTTGTTATTTGGGGTGATAAACTACATATTAATCACCAAATAAATACCAATTTTATTTACCAACTATGTTCCAAACTTGGCCCAAAAGCATGATAAAAAGGGGTACTGATGACAACAAAAGTAGAATTTTCTCAGTTATGCCTGCAGATATTTTCATCAAATTTCGCATGAACAATGCTAATAGCAAGTCCCAAAAATACACTGGTCAATTTTTGGCTATAGGTTGTGGTTTGTCTTGTATCCATGGAAACGCAAAAAAACGATGCGTTTTCTTGGAAATTCTATTAGTACAAGCTCAAAAGATTTATTGATAATCCCACCAGTAGATCGAAAGTGGAGGTTATAAGCTACATTTCGACACCAAAAACGTTAAAAAATACCAACTCAAAGTATTTTAAAATTGTTGTTCATTATTTACCTTCAAACGAGATTTTGCGATTTTGGGTTAATTCTTTGAATACGTCGACAACAAGTATTAAAATACAACAATTCGGATGTAAAAGTAAATAATTACTTCACTGCACTACTCCACCGCAATCTAAATCATGTTATGCATTCAAAAAATAGTAATCTTTGACCATAAAAAAAAAAAATCCGTCATGTTCCTTTCGTGATAGATAAATAGACTTGGATAATAGCGTCATACAGGGAATTCCTTCTGGTCACGTGACATCTTCCACTCCCGTTGAAGCCACGTCTGTGTTGATCACGTGACTGGCGGGCACGACGTCATAATTTATTCAACACCTTATCTAGGTCGGGGAATCAGTCTCGTTTGCTATAAATAGTTTTATTCCTCCGCCTCGTATCTCCATTGTTACACATAAAACGACGCGACTTTCGAGAGTTTTCTGAGTTATTTTATAAGTGGAACAAGTTTGCAAAGACTTAATAAGATTGGCGTTGAAAAGTTAGTGCGAATCTTAGACTGCTCAACGCCCTTAAATTGTTATTCATAAAGGGGATTTTCTTAATGCGCAAACATTGAACAATATTCCTCTTTTCTTCAGTTGCTTCCCGTGTTGTTTTATTTTCAATTAGTGAGTGAAGCCTATAGGTCTAACTATACAAGCCGAGGACTGTACGCTTGTCGTACGCAGTGGACGCTTGTTGTGGTTGTTTATTAAAGATTTAACGTCCAATACATTAAATATGATATTATGGACAAGTTGCTTTAATTAAATTCTTTACACTTAAAGGGTTGACAATTGGTAAAAACACAAAATAAAAAAGTCCTTTCATATTAAAAAGCCACCTTAAAACACACTTATAAAATTACTGTCGTGAGAAGAGATGGTGGTTTATCTTCTCTTTTAGATCATAACAAAACAAGTTAAAATATGAGATCCAGCTCATGGCTGACAGATATTTGGCGCCATAACTGCTGATACTAAAAAATCTGGGTGGGCGGTGCGTTTATCCAATCAGTTGATCTTATATGCACGTGTGTTGTTTGTGGTGTGCATCCCCTCCATTGATTTGTCCTGTGAAATTGTTTGTGTGTGGTGCGGTCCACCGGCGGCACCTACATTTTCACAAGGCAATCGTGTTGGTCCTGGTTTCTTCTTTAATATTCGGACTTCACTATTTATACTTCTTGTTGTAACTCTTTCACGGACTTCACGTTGTGTATTTTCTAATAGTTAAAACCCTGAGAACCCGTGTTCTTATAAAGATAAATGATATCTATTATAAATAGATTATAATCTATGACCCTTTCACTCGGATCTCATTTCTGATAACTTCCCAATGGGCCCCTGATATTACTTCAATCTACTGACCTTTTTTTCCTTAAAAATTCGGATTTCGCTTTATGACTCTTTTGTCTTTGGTGATTTAGTACCTTTAGTATTTGTGTGCTTATTATATCAGGAGGAATTAAAAGTATATTTCAAAAATGAATTTATTTAACAATGAAGGACATAATATAACAAAACAATGATTTAATTCTAATATCAATTTCTATATTCCAGATTCTTCTGATTGTGCTGTTAGTTCGTATTCATTCGCTGGTACCCACTTTTCATTTGGTTGAAAGGACTCTTTTATTCTCTGGAAAGAAATGAACATTGCTTTTAATTAATTTATAAATTACTATTACTTGAGAGTGCCAACATATCATGCGCAATTAGGCGAATTAATTAAAGATACATTATGTTATGGGATATTAGATAAAGAGTTGGTAGTTCTTACTACATCAGTAAAAAACTAGATAATACAAAGGGAATTTGCTGAAAAGTTCATCGATTAAATTTTTAGCCTAGCCTCGATCATCTTTACTAAAGTCGGCACAGCAGATCGGATTTTTATCCAGTAAATATCACAGGATAGCGATGACATCTAGAGTTGATTACGGTCTAGGGAAGTTAATTAATGTCTATAATTAATAATTTAGATAACATTTCAGGCCTAAAGGAAAACCTGCGCAAGACAGATTTAGATCTTGCATAATGTATGTTTAATAATTGCAGTAAAATGGACAAATAAGTATTTTATTATCCAGGGTCTTACTTCAGAAGAAATCTTGAGTAAGTTCATCAGAACAACTATTTAAAAGACCATAAACTCAGTTAAAAAAGGTCGTGGTCGTTGTTTTACTTCATATTTCAACTTCTATGAAGTATATGGTGTGGTGACTTTCAAACATTTCATAATTATGTGGGCATGGGCATCCGAGTGGTCGAACACGTACGCATTGAATCACAGGCCCTATCAAGCATCGTGCCTGTGATGTCAGGCTGCTATTCTGTCTATCCCGGCGTGTATTCCCCGGGTTCTCTGATATCTAGTACGTCCAAGTGGACATTTAGAAACAAATAAATCTCTGTCTTTATATATTAGGTAAGACACTGACTCACTAGCCTTAAGGCCGCGAATTAGTCATCGGTAATGGCAGAAAATTCCTTGGGTTTTTTTTCCGGCGTGGTTTCCCCTTGTTGGTGGTGCAGAATGGAAGCCCTGACAAGATTAGCTGCGTTGTCGTTCGGGTGTAGAACAAAAAACCGAGGTCCCGTGTATACATTGGCGTGCACGTAAAAGATCCATTGACAGTTGGAATTCGATATAAGAGTAGGCCGCAGAGCCAGTGTCCGGAGAAAATTTCCCTCATAGCACACTGAATGCATCGTTAGAAAAAGAAAAGAACCAAAAAGAAACCCACCTCTCTTAATGGACCTTTTCGTGAAAACACTTCTTTCACTAACCAAATTGGTATAGGTAACGCCGAAGCAATTGCAAAAAACCATCCGATGCCTATTGCATAAGCGGGGTAATGATATTCATCATAAGATGGAGGTTTATATGTGGCTAAAGTGAAAACAAGAATTATCTGGAATAAAAAAATATATTCCACTATAAATTTTTAGTGGGCTATAGCAAGATATTATTTACTGTTTTGAAAGTGGTACATCTTTCCATACATGTTTTGTGTATTAAAATTAATGAAATGAGTTTTTATTGTTATTTTGGGGGAAGTTTTTATGAATATTTCGACAGAAGCTCAGGGAGTTATATGAAGCACTGTGTTGTTAAGTACACTCACACAGCTATATGACATGAAATATAATTAAATATAAGCTACATGTAAGCCCCCCCCCCTCACTTGGCGTGATTTTCTAGTGAGAGTTACGCTCTTCTTTCTATATCTACATAATGATTTCATCCCGATAATCTAAGTAAGTCTAGGCAAGAACCACATGATGTCTCTATAACGGCCTCTGTCTTGGTATCAATTGATGTCTGAATTAAATTTAATTGAGCCCTTTATTTTATATAAAACTTGTGGCTACGGCGGTTAATAGGGTGGGCCAGTGGTCCATTACTATATTTAGCCCATTAGTATATAAGTGTTCCATTCGGAAACGCATTTGCATCAACGTTATTTTATATACTCTGTGCAGCAGATGACTCAACAAACAGTAACCAACTTATAGAACTGGATGGTGACATAACTGTCAGTGAGAAAGTTGTAAAATAGTGCCTAAATCTACCCATCACCCAATTGTTTAACGACGTCAATATATTAAATAGAGCACCTTTCGTAGAAATAAAATAACCGCGATAGACATGTATAGTATTACACGGATACGAGGAAACAATGCCGGGAAAACGCAGATAAATTTCTCGACCAACACATGGATCGTACCCAGACCTCAGAATTATACAGCATTACACATTATTTTAAATCTTAATTTACAACCTTCCAAGAGGTTAATGTCCCACCAGTCCGTATACAATTAATTGCTCATTATATTAATAAACGCCTTGGATTAGCGTTACTTCATTATGAATGAGTTTTGATGCAGACATAACTCAAGATAATCTACTGTAAACAGGTGAAGGTAATGTACTTACGCTTAATATAATTGGGTTGACAAAGCGCCAAATATATTTCAGCAGTACAGTAGGGCTTTTTCCTAACATCATTTCTAAATCACCAAAATATCTATCAGCTCCTGGAAAGGAATTCAAATTCATGATTTAGTGTGCATGTATGACCCATATCCTAACCTCAACCCCAAAATTATCTGCGCAAAATCCAATCTAGTTTCTAATTAAAATTAGAATATGCTACCATTTAGTGAATAAAACAAACATAATAAGTGTCATTTTGCATGAATGGCAAATCCCGATTATATTTTGGTAAATAAACTGCTTAATTGTGTGTTAAGAACCATCAAAATCCTATACATTAGGGCCGACCAACTAATTCGTTATGCTCTGATAGGAATTGTTGATTTGTTCCATACTTCTGAATTGATAGTTTACAATTTCAACGCTTGATATATATAAATTATTTCACGTATAAATACAGATCTATGTAACGTTTCGATTTTTTATGCTCTCGGTGGACTACACTACATGATGATCTGACAAGTTGTAATGGAAGGCTGTGTCAGGGGGTATACGAGTGTTGACGTTCAAGTACTTTACATCGATAAATTACAACATTTCCAGATATTAGTGTAGTGAAGACAAGTATAACCAAATTTTGAACTACAGTCGAAAATCGGATCTGTGTCTTTAATCAGAATGACTCAACGCTTTATTTAAAATGAAGTCTAATTTGTATATATATAAAGTACTAAACAAAACAAACTCATTCTTGTTTTAAAGGGACAATAACATTCTTGCTGGGTTGGTAGCTCCAGAAAATAAATAATACCCTTATTCTAAGTACCAGATGTTTAAATGTCCTGCCTGTTGTGTAAATTATCCATTACAACCTATTTTATTTGTCCAGAGAGGGTTCGAAAATATTTTAAAAACCAAGTCACACTCTTGTTGAAACTGAATAATATGTCCCAATCTTCATTCTGGTCAACAAATTGTATTATTTTACAATATTCCAATTAATTGATGATATAAATTTCATCTTAGCACACCTAATTTAAAAAATTGGAAAAATTCAACTAATTGATTTGAAAAGTCTAACATAAACCCTTTCAAAAGTAACTTGTATTTTAAAGTATTTACGAACCTTCTGGGCAAGTAAAATAGGTTGTAATAGATAATTTACACAACGCTTAAACATCTAGTACTTAGAATAAGGCTATTAGTATTATTTATTTTCTCAAGCTGTCAAGCCACCAAGAGTGTTATTGTCCCTTTAAATGCCGTATACTTGATCCACAAAACAGCATACAGTTGTTTTTATAACTTACCGTATATCCACCCTATCGTAATGCTCTCTAAAATTGTAATTATGTGAAGTGTAATCGCTGCAAAATACCAGTCAACAAGTTGAAAGACATAAATACCCGCCTAAAAAACAATAAAATATAATCTACATGTAATATTAATCAAGGACATGCACCTTTGTTTTTATTTATTTTTGTCCGCATTCTATATTGTAAATTCGGAATAATAAATAAAATGAAATTGGAGTCAGACACACAAGCGCTAAAAGGTTTCGTATAAAAGGGGTGTAACTCCAGTAAGATGTGCCATTTAACTATTAACTGCTATATATCATATTTTTCACCTAACCTTGGCAAATGGAATACGGTCTACTCTTATATCGAATTCCAACTGTCAAGAGATGTTTTACGTGCATTCCAATGTGTACACGGGACCTCGGTTTTTCGTCCCATCCGAGCGACTAGGCAGCTACCCTTGTGACGCCCTCCTTCTGCATCACTGACAAGGAGAAATCACGCCGGGTAATCGAGATGAACTTTCTCGGCCAATGCAGGGATCAAACACCCGACCTCCAGGCTAGCGAACCAGCGCCTTATCCACTTAGCCACCGTGAACTCATATATATTTTAAAATGAGTATAACTCTTATATTATTGATGATGATGTAAATATAGGTAGACGGTCTATACAGGCCTATATTTTGTAGAAAAACGGATTATAATAACAAGGTTTCGTAATAAAGGGGCTTCACTTCAAAAGTTGTCTCTCCTCTTACATAGATGTCTGTAAAAACTATGCAAATGTCAGGAGCTATAAGCAGGTCTTAACAAAGGGGATTAATTCCGGGGATCAATAAAATTGCTCATCTAATACTTCGACAATCCATACAAATTTTAAAAAGACAGAGGATTTGTAGAAAGAGCGTAAAGCTAAAACGTATGTCTAGAAATGGCTAAGCTCTTCTTTTGGATGTTAAAATAGATCTGATGCTCAAAAAATGTTGTTTCAAAAAACTAAAGTTTGTTTGTTTACTAATTTGAATTTCCTTTTTTCTTACCGTGTCGACAGCATGACACACAGTCATATTTATTTATAGACATAAAATATTCAAAGAAGACAGGTTGTCACCCCACAAAACAAATCAACATGGAATAGCAATCAAATTGAAAATTTTATTTTTATGGAAATTAAGATAGTTAAGCCATTTAAAATATCTTACCTGAGTAGCATAAATTAAAGTTATGAGAAACATGACGAAACAGGTAACAGCAGTGATGATCATTCGTATCTTATCAGTTGCGTTTGGTATTAAATCAACTATAGTTGTAATAACCACTTCCACATTAACAAACTATTTTACAGAAAAATAATTATAGAAAAACAATTATATTTTTCATTAACAAATACATTTACAAACTACTTACATAAAAAAAACCTATTGTTAAAAGAACATGTTTCTTTTCACATTCAAAAATATATTCCACCTTAACAAACTATTTTACATAACAAAACGATAATATATAAAAACAGATTTCTTTAAAATAGAGTATTTTCCTTCAAGTTCAAGTATATTTATTTAAAACATAGTACCACAAAAGCTCACATTGAACTCATTAGAGTGGTTTGTCAAACAAAATCCGATAAATTAAATCCTTGTCTAAAATTGGTTTTAGAATTATAAAATAACTTAAGTATCAATATAATAATATTACCATCGTGTCTAAGGCCACCAATAGCAGCATTAAGAAGAAAAGAACCGCCCATAACTGTGGTAAAGGAAGTTGACTCAGAGCTTCTGGATAAGCAATGAAAGCCAGCCCAGGTCCTTAAAAAATATCCATTTAAATAGTTCAATGGGAGAAATACTTTTTTATCATTATTTATATAAACATCATTAAACAGATCCCCCCCCCCAAAAAAAAAAAAAAACAAACATCGGCCTTTGATAAAGATATTGAAAAGTAAAAACAAATTATATTTATAAAATCATGAAATCTATTAATTATTTGTAATATAAAAATTACCTGTTCTAATAATATCGACGATTTCCAGCCCAGTTTCATATGACATAAAGCCCAGCACAGAAAATACAACAAATCCAGCCAATATACTTGTACCTTCACCAATAAAACAATATATAACAGTATCTCTGAAAAATATCATAAGAATGGATTGGCATTCTGACCTCTCTGCACATCATTATAAACATGGAGTTTCTGAAGTATTGACCATCATGTGGGATATAATGCTTTAATGTCGTCGTATGTTGCGTATTTGGGGAAATGAAAGTATAAACATTCTTGTGTGTTTTAGTTTTGTTATTTTTTGTTTTGAAGAAATGAAGCATAAACATTCTAGTGGGTGTTTTTTGTTTTTTGGGGGAAATGAAGCATAGTTTCGATAATTCTTTTCCAAAGAGTGTGTGTAGCATCAAGTGGCGTCACAGTATGTCAATGAGATGAGGAAATTACCAAGAACCGAGTTACGCACTTAGCGTAGATGACTTGGTATAAATATGGTCAGAATACTTGATTATAAATGGTGAGAGAGGAATAGCACATGTACTGTGTGCTTACCAGAGGTATGAAAGTGGGTGACCCAGAGAAAAGCTACCAGTTTGGGCCAGTCAGGAAGCAAAACTACGAAACCTTTATTCAATAACAGACTTTATGATCTAAAGCACCTCATCCTCCGAAATTGTATAAAACGTGAAATTATTGGGAGCAGGGGTAGTTAATTTCCTATAAGTCTAGCAATCCAGCCTATAAGTCTAGCAATGCCATTCAATCATAGTATGCATAATTACTCCGTGCTTACTTCAAAAGCAATGCCTAGAACTCAAATTATACCTTTTTCTATTATTACTTACCTCAAGATATTATTGTTAAATTTATTGTAACTGGCCATTGTTATAAATCCTCCCCATCCCATTCCCACCGAGAAGAACAACTGCAGTAAGGCTTCAGTCCACATCTAAAATTTGAAGTTTAATATCGTCATTTAAACATACTTTATGCAAGAGCTAAATCTATCTATTGCAGGTCTTTCATTATGCCTGAAATGTTATCCAAACTATTAACTAGACATTAATTAACTTAACCATTCCATAATCAACAGTCGATGACAATGCTAGCCTGTAATATTTATTGGATTACGTTCCGACTTCCATTCAACTAGCATAGCAAAAATAATCAATCCTTTATCTAAAACTTACATAATGCGCCTTCAGATTTAAAGAAGGATTCAAATTCTACGGTTTGTTTTGCACATCATTTTCCGATCTAAGACAAGTTTTTAGATCAACATATCACGATACCAGTAATGCTCTCTTAGCTTGGAATTGAAATTTTGAATTATTTGGGTTGGGACTGAAATCGTAATTCTCAGTTCTGAAAACAGGGCACTAATTGCTATTTAAATATTAAAGCCCACGAATTCTATGCACGTGAGATGGTACTTTAAACAGTTATTGTTACTGACCGAAGCAGGGAGTAGATGTATTTACATTTTATTGGAAAAGGAAATGGTACCAAAACGCGGTGTTAATAGTGTTATTGTTCTTGAAACGACGCTCTTCGAAAACTGTCGAACGATCCGCTATCGATACGAAACTTGGCGTGTTAGTTCCTTGTACCATATTCCCCCGATGGACAGACTTCGATTTTAAATATGACATCATGGCGTCATACTCGGTGCCTGGTCAATAATACGCTAAAACTTCTTTTACCAAATAGCTGTAAGTATATTAAATATGTTTAAACATACCTGCAGATCAGCGAGTTTAGAGAAATCTGGAATCAGGTAGAACTCTATACCTTTCATTGCGCCGGGAAGTGTAACGGCTCTTACAAACAGGACAACTATTAAAACGTAGGGAAAAGTTGCCGTAACGTACACAACCTAAAGTTAGAATAGAAAAACATGTATTATAATGATTAAAAAACCTTCATTGTTTGGACATTGGTCCAAATTGGTTAGATTTTAACAATTAGTGATTAGTATTGGTGGTATTTTGTATATTGGGTAGTATTGAGTCAATCATCTCGATACTTGAAGGCTGCATAGTGCTATACACGCCCCCCCCCCCAATGGAGGTTCTATTATGTCCGTCTGTACCACGTGAGGAACTGGTTTGAAAACTCCGAAGTTCAGAAACACCACTTTCCCCATCGGTTACACGTGTGGACTATATCATAATTTGTAAATAAAATAAAATAAGGAATTTTACCTTTCCAACTGATTTGACGCCCTTTACTATACAGAGAAATATGATGACCCATGCGGCAACCAAGGCTAATACTAAATGCCATTGCATAGTTCCAAAATCAGATAATCCACTAGATATCACTAGTAGATTGTTACTAATAAAAAAAAGGAGAACCACATTAATGGTTAGCTTTAAATCTGTAAATATGCACGTGTGGTCGTCTTCCATTAGTTACAATTTTGAGCCAAGAATTTGCCAGATAATGAAGGTACAAGACAGGTAATTGTGTTATTATTCCCCGTGTGAAAGATTTTTAAATGTGAGAAATAATGCCTATGGTCGTATAATAGTGACAACCTATTTAGCAAAAGACATAGAAATAATTTAGAAATAATATTAGAAAATAAGAAATTCTCACTTAATAATATGAGCTGATAGTATTGACGTTCGACTATGGGTTAGTGACTGTAATAATGAAGTTTATTTCTAAACTTTTTAATTGAGTAAAAGGATGAGGAAAATAAGTTAACAAATTTTGGCCGTTCGTTTTGTCATATCACAAACCCAAACAACTTACTTCCAAAACTCTTCTGTGGCTGTAACCCTTTCAGAAATGTTTTTATCCGCCGTACTGAGCGGCACCATAGTTTCATTGCCATAACTGACGTAATGTGTGTTATTACTGACAATTGTAGAATTTTCTTGTAATTTGTTCCTTACAAAGCAGTTCTCTGTGTTCCACCAATTGTCACATGTTGTCCATGGTAACGGTGACATGAAGGAATGGACAAAGTAGTACAGAATCCACGAGAGGATCGTATTGTAGTAAAGACAGCACATACCAGCAACACTGCTCATAGCCACGCCTAGTCCTAAAATACATATTTGAGGAAGTAATTTAATAAATTCTAATATATAGACGAAGGAGAATATTCAATTTCGTTAAATACTTGATCCATGTGTTATGATCCATGTGTCACGTATGTTTCGTAGCCTGGCAACCTTTCTTTATTTATAATAAAAATAAATGAAACAAACAACTGATAACAGGGGATGGGTAGCAAAAACAATTCACCTCTAAACGCTGGACAAATATCCCATAAATCGTAGGCACTTTTTCCAGAATACTGTCCAAGTGCCAATTCCATGAAAGTTAGAGGAAATCCTATCAGCACCATGAAAATTAAATACGGTATCAGGAAAACGGCTGAAATGAAAGTTAACGTAATAAGAACACTTTCAGAATTAATGTTTTTATTTAGGCCTGGAATTAGTCGCTAGTGATCGGGACACCCGAAAACGAAACTCTTCAGTAAATTTGTTGAGGACACCATTTAGAGCGCTGTTTACTTTATCAATCTAATTGGTGTTGTAACACATCTGTGACAAAATGTTCCCCAGAACCCACTATGGCAATATAATTTCTTCTGAGTAGTCAATTTTGGGGGGTTAACCCGCTTCTGCTACCAAGCTCAACACACGTTTAATCATAAATGCATTACCCTCAGTAAAGGAACGACATGCGTATTAAACCAATTACAGCATTACAAAATGACAAAGGAACAAGGACGGGGCATGTGGAAATGGCAGATTTAGAAGAAACCTAATTGGAAACCTAACCAGCTTTTTCGGGAGTCCCGATCACATATCTATACAAAATGTACTGGAAATCTTTGCCGGCCCCTGGAATAGATTTTATGGTATAATTCTCCTAAATAAAAAAGGATATTATCTTATGCAAGAGCTCAATTTGCCTATTATAGATCTTTCGTTTGGCCTCAAATGTTATATAAATCATTGATGAGATATTCTTCTCTGTGTCATGCGCATGGTAAACTCTCCAGATGATCGAATGGTGAGATCTTGGTTATTGCCTTAGAGCTAGAACTGTTAGCTCTTTATCGAAATCTTTTATAATGGATCTTTGATATTTTTGCCGTATTATGTTCTCTGTCAATTTCAAATATAGAAGGCAAATAAAATAGATTAAAAGAAAATGGTAAATAACGTACAAATACGAGTTGGCGGTCCTCACTATAATAGTTAAAAAAAACCCACATAATTCAAAGGTAATTTGCTGAAAATTTCAGTCAAATTGATCCACTATGAACCGAGAAGAAAGCGGATGAAAGTTCCGCTTAGCCTAGATCATCAATACTGAAGTCGGTAAGGCAAAACTAATAGTCTAAATCATCCATTTAATCGTTTATCACGAAGGAAAGTTTTTCACCAATTTGAACTATAATCCAACAAATATCGCATGCTAGCCTTGACATCGAGAGCTGATTATGGTCTCGATAAGTTGATTAATGTCTAATTAATAGTTTATACAACATTTCAGGCCTAAAGAAAGACCTACAATAGGCAGATTTTGATTTTGCATAATGTATGTTTTACCTCCGCCATTTTTAGCACATAAGTATGGGAACCTCCATATATGACCGAGCCCAACGCCATATCCTATGAGCGAAAGCAAAAATTCAAAACTTCTTCCCCAATGAACTCTTTCTGGTTTCCCGATGATCTTGGCACTTGTTATGTCCATTGCTTTAATACCATTCTCATGATTTTCTGGAGCTAGCAAACCGTTTTGAACATCTGTTTCAAAGTCTTTTTCTTGTTGCACGTCCATTTCAACCGCAATGGTGTCTATTGAAATATAAAAATAAAAAACAAAAAGATAAAACATTTAGTGAACTATAAATGTCTGTGCATATGGTCATTTACGGGTTTTTTCGCATTTCAGTCCATTTGTCAAATGCATCAGTAGGCTAACAATCATTTTACCCAGTTAAATTTGATAACATTATTATAGATCTCAATTTGTTTTTATTGAATAAAGATAAGATCGTCTGATTGTTTATATTCCATGACGTCCGTCACAATTCCATAATGGAGCCTGTGACCTATCGTGTGAATAATGGTTTAAATAATAATCTACATAACATTTGAAGTCATAAAAAAGATGGCCTATAAGCAGATTTAAATCTCCCGCAATGCATCTTTAATAGTATTTTATGTAGGAATTTTGACTTATTCCTGGCGGATTTTGGTGTATAAGCACCATGTCAAAGATGATAACTTTGCAAATAATTGTACATATTGTTATCGGTATAATCGCCTATACTAATTTCCCACTATCACGATTCGTACTGAATCGAACTGGCGCGGGCGGGGGTGGGGGTGGGTGTTATCGTGGATTAATCGTGGTGATTCCATCAGATCTTATTGGGTTTGCCAGGTTTCTGTCACGGAAATCTGCCACCATCGTCTCTAAATTACATAGGTATACATAAAAATTGAGCTTTTTAAACAGAGAAATCATTTTTATACTGATGTAGGATGACTTTTTGATGTAATTTCATTGATGCAAGGCATTGCTTTTTTTATGTAGCTGAGCAGGGGCAAAGGGGGCGGACCCCCCCCCCAACCCCCCTCTGGATCCGCCCCTGATCTATTACATGAATAATATTCTAATTAAATGAGTGCATCACTAGGAATGTTACATAATAATAATGATAATAACTCGTGACTTACTATACTCCACCCAATAGAGGGTTGGCGTCTTAAGATTTCTATTTAATTGCCTAACTATAGACATTAGCTGTTAAATTGGACACACTCAAGAACACAATATTTTTTTATACAACTTTTACAAAGTACAATTGTGTGCTCAAATTTTCCCAGCATTTGGTGCTAAAAATGGGCCCCCCGGCCGTACGCCTATGTCCGCGTCGCAAATACGTACCAATCGAATCTTGTTCAAGTATATCTAAACTAGGGCATTGGCAGTTGTCGGCTATCTCCTTAAGACGCATGCGCTAATGAATTTATAATAAGTTATAAACTATTAATAACACATACCGGACATAAATCTGTGGATATTTTAGAAATGTTCATATCGAATAGCACCCGCGCCTGAACAATCCGTATATTTATCGACGGAGTTTTTCTAACACCACCGAAGAGAAGAACTTTATGTGAATGGCTGGGTGTCCTCCTAAAACATTATTTAGAGAATACATACTTACAGTTGGGGTTCTTGGTTCCTTGGTATATTTATAAGATCTGAACTCCTCTGTAGATTCCTTGATGACTGGATTTACTTTTCAGATTTCTTGGTTTCTAGAATCCTTGTTTTGTACAAGATATGAATTCCTCTTTGGAATCCTTAATTTAAAAACGATCTGGGCCTCACTACCGTTTCCACAGTTTCTAAGATCTGGATGGTTTATTACGTTCATTGGCTTGTACAAGAACGCGACTGCCGTAAACGTTCCTTGGTCTCTATAAGAATAGAATTCCACAGCAGGTTCCTTGGTTTCAATACGATCTGAATATAATAAATCAAACCCCGATGTTAATAGATATTACTGGTTTTAGGTATTACGGACTCTTTAAATATCAAAAACCGGAGTTTTTAATTTTCCTGAATTTATATAATTAGAAGATCCGGATATCAAGCTAAATGTTTCAGTGGTTTCACGATAATAATATTGATGTTTTGAAAAAAGTTGTCATTCCCAAACTAGAATGTAATGACTGACACAACTTGGCCTAGATACATTTTGTTTAATGCTTAATGAAGTAAACACTGGGTTATTGCCAATGTCATTCACGGGAGATAGACAATGCTTTATCATGAACCGAAATTTTAATTACAACCCAACATTGGTAGCTATATGAACACCATGTGTTCTAGACAGCGCATGCATACCCCTCATCTTTGACAACATCCATTTATCCGTAGGCAAAAATAAGTTTGGGGCTAATTATGATAATCAACAGCCCTGTGGTTTAAATACAAAAAGTACGATAAAACATCTGCTTAAAAAGAAGTGGCATCGTTCGTTCTAGAAAAACAAGCATACCACCCCGCAGGCTCCACACCCTTATCTGCCCATAATTAAACGTGGCGAAGCTTTGGACCCTCACCACATGGCCATCTTATTCTGTATAAAGGGGTGTTTTTTTCCTTGAATAGGTATATTGTTTAGGACAGATAGATATATACATGTATGCCAACTGCTTCTTAGTAGCAAGTATTTCCCCTCATCCAAATGAAAGAGGCAGATAACAATGTTGTTCAGCTTTTTATAGTCTCACCTACGTCATGATGATTTAACGTATTTGTGACGAAAGGTTAGCCTGTTATAAAAACGTGACTATTTCGGATTTTGGTAATCGTTACAGATACTTATCAACGTTTACAGGGAGTTATTGAAGGGCATTTCTTTTATCGTACTACTTAATCTGATGCAACGCTCATACGCTTTCTTTCTACCCGACAATGACCAGAGCAGACCTATAATAATATAAAGAGCAAGGGCACCGATTCACACTATAAAACATTTTCAAATTAAAGCACGTGGAACTCTTGTGGTATAAAACACCACAGACCCATAACACTATCAAAATTATTGTAAGTCGAAAATCTTGTGGAATGTGGTACCACACAGGCATATAGAGGGTCTGAGAAATAATTTTGGAGAAACATTTTTTTTTTCTAAGTCCAATATCTTGTGGAATTGTTGTGGTGAAAAGCTCCACACAAATGCCGACAAACCTTGCCATAAATGAGCATGATATTTGCAATAGTGAGATAAGTCCAATAGTTTGCTTTTAGTGTTAGTCAGAAATTACTTCTTGGAAAATTTATTCATGGCTGGGATGGGATGTTTAATGCGGTTCTTCCATATGCCTATCCCATTAATAAGCTTTCCATAATGACCTAGTTTGTATCAAATGGACGTTACCCCCCCCCCCCCCTATATATATCTGGCTTGCAGCTGTGGTTTCGTGCCCTGGTGTGAGCGTATGTGGCATGGAGATAGGGGCGCCTTCTCAACCTCGTGGGTTTCCTCCGGGCACTCCGGTTTCCTCCCACTGCTAAAGATCCCTACGCGCAAGCGAATTATTGAAATAAAATGAAACCATATGTTAATCCCGAAATGACCTAGTTTGTGTTGAGTGGACGTTAAACTCCATTTCTCTATATATATATATATATATATATATATATATATATATAATATATATTGACTCGAGGATAACAAATCCAGTTTGGTCCAGTAAAAGTACACGATAGTATTATGTATATCGCACGGGCGGATCAAGGCTCCGGTGAGCCCTAGGCAGCTCGACCAGCTGGGCCCTTCGCGGAACTGGTTTGCAGTAGTAAAAGTGAGACCGCTGTAAGAGAAACGAAATTTCCGAGAATATATTGATGGGATTATATCAAGCACTACAACTTAGTCAAACATTATCATATCATTCGGCCAGTGACAATAATTAGATGCCCAGAGGAACAAAGCAATACCCAATTGTTGGATAAAATGAAAACAAACCTAATTTATTATTGCTTAAAAGAAGAGAAATACAATTCTGTAATTCCCTCTCACATATCTGGATAGGCTCTCACACATCTGAATTCACTTAAAATGTAAAACATCAAATTTAATAAGATCACCCAAAATTTTATGGGCCCTTTTTTTTTCTTGGGCGCTAGGCTGCTGCCTACAGTGCCCATAAGGTAATCCGCCTCTGGTATATCTAAGTTATTCATAGACGCGTAAGACTTGGTACATGTAGAAACTTAATTGTTATGATGAAATAATTCAGAATGACAAACACAAATAAATATGTATATAAACTGTGATTATTAGTCCATGAGTATATCCAATTACCAATAACAAATCCTAAGAGTACTAATTAATTTAAGAATAACATGGGTTGCGGCCCTGTCTAGCGGTTTGACATGGTACCCGTTTCTAGATATTCGAGTGAATCCACATCGTCGGTCACGTAACTACGTTGTAATGGTTCCAAATTTTTAACAGTCGAAATTGGGTTTATTCAGTTGCTTATATTTTTTCATGTGTGCATTAATTTCTGCAAGAGTATTATTCAACAAACCCTACATAACTTTTTTATATCCAGTATGGTTTTATTTTTTTTTTCGTACCGAAAAACCAGATAACCCAATCGGCGATACAAATTATGTGATGCGTTTTTTTTTTTGGTGCGGGGGGGGGGAGGGGGTTATTGTTTGCAGTGTCTCTTGGTTGTCCACAGGTTTGGCTTTTCGGATGTGTTTGTGTGTATTGTGGCCCCCCTGCATTTCTATTAAAGGATGTATAGCTATATCCTTAAAAAAACGAAAATGTAATACGAGGGGACTGTACACCGCAGTGGGCGATTACCGGTGGCCATCGGGTGCAATTACTTGATTTGATAATTATTTGTTTCGGGTAATGTCTGTGTAGTTTGTCCGTAGGTTTGTCCTCTAATATTTGTTTGCATGTGATGCGGTTCTGCTGCATTTATGGTTATAGATCGCACTGTAACGTTACAACACAGCAGTTCACAGAATAGATTATGGCATGTTTGGTCACAGATCACTAATGACTTCCCTCATTGACTTTAATGTTAATTCTCGTCTCTCAGATCGGCTCCAACTTTTTCCAAAATGTTCGTTTGGTAGAGTGCATTCTGCCAAAGACGGAGCAACATGTGGCGAATCCTTGCTCAAAAGCATGTATGAGGTTCACCATAAAAAAAAATTGGCATACACAAACTGGGAGTAGAGACAAATAAACATGCAATTGTCGGCCCAACATTTCAACGTAACCAACCTAACAACTCTTGTATCCTTCCGCCTCAAAATCATGAATATTTTCAAACCCTTTTCTTCGATTTTACATCAAAAAGTCAACAAAAATCGCCATGCAGAAGAGAGAAAAGGGGAAAGGAGAGAAAGATTAACATATCTTGCACCCTCTATGGTGTCGAAATATTTGGTGAGTTGTGTCCGTTTAAAGTATTGTTTTATTGCAATTGCCCCCCTTGTTCTGTAAATATGTATATGGACTAGTAATTATTTCGAGTTTGAGATATAAGTTTTTCCCTTAACTTTTTTTTCCTACCGTTTTTGGTTGTTTGGTCTTGAATTGGAGAAAAGGGATCAAATTTGCAATTTCATAGTATTTTTGGGTAATGCTGATTATATTAAAGCGGAGGGATAGGCGGTGTAAAGTGTTTTTGTGCAGAGATATCATTGCGTCGGACGTGACATTTTGACTCCATTCAACATCAAATCCTCCTAGCGAAACATATATATACGACCAAACGTTCCAAAACCAACGGAATGTAGAGCAAAAAGCTATAGCCTGTGGTCTTACAGCAATTTAACACTATGACGTCAATGGACAAATAATTGCCAGTCTGAGACCATATTAAAAGTTTGTGGCTTCTGCGTGAAATTACCGCCCGTGTTGTGCCCCTGAATAAATTAGTTCAACTGGAATTGTGTTTACACGATCATACTTTCTGTTAAGTTCAATCTGACCAAAAAGCAGATCCCATTTCGTTTCGTTTTTTATAATTCAAAATTTCGTCTTACTTGTTTTACTACACTAGTTTTTATACCACCAGTGTTGCAAATGTCGTGAAGGATTAGCCAAAGAAACGATCTTCTACGACGAGCTTTAGGCATGTAATGCACGGAGCTGTGGGTAATCCACTAGAAACATCAATGCTGATTGGTTAATCAAATGCCTGACGTCATTGGACCAAAAATGTATAGCTAACCTTTTTCTTCGATACCAAGAAGCAACAAAGATCGTCATGCATATAGGGTGAAAGGGAAATTGGGAAAAGGCTTAAAATAATTTAGACCCTAGTTTCGGGGGCGGGGGGGGGGGTGTGTGTGAAGGAATTATTGGTACTTTTCCCGTATAACCGTTTGTCCGAAGTTTCAGTGATACCAATTTTGTGCAGGAAAGCTACCCAGGATAATCTGCAACACATTTCTTCCAAAATTTACATGCTCGGCCAATGGTGAACTAAGCTACGGTTCAGTGCCTGCTATTGTTGTATATTTGTCTCGAATCGGGATATTGAAATATGTCGAATATTCAGTATCCCCTTCTGGCATCGTAACTTTATTTAGTATAAGTCTATCATTTTCATCAATGTACAGAGTTATTATGTTGTAAGAGCGGCTATTGACAATAAGTATAACCATGCGAAGTCAACTATGAACAGAAATATTATCTCAGACAAGCTTCCGAGAGAGTTCACGTCAAACTTGACGTTGACATTACTCCATGTTGGCTATCGTTTTATAAATATACTGTAATAATTTTAAAGTGAATACAAAGTACATATGAAAAAGAAATATTAGTATATAGATATAGTATAGATATATTGTAATAATTTTAAAGTTAATACAAAGTACAACTCAAAATATTACAATAAATTATAATAAGGGAGTACAAAGTACAACTAAAAAAGTATTAATTTTTTCTAGATACATTGTAATAATTTTAAAGTGAATAAAGGGTACATTTTTTTTTATATATATACAGTGAATATCCAGACTATATATCTTTTTTGTTCATAGTTCAAAATTTCGTTTTACTTGTCTTTACATCACTAAGATCCGGAAGAGTTGATGTGAAGAACTAACCAATGAATATATTAGTATGTTCTCTAGATAATTAGTATTAATTCTGAGTGAATATTTTAAACAAATCAACATAGCAAGTTCGAGGAATTTTTTTCCATCATACTTTTATTATGAAAGTAAAAAAAAAAACCTTCAATGTTTAGACATTTAAATTCAAAATTAAAACAATATACATCATAACATTAATATATTACACAAAAAACGTGTAAAAATGTGTAAATTTTATAGAATAGTTATAAAAACATAGTTATATTTTGACTGTCTAAATAAAATAAGTAAGAGAAAGGGGGATGGGAATTAACATTTCCTAGACTAACATATGATAGGAAAACAGAGGAACAGTAGAATACCCACGAGGTAGAGCAGGTGAAAATATTCCTTGTTAAGCACAAACCATCGGACTCCATGACAGATCTTATGATCTGAAGAGCATATATAGAT
The DNA here is from genome assembly GCA_036850965.1 of Patella caerulea. NCBI lineage: Eukaryota > Metazoa > Mollusca > Gastropoda > Patellidae > Patella > Patella caerulea. The sequence continues at coordinate 49,304,355 of JAZGQO010000007.1, read as the reverse complement.
AAGTCTACCACCCACTGAATATCCATATTTCATGTATTACAAAAACAAACATACTGAAGTGTCCCATCGAAATCATGTTTAATATTATATTTCCCCTCTGCTGTTAAATTAACAAAATGGCGCCATTGATGTCCTGTTATTTTCATGAACATCTAAAAGCAATGAATATGATATATATGTTTATATCCCTGTGATTGTTTGAGCATTGTTTTTGTTTATTCCATTACATCATCTCTGTTTCTGATGTATCATAAGCCAACTTGTAATCTTTAGCAGGACCCCAGTTGGCATTAGGTTTAAAAGATGCTTTAATCTTCTGAAAATGTAGAAATATATAAAAGATTAACCACTCGGTTAGGGCGCTAACAATACAGATGGTCCATAAATATATAATTAAAATTTGAAAACATAGCCTTGTCAGGTAATAAATATACGAGTTGCAATAACATTTCAATAGTGGCACTAAAATCGATGATATAGGAATACTAAATCAGCGAAAACGTCGTTAAATTTTGATAGGGTTAATCCTTGAGACCCAATAAACAAGTCTGGTAAATCTAAAATATTCTGACATTTTACCCCGTTTAGCAGGTTTCGAAGACAGAGGAAATAACTCCGCAACATTCTCGCTGAAACGTGTCCACGTTAGGCCTAGACATGCAATCCCAACAAGACTGTGATAGAAATATATGTATGCCTACCTGAGCTAAGGTACCTTTCCGTTGCATAATCTCTTTTCCAATCCATATAGGTATGGGTACAGCAGAAGATAGAGCTATAATCCAACCAATACCACTAGCGTATGGTGGAAATACATAATCTCCGTAGGTAGGTGGTTGATATCTAACTAATGTAGAAATCAGAACAAACTGAAACCAATTCAGATATAATTACTTTACATATTTCACAAACAAAATGAAGATAAAATCGAAGTCCAATATATATAAAACAGAAAACACCAAACCAATTAAGAGATGCCAATGGACCAGATACAAGTCTCATACACAAAATGTGGATTCGCGTGGTAGTGAAATGTAATGCTACTTTAAAGCTGCAATAGTCTTAAAAGGGTTTTTGAACTGCCTGTTCATAGCGCCCTATATAATTTGTAACGTAACAGTAATTGATATTTTATCATGTGTAGTTTATACAGGTACAATCCCCATAGCCAAAGAAATATAGTATTTTTTCAAATATGAGCCCAAGTGGGTAGTGTTAACACTAGCGTCCGAGCAACTTTTTTTTAAAAACATCATTTGCATAGGTATCTACAAGGCAACACTCGTACAATAAAATGAATGAATTAGGATTTAACGTCATACTTTTCTGCATAAACCAAGTTAATGAAGACGGGCATACGCTATGCAGTGTGTTATGCATAAAAGTGTGACCAGACAGCAGTGGTCTCGCCTATTGTTCGTCAAATTCAAACAGCGCCAAGTGCCCTTTTGCGAACACCTCAACGTGTACATAGCCGGACGACGGGCTAGGGGTATGATATTAGTCCGTTCGATAAATAACTAAAAATGCCTAGTGAAGTAACGTACAATTAATATAACTGGATTTACAAAACGCCATAGATATTTAAAAAGTACGGAAGGCCGCTTTCCCAACATCATTTGAAGGTCATCTAAATAGCGATCAGCTCCTGAAAAAAATCGAGAGATGTCACTAACGAGAATGTATTTAAACAATTTCCTTATTTATTAAAAAAAAAACCCAAAAACAAACCTCGATTACCAAGGATTCATTGACATAGTACGTATATAATCGATGATAGATTAGACAAGAACCCTCCAAATGATCTTATGATTTTGGTCTTTCTTAAAAATTCGGCTGTAAATTGTCCCTTGGGAATGACTAATATTTATCTATTACTTACCATACATCCAGCCAATAACAATACTTTCTAATATAGTTATTAAAATAAGTGTTATAGCTGCCATGTACCAGTCTACTAATTGAAAGACATAGATTCCAGCCTAAAATTTAAACATAAAATATATGTAGAACACATAAATTTCCTGAAATGAATTGAAATGGGGTTTAACATCCTACTGTTCTGCTCCGAATGCATATGCCATACAGTATGGTATGAAGGAAATTTTGCCCGGACAGTGGCACTATGGGCTACTCTTACATCGAAATCTATCTCCCAAGGGATATTTTACTTGCACGCCAATGTGTATACGGGACTTTTGTTTTTCGTGCTATCCGAACGACTAGACAACTGTGCTTGCCAGACTCTCCACCTTGCATCACTGACAAGGGGAACCACGTCAGAAAAAACTGGATGAACTTTGTCAGCCAAAGTCGAAATTTAAGCGCAAAAATACAGCGGAATGGTGTATTTACCTGGTTTCAAACATTCAGATCAAAATATTGATTGGGCTGTTAGAAACTGAACGTCCAAAACCACTTATCCGACACGTAATTCTTTTAAGATTTCAGGTCAACTTTTTCGTTGGGTGACCTGATAATCGATTCCAACTTCTGATGAAGACGGACAAGTGTTTGAAAAGGTATCATGGAATCGAGTTAGTTGCCCGGTTCTAAGGTAGAGGATTTTAAATTAAGCAGTTTTATTCTCCTAAATATAATCGAGATTGGCCTTTTAATGTGAAATTAATGAATACCATCATGTATAATTACCTGTGTGGTATAAACCAATGTAAACAGGAACATAAAGAAACAGGTACCAGCTGTAACTATTAACCGTGCTCTAGATTTGATATTTGGTATTAAATCAGTTATAGTTGTTACACATACTTCAACACTTACAAACTGAAAGATAAAAGAAACATTATATCAACATATTAAACAAGCGATTGCTATGTAAGAAACGCCCGTATTTTGCGAGAGATGGGCTGCAGAGAACAATCATTGCTCATAATCCAGGATTTTACACTCCGACATGATAAAAAGGAATAAGATCTTTGGGATATAAACATATATTATTTTAAGCTTCATTAAAATCGGATAAAAATTCTTCGTACAATCAGGGGTCATAATCAAGGACGTAGCAGTCCAATATGCGCGAATATCGATACGAACCGCGGTCGTTTGGATATTGACATTTATGTTAAGTTTCATCAAAATCGGGTCAAAGTTGTGACCTATAGAGGTTCCACAACCATGTTATTACATACCTTTATACTATTTGCGAACCACGCGCGGCCATTTAGTCGAACAGTTTCAGTCATATTTTCAACAAATTCGAACATAAAAAGTTCATCAAAATCGGATCAAAGTTGTGACCTCTAGAGTGTCTACAAGCTTGCGCGTATCGGTCATAAGCAGTGGGAGGAAACCGGAGTGCCCGGAGGAAACCCACGAGGTTGAGAAGGCGCCCTATCTCCATGCCACATACGCTCACACCAGGGATCGAAACCACAGCCATAAGCCAGCGGTGACCGGCCAGTTAGAGATCGAAGCGCGGCACGTTTTTTTTCCTCGAAGCGCGGCACTCTAGGCCATCCCACCCCTCAAGATCCTTGAGAGAAAAGCCTATATTTCAAGTTTCGTCAAAATGGGATAAAAAATTGTTTCCACACACTAATTGTGGAATGTGGACGGACTATAAGGATACGTTATTCAAGAGCTAAACATGCCTAGTGCACAGCAGGTGATTCTTCAGGCCTTAAATTGAATATTATGTAAATCATTAATATACGTTTAATCACACGACAAGATCATAATCATAATTCTCGATTTGAACTATATTAGAACGGTTCAGCTATTTAATGATTTAACTTATAATTAGGAATCGAGCATAAGCCTCAAATATACAAGTACCGTGGCTACGATAATACACAATCAATGCAAACATCTCGTCACAACTATAAACAGTTATAACTTGGCCCAGAATAAAGGGTATAATTAGAGATGAACTTTTTATAACTAAAAGTTAAAAAGAGGTTTACCATTGAATCGATGGCTACAAACAGAAGCATGAGAAAGAAGAGAACTGCCCATAACTGTGGAAGCGGTAACTGACTCAATGCTTCAGGATAGGTAATAAACGCTAATCCCGGGCCTGTAAAAGAATTATAAATAATTAGACAAATTCAAAAATGGCGGGGAGTGAGAGAGAGAGACTAGCATATGGTTCAATTTTATTTCAATAATTCGCTTGCGTGTAGGGGTCTTTACCAGTGGGGGGGAAACCGGATTACCCGACGAGGTTGGACAAGCGACCCAACTCCCTGTTTTAAGGAAGTAGCACGTCGTATAGTATATATACACACACCCTAGTTACTATTTAAATGATCGTATTTTATGTCTTGGAAATTAAATACGGGTAACCTATCTAGTATGTCTTGTGTATGTGTGTCAAACATAGATCAATAATCCCCAAGTTCTATTTAAAGGAAAATACACATTTCGTGCTTTAGGAATTAAATAACTCGCCATATTTACTATTTACAGAAAAGGACGTCTGTTGTGTTTTAGGGAAGTGTCAAATCCAGATAATACCCCAAGCAGTATTGTGTTTATGAAAAAAACATACCCTTTTTACTTTTTACTATAAAAAAAGGCAAAGTATGCGTTTTGTGTTTCAAGCAAGTGTCACATAAGCTTACCAATCTAACATTGCCTAACTTCCTATAATATGAAAGCTAATCATTTACCTTTTAACAGATCGAGTAGCATAGCTTTTGAATAATATACTATTGTTGTTAAGTACATACTGATATGAAACCAGATATCACACTCGGTGTTACAATTATTTATGATATACAAAAGCATGTATACTTAATACGATTAGAACTGCACAATAATATAAAAGTTTTAATGCTTGTGATTTTAGAGGTTTTACGAACACGTTTGGATCTATTATGCGTTCAATCCGTTCTTGAAAATCAGCGTATTATGTTTGCATTATTTGTGAGTACGTTTTTATTCTCCTTTATTTGGGTGAACGTTTTTACACGATGTTAGTAGTATAAGGGCTTGTTGAGGGACGCACGTGCGCGCATGCGCGTGCGTGCATGTGCGTGCATGCGCGTGCACGTGACCTTGCACTGGATGACCCCTGGCACGTGCGTGACCTAAATGACCCCTGCACGTGCGTGACCTTTAGCACGTGCGTGACCTTGCACGTGCATGACGTACGGAGAGAGGGGCGCGCGCGGGAAAAGAGAGAGAGAGAGAGAGAGAGAGAGAGAGAAGAAGAAGAAGGGGGAAGAGGAGAAGCAGGGAGGGGGAAGAAGAAGGGGGAACAACTCTTTTACATTGATTAAGTTGGCCCTGAAAAGGGCCGTTGGTCCACACAATGTGTGGGTTAGCAGGAGCACTTCGGCTGTTCCCACCGATTGGGCTTCTTGGTGCATTTGACTGCATGCTTTGACCGCCTATGACAGGTGTTCCCAATTTCGGTCCCGCACCAAAAACACACCAAGTAATCGGCATCGGGCCGATTCCCCCTAAACATAGGGTAATACCCCCGACAAGTAGCGCAAAACCTTTTATCTTTACGATCCATTTTGCTTGTGACTTCTTTGGGCTTTGACACTCCTATTTATAGCTCGGGACGGGACGAGTCTAAGGTGTTGGGACGATACCATTTTCCAACCAATCAGAATAGCATGACGTCACATGACGTCACAAATAACAGACACGTGATATGTTGTCGACATTTTATTGAACATATTTACAAAGTATTTTATTCAACACAAAATTGAACACAAAGGCATAGAACACAAATTTAATTGAACTTGAATTGAACACAAAAAACATATTTACAGAGCAAAAAAGCATCGACATCGTTGTCCCTTCTTCTGGTCTTTTTGCAAGTCGGGAAAATGATCCCTAGCCCATTGTTCGACGAGTATATCGTTCACACGATACACGTGCCCGAACACCGAAAGGGCGTGCGGGGAGGGAACGTGAAACCGATGACACAAATAATACAAACAATAATGGCCGCAGACGACACTCTCGAGTCCCTGAATCCATCGGGGTTGGTAGTGGAGTTGTAGATCTTGGACGAAACGTCGAAAGGCTTCTCCGTAAACATCAGGGGGACACCCGTAGGAATCAAAGAAGGTAATGTGATCTGGTCCTTCGCACACAAACACGGTCCAGTGTCTTCCGGGTTGGTCTTCGTCGTCCGTGTTGATGACGTAGGCTTTGGGGTACGAGGTCGGGCGCAGTATATCCAGATGATTACGAGCCCACACGCCCCCGAACACGTTAGCGGGGAGGTGTTTTTCTAAAGCCCGTGTCAGTTGTCGATTGGAGAGAGCCTCACCAATCTGTGATGACTTGTCGGTTGGCGTCGATTTCCAAGACATTGTCGTATTCGGCAAACAGAACAAGACTGAGGTGATTGGTCGGGGCTGCACCGAACTTGAGTTCCAAAGACAGGTTACCCGCCGCTTTGGGATGAAAGTAGTTACCGTCGGCTCCGTGGTCGTTGGTCAAATCGAAACAATACAAAGTGTACCCATTGATATAGTCGTTGAAAGGGAGGTCCAGGTCTTCTCGGGTGTTTAAGACGGCCACCCGTTTCATCAAATCCAGGTAAGGTGCGATGGCTTGTCGCTGGGGAAAATCGACGTCGTATTCGTCCACAATTTCCCCGTTCTTGGTCAATTTGATGTTTTCCAATTGATTGTGTTCGAATTGGAAGGGATTTCTGTTTTTTCTTCCGTCGTAGGCCGTGTTACGTACCATACCCACGATTAATCTCTTGGGCAGGCTTTCGTTGACAAATAGGTTGTCTAGGACGTGACTGGTACGATTGTCGGGAATGACCATGTCGCGGACCACCACGCGTTTCAGGGGATACTTGGCGTTGGACGATTGAAGTTGCGCGGCCACCCGTGTGTAGGTACTGGGAGCTAGAGTGACGAACGGGATATCCAGGTAGGCTTTGGTGAACTCGACTTTGTAGTCTTCGGCATCGTTGCCTTCGCCGTACATCAGAAAAAATTTCGGGGATTGCTTTTCCAATTTCAACCGCAGGTCCACACCATCCAGCAGATACCGATCTTGTAAACACATGTCCAAGTGTAGACGCGACTGCAATTCAAAGGTGCGACTGGCAGCGATGGTTTTCTGGCGTTGTTCCAATCCTTTGTTATTCGGAGCCTGTCGTCCACCATCCCCGGCGGTGGCGACAGATTTCGTGGAATTGAACTGCCCGGCGGTATCTTTTTCCCACAGGACTTGTTTCGACAGATGGTCGTTCTTGGCTCCCTTACCGAAACTCAGCAAATTCTCCAAGTAAGCCCGGTAGGGATAGGTGGGCAGAGAGGTGGTGACCAAAGTTTCGGCATCCTTTCCCAGGCGTAATTTGACGTCTTTAAACAACGAATGAAACAAGTTGTTAATGGGTGCGACTTGACTATCCGCATCCAGGTCATCCCCGTTGTTCTTGGTCACCTTCAGGGCTACGTGCAGTGTCATGTTGGCCAGATCGATGAAATCGGTGGTGGCATTGGAAATATAAAATTCGATGGGTCCGTCGTGGTTCAAGTCGGGCGTCAGTGGATACTTTCTGATTTTCGTCACCTTGTTTATGGCCGTCTGCGTGTCGGGTACACTGAACAAATCCTGCAATTCGTCTCGCGCGCAGGGACAGGAATCATTGCGCATTACCTGCGTAGCCATGGTCGAAGATATCTAGTTTACGGCGCTTGTGAGAGGTGACCTGTGTCTTCTTCTTCCTCTTCGGACGATGTGAAGTGGACGGGGTTCGTGAGGGGTCTTTTATAGGTTCCAGGTGGGCGACCACGTTCTTGAGTGTGTCGGACATCGTGTTTGACACCGCGGGGCGAAGCGTGTCCTGGGCGACTTTCTTCCAGTTCCATTTTTCACGACCACTGACGGCGTCGAGCACGCTTTGCCCCACTTTGGGTAACACTTGGGCCACATTCTTTTTCACGGCAGCTTTACCGGCCGACCACAAGGTCTTCCCAACCGATTTGACGGCATTCAATAACCCGGACCATCGACCGGCACCCTGTTGTCTCAGAATTCCTCCCCTGTACACCACCAGACCATTGCCAGCCCCTCGCTGTCTGAGCACTCCACCTTTGTACACTCGAATCATCATCGGCGGCGAAAATGAAGTTGGGTCACCACCTTACCGTCGAGAAATGGCACGGCTTTCCCCATTCCGTTCCTTATATAGAGACCAATGGAGCTTAGTCGACTGTACTTCAGAGGTAAGTAGTGAATCCTGGCGGGGCGGTGATACAATCGTCGACTGGGAATCACGTCCAACAAGGTAGCCTTCACGTCACCCACGGTCTGGGGTTCGATAATGTCCGTGTAGATGTAAAACAGATCGTACTGGATTTGAAGATTTGGGGTGTGGTGGGCGTAGAAATACCGTAGAGTTTGGCCATCGTCGCCGGTCATATCGATTGACTGCAGGGCAACCAACAGTTCGTTTCCAGGCCATCCCAACATGGCCACGATGGGTCCACACAGACGAAGTTCGATTTTTGGCAACACGTCAAAATACAAAAGCGCTTGCACGTGATTGATCTTCAGATACACTTTGTCGTTGGTGTTGTCTTTCTTGAAAGACACAAAGGAACCTTTTTGTGCGGCCGCTTGGCGCATCACCTCTCGAGTTTCGTACTCGTCCTGCTCTTTCTTCTCATGGTCGGTCATTTCCTTGTTATTGGGATCCAAACGAACGGGTTTATGGGCCAAATGGTTGTAGATGGGAGGCAGGTACCACAACACCTTCAAGTGTTTGTTTAGGACATCCAGGATATGCCTCAGCGACTCGTAGTCGCCACTCTTGATGTGCGTTTCCATTTCGATAGATCCCTTGATCTCATCACCCTTTACACCTTTGAAACAATGCGACGGGTCGATCTTGTGGGCACTGTAGAAGTCCTGGCATATCTTTACTTCGGGTTCGTCGCTCGGAGGCGACCATGGATGAATGCGTAAGCCGATCGTGTTGTCTCGGTGATCGATGTTTTGCCATTGGTCAGGTAACGTGATCATGGACAGACCCACTTCCCACTCCCGATGATCGACGAGAAGTGGTGGGTCCAGATGTGTATGATACGTGGAGACTTTGTTGTCGGGATACCACGACATGGAACTGTCACTAGGGAGCGTGAGGTAAAAGGGCCGGTCGTTGTTCATTATGTTTGGTTTTCAAGGTTGGAGAAGGTAACAGGTAACCCAAGGTACTGGAGAGCAAGGCCGTCCACAACGTGGTCTGCGATCCGTCGGGTTTGAAAGCCAGTTGGGACAAAGAAACTCCCGCCACGACGTACACTAAAATCACTTGACAGAAAAAGACGATTTCCGCTTGTGGCACACGTTTTCCCAAGAGTGACCAATTGTGGGCACTCGCGGACGTAGACGTGGTTTCGTCTTGCATGTTGACTGATGTCGGCGTCTCTCGCTCCTATTTATACGTTTTGGAGACTGGTCCTGTCGATCCACGAATTAAAACTTGCCGGATAGCCCAACCATTTCACCAATACTTTGTCTTTTTTTCTTTCGAGTACTCTTTCGATGGGAAAGATCTCGTCGTCGTTGACTTGGACCGCTTGCAATTCTTCGGGATAGAAGGTGCCCTGTATGGGTTCGCCCCTTTCGTCCAACAGTTTGTAACCGGGACCGACGTTGGGTGCGACGTTGAACGTTTCCAGAGTCCAGTTGGGCCAGTAACCTTTGTCGAAGGCACCATGTTTCGGTAAAGCCAAACGTACGGTCGTACCAATGTCCATTGATTTTTTCTTTTTCGGGGGTCGTGGAGGAGGCGTTGTCAACATCCACTCGTGTTCGGGGCGAACGTCTTTGGGCGCCATACCTATGGTCCGATGTCGTCTAGCATTGTAAGCCAGAACCAGGTCGTCTAGCACGTCGATGTACCGTTGTGTTTGTCGATGAGTAAAGTATCGCCACATGCGTTCTTTCAGGGTCCGTTGAAACCGTTCGACCACACTGGCTTTGGTTTCGACGTTGTGTGTCACGAAAAAATGAATCTTTCTCTTCTTCAGGTACGCTTGCATTTTTCGATTGAGGAATTCGGTACCTTTGTCCGTTTGAAGTCGCAGGGGTTGTCGACTTTGAAAGATTTGACGAAAGGCCTCCACCAAACTGTCCCCCGTCTTGTTTTTGAGGGGCAACACCCAAGCGTACTTGGAAAACACGTCGATGACGCACAGCAAATACCTGTATCCCTCATTCTGTTTGGCCAAGGCCGACATATCGCTCAAGTCGGCTTGCCACTGATGATCTATGCCGGCCACCACCGTGGGAGACCGCGAGAATTTCTTTTTCAATGGTTTGTGCAAGGTATACGCCCTTTGTTGTTTCAACCATGCCTTGACTTTGTCCAAGGACACGCCGGTGGCTTTGTGAAGTCCCAGAGCGCCACCGAAAGCGGCCGGGTGGTTCGGGTCGTAATACACTTTCTTCAGCTTTCGTTCCATGTTTCAGCAGGTGTCCCTATGAACAGGCTATTTATAGTTTTTGCAAGGAGAGCCATCTTCTGGTAGGTATGCTAGGGGTATCCGTACTGGAGATTTTCTTCTTTCTCGGGCGTCGCGGCGGAGTCCGTGTCGGTGGTGTGGACAACACGTTCCATCGTTCTTGATTCCCGATGGCTTCTCGCGGTACGTTCGTGGCCTTCAAACTTTGCATCACGCCAAACCATCCCACGGGAGCCTGGGTATTCTTTCGTCGACGAACCAAATCGTTCACAATGTCAATGGCATTGGTGTTGGGTACGGGTACCCCATTCCGAACCAATTCCAAGTTCTCGTTCCACGACCAAGGTGTCTTTTCTTTCATGTGTTTCAACAAAAGGCGAGCTCGATGTTGATAGGGTCGAGGGACCGACTCCAGGATGGGTGCCTCCGAAGTTTCTTCTTCTCTTGGCTCGGGTATGTTTTCATCCAACAAGGGAACAACCTGTTTTCTTTTCCTTTGCATCGTTTGATAACGATGTAACAACTGTCCGTACCGTTGCATTTTATTTTCGTCGGTTAGGGTGGGATCGTTTAGCACGTGTTGCATGTCTTGGTGGACATTTTCGACGGCCTGCTGCAGTGGATCTCGATCGTACGCGGGTTCGACTGGCCTGACTTCGACGGGTTTGACGTCGGGGAGCCCGTCGAAGGGTACCAGTTTCATTTTCTTGGCGAATTTCATCTTTGGGAAAGGACCGAAACAACCGAGTGAAGAAACCCCCTTTCTGTTGCTTCAGAAGTCGCCGACGGGTCTTCCAAGGTGTTTTAGACGTGCCCAAACGTCGTAACAAGGGGGCGTCCTTTTTCAAGCGCTTGACTTCTTTGTCGGTCACAGGAACGTTGCCGCGAATCAGGTTTCCAATACACTCACACACACCGTCGACAATGGGTTGGGTCTCGAGTAAAAGGGGACGGTCTTTCGGTGCAGTGTTCAATAGATACCGCAGTGTCTCCATGACTGAGCTCGGGGTCGTTCTCCGGTCCCCTTTTTATACCTTTCTGTTCTCTGGGTTATCCACCAAATAGTTTAGATAGCTCGGCAGCCATAGCGTTCGCTTTATCGTGCCTTCTAAGGAAGGGATGTTTACCACCCTTTTGTCCACCCAATAGATTAGATACCAAGGGGGCCAAAGCCGGGAGGGCCATGGCCAGCAATGCCCCGATGGCCCCACCCTGTTGATCGACAAGTCGCCGTTTGACGTCGGGTGGAACATTAGTCAGTTTGCGAAGCAACGCTCGATGTTTGTTCAATTCTTCGGTACTCTGTCCGCTTCCGCGCTGTGCGGTCCGTCGAACGAATTGATTTCGTTTCTTATTTCTTTCCTCTTGCAGCCTTTCCTTCCATCGCAGCAAGATACGAATCAACACACCCCCAAAAAATCCACGTCCCCCAGGTTTCATGATCAGGGAGAGTTTTTCGGTCGTCGGCATGTTTCTCTCCGTCAGTTGGGTCAACACTTGTCGATTTCGTTCCACCCATTTCTTGTGTTGAGCGTGCAGTGGCTGAATGTTACCCTTCAGCAAATGGTTGGCCGCCAACTTGAACCACTGCAACAATCCAATACGTGCCCGGCCCGTATTCTTGACCAACTGCCCATAAGCCATATCGGGAGTCAGATGTTGTAACTTGCGAATGAAGGACTTGAGTCCTTTCATTGAACTCTTCTTTTCTCTTCGTGGTCTGCGAAAGATCGGGGAGAGAGACCGAGCAGGGGAAGGTGGTGACGAGGGACGTGGAGGTGTGACCGGTAAGGTGAAACGTGGTGGTGTGGCCGGTAAGGGAGACATGGGACTCGTGGGTGGTGTCAACGAGGGAGGTGACCACTGTGTTCTGGGGGCCCTCATTCTCGGGCGAGTCTGACTTCGTACCGTGGGATCACGGAGGTCCGGTGCCAGGGTCGGGAACGTCGCCCTGGGAAGGGTGGGAGGTGGGTGTTTCCTCTGCGTATTCTTCGTGCGAGCCATCGTGACAAACAAGAGTCAATTCGAGGTACAGGTTCCCCTTTTATACTTTTTGGACGTAGACGATGGGTGGTTCCTCTTGGGGTAAAATGGTGGATCTCAGTCGCAAAGCTTCGGGTGTGTCGGGCTTCAAATCAACGAGTAAGTAACTGCGAGGGGTACTCGTCGCATCTTCATAAGCTTCTTGCATATACTTGGAGCGGGAAGGGTACATCTGACGGGCCAACACACCAATTTGCGAGGCGTCTCGGGGATTTTTGAACAAGACCAGGTAATGGGCATTCAGACTGATGGTACGCTGTTGCTTGTCAAACAAGTTTTGCACAATGTAAATGACACTCGTGTCGTGGTGATGACTCTTTTTCGTGAACCACTTTTGCAATATCTCCGTGTCTTCTCCCATCAAATCGTCCACGACTAAGACTTGCGGACCCTTGACTTGACTCATCACGTCGTCAATATCCGTCAAACCTTTGACATAAGTGTAGGGAAAGCGATCGTAACTCTCTTGCCATTCGCCATAAGCCCACACGATGCGTTGAGGAGGGACGTCGAACAGGGACGCTTGAAGAAACTTCTGCACAAAGACCGTTTTCCCAACACCCGTTGGACCACTGACTAACATGGTAAAGGGATGTTTGAACGTCACATCCATCTTGCACTGTTTTCCCCCATTCCCTTTTCCCCTGCCTTTTATACCTTCGCGCCAGAACAACAGACATGGAGTGAAATTAGAACACAATTTATTTTACAAAAAATACAAAAAGAACATTCAATGCAACAAACATATCATACAAAGGAAAAGAACATTCAATAGAACATATCATACAAAGGAAAAGAAAAAACTGTTAGTTATCGCGTTCTCTCTTCAGGATCTCTTGTCTCACCCAGGGTACATTTCTCAGGACGCGAGGAATCCAATACACATGTCCCAAAAGCTTCTGCATCGTGTCGTGTGGGTGCCAGTCTTCCACTTCAGCAAACGTGACGACGACGGGTATCCATTCACTCATATCGAAACAAGGGGGATACGACAAGACTTCGGTCATATCTCTCGGACCCGCATATTGGATGAGTGCTCGGGAAAAACTTTCTGCTTCCTTCTCTGCCAACAAGAGGACAGCCGGCTTCGGGATTTCACCGTTCGAAGTTTCACCGTTTTCACTGGTAGTCGGGAGAATAGTGGGTGGAATAGAAAGCTTCGTCGGCTGTTTTCTTTTTTTCTTTGTATCGTCTGTAGAGCTCGAACGCTTCTCCGCACCAGTACCAGTATCGCTGACTGCGGGTGTTGTCTCTGGGCATGTCGATGTTGTTGTCGAACATGCGACTGGCAACGGCATCAAAGTTGTTTTCTGTTTGGATTTCTTCTTGGCACTCGAGCAGGCCGTGCCCGAGCTGTCCACAGTTGAGGCACTTGTGATTTTCGTCGGTGGGTCTCTTGATTCCGTAACACTTTCTTTTGACAGTTTCTTTTCTTTCTTCATCACTCTTCGCTTTTTGGGCTTCTGTTCGTTTTCCACACTGGGGTGCCCAGTGTCCTGGTTCTCCGCAGAGGTAACAACTTCCATAGGAACCATAGGCTGGTCTGTCTTGTCTTGGTTTTCGTTGCTGTTGTTGGGAACGAGCAGGGCAGTCTCTATACCAGTGTCCGACATTGTTACAGGAGAAACAAGCTTGACTAGCCATCGAGAGCAGAATGAAATTTCAGTCTGACACTTCGCTTCTTATAGTCTTGGTCGTGACGTCACTCGCTTTTGATTGGTTCTTTCTTTTCCTTCGTTTTGATTGGTTCGTTGTTTAGTCTATGTCCACGTACTTTTTCACCAATCGATCAAGGCTTCACTCACGTGACAGGCTTCCAACAACGTCATCAGGTCGGCTCGATTACCGTGCTTTTGTCGCCATTGATTGAACACGGTGAAGATTTGCATGCGCGCGTTGTTGGGATGACTCATCTTGGCTTGACTGATTCGCGCTTCTCTGATCCCCAGATGTCTGCCAATACATTCCCAGCCTTCTCCCAGTTTACCGGACATGACATTGATATCCATTTGATCCAGAGACCAGCGTTTCTTTTTCTTCGGCAAGCCGTCCATCCACTGGCGTATGGGGTCTTCTTTCTGTTCGACAAACTCGTCTTTGCGTTTTATCAACGCGGTCTTAAAGCCCGGTACCACCGTCCAGAACTTTTTCAAGGCTTTCTCGACGTCTTCTCGCCATCGTTGTTCGTCCTCCCACGTCTTGACTTGATCCCGTGGATCGTCCATCATACTGCCTAGCACGTTATCGATGTCTTGCAGTTTCGGTTCGTCCACCCAGAGGTAGTGATTGTAATCGTCCACGGGATGCGAGGGTTGACCCGTTATGGAAGAAACGCCTAGTCCCAGACACGAGTGGTATCTCTGACTGGGATGTTCGTACTTGCAGCCGATACACTCTTCATGTTGCCTTTCTTCTATGATGGGCAGGAAACATTTCAACACTCGAAAGTTGAGCCATCGTTGTCTAAGTTTCTCGATCATATTTTCTGCCGGTTCGTCATCTTCTTTGTTTGTTCGCCATCGTCCCGAGACCCGCAAGTCAGTATCCATAGGGGTAAGTGTTGCTCGGTTGGCCATCGTCATTGAATTGAACAAACCGCTTGTCATACACGATCTTATATCTTTTGTTCTCGGGGCGTGTCCAAAGACGGCGGTCACGTGATCTGGTAATCTTGAACGGATTGGCTATGACCAGAGGCTCGTTTTGATTGACGTGCCGTACATTCTCCTTCATGATGGCGTAATTCAGCTGCTGGGAGGCACGATAATTCAAGGTGAATCCCCGGACTTTACATACAGTTTTACCATCGCTCTGGCGGTACGCGTAATTCTTTGGCCCTCCGCTAACAAATTCTCGAATGGTGACATCTTCGGGCAACTCGTTCTTCCACTGGCCCAAACTCGAACCTTCCGGGGGATTCCATGACGTGGCGTGGTATTGGTAGATGACGCTATCGGTGTCAAAATAACATACGCGTTCTCCCAACTTTTCCAAGACGGAATAGAGTTTCAAACGAGCCTGAGCCGTGACAAAGGCGGCGATAACCACGTTGGTGATGGGACAGGGTGCCACGTGTTCTTCTTTCTTCAGCGTTTCCATCAAGACCATGTTATCGTTCACTAACTGCACATCTCGTACGGTCTGGGTCACGTCCAACATTTTTTCAAAATAGACGCTGGGCTCCGTGATGTATTCTGTTTTGGGAAAGTTGTCTCTCTGCCCGAATTTCCCCCATGCTGTGTTCAATTGTAACTTGCTAAACGCCCGCATCCCTTTGTTGGGTTTTATCGACGCGGGATCCAGACGAATACCTTCCGTGTCATACACGTCGTTGACGAAGCGGGTCTTGTCTTCTTCGGTGTGGCAGGTGTCGGGATAACCGCTGCTTTCCATCTTCTTCTTGAGGTAGTGATTAATGTACCCAGTAAACAGACCGCCCGTTTTGGCCTCGGGATCGTAAGTGCTGAATTCTTTCCAGTGCCAAACTTCGTAGACTTTTAGTACTTGGTATCCTAGGGTCACCGCTTTCTTGAGTTCCAGGGTGACAAACGTACCCACCCAGGCTCGCTGTTCGTCGGTGTGATCACAGGGTTGGTATTCGGCAATCTCCCCTTGTTGCATGTGTTCGTCGACGCAGCTTCGACACAGGGCAAACACCAATTTCTGTTTGCGCCGAAACGGGAGCACCGGGTGGAACAGGCCACGGGGCGGCAAGACGGAACACTGGATCAACCCTTCGTACTGCTGCCACTGGTCTTGATCGGGTTGTGTGACGATCGTGGGTTCCTTGATGGGAAAGGTACCGTACTTGCAGATGTAAGGGTACAAGGACACCACGTCGATGTAGCGCATGTCTTCCACCGACTCGTTCACCAACAGTTGGATGACATTGGTTCTCCCACCGAAGAAAGCGTTGCGGGGCATCAGAGGTTCGGGAGCGGGCCATTGCTGATCTTCCAAGCCTTGTAAAAATTCGTTCATCTCGGGATCATGGCGTCGTTCTTCCTCCATCTCACACTCCCACATGCCGCGGATGGTCTTCATACCGTACTGCTCCTGGAGTCGACGGTGACGTTCTTGGGTCTTCTGGTACAAGTCCCTCATACTGCGAGATGGATCGTAGGGATGTTTATGCTGAAGGTCTTGGACGGGACCCGGATAACATTTGGGACAACCGTGAAAGGCACACCCGTGAAACTCGTACACCGTACCCGTGGTCTTGTCCATGCCATCTAAGCTATAAGGGCCAACTCGGCATTCACTACCGTTGCGGGCGTGTCGAATGTTGGGTAGTGGGGTCTGGTTTCGGAATGCAGCCATGGTCTGTTGATGTTGTTCCCATTCCAACCATCGAAGGGCTTTGTTGGACTGTTGTCGAGGCTGGAAGCGGTGCCAGTCCTTACCAGGTTTTGGCTCTTGCATCAGGGCTCGAGGAATGACGACGAGGGTGTCTTTCTTGAGGTAGTGCGTGCGTAACACGCGACTGCAGGCAGAGGCCAGGGTCAAGCGTTTTTCGAAGGGATCGATTCCCGTGTCCATGAGAAATATCTCTCGAAACACGCCACAGCATCGGCGGAGGACATCGACGTCACTTTTACAGTAGGCGAGAATTTCTTGGCGAAAATCAAAGACGTCGTGACTGTGTTGTTGGTACCACTCGTGAAATTTTTCTCGTTCAGTCACACTCATGCCATCCGGATCGTAATCGGTGTCGGGAGGATGGGCGCCCACGTATTCTTCGTTCTCCGGTCTGTTAAAGTGGTGAGGGAAATAACCTTTCTTGAGTTCTTG
Organism: Patella caerulea; assembly: GCA_036850965.1. Classification (NCBI taxonomy): domain Eukaryota; kingdom Metazoa; phylum Mollusca; class Gastropoda; family Patellidae; genus Patella; species Patella caerulea. The sequence goes on along the minus strand of JAZGQO010000007.1, from coordinate 49,287,103 downwards.
CAGGCCAAAGGTCTTGGGCATGTCCCGTAAAGCCATCGGTAGAAAGTTGAGGGAATCGATGAATTTTACCGTACCGACAGTGATCGTCATCGCTTTACCACCATTCATAATCACTTCGGGTTGCGCCACGGAATGTTTGTGCAGCGTCTGTAAAATCAGCAGTCCGTCGTAACCTTTAAAGTTGTGAGCCACGGCAATCACGGGACTCGATTCGTGACTGTCATGTTTCCGACCATTTACCACCGTACCGTGAGCAGCAAGTTGTAAAAACCATTTTCCCACATCGTCCAGCGTGTCTGGGCCTTTAAACACAATTTCCCGTTGGTGATTCCAGTACGTGTCGCAGTGCTCGCAGGGATCTTGATTGTCGATGCAAAAGTGACAGCAGGTTTGCAGGACACATAGGTTGGGAATGTGTTCACCGGTATCTTGCTGGCATTCAAAGTCAAAGAAGACGAAGCGGGTTAATGTTGTCTGCTGTAGTTTGTCGATTTGGGTCTTTCGGTCTTTATTCATGTCGATGGGTGATTTCAGTGGTTGGATGTAACAAAACTGTTTCTCGGCCGTGTGCCACTCTCGGCAGATGGAACACTCGTATTCTCCGCATCGGTGTTCTTCCAAATTTCGCTTAGCCTTGATGACGTCCCACTCTTTTTGACATTTCTCACATTTCTTCCATCGATGACATACACTGCACTTGGCTCTGGAACGGGTGGCAAGGTGATTGTCGAAACACTGGCGGCTCACAAACACGCGATGACATCGGTAACACGTCTTTGTGTTGGGATCAGGTGGACAGGGTGGACCCACTGTCTTACATCCTTGACACATCACGTGACACGAATGATTCTCTGCAGCATTGTATCCTACTTGACAGGTCTCACAAAAATACGACCTTTCTACAAAGGCGGGCATGGAGGTAATGACGTCGTAATGCCTGTCGTGTAAATACAGGTTGAGATGTTTTGGGGTCCCAGTGACGTGATTTGTTCCCCGATAGATCGCCTTCCCAAAGATGGCCCGAGAGAAAACGTTGAGCTGATAACCTTGCTCCCCCAAATACTTGGCGTACAGTTCCCAGGTTTCCATTCCTGTGCAGGCTTGCCTGGCTCCACCGACGGCATCGATAAGTGCTTCGGTTTTCTTCGTCTGCCACGAGTGGGGTCCTGCCCTCCTCTGTAGTCTGTTCCGCTCTCTTTCCCATTCAGGTGTGTCTTGTTTGTTGGCAAAGTGACGGGCGACGACAATGGCTCGCTGAAAACACAGTTCGTCGGCATTCTTTATGGTGACGAGGCATCTCTTTTTCTTCAAATATTCTTCGAAATTAGCACTGTGTCTTTTCTTCATGTTTGTTCCACCGCTACCTCGACCATCGGGAGGGGACACGTGACATATACTCATGGACATGCGTTGATCTAATCTGAATTCTTCGTTACTCTGTAATACGGCAGCCACTTTCTGCAACACGTCTTCGGCCTTTAACAAACGATGTTCACGGAAGGGTAACCAGATCGGTGTTTTGAGTCCCGGGTGACTGATGGCGATTCTAACATAGTCACTTTCTCTGGCGTCCAAGGTTCGGCGAATTTCCTCGATGATGGCCTCAAAAGTGTCGTGTAGTTGTTGTGGTACATCGTTGGCTGGAACATGGGACCAATCTTCCAAAAAGTCTATCTCCACACACAGTGATTCGGTTCGAAATAATCGGCTGTATCGTCTATCCACGGGTCGTAATGTAAAACTCATCTTGCTTTGCTCGCTGATCGCTTGAAAATGACTGAAGCTGTCGCCTCCCTTCTTTTTATTCCTGTCACCATGAATGGACTCGTCCATGACGTCATACCCTTCAAATGGATTCGTCCGTGACGTCACCCATGAATGGACTCGTCCGTGACGTCATATCAAATGGATTCGTCCTTACGATCATAAAACGGTACAACACCCGTCACTCTATCAGTATCAGAATGGATGCTCCGGTGTTACGCATCGAAGACAACCACAGCACGGATACTCTCATGTATCTCAGGGGTCACACGCTTGCCGTGATTACCCCTGACGATATCTTTGTCTTACCTGACGAGGTATTAAAAACACCTCCCAGGAAAAGACCTCCTCCCGAATTAGTGGAGGCCATTAGACGCAACCGACATAAAGTGCGTCGTGCCCTCACATTCTAGTGCTCGCATTCGAGTGAAGACAACGGCCCTTTTCAGGGCCAACTTAATCAATGGAAAAGAGTTGTTTCCCCTTCCCTCCCTCTCTTCCCCTTTCTTCTTCTTCTTCTTCTTCTTCTTCTCTCTCTCTCTCTCTCTCTCTTTTCCCGCGCGCGCCCCTCTCTCCGTACGTCATGCACGTGCAAGGTCACGCACGTGCTAAAGGTCACGCACGTGCAGGGGTCATTTAGGTCACGCACGTGCCAGGGGTCATCCAGTGCAAGGTCACGTGCACGCGCATGCACGCACATGCACGCACGCGCATGCGCGCACGTGCGTCCCTCAACAAGCCCTTATACTACTATGTTCTTAGTTTGTCAGTGGCCCGTGATAAATACAGCTACGTGACAGAAAATGGATTTCAACGACCACTCATTATAAAATGTTCATTTTTGTAAACGATATTGAATATTAGGATTCCATATTTTATTAGTAAGACGACAACATCAACAGTGATACAAATGGACCAACATCTAATTCTATGGCATTGAGTGTAGTCCCATAAATGTGATCAGCTCTACTCTCATTATCAAACTTGAAAATTTTCTTACTGTGGGTGGAAGAATTCCCGAAACACAGCAGGCAAGTCTGGACCTCGATGGTGGAGGTAAAAAGGAGAAAATCCCGAATTTAGCCCAATAAAGACAACGAACTTGACAAGACTGGCAATTTCAATCTAGTTTTTTGAGAATGTGATTGAAATTCAGAATTATATTTCGTTTCGTTTTTTTTATACTTTCGATGGTCTACACTACATGAAGATATGACAAATTGTACTGGAAGATTGCTTCACGTGTCGTACGAGCGACGTTTGACCCTATGACGCCATACATTGATTAATCAATCAGCGTTGACGTTTCAAGTGGTAATATAAGAACTCTTCCGGATCCCAGTGTAAAAAGACAAGTAAAACGAAATTTTGAACTATAAAAAAACGAAACGAAAAAAGGATCTGTGTGTTAATCAGATTGGGTTTTTGTAGGCTTGATTTTTATTTTGACGTGTTGTTCCCGTTAACCCATACACGGGAAAAATATGTTTACAATAGGAGTGCACAAAGGTGTACTAACCTGTTTTCACAATATCCGCGACATTTGAACCTGTTTTATGTGACATGAATCCCAGTACAGAAAACACAACAAACCCTGCATAGAAACTAGTCCCCTCTCCAACAATACAGTAAATAATAGAATCTCTATAAAATACAGAAGAGTCCATTTTCAGTAAAACGACAAACTTGTAATTGTTATTAATATTTATTCAGTTCTGTGTGAAAAAAAATGTAAACTTTCAATTACCGATCTCTGTTCATATTAAACCCATGGGAAAGGGATATTTTTCCGTTGGTTTATACCGATACTGAACATATTCGTATGTATTACTGCCACAGTACATGCTCTAATGTATTACTGACACGGAACATACACGGAACATTATTCTAATGTATTACTGACACGAGATATATTCTATTGTATTACTGACACGAAACATATTCTAATGTATTACTGACACGGAATATATCCTGACGTATTACTGACGCAGAACATATTCTATTGTATTACTGACACCGAAAAGAAACGGGTTTAATATATCCTGATTCCACCATCAAATCCTCCCAACAGGAGACAGGAAGTTCTGAGAATATTTGGCAGCTGTTTATTACCTTAATATATTGTTATTAAATTTATTATAACTGGCCATGGTGGTGAAACCACCCCATCCAATTCCCATCGAAAAGAAAATCTGCATCAGTGCCTGAATCCATACCTACAAAAAAAGTTACATTAATTAAATGTTGATGACACAGGATGCCGCTTGCGACATACATTAGAGATAGACACCACCCAAACATAATAAACTGCTTTTTGTCATAATAGTGCAAGATAAGCTGCATATAAATGTTCAAGGTACCTGAATGTTAGCTAGTTTACTGAAATCCGGAATGATGTAGAATTTGATACCATCCATGGCACCAGGTAGTGTAACAGCTCTAACCAGTATAATAGTAATAAATACATATGGTAAAGTTGCTGTCACATACACAACCTACAACAGAAAAGAGCTATGTTTACATCAATGCTACAATAACTATATATTATATATCAAGAGCTCGATTACATAACTTTAGGTCAGCATCATCTCTACAAAAGCTAAAACTTTAAAATAAATGTCACTAAAGCTTTATTGTGCATTAATTCAATCATATCAATAAAACTGTGCATAAAGCAAATCTTAAAGGCGATTAAAGCTACAAAAGATATTTTTATATTTTTTTAAATTTAAACTTGATCTTTAAAGCTACATAGTAACAGCATTTAATTTAAGAAAAAAAACGCAAGAAAACACCCCATGTTTAACCCCTAAAAACCTTATCATTGGACTGCATACTGGTAAGAAATATTAGTAGGTGATGTAAGCTGCCTAACAAACCTTTCCGACCGATTTCACTCCTTTTACTATACAGAGAAAAATCATCAACCATCCAACAACCAATGCTACAACCAGGTGCCATTGCATAGCACCGATGTCATCTAATCCTTCAGATATCCGCAACACATTGTGGCTGAACAAAAAGGTTCATGTCAGTACATACAAAAGGGCATCAATGTGATATTACTATCTTCTGACTGATCGTTCTGGTATGCTTATTTTTTCTGGAACATCTGGTGCAACTTCTCATTTATAAAGAAACTTCTTACAACTGACAATTGTTGTTACAAAAAAAAATGAGAGAATACCTAAGGGGGGGGGGGGGCTTCAAGGGTCTCTAACACCCCCGACGACGGAAAATGATCTCAGAGCGAGTCAAGATCGCCATAATCGAGGTAAAAGCGTGGTGGAAACAGCTAGATATCCTGTTGTGGTCTCCATGGTTTGTTCAAAACAAACGCCAAGGTTCTGCTATCTCGCCTTTGGGACATTTTCTAGTGGTGTGGTCACGTTTGCCGGCGACCTTGTGTTTTTTTTCTGTTCGCCGTACGGTCGCAGCAACGCAGCAATTATGGGGGCATAAATGGTGAATGTTTGCGTCTATGCGTCTATGCCAGGCAGCATCGTAAAATTACATGCGCAGATTTGTATAGTTTAGTACCCATCTTTAATACATATCTGCATTAGTTCTCAGCCTATTTTTGATTTTAAGCAAGAAAATAAAGCATTTGATTGGCTAAAAGAAGCAATACCTTAACACGAAAAATATAAAAAAAAGCCAAACAATATACAACAAAACCTCCCGAATTTCCAAAATGTTTTATATATATTCTAATATATGCGTATGATTTCATTATACTTACTTCCAGAATTCTTCAGAAGCAGTTGTATGTTTTAGAGAACTATTTGTGACGTTTGTCGTGGAATCCATAGTTAGATTTATCCCATATTCATACGCTTGGTGACGTCCATAAGTTCCATTTATTCCAGGTTGATGATTTGTATTCGTTTCGTTTAAAGTAGAATTTGCGGTTACGTAGGTTTGTACGAAACAATTGTCTGTATTCCACCAATTATCACAGGTCGTCCATGGTAAAGGTGACATGAAGGAATGAACCAGATAGTATAAAATCCAGGCAAGGATCATGTTGAAATACATACTGTTAATTCCAGAAAGAAAAGTTGCAGCCACACCCAGTCCTGAAATAGTCATTTTTACGTCTTAGTTTAACAGGGTATATTGAATGCAGTAGAGCCACTAGATCTGGAAATGACGTCCTCGGCGTTTAATGGGACTCGATGATTCCTAGTTATTGAAATGAGGGGAATCTACACCGATTGGGATAATGATTATGAAGGAAATTTTGCCTACTTTTATTTCGAATTACAACTGACAAAGGGCTCTTTTACGTGAATGCCAATAATGTGATCGACACTGTCCTTGTTAGTGTTGGTGTGTACTCTTAAAATAATTTATTGTATTTTTTAAAAATTCATTAGTATTCACATCCAATCTTACCTCTGAAGGCAGGACAAATATCCCAAACGTCGAAGGTACTTTTACCGGAATACTGCCCAATAGATAATTCTAAAAACGTCAGTGGTAAAGCCAACAAAATCATGAATATTGCATAAGGTATTAGAAACACGGCTGAAAATTAAAAATATTCTTATTAAAGGAGACCCACCTGTAACTCATTATTTTCCATGATATTCAAAATTAAAAACACAAATTAGATTTCAATATTGGCTCATTTCAATCAATATTGTTGTTAACATGCCGTGAAAATGTGGGATCCAGATATCCAATATTTAAGACACAGCGTATAAATAACTCTGACAGTAATTACTTGAAATCGCTGAAAATGAATAGGCTTCTTCGTCTCTTGACCTTGAACACTGTGTGTAAATTTAAAGTCGATCAGATATTAACTTTGGCCTCTAGAGGTTCCACAGGATTTGATGTGATCAAGGGCCATAACTCTGGCAGTAATTATTGAAAATCACTGAAAATCAATAGACGTCTTCGTCTCTTGACTGTAAACACTATGTATAAATTTGAAGTACAGACACATTTTTATTTACTGTAAGATTAAAAAAAAAGAGCCACATTCCCTTTAACTGTTTTTAATCACTACATATTGCTCTCTGTTCACTGATATGGTAAATAAACTTAATCATGAATACCGAATATTAGAAAAACGGCTGAAAACACAAACTAATCGTATTACACAATTTCGATAAAGAAGAAATACTCTTCATTGTCAAAAATATATTTAACTTATTTTTCCAGAAAAAGTGAATAGCATATAGCTGGAATGGTAAAGTTAGTTTTCCATAAAGATTAAAAAAAAGGGTTGAAAGGATTTCAGCTGAAACTGTAAGGTCAGTCTCACACGTCTAGAATTAATTTATTTTTGGTATGAACACTCTACAAAAACAAAAATAAAACATAAATATCTAACAAAAAGAAGTGTCACCTCCTCCGTTTTTAGCACATAAATAAGGAAACCTCCAGATATTGCCAATTCCCACGCCATATCCGATCAGCGATAGTAGAAAATCAAGACTTCTCTTCCATTTCATTCGAGTTGGCTCCTCTTTGATGCTGTCTTCGCCGTCTTCTTTAAGGGTTTTCATTTTGCTGTAAAGGTATAGACATTTATTAATAAATCACAATAACAAATACACATATGCCATCAATTTCTTAACACATTTGGAGTAAAAAAACAACCCCCCCCCCCAAAAAAAAAACAAACAAAAAACAAACCAGTTATAACATAATTCACAGCATTGAAGGGGAATGGAAAGGCTATTAATCTATATTCTGTTGCTGTGTAAGTGCCATTATATTACTAGATCTACACAAATAATAGATTAACATTCAAACTGTAGAACATTAAGCTGCAAAAACACAATATATCCATTTATTTATGGGTGTCTACTCAATATGAAGGCATGTCATGGGATTATATGTTTGACCATAAAGAAAGAAGTCTTAGAAACCCGTGAAATCTTCAAAGTAACTTGTTCATGGTACAAAATAAAATACCCAGCTATAATCAATCTGATTAAAATAAATCTATATTTCGTTTCGTTTTTGTTGTACTTTCGATGGCCTACACTATAGTTTACAAACAGTTTCGTGCATCAAAAAGCCAAGAACTCGCCGTAACTGACCGTTTCGTTGGTTAATCCTTCGCATCATTCAGAACACGCCAATGATAATAGTCTACACAATGATGACAACTCCTCCGGAGATTTTAACTTTAAAAACGAAACGAAATTAGATCTGTGTTTTAATCAGATTGAGCTATAATTCATGCACAAAATGTAATGGCGGTCTTCTTCCAATCAGAGAACAGAGTAACGCCCCCTTCTGCTGACCTCATCCTCGGTTGATGTCCGCCCAAATCCGCACTTTTGTCCGTATGCAAATAATAAGGTTCTTTGTAGTTTTCTTATAAGGTACATTTTCTATTAATTTGTCTATTATTCAAAAACGTATTCTGTATTTTAGAACCGGTAATTTCGTTGATATCGTGGAGCAATGGAATTGAAGATTGAAAAACTAAAATAAGTTAGAGCTGGGCGATATACCTAGAAACAGATATCGCGATATTTTATAAAAGCTCAACACTTTCAGTTTATCACTTTTTAAATGTGAATAAACATACATAAAAAGTTGGAAATACCCCTCAATATTATTATTTCTTGTCAATATTATTTAGCATACACAGTGCCAAATTAACAAAACATTAATTCAAGCTGGTTCAAACACAGATCTATAGCCATGAAAACTTTCTAAAGTTGTTTTTTATTACAATTTTAATATTCAAAATTAAAATTGAAAATATTTCGAATGGACGAGGCCCAAACAACATAAAAAAAAAGTCTGTGTTCTTACGGACGTGCATATTTCTATAGCTTTGGGTACAATTGGACTTTGTTTACCCTTGTAAACTCGTTCTTTCCCATTTAAGAGTATACCTTCTTGAATATGCACTACACAATATAAAGGGTACTAAATAAAACTATAAAACATAAGTACTAGGTCAAAAAGTGTCCATTGTTTTCGTCAAAGATTTTTTCACGGATCACGACCGCCATGACACGTCCGACGCTGAATGATAATCAGTCTACCGAAACATCCAACATAATTAGCATTATTTATATTTCTGCTTTATTAAAATTAAATTCAATCTTAAAATCATTTATTTCATTCGAAAATCAAAGTACCGGTCTTCACCATTTGTCAAGATGTATCGAAATTGAACCGAAACAGGGGTAATTCTAACCGGTGGAAAGGTGGACGAGAAGTCACGTGACGTAAATAAAACTCCGCATCGGTATTTGAAAACTTTGCGGAATGAATACTCGGGAGTTTATAGCAGTATTTGTTCATAATAGCAATAAAATATCGCAAATAACATAATAAGGAAAACATTTTGTTCAATATCACCCAGAAAAATCAAAACCGCGATATATCGCGGTATGTTAGGTTTTTCGATATTTTTCTGAAGACGGTATTTTTCACAGGTTTTATATCGAAATACCGAAATATCGCCCAGTTCTAAAATAAGTATTACGAAGGTCTGTATTTTGTACCGTGAACAATAAAATAATAATTGCAACGCTATTCTTCCGTACCGATGCATACATTATACCCGTGTGAAAGCACGCGACACTCCTGTGAAGACAAATCTATGCGAGTTTTTTTTTCACGGCGGAAATACAATCAATTTGATTATTTATCATTTAAGTAAGACAATAAAATCAAAATATCAACAGGATATAATTTTTTAGATAATCGTATATATTGCAATGAAAATATTATCAAAATTCGTTTCAACATTGAGCTTTTTTTATTCTATTTTATTTAGCAAACCTATTATTGCAATTTGTTCAACCATACTCAACTGGGCCAAGGGAAATGAAAATGAAATGCGGCTTAAAGTTCTACTGTTCTGTCCCTACTGGGCTAATCAAGACCGCCAAAAATGGAAGTTAGTCTTGACAACGGCACTGTGACCTACTCTTATATCGAATTCCAACCAAGGTTTCTTTTACGTGTACGCCAATGTGTACAGGAGAGCTCGGTTACAAGAAAGTACGTTTATAGTCTATACTTGGACGAGTAGTCGTCATACATCCCGAAATAAGCTCTAATAAATATTTAACTTACTTCTGCGAATGTTCAACCTCGAATGACAAAACTCAACAGTGATTACATAACAGCTCCGATATATGGGGTAAAATTCACCACAAATTCCAATATTACTTCTAAATTAGTAATACGTATGTTAATAATGGTAACTTTAATGCATGTAGAGAGATAGAAATGGGGTTTAACGTCCACTCGACACAAACTAGGTCATTTCGGGACTAACATATGGTTTATTTTTTTTTCATTAAGGGTCTTTAGCTGTGGGAGGAGAGCGGAGTGCCCGGATGATACCCACGAGGTAGAGAAGGCGCCCCTATCCCCACGCCACATACGCTCACATCAGGGATCAAAACCACAGTCGCAAGCCAGAAGTCGAAGCGCGGTACTCTAGATCACTAGCCCCCACCCCCCCGTCAATGCAGGTAACTTCTTACATAGTAAAATGACGTTTTACGCATATAAAGTTATTGTTTAATACAATCTGATTAAAACACGTATCCTATTTCGTTTCGTTTTTTTTTAGTTCAAAATTTCGTTTTACTTGTCTTTACTACACTCGGATCTTTAAGAGTCGTTATAGAACCTGTGTTCTGGTTGATGAAACGGTATAGTGTAGGCCATCGAAAGTATAAAAAAATGATAAGAAATATAGGTCTGCATTTTAAACAGATTGTGTTTAATGTGGCTTATTTCCTAAATAATACTGTTAGAATTTGTAGTTCGTTCTTTTTCTGTTATTACTTTTACTGCCATATTTTCTTCTGTATTGATATTTCGTTACTTTTAATATCATATTTTCTATATTGATATGTCTATATTGTCATATTTATTTTAATTGATATTCCAATATTTTTTATATCGACAGGGATATCATCTCAGTGTTATTATCATTTCAACATGACATCTGTTCCTACAGGTTTTTAAATTAATAACAGTGGCAGTGACTCAGTCAATAGGCCTGCTCCGGTGTTAGCCAAGAATGTTACTGGGAATTTCCACTGTGGTTTTCCTTTGCCAGTGGTGTAAGGCGATGAGCCTGACAAGGAACAGTGTCAAGTACGCCCCTTGGATCACACGAGTAGGAATTAAACCCAATTTTATTTCATTTCACTACTCCTATTCGACAAGCGACATCCACCACCGAAAATAATTTTTAACACATACTATGTTTTGACGTCACAGTCAATATGCTAATTTATCTTATCAGTAACACGGTATATGGTTATCTGACAGATGGATATATATTATGATGGTATTTTTGACCATGGGTTTGACTTATGGTAATAAATTCCCCACATTCAGTACGTACATATTCAATGTTGACATGCATTGTCATTCCACCAGTCTACATGTTATTTTTCTTTTATTTTGAGGGTGGGCGGGGGTCTTTGACAAATTTGCATGAATATTTCATATGGCTATATGGATGACTGCTATCGAAATTATCATCACTGTATTAATATATGCAATTTGTTTTCGTAATATGATGAAACATTAAGTTCTGAATAATGATATTATTAAACACACGTAACATGATAGATAATTGCTGCAATTTCAGATCGTTTTATTTCTAATTTATTAACATAATACAATCTCTACACACGGTTATTGATTTATGATATATGGCCCCCAGTCCCATAAACCAGTGTTGTGAAAAGTGTTCTCTTTGCTCTTGGAGTACAATTTTAAAAAGACATACCAATCTCCTGGAGACATCTCCTTTCAAATATGAAGGTCTCATAAAATTTGATACATTAGTCAAAATCCTTGGAGATTCAGTGGCGATATATTTCCTTAGAAAATACAATGGCCCCACAAGAGAGCTATTTCTGAACATAAATTGTCCTTAATATAATTCATGGTAGAAATGAAAGTCACCCCCATCACCCAAACAAGTGTGATATACATTTTACCGTGTATGGGTCCTAGACATTGGTTGCTGATACACATTGGTTGCCTGTACTAAATTCCTATTTAAATCTAAACAAGAAATAATCCAAACAATGGATTTTTGTGTGAACGAAATAATGTGGATCGAGATGAATCCATGGCATTGGAGTGACTTCAACACAACTCCAACCTTGAACTCTATATTAAAGGGATACATACAAACTATTATTCCAATAATAGGAATCAACAAAATATTGTGATCCACGGCCCAAATGGCAGGTCCCATTCAGTAATATTAAAATTTTAATTGAATTAAACTATTTCTCATAACTCGCTAGAATACTGCATTGGCGCACAAGAGATGTGCTGAATCTAAATTCTACATATTCTAGGCGCAAACGTGAACTTATTATTCCTGTTGAATTTAACTTTAAAGTTTCAAGAGCAATTACCGCAAACCCAAGAATTCCAATAAGGCTAGTGTTTGTGAAACACAACGATACAATATATAATCACTTTAAATTAATAACTAACAGAGACTATTATTATAGTAATATAAGACGTCACAAATATATATTTACAATAATGCTACGTGTATGTTGTAGTTTTAGGGGTTCATTGATGATCATTGACCGTGAAGAGAGAGAGAGAGGGTGTGTGTGTGTGTGGGTGTGTGTGTGTGTGTGTGAGAGGGAGAGAGAGAGAGAGAGAGTTTTAATTTCAAATCCACACAAATTAGGTTATTTCAAGACTAGCATATGGTTTAATGTTCATTTCAATAATTCGCATGTGCATAGAGTCTTTATCAGTGGGAGAAAACGGGAGGACCCGGAGAAAACGCACAGGCGACCCTACCCCTTATCACGTACAATTGAAAACACGACAGACCTCAGAGGAGGCAATGGGAAGCTTTGTGTCATGGGTTTAGAGTTATTGCGCCCCCTTGCGAATTTGCACCCCCTTCTAAGCGGTGGCTCAGATAAACTATAAATTTACCGTAGTAGATTATAAAGTGTTTTTGAGCCTCCACTGTATCTTGTTCGTAAATCAAAGTGGGTTTAACCAACGTCAAATTATGACGTATTTACTTCCCTTCAATGTCTGGAAATTTCATGTAAACCCTGTTTATTCATATTGCATAACATTGGTACCTTTCAAATTTTTCCCGGGGCATATGTAATTAACAAAAGATTGCAGGCAATGTCTTAGTAAGGTTGGTCATTCCTATATTGTCTAAAGCGTGACGTGAGTATGATCTTATTATGTTTTGGATTTTATTACGAACACGGCGCACCTTTCCATGACATACATAGAAATATACGTCTAAAATATATTTAATGATTAGTTCAACGGATAAAATTCTCCAATTATTGTAAGACATTTTATCATGCAGAGATAGCTTTGCCAGTAATAATGTATCTAAAATCTATTTTATTCACCAAATTATTTCACCTGAAAGCTATGAGTTGAATTAAACAGGCGCTGGCATGGCTAAGATGTAAAAATAAATGTTCATCAAGTGATAATTTGTGTAAAGCTAAGACATTTTATAATCCATAACAATTACGTCAGTTATAATTTAGACTGGCCATTGATCATTAACAATATAGATATCAACAACTGGCGGCCATTCACCAAAGTCTTTGCATCCCAACTTTTGTTTCAGACTTTAACTATAGGTCGCCATTGAATTATGAATCAATTTTTTCATTGTTTATGAAACCCGAAACAACCTATCAAACTACGTTCAACAGTTTTAGAAATAATATATAATGATGTGTTTTTTGGGGGATTAAGTAGGTCATCTACCTATGCAACCTTAAAAACTATTTTTATAGGATATTATAACCATGAAACGTTGAATTATACAGAAAGTAAGTGATAGTTATGAACAAAATTAGAAGAAACTTTGACAGGGGGGGGGGGGGGGGGCGGGGCGCAAATGGTTAGCACGTGCACGCTGTGTCATAAGGTCTATCATTGAGACAACTGGCGTGATTTCGATTCCCCGGTTGTACTTGACATGGGTTGCCTGTCCATTTTCGTGGGTTTTGTCCGAGTGCTCCGCTTTTCTTCCAATGCCAAAGACCCCTACGCGCAAGGAAGAAAATTTTGCCCGGACAGCGACATTACGACCTATTCCTTTATCGAATTTCAACTTTAATGATTCTTTTCCGAGCACGCAAATTTGTATCTTGTTTCTCAACCAGACTGTGGCCCCTTTTGATTTTAAAATTTCGAGTGAAGAAATATTTTGTATTCGGAAAAGCTTGTGAACACGACAGCGATTAGATTTTTTGAAGGCATGAAGAATCATTATCAAATTTAATACACGACTACTACGTGGATACATGTCAAAGCTTCCTGTGGCTATACATAGTCATAACTTGCTCTATACAGCAATTAATATCATTCCCATAGAAGTTCTTTTTGCTATAGTCACAAACAGTTGTTTTTTAAATAGGTCAAAATTTAAACATACATCATGGAAAAGCTAAGTCTGCCTATTGCAGGTCTTTCTTAAGGCCGAAATGTTATGTAAACTATAAAATTAAACTGTTGTTAATATGACAAGACCACAATCAACTCTTCGATATTAAGCAGATTAGAACCGTTCAGCTATATGTGTAAGCTATTTAATGTTATTTAATAAAAGTTAAATTTGTTAAAATCAATACAGTTATGGACTATAGTTTATAAAACCATTGTTCTGGGATTAACTCTGGATTAGCGGCAAAATTTGACATCAAAGCCTGCCGGCTAAATGGGAACACCCCGTTGCGATTAATGTAAGCATCTTGTCAAACCTTCAAAAGCTAATATCTTAGCTCCCAATAGAACAATCTGAATGAAATTTTCAATAAATTCATTTTGCATTATTTATTTGCGAGCAACCATAGTTAGAATGACCAACTATTTATCTAATCCTATAATAATATATCTCTAACGGATTGTATTTTTAATATTTGGGTATATACACAACTCGATATTACTGATATATTGATCATCTGAATTTCGATCTTTTACACACAAAAAACAAGCATTAAAATCCACATATTTGTGTGGCAAGATTGAATTTGAACCCGAAAGAATAATTATGATTTTTAAATCAAAACAGTCGAAAATCTAAATACGACCTTTAAAAACAAATCAATCAACAGTCTAAATGTGGCTTTTTTGAACAAATGAAACGAAAGTCTGAACATGACATTAACACAAAGCAGCCAGCAGGGCGAAATCCTATAATCAAATAGAACATATCACAAAAATATTTCATTTGGGCCAGTGCTATAGATTAGTTGAGTACTAGTTGAAAAATAATTTTTTCATAGTTATGTTCATTCATTAACATCCATTGAAACCACTAAGACTTAAACAATATCCAAATGCTTTGTTTGTAAAAATAATATTTGAAAAGTTTTCACAGTTATGTTCATTCATTAACCTAACTAAGATATAATTTATATTAGGATCTAGAACATCCATAGGAACCACTAAAACTTAAACAATACCCAAATGCTTTGTTTGTAAAAATTAACCCAACTAAAATATAATTATATTAGGACCTAGAACATCCATGGAAACCATTATAATAGTTAAAATTAAATGCTTTGTTTGTAAAAATAATATTTGGAAAAGACCTACCTTTGTTAACCAAACTTTGTCCAACAAATGGTCTACGTATATAGTTATGCGCAACGAAGTGAACCGTATCCGTGCTTGCTTGAACTTGGGGCCCCAATGGCGTGAAGAAAAGAGTGAAGCTACTACTTTGTGTTCAAGGTTATATCCTGTCAACACACGATTCTAACAGAGAAAAATATACACACCTCTATATGATCTCTTTTCATTAGCGGCTTTATTGTGTGTCTGTCAGTCCAAATTTAGTATTAATGCTGTTTATCTGTAAACCTTTGGGAATAACTATAATCGATTTATTATTTATCTACCACAAACAATTAATAGCACTGTATTCTTAATGGCTTTGGTTTCTGGAGATAACCGCAGTGTAACTTGTTCTCGGGAAATATTGTTTAATCATACCGTCAGTCGAGTCAGTGTCCGTTTAAAACAATATACTGAATTAACTACTAGGTTTGGTAGCGTTATACTGAATAGACTACCTGTTATATATTAGTATAGTGAATTAACTACTAGGTGGTTAAAGGGATATTGGTCGGGTAATTGTATACAGCATTAACTACTAAGTGGGTAATGGTATACTGAATTAACTACTAGGTGGGCAATGAGACAAAGAATTAACTACTAGGTGGGTAATGGGATACTGAATTAACTACTAGTTGGATATTAGCATACTGAATTAACTACTAGTTAGGTAATGGTATACTGATTAACTACTAGATGGGTAATGGTATACTGAATTAACTAATAGGTGGGTAATGGTATACTGAATTAACTAATAGGTGGGTAATGGTATACTGAATTATCTAATAGGTGGGTAATGGTATACTGAATTACCTACTAAGTGGGTAAAGGGATATTGGTCGGGTAATGGTATACTGAATTAACTACTAGGTGGGTAATGGTATACTGCATTAACTACTAGGTGGGTAATGGTAAACTGAATTAACTAATAGTCGGGTAATGGTATACTGAATTAACTACCAGGTGGGCAACGGAATACTGAATTACCTACCAGGTGATATTAAATTCTAAATTTCAAATATACACTCTCCATCCTTTTCCTTTTAAAAAAGGTGTTTTAATTTACTTGAATTTTAAATTAAAGGAGCTAAATCGCTTGAGATGTAACGTGGAGTATACCTAGCCTTGTTCTTTGGGTCCCTAGCTGAAAATGAGTCTGAAACGCCGTATGGTACACGATTCGTGTACCAATGGTAAAAAAATTATTTCGTTTTAAATATTGGATATCAGAAGCCCATCTTTTCCTGGTAAGACCACACCATCAAAGTTGATTCAAATTGAGAAATAGTTTGTGTTTTCAACGTCGAAGACTTTCGATGATATTGAGTTAGAGACTTAGCTACTTTAACAACTGTGTGATATTAAATACAGAACTTCAAATATACATATTCAATTCTTTAAAAAAATATATATTTTTTTTTTTTTTTTTTTTTTTTTTTTTGGTTTTGTTTTGTTTTTTTCCAACCTTTCTTGAATTTTGATACCAAATGTTTTATGTTTCACCACGGGCCGTGATTTGATGTATGATCATTACGGAGAAGCCATTGTGGTGATATGGCATACTTGTGATTTGGCTTTCCTCAAAATATCCTGTCCTACAGGAGCTAATATATGAATACAACAATTATCGATATATGCAGATAACTAATGACACCATCCGATTCCTCGACAAATTCAGATGTGTTTGTATTGATTCGCTGGTATTCTTGTCCAAATATTATAGTGTTTATAATAATCGCCAAACAAAACTATGGATAAGCAGGACCATTATGATAAATAATTAAATAGATCATACATATCTAAATAATAAACAGTGCTCTATCTCTCCCTCCGCCTGGGGCTCTCATCCAGCTCATAGAGAGGTCGATCGATATAATAGTATTATTATCGGAAAAAAGATAAGGCAAAATCAATTTTATGCCAATATTGCAGAAGATAAGTTTCATGCGAAATGATATTTTACACAATAATTATGTTTTTATTTAAATATACAATGACATGTACAATGCATGAATAGTAAAGTTTGTATTTATTGGTCTACTATTTATACAAAATGAAGGCGACATATTGACAGACATGTGTAATAAAATATACACATACAAAGTGTAAAGCCAAAGGTCTTACTCAATGTGAATGTAACGAATTATTGGCCTATTCCAATCAGTAGTGATTGATACCCAATAGTCTAAAAAGACACGGTGAACAGTTTTTATACAAGTATTCGCCGGTGTCTACCTTATACTGCCGAGTTGAAATTGTTATGAAGTGTTTGATGAATGGGAGAGAGAGAGAAATGGAGTTTAACGTCCACTCAACACAAACTAGGTCATTTCGGGACTAACATATGGATTAATTTTATTTCAAAAATTCGCTTGCGCGTAGGGGTCTTTAGCAGTGGGAGGAAACCGGAGTGCCCGAAAGGAAACCCACGAGGTTGAGAAGGCGCCCCTATCTCCATGCCACATACGCTCACACCAGGGCTCGAAACCACAGCCGCAAGCCAGAGGTGACCGGTCGGCTAGAGGTCGAAGCGCGACACTCTAGTCCACTAGGCCATCCGAACCCCCGTGATGAATGGGAGTGGGACCGAACGTGGAAGCGTTAGTGAAATATTAAATCGAACTGCACTTACTAGAGAATTAAGCCCTGCCGCAGAATGTTCACGTTGTTGGGCTCTGCCCCCGTATGCTCACCACACTTTATTAGTTAAGCGTTTTTCGAGATTCTATGCTGATTATCACACTTATTGTTGAAATTGTTTGACGCTTTTGACTCGTGACTATTGCCGTTAACACTTACACTTATTTCGAGAGAGAGAGAGAGAGAGAGAGAGAGAGAGAGAGAGAGATTAACGTCCACTCGACACAAACTGGGTCATTTTGAGAATAACATATAGGGTCTTTAGCAGTCGGAGGAAACCGGAGGTCCCGGAGTAAACCCACGAGATTAGACAAGCGTCCCGTCTCCTTGTGGCGCACAACGGAGGATTCGAAACCACTCCAGTTGACTCAATGACAGACTTTATGACATAACAAACATGTGCTAGCCACTTAGCCATCCAACCGTCCCAACGAGATCAAGAAAAATGAACATGATTTTCTGTGAGAAAAGTTGGGGGTTTGACAGGAAAAGGAGTAGATATAGTGCCGATAATTAAGTACCATTGGTTCGATAATAAACAATAAACAAAGTCCCGGTTTGCATTGTAACGTTGAATTTTTAAATAGCGTTGGTGTTATAATCAATTTAATATCCCTAGAGAGTTGATCTTGGTTTAAGCATGCAATACAAATGTCTGAATATAATAATTTACATAACATTTGACGCCAGAAAAATGATCACCCCATATGCATATTTAGTTCTAACATAACGCAATTTTGTTCCATTTCACAACCCGATTTAATTTCATTTCATATCGCTATTTGTATTTTCTTCATAATGATGTGGATATATGATAACATTGATTCTCCGATGGTAAGTTTTGGAGATAGCATTTATCTTATTTGTTACCTACGTGCATATTTCAAAATGGTGTGGTGATACTTGGTTCTGTTTTGTGGTGTCAACGTCTATGAAAAATATGTCTACATCCGAAGCTGCACCCAATGAACAGTGCTTGCCTTTGCCATCTCTATTTGCTGTTGCGCCAAAATCCATGACTACGTTTGCTTTCTATCTGAAAAAAATATTATTAAGTTTGAAATTACATTTAGTTCATGCATAATTTTTTATATGTATGGCCGATACGGGATACAATTCTCCATAACAAAAATTGTTCATATGGAAGAACCCAAAATGTTTTTTTTTTCTTTTTACAATTCGCGTTCTTGTGATTTGCATTCCTTATCTTTGAATGCATATCACTGTCTTCATACATGTGTAACAGCCAATAAAATATTCTTCAATGGAAAAATAATTTTAAAAGCAGCCTCGGTAAAAAATGCTTACTCTTAAAATTTCCACATTGAGAAACTATATAGTCTGTTATATATTATATGATAATTTTGTTCTTTTTAAAAAGCGGTGTATTTTAACAAGAACTACTAGACCTTAAAAGGTCTATTAAGAACATTTGTAGAACAAAAAATTCAACTTACTTGGTTCTACCAGACATATTAATATCACATCCGCTCTTTACAGATAACCTACTATGGAAGCGTATAGGGACCAATAGAGCGATAGATACGAATGGAAGCATATAGCGCGAAAGATACCGCAATTGTAAATTTTGTGACTTTATCTCTGAAAAGTTTATTTTTCCGGGTTAATTGAATAACTCGCTAATGAATACACTCACATCGACAGAGCACATGGTGATATTTCGCGAACATATCGACATATTCCACAGTGAAATGAAATAAATTGACAATCGTGCACATTTAAAACGGTGTAGGGACATATGATATATCGCGTTGACTCAGTTGTCTTTTCAGAGATTAAATCATCAGAACGATGACAATATGTTGACATATTACCATCTTAATATTGCAGTATCTGTCGCGCTATTGACTCCTATACGCTTCCATACCTACGTGATTCATGAACAGCATATATCCAATAACCCCATCGTTAAACTAGATAAGGCACGATTATTGTTGTATAACATCGAGATGTTCACTGAGTTCGTTTTTCGGAAACAATTTGGACAATCACATATCAGTCATTACTGTGCAGTTGATACCAAATTCAAGGAACGGCCATGCTTTTGAAGGACATTATTGGTGTCAGTCATTATAACAGAGGCGGATTCAGGGGGTGGGGGGGGGCGCAAGGGGCAAGGAAGTGACGGATAATTTTCTTGGGACCCCCCAATCCCCCTCTCAGCGGCGTGCCCCGTCTCCGCGGTCAGTGCCCTTATTTTGCGGCGCATCCCCCCCCCTTTTCCAAATTCCTAGATCCGCCCCTGATTATCACGTGACATAGAACTCGTTAAACACGTTCCAAATGTAATTTTAACACAAAGATCATTGTTACGGTAGATGCGTACTGACAGAAGTAACGAGTGATAACAGATAAACGGGCGAATTTCTGTTCACTAATAATTCCAAAGTGAAAATGTGAGAGGATATCTATCAATTTAAAAAAGTAATTAATGTCACTAGATAAGAGAACACGCGAAAAATAGAAATAGTCCGTACATTCCCTTATTTTTATTTATTCTATACTTAATACAAACATATTTATTCGTTTTATCATGTCTAGTGACAGCCAGATATCCTTCACAGTTTCATATAAAAACTTTTGGTCTGCGAAGGAGCAAAAATTCGCCCGTGTTTTCAGTCACTTATATAGATAGAAGGGTAACTCGTATGTTTTCCCTTTGCGTTCGTCGCTTCCTTTTGTTGAAACCTTCATCAGACATCTGTCGTAGCAATGATATTTGTGTTAAAATTATAGCTGGAATGTGTTAAACCAGTTCTGTCACATTATGTGATAATGACTAGCGCCAATATTGTCCTTTAAGCCGCAAAAGAGACGTGGTATGAAACAAACTATGAAACTTGCCCTTGATGTTAAGTTGATACCGCATGAACCGTAGCGCCATGCCTAGTGCTATGCAGTCGCTGATTAGATCTGGAAAGTAGAATTAAACAAAAACTCCACGCATCCAACGCGTGACACATATTCTCAACTCTGCTACGTATCTTAAAAGCCTTGTCATCGTCTATTATTTTTAGCTGTCTTCTTTGTGTCCTTTTCACGTTACGTATCTCAGTAGTTAACAACGCACCAGTTCGTTTTTACATTTTATATCAAGCACTGATTACATAAGATACACCGGCATAGATTACAATAAAGATATTTTCTCAATCCCAAAGCCTGCTCATAAGGTAAGGTCGTGGGGGGGGGATTAGGTGTGTTCAAATCTTACCTCATAGTAAATGAGATATTTATAACGGTTATGTTTAGGAAAGGAGATCGAACACTGGTATGATTAATCTGTGCACATTCATATATATCTTTTTTGTCCCCGACTTTCGATGAAAGCAGGGGTCTATGAAAATGGGATCGTTCGTCTATTTGTCTGTCTGACTGTCAGTCCGGCACACTTTTTGGGAGACACAATTGCTTGCCTGTAATTGAGCTAGGATGCCCAAACTTGGTGTAGGTGTTTATTATGCCATTGCATTGATGGAGTTACAAGATGAGCATTTTCTGATATTCCATTTGATTGGTTGATGCTTTTGGGGCATTGAAAAGTTAGTTATCATTAAGTGAGAATGGTGAATTTGGTGTATAGTTCCATTACATCAATACATTGACTAAGTTCGACAATGAGCGATTTCTACTGATGATAAGCAGAGCGATAAGCAATGTGATTAATCAAGACTATGGCATACAATAACTTGGTGTAGCGTTGATTGGCTGAATGCTTTGATGGAGTTCAAAGATGAGCATTTTCTGCTTAGTGTAAGCATTTTCTGCTTAGCACAAGCAGAGATAAGTATTGTGATTGGTTGATGCTATGAGACCTAATAACTTTGGTTCTAATGAAGTGAGTGATGAAACTTGGGGTATAGTTTCATCACATCTTTGCACGAATCTTGATTATGAGAGCATTTTCGGCTCAGGGTAACCCAATCGATAAGCAATTTGATTGGTCGAGACGTTGGAGCTCGACAACTTTGATTCTGATTGGGTAATAGTGGTAAAACTAGGGAATAGTTTTATTTATCAAAATCGAAGGTTCGGTGCTGAGCATTTTCTGCTTAGGCAAAGTAGAGACTTCAATCTAATTGGTAGAGACTTAATTTGTAACACAATATTTATCTTTCTTATTGAGGTAGAATGTTCAAAATTGAGCAATTTGATTCGTTGGGACATTGGAACACGATAACTTTTGTTCTAATTGAGTGGGAACGATGAAATTCGTAATTATAGATTCATTACACCAATACTTTGACTACATGTTCGTTCGATGATGTGAATATTCTGCTTAGGCTAAGTAGCGATATGTAATTTGAATGTTCAAGACTTTGGAGTATAGTAATTCTGCTTTTAATTGAGGTTTGGATGTTCATTAGACAAATGTCTTGACTGTGTTCAGTGATTACTATTTCCCAGTAGAGTTAAGCAGGGTAAAGCAATATTTTTGGTTGATGCTTTGGGACAAGATAATCAGTGTTATTGCTCGATACTTTCGACAAAGATAAATGTGCAATTAATTAATGTCTGTCATCTGTTTGGGTTTTTTGTGTGTGTGTGTGTGGTTATTTTTTGGGGGTGGGGGCTTCGGGGGGGGGGGGATCCATCTCACTGCTGTTGGCTTGTTCGAATATTTGATGGGAAAGAAGTAATTTGGTGTGTTGTCGGGTCAGAGTGGAACAATAGACCATAACATGTTCTTTATTGTCATTCTGTAACTACCAAATACACATATCATATTTCATGACGATAAACCTTTTTCTGAATGTGTTTTAAAGATATGCAAATCGCAAATTTATATTCTTGCTAATTGGATTGTTAAATTTATCTTAGATTTCCAACCGTGAATTCATGGAGTTATCTCCCCATCTAAAGTAAAGTGTAAAATAGAAGACGTGAAGAGTGGGTGCTTAAACTTGACTTTATAGCTAGCACTTACATTTGACCAATGTTTGGAGTACGAGAGGACATCAGGTTGGTTTTGGCCAAAACTAACGCGAGCCAAGCTCCAAAAATTTTCATGTGCACATATTGCTTAAAGGGATCTGGGAGCTAAACAGAACATTCGTTCTGTGGTCTTCAATCTGCTCAATCCTATATTCATGTATGGAATTTCGTATTTGAAAACAACATGGATTTCTTTCAGATTTAGTAGAGGATTTCTTTCTGTACTATGTTTTCCCTGTACACCATTTACAGACTATGTGTGATTTCTATTTTCCATGGCTTTCTCGGCGCAAACATGTACTCAAATGGAAACCAAAGTATCAATATATTAACAGCCGATATTCTCCCTGCTTGGATTCAATCTGATCAGAGAGCACCATTTACATACTCAGCGAAACTTATAATAGGAGACACTTGCGGGTGTTGAGTATATCCTATCGCTGCCTGCATTGGATGCCGAATTTTCAACTTATCATATCTTTCTAAATTCTGAATGGAATTGAACCATTTTTGAATTGATATTCCGTTTAAAGATGTAAATTTCACAAAAATGTAGACCACAAGTGCATGAATATTAGATGTGTCTCGATTTATTTTAAATTTAATTCACATTGCAGTTTCTGTTGTATCGTACGTAGCCTTGTAATCTTTAGCAGGTCCCCAATCCTCATTGGGTTCAAATGAAGATTTAATTCTCTGGAAAGAAAAAAATATATATATCCATCTATAACAATAGAGCGCAATTTGTCATTGCCTATATAATTGGGGTTTATAGACTGGGTATGACAACGGATTTTTATGACCGGACAAATTTTAAGCCAACCGATATGACATACTATAAAAGATGCCTGTTGGAAGTCTCAATTTAGATAGAATTTATTATTTAGACCCTTATTGACATGAAAAGCCCAAAATCAACTCTGTAGACCCTCGTAGACTGTCGAAGAACGGTCTGCCAATCGAGAGTACCGTAGCCATTGAGATTGTTACTTAATAATCGAGAATATGTGGTTGGAGTACATCTAAATGCCTGTCGATGAAACGATCGGCAATTCTCAGAGATGGTGCGTAAACAGATGATGCCTATTTGTAGACCAAACTTCGTTCAGAATTCGTTGACTGAAATTTTAATATTTTCTTTTTCATCATCTACTTTTTATAGTTTTAGCAAGGAGGGCTAACTCCTTATTAAACTCATAACTAATGTATCTTTAATGTTTTTTTTTATAACTTTAAAGAATAATCATTAGTCAATGGCTTAGTTGAAACGATTTCATTGGGTCTTGGATAATCAGTTGTGGGTTGTCTTCCTTTGAAATCTGTACATCTGTAGGTAAAGCGAGTATAAAGATAAAAGCGATGTTGTGTTTCAGTGTTGACACTATGAGCCAAAAATGAAACTAATGCTAACTGAATTCCGCTTAATCTTCCGGGAGAAAACTTCAATCCTAGATAGGGCTGACCTTATTTCTAATCGCAATAACACATCAACCAATTTCAAATTTATACATAAATCCTGTGCAAATTGGCTCCTTTAAGTTTTTATTTACAGTTGTTGTGATTTGTAGTCCACGAAGGATTGGCAAAAAATGTAAGTTATCTGACTGCACCTCAAAGAACGAGATGTACTCGAAACATTGTATTTACCGACATACATTCTATTCAACACATTTATATATTTTTCACATTTCCCATTCCCGTGCTATCATGCACCGCTATGCAATCAATGCTAGTCAGTGCAATGCATGGCAATGTATGCTAGACAATGTTAAGCAATGTAATGCTATATATGCTAGGCAATGTTAGACTAGTCAATGCCTTCAACGCCTATTTTACCTGTTTGATTGGCCCCTCTCTGCTGAGTATATCCTTCACAAACCATATAGGAATAGGTATACAAGACAATAAGGCAATAATCCAGCCGAGAGCAGAGGCATAATTTGGATATACATAATCACCATAGGTAGGTGGTTGATATTTTACCAATGTGAATATAAGAACCACCTGAAATTAACAAACATCTATTTGGTTTCAGATGCCAATACTACCATCTTTAAGTTATGTGTGAAACAACTGGCCGTGATCACCTCCTAAATGTATCAACGAAAGTTCATTAGACGTGGTAAAATCTATTCTTGTGGATTACATAGAGCAATATTATAATACGTATATACAAGACATTAATCACAACAAAACAGAATGTCCCCCAAAGCATTGAGCATGGCTTTCTTTGCAGTTTCTCGTTTCTACTATATAATATACATGTCGGATCTATAACTATTTCTAAAGAATGTACTTTGTATTGTATGCTTATTCTTTCATACACCTGATCATATTTCTCATGCACTGTCGTATACTTACAGTTAATAGAATTGGATTTAGAAATCGCCACAGATATTTAAATATTGCTGGTGGTCGCCTTCCTAACATCATTTCAAGGTCGTCTAAATATCGATCAGCACCTGTGAGGAAGAATCGTGTTATTTAGTGACACTGATATCACGTCTTACTGAACATATCGGTTATATATCCCACAATGTTTTCGTTAATTTCGGAAGAAGAAATCGACAATCAAAAACGAATATCGGGAGAAGAAATCGACAATCAAAAACGAATATCTCATATCAATAATAAATTGTCCAAAATGTCGTTGGTCTCGATGTTTTCATACATAGTTAAAGCAACGTGTTTATTCCAATGAATTAAATCTCGTCCCATCACTATTTGTAAGACAATGAAAAAGCAAACAGTCTTTTTGATTCCAGACCCGAACACCCCAAAATCGCGGAAGTAACGTGGAAGTAAGCAAAGAGCTGTAACAAACACACCTCATAGAGAGGTTGAAATCTCGAAATATCCTATAGACTATTGAAAATGAATAAGTGACCATACACCAGGGACAAAATTAAAAGATCGGACGACAACTACAATGAAATCAATTGAAATGAGGGTTAAATAAAAGATATATTTGATACTAGTGTTACTAAACAAATGACTTACCGTACACCCACCCAATAACAAAACTTTCTAAGATTGTTATTAAAAATAATGAAAGTGCCGCCATGTACCAATCTACTAGTTGAAAAATATAAATTCCATTCTAAAACATAGAAGAGAAATATTTATATAAACAAATACGATGTTTATAAACAGTAATTGCTTCAAAAAATACAAATATCGAATCCGAGCCATAATTTTTTTTATTTAGCACCAATTAATTTCTATGGAATCGGAAAGCAAGCATAATAACTTGACGATTTAACGTTTTGAATGTTGATAAACAGATACACGAGTAACCGCAAAGTATTATTAAGTAACTAACTGTAGTGTTAAATAGTTTTGAAATAAAGATTAAAAAGAAAATGTATTGTAAATTGAGTCATCGTTATCGATTTCATTCAGAATTTATATTATAAAGTATACTAAATTGTACTTACCTGTGTCGTATAAACTAAAGTAAATAAGGTCATTATGAAACAGGTACTTGCTGTAACCATTAACCGGGTTTTCGATGTTAAATTTGGTATTAAATCTGTTAAAGTTGTTATAACGACCTCAACACTAACAAACTGATAAATGAAATTAACAAATAATTTACATGTGATTAATTATGTGATTAAAGACTTGCCCTGTTGTACTTAACGAAAACGCACTTTGTCACTGCTAAGGGCTTTAGGGAGCTGTTAAGTCATCATTTTACTTCTGACCGTATTCGATTTGCATGAATTTCACTGTACTGATGGGGATAAATTGAATCAAATCATAAACGCCTTTCATGGATCAAGGGAAGAAATGCACTAAATAAATAATATTCAGTAGGCAATTATTGTCGCTCAATTTACAGTTCAAAGGAGTCAGTGAAAATTGTTTAATACCTCCCCCGTTTGCGAATTCACAAATATGTGTGCTTTCTCATCGATCCCAAATTGACAGACTCCGTTAGCCGGGGGGGGGGGGGCTTTTAAGCTGCCTCATCTCGGAGGTATGCCCATAATGCCGACATGGCCCATAATGCGAGATCATGGGGTGCCCATAATGCGTGATAATGGGCGCCTACCAAGAAACCGACTGCCTACCGACACCCGATGAAATCTCCAATGAGAAAGCCAACTGGGCGTTGTGGGAAATTTATCCAGGTCAAATTTTTTGATGGGGATGAGATTGATTCAAGAACGCACCAGACGCGATAATCTTCATAATTCAAGCAAGTCGCACTCTTACACGATTCCGAACTTGTCATTTTTCTCATAAATTATTATAGGTACACTATGTTGTATTCCTTTTTTCAAAATATGATTATTCTTTTTTTGTAATGTTCTTATCAAAATAATTACGACTGTACGCTAATATCACAAATTTAGCCTGAAGATTTTCCCGCCATTTTCATTGTTCCTATCCTTATGTGCAAACCCTATATCCCAAAATTTTCGGGGACGGCGGAGGAGCATCCACAGTGCCATTTGTGAACCGTCAAGAGTAAATAAATCGGCGCCCCAGACGCCGCATCGGCGTCCCCACAAGCCCTTTCCGACCCGACCCAACCCTTCCCCAACATTTTTGGGCTAGCTACGGGCCGGCTTACAAACAAATATGTCCTGATGCATGTATAACCTATCATGGGAAGACAATATTACTGTGGCCAATGACATTGATCAAATAAAACTTCATCGTTCCTCTCCATAGGTGCAAATCGTATTTCCCAAAATTTTCTGGGGAGAAAGCACCTTAGACCCCTCTTCGGCGGAGGCGCGTCCATGGTGCCATGTCCCGATGCATCTAATCATGAGAACATTATTTTTATACGAGCAATAAAACTTACCATAGAATCTATAGAAACAAATAAAAGCATCAAAAAGAAAAGAACCGCCCATAGTTGAGGTAACGGTAATTGACTTAATGCTTCAGGATATGTAATGAAGGCTAACCCCGGACCTGAAAAATGGAGTCGTTATTAATGCTCAACGTAAAATGCATAAACGATATGCCAGTTTTGAGGTTCATGACATATTTGTATGGTTTATGAAAAATATATCCTTCAAATGATAACATATTCGACCAACATAACTCAAATTCCTAACTGACTTTTATTAACGACTGTTGGGCTCATCTGTGCGGAGCAAAGGTAGTATTATAATAATGTACAGAAATACATGCGTCTTTAAATTACTGAATAATTTATCAAGAATATGAATTATTCAGGCAAATCGCCATTACCACTTGTTTTGTGCAAATACATCGATACAAAATAATCCACTAGCGTATACGACATTCTTATTGGTCAAACTTTCAAAAGTGATAATTTGCCTGAGAGTTAGTACAAGGAGAAACTATTTAGTAATTGATATGGAGAAATTGGGTGAGTTGTACACCTACCAACATACCACATTATCAAATTATTTTTATTTAATAATATCTTGGTTGCATCGGTTGCCATATTTGTATAATACCCGCGAACGATTAAATTTATGATGCATTCTTAAAAAAAATCTAAATTTAATCTGATACCCTGCAGACTAGACCCGGATGAAGGATTTTGTCGAGCGGGGGGGGGCACACATTGGAAAAAAGGGCAATACGTTGCAACCTTTGATTGATTTGGCAGAGAATATGCGAAAATCATGTTTTTAAAGAGCAGATATGTGAACTACAAGAGTATCAAAGCAAACGAAAATGAAAAATCAACTATGTCACTGGAGCTGGTGGGGGGGGGGATCCGCGTCTGCAGACCAAAGCCTAAGAATTATCTGTTGAATTATTCACTGCACACGCTCATTTAAATATGGCAGAGTGATGTGTAAGATTTACCTAATAATATACTTGAAAATAAATTTAAATAGACTACGTAATTAAATATCAGGATTTATCTAATAACCTACAATGAACTTGAAAATGAATTAAATAGGTTATTATTACGTAATTAAATATCAGGACCCACTCAAGTTGACTGACATTTTATAGTCACCGTTAAAGAGGGCTTATTACTTACGAAAACTGGTGACAATAAACTCATAATCAGTTATATTCGTCGAAATACGTGAGCAATCCAAATTGAACAGCACACGGTCGCACCTGGATATCTCAGTCTACATCTGCAGTACGGCTTGGCATTTCACTTACGCACTGGCGTTTTGTTTCGTTGGTCGAGGAGTTTCATTACAAATGGCACTCGAGGGCATTGAGAACGCAACCACGCCCGCTGAGTTAAAAATTGTTCACTGTATCGCAAATATTGGTAAGATAACTACATCATTATTGATTGGAATCGACCAACAATTTGTTATTGTAATGTGGAAAATAGAGAAAAACAAGTTAAAGTTACTCTCTTTAATTCTTCCACGGTTCTGAACACGAGGCCGTGGCATGTTTGTTAAGCTTTGAAAAATTAGGTACTTTTCAATTTATTGTGTTGCTAAAAAGATTGATGATTATTTGTCAGATGACATGTCGCTATGTCATGAAGCCCACGTGGTATGCCACCAGGTACTTTTTTTGCCACCCACCCTCGTTGCCTCATCATTAAAATAATTACAATCATTGTTACCAAATTGGTCAATTATGCTGTTGCATAAAGTAAAACACAAAATCATAGAATAAAAACTAGCTGTCATCAGAGTTAACTGTAATTTATGGAAAAAAGGGTACTCGTGACGGGTCAAAAGAGAAGACAAATACGACTGGATATAGGACAGACATTTACATATTATTATGTACTGTGTCATACATATAGGTCTATAGTAACTAGATCTGTGCCTTATATGTATGTAGGTTCATAATAACTAGATTAGACCAAGTGTATACATACACAGAAGTATATACCCGGTGATTATGTTACATTTTTGAATGGTAAACACTATAGTACCATCTATTAAGCTTTAATAAAAAACATAAACTATAAATTATCAGTGCCAAAGGCCCACCTGTCAGGTCAATGACCAAGGCCCATACATGTACGCGCCTGAAGCGTGTCACGAGCGTCTGAAGTGTGTGTGGGGGGGGGGGTAATTTTGAAAATCTACAATCGCAAACCCATTTCAGACCAAAGTAGAAGAAGGCAATTTTTTGATTTCCTGGTACACTTAGATAACAGTCTCACAGAATGAGTGTGTACTGTCCTCTCCTTCCCACCCCTTTTTTCTCCTAGCTCCTCTCTATACTTTGGAACCTAATCTGGACGAAAATGTGTCAATAATGAACTAATAATATAATATGAGTGCATATAAAATGATGTATATTGATTTTTTAAAGCACGGTTTAACATTTCACTGCCGCCTTATTACAAATCGCACTCGAGGGGACAGAGAACACATCGGTTTGACTGGTTTTAAAATTGTTCAACGTGTCTTAAATGTTTGATATCAAATAGATAACAACATCACTATTGATTGCAATGCACCAATAATTCGTGTTTTTCAATGTTGAAGATTGCAGATCAATCTAATTAAAATATAGATCTATATTTCGTTTCGTTTTTATACTTTCGATGGCCTACACTCATGTAGATCTAACTAGTTATAGCGGGAGCTCACGTTCTATGACGTCAGGTATCAAGGACGGGACATTTGACCCAATAACGTCAGTCATTCGAATAACCAATTAGCGACCGCCATGCTTTTCAAAATCTACTTTTGTTTTGTTTTGATTTCTATCCGCTGGTGTTAGTATAGACGTCGTTGGCTGGTAATATCTACCCACAGCTCCACGCATGAAAAGGTCAAACGGTCTGTTCGACAGACCACTTGATTGACTTACCCCTCATTTCAGGCAGAACACGAATTAAATAACAAGTCCTCCAGAACCAAGAGTAGTAAAGACATGTATAAAACGAAATTTTGAACTATAAAAAACGAAACGAAATTGGATCTGTGTTTTAATCAGATTGATTGCAGATAATACTGAGTTAGAGCTTTAGGCCCTTTAACCGATCATCTTGATCTTATCTAGTAAAATAATATGACACCTATTGTATTTTTAAAATCTTTATTATAACAATTTAATATATCAATTAACATGACCTTGTAATTTAAGTCGGTCATGTCTGACATTTTAATTATAATATGTATGCTACGGGTATCTTATTACTAAATAGCCTATACTATCCATACACCTACCACCGATGGTCAATTTAGATATTAATCATATTAAATCGTGTTAAGTTTCCGATACGGAATTTGAAACCCACCATTTTATTTTGACGTTGGTTTAATTTAGTCAAGGTAATCCACAACAAAAAAAAACAACTAATAGTTTGATGATATATCCTACACAGGCGGATTCATCTACGGTCCACTTTAATTTTTATCAAACAACTTGCCATTGATGGAGAGATTCGTAAATAGCATGTAAGCTTACCACAATTCTGTTATTGACAAGCAAGACAATAACTATGTAGCTGAGTCATTCCGCTGATCAAGGAAACTTTTCCCGTAGGCCTACTCATGCGTCAGTTTTTACAACTACACAAGAGGCCCTCAGGGGTATTGAGATGCCCCAATTCCTTACATTAAATTCTTTATAACAAATTAAAAACAAAATCTAAAACCACCCTGTCCATTGTGTCGTATCTTTATGGAGATAAATAGAAGTATGTTAGAATTCCTAATCGACATCTTTCTAGTTCAGAAAATAATATTTCTGCCGATTTATTCCTGTAATCCCACCATAGAAAATCTTATCAAAGAATCTAGCGTGTATACGGAGTACGTCCTTTTAATGCTGCTAAAATTTATTGATGATTTGTTTATTGGTGTTTTTCTAACAAACCTACGAAATTAGTGAAACTTACAGTAATTGAGAAAGAGATGAATGACGATTAACGTCCACTCAACACAGAATCGTCCATTTCCACACCAACACGCTGTGCATTTGTATTCAAGTCGTTGTCGTGTCGCATTTTAAGCAGTTGGGAGAATCGGAAAACCCACGGAAAGCCAGGAAGTTAGAGAGAGGCGACCATACACTGTATTCGGGCAAAATATTAACTTATTTTTTATCAGAAGGAGTATTATTTCCAACGATCTGGAAATAGATTATAGACTGATATTGCCGTAAATAAATTAGTTCATTCATTGGTTGAATTGGGTAAAAGCTGTTAACCACTGTTTGACCAGCATAATAGTAGCATTTTGCTGATACTCGCCCACTCGCGTGAGTGATTAGAAATAGCTGTAGTATTTGTACATTTCAGAATATGGTTGGCTCGTATTGTTGTTTAATATCATTTATATATTAACCCTAGTATCTGTTTAAAGAAAAAAGACGCTCGATGTATCCCCTACCCCTTCCCACAAAAAAAGAGATTATCCTTATATCTGATAATCTCATACCTTGGCTGTTTTTGTTACAGATTCACGTTAAATTATGACACCATTAGCACACTTTGAATGGTTGGTGGCATCTTTTCACCCAGAAACTTGCCACGAAACTACAGACATATCTTTTGACGAAGATGGTACCAGTAGGGTCTATAAAATATTAATTACTGAAAGAAATACTACCTGTGTTGACAATATCTTCAACCAATGAACCCGTTTTATGAGACATGAATCCAAGAACAGAAAATACAACGAATCCTGCATAGAAACTAGTCCCTTCTCCTATACAACAATATATGATTGTATCTCTGAAATATACAAACAAATAGGTTGCCAGGCAACGAAACATACGCCCACACAGCAGCTAAATCGTCCGGGCAGTCAACACGAATATTAAGGAATTATCAGAAAATCATTAGAATATGTTTAGTTTTTATAATCAAACGGATTTTTTTAAAATCAGGTAATAATTATGACCTTCAGAGGGACAACAAGCTAATAACGGCCATTTTTCGCACAATCAGGGGCCACAATTCACGAAGTGACGATCCGATATGCCCAAATATACAATAAAACCAAGATCTTTAGGTTATAAACATGTATTTCAAGTTTCATCAACATCGAAATAAAATTGTGACCTCTATAGGCTCCACAACCTTAATATAACAAATTTTCACACTATTCGCCTACATACGGCGGCCATTTTGTCCGTCAATTTTGGTCCGATTTTCACAAAATTGGAACTCAACCTTCATTACCATGTAACGGTGATATAATCAGACGGTTTTTTTTAAACATCGAATAATAATTTTGACCTCCAGAGGGACCACAAGCTAAAAGGGGCGATTTTTCGGACAATCAGGGGACATAATTCAGGAAGTGACGATCCGATGGGCGCAAATATCGAGAGGAACCAAGATCTTTGAGTTATAAACATACATGTTTCATCCAAATCGGTTCAAAATTGTGACCTCTATAGGGTCCACAAGCTAAAAACAGGATATTTCGTACAATCAAGGGCCATAATACATGAAGTTTCGGTTGGATACATGCCAATATCGAAAGCAGCCTATATTTCAAGTTTCGTCAAAATCGGATAAGAATTGTGACCTGTAGAGAATCCACAAACAAATTGTGGACGGACGTCCGGACGGACAAGGGCGACGGCATAATACGTCCACATGAAAATGTGGGCGTATAAAAATATATCTACACACATAAAGACTTTAAATTTCAGTACTCTAGAATCAAAATTATTCATAGAAAGCGGATTCAAAAATAATTTAATACAGTGGAATTATACGGAATACTGAGGTAGTCAACAATACAATACAATTGAATTATTCAGAACACCGAGGTAGTCCACAATACAATATAATTGAATTACAATTTATCTATAAAAAAATAAGACACAATAAAATTTGATTAAATATTTAATGAAAAAAACTCTAAAAAGCATGTGTGACGATGCGAACCCATACCATTCTTACCTTAATATATTGTTATTAAATTTATTATAACTGGCCATGGTGGTGAAACCACCCCATCCGATTCCCATTGAAAAGAAAATCTGCATCAGTGCCTGTATCCATACCTATAAGATAACAAAAATGTAAAATCTATTCGAAGCAATCAAACTGGATGAAACCCGTAGAATGATAAACAACAACCTTAGAATTAAATATCAGAAACATAATTACCTGAACATTGGCGAGTTTACTAATATCAGGAATGATGTAGAATTTGATGCCATCTATTGCACCAGGTAGTGTAACAGCTCTAACCAGTATAATAGTAATAAATACATATGGTAAAGTTGCTGTCACATACACAACCTACAATAAAATAAAATAGAAGGTTTTAATTATTGGAGAGTGGGTATCATAATAGATTGTCAAACTGCATAAATAAGAAAGCTATGTATCTACAAGAGGAATATATTACTTGTTATTTTATGATCAGTATTGGAATACAGCGTTTTATCAGTAATAAAAGTGTTATTCCACTGGCGGACAAAGTAGTCCATGTTGCTTTACCTAAAATGATTGTAAAATCATAAAATAAATAGAACATTTGTCGTTTTAGAGTGAATAACATATTTTTTTTCATCGAGAAGCAAGAAAACTAATATTTATTTTTCTGAAAAGCTTAGATTGCTATCGGACATAACAATGCTAAATGCATGCCAATTATTCTTAGAAAAATTTACACACCTTTCCAACAGTTTTGACACCCTTCACTATACAGCCAAATATCATCAGCCAACCGACCACCATTGCTACAACAAGATGCCACTGCATGGTACCAAAATCTCCTAATCCGTCAGATATCCTTAGCACATTGTGACTAAACAGAATTTATTTAAAAAAAATATAACTCCAAATGACAAATCAGATTCAACATGTGGATTAAAGTGGGAGGGAATAATAGGAAATTAAACACGAGAGTGAAGAAAAGTGGGCTTTTGAGACTAACAGCGTACAATTGTTTTTCAATAATTCACTCCGAGGATCCGGACAAAACTCACGGAGTTATGCAGGTAACCTACTTCCTTGTAGATCGAACTCCTGCAATGACATACCTTATAACCTAAAGCGCAGGAATTTTACCACTCACCCTTAACCCCAAGTAACATGAACAGATACCACGTACATGTTGCCGTACACGTTAAAATGCCATTGCCATTTACCGTCTTAATTCTGCCTCAATAGTACCAACGTTAACCACCCTTTCAACTAATATAATTTGTGCAGACAGGACAGTTGTTTTACGTTGGGGCCTATTGTTTTTGTTTAGAAAATAAAATTAACTGCATGACGACATGTTATGTCTTTCCACACTACAAATAAAAACACATTGCTGTCAAATTGTGGCATGTAAACGACTCTAGACGTAAACATCTGAAAATAAACATAAACATTGCAGATAGGGTAGTTTTATTAAAACAAAACAAAAAATATTAAACCGAGAGTATTTGTTCGACATGTATATGGGGGATCACAATGTCATTCAAATATTCCCCTCATACTTCAAATTCAGCTCAAACTCGAATATATTTCGAACAAAATAATTTAACTTACTTCCAGAATTCCTCTGATGCTGTGTAGTGTTTTACTGAATTATTGGTACTGTTCAAGTTCGAAAATATGCTGCTGTTCATATCAAATCCATTAAATGTTTGATCGGTTCCGTTGTAAGAAGAATTTAATGCCGTTTCTTTTACAGTTTTAACAATGCACGTGTCTGTATTCCACCAATTATCACAGGTCGTCCATGGTAAGGGTGACATGAAGGAATGAACCAGATAGTATAAAATCCAGGCCAGGATCATGTTAAAGTACATGCTGTTAATAGTAGAAAATGCCGTAGCAGCAGCCCCTAGACCTTAAAATCAACAAGGTACAATTTAGATATTTATACCCCATTCCGCTCTACCTTTGCGTAGAGGTGAGATTTACCGTCTTGTAAGGAAAATCAAACTTATTGTTAGAATTCCATAGTGTGCACGTTAAAGAATCGCCGACAGATGGAATTCGATTAAGTGTAGGTGGAAGCGCCCGTTTTCATTAGCTCGGTTGGTATAAATAAGTAATACATTAAACCCGATTTCATTTCAGTTTCCTTGAAAATACATTATCTCCTTTTGAAAAATATTTTTAATCCTTTTACCTCTGAATGCAGGACACAAATCCCAAACATCATAGGTACTTTTCCCGGAATATTGTCCAAGGGAAAGTTCCAAGAAGGACAATGGAAATGCCAATGTAATCATAAATACGGCATATGGAATGAGAAATACCGCTGTAATATAAGAAAGTACATTGCTGGTTATCAATATCAAAAAAAATGTTTTAGTTTATACAAAGAGCATTTTTCAAATTAAATGGAATTTTTGTTTTATCTGTTCGAATATAACACAAAGTGATGATTAGATGTAATTATTGCTCCAGTCAGTAATATCCTTATTAAATGGTTTTAAAATATATCCAGGTGATTGGCATGATAATATGTAGAAATACCTTTTTATGTACATTTCAGATTCCATTAACACATTTACCTATTATTACATTATGCCACATTCGACTAAGGCATGAGGTTAAATCCAATAGGCACCACAGTTGGTCAGTGAATACGATGTTGAATCTCTCGCTAACCTGGAGGTCCATTGTTCGACCCCTCCTTTCGCCGAGAAAGTTCACAGAATTCCTGGCACCCTCTTGACAATGATGCAGGACAGAGAGTCTGGCATATGAGTTTTGATAAAGTAATAAGTCGTATACAAGCACGCCTATCCAGGCAAACTATCCCTGATAGCACAAAATATGGCGTATTTCTTAGCCCCGTCGGATCAGAGCAAAAGGGCATTAAACCGCATTTCATTTCATTTTGTTAAACCAATTCAATGTGCAAGAGCAGACAATAGCAAACATCCCAGTTAACTTCCCGATTAATTGTGAAGTCGAAACTATTATAAATATAATATGCATACCTCCGCCATTTTTAGCACATAAATAAGGAAATCTCCATATATTACCAATCCCTACACCATAACCAATCAGTGACAATAAGAACTCTAAATTGTGACCCCATTTCATTCGAGTTGGTCCTGTTATTGGTATTTCAACATTGCTTTCAGGTTTTATTTCGCTAAGAAACAAAATGAATATTTTGAAATAAAACTGAACAAGTCTTTTTTTGCTATGAAGCCAATCAAGTATTAAATTCTATTTTCAAACCAATGAAATATCTCATTCTCAGTCATCGAACGGACAGCAACTATCGACAAGATGTCAGGCTTTTATTATGTGTTTTTATAATTTTGCATCATACCAATATAATATTATATTATGCTTCACAGACCCAAATGACATTCCGGTGGCCTGTATTATTACAGACCCTGGACTGTACAGAACACAGACCCCGGATACATTAGTCTCTATCATCCAGAAAAATATTCTAGGAGGTTCTGGGTGACCGAGACTACGGATACATTATGTTGATTTGATATTTTGTTGTTTATAGAAGAAATGTCTGTGTTGGTTTTTTTTGTGCATGTTTTTTGTTGTGTTTAGTGCAGTTCTCCTTAAATATTACAGCGCGATGACGCTATGGCTTTACTTTAAACTCTTTAAATTCAACAAGCTCATACAACCATACCAGGATAAAATTGAGATCTTTTAAAATCCGTTGTCAACAATTTTCATTATGACTGCTTGGGTTACCCGAAAGTCTCTCGTGGGTTTCCGTAGATAATAAATTCGTATGCACTGTTTTGTAATAATCAAATTGATAACAGTGTTAATTATTATAATGTTTTATTTCATAATTTTGAATTGACTTTTTTTTTAGAATAGTAATATGTATTTTCTTTACTTACAATCGTGTTTGCAACTGCTGTGGCGATAGTTGGTTCTGTTTTGTAGTGTCAACATTCTTCACAAAAGTGTCTCCACCCAATACCTTGGACCGCGATTCCTGCTTCCCTGTGTCACCATGAATGATTGCTGGAGAACCAAATCCCATGGTCCTGTTTTATCCTATATCTGAAGTCAAGAGTATATTATACCCAATTAGACATTCTTGTGACCATGCTGCGGTATCATGATCGCGGTAAGATCCCTTTTTGGTATATAGGTGTGTGGGTTTGAGTGTATGAAAATAATAAACAGACAAAACAAACGCAGCTTCCAAATAAATCGAAGCGTATGCCAAATTATCTTTACTGCTTAGTCATAGTGTAGATATATTTGACCAAATCCTGGATTGGCAAAGGATAATATTAGTATACCAATGATATACATGTAAACTAAAGATAATTTAAAAGTAGACAAGGAAATCGCGATGCATGTTCCAGTAAGAATGACCAGTGTCGCGGATATCTGGGTTGTCTCAGTGCCACACTTTTATAAGTTACAAAATAAAAAGCCTTATTAACAATATAAAACATTTCAGCAGCATATTGATTCAATAGATATTAAAACAGGCGGCCAAACCAGGTTTCATCCAATTCACAGTAATAGAAAAGGGGATGTTTATTATGGAATTAGTATCCAGTACGAAACCATAAAATGAATGGAATTCATAACTGACATTTGTTTTGAAATTAGTAAAATTACCTGGTTCCACAACAATCCTTAAAGCCTTAAGTGCACCCTGTGATTCATTTGAGTATCCTGGCCATCTCATCTAAATCCAGCTCACGCATTATGTACAAGATAAAGCACGATTCTTGCTGCAGTTTAACATAGCTTTCCAAATTTAGCATAGGACAAGGGTACGAGAAAGTACAAACGGCCCTTGTATCTTTTCAATTAGAAGGGTGAATATCGAAAGGATAATAATGCTTAAAGGGCCATTAGGTAAGATTAGATAACAAATTGCCAGTTCTCGCTATCATAGTTAAAAATAAATGATGAAAACAGAATATGCTGATGGACGTCCATCTACTTCCGATACCTCGATTACCACTCGTAAATGGGTGCATATTCAAACGTGGCTGTCGGGAGGTGTGTTTAAAGTTGTACTGATTATTTCTTTTTAGGTATCCGTTCTGAAGGGTAAAATTTTGAAACCATATATATAAGGTAAAGAAGACGGACATACGCCGTGATTTGTGCCATGAGGGAAATACTGACGGACAGCTGCACTACGCCTTACTCTTTATTTCGAATTCTACTGCCAATGTCATGTAAATCCCGACGAACTTTCTCGGATCCAACACGGGACAGCCATGTCTTACTCATTGAGTCACACACGGTAAAGAGATATTGATATTATTTTCTTTGTGTTTTAGAGTATGAAATCAATTTTCCACGGTATCACAAGGTCAACAGTTTCGACTGTGGGGAAATATATCTTAAATATATTTTATTCAGTTTACGCTTGATTCGATCCTGTCGAAAGATATTAAAATGATTTAGTAGTTAATAAAGCACGAATCAAAAGTTCGAGGTTTTCAGAGAATAAATAAGTTGTAATTTTACAGTTTGTAAAGTTGATAATATGTTTGTCAGATAAAGAAAGTTATCTTCACACTTTCTGCAATTTAGGTCCAAAGTGTCGCTATGTTTGGCTGTGCGAAGATCAGGTGCGCTTTCTTATGCGTAGATTCCCGTGGCTAACAAACGTTTAGTGCTTTTATGCTAATTTTGACAATTTTTTAACGTACGGTTTAACGTATTACTATTTAGCACTAATAAAGACGGACAGGCGCCTTTCTTATGGGCATGAGTGGAACTTCGACCGGTCTACTCTTCAAGAAGTCGCCCTGTATGTATGTATGTGGGGGTAGGTGACTGGAGGAGGAACTGTCTCGTTATAGGGTGCATGATGTCATTTTGATCTGGACTAAGTATAGACCTGCAATTGTGTTAATAGAATCGACAAACGAATGGGACCCGTTGGTATCAGAGGGTTCGTGGTGATAGTTCGTTTTCGTGACTTTTGGAAATATATCCGCATCAAATTAGGCGAACGTATAGTACGCTGTTGACAGAGAACGATGACTTCCAATAACAGACATTAATATTGTTTGTTAAAATTTATTTGAGATTTGTTACCAACGTTGTCAAATCGAATTAAAGTAAAGTTTTTATCTCACTTAGGGCAGGCAAACCTACATAACTCTTCAATGATTATCTTAAATGTCCAATTAAAACCCCTGATGAAATTAAGTGTCAGTCAAGACAACTCGTTTCTTTAAAGATTTTAACTAGTCAGTGGTTGGGTCAAGACAACTCGGATTCAGAATGACAAAATGATATGCCATGTTTTAGAGGAATGGAAACAACACAAAATTAGACTGAAAGGTCGTAATGGTGACATAAGAGTTCAAAGATGAACAGTATATAAATATCAGCTAAATTTACTGCATGAAAATATGTTTAGCTTTAACCCAGCACAAACAGATGTACCCAACTATAGACTAATATATCAAGACTCCAGATAGTATAAAATATTACAATTAGGAATAGGAGAAATTCAAATAAAATCCTTGAACCAGACATTTAAACCGACACGTAACACAAAATGATCTAATCTAGCCGCATGGACACTTAACCCAGCAGCAATTGACAGTTGAGAATAAATCTATGGACTGGATAAGTATGTGATATATTTTTTTCACACTTCTTTTTAAAATATTGTTTACATATTGCATAGGGAATTTTGCACTCGATGTTGCTTGACTAGATTGATGTACTTCATCAAACAAATTTCAAGACAGCCCCTTTTCATGGTCAGCTCCAACGTATTAGCAAAGCAAAGTTGCAAGCATAGTCTTGTGCATATAGTCGCTGATTCATTAATAATATGGGTACTATTTCAATCATCAGTTCCGATCACGAACCACAAAGGTATTAGCACTAAATTGATATGTAGTTCTTTATACATATATAACGATTTCACTTCACGTTGTAGTTTTCGCAATTCACAAAATGGTTTTCGAAGTCATTTGAATGTGTTCCGTGTGTACAGATATATAGATATATTAGTTCACATTGTTGTTTCTGATGAGTCGTAAGCCAGTTTGTAATCTTTAGCAGGTCCCCAATTTTCATTGGGTTCAAATGATGTTTGAATTCTCTGAAAATAAATATAAAAGAATTAAAAGCATTCTATGACTCCTAAATATACAAACCTACCCTAAACGGTGCACGTATCATGCCTATGCGCTATACGTTATATTACTATCTAATTCCATTTCTAACTATCATAGTATGTCTATCTATTGCAACATATGGCTATCTACATTTGTCTATCCAATACAACAAATGTCTATATAATTCAATATATAACTATCATTTCTCTATCCAATGTAATATATGACTATTTAAATTCATATATAACAAGGATATACATATCGATAAAATATATGACTATTCATTATAAATGTATGTCCATCGGGTATAACATAATGAAACGTAATTTGATGACCATTCAATATAATATATATATATATATATATATTCAATATAATACATGTGCATTTTACCCGTTTCCATGGCCCCTTTCTGCCGATAAGATCCTTCACAATCCATATAGGAATTGGCATACATGATGCCAAGGCAATAAGCCAGCCGAGAGCAGAAGCATAATTTGGATATACATAATCTCCATAGGTAGGTGGTTGATATTTTACCAATGTGAATATAAGAACCACCTGAAATTAACAAACATCTATTTGGTTTACCGCCAAAATTTAAAAATAAACCACCTAAAATGAAAAAAGCAAATATTAACAGGTTTTAACTCCCTATGTATACTTATAGTCAATAAAAACACAATCATTTTTTTTTTCAAAAACGTAAACTTGGCACTAAAAATAAATAGAAACGCCGTTCCTTACATATGCATGTAATGTATATGTCGACATGAATATACTTACAGTTAATAGAATTGGATTCAGAAATCGCCAAAGATATTTAAATATTACTGGTGGGCGCTTTCCTAACATCATTTCAAGGTCGTCTAAATATCGATCAGCACCTGAAAAAAGGGGTGAATATTATAGCAAAATTGTAGGTTTCTTTAATCACATTACACACTTCGGTAATTATTATAAAATATTTTAATATTAGAATATTGTTATGGCAAAATATGTA
Source organism: Patella caerulea (assembly GCA_036850965.1). Classification (NCBI taxonomy): domain Eukaryota; kingdom Metazoa; phylum Mollusca; class Gastropoda; family Patellidae; genus Patella; species Patella caerulea. The sequence continues at coordinate 49,245,231 of JAZGQO010000007.1, read as the reverse complement.
TGACAGTCAAATTTTGGACATTTTGTCTAGACCAAGGGAAACAACCATCAATTGTAAGGGTGTTCTATTTTCAGATCGAGTACAGAATTAATTTCAATGGCCATTATAGTACTGTATTCAAATACAGATGATCCGTCAAACAGGTTTTTTTTCTCAGTTAAACATGAACACCTACTATGCAACAAACCATCTACAAAATAACCAGGAATTGTACTCGTACAAATTATATAACAATTGTTTTTCATGGAAGGATAAATGCGAATTATAAACACTTACCATACAACCATCCCACAACGAAACTTTCTAGAATTGTTATTGAAAATAAAGTGAGCGCGGCCATGTACCAATCTACTAGTTGAAAAATATAAATTCCATTCTACAACATAGAAAAGAAATATTTATATAAAATATCAAGGGATATCTCAATACTAGTAACATAAAATGGCAAATCAAATTTTTGATGGCGCATAATATGCTGTGTATGTGTACCTCTGCTATGACGCCATAGTAACGTATGTTACCAACAATGAAAATAAAATTATTTCTTACAGTTCAAAACAATATCTATTTTTGAGATCACAGACCAAATTCATTCGGAAATCTAAACTGGGAAAGTTCGGTGGATTTGATATAATAGAAGATGTCTCCTTGAAATGATATGTTAACATTGCATGCTCTACGGCATCGATTGGTTAAAATAAAAAAAAGTAATTGGGCATTGATTTATAATGCATACATGCTATATTTATGTTCAGTCATGGACGTTAATTTATAAGCCTAACCCTTTGATTATTAAACCGTGAAAAAATATTTTGTACAGTCGTAATAATTAAACATAAATTTTAATTAAACCAGTAATTGTTATTCCTTAATGTGTTAGTGTGATAATTTAAAGCTATACTTAGTGAAGTTTTTGCATTTTCTTATTCGTGTAAATTGTGCACCATGGTATACTATAATATTGTACCTACCTGTGTTGTGTAAATTAAAGTACATAAACACATTAAAAAACAGGTACTAGCTGTAACCATTAACCGTGATTTCGATGTTAAATTTGGTATTAAATCTGTTAAAGTTGTTATAACGACCTCAACACTAACAAACTGATAAATGAAATTAAAAAAACATCAAATACCAAAACTCGTTTGTTAATTATTATATTTTGATAAAAATGAGACTTCTTTCTTTGAACAAAAATGTGACCTAAAAAAATTGTGAACATTTTCTTGATGTTAAAACATAATAAAATAATTTTTAAAAATGTAAATTTAATTCAAAAATGAAAAATGCAGATGTGAAAATCTACGTGTAATAAGGATTCCAAGAAATAACACTTACCATAGAATCTATAGAAACAAATAAAAGCATCAAAAAGAAAAGAACCGCCCATAGTTGAGGTAATGGTAATTGACTTAATGCTTCGGGATATGTAATGAAGGCTAACCCCGGACCTGAAAACAAAGGAGTCGTTATAGAGATATTCTACATAATTGCACATCTCCGCCATCACTACCTTATTTTGAACTATTGTTTTGTATTGGGGTGGGGGTGGGGGGTAGATGACGTTTATGGTATAAATATATTAGTCGAACTATGGATGGAAAATATTTCCAATAGGGCCAGCCATTATAAAGAAATATTACCTGTGTTAACAATATCTTCAACCAGTGAACCAGTTTTATGAGACATAAATCCAAGAACAGAAAAAACAACGAATCCTGCATAAAAACTGGTTCCTTCTCCAATACAACAGTATATGACTGTATCTCTGAAATATACATAACATTTCTATTGACACATTAAACATTAATCCTTATAAGACATATAGAAATAGATCTCGCTAAAAATAAACACACTTATATGGATATACTACTTCTGAATTTTATTGACAGCTACGTTTCAATACACATACAGGTATCGCTATCAAGCAAATAATCTTATTATAATGCCAACATTTTCAGGAAACTACTGCAGCGACCTACATTATTCTTACCTTAATATATTGTTATTAAATTTATTATAACTGGCCATGGTGGTGAAACCACCCCATCCGATTCCCATCGAAAAGAAAATCTGCATCAGTGCCTGTATCCATACCTACAAGATAGCAGCACCGCAGTTCACATACATGTTAGAAAGCGAGTTAAACCAATCCTAATCCGGATTAGATTGGCGAATACTTGAAAATAATCATTAAACCTGATATTGAAACGCGAATTACCTGAACATTGGCCAGTTTACTAATATCAGGAATGATGTAGAATTTGATACCATCCATGGCACCAGGTAGTGTAACAGCTCTAACCAGTATAATAGTAATAAATACATATGGTAAAGTTGCTGTCACATACACAACCTACAATTAAAGGAAAAAAAGATTATTTTTAAGTTAATCATGAATGCATGGCGGAGATATAATATTGTAAAAAGAGGCATCTCTTCAGTGACAGAATTCACAAGCAATACATGAAGTGGATGGGGATGTGAGCTACTGCAAATAAAGTGTAACAATTTTACGTCGTTTAGATAAAGACTCGTACATTAATGGTATGTTGATAGACAACGGATCATCGTAAAATGTCAAACTTAATATTTTCTGACAGTTGCTGTATACTGGAGATATTCGCACAACCCCTGTAGACTGATAAAACCTGATTTTGAGTAATATTTTACTAGTGACTGACCTTTCCAACAGTTTTGACACCCTTTACTATACAACCAAATATCATTAGCCAACCGACCACCATTGCTACAACTAGATGCCACTGCATGGTACCAAAATCTCCTAATCCACTAGATATCCTCAGTACATTGTGACTAAATTGAAAATAAATATCTTTTTTGATACAAAGAACCCAATCTGAGCATCCGTTATAATGTTATAATGTGTCAATTGTTTGGGGGTTTTGATATGTTTCTTTTTACGGTTGGCATGATGATATTTAGTTTGGTTACAAAAGACGTAGACTGCATTGGCATAATTTATGTCTTGTAATACTGTTTACAAAACACATCGAGTACATTGTCATTTTGTCTGGCAATACTGTTTACATAAGTTGTCAACCGCATTGATATATTATGTCTTGTAATACTATGCTTTTAAAAATGCATTTCTGCCAGATTATGACATGTGCGCGGACAACGTTCAGTTGAAATGCAAACATAAAATTTGTGATTGGTCTATTTTGAGGGTCTCCATCATTAACAATTCAGGAATGTGTAGTACCAGTTTTCTTTACAATACATTGCGATTTAGAAATAACCCACGAAGTTGAGGAGGCACTAAAATCTTCATGCCACATACGCTCACACCTGGGATCGAAACCATAGCCGCAAGCCAGAGGTGACCGGACAGCTAGAGGTCGAAGTGCGGCACCCTAGACCACTAGGCCATCCCAACCCCCCGTGTAATATAAGGGAAATTTTGCCCGGAAAGCGACACCAAGGCCTACTATACTTATATATCGAATTCAATCTGCCAAGGGATCTTTTACACGGCACCTCGGTTTTCGTCCCATCCGAAAAACTAGAGAACTGTTCTTGTCAGGCCCTCCATTCTGCATCACTGACAAGGGAGAATCACACCGGAAAATCTGGATGAACTTTCTCGGCCAATGCAAGGATCAAACACCCGACCTCCACGTTATCGAGCTAGCGCCCTACCCACTTAGCCACCACGACCTCTAGACTGGTATCCACAATGTTGATAGGACAAAGGTTGACAAAATATACCAACATTTGGAAATCTTTGTGCAGTTTATATTGTTTTAATATGTGTGTGAATATTAAATGTAGTGTAAGCCGTGCCGATGCAGGATTGTGAACTCGGATTATGTCCTGAACAAGAATTAGAGTTGACTTACTTCCAAAATTCTTCTGATGCTGTAAAATGTTTTACTGAACTATTAGTACTGTTCACCACAGAAAATATATTTTCGTTTATTGAATAACCAGTGTCATTAATTCCGTCAGTTTGATTTAACCCATATATGAATGGCTGATCCGTTCCGTTAATAGATGAATTCAACGCAGTTTCTTTTACGGTTTTAACAATGCACGTGGCTGTATTCCACCAATTATCACAGGTCGTCCATGGTAAGGGTGACATGAAGGAATGAACCAGGTAGTATAAAATCCAGGCTAGGATCATGTTAAAGTACATACTGTTTATGGTGGAAAATACTGTTGCAGCAGCTCCCAAACCTGAAAATATACAGTTAACGACCATTTTAAAGGACAATATTGGTGCCAGTCATTATCACATATGTGATAGAACTGATTAAACACCTTCCAAATATAATATTAACACAGAGATCATCGCTACCATAGAGGAGTAATAAAGGATTCATGAATAGGAAGTGACAAACGCCAAAGGACAACACGAGTTATCTCTCTATGTGAATGACTGGAGTGACGAGTGATGACAGATAAACGGCCGAATTTCTGCTCACTAATAATTCCTTCGAAGACAAAAAATTGTTATGTGGGACCGCAAGAGGTTATCTGAAGATACAATAAAGTAATTAAATGTCATAAGATAAGAGAACACGGGAAAAATAGAAATACTCCGTACAGCCCCTTGTTTTTATTCATTCTATAGGGGAGACCGGGGCACATTGAACCACTTTGTTCACATACATGTTTTTCCTCATTTCATATCAAATGTTTTTATTAGAAGATCCCTTTATTTCATGATCAAAATTTAAAAAAAAAAAAAATCAATATGCCCTCTTATATGGATGAAACCCCGGTTTATCTGGATTGTATAGATTAGACATAATATATGAACTTAAGTACAAGAATTTCCTAGTCTAAGAAGTTAACATATATGGAAATTTTTTCTCTTTTAAGCGCTTTTTTTGAAAAATTCAGTGCCTAAGAAAATAATTGACAGCATGTGGCTTATTGATAGAGAAATGGGTCTAAGAAGTTATCTCACTTCTGTATAGTGTTGGGTTGTATAGTATTATTTATAAAAGATATATCCATGGTGGTTCAATGTGCCCCGGTCTCCCCTACCTTATAAAAACATGGTAATGCACGGACTTTTAATCTGTTTTTCTTTCCTGTTCTCTTATCTAATGGCAGTCAATTCTTTTTATGAATTGTAAGATATTCTCTCACAGTGTCACACAGCAACTTTAGGTCTTCGGGGGAATTATTAGTGAGCAGATATTCGCCCATGTATCTGTTATCACTAGTCATTTCAGTTAGTTATATAGAGGAATAACTCGTGTTTTCCTTTGGCGTTCGTCACTTCCGATTCATGAATCCTTTATTACTCCTCTATGGCAGCGATGATCTCTGTGTTAATATTATATTTGGACAGTGTTTAATCAGTTCTATCATGTGATAATGACTGGCACCAATATTGTCCTTTAAGTTTTAGATTCAAATGACTGGACTTCTTTATATCTTAAAAGTGAAAATGTCTTTTTCAGAGGAGGTTGGACTTGTAGGGTGGGGATTTGTATTCTGGAAAACTTTACGTCTTTAGGTAAAAGCAGCATTTGGGATATAACCAATTTTATTGTAGACATAATCCAAACTAACATTAGCTCACAATCAGATCCCACCCAATCTTTCAAAAAATTCATTTGATTGTTGCTTATTGCCATCATTCAGTACTTGATTTTAATAGTTTTTTTAATTATGGGTGGTGAGCAAGATTGGTTTCGTTGTTTTCATACTGCTGTAATTAATTTGACAAGTTTACCTCTGAATGCAGGACACATATCCCAAACATCGTAGGTACTTTTTCCAGAATATTGTCCAAGGGAAAGTTCTAAAAATGTCAGCGGTAAAGCTAATGTAATCATGAATACAGCATATGGAATGAGAAACACAGCTGAAATGTAAAAAAAAAAAGACCAGTTTATGTATTAACTGTGACTACAGCAGCCAAATTTCTACCCAAGGTAAATATTTAAAGATGGATTATAGTAGTCCTGCCTGTGTTAATAAGAACGATGAAAACCAAGCGGTTGACCTTGTATAAGAATGAAGTTTTTCATTCACGAATATACAGAAATGGAATGGTTCCCATTGTTGAATAAATGATTAAGACCACAAGAAATGTTAATTGCTATTGACTAATTGGTATAGAATTATTTTACAAGCGAAATTCATAATCATGAACTGAAAAATACATTCAAACTATAAAGAAATATGCCACCCAATATTGCCAGGGTGGCAATGTTCCTCCTGTCTGTATCAGACATTGTCTGCCGATATCACTTAGTTGGAAGTAGACGTTAAATAAAGCTATTTCACACAATCTGTATGAGTATTGTGCATGAAAACGATAAGGGAATCAATCTTTTAGATTATTCCATAAGTATGTGTTTTTGTGTATTGATAAGGGAATCGTTTGGAAATGTGGATCCGATTAAAATACATTAATTGTTGATCAATAGAAATTTAATTGTTTTTTTATTATATTATATTTGATAAGCTATTAAAATTATTACGTGTTTTTCATGTTAATTTTCTTGGAGGAGGATAAACACACTTTAACGTTAAGGCGTTGATTAATCAAGCGACGTTTTAGTCATGTAACCTTTTCATGGTCGGTGACCTGCCACATATATATATATATATATATATAGCTGTAGTGAGTTGTTGTTCTAATGTACAGTATCATATATCATAGTATAAAATATAAAAATAACACCGATTTCCTTCTACATGTTTCAATTATTTTCATCAGGAAACCATTGATACTAATAACGTTGCAAGGTTACCCTCGTGACGTCACAATGTAATGTACCTCTATTGTGACGTCACGAGGGTAACCTTGCAACGCTATAAGTAATGGCTTCCTGATGAAAATTTATTGAAACATGTAGAAGCAAATCGGTGTTATTTTTATATTTTATACTATGATATATATATATATATATATATATATATATATATATATATCATAGTATAAAATATATATGGTAATGTAGAGCAACATCTGCTGGTGATAAAAGATATTTTTATCGAACATATATGTTTTATGAAGGAATTGAATTTTTATCTCAAGTTATACATCATTAACCCCGGTGTATTGGGGCTTTTAAAGTTTAAATAACTTCTCGCATCAGTTCTAATTCCGAATTACCCATGTATTTAGATCATTTTATGCCTTCTAATGTGTCTGTAAATAATGGAGGTGGATGCCTATGCAATTCTACTATGTTTCCGTCAAATTGTTTAGCGTATTTATTATGGGATTTCACTGGGGTAATGATTGCTGTAAATGAAAGGAAATGGGGTTTAATGTCCTACTTTTTTGTACCGTCATATGGTGTACCAAAGCCTAGACTTTTTTTTTAATTTCAAACGATATATTATCCATCCCCTTGCAGTATCCCCAAACGGCGCTTGTCTTAAAACAAAAAAAAAAATCAAATGACTCCCTCATACTTATAGCTAACTTAATTACAATGGTATTTACGAATTTAAGGGAAAATTATAACACATGGACACATTTGGCAAACTCAGCTAACAAGACGTGGGCGGAATAAGAAGTTTCATAGTTTAAAAGCGATATCAGATGTTGGCAAAAAGATAACCGGCCTCGAGCTCGATACCCGTCCGCCGTTATAATAATAAAACGCCAGTTTTGATCAAACCTGTAGATAGGTATGTGACGACAGCTGATTGATGCATGCCATATAGATTAATATAGTTTCATACGATGACAATCGATACTGAAATTCTAGAGTAATTGTGTTTTAAATATGAACGAACATTAACCTATATTCATATTGCCACCCTTTTGAATATTGAACTATGAAATAGATGTGAATAATAACTTTACCTCCCCCATTCTTAGCACATAAATAAGGAAATCTCCAGATATTACCAATCCCTACACCATAACCAATCAAGGAAAGTAAAAAATCTAAACTTCGGTTCCATTTCATCCGAGTTGGTGCCTCCTTCTCCGTTGCCGGGTCTTCAACATTTTTTTCAGTTGTCATATTGCTTTGAAACAAAGAAACATCACATCGTACAATCATTCACAACAAATTTTCAAAACGAGATGGCATATTTTCAATAAAATGAAATAAATAGCGCATTTTCAGTCAAATGAAATAAAAAACACATTTTGCTATAAAACAAAAGACACGATACATTTTGTTTTCAAACATAGTACATTGTGCTAGCAATCAACGAAATAGCACATAACAGTCAGACGAATCATTACTAAAACTATAACGGCACCATCAAACTGGTGTTTTTCGCATTTCATTTTATCAACCTAAATTATCCCGAACCTTATCGGTAACAATATCACAATAGCATTATATCCGTAGAAATACTTGATGATTTAGCAAACAGCTAAAGTGGCCCCTAGTTCAAAATTTAAGCCTTATGGTATGTAGCATGTTTCTCTGAGGTTGAACTTACATTATATAAGCATAATGGCTTCAATGGTGATACTCCTCTTTGATGTTCATATAAATGGAAAGCCTACATGTAACAAATGATTTGAAAGCGGTCCTGATCAATAACAAAATCATTCAACTTTTTTTTTTTTTTTTTTAAAAACTCATTTTGATAGTGTAAATTACAATGATATAAACGTAACCAGATGGTATTGTAATGTATGTGGAATCTATTTTATGAATCGTAATTGTTAAATGTATTAGAATCTGTAAAGAGCCTTTATGCAAGAACCAGAAATTGACACAGTTGTTGAGATTCCATTCATTGTAGCAGCTGCACGCATTTTTTAATTTTTTGTTGACCAAATACGAAACGAAAAGCGTTTGACGCGTAAAACCCTTTACATTTATGGAATGGGAGATCACGACAGAACCCATTACCCCAGTTCCGTTCTTTATGTTACTAACCTCTAGTTATTTATAAAATAGCGGGTGTACTCTCAAATAAAGATAAAGTATTTATTTACATATCTTTTATGTAGGAATGCCGTCAATAAATATTACAGTTGTATGCTATACAATCTTGGTTCCCTAAATGTATACATGTGACATACATGGTTATTCAATTCAAGATGGCGTTGGAAAGGTTGTTAAGACGTCATAATTTTAAGGGGAAATTATGACACATTAAGAATAAGGTAGTGTATTATACTGTTCGGTATAACTTTTTTCATTTGTATAAATCTCAGGTTTGATGCTATTATCACATTCATCAATTGTGCATGACCACATGCGCTCGTGCAAGAAACATGTAGACACCGTCGGACAAAATTGGTTGCCAACATACATAGTTTGCATAGTGATTCCATACCTAAACAACTGTCAAACATTACATCAATATCATAGTCGGTAAACTTATTAGTGCCATTCTAAAAGTTGCATTATATAAGAGCTATAATTGCCCACTGAAGGCAACTCACCCAGTTTCCCAATGCAGACAGTTTCGTTTTAAATAACTCCTTTGGTGGAACAGTCCGATGTCAGTGGTGAACAATATCAAGAATAAAATGAAATATATCAGAGATCTGCTTTTAATCAGATTATAGACGAAGCTAGATGTGGGCGTTTTTTTTTCGCCAGCCTAATCAACTCCACGATGGGCAGTGCTGAAGACCAGTGCATTGGAATAATATCCTCTACCAAGTTATTCCGGCTTCTGAAATCCACAATCTATCGTTACAGCCGCCAATATCTTTTAAGTGTCCTTTTATTTTCTACAGATTTTTGCATTTGCTTCATTATCGATTAGATGCATTTGTGAAAACATTTTAATACCCGTTGTTCGTAATCACTTCATCATGTACCAAGCGTGGGATAATTCCTATTAATATGACATAAAAGCCTGAAAATCTCGAGTTTTATCCGGACCCCCTCCTGCTCAGGCTTGAAATTTTTTTTATGCGATTTTATTGGCGATTAAGACCTGTAATTTTGGAATTTACCTTCCGGAAATACGTCAGAATGAACCAAATTGAATCTAATTTACCAAATTAATCGGTTGAGCGCAATTAGTTAAGCAATTATCAAACCTAGACCCCCCCCCCCCTGCAAAAAATCCTGGATCCGCGCCTGTATATTTACGGCTTTGGTTTCTATGAATTGGAATTTGAATCCGGCCAAGAGTGTTTATTTTTAGTGGATGTTAATTAAATACACCAACATTGCAAAGGGAACAAAAACACATTCCCTTATTAATTTGTGATCGCAGAATCCAATGGTAGATTCCTTGTTATTAATTAATACCCAATATTTATTTTACAAATTTACAGACTAGTCAATTTGGTGTGAGACCGTCTTTGATAGAAATAAATCCTAGCCTTCTGTTCATTGCCTTTTCTGTCAAATTTGAAATGGAAACACCGATCTACGACAAATGAGCATTATGTATAACCCTGAACTTTAAGATGACAGATTCCAACACTCGAACACAAAGGTTCAAACACCGACAATCAAACACGTCCAAAAGTCATGTCTTTATTTTTGTAGAGCGCATGTATTGACAAACCCTGCAGGGTGGTATATATTTCGCACAAACCCGTTGTCAGAAATAGGAGATTGTTTATTAGTAATAACAAGGCATGGTTTTAATAATATTGTATCAACAAAATACTGAAGCGAAATGAAATGAGGTTTAACGTCCTACTATTCAGATACCGAAACAGGTCAATATCTTATAAGAATCGACTTCAATTAAGTATATTTGTAAAATCAATAGAGAGGTTAAGCGTCGCTATCTTACTAAATGCAACACAAATAACGATGTCTAGTTTGACAAGCAATGGAACAGAAAAATTGTTTTTTTGCAGTCAATCAGATTGAGAGAAAACAAAACTCACCGATCGTCACGGTTATCAACTGCAAAAGTTAAAGTTTGTTGTAAGTCCAGACAGGGAGAATGAAAAAAACAACCGACTCCGAAGCTGGCGTTGACGGGGAGTGGCGTGACAAGATTGTCGCAAAATAAAAAGTATAATGACATGAACAATTATGTTATGGATGAGTAACAACTACAAATGAGCGTGAGTGGCCATGTTTGTTTTATTTCTAAAAATGACGTAGAATGTTGTATTTTAATTAACTGACATAATTTTTAAGTAAATATACTTTTATAACGAGAGGGCGGATGTACCTGTGTCCGAAGTAGAGTACCGAATAATTTAAATTTAGGAGACACCGAAACAGTCAATTTTTCCGATATGTCCTGCTGTTCTGTAGTAATAGTGTTACGAACTGTAACATTAATGGAACCTTTACCATGGACTAAACTGTGACTCATTTACCCAGTTTAAGGTTACCATCGAGATCGCCCAAGACCGTTCTCAGCATATCATCGGTTGATGGACCGTTTCCTGAAGGAGCAGATTTTTTATTGGCTTAAATTAGATTTTGTGTGTTTTACTTTGTTCAATTTTGACATTTAATACTGACTACATTTTATGAATTATGAATAGGCCTATTGTTCTATATCACGATTGAGGACGAATATGGTTGGCGGATGTGGACAAAAAGATGATTTACTACACATATTAATTCGACATTTAATATACATATTAAATCGATTTAATATGTATATTAAGTCAACCAATGAGAGCGTCGTTTTTAATATCTATATAAATTCCATTTAATAAGTGTATTAAATCAACCAATCACTAGCAAGGAAATAATATCTGTATTAAATCAATCAATGGGAGAACTGTTTTTACTATCCATATTAAGGGCGTTGAGCAGTCTAAGATTCGCACTAACTTTTCAACGCCAATCTTATTAAGTCTTTGCAAACTTGTTCCACTTATAAAATAACTCAGAAAACTCTCGAAAGTCGCGTCGTTTTATGTGTAACAATGGAGATACGAGGCGGAGGAATAAAACTATTTATAGCAAACGAGACTGATTCCCCGACCTAGATAAGGTGTTGAATAAATTATGACGCCTTGCACGCCAGTCACGTGATCAACACAGACGTGGCTTCAACGGGAGTGGAAGATGTCACGTGACCAGAAGGAATTCCCTGTATGACGCTATTATCCAGGTCTATTTATCTATCACGAAAGGAACATGACGGATTTTTTTTTTATGGTCAAAGATTACTATTTTTTGAATGCATAACATGATTTAGAGTGCGGTGGAGTAGTGCAGTGAAGTAATTATTTACTTTTACATCCGAATTGTTGTATTTTAATACTTGTTGTCGACGTATTCAAAGAATTAACCCAAAATCGCAAAATCTCGTTTGAAGGTAAATAATGAACAACAATTTTAAAATACTTTGAGTTGGTATTTTTTTAACGTTTTTGGTGTCGAAATGTAGCTTATAACCTCCACTTTCGATCTACTGGTGGGATTATCAATAAATCTTTTGAGCTTGTACTAATAGAATTTCCAAGAAAACGCATCGTTTTTTTTGCGTTTCCATGGATACAAGACAAACCACAACCTATAGCCAAAAATTGACCAGTGTATTTTTGGGACTTGCTATTAGCATTGTTCATGCGAAATTTGATGAAAATATGTGCAGGCATAACTGAGAAAATTCTACTTTTGTTGTCATCAGTACCCCCTTTTATCATGCTTTTGGGCCAAGTTTGGAACATAGTTGGTAAATAAAATTGGTATTTATTTGGTGATTAATATGTAGTTTATCACCCCAAATAACAAAAAATGTCATATCTTATCAACAAAAATTACAGTGCTAGCTTTAAAATTTGCATTTTAGACTACTCAACGCCCTTAAATCGATTTAAAATTAGTTGATTTAATACAGATATTATTTCCTTGCTAGTGATTGGTTGATTTAATACACATATTAAATGGAATTAATATAGATATTAAAAACGATGCTCTCATTGGTTGACTTAATATACATATTAAATCGATTTAATGTGTATATTAAATTTCGAATTAATATGTGTATTAAATCATCTTTTTGTCCACACCCGCCAGCCATAGACGAAGACGCTAAAGGTGTTCTTACCTCCATTAAGAGGCCATTTGTTATACGTCCACATTCATAATGTGAACGTATTATGCCGTCGCCCCTGTCTGTGTGTGTGTGTGTGTATGTGTGTGTTTGCATATGGTGTATTAGCAGGACGCGAAGTTGAAAGAACACCAACGTTGTTAGGACATTTTGAATTGTTGGGACTTACACTCAGGTCCCCACAATTATTTTTGTACCAGGGCCTTGTAAACCACCTAAAAACTATATATTTTCAATCTTACACAAGTCCTACTAAATGTGGAAAATCATGCCAGTCTCACACACTGAACACACATTTTACTTCCTATATCACACACATTTGAAGTGTTTGAAGCATGGGTATTATCAATATCCAATCAGCTGGTCAGTTACAAAGTTAGATATATTGACCAATCAGAGGCCATTTCTTTAAAGTCCTGACAGAAGAGGCTACTCAAATTTTTTCACACAACTTGTGCATTTAATTGCGAAAGGTACAGATAAGTGTCGCCTGATACTACCCAAAGCTAAGCAACGGTCTAGAAGTATATTTTTTCTTAAGGGAGAGCCAATATATGATACCAATAAACGTTAAGTAGAACATTAGAGTGTATTTCCTGTATGATTCATTATCAAATTGGCAATAAGTCCTATCAGTGACTGAAATTATTGATTTGGGTATTGTTATAGAAAAGTTTTGATAATTAATCAAATTGTGCGGGTGTAAATTTGAAGTTATTAGTCACTTTGTTCTGTTGAGAAGAGGATACATCTCTAGAAATTTACAGTAGAAAGAAAAAAGAAATAGGTAAGTGCTTACATTATGTCTCAACTACTTCAATTTTAATGCTGTCAAAATTGTACAAAATTATGATTTGTCAAAAAATTGTTTGTTTTTTTTTGCAAAAAATGGGAAGAAATTGAAATAAATAACGCGTATTGTTTAAATCTAAAGGTCCGTCATTGGCTCAAGGGCCCTGATTTTGTTGTCCGATAACATGAGCAGTACTGTGGGTCCCCCAGTTTCATGTTACTATTAAAGACTCCTGAATAGTACCATATGTTAGTCCCGAAAGGCGCTTTCTCCTCTCTCTCTCCATCCTCTCCGTATTCCTGCTTATCTCTGATCGCACTCGATTCCCCTCAATCCCCTCCCTTTCTCTCTATCCCAACTTTAATCTCCCCCCTCCCTGTCTTTATTACCATTTATCTCTCTATCACTCTATTCCCCTGTATCTTGTCCTATCTCTCATCTCTCTCGCTTACCATCCCTATTTCTATTCATGCATATCCTCCTCTGTATCTGTTCTTTTCTATCCCTCTTCTGTATCCCCATCCCTCTCACCCCTCTCCTCGTATCCTCTCTCTACCTCTCCTCTCTCTCCACATCCTCTATATCTCCCCCACCGCCTCTCTTCCCCTCTTCATCTATATTGTCATGTCTCTCCTCATTCAAGCCCCCTTATTCTCTTAGATATTGAGTGGAAGCCAGAATGTTTCGCTTTCTTCCCCTCTTTCCCTTCCTGCAACTTTATAGTCCTCTCTCTGGTTTCTGTATCCCCATCCCTCTCACCCCTCTCCTCGTATCCTCTCTCAACCTCTCCTCTCTCTCATTTTGTCCTTGGTATCCTTATCCCCCTCGCATTTCCACATCCTCTATATCTCCCCCAACGCCTCATTCAAGACCCCCTATTCTCTTGAATATTGTGTGGAAGCCAGAATGTTTCGCTTTCTTCTCCTCTTTCCCTTCCTGCATCTTTATCGTCCTCTCTCTGGTTTCCTCTCACTGTTAAAAACCGATTGAAGTACAATTGCACCATATGGTGTAGTTGGTTGCGAAATACCATTTCTCGCTCCCTTTCTCTCTCCCATACCATCTCTCACTTCCTCCATGCTCCCTTTCACACTTCCCCTTTCAAGTGTTAGGTGGGCACCAGACTCTCTTCTCTCCATTTATTCTTTCTATTTCTCCTTTCTTTTTTTCTGTTTCCTCTGCATCTCTGTCTTCTCTCATCGTTCTTTTGGCCTCTCTTTACCTACTATCTTCATCTCATAAACAAGTCTTAAAACCCAAACTGTTCAACTGGGTTTCAAAGCCCTGTGTTATAGAATAATATTTTAACTTTAAAATTAAGATGTTGGGCACTTCAAAATTTTATTTCTTAAAAAAAAAACACCTTGGTGTGAAAAGGTGTACTAGAAATATGCTGTAATAATAGAAATAATAAGTGTTCAGTGGATGGTAGTTTCTCTTCACCCATTTGAGTGATAAGTGGACATCAGTCTCTCTTTCCCCCTCTCTGGATTTGAAGTAATCAAAGCTTAGCCCAACCCAAGTGTTAGTAACCACTATTATTGTATCATTTCAGGGAATATGAAAACACGGTCTGGTGAAGAGCAGAGGAGAGCAGGATATATTGAATGTGAAATGTGCATCACAAACAATATGGTTTTAAGGTGGTGAAACTGGCCCTGTGTGAACAGAGTAATGGACATTTATTTAACCAATAATTGAATTCTTAAAAACTGACTCAAACGTATTAAAGATTCCAGAATATTAATTTCTCGAATTTAACTTTTGAGGGTATCCATTGTTAAGTTTAAAATGTTGTTGGACTTCAGTGAAATTGCTTTTGTGTTAAAATCATAAAGAATTAAAACAAAAAGTGAATTATGAGGTATTTTGTTTTACCCAAACCAGTTTCTACTGCATTTTGAAAATTGAAACCCACCCATGGAACATCCAATAGTACACGTGTACCAGTGTGCCACAGTTTTACGAATTTAGAGGAAAGGTCAGACAAGTCACAATCCAAAACACAACCGTAAACCAACTTTCAGTTTGTCGCACAGTCAACAACGACTCTTACCTTATCCCAAGTTATATTTACCAGTTAGACTAACCAACTGTGTTTCCTTATTGTCATTTATTGATTTACATGCTTAATTATTAGGGGGGTTGGGATGGCCTAGTGGTCTAGAGTGCCGCGCTTCGTCCTCTAGCTGGCTGGTCATCTCTGACTTGCGGCTGTGTTTTCGAGCCCTGGTGTGAGCGTATGTGGCATAGAGATAGGGGCACCTTCCCAACCTCGTAGGTTTCCTCCGGGCACTCCGGTTTCCCCCCACTGCTACAGACCCCAACGCGCAAGCGAATTGTTGAAATAAAATTAAACCATATGTTAATCCTGAAATGACCTAGTTTGTGTTGAGTGGACGTTAAACCCCATTTCTCTCTCGCTCGCTCTCTCTCTCTCTCTCTCTTCCTCGCTTAATTATTAGTAATATTTGCAGCTGATAGTTTATCTGTCTTTGTCCGAGGTAAAGAGGGGAGGGGGTGGAGTCTAGTAGTGAGCTTAATTTCTGCACTTTCTTCCCCACACCAAAGAGTCATGCCCTTTAATTTTATGTAATAGAAATATCAAAGAATTTCCCCAAAATGACACAGTTAGTGTTGAGTGAATGTAAAACTCATTGGGTTTTATTTTATTTTGATTGTATTTCTACTCAATGTAATGTGTATACATTTGTGGCTTAATCCGCGATCAGATTAGGTTATGTCGCTTGTTGCCCTGTGTTTTATTTTCTATTTGACTTTAGGTCCCCTGCATGGGCCGCCGTTATAATTTGATCCTGATTAAAGTTTAAAGTACTGTAATGATGGAGATGTCACCAGCAATTTAAGAATTCTTATGGACTGGATCGTTATTAACTGCCTTTTAACTCTTCACAATTTAATCGAATTGGTCCCAGTAGTGATACAATGACTTAGTGTGTGTCCAGATTTTAAGTCAAAACAAATTTATATTGATTCGTGGTCAAAGGGGAGACCAATCTTGGTGTGCCTGTAATGTGGGCTAATTGCAGCCTTGTCACACTTCATACCAAATCTAGCTTGGACATGTTCAGTTCCAGCAGCGTGTGTGAATTAATTATATACATCGTTATAAGGACACCTTCAGTACCAACAGTTTATTAAATTTGTGGTGTGTGAATTGAATGTACGTCTTTAACGGGACCCTCTCGATAACCATTATGTACGTCATTATACGGACGTCCCAATAGTGCATTAAAACATAGGTGTGTACAATTAAATAGAAGTAATTATCAGGACGTCCCAGCAGTTCATTAAATCCTGGGTGTGTAACTTGTGTATAATAAGTGTAACTATACCACTTTGACGGTACGGCTCTTTAAGTGTCCATCAACAAGATTTGTCACACAACGTCCCACTAAAGTGTCCCAACAATCTCAATTGCTACTGTTTAATATTAAAGATTTATTATAACACATTTTTCATTACCCGTTGGTACTTTAGACCGATCAGTAATATATTTAAGATAAAAATATAAGAATAAAGCTTAGTCCCCACAAGTGTGGTTACTGTCAAGGACCTGACAAAGACTTAGATGCAGGTATGTGTGTGTGTGTGTGTGTGTCTGTGGTTCGCCTAGAGGGCGCAATTCTTCATGGATTTTCTTCAAACTTGGTATACTTATTCCTTATACCCCAAGGAAGATCCCTATTGTTTTTGGGGCATGCCCGACCCCCAGGGGCCGAGCCACGCCCATTTCTAGTATTTGTTTGTTTGTCGTCTACAGGCCACATTTCTTAACTTATAATCTTGAAAGTTTGCATACATATTCTTTGTACCCTAAGGAACATCCCTATCGTTTGGGGTGTATGCCCCACCCCCAGGGGCAGAGCCACGCCCATTTTTTTTTCGTGTGTCTTTGTGTCGCCTACAGGGCGCAATTCTTACTGGATTTTCTTCAAACTTGGTACACGTATTCCTTATACCCTAAGGAAGATCTCTATTGTTTTTGGTGCATGCCCGACCCCCAGGGACAGAGCCACGCCCATTTCTAGTATGTATTTGTTTGTCGTCTACAGGCCACATTTCTTAACTTATAATTTTGAAACTTAGCATACACATTCTTTGTACCCTAAGGAACATCCCTATCATTTGGGGTGCATGCCCAACCCCCTGGGGCAGAGCCACACCCATTTTCTTATCGTGTGTCTTTGTGTCGCCTACAGGCCGCAATTCTTATTGGATTTTCTTTAAAACTTTGTATACTTACTCTTTATACTCTAAGGATGATCCCTATTGTTTGGGGTGCATGCCCAACCCCCGAGGGCAGAGCCACGCCCATTTTCTTTTTGTGTGTCTCTGTGTCGTCTAGAAGCCGCAATTCTAACTGGATTTTCTCAAAATCAGCGTGGTACTTGGTTTATGTATTCCTTATAGCCTGAGGGCGTCCACTATTGATTTTGATGAATGTCCCGACCCCCAGGGGCAGAGCCACGCCCACTTTTTGCCTTTAGTGTTAGGAAGGCACAATTCTGAATGGATTATCTTGGTATAGTTATTCCTTATACTCTAAGGACGACAACTATTAATGTTGGTACACGACCCTCAAGCTAAACAAACCAAACGCCTAGCCTTCTTGACAAAGTACCATATCAATCAAAGCAGGAATGTGGACGTATATTGTAGCGTTAGCGTTATGTTTAAACTACACCGCGGGTTTTGCCTTGGTCACTGACTTTTGTACAGTTATATATAGGAAGAGGTACATGTAGAGAGATTCTGGTTTTGGACTATGCACCCAGCATCAGATCCTAATTCTGTTAGATAGACCCGTATACAAGAAAACACCACCTTTGAAAATTTGTTTAGTTTTGGCGTTAATTGTTTTGTAGCAATTGAATTCCCCTAACAGCAATAACCAAAACTTAAATCATCGGTGATTTTTAGAACGAAACTATTACAATAATAAAACAATAATGAGAAAGATCCATGGGTTAAACGCATTGTCACATTTGCTTTAAAGTAGAGAAGTAATGAAGTCGTGCATAATACATGTAGGGTGCTATTTCGGTTCTATGAATGTTTATTTCCTGTCACTCACACCAGTCCCGGCTGTTAGAGTTGATAATAAATAATAACATTAAAGCATGGTTTGATGGGGAAGGGGGTGTTAATGATTCACCCAACAACCGATCAATCACCTCTCGGTAAAGCACATCAAATCACATTCCCTTGTTAACAATTTGCTTGGAAATGTGCCACACTGGTGTAGCTGTTGTGCATAGATATGATCGGTTTTCTATTGACATTTACTACGCTAAAAAACCCCACCGTACTGGCCTTTTCTTTGAGGTATCACGCATAATAATATGTTGCTTTGTGTTACACGGTTTTCGAACTTGACCCACTTTTGTTATCTTGCTGTTAAATGTGGGGGACGCTAATATCCAATGACATAATGAAGATTTCGAAACCAGTATACAATTCGTGAATTTCTATGGTTTTGGGCGTCATTTGTAATGAACTAAGAAAAGCATATCCTATACGTTTTTCACGCAAACATAATTGATTAGAAATAACAATTTCATAATGGTCACAATGATCGCAATTTAAAAGAATTGGAGAGGCGTATTGGCAGCAGTGAAGGCGTATTTGGGAGTTGTTGCGCCTTAAACGTTCGTCTTGGGATCTAGGAGGCGGCACGATTGGGTGTTGTACTATGCGGATCCGGCGATTTCATGGCCGTCGGGCGATATCACTTTCGCTGTTGGTTTCACCGAAAGAACACGTAGGTCCCAAACGTCTTCATTTATTCAGACGTACCGCGAACGAGTTTCGTAGGGGTAACTTGTTCTGAAAGTAGTATGGTCGCAAAGCATAAATTCAATGAGCAATGAGCGCCTTTGGATGTAAAACGTCTTATTTATTCTACAAATAGACGAGTCTTTAACGGACCTAACTTCAAGCTTAAGCTAGGCAGAAGAGATTAATAACCTGTCGGGGCCGTACACTGAGGACGAAATTTTACCCCGGCCGTTCCCGTAACGCTACATCTGGAACTTTCACAGAAAAGGTTTTTTCTGTCTTCAATGCATGTTACCAGGACGAAAAACAATGATGGTATATTGAAATTTATTTTTATTTCCTTTGTATTATAGAGAATACGACTCAGTTATTCAAACAAATCGCGGTACCAGAGGAAATGAATAGTCACGTCGTTTATAAATAGAACGTAACACGTTGCAGGTTCGTTGTGGATAAGATTACCAGGGTTAATATTTACGGGTTAATTTTCAGAAAGGTAGTAATATTACACTGAATTATGATTTATCAAGGCTGCAATTAAGCTTATTATTAAAAATAAATATCAGATTTGTAAAACGATTAGTTATTGTTCATATTTATCAAATAGGTCCGTGGGGGTCTAACAAGATCACACAAGATCTGAACTGGGGCATATCTTTGTTGAATAAATAATAGAGCAAAGGCCTTACAAATCCAACGAACCAGAAGGCCAAAAGTATCATTCTTAAATATTTACTGTGTTAATGGAGCATACATTTATTGAATAAAAGTCATAATATATATAAAAGTCATAATATATATACACAATACTACATAGCCAGAAGGCCAGTTATCTTTAAAAATGGCCGCCATCTTGGATTTTCAATTGGCCAAACTGGCAGATTTGATTAATATACCTTCGAGAACAAGTGTGCCAAATTTGATGCTTGTATCATCATTTGCACAATTATTCCTAAAAATTGCCCTTATCTGCTCCACTACATGCATTAAAAAGTGTTAAAGTGTAATTAATGAATGGCATTAAGTTTAACTTTCTATCTTTCTGCCCCAATTTGGGTACTAAAAGCAAACCAATTACAGATATAACGAACCAGAATATAAGTAAAACTTAGACTTTATGACCAAACATAAACTCGTAACCTAAACGACCAATATTGGTATAAAAGATTATTTATGCTTCTGCGTGATATGGTCACACCACCGTATTAATGCATCTATAATCATTTGCAATACATTTTATCCCCCAACATCAAGATAAGGTTATTATGTAGCGTACATTACTATTTTAATAGAACGTATTTTTACCTCCATTTTGCCTCTTGAAACAGGTCGAATTATACCCTAAATAAAAACTGATTGTTAGTCACAGTTGAACATTATCTTTAAAGGTGATTGGCGTGGCCTGTTCTGTGACCTTCATTGCAGGTTTGGATGTAAGGGGGGGGGGGGTAAAAAAGAAATCAATAGCAATCATATTATGCTATGAACTTTTTACCAGCTTGAATACGACTGTTTTCCAGCAAGATAGCGATCAGTGAATAACTATATAGGTAATACGATCGATGTGCTATCGGGGCGTTTGAATAGTTATGGCTTGTAAATAATTGTTGACAATCTTTGTGCGGTGGGATTGTGGATTGGAACCGCCTCCTCCCCTAATCACTGCTTCAATATCACTATCCATAACGCCAGTCTGGCACATCGTGTGGATGGTCTCCTGGTTTATTAATTTTTTATGCCATTGACTTATGATCCTCGCCATGGAAAACACTTCAAAGGAACAAGATCTTTACAATTAGTTTAACAATGGTCCTTTCTCATTGATAATTAAAATGCCTGTCTATTAAAATGAAAGGTCTATCAATTTTTCCGCTGTACCGCGCTATTGTACATACCACCCGAAATGTACAAATAATATATTTTGTAAAAGTAATTTGTTTTCAGTCCATAAGCAAAATAGTATAATAAAATGCCAAAAACACATAGTTGTGCTATGATTTTGCCCTCGTCAACATTATCGCATCTGTTGGAGGGCCAATGCTCCTTTTTTGTGTTCTTAGTGGTGAAGACTATGCCAAAAGGCCTGGGGAGTGTAACCAATCACCGTACAGTAAAATAATAAACGAAATGAAATGAAATGGGGTTTAACGTCGTACTCTTTTGCAGTAAAATAATTAAGATAGAAATATTGAAATGACTGTACCGTTTTAGCGTGTAATATCCACGTCTACACTGAATAGCCAACAAGAAACGAGGAAATGATGTTCCTGTTTTGAGAAGCTATAATCGGAAGCTCAATACATTGACGAAATGAAATAGGATGGGGTTTAAGGCTACAATTTCATATTTGAGGTATATTTTTAAAAAATATTAAAATAAATCCCTGAAAAAGTGGTATCTACATATAGTCCTACCTTGTTTAAGAATAATCCTATTAATTCGATAGTTCTCTACTTCAAACGTTTGAAGATATCTGTAAGGGGGGTGGGGGTAGAAAACCAACCGGGTTAATGAAGATGAGCATAGACCATACAGTTTACTATAAAGGACATGTTTGCCCGGACAGCGGCACTTCTGTCTGTTCTTATTTTATTTCCGACTGGCAAAGGTTTTTACACGTGTACATTGCTCAGATCTGTTTTAGTCCCCTCCGAACGACTGTACACTGAGAGTGACAAGGGTAAACGACATTGGAAAACCCGCAGAATTTTCTCGGCCAACACCGAGATAAATCATTTATATTTTTTCCACAGGTTGGAGTGAACATTCACGATAAAATAAACCGACGTGCATTAGGCAAGTTCCTCAACCCTACACGATCATTGACCATCGAGCTCGTCAAGAATATTCAGAATATCAAACCATGCCGATACAGCAATTTATCACAGCCAATGTTCCGAGCCCACATCTTGCACATTTCACAACTCATAATTTTTCAATTACACAGTGTCCACATTTAGAGCAGTAGGTCTAATCAACGACATTGATTACGATACGTTTCGCCAAACTCGGATATACAGACACAGTCTGCTATGACTGGATCTCCGCCACTTCCACCCCATAATGGTAGTCAAAAGTCAGTTATAGCTGCTACCATGTTATTGGTTTTGAGAATTCTAATCAGGTTCTTACGACCTGGAAAGCCTACGGCTCCACCAATTCATGTATTGACAACACGAAACTCATTTTAAAAAAGTGGGCCTCAGCCTATAAAGAAAAACGAAAAAAAGAGAAAGAAAAAAAAAAGAAAAGAAAAAGAAAGAAAAAAAAAAGAAAAGAGGAAGAATGGAGAGGGGGAAAAGAGAAGAAAGAAGGAATGATAGTGCTATTAGATCATTCAAAATTTTTCTAAGTGGGAAAACTCCGAAAGACCCCCCATCGGAATCTCGCGCACCTTCGGTGCGCTCGTGACATGCCTTCGGCGCGTACTTGTGTGGGCCTTGGTCAATGACCTGACAAGCGGACCTTCGGCCCGCCAGTCCGGCACCGCGTGGTTCCTGGCCCATTTAGATTGCACAATAAAGTACAACTTTGTTTTAAAATTTTGAATGAGTAGAATGAAGAATTGTCCAGGCGTGAGTTATTTGTAATTAAAAATAATTACTCCCAACAGAACGGGTGACAAATAGCCACGGAAACGTATAAAGGGTTAGCAACACACGTTGTCAAGCAGATGAAGTAGATTATACCACTTGACTACCTAATACATGTTTTATGCCGCATTGTTGACCTCGAAAACAGCCACACATATTTTTATCAACGTCAAAGTACGCAAGTCCTCGTGGTGTAAATGTCCAATTTCCTGTAAAACTCGTATATCACCTTTCTAGCATAGTTTTGTTTTCTTTTACCCGGTAATATTTCTTTATCACAATTTCCCATCACAGAATTCAAGACTCTGATCGTGATATGCATTTATCTAACCCAATACTCACCCAATACTATCATATAGAGTTAGGTTGAGGAATGGGATTTAATGTCCACTGGACATAAACTATGTCATTTTGAGACTAACATATGGTTCAATTTCATTTCAATAATATATGTCGCGTAATGGTCTTTAGAAGTCGGAGGTAAGTCGGGAGGGGGGGGGGGGGCACGAGTCTGGAAAGTCGAATTAAAACCACGCCACTTGACGTAATAACAGACGTAGACTCAACATGCACGTGCTAACACCCCCCTACACCTCCACAACCAAAAACATTGCATCTTAATATTGTCTTTATTGCTTAAAGCAGTTCTAACTCAGTATCATCCAAAGTATTCCACATTGAATACACGAATTTAAATCAACATTGATGTCGTCATCTTACCCGGAAAAGATGGCCTTCTGATATCCAATATTTAAGACAAAAAAAAAAACATTTTATTTTTATAAGTCTCATTCCTTTCATTTTCTTTTCTACATATCGATTTCACTGTTTAATCTGGTTTCCCCTTGTCAGTGATACGGGACGAATGGTCTGACAAGGACAGTTGTCTTGTCGTTCGGATTGGGTGAAAAACCGAGGTCACGTGTACACATCGTGCACGTAAAAGATCCCTTGGCAGTTGGAATTCGATACAAGTTAGGCCGTAGTGCTGCTGCCCGGGCAAAATTTCACTCATAGCACTCTATACGGTGTTTGCCGTCTTCATTAGCCCAGGTTAGGAGCAGCACAGTAGGACGTTAAATCCCATTTCATTTAATTTCATTACTCTATACATGCAGGTGTGAAATGCGTGAAGGTTATGTCCTGAAACAGGTCATCCGTATCGCAGCGTGTGAATAAAGCTTTTGGAAAATTACTCAAGGTCGTAATAACTTATACAAATATATGTGTATTTATGTAAAGTTATGCGCCTCCAGCCTTCACATCAGTCGCGTTTCTTGGTATTTACAGAATCGGGGTAAGAATCAGATAGCACTGCAAAGGTAAATATAAATAACGCTGGTAACGATAACGAATAGTTTGTAAATGGAGAGCAGGGGGGGGGGGGTATAGGGGGCGAGAGAGAGTTCGTCGGGGTAGTTTCATTTTGACAGTGGTGAAGGACGGACTTCCTGATAAGGACAGTTGATTAGTCGTTCGGATGGGACCTAAAAAGCCCCTTGGCAATCGGAATTCGATATAACAGTGGGTCGTAGCGCTGCTGTCCGGGCGAAATATCCCTCTTATTATGCCCGTCTTCATTAGCCTTAGCCCAGTCGGAGCAGAACAGTAGGACGTTAAACCCATTTCATTTCATTTCACTATCCCACCATTTTCCACAAACTTTCTATTATTTATTTTTTTACGTTTTTTTTACCGTATCATAAGTAATTGACCTTTGGCGTCTCACGGTCTTGTATATTCAGACCCGATTAAAGACAGAAATAGCATTCGCTATAATAGCAAAAGAAGACTCAATGGAGATAAACGACATTTACTAAAATGATAGTGTAAATCATATAAATGAAATGAAATGAGATGAGGTTTGTTTGACGTCCTACACGCCTTTCAGTATACTTTGTACTTTGAGGGGATTGTGTCTGAACAGCGGATCAACAGCCTACTCCCACTGCCAGGGTTCTTTTACGTACAGGCCGAACGTGATCACCGGAACTCGGTTTTCGTTCCATCCTAACAGCTAGACTCTGTTTCACGTCAACTTCCCGTCCTGCACATTAATAATACATTGATGTGGTAATGAACAAGTGAAAATAGAGAAATTCCATTACATGTCGTTTGGGACTCACAAACCTAGTCATGGCGATGGGATGTGTATATGATTTTAACCTATGTTAAACAGACATTATGCCTTAAATGTTATATAATTTATTGATTAGACATTAATTAATATGACAAGATCATAATCATCTTTCGATGTCATTGAATAGCCCCGACTTTAAATGGATTAGAACGGTTCCGCCATTTAATGATTTGATTTAAAAATAGATAATGACAATCGGGCATACACTGTTCCAACGCAGATTGCTCGGCGAGAACTGTCAGATCTTCATCTAATCTTCGATAATACCCTTTTCAGCATTTCACATAAAATTATTTTAGCGATAAACATCAGGTTTGTTTCTGTTTAGGGTTTGTGATTCTGAAGTTTGGAGTTTGGTTGATTTTATATGCGTTATGACCAATGACCACGAAATAAACAAATAAAAAATAATCAAATATCGCTCTAATTCTTTATCAAGTTACTGATATGAACATATCACTACGCATCAATACACACTTTTCATGTCATTATTTATATAAAAAAAATATAACTAATGGTCATAAATTATTAAAATTTAAAAAATACAAAACAATTGGTGAGCTCAGTGAGAATAATTCAATAACTTAATTACTGACCCCGAACCGAGATAGGAGCATGTACTACAGCGAACATTAATAAACATAACGCTAACGCTACAATATACGTCCACATTCCTACTTTGATTGATATGGTACTTTGTCAAGAAGGCTAGGCGTTTGGTTTGTTTAGCGTTGAGGGTCGTGCACCAACATTAATAGTTGCCGTCCTTAGAGTATAAGGAATAACTATACCAAGATAATCCATTCAGAATTGTGCCTTCCTAACACTAAAGGCAAAAAGTGGGCGTGGCTCTGACCCTGAGGGTCGGGACATTCATCAAAATCAATAGTGGACGCCCTCAGGCTATAAGGAATACATAAACCAAGTACCAAGCTGATTCATTCAGAATTGCGGCCTGTAAACGACAAACACAAAAATTGGTCGTATCTTGCCTGTGTGAGTCGGGACATGCAGTTGACGTCCTTAGGCTATATGGAATACATATTCCAAGTTTTAAGACGTCAAGACGATCCATTAAGAATCGTGGCCTGTAGACAACACACATAGACACGAAGTAAAAATGGGCATGGCTCTGCCCCTGGGGGTTAGGAAATCACCAAAACAATAGGGGTCATCTTTAGGGTATAAGGAATAGGTTTGTAAAGTTTTAAAAGTATCTGTTAAGAATTGCATCCTGTAGGCGAACACAAGACACAAAAGCATTGGGCGTGGCTCTGTTCCAGGGGGTCCGTCATGCACCAAAAATAATAGTAGTCAGCCTTAGGGTATAAGGAATAAGTATAAAAAAAGTTTTCAAGACGATCGATTAAGAATTGTGGGCTGTAGGTGACACACAGACAGACAAAAAAAAATGGGCGTGGCACTGTCCCTTGGGGTTGGACATGCACCAAAAACAATAGGGATCATCCTTAAGGTAAAAAGAATAAGTATCAAAGTTTCAAGATGATACATTAAGAAATGCAGCCTGTAGACGACAGACAAACAAATACACGAAATGGGTGTTGCTGTCCCATGGGGGTCGGGCATGCACCCAAAACAAAAGGGGTCATCCTTAGGGTATAAGGAATAAGTATTTTAAGTTTCAAGATGACCGATTAAGAATTGTGGCCTGTAGGCGACACACAAAAAGAAAATGGGCGTGACTCTGCCCCTGGGGGTTGGGCATGCACCCCAAATGATAGAAATGTTCCTTAGGGTACAAAGAATAATCATTCAAAGTTTCAAGATGATACGTTAAGAAATGTGGCTTGTAGACGACAAACAAATAAATACAAGGAATGGGCGTGGCTCTGCCATTGGGGGTCGGGCATGCACCTAAAAACAATACGGATCATCCTTAGGGTAAGTATACAAAGTTTTAAGAAAATACAGTTAGAATTGCGGCTTCTAGGCGACACAGAGACACACAAAACGAAAATGGGCGTGGCTCTGCCCCTGGGGGGTTGGGCATGCACCCCAAATGATAGGGATCATCCTTAGAGTATAAAGAGTAAGTATACAAAGTTTTAAAGAAAATCCAATAAGAATTGCGGCCTGTAGGCGACACAAAGACACACGATAAGAAAATGGGTGTGGCTCTGCCCCAGGGGGTTGGGCATGCACCCCAAATGATAGGGATGTTCCTTAGGGTACAAAGAATGTGTATGCTAAGTTTCAAAATTATAAGTTAAGAAATGTGGCCTGTAGACGACAAACAAATACATACTAGAAATGGGCGTGGCTCTGTCCCTGGGGGTCGGGCATGCACCAAAAACAATAGAGATCTTCCTTAGGGTATAAGGAATACGTATACCAAGTTTGAAGAAAATCCAGTAAGAATTGCGCCCTGTAGGCGACACAAAGACACACGAAAAGAAAATGGGCGTGGCTCTGCCCCTGGGGGTGGGGCATACACCCCAAACGATAGGGATGTTCCTTAGGGTACAAAGAATGTGTATGCTAAGTTTCAAAATTATAAGTTAAGAAATGTGGCCTGTAGACGACAAACAAACAAATACTAGAAATGGGCGTGGCTCGGCCCCTGGGGGTCGGGCATGCCCCAAAAACAATAGGGATCTTCCTTGGAGTATAAGGAATAAGTATACCAAGTTTGAAGAAAATCCATGAAGAATTGCGCCCTGTAGGCGAACCACAGACACACACACACACACACATACATACATACACACACACACACACACACACACACACACACAAACACACAGACAGGGGCGACGGCATAATACGTTCACATTATGAATGTGGACGTATAAAAAAATTAATATTTAGAGAATCGTCTACGAGTATTTTTTAATAAAATAAAATATCATCACAAGTCGATAAAGTAAAAGAGAACCAGTAGAAGATTGTATTTATCACCCAATAAGCGATATCTACTGTAGAAATAGTAGAATGTGTTATTTGGTGATAAATACGCGTGATTGTACGTGCAAGAGAAAGAGTGTAACGTCCACTCGACACACACTAGTTCATTTCAGGACTGACATAATTGCATCAATTTTATTTCAATAATTGACTTACGTCTTTAGCAGTGGGAGGAAACATTATGGAAATTTGCATAGTCCTGGCTGAAATCGGTAAGCCCGATTGAGTTATAATAGGGAGCTCAGTACACTGACGAAATGAAATAGGATGCCTGCACCATTAACCATAATGGGTGTGCGTTTAGTAATGACCTTCGCCTTAAGCAGGTTTAAATTATCTTTTCAGTGAAGAGTTCCACACATAACCATGCAGAGACAGCATTGTATCACCGCTAGTGTCTCGATCCTGCAACTTCCACATTTTACAATACACTCATCTCATAATTCAATTACACTGTTTCCCCATTTAGAGCAGTCGGTCTAATCAACGACATTGATAACGATCTTTAAATGGCATTTAGTAACTGGATAGAGTAACAACAAAACACATACTTATGGAAAACAGTTACTAGGGTATTTTAGGCGACGTTTCGTAGAGTATTCTCTCAACGTTATCAAGCTAATACAGTAAAACAGGTATAG
The DNA here is from genome assembly GCA_036850965.1 of Patella caerulea. NCBI lineage: Eukaryota > Metazoa > Mollusca > Gastropoda > Patellidae > Patella > Patella caerulea. The sequence continues at coordinate 49,216,419 of JAZGQO010000007.1, read as the reverse complement.
GCAGACATATATAGACAAAATACAATAACATAACTGAAGCCATACTTAACAACAACATGATCAAAGGCCTACCCCACCACTTATTTAAATATACAAAAGCAAGTTAATTAACTTGATAGTCCATAGTTGGTAAGGGTGTTTATAACGAGAAGAGAAACCATACCTAATAACTAGTAGATCAAAAATAATAACATACAATGGTGATATTATACAGGTAATAATATACTAAGTAAGAAAAGAAGCCGGTATGTTAAACGATGAATGAGGCCACTAAGTGTTGCGATGATAGCTGAATATACAAAGTGATTAATATGGATGAAACAATAGCATTGGACAATAGAGTATGTACAACAGATGACTGTAAAGATGTAGTAGGTGTTAAAGCTGGATTGAATATAACTGTTTCCCTACCCACCATTTTAAAACCTTATAAATATATGATAGAAAAATAATTAGTTATGCGAAGGAGAAATAGATTAACGATACAAAAACTTAACGCCATAAATAAACAGTGTGGTAAATGAAGTCACGTGATGTAACACAGCACAAGTGTACAGTTTTAAGTAGAAACATGCTATTATTTTAAGTAATTGATCATACGCGTTGGGCAAAAATATCCCTGTGTCACGGTTAAAATCTGGATTGTTCCTTCTGATGTGTATTGCCTCCATTAATTTACGTGTCTTTTCTATTGGGAGATTTGATGCCAGGGTTTCGTATGACTGGATTCTATGCCCAGGGTTGGTCTGGAGGTGTTGCGCAACAGCTGAGTTTGTGGTGGACGACTTGGACTTATGCTGGCTTATTCTTTTATCCAGGGGTTGTCTGGTTTCGCCGATATATATGCTGGAACAGGAGCAGGCAACTTTGTAGACACATTCTTTCTGGGGTGGGGGTTTGTTTGGAAGTAGCTTACCATTGGCTTTCAGGATATCTTTGAGGGTTCGTCCTTTGGAGAAGGTGACTTGGATGCCCGTTGGGTTGAGGATTCTCCTGAGGTGGTAAGTGAGCTTTCCTTGAAACGGTATAGTGATTCTTATAGGTGGTTTTTGTGGTTTTGTGTTTCCTGGATCTGTGGGGGTATCAATGGTGGTTTTAATGATCTTTTTAACAAATTGTCGAGGGTAGTTGTTCTGGTTTGTAAGGGCTTCTTCTATGTGGTCTAATTCTTTCTGGAGGTATTCTTTGTCACAGATGTTGACAGCACGACGGGCTAAAGTTGCTAAATGTGGAATTTATGCATAACGATATAGGTTTCTCCAACCTCGGATATACGGATACACTATGAAATGACCAGATCGTCGGCTCCCTCCCAGCCTATGACTGGTATTATAGGCCTACTCACATAAGATAGTAACTTAACATGTTAGCCAAAAATCAGATATAGCTGCTACCATGTTATTTATTTATTATATCTCGGTCTTACTTCCCTTCGCCGATCGATGAGTTCAATGAAAACTTCTACTACAGTAAATTTCCATCAGACATCCACTCATGTCGGAATATTTTAGTTTCCCTTATGCACGTTACGCCACAATATTACATAGACCTATATCTGACTTCATCAGTTTATAACCGAGCCCCATTATTAATAAGAATAATATATGGAAGCCGGGTATGTAGGCTATCTATAAATCGCTAAATAAACTAATAACAGACCTGTGGTAGAATCCAGTCTATCCTTTAATACACCATACAACTCCATTGTGATATCTGTAAGGTATCGTCTTTAAATATAGATTGTTCTACTGACCTTAGAATCAGGTTTTATTTCCGTGTTGATGCTTAAAGTGGATGCTACACAATGGTAACTTTTATATGTTACCATCTCCTCGTGTGAGAAGTTATATTATTATGTCTTTTGATTATTAGTGATCAAAATATTTTAATGGAGATTTTCATTTATTAAAATATTCCTTGTGGAGATCATTATTACTCAATATATTTCTACTGCAGATCATTGGTGCTCAATTTGTTTTGAATGGGTATATTAGTACACATAATATTCAAACTATTGCGATTATTAGTACTCCTCGTGCTACGAGGGAAATTTTGAATGGACAGCTGCGTTTCCGCCCACACATGTTCACATTCCAACTGCCATGTTCTTTTACGTGCACTCCAAAGCATAAACGTGAAATCAGCACATTCATCCGTATTAAATTATCTAACACGCCAACCAACAAAGCTCTTTGAAACAGAACAGACTTTCGTCTTACATGTTTAAATTCAATCAATAATTCAGCTGCAGGTCATACAACTAAACTGGGTTGTATAATACAGTGGAATCTGTCACATTCGACTCTGACATCCATCCTTATTTTCAAAAATATACCGATGGATAATATGTCGAAATTTTAAGCATGTGTTTGCCTGCTTCTCCCGAAAAGAGGAGACTTTGTTCTTAAACAACAAAACACCAGCCTTGCACAATAGGTGTATACATAATCTAAAAAGTCTCTTTAAAACCTATTACACATGTTTAAAAAACATATGGTACACGTTATTTAATTATCTAAAGTCATGTTCAGAGATTAAAGGAAGTTCAATGTAGACAGGGTTGCCATATTATAGAGATTTTACTTTTCTGAAATGATGGCGCTTACACTGTACTTAATTACTGTGCAGTCAGAATCGCCACAATTGCGATAACGGTTTTCTCGGTGTTAAAATTCATGTGTACTACTGGCATATTTATCTAATTCCACTGGATTTTTGGAGCTGTGTTTGGTTTTTTTTTCTGCAAGTCTCCTGTACTGTCTGTATAAATGTATTTTTGTCATGAAGTGAGTACTCGGAAACCCCATGCCTCATTAACGTCTTACCTTTCTGTACAAAAGCGGCTATGTGAGGATTTTTGCCTTACAACTAAACTCTCTTGCTTTCCTCAGCCTCTGTTCTAAAGCATGACATGTGGAAACCACAATAGAAAATTCCGACGACCATATTCAGGAAACAAAGGCATCCAGCATGGAAACTTTTAGTGAATCAGCGACGAAATGGAATGAACTCCTGTCGATCAATACAGGCAAGCGACACTTATATAGCACATTTGTTTGAGATTTATCAAGCACCATAATACGAATCTTTCGCCAACGTGTCAATTGTTTCTACTTCATTAATACATTGTCGCGACGGCTGATGGCACTACCATTATAGTAATGATCTGTTACAGGCCAATGGTACTGCCAATGTCTAGTATAGACAAATGCCACTTACTTCTAAGAAGATAGTTATTACGTACATGTACGAACTACACATTGTGTTTGAGTGTGTCACCATTGAGCGAAAATGAAGGCGTATCGAAGCTGGAAGCGGAAGAAACTTAACAGTTAAATTCCGTTCGGGGACGAGATACTTTTGTGGTAACGCACCGCACAAACTGTCTGGCAGTGGTCATTCAGGACTCCTGTGATGGAACTGAACAACGCCAAAGTAGTTTTAGGTGGTACAGATTTCAGCTACTCCAGCCTAGCTGTTGACTGGAAATTAAATAACTCTCGTCAGCGATACTCTAATACTACAAGGTAATTACATACCCGACCACTATAAATGTCTGTCAGAGTGTTCTTGTGATACCCTAAGATGTACGGTACACTGGTGTGTGAATTTCATGTAGTACACTTTTGGGCTAATCTAGACTAGTTGAGAGGTATCGTATGTTGGGCGTGGAATACCACACCCACCACCACAAACACGGCAGACTTACATTTTTATGATACCAGATATACATGCATTGATACAATAAAGGAAAAATTGGTTGCCAGGCAACGAAACATACGCCCACACAGCAGCCAAATCGTCCGACAGTCAACAAGAGTTTCAAAATTGTGACCTCTATAAGGTCCACAACCTTTATATAACATATTTTCACACTATTCGCATACAAACGGCGGCCATTTTGTCCGTCAATTTTTGGTCTGATATTCACAAAATTCATTCTCAACCTTCATAACCATGAAATGGTGATATAATCAAACGTTTTTTTTTAAATCGGATAACAATTTTGACCTCCAGAGGAACCAAAAGCTAAAAAGGGCGATTTTTTGGGTCAATCAGGGGCCATAATTCAGGAAGTTACGATCCGATGGGCGCAAATATCGAAAGGAACCAAGATCTTTGGGTTTCATCAAAATCGGTTCAAAATTGTGACCTCTATAAGGTCCACAACCTTGATATAACATATTTTTACACTATTCCTGTACAAACAGCAGCCATTTTGTCCGTCAATTTTGGTCCGATTTTCACGAAATTCGAATTCAACCTTCATAACCATGTAACGGTGATATAATCAAACGTTTTTTTTAAATCGGATAACAATTTTGACCTCCAGAGAGACCACAAGCTAAAAAGGGCGATTTTTTGGACAATCAGGGGCCATAATTCAGGAAGTTACGATCCGATGGGCGCAAATATCGAAAGGAACCAAGATCTTTGGGTTATAATAAACATACATGTCAAGTTTCATCAAAATTGGTTCAAAATTGTGACCTCTATAAGGTCCACAACCTTGATATAACATATTTTCACAATATTCGCGTACAAACGGCGGCCATTTTGTCCGTCAATTTTGGTCCAATTTTCACGAAATTCGAATTCAGCCTTCATAACCATGGAACGGTGATAAAATCAAACATTTTTTTTAAATCGGATAACAATTTTGACCTCCAGAGGAACCACAAGCTAAAAAGGGCAATTTTTCGGACAATCAGGGGCCATAATTCAGGAAGTTACGATCCGATTGGCGCAAATATCGAAAGGAACCAAGATCTTTCGGTTATAAACATACATGTCACGTTTCATCCAAATCGGTTCAAAATTGTGACCTCTATAAGGTCCACAACCTTTATATAACATATTTTCACACTATTCGCGTACAAATGGCGGCCATTTTGTCCATCAATTTTGGTCCGATTTTCACGAAATTCAAACTCAACCTTCATAACCATGGAACGGTGATATAATCAAACGTTTATTTAAATCGGATAACAATTTTGACCTCCAGAGGGACCACAAGCTAAAAAGGGCGATTTTTCGGACAATCAGGGGCCATAATTCAGGAAGTTACGATCCGATTGGCGCAAATATCGAAAGGAACCAAGATCTTTGGGTTATAAACATGCATTTCAAGTTTCATCCAAATCGGTTCAAAATTGTGACCTCTACACTGTTCACAACCTTAATATAACATATTTTCACACTATTCGCGTACAAATGGCGGCCATTTTGTCCGTCAATTTTGGTCCGATTTTCACGAAATTCGAACTCAACCTTCATAACCATGTAACGGTGATATAATCAGACGGTTTTTTAAATCGGATTACAATTTTGACATCCAGAGGGACCACAAGCTAAAAAGGGCGATTTTTCGGACAATCAGGGGCCATAATTCAGGAAGTTACGATCCAATTGGCGCAAATATCGAAAGGAACCAAGATCTTTGGTTTATAAACATGCATTTCAAGTTTCATTCAAATCGGTTCAAAATTGTGACCTCTACACTGTTCACAAGCTAACAAACGTGATTTTTCGTACAATCAGGGGCCATAACCCATGAAGTTATGGTCCGATACATGCCAATATCGAAAGGAACCGAGATCTTAGGGTGATAAACCTATATTCTAAGTTTCATTGAAATCGGATAAAAATTGTGACCTGTAGACTGTTCACAAACAATTGTGGACGGACGGACGGACGAACAGGGGCGACGACAATATACGTCCACATGAAAATGTGGGCGTATAAAAATTGGTCCAATTTTGAGCTAGGTTAACCCCCTGTGCTCCTGCTCTAATCTACCTATTGCAAGTCTTTCATTAGCTATTAATTAACATATCCAGACCGCAATCAACTCTCGATGTTATTGCTAGCCTGCGATACTTACTGGATTAGAACCCGATCTGCTTCTGCTGATTAAATAATAAAAAAATGGATAATCGAGACCATGTTTTTCATCTTACCGCCTTTAGTAATAATGATCAAAGCTAGGTCCAAAATTCAATCGTCAATTCTCGGTTCCGGTAACTTGACTAAAATTTGTCTGCAAATTCGCTTTACATTATCTTGTTTTTAACTATTATAGTCAGAACTGCCAACTCCCATAGTGTATCTTTAAGCTCCATTTCAATTTCTTATGGAAACGAAATTAATTTAGAACAAAACTCGGGTAGAAAAACATATCAATTTATAACAAAATACATTGTAATTAATAAAATACAAACTAAATTTAATATTATAAAGTAGACACATACCCCCTAATTATATAAATTCTGAAATGGCTAATGTCAAGGATCGATAGACATTGACGTTACCAGTGAACAACCCATATTCGACGTTGTTACAGCGATGGAATTTAATTTTGCAACTGTAACGATCTTGGGGTTTATTCTGAAACTTCTTACTTAATATTATCCATAATATTCGAATTTATCCATGAATTAGAATTCAATATCTTAGTAGCCAATATTTCAAACACAATGAATATTTTAAAGTAAGTACACGGCGTTGTTTATTCTGTGGTTAACCGCATCCTTAAAACGTTTGTCGATGCATAGAATAGTATGACAGATGAAATGAAATGAGGTTTAGCGTCCTACTGTTCTGCTCGGGACAGGGCTAATGAAAACAGGCATATGCGATACAGTGTACTGCGAGGGAAATTTTAGCCGGGCTGCGGTGCTACAACCTACTCTTATATCGAACTCCAACTGCCAAGGGATCTTTTACGTGCACGCCAAGGTGTACAAATAGTATCGGACGAAAAAAAGAATAATTCTCATTTTCATATTTTGGTTAAGCATCTGAATCCATGATATTATGATTATGGTCCGTGTATAATCCTGTTCATACATAGGTTAAAATGGTGATTTTATTCCCTGTAACCAAAACAATATCAAAACTAAATTAACAAGAAAATAACTATCATATTTAAGATCAATATTGCACAAATAGAAATTTCAAATACTGGCAGATTTAGAGTAAGATATTTCCGTTAGGCTTCTTAAAACTACTAAAAATCATAGTTAAAATGTCTGTATTATTTCAACGACCACGTGGTTGATATATTTCAAATTGTACATACAATCTGAAATGAAATGAGATGGAGCTTAGCTGTGTGGAACTGTTTCACTCCGACAGGGCTAATTAAGACAGGCATACTCCGTACAATAAGCTATGAGACAAATGTTGCCCGGACAACAGCACTACGTCACAACCTACTCTTATTAATTAGAATTCCAACTGTCAAGGGTTCTTTTACGTGCATACTACATGTATATGTTATTCCTTGCCAGGTCCTTGGTCTGTCTTAAACTTATGAACCATTGACACTGTGGAATTACGCCGTAAAATCCAGATTTACTTTCTCCGGCAAGAACACAGGTACAATTAGAGCAGCGAGCCATCGTCTTACTTACTGAACCACCACGGCTCCTGCACACAATCTTATTTGAACATCCCTTGTACAACTGTAATCAGTTCCCAAGTGTGGTATTTTTTATGTCTGCATAATTAACAAAAGAGTAGTATGGAAGGAAAACCCAGAATTCTATTTTTACCTGAATGAACGGTAATAATTATTTTAAGATTTCATATTCTGTATTTCCTTGGAATCTGATTGCATAGCCAGTTTATAATCTTTCGCAGGGCCCCATTTTTCATTGGGTTGAAATGATGATTTTATTCTCTAAAATGAAAAACAAAAACATAAAATAGACATGTACTATAATCTGACAAGTGTCCCAGACTGTTGGGCCAATACTGAATTTTCTATACATTTCTTGTACAAAATAACGTAATGCTTTTGACAAAGAGAATATTTACAATTACATTTAATTTAATAAAGGGATATTTCATATTTAAAATAACCTTTAACCCATAAAATTAACAGAATGATAAGTAGTATTTAAATTTTTGTTATCCAATCTATTGTCGGCTCGTGTTGATAGCATGTTCGTGGAGAATATTGCACTACAAATATAATCCCCAAGAGAAAAATGGAATTGCATATAATGTTAAGTATTTCATATTCAAAATAACCTTTTATTCATAAAATCAACAGAAATAAAATGAACTGTATTTAAACGTCCAACTATTCAGATCCGACTAGGCTAATATAAAGACAGTGAGGGAAATTGTGTTTTGACTGCAGCGCTACGGCCTAGTCTTATGTCGAACGGCCAAAGGTCCGTTTACGTGAACGTGATCTGCCTTGTATCACCGATGAACCTTCTCTGCCAGCACCGGAATCGATCACGGAACCTCCAAGTAAGCAAGACAAATTCTTACTCACCGGGCCAACGTCTTACTCGCCGAGTCACAGAATTAATTATAAGCTGTATAATTTGACTTTGATTTGTAATAATTATTGGTTTCTTGTGAACATTTTTTATTACTGAACCGGCCTTGTTGCACTTACTGTCAAGGTAAGCGAAGTTTTCTCGAAAGATAGACGACTTGAAGAAGACCATATTCCTGAAGCAGTGGCCACAGGAAACCCTCGCTGGTCATTGCTGGATTGGCTTCTGATACTTGAGTTTTTGACGGAGTGTGTCTATTCTTCCCGTTCATCAAAGGCAACATGGCAGCTCTTCGTTTTATAGGGGGGGGGGGTCTTCCCTAACACTTTGGACGGCAATTTAATGTATTAAAAATAGTGAACATGTTGTTCGGCTCCATGTGATTGTTCGTATTGGTCATTACCGATTGTTTACACTGTACAGGTTTCAATAGCCTCGTTTGTCACACAACTACTTTTTCTGCGATATTCTGATATGCACTGGTTAGTGGAGCATAATACATTTCGTGAGTAATGTCGTAACGCAATGTGAGCTATGTTTAAACACGAACGATTATGATACGGTGTAATGTATTGGTTGTTGATCTGGCTGTTGAACATAAATCTGTGGTTATTACAGCAGTGTCTGAATTTGATAGGTCTAATCAAACGAAACTCTGCGAGGAGTATGGAAAAACACTTGCATTGAAGACTCGAAGATCACTAAGGGGGAGTTAAGTAATGTGCGGTCTCCGAGCCATCCGAAATATTGACCAAAGCTTTTTAGAGAAAATAAAATTTAATGGCCAATGCCAAGTTAAACTTCAATTAGAAAAATAACCAATGCGAACAGATATGTTGTAATTATGATTTAACAAGCTAACAAATATTACGTAGTATATTTGAATTTCAACCCATTGCTTATCCACGTTGTTTCCGTGGGAGTATTGACTTTAATGACACAAGAGTTATTTCCCATTTATAACTTCAGTCGATTTATCGAGTCAACCAAAGAGGTTAACTTTTAGATTGTCCTTTAAACATACCTGTAACAATGGACCTTTTCTTGTAATAAATTCTCGTATCATCCATATAGGTATAGGTACAGCCGATATTAAAGCTATACTCCATCCTATAGCACTAGCATATGGCGGATACACATAGTCTCCATAAGTTGGTAGTTGATATTTAACTAGAGTAAATACAAGAATTACCTGAAATCATAAATTAATTTAAGTATGGCAAACAGTTGAACGTTTATCTTAATCATAAATAAACATTGAACGGATCCAGGGTCATTTCACGACTATCAAATACTTACGCGATGGGGTTTTGTCAATGATAGGAAAAGCAGGGGACCCGGAGAATGCCACGTGGTTGGACATGGCTTGGGTAATATAACATGGAATTTCCTCTACCACACACATTGTCGTTGAGTTTTAAAGCTCCAATAGCATTTTTTTAAGTTATATTTTTAAAATGTATTAAAATAAAGTCCTACCTTGTTAAAGAATAATCCTATTAATCCTATAATTCACTATTGCCAGTTGAGAAATTGGCAAAAATATCATTTTCAACTTCAAATTCAAACGTTTGAAGATGGCTGTCCATGGAGTGGAATGGGAAAACAAGGGAGGTAATTGAGTAACTATTTCCTCAATCACCCTGTGTCACCCTTTCTAATGCCCAAAAAATTTTGCCCATGACCGTATAATAGTGAGTTGACAACCTTTTGAGCAAAAGACATAGAAATAATTATGTTTTGACTTTCTTAGAAAATATGAAATTGGAACTTTAAGACAGAGGCAGACTATTTATGTATATGACTGTATTCTGTTATTCAAATTAATAATGAACCCAGATGTCACAATGGCGAGATTGCATTTTTGGAATTTAATAAAAAGACCATAAGTATAACAATATAAATCATTTTGGAATATGGATTTTTGATAGTCGCCCTAATCCAGTTTATGTTCGTGTGAAAACTTACAGATAGAATAAAAGGATTTACAAATTTCCAGAGAATTTTAAACAGGACTAATGGTCGCTTTCCTAACATCATTTCCATATCATCAAAATATCGATCAGCTCCTGTTGATATAAAAATATAAAGTATACAAATATAATGCGCAGGTTTTCAATACCACTACAGAAACAGAAAATGAAAAATTAAGCGTTAGAGGATGAACTGAAAAGCATTGCAGACTAAACGCGACAGTGCAGAAGAGTATAGCCAGTGTTAAATACACAATGCAAAAAGATCTACTCGAGAAAGCACTGACACTAGTCCTAAATATCTTTAATCACTTATGGTCTCAACTTAAAACTCCACGAGAATGGGGTAATCCTTGTAATTCCTCGTCATAAGTATGATAAGGGCCAGAATGAACATCGTCCTTTCGACCTGCCGACCTAATGTCAGTACCCTGCAAAACGTTAGTACTCTTTCGAAAGCAGCACCATCATTTGAAATCCACAATGTTGGTTTCGTGCAGATAGGTCTACTGCAGACCAATTTATCAGACCACAACATGATATGACAAAGGTATTTACAGTCAAACAATATTAGCAAAAGCTTTTGACTTAGTGTGGGTGGACGGTTTCGTACAAAAACGCAAACATCAAAGGCCGAATGTACAAGTGGACATGTGACTGTCCAAACAAACGGCAGAGACATATTTGGGTATGAGCAGGAAACTGAAGAATTTGAAATGGAAAACGAAACACGACAAGCCTCCGTCATCAGTCCAGTTCTCTTCACTCTCATGATAAACGACCTTCCAAGCTATGCTCTTTGCAGAAATAGTTACTTTTGGGAGTCATCCAAAGATATTGATTGAAAAAAATACGAGATTAGTTACAATATACTCTGGAACAACGTTCGAAATAGGCAAATGACTGCAGAGTGTCAAAATATCGGAAGAAAGACAATAGCAATGCAGTCCTATCTATCCGACTGATAACAATGGCAAATTTGACTTTAAATTGACTACAATTTAAATCAAAGACTAATTCCCTTGGCATGACCTTCGACTCGCGGTTGACGTGGAAGCCACATATCGATGGCATTGTTAGCCGCACTCAAAAAAACCTTAACATTATGAAATACATGAAAGGGGCACAATGGATAGATTCTATCGAACACAGGGTAAATCTATAACAATTGCCCCTTTTTCTCTCTGCTAGATCTCGAGTGAGAGGAACTTCATTCAAACATTGCGCCAAGCTACACAAGTTCAAAGAAAAATGCCCAACATAAAACTCCGTTAAGCAGTTCAGGCCAATTAGGTAACAGGAAAACATCACGCCAGTGTGATTTAGACAAGTAGTATTTAATCAGTACAATTTGTAAGGAACGATTATTGAGGTTAAAACTTCCCTGCATCCTTCCCTGGAAAAATGGCGATTTGATTGGACGGTACTGTTCACGCGTCTGCAAAAAAGGGGGAAAACTAGGTGTAAGTTTGGGAATCGCAAAGTAATCTAGCAACGTCCAGGTGTTGTAAAACTCGCAGTCGTTGCTTCAGGAACATGTTGGTATATACAAATACACAACATTCCCCCGTGGTGTATCTGCACAAGAATACACAATAGACCTTCAAATAAAAGTAAACTTCACAAACGCCTACTATTAACATAACATAATTATCAATATTTTTACTATACTTACCGTATATCCAACCAATAATAATGGTCTCCAGAACTGTTATTAAAAAGACAGTCACGGCTGACATATACCAATCTACAAGCTGGTATATGTATATTCCTGCCTGAAATTAACCAATATGTAATTACTGAATATCAGAAATAATTATCAGAAAAGAAAGGGTATCAGCTCTAGGAAATACAAATGGTCTCGGCTGCAGAAAAAGCAGGCGGTCTCTGATAAGTGAACACGTTACCAAGGGGTTTTGAAAATGTTGGAATATATTCACTTTATGAGCTTAACATTGAAAAATCGATAAACGAATAAAATGAATTGAAGAAATAGATAACAAATAAAAAGAAATCCATAAATAAAAGAGAATCTAAATGATCCACAGAACTTATTTTTCCCCCCGTATGAAAATGGGGTTAAATTTAAAGAAACAGATACAGTAATAAAATGGGCTTAATTGAATATAAGAATAAAATAAAAAGAAATTGTTAAAATAAATACATTTCAAACAATCCATATAACTTACTTGAGACGTGAATATTAAACTGACCAATAACATCAGGAAACACGTGGCTGCTGTGATCATTAAACGTAGTTTTGGAGTCGATTGTGGGATCGAATCTGTTATTGCCGTTACGCATACTTCCACATTAACAAACTATGAATAAATGAAATTGTTAAGAAATTTGCAGGTAATATAGCTTACATAGATTGTTTTAAAAGGTATGTCTTCATTAGCCCAGTCGGAGTAGAGCAGGAGGCCGTTAAACCCCATTTCACTTCATGTCAACTATTAAGTTATATGCTATCCTATAAAAGTAAAAGGGGACACGGTGGCTAAGTCAGTAAGACGCTGGCTCGTTTGTTCAATATCTGCATTGGCCGAGAAAGTTCATACTTGTGAGTGACGGCGGGCCTGACAAGGATAGCTCTCTAGTCGTTCCGATGAGACGAAAACCCGAGGTCTCGTGTCCACATTAGCTGATCACTTGGCAGTTGGAATTCGATCGATCGAAGAGTTGGATATAGCGCCACTGTCCGGAAAAAATGTCCCTCATAGCACACCGTGTGGCGTATGCCCGTATTCATTAGCCCAGTTTAGGAGCAGAGCAGTAGGAGGTTAAACTCCATGTAATTCTTTATTAAATTGAAGAAATGGGTGTAAATGATAGGTCCCTTTTTGGATTTCAGATCATAACAACGACAGATCATACTATACATTACAATTGAAGTAATGTATAGTAATTGAAGTAATGTATAGTAATTGAAGTAAATTTAAGATTATTTGAAGACACTGAACATGTTGGTGAAGGCGTACCCATGGACGGTCAATTTAAAAGGAAGCGAAGCTTTTGAGGTCTCTTGTATTTTTTGTAATTTTCTTCAGCCCAATAGCCTAGTATGTATAGACTTTCTAATGTATAAATATTGCCATAGCTATCAATCCTAAAAAAATCTAAGAATAGTAATGTTTTTTAAAATACACACAATATGTTACAAGAAAGTGCATCTCTTACCATTGAATCCAGTGCAGCAAAAGCAAGCATCAAGAAGAATAATACCGCCCATAATTGAGGTATTGGTAGCTGACCAAGTGCTTCTGGATAAGCGATAAAAGCTAGACCAGGTCCTAGAAAAAAATAAAAGAAGAACCAACCCTTAACATCCCGCGCCCTTTGATAGCTTTTAATGATACAAGGATATACAATATCTGTGTCATTGGTAATAAACGGCCATCTAGAAATTTATCCAGATTGGTCGCAACGCATATAATAATGTAATATGAATGTATATATCGAAGACTTTGGGTGATTTTGAGTTAGAGACTTGGCTACTTTAACTCCATGTCGGCCAGTGTGTTTACAAATTAAATGTTCCAAAATATTGGCAGCTGTTATATTATTTACCTGTGCGGATAATCTCAGCTACTCCTAAACCAGTCTGGTGGGACATGAAGCCAAGAACAGAAAAAACCACAAAACCAGCATAAAAACTTGTACCTTCCCCGACAATGCAAAAAATGATGGTGTCCCTGAAATGATGAAAGCCGTCACGGGAAATGTTAATTGTATAGTAAGATGGTCAAATACGCATTGACGAACTATGTTATGTTAAATTTGTATATAAACTCAAATTGATTACATCTACTCACGTTATTAAATATATACTATGATAAATTGTGACATTCCATCACATCGCAACTTCAACTCAACGAGAAAATAGTGTGTGGTGTACATCTTTCAGAACATGTAACGGCACTTCTGTACTCAAGGAGCTGTAGAATCGCCGGTGTAGTTGCAGAAGACACAACAGTGTGTGATTTTTCTGGGCGATCAGATCAATGTTATAATGGCTGCGCAGGACTGAATACCAATGCTTTTGGCGTATTAGACGGGACCGAGCATAAAAGTGTTCCCTACATTTGTTTAGATTAGTACCGAAGAATCCCGCCTGACAATCTTTATACACTGTTTTTATCGGTCAGGTTGATTAAATACAAATAAGTACAGTGATCCTTACCTCATAACATTGTTGTCAAATTTATTATAACTAGACATAGTGATAAATCCACCCCATCCCATCCCCGTAGAATAAAATATTTGCATCAACGCCTGTGCCCACATCTATAAAAAGAAGAAATATAAAGATAATCTTAATATAGGTTTTCACGAAATGGTCCACACCTTATCGATTCCTACAATTTCTGAAACTTATTATTTATAGCTATTCATTTGTGTTCTATTGTGTATTTCCTTCCTTAAATAAGGGAATCTATTAAGACAATCCTAAGATTTTTGAACGTTGTATAAACAATTTGTTTTTCAAATTGTATATCAGCCAGGCGACACAGCAGGGTATACCAATACAAACTGGGGCAAATCTTGAAGTTGTCTGTGTTTAGTCGGTGTGGGTGAGCAGGTTGAAGGAGGGGTATTATTTAGAATTCCTATGGACTATAGATTCTTAGTTTTAGTATCAATTGAACGCAACGTGAAGTCATAATAGAATGGAGTTCATAATTTAGTCTCGGTCACCCAGAACTTCTTAGTCTTCACGATACGGAGGGTCTGAGAAAGTTCACTCGGCAAACCTCGGAAGATTTCGGGAATCTAAACTCGGCTGTATGATGAATTCCGCCATATTGGAACTACTTTAAAGGTCCCGGATGAAACATGGCTGCGCCCATTCCAAACACAAGTTGGCGACCTATTTGGCTAGCGACCTATTCGACCGATCCAGCTGTAAGATAATGACGAAATTACACTTCTATTCTGAGCTGAAGGAATGGATAAAAAATAATATATTCTACTTTCATTTGATAGACATAACGTTGGATTTTATTGGTTGATAAATAGAGACTGTTGTCTTTACTCTAAATAGGTTTCCAACGAACGGGTTGCAGCTCGATCGGTCGAATAGGTCGCTAGCCGAATAGGTTCCCAATTTGTGTAATAGCGTCAAGTTTTCCTGTTAAAGTAAACCGGTAGCCGCATCGCAAATGTATGGGCGTAGGTACATAACACTTACTGTCATACATCCGAGACTAGATGTAGTTTACGGAATCTGTCGAGATTAGCCGAGTGGAGAAAGTTGTCAATATTTGACGTAAAGTCCATTGCCCATGCGTAACCGAGAGTTTGATTTTTAATGTGGTTGATTATCCAGTATCTTCTGGCCAAATCAAGTAAGAGTTACACCCCTTCCCACAATAAATCCCACAATTCTTGCATTAATATAAACAAACATGAATCGTGACAAACTAGTATTAAATTTAAAAACCAAAAAAAAAAAACATAGATAAGGCCCATGAAGACAGAAATCTTACAATGAAAAAAAAAAATAAGAGTGTCGGATATTGAACTGGCATGCAATCAAATAGATTATTTGAAAAGGCATTCTTAAATTAATTTAATTGACGAGTTACGGGATTGTTTGGAATGGAATTTGTTCTGAGATTATTCAGTATATTCAAATCATACATTATTTTCCATAAGACGACTTATGCTTGTTTTTTTAGGTGTGTGTGTGTGGGGGGGGGGACTTATAAAATGAGGAATTAAGTAGACATATATTTATTATATTAGTTTTAATTAATCACATTACCTGAGGATTAGCTAATTTACTAAAATCAGGAATTATGTAGAATTTGATACCATCTATGGCACCAGGCAAGGTAGCAGCTCTAATTAAAATTATTGTAATAATGATGTACGGTGCTACAGCTGTCAGATATACCACCTAAACAAAAAAGTAAAATATAAACCGCAAATAATGATAATTTATAGAGTTGATGCGACGTAACCCAAGCATCTTTATCTTAATTTTCATTCTCAGAAACTTTTTTCTTTCTTCAATCGTGGACTTTTGATTTAAAGTCAGTAAGTATGGCGGCGTGAAATCAATAAGAACTAGCATGAAATTTAGATACACATATTCTACTTTAGATCTGGATATATTTATATTTGTTAGATTAATTCATGCCTGAAAATTTGTTGGATTATTTTATCTATCGATAAACTTGAATTAATTATTTCATGGGTAATAGAGATGTATTATGGTTAATATAACGAGTGAAAACAAAAGCCACCATCATCAGATATGGTCCTATGATAATGGTCTACGATGACAAATGCTTCATTGAATAGGGCAGGATGGGATTCTCTATATTAACCTCCATCTTTAAATGTAACTTATAAGACAGCCCGAAATATAAGTCAATGATAAATGAATACTTATACCACACACCTTTCCAGCGGATTTGACACCTTTTATTATACAGAGAAATATGATTATCCAACTAACTATCAGCGCAACAACCAGTTGCCATTGCATACTGCCTACATCATCTAAACCTGTTGACATCCTCAATACATTGTAGCTGAAAAATACGAGATGACATTGAACAATAGCTTCAGTTTTGTTTTACTAGGAAACCTATATTTGTGATGTTTCAACTTAAACAAAACTGACATTTTAAACCCTTTTTTCCAAATTGACACACGCCCCGGTTGACAGACGCTTAGGTTGCGTAATTACTAACCTAGCAAGTTTTTAGAGAGCAGAGTACTTAATCGAAACCTATCATTTATCTGTTAAGAGTTAAAAATCAATTCAGAAATCGGATAATCAGCAAATCGAATTTTATTTCCTAACTGGCCACTGAATATTTTTCCTACTGGCCATTAACCCTTTTAACCTTTCAAAAATGACAGGTAATAATATGATACGAAAGCGAGCTGTAATTTGATAAACCGAATTGCAGAACACCCTTTGTAATGTACCACAGCCTCGTTTCTTACTTCCAGAATTCTTCGGGTGCAGTAAGACCAATGGTTGAAATGTTCACATGCACCAAAGAAATATTTTTATCCATCAATGATGAATGGTTTTTTGCGTATTGAACAAGCCCGTTAGTTTTATTTAAGCTGTCTGTAAAATTATTGGTGTGGTTCCCATCAGTGTTTGTAAAATTGTTGGTTCTGTATTGATGAATAAAGCACGTGTCTGTATTCCACCAGTTATCACAGGTCGTCCATGGTAACGGTGACATGAAGGAATGAAACAGATAGTATAAAATCCAGGCTAGGATCGTGGTATAATATAAACAAACGATGCCTGTGACGACGACCATTGCTACTCCTAGACCTGGAAAGAGAAAATCAAAAGTATTAAACTCTATTTTATTTTATTAGTTCCTTTTCTACCCACCACCTTTAAAGTAGTATACTAAATTGTAACGTCAAATAACATCAACAACATTTCGGGGTTTAACGTCGACTTGTCAGAAACTAGGTATGCTTTAATTTTATTTCAATAAATCGTTTGCCCGTAGGGGTCTTTAGCAGTGGGAGGAAACCGGGGTACCGGGATAAAACCCACAAGGTTGGACAGGCGATCCTACACCTTGCCACGTACAACTGGGGATTTGAAACCACGCCAGTTGCCTCAATGGCAGGCCGTTTGATACAGCGCGCGCTAACATTTCGAACACTCAAACCAAGGGCGTAGGGTGCGCGCGCTAAAAAAAAAATCTAGAAAACTACATTACATTGATAGTTAGAAGACTATATTTATATATACTACAACCCTTCCCAAATACCTCTGATTAACTGTCTCTTCATGTTGTATTTCAATCGAAAATAAGCTGCTTTTGTTCATGGGGCCCAAATATTTGTTTGGACAAAAATGCTGATTCGGACGTCGAAAATGGTTAACTTTACAGCATTTAAGTGAATATATGTGCGACAGCATAGTATGTCCAATGGAAAATGGGGTACATACAAAAACTCTCTCAATCGGTCCAGTAGTTTAATTTCTGTTAAAAATTCTAGTTGCTGAAGGGCTATTCATAATAAATTACTCCAAAAGAACACCCCTGTGATTGTAATTTACCACTGAACTGTCCCACTATATAAAGAAGTGTATGTTGGACGTACAAAATTTAAATTGGTGTTTTTGATACACATCCAGGGTTACAAGCTGGCGTATGATGACATCACTCTAGTAACCTGGGCAATCAGAATCATATAAACATATTTTATATTTGACACATTATTTTTTTAAACTATATACAATATGCAACATACAACCAAGGGAATATATTCCCTGAAACAATACGAGCTGCTTTGAAGAATGTTAATAGATTTAGTTGGTAACTAGGGGATTGCGATGATCTAGATTTGGAATATTAAAAGCATTAACTAATATAAGTTTTAATATACATCAAAAAAAGCCACAAAACTTGACCAGTGAAATACAGGTGGTGGAAAGTATGTGATTTGCAGGTTATGATATATTTTCATGCATGATTGTTATTTTCAAATCTAACATAACACAGATGTCTAATTAGTGAACACAAATATCAACATATTTCAATACCGATAATAGCTAAATTTACTGGTAATGACCGAAAGGAAAATCGTGCAAATTTATCCTCTTCTTACTGGTACAAACAATCTTTTCGGTGCTCGCGATTTACCTCGCTAAGTAAATGGTCAACAGTGTCATCTCCAACTATTTATTTATTTATTTGGTAGATTGAATACCAGATCTAATCTCATACATAAAGAATTTGTTAACTTCGCTCTATTTCCTATTATACCCCGTCAACCGAATCAGTTGACAATAGTTTTTGCATTGTTAATTTTGTCCTTGTCATATTTAACTTTTATCAACAGTATTCACACATAACTGGCCTGTCCCACAAATTAGGCACAGTCTGTCAAACAATATATCCGTTGTTTAAATAAACTTACTTCGTATTCCGCTAATCGCACTGGCGGTTCAGCACGTTTACCCGTAGTTTCGAGTGTTCTGCGATTTCATTCAAGCGAATTAAATACCCCCGAAAGTAGGATAACTTATTTCCCCATCAAAGACTGGTGTAAAATCATTTTTTTTTTTTAAATTGTCGCTTACTTAAAGATACATTATGTAAGATTTAGATGGGCGATTTGGATATTAATTGGATTAGAACATGTTATGGAAAGGTGGAAATTGGGACTTAGTTTATTTTTGATATTTCGCTATTCTGGTCGAAACTTTAAACATTTAAGTATTTGGCTGACATTTTCATTAATTTCATTTTTCACTGTCTATTTTTAAACTATTAATCATCTCTCTATCTAAATCTTAAATAATGCATCTTTAATTTGAACAAGAATGTATTGTATGTGATGTGGCTACAGGTTCGTTACATGTGCTTTCATGACTTTTCAAACAAGCACGAGTAAAGCTAACAATGATACATCATATTCCAGATTTTATCTCAGCCTAGATGTGCAGCATTGAATAACATTGCATAAATAAAAGCACAGCAATTCTAAATGTAGAATATTATTTATGTTATCAATATGTATATTTACCTCTAAATGCTGGACAGATATCCCACACATCGTATGTACTTTTACCAGAAAACTGACCAATTGACAGTTCCAAAAATGACAGTGGAAATGCCAATACAAACATAAATATGGCGTACGGAATAAGGAATACAGCTGGAAAAAAAAGAAAATGAGAAACGGAGTAGACAGCTGAGTACAATTAAATGTAATGCCGAACATCTAAAATAAATCAAGGGCATCGCACAGCGTAAGCTTACTATTTCTGGGGCGCCAGGTACTCCATAGAACTGTGTGCAGTGGCGGCGCCAAGGGGTGGGGGGTGGGGGCATTTGCAGCCCCCAAAATCTGGCCTGCCCTCTATTCGCCCCCCCCCCAAATAATTTTCGAAAATACAGTGGCCAGCTCTATTTTTCTCAACGACCATTGTCTGAAATGCTACCTGGTTGCATTCCCGGTAGTCTAGTTTACAAAATATAGTGGCGAAAATATTCATTCACTTTGAGTCAATCTTACTCCGTCCGGTCTACACTTTCTTCTCTGGTCGGATAAACTAGTGATTTGGCGACAGGCGGTATCTATCAAGCTCTATTTATTTCGACGACCAATGCCTGAAATCCTGCATTTGCGCCACTGACTGTGTATTGTGTTACATTATGTTCAGTCGCTAAATGCCATTTAAAGATTATAATTTACATGTAGTTTGCACATTTATTATATACTAGCGAATGGCCCGGTGCTGTATGGGTGAAAGTTGTATAAACCGGAAGTGGTAATTCCATGCCATCGAGCCCATGTAAACATCAATCCAGGGTTACCCCTGTACACCATTTTTAGCTTGTGGACCCTATAGAGGTCACAATTTTGAACCGATTTCGATGAAACATGACAATCATGTTTGCACCCATCAGATCATAACTTCCTGAATTATGGCCTCTGATTGTCCGAAAAATGGCCTTTTTAGCTTGTGGTTCCCTCTGGAGGTCACAATTATTACCCTATTTAAAAAAAAGTTTGATTACATCACTGTTACACCGTAATGGAGGTTGAGTTCGAATTCCGTGAAAATCGGACCAAAATTGTCAGATAAAATGGCCGCCGCTTGCATAGTTTTAAAAATCTGGTATATTAGGGTTGTAGAACCCGTAGAGGTCACAATTTTAATTTGATTTTGATGAAACTTGAAATGCATGTTTATAACCTAAAGATATTTGCGCATATCGTAACGAAGATTGATTTAGAATTTCGTGAACATCAGACCAAAACTGACAGACAAAATGGCTGCCGCTTGTAGTGTTAAAATATTGTATATCAAGGTTGTGAACAGTTTAGAGGTCCCAATTTTAATCTGATTTTGTTGAAACTTTTAAATGCATTTTTATAAATCCAAGATCTTGGTTCCATTCGATACTTGCGTATATCAGGCGCGGATCCAGCTTAAAAAATTTTTATGCGATTTAATGGCCATTTAGACCTGTAATTCAGGAATTTACTTTCCGGAAATACGTCAGAATGAACCAAATTGAATCTAATTTACTAAATTTTTCTGAGGGAGGGCCCCCAAAACCCCCGTTAATCGGTTGAGCGCAATTATCAAACCTAGCCACCCCCCCCCCCCCCCTTGCAAAAAATCCTGGATCCGCCTGTATATCAGATCTTAACTTCCTGAATTATGGCCCCTGATTGTACTCAAATCGCCTATTTTAGCTTGTGATCGTTTGATTATATCACCTTTACACCGTAATGAAGGTTGAGTTTGAATTTCCTGAAAATCAAACTGAAACTGGCGAACAAAATGGCCACCGCTTGTATGCGAATAGTGTAAAAAAATAAGGTATATCAAGTTTGTTGACCCTGTAGAGTTCACAATTTTAATCCGATTTTGCCAAAAGATCTTGGTTATTTGCGCATATCGAATTGTAACTTCATGAATTATGGCCCTTGATTGTAGAAAAAAATCTTCTTGTTTAGCTTGTTCTCGAAAATGTGGGCGTATCGTGCCTGGGAGACGCTGGTTGATTTTATATTCGATATGCATCACACAGACTTACCCCCCACCCCCAATTAGTAAAACGGTATTTTCGCCTTTGAAATGAATGATTATTATTAGTATATCTCTTTTAAAAAATACTAACCTCCGCCGTTCAAGGCACATAGGTACGGAAATCTCCAAATATTACCCAATCCAACACTGTACCCAATAAGAGACAGTAAAAACTCCAGGTTATTTTTCCACTTTAACCGGTGAGGTTTGGTTTTTACCAAAGCTACTCCCGCTTTTTCCTTCATTTCATCTATTTCGGAGCTCAAAATTTATATGGAAATAGCGTATCACCTATGAAATGTCGATAACGCCAGTAACATTTACATTAATAAAATCGTTTCATAAAGATCACAGAGGCGTGTCCAAATCCGACCTACACGTAACTTTGTTTACAGTAAATCCGCTTTACTAACAATGTTGCTGTCATATATACTGTATACCCATAGAAACCAATGATAGTTTCATATTTTAATTTCACACTCTAAAGAATTTATAAACAGCGATAAACAATTTGATTGGTGGGTGTTTGGACACGCACAGGATATTAACCTCTAGCTATTATGCATCCATGGTATATTTACATATTTGTACTTGTAAAATTAACATGAGATAATCCCGGTGGTACCTTTATCAATTCTAATGCACGAGACCACATCGTACCTGGGTGCTCTCTTTAACATTTTTAATTGCATCAGACCACGTCGTATCTTGGTGATCTATTTAATATTTTTAATGCATGAGACCATGTAGCACGAGACACATCGTACCTTGGTGGTCTATTTAACAGTTTAATGCACAACGCCAAATATTATGCAGACAGTCACAGCAATTGTTATTGCATGAGGCCGCATTGTACCTCGATTATAGTCTTGTTGACTGTTGCACTCTACAGTATAACATCACATTGTGTAATCCACAAGCCTCGGTGGTCTCTTTAGCAGACTCCTCGATCTTAGTAACAGTATTTTAAAATGCTTGAGACCATACTATATAATACACAAGACTTGGGCCGGGATTCCATGTGTACACAGTGCGTGCGGAATGCGTGTTAAGTGATGCGTGTTGCGTAACGCGTATTGTCAGTTTCCATGTGTGCGTGAGTGGCGTAATTTATGTGGATGAGAACCGAATATTGCCAGTTTGCCGATGGGAAAACCCCTGGGGGAATCCCCGTTTCCGGTCTCCGTATACACGCGTATTGCGTATTCGGACACTCTTGTGAGCGTCCCGAGAAACACGTACTACGCGCTGCGCATCACGCTTTACGCATTACGTGTACATGGAATCAACTTTTAGTGCAAAGTGTTAAATACGCATTACGTACTACGCATTACGCAGCACGTACACAGTTTTAACATCGTAAAATAGACAGGACGAGGTGATTTATTTTGTAGTTTTAATGCATGAAACCATATGATATAACACACAAGACTAGGTGATCAGATTTAACGCACAGAACCAGTTCAGTGCACGAGGCATGTTTATGGTATGTTTAACTGTATAGTTACATAAAACCATATCGTATCATACACAAGACTTGGTAATGTCCTCAGCTGTTCTGATGAATGAAACCATACCGAATGATACACAAGACTCTGTGATGTTTCGTTTAGGGTTTAACGTCTTGCTTTTCTGCTTAAACTGGGCAAATGAAGACGCTTTATCTGGCATTTGGGATCGCCTATGTCCATTTGGTTCAAATATTTTTGACCTCTTTCTACAAACATTATGTCGGAATATTAGAAATTGTAAATATATTGATGGCATAGAGAGGCAGCCATTTTGTCCTGCAGTTTTGGTCTCAACCATCATCAAAGTGTGACGGTGATAATATGTCTACACGGTTTTTTTTTAATCGGATAAAACTTGTGACATCTAGAAGAACCACAAGCTAAAAACACGATTTTTCGAACAATCAAGCCCCATAATTCAAAAAAGTAAAATCCTACATCCACAAATATTAACGGGAATTAAGATCTTTGGGTTATAAACATGCATTTCAAGTTTCACCAAAATCGGATTAAAATTGTGACCTCTACAGGGTTCACAACCTTGATATACCATATTGAGTTCACAATTTTAATCCGATTTTGACGAAACTGGAAATGCATGTTTATAACCCAATGATCTTGGTTCCTTTCGACATTAGCGAATATCAAATTCATTCTAACTTCATGAATTATGGCCCTTGATTCTGGTTCGATTTAAATATGAATGGAAGTCAACAGCAATTCGGAAGTGTTCCCATAAACATCTCTGGCTAGCGTTGACACCGAGAGTTGGTAATGATCTGGATAAATTAACTAATCTCTAATTGATAATTTAGATAACAATCCTGGCCGAATAAAGACATGCAATTATCAGATTGAATTCTTGTATAAGTATGTTTAAATTGAAATATTATGATAATCTTCCATTTTTTCATTACCTCTATTGGTACAGTAAAGTAGTACTTTAAATCTCATTTCAAATCACTAGTCGTTATCAAGCATACAAACTACATGTATATACGAGGAAAATAATGTGGTTTTAATCTGGATAAGTTAATTAGGCCCGTATTTTCGAACAGTGTTTAAAATAATCTGTGATTAGGTCTAATCTGTAACTAGATAGTTAGGCCCATATTCTCGAACGCTGTCTAAATTAGTCATTGATTAGACTTTAATCACAGATTAGCTCGTCATAGATTAGAGGTTCATTTTAGTTGGTATTCTTGAAGCTCTGATCAGCTAATCTCTGACTAAAATAATTGCTAAATCAATGATTAAAACTCGAGATAATCTTCCTTGGCCAATGTGCCATAAACGAGAGACTATCTCTAATTAAAGATTAGTTAATCAACGACTTTGAGTTTTTGTCTATGATGTTAAATGCCCTTTACAGGAAGTAGAAAAAAAAAAGCACAGATATTTTGCTTCTCGCACCTTTCAGATCAATGTTGGTGATTTAAATACAGTTTCCCAACCTACAGTGAGTAAGGTTATCAAGAAATAGTCGATTTAGTTAGTTCCTCTAGAAACTGTGTTTAAACGGACGATGTCCGTGGACATCGTCCGCTCAAAGACAGTTCGAAAAGGAACAACAGTTTTATTAGCTGAACAGTATAAGACAATTAAAGTAAAGGCATGTTTTTGAAATTGACTAGTTTCCAAATGTTGTAGGGGCCATAGATGGGGCCCGCATTAAGATATCGAATCCTGGTGGCGATGATCCTACTAGATTCATAAATAGGAAGAATTTTTTTTTAATACTCAGGTTATATGTGATAGTGAAGTGCCCATGATAGTAGGATTTTTAATGAAATGTGGTCGTATATTGTCGACGCCCCCGTTCGTCCATGCGGCATCCACAATTGCTTGTGGACGCTCTAGGGGCTTCAGTTAACATTGGATCGACTTTAAATATATATACAGCTATTTGTGATTATTATTGCCAGAGTTATGGCCCTTGATCACTTCTAAAAATCTTGTGGACGCTCTAGAGACCAAAGATAATATCCGATTGACTTTCAATTGATACACAGAGTTTAAAGTCTTGAGACAAATTTTGATAACTGAACAGCTAAATCCATGATATTAAATGTTTTGTATAGTAAACGTTAGCATTTCGCAGAACTTTATAAAAACCAAAAACCAAACAAATTCTAATGATTTTCTGATAATTACTTAATGAGTTGTTACTCTTAATTAGATTTTAGTGTATTATTAATATTTCATTACTGAAAAAAGTAAAAAAAAAAACCATGCGACAACTCTTTTTGACTGCCCGGAAGATTTAGCTGTTGTGTGCGTATGTTTCGTTACCTGGCAGCCTATCTTTATATTGTATATTGTCGCCTACCCTGACCGTCCGTCCACAATTTGTTTGTGTACAGTCAATTTTTTTTATCCGATTTTGATGAAACTTGAAATATAAGCTTAGGTTTTTTTCCCGAAGATTCCAGTTCCTTTTGATATTGGGATGAATCGGAAAGTAGAGGTCACATTTAGCCTTTGGACAATTGGCTTGTGGACCATCCAGAAGTCACATTTTTTATCGTAATCTTAAATATATATTCATAACCTAAATATCATGGTTCCTTTCGATGTTAGAACATATCGGTCTGTTTCTTCCTGGATTATGACACCTGAATGTGAGAAAGATCTCCATTTTAGCTTTTGGATCCCAAAGATCTGGGTTCCTTTCGATACTTGCGTGTATCAGGCCCAAACTTCCCGGATTATGACTCCTGCTTGTCCATTTGTTTCATGGCGATCGTTTGTTGAAATATTTGTATATCTGTTTGGGTTTTTTTTTTTGTAAAATTCGACGGGACATGTATTTAAGCCATGATAAAAGTTAATTTACCTGAAAGTATCAGATACTATAGTTTTGTCCTGTTTCGTGTTGTAAATTATAAATTATTTGATAAAAGCCACTCTACCTGAAAGTATCTGATATTAATATACTTTTGTTTTTTGTTACAAATGATAAAATATTTGAGAATTTCTCTGGATTTTTTATTGCAAAATATTTTTTTACATACCCGACAAGAGCAACGATTAAAATGTAGCATTTTCCAGGCTTAATCAGACTTTAAACTACCCCCCTGAACTGACTAAATTTTGGCATGGTTTAGCCCTTGATTAAATTTTAGTCAACATTCGAGAATACCAATTTTTAGACTACCAAGATTAAATTAATCCCAGATTTAATTTAGTCAGAGTTTATGGGTTAGTCAACGTTCGAGAATATGAATTTAGTCGATATTCCCAAATGCAGACTAATTCTCCGATTTAGGTAATCCTGGATTATTTTAATCAGAGATCAAAATTTAAACAGTCTTTGAGAATACCATCACCAAGTTAATCAGAGATTAAATCTCTGATTAACACTAATCCATGTTCGAGAATATGGGCCTTAGAGATTAGTGGTTGACAAAGTTTCGTATTCTCAAAAGTCAGATTAGCTAATCTTTGACTATAAATTTTTCTAATCAACGACTAAAATTCAAAGTTTAAACTTTGATTATAATTAAACCTTT
Source organism: Patella caerulea (assembly GCA_036850965.1). NCBI lineage: Eukaryota > Metazoa > Mollusca > Gastropoda > Patellidae > Patella > Patella caerulea. The sequence goes on along the minus strand of JAZGQO010000007.1, from coordinate 49,189,578 downwards.
AATCAATGATTAAATATAATCAGTGATTAAAAAGGATTTTATCATTGATAAAGGGGCCCAATTACAGGAAGTAGATTAGAAAAGTACATGTTTTAGAAGAGTTTTTCCCATTCTAGAGTCTGTGAAACTATTGTTAGGGCCCGAAAAGTCAAAGGGGTTCATATGGGTGGGCAGGAAAGAAATGAAATGTGTGAAAAAGAAAGTCAAGTAAAATAGAGTTCACATACATTTAGTATTCGAAATGAAATGAAAGATACTCTTGAGCTCCAGCTGAGCTAAGGGAGACAGACCTACGCCATACAGTGTACTATGAGGGCAATTTTGCCCGGGGACCGGCACCACGGCTCACAGTTACACAGAATTTTAACTGTCAAGGGTTATTTTACGTGCGGCCCAATGTGTACACAGTACTTAAGTTTGTTATCCGATCCAAACGACTCCACCTTGTCCCTCGCAAGGCTCTTCATCTTGCACCACCGTGACTGTCTTTTAGTAATCGAATTATGAATTTCTGTTGCTAATATCAAAGTCACATTTGTTCTCCTGATGCAACAGAAGCACAGGAACAGATTTTAATTAAAAATTTTATGCCCCCTCTTTTCTGTTAAAATCCGAAATTATCACTATTTGACTATTTTGTAAAAACCTGCTATATGTGTATACTTTATTTATTTATCCACTTTTAATACTACACTTTCCCAAATTGTAGTGGGATTTTGTTTTCGTATATGGGCCAATTTGGAACATTACAATGTAATTATTATTCATAACAAAGTTTTACGAGTTGTTTGACCTATTGAGACATTTTGTTTTATAACTGTTGAACTGAGTGGTAAACCTATAAAATCCCATTTAGCAACATTAATTATCGTACAAAAATGTGAAATGTTGATTTACATTCTTCAAGTTTCAAAGAACACGGCTGTGTTTCGCTTCTTAAATCTCTTACATCGAAATCATGAAACATTGCTTGAAAAGCTAAATTTAAAACTGTTACAAATTCTTTTTATTGACAAAAAGAAAGCCTTTGTGGACACTTGAAAAAGAAATCGTAAAGATTATGCTAAATGAAAAGAAACGTTTGTATACTATGCTTCAATATTTTCAACAATTTCCGATAATTACCTCTTGAGTTATGGTCCTTGATCACTTTGAAAAATCTTGTGGGCGCTCTAGAAGCCAAAGTTTATATCAGATTGACTCTAAATTTACACAGAGTGTTTAAGGCCAGGAGACGGAGGGGTCTATTGATTGCTGATCTTTACTACTAGACTTACTGCCCTTGATCACTTTAAAAATTCTGTGGACAACCTGGAGGTTAAAGTTAATATCCGATAGATGTTAGATTTATACACAGTGTTTAGGATCACGAGATGAGGAATCCTACTGATTTTTAACGACTGTCGATAATACTGTCAGCATTATAGCCCTTGATCACTTTTGAAAATCTTATGGACGCAGTAGAGGCTACAGTTGGTATTTGATTGACTTTACATTTATACACAATGTTTAAGGTCAAGAGATATTGAAGCCTGTTGATTTCCAACGATTTACGATAATTATGGCCCTTGATCGCTTTGAAAATTTTTGTGGACGCTCTAGAGGCTAAAGTCAATATCTGATTGACTTTAATTTTATACACAGTGTGGAAAGTTATGAGAGGAAGATTCCTATTGATTTTCAGCGATATCCGATGATAATTACTGCCAGTGTTAGTGCCCTTGATCACTTTGAAAAATCTTGTGGTACGCGCTAAAGTTAGTATCGGATTCACTTTAGATTTATATACAGTGTTTAGGGTCATGAGAAAATATCCGATTTCCAACGAATTCCGAAAATTACTACCGACGTTATCAGAAAATATCCGATTTCCGATAATTACTACCAGCGTTATGGCCCTTGATCACTTTGAAAAATCTAGTGAGCGCTGTAGAGGCTAAAGTTGGTATCCGATTGACTTTAGTTTTATACACAATGTCTAAGGTCTTGAGATGAGTAAACCTATTGATTTCCAGAGTTATAGCCCTTGATCAGTTTGAGAGAGAGAAAGAAATAGGGTTTAACGTCCACTCGACACAACCTAACATATGGTTTAATTTTTTATTTCAATAATTCACTTGCGCGTAGGGTCTTAAGCCGTGGGAGGAAACCGGAGGTCCCGGAGAAAACCCACGAGGTTGGACAGGCTGATCACTTTGAAAAATCGTCAAGATGCTCTAAAGTTAATATCCGATTGACTTGAAATTTATACACAGTATTTAACTAACTGGGAGGAGGAGGCCTATTACATTTTGTATAGTAAATATTCGCTGAGGGCAGAACTAGGAACCAAACAAATTCTATTGATTTCTGATAAATACTTAATAGGTTGTTAATCGTACTCAGATTTTAGATTCGTAAATGTTTTCATTACTGACAAAAGAAAAAAAAATAACAACCCTTGTCGACTACCCGGACGATTTAGCTGCTGTGGGTTCCCTTTTGGGCCAAGAGGTTGATTTGTTCCACTCTTTACAACTCCTTTTGTTAAAAGGTTCTTTGACACTTCTAAAAATTATTTGTATTTTGTAGTTTATTCATTTTGACTAAAGTGCACATAATAATATTTTATATATAGTATATCATAGTATAAAATATAAAAATAACACCGATTTGCTTCTACATGTTTCAATATATTTTCATCAGGAAGTATCAATGGCCCGTATTCTCGAATGTGGATTAGTGCTAATCATAGATTTAATCTCTGACTTTTCGACCAGCCATATTCTGAAAGGCTGATTAAATTTTAAGCTAAGATTTTTATAAACTTTGATTAGCCTAATCATTGAGTTAATCATTGTTCGAGAATACCATAAAATGTGGTATTCTCGAACGTTGACTTGTACTTAATCATTGACTAAATCACCCCAATATTTAGTCATCTCAGGGGGGTAGTTTAAGGAAAGATTAAGTGCATGCATATGCAATTACAATGTATTGAATATATTAGAAATTATTATTTTTCATTGAATTCAGACTCATTGCACTTATCTTTCGCCTCCAAAGTAAGAAATTTACATTCATCATAAATTTTGTTGAATTTTTTTATTTTATTTTTATATATATATATATATATATATTAAACATTCTCTATAATATAAAATATAATTATGTGCACTTTAGTTAGAATGAATAAACTACAAAATACAAATAATTTTTAGAAGTGTCAAAGAACCTTTAAGGAATTGCAAAGAGCGGAATAAATCAACCTCTTGGCACAGCAGCTAAATCGTCCGGGCAGTCGACAAGGGTTGTCACATTTAATTATCAGAAATCAATAGAATTGGTTTGACTTCTAGTTCTGGCCGCAGCGAACATTTACTATACAAAACGTGTATAAATTTCAAGTCAATCGGATATTAACTTTAGAGCATCTTCAAGGTTTTTCAAAGTGATCAGCCTGTTCAACCTTGTGGGTCTTCTCCGGGACCTCCGGTTTCCCCCCACAGCTAAAAACCCCAACGCGCAAGCGAATTATTCAAATAAAAAATTAAACCATATGTTAGTCTCTCTCTCAAGTGATCATGTCCCGAAATGACCTAGTTTTTGTCGATTGGACGTTAAATTCCATTTCTCTCTCTCGCTCAAAGTGATCAAGGCCCATAACTCTGGAAATCAATAGGATTCCTCATTAGTCAATCAGGATACCGACTTTAGCCTCTAGAGTGCTCACAAGATTTTTCAAAGTGATCAAGGGCCATAACGCTGGTAGTAATTATCGGAAATCGGATACTATCTCATGACCCTAAACACTGTATATAAATCTAAAGTGAATCCGATACTAACTTTAGCCCCTGGAGTGTACCACAAGATTTTTCAAAGTGATTAAGGGCACTAACACTGACAGTAATTATCATCGGATATCGCTGGAAATCAATAGGAATCTTCCTCTCGTAACTTGACACACTGTGTCAATCAGATATTAACTTTAGCCTCTAGAGCGTCTACAAAAATTTTCAAAGTGATCAAGGGCCATAATTATCGTAAGTCGTTGGAAATCAACAGGCTTCCTCATCTCTTGACCTTAAACATTGTGTATAAATCTAAAGTCAATCAAAAATACCAACTGTAGCCTCTAGTGCGTCCATAAGATTTTCAAAAGTGGTCAAGGGTCATAATGCTGACAGTATTATACACTGTATAAATTCAGAGTCAATCGGATATTAACGTTGGCCTCTAGAGCATCCACAAGATTTTTCAAAGTGATCAAGGGCTATAACTCGAGAGGTAATTATCGGAAATTGTTGAAAATCAATAAGCTTTTGAGTCTCATGGCCTTATAAATGTGTATGAATTTCAAGCCTACTACCGAATACACGAAAGAATCAATATAGGCCGGCAGCCAAAATTTCTAGCGTGCAACTCCGCTACACAGTCCACCATAAAATAATCTGCGACTATTATAAAGTAGTTGGTCAAGTTTTAAAGAAAATTTACTGGTGTTCCAAGCTTCGGCAGCGCAATTTAAGGGTGATATAAATTTATTCGTCCGGGATTTATTTGACTCGCGCTGTTATAAAGCGTAGGGAAATAACTGGTGATTGGTCACCATGGGCCAATCAGGAGCTCGTATTGTGAACTGCTGACCCGACCTTGAAAGTTGTAAACAACAACACACATGTAATGGCTGCGCCCATGAAAGAACGTGAATCGACTGATATTTCATCTTTACGCTGTATTGTTCATTACGAAGGATTAAGCAAGGAACGAGAACAATTATTTACAAAATCTGGCTGGGATAAATTCCGTGAATGTGCCCATGAATGGCTAAAACTTGATGGGCGAGGGAAATGGATAGCTTCAAGTAGCGAGAGTGTAGACGACCTGTGACCTAGCTCTCCAAAGAAATTACGATCGTACCGTCACTTCAGCCGCCCCAGAAGCAAAAACAAAGAGTAAATCGGTGCTGCCTGTTGTGTGTATTATATGACAGATTTGTCACTGTTGGAGAAAATAGGAAGAGGGGTGTATTAACCAAGACTCAGACCCAAACAGCAGGTAGGCCTAATAATAATGTTACTTACTAAATGTATAATTATTACTAATAAATATTAAATATATTCATCATACACTGTCCTACAGTTTTTAATTATTGTGTTGTTGTTTTTGTTGTAAATGGAATCAAAAGTGCTACTGCGATCACTGTAAAATTGTTATGAAGCTAGTCAGTAAAGCCCTCTACCCCATTTGTTGATTTGGCACAGTCATTGGTTAAAGCATGGACCTTATAACACATTATTATAAGGTCCATGGTTAAAGTGTTGCACATTCGCTTCCACAAGGGATGAAACACAGAGAAGTTAACTTGTTTTTTATTTTCTTGGCCCACTTGCAGGTGCCCTGCTAAGACGATCGGTCTCTAGACCGTTTCCGCTCACACAAAGGATCTGAACCACAACCGCATGCCAGAGCCAGGTACACGTAGGCCTCAAAGTGACATTCCCTCCCCCACACTCAACGCCATATATGGTGTATAATGTCTTTGCAAATTTGTTTATAGGCAAACAGTTGAAAGCTGATGAATTGAAAAAGGATTAAGGGCAAGATTGTAATTCTTAGACGGTTATCAGAAAGGTAAATATTTGTGATGTTTTTTTTATTTGTATTCTCATCCTTCTTGCCACTGGTATTAATTATTCAAATAAAACCGAACCATGGGTCAGTCCTGAAATTACTATATGTTTTTGTCCAGTGGACGTTAAACCACCATTCTCCTCTCTATCTCTCCTTGTACTGCTAATGCCTTGCTGTCTTCATTAGCTGGTTTCTGCATGAAAATAAGATGTTAACCCCTGTGTAAGTGTCTTATTCCTCTGTTCTACGAAATTAATGAGAGTAAACCTAGCTCCAGAATTTTGTTTTAATTGTGTACATGTATATGTTTATTTATATTTTTCAGCAAAGGTGACAAGCCCTCCGTCAAATATTTAACCACATACAATATATTCTGTGAAGATGTCATAAGAGAAAGAATCAGAAATGGCCAGGAAATCATTCGAATGGTCAAGCTTTATGATATATGTGTTCGCCTTGCTCGTCAACATGTAAATGTTGATGCTTCCAGCTATAGTTACATGTACATCTATTATTCATTTTAGTTTTGTCTCATTTATGCTTCTTGGTACACCCAAATGTATGTCAACTGCTGAATGCTTTTACTAGGACTAGTCCAGTCACTAAATCTTTTTTTTCCAGCAACAATTTTGACATGTTTACCTAATTTACCCTACAGATTTGTGTACTTTGATGATGTCCCCGGAGCAATTTGCATATGGCTCGTCAGGGCCTATTTTCTCAATGCAATGTTCAGGGACCAATTTGCAATGAATTAAACTGGGCCATACATTAAATTACATGTATTGTTTTCAATTTAGCTCAAAATGTAAAATCATACGGCCTACCGCCAGCCATTGAGTCAACTGGCGTGGTTTCGAAACCCTGGTTGTACGTGACAAGGAGTAGGGTCACCTGTCCAACCCCGTGGGTTTTTTCTGGGTACCCCGGTTTCCACCCACTGCTAAAGACCCCCATGCGCAAGTGAATTATTGAAATAAAATTAAACCATATGTTAGTCCTGAAATGACCGAATTTGATGTTAATACATTTAGTGACAGTGATGATTAAGATTAATTTTGATGACATTTGATGTGCAGAGTAACTGTTTAATTTTGATTTTCAATGTTTGTTCACTGTAATAAATAATTTCGAAACTGTTCATCCTGTTTTCTAACCTTTCCCTTCATACCAGCCCAGATACAGAATTATTTTTTTTAACTTATATCTACATGTATGTTTGTAATTTGACCATTAATCATATCAAAAATAGTAGTTCACAGCTACATGTACATGTACAGTTGTAAAAATACTGTAGTGGCTGATTGAAAGGGAACATGTATGTGGGTTTAGAATGTTTATCTTAGTGGAAAAAAATCATGTGGTTCACTGTGTTATGAAGTGGTACTGATCTCCATTATTTCAAAAGCATATCACTCAACTACTGTCAAACATATCCCCTGTCTAGAATATGCTACAAATCGACTCTAGCATGTTCCATACAAGCGATAATTTCTGAGCAAACATCCAACAACCAACCCTCAAAGGCCCCTGAGATCCAAGAAACAAAATAATTAATAGGCTTGTGTGCCCACACCTGGTCTTGTGCGTCACACAAAACTAGAAGTCACCATACGCCTGATAGTCTTATCAATTCCAGACATTTGACAGAAAGGGAGATAACTCTTTTTTACCGTTATTGGATTTCCAGAATTCTTTATTCACCCATTACATTTGTGTTTTGAGAATTTTTATTTACACCAAAATCTATCCAATAAACTGTTCATTTCCAAGGATGAAGGCATGAGGTACTTTAGCAACTATTTAATTTTATGTCAACTCCAGAATTGTTAGTACAAAAATAGCATTTATTTGACAATTTTGACGAATTTCATCTGGCCCTAAATCAATAAATTGCAAACATTTTGCTTGGAACTCCCGGATTTTGTGTTCCTGGCGTCATAAGCTTTCCAAAAATGTATAGGTTTTTTTTTTGGGAAGACTGTGTAGCGGAATTGTGTTTCTAAGCTAGCTAGAAATTTTGGCTGCAGGCCTAATAGAAATATTGAAGCATAGTAATAGTATACAAATATCTTTTGATTTAGCATAATTTCTTTTTCAAGGTGTCGACAGAGGCTTTCTTTTTGTCAATAAAAAAGAATTAGTTACATTCTTAGTTTTAGCTGTTCAAGCAATGTTTCATGTTTCCGATGTAAGAGAAACAAAATACAGCCGTGTTCTTTGAAACTTGAAGAATGTAAATCAACATTTCACATTTTTATATGATAATTAATGTTGCTAGATAACATTTTATAGGTACAACAGTTGTATATAAAAATAACTGCAGATTTCTTATGTCTCAATAGGTCAAACAACTCGTAAAACTTTGTTATAAATAATGATTACATTGTAATTTTCCAAACTAGTCCATATACGAAAAGAAACCTATCAAAATCCCACTACAATTTGGGAAAGTGTAGTATTAAAAGTGAATAAATAAATAAAGAATACAGATATAGCAGGTTTATACAAAATAGACAAATAGTGATAATTTTGGATTTTAATAGAAAAGAGGGGGAATACAATTCATCTGTTCCTGTGCTTCTGTTACATCAGGAGAACAAATGTGATTTTGATATTAGCAACAGAAATTTATATTTTGATTACTAAAAGACAGTCTCGGTGGTGCAAGATGAAGAGCCTTGCAAGTGACAAGGTGGAGTCGTTTGGATCGGATAACTAACCTAAGTACTGTAAGCCGTGGTGCCGGTCCCCAGGCAAAATTGCCCTCATAGCACACTGTATGGCGTAGGTATTAGCTCAGCTGGAGCCCAAAAGTAACTTTCATTTCATTTCAATTCGAAAAATAAATATACTCTTCAAAAAAAGAAACGCAAAACCCATTTTTCATCAATTTTTTATTTGAACGAGGTCGTTGTTTCGGTAAATCTTACTTGTTTTCAATGCCATTATGTATGGATAAAAGAAATTCATTATTGATTTTAAAGGTAGGGTCACTAATTTTGACTGGTCATCCTTTTTGTCGAAATTTTTTATCGCTTGATTGCCTCAAGAAACATGAATTTAACAACTTCGCGAGTTTTTCGCATGGAACCTAGATCTAAGGTCTTTAAAATTCCGGGGTTCTCTGTTTCCAAATCAGTTGCACATGTAAACACTCAACGAACCAAATGATGCCACACCTGAACGAAGACCAACACAACAACGCTATTGGACGATTACAAGCCGGTGAATCCAAGACACATGTAGCCAGGCTGCTGAATGTTTCTCTTGGTTCCATTTCTCGCCTTTGGGATGGGTACCGACAACAAATTTCAACACGTTACCCCCCTACCTCAGGCCAAACAAGAGTGACCCCACCTGTCCTGGATCGTCACTTCCGGTTACGTCATTGGCGTAAATGGTTTTCAACAGCGACCTCTACTGCAGCAGCAATTCCCGGACGGCGTAGAATCTCGTACCAGACAGTAGGTAAACGCCTCCGTGAAACCGAATAACGAGCCAGACAACCCCGTTAGAGCTTCTGTTTTGAAACGCGCCAACAACTTGAAATCCAACTTTAATGGATCAGGCACTGACGGTATGGACACAGCAACACTGGAAAGCAGTTTGGTTCAGGACGTGCCGCGGTTCTTGTTGCAACAAGGCGATGGTAGAGGGAGGATATACCGACGGCGAAATGTAAATTTGCGTTTCTTTTTTGGGAGAGTATATATGTGAACTCTATTTTACTTGACTTTCACACATTTTATTTCTTTCCTGCATACCCATATGAGCCCCTTTGACTTTTCGGGTCCTAACAATAATTTCACAGACTCTATGATGGGAAAAACTGTTCTAAAACATGTACTTTTCTAATCTACTTCCTGTAATTGGGCCCCTTTATCAATGATAAAAACCCTTTTAATCACTGATTATATATAATCATTGTTTAAAGGTTTAATTATAATCAAAGTTTAAACCTTGAATTTTAATCGTTGATTAGGAAAATTTATAGTCAAAGATTAGCTAATCTGACTTTTGAGAATATCAAACTTAGTCAACCACTAATCTCTAACTAGCTAGTTACAGATTAGACCTAATCACAGATTATTTTAATCACTGTTCGAAAATATGGGCCTTAATGTCTAATTAATAATTTAGATAACATTTCAGGGCGAAGAAAGACATGACAATACCGAGAATAGAGTATTGAAGAATATGGTGAAGGCTTAAGCCACAAGCGAAGTAAACTTGAAAATGGGGACATTACACAATCATCATACCTCGACAAAGAATATATGGATACATGGTGGTGAGTACATGGTGGAAAATATATGCTTACAGACATGGTGGATACCATATGCATAATTTGTGGATAAGATATCCATCTATCGATAATTAATGCAGAATATTTCCAACAAGGGTTGTAGATAATGCTAGGAGTTTTCACTTTTGGACTACAAATTTGGATCGCGTGTAATTGTGATTATGTTTGTATGTTTCATTTATCATTTGTATGACATTCCTTTGTGTGACGATTTTTTCCGGGTACTGTGCCTTCATTGATATAATATACTGACTGATCTAGGACTAAACGCGTACTGCGACCAGCGACTCTTATACTTTTGTGAATATTAGTTTCGATGTTGTGCTTCTTCTTGCTTATAACTTTTACGAAATATGTCCGCCATGACCGGGGGTTGGGATGGCCTAGTGGTCTAGAGTGCCGCGCTTCGAACTCTAGCTGGCCGGTCACCTCTGGCTTGCGGCTGTGGTTTCGATACCCGGTGTGAGCGTATGTGTCATGGAGATAGGGGCGCCTTCTCAACCTCGTGGGTTTCCTCCGGGCACTCCGGTTTCCTCCCACTGCTAAAGACCCCTACGCGCAAGCGAATTATTGAAATAAAATTAAACCATACCTTAGTCCCGAAATGACCTAGTTTGTGTTGAGTGGACGTTAAACCCCATTTCTCTCTCTGTCCGCCATGACACCATATTTACTCAATGGAATACCATAGACAATATTTCCATCTTCTTTTTGGATATTTCAATTATTGTATTGTGCTTTAATCTTTCATTGTTTTAAAATCGTTACATATATTATTTTCTATCACCCGATAACACATTTGAGAGTAGCCACGTTTTTTTTTTACTTTATCAACTTGTGTCGATATTTTTTTTGGTATCAAAAAAGACTCGTAGGAGATTCTCTATATATATATTCAACTGGAAGTTAGGTCTTTTAAGACCTAGAGGGAACGAATTCAGCCCGCTGTCAGACCTGGGTATTGAAGTCTTCTGAGACCTCGGGAAACAACTTTAGATAGACATTGTCTTACCTGACGAAAATGAGTGTCATATGTAGACTTGTACATGTAAATATGTTATCCAGTATTAAAATATTTTTTTTTAATTAAAAAGAGTTATGTATTCTATCACATTACGACATTATTCGAACCACCCCGCATCTACCTGTTATATATTTACATGCCCTAAATTCAACCATTCCCGAGATATTTAAGTTTTAACATTTCCATGACGGCCATATTGAATTTATGCCAATTACTAGAAAACCTTTTTCGCATTTTGGGCGATTTCAGTTTTGGAGACCTTAATCAGGGACCATTCTACCAAATTCTGTCGAGAAAAATTATAGATTATTTCTTCCATTTATTATATACCGTGTATTTCATTTTGTTGCCTCATTATAAAGACAAGCGAACAATGGTATGAATTATGATTTTATATTTTCTTTAAGTATCAGAATAAATATATACTATATCAAAATTTCATAATAGGTAGTTCTTCAGAATTTGATTGTATAATCAGTTTACAATGGTAATATTTTAAGATTTCATATTCTGTAGCTCCCTGGAATCTGATTGTATAGCCAGTTTATAATCTTTGGCCGGGCCCCATTTTTCATTAGGCTGAAATGATGATTTTATTCTCTAAAATGAAAAACAAAAATATAAAATAGACATGTACTGAAATCTGAATCTGACAACATAAAATAATGCAATGTTTTCGTCAAAAAAAAGGTATCACCAATCCCATTTAATAAAAGAATATTTCATATTTAAAATATTTCATATTCAAAATAACTTTAACTCATAAAATTAACAGAATTAGTAATTTAAATTTTGTTATTCAATCTATTGTCGACTAATAGATGTGGCAGTCATTTACTACTTTTTTTCATTGAAAAAAACAGTGGTTGGGGTAGGAGTACCTTCTTTGGCCAGTATCAAGTTTATGTTGGCTCTAAATAACTTATATTATGAATGAATAATATTTCTCTATGTAATCTCTAATGTTATAACTATGATTTTACTTCTCATTTGAGTAGATTACAAGCTGATAACTGTGTTTGAATAATGTATTTAATCCATTGTTATGGCTGAGCCACATTATTTACTTATTGGCCCTTTTCAATTAGTTTGACTTCAACATACCTGCAGTAATGGGCCTTTTCTTGTAATAAATTCTCGTATCATCCATATAGGTATAGGTACAGCCGATATTAAAGCTATAATCCACCCTATAGCACTAGCATATGATGGATACACATAGTCTCCATAAGTTGGTGGTTGATATTTAACAAGAGTAAATACGAGAATTGCCTGCAATACGATAAAATATGAGTTTATTAGTGTAAATAACATAGTTGAATGTTCTTCGTAATCAAACATAAAATTATGTGTGTGAAATAGTTTTAACGTCCAGTTCCACCCAAGAGAAGATAGGAATTGATCCAACTATATGCTTTAATAATAATCTGAGCGGCAATGTCCATTTGGGGATTTTCCCCACGACACATTACATGGAACCAGAGTTTCTTTGAAAATTGGCGCTGGGCTTAGTGGGGCTTAAGAATGAAACATATATTTTCCACAAATCAAACCTACATTGACTGACAGTATCGGTTTTTACGGTTAGAAATCGTTTATCAATAAATACTCGTGTTAAACCAGTAAGAATACTTACAATTAAAATTACAGGGTTTACAAATTTCCAGAGAAGTTTGAACAGATACAATGGTCTTTTCCCTAACATCATTTCCATATCATCAAAATATCGATCAGCTCCTGATGATATAAAGATATGGAGTACAAAAACACAACTGAAGTTTGAATAAATACAATGTGAAAAAGACAAAATTTCATAAAAGTGAAATGAAATGAAATGGGGTTTAACGTCATACTCTTCTACAGCTGACCTGGGCTAATGGAAGAGGGGCATACACCATAACAGTGTGCTATGAGGGATAATTTGCCGGGGCAGCCGAGCTACAGTCTACTCTTATATCGAATTCCAGCTGCCAAGAGATCTTTTACGTGCACGAAAATGTGTACACCTGGCCTCGGTTATTCGTTCCATCCGAATGACTAGACATATGTCCTTGTCATTCACAAACGTGTGCAATTACGTTATTGAATGGGATAACAATCTATGAAGCATTACATACACTTAATCACTTACCATATATCCATCCAATAATAATAGCCTCCAGAACTGTTACCAAAAAGACAGTCACGGCGGTCAAATACCAGTCTACCAGTTGATATATGTATATCCCTGCCTAGAATTAACAAACGACACGTAGTTATTAGAAAGAAGTAACGTCCCTAGAAATGAGTGTATTATAGACATCCGTTGTAGCAAACTAAGGTAACCCCACAAATCCCCATATACGTGAACATTGGATTTCGCCCGTAAATTCCGGACGTGCTAAATTGCCCCGACCACGAATATGCGCAAACGGACATCAAGACATGTTGGATAATATTCAAGATTAAAGGGATGTCACAGTCAAATAATATAATTGTTACCTGGGTATCAAATAAACCAACGACCTCCTGAAGGTTTCAGAACTGTAATATTAGAAACCATTAGAACGATATTTCGAATATTAGAAAATATCGATCAATCGAAGCAACTACCAGGATTTGAAAAATGCAAGACCTTCATATCACAAAAATCACGATACAACGAATTATAAAACCTAAAATCAAATACCTCAGATCGCTGTCTATATCTTCAGGCCACTAGTTTCATTTTGACCCAAATATCCTTCCAAGAAGTAAAATCTGTCGAGTCTTCCATTGCATGGTCGGAGTTGGTGTACTACATTTCAATGACGGTCGAGACTGGTACTTGACATTTCATTGTCATGGTTAGTAAGATATGTCAATGTGGGTGTTTTATGGCATTTCTCAAGGTGGTTACGTCATTGTCAGCGTTTCGTTTAATTGTTAAAGTGGGCGAGTTAGCATAACTGTCAGGACTCTGTACAGGTGATCGATCACCAATCGTATGACAATAATAGATAAGTGAGCATTCGTCAATAATCTATATAACTTACTTGAGTTGTATATATTAAGGTTACTAAGAACATCAGGAAACATGTGACTGCTGTAACCATTAGGCGTATTTTGGGTGTCTTTTTTGGTATCAAATCTGTTATTGTCGTAACGCATACTTCCACATTCACAAACTATTAAATAAAATCATTTTAAAAATTGTTGCTGTTAATAATATAGCTTTATTTGATATAAAAGGAATCTTAAATAAACCTAGACGATAAATCTCTTAAAGGAGCGTGCTCGGTTTCAAATAAATATTGAAATTTTTAAAGCTGCGAAAATCGGGTTTCCATAATATAATTAAGGCAAATTATTTAAATGTGCCGGGTGTAGCCTTAAGGAGCGCTGAGTTTTTTAAACCATCCCCCTAACCTCTTTGGGGTTACATTCTTTGATTCATTACGGTGAAGGCATTGCTAACCGTTTTAATGTTAGCATACGGAAAACATATATGAGCAGTTAGCGGCATTATGCCTTCTTAAAGGCAAAAACCTAAACTACTATTAAAGAATATGTCTTTGGAAACAATATATTATACGAAAGCGCATCTACTTACCATTGAATCTAGAGCAGCAAAAACCAACATCAAGAAGAATAATACCGCCCATAATTGAGGTATTGGTAGCTGACCAAGAGCTTCTGGGTAAGCAATGAAAGCTAGGCCGGGCCCTAAACAATAAAATAAGAAGAATCAATGGCTAGACAACTTCATGTTATTGCTAATAAAAACAAGAATAATAGATAGACAATCTCTTTGTTTTTTTTTTATATAAGCAATATTAATTTTGTTCGGGTTTCTATCTGAATAGGAATTGGGGATCAGGCATTCTATATAAAACCTTCTCCCTGTTAGATATAGATACATGTATTTACATAAAGAAACATACAATGTACCAGTGAAAATACAATTACAGAGAGTTTGTTATCGTTGTCCCTGGCGATTTCGAAAAACAAGTGGATAGTTTATATTGAATGTGTTTTCCATGTTGTCGGGGTGGGGGGGGGGGTGGCCTAGTGGTCTAGAGTTCCGCGCGTCGACCTCTAGCTGGCCGGTCACCTCTGGCTTGCGACTATGGTTTCGAGCCCTGGTGTGAGCGTATGTGGCATGGAGAGAGAGGGAGAGAGAAATGGGGTTTAACGTCCACTCAACACAAACTAGGTCATTTCGGGACTAACATATGGTTTGTTTTTTTTAAATTTTATTTCAATAATTGGAATGCGCGTAGGGGTCTTTTAGCAGTGGGAGGAAACCGGAGTGCCCAGAGGAAACCCACGAGGTTGAGAAGGCGCCCCTATCTCCATGCCACATACGCTCACACCTGGGCTCGAAACCACAGCCGCAAGCCAGAGGTGACCGACCAGCTAGATGTCGAAGCGCGGCACTCTAGACCACTAGGCCATCCCAACCCCCCCCCCCCCCCCCATGTGGCATGGAGATAGGGGCGCCTTCTCAACCTCGCGGGTTTCCTCCCACTGCTAAAGACCCCGACGCGCAAGCGAATTATTGAAATAAAATTAAACCATGTGTTAGTCCCGAAATGACCTAGTATGTGTTGAGTGGACGTTAAACCCCATTTCTCTCTCTTTCGTTTTCCATGTTGTCAATTTCCTACAATAAGACTGTAGTGTTTCGATGAATAGTAAATTATTTATTGTATTATTTCGGGCATCTGAATATAAGGAGCAATTCAATAAAAAAAAAATGTTCAGTGTCTTCAAATTGGTGACAATATTTACAGGATGGATTGTCAGAAATAGGACGTAAAAATTTATGCCCGTTTAGATTGCTTCAAGAGAGACGCAGTTTAGAATGTGTGATTTGGTTTAAGCGGTATCCAAACGAAAAGGTTTTAGGTGATATTGGATCTTGAGCCATGAGTTTCGAATTGAAAATTTTTAGATATTGAATTTTTTGTGCCCGCCCTTAATATGTTCCATTCTCTAATTGACGATGGTATGAAAAAATTATAGAAGATATTTGTTTTACATTTATATTTGGGTAGGCTTGTTTTTCGGAGATTATAATGTGTTCTTTTAGTCGAGATTAAATCACGAAGATAGGACGGGGAAAGGCCTTTTACAATTTTATTGATGAATTTGAGTTTATGTCTTCTGCGTCTCTCTTTTAGCGTAATAAAACCGGTATCGACTGTGGCTTGTAACCCTTACAGCACCACACGTGGACCTAAGTGCATCCAGTTGTACGTGCTCTTATTTGTTAGCTAGTTGATCTGTGCAGTTGTATCGCAATAATCAAAATGGGGTAGAATAAAAGAGGTAAAGATGGTTTGCAACGATTTCCGGTTCAGTCTGTATTTAAGGGGTTTTAAACAATTGACATATTTACTGGGGGTTTTTTTTCTATAATGACGTTAATATGTTGGTTCCTTTTGCCATTTTGTTAGTGGGTTGAAGGGTACCAACCATGTTTAAGCCCATGAGTTAATTTTATCCAGGTCATTGTTTAGAATATTTGCGCATTGGGTAGGGTCGTCAGCAAAATGTCAAACATTTGGTGTTATATCATTTGCAACGCCATTTACATAAATGACAACAAGGAGGGAGCCGAGAACAGAGCCCTGTGGCACACCCGAGTGAATGGTTTTGGGTGAGGAGACATCCCCAGTAACAACCGATTTTCGTCCTTCTAAATAGTTGTAAAACCATTGAAGGATGTATCCCCGCAGCTTCAAGCAAATATAGATAGTAATTGTAAAATTCACCTGTACGTATAATCTCAGCTACTTCTAGACCAGTCTGGTGGGACATGAAGCCAAGAACAGAAAATACCACAAAGCCAGCATAAAAACTTGTGCCTTCTCCAACAATACAAAAAATGACCGTGTCTCTGAAATGGTACAAGGCATGGTCGCCAATATTAAAGTCATAAATAATTATCAATTTTCAATTTGGTGTCATAAATTGGAACCTGTGTCGCTATTAATGAATTGCAAATGACAGTAATATTTTAGTAAAAACTAAAAGATACAAAACATATTATCTGATATGTCTTATACACTAAATCTAATAATGAGATTGTTCATACACAGGTTACACACTCTATAATTAATGCTCAAAGTTAGGTAACTGCCATTTCATCATTATCTACATTATCACCGTTGGATAAAAGCGCGATTTCGGGTTCAAATAAATCCTCATCAATATCTGAAATTTCTGTGGTGAAAGGATCGTTGTCAGCTTCAAAGAGTTTCAAATTAGATCTTATATTTTTTTGTATACCTTTGAGAGCAGAATTTACATAAATTTATCTCTTTAGTTTTACCATATGGAACACAACTAACATGGTTATATAAGTTTTAATAGTTTATATAGATGAAAGTAAAAGAGAAAAAGGTAATTCCAGTAAATAATTTTAAGTTTAGAACTTTTCAGTTCTAAAAATAGATTTGAAAATTCCCGGAAAGTTTCCAACCCTTTGCATACGGGAAGAGCTAGATGATAACTGGTAATTACACTGTCAAAAGATCTAAGAACGATGTTCCATACAAAGTCATAAGTGAGAAAACTAGCCTTCGAAACACTGTACTAAGATCCATACCCTGTGAAGCGGTAATAAAGTCAGCCAAATGCCTCGTCTATCCGGAACCCGTCCCGACCCGACCAATTTAACGGGCAAACGAATTGGCAGCACATTGTCTGTCCACATTGTGTGGCAGAATTGAAAGTGTCAACGCAGAACGCATGGTTTTTGACAAAGGAAGAGATACTGCACTGACAGAAATTGAGTTGAAGGATGAAACAATCACGACCAAAATTACATTGTGGAATAGAGAGAGATAAAGAAATGGGGTTTAACGTCAACTCGACACAAACTAGGTCAATTTGAGACTAACATATGGTTTCATTTTATCTCAATAATTCGCTTGCGCGTAGGGGTCTTTAGCAGTGGGAGGAAACCCGCGAGGTTGAGAAGGCGCCCCTATCTGCATGCCACATACGCTCACACCAGGGCTCGAAACCACAACCGCAAGCCAGATGTGACCGGCCAGGTAGAGGTCGAAGCGCGGCACTCTAGATCACCAGGCCATCCCAACCCTCCACATTGTGGAATAACCCCTATAAGTTGAATACCGACACATATGTAATGTTGACAAATCTAAGTCCGAGAAAATACAAGCAAACAACAGGTTTTAGTTCCACTTCGGACACGATACTAGAAGAAACGACAGCACTGGCTGTCACAGCAGATTTCCAGTGGGGGATTGGGGGGGGGGGGGGCTTCTCAGCTACATAAAAAAAATGCATTGCATCAATGAAATTACATCACAAAGTGATCCTACATCAGTATAACAACGATTTCACTGATTAAAAAGCCCAATTTGTATGTATGCCGATGTAATTTAGAGACGATGATGGCAGATTTCCGTAAGCGAAACCTGGCAACCCCCCTCCTGCAAAAATTCCTGGATCCACACCTGATTTCGCAATCCATGGCTATGAAAGGGGTCATGTGGAGGAACCATTTTCAATAACGAAAAAAGATTACCAAGACAATATTTTCGATCTTAACTGTCCTGTTTCCATTCTAAAAAATTATATTTTGCATGATTCTGAGGACGAGCTTGTGGTAAAGACAGAAGAGATGATACAAACGGGAATGGTTATAACACTAAAAATGGTCGGCAATTAATTAGCAGAACTCTAGGATATTACCGAGCTGTTACATGTTCATATGTAAATATTGTCAAATTTTCATTTTATATTTTTGCAAGTCATATTATTTCGATTTTCGTACAGGACCGATTTTAATATAGCCAGGGCTAGGTCGTTGAAACATTCATTGAGTCATCATCTATCCGCCCCAAACAACAAATTAATGGCATGTTATGAACAACTGAATGTTTCCTGATAAATGGAAAGTCACGGTTCAATTTTATACGATACGCTCAGTAATATGCATTTGGCTGTGTTCTACCACGTGCCAAAATATGTTTATTCCATTTTAATATTCATTCGTAATTATGTACTTGATATAGAACTCAATCATATTTTAATATCATTTCGCGGGGAAAATAAAACATTTATTCCTTATATGCAACCTAAATTGCAAACTATAAAATTGTATCGCTGGCTGATACCATAAATTATATTTGACTCAAAAGAAGTTAATGGTCAAACCTTTCTTTCTACCAGGTGATTGTCTATGCACATATCAGATATATATAAAATTACTGGCGGAAATCATGTCAAAATTGGTTCACGATATCCTGACGACAAAACATGTGTACAAGGCATATGTCATTTCAAACAAAACGATTTTGACAGTCTCCTTAGAAACCGTAAACTGAAGCTCAAAACAAGGCTCCACAAAACTGTTTGCATCGCCCAAACGCAGTAGGGTGTGACTTTTTGGAGTTGATTTTGTCCTTGCACGTGCACTATGTATTTTCCATGAACAGTTTTGGCTTCCATGACCGTGCTGCTGCTCTCAGTTGATATTTCAAAATGGTCAGACGTCAGCTGGGTGAACTTGACAGAGGAAGAGCCATTGCGTGGCTCCAACAGGGTTTTACACAGAGGAATGTGGCACAGAGAATCGATTGTAGCCAGAGTGTGATTGGGAGACTATGGCAGCATTTCCGGGCAACCAATTCAATTCAGAATCGCCCACAGTCTGGTAGGCCAAGATCAACGTTGCAACGTCAAGTCATTCAAAGTTACGCTATTCTATTAAATAGACTGTAATTTGATTCTGTAAATATTTTATTCATCTATGCATTACTTAGGATTTTGAGTTTTACATATAAAAAATCAATTTTCGCTGTATCATTATAGTGCAAGGTGTGATGTTTTTATCTCAAAATAGTCGTTTTTACAATGCCGTCGAAACATAATGCATTATTATCATTTTCTAGAGATATATATTTTAAGTCATCTGCTTTACATTATTATGCTAATTAAATTTCAAAACCTGATGAAAATGTATGCCTGCCTGTATCAGTGATTGATACTTTATTTTTACTTCATATTTTTACGTCATGTAGATTGCTTTATTTTTACTGCATGTAGATATATGTGTTTATTTGCTCATTACATATTTTCGTTTGCACTGGTTTTTACAATATTCAGTTTTATCGCCCAGCGAAGATGCCAAAAAGTGTGAAATTTACAAATCGGTATATCTTGGTAAATACTACACGGAATAAGAGATTCAATTTTCAAATTAATGCAGTTTGAAGAGAATTTGATTGTCCAGTATCATGGTCCACTAGCATAGACTCAAAATAAAACATAATTTCATGACATCACCTTCGACCGTATAGTTCTTACACTAACAGAAAATGGCACAACGCCTCTGTTTTCAAGAAGCTGTAATTTCACCGAAAATAAGGTGTTTTTGTTCCATGAGCTGACAGGTCAAAGTTGTAACGGTTGTGAATCTTACCTCATAATATTATTGTCAAATTTATTGTAACTAGCCATTGTGATAAATCCTCCCCACCCCATGCCCGTAGAATAAAACATTTGCATCAACGCCTGTGCCCACATCTGTAAGAAGAATAAATTAATTGTGAAAACAGTGTGAAATAATTCAAAAAAATTCTTAAAAAGCTATCTTGCACCTCTGGAAATATTCCACGCCTTGTTGATTTCTACAATTTTTAAAACATAACAATAGCTTCCTTTACTGGCATATTTTAAAATAAAACCTCAAAAATATGTCTGATGCAATTATTAACGGTGTGGATTTAGTATCAATAATATAAGATTACCTTAAAATTGTGTATTACTGGGCCACAGGAAGATGTGCTATAAATTGGGTATTACTGGGCCACAGGAAGATGTGCTATTTTAGGATGCTCGCTAATTAAAGGGTGTTAGAGCTCCAACTGAAGGTAATTCACAATATTCGACAATAGCACACGAAGAAGATTCAATAGTGGTTATTTTCATTCAATATTGGTGTCATTATCTTACCCCGAACAGGTACATTTTGAAACCGGTCCCCGACGCCAGGCCATGAATGGAAAACACCCGATGAACAAGTCAATGCAGGAGTAACTAGAAATGGCTGTTTTGCAAACGACAAAGTGATAACCTAATGGACTGGACTAACTATGTTTTGACGCCTCTTATTTTTCACAGATATAACGATTAAAGAAATTATAATGGAGATTTAAAAATTCAAATGTAAATCAGTTCATTTAGAATTAATTATATTAGTTTAAATTAGAGCCTTTATTCAATTATAAATGTATGTAGAGTTGCAATTACATTACCTGAGGATTGGCTAGTTTACTAAAATCCGGAATTATGTAGAATTTGACACCATCTATGGCACCAGGTAAGGTAGCAGCTCTAACTACTAGTATAGTAATAAGAATGTAAGGTGCTGTAGCTGTCAGATATACCACCTAAACAAAAGGTGAAATATTAACCTGCATTTAACTATATTGGACCAATGTTTGCTTGAAGGGCCTGCTCTTTGTTATGTATAACCCGAATGTTAATATTAATCTTTAACTATTGTCTGCCGTTAACATGGAAGAGCTTGTGCCAAATAATGCATTCCACGGGTAATAGCGATCTGGTCGGTGGTAATGAGCTCTTGCGTTATACTTTCCAATAAACAGCTAGTCTGCATTGCTGTATTCATTTAAAGCCAATAAAAACGCAATGTCTAATTCGTGAACTATTTCTGATACACCATTTCTTGAGGCCTCACGGGTAGCCATCGCTAGACACGTTATTGTCCACACATTGACCAATGCTGGCCCAAGACAACGCTTCCACGCCACTGGAAGAGTTGGCGATCGACCCCGACCCGGAAAGCCAACTACCGTTGCTCAAGATCGCCACAATTAGAGCATCTAGGCAAAAGGTTCCAGGAAGCTACTGCCAGGGGAACTGTTGGAACGCGACAACGCCAGATCACCTTCAAATAGTCCAAAGGTGTTTGGCTTCTCTTGGGTTACGCTGCCGTCGACCCTTTAGCATCGACATGCCAGACAGCATTGGGCCGGAAATGTCATCTTCTCGGATGAATCACGATAAAACTTCAGTTTTCCAGATGGACGTCGTCGTATCTACCGCCCTATACGCTTTGCTCGTAACTACGTGTTGGAAAGGGATCGTTTCGGGGAGGTTGTGCCATGGTTTGGGCTGCTATCAATGTCAACTTCCGGTCCTAGTTGTTGGTGGTCCAAGGCATTATGTTGATGTCACCATTCGTCCGGTGTTGCTAGCTCAACGGGTTCAATCTTAAGCCGTGCCACCACGAACTGTTGCAGAGTTGGCGCAGGCACTCCAGATAGTGTAAAAGCTCAGGGTGGACATACTCGATATTGACTTCAGCTAAGTCCTGCTCTGTTTCATGGTTCTCTGACGTTTCGGTTTTGTGCATTTGTAGTGAATTTTCAAATGAAGTTATCCACAGATGCTTGCGATCTAGATTTTGTGATCTAGATTTTGTCATGTTTATTTGTTAAAAGTTGTTGCAGTAAATAACCTTGGAATTTAGCATTGCGTTTTAATGGCTTAGAATATTTGGAGGACTCTAAAATAAAGCTATGATAAATTTTTGTTATACCACAAACCTTTCCAACGGATCTGACACTCTTTACTATGCAGAGAAATATAATAATCCAACTAAGTATCAGCGGAACAAGCAGTTGCCATTGCATACTGCCAAAATCACCCAATCCAGTTGATATTCTTAATACGTTGTAGCTGAAAAATACGAGCAGACATTGAAACACGGCTTCTGTTACGTTTTGTTAGGAGGCAATTTGACACCTATCTGTAAAGTTTTTTATTTATTTTTTTTCTTTTATGAATTAGACCGGTGGCTATACACGTAGACTTCCAGGTGGTTTTGTGGAGATCGTAGGGTTTTGCATCCTTCCACATAGCGAAAACCCAGTGCCATTTTTAAAAGTCATACTCTCTGTCGGTGAAATGCTTGGGCATTCATGTTTTGTATACCGTGACTCCTATTTGTGTGTCTCAATATTTTGTCTTAACCCTGAATTTATAGGTTTTAATCTTGAATAACTGACCCTAAATGTAAAAGTGATAGTACGTAAAAGTGATGGATCGCCAATATTTATATACATGTAGTCTCAATATAACTGTTAAAGAGGGTATTTTCTACCAAATATTGGCAATTTACAATCGCAACGGTTGCAGACGCCGTTTTTAGTGTAATGCACTTTCGTTTCTTACTTCCAGAATTCTTCAGGTGCAGTGAGACCTATAGTTGAAATGTTCACATGCGCCAAAGAAATATTTTTATCCATCAGTGATGAATGGTTTGTTGCATATTCAACGAGTCTGTTAGTATTATTTAAACTATCTGTAAAATTATTGGTGTGGTTCCCATCAGTGCTGGTAAAATTGTTGGTTCTGTATTGATGAACAAAGCATGTGTCTGTATTCCACCAGTTATCGCAGGTCGTCCATGGTAACGGTGACATGAAGGAATGAAACAGGTAATATAAAATCCAGGCTAGGATCATGGTATAATATAAACACGTGATGGCCGTAACTAAGACCATTGATACTCCTAGACCTGCAAAGGACAAACAAAAATTATGCAGCTTTTTAAAAAAAATTATCAGTCCAGCTACATTCATTATCTGCAATAATGTTGCGTCGACGCCGTCTCAGTTACAACTGGTATATCCATTGACGATTTGTTCAAGTAGAAATTATAGCCTGAAACGAACAATTTGTCGTCTTTATTTATATGTAATAATTTAATGGACGAAGACAGGTGAAGATATGCAATGAAATGGGATTTTAAGTCCTATTGTTCTGCTCCGGTGGGTTCATGAAAACGAGCATACACGTTACAGACGAGTGAAGAGTAATGCCTACTAGAAATAAATTGGTGTTCAGGGATTAAATTAAGGTCTTAGTGTCTTCTAATATTGATGACCACGTGCTGTCATATAGCTTAATTAATAATAGAAAGGTTGTTGACGTGGTGAAGGTGTATTGTTTGAAGGAATTTGCAGGTTGTCGTCAGAGGGCTGACAACGACAATAGTTTTATCTCCTTCAGTTTTAAAACAAAACGTAAAATTAAAGAACTTCGTTCTCATAGAATTGTCTCTGCTTCCATCTACGATGACAGCCTGCGAACTCGGGCCATGTTTTCTGTTTATTTATTTGTCTCCAATATCAACTACATATTTAACTTCTAATTTTATAATGTCCCGATAAGGTGTCATGAGGAGACCATACTTTGCTATTTCATTAATTTGGAATTGTTTATTAACAGTTTGTGAAAATTTGGAGATTGAATCATCAATTGCTTGCTGACCAAAAAGAAAATCGCCATCAGTATTTTTTTCCCCATTTTCATTAACATGGAGTTAACCAGTTTTCATTAAACCTTAGATTAGCTAATCCATGAACTAGCCTCTTGTCAGCACTGACTTTTGCCAAATCTTTGGCAATCAATTTATCAAACAAGGTAGCTTTGCTTATTTTTCGTTTGTTCAATGTTTTGAATTGGGAATCGGTAACTCGGCAATTTCGACGGAAACTTTGGTGTCCATGGATCCCACTTGCGTCTGGTAAACTGTATGATATTGTCGAAATGAATTTGGTAATTTTACAAGACATGCCAGCGATACTATCAGATACTCTGTTTTAATCAGTTCTAAGTACATGTATATAGCGTAGTTTTCGTTTGTTTGGAGTCACGGTTTCTAAGTGGTTAAGAAGCTGGCTTGCTAGACTGGAGTTTGCATTTTAGGGCTCTGTATTGGCCGAGCTGAGAAGTAGAGAAACTTTCAGATTTAAATTGAATAACAATCAAGGAGTGAATCTAGTAGACTACCCCCAAGTCTGAGAACAGAACATTTATTAGCGGGTTAAAACTCATCCTCGGTATCCCCAGTGCATTTGAGCACATTCTACAAATTGTACACAATCAACGATATATACAAGGCCTCGAAACATTGTGGAAAATTCAATATATGAGACAAAAAAAACATTTTCGTTTGCATACCTACGTGAACCAAGCTCCACGCGCATTACGTTTTTCACTCGTTAGTGACGTCACAAGTACACACAAATCCGATGACATATTCGTTTTCGTACCGATGCGAAAGGACCCTAATGTTAGGAAAGGAAACGGACAAACAACGAGATTCTAATGGTGATAACACATGAAATGGGGTTTAACGTCCTACTTTCCTGCTCCTAAACTGAGCTAATGAAGACACACATAGAAGGCAGACAGCTAGCTTATATTATTTAATGTATGTCAGAATGAAGTTTAGTAGAGAATTTTTTACCTGGACGTATTTTTGTCCCCCGCCTTTCGAAGAAAGTTGGGGGACTATTAAAATCGGTTCGTCCGTCTGTCTGTCCTTCTGTCTGTCTGTCCTTCACACTTTTTGGGACACAATAACTCTCCTTCTAATTCAGTTAAAATGTTCAAACTTGGTGTATATGCTTATTAGGTCAATGCCTTGGTGACGTTCGAAGATGAGCATTTTCCGCTTAGGGTAAGCAGAATAAGCAATTTGATTGGTTGATGCTGAGGGACACCATTACTTAAGTTCTAATAAAGTGAGTGATGAAACTTGGTGTATAGTTTCATTACAGTAATGCCTTGACTGAGATCGATAATGAGCATTTTCTGCTCAGGGTAAGCAGAGCGATAAGCAATTTGATTTACCGAGACTTTGGAACACAATAACTCTCCTTCTAATTGAGTTAAAATGTTCAAAATTGGTGTGTATGCTTATTAGGTCAATGCCTTGATGGAGTTCGAAGATGAGCATTTCTGCTTAGGGTAGGCAGAGATAAGCAATTTGATTGGTTGATACTTTGGGACAAGATAACTTAGGTTCATCTTGATTGATGATTTTTATGCCAATACAATGACTGCATTCTAATTCAGTAATGGATTCGACAGTAACAGTGTATAGAAACGATTGACTCAGACACGAGGGCCCTTTCCCTTGGCCAGAGGGGCCCTTTTGTCTGCCTTTAGGGTCTCCCTAGCTAGGGTACATTTTCATTTTTCTCATCGGTTTTAGCATTTTTCTTTATAAAACACTTTTGGATGACACTTAGTGTACAGTTTGATTGCTTGATACGTTTGAAAAAAATACATGTGCTATTAATTAATGTGTCATCTATTTATTTTGGGATTTCTGCGGGGGACATCAGCCTCACTGTTGGTTTGTTTATTTATACATACGTATGTATATATGTAAAAAGATATATTTCATATGATGTATTGCTCTTATATTTGCTATTAAATATATTTATATAATTGTTTTGTACTATGTTGCTTTTTTCAGGTAACTTTTACATGAATCATTTTGTTTTCTACCCGCATTGACAATACCATTATAACAAACACCACTCAGCCAGCTGTAACTCGTGTTTGAACATGATTTTGTCTTTGAAGGAGGCACATTTTAACGATATAGGAAATCGGTGGCCCACCTGAAAGCCAATTTAAACACCCTGTTTTAAAGTGCATAAGAACAATGTTTTTAAGTTTTTGACATTTGTTGCGCGATTCATATGTAAATAATTTTATAAAATCAACCTGTTCATAATAGCATAACTAATGTGTTGGACTAAATGTTGAGATTGTAATAGCAGGGGTTTAGCGTCCTAATGTTCTGCTCCGATTGCGATAATGCAGAAGGGCATATAGTTCATACTGATACAGAGTGCTATGAGGCAAATTTTGCCCGGACAGAAGCGGTACGCCCCTCTTGTGTTTCAATTTCCAATAGCCATGGGTTCTTGTACGAGCACGTCAATCTGTTCAAAGGATATCGGGTTTTCGTCCCATCCGAACGACTATAAGCTGTCCCTTGCCAAACCCTCCGTACTGTGCCACTGACAACGGGTAACCACGCCGGAAAATCTCGGCCAACGCAATGATCGAACGCTGGACCTCCGGGTTAGCGAACCAACATCTTACTTACTGAGCCATGGTGGCTTTAGACCCGAGGCGGATACACGTACAAGTCTCTGATAAATTCTGCTTAGCCTGTGTGTATAAGCGTTGTATATAACTGTTATTGTAATACTGTATACATAAGCAACCTTTCATATACAGAGGACATCAGAATCAGTATCATGTTATTATTCCGGATAAATTAAGTGTGACCATGCGGATGATATCCTTAATAAGCCTCCCATTATGTTAACAATCCGAGGAGTCGTATAGCATTTAACAATATTTTTCTAGGTAAGAAATAGTTTAGATTACAAACGAAAACCAGATTAAATTACTGTTAAAAAGATAGCTCACACAGAGGTTAATTCATGACGGCAGCTTATCGGGTCACAGATCACCAGTGATTTCCCCATTGACGTTCGTGTTAATTCTCGTCTCTTAGACCGACTCATTAAGTATTTCCCAAATTTCGTTGGATAGAGCGCTTTCTACCGTAGATGGAGCAATATGTGGCAACCTATAAGGTATAAGGTTCGCCATGGAAAACTTGAGATACACAAACTGGAAGTAAAGACCAATAAACAAACATTTTTCAACCTAACCAATCTTTCAACTCTACACCAAAAATTGACATGGGAGAAAGACTATAAATAATTTTCGTTATCCATAAGAAATTAAAAATTCCAATGTTGACCAAACTGATCTAGGATGAGGATGTTGATCTAGAGTCCTCCTAGAAATGGTTCCACTTTTTCTTAGAAATGGTTTCACTACTTATGTATTCCGTCTTACTCCAGGCACAGTAGTATATTTTCCTACAGAGTTCCTTTGCGCAAGTTTTTTAGTTAAATGACTTCAAAAAACTTACTTAATTTACACATAAACTAACCCAAAACTTTACTGCACATATCTTAACATATAATAAATCAAATCCCATTGAAATCATAGTGAAGCCATGCCGCACAATTATATCATTTGATGAAACCCAACTGCTATGCGAAATTTTAACTGCCCAGTGCCATGGCGGCTAGTTGCGTAATACGTCATTAGGCCTAGAACATGAACATCGCTATGCAAAGAAAAACTGTTCGGTAATTATTTTAATGGTCCAGTCCCCAATATTTGTGATAGAATTACTTATTGCGATACAAACTGTAATGATACGTGTTGACAATTGTGCGTTTGAACCTATTTGAACTTGTTTAATGATGGTTCAAAGACTGTATCTATTGTAACCTTAACACAGTTTAAGGTTTCAAGTATAGTAACTAGGGTAATCTATGAAATGTAATCGTGTATTCGCTCAACTCTTCGCAGTTTTTCGTTTGATTAGACCCAATCATCCCCAGACACTGCCATATTCAGCGCAAATTTTTGTCCCGAATTATGAATGGTCCGATCAACAACCAGTACATAACGACGTAACAAAATCAATCGGGATTATCCAAAGTTCTAAGTATGTTACCGTAAAGTGAGAGAGAGAGAAATGGGGTTTAACGTCCAGTCGACACGAACTAGGTCATTCCGGGACTAACATATGGTTTGCATTTTATTTCAAGGTCTTTAGCAGTGGGAAGAAACCGGAGGAAACCCAAATACCCTCACACCAGGGAACGAAACCACAGCCGCAAGCCAGAGGTGACCGGCCAGCTAGAGGTCGAAGCGCGGCACTCTACCGTAAAGTGTCTGGTAGTAAATGCAGCTACATTACGTCAGAACGAGCGAAATGCATTACGCTGAATTAACTATTACATATCAGAATATTGCAGAGAAGCTAACTGTGTGATAAACGGGGCTATCCAAAATAGCTATAATGTAAACATTTCGTAATCGCCGCGCACGTGGAGTCTTATGATTCGTATTATGTTTCAATAAACTGGATAGAAATACATGTGCATTTATATACGCCCACATTTTCATGTTGATGTATTATGTCGTCGCCCCTGTCCGTCCGTCCACAATTTGTTTGTGGACTCTCTACAGGTCACAATTCTTATCCGATTTTGACGAAACTTGAAATATAGGTTTATCCACATAAGACCTCGGCTGCTTTCGATATTGGCATGTATCGGATGGAAACTTCATGGATTATGGCCCCTGATTGTAAGAAATATCATGTTTTTAGCTTGTCGACCCTATAGAGTTCACAATTTTGAACCGATTGTGATAAAACTTGACATGCATGTTTATAACCCCAAGATCTTGGTTCCTTTCGATATTTGCGCCCATCGGATCGTAACTTCCTGAATTATGGTCCCTGATTGTCCGAAAAATCGCCCTTTTTAGCTTGTGGTCCGTCTGGAGGTCAAAATTATTATCCGATTTAAAAAACCGTTTGATTATATCACCGTTACATGGTAATGAAGGTTGAGTTTGAATTTCGTGACAATCGGACCAAAATTGACATACAAAATGGCCGCCGTTTGTACGCGAATAGTGTTTAAAATATGTTATTTCAAGGTTGTGGACCCTATAGAGGTCACAATTTTGAACCGATTGTGATGAAACTTGACATGCATGTTTATAACCCCAAGATCTTGGTCCCTTTCGATATTTGCGCCCATCGGATCGTAACTTCCTGAATTATGGCCCCTGATTGTCCGAAAAATCGCCCTTTTTAGCTTGTGGTCCCTCTGGAGGTCAAAATTATTATCCGATTTAAAAACCGTTTGATTATATCACTGTTACATCTTAATGAAGGTTGAGATCGAATTTCCTGAAAATCGGACCAAAATTGACATACAAAATGGCCGTCGTTTATACGCGAATAGTGTGAAAATATGTTATTTCAAGGTTGTGGACCCTATAGAGGTCACAATTTTGAACCGATTGTGATTAAACTTGACATGTATGTTTATAAGCCACAGATGTTGGTTCCTTTCTATATTTGCGGCCATCAGATCCTAACTTCTTGAATTATGGCCCCTGATTGTCCGAAAAATCGCCCTTTTTAGCTTGTGGTCCCTCTGGAGATCAAAATTATCATCCGATTTAAAAAAAAACCTTTGACTATATCACCGTTACATGGTAATGAAGGTAGAGTTCAAATTTTGTGAAAATCGGACCCAAATGGACAGACAAAATGGCCGCCGTTTGTACGCGATTAGTGTGAAAATATGTTATATCAAGGTTGTGGACCCTATAGAGGTCACAATTTTGAACCGATTTTGATGAAACTTGACATGCATGTTTATAACCTGAAGATCTTGGTTCCTTTCGATATTTGCGCCCATTGATACGTAACTTCCTGAATTATGGCCCCTGATTGTACGAAAAATCACCCTTTTTAGCTTGTGGTCCCACAGGAGGTAAAAATTATTTTCCGATTTAAAACAACGTTTGATTATATCCCCGTTACATGGTAATGAAGATTGAGGTCAAATTTTGTGAAAATCGGACCAAAATTGACAGACAAAATGGCCGCCGTTTGTACGCGATTAGTGTGAAAATATGTTATATCAAGGTTGTGGACCCTATAGAGGCCAGCATCTTACCCACTTAGCAACATGATCCCCAGTCGAATTTGAAGCCTACTGAAATGCACCTTTATAACCCAAAGATCTTAATTCATTTCGATATTTGCACATATCAAATTCTAACTTAATGATGTAGGAAAAATCACTTTCGGTATTGCTTGTTCTCTATCCATCTCTCGAACATGTGGGCGTATCCTGCCTGGCAGTGCCAGCCTATCCTTACTTAAATTATACTTCACGGATCGTCTTCACAAAATTGGATAAATATGTATTGAGTAATGGTCGAGAGCAAGACATTAAATAATTTATTGTAACAAGAAGGCCATTAAACAACTTAAAAAAAAAACACTTGCACGTGCTTTGCAATGAAATAAGTCACTCGGATTCAATATTTTAACTTATTACACTTGGCACATTACCCGTGCCAACATCAAAGGATGGCGTCACATTTTAATATCGAATAACAAATGGTAGAATTTTTGTTCCAATAGCGTGTTTCATCGAAGACCAAATTTACTTATGTGATTATCGATGTTTGTTCGCAATGCATCCAGGGGTTAATTTTTTTAAGAAGCCCCAGGTTAAGTCATTAAAATTTCCTCTATTTTACTCAGGAGAGATTTGATTGGGCGATGAGAATGGCTAGAGGAGGATTTCTTGGGCCATTGTTTCAGAAATTTGTGTATCCACAATGCGTTCCAAAGATTCGACGGACAAGATACGTGTTGGCGTATAAAATGGGTTAAGTATGGGGCGGCCTTTGTAATTCTCTTGGTAGGTCGATAAGGCGTGCTTTATAAACATTTTCATCTGACACAAATAATGTCCTCATTTTTTATTTCGTTTCATTTCACATTGTACAATATATATTTCATGTCCCCAACTTCTATTCATTTAATTTGTTTGGTAGACACAAATCAAGATCCCGTAAGGCAAATTAATAAGGCTCTTGGCTGAACAAAATTCCCTTTCTTATAATAACAGCATGAAACTTATATTTTGTTTAAGGAGACGAATATGGACTTATTTCTATAACAATGATACCCTGTCAGCAATTATAGCCTTTTCATTTCTATCTGGCAAAACCTACCTTTCCGTGGTTTATAAAACATTGTAAAGCGACTTCTTCGTTGAAATTACATTATGAATAAATTAATATTCTGCCCATTTCACTATAAATAAGGATATTCTTTATGTGTTCACATTCTGTTTTTATTTCCAATACTTTATGCAGACGAAAAGGTTACCCCTCCAACAGCAGAATATATATTTTTTCATTGGAAATGTGGTACTGAATAATCGTAGTGTAACCAGACTTATTTGACTAAAATGGAACCATTTGAGTTTGCTATAGATGGAAATGTGATTGACCCGACCTTCAAATGTCTTCGTTATAAAACTATCATTATAAAACCTCCAATTTACCCACCACACGAGAAGGCTTGCAAGTCAACCCACGGATAATTTACCATAATCTTCAATCCGCAACAAAGCCACGTAACTGATAAAGAGTAATCATTGATATTCAAATGTTGGTGGATGCTAGCGGTATCTTGCTGCTGGTCATCTAAGATTTAGCTACTGTCTTTGATTAATTATGATAAGTTATTGGCTTGTTTAAACTGCATAACGTTAAAGGGCCAATCCCGATAACCTTTTGGGGAATAAAACTGCTTAATTTTGTGTTAAAATCCATAACCCAAGGCCCACCTACTAACCCGATATTTGTGATACACTTGTAAATAACTTAAACCTGACAGTCTTCATCTGGAAATGGAGACCGTTGTATTATACAGTATCTGGATAAAACCAGACTTTTTTTCTATAAAATAATATGTAGGTGAAATTTACCTTTTGTTATCAAGTACAGTGCATGGGTCATTCACTGTGTAGACCTCTCAAGAAACGTTAATCGATTATCAGGTCACCCAATGAAAAAATTGACCCGAAATCTTAAAAGGGTTAAGTGTCCGGATAAGCAGTGTTGACGTACTCGTCCAAACGACTCAATATTTTGAGCTGAAATTTTGAGACAAGGTAAATACACCATGCCACTGTATTTTGGTCCATAAATTTCATAAATACTCGGACTTTAATTTTTGAGACTCTATTCTTATCGGGGATTGTCCCTTTAAGGATGCATTAAAGAAGAGCTAAATCTGCCTATAGCAGGTTTTACGTTTGACAGCAAATGTTATCTCTGCTGAAAACATTTGTCGCCTCCAAAAGCTTCAGAATACAGCTGCAAGAATCGTCACCATCTCCAAACATGATTGTCATGTTGCTTCGCTTTTAAAATCTCTTCACTGGCTTCCTGTTCGACAAAGAATAAACTTTAAAGTTCTAACCCTAACTTATCAGTGTATACACGGCACAGCACCGGGCTACTTGTGTAATTTAGTTCATAAATACTCTCCATCTAGATCACTGCGATCTAGCTCTCAATGTTTATTAATTGTTCCAAAGTATAACCTGAAAACTTTTGGTTGTAGATCATTTGCCTATACTGCAGCACATACATGGAACTCTCTCCCACTACATCTACGGACTGCTCCATCTTTAAGCATCTTCAAACAAAATCTCAAAACTTACTTGTTTCAGTGTTCATATTTATAATTGTTTCCTGTGAACTTTGCTTGCGCTTTCAGCAAACAATACTGTTTGGAGTCTAGCGCTTTATAAGAACCTTTATTATTATTATTATTAAATTATTAATTGGAACATGGACCGTGTATAGATGGACAGGAAACGTCCACTAAGCCTTTAGAATTCTATGCCAGGTGACAATCATGACTAAAATAAAATTACCACCCTTCGCAAAATTATCAGTATTAAGTTTAAAGGCAAAAAACATAAATCTTTTCATAATATTTTAATTAATCATGCTACTTTTGTTCTCAACCCATACATAGAAAGACTACTGATGATAGGGGTGTAAATGTATCAAAACATCGTGTTTGGGTTCTTCGGATTTTGGAGGCGCCCATGTCAATTCAGAAAAAAAAAACCATGTCGAGTTTTGGTTAAAAACAAACCCACTAAAAATCTCTTTGATTTTCACTTCTGCACAATTAATTCTCATTCCGGAAAGTATTATACCTGAGCTTCATTTTCATAATTTTAAAATCCGCCATATATATGAGAATTCGGGTTATTAAGCAAAACCAAAATGCTTATAAAAATAACGATAATATTGAAATCATTCGTTTCACAATTTTCAACTGCTGCATTTGGAAATTTCTAAGTTCTAAACTGGAGAAATTCGTCACTACCGGATAGAAATCTTATCAGTTTGAATGATTACTGTGTAACTATAAGAATGCCGTAAAATCTAAGGAGGAGTTGATGTCAAGAATCACTTCGCTTTGTTTACAGTTGACATTGAAATCTCGTTTAAAGGGACTTGTTGCCTGTCCATCTATATACGGTCCATGATTGAACATGTCAATTCGATTCCACTTTTATTAAAATCGTTGTCCCGCCACTTTCAGCCTATTTCTTGACCTTTCCCTTATGAAACATGATCAATTTTCAGAAACTTCTGTAGCGGGAGGTCAATCCGATTCCAGCAATTTTCAGATCATTTCATGATCTTTCCCGTTTTAAACCACTTGCTCAATTTTGTAATTGGTGGTCAATCCAATTCCAGCAGTATGTCTCAGTTATTTCACTTTATTTGTTAGATTAATTTTCGTCTGAGTGGAATGTTTCTCGTTATAACTAAGCCTCGTCTTCATTAGCCCAGTTTAGGAGCAAAACAGTAGGACATTAAAACACGTGTCATTTATAGCTAAGCGAATTTTTGACCCATTTTAATAATACTTTAATGGTGAGCGTGTTGTTGTGTCAACTGACGTGGTTTCGATTCCCCGGTTGAACGTACAAGGAGTAGGGTCGTCTGTCCAACTTTATGTGTTTATTTCCCACCGCTAAAGACACCTACGCGCAAGCGACTTATTGGAATAAAATATAACCATGTGTTACTTCCGAAATGACCTAGTTTGTGTCGAGTGGGTGTTAAACCCTATTTCATTTCTATAATAATGCTTTCTTCTTTTTAAGATCTTTGATATAATCTGTGACACATGACTATGTATGAAACATTTCATATCTGCCTCGCAGATCTAGTTATTAATATTATTATTGTTCGGTCCTTCATGTAACAATATTTATGTTCGTTGTTAAAACACTATACGATATATTGCAACAGAAGTCTTACGAAAATGACATGTGAACAGTTGTTTTAAAATGACATGTGAACAGTTGTTTTAAAATGGCATGTGAACAGTTGTTTTAAAAAACATTACAAACAATAAGAAAAACAGCTTTGCTAAACGGGACAGGAATTTATGAGCATGAGCTTATTCAATAGGCGCCCTTATACGCAGTCATGCAGAGCAAGGTACATAAAGAAGCAAGCATCGACAAATCACAGCAAATAAAGGAATATTAATTATGTTATTAACATATATTTTACCTCTAAATGCTGGACAGATATCCCACACATCGTATGTACTTTTACCAGAAAACTGACCAATTGACAGTTCCAAAAATGACAGTGGAAACGCCAATAAAAACATAAATATGGCGTACGGAATAAGGAATACAGCTGGAAAAAAGAAACAATCGAAGCTGTATATTTTATAATTGTCTAGCAAAACAAGCGACCAAATTAGTTATGGGAGTTTTGGGCACCGGAAAGGGTATTACTACAGCACCTGTTACTTTGAGATATTTCATATATTCCTATTTGATTAATATATATATATATTGTTACGAATTTATATATGTAATTATTGGTTCACACTTTCTACAGTCAAATCCTACATACGTATTGAAGTGAATGACATGTTTATAATTATATTATAATAAAAAACACAGTGATATTTTGGTAAAAACCTTACCATTGTCAAATATCCTTCAAATTCTATCTCTTCGTGAGATACTTTTGGTAGACCAAATAAGTTAATGTTCTAACCACCACCCCGGTCTTGGGAGAATTTGGGATGTTTATTCCATATTAGGTCAGTCTATGGTGTACAGAAATAAGGGGGTTATAAAACTCAGCTATCATCTATCTATACTTTATTGATAACGAGGAACATAGAAGCCTTGCAAACAGTAAGTTAATAATAAAGCTGTAGAAGCAAACAAAACTGCAGTTTTATTCCAATCACAAAAGGTTAATTAACACAAGAAGGAAGTCGGATATTCCTACACATTTTCGCTTATGAATTGTGTGTACTACGTTTTATATTCGGTTTATTATATAGTGGGCATTAAAAAATATAAATGATACCAACCTCCACCGTTCAAGGCACATAGGTACGGAAATCTCCAAATATTACCCAATCCTACACTATATCCTATAAGGGAGAGTAAAAACTCGAATTTACTCTTCCATTTCAATCTGTAAGGTTCGGTTTGTGCCATAGCTACCCCCTTTTTTTCACACATCTCTTCTGTTGCCAAGCTCTAAATATTCTGATCTGAAAATAGTTTATCGCTTGTGAAAGAAATGTTGGTGGTCTCAGTAGCTATATGATATGAATGGATATTCATTAATGCGTAGCTTTCATAAATATCACAGAGGCGTGTTCAAGCGCGACGTGTGCATATCCTAGTCGGTGTAGATTATTTCTGCTTTACTAAACGGGGGGTTGGGATAGCCCAGTGGTCTATATATAGAGCGCCGCGCTTCGACCTCTAACGGCCGGTCACCTGTGGCTTGCGGCTGTGGTTTCGATCCCTAGTGTGAGCGTTTGTGGTATGGAGATAAGGGCGCCTTCTCAACTTCGTGGGTTTCCTTCGGGCACTCCGGTTTCCTCCCACTGCTAAAGACCCCTACGCGCAAGCGAATTATTCAAATAAAATTAAACCATTAGTCCCTAGTTTGTGTCGAATTGACGTTAAACCCCATTTCTCTTGCTTTAGTAAACAGTGTTTGCAACAGTAGGGTTATTCCATATCTTATTTTTTCACCTAACATTTATCTATACCCGTTATCGAGGGATACTGGAAAGGAAATATCATCTCAAAAAGTGATGTACCCCCAGAGTCATCGAGGGGTACTGGAAATAAATTATGTAATATCCACTTATAAATGACCCCACCCATAACCAAATGCATCAACTCTTCTGGACACCCGTTACCACTGTTTATCGTGTTTTTTGTACACGATGAACAGTCCATTTGCTGATTACACTATGTATACCGTTTTTTATGATTTCGAATTTTGTCTAATGGGTTGGGTTGTTGGTACTTGGTTTTATTTTATGTTTTGCATACCGCTGCCTTATGGACAAACCTATCAGAGGATATTAAATCTGCCAAAACGTACATACTGGCATGCACGTAAAAATTTCATTGACAGTTCGAATTCGAAATAGAATTAGGCCATAGAGACGTTATCTAATCTAATATAATGTATCTTAGATATACATTGGGTTTAAAGTGCGTCTTAACATAGCAATTTCCCTTTTTACACCCTTTTGCAATGTATTTTGTGATAAATTTGGGTTAAGGACCAAAAAATATGCGGACATGAATTATGAAAATCCTTTGATGGTCAACACTGTTCAAACACAAACTATTACAAAACTAAACCGTAATACCCATATCATTATACTATCGAATAATTTTGTAGATGTATTTTTTGTATCTTGAATATCAGACAAATCTTCTCTATTTGATTAAAACAAAAACTATATATAACACACAGTCATGTTTCTTTGGTGGCTATTGGGCAACTGTTATCGGTGATGCGATCAAATTGCTTAAGGATTTAAAATATACATTGACATAGTATAGTAATCTTACGTTACCGCTTGGTAGATTCTACCACCTAGCGAAATAACGACGAAAACTAGCATTGGATAGAACGAAGGATACAGTAGCCATGTAAGTAAATGGAGAATCTATTTTTGAAACATGCACAAGTCAACTCATCTGATCTGGATTTCAAAACCGGGAGCCATATTATATTGTCCAATAGATGATATATCTCAGTCACTCAGATTTATGCTGCATTTATAGAAAAACCACTATGAAATTTAGTACGATGAAAAGGAAAGTGATAATTATAAAATTAACTAAAGAAAGGAAAGTAATGTTATAAAATTAATTAATCAGAACATGTCTGTATTTATAATCTATTTAATACATAAATAGTAGAAATGAGATTTTTTTCAGGACGTGCCTCACTGGGAAGGTTATGGTCCACTGTAGGGCTACGTTCTTCGTTGGGTTCAAACGATGATTGTAATCTCTGAATTTAGCAAACGAATAAGGGCGATCCAACTGAATTTCCAATTCAAAAAGTTGGCTGACAATTTTCAAACTTTAAAACAATTTAATACAAGGTGGTATTGTTATCCTAACGAGCTTGACACAATACGCAATCAGTTTACGAGCATTCCCAACTTTTTAAATTATTTATCACAACACCACATTTAGATCCCTTCGGGAGCAATTATATCCGATTAACCCTAAAACTATTCCATTATTCAGTATTTGTATTGTTCACTCCAAACCAGTGTTTCTAGGGTGTTTTCTCACTTCAACCCTGTGTTTTGTTTCCTGCAAATCAATGCTATAAAAACTAGGTCATTTCGTTACTCGCGTGGTTCTATTTTTTATTTCAGTGATTCGCTTGCAGTAGGGGTCTTTAGCAGTGGGAGAAAACTGGTGGACCTGAAGTAAAACCATAAGGTTGTAAAGTTAGTTATTAACATTTTCACATTGTATAAAGTATATTTCTTGTCTCCATCATCTATTAGCTTTATTTCTTCAGTAGACACAAAAAGGTATCTCGTTAGACATCTTTTAAGATGTTTCACCCGATTAAATTTTAACAGTATGAGATTTATACCTTTTTCAAAAATACTAATGTGGACCTATATTCATAACAGTAATATCCCGTCATCAATTATAATGGCAAAAATATCTACATCTGTGGCTTATAAAACATTTTAAAAGACAGTTTCGTTCTAGAAGCTAATGCACAGCTAGGAGTGCGTCAATAAAAAGCAAGGATAATGACAATCGTTATGCGTTGATATTCTGGACTTAATGCAGAGCAATAATAGGCTGCAACCCCAACCGCAAGATACCTTGTTTCACTAACAATGGAAAAAATTGACAAAATGTTTATTTTCTGTACTGAACATCTCAGATTGCTGGAAAGAAATGTGATAAACGCGATTTTCAAGTTTCATTGTTATAAAACTATCACCCTATCTCCGATTTACAGTGCCTTGTACACAAGAACGCCTACTACCCACGGATAATTCATCATTATCTAGCTGTTAAGAGTTATCACTGATATTCGAATGTCCTACTGGTCATTTGGGATTTACCCACTATCTTTAGAATTGCTCATGACAAGCTACTGGGATGTTTAAACTGCGTCATGTTAAAAATGCATTATATTATAAGAGCCAAATCTTTCTATAGCAGGTCTTTCGTTTGATATTAATCATCTATTAGACGAATGGCAGTTGATAATATAATTAGAAATGGATCATTGAGATTTTGTTTAGTTCTTTAGTAATTCCGAAGATTGCCTACAGAAATAAATTTCCATTATATATATATATATCTAGTACCAAAAAAGAAAACTTCACGTTCTGAAAATTTTTAGCTAACCCCACTGTTCCAAGATATTCAAAATACCCTCATATTACCAATCCAACCCCCTTTAATTATCTTCATTGACTACCGATTAATAAAAGAATACTCTTCACAATTTTGTATCGGCGTGTTAACTGATTAGCTCTCGATGTGTCACTATTCTGATTGTCAAAAAAGAACAAGATGAACAAGTTATTATCATTGCTATATCTAATTTTTTTTTTGGTTCTTAATGTAATGTAGAAATGTGTAATATGCCATTGTTAAAACATTGTGTGATTTATTGCAACAGAAACCTTACCAAAATAGTTAAAATGATGTGAAGATTTTAAAAGATTACAAACAATAACAAAAAAAAAGCTTGGATAACTAGTCTATTCATTTTGCTAAAGGAGACGGGGATTCAATCAAGAACAGGGCCATAATGCGCAGTCATGGCTGACATATTGTTATTACATATAGAAGCATCAAAGCAAATACGGCATTATTTAAAGTGATAATATTATATGTGTGTCTGAGATCATTAAATAACTTCAAATAAATCTGTATTTTAAATATTATGCTGGGGGGGTGCGTGTCAGTGGCACAGGAAAGACGACCTGACTATGAAAACCTTCTTGTTGTTAGGATAGTGCAGACATTTCTTGTGGTTGGGTACCTGTCAGTGATGCAGAGCGGGGAGCCTGACAAGGACAGCTGTTTAGTCGTTTGGATGGGACGAAAAACCAAGGATTCGTGTGTTCATGTTGTTTGCATTTTAAAAAATCCATTGCCAGTTGTAATTCGATAGAAGAGTAGGCCATGGTGTCGCTGCCCAGTGGGAGCTGAACAGTAGAAAGTTAAACCTCATTTCATTTCATAATATTAATATATATTTTACCTCTGAATGTTGGACAGATAACTCAAACATCGTATGTACTTTTATATTCGGTTTATTGCATATCGGGCATTCAAAAAGAAATATAAATGATACCAACTTCCGCCGTTCAAGGCACATAGGTACGGAAATCTCTTAATATTACCCAATCCAACACTGTACCCAATAAGAGACAGTAAAAACTCCAGGTTATTTTTCCACTTTAACCGGTGAGGTTTGGTTTTTACCATATATACCTCGCTGTCTTCACAGATCTTGTCTGTCTCTAAGCTTTAAATTTTTGATTTGTAACTATGTTATCACAGAGGCGTGTCCAATGGCTACTTGCGCATATCCGTGTGCAGAATAAATCTGCTTTACTAAACAGAGCTATCGTGGTAGTATTTATAACGTTCACCTGACTTTTATTCATACAAAAGAATACCAGAGATTAATTCAAATTTCCCCTTTCATACACTTTTGTTTGATATTTTCTGTAAAATTTGGGTTAGATATACATTATACGAGAGCTAAACCTGTTTATTGCAGGTCTTTCTTTAGGCCTGAAATATATCAACCATTAATTAGACATTTATTAACACAAAAAGGCCTTAATCAACACTGAACGCCGACTTACGCGTCGGATTTTCACTGGAGTTTGAATCCGATGTGCTTGCTGCTCAACGCTCATTGATGATTAAATCAAAAAATGGATAATCACGATTGTTTTTTATCGTACCGACTTAAAGGAGCTAAGTCGGTAATATTTAGATGATACTGAGTTAGATTCTTAGCTACCAAGAAATTATTCGGATAGGAATCCGAAATATACAAGCGAGCTGAACGGACATGTTTTTCGTAGCCCTAAACGACCGAACCGTGACGGAAGTTGATTAATGATTATACATATCCATATACAGTAAATGTATGTAAAAATAAAGAAAGAAAAGGGCACGTACTTGACAATGCAGCCTATACAGAATATGTCGAAATCCGAGAGCATTAAACGATAAAATACTATTAATAAGATTGAAGACAATGATACAGATTCTCCACAACCCAGACCTTAGACGTTATTTCTAAACAGATGGAGACTGTGATAAAAAAAAATATGACAATTTTTATCTGATTTTGTTGAAACTAGACACGTTTATAACCCAAAGATATCGGTTCGATATTCGCGCATATCAGACTTATGGCCTCTGATTGTAGGAAAAATCGCATTTTTAGCTTGTGGAACCTACCCATGCAGAGGTCATAATTTTTATCCGATTTAGATAGCCGTTTGATTATATATCGCCGTTAAACCATAAGGATTGTTGTAAAATTGGTAAGGATGGTTCGTAACAATAAAACCAAAACTGACTGACAAAATGGCTGCCCTTCATGAATCAAAATTACTGTTATCTGGTTATATTGCATCTTTCGATATTTTGTTTTAAATGAAATTAAAATCGGAAAACTCGCTACCATAGAAATTGACATTTCGAAGACCATTGTATTTATAGAAAAGACGTAAAAGTGACAATTATGCAAGAGCGGGGAATGATGCAGGGGAGATAACTCTGTTTAGAACTCTGTGTAGATGAAACAGAGGGCGCTCCTATACTGCCTAAAAAGAGCATGGTTTGTCTGGTGACATTTGTAAGGTTTAAATTTCTAATTATTCATCGGGTATTGTTCATACGGTGACATTAACGTCCCTTGGTTGAAACTCGGATTGCGTGTTTATTGGTGACTTCATATGTTGGTCCAACTTTGAGAGTCAACGCCTACAAGGATCAGTCGTGGTCTTTGATTAGGCCTATTTTGTAATCTCGCCTCGCGGGTGGCGTGTCACCATTGTGATTGTGCTCGTTGACATTGTCATGCCCGGGTTTGGAAACCAGCCATGTCTACTGTGTTAGTTCTTGGAACTTCCCACGTGTATTGGCTTGGCCAATTTATCGACCAAAACCCTTTGACATACGCTAATTTCAATCTTCATCCTTCAGAGGGAGAGATTCGAACTCAGCTGTTCGGTATTCGAGGCGGCTGTGTATTGAATGAGTCTCACTGTCGGCAGTGGGAGGCGGCAATCGCTCAATTCCAACCAACCCACTTGGGAGTAACGATGTCGATTGAACATGTAGGGATTTTGTGACAGTCAATGTTTCAGAGCTAAGTTAAATCCTTTTTGAGCCTATGGACAGGAATAGGGGGGCATTGAGATCTTTACCAGTATTTAATACTTTATGGACTGGAATAGAGCATATGCGCCAATCGTTAAGGACCATTACCCCTTTTTGTACCATAATCCAACAAGCTAGATGTTACTCTTTGATATTCTGACGACGTAACATCTAACTTCCGAACAGTCAAAAGCTCGGGGCAAAAGTTGATAACTAGTTTACTTCGTTCAGCGGACGGCAAAATTCACAATTATAAGTTATCTGCATTGCTAACACATTAAACTTACATATCATATCCATCTGTGTTCCGAAAAATATTTTTTGCTGTCTATTTTAAGACATTTCAAGAAAATCTTCGCCTACAACCAATACAACACATTGAAAAAGGAAATGACCTACATAGCTGTTTAGTCGTTTGGATGGGACCAAAAACCAAGGATTCGTGTATTCATGTTGTTTGCATTTAAAAAATCCATTGCCAGTTGGAATTCGATAGAAGAATAGGTGATAGTGTCGCTGTCCAGTTAGAGCTGAACAGTAGAAAGTTAAACCCCATTTCATTTCATAATATTAATATATATTTTACCTCTGAATGTTGGACAACTATCTCAAACATCGTATGTACTTTTATATTCGGTTTATTATATAGTGGGCATTAAAGAAATATAAATGATACTAATCTCCACCGTTCAAGGTACATAGATACGGAAATCTCCAAATATTACCAAATCCTACACTGTACCCAATAAGGGACAGTAAAAACTCGAATTTACTCTTCCATTTCAATCTGTAAGGTTTTGTTTTTACCATATATACCCCGCTGTCTTCACACATCTTGTCTGTCTCTAAGCTTTACATTTTTGATTTGTAACTATGTTATCACAGAGGCGTGTCCAATGGCGACTTGCGCATATCCTTGTGCAGAATAAATCGTCTTTACTAAACAGAGCTATCGTGGTAGTATTTATAACGTTCACCTGACTTTTATTCATACAAAAGAATACCAGAGATTAATTCAAATTTCCCCTTTCATACACTTTTGTTTGATATTTTCTGTAAAATTTGGGTTAGATATACATTATACGAGAGCTAAATCTGTTTATTGCAGGTCTTTCTTTAGGCCTGAAATATATAAACCATTAATTAGACATTTATTAACACAAAAAGGCCTTAATCAACACTGAACGCCGACTTACGCGTCGGATTTTCACTGGAGTTTGAATCCGATGTGCTTGCTGCTCAACGCTCATTGATGATTTTAATCATAAACAATCGTGATTATCCATTTTTTGATTTAAAAATAAAAAAATGGATAATCACGATTGTTTTTTATCGTACCGACTTAAAGGAGCTAAGTTGGTAATATTTGGATGATACTGAGTTAGATTCTTAGCTACCAAGAAATACATGTATACGGATAGGAATTCGAAATATACAAGCGAGCTGAATGGACATGTTTTTCGTAGCCCTAAACGACCGAACCGTGACGGAAGTTGATTAATGATTATACATATCCATGTACAGTAAATGTATGTAAAAATAAAGAAAGAAAAGGGCACGTACTTGACAATGCAGCCTATACAGAATATGTCGAAATCCGAGAGCATTAAACGATACAATACTATTAATAAGATTGAAGACGATGTTACAGATTCTCCACAACCCAGATCTAATACCCCCGTCAGACCGGAGTTGCGCTACTGCGCTTCTACTGCGACAAAATATGGTCTTAGAGCGAGTCAAGATCGCCATAAGCGTGGTAACAGCGCGGTGGATACACTAGATATCGTGCTGTGGTCTCCATGGTCGCCAATGATGGCCGAACCACGACGTTTGTTTTGAACATGCGCATATGATCTGGAAAGCTGCGAGAACGTGATGTGGTCGCAAAAGTCCTTATTGCGCTGCTACGGCGACAAAAAATGTTTCCAGAGCGTGTCAAGATCACCCAGAGCGCTGTGGAAACGCGAGATATCGTTCTGTGGTCTCTATGGTCGCCAATGATCGCTGAGTCACGGCGTTTGTTTTGAGTATGTTCAAAGCAAACGCCGGTGTCCTGTCATATGACATTGAAAACTGAGAGAACGTGGTGGGTCGCGAGGGTCGCGCGATAAGCGTGGTAACATCTCTATGAACGTAGCACACGCGCAGTACACACGTGGAATAGACGCTGCGAAAATTGTAACATTTGCAACGGTGCCGTCATGGCGTCTTCACCACAACCCTCACGCGTTGACCGCGACCCCACCCAGCGCTCTGAGTCCTTATGACGTTGTCATAGCGATGTTACGATGATTCCACCATTGTTGCGCGACTGCATCACGACCTCATGGGGCTACCTCTAAAGCATATGGCGATTTTATGAGGTTCCCACAGCGTGTGTGGAGTTCTTAATACGACCATAGCGCGGTTACCAAGCTTGCATTATTCGCCTATGGCGACCATGCATTTCATGCACGACTTGCTTTGAAAACGGACGATTCAAAGGTCATCTTGAAATTTCGAAAAAAAATCGAACCAGCTTGCATAGTCGCCGTGATCACGTGGTGGAAACGCACGTGTAGTCCAGATAAGACGTGTGGTTGAGCGACGCGGGTTCGCGATGACCGCCGTTGCAAAGCTTATAGATCTCAATCGAAACGCCATAAGCGCGGAGAGATCGTGACGAACCCGCCCCGAGAATGCTATATAGACGCACAGGTCGCAGTAAGAACGCGACTTTTTTAAGTTTGTAATTTTGGGACATTTTTCCGCGTTGTGTTCACGCTTGCCGACGACCTTGTGTATTTCCAGGCCGCCGTTCAGTCTTAGAG
Source organism: Patella caerulea (assembly GCA_036850965.1). Taxonomy (NCBI): domain Eukaryota; kingdom Metazoa; phylum Mollusca; class Gastropoda; family Patellidae; genus Patella; species Patella caerulea. Next base: position 49,144,767 of record JAZGQO010000007.1, on the reverse strand, counting down.
CGCAGTAGGGTCACCACTCCGGTCTGACGGGGGCTTAATGACTTTATGTCTAAACAGATGGAGACTCTGATAAAAAAAAATATGACAATTTTTATCCAATTTTGTTGAAACTAGACATGTAAGTTTATAACCCAAAGATATCGGTTCGATATTCGCGCTTATCAGACTTATGCTCTCTGATTGTACGAAAAATCGCATGTTAGCTTGTGGAACCTGTACATGTAGAGGTCATAATTTTTATCCGATTTAAATATCCGTTTGATTATATCACCGTTAAACCATAAGGATTGTTGTAAAATTGGTAAGGATGATTCGTAACAATAGAACCAAAACTGACTGACAAAATGGCTGCCCCTCGTGAATCAAAATTACTGTCATCTGGTTATATTGCATCTTTCCATATTTTGTGTTTGAATGAAATTAAAGTCGGAAAACTCGCTACGATAGTAATTGACAATTTTGAAGCTCATTGTATTTATAGAAAATACGTAAAGGTTAGTTCAGGTGGAGTACCTGTTGTGATTAAAAACGATTTACAAAAATATGTCAAAATCCATGGCACAAATGATGACTTTATATCAGCGTTATGGATCCGGTAAGGTAGCTCAATCATCAAATTGAACCCACAGTAGTGGCGACACCAAACGACTTCATAATGATGGTTGCAGTTGGGAGAGGACACGTTACAATTTTTAATTTGTTCGGTGCCAAATTTGCTGATCATATAAATCGCCAAGAAGACATATTTGTCTTAATGATAGAGATAGAATAAAATAGAAATTACTCCGAACAAATAAAGTCTTAATTTAAAATAAATAGCACGACACTAACAAATTTTGAATTATTACACTTTATTTTCTTATTGTTTATATAAAATTCCTACAAAATAAAGTATTAGAAACATAAATACTATCTATATTCATTGGCTCCATTAACACAACGGAAAACGCAATACCTAAATCACAATATCGTATAATTTAGTTGGTGTGATTTTATAAATAAGATGTATTTTTATATCTTGAATATCAGACCCATCTTCTCTATTCGATTAAAACAAAAAAAAAACATAACCCGCAGCCATGTTTCTTTGGTGCCCATTGGGCAACTGTTATTGTTGATGTCGTCAAGTTGCTAATGGATTCAAAATGTGTGGAGACATTTGGTAGATTCTTCCACCTAGCGAAATAACGACGAAGACTAGCAATGAACAGAACAGTAACCTGACGTTACCACCAAGGCCTGAGGCGGCAGTTTCTGGAGGGCCTATTTAAAAAGGCGTGGGCCTAATTAATTTCGGGTCAGGGCCTATGTTGATTCCCGTTGGGCCTAAACCCCACCCCCTAACATTCATTGGCTATGCGTTTCTAATCGTATCAGACAAGTCTAAAAATTTGTTTTTTACAAAATCATTGGGCCTGAGGCTGCAGCCTCATGAGCCTCACTGATAATCCGCTACTGGTTACCAATTGATAGATTCTCCCATCAACCGAGATAAGGATGAAGACTTGCAGTGGACAAAACGAAGGATACATTACAACAGTCATATAAGTAACTTGACAATCTATTTTTAGTTGAAATAGGCACAAAACAACTAAAAAGATCTGGTCCCGAGTTCACAAAGCATTCTCAAACTTCTGTTATGTTAATGTATCAAATACGTAAATACGAAGCTATGTGCATAGTTTTGTGTAAATGGATCAAATATAGTTCTCATACACAGTGATGAAGGTGCTCTGTGAACAAATTACAAAGATGATAAATCTCAGTGAATCATATTTACTCTGCAATTAATGAAAACGTCTATGTCGTAAAACATGAAACAAAGGAAAGTGAATCTATAAAATTTACATAAATAATGGCATCTTCACAGGTTGTGTTCAGAACTTGCTTCACTGGCAAGTTTATAGTCCCTTGCAGGACCCCATACTTCGCTGGGTTCAAACGATGATATTATTCTCTGAAATAAACAAACAAATAATGGTGATCCTACTGAAATTATGATTTAAAATGTTTTCGATTATTCAGGGCTGGTCTGTGAGCCTGACACCGCGTATTTTATATCGTTTGATTTTTCTAGATTTTGTCAACACTCTGGTATATAGTAACATTACAAATTTATCCAAAGCGACGTAAATCAAGACTATTACTTGCCCTCAAACTGTGCCAGAACATCAACTTCGTTACGCCCCCCCCCCCGGCCTAGCACACTCACAAACTGCTTCTCCGTAATGAGGCATATTAATTGCTTTGGGTGGATTGTCACGTCATGGTATTACTCACTCTCTTGGTAGGCTTTAATATTATTGAGATAGTAACTTTACACACGTGTTGCTCAGATAAGTAGACCAAGTATGGCACTCATTCCCATATCGATTTATAAATTAACTCATCCGATGTACGTAGATTTATAAAGGGATATTGTTGTTCGTGTCGCAAGAGCGATAACTTTCGGCATTGAAAACTGTGAAGTAAAGTACAGTCGTTGTATTGGATCAATGTTAAAATACCCGGACAAACCTGACTACAGGTTAAAATAATTTTAGCTTTGTTTACGTTTGTGAACAAAGAGAATGTATTTTTAAAGTGTTTCGATAATTAAATAAATAACAATCATACATAGGTAATATGTTTTACTCAATATATGGCGGAGTTATTCATGTTTGCTGCAGTTGTTTTCTGACCAATCGACAGGTCAAGTTAGTCCTTTCTATTTGCAGGCAGGATGAATAAAACCACCAGCTATTGTCTTTTCACGCCCACCTGTAACAATGGACCTTTTCTCATAGTGAATTCTCGGATCATCCATATTGGTATAGGTACCGCTGATATTAAAGCTATAATCCATCCTATAGCACTAGTGTATGGTGGATAGACATATTCTCCATAAGTTGGTGGTAGGTATTTAACAAGAGTAAATACAAGAATTACCTGAAAAAAGAAAATAACATTATAACCTATTTGGAGACCGGTTTAATATATTAAAATCAATTCAAAATAACATAATCATAAAATTTTAAACAGATTTCGGGTTGTAATTTACGACATTGGCTTCTTAAACATTGGTATAATCTGCTTTTAGAATATAGCCGTGAAAGTTTGACGTAACATTGGGTTAATAGTGAGTCGTTGTGTCTTTTTTCTAAGAAATAGCTTCCTGTTAGATAGTGGGGTCGGATGTATGTGAATCATTTTTATACGCCCACATTTTCATGTGGACGTATTATGTCGTTGCCCCTGTCCGTCCGGACGGCACAATTTATTTGTGGACCCTCTACAGGTCACAATTCCTATCCGATTTTGACGAAACTTGAAATATAGGTTTATCCCCATAAGATCTCGGTTCCTTTCGATATTGGCATGTATCGGATCGGAACTTCATGGATTATGGCCCCTGATTGTACGAAATATCATGTTTTTAACTTGTGGACCCTATAGAGGTCACAATTTTGAACCGATTGTGATGAAACTTGACATGCATGTCTATAACCCCAAAATCTTGGTTCCTTTCGATATTTGCGCACATCGGATCGTAACTTCCTGAATTACGACCCCTGATTGTCCGAAAAATCGCCCTTTTTAGCTTGTTGTCCCTCTGGAGGTCAAAATTATTATCCGATTTAAAAAACCGTTTGATTATATCACCGTTACATAGTAATGAAGGTTGAGTTCACATTTCGTGAAAATCGGACCAAAATTGACGGACAGAATGGCCGCCGTTTGTACGCGAATAGTGTGAAAATATGTTATATCAGGGTTGTGGACCCTATAGAGGTCACAATTTTGAACCGATTTTGATGAAACTTGACATGTATGTTTATAACTCAAAGATCTTGGTTCCTTTCGATATTTGCGCCAATCGGATCGTAACTTCCTGAATTATGGCCCCTGATTGTCCGAAAAATTGCCTTTTTTAGCTTGTGGTCCCTCTGGAGGTCAAAATTATTATCTGGTTTACAAAACCGTTTGATTATATCACCGTTACATGGTAATGAAGGCTGACTTCGAATTTTGTGAAAATCGAACCAAAATTGACGGACAAAATGGCCACTGTTTGTACGCGAATAGTGTGAAAATATGTTATATCAAGGTTGTGGACCCTATATAGGTCACAATTTTGAACCGATTTTGATGAAACTTGACATGCATGTTTATAACCTGAAGATCTTGGTTCCTTTCGATATTTGCGCTCAAATTTTGTGAAAATCGAACCAAAATTGACGGACAAAATGGCCGCTGTTTGTAGGCGAATAGTGTGAAAATATGTTATATCAAGGTTGTGGACCCTATATAGGTCACAATTTTGAACCGATTTTGATGAAACTTGACATGCATGTTTATAACCTGAAGATCTTGGTTCCTTTCGATATTTGCGCTCATTGATTCATAACTTCCTGAATTATGGCCCCTGATTGTACGAAAAATCACCCTTTTTAGCTTGTGGTCCCTCTTGAAGTCACAATTATTTTCCGATTTAAAAAAACGTTTGATTATATCACCGATTTTGCCGAAAAGTCACATTTCTAGGTTGTGTACCGTCACACCATAATCATTGTCGGCTTCGAATTTCAGACTGGAACTGACCAACAAAATGGCTGCAATACAAGACTTAATGATGTAGGAAAAATCACTTTAGGTATTGCTTGTTCTCTATCCATCTCTCGAAAATGTGGGCGTATCCTGCCTGGCAGTGCCAGCCTATCTTTTGTCACGTTAACATTCTTTTCGATATCAATAGGCTTTGTGTATAGACATTAGACAAGTGAAAGTGCTCACAGAAATTAACACCTGAATTACAATCAGATTGTCAACTGTGGTCCACACATGGAGTTATATGGTGCCAACTGTTACTGGTTTTAAACTATTTATGGATAAAGTAGGAGGATTGGGTAGAGAGATATCAGTTCTCGAAGAAAACATAGTATTAATAATCTGAAGATGAAGTGTATGGCTCCTTCATGTATACCACATACTGTGTTGGTTAATCCACAAAATATATCCAATTTAACTGAAATATAGCGTGACTTTCTACACAAATTGAATGTGCCTTATTGATATTTTCCACTAACTCTAAAGTGTGCAAACAACGTTTTTAACGGTCTTGCGTGTGTCTAAAGGGCCGAGATACCCTTAGAATGTGCTTGTCCAAGTCCGGTTCAAATGTAATGCATTCAAAAGGTCATTTACTGAGCTTAAATTAATATCAAAACCTAGATTTTGATGTAATAACTCTATTTCTAATTATTCCTTTGTGTACGTTGGCTTTAGAGTTGTGTGGTTAGAGATAAGTTCATTACGAGAAATGAAATGAATTAAAATGGGGTTTAACGTCCTTCTGTTTTGCTAATACTGGACCAATGACGACGGATACCTTACCAGGATTGGTGTATTTCACACTTTAACACTTACAGATAAAATAACCGGATTCACAAATTTCCAAAGAATTTTAATCAAAACTGTTGGTCGTTTTCCTAACATAATTTGGATGTCATCAAAATAACGATCAGCACCTGTTGATAAAGAAGTACATAATTAATTAATTAATTAACAACATAAGCGAACGACAAACATGTTATGCCCATATTTTGCAACAACCAAACAAACACCAATTGCAAGTCAACCAAACGTCAATTTTAACATCATCTAAACATAAATCAAACATAATGTAAAAATAGCAACCCGTATCAAATTAAAGGTAAACCAAACATCAAAAAACGTCCACAATCTTGCATTCGAAACACTGTGTCTGAACATTTTATAATAACCTACCGTATATCCACCCAATAACAACGGCCTCAAGACCAGTTATAAGAAACAGTGTAAAGGCCGCGATGTACCAATCTACTAACTGAAATATATATATTCCTGCCTGTAAAACAAGAAAATGGAACATAATCGTTTGTCCTTTTTTTTAAAACATAATCGTTTGTCTTTTTAAAAAAAAAAACAAGCCATGATTAACAGTAAAATATATCACAGAAAGTATAACTGTTGGCAAACAGCAGTGTACATGTATCAATTAAAATGCTAGATAGGAACAAAATTGTGATATTTTCAAAAGAAAATAACAATAAAGTGTTGAAAATGTTCACAAAAGAAGTGTTTGTTACTGTGGATAAGAATCCGAGTATGGCATGATCGCGGGTATCTTGAAATTGTCATGCCGGGTTTAATGTCGATGATCGTACATAAACTGACAGGGCGTCGCCTCAAAGAATACGAACAAAGAAAAAAAAGATGGGTAGCCATTTTGTCCCAGTACCGTTTGTCATAGGACAAAGTTATATTTCTAGTATTTAAACGTTAACTTACCTGGGTTGCATATATTAAAGTGACGAGGAACATCAGTAAACAAGTAACAGCTGTAATCATAACACGTATTTTTGAAGTAGCTTTTGGTATCAAATCTGTGATTGTCGTGACGCATACTTCCACGGTTACAAACTGTTGTATAAAAAAAATATAAAATATTAGTATTGTATTGATCACATCATTTCTTTAAAAAACATGACGTGTGGGTGAAACGTCATTAATCCGTCTGTGCGATTAAAAGTATCAATTAAAGAAATAAATGGGGTTTAATGCCCTCTTTTCCTACACCGTCTACATGAACTTATGAAGACGGGCGTGCGCCATGCAGTGTGCCATGGAGGAAATTGTGCAGCACCACTACGGTCTTCTACTTTTATTTCGAATTCCAACTGTCAAGGGTTCTTTTATGTACGCTCGTGTATAGCTGTGTTATCTCCCTTGCTATACTGCTTTCTACGAAAAAGCCGAAAGAGATAGGAGAAGTAATAGCTACCTCTTTGAAAATTAAGGTTTTATGTTTACGTATTGTATAATACTAATTGAATGATAAGAGTATGCTAGATTGAGTAGTCGGACATTATCCTTTTAGCATCCCGTGGGGCTGTTTGATTTACCAATAATTCAGATCAAGTTTGGAATATTTCATGGAGCTGTTTTATTTTATACTTCTGTAACGGTTACAATAGAAATCATATTTCAAGGAAATGTAAGGCGGAAGTAAAAGACACTGTTTAAATTTTCAAATGAAACAGTCATTAGTTCACGTGGTCACTCTTGATCGACCAGACTGGTATTCAAAAACTATACTGTTATAAAGATTACCTCCCTTGATCGGTATTGTAGATATCAACCCACAAAGGTCGACATACCGATAATCAACTTGATATATGGGCGTATGTAACTAACGTACGAAAATTAAATGGTAGTTGGCTTTTTTTCTGGACAGTGAATGACCATTTGGCTCAGTAATCCCAGCTAGAATTTGACTTTTTATTTTTTTTTCTTTTTAAAGTTTTAAAAAATTTTTAGAACTGAAATAAATTAACTATTAGTCAATCCCCACGCTAAAAACATTAACAGAATAGATTTTGTATGTCTGAAATAGACACGACCGAAGCACTGATAGTGCCAATATGCCGACGTCAAATCTAGAGTTGTATATGGTATTTTTGTGAAGCAGCGATAAGACGTTATGGCTGTACGGTTTATACAGTCCTAAAGGCTGCAAGAAGGCTATTGTTTACAATTTAACATTTTGTCTTGTAATGTTGATAATGACCATAATGATGGTGTTGGCTGTTTGTTGTTGTGACCCCATGGCCTGTAACGTTTATATAACGTCATATGGATATCACGGCTATTCACTGTGTCAGAGTCACTTCTCTGCAGGTAGGGTGAGTCTGTCGTTCAGATTGGAAATATGGGGTGACCTAGCGGAAGTAGTCAATTTTGAATATACCGATCTTAATCGAATAGCGGAAATATTTGACTGGTTCTATGTAACTTTATACGGGAGTGGAATGTGTATTTTTAACAAAAGAAAGGCTTACCATTGAATCTAAAGCAACACACACAAGCATTATGAAGAAAAGCACTGACCACAACTGTGGTAATGGTAATTGGCCCAAAGCTTCTGGATATGTTATAAAAACTAAACCTGGACCTGTTCAATATAAAACAATACTTTAAGCCTTTTTCCAAAACTATACCGTAAAAACCCATTTGTGCTGTTAAGATTTCAACTCACAAACATTACTTTTCTGTTGCCTGTTATGTCCGTTGCTACGAGGGGGTTGGATTGCTGAATGGTTAGCACGTGCAAGCTGTATCATAAAGCCTGTCATTGAACAAACTGGCGAGGTTTCGAATCCCCGGTTGAACGTGACAAGAAGTAGGGTCGTCTGTCCAACCTCGTGGGTTTTCTCCGGGTCCTCCGGTTTCCTCCCACTGCTTAAGACTCCTACGTGCAAACGAATTATTGAAATAAAATTAAACCATATGTTAGTCCCGAAACGACCTACTTTGTGTCGAGTGGGCTTTAAACCCCATTTCTTCCAATCTGTTTCACAGAGAAGTACTTACGAATTAACTCTGTAACAGATAGTGTCCACAACACGTGCGTTGACTGCAGTCATTGGCTCAACGGCTCGTGCAATGTTTACTTAACTTCTAACTGCTTCGGGCAAAATGACGCATTTTAACTCATTTTAATACCCATTTACACTTAATAGGAAATATTTTTTAACTTCAATTACTTCAAACGTCTTTATTTATTTTTCTGTTACCTCAAAAAAATGTTTGAGAATTTAATTTGTCGGAGTAAAAAAGTTAATATGCCGTACTTATTAAGCCTCGTCGATGTCATGTTTATCAGTGATTGTAGCGGCCAAGCGAATATTCACTGCGGGATCAGTTTGCCAAGCGAATATTCACTGCGGGATCAGTTTGCATTTCTTCCACTCTCCGTTGCTACGAACAAGGTGTTAATTCTTAACTCTCTGAACACGAGTGTTGTGTCTTCATTTTTGTGGATTTCTTTTGTGTTTTTGTTTGATTTGGGTGTCTTGGGAACGACGTATAATTCAAATAACGTTTTACCTGTGCGAACAATCTCAGCAATGTTTAAACCAGTTTTATGCGACATGAAACCAAGCACAGAGAAAACAACAAAACCAGCATAAAAACTGGTCCCCTCGCCAGCAAAGCAATATATTATAGTGTCTCTGAAAAACAAAGAAAGATTACTTATGAATCCGAAAATTTGATAATCCGAAAAATTTCAAAGTGATCACAATCCATCAAAATGTTTAGTTAAGGGGATGCAATGAAATGAAATGAAATGGGGTTTAACGTCCCACTGCTCTGCTCCGAACTTGGCTAATGCGCCAACACTGACGGGGGTCACACCGGAATATATCTGGATTAACTTTTTCCGCCAGTGTAGGGATCGAACACCCGACCTCCGTGCCAGCGAGGGCCTTGTTGACATCACGTGGTCTTTGTGGAGAATTGAAAATTGAGTAAATTTTAAGATTTGGGTTATGGCATAATTGGGTTTATGCAGATTAAAGAGTCACCGAACGAACATGATGCTGATAGTAAGTATGTTAGATAAGTACGTACTGATGCAGGTGCAGTGTAAAATTAAATTGGTGACCGGGGGAGGGGGCTTTTGGTCTAGAGTGACGCACTTCGAGCTCTGGCTGGCAGGCCATCTCGAGCTTACAGACACCGTATCGATCCTTAGTGTGACTTGGGGATAAGGGCCCGACCAACATACCACATAAGCGACAATTGACACAGACACTTTACAAAGTCGAAAAGCGTAGTCAAAGTAGCTAAAAAAATATTGTTTATATTTTACTCAAATAAGACACCAAACAAATCGCATAAAGGAAAAGATATTGTTATCTTAATGTAAATAGACTGATTTAGAATATACATCAGAACACTTTATGGAAATACATAAGATGAAGTGTTTATACAGACATCGATTTTAAATAATATTAGATCTAGCTATACCTTATTATAGAAATAAACATTAAAAATTACCTCAAAACATTATTATTAAATTTATTGTGTTTATACAGACATCGATTTTAAATAATATTAGATCTAGCTATACCTTATTATAGAAATAAACAATAAAAATTACCTCAAAACATTATTATTAAATTTATTGTAACTCGCCATGGTTATGAATGCTCCCCAGCCCATACCCATAGAAAAAAACATCTGCACCAAAGCCTGGGACCACACCTAAAAGCCAAAATGGTTAGGGTAATGAAAAAAACTATAATAGTAGTACAAAAACACCACGGTACTACAAAATCGCGTAAAAATGCTAATATTGTGTCAAGTTTCAAATATCTACAAATAATTAATGTGTTTTTAAATTCATTTAAATTTGTATCGCATTCATTCAGCAACAGTTTACCTGACTTTTTACAAATTTAATTCATCACCATATCTCTTCACAATACACCAGAGAATTGAAATGAAATGGAGTTTAACGCCCTACTGTTCTTCTCCTAAACTGCGCTTATGAAGACGGGTCATACAGTATGCGATGAGGGAAATTTTATCCCGACAGTGGAACTATATCGAATTCCAACTGTCAAGGGATGTTTTACGTGCACGCAAATGTGTGCACGGGATCTCGGGGTTTTGGCCATCCGAACGACTAAACTTATGTCATTGTCAAGCCCTCCGTCCTCGACAATGCAGGGATCGAATACACTACCTCCAGACTAGTCTGCCAGCGTCATACTATAATCCAGAGAAGTGAAGATAATTCGTTGCTGATTTCAATAACAATTAATCCCAAATCATCGGAGTATACTCTGATCAAACATAGGCTTGCGTTTCTATAAAAACGTGATTGTGAATTTGTTCGATGAATTATTATATAGAATTATTATACATAGTATAATTCGTTACCTGCGGATTGGCTAATTTAGTAAAATCAGGAATAATGTAGAATTTGATGCCATCGATGGCACCAGGTAAAGTAACAGCCCTGATTAAGATGATTGTAATAATGATGTAAGGTAATGTAGCCGTCACATATACTACCTGTGAATAAAATTAGAGAAAAGTAAATGGACTTGGCCTCCAATGATTAAAATACTTGTTAAAATTTTCCAATTCGTTTTGGCAATCTAAGATATCAAGGGTATATAACGGTATCGTCAACATTTATAATCTGGAGAAGTTTGTCATTCTGTTAATACGCGAAATGCGTAACCTCTAAGATATCAAGGGTAGATAACGGTATCGTCAACATTTATAATCTGGAGAAGTTTGTCATTCTGTTAATACTCGAAATGCGTAACCTCTTCGTGAGAAACTCCGTCTTCGACATTATGCTACTTTATAAAGTTACAAACCTTGCCTACGGATTTCACACTTTTTACAATGCAAAGAAATATGATTATCCAACCAGCTAAAAGCGCAACAGCCAGATGCCATTGAACACTACCAAACTCGTCCAACCCACTTGATATCCTTAATACATTGTAGCTGAAAAACAACGTATATTTATCTTTAAAAATAAGATTTGTCGGTTTAGGAGGATTTGTTTGGGGGTTTGTGGCACTCTAAACAACGTGCTTGGCAGTAATCGTTATTTCGTACTGGGTTTTTTTTTATACCACAATATTTTTTGTTACTTGTCTTTACTACAATATGACCTGGAAGAGGTGTAATAATATAATCCGTGTTCTGGTTGATGTGAGGGATTAGCCAATGAAACGGTCTGTTACAGCGCGTTCTATTCTAGGTGTGATGTGCTAAGAATTGTGGGTAAACCATTAAAAATTGATTAATCAATGGCTAACGTCAAAGGGTCAAAAGCCGTTCGTATGAACCCTGACGCCACCATCCATTACTACTGGTCAGATCTTCATGTAGTGTAGGCCATCGAAAGTATAGAAAAACAAACGAAATATCGATGTTTTTTTAATCAGAAAGGATGAAATATATTTTTTTTCGTTGATTTAAATATATACGACCTGACCACCTTCAACAACATTCTGTCGAGATATTTATGTAGTAAAGGCCATCGAAAGTATAAGATAACGAAATGAAATATAGTTCTATATTTGAATCAGATTGTAATCTGTATTGTTTAATTCGATCTGTGGATAACCAATAAATGGAAATTTGATCATTAAAATAGCTACTGTTCATCTAACGTGGGCACAAAATAATCTTGTAATTATATATTGGGTCGTATTCGATCTGATTAAATCTACATTTCGTTTCGTTTTTTATATACTACACTACATGAACATCTGATCGGTCACGTCAGTGGTCATACGAGCGGCTTTTGACCCTATGACATTGCACATTTCATTAACCAAATTGGTTAGCCCGTCACATCATTCAGAACACGTCAATGATAACAAGTCTTCCAGATGCCAGTGTAGTAAAGACATGTAAAACGAAATTTTTAACTATAGAAACGAAACGAAATTGGATCTGTGTTTTAATCAAATTGGGTCGTATCCTTAATCTTTGAATCAAACAAAAAACGAAAAGACATCAAACTGACGTCAGATTGTAATATATTCGCGGCGTCCGCATATGACACGTTTATGAATATATATCCTCATAATATTACGTTCGTAATACATGCACTATAATATATTATATCGATTGCGTCTATAATAGATGTTATTGGTCTATTTAGTTCAGCGTGTCATTCGATCATCAATGTGGTGAACACAAGATAGAAAAGGCATAAAGGCATATGTCCCATCATCACTACCGTTTTGTACCAGTCTGAATAAGACTGTTAAGGCTGAAGAGACGAATAGAAAATCATTTCAAACCGTTGAAGTAAAGTGGCGCGAAAACAGACAGACAGACAGACAGAGAGAGAGAGAGACAGAGAGAGAGAGGGGGTTTGACGTCAACTCGACACAAAGTAGGTCATGAAAACGAGACAGGTGTATTTTGTGGTTGAATGTAATTTAGGGCGAGTCATAAGAATATAAATTATAATCATTTGTTTTGTTTTGTTTTTTTGTTTTTTAACAAGTATTTTGGCTCTTTTAGCGTATATTTTGGCTTTTCACGTATATTTTGAGTAAGATCGGATTGTTTTAAAATTGCTAGCCTGTATACTCTTTTTCCTTATGTAAATAATTTTTTTATTTACACACGTTAACTAATAGTGATACTATGGAATATATATGACTTACTTCCAAAATTCCTCTGAAGCAGTGTAGACCCTATTGGAACTGTTGGTATAGTTTACTCCTGTAATCAGGGAATATTCAGCACCCTCTAACGTATACGCAGTCACATTAGACGCGTTATCTGTTAAACTGGATGTAACATTCATCCCAATTCCAGTAACATTGTTGGCCATTTTTTGGTGAAGAAAGCACGTGTCCGTATTCCACCAATTATCACAGGTCGTCCATGGTAAAGGTGACATAAAGGAATGAACCAGGTAGTATAAAATCCAGGCTAGAATCATTTGGTAATATAAATTACATATTCCCGACATAAAAGTCATGGACACTCCTAAACCTACAAAGAGAAACCAGAAATCACCATACTACGAACAAGGTTAATTTCATGACCCTGGCTATATAAAACTTTTATTTTGGTCCTTAAAAAAATTGTATAAAGAGTTTTATTTTGGCATGTAACGCTAAACCACTCCATGCAATTGGGCTACATTATGAATACAAATTTGAGTATAACTAGAATATGTAATACCCCGTTATCATAAATACATAGCCAGAGATTTGAAAGAAAAAAAAACATTTCAGAAAAATTAATTTTGAAAATATTATGTACAAATTGTAACGTTGATGGAATTATGAAATAGATTTTGCAAACGTTTAAATTTGACCTAACCCCTAACCCAACATTGACCCCGAATACTATATAAATCAGATTTATTAGCTGATGTACGGTCCATTATTTTACACCAACTGGGGCGTAGGGTTATCAACAAACCTAAATTAATTTATATTAGAGTTATTTCGTTAACGGGGTTAGGGTCTGTTCTTGTATTATTTAGAATGTGACATACAGTACCTCGGAATGCCGGACAGATGTTCCAAACGTCATAACTACTTTTCCCGGAATACTGACCAAGAGATAACTCTAAAAAGGTCAGTGGAAAAGCTAACAATATCATGAAAATTCCATACGGGATAAGGAATACGGCTGAAATAGCAAATTGCAAAATATCATTATTTCTATGTCATTTCTAATAATAATCCATATGTTTAATAAGACTACGAAAAAATAGAATTTCGCCGAAACGAATAAAATGGTGGGCGTTTAGTATGCACTCTGAATAACATGCAGATATCTAGGTTTCGCTATATTCTATACATACGGACGCTCCGTTAACCATATACCCAAAGGATGCATGACGCAACAGCTAAATCTGTCTATTGCAGGTATTTCTTCTGCTAAGCTCATAATCATCTCTTTAGACCATCGGTTGGTCGCGATTTTCCGTGAATTGAAACTGCACGATCGTTATTTAATAATTCTATTTGAAATTGGGTTACCGAGACTCTGTTATTATTGTAAGGTATTTTTTAACTATTATAGTATATATAGTCAGCAAGGCCAACTCGGTATCTAAATTGTACATAATGCATCTTTATCTACTGTAAAATTTAAATGACTTTTGTTTTTAAACAATATACACTTTAATTGAAAGGCAACCACATACATGTAGGTCATCCATTTTGAATATTTATAAATTTCAGCTGTTATCGCGTCGACAAGGTTTTCGGCAAAAGGAGGGGGTATAACATCGGAACGGGAAATTGCGGAACGCTATAAATCATTAGGATTCATAGTTTCTCCTTCTTAATGATTCTAGTTTATTCTGAAAAACATCCGGTAAGAAGGAAGTCGATCGGATTTATCACAACATGGCACCAATGCTTCCAATTGAATTTGAAAACATCCGTTTTTTACTATAGTCTCTATCGATAGGGCCCGTTCTAGCATGACCTCAACGCTTCACGCCAAATTCCACTGTCGCGTTCACAATTTGTTTGCTGACGCACGGACCGACGGAAAGGGTAACAAGGTAATACGACGACACTAAAATGTGGACGTATAAAAATGCTAAAGCTGTAACGTTACTTCATATTTAAATGTGCATTTTTGATTTTATAACCTGCCTATTTACTTTTCTTGAAACGTGCCGATATAGCATGCTGTCACCTATTTGTATAGTATGAAATGATTGACCCTAATCGGTGACATTTTGTTTATTACCGGAGGTGTTTATAAATATAATATTTTATTTTTTACGATGACCGAGGCGAGGCGGTAAATATTTTTTCAAAGAACATATTTTGTATAAAATACAAACCTCCTCCATTCATAGCACAAACGTACGGAAATCTCCAGATGTTACCGAGTCCCACTCCGTATCCAATAAGTGAAAGTAAAAAATCCATTTTGTTCTTCCATTTTAACCTACGCGGTGGTTCATCTGCCATCATCATATTTTCCTTTTCGTCAGCATATTGTAACTGCTCCATCTTGCATTAAATATTTCTAGTTGTTATTTGGGAAAAGGGTAGTAGAGAACACGTCATCAAGTTTTATTTGAAATAAAAGGCTTGTACCACGTTATTTTATCTGAAAATTCAATAACATAAAATTATTAAATCAATGTTAAATGAAATTAAAGGGGTTTAATGTCCAACTGTTCTGCTCCAAACTTCGGCTAATGAAGACGGGCATGCGCCATACAGTGTGCTATGAGGGAAATTTTGTCCGGGCAGCGGCGCTACGCCCTACTCTTATATTGAATTCCAACTGCTAAGAGAATTTTTACGCGCACGCCAATGTGTACACGGGACCTCGGTATTTCGTTCCATCCGAACGACTAGACAACTGTCCTGCATCATTGCCAAGGGGAAACCACGCGGGAAAATCTGGAATGTAGAGGTCCAACATTCGACCTCCAGGCTAGCGAACCAGCGTCTTACCCATTTAGCACGTGATCCCCAAAACACATAGAAATGGTAGTGTGAAATTAATAGAGACAAATGGCAATAGATAGAATTGGTCGAGTTTCTAACTTCAATTGTTTGGTGAAAAAAACACATGGCAACGTCGACTAGAAATGACTTTTGTAGCGTTAAAACAGTTTGTTACAGTCTTTGTCGCAGTTTCATATGTTCATACAATATTTCAAACAAAGAGAAGTAAGAAATGAAAAACTGTATAGTTCAAAAATGTGCGAACTCAATTATTGTTTATTAGGTCTTTGAAGCTTGATAATTAAAATCATACTGTTAATGTTTTTATAAAATAAATGATATTATATTTAATATATCTCATGAAATTGTATGTATTTGGCACTCAGTTGTATGTGTAAAAATTGCAAAAGCAGTATATAAACGACCAATTAAATTCCACGGAAACATGAAATAGACACAATCTATGTCAAACGTGGCGGAGCGAACAACTTTATTAAAAATGATAATTACATTTTCATCTGTCGGGTGTTTGTTAAAGGGTCAATCATGATTGTATTTTGGAGAATAAAACATCTTAATTTGGTGTTAAAAGACCTTAAAATCCTCCACCTTGGGGCCGAGCAACTAACAGAACATACTTTTTCAAACAACTTAAACCCGTCAGTCTTCATCTGGAAACGGAGACCAGTGTCCCAAGCAGTATTATACGGTATCTGGATAAAACCAAACTTTTAATTTATAAAAAAAAGAACGTGTAGACAGTGTAGGTCAAATGTACCTTCCGTTATTCATTGTGCCAATGCTTACAATTTCTTAGATGTCTAATTTACTTTGATGACTTACTTTTCTCCCTGCTTACAGTCTTACACCGTACTGATCTAGGAAACACGGTACACGGATCTTAATCGTTGAAGAAGAGAAATTATAGCCAAATATTAGCTAATTTGACTTTAGAGAATGACAATCCTAGTCAATTATTTATTTCTTACTAGCTAGTGATGAAACCTAATTTTGTGTTAAAAGACCTTAAAATCCTCCACCTTATTTTAGACATTCTTCTAAAATATTGGCCCTAGTCTATATTTATTGGCGGAAAGTTGACATAATTACTTACATTTTTAAAAAAAAAAATCACGAAACTTTTCCGGTGACCTGTAAACCCCTTTCCATTAAGTCAAATTAGTCCGAAAACATTATTAATCGATATTTACACTAGGCAAAATCATATAGGCTACTTTGTGGTTTGGTTTTTTTGTGGGGGTGGGGGGCTATTGTTTTTCTAAATATCAATGTTTTAGAACTGAAACTGTTAACATTAATGTATCATCTGCATGGAAGCTAATGTCAATTTGATTCTAAAATATACAAAAATGTGAGTTTTGATGTTACACACGTACAACTGGTTATAGTTTCTATAGTCCTAAAATGCGGTCACATTCAAAATTTCCGGTGGATTTCCATTTTTGAGAAGTTATAAGCAATAATGGCATCAAATTTATACCGGGGCCGGTTGAATACGCTGTGAATATCAATTGTCTTAATCAATTATGGATTTTCAAAGTGGTCGAATAGTTCCGAGTTAATAATTTGCGTTTCCCAAGGTAATAGGCTGCGCTCGATAAATTTTCTTGGACAAAACTGGTAACTGATATTATTAGTAATTAACAATTCATGACAAGATATTTATTTGAATTATAGATAATAACCAATTATTATAATGGCGCCGTTAAACTCTCATTATCATGAAACTATTAATAAGTAAAAATGTTTTGTCTGTTTCCTATAGAAATGGTTTCTCTACTGGTAACTTACGTAGTTGCTCGGTTCAAAAGGTACCACACAAAGGCGTCACATATAATTATTACCTTATCCCCTTAACTTACATCGAAATAAAAGGGGAACATAACCGCATAATAATTATTCTATGATTTTGAAAAAATACAACGGCCCTTTTGTACATAAAAATGTCGCGTCGAAAATGTAAAACGCATTGCCACGAAAAGAAATTGTTCGTGTGGACTATTTGAGTGGTTCATGCTTTTGTAGATATACAGATGTTATTTATGGTTTAATGAATGGAATAAAATGGCTTCGGTTAATGGATTTTAAATATTATACAAATAATGAGGATATAGATCATAAAAATTACTTTGGGGTTGATATGGGTTTATTTTAAACTGTGGGCTGGACAGGCAGGGTGTATAGTCATTCGGATACTGCAAAAACAGGGATACCATTCACAAACTGGATTGTTGGGCCGGTGTTAAATAAGCTTTCACAGTTGCAATTTGAAAACAAGAGTAAGCTGTACTGCCGCTGTCCGAATAAAAATCCCCACACACTTGTATGGCGTATGACCACTCGGGGCAGAAAAGTGAGGCGTTAAGCCCCCAAATATTGAAAATCAGTAAAAAAAAAAAAGAAGAAAAACCACAAAACAACCAAAACAATTAAATAAATATTACTACAATGATCGTATTATCATATCGTATGATCATTAATATATGTATATTCAAATTACAACACTGAAAATTAGCGTATCTGAACTCTATGCTTGGCTGTTAAATTTAACTTCAATTGCAATTTCATTTTATTTTCATTATTAATATGTGTTATGTTTATGCTTTTTACAAGTCAATGTAAATTATCCAAGGTGTTTGGGAGTCAATAGCAATAGCAATTTCATTTTTATTTCAATTTTTTGTTTAATGTTTTTGTTTATCACAAATCAAGGTTAATTATTCAACTTAGAAATAAAAAAGGACTTACCTTGGGCTTTCCTTCTTTGTATATGAAATATATATACAAAGCTAACTATTAATAAATGGCCACACTTCTTGCTCATTCAAGCGTCCCTTATTAAGTGTTCGCGCTGACTTCTCATTCCTTGAAAATTGGGCATTCATGTAGCTAGTGGTAGACCATGCTGATAACAGCAAATCATTACGAGCCGTGAAGAGTACTGTACATGTATATAACCTTTCCAACATAATATCAATACTTGTTCGATATAACACAAGTGTTTCTTTTGATAAAAATCATGACGCATAACAAAAGAATATATGTAACACAACAAATAAAACTATTCTATGCAACAAGAATCTTCAAAAATACGAACAAAATATGCTGAACAACGACTGATAAAATATTTGAAACGGTGGAATAATTAGAATTGAATGAGAGGATAGCGATTAACCACTTGACGAATGGTAGTGAGGCAACTTGTAGGTATCTAAGGTATTTCTAAAGATTTGGGAATTTTAAAGCGAGAATTCCATATTTTCTAAGAAAGTCGAAACATAATTATTTATGTCTTTTGTTCAAAAGGTTGTGAACTCACTATTATACGACCATAACAATTATTTCCCACACTTGAAAATAGTTATCTTCAAACGTTTGAAGTTGAAAATTATATTTTTGCCAATTTCTCAACTTGCAATAGTGAATTAAAGGATAAATAGGATTATCCTTTAACAAGGTAGGACTGTTTATAGATACCATCTATTTTAGGCCTTTATTTTAATACATTTTAAAAATATAGCTTAAAAATATGAAATTTTAGCTTTAAAGAACATTATACACTCTCATAATAAAACAACTTTAGGTCTTCGAAGGAATTTTTAGTGAGCAGAAATTCGCCCATGTTTGTCTTATCACTCCTCACGTCAGTCAGTTATATAGAAGAATAACTCGTGTTTTCCTTTTGTGTTCATCACTTCTCTTTGTAGAAATCTTAATTACGCATCGATCGTAGCAATGATCTCTGTGTTAAAATTATATTTGGAACGTGTTAAACCAGTTGTATATAATATCTATCACATATATAATGACTGACACCAAGGAATATTGTTCTTTAACAACTAATAAAATGTACGCAAACCCAAGAAACAGTCAGTTCTTCAGTTATAAACTTAATATACATAGAGAAAAAAGTAAAGCCCCCCCACCCCTGATATTTTCACTTTATACGCGTAAGCGAAATAATTTTATTAAACGTCCATTTCCACCGAAGTGATATCACAGACAATCTTTATACGCAACTGCTTTCCGCTAATATAAGAATAAGAAATGTCCTAATTGGAGGAGTCACAACCTGTTACTCGCCAGTGATTGGACCCGTTTGAGGCTTTCAGATGCAAGCTTGCGTTATTATCAATTTGCAGGCATGTAAACTCTACCATAGAGACTGGCCACTCGGTTATATACAAAAGCCCAAAAGGCCCATTCCAAATGCAAAATTCCATTATTCATGCCTTACAAATAAAATTGGCAGCCCCCTCAATTAAACAAATTAGAAACTAAATAAATTGTGATTTAACACAATTAATTAGTGTTAGTTTACCTATCTGATGCCAGGGCCGGATAAACACTCGTTACAAATTACTAGATGATCACCACTCGGCAAACCTCGGAAGATTTCGGACAATATAAACTCGGCTGTATGATGAATTCCGCCATATTGGAACTACTTTAAAGGTCCCGGATGAAACATGGTGCGCCCATTCCGAACACAAGTTGACGACCTATTTGGCTAGCGATCTATTCGACCGATCAAGCTGACGAAATTACACTTCTATAATATATTCTACTAACGTTGGATTTTATTGGTTGATAAATAGATGAGGCGACTGATGTCTTTATTCTAAATAGGTTTGCAACGAACAGGTTGCAGCTCGATCGGTCGAATAGGTCGCTAGCCGAATAGGTTCCCAATTTGTGAAATAGCGTCAAGTTTTCCTGTTAAAGTAAACCGGTAGCCGCATCACAAATGTATGGGCGTAGGTACATATCACTTACTGTCATACAGCAGAGGCTAGATGTAGTTTACGGAATCTGCCGAGATTTGCCGAGTGGATAATCACGTGACATTACTATCATCATGGCTACTGCAGAGAACATAAGTGTCGCCGATGCGGCGGAGTTGACCTATGCATCAATATCCGTGGAAAGTTTACAATAGCGGAACTGGGTGTGTGATCAAGTATTACAACTGCATCAAGGCCTTATCCCCAGTCTTTGCCAACCATGCCGAAAACGTTGTTGGCGGTAGCATTTAAACTGCCGAAACGAATACACATTCTTCCCACTATTTATCCTACATACACTCTAGATGCGTGCATCGCTGTACAATTGAAACGGGCCTTACTGGGCTTTGCCCAAGAAACGTAACGAGCGCAACATAATGGAAGGAGGGGGGGACAACCATTATTTGGAATTCTTGCATTTTGGAATTAGCCTTCTGGATGACATCGCGCCTGGTACGTTCGTGCATTTTTATGCGCGAACTCTTAGTTTTCCTATTACTGACACGCGCACGGGCACTATTTCTTTTTCTTTTGCATGTACCAAAATCTGGGTTTTCGCGCGGAGGTACTTTTGAGGTATTAGCCTGAGAAGCATAACACTTGCCACTGTACCTGAGTATCGCTAATTATAAATCGAGTGTGTGAAGACAGTTTATATAGATCACGCAAAAAATTTTCAGTACAGAGTTTATTCCCACTCTATTTGCCGCTAAGCAGACCAATGGGACTATTTTCTCAACAGTGTATGAACTTATCTATAAGCAATAATATCCTTACACCGAGAGAAATTATCTAGTCTCGGTGAAAAACCATGATCATCTGGTAAAAAATTACTTTTCTATTTTTTGGAACGAAAAACAGTGTTTTTAAAAACAAACGAACCTGCCGCACATGAGGAAGTCATTATACTAATAATAACAGACGAGAACTCTTTTTGGGCACAGGCTTTCTTACTGAGTAGTAAATCGTCCACAAACAATCATGAAGGAACTATAGGAAGACTAGCGACGACTGTAGACAGTAAGTAGGTTATACACTATACTTTTGAGTCGAGATTACTCGCTTTGAGTCGAGATTACCAGCTTTCAGGTCACCGATAACCAATTATGACAGAAATACCATACTGACATTCGGTTTTTTCAAGTTGTACGCGAACTAACAATCGGCGCCCTAACTGTCTTCGTCAGCTACTTTCAGTTTCACAATGGCCTACGACATTTGGTTTTTCAAGTTGTACGCGAACTAACAATCGACGCCCTAGCTGTTTCGTCAGCTACATGTATTTTCAGTTGCTGGCGTACGGCCAGTGCCGGTGGGAAAAGACAACATTAAAATCAGAAACCCAGTTGTTGACACTCATTAAATCACTCCTGTCTAACAAATCATAAAGCTGTGGTGTTACGGTAGCGGCATAGTATTTCACCGTAACACCACAGCCACTCGAACCATTCATAATACATCTAACTATCACTCCCTACACATTTCCCCTCGACCTACTTTCCCAAACGTCAACAACACATCTCATACATCCAGTTCACTGATTAACCATTGTACCACGTCTACTGGACTTTCTTAGTTATAGCATCCGGATTTAATCGTGCTTGATTACCAGATAATACAACTTATGCACACAAAGAGTTAAACATAATGTTTATATTTATGAAAATACTTATAATTTGATTACTGTATGACGAAGAACAATACACTTCATAAATCTAATAAATAATGGAAATTAGATATACACGACATGTAATATAGCAACCTTTACAAAATACGATTCTGCATATTGTGGTTAACCAATTGAAATAAATCTAATAAATAATGGAAATTAGATATACACGACATGTAATATAGCAACCTTTACAAAATACGATTCTGCATATTGTGGTTAACCAATTGAAATGAATATGATAATTATTAGGAATGGTTATAATATGTATACGATTATTCATCGTTGCATTTGCAAACAGAAATAATTAATAAATTCCTGGTCATTCCACCGCTTATCCCGTAAAATAACAGAATTAAGTCCATTAAAGAATAGATCCAAACATTAATTATCCCTAAATTTCACGGAAATTCCTGGCCATTCCATCCTTAATTCCGTAAAATAACAGAATTAAATCCATTATAATAGAGAATAAAACATTTTATCCCTAACTTTAACGAAAATGTCCAGTTTAATACTGAATATTCTATAAAAGTACATAAAATACATAATTTGAAGAAATAATTCACAATTGTAAACCAATTTTTCCAAAAAAAGTCATCGATTAACCGAAAAAAAAAGTCTTAAATTATGGAATTCGGCCACATAAAAATGGATATTTTTACAGTGTAATAGAGTTTCATAGCACCCGACTATAAAATTGTTTTCTTTCGCCTTGTCCGTGATGCATGTCGTGTGTTCAATCCCTGCATTGGCCGAGAAAGTTCATCAGGATTTTACGACGTGGTTTCCTCTTGTCAGTGCATGGTGGAAAGAGGGCGGGAGGAAAAAAACGAAGCCCCGTGTACACACATTAGCATGCAGATAAAAGATCTGGATCCGTTGTGTATTCTGTATTTTAACACTTTTACGATGGTAATGTGGAGCAAAGGAATATACAAATTATAAAGATAAAATACGTATTTTAATCTTCTGAAATAATGCATTTTGTACCATGAACATTGAAATAATATTGGCAACGTTAGGTTTCCATCTACCTGCTACCGAAATCCCCCATCCACACAGTTTCTTTTGGTGTATTAAAGGAACTACTGTCTGTTCCAGGCAACACTACAACTCGAAAAATGTGAAATTTACAAGAGAATAGATGATTTTATCGAACTTATTGACGTTAAGGTTCAACGAAGAAAGTAATGGGATGACCATTCCAGGTAGTTCGTTAAAGTTACATTATGGGAGATTTTTATAAGGAGTTAGCCATTCTTACTATTACAGTTCAAAAATAGATGATGAAACAAGAATATATTGAAAATTTCAGTCAAATTACTTTATTCTGAACAAAGTTATTACCTCTATAATTTTTACTAGAAAAGGCATCGACACCCTTTTTTGATTATGGCCGATCGTTGATTGACAGGCGTTAACTTCACCTATATAGTCTCGATTATCAAGTAATGTTTACAATGACTGTGGTACCGTTAGCGTATTCGGTTTGAGACGGGACTGCAATTAAATTCGTATTACATTTATTATTTACTACAAATTAGAATTAATACTTTTAATATATAGACGTGAAGAGAAATTCTGTGACAGGATTTTAAAGTTTGAAAGGAATGGACCAAATCAAAGAGACAGTATTGTAAATAAATTATAATAAATAGCCGACTTCTTGCGGTGCCTGCGTGTACTCTTTTGTACTCCAGACAGGCCTAAGTGACCCCCTAAGCAGGCGAATAGATAACAGTGATCCGATTGGGTTGCATTTCAACTGGGGTGATGTTAGCTACGATGTTTATCAATTTCCATAATTTTACTGAAATGCAAGTGACAGAAGCGCGTATAATAACGACCGTGTGTACATGTATTATAGGGAAGGCAGCGTGATGAGCTGCTAATTTCCGGAAGTATTATGACGTCAACGTCACGAAGAATCTCCGCCTACGACGCCATTGTGATTAAATCAATCAACGAAATCCTGTTTAAATCCGAGCCCAATCCGAGCCATCCGTGGGTAAACGGAGTTGATTTTTGGCTTGTTGTTTAAATAAAGATCTAATTTATAAGTTCTATGACATCTGAGGCCCAAAGGAAGACCGACAAAAGTCAGTTTTTGCTCTCCAATAATGTATCTTTAAGTTTTAACCATTTTAATTAAAAACTGAATAAATAGCAAGCAATTTTCGAGTTGTAGTGTTGCTTGGAACAGACAGTAAGTCTGTATCTAATGGTAAAATGACAATGAAAGAAAACGCTTAGAACGGACAAAACAGGCGCAGGCGACTGTCATTCGGTTTGGACTGTTCACGTATTTCACCGAATATAACTGATTGTAATTTTTTTTTTTTTAATTTTAATATGAATCACTTTATATACACAAAAGCTTTATTAAGGGCTATATTTTAGTTAAAGGAGCTAAATCGCTAACATTCGGGACCCAGAAATTGACACAAGTGGGTGGCAACGCATATAGAGAGAGAGAGAGAGAGAGAGAGAGAGAAATGGGGTTTAACGTCCACTCAACACAAACTAGGTCATTTCGGGACTAACATATGGTTTATTTTATTTCAATAATTCGCTTGCGCGTAGGGGTCTGTAGCAGTGGGAGGAAACCGGAGTGCCCGGAGGAAACCCACGAGGTTGAGAAGGCGCCCCTATCTCCATGCCACATACGCTCACACCGGGGTTCGAAACCACAGCCGCAAGCCAGAGGTGACCGGCCAGCTAGAGTTCAAAGCGCGGCACTCTAGACCACTAGGCCATCCCAACCCCCCGGCAACGCATATAATACTGTAATATGAATGTATATAAACTGATTTACATTCAATTGTTTCGTTTTTACTCAGTTATGTTTGAATTATAAGCCGACAGTCTCAATCGAATGCAAATTTCTGGTGTCTGCTTATTCCACCGATCTATATACGTTCTTTGATTTGGTGCAATGTTTCTAGCCTCGTTCCTCGAGTCTCTTCCTAGAACTGGACTGAAACGCTTTATGGTAAAATTTTTATTTTGTCTTAAATATTGGATATCAGAAGCCCACCTTTCACCGGTAAGATCACAGCGTCAATGTTGATTTAAATTGACAAATAAATTCGTGTTTTGATTGTTGAAGATTTTGGATGATATTGAGTAAGAGACTTAACTACTTTAGAATAAGACGAAAAATTTAGAATAAATTGTTTTAACAAGATACATTATGGTAGATAAGATACGAGATGGCAGTTCTCACTATAATAGTTAAAAACTAGATAGTGTAAAGGTAATTTGCTGAAAATTTCAGTCAAATTAATCCACTATGAGCCGAGAACGAAGCAGATGAAATTTTCGCAAAGCCTCGGTCATCATTACTAAAATCATTAATATAAACAGCATAGTCCCGATTATCCGCTTTTTTGATTTAATTATCAATGGTCGTTAAGCGGCATATAAGAATTTAATCCAGCCAACATCGAAGGCGAATATTGACTGCTGATAGGTTGTATTGCAGCTCTAAGTAGTAGCAGATGCCTTACACAACGATGGTTTTGGTCATCCATTCTACTAAAGGATGGTCAAGCGGTTAGCGCGTGTGCGTTGTATCAAAAGGTCTGTCAGCTGGTGTGGTATCGATTCCCCGGCTGTACGTGACATAAGTAGGGTCGGTCCAATCTCGTATGTTTTTCTGCGGGTCCTCCGGTTTCCTCACCTGCACACAAGCGAATTATTGAAATGAGATTGAAGCACCCGTTAGTCCCGATATGACCTGGTTTGTGTCGATTTCACGTACCCACGCGCCACCCACCCCCTTGCCTCTCTCCCTCTCTCTCTCTCTCTCTCTCTCTGGAGTTCGGGTGTTGAAAGTTCATCCAGATTTTCCGGCGTGGTTCCCTCTTGTCAGTAATGCAGGACGGAGGGCCTGGCAAGGAGAGCTGTCTTGTCGTTCGGATGGGACGAAAAAACGAGGCCCCGTGTACACATTGGCGTGCACGTAAAAGATCCCTTGGCAGTTTGAATTCCATATGAGAGTAAGCCGTAGCGCCGCTGTCGGGGAAATTTTCCCTCATAACGCACTGTATGGCGTATCCCCGTCTTCATTAGCTCAGGTTAGGAGCAGAACAGCAGGACGTAAAACCCCATTTCATTTCATTTCGTTTTACTTTAATTTGACACTTCATTCATCCCTGGACGACATAGTAAACCTCGCTGCCATTTAAAGCTAATTTGGCACAGCTTAAACATTTTTACTGTACATTTTTTACATTCAGGTGAAATCAAGTCACACCCAACATAACATGCCAAGGCCACCTTTTGTGCATTAAAGTCGTAACCCTGTGTGCCCGCTATAAAGTAATGCTTTATGACCTTAGATAATATACAATAGAACAGATTGGGCATTAACTTTACCAATTTAGAAACTCAGAAGAAAATTACAACTTAAAAATTTATTGAATTGGTTAATTTCGTTGTTTTGGTGATGATCTTGTAAGCTTGCTTGGATTTCACTATAAGAGTAGGCCGTAGCGCAGCTGCCCGGGCAAAATGTTCCTAACAGCACACTGTGTGGCGAATGTCCGTCTTCATTAGTCCCGTTTCGGAGTAGAACAGTGGGACCTTAAACCCCATTTTTACTTCAGTTTGGCACTTCATTCATCCCTGGACGAGATAGTATATGATGTGCGTAAGGTTAACAGCTATAACTTTCACTATTGGCCGCTTAGGGTTGTTAAGGCTGTAACCATAGAGGTAGTCTATCCAAAAAATGTGACTGACGTGACTGAACAATGAGTAATCGTATAGATATATAACAGTCCCAAATTGAATGTAATATAAAGGAATGATTTAGACTAACATAATAAATTTCAGTTTGATGATTACGTGTAAAATTTGACCGGGGGGGGGGATTTCGCCCGTGGAACGACGTTTACTGCTAATTGTCTTAGAATTCCAACGTGCATGCTGATATTCACCGGGTGAACCTTGGCTTTACGTCCTATCCGGTCACTTTCCTTTATCATTCTATTATTCGGACCCTCGCCAAGTTTAAGTAAAATTCAGTGCGTTAAAGGCAATGGTGACGTTTTCAATTTAATGGCTTTGTGAAATTCCACTGTTTATCAGTGGACAACAAAAGTGGATTGAATTACTTCAGCAGATATGTACATAGATATAAACAGGTTGCACAAACCAGGTACGCTTATTTGCCTAGTTCATGTTTAGGAATTGTACACAGAGAAGTAATTTGATTAAAATCACATCCTGTATTTATTTGTGTTTGTTTATAGATCATGTTGTCGACAACAATGAAAGAGGTAGAGGTGGGGTAGGGCTAATAATTAGCTCCCGGTCGATATTCGGGTTATTTTTATTAATTTTCAGAATGATCTGATAAATATTAGAAAGGGTATACCGTCTCCATGATGTTTTACGTGATGTCAAACATGGTATCATTTTTCTGAGACTATTTCCCTATTGCCTATGGTTGACATCAAGATCCATGTTGTAAAATCAATTGGTTTTCATTTATACCCCCATCCGCGGTGGCGCTCAATGGGTAAGACATTGGCATACTAACCCTGAGGTCCCGTGTTCGATTCCGGAATTTCATTTGGCTTTGTCTCCCCCCACCCCCCCCCACCCCCTTAGCGGTGCAAGATAGATGGTCTGGCAAGGGACGCCGTTATTCCGTCGAGTTGAACAAAAACCCAGGACGTAAAACAGCCCTTGACAGTTGGAAATGTATGGCGCATGCCTGTCATCATTATATTAGCCCAGTTGGTGCAGAAGCATAGATCAGCTATGCCCTGCTTTCTTTCCACATTGACCTGGTTGTGTAACAGGGCCTCGTTAATAACATTGACTGAAGATCATCTGTTTTGTTAGTCATTTTATTATAAAAGACTTGCCTTTAAGATATATGTGTTTTGCACAAGGGGCCAAAGTATGGAAGACCAATATGATCAAGTATTATTTATAAACTGTGCCAAACTTATTAACGTATGCATGATGCAAGCAAACCATCTCAAAATAGCCCTGCTGATATAAATAAAAAGTTGTTAAAGTTTCGAATATGCAACCAATTTTGCGAACTATTAAATCTTTCCATTTCTACCAAAACTGTACCAAAAACCTGTAAATGACTTAATGTTGTTTCAAATACTAAAAGTGACGAACCTTCTAAATACGTCAATTACAGGACAGATTCCCTCTTGAGCATATTGTTAACATTTCAAACATGTATTCACGCGCATATTGTCTTTAAGGAGGTAATTCAATACTTACTAACCTTCAAGGCGGTTTTATGCACTGTGACTCAACTACCTGTCAATTGATTATACGCACGTCTTTGCTCGAGTCGCAGACGAGGGTCAGTAAACGAGGGTGGTGTTCTGTGACATCCGCAAGACGTTAGAAAAGAGTGTGGCATGTTGCACACTATGGCTTCAAGCGTGTGGCGGTTACAATCAGAGGGGGCTTGTTTCAATGATTCAAAAATTACTTGTATATTAGGAAATACGATCCAAAGATCTTTCCACCATCTTCAATATAAGCTCGATCTGGCCTTAACTCCGTGAATCTAATCAAGGTCTTCGTGTACTTCAGTAATTACGATTGCTAATTGGCAAGGCTACATGTGATAACCGAGTTTCAGACTTGAAGGTTCGTTCAATGCCAAGGTTGCTCGACTTTTTCCAGTTTAAACTTTTCATTTGTTTGGGTTACCTTTAGATTTTCAACTAAACAAAAGTTCAACAGAGCCCACTGAACAAACATGGGTATTTAGTCACGTTACTGTGTTAGAGGGAGATAACTTTCCCGAACGTACTGGAGGCCGACCACCATTAATCATTAATTTTCACCTTCTCGATACCCACAAATTGCAGTTCGTTTATGTATAGCAGTTCTCTCCCTGTCTATGTTCTCCCATTTAACATACCACTTTGGTTTAGGAGAGTTTGAATTCATATTTTCTGTCAGGTAAATATTCATGATTTTTGGGCGGAAGGATAACGGCTACGGTGATATGTGCTGCAACTAGTTACATGTTTTTAGTATGCTTCTTCGAGTTTGTGTAACTAAAATTTTAGTGGTGTACCTCATACAAATTTTGGTGCAAAGACAGCCATTTTTTCCTCTGTCTGTAGTGAAAAGCATTCAGCCCAACGAAAATTTGAGATACACAAACACTTGCACTGACTACTAAATGAGATCCACTGTTAATTACACTACTTTTAGACGATATTCCTATTAAATAAATTTATCAACACGGGTATTTGACATTGAATTTTCAGAAAAACTGTAAATGGGACAAACACGTTAACATTATTTTAACTAAAACAAGTAAAATGATTAATAATTGTCCATGCTCTTTAGATCCCCGCCTTAAATACTGTGACAAAGTAATCTATCTATTCATTAAATTGAACCGTATATATATATTGAACACTTGTGAAGAAAGGATTACAAGACCAATGTATCACAAACTTGTCTTAATGTACAATGATTAATTGTTCTAGGTCTTTAGTAGATCACCGCATTAAATACATTATAAACTGGATGGGGGGGGGGGGGGGTAACGCTCGCACTTTAGATAAGGCATGTCATTGAGTCAAGTAGCGTGGTCTCAATTCCCAGCCTTTCCAAATTGCTGGGTTTTCTCCGGGTCTGACGGTTTTCTCACACTGCTTAAGACCCCTTTGTGCACGCGAATTATTGAAATTAAATTGAACCCAATAATAGCCCCGAAATGACCTAGTATGTGTCGAATGGACGTTAAACCCCATTTATCCTCACACGTTCGGGATACCTGGCCCCAATTTAAGTCCTAAAAGCCTTCCCAGAATTAAATTGAGAATTTACTCAACTTTCAATCACTGTTTAACGGAAATATTTTTGACCCAGAAACACAAAACTTTGCTTGTTACTTATTTGGGTATATGATACGTTAAAACAACACAACTTTTATATATAAGGGCTATATTTTAGTTACAATAAAGCGAACAATTTTGAGTAAATTATTGACTTAAATCTGAGAATGCTTTGTGAACTCGGGCCCTGTTTATTCTTCAACATTTTGACAACTGTGACGTTATATGGGATGGATGCACAGATGAACTAAAATTTGAATAAGAAACACTAAGCAGATCCACAGACGATACCATATGTTTTTCACTACCAGGCGAGTAAATTCGCACTCCTAATGTTCACCATTACGATCAGAATTCTTAAGAATGCGCCCGGCGTTAACATGGAATGATTTACTCTTGCCCATTTCTCTTAACATCGTCCGTAAAATAGTTTCTTGCTTTCGCTGTTCTAGTGTTTTATCATTTGCAATGTAAACCTCTTAAAATTCTTCTGAGTTTTTCAAGAAACGTTTTGATCTCATAATATCCGACTTTATGCACTCAGATTCCACATTTACAACTACTATAGGAGCGCGTTGTGCATGTCGTTTAACTGCTGGTTGGCGGCGTGTAGTTTTAGCTATTGTTACCTGCGACTTGCCTTTTATCATGTTTGACCTAACAGATTCAGCACACGACTTTTCAATTGTTTGCAGTTTGTTATTAAAGTCAACAGTCGCAATTGTTATTTCAGAATTGACCTCCCTCTTAACTTCTTGAACAATATTATCTTTTAAACTGTTTCCAACCCTTAAAATTTCTGAATTTAATCGGGAGTCTGTCAAGTTTTCCTTTTTCTGAATCATCATAAATATACTACCGAAGTGTACCAACAAGCATTTGAATGCATTTTGGAGTTCCAAAAGCGCTCCCCATCTTTTTGGCGGTGGCGCTCTTCAAAAATAGTCAAAACCTCGACACATGTGTTCCTAGGACAATTGCTCATCGGTTTGGGGATTTTTGGACTCATAACTCAAAGATGGCCGTGATAACACCGTGCTCAACTACTTGGTTTATAGTTCGGTGGTACTTATTTTGTAGTCTGGGAAAATTCGATGATGCCGTAGGCCAAACTGCATGGTTTTTATCAATCCAGATAGGGATAGATAGAGTATCGTGGGTTTCGTTTAAGCTGTTCAGCATACACGGAGCACTTTTATAGGTCAAAGATAAGGCACGTACTATTTCAGATACATGTTTTTAAAAAAACAGACCAGACAATTTCTGAAATCATTATTTTAAAACTTCTCTTGAATAATGAAGGTTCTGGTTTTTCTAGCTGTATTTATTGGTTAGTATATTTTTTTTTTGATTGATGAGAGGTTGTTCGCCAATAAATAGGGTAAAGGATTTATCCAGTGATGCATTACTGATACAATGCGAAGTTCTTGCATCTCTGGGTGTCTGAGGCAGTTTTTCAATACATCGCAGACTGTCTGTTTGAACATCAAAACCTTACGTGTACAACAGTAACTTTATGCATGGTGTTTGAAAGTAAAATTTGAATTCAGGTTTGCATGAAAATACATTACCGGGTGTATAAGTGATTTGATTATCAATTTGTTGAGGAAAGAATCGGCGGCTTTAACTGATAGACCATACCGGTGCAAGTGTTTCCAGTAATTTGTTCTACTTTCCAATATTTCAAATATGCATATAGACATGTATAGGATAGTTTGCTCTTAGCAAGACTTTATTAGAGTTCAGTATCGATGACAGTTATCTAATATGGTTTTAGTGCACATATATATTTTTTTGGGACAGCAGTCTGTTGTTCTGAATTGATATACGTATGACACTTATGTGGCTAGCCCAATATTACAAGTCATTTCGTTTATTATTTAAATGAATTTGCAATACGTCGCATACCCCTGCTGATGAGACACAGTTGGCACACTCCTTTAAAATCCGAGAGACACAGCTGGCGGACTCTTTTAAAATCGGAAATGATCATGAAGCGTTTAGCACTAAATGACGCCAAAACATAATCCAACTTGGTCGGTCTTAGAAATAAGACTATCTCGATTAGAATCTTTCGACATGCAGTTTGGAAATACTATATTACAATCAAAGTCTTGGTGTTTTAGTTGAAAGTAATATACTATTTCTATTTCTTGGATGTTGTATCTAAGAAATGATATTTTCATTTATAAAAACAACAATAACATCAGAAATCAGCCTTATTCCTAACCCGATCCATAATTCTTTCGATCTTGATAATTGTAACAGCCTTTTTGAAGAAATTCTACAATGCTACTTTTGACTGGATGGTGACTTAATCATCATGATCACACCTGTTTTAGCCCGAATAAAATAGGTGGGACTCTTTTGTCCATTAATCTACGACAATCCTGACTCAAGAAACTGTTATAAACTCTTTTTTTTTCAATCAAGTTATATTTAAGAGCTAAAACGGGTTTTTTTATGTACATTTGTTTGGCAAAGTGGTATGAGTACATTTTTGTTCGAGTTTTGGCACTATAGCAATTTATATTTATACTACCATTTATCTGTTATTATTATAATCAATAAACCTGAAAAGGGACAATATTTCCCATATTTTGTATTCTTTCACTTTTGTTATCTATTTTCAGCCACCGTAGCATGTGAGTCATGTGTACAAGATGGCGATTGTAAATCTTTATCCTGTGTGACTTTTGCAACGACAAAATGTATCAAAAATATATGTACTTGTACTCGAAAATGTGACACTATAACTGGTAAGTAGTACATGTCACATCACCTCGACACTGTAACTGATACCGATCGTACCAGATATTTTAACCGATCTCCCGAATTACTATGCAGCGTATTTCAGCAGCAACATCATATTGTTTCGATGGCAGAGGCTTATGTGTATGCTTGAATTTTGCTTATTCGTTGGCAATATCATACTTAAAATTCTGTCTCACACCTGGCTAAGTGGATAGGACGCTGATGCCTGCATTGGCCAAGAAAGTTCATCGTGGTTTCCCATTGTCAGTGGTGCAGAACGGAGAGTCTGACAACGACAGCTGTCTAGTCGGATGTATACATCGGCCTGCATTAGAAAGATCCCGTGACAATTCGAATTCGATATAAGAGTAAGGCATAGTGCCGCTGCCTGGGCAAAATTTCCCCCATAGTACACTGTATGGCGTTTACCCGTCTTCATTAGCCCCGTATAGCGGAACAGTAGAAAGTCAAATTTAATTTTCAATATCACGCGTGCATGTGTTGCCCTGGCGTAAGGCGAGTTCGTAGTGACGTAGCGTAACAGTACACTTACGCAACAAAACCCTGTCGTCGCCCCAAGTGGTCTTAGGCAGTCGGTTGACACAAAATCTACTCTAAATGGTACAAGAGGTTGCACAGAATAGTGACGCAATCGTGTGAGGCAAGCCTTAGATACAATAATGCTCGGGGAATATTTATTTTGGGGATTTCTTCTACTTTTTACCAGATCATGTAAAATTTGTAAATAAACTTAGTACAGTCGAAAGCTACTACGGGATCGACTGTCATTGTGCATTCAGCTCTCATTTTGATTTCAATGATTCGTCACGTCTGAGATTCCGGCGAAAGAAATGCGTTTCGGATCATATTTATTCATTTTCATGAATATCTTATAAGAGTAGCGATGGTTGGTGTGATTGGTTATACACTGTTGTATTGTTTGATTTAACGATGCATTGTTAAGAGCTAAGAGGGCTATCGCAAGTCATTTTTCTTGTTTCAAATATTATATAATTTATATTTAGTAGATGACCATCCTCTGCTACTTTTTAAAGGAGTGTTGCCGCTCCGTTAAATAATTTATCGTTAAAATAGATAATCGAGACAGTGTTTATTACCGTAGCAATCAATCTTGACTGCCAAAACTTTTTAAGCTATATCTAGTAAAAACTTCAAACGCTCAAGTCTGAAATTTTCAATTTATCCAATATCAAGTATTGTTTATTTTCTAGAGAAATGTCACAGCAAAGAACATTGTCAACATGAGTTTCAAGAAGATAATTGCCAGTGTAGCACCGGGCTGCATTGTATCGATGGATACTGTCATTGTGGATTCCCAGCTGCTTCTACCCTACCTCCAGTAGTCACCACAGCACCAACAACACAAGCACCAACAACACAAGCACCGACAACACAGGCGCCAACTCAAACAACAACAACACAGGCACCAACCCAAACTCAATCATCAACAACACAAGCACCTACTCAACCACCAACAACTCAAACACCAACGCCAACACCAGCACCAGCACAAACACCAACACCAAGTCAATAGCCATCTAAACAGAACCTACTCAAGAACCAAAAACACAATTGCCAACATAATAAAACTTTATCTTATTAGCTATTGATCTATTAGCTTTTGTTGTTTGTATAGTTCGGGGTTTGGAAATGGGGATTTAAAGAATTCAGTCCCCGTAACAAAGGGGATTCCAAGGTCTAACCAAACGAAACACTACGAGAAATATGGCGTTACAATGGCTAGTGCGTTCCATAGTAAGGTGCCCTGGAATGACATGGTTCAAAAGTATAGTTACTGTGGTAACCCCAAGAGAATGATTAGTTTTATGCCCAACGACTTGTTTGCAAAGTTCTGACACATATTTCTGTATGGTATTAGGATCCATTGGTTGTTTGTTGTTCAATCTATCTTCATTCGTTTTTTTAAAAAGGGGTCGAGTAGAAGGCATCGTTATACATAATCTAATGTAATTTTTTTTTTATAAATTTGTGACGGCTCACTAGCATGATGTTACACCATTGAGTTTGATCTTCCTATGCAGTAGTCCACGTGTCAAGGGGTTGGGTCGCCTGTCCAACCTCCTTTGGGCCCTCTGGTTTCCTCCCACTGCTACCCCCCCACTCCCCCCAAAGCGAATTATTGAAATAAAATTGAACTGTGTGTTAGTCTCGAAATGGCCTAGTCTGCGTGTCAAGTGGACGTTAAACCCAGTTCTCCCCTTCGCTGAATAGCACAGGAAGGAGACGCCATCAGGTGATGTAAGCAGTGAAATCTGACCCTGGTGTCCCGGTTCGGCGTCCCTGTGTACCACATTAAAATCGTACCGCAGTGTACCGTGCATCTTCGGGTAATACAGAAACACTCTAAGGCTCTGTATCCATAGGCTGTTCACTTGTGGCGTGTTCCCTTGTGGCGTGTTCCCATGTGACTTTGTGACGTGCCACAGACAATGAACATGTCAATTATTTTGCAGCTGCACAAGAGGCAACACGCAATTACCAGTACATTGTATGGAGATACATCTTCCGGTCTGTTTCAAGGCCTGGGAACTTGTGTGAAATTCACCCAGTTCATTGCGAGTTCTAAAATTGGCCGTACCCAGCACCGTGGGCGTTGTCTGAAGACAAATTGTCTTCTGAGATGAGCACCAGCAAGGAAAATAAATGCAATAGCGGCATCCTCCTCTCATCCTTCAGATTTTCGGTAAAGTTCATCGTCGAATTATCAATAAAACAACTGTTCGCATAACAATAGTTTTGTCTTGTGTTTATTTCCTTTCCAACCAACGTTCGTATGTAAACTTTTCTTTTAGTTCTTTACGTATCTTTCCATCGTACATTGCGCGCGCCTAAAGGGAACAGCCTATGGATACGGTGGGTACAGGGTCAGGTCACAGGGGAACAACCTATGGATACAGTGCCTAATAGACATCTGTAGTGGTGGGCTACCCCTGATAGAACTATGTAATTGTCAGACAATTGTAGTGGTTGGGTAGCTCTGACAATTTTGAACCGATTTTGATGAAACTTGACATGTATGTTTATAACCCAAAGATCTTGGTTCCTGGCGATATTTGCGACCATCGGATCGTAACTTCCTGAATTATGTCTCCTGATTGTCCGAAAAATCACGTTTTTAGCTTGTGGAGGTCAAATTTATTATACGATTTAAAAAAATGTTTGATTATATCAGCTTTACATGGTAATGAAGAATAAGTTTGAATTTCATGAAAACCGGACCAAAATTGACGGAAAAATGGTTGCGGACCCTATAGAGGTCACAATTTTGAACCGATTTTGATGAAACTTGAAATACATGCTTATAACCTAAAGATCTTGGTTCCATTGCATATTTGCACATATCTGATCGTAACTTCCAGAATTATGGCCCCTGATTGTACCAAAAATCACCTTTTTAGCCTGTGGTCCCTCTGGAGGTCACAACTATTCTCCGATTTTTAATTATATTACTGTTTCACTGTAATGAAGGTTGAGGTCAAATTTCGTAAAAATTGGCCCAAACTGCCGGACAAAATGGCTGCCGCTAATACGCGAATAGTGTAAAAAATATGATATATCAAGCTTGTGGACCCTGTAGAAGTCACAATTTAAATCTGATTTTGATGAAATTTGAAATATAAGTTTATAACCCAACGATCGTGGATCCTTTCGATAATTGGGCACGTTGGACCATAACTTGCTGAATTATGGCTCCTGATTGTTCGAAAAATCTTTTTTTTTTTTACCTTGTGAACCATATGGAGATAACAATTTTATTCCGAATTAAAAAAAACATTTCACACATATGATGATAGTTGAGTGTAAATTTCTTGAAAATCGATAACTGAACAGCTAAATCCATAAAATTAAATGTTTCGTATACTTTAAAGGACAATATTGGTGCCAGTCATTATCACATATGTGATAGAACTGATTAAACACTTCCCAAATATAATATTAACACAGAGATCATCGCTACCATAGAGGAGTAATAAAGGATTCATGAATCGGAAGTGACGAACGCCAAAGGAAAACACGAGTTATTCCTCTATATAACTAACTGAAGTGACTCGTGATAACAGATACACGGGCGAATATCTGCTCACTAATATTTTCCTCGAAGACCTACAGTTGCTGTGTGACACTGTGAGAGAATATCTTACAATTCCAAAAAGAATTGACTGCCACTAGATAAGAGAACAGGAAAGAAAAACAGATTAAAAGTCCGTGCATTACCATGGGTTTATAAGTTAGGGGAGTCCGGGGCACATTGAACCACCATGGATATATCCTTTATAAATAATACTATACAACCCAACACTGTACGGAAGTGAGATAACTTCTTAGACCCATTTCTCCATCAATAAGCCACATGCTGTCAATTATTTTCTTAGGGAGTGAATTTTTCAAAAAAGCGCTTAATAGAGAAAAAATTTCCATACATGTTAACTTCTTTGCCTAGGAAATTCTTGTACTTAAGTTCATGTATGTCTAATCTATACAATCCAGATAAACCGGGGTTTGATCCATATAAGGGGGCATATTGATTTTTTTTTTTTTAATTTTGATCATGAAATAACGAGATCTTCTCATAAAAAGATTTGATATGAAATGAGGACAAACATGTATGTGAACAAAGTGGTTCTATGTGCCCCGGTCTCCCCTATAGAATGAATAAAAACAAGGGGCTGTACGGAGTATTTATATTTTTCTCCGTGTTCTCTTATCTTATGACACTTAATTACTTTATTGTATTGTCAGATAATAACCTCTTGCGGTCCCATATAACAACTTTTTGTCTTCGAAGGAATTATTAGTGAGCAGAAATTCGGCCGTTTATCTGTCACCACTCGTCACTTCAGTCATTCACATAGAGAGATAACTCGTTTTTTCCTTTGGTGTTCGTCACTTCCGATTCATGAATCCTTTATTACTCCTCTATGGTAGCGATGATCTCTGTGTTAATATTATATTTGGAAAGTGTTTAATCAGTTCTATCACATATGTGATAATGACTGGCACCAATATTGTCCTTTAACTTTAGCATGGGCCAGAACTTTATGAAAACCAAACAAATTCTATTGATGATTACTTAATATGCGATAACTCTTGATGACTGCCCGGGCGATTTACCTGCTGTGTGAGCGTATGTTTCGTTGCATGGCAACCTATTTTTTAAATTTATTATTTTTTTTTTGGTGGGGCGGGCGGGGGGGGGGGGAGCTTGCGTCATTTTTCGTGGAGTCTTATCTTTCTAGGGTGCATTGTAACCCCTGCATCCCCGCTAGATACGGACCTGGCTAGATTCCCCATAATACTATAACTATATAAATGTACATGTACACTGATCCTGGTGTAAGTCAAGAATGTTTCCCTGAATGTTGAAGCGTGGTTTCTCCTCCTTGTCGTTAGTGCAGGGCCTGTCAATCTACATTGTCTAGTTGTATAGATGGGACAAAAAACATCCTGTGTACACATTGGCGTACACATAAAATAGAGAGGTCGGGTTTTATTTCCACTCGATACAAACCAGACCATTCGAGAAGAACATGTGGTTCAAATTTATTTCAATGATTCGGTTGTTGTCGTTCCTAGCGTTTAACGTCCGCTTTCACTGAAGGTGATATCGCAGACAAGTCTTATTTTTCATTTTCATTATCTTAGCGCACGCGCATGGAGGAAACTGGATTGCCCGGAGGAAACCCACGAGGTTGAGAAGGGCCCCCTATCCCCATGCCACATATGCTCACACCGAGGATCGAAACCACAGCCGCAAGCTAGAGGGGACCGGTCAGCTAGAGATCGAAGAGCGGCACACTAGACCATCCCAACTCACAATGATTCGGTTGCGCATATGGCTTTTAGTGGTGGGAGGAAACCACTAGATCCAATGTCAGAATTCTAAAGCACACCTTTCTCTTACTCTTAATAACCTGTTTAACACGTGTATAAATTAATTGTACGAACATAAAGTTTATTACAATAGGTGAATTTATACAACAGGTGCTTGAGTGGCGAAAGCTGGGAATCCACTATGACAGTATCTGTCAATGCAGTGGTAACTACTGTCACATTGGCATCCATGTTTATCGGCATCGTGTTGACAATGAGACGCTGTCTCACACTTTTCTGAAAAACAAAAAAATAATATTGCTTTAATATACTTTTTTCTTTTAACAAAATATATTTCGTTTTGTAAACTTGGTAATTTCTTTAAAAAATTTTCATTTGGCATCGATGTTAGACAATGTTAAACCCCAAATTTATTTTTAGATATCGGTTTCGATTACTTTATATACATGTAGTTGTCCAAGCACAATGACGGGCAGATGAGGTGGGGCAGCAGCGAGGACTTGATTCCTTCTTCACATTTCTTATATTGTATTTTAGTCTTCGGGGCATGCGGTTAGGAGTTGACCCCACCAGGGTATCACAGCACCAATCCCCAGCACGCCACTGTACAAACTGCAAACCCAATACGTAGGAATCACCGAATTAATGGGAAATAACCCCTCCTACTTTATGGGTTAAACGCACATACAAAATGTCCCATTATAAATACAAAAATAGTTTGGCATTCAACGAAACATACGCCCACACAGCAACCAAGTCGTCCGGGCAGTCAACAAGAGTTGTTGCATTTTAAGTAATCATCAGAAAATCGTAATTCTAACTCACCCATAACTACGGTGTAACTGTGATGTAATCAAATGTTTTTTTTTAAAATCAGATAATAATTGTGACCTCCAGAGGGACCACAACTCTGGTCCGATTTTCTTGAAATTCAAATTCTCTCTTCATTACCATGAAACCGTGATACAATCAAACGGTTTTTTAAATCGGACAATAATTTTGACCTCCAGAGGGAACACAAGCTAACAAAAGCAATTTTTCGGACAATCAGGGACATAATTCAGGAAGTTATGATCCGATGGGCGCAAATATCGAAAGGAACCCAGATCTTTGGGTTATAAACATACATGTCAAGTTTCATCAAAATCGGTTCAAAATTGTGACCTCTATAGGGTCCACAACCTTGATATAATATATTTTCACACTATTCGTGTACAAACGGCGGCCATTTTATCCGTCAACTCTGGTCCGATTTTCACGAAATTCAAATTCTCACTTCATTACCATGTAACGGTGAGATAATCAAACGTTTTTACAAATCGGATAACAATTTTGACATCCGGAGGGACCAAAAGCTAACAAAAGCGATTTTTCGGACAATCCGGGGACATAATTCAGGAAGTTATGATCCATCCGATGGGCGCAAATATCGAAAGGAACCAAGATCTTTGGGTTATAAACATACATGTCAAGTTTCATAAAAAAGAGTTAGTATAGCTGGTAGCTCGTCAAGTCCTAGACAAATTTTATCCGGTGTTCCACAAGGCTCAATAATAGGTCCCTTGTTTTTTTTAATCTTTATTAATGATATATCTGAAGATCTCGAAATCAAACGTGAGATTATTTGCAGACGATACGTCTCTCTTTCTTGTTATCAATAATCCTCATCAAACACGCGATATTTTAAATAGAGACATTGAACGTATCTATCAGTGGTCCGTAAAATGGAAAGTTGCTTTTAATCCTCTGAAAACTACTAGCTTGACCTTCTCAAGAAAAATATCCCCCTCTGATTTTAGTCTTGATTTTAATAATGTAACCATAAGTGATAGTAGCAACCACAACCACCTTGGTGTTATTTTCAACTCAAAGGGAAATTGGGAGTCACATATTAACTATCTAACTTCAAAAACAAGTAAGCTGATATGCTGTCTGAGATTTTTAAAATACCGCTTAAATCGCAAAACTTTGGAAACCGTTTACAAATCGTTCATTTTACCTATTTTTGATTATGCTGATGTTTTGTGGGATAACTGTACAATCGAACAAGCAAATAAATTAGAAAAATTACACCAAGATGCCTTAAGAACCATAACTGGTCTTCCAAGGGGGACCTCCCACGAAATTCTTTACTCTGAGACTGGATTTTGTCCTTTGAAGTATCGCCGAACCCAACATAAATTGATTACTTTTTATAAAATAATCCATAATGATGCTCCAGAATTTCTTTCAAACAAGATACCCTTACAGGGATCAGCTAACAAGTCCTACCATCTGCGAAACTCAAGATATCTTAAAAACTTTAGGTGTAGAACTAATCATTACCAAAGATCATTTATTCCCTCTTCAATCTCACTCTGGAACACCCTTGAAACTGATATTTTAAATACGGAGTCTATATCTCATTTTAAATCAAAGATCAAATCATTATATTCACCTACTTCTAATGACATATTTTACTTCGGTGACAGATCTTTCGAAATAATTCAATGCAAACTGAGACATTATAAAAGTGACCTAAACCACCACAAAGTCTTGATGCACATATCAAATAATCCTATGTGTGTCTGTGGTAAATCAGTTGAAAACTGTGACCATTACCTTTTTCAATGTACATTATATACCGACCCACGATCTAAAACATTGGATACACTTGATCCAAAATATCAAAACAGTACAGTACTGCTCTTTGGAGTCGAAAATGTTCCCCCAGACATAGATCATTCAATATTCAACACCTTACGAATCTTCATAACTCAAACTAAGCGATTCAAATTGTGAGTGCCGCCTTACGTAATCCTCGTCCAGAATAAAACCATAGTAGAATGCTTACTGCCTACTTTCCTCGACACTGATGACTACCCCCGCACGATCTTTTTGTATTTTTTGTTTTTCTTTGTTTATGTATATGTGTGTGTATTCTAAATATCTTTCATATTCGCTTCATCATTTATACATCTTATTCAGGAAGCGATATATATAAGCATCTTCGTGCTTGTTTTCGTATCCTATATACTGTAATTCATCTATATCAATTGTAAATATTGCAAATAAATATTGTTTAAACCATAAAAATCGGTTCAAAATTGTGACCGCTATAGGGTCCACAACCTTGATATAACATATTTTCACACTATTCGCGTACAAACGGCGACCATTTTCTCCGTCAATTTTGGTCCGATTTTCACGAAATTCGAACTCAACCTTCATAACCATGGAACGGTGTTATAAACAAACGGTTTTTTAAATCGGATAACAATTTTGACCTTCAGAGGGACCACAAGCTTAAAGCTCGATTTTTCGGACAATCAGGGGCCATAATTCAGGAAGTTACGATCCGATTGGCGCAAATATCGAAAGGAACCAAGATGTTTGGGTTATAAACATACATGACTGTCAAGTTTCATCAAAATCGGTTCAAAATTGTGACCTCTATAAGGTCCACAACCTTGATATAATATATTTTCACACTAATCGTGTACAAACGGCGGCCATTTTATCCGTCAACTCTGGTCCGATTTTCACGAAATTCAAATTCTCACTTCATTACCATGTAACGGTGAGATAATCAAACGTTTTTACAAATCGGATAACAATTTTGACATCCAGAGGGACCAAAAGCTAACAAAAGCGATTTTTCGGACAATCCGGGGACATAATTCAGGAAGTTATGATCCATCCGATGGGCGCAAATATCGAAAGGAACCAAGATCTTTGGGTTATAAACATACATGTCAAGTTTCATAAAAAAAGAGTTAGTATAGCTGGTAGCTCGTCAAGTCCTAGACAAATTTTATCCGGTGTTCCACAAGGCTCAATAATAGGTCCCTTGTTTTTTTTAATCTTTATTAATGATATATCTGAAGATCTCGAAATCAAACGTGAGATTATTTGCAGACGATACGTCTCTCTTTCTTGTTATCAATAATCCTCATCAAACACGCGATATTTTAAATAGAGACATTGAACGTATCTATCAGTGGTCCGTAAAATGGAAAGTTGCTTTTAATCCTCTGAAAACTACTAGCTTGACCTTCTCAAGAAAAATATCCCCCTCTGATTTTAGTCTTGATTTTAATAATGTAACCATAAGTGATAGTAGCAACCACAAGCACCTTGGTGTTATTTTCAACTCAAAGGGAAATTGGGAGTCACATATTAACTATCTAACTTCAAAAACAAGTAAGCTGATATGC
The DNA here is from genome assembly GCA_036850965.1 of Patella caerulea. Lineage (NCBI taxonomy): Eukaryota > Metazoa > Mollusca > Gastropoda > Patellidae > Patella > Patella caerulea. Next base: position 49,101,834 of record JAZGQO010000007.1, on the reverse strand, counting down.
TGTCTGAGATTTTTAAAATACCGCTTAAATCGCAAAACTTTGGAAACCGTTTACAAATCGTTCATTTTACCTATTTTTGATTATGCTGATGTTTTGTGGGATAACTGTACAATCGAACAAGCAAATAAATTAGAAAAATTACACCAAGATGCCTTAAGAACCATAACTGGTCTTCCAAGGAGGACCTCCCACGAAATTCTTTACTCTGAGACTGGATTTTGTCCTTTGAAGTATCGCCGAACCCAACATAAATTGATTACTTTTTATAAAATAATCCATAATGATGCTCCAGAATTTCTTTCAAACAAGATACCCTTACAGGGATCAGCTAACAAGTCCTACCATCTGCGAAACTCAAGATATCTTAAAAACTTTAGGTGTAGAACTAATCATTACCAAAGATCATTTATTCCCTCTTCAATCTCACTCTGGAACACCCTTGAAACTGATATTTTAAATACGGAGTCTATATCTCATTTTAAATCAAAGATCAAATCATTATATTCACCTACTTCTAATGACATATTTTACTTCGGTGACAGATCTTTCGAAATAATTCAATGCAAACTGAGACATTATAAAAGTGACCTAAACCACCACAAAGTCTTGATGCACATATCAAATAATCCTATGTGTGTCTGTGGTAAATCAGTTGAAAACTGTGACCATTACCTTTTTCAATGTACATTATATACCGACCCACGATCTAAAACATTGGATACACTTGATCCAAAATATCAAAACAGTACAGTACTGCTCTTTGGAGTCGAAAATGTTCCCCCAGACATAGATCATTCAATATTCAACACCTTACGAATCTTCATAACTCAAACTAAGCGATTCAAATTGTGAGTGCCGCCTTACGTAATCCTCGTCCAGAATAAAACCATAGTAGAATGCTTACTGCCTACTTTCCTCGACACTGATAACTACCCCCGCACCATCTTTTTGTATTTTTTGTTTTTCTTTGTTTATGTATATGTGTGTGTATTCTAAATATCTTTCATATTCGCTTCATCATTTATACATCTTATTCAGGAAGCGATATATATAAGCATCTTCGTGCTTGTTTTCGTATCCTATATACTGTAATTCATCTATATCAATTGTAAATATTGCAAATAAATATTGTTTAAACCATAAAAATCGGTTCAAAATTGTGACCGCTATAGGGTCCACAACCTTGATATAACATATTTTCACACTATTCGCGTACAAACGGCGACCATTTTCTCCGTCAATTTTGGTCCGATTTTCACGAAATTCGAACTCAACCTTCATAACCATGGAACGGTGTTATAAACAAACGGTTTTTTAAATCGGATAACAATTTTGACCTTCAGAGGGACCACAAGCTAAAAGCTCGATTTTTCGGACAATCAGGGGCCATAATTCAGGAAGTTACGATCCGATGGGCGCAAATATCGAAAGGAACCAAGATGTTTGGGTTATAAACATACATGACTGTCAAGTTTCATCAAAATCGGTTCAAAATTGTGACCTCTATAAGGTCCACAACCTTGATATAACATATTTTCACACTATTCGCGTTAAAACAGCGGCCATTTTGTCCGTCAATTTTGGTCCGATTTTCACGAAATTTGAACTCAACCTTCATAACCATGGGACGGTGATATAAGCAAACCCTTTTTTTTTTAAATCGGATAGCAATTTTGACCTCCAGAGGGACCACAAGCTAAAAAGGGCGATTTTTCGGACAATCAGGGGCCATAATTCAGGAAGTTACGATCCGATTGGCGCAAATATCGAAAGAAATCAAGATCTTTGGGTTATAAACATGCATTTCAAATTTCATCCAAATCGGTTCACAATAATTGTGACCTATATAGGGTCACAGGTTATTTTTACTCTGTGATAGGGTCCACAACCTTGATATAACATATTTTCACACTATTTTCATCCAAATCGGTTCAAAATTGTGACCTCTACACTGTTCACAAGCTAAAAAAACGTGATTTTTCGTACAATCTGGGGCTATAACCCATGAAGTTACAGTCCGATACATGCCAATATCGAAAGGAACCGAGATTTTAGGGTGATAAACCTATATTTTAAGTTTCATTGAAATCGGATAAAAATTGTGACCTGTAGACTGTTCACAAACAATTGTTGTGGACGGACGGACGGACGGACGAACAGGGGCGACGACAATATACGTCCACATGAACATGTGGACGTATAAGAAATAAATCCGTCAATATATTCACGGAAAATAGACGACATAGTTCTTGGAAAGATAAACAATAATGGGAATTAACCACGCTTTAAAATAGGGAATTCCCGTTTTGATTAAGTGTCACAAATAGCACGATAGCTCCAATCAGCTATATTGTGGAAACAAAACGGCAACTCTGTTTTTTTGGTATTATCATTTGTTATTATTATTTCTGAAATAATTTTTAAAAATAATATTTAAAACTCCCTTAATATTATTAATATGGCAAGCCTGAAAAAATGTATAAACTTTTTGTTCATTTTTCTTTTTTAATATTATTATTCAAATCGATTTTGATATAAAGCAGTTTTTATAAAGTATGACGTATTTATCTCTTAGTTTGAATTTATTTTTCTTCGTCTATTCATTAATTCATTCATTCGGGAAATGGAAATAATAAATAAATAAATAATGTATAGACGTTTTCTAGGGCACGTACAATTGGTTGTTATGAATTTAGTCTAGATTATACAAAAATATATGTGAAATATATGTCAAAAGAAATCAGTCACCAACTTTGCCAACTTTTAAAACTATCATACATTATACAGAGTTCCAATTTCCAAATTTTGGGTGCACTGTGTACAATGTAGATCTGATAGTTTTAAAAGTTGGCGTCTGTGGTATCTAGGCTATCTTTTATGTTTTTAAATATTTCTGGATTTAGTACCATCCCATCGATGCAGTTAGGGTTCATAACGAGCTGTAGAGATTTGTTAGTGTCATCTAGTTCTGATTGTTTGAGGAGGAATGCACTTAAGGTATTTGCTTTTTCGAGTTGAGTAAACAATGTATTATCGTTAATTTTTAATAGTGGTGTTTCATTTATAAAAGCAGCATAAGTTTTAGTGTACATGTGTATCCAAAGTGGGGGCTAAGTGGGCAAGAGATTAATTAAGTCTTTAAATACAACACTTGGGCGATAGTTCATCCGGATTGTCTGTGCAGGAGAGGGCATAACAAGAACAACTGTCTAGTCGTTCGAATCGCTCGAAAACCTGAAGTCCCGTGTATACATTGGCGTTCACGTAAAAGATCCTTTGGCAGTTCCAACTCGATATAAGAGTAGCCCGTTGCCCGGGCAAAATTTTTCTCTGTATGTCGTATACCCGTTTTCGTTAGCCCAGTATAGGACCAGAACAATAGGAGGTTAAACCCCAATTTCATTTCGTATCCAAGGTTTTGGGTGTCACTAACTTGTTTGCCTATTTTTCAAAAGTAATCTTTTGTTTTCCTTTTTCGGATTACGTCTATGAAATCTTTTCTAATTTATGTCAATCGGGGTCTAAATTCTTACTCACTGCTTTTATGTATAATCTAGTTTTCTTCTTTTCAATAGGTGGTTTTTTTTTCATATATCTAGGTTTCATCATGTTGGCTAAGTGTCGCTGTTTCGCTAGGTATATTTGTTTTGGCTATATTGATCAAAGAGTTGGTAAAATTGGACATATTCAATAGGCATTTCTGTTGCGGGTAAAAAGTATATAAAAATTAATAAAACCTGACAACGCTTGTACCGTATATACTCATCTGTACTTATTATATTCTTTGATTTGGTTGTAACTTCCGAAACATGGGACCTGGGCCCTGTTTCACGAAATTTTAACTTAATATAAAATCCAATTATAGTAGATACTTCAATTTTGATTGGCTAAGCACTAAAATCAATCTAATATTATCCAATCAAATTAATAAAATTGGGATCTTATCTTAGTTAAAATTTCGTGAAATATTTATTTATAATAAATTCTATCATAATGTTTTGAGTATTGAATGCATGACTGAACTGGATTTTTGTGGCACATCAGCTCCAATCGGGCTAAGTTGCGAAAAACAAAAGGTATATGGTGTGAGACGTTTGGAAATTGGGTTGAAGTTCTTGAGTACTGTATATCGTTAGTTTCGGTGGTACAACTGTAGAACAGGTTTTCTTTTTCCCAAACTGATAGTGATAACAGCATTCATCACATTTAGGTCGACATAAAATATAGAACAGCACGAAGACAGTGCCAGTGTACCAATTTATTTTCCCTTGCAGAAAATAAAACGAAATGGGGTTTATAACCTACTACTTTTCAGCTTCGACTCGGCTAATGAAGGCGAGCTTACGCCATGCAGTCTGATATGGGCAAATATTACCTAGTCAGCGGCGGTGTGACCGACTTTTATTTCGAATTCCAACTGTCATTGTCATTGTCAAGGGTACTTTGCTAATTGTAGGCCGGTTGGAGAGGTTCGGATATTTCCGGAGAACAAAATGGCCCCTTTCTATTAATGAGAATTTGGGAAATAATATGCCTAACCCTAACCCGTTTTAGAAGAATGAACTTAGATCCAATATACATTTTACCCCTCTTAAGAGGGTTCGGGTTAGTATTCCCCAAAAATGTCATTTATATAAAGCGGTCATTTTAGACTCCGGGAATGACCGAACCTCCCCAACCGGCCTACAATTAGCATCTCCCAATATTTTATCGCGGCTTCCATTTCCCTTAAACAAAAACTACTCATGGCTACATTAAATATAAACATTGGCACCTCATTATCCATATAAAAAAATGAAAGGTGATTATTCTTGTTCAACTCAGTTGTGTTTCCGGTTATCATTGTCACGGTTCACCCAGTAAGGAGCAGGCTCATTAACCTTGACCTTCCTATGGATTTTCCAGCGTGGTTTCTCCTTGTTGTCAGTGGTGCAGAAAGGAGCGCCTGACAGTGAACATTCATTGTCCAATTGTTCCGATGGGACGGAACATTCCAGACTAACTGTGGATACTGACTATACGGGTTGCAACCTTGTAGATGTCATTTGATTCTTTGTTTCATTGCAACTTCCCACCTAGCCATGATTCTTTTCGTTTTAATTTTTTGTGGGTTGGGTAACCCCAGAAGGTGGTCTTTATAGACTGGTCGTAAACCTACGTTTTTTTTAATATTGTGTCTCGAGTTCACTTCACACCTGAACACCGGAAATCGTGTGGATGGACTAATCGCACCCCTACTGATATCCTTAGTAGTGTGGTGTTCGCTTTCAATCTACCATATTTCTTTAAGTCTTAATTTTTCGTCGGTTGGGTAACCCCAGTAGGTGGTGCCTATAGACTTATCGCCTACCTACGGATACCATTAAGACCTTGTTTCGTCAAATTCAAACATTGTTTCGTCAGTGTGATAGTGGTGCAATGTGAATGTTAACTGTCATTAATATTTCAAATTTTTGTTGCATATTTGCAAGTCCATACACAGGCTTCACAAATTTGTTTACTTCACATATTTTATTTTTTTAGATCGTCTTGGTGAAATAATAATATGTCAAAATTGTAAGACGTTTTATATAGTTTGTAAGGTGTTTTGAATTTTACAAAAACAGTTTGTGGGTTAATTTTCCAGTAGACCTTATTAATATCCAAATAACGAAAAACGTTTTCTGGTGGCATCGGCAATGGGTTAATTTGACAAACTTCTTGGTTTGTAAATAACAAGTTATGAATTTCATTTTTTCCGGTTGTTTACGCCTCTGTATAAGTAGTCTCGGTCACCCATAACCACCTACTAGTCTTCAACGTACGGGGAACCCTTGTCAATATTTGAAGTAAAGTCCATTGCCCTTGCGTAACCGGGAGTTTTGGGTTTTGGGGTGTTTTTTTATCTGGTTGATAATCCAGAATCTTTGGCCAAGTCAAGTAAGAGTTGCGCCCCTTCCCGCAATAAATCTCATAATTCTTACATTAAAATAAACAAACACGAATCGTGACGACGAATTAGGATTAATTTAAAAAGCATAGACACGGCCGATGAAAAGAGAAATTTTACAATAAAAAACATTAAGAGTGTTGGATATTGAACTGGCATGCATCAAATGGATTTTTTAAAATAGCATTCTTAAACTAATCAACGTCTTGTTTTAGGCGAATTACCTCCCTTAGACGTTGTTAATGATAATGTAAAAGAGGGGATAATCTATCAAATGACCTGCTATTGTCGTCAAATGTTGACAACGTATCAAGACCAATATTCGTAGAATATTTTTCTGGATGATAGAGACTACTGTATAAGTGGGTTTATTATTGGGCAATTCTTCCTTCCATATCAAAATTACCTCAACAACTTTCAATACCTTAGACAAATTGTACACAACTTTCAATACCTTAGACAAATTGTACACAATTATGTCGACTTTCTCCTCCATTGTCTTTTAGAAAAGTAATCGAAGTAGCCCACAAGAATTAAACGACACCATTTTGTCATGAGTCACCATATGTTCCAGTCGAAGTTTGTCTCATTGGTCTGACCCTCTTTCTGGTTCTTGTAAACTCAACAGATGTTATTTAAAAAATGGTTAAATGGGTTGAGATCAGTGATCATGCTAGATAATCTATGTAGAGATTTCAGCCACCTTGAACGCGATAATAGATAAGACAAGTAATAAAACAAGCTAGATAAACTAAAGGTCATAGTTTATGTTCAGACTCAACAACAGCAATATGAAGGTTTTAATTGTTTTAACTGTAGGCCTACTTTTTGGTAAGTACAGGAACAAAATGGCTCAACAACAGAGGGAGAGAGCGCGTAGGGGTCTTCAGCAGTGGGAGGAAACCGGAGTGTCCGGAGGAAACCCACGAGGTTGAGAAGGCGCCCCTATTTCAATGCCACATACGCTCACACCAGGGCTCGAAACGACCGCCTCAAGGCAGAGGTGACCGGCCAGCTAGAGGTCGAAGCGCGGCACTCTAGACCTCTAGGCCATCCCAACCCCCTGACTCAACAACAGCTATATGAAGGTTGTTTTGTTTTTAAACTGTACTTTTTGATATGAATAGGTACAAAATAACTCCAGTCTATTAAGTTTTTTTTGCCACCGTACCGGTAAGAGTTAGACTTGTTTATTTCCACCGAGTGTGTTCATGATTTTTATTCATATTATGACAAAAAAAAATAATCAGAGAGAACGAGAAATACGGTATAACGTCCATTCCACAACCCATAATCACACCCCAGCTCATCTGATGACTGAGATAATGAGTTTGAGTGGATAAGACGGTAATATATCTTCATTAGATGCTTGGCCGGAGACAGCTGATGAAAGGATTGGCAATTCGAAGGCTGAAAGATTCGATGTATTCATTTGTCATGTATAGCAATAACGATCAGACTCTGAATTCACAGAGCATTCTCTGACTTAGTTAAGAATTTACTCAACTTTTAATCACTGTTTATGATAAATATTTGAGTAAATTCTTAATTTAAGTCTGAGAATGTTTTGTGAACTCGAGGCTTGACCTCCCTCAACCCAAGTCAAAATTTTTAACAATATTTTGTTATCTTGTGAGACATGCGATGAATCCTGACGATGATTAATGTATTTCAGCCTTGGCAGCATGTGAGACATGTGATGATGATGCAGATGACTGTCATTTATTCTATTGTAATAGCGGAACGACTAAAAGATGTATTAATAAAGTATGTACATGTGTTTCAAGATGCGATGACGATCAAGGTAGGAATGGATAAGTGCTTTTACAGATTTTCCCTTTGATGCCATTTTCGGCCTTGCGCAGTGGCTATCCTTGCACGCATAAACGTATCGGTCATTTGATGTTTTTCAGTGAAAATACACTCATACCAATAACTTGTATCGCTTTAAATTAAACTATACTATTTATACAATTACGCATGTGTTTATCAAAAGAATATACTTCGAAACAGTCAGTGTTCTTATTTCCAATCCGTCTTCATTAGCCCAGTCGGAGCACAACAATAGTGCGTTAACCCCCTTTTCATTTAATTTCTTACTTCCATATGTCCATTTTCAAGGTCTTAAAAACCGCTCATAGGATATTAGGATTTTAATCCAATCTTTTTCACAGATGATTGCGAAAGTCTGCCTTCAACACATGACGTCACAGAGCGACGTCAATCATTGGTTCAATTTGTCGGAGGAAAAACGTTAATATATTTGTCTCATTGAGTCATCCTTATCAGTGATTGTAGCAGTCTAGCGAATATCCACTGCTGATCAGTGTGATTTTTATACGCCCACATTTTCATGTGGACGTATATTGTCTTCGCCCCTGTGCGTCCGTCCACAATAAAAATTTGTTTGTGGACAATCTACACGTCACAATTCTTATCCGATTTTGACGAAACTTGAAATATGGGTTTATCTCAAAAAGATCTCAGCTACTTTCGATATTGGCGTGTATCGGATCGAAACTTCATGGATTATGCCCCCTGATTGTCCGAAAAATCACATTTTTAGCTTGTTGACCCTATAGAGGTCACAATTTTGAACCGATTTTGATGAAATTTGAAATAAATGTTTATAACCCAAAGATCTTGGTTCCTTTCCTTAGTAACTTCCTCAATTGTGGCCCCTGATTGTACGAAAAACCACCTTTTCTAGCTTGTGGTCTCTCTAGAAGTCATAATTATTGTTTGATTTATAAAACCGTCTTATTATATCACCGTTACACTGTAATGAAGATTGTGCCCGAATTTCGCTAAAATCGGACCAAAATTATCAGACAAAATGGACGCCGCTTGTACGCGAATAGTGTAAAAAAAATATCGTATACCAAGGTTGAGGACCCTGTAGAGGTCACAATTTTAATTCGATTTTCATGAAACTTGAAATACATGTTTAAAACCTAAAGATCTTGGCTCCTTTCGATAATTGCGCACATTGGATCGTTATGGCCCCTGTTTAAGGTCATGAGAAAAAAAAAGCCTATTAATTTTCAGCGATCCCGATAGTAACTGCCAGAGTTATGTCCCTTGATCACTTTAAAAAATCTTGTGGATGCTCTAGATGCCAAAGTTAATATCCGATTGGCTTTAAATTTATACACAGTCATGAGATGAAGAAGTCTTTTGTGTTTTGGATTGTTTTTTTTTTTTTGTTTTTTTGTTTTGTTTTTTTTTAGCTATTTCCGATAATTAACTCCAGAGTTATAGCCCTTGATCACTTCAAAAATTTTATGGACTTTTTTATACACAGTGTTAAAGGTCATGAGATGAAGACGCCTATGGATTTTCAAATATCTGGCCCTTGATGACTTTGAAAAATCTTGGGATCAGAGATTAAAGGAGTTAAATCGCTAATATTTGAGACCTAGAAATTGCCACAAATGGGTTGCAACGCATAATAATGTAATATGAATGTATCCAAACTGATTTACATTCAATCGTTTTCGATTGTACTCTAATTTCAAACCAGTTATGTTCGGCGAAATACGCCAGAAGTTTCAATCGAGTGACTATTTCGAGTGTCTGGTTATTCCAGTCTACATACGCCGTTTGATTTGGTGCAATGTTTCTAGCCTCGTCCCTCTTGCTAGAACTGGGACTGAAACGCATTATGGTACACGATTCGTGTAAAATGTTTATTTTGTTTTAAATATTGAATATCAAAAGCACATCTTTTCCCGGTAAAATGACAACAACAGTGTTGATTTAAATTGACAAATAATTCGTGTTTTGAATGCCGAAGACATTGGACGATATTGAGTTAGAGACTTAGCTACTTTAAGGTCTTGAGACAAACAAGTATATTGATTTTCAATGAATTTTGATAATTGAACAGCTAAATCCATAATATTAAATGCTTCGTATACTAAACGTTAGCATTGGGTAGAACTTTATGAAATATAAAAACCAAACTAATGATTTTCTAATAATTACTTAATATGCGATAACTCTTGTTGACTGCCCGGACGATTTAGCTGCTGTGGGCGTATGTTTCATTGTCTGGCAACCTATTTTTATCATGTAATGTCGAAGGAAATATCTCTTTAAAAATTTCTCATGTTGTCAAATTAGCTATTTCAGAGAAATACCGTAAGTTAGATGTTATATTTATATATCGATACATGATCGTATTCTATTTGTTGGTGGAACACCAAAATTATAAAATAAGTAATTTGGGGAGAAAATAATTTAAAAGTTAAAAATACCGTTTCTCTATAAATGACTTCAATTTCGGTAACAATGTAGTTTTTCATTGGTTGAGATATCTAAAATTTCCAACAGCTTTAAACTTTAATCATGATGATAACGACTAAATTCATAACAACCAATCGTACGTGCCCTAGAAAATGTTTTTACATTATTTATTCATTTATTATTTCCATTCCCCAAATGAATGAATGAACGAATTAATGAATAGACGAAGAAAAATAAATTCAAACTAAGAGATAAATACGTCATACTTTATAAAAACTGCTTTATATCAAAATCGATTTGAATAATAATATTAAAAAAGAAAAATGAACAAAAAGTTTATACATTTTTTCAGGCTTGCCATATTAATAATATTAGGGGGTTTTAAATATTATTTTTAACAATTATTTCAAAAATAATAATAACAAATGATAAAACCAAAACAGAGTTACCGTTTTGTTTCCACAATATAGCCAGGTTGGAGCTATCGTGCTATTTGTGACCCGTTTATGCTTTCATTAATCAAAACGGGAATTCCCTATTTTAAACTGTGGTGAATTCCCATTATTGTTTATTTTCCGTGAATACTTTGACGGATTTATTTTTTTGTATTTATAATGGGACATTTTGTATGTGCGTTTAACCCATAAAGTAGGAGGGGTTATTTCCCATTAATTCGGTGATTCCTACGTATTGGGTTTGCAGTTTGTACAGTGGCGTGCTGGGGATTAGTTCTGTGATGCCCTGGTGGGGTCAACTCCTAATCGTATGCCTCTAAGACTAAAATACGATACTAAGAAATGTGAAGAAGGAATCAAGTCCTCGCTGCTGCCCCCACCTCATCTGCCCGTCATTGTGCTTGGACAACTATAAAGTAATCGAAACCGATATCTAAAAATAAATTTGGGGTTTATATTATCGTTGCCAAATGAAAATTTTTATGAAATTACAAAGTTTACAAAACGAAATATACTTTGTTAAAAGAAAAAAATATATTAAAGTAATATTATTTTTTTGTTTTTCAGAAAAGTGTGAGACAGCGTCTCATTGTCAACACGATGCCGATAAACATGGATGCCAATGTGACAGTAGTTACCACTGCATTGACAGATACTGCCATTGTGGATTCCCAGCTTTCCCCACTCAAACACCTGTTGTATAAATTCGCCTACTGTAATAAACTTCATTTTAGAACAATTAATTTACACGTGTTTAATAGGTTATTAAGAGAAAGGAGTACTTTAGAGGTCTGATATTGGATCTAGTGGTTTCCTCCCACTTCTAAAAGCCCTACGCGCAACCAAAATATTGAAATAAATTTGAACCACATGTTAATCTCGAATGGTCTAGTTTGTATCGATTAGAAGTAAAACCAGACCTCTCTTTTTTTATGTGTACGCCAATGTGAATGTGTACACTGGATGGTTTTTTTTTGTCCCATCTAATAAAAAAAAATAAATACATTTGATTATAATCAGTCGGTTTTAGGATGCCCATACGCCAATGGGTTCGTTTGAAATGATCCAAACTATCTTGTGTCACTTACATGGAGGCTATGGCGCTGGTCACTCTGCTGCCCCCCCCCCCCCCCCCCCCTCTTCTAAAATCCTACATACGCCCTGATCTGACCGACACAACAACAACACGATATTTAACACGACAATACAACATTTTACGCGACATTACACTTTAATAGTGTCGGGTGAAAATGTTGTATTATTGTCGTCATGTCTGGTTGTCGCCATGCCATTATATTTAACGGAGGTGTTGGGCTCCGTCATCTGTTTAACGATGGCATTAATTGGCTGCAAAAAAAAGTCATGGATTCCATAGAATATTCTAGAGGGTTGGGGAGGAGGGGGGGGGGCTATTAATTTTTCTATAGGATGTAATTCAGTAGTATTACTTAGCAAAGTCAAGTGTGCAAAGCAGTAGAACGTTAAACATCATTTCAAAAGTGTATAACGTTTTACATAGTGTGTTAAGTGTCTTGAATTTTATACAAAAAAAAATGTAGGCTCGGTATTCATTACCCAAATAACCTAAAGTGTTTTCTGTCGGCGTTATCTCACATAAAGGATCCCTTGACAGTTGGAATTCGATAAAAGAATAAGCCGTAGTGCCACTGTCAGGGCAAAATCACCCATAGCACATTGTATGGCGTATATGCCCGTCTTCATTAACCCAGTTTGGAGCAGAACAGCAGGACGCTAAACTCTATTTCATTTCATTTCTCGCATAAGCAACTAAAATTGTAAATTACTAAGTATTATGTATTTAACAAGCCCTATTTTTTGGTATTCGTCATCCTTTAGTAATCAATCGATATAAACGACGCCGAAACAACGCCGCACCTTTGTGGGAGACGCCTTTTATTGCGTTATGTGTATTTTCGTGGATGGACCTATCAAAAAACTTGTAGTTGGCATACCCTTTGCTTCTATCACAACAGTCCCACTATAGATGTGGTCTCGCATCGCGTATAGTATATGATTAAAAACTGACGTTTAATAAAGAAATACATGTAGGTCGTACAACGACGGTGTCCATCCAAGATTTCCAGTACATTGCCCGGCTTCGAAGGAGAACATATTCAAACTTCTTTCAGAATTTGCATGCAATCTAGATTGAATGTTGGTTGAGATGTAAAGTCAAATCAAAAAAATCACACACTAACAAAAATTTCGAATTAAAATCGAATTACCTTCATTTGAATCATGTGTCGAATAGACCAGAATATTTTTTCGTTGCTTCTCTTAATTACTTTCTCAACATTACTCCAATGCAGGGCATGCAGAAATCTTCAAATTGTCTGAAACAAACACAAAAAAAGTATGACTATAAATCCCAAAATTTATATTTCGATAATATTATTCCACCGAAAAGTGAAAGACACATGTGGAAAATCCTCATGGTTCGATTTCTCCGACGCAGGATTTCGCGCCCCCGCTATACAGTCGAGATTCTTGTGCCTTCAAAAATACAATATCATTCAAATATAGTATAATAACAATATCACACAAGAAATATAACGAACCCTACTAAAACTAGGGTCTTTAAGGGCGAAAGTTATTTTAGTCCTTCTCTCCCTTTCCCTTTTTCCCCCCTTTGCATGGCGATTTTTGTTGACTTTTTGGTGTAGAATCGAAGAAAAGGGTTTGAAAATACATTTTCTGCCAGGTTTTGGTGAATATTCATGATTTTGAGGCGGAAGGATACAAGAGTTGTGAGGTTGGTTACGTTGAAAGGGAGGGCTGAAAATTGCACGGTTAGGTGTCTCTACTTCCAGCTTGTCTATCTCAAGTTTTTCATGAAGAACCTCATACATGCTTTTGGGCAAGAGTCTGTCACATGTTGCTCCATCTGTGGCAGAAAGCGTTTTTCCCAACGAATATTTGTGAAAAAGTTACAGCCGGTATAAGAGACGAGAATTAACATTAAAGTCAATGGGGCAATAATTAGTGTTCTGTGGCGTTATGTTTAAACACGACAACAGAGTTATTTTTAGAAGTGGGATTTCCAGATTTCTCGTGATACATGTATATAAATACAACATAACGACAGTTGTCAACATAACAAAATAAAGGTTGCATAGCCTACATAACAAGGTTTTTCATGTACAGTCAGGTAAGTTTTTGATATATATTATGTTACAAAATCGTTCGTATATTTAAACAGCATGCACAGGTGGCTTTATTTTATTTTGAAATATACTTTACAAAATCGTTCACATAATCTATAAGCTTTCTTCGGTTTATAATTTTGATTTGCAAACGATTTAGGCCTACTCTCAGGTAATATTTTTTTGTGACTTATTAACCTATAACGGTAAATCTCTTTAGGTCTGAAAGTCGAGTGGTGAGGGGGGGGGGGGCTTTGAATATATAGGCTATAGAGGGATTTGGGCTTATTCTTCTGAAAGTTTTTCTTTAAACAAATAACGGGTTATTCTTATGGTAGGCCTACATGTAGGTTTTTATGAAACCTTTCTTACTGGAATTCTGGGATATTCTGTGAGATATTCTCATTTTGCGTACATTTAAATATAGACAGTTTATAAGAAAGATTTTTCGTCTCAATTTAAAGTCAATCGGATATTTGGCCTCCCATGACCGTAAACACGTGTTTAGTCAATCGGATATTAACTTTGGCCTCTAGAACGTCCACGAGATTTTTTGAAGTGATCAAGGGCCATAACAGCCTCTGGTATTAATTATCGAAAATCGTTGAAAATCAATACGATTTTTCGTCTCATGACCTTAAACACTGTGTATAAATTTAAAGTCAACCGGATATTAACTTTGACTTTGACTCTCTTAATAAAGCGTCCACATGTATGCAAGGACCGACGGACGGGGCGACAACAATACGACCACATTTAAATGTGGGCGTATAAAAATTGAATATTAATCACATTTTTACATTCGTGATATTACATAAAAATGTGCTTTGGGGCCCACCTTTGTCAATTTTAAGTTTTAGTGCGCCACTGTTCATTATTTCATATCAAATTGGAAATCCCCTTTCCATATATAGAACCAAGCGTTGCTAAATTTATAACCAATCGGTGCGTTCGGTATTCATCCAGTGTGTTCGGTATTCATCCAGTATGTTCTAGTATTTACTGATAATGAAATTCGGTTTGTAGGTCTAGGCCTACAGCGCACTTTAAATTTTTAACTCTTTCCATAAAACTAAGTTAATGCGATGAACAAGATTTGTTTTTGTAATCTTTAAAAGCCTTCAATATCCTGTACTCTGGTTTTTCTTTAACTCTGTCGAAAATACCAATGACGTGTATATGGAAAATACCAAAATAAATGAGTTGTCCGATTGCAATAAAAACCGGACTAACCCACTTCCCGTTCAAAGTCTTATCCAATAAATGACGTAGCTAGTCATACAAGACCTGTATTTCTGCTGTTCGTATGTGATGTAGATGCGAAGATAATTTACTATTGTTGTTTTTTTACTATTGTTGTTTCTTTGCTATTCAGCTATGGCTAAAAACACAGCCAATTATGGAACTGCAACAATGGCACCTACTCCTGTACAGAAATTACATAGATTACAAAGTAAGCAGACAGAAATTGACAGCTGCAACAACCTCCAACGGAGGCTCAATTCGTTTATAAACACCAACTGGAGGTCGAAGAAATCATATATGCAGTTAGCAATAGCGGGATTCAGGTAAGAATTATGATTTTTATGCATTAGTATTTCTATTTTGACGCCTAAAAAAACTGACGCCAGGAATGCAGTAGTACAAGGATGAAAAGAAAAAGGGCAAACCCAGTAGTTATAAATAGATTTTATTTTAAGCCATTTGCTCAATATATTTTATATTACCTAGTTACTATAGGCCTACTTGTAACCTTAAACTATGTGTTTAAGGTTACAATTATAGTCTAAGAACCCTTACACAAGTTCGAATAGGTTCAAACACACAGTTTAGGCCTGCAGCCAAAATTTCTAGCTAGCTTAGAAACACAATTCCGCTACACAGTCTTCCCCAAAAAAAAACCTATACATTTTTGGAAAGCTTATGACGCCAGGAACACAAAATCCGGGAGTTCCAAGCAAAATGTTTGCAATTTATTGATTTAGGGCCAGATGAAATTCGTCAAAATTGTCAAATAAATGCTATTTTTGTACTAACAATTCTGGAGTTGACATAAAATTAAATAGTTGCTAAAGTACCTCATGCCTTCATCCTTGGAAATGAACAGTTTATTGGATAGATTTTGGTGTAAATAAAAATTCTCAAAACACAAATGTAATGGGTGAATAAAGAATTCTGGAAATCCAATAACGGTAAAAAAGAGTTATCTCCCTTTCTGTCAAATGTCTGGAATTGATAAGACTATCAGGCGTATGGTGACTTCTAGTTTTGTGTGACGCACAAGACCAGGTGTGGGCACACAAGCCTATTAATTATTTTGTTTCTTGGATCTCAGGGGCCTTTGAGGGTTGGTTGTTGGATGTTTGCTCAGAAATTATCGCTTGTATGGAACATGCTAGAGTCGATTTGTAGCATATTCTAGACAGGGGATATGTTTGACAGTAGTTGAGTGATATGCTTTTGAAATAATGGAGATCAGTACCACTTCATAACACAGTGAACCACATGATTTTTTTCCACTAAGATAAACATTCTAAACCCACATACATGTTCCCTTTCAATCAGCCACTACAGTATTTTTACAACTGTACATGTACATGTAGCTGTGAACTACTATTTTTGATATGATTAATGGTCAAATTACAAACATACATGTAGATATAAGTTAAAAAAAATAATTCTGTATCTGGGCTGGTATGAAGGGAAAGGTTAGAAAACAGGATGAACAGTTTCGAAATTATTTATTACAGTGAACAAACATTGAAAATCAAAATTAAACAGTTACTCTGCACATCAAATGTCATCAAAATTAATCTTAATCATCACTGTCACTAAATGTATTAACATCAAATTCGGTCATTTCAGGACTAACATATGGTTTAATTTTATTTCAATAATTCACTTGCGCATGGGGGTCTTTAGCAGTGGGTGGAAACCGGGGTACCCAGAAAAAACCCACGGGGTTGGACAGGTGACCCTACTCCTTGTCACGTACAACCAGGGTTTCGAAACCACGCCAGTTGACTCAATGGCTGGCGGTAGGCCGTATGATTTTACATTTTGAGCTAAATTGAAAACAATACATGTAATTTAATGTATGGCCCAGTTTAATTCATTGCAAATTGGTCCCTGAACATTGCATTGAGAAAATAGGCCCTGACGAGCCATATGCAAATTGCTCCGGGGACATCATCAAAGTACACAAATCTGTAGGGTAAATTAGGTAAACATGTCAAAATTGTTGCTGGAAAAAAAAGATTTAGTGACTGGACTAGTCCTAGTAAAAGCATTCAGCAGTTGACATACATTTGGGTGTACCAAGAAGCATAAATGAGACAAAACTAAAATGAATAATAGATGTACATGTAACTATAGCTGGAAGCATCAACATTTACATGTTGACGAGCAAGGCGAACACATATATCATAAAGCTTGACCATTCGAATGATTTCCTGGCCATTTCTGATTCTTTCTCTTATGACATCTTCACAGAATATATTGTATGTGGTTAAATATTTGACGGAGGGCTTGTCACCTTTGCTGAAAAATATAAATAAACATATACATGTACACAATTAAAACAAAATTCTGGAGCTAGGTTTACTCTCATTAATTTCGTAGAACAGAGGAATAAGACACTTACACAGGGGTTAACATCTTATTTTCATGCAGAAACCAGCTAATGAAGACAGCAAGGCATTAGCAGTACAAGGAGAGATAGAGAGGAGAATGGTGGTTTAACGTCCACTGGACAAAAACATATAGTAATTTCAGGACTGACCCATGGTTCGGTTTTATTTGAATAATTAATACCAGTGGCAAGAAGGATGAGAATACAAATAAAAAAAACATCACAAATATTTACCTTTCTGATAACCGTCTAAGAATTACAATCTTGCCCTTAATCCTTTTTCAATTCATCAGCTTTCAACTGTTTGCCTATAAACAAATTTGCAAAGACATTATACACCATATATGGCGTTGAGTGTGGGGGAGGGAATGTCACTTTGAGGCCTACGTGTACCTGGCTCTGGCATGCGGTTGTGGTTCAGATCCTTTGTGTGAGCGGAAACGGTCTAGAGACCGATCGTCTTAGCAGGGCACCTGCAAGTGGGCCAAGAAAATAAAAAACAAGTTAACTTCTCTGTGTTTCATCCCTTGTGGAAGCGAATGTGCAACACTTTAACCATGGACCTTATAATAATGTGTTATAAGGTCCATGCTTTAACCAATGACTGTGCCAAATCAACAAATGGGGTAGAGGGCTTTACTGACTAGCTTCATAACAATTTTACAGTGATCGCAGTAGCACTTTTGATTCCATTTACAACAAAAACAACAACACAATAATTAAAAACTGTAGGACAGTGTATGATGAATATATTTAATATTTATTAGTAATAATTATACATTTAGTAAGTAACATTATTATTAGGCCTACCTGCTGTTTGGGTCTGAGTCTTGGTTAATACACCCCTCTTCCTATTTTCTCCAACAGTGACAAATCTGTCATATAATACACACAACAGGCAGCACCGATTTACTCTTTGTTTTTGCTTCTGGGGCGGCTGAAGTGACGGTACGATCGTAATTTCTTTGGAGAGCTAGGTCACAGGTCGTCTACACTCTCGCTACTTGAAGCTATCCATTTCCCTCGCCCATCAAGTTTTAGCCATTCATGGGCACATTCACGGAATTTATCCCAGCCAGATTTTGTAAATAATTGTTCTCGTTCCTTGCTTAATCCTTCGTA
Source organism: Patella caerulea (assembly GCA_036850965.1). Taxonomy (NCBI): domain Eukaryota; kingdom Metazoa; phylum Mollusca; class Gastropoda; family Patellidae; genus Patella; species Patella caerulea. Next base: position 49,083,285 of record JAZGQO010000007.1, on the reverse strand, counting down.
ATGAACAATACAGCGTAAAGATGAAATATCAGTCGATTCACGTTCTTTCATGGGCGCAGCCATTACATGTGTGTTGTTGTTTACAACTTTCAAGGTCGGGTCAGCAGTTCACAATACGAGCTCCTGATTGGCCCATGGTGACCAATCACCAGTTATTTCCCTACGCTTTATAACAGCGCGAGTCAAATAAATCCCGGACGAATAAATTTATATCACCCTTAAATTGCGCTGCCGAAGCTTGGAACACCAGTAAATTTTCTTTAAAACTTGACCAACTACTTTATAATAGTCGCAGATTATTTTATGGTGGACTGTGTAGCGGAGTTGCACGCTAGAAATTTTGGCTGCCGGCCTAGTTGTCAACACATATCATTCCAGTTTATATTTGAAAATGTAATTCTATCACAAATAGTCTGTGTTAGCGCTAGCTTCTCACACCACTGCTGATGACATCATGAAAAGTTGTTTGTACCGTATACTAATCTTGGTATATAGTCTAAAGATGTAACATTTTGAAGTAACAGCATGTGCTAATAATATTCAAAACATCCAGCAGAAATTTGAAGATATTAACTTCCAGTGATTTATTACAAATATCAAGTGCTATATTGAGTTGTTGCCTTGTTTCTCCTGCCACCACTTTGGCCAGCGTGCGTAAGCACAACATTTACGCACAACACAAAGTATGTTTCAAAACACAGAAAGTTCTAACATGTTATTATATACCATCGTTTACTCATAACCTTAATAAGTCAAAATAACACTTTACTTTGAATTTAGGGCTACATGTATAAGACAAAGAAAATATTTATCTTCAATACATTTTAATAACTAAAATTTGATACAGAATGGGTTCTTGTTTAAGATTTAAAATAAAATAACCATACCTTGATCTCGTTCCCAGAGGCAGCCGCGGAGCCGAAGGCCTCTGGCACATTAGACCGTCCATTTTTTCCAATTTTTTTCAAACCTAAGCCCCGCCCATTCTGACCTCTGATTGGTCAATCTTTTTGGGTCGATTTCTCGAAAACTAGAGGTCGGATCATCGTTTCGTTTGTTGGAAAATGATCCTTGAGTCAAAGTCAACTCACTGACATAAAAAATTGGATCCTAAACGAACAAATTCAAGTTTTTGTAAAGATCTATTTTTCTACGCGTGGGTATATTTTTAAGTGATTCGGTCATCCAGGCACGTAAAATCAGGGGCGTACGACCCAAATAAACGAGAACTTTCGCGCGTAGGAATTACATATCATTTTCCGGGAAAATGGCTACTCCGATTCACCAGAGAAATTTCTGACCGCGTTTCTGACCACGTGACTAACGCATTGCGGAAGTGATTTATGTCGCTGTGCTTTATGGAGCTGCGAGTAATGAAGTAGTGTGTAAAATCTCATCGATACCGGTGACAGTCAAGATCTGCTAAGAATATAGTCCCCGTGTCGAACCCAACAGCTCATGTTTTCGCGCGTTTCTGACCACGTGACTGACGCATTGCGGAAGTGATTTATGTCGCTGTGCATTATGGAGCTGCGAGTAATGAAGTAGTGTGTAAAATCTCATTGTATATAATTTAAAAATGGATTTGATAAATAGCAGCCAATAATTGGTGGGTTACATCTAAGTTATAGACGAAGATGTAATGATACGTTTAAAGAATTGTAAGTTGTTTATCTTTACATACATTTGCCGGCGTTATGTATGTACATGTATACAGTGCGTTGGGGAAAAAAATCGTAAGCGATACAGAATGCCGGTAAATGTCTTCCCGAGATTACCTAACTCATTTGTTATTCAAACCGGCCTGTATGTACACGTTTTCCCGGGAGCATTACTATATTACAACTCCTTCAATTTACAAATGTATTATAGACAATATTAGTTCGACCCTTGCTTGCGGTAGACTCGCGAATTCCTTGCGGGAAACATGATGTACTTTTATCGAAACACGGTGAATTCCTAGTGAAACACGGTGAATTCCTAGAGAAACACGGCGAATCTTAGAGGAAAATCACCGCGGAATTAAGCGAAATTTACCGTGAAATCTAAGAGAATTCGGGGTGGTTTTTTTTCGTCGCGTCGGCGCGATTCCGGTCTCAAAAATATGGGAGGAACTGTAGGCCTACATTTATTTTCAGTTGTTCTAGTATCTACATACATAATTAGACCGCGATCCTGTCACATTAATTTGACCTAATTCTATTTACAGGCAACACGATAAATATTGTAGCTCGAATTAAAAGGCACAAAACTCTTTGTATTTCAACATTTAAAAAAAAAATATCTGAAAAATACAGTTTATGTAGGCCTACTGGAAAATTTAATAAAATTAAATAAATTGGGCACTAGACTATTTTTTAAACAGATTGTTTAGCGTAATATAGTCGGAATGTAAGAATGAAATTCCAGGGGGGCGTGACATGTCCTCCACAGTTGTAGGTAATACAAACACATATGTAGGTAAATAGGTACGAATCAAACTCAAAGCAAAGTCGTGTTTCTCAACGTCTTTATTTTAAATAAGCACTTGATTTGAGTACCTGTTTTACGTGGAGGAACCAATGCGAATTCGAGTCATGAATCTTCCTTGCTGAACTGGCAGCCAGAGAAGATTCGGTTTGCTGAACTGACAGCCAAAGCAGATTCGGAATTCGGGAGAATTTCATGTCATACCGATGTCGAAGAAATAAAACTATTTAATATCAGGCCCAAAACAATTTAAGAATTGTGTACATATGGATAATGTCATACGACACACCTGTGCTTGCCTACTCCATGATCAAACACGATAGCAGATGGCTTCCATCTTGTTTACTGACGGTACTACCTATTTTAAGACAGACTCGGCTTTCCAATTTATAATATCTACGTCATTGGGGATTTCCAATGTATACTCACTGGTTGCTATGACCCGCTATGGCGTTGTCTAGAAACGCGCGTGCTCGCGTTAGTTTAAAATTTTTGCTATACGTTTAACATGGACTATTTGATGTAATTTGCCTGATTTCATTTGGCCCCATTTCCATAAATTTAGGTTGTTTTTTAGAAATTTTTAGCAAATGTTAATCTTAGGTGTTTTTTAATTCTAGCCGAAGTAAATTTTTTTACAATTTATAGCGAGTTAAGTTATCGTCTCTAAGAGGCGGGCGTAGTATTTTAAATGGCGGCCATTTGCCATCATGTGTATTCTTGAAGTAGGTACACATGATGTAATCGTATGGGATAATGTGTGACGTTGATAATTAGGAGTGATGGATTAGTTGCTGAAGCGAAAAGTATCGGAGAATGCGACAGCTATAGCCATTTTGTAAATCGTGCGTAATTCAGTACACGAGATATGATTGGACAATAAGCTTACATGAAAAATATGATAATTTCAGCCAATGAAAGAAATGATTACTAATACTAATGGATACTGTACGATACCGCCCGTCTATTAGTTACTATAATGTAACGATAACTATAGCTGGTTATCGTTACTAGTGGTACAGTCTAAGACCGTTGACGCAAGTTCAAATAGGTTAAAACGCACAATTGTCATTACAGTTTGTATTAAAATAAGTAATCCTATGATACATAATGAAGTCTTAACAACTAGAAGAGTTACCGAACAGTTTTTCTTTGTGGTTATGCGTTTTACATTTTCTTAGCGGTGTTCTTGTAATGTGCAGGCAGCCATGACACAGGCCAGTTGAAATCTCGCCAAATACCCCGACGCCTTAACTCCGCCCATCTTTTTCCATATAAGGCAATGCCTACGATACGCTGACCCAGCACAGATACTATAAGAGAATCTCGGCTGAAATGTCAAAGACGCCAATTACATCCTTTTTTTGAACAATAAAATCTATTATCAGTTTTTGTCCAGGTTTGAGCGACAAATTTATGCCCAACCTCCCCAACACGCAGTCTATTATTGTTTCTGACATATTTTCCCACGCTAAGGTCATTAGCATATAATTACGGTCATATGCCATGTATGGAAGGGGCGTATGATCACGTGAGTTGGATTGCGCATGCTCTATTTGACTGGGCGGCCATTATAATTTCAGAACTTGAGAATTTTCATGAAGGGATTTGATTTTATCAAATCATTTAATTATGCGGTAAGGCTTCACCTTTATTTCAATGGGGAATTGATTTATTATATGTTAAGCTATGTGCAGTACAGTTTTGGGTTAGTGTCTGTGTAAATTAAGGAAGCTATAGGCCAGTAAACTTTTTGTAGTCATTTGACTACAAAACTTGCGCAAAGGAACTCTGTAGGAAAAGCCACTACTGTGCCTGAAGTATGACGGAAGGCATCAGTAGTGGAACCATTTCTACCCGTCTATATGCTTTCGTCTAAGTCTAACATTATTTTAGCAAATTTTAATGGGTTTCTTGGTTGTTTTATGTGGTTAAAAGGCAAGCGCACGGTGAAGAAACAAGGCACCAACAGGACCACATGGCCCTTTCGCCAAAGTGGCGACTTTTTATCAAAAATTATCGCCACAGGCGCTGAAAAATCGTCATTGGCGAAGTGGCGATCGGCTAGCGCTCACACTGATAGTGACAACCGGGCCACTAAAATAGTTACTCAACAGTTATTCTTTATGGAAATGTAATGCGTTCTACATTGGCATAGCGATGTTTATGTTGTAATGGCGTAGGCCTATAGTATTACACAATCCGCCATGACGCGGGCAAGTTGAAATTTCGCATAGCAGTTGGGTTTCATCAAATCATATAATTATGCGCTAAGGCTTCACTTTTATTTCAATGGGAATTGATTTATTATAATGTTAAGCTAAGTCCAGTACAGTTTGGGGTTAGATTATGTGTACATTAAGGGAGCATCGGGCCAGTAAACTTTTTGTAGTCATTTAACTAAAATACTTGCGCAAAGGAACTCTGTAGGAAAAGCCACTACTGCGGCTGGAGTAAGGAGGAAGACATCAGTGGTACCATTTCTTTATATTCTGGTCAACAAATTGTATTATTTTACAATATTCCAACTAAATGATGATACAAAATTTATCTTAACACACCTAATTTAAAAAATTGGAAAAATTCAACTACATGATTTGAAAAGGTAAAAGTAAACCTTTTCAAACGTGACTTGGATTTTAAAATATTTTCGAACGAGTAAAATAGGATATAATGGATAATTTACACAACAAGTAGGACACTTTATGAACATCTGGTACTTAAGGCTATTATTTATTTTCTGGAGCTGCCAAGCCAGCAAGAGTGTTATTGTCCCTTTACTTTAAGGTATTTACTTTAAGTTATATTTTACCATCAAATGTATTATAACCATAAAAATGTCATTATTAATGATGAATAATTTTGAATTCAATTTTTTTTACAGGTACACAGGAGAAAGTGATCGTGTTGAATGCGAAGATTGTAAGAAACGTGTTGTGAAATGGTCTAAAGATGATGACCCCCTAGAAACTCATTTTCGTCTTTCACCGCAATGCCCTTTTTTGAAAAGTTTGGGCTACTCAGTCGATTTACAAATCCCAAAATTCAGAAAGTATGCAAACTATAATACAAGACTGCAATCTATGGAAAGATTGCCTAGTGAATATTCTGAAGAGGTACCAAACTTTGAGTCTTTGGCTCGTTCAGGCTTTTTCTACCAAGGTACCTTTGACAGAATGAATTGCTTTCATTGTGGTTTAGTATTGAGGGACTGGGAACCAGACACAGTTCCAAATACAGTTCATAAACAGTTTGGTAAGAATTGTGGGTTTATTGAAAGAGTCTTAAAAAATGAAAATTCGAAAGGAAACTTCATACAGATCAGAAGGTCAAATCATCGAAGTTTGAATAATGCAGAAAATACAGAGATAAAGCATAACAATGCACAGTTGAATACAAATCTTAAAACAACATCAACAGCTCAGAACTCGCATGAAAACATGAATTCAGGTTTGAATATGGATTTAAATATGTGCATGGAGAGAACAGATACTTGTCAGAATAAATCGTCTACTATTGCAGTTCAACCAGCATTGAATTTCAAAAGGCGACCGATAGGAATCTTTTCCGATGAATATCAAAGACAATATCGGCAACAAAGAGCTTTGGAAGTGGACAGTGCATCTGTGGATGTCCCAGACTCTATGAAAAAGAGCAAAGAAAACCATCAGACACAAGTGTCAAAGTCATCCAGTCTCATTCGGCCCTCTCGCCTCAACACACAGGCGTCATTACCAACACAAAGTGAAATTGTGACTGCAGGGGCTACATCAACACCGGTTATTACACCTATAGAGCAGGCAGTCAATGAGATGGGATATGGTTTAGATGTTATAAATCAAGCAATCACAGAACGACAGCAACGTGGAGAAGGAGACTTCCCTGATGCTACTACATTATGTTTAGCTGTTATGGATTTAACTGAAAGAACATCATCGACTCCATCTTCTGTGGATACTGATGCGGATAAATGAATACCACCACTGCCAAATCTGGTGGTACCAAAGCAACCCAGTTGCTCTCACGCTCATGGGAGCAAGCCTTTCAAAAATTTGTCAGTGTTATGAGAAGAGAGGAGGTACATCCATAATGAATGTAGAACTATGAACACTTGACTTAATAAAGGCAACCCATATTTTGGTAATCTAAAACAAGAAATTGCCAACTGAAATTAATCATGAAGCGATATGTTTGTGGCATTAATTTCTTGTAGCTTTGTGTATGGTATAGCCACTACTCCTTTCAGTTTAAAATCACAAAAGGGGAGTAAGATTAATCTTTAAATCAATCATAAATTGGTAATAAGAACAAAATTATTAAATCTATTATTTAATTTTATTGATTCAATAACAAAGGTTAAATGCCAGCCTTAGTAAGATCATTTGAACCAATGTAATAGTGTCTTTCTTTTGATACCAGACCCAGGGAATAAGCGCTGTGATACATCTTGTATTAATTTTTATATGGTTATGTAAGTATTATAATTTGGATTAGTGTGCTGATTATTTGTTTTGATTAACATGACAAAAACTAGTAATTTATTTGCTTTTTAATGCCCTCATTATACAGCCACATAGAAATGTGGAGTTATATTGCCGTCCGTCCTTCGTCCACAATTTCTAATGGCAAAAGTTATCATCCCTTTGTTTAAAAATTGATATATTATGTTATTTATTTTCAATGTAATTTCTAGAGTTATAATTTCTAGAGTTATGGTCCTTGTTTCATTATTTTGCACCTTTTTGAATGCTTTAACATCAAAAGCTATCTGCTGATCGTCCTTTAGATAATCCTATTAAATTTCAGCAATTTCTGTTAATTACATCTTGAGTTATGGCTGATGTTTCACTTTACTGAACACCAAAAGTTATCATCCGATCTGTAAGAAATGCATTATTTAAATTGGTGAAACAAAATAGCCTGATAAATTTCAAAATTTTCTGTAAATTACTTCCAGAGTTAAGGCCCTTGTTTCAGTTGGTAGACCATTGTGAAGTTTCAAATGATCTGCGTGAAATTGTCTTGTAAATGCCCCCCAATTACCTAAAAATGAATAAGTAGTACATGTATGTGACAACCGTTGCCTGGTTGCCTGCTGCTCGTACGATTTATCTGCTGTGGGTGTATGTTTAATTTGACTAAAAATATTCATCAGTAAATATTTATGATTGAAACATTTTGAAATTTGAGTTTTATGCTCATTGTTTAAATGATAGTATCAAGTATGTCAGTTGTGTTAAGTTACTGGAATTTTTTTATTTGGTTAAAATTTTTTGGAACACTAAATTTATATGTGTATTTTACTAGTCGCACAACATGCAAATTCTTCAATTTGATGATCACTTATAATTACTCTCTTAAAACGCATAAAAAAATCACATTTTCGGACGAAATATATAATTTTAATAATGAAAATGGAGAGCATGGTATTTTCGTTATGATTTATTGTAATTTATTATTATGTTCTAAAACAATCTACATATAAAATGATAAATATAGTGTTATAGTTTGCTAAATTGAACAACAATATGTTATTCATTTGCAGTATATGATATACATTTAGATAATAACTATAATAAAACATTATATTAGAAGGTATAAGGTTAATAAATGAATTCATGTTTTATTTTAAATCGAGGTATCAATATATTTCCATGTAAGTCACATTCCTAATTCAGTACCCATGGGGGGGGGGATGGCCTAGTGGTCTAGAGTGCCGCGCTTCGACCTCTAGCTGGCCGGTCACCTCTGGCTTGCGGCTGTGGTTTCAAGCCCTGGTGTGAGCGTATGTGGCATGGAGATAGGTGCGCCTTCTCAACCTCGTGGGTGTCCTCCCTCCAGGCACTCCGGTTTCCTCCCACTGCTAAAGACGCCTACGCGCAAGCGAATTATTGAAATAAAAATTGAACCATATGTTTGTCCCGAAATGACCTAGTTTGTGTTTAGTGGACGTTAAACCCCATTTCTCTCTCTCTCTCTCAGTACCCATAGGTTGAAAATATATATTTGCTACCAAAATCATATGTACATATACTAACCTCACTGCCATTATGAGAATTACAAATGAGAGAAGTTCACTGAACAAAAGGTCCTGGGTTTTGGCTAGTCTGGTTTACCTTTGTCAGTGGTGCAGGGACAAGGAAAAGCATCTGATGGACAAAAATAAAATGTAGTCCTGTGTACACCGTTGACAGTGCAGTAAAGACCCCCCTGCTGGTACATGTAAGAAGAAATAAAAGTGTAGTAGTCGAGGCAAAATTTACAGCAAAATGCCCAGTGGGTGCAGAAAAATAAGAAGTTAAACCCTGTTTCATGTCATTTTTCAAGATGGGTGAGCTATGACTTACTGAGGAATATTTTAGCTTCTGGAACTTCTAGAGGTCACAATTTTTATCTGATTTAAAAAAAACCCTTTAAATGTATCACTGTTAGACCATAGTGACAGTTGAGTTTGAATTTTGTGACAATCGGACTGAAACTACCCGACAGAATGGCCACACCCTGTACACAAATGATGTAAAGTATGTAATATCAAGGTTGTGAATCCTCTCGGGGTACAATTTTTATCCAATTTTTATGGTACAATATGTTTATCTCCCAAAGATCGGTATTTGGCCCCTGTACGAAAATTCATTTTATCTATTAACTGTTCTCCTTCCATATCTTGCAAACTGTGGGCATATCCTGCATGGCAACCACTTGTTTAAAATGATGTAGCTTGTCTATCTTATTCAAATGAGGAATCCTACTGATTTTCAATATGTTTTTCGATAACTTCCACAGTTATTCCCCTTTGATATCATATCTTGTTACTTTGCAAGAGCCTTCAGAGCTTCAATTGTGATCCACTAATCCACTCTTTTCGAAACTTTATATTGATTTTCAATAGTAATTTTGAGAGTCAATCTCCTTTTTTTATGGCCCCATTGAAATGTGTATTGGTCATATATTGCCGCCTGTAATATCCGATGTATTTTTAATGATTTCCCATAATTACTGCCAGCGTTATTGCCCTTGATCACTTTTGAAAATCTTGTGGATGCTCTAGAGGCTGAAGTGAATATTTGATTGACTTTAGATTTAGACGCCTTAGATTTTAAACGGTTAGAGTTATGGCACTTGATTACTTTGCAAAATCCTACAGACGCTCTAGTTAATATCCGATTAACATAGAATTGATACACAGTGTTTACAATCATGAAACAAAGATCCTTATTAATTTTCAAACATATCTGATAATTACTGCCAGAGTTATGTCCCTTTGCCACTTTGAAAAATCTTGTTGATGCGACTGAATGTTAACATCGGATTGACTTTACATTTGTACACAGTGCTAACAGTCAAGAGTCCCTCTATTAATTTTTATATGCCAACATGTGGTTGTATATTGTTGTCACCCCTATCCGTTCATCCGTCCATTCATCACCTCCGTCCGTCCGTCGAGACTAAAGTTAATATCCGATTGAGTTTAAAATTTATACACAGTGTTTAAGGTCATGAGATTAAGTATCCTATTGATTTTCAGCAATTTCCGATAATTACTGCCAGAGTTATGGCCCTTGATCACTTCAAAAAATCTTGTGACGCTCTAGAGGCAAAACTTATCATCCGATTGACTTCAGATTGACACACAGAGTTTAAGGTCTTTAGACAAACAAGTTTATTGATTTTCAATAAATTTTGATAACTAAACAGCTAAATCCATGATATTAAATTTTTCGTATATTAAACGTTAGCATGGGGCAGAACTTTATAAAAACCAAACAAATTCTAATGATTTTTTTGTGATAAATACTTAAAGAGTTGTTACTCTTAATCAGATTTTCGTGTATTATAAATGTTTCATTACCGAAAGAAGTAAAAATATGTGACAACTCTTGTTGACTACTCAGACGATTTAACTGCTGTGGGCGTATGTTTCGTTGCCTGGTACACTATCTTTAACAATTTCGATACATGCTATTGGAGTTATGACCTTTGATTACTTAGAGAAATCTGGTGGATGTACTAGCAACTAAAGTTTATAGGGCCTATATATTTATACACAGTGTTTAAGCTCATGAGAAACAATCGAAACAAATTCTAATGATTTCTGATAATTACTTAATGGATTGTTACTCATAATCAGATTGTTGTTAATGTCACCATTACTTACAAAAAAAAAAAAATGTGACAACCCTTGGTGACTGCCCAGACAACTTTGCTGCTGTGGGCGTATGTTTTGTTGCCTGACAACCTATCTTTTGTGGATATTAGTTATCCGTTCTATCTCAATTTGATATTCTCTTTCTACCATATTGATATTCACCTATTGAGGATAATAACTGCCAGTGTTATTCCCCAATTGTTATGAAATCTTCTTGTTTTATTTCTTGTATCTTGCGTCAGGTTTGACTTGCTTTATATTGTTTATGTGTGGTGCAGTTCTACAACAATAACTATTAGGTATTTTTGAAATTTGTATTGTATGACCACTTTGCCACTGGAGGACACCTATGTTTCGTTGCCTGGCAACATCTAAAAACATATAAGTATACTTACAGATAAAAACAAGTTTAGATGGTCGAACAAATGAACTATTTGTGCCAACGAAAACTCTAAAGTTACAGTTAGATTTCGGAACACAAAGTGATGGGATGAATCAAAATATTCTCAAGCTAGGAGAGCCGCTGGTATGACACCAATTTGGTACCAGTTGCGGAAGTAGAACAATAGACTCTCGACTTGCATCTTCCAGATTGAGAAACCCATGTGGGCCATGAAGAACCTTGTCAGCGTATTACTTGCAGAATAGACAAGAAAAGTGGTTTGGCCAGATGAAGGTACAAGTAGAAGAAACCTTGACATGGTTGGAGTATAAATAAGAGTGAGTGGAGGCAAACTTTTCCCCAATAATACTCCAATCTACCATCGCTTAAATGACATTATGATTCATTACCTCCGTAAACTGGAACCGGTTTAGATATCAGAGGGACAATACTAAGTTAACTCTTTCCCTGCAGGAAGTTCTGTTAGGGGAAATGAAGTGGAGATTAACATCCTGTTATCTGCTCCGACTAATGAAGACGGGCATATGCCATACAGCGTGCAATGAGGGAAATTTTGTCCGGTCAGCGGCACTATGGCCTACTCTTATATCGAGTTCCAACTGCCAAGGAATCTTTTATGTGGTTTTGGTCATATTCGAACAACTACACAGATGCCCTTGCTAGACTCCCCGTCCTGTACCAGTGACAAGCGGAAACCATGTCTGAAAGTAAGGGATCGAACACGCGACCTCAAAAATTTGCATGGGTTTTTTCATCAAACATACATTATTACAGTCTTTCTTTAGGCTTGAAATGGTATCTAAATTATTAAACATGCATTATGCAAGAGCTAATTCTGGCTATTGCAGGTCTTTCTTTAGTCCTGAAATCTTTTCTAAAGTATTAATTTATGGAAATTAATTAACTGATCCAGGCCTTTAAAATCAACTCTTGATGGCATCAGATTTCTCCGATATTGAATAGATTTAAACGGTTCAGCGATACTTTGATTTAATCAAATATGGAGGAACGAGACCTAGCTTCGATCAACCAGTACGGTGGTTGAAATTATTGCACACGTCTTTCAAACCTTCAAAGGCTAATATCTTCGCTTGCAATAGAGTAATTTGAATGAAATTTTCAAATTATTAATTTTACATTATCTATCGCTAGCCTTCGATCTTTAGTGGATTTATGATTTGATTTACTGCATTCCTTTGTTAACGATTAAATGGATAATCACGACTATGATTTTTGTCGTACCGACTTTAGTAATGACGATCGAGGCTAGGCGGAAATTTCAATCCTTAATCCTCAGTTCACAGTGGATGAATTTGACTGAAATTTTTATCAAATTACTTTTACATTATCTAGTTTGTATCTATTACAGTGAGAACTGCCAACTCAATATATTATCTGCCATAATGTATCATTAAAGGATACTTATTTTGGAAATTCTTAGCTCCAGTTATTATTCAAGACATTCGGGTAAGTTTTATGTTATTTAATTTATAACATATTCTATAACAATGTTTAATCACGTAACTTGTTTTTAAAAAAACCTTTCCTTATTTACCATTATTATACATGTTTATTGTGTTTTTATGATAATTATTCGTATTAAGTTTTACTAATTCTGGTTATTTCAATAAAGGCATTCAAAAGATTAACATATTTCTTTGTTATTTATTATGATGCAACGGTCAAAAAATATATTTCCATGTCAATCACAGTCCTAACTTCATAGGTTGAAAAACATATCTATATAAGTAACCAAAGCCAAGGCTGGATCAGGGGTGCACAATTACCATCGCCCGACGCCCGGGACAGGTAAATCATTTTGCTGGACAGCTGATATTACGTATTCCGTCCGCCCGCGGACAGGCCGATTTTCTCTGACAGAAATTCTTACTTTGTGATTACAGTGTATTTAAAGCATATTAGTTCCAGTCCGCATAATAAGTTTTTAATAGTTGAATAGCAGAATAGGCCAGCTTCAGTCACAACTAAACTTACTGGGCACACGATAGTGCTACCGCCTTGTACCGGTAGCTTCCGTTACTAAAAATAACTCTTCTAAAAAATAAACGAGTATTGTCGAATGACAGCATTCCTTACCGAAATGAATACGCATTTTTTTCTCTCTCTATTTTGTTAAAATATGTCTTCCTTTTATTGTCATTTACCGCAATAGATACTGTTTTAAATTTCAAAGAATTCATTTCACGAAGATTGCAAACGCCGTGATATAGCGTTTTCACATCACATGACTTTTCCACACGACCGGTTGTAATTTTGTTAGAATTGTCCCTGTTTCTTCTTGATTTTTCAAAGGAATCGTTGATTTTCTGATTAAAATATATTTCATTATATAGGCAGAAATATGAATAATGCTAAGTGTACTGTGGGGTATCGGTAGACTGATTATCAATGACATAATAAAATGTGTCATGGTGGTCCGTAAATCGCATGATCCGAAAAACATGGGTATTTTTTTGAGACAGCACTGGACTGATGTTGTATGGTTTAATTAAGTATTCTTGTAAGGGTAAATGAATATCTTCCTATATCGAACCTGTAGCTATAAAAATGGCCGATAGACAACACAAACCTTTTTATTCCTCCGTTTATGGTTCTTGTTGCCTATTAGTAATAACGTCCAATACATTATTGATGATATATGGAAAGGTTGAGACAATATTGGAACATTTGGATGCTTAAATATTTGTTGACTTTGTTTTTATTTTTATGTTTAGTCATTAAAATAAATTAAAAACAAAACAACCATATTTTTATATTTTGGGCAGGTATATATTTCTGTAGGGCTAGCAAATTTTGTCATGACACCTGTCCATGGGCTAGTGGTTCAAAAGTGAAATTGTGCACCCCTGCTGGATTAAGACCTATGGAGGCCTTTAAAGATTTTACCCCCCCCCCCCCCCCACACACACACACACACACGTGCGCGGCTGCGCGCCCACCATGTAATTAAATGATAAACTATAAAATAAGACTTTTCATTTCGAAATTTAAACAAATTTACCTTAAGATTGAAAATAAAGTTTACTGACATTATTTGAAAATTTCTCTAACTTTTTATTTTAAAGTCTTTGATCAGAGCTTCCAAACTAAGTTTACGTAATATATTTACGTGTTATCAAGTTGTTTGTTCTATTGTGATCTTTTAAATATAGAGTGACATTTCGTGAACCAGGTAATTTTTAATTTTGAAAAGTATCGTGGTCCATGGTAAATCCGACAAGCCGGTTTAGGAGTAGAACAGTAAGATGCTAAAAGTGGGGTTGGATGGCCGAATGATTAGCATATGCGTGCTATATCATAAAGCCTTTCATTGAGTCAACTGCCGTGGTTTTGAATCCCTGGTTGTACGTGATAAGGAGTAAGGTCGCCAGTCCATCCTCGTGGGTTTTCTCCGGGTCCTCCCCTCCCCCCTTACTCGCAAGCGAATTATTGATATAAAATTGAACCATGTTAAGTCCCGAATTGACCTAGTTTGTGTCGAGTGGACGTTAAACGCCATCTCTCTCTCTCTCTCCCTCTCTCTCTCTCTGTAAGATGCTAAACTAAACCCCATTTCATTTCAAATCCAGCAATGGCAAATTTATGTTGTGTCCTCTCTTTCCTTGACGTCTAGAGGGTCTAAAAATATATATATTTCAAAGGAGTTAGGAAATGCCAGTGCTTTCTCGATTATGCCCCCTTCAACCAATTTAACCACAGCTTTACAATACCAGTATACCGCTTTTTTAAGAGTCCCTTTAATAAAATTGAATACACGTCTCATTGGGAGAATACTACGAAATGAAAATAAAAAAAATATATATTCTGAGATAGTAATTACAAGATAGCCTATCTTGAGTAAACTGGCGTGATTTCGAATCCCCGGTTGTACGCAACTAGGAGTAGTGTCGCCTGTCCAACGTCGTGGGTTTTCTCCAGGTCCTCCGCTTTCCTCCAACTGCTAAAGACCCCTACGCGCAAGCGAATTATTGAAATAAAATCAAACCATATGTAAGTCCCGAAATGACCTAGTTTTTGTCGAGTGGACGTTAAACACCCTCTCTCTTTAGCAGTTGCAGGAAACCGGAGGACAGGCGAGGTTGGACAGGCGATCTTACTCCTTGATACAACGTGCACATGCTAACAAATCGACCATCCAACCCTCTATGGCGGTATATTAGTGCCAAAATTCTAACATGCTATCGTCTAATTTCTAACCTCCATTCATGTAACTTCTAACCTCCATTCATGTAACTTCTAACTTCCATTCACGTAATTTCTAATTTAAGACAATGTATAATTCAACTTCTTTATTTGTTCAGTGTAAATATCAATTCTATTTCATCGTATTTCTATTATTGAGGCGAAAAATGTCTACTTCATTGTGGTATTACATGTTAAGCATGAACGGCAAACAAATTTAGAATTTTGATACTTCTACCTAGCAACCATCATTATGACATCGTTTAGTGTCGCCACTGTGTGCTCAATTGGATGATTGCGCACCTGATCGGGACCATAATTGGTATAAACGACCCATTCTTCGTTTGGTTGAAGGTTGGAAGGAGTGCTGAGAGAGAGAGAGAGAGAGAGGTCACTTAGTATTAAACTCAGTATCTGTGTAGGCCTATCCATAACATTTATACCCTGTGTTAATATAGACCAACTGCATATAGATATTAATTATTGGCTCAACCGTAAAAAAAAATAAAATAAAATTCTCCAAATCCCGTTTAGCTTATATTTGAAATAGAAAATGAAATGAAATGAAAGAGGGTTTAACGCCCTACTATTTCATTCCGAACCGGGCTAATGGAGACCGACATACGCCATACAGTGTGCTTTAGGGAAATATTGCCCGGAGAGCGGATCTACGACGTGGACTTATATCGAAGTCTAACGGTCACGGGATCTTTTACGTGCACGCCAACATGTACATGGAACCTCGGGTTTTCATCCCATCGGAACGACAAGACATAGACCAGAGGGAGAAGGGGGAGTATTATCCGAAAGGTGGGCAAAAAGCGGGAGTTGACTTTTCTAGAACCATTTTTCCTCAGGAATCCGAAAATGATGGGTGATCAGTTAGGTGAGGGAGCGTTAAGGAGTTATCGAGGTCAAAAGGTCACCAGAGGTCAAAGGAGGCTGGCTTATGAATTTAGTCACTTCTGATGCTGTCTGTTGCAGATTTTTTGTTGGAACGCAGCTGAATGATTGAATAAGTGACGAAGGATAATTTGTGAAACCCATTAATCAAATTATGATGTAATTGAAAAGGTCAAAAGGTTACCGAGGTCAAATTAGCAAGAAATAAGGATGCACTGAGATTAGGGGCAAAACTAATGTTATTTTCAATATGCAGTACAATTCTGCATGGTCTGGCGAAGTAATTTCATCCAAAATTAACGATTATGTTAAACGAGTGATATGCCACACTATAAGTATATAATCTATAAGTATATAATCGCGAACATTTTCGCAAACTGGGTAACCGATCGTGGATTGTGATGGACATTACTCGATATTCACGTCCATGCGTGCATATGACTCCTCATCCGATTCATTATCGTCATCAACGTCATTAGTAACGTGGGGGATTTCTCCATCGTCATGAATCAACATTTCGGGGAGAAACTCTCGTTCCAACCATGTAGTGTTGGTGACTCCAGTGCAAGCCATGGCGAAGACGCACATCGCCAAATCCTCACCACATTGTTGGCTCGACAACAATGGAGCTTGAGGGACTTTGCACGGGGTGGAAGCAAGGTCAGGTCTACTGTGCGTCCTTTCTTATAATTTGCCCAGAAAATATTGTATCGAGTCTGATCTACATTCGTAAGGCGAGGCTGGCCGTAGAAAACGCAAACAATTTTACTCAAGGCATTGAACGTGCGTTCCCCCCCCCCCCCCAAAAAAACACCATTCAACTCCTAAAGTTGCGAACGTAGCCAGAGCCTCTTCGTCTATTTTCACTTTGTTCCACAATGGTATTTTTCCTTTGTGGAAGAAGGACAGTACTGGACTGTCATACCTAAGGTTCCTTTGAGTCCTAAGGTTTTGGACATACTTTTCATATAACGCAACTAGCTGTTCACTAGTGAGTTCCATGTCGCCTTCAATTCCCCACAAGTCAGTGAGTTCGTCCGATAGGTACGACATGAGGAACAAGCCATGCAGAGCCTCGACTACACGCTCGTGAACCGACCAAGCGTAGTTGTAATGCTTCCCGGTAAGAATCCCCCGGATTGTACCGGAATTCGCTATACCCGCCTGGGTTATGTTCACTTGGTGGGATTCTTACCGGGAAGCATTACAACAACGCTTGGACGTTCACGAGCGTGTAGCCGAGGCTCTGCATGGCTTGTTTCTCCTGTCCTACCTATTGGACGAACTCACTGACGTGGAGAATTGAAGGCGACATGGAACTCACTAGTGAACAGCTTGGTGCGTTATATGAAAAGTATGTCCAAAACCGAAGGACTCATTGTGGATCAAAGTGAAAATAGACGAAGAGGCTCTGGCTACGTTCGCAACTTTAGTTGAACCTTTTGGGGGGGGAACGCACGTTCAATGCCTTAAGTAAAATTGTTTGCGTTTTCTATGGCCAGCCTCGCCTTACGAATGTAGATCAGACTCGATACAATATTTTCTGGGCAAATTATAAGAAAAGACGCACAGTAGACCTGACCTTGCTTCCACCCCCTGCAAAGTCCCTCAAGCTCCATTGTTGTCGAGCCAACAATGTGGTGAGGATTTGGCGATGTGCGTCTTCGCCAAGGCTTGCACAGGAGTCACCAACACTACATGGTTGGAACGAGAGTTTCTCCCCGAAATGTTGATTCATGACGATGGAGAAATCCCCCACGTTGTCGACAAAATTAATGTCGATACTAATGACGTTGATGACGATAATGAATCGGATGAGGAGTCATGTGCACGCATGGACGTGAATATCGAGTAATGTCCATCACAATCGGTTACCCGGAAGTGGTAACGAATAATACTTCCAGTTTGTGAAAATGGTCGCAATTATATACTTATAGATTATATACTTATGATGTGACATATCACTCGTTTAACATAATCGTTAATTTTGGATGAAATATCTTCGCCAGACCATGCAGAATTGTATTGCATATGGAAAATAACATTAGTTTTGCCCCTAATCTCAGTGCATCCTTATTTCTTGCTAATTTGACCTCGGTAACCTTTTGACCCTTTCAATTACGTCATAATTTGATTAATTGGTTTCAAAAATTATCATTCGTCACTTATTCAATGATTCAGCTGCGCTCCAAGAAGACATCTGCAACAGACAGCATCAGAAGTGACTAAATTCATAAGCCAGCCTCCTTTAACCTCTGTTGACCTTTTGACCTCGATAACTCCTTAACGCTCCCTCACCTGACTGATCACCCATCATTTTCGGATTCCTGAGGAAAAATGCTTCTAGAAAAGTCAACTCCCGCTTTTTGCCCACATTTCGGATAATACCCCCCTTCTCCCTCTGGTCTAGACTGAATCATTGAATAAGTGACGAAGGATAATTTGTGAAACCCATTAATCAAATTATGATGTAATTCAAAAGGTTACCGAGGTCAAATTAGCAAGAAATAAGGATGCACTGAGATTAGGGGCAAAACTAATGTTATTTTCAATATGCAGTACAATTCTGCATGGTCTGGCGAAGTAATTTCATCCAAAATTAACGATTATGTTAAACGAGTGATATGCCACACTATAAGTATATAATCTATAAGTATATAATCGCGAACATTTTCGCAAACTGGGTAACCGATCGTGGATTGTGATGGACATTACTCGATATTCACGTCCATGCGTGCATATGACTCCTCATCCGATTCATTATCGTCATCAACGTCATTAGTAACGTGGGGGATTTCTCCATCGTCATGAATCAACATTTCGGGGAGAAACTCTCGTTCCAACCATGTAGTGTTGGTGACTCCAGTGCAAGCCATGGCGAAGACGCACATCGCCAAATCCTCACCACATTGTTGGCTCGACAACAATGGAGCTTGAGGGACTTTGCACGGGGTGGAAGCAAGGTCAGGTCTACTGTGCGTCCTTTCTTATAATTTGCCCAGAAAATATTGTATCGAGTCTGATCTACATTCGTAAGGCGAGGCTGGCCGTAGAAAACGCAAACAATTTTACTCAAGGCATTGAACGTGCGTTCCCCCCCCCCCCCAAAAAAACACCATTCAACTCCTAAAGTTGCGAACGTAGCCAGAGCCTCTTCGTCTATTTTCACTTTGTTCCACAATGGTATTTTTCCTTTGTGGAAGAAGGACAGTACTGGACTGTCATACCTAAGGTTCCTTTGAGTCCTAAGGTTTTGGACATACTTTTCATATAACGCAACTAGCTGTTCACTAGTGAGTTCCATGTCGCCTTCAATTCCCCACAAGTCAGTGAGTTCGTCCGATAGGTACGACATGAGGAACAAGCCATGCAGAGC
Organism: Patella caerulea; assembly: GCA_036850965.1. NCBI lineage: Eukaryota > Metazoa > Mollusca > Gastropoda > Patellidae > Patella > Patella caerulea. Next base: position 49,063,785 of record JAZGQO010000007.1, on the reverse strand, counting down.
CTCGACTACACGCTCGTGAACCGACCAAGCGTAGTTGTAATGCTTCCCGGTAAGAATCCCCCGGATTGTACCGGAATTCGCTATACCCGCCTGGGTTATGTTCACTTGGTGGGATTCTTACCGGGAAGCATTACAACAACGCTTGGACGTTCACGAGCGTGTAGCCGAGGCTCTGCATGGCTTGTTTCTCCTGTCCTACCTATTGGACGAACTCACTGACGTGGAGAATTGAAGGCGACATGGAACTCACTAGTGAACAGCTTGGTGCGTTATATGAAAAGTATGTCCAAAACCGAAGGACTCATTGTGGATCAAAGTGAAAATAGACGAAGAGGCTCTGGCTACGTTCGCAACTTTAGTTGAACCTTTTGGGGGGGGAACGCACGTTCAATGCCTTAAGTAAAATTGTTTGCGTTTTCTATGGCCAGCCTCGCCTTACGAATGTAGATCAGACTCGATACAATATTTTCTGGGCAAATTATAAGAAAAGACGCACAGTAGACCTGACCTTGCTTCCACCCCCTGCAAAGTCCCTCAAGCTCCATTGTTGTCGAGCCAACAATGTGGTGAGGATTTGGCGATGTGCGTCTTCGCCAAGGCTTGCACAGGAGTCACCAACACTACATGGTTGGAACGAGAGTTTCTCCCCGAAATGTTGATTCATGACGATGGAGAAATCCCCCACGTTGTCGACAAAATTAATGTCGATACTAATGACGTTGATGACGATAATGAATCGGATGAGGAGTCATGTGCACGCATGGACGTGAATATCGAGTAATGTCCATCACAATCGGTTACCCGGAAGTGGTAACGAATAATACTTCCAGTTTGTGAAAATGGTCGCAGTTATATACTTATAGATTATATACTTATGATGTGACATATCACTCGTTTAACATAATCGTTAATTTTGGATGAAATTACTTCGCCAGACCATGCAGAATTGTATTGCATATGGAAAATAACATTAGTTTTGCCCCTAATCTCAGTGCATCCTTATTGTCCCCCGCCCTTTCGAAGAAAGTTGGGGGACTATTAAAATGGGTTCGTCCGTCTGTCTGTCTGTCCGTCTGTCTGTCCGTCTGTCTGTCCGTCACACTTTTTGGGACACAATAACTCTCTTCCTAATTGAGCTAGAATGTTCAAACTTGGTGTATGTGTTTATTAGGTCAATGCCTTGATGGAGTTCGAAGATGAGCATTTTCCGCTTAGGGTAAGCAGAGATAAGCAATTTGATTGGTTGATGCTTTGGGACACGATAACTTTAGTTCTAATTAAGTGAGATTGATGAAACTTGGTGTATAGTTTCATTATAGTAATACCTTGACTAAGTTCGATAATGAGCATTTTCTGCTCAGGGTAAGCAGAGCTATACGCAATTTGATTGGTCGAGAATTTGTAACACAGTAACTCTCCTTCTAATTGAGTTAAAATGTTCAAACTTGGTGTATATGCTTATTAGGTCAATGCCTTGATGGAGTTCGAAGATGAGCATTTTCCGCTTAGGGTAAGCAGAGATAAGCAATTTGATTGGTTGATGCTTTGGGACACAATAACTTTAGTTCTAATTAAGTGAGAGTGATGAAACTTGGTGTAAAGTTTCATTATAGTAATACCTTGACTAAGTTCGATAATGAGCATTTTCTGCTCAGGGTAAACAGAGCGATACGCAATTTGATTGGTCGAGACTTTGGAACACGATAACTCTCCTTCTAATTTAGTGAAAATGTTCAATCTTGGTGTATATGCTTATTAGGTCAATGCCTTGATGGAGTTCGAAGATGAGCATTTTCCGCTTAGGGTAAGCAGAGATAAGCAATTTGATTGGTTGATGCTTTGGAACACGATAACTTTAGTTCTAATTAAGTGAGATTGATGAAACTTGGTGTATAGTTTCATTATAGTAATACCTTGACTAAGTTCGATAATGAGCATTTTCTGCTCAGGGTAAGCAGAGCTATACGCAATTTGATTGGTCGAGAATTTGGAACACAATAACTCTCCTTCTAATTGAGTTAAAATGTTCAAACTTGGTGTATATGCTTATTAGGTCAATGCCTTGATGGAGTTCGAAGATGAGCATTTTCCGCTTAGGGTAAGCAGAGATAAGCAATTTGATTGGTTGATGCTTTGGGACACGATAACTTTAGTTCTAATTAAGTGAGAGTGATGAAACTTGGTATATAGTTTCATTATAGTGATACCTTGACTAAGTTCGATAATGAGCATTTTCTGCTCAGGGTAAGCAGAGCGATACGCAATTTGATTGGTCGAGACTTTGGAACACAATAACTCTCCTTCTATATTAGTTAAAATGTTCAAACTTGGTGTATATGCTTATTAGGTCAATGCCTTGATGGAGTTCGAAGATGAGCATTTTCCGCTTAGGGTAAGCAGAGATAAGCAATTTGATTGGTTGATGCTTTGGGACAAGATAACTTTAGTTCTAATTAAGTGAGAGTGATGAAACTTGGTGTATAGTTTCATTACAGTAACACCTTGACTAAGTTCGATAATGAGCATTTTCTGCTCAGGGTAAGCAGAGCGATACGCAATTTGATTGGTCGAGACTTTGGAACACAATAACTCTCCTTCTAATTTAGTTAAAATGTTCAAACGTGGTGTATATGCTTATTAGGTCAATGCCTTGATGGAGTTCGAAGATGAGCATTTTCCGCTTAGGGTAGGCATAGATAAGCAATTTGATTGGTTGATGCTTTGAGACACGATAACTTTAGTTCTAATTAAGTGAGAGTGATGAAATTTGGTGTATAGTTTCATTACAGTAATACCTTGACTATGATCGATAATGAGCATTTTCTGCTCAGGGTAAGCAGAGCGATAAGCAATTTGATTTGCCGAGACTTTGGAACACAATAACTCTCCTTCGAATTGAGTTAAAATATTCAAAATTGGTGTGTATGCTTCTTAGGTCAATGCCTTGATGGAGTTCTTACGGTAGGCAGAGATAAGCAATTTTTGGATGACACTTCGTGTTCAGTTTGATTGGTCGATACGTTTGAAAAAAATAAATGTGCGATTAATTAATATGTGTCATCTATTTATTTGGGGATTTTGGTGGGGGACATCAGCCTCACTGTTGGCTTGTTTCTTGCTAATTTGACCTCGGTAACCTTTTGACCCTTTCAATTACGTCATAATTTGATTAATTGGTTTCAAAAATTATCATTCGTCACTTATTCAATGATTCAGCTGCGCTCCAAGAAGACATCTGCAACAGACAGCATCAGTGACTAAATTCATAAGCCAGCCTCCTTTAACCTCTGTTGACCTTTTGACCTCGATAACTCCTTAACGCTCCCTCACCTGACTGATCACCCATCATTTTCGGATTCCTGAGGAAAAATGCTTCTAGAAAAGTCAACTCCCGCTTTTTGCCCACATTTCAGATAATACCCCCCTTCTCCCTCTGGTCTAACACTAATAAGGGGGAACCACGCCAGAAAATCTGGATGAAATTTTTTCGACCAATGCAGGGGTCGAACTCCCGACCCACAGCCTAGCGAGCCTGCGTCTTACCTACTTAGCCACGGTATTCGAAATAATATTTGCAAACCATACATTTATATCACGTTCAATGTTGTTTAGAGGGTAGGATGGCCGAATGGTTAGCACGTGCACGCTGTAACATAAGGTCTGTCATTGAATGAACTGGCGTGGTTTCGATTTCCCGTTTTTACGTGACATGGAGCAGAGCCGCCTTTCCAACCTCGTGGGTTTTCTCCGGGTCCTCCGGTTTCCTCCCACTGCTAAACACTCCTACGCGCAAGCGAATTATTGAAATACAATGAACGGTGTTAATACCGAAATGACCTGGTTGGTGTCGAGTTGATGTTAAACCCCATGTCCCCATCTCTCTCTCCCGATGTTGTTTTCAATTTTAACACTCAGGCAAGCCACTCAATCTGACGAAGAGGGAGTCGTTTGTATCAATAGAATGGTCCCGATCAGGTGCTCAATTCCCAAACTGAGCACACGGTGGCGACACCAAACGATGTCATAATGATGGTTGCTAGGTAGATGTATCAAAATTCTAAATTTGTTTGCCGTTCATGCTTAACATGTAACACCACAATGAAGTAGACATTTTTCGCCCTAATATTAGAAATAAGATGAAATAGAATTGATATTTACACTGAACAAATAAAGAAGTTGAATTATACATTGTCTTAATTAAGAAATTACATGAATAGAAGTTAGAAGTTACATGAATGGAGGTTAGAAATTACATGAATAGAAGTAAGAAATTAGACGAAAGCATGTTAGAATTTTGGCACTAATATACCGCCATAACCCTCCAGCCCAACGAAGTACTTTTGTATGTTACGGGATTGGCATCATCAGGTTGTGCCCTTATTAAATACTATTCATACTCTCATTAACCTCATCCATGGGCATCACACATGGGGGGTCCGGACCCCCCCCCCCCCCAATTGTTTTCCGGGGGGGGGGGGGGGGTCTGAATATACTTGGACCCCCCCCAAAAAATTTGGCACAGTAAAGTGCAACACTTATTTTAGGACTGGAATAGCAGTAAAACGCGTTTGCGGCCATCAAATATTCCAAAATTTTCTTGAGGGGTCGAAGAAAACTTGTCGCAGACCGTAAACCTGCTTCGGGCATTTCTAGTTTTTCTTCCCTAACTGTCATCGAGTCCTAATAAAACACTTATTTCACTTTTCTTTTAATTGAATACCACGAATTTGTACTGAGTTATGTTTGCAGCCGTCAAATATTCCAAAATTTTCTTAAATGGGGGTAAGTAAGCCAAGCTTCTTCACCTCTCAGGGAAGACCGGTGCCGCTGTCTGTAAACATGAAAAACGTTGTATTGGTGTGATGTTTTAGTTTAACCCCTTAAAATATGCCAAACAATGTTAACAGAAGACTGAGACGTTGCGGACCCCCCAATATATATTTCACGGCTACGCCCCTGACCTCATCCCCTCATTAATATCATTTATGGTACATTGATTTCATGTTCTCCTTAAAGATACCTTCGCCGCGTGCAAACTGTGTGATTTGATGATAAATTTGGGCTAAAAATATATTCAAACTAATTAATCTATCAAAGGTTTGCTTCAAATCCCTCTCAAAACTTTGTATTCGTCGAGAGGTACAGCAAGCTATAAATAAACTGCTGTTAAACGCTATGTCAGTCAGCTCATTTCATTGAGGGAGGGTCCATTTTTCAGAATATACCTTTCCTTACTTACTGTCCAAAAATAAAAATTTAAAGAAGTTTTCCAAAAAAAAGGAAAAGGGTGCTGTGGCTTCAAAGAGCGCATTAAAATTGATGAATCATGATATAAATATGTAGTTGGTGGGAGTTTGAAGTCAATTGTATTTATGTGACCATGAAATCATGGGCATCCCAGTATCTTGTAATTACAAGATAGGTTATCTTAGGCTATCTTGTAATTACAAGATAGTCAGATTTTTTTTTTTTTTTTCATTTGCTTGACCCTTATGGGCTTCCGTAGAATACACCCGCCACCACCAAACGAAATGGTAAACGTTTTTGTCCGTCCACCGGAGCCTGGTCGTTTGACGTCATATGTGGATTGTGGGTTAGGATAAGGGTTAGGCTTGGCCCAGGGTTAGGGTTAGGGCTAGCCCTGTCTACATCTCGAGACTGTGACGAAATCTGCAGGCCACAGCCCATATCCTAACCCTTATCCTAACCCACAATACATATATGACGTCATACGACCAGGCTCCGGTGAACGGAGAAAAATGCTTACCAAACGAAATTGGAAAGGATTATAATGGCCAATTAAAATCGACATTGGATAGCGTTATATTCATTGTGACGTCACAATTAGTATGACGTCACAACTTATTGTCTCGTCCTATGGCATACTGCACGCAGCGATGTATCTACGTCATTTCGAGATTAAAGTTTCAATCTGTTTATCTTTCAAAACAATGTTACGTACTACTAGATTTGTCTTCGCAAACAAAATCGCTTCCGTGAACTTATTTTCCATTGTTTACAAACAAACGCGCATGGACTCCGCCCCATTTACAGCTGGCTCCGCCTAAGTATGACGTATGACGTGTGACGTAGATGGGTCGATGCGTGCAGTATGGCGCGCTGCCATATTGAATAATCAGAGAATTATTTTGTGATTCAGTTCTTATCAGTTTATCATCATTCATACATACAACGGCTAAGTAAACATTTGTAATTTCATAAGATGTAAAAATATAGGATGAATAAATACTTCTTGCAATTTCTAAAAGCAAACATAATGTTTTCGACTAAAATCGTCGATGTACTGATGTAGGAATTTAAATGCAGCCTTTGGGATGGTCCTATGGTCTCGTCCATAGTCTCGTCAAATGGAGCAAGCATAATCTATTATTATAACAATATTATCACTAAATAGGAAAAAAAAAACCCATTGAAAATATTTTAAATACAGACTCAGGACTTCAGGTAAGTAATGTAAGTAATCTCTCTTGTTTATTATACAGTGTAAGAAAGTTAATAATACATGGTGCTAATTGTTCATTGGCCGAAGATTAATTTCTTGATGTCTTAACTTTTTCAAAAGGATATTAATACGACATTTATTTCATTGGAGAATGTGTTGATTGTCGCTCCTTCTTTTCATTGTCTTCTATTTTGGTTTTCAAATCTAAGGCGAAAATATGGCATTAAAAAGCACGCAACACATGAATGATGAAGTAAGGGAATATGAGATGATATGGGCCTATCGGTAACTTTACACTGTCACTTCATAATGGGCCACTGGATTCACCAAATTAAGCATTAGGTCTATACAAAACGAGTTTAGCGCGTCCGTGTGAAACAATAAGGTCTGTCCACGTGACAAAGAGGTGGGTCGCCTTGTGGTTTTTCTACTAACTGCCAAATACCGTTACGCCCAAGCAAATTATTTGAACAAAATTGAAACATTCTTTAATCCACAAAAGACATTGTGTCGAATGAAGTTAAACATCATATTTCTGTCTCTATATACAAAAGAGAGAACAACCATGCCAGAATTACCTACAGTAATTAGAGACTTTAAAAAAAAACAAATCCCCTGGAAATGATGGCCTGACAGCAGAATTTTATTTTACGTACTGGCCAATAATTAAAAATTATGTTTTAAACTCCATTAATTATAGTTTTGAAAATAGAACACTCTCTGCGTCCCAAAGACAATCAACAATTAAATTAATTCCAAAACCTGGTAAGGATAGAAATTCACTAAGTAACTGGCGGCCTTTGACCTTAATTAACTGTGCCGTCAAAATAATAAGTAAGGTCTTATCCACTCGATTAAAACATTTCCTTGGTTTACTGATACATGAAAATCAAACAGCTTTCATCCCGGGCAGACACATCCAAGAAAATATTCGTACAATTGACGACTCTTTTCATTTGGCAAATTTAAAAAAAATAACTGGTTTCCTTTTAGCGTTAGATTTCAAAAAAGCATTTGATAGTATAAGCCATAAATTTTTGTTAAACAGTCTTAAAACATATGGTATAAAACGTAATTTTATAAGATTTATAGAAACTCTCTACAATAACGTTAACGGCTGTATAATAAACAATGGCTTCACAACTGCATATTTTCCAATAAAGAGGGGAGTACGACAAGGAGATCCGAGTAGTGCGATTTTATTTAATTTGGTGATTGAAACTTTATGTAATTTTATAAGAAATAATAAAAATATTTTAGGAATAAAATTTGGCCAAAAAACAATCAAATTACTTGCCTTTGCCGATGACGTTGCCTGCTTTTTGAGGGATTTTAAATCGGCAAGACACTTATATGAAGTACTGAAAAAATTTAGCAAAGTTTCTGGATTGGAGATAAATATAACTAAAATTACGGAAGCCTCCTGGTGCCACGATTATTGTTTTTTTTTAGCGTAATTGTGACTTTTTTTCTCCTAATTAGGACTTTTTATCTCCTAATTAGGACTTTCTATTTCCTAATTAGGACTTTTTATCTCCTAATTAGGACTTTTTATCTCCTAATTAGGACTTTTTATCTCCTAATTAGGACCTTTTTTTATCTCCTAATTGGGACTTTTTATCTCCTAATTAGGACTTTTTATCTCTATTTTTATCTCCTAATTAGGACTATTTATCTCCTAATTAGGACTTGTTATCTCCTAATTAGGACTTTTTATCTCTTAATTAGGACTTTTTATCTCCTAATTAAGTAAAACAGTAGTATTTAATAGAATCTAGCGTAATTGTGACTTTTTTTCTCCTAATTAGGACTTTTTATCTCCTAATTAGGACTTTCTATTTCCTAATTAGGACTTTTTATCTCCTAATTAGGACTTTTTATCTCCTAATTAGGACTTTTTATCTCCTAATTTTTTTTAGCGTAATTGTGACTTTTTATCTCCTAATTAGGACTTTTTATCTCCTAGTTAGGACTTTTTATCTCCTAATTAGGACCTTTTTTATCTCCTAATTAGGACCTTTTTTATCTCCTAATTAGGACTTTTTATCTCCTAATTAGGACTTTTTATCTCTATTTTTATCTCCTAATTAGGACTATTTATCTCCTAATTAGGACCTTTTTATCTCCTAATTAGGACTTTTTATCTCCTAATTAGGACTTTTTATCTCCTTATTAGGACTTTCTATCTCCAAATTAGGACTTTTTTTATCTCCTAATTAGGACTTGTTATCTCCTAATTAGGACTTTTTATCTCCTAATTAGGACTTTTTATCTCCTAATTAAGTAAAACAGTAGTATTTAAGAGAATCTCTTCGCGCTTGGTGGTATAATGATGGATGAACTTGTGATGCCAGTGTATAGAGTTCCTTGATTCAAATGTCGGAGGATATCGACATTATTGGTTCTTGCGTGTGTCGAGAACGAAAACCGAGGAAACGTGTAAATTTTTCGTTCAAGTTGATCGCAACCTCCCAGAAATAGACTAAAATCCTATCACTACTCGTCAGAAATATAAAATATACTCATCTCTACCAATTAGAAATATACACAAAAATCATCACTTCCCTTTAGACATATCCACAAAAATCATCACTACCCTTTAGACAATTTCCACAAAACTCATCATAACCTTATACAAATTTCCACAAAACTCATCATAACCTTATACAAATTTCCACACAACTCATAACTATCCTTCAGAAATGTCCGCAAAACCCATCACTACCCTTCAGAAAGGTCCACAAAACGCACCACTACCCTCTAGAAATGTCCACAAAACGCACCACTACCCCTTAGAAATGTCCACAAAACCCATCACTTACCATTCGAAAACTCCACAAAACTCTGAACTACCATTTATAAATACTAGTATATGATAGTAGTAAGTGTTGTTTATAGTGGTATATATTAGTAGTAAGTGTTGTTTATAGCAGTATATGATAGTAGTAAGTGTTTTTTATAGCAGTATATGATAGTAGTAAGTGTTGTTTATAGTAGTATATGGTAGTAGTAAGTGTTGTTTATAGTAGTATATGGTAGTAGTAGGTGTTGTTTATAGCAGTATATGATAGTAGTAAGTGTTGTTTATAGCAGTATATGATAGTAGTAAGTGTTGTTTATAGCAGTATATGGTAGTAGTAAGTGTTGTTTATAGCAGTATATGGTAGTAATAAGTGTTGTTTATAGCAGTATATGATATAAGTAAGTGCTGTTTATAGCAGTATATGATAGAAGTAAGTGTTTTTTTATAGCAGTATATGGCAGTAGTAAGTGTTGTTTATAGCAGTATATGATAGTAGTAAGTGATGTTTATAGCAGTATATGATAGTAGTAAGTGTTGTTTATAGCAGTATATGATAGTAGTAAGTATTGTTTATGGTAGTATATAGTAGTAGTAAGTGTTGTTTATAAAGATTCACTTAAATACTGCCGTTTTACTTAATTAGAAGATAAAAAGTCCTAATTAGGAGATAGAAAGTCCTAATTAGGGGATAGAAAGTCCTAATTAGGCTATAAAAAGTCCTAATTAGGAGATAGAAAGTCCTAATTAGGAGATAAAAAGTCCTAATTAGGAGATAAAAAGTCCTAATTAGGAGATAAAAAGTCCTAATTAGGAGATAAAAAGTCACAATTAGGAGATAAAAAGTCACAATTAGGAGATAAAAAGTCCTAATTAGGAGGTAGAAAGTCCTAATTAGAAGATAAAAAGTCCTAATTAGGAGAAACAAAGTCCTAATTAGGCGATAAAAAGTCCTAATTAGGAGATAAAAAGTCCTAATTAGGAGATAAAAAGTCCTAATTAGGCGATAAAAAGTCCTAATTAGGAGATAAAAAGTCCTAATTAGGAGAAAAAAAAGTCACAATTACGCTAAAAAAAAATAATCGTGGCACCAGGAGGCTTCCGTATAAAACAGAAGCCATAGATCTTAACAGCGGAAGCACGGATTTTCAAACGGATGTGGAAAGAATTGGTTTCATTTGCAAAAATAGCAACATAAGAATATTAGGCATAGTCTTTTCAAAGGATACAAAAACGATCGATAGAGAAAATTTTGAACCCAAACTGGATGATATAGAAAGAATATTAAGAACTTGGTCGAAAAGAAACCTTACGCTAATAGGTAAAATCCAGGTTATTAAAGCCCCAATAACACTCTTGTTGTAACTGAAAAATATGTCCCAATCTTCATTCTGGTCAACAAATCGTATTATTTTAGAATATTCCAATTAAATTATGATATAAATTTCATCGTAACACACCTAATTTAAAAAATTGGAAAAATTCAACCAATTGATTTGAAAAGTCTAACGTAAACCTTTTCAAATGTGACTTGGATTGTAAAATATTTTCGAACCCTCTGGACAAATAAAATCGGTTGTAATGGATAATTTACACAACAGGAAGGACATTTAAACATCTAGTACTTAGAATAAGGGTATTATTTATTTTCTGGAGCTACCAAGCCAGCAAGAATGTTATTGTCCCTTTAAGACTTTTTGTCTATCCAAAATATTATTCCCAGCATCAGCCCTAGCCTTTCCTAGTTATATTATCAAAAAATTTAATACAATTATTGTTTACAATTTCTTATGGAATGGGCCTGATAAAATTAAAAGGGATACGATAAGTCAAAAAATAGAATATGGAGGTTTAAACATGATTAGTCTTCAAGAAATGATGACAGCCAGGAGCATATTTTGGTTAAAAAAGATATATTCGAATAGGCCCCAAACTTGGAAAGCTACTTTCGAATTTATAGTAAGTAAATATGGTGGTGATATTCTACCAGCATGTAATTACAAACCTAAACTGAAATTTTTATCGCCGTTTTATCAGGAACTATTTAGTAACTGGCACAAAATTTATACACAAAAGATCGACGATTCAGTATCTTTAAAAAATCAACTAGTGTGTAACAATAAAAATGTAAAAAATAGTATTTATAACCATTGGTATGGGAAAACTTTTGGTAAAGAACAAATTGTCTACTTACATGAATTTCTAGGAAATAAAGCGGACTTACATATGAAAGATGGGAATGACCAGTTCTATGTAAATAATACAGCTTTAGTAATTAAGAAAATGCTTAAAACCCAAGTGAATCTAAATGAAACACCTAATCGAATGTATAACAACGCTATAGATGACATCAACAAAAATTTAAAAGCATGGTATAAACAAGATTTAACAGATATAACTGCAAAGGACATTTATAACCACATGGTATTAGCTAAATACAGAAAAAGCAAATTCAATAACTAAATGGGAGAAAGAACTAAATATACATCAATTTCGAGAAAATGATATAAAAATGATATTCAAATTAGCTCATCATGTTAATATTAACTCTAAATTACAGAATTTCCAATATAAGTACATCCATAGAATAATTTACACAAATAAATTACTTTGTAAATTAAAAATGACGGAATCAACTCTGTGTTCTTTCTGTCTTTCAGATATTGAAACTGTAAATCATTTATTTATATACTGTACCTACACGCAACGGATATGGAACGAAATGTATGAAATTTTTGCAAAAGCAAATATTAACGTAAACATAACACACAAAGAAATTCACCTTGGTTGCCTAGATAAGTCAGTTTTTGACAATTTTCCCAAATGGTCTTTTGTAAATCAAATAATATTTTTAACTAAGTATTACATTTATAAATCGAAACTAGAAGCAACTATTCCTACCTGCGAAAGATACAGAGCATTTTTACAAAGTAGAAAATCCTTGGAACTGGAAATTTTCAAAACTAATAAGAAAATACTTAATAAATGGACATTTTTACCGCATACCCAAACATAACAGAAATACGAGTTTTTATTAATATTATGTAATATATGAAAGGTGCGGCAGCTCAAGGTACTAAGGTCCTTTCAACTTTTGACTTTCATTTCGAGGAAAGGATTAGTATTTTAATCTTCCGCTTAACAGAATTACCTACAGGCTTGAGAGGCAGAAAACTTTGGGTCCCCACCACATGAGGGCATCCGATGAAGTGGTATAATATTTTGACACTATCAGTAGCCTTACTTACATCCCTCACCATCTCCGGCTTTGTACACTTGTGTTTAAAGGACACTTACATTTTTCCCTAGTCGAAAGGATGGGGGATTGTCAGGCGCCTCATCTATATCCGGCACTAGGGATAATATGACCAAAATTTAGATTATATAAAGCGCACGGGAATCCGTGACAATATCTAATGCATTTACTTAGCTCTCTTCTCATCCAAATCAATTAAATGTTTCACAACATACCACAGATAACAGACTGATTATACCTTTAGTTATTCCTATAGTTTGATCAGTTTCTGTACATATAGAATGGACACAGCCGACAAAAGCCTGGATATAACCTGGGATTTTTACTGAATTATTTTGAGGTGCCTTTTTTTTAAAAAATCAAAGTGAATCCGTCCCGGGGGATTATCCATCATTGATGCTTTAATTTTTCTCTTGATTAAATGTTGAAAACTTCATTTTAGCGCGGGTTAAAGCGGGACAAAAAAAAATTGGCCGATAAAACCCAATGACGATCTGCGACTTCGGTTGTACGTATTGAGAACTTTTAATATGTAAACTTGGCTTTCGTTTGCAGTTATAATGAATTTCGAGGTAACGCCTTTGTCCTTCGGGAATTCACCAACAGAAATTGAAGACAGAGAAATGGAAGATCGAGGCAGAGAAGATGCAGAAATAGAAGTTATAAACACGGGAGATATCGAATCAATATATGAAGAAACCGAAGATATGAAAATTACAGAAAGTATAAAAACAGAAGATATAACAAAAACAGAAGATACAACAACTGAAGAAGATATAGTAACAGAAGATACAACAACCGAAGAAGATATAGTAACAGAAGATACAGCAACTGAAGAAGATATAGTAACAGAAGATACAACAACTGAAGTAGATATAGTAACAGAAAATACAACCACTGAAGATGATGTAACAGAGGATACAACAACTGAAGAAGATATAGTAACAGACATAAAAACAGAAACCAAAGATAAAAAAACCGAAGATAAAAAATCTGAAGATATAAAAATGGAAGTCATCAAAATCGAAGATATAAAAACGGGGGATGCAAAAACCGGGGATACTGAAGATTTGGAAAGGGGGGACATAAAAACCAAGGATATAAAAACCGAATATACAAAAACTACAGAAGATATAAAAACTGCAGAAGAAATATAAGAAGATATAAAAACCGAAGATTTGAAAACTGAAGATTTAAAGACAGGGGTTATAAAAACTGCAGGAGATATAAAAACCGGAGATGTAGAAAATGTAGATATAAAAACAGAAACCGAAGATATAAAAACTACAGAAGATATAAAAACCGCAGTAGATATAAACGTAGAAGATATGAAAACCGAAAATATGGAAACTGAAGATTTAGAGACAGAAACAGAAGATATAAAAACTGCAGAAGAAATAAAAGAAGATATAAAAACTGCAGAAGAAACAAAAGAAGATATAAAAACCGAAGATTTAGAGACAGGGGATATAAAAACTGCAGGAGATATAAAAACCGAAGATATAGAAAGTGAAGATATAAAAACAGAACCCGAAGATATAAAAACCGCAGAAGATTTAAACGCAGAAGATATGAAAACCGAAAATATCAAAAATGAAGATTTAGAGACAGAAACAGAAGATATAAAAACTGCAGAAGATGTAAAAACTGCGAAAGATATAAAAAGTGAAGATATAAAACAAGAAGATATGGAAACCGAAGATTTAGAAGCAGAAACAAAAGATATAAAAACTGCAGAAGAAATAAAAACAGAAACCGAAGATATAACAACGGAAGAAGATATTAAAACAGAAAGCGAAAAGGATATAAAAATTGAAGATATTAAAACAGAAACAGATGATATAAAAACAGAAGATATAGAAACAGAAATAGAAGATATAAAAAATGCAGAAGAAATAAAAACAGAAACAAAAGATATAATAATGGGTAAAAGATATAGAAATTGAAGATATAAAAAGTGAAAATACAAAAACTGAAGATGATATAAAAATGGAAACAGGAGATATAAAAGAAGGAGATATAAAAAGCGAAGATATAAAAACTGCAGAAGATATAAAAACTGAAGATTTAAAAACACAAACAGATTATATAAATATAAAAACTGAAGATATAAATATAGAAGACATAAAAACAGAAGATAAAGAAGGTAAGACAAAATGCATTACTTCTTCTCATGTGAACTATCTGAAGTGATACCGCCGCTGCCGTTCTGAAATTTCCCAATGTAATAACTAAATACCAGATGGCTAGGCTATAAATATATTAGTTTTACATGAATTTTAACTTGACTTTGAAACCGTCACACGTATATAATAAATAGCTTAAAAGGCACTTTCATGTCTTAATAATTAAAATCGAGTTTCCCGCCTCGTCGACCCATTATCTCGATCACATGAAGACTGGCGTACTGTTATTTTTTTATTTTAAAAATAATTACATGTCATGGTTTTATTATTATTTCAGACGTTGAAATAGTAGCATGTCCCGAAGACTTCGAGAATGGATTGGAACCAGGATACATGTACTTCAAAAGAGAAGGGAGGGCATTTTGCATGAAACGTGGCAAGATATTTGAAGTACACAAGAAAAGTGCCGAAAATAAGACAAACAGAAAATTTGTATTATTAGGTGTTATCCCTGGTGGCTGCAAATCAGCAAAAAATCAAAAGAAAAGTAAGTACCCATACATAGATATAGGGGTATCATGTACGGGACAGAGCGGGTCCCAAAAACCCTACGGTTTTCCACATTAGACGACTCCGCCCATAACCAAACAGAGATACGGGAGTGTATTTCAACGGTCTGTTAACAGGTGATAGTGATGGGGAAATAGTTTACATATATGGTACATGAGAACCTAGTATGGGACAACGTATAGTAGTGAGGATGGGACGAAAAACGAGATACCCGTGTACACATTGGAGTGCACGTAAAAGATCTCATGGCTGTTCGAATTCCATGTTAAAACATAATATAAGGTGGAACAGTATTTGATTTTTAACCACCTGTTTTGATCTACATGTATATATCTTTATTCTAATTTTTCAGTGAGCCCATATGCTCTAATGGACCTGTATAGAAACAGCACTTCGCCACCAGAGAGTATCAAACCCTACTTGTTGGTAAGACCAGAGGTTAAAATGGAGATACACCCTGACACAGTTCTTACAAATAAGTTTGGACCTCATCCAAAAATGAAGAATGTACCTGCACCAGAGTACAAAGGGGGAAAAAATATAGAAACAGAAAATACAGAAGTAAAATATATAGACACCGATAATACAGAAGTAAAATACATAGATACAGAAAATACCGAAGTCAAATATATAGATACCGATAATACAGTTAAAATATATAGACACCGAAAATACAGAAGTCAAATATATAGATACAGATAATACCGAAGTCAAATATATAGAAACGGAAAATACAGAAGTCAAATATATTGAAATCGAAAATACAGAAGTCAAATATATAGAAACAGAAAATACAGAAGTAAAATATTTTGACACCGAAAAAAAAGAAGTAAAATATATAGACACCGAAAATTCAGAGGTCAAATATATGGAAACTGAAAATACAGAAGTCAAATATATAGATACAGAAAATACAAAGGTAAAATATATAGACATAGATAATACAGAAGTAAAATATATAGACACAGATAATACAGAAATTAAATATATATACACAGAAAATACAGAAGTAAAATATATAGAAACAGAGTATAATGAAGTAAAATATATAGAAACAGAGTATAAAGAAGTAAAATATGTAGAAACAGGGTATAAAGAAGTACAAGATGTAGATACAGTGTATAAAGAAGTAAAAGATGTAGAGATAGAATATAAATACTATAAAGAAGTAGAGGCAGAATATACAGAAGTAAAAGATGTAGAAACAGAGTATAAAGAAGTAAAGTATGTAGAAACAGAATATAAAGAAGTAAAAGGTGTAGAAACAGAGTATAAAGAAGTAAAGGATGTAGAGACAGAGTATAAAGAAGTAAAGGATGTAGAATCGGAAATCATAATGGAATTTGCGGAGGGGTTGAATTATGGAGTAAAAGGTGTAGAACTGGAAGGCAAAAGAGAGAAAAATAAAAATAATTTCCGCAATTTTTTTATCAGAGTGGGAAAACGACTCAGAAAATTGTTTACTTGTGGCTGTGCTAAAGAACAAGCAGATTAAGAAATAAAACGTGGGAAGGCGGGGGGGGGGGAGAAAATAGAGGATATAAAACAGATTGAAAAAAGTGTAGTAAGAGATTTAATAGAGTATTGACTCTAATTGTACAAAAACTAATTTGTAAATATATGTACAGTATTTATTTCATAAAACATAATTGTATTATAAATAAATTATAAATATGACATCATCAATTTACTGTTCAATTCGAAGCCCCACCTCCATAACCCGAATAAGAGAAAGAAAGAAAGAAAGCAACGCTGGCCCTGCTACAATTTTACTGTATTCCTGACAGAAAGGTATCTTTGATTGTCAATCATGCCAATCAATTCGCTGATTGATAAGCGGTTATGTCAAATACATCGGTAAGGATTTCAAATTTAACATCCACTGGACACAAACTAGGTCATTTCGGGACTAACATACGGTTTAATTTTATTTCAATAATACGCTTGTGCGTATTAGGGCCGAAACGATACGCTGTGCCACGATATGATACAGCATGATGTCGTAGACCAACGATACGGGTGCATCACGATACACACGCCATTAATGTGCAAAAAGTTTTCTTGAAATAAAGAAAAAATACACAATGTTTTAAATTTATATTGTTTATTATTAGATAAATTAAAATTTTATGTTTAACTTTAAACCAATATTTTTTGCACATTTTTCATTTTGTGCGAAACACTCAAACGGGAAGTACGAAACAGGAAAACCACTATTCTCCCTTACCTTCGATTGCAATCTGTTTCACAGAGAATTACTTACGAATTATCTCAGTAACAGATGCCTGTCCACAACACGTGCGTTGACTGCACACGCCATCAGACATTGGCTCAACGGCTCGTGCAATGTTTACTTAACACCTAACTGCTTCGGGCAAAATGATGCATTTTACTCATTTTAATACCCATTTACACTAAAAAGGAAATAATTTTTAACTACAAATACTTCAAACGTCGCCAGTTGGCATACTGCGTAGTTATAGTGTTGTAAGCGACATGTTAACAGGGGTTATCTCCCTTAAACCATCTCTTGTCCTTCTCCACCATTTTTACGAAATGTAAACATGTTTTGTAAGATGTCATAAAATATTCCATCTTTATCGGTTGGGTGTTGTTGCTTATTGTTTATGTGTGGTGCTGCTGACTGGCGTGGTGGCTTAGAGTGTTTTGCCGTACCTACGAACTCCAGGAAGTATTCTTTGTTAACGAAACAACAAAAACATTCCAAGTCTGAACAGTCCCATACATCGTCATTTTTGACATCAGCGACCCAGTTTCTTCTCTAGCTGTGAATACACCCACCGTTTTACCATCCTAAGACAAGATGGCTACTAATCGTGCTCCGAAACAGTGGACACTAACCAAACATGAAACAATCACGTCCTATGAACCCTGGCGACAAAACTTGCAGTACACTTTATCTCTAGACCCCAATTTTGCTGCATATCTCGTCGATGGTGTCACGTGGGGTAAGGCGTCTAATAATACTCCATTGCGGGGTTTCCGTGATGATGGTGGTGATGTTCCAGAGGATAACCGACGTACTGCACAACAGAAAGTGACCCACCTCAAGTTAATGTTGGGACAAATTGCTAATTTTTGTCCCATTATTTCCCGCAATACAATTGTTAAAAACTCGACTTCTGTATCCGCTATTTGGCAAGCTATTCGCCTACATTATGGCTTCCAATCTACTGGCAGTCATTTCCTGGACTTTAACTCTATTAATCTCCAACCAGATGAAAGACCTGAGGATCTTTTTCAACGATTAATGTCTTTTATTGAAGACAACCTACTTAAACGTAATGGTCACATTTCTCACCATGGTGAAGATCCCACAGTCGACGAAGAATTAACACCGTCTTTAGAGAATATAGTTGTACTAACTTGGCTTCAACGTATACATCCAGACCTACCACAGTTAGTGAAGCAACGGTATGGTACAGAGTTGCGCTCTCGTACACTAGCATCTCTTAAACCTGAGATCTCTCTGGCTCTTGACTCGCTGCTGGATGAAGTACACGCCTCGGTCGACGCAAAGGTGTTGCGATCAGCTACTAGCCAATTAATTCGACGGCGGTATACTCCAGATCCCGCTAAGAGTGACGGATTTAAACCTAGATCATGCCCTCTATGCATCCAAGCCAACCGCGCAAAGACTCCACATTATCTTAGTACCTGCCCTTTCTTACCTGCAGATGACAAAAAGTTTCTCAATCGCGCCCGTCAGACTACCTGCCTGGATGATGGTGATCTGGACTTAACCAATAGTTTACCTGCACACCCGGAAGACGATGATACATATGCCACCCGTAGTGTTTCCGCGTGTCGTGTTAGTACCAAACAGTCCCCTCATTTTAAAGCATTTTATAAACATCATCCTGTCCAGCTTACTTTAGATACCGGTGCTGAAACGAATATGATCAAAGCTGCTGTTGCCAAGTATATTGGAGCTACTATATTGACCAGTTCTCAACGTGCCCTTCAGGCCGACGGTATCACACCTTTGGCTGTGATTGGTGAATCGCACCTCACCCTTTCACGGAACTCTGTGGACTTATCTCTAGATGCTCTTGTTGTGGAAGACTTGGACGTCGAAATCTTAGCTGGTACACCATTCATGACTGTAAATGATGTGTCTATTCGTCCAGCCAAACACCAAGTTACAATCAAAGATTCCGATACTATTGTATATGGGTCATCACAAGCACCGTCTCAGTACCATTCGATCCGGCGTACACAGGCTTCTGTGATTCGCTCTCCATCTTCAGCGACAATTGTTTGGCCTGGTGATTACCTAGAAGTTTCTGCCCCACCAGACTATCATCCAGACTGTATCTTGGCCATCGAAGCTCGTTCCGATTGCCCAAGCTCACATAGTTTAAAGGTCTCCCAGATGTGGCCACAACCCTCCATCTTAGAGTCTATTGCCGGTAAGGTAAGAATACCAAATTCCACACATCATCCCAGAACCATTCAACGCAATGAACACTTCTTTCAGGTTCGACTGGTCACTGATTTCCCCCCAAGTGCTGATCGCTGTGATACTCCAGCACCAAGTTCTGTCTCCTCTAAACTTGGTCCAGGCTTATTTTATTCTGATAAAGTAGCTCTCGATCCCGATCTTATATTATCGTCAACCACCAAAAACTTACTTCGTCAGTATGATACTGTATTTGATCCGGATATATCAGGTTACAACGGCGCAGTTGGTCCCTTTAAAGCCACTGTCAACATGGGTCCAGTTCAGCCTCCACAACGCAAAGGTCGCGTACCCCAATACTCAAGGGACAAACTTGTTGAGCTTCAAACACGTTTTGATGTTTTAGAATCAGCAGGTGTATTTAAACATCCAGAAGATCTTAACATCACTGCTGAGTACCTTAATCCGTCCTTCATAGTTAAGAAACCATCTGGAGGTTTCCGCTTAGTCACTGCCTTCGCCGATGTTGGAAGATATAGCAAACCACAACCTTCACTTTTGCCCGATGTTGATTGCATCTTACGTACTATTGCTTGTTGGCAGTACATTATTGTTTCGGATCTGACAAGTGCCTTCTACCAGATTCCTTTGTCTAGAGAGTCCATGAAATATTGTGGTGTAGCGACGCCCTTTCGTGGGGTACGTGTTTACACACGCTCTGCCATGGGTATGCCCGGCTCAGAAACTGCCCTTGAAGAATTAATGTGCCGTGTTTTGGGTGACCAACTACAGGCTGGCACAGTAGCTAAGCTCGCCGATGATCTGTATATATACTTTTCAAAAAAAGTAGGGGATATTTGATTTTGGGGGCATAATACTAAAATATGCAAATGACTACGAAAAAAGTCACTATAGAACCTAACAGAAGAAACATTTCCAGTTACATGTGACGCCCAAACGCAAAAATAGCTACCGCATGGAATGCAGGTGATGCTTGGGATCATCATGGGGGTCCAACCCAAGATTTACACGACTCTGACTTTGAATGTTACAGTCATTGTGGCATTGAATGTTACAGTCATTGTGGCATTGAATTCCAGGGTGGAAACATCAGTTTAATCAGTGACCAGAAAACAAATTTTGATATGCGTCGGCTTACCCAAAATGAAAGGTTACGTGCCCTTGGCATGCTACAGATCGGCACAACACAGGCGGTTGTGGCGCGGACGATGAATATTTCTAAGTCTATGGTCCAGATACCGTGATACACAATCTGTACAGGACAGACCACGCTCAGTTCGACCAAGGGCGACAACTCAAGCCCAGGATCGATTTATCCGTACCTTGGCCTTGAGAAATCGTGTCATCACAGCAAATCAGATCAGCGCTCGTCTTCAAACAGACACTGGTGTGAGAGTGAGTGGCTAGACGATTTGGAATCGACTGCATAGGGGTCACCTTCGCGCCCGACGTCCGCGCGTGATCCCTTGTTTGAGAGATCATCACATTCAGGCAAGACGTCGTTGATGCAGGGATCGTCAACACTGGGATAATCGACGCTGGAGCAATGTGATGTTTTCAGATGAGTCAAGGTTCACTGTTGATTTTTTGGACAGAAGTAGGAGGGTATGGCGTCGTCGAAACGAGCGCTTCCAAGACGTTAACGTCATCAGACATGGTCGATTTGGGGGTGGTTCTGTTATGGTGAGGGGAGGCATCACTGTTGCTGGAAGAACGGCTTTACATGTTGTTGCAGGGCGTGTTACAGGCCAGTATTACCGGGACAACATCTTGGCAGTCCATTTTGTGCCGTTCGCACGACGTCATGGCCGCCGTTTCATCTTCCAGGATGACAACGCAAGATGTCACATGGCCAGGATCGTTACAGGTTACCCCCAACAACAGAACATCACCGCTTTACCTTGGCCAGCACTGAGTCCCGACCTCTCCCCCATCGAGAATGTCTGGCACATGCTTGGACAGAGGTTACGTCAACGTCAACAACGTCCTGCCAATGTCCAAGAACTTGCTGCTGTGTTGCAACAGGAATGGGACAATCTGGACCAAAATGACCTTAGACGTCTCATTAGGAGTATGCCACGTCGGATCAATGCTTGTTTGGCAAACAGAGGAGGATTTATCCGTTACTGACTGTGTTGTGATGCTGTGGTAACTTTGCTGTTTGACCCCGGGTATCATTTTACCCTTATAATGGTCAGTCTGTGCCTTACTTAGTCTAACGATCATTTGGAATAAATCGATGAATGTGAACTTCATTTCATTTTGTCATTTTTTTCTTCGCCAGTTTCATTGGGTGACTTTAATAACACTTAAAAATCAAATATCCCCTACTTTTTTTGAATAGTATAGGAGGTAATTCACCAGAGGAGCTTATGGCTAATTTTACGGAGACGTTGAATGCATTACGCACTTGTAACCTCAAGTTATCACCATTGAAGACCGTCATTTGTCCGAAAACCACTACCATTTTAGGTTGGGTATGGTCACAAGGTTCCATCCGTGCCAGCCCCCATCGCATATCTGCTCTTTCAATATACTCACCACCAGACACCGTTCGAGATCTCCGATCATTTATAGGGTTTTAGCACGTGTCTTACCTCGCTGTTCTGACTTGATAAATCCATTGGATATGGCCATTGCTGGCCAGCAATCAAAGGAAAAGGTCAACTGGACGGATGAATTAAGTCACCATTTCTCTCATGCCAAGAAATCTCTAATCACCAATACCGCCATACTCCTTCCCAGACCTTCAGACCTATTGTGGATCGTCACCGATGGTTCAGTTACAAGGCATGGCGTTGGAGCAACACTTTATGTTAGCCGCAACAACAAAATATCCCTTGCAGGATTCTTTAGCTCTAAACTACGTCAACACCAAGTTACTTGGTTACCGTGTGAAATCGAAGCACTGTGTATTGCTGCAGCCATTAAACACTTTAGCCCATTCATAATACAGTCTCACCACCAGACCTGTGTTCTGACCGACAGCAAACCGTGTGTCCAGGCTATATCCAAGCTTTGCCGTGGCGAATTTTCTTCCAGTCCACGCGTTACTTCCTTTTTGTCAATAGTAAGCAGATATCAGATAAGTGTCCGTCATTTAGCAGGCCAGGCAAATATCCCATCTGATTTTGCAAGTCGTAATGCTCCAGATTGTCAGGAACCACATTGTCAGATTTGTAACTTCATCACCCGCTTAGAAGATTCTGTAGTAAGGTCAATTTCTGTACAGGATATTATGGATGGTACTCTCCGGCTTCCCTTTACCAGCAGATCAGCTTGGATTACTACTCAGTCAGAATGCCCAGATCTGAGACGCGTCCATGCTCACCTAAAGCAAGGCACCCGACCATCTCGTAAACTTACAAATCTTAAAGATGTCAAGCGTTATCTCAACATACTTACTATAGCCCGAGATGGCCTTCTGGTAGTTCAACACCACGAACCCTTGCTTCCAACGTCAGAATTGATTGTCATTCCCAGGGCCGTATTGGATGGACTATTAACAGCCCTACATATTAAGCTCAGTCACCCCACCAAGCACCAACTTAAGCAAGTGGTGAAGCGGAATTTTTATGCTTTGGATCTGGACAAAGCCATTAATACTGTTTCGGAAACATATCACACTTGTGCCTCCTTAAAACGATTCCCTCTGTGTCTTGTCGAACAGTCTACCTCAGATCCTCCTGATGCACTAGGTTTATCGTTTGCAGCTGATGTTCTTAAACGATATAGGCAGCTTATCCTGCTTCTTCGAGAGACCACATCCTCGTATACCACTACTTGTTTAATTGAGGACGAGCGTCACACAACCCTAAGAGAAGGTCTTGCTCGTTTGTGTATGGAACTACGCCCCATTGATGGTTCTCATGTACATATCCGCGTATATGCAGCTTCTGGTTTTATTGCTCTTAAGAATGATGCCATATTACAAAATCTGTGCATTGATATTGATGTCGGCCGCATTAAAAACCCCAACAAAAATCCTGTTGCTGAAAGAGCAATTGCGGAACTCAAGGAGGAGCTGTTGCGTCAAGAACCTGGTGGTGGACCTGTGTCACCTTTAGGCCTGTCCATCGTAACTGCTCAGTTGAACTCTCGAATTAGAAGTAGAGGTTTATCTGCCCGTGAAATCTGAACACAAAGGTGCCAGTTTACACACACACAGCTTCCAGTCTCTGATCGTGATCTTAAAATCGAACAACATGCCCAACGATTACGTAATCATGGATATAGTGAGACTTCCAAAAATCGTATTGGAAACAGACCTCCAAGTAACCATGTCGCAGTTGGCGATTTGGTCTACCTACGCTCAGATGGTAATAAAAACAAGGCTCGTGATCGATATCTTGTAACTAGTCTTGATGGTAATTGGTGCATCGTCAGGAAATTCTCAGGATCCCAGTTACGTTCCTCAACTTACAAGGTCAAAACATCAGAATGTTATGTTGTACCAAACTACTTTGTTGAAAAAAACTGCTTTCCCTTGCGACACAATGGAGACAGTAATGACTTGGATCAAGTCACTGCTCAGATAGAATGCGATACGAATACAACCATAGGGCCAGATGAACCACCTGCTCCACCAGTGATACCACCTGTGTTGGTCACCCCGGCTTCCCCACTGAAACTTGATCCAAACTTATCCACATTAGTGTCTCCGTCATCGTCATCGGCCGAACCTACAGTCAATACTTCCATAAACACCCGACCTGCCCGTGTGCACAAGAAACCTGCGTATTTACAGGACTATGTGACGTGAAATTATCGGTCTTCACCGGTATACAGTACAGATATGTCTTAACCTCTATTTCGTCGGACATTCGGTTTAGACTTAATCTTTGTTTTTCTATGTTATTCTTTGGGTTTTTTTTAAAAAAAGAGAGAAGTTACAACAGTTGGCATACTGCGTAGTTATAGTGTTGTAAGCGACATGTTAACAGGAGTTATCTCCCTTAAACCATCTCTTGTCCTTCTCCACCATTTTTACGAAATGTAAACATGTTTTGTAAGATGTCATAAAATATTCCATCTTTATCGGTTGGGTGTTGTTGCTTATTGTTTATGTGTGGTGCTGCTGACTGGCGCGTCTTTATTTATTTTTCTTTTGCCTCAAAAAAATGTTTGAGAATTTAATTTGTCTGAGTAGAAAAGTGCATATGCCGTACTCATTAACTATGATTAAGCCTCGTCGATGTCACGCTTATCAGTGATTTTAGCGGCCAAGCGAATATTCACTATGGGATCAGTTTGCTTCGATCGAACAGGCGGGTGGCTTTTCCATTTCAACTTCACCAAGTGTAACACTGCTACCACCAGTACTGGGTGTGAACATAATAGTCGAAAGACTAAGAGAGACTGTTAACCAATATTTCAACACGCTTTTCATTCATTCGAATAAGAGTGTAACACTGCTACCACCAGTACTGGGCGTGAACATAATAGTCGAAAGACTAAGAGAGACTGTTAACCAAAATTTCAACACGCTTTTCATTCATTCGAATAAGGGCCACCAGCATCGAGAGGAAGAAAATAAAATGCGATTTCATTGGTGTAAAACGCATGGCTTCCGGTATTTTGTCCAATGGAAAACATTGTCTTGTCCAGTTTCCGAGTCGTATTTTGCACGCGATTAGTAGGTCAGTTTTGCAATGATTGTGAAGTCTGGATGCCCAGGCCTATAGAAGACGCGTGCTGTTTCTAGTCTATTTATAGCTAACGAGGGTTTCTTCTTTACTTAGGCCTTGTGTACGTACGTACTGAACTGATAGGTAATTTTTCTAAGGGTCCTACATATCTCATTTATTGAACAAATATCGCGATATAGTATGAAATTAATCGTGAACCTTAAATTGAAAAAAAAATTGCGATTATCGATATTCTTAAAAAAAATATCTTTCATCGTTTTCATGGAAAAAATCGCGGTACACCGGTTCACCGGTGAATCCTTTCGGCCCTAATAGGCATCCACCTCCATTACTTACAGACACATTAGAAGGCATAAAATGATCTAAATACATGGGTAATTCGGAATTAGAACTGATGCGAGAAGTTATTTAAACTTTAGAAGCCCCAATACACCGGGGTTAATGATGTATAACTTGAGATAAAAATTCAATTCCTTCATAAAACATAAATGTTCGATAATAATATCTTTTATCACCAGCAGATGTTGCTCTACATTACCATATATAATATGGCAGGTCACCGATCATGAATAGGTTACATGACTAAAACGTCGCTTGATTAATCAACGCCTTAACGTTAAAGTGTGTTTATCCTCCTCCAAGAAAATTAACATGAAAACACGTAATAATTTTAATAGCTTATCAAATATAATATAATAAAAAAAAACAATTAAATTTCTATGGATCGACAATTACTGTATTTTAATCGGATCCACATTTCCACAACGATTCCCTTGTTTTCATGCACAATACTGATACAGATTGTGTGAAATAGCTTTATTTAACGTCTACTTCCAACTAAGTGATATCGCAGACAATGTCTGATACAGACAGGAGGAACATTGCCACCCTGGCAATATTGGGTGGCATATTTCTTTATAGTTTGAATGTATTTTCAGTTCATGATTATGAATTTCCCTTGTCAAATAATTCTATACCAATTAGTCAATAGCAATTAACATTTCTTGTGGTCTTAATCATTTATTCAACAATGGGTAACATTCCATTTCTGTATATTCGTAAAAGAAAAACTTCATTCTTATACAAGGTCAACCGCTTGGTTTTCATAGTTCTTATTGACACAGGCAGGACTACTATAATCCATCTTTAAATATTTACCTTGGGTAGAAATTTGGCTGCTGTAGTCACAGTTAATACATAAACTGGTCTTTTTTTTTTACATTTCAGCTGTGTTTCTCATTCCATATGCTGTATTCATGATTACATTAGCTTTACCGCTGACATTTTTAGAACTTCCCCTAGGACAATATTCTGGAAAAAGTACCTACGATGTTTGGGATATGTGTCCTGCATTTAGAGGTAAACTTGTCAAATTAATTACAGCAGTATGAAAACAACGAAACCAATCTTGCTCACCACCCATAATATACGGGTTAAATCAAAATGACGGAATTAATGACACTGGTTATTCAATAAACGAAAATATATTTTCTGTGGTGAACAGTACTAATAGTTCAGTAAAACATTTTACAGCATCAGAAGAATTTTGGAAGTAAGTCTAATCTAATTCTTGTTCAGGACATAATCCGAGTTCACGATCCTGCATCGGCACTGCCGGCTTACACTACATTTAATATTCACACACATATTAAAACAATATAAAGTGCACAAAAGTGCATGGTATATTTTGTCAACCTTTGTCCTATCAACATTGTGGATACCAGTCTAGAGGTCGTGGTGGCTAAGTGGGTAGGGCGCTAGCTCGATAACGTGGAGGTCGGGTGTTCGATCCTTGCATTGACCGAGAAAGTTCATCCAGATTTTCCGGTGTGATTCTCCCTTGTCAGTGATGCAGAATGGAGAGCCTGACAAGAACAGTTGTCTAGTTTTTCGGATGGGACGAAAACCGAGGTGCCGTGTAAAAGATCCCTTGGCAGATTGAATTCGATATATAAGTATAGTAGGCCTTGGTGTCGCTTTCCGGGCAAAATTTCCCTTATATTACACGGGGAGTTGGGATGGCCTAGTGGTCTAGGGTGCCGCACGTCGACCTCTAGCTGGCCGGTCACCTCTGGCTTGCGGCTGTGGTTTCGATCCCAGGTGTGAGCGTATATGGCATGAAGATAGGGGAGCCTTCTCAACTTCGTGGGTTTCTCTCTCTTATAGCAGTTAGCACACTGTATGGCGTATACCCGTCTTCATTATATAGCCCAGTTCGGAGGAGAACAGGAGAACGTTAAACTCCATTACATTTAGATACCAGCCTTAATAATGAATTTTACTATACAAGCGAAGTATAAAACGTCATCACAACTGCCTCAAAGTCCATTAACTAAGTCAATATTGAGTTTTTCTGATCACGGGCCACCGCGGTGTTTTTCAAAGCACCTTGTCCATTTACTTCAAATATATTTTTTGTACAAATTTGGTTTTTGTAAGTAGGTATTTTGATAAAGAATACTTATTGCACAATTGCATTCAGTGTGATTCACAGTAGATTTTACATTTATGATAGCCTCGAATCACAACCCAGTCCATGAAATGCCAAAATAGCTGCGTTTATCATTTCTAAATCGCAATGTATTGTAAAGAAAACTGGTACTACACATTCCTGAATTGTTAATGGTGGAGACCCTCAAAATTGACCAATCACAAATTTTATGTATTAAAACTGAACGTTGTCCGCGCATATGTCGCAATCTGGCAGAAATGCATTTTTAAAAGCATAGTATTACAAGACATAATATATCAATGCGGTTGACAACTTATGTAAACAGTATTGCCAGACAAAATGACAATGTAGTCGATGTGTTTTGTAAACAGTATTACAAGACATAAATTATGCCAATTCAGTCTACGTCTTTTGTAACCAAACTAAATATCATCATGCGAACCGTAAAAAGAAACATATCAAACCCCCCAAACAATTGACACATTATAACGGATGCTCAGATTGGGTTATCAAAAAAAGATATTTATTTTCAATTTAGTCACAATGTACTGAGGATATCTAGTGGATTAGGAGATTTTGGTACCATGCAGTGGCATCTAGTTGTAGCAATGGTGGTCGGTTGGCTAATGATATTTGGCTGTATAGTAAAGGGTGTCAAAACTGTTGGAAAGGTCAGTCACTTGTAAAATATTACACAAAATCAGGTTTTATCAGTCTACGCGGGTTGTGCGAATATCTCCAGTATACAGCAACTGTCAGAAAATATTAAGTTTGATATTTTACGATGATCTGTTGTCTATCAACATACCATTAATGTACGAGTATTTATCTAAACGACGTAAAATTGTTACACTTTATTTGCAGTGGCTCACATCCCCATCCACTTCATGTATTGCTTGTGAATTCTGTCACTGAAGAGATGTCTCTTTTTACAATATTATATCTCCGCCATGCATTCATGATCTAACTTAAAAATAATCTTTTTTTCCTTTAATTGTAGGTTGTGTATGTAACAGCAACTTTACCATATGTATTTATTACTATTATACTGGTTAGAGCTGTTACACTACCTGGTGCAATAGATGGTATCAAATTCTACATCATTCCTGATATTAGTAAACTGGCCAATGTTCAGGTAATTCGCGTTTCAATATCAGGTTTAATGATTATTTTCAAGTATTCGCCAATCTAATCCGGATTAGGATTGGTTTAACACGCTTTCTAACATATATTATTATGTGAACTGCGGTGCTGCTATCTTGTAGGTATGGATACAGGCACTGATGCAGATTTTCTTTTCGATGGGAATCGGATGGGGTGGTTTCACCACCGTGGCCAGTTATAATAAATTTAATAACAATATATTAAGGTAAGAATATTGTAGGTCGCTGCAGTAGTTTCCAGAAAATGTTGGCATCTTAATACAAATTCAGTCTAAATTGTTTTTATACGCCCACATTTTTATGTGGACGTATATTGTCGTCGCCCCTGTCCGTCCGGACGTCCGTCCACAATTTGTTTGTGGACTCTCTACAGGTCACAGTTCTTATCCGATTTTGACGAAACTTTCGATATTGGCATGTATCGGATGAAAACTTCATGGATTATGGCCCCTGATTGTACGAAAAATCACGTTTTTAGCTTGTGGACCCTATAGAGGTCACAATTTTGAACCGATTTTGATGAAACTTGACATGTATGTTTATAACCCAAAGATCTTGGTTCCTTTCGATATTTGCACCTATCGGAATGTAATTTCCTGAATTATGGCCCCTGATTGTCCGAAAAATCACCCTTTTTAGCTTGTGGTCCCTCTGGAGGTCACAATTATTATCCGATTTAAAAAACCGTTTGATTATATCACCGTTACACCCTAAGGAAGGTTGAGTTCGAATTTCGGGAAAATCGGACGAAAATTGTCATACAAAATGGCCGCCGTTTGTACGTGAATACTGTTAAAAAATTGTATATCATGGTTTGTGGACCTTGTAAAAGTCACATTTTTAAATCGATTTTGATGAAACTTGAAATTCATGGTTATAACCCAAAGATCTTGGTTCCCTTCGATATTTGCGCATATCGGATTGTAACTTCCTGAATTATGGCCCCTGATTATACGCAAAATCGCCTTATTTTAGCTTGTGGTCCCTCTGGTGGTCACAATTATTATCCGATTTAATAAAACGGTTGATGATATTACCGTTACACCGTAAGGAGGTTGAGTTCGAATTTCGGGAAAATCTGACCAAAATTGCCATACAAAATGGCCGCCGTTTGTACGCGAATACTGTTAAAAAATTGTATATCATGGTTGTGGACCCTGTAGAGGTCACAATGTTAATTTGATTTTGATCAAACTTGAAATGCATGGTTATAACCCAAAGATCTTGGTTCCTTTCGTTATTTGTCCATATCGGATCGTAACTTCCTGAATTATGGCCCCTGATTGTCCGAAAAATCCCCTATGGTCCCTCTGGAGGTCACAATTATTATCCGATTTAAAAAAACGTTTGACTCTATCACCGTTACACCCTACGGAAGGTTGAGTTCGAATTTCAAGAAAATCGGACCATAATTGCCTGAAAAAATGGCCGCCGTTTGTACGCGAACAGTGTGAAAATATGGTATATCAAAGTTGTGGACCCTGTAGAGGTCACAATTTTTAATTCGATTTTGATTCAACCTGAAATGCTTGTTTATAACCTAAAGATCTTTATTCTTTTCGATATTTGCACATATCAAATTATAACTTAATAAATTATGGCCTTTGATTGTAGGAAAAATCACTTTCGGTATTGCTTGTTCTCTGTCTATCTCTCGAACAATTATTATCTGATTTATAAAAAAAACTCTGATTATATTATTGTTGCACCGTACATACGTAAGGAAGGTTGAGTTCGAATTTCGTGAAAATCGTACCAAAATTGCCACACGAAATGGTCACCGTTTGTACGCGAATAGTGTAAAAATATGGTATATCATGGTTGTGCACTCTCTACAGGTCACAATTCTTATCCGATTTTGACGAAAAGTAACATTTCTAGGTTGTGTACCGTCACACCATAATCATTGTCGGCTTCGAATTTCATGAATATCAGACTGGAACTGACCAACAAAATGGCTGCTCCCAATACAGTATGAAATACAGGACTTAATGATGTACATGTAGGAAAAATCACTTTCGGTATTGCTTGTTCTCTATCCATCTCTCAAAAATGTGGGCGTATCCTACCTGGCAGTGCCAGCCTATCTTTTTAATTTCGTTTAATTTTTTTCTGTTGCTATGCGTGAATTCGTTGATATTTTAATTGCGTTATTTTACTTTGTTACATAATTTATATGAAAATTGTTGAATCCAGAATACTAGCTATATTATTAAGAAATGCGTTACAGAAGTTTAGCAAATTTCTGCCACCTTAAAAGTTCAAGTTAATGTATAATGCGTCTATAGAAATATTTATGTATATTTCAGAGATACAGTCATATACTGTTGTTTTTTCTGTTCTTGGATTTATGTCTCATAAAACTGGTTCACTGGTTGAAGATATTGTTAACACAGGTAATATTTCTTTATAATGACTGGCACTATTGGAAATATTTTCCATCCATAGTTCGGCAAATATATTTATACCATAAACGTCATTACTACCCCCCCCCCCAAAAAAAAAATACAAAACAATAGTTCAAAATAAGGTACATGTAGTGATGGCAGAGATGTGCAATTGTGTAGAATATCTCTATAACGACTCCTTTGTTTTCAGTTCCGGGGTTAGCCTTCATTACATATCCCGAAGCATTAAGTCGATTACCATTACCTCAACTATGGGCGGTTCTTTTCTTTTTGATGCTTTTATTTGTTTCTATAGATTCTATGGTAAGTTTTATTTCCTGGAATCCTTATTACACGTAGATTTTCAAATCTGCATTTTGCATTTTTGAATTAAATGTACATTTTTAAAAATTATTTTATTATGTTTTAACATTAAGAAAATGTTCACAGTTTTTTTAGGTCACATTTTTGTTCAAAGAAAGAAGGCACATTTTTATCAAAATATAATAATTGACAAACGAATTTGGTATTTGATGTTTTTTTAATTGTATTTATCAGTTTGTTAGCGTAGAGGTCGTTATAACAACTTTAACAGATTTAATACCAAATTTAACATCGAAAACACGGTTAATGGTTACAGCTAGTACCTGTTTTTTAATGTGTTTATCAGGGAATATTTTAACCGGGTTCGTATCGCAATTTGAGACTCAAACGTCTGATTTTGCGAATCAAATTCATATTTGATTAGCATTATTAACTTAAAACCCTGCTTCAGCGCGAATCAAAGTTTTGAAAATTAATTTTAACTTTAAAACCATTCAGTATCGTAAAACACATCAAAACAAATTTGAAATCTCGCAATTTTATTGTCTATATCATCAAGACTCTTTACGTGCCTCTGCAACGGTCCAGTGGAACGAGAGCAGTACATGTTGACGTCTGCTATTTATACATGTAGACGTAAAAAGTTTTGATGGCAGAGATGACAACACTACATACTTTCTTTCTATATCTGTTGTAGTCACATTCGTCAAGACAGACATTCAAAACACTATAAGATAAAATTACCGGATGATCGAGGGTACGTCGCGAAATTCAAACACATGATATTATGTTCTATCTTCAAATTCGACATTAAAATTAGCAACACTTCAAGATTGGGTGAGGAAATATGACGCAGAAAAGATCTGACTAGAGTATGAAGTAAATAAAGAATGTCCAGGTTTCGTACAAAGAATAACATGTGGTCACATACTTTTATTTTTATTTTATATATAAATATAAACAACCGTTTGTTAATACAAATAATGTGGGTATTGTTATTGTCACATATAGGCCTAATTATGTGAAATAAGAATTCTATTACATACTAAAAAACTGCTAATCAATTGGTAAATTTTGCTACTCAATTATACAATTGATTAGCATTCTTACACAATTTTTCTGGAAACTGCTAATCAAATGTAAAAAAGTAAAATATTCCCTGGTGTTTATGTACTTTAATTTACACAACACAGCATGGGGCAGAACTCTATAATATATATAAAAAATGATTTTCTGATAATTACTTAATGAGTTGTTACAAATGTTTCATTACCGAAAAATGTAAAAATATGCGACAGCCCTTGTTGACTGCCCGGACGATTTAGCTGCTGTGGGCGTATGTAGCGTTGTCTGGCAACCTATCTTTATTTTTAATTGCAATTTCCAATCAATTATGTTCGGTGAAATACGTGAACCATTCACACTGAACAGCAGTCCATTCTACGCCTTTTTCAGGTTGTTATTATTTTGTCGTTTGTGAATCAGCATTACTAATTATTTCTACATTGTCTTGTAGAATATACCTTTTTTTGTTTTGCTCATGAATAATTACCATAATTAAATATCACATCAATTGCCTGTCCAAGTTGCCTGTCCAAGAAGCTGGTATGTATTATGACGTCAATGGCTTATATCAACACCGAGAGAAAAAAGAGGAAGAGTTCACTTATTCATAAAACGACTAACTTTTCATTGACTCAGGCCCGGATCCAGGATTTTGTCGAGGGGGGGGGGGGGCACACATTGGAGAGAAGGGTAATATGTTACAAAGTTGGATTGTTTTGGCGGAGACAATGCTAAAAACATGTTTATATCATCTATTAAAGAGCAGATATTACGTGAACTACAACAGGAACAAAGCAAACGAAAATGGAAATTAACTATGTGACTGGAGCTGGGGAGGGGGGGGGGCACGCCCCTGGATCCGCGCCTGTCAGACTAACTTGGGACACACATGGGATTCAAATAAGTCCAGAGACCCTTTCTTGTGACTTCCCAACAAATCCTTACGCCCCTGGATCCGCGCCGTCTGTCTGTCTGTCTGTATGTCCGTCTGTCCGTCACACTTTTTGGGACACAATAACTCTCTTCCTTATTGAGCTAGAATTTTCAAACTTGGTGTATGTGTTTATTATTAGGTCGATGCCTTGATGGAGTTCGAAGATGAGCATTTTCCGCTTAGGGTAAGCAGAGATAAGCAATTTAATTGGTTGATGCTTTGGGACACGATTTAGTTCTAATTAAGTGAGATTGATGAAACTTGGTATATAGTTTCATTACAGTAATACCTTGACTAAGTTCGATAATGAGCATTTTCTGCTCAGGGTAAGCAGAGCGACATGCAATTTGATTGGTCGAGACTTTGGAACACAATAACTCACCTTCTAATTGAGTTTAAATGTTCAAACTTGGTGTATATGCTTATGAGGTCAATGCCTTGATGGAGTTCGAGGATGAGCATTTTCCGCTTAGGGTAAGCAGAGATAAGCAATTTGATTGGTTGATGCTTTGGGACATGATAACTTTAGCTCTAATTAAGTGAGAGTGATGAAACTTGGTGTATAGTTTCATTACAGTAATACCTTGACTAAGATCGATAATGAGCATTTTCTGCTCAGGGTATAAGCAGAGCGATAAGCAATTTGATTGGTCGAGAATTTGGAACACATTAACTCTCCTTCTAATTGAGTTAAAATGTCCAAACTTGGTGTATATGCTTATTATGTCAATGCCTTGGTGGAGTTCGAAGATGAGCATTTTCCTCTTAGGGTAAGCAGAGATAAGCAATTTGATTGGTTGATGCTTTGGGACACGATAACTTTAGTTCTAATTAAGTGAGAGTGGTGAAACTTGGTGTATAGTTTCATTACAGTAATACCTTGACTAAGATCGATAATGAGCATTTTCTGATAGGGGTAAGCAGAGCAATAAGCAATTTGATTTGCCGAGACTTTGGAACACATTAACTCTCCTTCGAATTGAGTTAAAATGTTCAATATTGGTGTGTATGCTTATTAGGTCAGAATGCCTTGATGGAGTTCGAAGATGAGCATTTTCTTCTTAGGGTAGGCAGAGATAAGCAATTTGATTGGTTGATACTTTGGGACAAGATAACTTAGGTTCATCTTGATTGATGATTTTTATGCCAATACAATGACGGCATTCTCATTCAGTAATGGATTCGACAGTAACAGTGTATAGAAACGATTGACTCGGACACAAGGGCCCTTTCCCTTGGCCAGAGGGGCCCTTTTGTCAAGTCTGGGGGCCCTTTTGTCTGCCTTTAGGGTCCCCCTAACTAGGGTACATTTTCATTTTTCTCGTCGGCTTTAGCATTTTTCTTTATAAAACACTTTTAGATGACACTTCGTGTACAGTTTGATTGCTCGATACGTTTGAAAAATATTGTAAGCCACCCAGCACCCTAGTACTGCCAGCGAAGCGTTACGGAAAATACGGAGATATAATTACGTTACCATACACGGAGTGGGGAGGGGAATATTCGTGTCTTTTGTCCATTCCAGCGACAGCAATCCTTCCAGTACTACGGCTTTATATTAAGGCGCTCCTTGTCCGGGACAGTTCCACCAATGCCTTATTAGTCAAACGCCTCAGCCCTTAATTTAGGTTCTCCATGCCTCCTGCTGTGTCACCATCCTCTTTGACAGGTCCTCTATTACTCCATCGTTGCTGCTCCCGGAATGCTGATGCCATTCCTCTCGTGAACAGGTAATTATGCACTAGGGATAAGTACGGTAGTTTAGGGCCTTAACGCGTATAAAGGGACATAACTCCAATGGGCATATCGCAACTCATTTAACTAATAACCAACTAACGCCGTATTTACTAAGGCCAATAACATTATTTATTATGTTTCCGCAGCTGCGAATATGATTTGTATATTAAGATAAACATGTACGATTTATTAGAAAAACAGTATTAAAAAGTATAAGCATTCGGTGTCCGACGTGGTGGGAGATGGCATTGTCAACTAGAGCTAAGTATTAACGATGACGCATTAGGCACACCTGGGCATAATGGCGTCGTAACTCTTTAAAGCGGCGAATAGTAGAAGCCGTTAAACGCTTATAAAACATTATGAAATATCGTTATGATATATACGTATTATAATAGTAAAAAGGTACCGATGATGTTTTGTTATGTACTAATCCTCACCTAATAAGACGATCGGTTTTACTGAGACTAGTTTGTAATATAAAGTTGATTGAGACTGATTAAGAAACGCTCCTGAGTCCAAAGCTGATCGAGATGTCGCTGACCGAAGTCGATTGCCATCTGCCATCACGCCGTCAAAGGGGTCTTATATAGACAACACCTATGTACCAGGTGACCGAATTGACCAATGGTCAGTTGTCCTTTTTGAGAACGTCGGGACTATTTACAGCCTTACGATAATAACATTGTAATTTAAAACGATAACAGCCCATGCCGACTTGTCCGGTGTGTGTCCGATGTGCTTAAATTTAACAGTAGTTGATTTAAAATGTACAGAATAAGAATTAATGAAATTATCATAAAACGGACAAGTATCAACACAAAGCCCCAGAATACATAGGCCTAGTGGCGTCGTGCGCCATTACACAGTGGGTGATGGACAAAACGTAGTTCGTACTTTACATTCTAAGTACAGCCAATTATAAGTTAGAAAAACAATATTAATAAAGTAACAAACAGTAGAAATACTATAGAAAGTTAACAATAATCAACATTTCTGGTTTAAATAGAATATATATATGTTTGACATTTCAATGACGTTTGTTCGTAAAATCCATCATGGACGACTAGGTTGAGATCACGCGATTTTACAATGGCATTTAATGGAATTTCGGGGAGTTTACGTGCTCTAGTATATAAAGTTTACTATTGGGAAAATGTGATGATACAAGGACACATATTACCGGATATAAATACGTAAGTTACAGTTTCTGAATTAGTAAGATGTACATAAATCGGACGAAGTAACGTGTTTCATGGCGACGTACAAGAAACCAAATAACACTACTATAATAATAATAATAATCCGGCGGATCGTCGTAGTGAGACTGTAAGGCTGCTAGTCTTGAGAATTACAGTAATATCACATATTACACTTCCCCCACCCAAGTTTTAAAAATTCTCCCGAATTTTGTACCGTTGACCTTTAAGTAACCAACATGGCATATAAAAACATACTATACAACAATAATCACATCATGTGGAAATCTTTAAGTTGAATCGTCCTGTACTCTTAAAGGGATAGCTGCGTCATCGATTATGTCAATGTAGCGGTCAGTGTCTCGACTTCTACGTTCTGCGGCGCCTTCTAACATATTCAAGGTCATGGTTGCAGAAGGGGATACATATTTTTCCAACGCGATTTCTCTGAGCATATTGTACAAGTAATATTTTGATTTTCCTGTTGCCTCCGAATTTTTCGTAGATGGCTTGAATACAGCTGTACCGGGCAAGGCCAGAAAATTAAATTTTAGCAAAAGTTCATCTCTGTCGAGTGTGAATGATCCACATCTGAGGTTGAGGCATACGCTCATATACTCCCAAGCAGTCAACTTCTCGGTAGCGTTCATACTCCTCCAGTTCACGGGAGGCCACTTCAGCGACGGGGACGAACCAAAATCTACAACTTCGCTGTCCTCCCAATCACGTCGTCCAGGTGGAAAAAGGGGCATGGCTCCACCTCTCAACAGCTTAAAAGCTCGGGAACTCAGTTTCCAGTCTGGCCTTCGGTCTTCCATCGGACTGCTACTTGACTGTACATCCTTTCTTTTACCGTCCGTTTCAATAACCCTCTTCCCACTTGGATCGTCTTTTCCATTCGTATTCGTGTTGTTATCGTTTCCACTGGTCTTCTTATTTATATTCCCCTCTTTACTAAAACCTTCAATCTTCCTTACATCTCTTGCCTTCTTGTTCATTTCTTCTCCGTTCTTTTCTGTTTCTCCTGTCTTACGGAAATCTTCATTCTTCCTTACATCTCTTGCCTTCTTGTTCCAATCTTCCTCTCCCTTCTTGTTTATTCTAAGTCTCTCGTCTTTTCCCCCATCATCTGACCGGTTGTTCCTACTCCCTTCCCCATGTCCTACATCATTGTTAATCCTTGCCTTGTCCTCGGGACCATCTCCTTTCTTCCTGTCAATCTCTCTATAGTTCTCCAATACAACAGTTTCCCCAATTCGCACTTTCTTGGACTTTCCTTTAACTGGGTCTACGTTCTCTTTCTCCTCGGCATCTCGTCTCATCTGCGATAATTCATCTGATGAGAACCAAGGCTCATCTTCCACGTCCAAAGTAATGTCCGAAGTGGACGGAGTTGGTAAGGGTGACAGCTGCAAGCTATGGGTCTTTGGTTTCTTATTAAAGTTAAAACGACATGACTGTACATGACTGATAAAGCGTGATTCTATGCCTAACATCTTTGCCGTCTTTTCCTTTATTTTACCCATCTCTGCTCTGACTACTTCTTGGAAGACCATTGGTTCACTTCCTTGGTTGTCTGTCTTTAGGATCACTAGCCTTCTAAGCAGGGCGTCCTTTGACTTGTTATGACTTAAAACTGCATCGTCCATAATGATTCTGACCCAAAAGGCGCCCATGCCTACCTCCGTGCTGAATATGGCGTTGGTGTTACCCTGCATGATGTTGATGGTTCTTAGTGTCAGGTCCTCATACAGTCCAGGTCTGGAGGGTGAGTATGTTCGTTTCGTAACTGCGTTCCTTTCCTCATATTCCCAACCTCTATACCACTGATCCTTGGTTCGTGAAAAACCTACCCTGTCTATTGCGGCTAAGATCTCCATCCGTGCCTTCATGGCTTCCTCTGAGTTTCTGGACGAGGGTTGGATGACCGATCCGTAGTCTTCTGGGTGGTAAGCCATCCAAAAACCATTATTTTCTGACAAGAACTTCTCTGGGTGATCAGTCTTCATGTGACTTTTCAGATCAACCATTCGCCTGAACGAAGTCTCGCGATCGCACCAAACACAGACCATTTTTAATCGCTGGTGCGGTGCAGCGGCAAGGTGGTTTTTCAGTTTTCTCCTGTTCGGAAAAACTTCTTGACATAGCCCGCAGGTGCATGACTCTTCTGGATTCATCATCCTGGAATGAAGAAGGCCTTGTTGAGAATTATGCTGTACACTTGTTATACCACCCGTTATCTCACTCTTTACTGAACGATTTGCTTAAAAAAAAAACTACGTATATCGGCTCTACTATTATCCGCTTTTTTTTTTTAGGAATCAGTTACGTCCGTCGCCGCGATTTGCGTTTTTAAATACTTCATGGTTATAACACTAAAAGGAGTCACCGCTACCAAGTTCACCAGCCTATATGTAAGTTGTATGCTCCTAGTGTGTGTATGTGTCTCGATCTTTAATAGAAAAGCTAAGTAGGATCCACACTCCCGAAATATATAAACAGTGACCATCCTAGGCCAATAACCGACGATTGGTCGCGCGCAAACCATATCGTCAACGTGGGTCAGGGCCCCAGACAACGTGCCTCCGTCCCTCCTTATACCGATGTTCGCCGAGGCCGACTGCCAGGCAACCTATAATTACAAGTCATGAGCGTATCCAGCCACCATCCAGTGTTTCTGTAAACGTTAACAGTTTCATGAACGCGGTCATTACTTGATCGGCCGTATAGGTTATCCCCGTCTTTACTCCCCCTACCATCCAAGTATAAAGCCCTGGAGCACACGTCTCCGTTTCTCCTCTGACCAAAAATAGAAATCCCGTTCGGGCAGTTCCTAGATCACCTTTACTTTCCTATTATAGATTTTTTTTTTAGATTTGTTTAAATTATTTCACTTATTTTTTTTTCATTCTCGTAATCCTCTTAATATATTCATAGGTTTGTTTTGTTTTCGTCAGTCATACACCAAGTTGGCGGATTATTCCCTTTATAGGGCATTAACCGATCAAGATGATAAACTTTGGGCAGTTGCTTCTTGGATTGTTTTATAAGATATGTAGTGTCATCTATTCGTTTCATCACAATATAAGGACCCTTCCATTTTGATGTAAGTTTGTGACATACACCCACTTTCCTGGAGGCGTCATACAACCAGACAGCTTGTCCTTTTTCTAAAAATCGTTTCTTCGCTTTCAGATCATAATGCCTTTTCTGGTAATCGGAATTTTTCCTTAATTTTTCGCGGGCGAGTGAATGCGCCTCAGATAATTTATGTTGCAATTGATGTATATATTCGTTTACTTCCACTGTATCGATTTCTTCCGTTTCCGTCGGTTTCGGTATAATAGCTTGGACGGGCATGATGAGGTTTCTACCTAGCATCAGCATATTTGGCGTACATCCTGTACTGGAATGAACAGACGACCTATACGCCATCATCACCTGAGCCAGATATTCGTCCCAGTGTCTCTGGTCGCGCTCACAGAACATCGTCAACATGGAGGCTAAGGTGCGGTTGAACCTTTCTACGGTACCGTTTGCTTGCGGACGATGACTTGTTGTTCTCGTTTTGTCTATCCTAAATAAAGAACACATATCCTGAAACAACTTTGATTCGAAACACCTGCCCTGATCAGTGTGTATTTGAAGTGGCGTACCAAATCGACAGATAAACTCGTTGACGACAACCTTCGCAGTGGTGGAGCTTTCTTGGTTTGGTATAGCAAATGCTTCGGTCCACTTGCTGAAACAATCGCACATGACTAAAATGAACCTGTTCTTATTTTCCGTTAATGGCAGAGGGCCTAGGATGTCCATCGAAATCCTCTCCATTGGGGCACCAACTATATATTGTCCTAAGGGTGCTTTGAATTTGCTACCAGAAGGTTTTCTAGCTGAACATAGGTCACAGTTTTTACAATACGCCTTGACCGAGTCTTTTAATGTCGGCCAATAATACGACTGTTTAATCCGATTCATTGTTTTCTCCGCTCCAAGATGTCCTGCAGAGGGCAAGTCATGGAAATATTTTATAAGTTCCTGCCTATGAGAATTCGGTATAATCAGTTGCAAGTAGTCATCGCCAGTTTCAAAGAATCTTCTATAGAGTACACCGTCCTTAATTTCCAACCTCTCCCATTGTCTCCACAAGCTCTTAGTAATAATACCATAATTGGAAATCTGGTCCCATTGTGGTCGACCATTTCCGCTTTCTAATGCAGTCATAAGGATGGCGATATCTGCGTCAAAAAGCTGAGCTTGTCGAATCTCGTCTAAATTCCAACCATTAAGTACGAGCAGATTGCGGGTTTGGACATTGTCGGTGCAACAGGCAGTTATTTTCAATGATATTCTCTTGGTTCTCTTCATTCTCATCTTCCAGGTCCAAATCGTTGCGCTCCTGCCTAACACAAGACGTGCATGGTTTTCTTGAGAGTGCGTCTGCGTTGCAGTGTTTGCGACCAGCTCTATGAAATATGGTCAAATTATAGGTTCCTAGCTCCTGTAACCATCTGGCTGTCTGTCCAGTGGGTCTCTTCAAATTTTGCAACCAGCTGACAGCTGCGTTGTCTGTACGGAGTGTGACTGCTTGACCGTAAACGTACGAATGGAATGTTTTGAGGGCCGTAACAACAGCTAATAGCTCTTTCCTTGTTACGCAGTATTGTTGTTCATGTTTGTTCATAGTTTTACTCATATATGCAATAACCCTTTCCTCCCCATCTTGTAACTGCGAAAGTACCGCTCCAACTGAACAGTCGCTCGCGTCACTGTCCACGATAAACATGTCACCTGGCCTTGGGTATCCTAGTATCGGTGTACTCGTCAATGCATGTTTTAGAGTGTCGAATGCTTCCTGACAATCTTCAGTCCATTCAAGGCGTACTCCTTTATCGCAAAGTTTATGTAGAGGTCTGGCTATTTGTGCAAACCCCTTCACAAATCGCCTGTAGTACGAACATAATCCTATGAAACTTCTAACTTGTTTGGCAGTTCTCGGAACAGGCCAGTTAGTAACTGCCTCCGTCTTTGCTGGGTCGGTAGATATCCCCTTTTTCGGATACAACATGCCCAAGAAACTTTACTTCTTTTTGGAACAGCACACACTTAGATGGCTTCAATTTTAGGTTCGCGTCAAGTAAGCGTTGAAATATCCTTTCCAATCTTTGAATTCCCTCCTCTACATCTGAGCAAGGTGAAATAATATCGTCCATGTATAAAAGCAACTCCTCCCACTGTAATCCTCTAAGTACGCCTTCTAACAGCCTTTCAAAAGTTGAAGGTGAGTTTACTAGGCCAAATGGCATGACAGTAAATTGATAAAGCCCCATACTTGTAAGAAATGCCGTCTTCTCTTTATCCTCAGGTGCCATGCCTATCTGCCAAAATCCTGAGTTTAAGTCCATGGAACTAAAATATTTACAACCTGACAGCGCGTCCAGGCAATCATCTACCCTGGGAAGAGGATACGCGTCTTTGATCGTAACTTCATTTAACCGCCTATAATCTACGCAAAAGCGGATTTGCCCACTCTTTTTAGTAACAAGCACGATATTGGACGCCCAAGCACTATTTGACGGTTCTATTATTCCTCTATCCAACATTTTCTTGACCTCCTCCTTTTCAATTTCTCTTTTACCAATTGGTAGTCTCCGGGTTTGTTGTCGTATTGGGAAAGCTACACCAGTATTTATTCTATGGGTAACTCTATCGGTTCGGCCTAAATCTTCAGAGGACTTTGAAAATACGTCTTGGTATTGGATTAGAAGTTGGCAGAGCGAACCTTGTTGTTTGTCATTCAGGTGGATAGAACTCCGTTTTAATAAATCGTCTAAGTAATCAGGAATCGCTGTACACTGTGTCGTAATTTCCTGTTTTATTTTGGTGGTCCTGGCTATCCTTTGGGTACCTTCCTGGTCATAATACGACTCGCATTTCCCTATGGTTTGGTGAGCATAAACTGTGATGGAATTCTCCGTGCTGTTAATAATATTGGTGAAGTTTTCTTCAGCAGTGGTGTTTATAATTCCTGGTAGAATGTGTATCGGTCGGAGACTCTCACAACCCTCTAAATATCCTATTTTGGTAAGATGTTCCCGTCCACATATGTTTACTGGTATAAACATCCCGGAATGGGCCGGAATAGTTATGGTGGTCCTTGCTTCTACCCGACAGACCATGTTCGCTTTACCTCCGATCCAACATTTAATTTCGTGTTTATTATCCTGTGTTACTAACGTGGTTCGTTGATAATTAATCTTACCTACGTGTTTGAGAAGAAAATCCTGACCGAGTATTGCGTCCTGTTGTATATCACACACTAAAACCCCTTGTGTCAACGATACATCGTCGAATAATATGTCCAAAACAACTGATCCATAAGTATGTATGTTGTTCCCATTAACATCATTTATCTGCATAAAGACATCAGATAATTTAGGCCTCGTTTTGGGTAGTTGGTCGTATATGCCTTTAGATAAAATAGATGCGGTTGAACCACTGTCGATCAGATACTCTACAATGAATTCGTGAACATTACCAGTAGTGTAAAAAGCATTATCCCAGTTTTCGTTTATTTCTCCAATGTGACCCGCCCTTGTTTTTTTAATATTTGAAATCTCTAAAGGCCTATGAAATTCCGTTGACTGTTGGCCTACTGAGTCAACGGTCTCCCGTTTCCCTGCCTCTGTCTATACTGGGATCCACTATTGTTCATATGGGCGTGTCGAGGGCATTGTCTATAATAATGGTCGGGTGAATTGCAGTTATAACATGTTGCTGAGCTTCCTGAGCGTCTGCCGCTTTGGTTATATACTTTACTTCTACTATTCGATTCCAAAATTTCTAGTCGGTCCATAATGCGAGCCAGTAATTCTTCTGTTGTACCTCCACTTGTACGACTACTTGTAGTTTCTCTCTTTTTATCTGTGTATTTATTGTTTTGGATCTCCTTCTGTGGTTCAACAGCTCTTATCGCAGGTCTTCGTCTTTCCTGATCGCCTACAATTGCTTCATACCTCTCTGTAACATCGACAGCCTCAGCCACAGTCTTACAGTCTCGGTCAATACATCTGCATTTCATTTCAATGGAAACTATCCTGTACAACTGATTAAGGGCTAGGGCCTCTTGTGCCAATATATCCAAATTGCAATATGCTCTCTGTGCCATTTGTCTGATGTCGTCACCCACCGAGGCAATGCTCTCGCCAGGTAATCTTTTTCTCGATTCAAGCTTGGAAAGCCATCTGTTAGTGTGCTTGGAGCTCCCAAATCTTTGATGTAATTTACTAATTAGACATCCAAAGGATCGTTTATCTTCTGGTACCATACTCATATAAAATGTTCTAGCCTGACCTCTTAAACTAGCTGCTAAATAAAGCAATTTTGTCCTGTCAGACCAACAGCCTAATTCAGCACAGTCATTGAAATGGGAAATATATTCCTCCCAATTGTCTTTCCCGTGAAAAGAGTCCGGTTTTACGTTGAATATTTGTCGATGTTGTTGTCCTGTCCTAATGGGGGGTGGTTCGTCTCCGTTGTCTTCAACACAAGTATCATCATTGCTCCTCGATCCACCATCACGGGTTGTTGTGGGGGGGGGGGGGCACTCGCTCATTCCTTCGTCTCTCTATGTAAGTGCTTATAGGTACGTCATCATCGGACTCGTCATCTCTATACATTTGATCTCCCTGACCAACTTCATCCATGTCCTTCTCGGCAGATTTATAACTTATTTCAGGGTCGGGTGATCCGGTTCCAATTGCGAATGCCATGTTATATGTAGTGATACCGG
Source organism: Patella caerulea (assembly GCA_036850965.1). NCBI lineage: Eukaryota > Metazoa > Mollusca > Gastropoda > Patellidae > Patella > Patella caerulea. The sequence goes on along the minus strand of JAZGQO010000007.1, from coordinate 49,019,425 downwards.
TACTAGTGATTATTAACAGGGATGGTAGTGGTATCCTAAAAGTAGTAGCACGCAGTATTATATAACCTGGTATACATATCTAGTCGTAATACATATATATTCTATTAAAAAAAGAAAGAGGTAATTCCCCATTTATTTTTCTTCCTCATTTATCTTTTATTTTATTTATTTATTTTTTATTTTCCTTTTTTTTTTTTTTTTTTTTTTATCCACCACGTCGGACGGAAACGCTTAACTAAATTTTATTTTATTTTTTTTTTATACGCCAAACCTAAACTACAGAAAATCCACACGTAGGGTTCGTATCCTGGACCTTAACTCAAACTTTAAGATCCCACTTCTGACACCAGTTTGTAAGCCACCCAGCACCCTAGTACTGCCAGCGAAGCGTTACGGAAAATACGGAGATATAATTACGTTACCATACACGGAGTGGGGAGGGGAATATTCGTGTCTTTTGTCCATTCCAGCGACAGCAATCCTTCCAGTACTACGGCTTTATATTAAGGCGCTCCTTGTCCGGGACAGTTCCACCAATGCCTTATTAGTCAAACGCCTCAGCCCTTAATTTAGGTTCTCCATGCCTCCTGCTGTGTCACCATCCTCTTTGACAGGTCCTCTATTACTCCATCGTTGCTGCTCCCGGAATGCTGATGCCATTCCTCTCGTGAACAGGTAATTATGCACTAGGGATAAGTACGGTAGTTTAGGGCCTTAACGCGTATAAAGGGACATAACTCCAATGGGCATATCGCAACTCATTTAACTAATAACCAACTAACGCCGTATTTACTAAGGCCAATAACATTATTTATTATGTTTCCGCAGCTGCGAATATGATTTGTATATTAAGATAAACATGTACGATTTATTAGAAAAACAGTATTAAAAAGTATAAGCATTCGGTGTCCGACGTGGTGGGAGATGGCATTGTCAACTAGAGCTAAGTATTAACGATGACGCATTAGGCACACCTGGGCATAATGGCGTCGTAACTCTTTAAAGCGGCGAATAGTAGAAGCCGTTAAACGCTTATAAAACATTATGAAATATCGTTATGATATATACGTATTATAATAGTAAAAAGGTACCGATGATGTTTTGTTATGTACTATTCCTCACCTAATAAGACGATCGGTTTTACTGAGACTAGTTTGTAATATAAAGTTGATTGAGACTGATTAAGAAACGCTCCTGAGTCCAAAGCTGATCGAGATGTCGCTGACCGAAGTCGATTGCCATCTGCCATCACGCCGTCAAAGGGGTCTTATATAGACAACACCTATGTACCAGGTGACCGAATTGACCAATGGTCAGTTGTCCTTTTTGAGAACGTCGGGACTATTTACAGCCTTACGATAATAACATTGTAATTTAAAACGATAACAGCCCATGCCGACTTGTCCGGTGTGTGTCCGATGTGCTTAAATTTAACAGTAGTTGATTTAAAATGTACAGAATAAGAATTAATGAAATTATCATAAAACGGACAAGTATCAACACAAAGCCCCAGAATACATAGGCCTAGTGGCGTCGTGCGCCATTACACAGTGGGTGATGGACAAAACGTAGTTCGTACTTTACATTCTAAGTACAGCCAATTATAAGTTAGAAAAACAATATTAATAAAGTAACAAACAGTAGAAATACTATAGAAAGTTAACAATAATCAACATTTCTGGTTTAAATAGAATATATATATGTTTGACATTTCAATGACGTTTGTTCGTAAAATCCATCATGGACGACTAGGTTGAGATCACGCGATTTTACAATGGCATTTAATGGAATTTCGGGGAGTTTACGTGCTCTAGTATATAAAGTTTACTATTGGGAAAATGTGATGATACAAGGACACATATTACCGGATATAAATACGTAAGTTACAGTTTCTGAATTAGTAAGATGTACATAAATCGGACGAAGTAACGTGTTTCATGGCGACGTACAAGAAACCAAATAACACTACTATAATAATAATAATAATCCGGCGGATCGTCGTAGTGAGACTGTAAGGCTGCTAGTCTTGAGAATTACAGTAATATCACATATTACAATATAAATGTGCGATTAATTAATATGTGTCATCTATTTATTTGGGGATTTCGGCGGGGGACATCAGCCTCACTGTTGGCTTGTTTTATTTAGTTTCACAGCATTTAATTTACACATTTTAATGTGGACGTATTAGACCCAATGACATCGATTTGCATGTAAGGGAATATGAAATTCATAATAAATTACTTCCTTATAATAAATTACTTCCTAATAATAAATGTATTTCTTCGATATAACACCCTTTTCTTTAGTAACAAAATTTCTTGGTAAAAGTAACTTAACACGTAATAATGCTAGATTATGTGAAGGATAAATCGTGAGACAGATTTTGCTGAGGAAAGAAAGACGGAAGAAAATAACCCGAGAAGAAACCGAGGTTTTCTTTGGGGGTTTTTTCTGGAGTTTTTCGTTATAACCTAAGTCGGGGACTTTATCTTTCTTATAAACTGTCTATATTTAAATGTGCGCAAAATGAGAATATCTCACAGAATATCCCAGAATTCCAGTAAGAATGATTTCATATCATGTTTTCCTTTGGAAAATAAAAACCTTACCCTGAGCAGAAAATGCTCATTATCGAACTTAGTCAAGGTATTACCGTAATGAAACTAAACACCAAGTTTCATCACACTCACTTAATTAGAACTAAAGTTATCGTGTCCCAAAGCATCAACCAATCAAATTGCTTATCTCTGCTTACCCTAAGTGGAAAATGCTCATCTTCGAACTCCATCAAGGCATTGACCTAATAAGCATATACACCAAGTTTGAACATTTTAACTCAATTAGAAGGAGAGTTATTGTGTTCCAAAGTCTCGATCAATCAAATAGCGTATCGCTCTGCTTACCCCGAGCAGAAAATGCTCTTTATCTAACTTAGTCAAGGTATTACTGTAATGAAACTATACACCTAGTTTCATCACTCTCACTTAATTAGAACTAAAGTTATCGTGTCCCAAAGCATCAACCAATCAAATTGCTTATCTCTGCTTACCCTAAGCGGAAAATGCTCATCTTCGAACTCCGTCAAGGCATTGACCTAATAAGCATATACACCAAGTTTGAACATTTTAACTCAATTAGAAGGAGAGTTATTGTGTTCCAAAGTCTCGACCAATCAAATTGAGTATCGCTCTGCTTACCCTGAGCAGAAAATGCTCATTATCGAACTTAGTCAAGGTATTACTGTAATGAAACTATACACGCAGTTTCATCAATCTCACTTAATTAGAACTAAAGTTATCGTGTCCCAAAGCATCAACCAATCAAATTGCTTATCTCTGCTTACCTTAAGCGGAAAATGCTCATCTTCGAACTCCATCAAGGCATTGACCTAATAAACACATACACCAAGTTTGAACATTCTAGCTCAATTAGGAAGAGAGTTATTGTGTCCCAAAAAGTGTGACGGGCAGACAGACAGACAGACGGACGAACCCATTTTAATAGTCCCCCAACTTTCTTCGAAAGGCGGGGGACAAAAAATTGAACCACATTGACATGTTAATCTTGAATGGTCTAGTTTGTATCGATTAGAAATAAAACCCGACCTCTCTTTTTTATGTGAACGCCAATGTGTACACAGGATGTTTTTTTTTGTCCCATCTAATAAAAAAATAAATAAATTTGATTATAATCACACGTCGATGTTCTTAGGCATTGATCAGTCGGTTTTATCAGACGAATTTCCTTTGTTGACTATATGTATGTCCATTTGCCAGTTGTACGTTTATTGTTAATTTTAAAAAAATCAATTTTATATAATTGGAGTGTCCAGATTTATCGTTATATATAAATACAACATAACGACAGTTGTGAACGCAACCAAATAAAACGATATAGCGCATACATAACAAGGCTTTTCTACGATATCACCTTAGGTTCGAACGAACGAACATAACAAGGTTTTTCATGTACAGTTAGGTAAGTGTTTGAAATATATTATGTTCGTATATTGAAACCGCATGCACAGGTGGCTTTATTTATTTTATTTTGAAATATACTTTACAAAATCGTTCATAGAATCTATAAGCTTTCTTCGGTTTATAATTTTGATTTGTGAAAACGATTTACTCTCAGGTAATATTTTAGTTTGTGATTTTTGTATAAACTTATTAACCTATAACGGTAAATCTCTGGGTCGGAAAGTCGAGGGGATGGGGGCTTATTCTTCTGAAAGTTTTTCTTTAAACCAATAACGGGTTATTCTTATGGTAGGTTTTTATTTTCCAAAGGAAAACATGATATGAAACCATTCTTACTGGAATTCTGGGATATTCTGTGAGATATTCTCATTTTGCGCACATTTAAATATAGACAGTTTATAAGAAAGATAATGTCCCCGACAGGTTATAACGAAAAACTCCAGAAAAAAACCCCAAAGAAAACCTCGGTTTCTTCTCGGGTTATTTTCTTCCGTCTTTCTTTCCTCAGCAAAATCTGTCTCACGATTTATCCTTCACATAATCTAGCATTACCAAGAAATTTTGTTACTAAAGAAAAGGGTGTTATATCGAAGAAATACATTTATTATTAGGAAGTAATTTATTATAAGGAAGTAATTTATTATGAATTTCATATTCCCTTACATGCAAATCGATGTCATTGGGTCTAATACGTCCACATTAAAATGTGTAAATTAAATGCTGTGAAACTAAATAAAATAAAAACCCGGAATACTGGATACGTCAAACAAATTTATACAGTCTTTTCTTTTATATATAAAACTACACAAGTTTATTAGAGTAATTCTTCTGTACAGGCTTAGAAATATAAATATATGCCATTTGAATTTGATTCTTCGGCTAACTAGTTGGTTAGTTCAAAAGACGATCATCATACTGATGCAGAGGTTGATACCTCGGACATAAAGTTGTTGGCAAATGTGACATACTGGAATCGTGTAAGCGTATTCGTTTTATTAACTACTGATATTTTCGTCTGCTTTGTGCAATACCGAAAGAAATAATAAGTAAAAATAAAGGATATGAAATTGTAATTTAATATTATGAAATTGTAATTTAATAGGATTCGGTCTTATGTTGAGTTATTGCATTGATTCACTTTACAAGTCATTTGACTCTCGCGTTGCTCGTATGTTGTGTCACGGGACTCTCAATAGTCACTTGACTTACGTAAGGATTTTTTGGAAGTCACAAAAAGTGTCTCTGGACTTATTTGAATCCCACGTGTGTCCCAAGTTAGTCTGACAGGCGCGGATCCAGGGGCGTAAGGATTTTTTGGGAAGTCACAAGAAAGGGTCTCTGGACTTATTTGAATCCCATGTGTGTCCCAAGTTAGTCTGACAGGCGCGGATCCAGTGGCGTGCCCCCCCCCCCAGCCCCAGCTGATTCACAAACGACAAAATAATAACAACCTGAAAAAGGCGTAGAATGGACTGCTGTTCAGTGTGAATGGTTCACGTATTTCACCGAATATAATTGATTGGAAATTGCAATTAAAAAATAAAGATAGGTTGCCAGACAACGCTACATACGCCCACAGCAGCTAAATCGTCCGGGCAGTCAACAAGGGCTGTTGCATATTTTTACATTTTTCGGTAATGAAACATTTGTAACAACTCATTAAGTAATTATCAGAAAATCATTAGAGTTTTTTTTTATATATATATAAAGTTCTGTCCCATGCTAACATTTAGTATACGAAACATCTAATATCATAGATTAAGCTGTTCCATCAAATCCATTGAAAATCGAAATACTTGTTTGTTTCAAGACCATAAACTCTATGTATCAATCTGAAGTCAAACGGATGATAAGTTTGGTCTCTAGAGCGTCACAGGATTTTTCAAAGTAATCAAGGGCCATAACTCTGACAGTAATTATCAGAAATCGATGAAAATCAATAGACTTCGTCGTCTCGTGACTTTACACACTGTGTATAAATTTAAAGTCAATCAGATATTAACTTTGGCCTCTAGGGCGTCCACAAGATTTTTTTTAATGACCAAGGGCCATAACCCTGACAGGAATTATCAGAAATAGCTGAAAATCAATAGGCTTCTTCGCCCCATAACCTCAAACACTGTGTATAAATTTGATATTAACTTTGGTCTCTAGAGTTTCCACATGATTTTTTGAAGTGACCAAAGGCCATAACTCTGGCAGTCATTTACAGAATTCACTGAAAATCAATAGGATTCTTCGTTTCATGACCTCAAACACTGTGTATAAATTTAAAGTCAATCGAATATTAACTTTGGCCTATAGAGCGTCCACAATATTTTTTTAAGTGATCAGGGGCCATATATAAGTCTGGCATTAATTAGTGGAAATCGCTGGAAATCAATCGGATTTTTCGTCTCAATTTAAAATCAATCGGATATTAACTTTGGCCTCTCATGACCTTAAACACTGTGTTTAGTCAATCGGATATTAACTTTGGCCTCTAGAGCACGAGATTTTTTTTTTTTTTTTGAAGTGATCAAGGGCCATAACTCTGGTAGGCTAGTAATTATCGAAAATCGTTGAAAATCAATACGATTTTTCGTTTCATGACCTTAAACACTGTGTATAAATTTAAAGTCAATCGGATATTAACTTTTAGTCTCTTAATAAAGCGTCCACAACCAAGGACCGACGGACGGGGCAACAACAATACGACCACATTTCAATGTGGGCGTATAAAAATTGAATATTAATCACCTTTCTACATTCGTAAAATATTACATAAAAATGTGCTTTGGGGCCCACCTTTGTCAATTTTAAGCTTTAGTTTTAGTGCGCCACTGTTCATTATTTCATATCAAATTGGAAATCCCCTTTCCATATATAGAACCAAGCGTTGCTAAAATTATAATCAATCGGTACGTTCGGTATTCATCCAGTATGTTCGGTATTCATCCAGTATGTTCAAGTATTTACTTATAATGAAATTCGCCTACAGCGCACTTTAAATTTTTATTTCTTTCCATAAAACTAAGTTAATGCGATGAACAAAATTTGTTTTTGTAATCTTTAAAAGCCTTCAATATCCTGTACTCTGGTTTTTCTTCTCGAAAATACGAAATATAAATGAGTTGTCCGATTGCAATAAAAACCGGACTCAACCTATACTTCCCGTTCAAAGTCCAATAGCCTAAACGACGTAGCTAGTCATACAAAACCTGTATTTCTGCTGTTCGTATGTGATGTGATGCAAAGATAATTTACTATTGTTGTTTTTTCTTTCTTTGCTATTCAGTTATGGCTAAAAACACAGCCAATTATGGAACTGCAACAATGGCACCTACTCCTGTACAGAAATTACATAGATTACAAAGTAAGCAGACAGAAATTGACGGCTGCAACAACCTCCAACGGAGGCTCAATTCGTTTATAAACACCAACTGGAGGTCGAAGAAATCATATATGCAGTTAGCAATAGCGGGATTCAGGTAAGAATTATGATTTTTATGCATAATTATTAATATTTCTAAAAAAACTGACGCCAGGAATGCAGTAGGACAAGGACAAGGATGAAAAGAAAAAGGGCAAACCCAGAAGTTATAGGCCTAGGCCTAAATAGATTTTAAGCCATTTGAAATTTGCCCAATATATTAAAACCTAGATAAGTTACTTGTAACCTTTAACTATGTGTTTAAGGTTACAATTAGTCTAATAACCCTTACGCAAGTTCGAATAGGTTCAAACGCACAGTTGTCAACACATATCATTCCAGTTTATATTTGAAAACGTAATTCTATCACAAATAGAAGACAGGGCCACTAAAATAGTTACCCAACAGTTATTCTTTATGGAAATGTAATGCGTTCTACATTTGCATAGCGATGTTTATATTGTAATGACGTAGAGTATTACGCAATCCGCCATGACACCGGCCAGTTGAAATTTCGCGTAGCAGTTGGGTTTCATCAAATCATATAATTATGCACTTTAGGCTAAGGCTTCACTTTTATTTCAATGGGAATTGATTTATTATAATGTTTAGCTAAGTACAGTACAGTTTTGGGTTAGATTATGTGTACATTAAGTAAGGGAGCTTCAGGCCACTAAACTTTTTGTAGTCATTTGACTAAAATATTTGCGCAAAGGAACTCTGTAGGACTGTCGGAAAAGCCACTATTGTGGCTGGAGTAAGGCGGAAGACATCAGTAGTGAAACCATTTCTTTATTCTGGTGAACAAATTGTATTATTTTACAATATTCCAACTAAATGATGATACCTAATTTAAAAAATTGGAAAAATTCAACTACATGATTTGAATAGGTAAAGGTAAACCTTTTCAAATGTGACTTGGATTTTACAATATTTTCGAACGAGTCCCTGGGCAAGTAAAATAGGATATAATGGATAATTTACACAACAAGTAGGAGAAGAAATTATGAGTAACAAAAACGATTTTGGCACAAAAACCCTTTTACTGACTGCGGAGCTGTGACCGGCAAAGCCGGCCACCGCGAGCGCCGAAGGCGCGAGCCCGCGGCGGGGGGTCCGGGGGGCTCTCCCCCGGGAAAATTTCGAAAATTAGAAGCCGAGAAACGCAATCTCCAGCAATCCGAGACAAGAAATACGGTAATAAAATATGATTAAATTTTCCAACTTGACTCTTTCAAAATTATTTTAATTGGGTCAGATGAAACAATTTTTCCACTTACAAATGTTTTTCATTTTTTGAGTAATTTGATTGTGATTTTGGCGCAAAAACTTTTTGGCGCATGAGTATGGCTACTCATGAACTCATTCTCACCACGCCCCTGTTATGAACATCTGGTACTTAAGGCTATTATTTATTTTCTGGAGCTGCCAAGCCAGCAAGAGTGTTATTGTCCCTTTAAGGTAATAAGTTATATTTTACCATCAAATGTATTATAATCATAAAAATGTCATTATTAATGATGAATAATTTTGAATTCGATTTTTTTTACAGGTACACAGGAGAAAGTGATCGTGTTGAATGCGAAGATTGTAAGAAACGTGTTGTGAAATGGTCTAAAGATGATGACCCCCTAGAAACTCATTTTCGTCTTTCACCGCAATGCCCTTTTTTGAAAAGTTTGGGCTACTCAGTCGATTTACAAATCCCAAAATTCAGAAAGTATGCAAACTATAATACAAGACTGCAATCTATGGAAAGATTGCCAAGTGAATATTCTGAAGAGGTACCAAGCTTTGAGTCTTTGGCTCGTTCAGGCTTTTTCTACCAAGGTACCTTTGACAGAATGAATTGCTTTCATTGTGGTTTAGTATTGAGGGACTGGGAACCAGACACAGTTCCAAATACAGTTCATAAACAGTTTGGTAAGAATTGTGGGTTTATTGAAAGAGTCTTAAAAAATGAAAATTCGAAAGGAAACTTCATACAGATCAGAAGGTCAACAAATCATCTAAGTTTGAATAATGCAGAAAATACAGAGATAAAGCATAACAATGCACAGTTGAATACAAATCTTAAAACAACATCAACAGCACAGAACTCGTGTGAAAACATGAATTCAGGTTTGAATATGGATTTAAATATGTGCATGGAGAGAACAGATACTTGTCAGAATAAATCGTCTACTATTGCAGTTCAACCAGCATTGAATTTCAAAAGGAGACCGATAGGAATCTTTTCCGATGAATATCAAAGACAATATCGGCAACAAAGAGCTTTGGAAGTGGACAGTGCATCTGTGGATGTCCCAGACTCTATGAAAAAGAGCAAAGAAAACCATCAGACACAAGTGTCAAAGTCATCCAGTCTCATTCGACCCTCTCGCCTCAACACACAGGCATCATTACCAACACAAAGTGAAATTGTGACTGCAGGGGCTACATCAACACCGGTGATTACACCTATAGAGCAGGCAGTCAATGAGATGGGATATGGTTTAGATGTAATAAATCAAGCAATCACAGAACGACAGCAACGTGGAGAAGGAGACTTCCCTGATGCTACTACATTATGTTTAGCTGTAATGGATTTAACTGAAAGAACATCATCGACTCCATCTTCTGTGGATACTGATGCGAATAAATGAATGCCACCACTGCCAAATCTGGTGGTACCAAGGCAACCCAGTTGCTCTCACGCTCAAGAGAGCAGGCCTATCAAAAATTTGTCAGTGTTATAAGAGAGGAGGTACATCCATAATGAATGTAGAACTATGAACACTTGACTTAATAAAGGCAACCCATATTTTGGTAATCTAAAACAAGAAATTGCCAACTGAAATTAATCATGAAGCGATATGTTTGTGGTATTAATTTCTTGTATCTTTGTATGGTATAGCCACTACTCCTTTCAGTTTAAAATCACAAAAGGGGAGTAAGATTAATCTTTAAATCAATCATAAATTGGTAATAAGAACAAAATTATTAAATCTATCATTTAATTTTATTGATTAAATAACAAAGGTTAAATGCCAGCCTTAGTAAGATCATTTGAACCAATGTAATAGTGTCTTTCTTTTGATACCAGACCCAGGGAATAAGCGCTGTGATACATCTTGTATTAATTTTGTGTTAATTTTTATATGGTTATGTAAGTATTATAATTTGGATTAGTGTGCTGATTAATTATTTGTTTTGATTAACATGACAAAAACTAGTAATTTATTTGCTTTTTAATGCCCTCGTTATACAGCCACATAGAAATGTGGAGTTATATTGCCGTCCGTCTTTCGTCCACAATTTCTAATGGCAAAAGTTATCATCCCTTTGTTTAAAAATTGATATATTATGTTGTTTATTTTCAATAATTTCTAGAGTTATAATTTCTAGAGTTATGGTCCTTGTTTCATTTTGTTGCACCTTTTTGAATGCTTTAACATCAAAAGCTATCTGCCGATCGTCCTTTAGATAATCCTATTAAATTTCAGCAATTTCTGTTAATTACATCTTGAGTTATGGCTGATGTTTCACTTTATTGAACACCAAAAGTTATCATCCGATCTGTAAGAAATGCATTATTTAAATTGGTGAAACGAAATAGCCTGTCAAATTTCAAAATTTTCTGTAAATTACTTCCAGAGTTAAGGCCCTTGTTTCAGTTGGTAGACCATTGTGAAGTTTCAAATGATCTGCGTGAAATTGTCTTGTAAATGCCCCCAATTACCTAAAAATGAATAAGTACATGTATTTGACAACCGTTGCCTGCTGCTCTTACGATTTATCTGCTTATTTTGTTTTACTGCAATAAATATTTATGATTGAAACATTTTGAAATTCGAGTTTTATGCTCATTGTTTAAATGATAGTATCAAGTATGTCAGTTGTGTTAAGTTACTGGAATTTTTTTATTTGGTTAAAAAATTTTGGAACACTAAATTTATATGTGTATTTTACTAGTCCCACAACATGCAAATTCTTCAATTTGATTATCACTGATAATTACTCTCTTAAAGTGCATAAGAAAATCACTTTTTTGGACGAAATGTATAATTTTAATAATGAAAATCTTTGTAGGGTTTCAACCATGGAGAGCATGGTATTTTTGTATGATGTATTGTAATTTATTGTTATGTTCTAAAACAATCTACATATAGAATGATAAATATAGTGTTATAGTTTGCTAAATTGACCAACAATATGTTATTCATTTGCAGTATATAATATACATTTTGATAATAACTGTAATAAAACATAATACTAGAAGGTATAAGGTTAATAAATAAATTCATGTGGTTTTTTTTATATCGAGGTATCAATATATTACCATGTAAGTCACATTCCTAATTCAGTATATATATTTGCTACCAAAATCATATAACCTCACTGCCATTATGAGAATTACAAATGAGAGAAGTTCACTGAACGAAAGGTCTGGGTTTTGGCTAGTCTGGTTTACTTATGTCAGTGGTGCAGGGACAAGGAAAAGCATCTGATGGACGAAAATAAAATGTAGTCCTGTGTACACCGTTGACAGCGCAGTAAAGACCCCCCTTCTGGTACATGTAAGAAGAAATAAAAGTGTAGTAGTCGAGGCAAAATTTACAGCAAAATGTCCAGTTGGTGCAGAAAAGTAAGAAGTTAAACCCTGTTTCATATCATTTTGCAAGATGGGTGAGGTATGACTTACTGAGGAATATTTTAGCTTCTGGAACTTCTAGAGGTCACAATTTTTATCTGATTTAAAAAAAAATCTTTTAAATGTATCACTGTTAGACCATAGTGACAGTTGAGTTTGAATTTTGTGACAATCGGACTGAAACTACCCGACAGAATGGCCACACCCTGTACACAAATGATGTTAAGTATGTAATATCAAGGTTGTGAATCCTCTCGGGGTACAGTTTTTATCCAATTTTTATGATACAATATGTTTATCTCCCAAAGATCGGTATTTGGCCCCTGTACGAAAATTCACTTTATCTATCAACTGTTCTCCTTCCATATCTTGCAAACTGTGGGCATATCCTGCTTGGCAACCACTTGTTTAAAATGATGTAGCTTGTCTATCTTATTCAAATGAGGAATCCTACTGATTTTCAATATTTTTTTCGATAACTTCTACAGTTATTCCCCTTTGATATCATATCTTGTTACTTTGCAAGAGCCTTCAGAGCTTCAATTGTGATCCACTAATCCACTCTTTTCGAAACTTTATATTGATTTTCAATAGTAATTTTGAGAGTCAATCTCCTTTTTTTATGGCTCCATTGAAATGTGTATTGGTCATATATTGCCGCCTGTAATATCCGATGTATTTTTAATGATTTCCCATAATTACTGCCAGAGTTATTGCCCTTGATCACTTTTGAGTTTAAATTTATACACAGTGTTTAAGGTCATGAGATTAAGTATCCTATTGATTTTCAGCAATTTCCGATAATTACTGCCAGAGTTATGGCCCTTGATCACTTCAAAAAATCTTGTGACGCTCTAGAGGCAAAACTAATCATCCGATTGACTTCAGATTGACACACAGAGTTTAAGGTCTTTAGACAAACAAGTTTATTGATTTTCAATGAATTTTGATAACTAAACAGCTAAATCCATGATATTAAGAACTTTATAAAAACCAAACAAATTCTAATGATTTTTTTATGATAATTACTTAAAGAGTTGTTAATCTTAATCAGATTTTCGTGTATTATAAATGTTTCATTACCGAAAGAAGTAAAAATATGTGACAACTCTTGTTGACTACTCAGACGATTTAACTGCTGTGGGCGTATGTTTCGTTGCCTGGTACCCTATCTTTAACAATTTCGATATTTGCTATTGGAGTTATGACCCTTGATTACTTGGAGAAATCTGGTGGATGTACCAGCAACTAAAGTTCATAGGGCCTATATATTTATACACAGTGTTTAAGCTCATGAGAAACAATCGAAACGAATTCTAATGATTTCTGATAATTACTTAATGGATTGTTACTCATAATCAGATTGTTGTTAATGTCACCATTACTTACAAAAGAAAAAAAAATTGTGACAACCTTTGATGACTGCCCAGACAACTTTGCTGCTGTGGGCGTATGTTTTGTTGCCTGACAACCTATCTTTTGTGGATATTAGTTATCCGTTCTATCTCAATTTGATATTCTCTTTCTACCATATTGATATTCACCTATTGAGGATAATAACTGCCAGGGTTATTCCCCAATTGTTATGAAATCTTCTTGTTTATTTCTTGTATCTTGCGTCAGGTTTGACTTGCTTTATATTGTTTATGTGTGGTGCAGTTCTACAACAATAACTATTAGGTATTTTTGAAATTTGTATTGTATGACCACTTTGCCACTGGAGGACACCTATGTTTCGTTGCCTGGCAACATCTAAAAACATATAAGTATACTTACAGATAAAAGCAAGTTTAGATAGTCGAACAAATGAACTATTTGTGCCAACGAAAACTCTAAAGTTACAGTTAGATTTTGGAACACAAAGTGATGGGATGAATCAAAATATTCTCAAGCTAGGAGAGCCGCTGGTATGACACCAATTTGGTACCAGTTGCGGAAGTAGAACAATAGACCCTCGACTTGCATCTTCCAGATTGAGAAACCCATGTAAGCCATGAAGAACCTTGTCAGCGTATTACTTGCAGAATAGACAAGAAAAGTGGTGTGGCTAGATGAAGGTACAAGTAGAAGAAACCTTGACATGGTTGGAGTATAAATAAGAGTGAGTGGAGGCAAACTTTTCCCCAATAATACTCCAATCTACCATCGCTTAAATGACATTATGATTCATTACCTCCGTAAACTGGAACCGGTTTAGATATCAGATTCGACGGACAATACTAAGTTAACTCTTTCCCAGCAGGAAGTTCTGTTAGGGGAAATGAAGTGGAGATTAACGTCCTGCTGTTCTACTCCGACTAATGAAGACGGGCATACGCCATACAGCGTGCAATGAGGGAAATTTTTTCCGGTCAGCGGCACTATGGCCTACTCTTATATCGAATTCCAACTGCCAAATCTTTTATGTGGTTTTGGTCATATCCGAACAACTACACAGATGTCCTTGCTAGACTCCCCGTCCTGTACCAGTGACAAGCGGAAACCATGTCTGAAAGTAAGGGATCGAACACGCGACCTCAAAAATTTGCATGGGTTTTTTCATCAAACATACATTATGCAAGAGCTAAATTAGCCTATTACAGTCTTTCTTTAGGTCTGAAATGGTATCTAAATTATTAAACATGCACTATTCGAGAGCTAATTCTGGCTATTGCAGGTCTTTCTTTAGTCCTGAAATCTTTTCTAAAGTATTAATTTATAGATATTAATTAACTGATCCAGGCCTTTAAAATCAATTCTTGATGGCATCCGATTTCGAATAGATTTAAACGGTTCAGCGATACTTTGATTTAATCAAATATGGAGGAACGAGACCTAGCTTCGATCAACCAGTACGGTGGTGGAAATTATTGCACACGTCTGTCAAACCTTCAAAGGCTAATATCTTCGCTTGCAATAGAGTAATTTGAATGAAATTTTCAAATTACTGATTTTACATTATCTACTTTCGAACTATCGCTAGCCTTCGATCTTTAGTAGATTATGATTTGATTTACTGCATTCCTTTGTTTACGATTAAATGGATAATCACGACTATGATTTTTGTCGTACCGACTTTAGTAATGATGATCGAGGCTAGGCGGAAATTTCAATCCTTAATCCTCAGTTCATAGTGGATCAATTTGACTGAAATTTGCATCAAATTGCCTTTACATTATCTAGTTTGTATCTATTACAGTGAGAGCTGCCAACTCAATATATAATCTGCCATAATGTATCATTAAAGGATACTTATTTTGGAAATTCTTTGCTCCAGTTATTATTCAAGACATTCGGGTAAGTTTTATGTTATTTTATTTATAACATATTTTATAGCAATGTTTAATCATGTAACTTTTTTTTAAAAAAAACTTTCCTTATTTACCATTATTATACATGTTAGTTGTGTTTTTATGATAATTATTCATATCAAGTTTAACTAGTTCAGGTTATTTCAATAAAGGCATTCAAAAGATTAACCTATTTCTTTGTTATTTATTATGATGCAACGGTCAAAAAATATATTTCCATGTCAATCACAATCCTAACTTCATAGGTTGAAAAACATATCTATATAAGTAATCAAAGCCAAGGCTGGATTAAGACCTATGGAGGCCTTTTAAAAAGCACTTTAAAGATTTTGATCCCCGCCCCCCCCCCCCCCACACACACACACACATGCGCGCCCACTATGTAATTAAATGATAAACTATAAAATAGGACTTTTCTTTTCGAAATTTAAACAAATTTACATTAAGATTGAAAATTTCTCCAACTTTTTATTTTAAAGTTTTTGATCAGAGCTTCCAAACTAAGTTTACGTAATATATTTACGTGTTATCAAGTTGTTTGTTCTATTGGGATCTTTTAAATATAGAGTGACTTTTCGTGAACCAGGTAATTTTTAATTTTGAAAAGTATCGTGGTCCATGGTAAATCCGACAAGCCCGGTTTAGGAGTAGAACAGTAAGATGCTAAAAGGGTGGCCGAATGGTTAGCACATGCGTGCTGTATCATAAAGCCTGTCATTGAGTCAACTGCCGTGGTTTTGAATCCCTGTTGTATGTGACAAGGAGTAGGGTCGCCAGTCCAACCTCGCGGGCTTTCTCCGCCCCCCCCCCCTTACGCGCAATCGAATTATTGATATATAATTGAACCATGTTAAGTCCCGAAATGACCTAGTGTGTGTCGAGTAGACGTTAAACGCCATCTCTCTCTCTCTCTCTCTCTCTCTCTCTCTCTCTGTAAGACGCTAAACTAAACCCCATTTCATTTCAAATCCAGCAATGGCAAATTTATGTTGTGTCCTCTCTTTCCTTGAGGCCCCAAGCAAGTGCTTCTGTTGCTTAATGTTAAAGCCAGTCCTGACAAAAACCATATATTAGTTTATCATTTGATAAAAAATACTTCAAGGTAAATTATTGATAATCGGCAACATTGTACTTCAAGGTCTGTAGATTGTCTTGCGGGTAAGGGGGCCTGGCAAGGAAAAAATGTTTGGATGTTGCGAAAACCCCAAAGTCCCGTATATGACGATGAGGCAGTTACTGAGCTACATGTATGGTCATCTTAATATTGCCATTGGGCCAGAACGCCAAAATTAAACTGGATTTATCTCAGGAACCGTTGTCCGATCAAGGTAAAATTAGCCTATATCAATTATCAGCAAATTCAAAGTGGGTGTTTGATCGGCGTTCACGTAGAATGGAATCTTGGGATTCTCCATACACCCAGTCTGGGATTAGTAGGCCCTATGTACTGTCCATTCGTTTTTCTTTCTTTGACGTCTTATTTTGTCTCGGTAAGGGGGAAATGGTGAGTGTCTGATCGGCGGCCAAGTGGAGTGGAAAACGAAACTAACTCTTGTCAGCCCCCGGACATAGCAGTAATGGGATTCATAGGCGTACGGGTTCGATGACAGGGTTACAGGCATACGACACACCTGTGCTTGCCTACTCCATGATCAAACACGATAGCAGATGGCTTCCATCTTGTTTACTGACGGTACTACTTATTTTAAGACAGACTCGGCTTTCCAATTTATAATATCTACGTCATTGGGGATTTCCAATTTATACTCACTGGTTGCTATGACCCGCTATGGCGTTGTCTAGAAACGCGCGTGCTCGCGTTAGTTTAAAATTTTTGCTATACGTTTAACATGGACTATTTGATGTAATTTGCCTGATTTGATTTGGCCCCATTTCCATAAATTTAGGTTGTTTTTTAGAAATTTTTAGTAAATGTTAATCTTAGGTGTTTTTTAATTCTAGCCGAAGTAAATTTTTTTACAATTTATAGCGAGTTAAGTTATCGTCTCTAAGAGGCGGGCGTAGTATTTTAAATGGCGGCCATTTGCCATCATGTGTATTCTTGAAGTAGGTACACATGATGTAATCGTATGGGTTACAGGCAGCGGCGCCGGCCTTCTGTGAGACAGAAGCTTACCGTGTGGGGACTCTCCAAGAAAATTTGGGAATATTGGACGGCCGCAAACGCATTTCTGCTACTCTAGCCCAAAGTGGTCTAATATAGCCTAATTAAGATGGCTGACTGGAATTTCAATCAACCAATCAATTAAAATTCGCAGAGACGGTTCCATCGGGAGAGAATTTTGAAAATTTAACTGCCACAAACTTGTTTTTTCTGCTATCCCAGCAACTTCTATGTGGTACAAAAAAGCCTACCACATTGGTGTCTGACCTGAATCCCAAACAACCAATTTTTATTAATCGTTTTGGAGTATTGGGACCTCGCCGTTCAGGACAAATCTAACCACCACAAATGCGTTATTCTACTAATGTGGCCCGGGTGTTGTACAATGGTTTTGCAACCTATAAGCCCATTGTATGCCGACCGAAATATTACAACCACCCAACCAGACTTGTAGCTGCATTCATAATTAATGATCAATGTCCGAAACATGTCGCAAAAAGTAGAGTGGCTCCCGTACTCCTCGCAATGTTCCGTTTGATTAGAGCTAATCCCATTACTCACTGTCCGAAAGAGAAATTTCTTGTTTTAAATTATGATTGGTCAATAGTCCAGTTAACTACTAATCGCTAACTGCGTTACAAAGGCATTACCCTTAACACCGAGCGTCAAATTGGACCAAATTATGTTTACATAACGTTACGTCATGGCTCACGATTTTATTATGCCCAATTAACCAGTGCATGGCAGAATATTGCAGTAAAACATTGACACAATGTAAACAATACTGTATAGAGACGAACAGAATTTCACCGTTTTTAATACCCTAAGTCACTGTCCAAAGTTTTAGTGAAGATTCCAGATAAAACGAAGGGCTGTCGTGTTGCTCTACTGAAGTGATAGATTTGATAGAATAGACACACTCCCCAAAATTTAAGCCAATCCAGCAATGACCAGAGAGAGATTTCTCGGGCAATTGCGTCAGGAATATGAGTGGCTCCCGACAAAATGTTTTAATCCACAGTCAATTCAGTACAAATTCGTGACATGCAATTAAAAGTAATTTAATTTGGTGTTTTAATTAATAGATTTTGGACTTTATTTTGCCATCTAACTGAAATAACTATTTTTTCCCCGTTTTCCGTCTAGAGGGTCTAAAAATATATATATTTCAAAGGAGTTAGGAAATGCCAGTGCTTTCTCGATTATGCCCCCTTCAACCAATTTAACCACAGCTTTACAATACCAGTATACCGCTTTTTAAGAGTCCCTTTAATAAAATTGAATACACGTCTCATTGGGACAATACTACGGAATGAAAATAAAAAAAAAAATACTTTGTATATTTTGTAATTACAAGATAGCCTATCTTGAGTAAACTGGCGTGATTTCGAATCCCCGGTTGTACGCAACTAGGAGTAGTGTCGCCTGTCCAACGTCGTGGGTTTTCTCCAGGTCCTCCGCTTTCCTCCAACTGCTAAAGACCCCTACGCGCAAGCGAATTATTGAAATAAAATCAAACCATATGTTAGTCCCGAAATGACCTAGTTTGTGTCGAGTGGACGTTAAACCCCACCCCTCTCTCTCTTTAGCAGTTGGAGGAAACCGGGGGACAGGCGACCCTACTCCTTATACAACGCGCACACGCTAACAAATCGACCATCCAACCCTCCAGCCCAACGAAGTACTTTTGTATGTTACGGGATCGGCATCATCATACTCTCATTAACCTCATCCATGGGCATCACACATGGGGGGTCCGGACCCCCCCCCCCCAATTGTTTTCCGGGGGGGGGGGGTCTGAATATACTTGGACCCCCCCAAAATTTGGCACAGTAAAGTCCCCGAAATCTAATAAAACACTAATTTTAGGACTGGAATAGCAGTAAAACGCGTTTGCAGCCATCAAATATTCCAAAATTTTCTTGGGGTCGAAGAAAACTGGCCGCAGCCCGTAAACCTGCTTCGGGCATTTCTAGTTTTTCTTCCCTAACTGTCATCGAGTCCTAATAAAACAATTATTTCACTTTTCTTTTAATTGAATACCACGAATTTGTACTGAGTTGTGTTTGCAGCCGTCAAATTATATTCCAAAATTTTCTTAAGTGGGGGTAAGTAAGCCACGCTTCTTCGCCTCTCGGGGAAGACCGGTGCCGCTGTCTGTAAACATGAAAAACGTTGTATTGGTGTAATGTTTTAGTTTAACCCCTTAAAATATGCCAAACAATGTTAACAGAAGACTGAGACGTTGCGGACCCCCCAATATATATTTCACGGCTACGCCCCTGACCTCATCCCCTCATTAATATCATTTATGGTACATTGATTTCATGTTCTCATTAAAGATACCTTCGCCGCGTGCAAACTGTGTGATTTGATGATAAATTTGGGCTAAAAATATATTCAAACTAATTAATCTATCAAAGGTTTGCTTCAAATCCCTCTCAAAACTTTGTATTCGTCGAGAGGTACAGCAAGCTATAAATAAACTGCTGTTAAACGCTATGTCAGTCAGCTCATTTCATTGAGGGAGGGTCCATTTTTCAGAATATACCTTTCCTTACTTACTGTCCAAAAATAAAAATTTAAAGAAGTTTTCCGAAAAATAGAAATAGCGTTCTGTGGCTTAAAAGAGCGCATTAAAATTGATGAATCATGATATAAATATGTAGTTGGTGGGAGTATGTAGTCAATTGTATTTATGGGAGCATGAAATCATGGGTATCCCGGTATCTTGTAATTACAAGATATGTCATCTTAGGCTATCTTGTAATTACAAGATAGTCAGAATTTTTTTTTTCATTTGCTTGACCCTTATGGGCTTCCGTAGAATACACCCGCCACCACCAAACGAAATTGGAAAGGATTATAATGGCCAATTAAAATCGACATTGGATAGCGTTATATTCATTGTGACGTCACAATTAGTATGGCGTCACAACTTATTGTCTCGTCCATAGTCTCGTCAAATGGAGCAAGCATAATCTATTATTATAACAATATCATCACTAAACAGGTTTTTTTAAGGAAAAAAAAAAATTGAAAATATTTTAAATACAGACTCTGGACTTCAGGTAAGTAATGTAAGTAATCTCTCTTGTTTATTATACAGTGTAAGAAAGTTAATAATACAAAGAAAATGGATGTCGGTCGTTGTCATGGTGCTAATTGTTCATTGGCCGAAGATTAATTTCTTGATGTCTTAACTTTTTCAAAAGCGATATTAATACGACATTTATTTCATTGGAGAATATGTTTATTGTCGCTCCTTCTTTTTATTGTCTTTTATTTTGGTTTTCAAATCTAAGGCGAAAATATGGCATTCAAAAGCACGCAACACATGAATGATGAAGTACGGGAATATGAGATGATATGGGCCTATCGGTAACTTTACACTGTCACTTCATAATGGGCCAGTGGATTCACCAAATTAAGCATTAGGTCTAAATAAAACGAGTTTAGCGCGTCCGTGTGAAACAATAAGGTCTGTCCACGTGACAAAGAGGTGGGTCGCCTTGTGGGTTTTCTACTAACTGCTAAATACCATTACGTCCAAGCAAATTATTTGAACAAAATTGAAACATTCTTTAATCCACAAAAGACATTGTGTCGAATGAAGTTAAACATCATATTTCTGTCTCTGTATACAAAAGAGAGAACAACCATGCCAGAATTACCTACAGGCTTGACAGGCAGAAAACTTTGGGTCCCCACCACATGAGGGCATCCGATGAAGTTGTATAATATTTTGACACTATCAGTAGCCTTCCTTACATCCCTCACCATCTCCGGCTTTGTACAATTGTGTTTAAAGGACACTTACATTTTTCCTTAGTCGAAAGGATCGGGAATTGTCAGGCGCCTCATCTATATCCGGCACTAGGGACAATATGACCAAAATTTAGATTATATAAAGCGCACGGGAATCCGTGACAATACCTAATGCATTTACTTAGCTCTCTTCTCATCCAAATAAATTAAATGTTTCACAACATACCACAGATAACAGACTGATTATACCTTTAGTTATTCCTATAGTTTGATCAGTTTCTGTACATGTTTAAAATTACATTCGGCATCCAATATAGAATGGATACAGCCGACAAAAGCCTGGATAACCTGGGATTTTTACTGAATTATTTTGAGGTGTCTTTTTTTTAAAAATCAAAGTGAATCCGTCCTGGGGGATTATCCATCATTGATGCTTTAATTTTTCTCTTGATTAAATGTTGAAAGCTTCATTTTAGCGCGGGTTAAAGCGGGTCAAAAAACAAAATTGACCGATAAAACCCAATGACGATCTGCGACTTCGGTTGTACGTATTGAGAAATTTTAATATGTAAACTTGGCTTTCGTTTGCAGTTATAATGAATTTCGAGGTAACGCCTTTGTCCTTCGGGAATTCAACAGAAATTGAAGACAGAGAAATTGAAGATCGAGGCAGAGAAGATGCAGAAATAGAAGTTATAAACACGGGAGATATCGAATCAATATATGAAGAAACCGAGGATATGAAAATTACAGAAAGTATAAAAACAGAAGATATAACAAAAACAGAAGATACAACTGAAGAAGATATAGTATCAGAAGATACAACAACCAAAGAAGATATAGTAACAGAAGATACAGCAACCGAAGAAGATATAGTAACAGAAGATACAACAACTGAAGTAGATATAGTAACAGAAAATACAACAACTGAAGAAGATGTAACAGAGGATACAACAACTGAAGAAGATATAGTAACAGACATAAAAACAGAAACCAAAGATATAAAAACCGAAGATAAAAAATCTGAAGATATAAAAATGGAAGTCATCAAAATCGAAGATATAAAAACGGGGGATGCAAAAACCGGGGATACTGGAGATTTAGAAAGGGGGGACATAAAAACCAAGGATATAAAAAACAAATATACAAAAACTACAGAAGATATAAAAACTGCAGAAGAAATAAAAAAAGATATAAACACCGAAGATTTGAAAACTGAAGATTTAGAGACAGGGGTTATAAAAACTGCAGGAGATATAAAAACCGGAGATGTAGAAAATGAAGATATAAAAACAGAAACCGAAGATATAAAAACTACAGAAGATATAAAAACCGCAGTAGATATAAACGCAGAAGATATGAAAACCGAAAATATGGAAACTGAAGATATAGAGACAGAAACAGAAGATATAAAAACTGCAGAAGAAATAAAAGAAGATATAAAAACTGCAGAAGAAACAAAAGAAGATATAAAAACCGAAGATTTAGAGACAGGGGATATAAAAACTGCACGACATATAAACACCGAAGATATAGAAAGTGAAGATATAAAAACAGAACCCGAAGATATAAAAACCGCAGAAGATTTAAACGCAGAAGATATGAAAACCGAAAATATCAAAAATAAAGATTTAGAGACAGAAACAGAAGATATAAAAACTGCAGAAGATGTAAAAACTGCGAAAGATATAAAAAGTGAAGATATAAAACAAGAAGATATGGAAACTGAAGATTTAGAAGCAGAAACAAAAGATATAAAAACTGCAGAAGAAATAAAAACAGAAAGCGAAAAGGATATAAAAATTGAAGATATTAAAACAGAAACAGATGATATAAAAACAGAAGATATAGAAACAGAAATAGAAGATATAAAAACTGCAGAAGAAATAAAAACAGAAACAAAAGATATAATAATGGTAGAAGATATAGAAATTGAAGATATAAAAAGTGAAAATACAAAAACTGAAGATGATATAAAAATGGAATCAGGAGATATAAAAAGCGAAGATATAAAAACTGCAGAAGATATAAAAACTGAAGATTTAAAAACACAAACAGATTATATAAATATAAAAACTGAAGATATAAAACCAGAAACTGAAGATATAAATATAGAAGACATAAAAACAGAAGATAAAGAAGGTAAGACAAAATGCATTATTTCTTCTCATCTGAACTATCTGAAGTGATGCCGCCGCTGCCCTTCTGAAATTCCCCAATGTAATAACTAAATACCAGATGGCTAGGCTATTAATATATTAGTTTTACATGAATTTTAACTTGACTTTGAAACTGTCACCCGTATATAATAAATAGCTTAAAAGGCACTTTCATGTCTTAATAATTAAAATCGAGTTTCCCGCCTCGTCGACACATTATCTCGATCATATGAAGACTGGCGTGCTGTTATTTTTTTATTTTTAAAATAATTACATGTCATGGTTTTATTATTATTTCAGACGTTGAAATAGCAACATGTCCCGAAGACTTCGAGAATGGATTGGAACCAGGATACTTCAAAAGAGAAGGGAGGGCATTTTGCATGAAACGTGGCAAGATATTTGAAGTACACAAGAAAAGTGCCCAAAATAAGACAAACAGAAAATTTGTATTATTAGGTGTTATCCCTGGTGGCTGCAAATCAACAAAAAATCAAAAGAAAAGTAAGTTCCTATAGATATAGGGGTATCATGTACGGGACAGAGTGGGTCCTAAAACCCCTACGGTTTTCCACATTAGACGACTCCGACTCCGCCCATAACCAAACAGAGACACGGAAGTGTATTTCAACGGCCTGTTAACAGGTGATAGTGATGGGGAAATAGTTTACATATATAGTACATGAGAACATAGTATGGGACAACGTATAGTAGTGAGGATGGGACGAAAAACGAGATACCCGTGTACACATTGGAGTGCACGTAAAAGATCCCATGGCTGTTCGAATTCCATGTTAAAACATAATATTAAGGTGGAACAGTATGTGATTTTTATCCACCTGTTTTGATCTATATATCTTTATTCTAATTTTTCAGTGAGCCCATATGCTCTAATGGACCTGTATAGAAACAGCACTTCGCCACCAGAGGGTATCAAACCCTACTTGTTGGTAAGACCAGAGGTTAAAATAGAGATACACCCTGACACAGTCCTTACAAATAAGTTTGGACCTCATCCAAAAATGAAGAATGTACCTGCACTAGAGTACAAAGGAGAAAAAAATATAGAAACAGAAAATACAGAAGTAAAATATATAGACACCGATGATACAGAAGTAAAATACATAGATACAGAAAATACAGAAGTCAAATATATAGATACCGATAATACAGAAGTAAAATATATAGACACCGAAAATACAGAGGTCAAATATATAGATACAGATAATACCGAAGTCAAATATATAGAAACGGAAAATACAGAAGTCAAATATATAGAAACGGAAAATACAGAAGTCAGATATATTGAAACCGAAAATACAGAAGTCAAGTATATAGAAACAGAAAATACAGAAGTAAAATATTTTGACACCGAAAAAAAAGAAGTAAAATATATAGACACCGAAAATTCAGAGGTCAAATATATGGAAACTGAAAATACAGAAGTCAAATATATAGATACAGAAAATACAAAGGTAAAATATATAGACATAGATAATACAGAAGTAAAATATATAGACACAGATAATACAGAAATTAAATATATATACACAGAAAATACAGAAGTAAAATATATAGAAACAGAGTATAATGAAGTAAAATATATAGAAACAGAGTATAAAGAAGTAAAATATGTAGAAACAGGGTATAAAGAAATACAAGATGTAGATACAGAGTATAAAGAAGTAAAAGATGTAGAGATAGAATATAAATACTATAAAGAAGTAGAGGCAGAATATACAGAAGTAAAAGATGTAGAAACAGAGTATAAAGAAGTAAAGGATGTAGAAACAGAATATAAAGAAGTAAAAGGTGTAGAAACAGAGTATAAAGAAGTAAAGGATGTAGAGACAGAGTATAAAGAAGTAAAGGATGTAGAGACAGAATATAAAGAAGTACATGTAAAAGGTGTAGAGGCAGAATATAAAGATGTAAACGATGAAGAGACAGAATATAAAGAAGTAGAGGCAGAATATAAAGAAGTGAAAGATGTAGAAATAGAATATAAAGACGTAAAGGATGTAGAAATTGAATATAAAGAAGTAAAGGAAACAGAGTATAAAGAAGTAAAAGGTGTAGAGACAGAAAATAAAGAAGTAAAAGATATAGAAACGGAATATAAAGAAGTAAAAGATATAGAAACGGAATATAAAGAAGAGCACAGCATAGAAAGAGAAAATCAAGACACACAAATAAATGAACTTCGAGATGAAATCGATGTGACAGGAATCGATAAAGGAGATACAGAACAATCGGAAATCATAATGGAATTAGCGGAGGGGTTGAATTATGAAGTAAAAGGTGTAGAACTGGAAGGCAAAAAAGAGAAAAATAAAAATAATTTCCGCAAATTTTTTATTAGAGTGGGAAAACGACTCAGAAAATTGTTTACTTGTGGCTGTGCTAAAGAACAAGCAGATTAAGAAATAAAACGTGGGAAGGAAGGGAGGGGGGGGGGAGAAAATAGAAGATATTATAAAACATATTGAAAAAAGTGTAGTAAGAGATTTAATAGAGTATTGACTCTAAATGTACAAAAACTAATTTGTAAATACATGTATATGTATTAATTTCATAAAAAAAAATCATTGTATTATAAATAAATTGTTAATATGACATATTTGTAATAGATTTTATGGTCAGTCAATCGGGGATATATTTCTAGATAACTAAAAATAACGGGGGATATGTACAGATATATCAATTTCATTAGTATAACTTTCAACCATAGAACTAGGTACATACCATGGCGCCCGTCTAACCATCATCAATTTACTGTTCAATTCGAAGCCCCACCTCCATAACCAGAAAACGAGATAGAAAGCAACGCTGGCCCTGCTACAATTTTACTGTATTCCTGACAGAAAGGTATCTTTCAATCATGCCAATCAATTCGCTGATTGATAAGCGGTTATGTCAAATACATCGGTAAGACCAAAAGTATCGCAACTCAAGAAAGATGAAATATGCAAAGGGGATTTGGGGTGGGGGGGGGGGAGAGAGAAATGGGTTTTAACATCCACTGGACATAAACTAGGTCATTTCGGGACTAACATATGGTTTAATTTTATTTCAATAATACGCTTGTGCGTAGGGGTTTTTAGCAGTTGGGGAAAACTCATGACGTTGGACAGGCGACCCTACTCCTTGTCACGTACAACCGGGGATTCGAAACCACGCCAGTTGACTCAATGACATGCTTTATGATCCAGCACTCACGTGCTAACCATTCGGCCATCTACCCCCACACAATTTGAAGGAGAGTGATTGGGTTTCAAAGTCTCAACCAATCAAATTGATTATAGCTCTGCTTATCCTAAGCAGAAAATGCTCATCTTCGAACTCCATCAATGCATTGACCTAATAAACACCTATTGTGTTCAAAAGTCTCGGTCAATCACCCTTACTTATCGCTCGGCTTACCCTGAGAAGAAAATGCTCATTATCGAACTTAGTCAAGGTATTGATGTAATGAATTTTCACTGTCTCTAATAATTTGAACTAAAGTTATTCTGCCCCAAAGCATCAACCAATTAAATGACTTATCTCTGCTTACCCTAAACAGAAAATGCTCAAGGTTGTGGCCTAATAAACACCTACACCAAGTTTGAACCTTCCACCTCAATTAGAAAGATAGTTATTGTATCCCAAAAAGTGTGTCGGGCGTACAGACAGGCAGACGTGCAAGCCCATTTTAATAGTCTCCCACTTTCTTCGAAAGCCGGGGGACAAAAATCAAGTGAGTGCTATTTGTCTTCCGGCTGGATATTAGCTCTGTATACTTCACACCAATACAGTTATAATTGACAAAAGACGGGCGAAAATAATTTACGACGACATTAATACAGTCCGCAGAGCATCCATGTTACCAACAATGCGGCAACCATTTTAATTTGTTTCCTCTTCCTTGCAAACACTGTGACTGAATTGAAAATTGTATACCCCGATTAATATATTCTGGTATCAACGAATCATTTCATTTCTATACAATTTATTACGTAATAAAAATGTTTGTTCATGTTACAATTTGAAATCCTGTACACTTACTTTAATGAAATTATCCTATAATGTAGGACTAACGTTCTCCCATTTTATGATTTCCATCCTTTTATTATTTATCAGGATCTCAATATGGCCTACCTATTACTTGCCATATGAACTTTATATTAACCTGAAAACCCCCAAAAGCTAATACAGTTATTTGAATTCCCCAATCCTTTTTTATTAGCACTGACATTTGATATGAATTCATGAGTTTTCGTCACGTTTCAACCAAAGTGAAATGTTTTATATCACACTATGCATAACCCCATCCCAAGCTGGTATTGAATGGTATACCTATTTAATTTAGATAACAAATAAAAAAATATTTGAAACAAGGCTCTCTGTTTTAAACTTGTGCTTCCTCCAGATCCCCCACCCACGGGACAGATAACAAAACCCGAAAACATGAAATATATATAAAATAAAATACATTAAGTAGAATAGGATTCATCACATTAATTAATATTAAATCTTTCTTGGACATCAAGATAATTTACACATATATTATTTAACAAAAATCTAAGTCATAATAGAGTCTGGTCAACTATTTGTTATTGTGTAACAAAATGGCTTTTCTAAAATTTTATCTTAAATTCTAAGCTACTGCAAATCTGAACCACTATATTTTACAAAATTACCATTTCGATGATCGATTTCACTTGATACTTATTATTTTATATTTGTGTTGTTTTCCTGTTGATCTATTAAACTTTACAGATTGGACAACAAAATAGAGACAAAGGTTGGAGTTGATCAGACTATCTTTATATCATATATGGTTCTTCTGACTCTTTACAAAATCATGAAAGAATATTATTTTAATAATGTATGGTTTATAGAAAATTATGTAATAAATCAAAGTTGAACATTGATACTGTGGATTTTAATAACACATGGGTCATGAAGTAATTAACACAACTGAACTAAACTGTCTCATTACTCCATGAATAATGCATATATAACAATAAATTTCAAACAAATCAAAAGATGACATTTGCTATAGATTGTTCATAGCCTTCTTAAAAGAAACCAAAGGCAAGAACTCTTTAAGTTATTATCTCTAATGTAAACAAATTATATAAATTTTAAAATGATGGGATAATAAGCAATCATGGTTTGAAGAGACTAAAAGTGCTCACAAGAAACTTAGGAATGACTATGAGACAGACCTGGGTAATATACAGCTACATTAAAAAATACAAAACACAATGTTTTGGTTGTCATAAAATTTATTTTTTCTTACAAAATTTGGATATGCTAGTATTCATTTTTTAAATCAAATATATGCAAAAATTAGCCGAGAAGTTATATATCTTTAACAAAGAAACAATCCAATGAATTAAAAAGGTTGAAGATACTTTTTAATATGAATTGAAGTTGTAATACATTATATTGTAGTATCAACAATACATAGCTTAATCCTTAGAACTAATCAGACAGTAATAAATCCAACAATGGTATAATCAGCCAGTAATATTAAATTGGACAATTTCATCTATCTAGAGAGGCATATAAACAATATGTGTAAATAATAAGCATATTTATAAATATATACATCAACATACAATAAAAATAACTCATTAAACATCTGACCATCTTCACAGTGTCAATATGTTTGAGTGAAACTACTTTTGAAAGATTATACATAAATAATATTAGCAAGCATCAAAACAAGGCAGGAACAAATAAATGCATAATCCTTCTGGTCTTCATTCAGTTTTTTTATTAGTATTATTAATACCGAATGTCATATGTGCCTGGCATGTTGTTAGATACAACTACAATCAGTAGTTCAAGGTCTGTAGATGACTGACCAAACAGATATTCAGGTATCTTCTCTTTCACAACTATGTTTATAACAGCCTTAGTATCAGACACATGTTATAACACCATGACACTGTGAAGATGTCATTTTACATATATATAAGTGTTTGATAAATAAAAAAAACAATACAGTAACAATTTTAGTCAGTTTGCTAAAAAGAAATATATGATCCAAAACAGTTCCACAACTACATTTTACCAATAGTGAATTTTAGAAAATATGGCTATGAAGTCATTTTTTTTAATTTCAAGATCCTTGAAGTGCAATGTTCAACATGCTACACTGATATTCAAATCGGCTCGGAACACTCTTTTTTTTTTATCAACAGTAGGATACAACCAGAAATATTTACACACCAATGTGTGACTGAGGTACCAGGGTATTAAGTTACCTGATGTCACACCTACTTTTTTAAAAAGCACTATATTAAAGGTATAAACACGGTGCAATTTGGGCAATAACACTACAGAAATGACACAAGCTTCGTGGGTCGCCTGGTGTTATTGCCAATAAATGATGTTTAAGATTTATTTACAAATGCCAAAAGTAACAATAACATTTCAATTATTTCAAGCATTCACGTATTTCCAGCAGGAAACTTGTGATATTTCCAATTTAAATTTTGAAACCTATCAAATAAATGAAGTAGTAATTTCAGGTTCAGTTGATAGAAACATGATAGTTTGTCGGATGAACATTGTCTGTATTATATCTATGTTTACTTAGCACTCTGTGGAATCTGTGGTAGACCAAACTCATCAACTGGAACATCACCCTATAAAAAAACATTACAGTATTGACAGAAACATAAAGATAGATACCAAGACAGTGAGACAAACACACAACAGACAACTCGTTCAAGTTCACAGCCATAAAGAATGCTGCACTCAGATGCTATTTCTGCTTGAATTATCACAAACCGTTTATAAATTTCGGATCAACTGAATATATAAAACAGGTTATGCTATAGATAGTGTCACTTCAAAAAGAAAGAGAGAGGGATAGGGTTTAATGTCCACTCATCAGAAACTAGGTCATTTCTGGACTTACACATGGTTTAAATTTATTTCAATAATTCACTTAGGGGTCTTTAGCAGAGAGAGGAAAGCAGATTACTCAGAGAGAAAACATGAGGTTGGACAGGCGACCCTACTCCTTGTCATGTACAACCTGGGAAAGGGAAGCACACCAGTTGACTCAATGACAGAACTTATGATACATGCTAACCATGATTAAGATTGATTTTGGTTACTTTGTTTCCATCGTTACATGGAGCCAATACCATAGATGTTCCGACAGTTGCACTCTGCTAGAATAACAGTTTAGACAACTCCACCAATTTTGCCAAATTATAGCTGGTATGAGTACAATTGATTGAAAGGGAGATTTTCCTCTTAAAGTTTATATGAATAGCAAGTTTACTACAGGTTGTTGGCTAGTGGCTAGTCATTTATAACTACAGTCTGTTGAACACAGATTTATCACTTTGTCATACTGACCTTTTTCCATATATTTCATTTCTCATTATACAAATATTATGAAGTTGATAAAATCAATTTTTATGGCAATAGGTGTGATAATATTTGAGGGAATTATTTTATACACTGTATAGATTCACTCAACCAAACTCAAAGTTTACAAAGACAGCTGTGATCCTGTTTCAGCAAAACTATTCATTGATAAATTTCCTATCACGCACAGTACTGAACACCCCATAAAGAATGGAAATACAATACTTATCAAGCAACATAACATGATGTATGAAATCCGTGCTGTCTTGAATTTGAGACTTTCCCAGGGGCATGGTGAACCATGATCTTGCATGAGGCACATATTTATGTGTACTGGGTGGGATAGGAGTGGGTGAGGTGGGGGTCCCTCCCAGTGCTGCCAAGTAATAATAGTAATAGGCTGTGTCTGCGGAACATGCTAGCTTCGATTTGTAGCATATCGGACCCCATATATATGTTTGACACTGGCCAAGCATTATGATTATGATGTTGAAAACCAAATGGGGGAGCAAAATCTCAAAACCATAATGTAATCCTCGCCCTCTCTCTTACTGACTTTTCTCCAGTACTCACATAATCAGTAGAAAAATAATGACATTTGTCTGAGATACAATCACATATAAAATCTATACCATAGATGTATGTGTAGTACATGGTTTTATAGGAAATGATTACTTGTAAATCAGTCTTTTTTATAGAATTGTTTACAACAGCTGCACTTCGAAGAGGTAGTAGGGTATTGCACATATTTCTTGGTTGGTAAAGTTAATGATTTTTAATTTGACATTTTTGTTCATACCGTTACAGTGGAGTCCATGGACCTGATCAATTAATATATTGTAAGCAAATCTTGAGACATATCTGCCAGATAAATCTGTACAATAATGTAGGTTGGTGCTTGGATATTTAATAATTATGTTATTATTCACAATTAATTACATTTATTTCTTTATAAATGCATCCTTAAAAGTTAGGGGGGTTGGGATGGCCTAGAGGTCTATAGTGCCGCTCTTTGACCTCTAGCTGGCCGGTCACCTCTGGCTTCCGGTTATGGTTTTGATCCCTGGTGTGAGCGTATGTGGCATGGAGATAGATGTGCCTTCTAAATCTCGTGGGTTTCCTATGGGCACTCCGGTTTCCTCCTATGGCTAAAGACCCCTATTATTGAATTATTGAAATCATATGTTAGTCCCAAAATGACCTAGTTTGTGTCGAGTGGACGTTGAATCCCATTTCTCTTTCTCTCTCCCTTAAAAGTTAATAATTCTTCAAACCAAGTTACACTATATTCATTAATGAAAACAAAACATCAAAGGTTGATTCTAAAAACCATCATACATACCCTCATACTCTCCCCGGGATCACCCACTGGGGCTGAAGGTGCTGCAACTGCATCATCAAGATACGATGTGTCTTCATCAAAACCAATTTCATCCCCTAAAGCATCTAGTTCAGCCTCTAATTCATCATCATCAACTTCG
This sequence comes from Patella caerulea, assembly GCA_036850965.1. Lineage (NCBI taxonomy): Eukaryota > Metazoa > Mollusca > Gastropoda > Patellidae > Patella > Patella caerulea. The sequence continues at coordinate 48,987,194 of JAZGQO010000007.1, read as the reverse complement.
GGCATACCATAACTACGACCCATCACATCTTGTATTTCATCAGCCTGTTCCATTAAATCTTCTAATTCATCTTGCATGTTCTGAAGAAAGATAGAAAACTAATCAACAGAGCTCAACCATCTTATGCTGAAGTAGGACAGGACACTTCTTTATTTCCATATATTTATTGAGGACATATGTTCATTTACTATGATTCAAACCACACTCGATTAGCCCTGGCACATAGTGTATGCACAATAAACATTGTAAATACACTGTTTGGTAATCCGAGTGAGTGGATAAAATGCTGGCTAGCTTGTCTGGAGATCACAGGTTTGGTCCTGGTGTTGGCTGCGAAAGTTCATTGGGATTTTCCTGTGTGTTTTTTTTTCCCTTGTCAGTGGTGCAGGATGGAGGGCTTGACAAGGGAAAACACAGTCATGCCTAGTTGTTAGGATGGAATAGTAAACTGAGGTCCTGTGTATTCCTACACAATGGTGTGCAAGTAAAAGATCCCTAGACAGGCTGTAGCGCCGCTATTCGGACAAAATTTCCCCAATAGTACAATGTATGGTATATGCCAGGCTTTATTAGCCCAGTCGGAGCAGAACAGTAAGATATTAAACTTCATTTTATTTCAAATTGACAATCCCACTCCATATGAAAAATTTGTGCTTCTGAGATATCGCTATGTCATTTAAAAAGGTAAGTATGACAGATTGGGGGTACTTGACTGAACTTTCTGGAATAGATTCTCTCAATCCCCAAAATAGTGACAATCAAGTGAAAAGGGGTATTTCTGGCTACAACACATGCGTCCATTGGATAAATAAATATCTCAACCAACCATGCAGCTGAAACATATTTGTTGTGTTTAATTAGCTTGAGATTCTACTCACACCACCTCCGTTGTCGGGACCGACAGAACTATGATAGGACTGAATTCCGCGTCACTCGATTGCAATTCTGTCAATTCAGGACGTTCTGGACTGTGAATCCAGCAGCCCCATTTATTCCAGCCGAAAAAGGCAGGCAACTCTTTTAAATGTTTCTTGTTGAATTAAGAAGTGTACAGTTAGCTCAATTATCATATATTGACAACCCTGTTATTAACAACATTAAAAAAATATGACAATGGACAATCGTGAATTCCATGTAGTAATGGAAAAGAAATGACCAGAAATATACTGCAACATCAATGGAGATGATATAAAAAGAACAGCATATCCACAATAGAAAAAAAAAATACAACTACAAAATTGGGACTGAAATTATGACTTACTAATAAACACACAATTGATTAGAAAGGAGGGCTGGGGCCAATGTAATTAATTACATTACCATTACTTTTGAATGTAATCATTACAATTACTTTCTCATTTTTAGCAACGTAATTAACTACCATTACTCATTACATTGAAAGTTATTAATTACAATTACCCATTACTTTATGACATGACTATATAAAAAAAAAAAATTCACATAGAAATTAAAAAAACAACGTTATTTTCTGCCATGAAGAGCACAGAAAACCAAACTCAAAATAATCCTTGATTCACTTTAGTAGATATTTGTGTATGAATTGTTATTTCTATAAATTATAACACCAAGGCAAATTTTGAAGTGACATGCAGTGGTGACAAAAGCTGATGCTTTCATTATGTCTTGAAAAATGAATTGAAAGTATATTTGATTAACTGTATTTTCTTAAGTAATTTTATAAGGTTCTTAATCAATCAAAATAGTTTGCCTATAATATATTGTATAACTGGTAAACTATTAAGCATGATTCTAAAACAAAATATATGATTGTCTTATATTAAGTAACCATAAAATGATGAGATACTTGAAAGCCATTGTTTGGTTTGCCACTTGTTACCTTGAAATTAAGATTAAAGTGTAGCAAGACTATTGTCTTTTAATCTAACTAATTGATTGATTGATTGATTGACTGAATGATTGATGTAAATTAACACTAATTTTTGATTAAAATATACATCTTTTCAAAGATCCACCTTTTAGGTTACATGTCAATAAAAACGGGTCCTACATAAAAGGCAATAAAAGAAAAAGTTGATGGCCTTCTTATTATAATTTGTTAAAACTGATTTAAATAATGAATTGGATTTTTGTCAGATACACTTAATCAATTCTTTGATGCTATAAAATTTGATGTTTGTCATATGTAAATATTTATATGTGCCTTTAAATGTAATTGAAGAGTAATTGAAAGGTAATTGACCATTACATGATTTTTGGAATGTAATTTTAAAATACATTTCCATTACTCATTACTTTTGAAATCTTCCATTACTCATTACTTGACCATTACTTCAAAAACGAAATGATTACATTCCATTACCATTACCCCAGTCCTGTTAGAAAGGGCAAATCCATGCATATAATTAATCTACAAACTATACACATTTGATATAACATAACATTTTTCCCATGATAAATGACCTATTTATGACAGAATTATGTTAGTTTCAGTTTTATAAATATCTACCTAGTGGACACCTAGACTCTAAATACTGTGAATGAAATATATCATGATAAGAATTACCTCTATTTGATCAATATTAATATTCTTATGGGCTCTCTTTAAATCTTTTACTCCTAATTTCATAGCATCCACCTGAAAAAAAAAACATTTAAAAGTTTGAGACCCAACGTTACTTTTAATCAATGCCCATTCGACAGTCGAGACACACTACATGTAAGTCATTTTGGGAATAACATTGGTTCAATTTTATTTTAATTATTCGGTTGTGGATACATGTAGGGGTCAGTAGCAGTGGGAGCCAACTGGAGAACCTGGGGAAAACACATGAGGTTGGATAGGTCACCTTAATGACAGACCTTATGATGCCATGTTTACATATTAAACCATTCGGTCACCAAACCACTAATTATGAAAAGACATTTTGTTTTTGATTATATGACAGCTAGGAATCTTGTATATGATAGTTTTTATTTTAATAATCTGGTTTAATTGGGTTGATCTAATGTGTCATCTCGATTAGTAATAAGACAAGATAAGTAAAGTTTTCAACAAAAATCGGTTTTGGGCTATAACTGTCAAGAAGGTAGCTCAGTAAGATGTTGGTTTGCTAACCTGGTGGTCCTGTCAATGGTGTAGGGCCAGGCAAGGAACAACATACAGTGGTTTGGATGGGACAAATAACAAGATCCTTGTTCACATTTACGTGCATGTAAAATAACCCTTGCCTTAACAGTTGTGAATCGAAATAAGAGTAGGAAATAGCACTGCTGTTTGGGCAAAAAGAGAACATAAAATAGTTATGTGTCAATAAAGACTCAATCTGCTGATTTAATATTTCAAAAAGCAGATACCTTTAACTATTTTGCAAAGCAAATTAACACATATTTATTTTTTTCACAAAAAAAAGAGGTATACAGCATATAATTTAAGGCAACTTACTGTTGTTTTTGTATCTTTGACAGTAGAAATGGCAAAGTTCTGTTGTTCAAGATTAAAAGATTGATTTGAAAGTTGACCACGTTGGTTTTCATACCTAAATAAATAAAAAAAACAATACAAACTGACAATAATCTTAAACATTCCACCATCATTGGAATGATTACTGCAATGCAAACATTAGGTAAATAACAATAAGCCAACAGTGAAGTTAATATCATCAATTAAAAATTGAGTTATTGTGTTTTAAGTCTTGACCAAGCAAATCACTTGGCACAACTAAGTCTGAGCATAACATTTGCTTAGCACTAGTTAGGCTGAGCATAAAATTATAATCTTCAAATTTAGTTATGGTATTGATGTAATTTTACACCTACACCAAGTTTGAACATTCTACATGTAGCTGTTTAAAAGCAACTTTGTCTATATCATGATCAATGACTTACATTTTCTTCTGCTTTAGAACCCTCATTGCTTTTTGTTTCACAGAATTCTGAAAGATCAAATGGAAAAAAAAATAAAAATCCAAAGAATTTTCTTTTTGTACTATGTTTAAAACGACAGGGGGATTCATCTTACACTTGACATACTTCCAAGAATTAAGGAATTAACCTGTTGTAAAAAATAAAGGGCCAGTCAGAGTCAGACCCTTACTTTAAGCTGGTGTAAAAAAAAACACTACCAAAGCAAAGTGTTCACATACTACAAGCCAAACAAGCATGGCTTCTCAAGGAAAAGAGCTGCATCTTATAAACTATTTTGAAGGACAAAATTAAACTGGCTTATTGTCTGTATATATTTTAAACAGTGTTTTTAACCAGTTCTTTTCATTAACTATATTATGTATCTTATCAAAATTCCAAAGTTCACTTACTTTTGCCGGTCCCTCTCTCATTTTCTTCATTTGATCTTTATACTTTTTAAGATCAGCATCTAATCTAGCAATTTTTTTATCCATGGATTCCCCCCTACTATCAATCTGAAAAAAATAAACAAAGACACAATAAAAAAAGATCTAAATACATGTAATGAAATAAAATATCTAGTTGGCCCATCTTAAAATTAGATGTCATTGTCATGTGACAAGGTACATTGTATAGCTATGTGCATCTACGGTAAAGAATAGAATGTGTGAATAGAAATTGAACAGACAATGTCAGACAAGTACACCTATTTTTGTAAATGGCAATGCCAAGACAATATAACATATAATTCGTAGTGGGCTTACAGTACCTACATATAAATAGTGTCGCAATATTATCATGACACCGAGGAGATGAAAATAAGACGATTGTTAATATTCCTTTCTTCAGTTTGAATTTGGCTTCAGACAGAAAGATTCGGATTAGTCCTACACTCTTACATTTGAAATACAGTCTGTTAAGTTCGGTGGTGGTTCCTTGGGTTTTCCTCTTCCAAATAGACGGTTCATTTTGTAGAGTTGTGTTATTCGAAGATCAACAACTTTGATATTTTAATCTCGTCTAACTTTTCCCTCAACAAGAACCAAAACAGTAATGGCGTCAGTACGTCACTTCCGCGGGGAGCATCATGTGTGACTGTAACAAAACTTTCACATAAAGATAGTTTTGATGTAATTGAGTTATGCAACTGTGCTAAATTAAGAATAATAATTTCAATATTAATCAAAAACCACAACAAATACACATAGTTCAACAAATGAAAAAGTTAAGATTTTCGAAATGCTCTGTAAGGTGGCTTATAAATGCCTGGTCCACGTTATTTACTGAAATTAGTCATTTCACAATGAATGACAGGTGACTCTGACTTACACCGCTATGATTAGCTTTATGCAGGATTAGAATTCAAATTACAATGTGCACGTATGTTCTATGATATATTAACTTACTAATGGATTCATTAAATAACAAACAATTCGCTTATTTAACAGAATAATGAATGGCAGAAAACTAGTCTGAAACTGCCATTGTCTGATTCTGAATTTTGCAAATTTGCACAGAGAATTCCCCCCAATTATTTGCTCAATATAAAACCGTTTACAGTAATCATTATTGAAATTTATTAGTTGTATGGTTATCATGACTAAACTGATATTCGAAAAAACGGTAGTTTATAAATATGCAATGCCTTTTAGCAGATAGCTTGTGCATTTAATTGGGTCTGGTTTCTAGGCAAATATGGCCTAAATATGGCCTGAATAATGAGAGAGGGATAGCCTAATATTGTAGCATGATATGTAGGGTAAACGTTGTTGTTATAGACAATTTACCATTCTGAGTTGTCCGTAAATACTTTCCCTTGCGACCCAATATACACTTTGTAGATTGTGGAGACCGCTCCCTGTACTACATGAATGTAGGCCAATACTTAGTAATGATTGCAATTGCAGAATAATCTTGTCATTTTGTATGATTATTAATCACCGTTTCTTTTCCAGATGGCTGTAGTAGTAGAAAATGACATGGAAATCGTTACAATCTGGTCTCGATGTTTAATATATGTGAGCAGTAAAGTAACTTAAGAGTGATCAAAGAAATAAAAAACAAATTTTAGAAGTTGCTTTTTGTTCAGTGAGATAAAATTCATCTTGATAACTACTGGACACAAATTTATAGACAAACCATATTAAAGATATAAAAATAGCGAAATACATGCAGATGTAACACTACACTTGGGACAAAATATTTTATTATTCTTCAATATTTTCTGCTTAAATCATGAATCAGGGTCCCCATAGCACCTTGCCTAATGAACAGACTGGTGTGATGAATTTGATGGGGGAGCCAAATGCTTTACATGCCTCTGGAGCGTACAGTGCAATGCCAACATACATTAATAATGATAGTTACGATTCTAGAGGGTCTCCTGCCCAGGCGTCAGACCTTTATGCTTATAATGGAAGACCTCCCATCAAAACAGAACCCTATGGAAACCCAGAAAGTCCACATCCATTGAAAAATGATGCTTATAACTTAGAACAGCCACAGATGAAATATGACACAAATGGCGGTTCATCTCTACCGGCTAGAACATACAGTTCTGGTGAAGGAGTCAAGACGGAATCATATAGTCCCCATGAGCGATCTGTAATTAAATCTGAAAATTATGGAACATGTGAACAATCTGTTGTGAAAAATGAAACTTACGGATCTTGTGAAAGACCGATGATCAAAAGTGAACTTTATTCGTCAACTTGGTCAGGGGGTGGAGCCACAGCACATCAACAAGGTGATGGATATCCTAGTTACGGGTCACCACATGAATATGTGCCAGCTAATAATCAGGAATACGCATTGTCTATGCCTCAGGACTATTTAGGGTCACCCAATCATATGGTGGGAGGTTCTACAGAGCAGCAATATCATCAAATGGCCAAAATTAAACAAGAAATGGACATGTCTGCTCAGTTACAGCCGTCAATGTCGTTACATAATTCTATGTATTCACCAATGTCTTCGTTACATAGTAAAATGTTTCAGGCTGATATGCCTGGACAAAGTGAAGGATACCAACCATCATCAATGTCTCTCCATAATCCAATGTACAATTTAGGGCAGATGTCTTCACAAAACCATTTCTACGACCAGCCATCAACATCATCTCACCCCAAATTATATCAACAAGCAATGGCCACGCCTGGTCATGAACCAGGGTATCAGCCAGCTATGTCTCCACATGGTCATCTTATGTATCATCAGTCGTCAATGTCCCAACATGCTACTTCTCATCCATATCATCAGCAATATCCCATGTACAATAATTCTAATACATATCAAGTTCCTAATTCCTCCATTTATCCTCCTTATTTACCTCAGAATCCATGGACAAACTTCAACCCAGGTTTTCCTACCACATCCGACGATTATTCCGATTCTGTGAACTGTAGTCCCAAGAAGAAATCTAAGATGTCCATTAGTGCGTCAAATTCGAAAAAGGAACCCGTTCAGATCGTTTCTCAACAGCATTTTCATTCCAAAAGAGGAATTTATACATTTGAAGTCAATGAAATGTCATTAGCATCGAACAATACATTTAGTATAACGGACAATTATTTAATGATAGAAAAACGATTATGCGAGAGTCTCATACAAATAGATTTACCTGACAATGTTTGCTATGTTTATAATCCCTTGGAGTACGCATTTAATCCTCATCGTGATTTTATAGAGAAATACTGCAATACTCAAAAACAGATATTGTTTTTAGGTATGAATCCAGGTCCATTTGGAATGTCTCAAAATGGGGTGAGCAATTATTTCATATCTTTTAAAGCAAAAACGGTAGTTTTTGTAAATTAATTTTTACTTGGGCATGAATGAATAAAATGGTTTGCTAATAGACTTCCCAATTCATTACAGCGAGTAGGAAGAGAATCTAACTGCGTGTGAATATTATTTGTTCATTCAGCTATTTCAAGTGGTTGAAGGTATGGGTAAAGCCACAGTAATTGTGCAGTTAATGATGTACTCCATAAATTGATAAAAAGAATTCAAATTAGAGTTGTCTTCATCAGTTTGAATCTATAAAAAAACTTTTTTTAAAATTTATTTATAAGAATCATCATTTTTTTCGTGCTCTCCCACATTTAAAAAAGTATGTTACATGTATTTCAGGTACCGTTTGGTGAATATAACATTGTTCGTGATTGGTTAAAGATAACTGGTGATGTATCGAAACCTGTTAAAGAACATCCCAAAAGATTAATTGCTGGTCTAGATTGTAAGAGATCAGAGGTAAATATTTCTCATCTATTATTATTTTTTAATGACTTTTAAAGAGTATCACGGTGGGGGTAGGGGTACGGGAGCCGTGGTGGTGTACATCTAGATATACTGTTGTAAACCTTTAAACTCCATTCCCCTCCTGTCTAAACTTTCTAATGGCTTACTGACCATGGTGCTTGCCCGCTTACTTGGAGATCCTGGGTTGTTGGATTATCCATTTGAGCCACAGAGACAATCCAAAATAATGTTTAAAGCAAGTTGTTACCACTCACTACAATTTTTATCCGAATTTGATGAAACTTAAATTTTAATATTATATCCCAAAGATCTCAATTCCTTTTGATATTGACCCTTTTTTTTAGCTTGTTCTCTGTCCATCTCTTGCAAAATGAGGACGAATCTTGTTTGTTCTGTTCAGGCAAGGTTTGATGATGAACAAATAGCCTACTTGATTTATAAAAAATACATGACAGTAATTTCTTCTTATTTTTAAGGTAACTGGAAGTAGATTTTGGGGATATTTCCGAAAGTTGTGTGGCACTCCTGAGAATTTCTTCAAACACTGTTTTGTTTATAATATGTGTCCTATGGCATTTATGTCCGATACAGGGAAAAATATCACACCACCCCAGATACCGGCAAATGTTTTAAAGTCTATAAATACCGTTTGTAACACAAGTTTACTGGAAGTGATTCAGCTGTTGAATGTCAAAACTGTTATCGGAGTGGGCAATTATGCGTATAATGCTGCACAAAAACTGATGGCTTCGGCAAATATGGACCACATCAAAGTTCATGTCATCATGCATCCTAGTCCGATAAATCCTGCAGCTAACAAAGGTTGGGATAATATCGCTAGAGATCAGTTACGGAGTATCGGGATCCTGGAGTTGTTACAGAGTACTAATCCTGGCGGTCAATATGACTATAATACTAAACTCTAGCTTTATTATTAGTGCTAAAACTATCATTTAGAAAACCATTATTATACAGGAATCTTGTTTTTGTCAGAAAATGGTTTACATGGATGAGTGTTCATGTCTTGTAAGCTATTATAATTATATGTAACATCTTATGGGCAAAGAGTTTAGGGCTTGGCTGTAAATAGAACATATCAGTGTTCACTGGCTATGTCTGTATAACAAATATTATTAAGGTATCAATTTATTCTGATAAAGTCTGTGTTCTCGGGAAATACAGAAAGACAACCAAATTCCTTAGCTATGTGTGTATATATATATATATATGGTAATGTATCAGTTATAAGATAAATGGTATCAGGTGTTCAAGAAAGTGATATTATGGCTATGTTGCCAAGTTTTCATCATTTCTATCCTATTCCATAATTTATCAGAATGATTTTGTGGGTTTATTTAGGAATCCAATCAAACTGTAGACTATTTTCTGACAACAAGGCCCTGCATACAGTAGCATTTATAAATATTGTTTATTTATGTATTGTTATTATGGCATTTTTAGAATTAGTCTGAATAACTTGACTAGCTGTGATCTAGCATTATAATACTAATGACTGCCGTCAAATATACAATCAGAACAAGGTCTATTATATGAATATGATTGTTCATTCAAAAGTATATTATTCACAAATCTGAGGCAATGGTTTATTGTCTTCAGCACCCAAAAATAAGAGTTGTTTTAATGACATTTAGTGACTGAACTGGAAATCATATGGAGAATCTTTTGGACTAAAATATGATCGGATATTATATACGTGTAAATGTATGTAAGTTAGTAAAAGCAATGCATATAATCATATTTTATATTTTATCATTGGTAGATAAAGACATCTCAGTAATTATAAACCAAAAGTATAGTCACCAGAAGGTCACAGATGGTTAAGTAATTGAGGCTATTTTAGGGTATACTTGTACATTATTATTGTATTTATCAACGAATATGTACGTGTATGTGAACGTGGTCATCCTGATCATTCTCCGTTCATTTCTTCTCTACTTATAGTGTACAGTTATATTTAAGAACTTTTTTTTTATGTTTTTGAACATAAAAGTTAAATTCTTGTTGATTTTTTTTTTAAATACTTTTTTAGCGTGAAATACATGTCAGTGTTTTGTGTAGTTAATGTTTTTGTTAATGATGTACATGTAGTATAAACTTTCAGTGAACTTTTATACAATGTTTATATTTCTTAAAGCATTTATAACTTTTACAACAATAATTCCAAAGAATCTCAAGAAGACAACTAATCTTAATCATGGAGAGGAGTAAATATAGGCTAGACCTTTTCTCCAATCCTAGTTAAGCTTTTGTCACAGAGAGGAGTTAACATAGGTTACATCTTTCTCCAATCCTAGTTCAGCTTTTGTTAAGGGGAGGAGTTAACTTAGGTTATATGAATCTGTTCTCTAATCCTAGTTCAGCTTTTGTCAGGGAAAAGAGGCATCGTTGTGTCTGTTCTCTAACAGGGGGAGGAGTCAACAACATAGGCCATGCCTGTTCTCCAATCTTAGTCCAGCTTTTGTCAGAAAGGAGTTAAAGTAGGCCAAGTCTTCTCCCCATTCCTTGTTCAGCTTTTCTGAATAAAGTTATTAATTATATGAAAAGAAATCGGGGGGGGGGGGCGTACACCTTCAACTGAGTGCAGTCATTTTATCTGAAAGACGAGTCGTGAGAGTAAAGGGTTACGACTAGGGTTCTTTCTTTTAATAGGATAGACAACCAATATAAATACGAGAAGAATAAGTTAATAATTTATATGCATCGGTTTAAATAGTTGTATTTCTGATTATTGTGTGGTAGTACTGTAAAAACTACTAGAATATCTAGAGTCTGAATGCCATATGCAATATACATATTTGATATTATATAAGGAAGCTTTATTATAAACAGAACCAAATAATCAGGTTATTTAGTCATTATTAGGAGTCATTTTATAATTTCCTTATTTAGGTTAAAATCCTTTAAATTTGACAGTAGTTGAGTATCTATGTTATGTACATTAAAGGATATTTGATCAATTTTACTTTAATTTTTTTAACTTACCATTCAATTGTATTAATTACCAATGTTCAAGTGATTGTGTTTTATATGCCCACATTTAATGTGAATGTATATTGTCGTCACCTCTGTCGGATCATAAATTTTGAAAGTGATTTTGCCAATCTTTTTTTCCCGTCGTATTATGACTTTTAAAGTTTGTGAATGCACAATTTGTAAGAAATTTTAAGTACTGTTCATTTTTCGATCACAAATGACAAAGTTATTCTCATGTTTTCGTTCAAATTTATGAAATCAGATGATTACGATATACAACAGAAATTTTGAAATGCAATAAGATTTCTCATTGTGACATAAGGAAAAGTCTTATCAAATTTCTTACTTTTCGGATAATAATATGTGAACACATTCAACCAAATTCTTTTTTCGTTCAGATTTTGACGCTTACAGTAACCCATTCCCAGTGGAAATAATGAAATGTTTCTCAGATTGTTCACAGGGGCGTAGTTTAGAAATATTTTGCTTGTTACACCCTTGCCACCCCTTTCAAATTGATGAAATCTTATCAGATCTTGTAATTAAAGGGACAATCCCGATAAGAAGAACAGAGTCTCAAAAATTAAAGTCTGAGTATTTATGAAATTTATGGACCAAAATACAGTGGCATGGTGTATTTACCTTGTCTCAAAATTTCAGCGCAAAATATCAAGTCGTTTGGACGTGTACGTCAACACTGCTTATCCGAACACGTAACCCTTGTAAGATTTCGGGTTAATTTTTTCATTGGGTGACCTGATAATCGATTAACGTTTCTTGAGAGCTCTATACAGTGAATGACCCATGCACTGTACTTGATAACAAATGGTAAATTTCATCTACATATCATTTTTATAGAAAAAAAGTCTGGTTTTATCCAGATACTGTATAATACAACGTTCTCCATTTCCAGATGAAGACTGTCAAGTTTAAGTTATTTATAAGCGTATCACAAATATCGGGTTAGTAGGTGGGCCTTAGGTTATGGATATTAAAGGATTTTAACACAAAATTAAGCAGTTTTATTCCCCAAAAAGTTATCGGGATTGGCCCTTTAATAGTCAATGATTTTACTGATTATGCCATAAGAACCCTGTCAAATTTCAAAATTTTCGTATTTTTAATTCAAATGTGTTTCACATGGACTATCTTTCCATTCTTTTAATAAAATTGTTAATTGGGATATGAGAAAGAACTCGATTAAATTTCAAAAGTCAGTACTTCTAAAGCTAAGCACAAAGTTCGCTATAGATTTTTGCTGGATTTTTTAACAGTGATTTTAGATTAGTCATAGAGTTCTCTGCTAGTGGTGGGTGTATATGTATAAGGGGCCTGAGAAGCCCTATGTGTCTTTACTTCTATTTACCACATATAAAAATGATTATAATTTTTGACAATTTGACACATGTATCACTTGCAAGTACTTCAAACCACAGCAACTAAAGGAAATAACTGGTGCCCATTGCACTTGACAGTCATCAATTGAACTTTGAACTAACTTGGTTTACTTAGACTTATAATACATGGTTAGTAGATTATTCTAAACTTTACACATTAAGGTTAGTTAAGAGGCTAATATAAACCTTATAATGCATACATGTACTTGAAAATGTATGGTTAATGAAGAGGTTGTTCTAAACATTATAATGTATGGTTAATTAAGAGGTTGCTCTGAACTTTTTAATGTATGGTTGAATAAGAGGTCATTCTTAACTTTGTCCTGCATTTTATAATGCATGTAATTCACTTTTGTTTAATAGGATATCCGAATCTGTAATAAAATAGTAAATATGTAGGTGAAAACCCTCATTCTCGGTTATACTAGGAAAGATAAATTTAATGAGAGAAACCCTTTGTAAAAGAAGTCCTTATGATTTCTTTCACCTCGTGTGTCTCCACTGAATGTAAAATAGTAGAAAGGAAGTTAAAAACCATTTCATTCATTCTTCACTAAAGTTTATCTATGCTTGGCCTAGCCTCTGACTTGGGTTGTCTCCCTCCAGGAAATGTTAAGTTGTATTATTTAGTGTGTTGTTGAAATACCTATGGGTGGAGATACATGTAGTAGTCATTTTAGCTTGGTGAGGATAAGTCATCTACACAGTGTCAAGGTCAAACAATGTCTGTCAAGAACTTTGATTTCTACAAGCTTAGTATGCTCTTATGATGCTGATTTAGATATCATGTGTTCAACAATAACCATACATGGCATTAGGCTGGATTCTTACTGGGTATCAGCAAATGAAACATCAGGTGATCTAATGAACTAGGCAAGATGGAAATAAAAAATTATCATTACATTGAATGCAATTTTCCACATAAATTTTTGTCATTCTTTCAGAATATGTACAGACATCTGAACATTTAAATTAGTCACCTCAACTTGACATTTGTTCTCATTTCATGACAATATTTGAACGTTCATCACAAAAATAATAATACCAATACATGTATGAGGCTTACCTTCGGGATCAAATGGAATAAGTATGAATTTAGTGAGGCTCAGACTCAAACCCAAACCATTTTCATAAGATTGATGCCTGTGGGAATCATACTATAAAACATTACCTTGACATTGTGAAGATAGGTTGTAGTTATTATCCTCTGGATTCTAGTATATTTGGTATATATCATAGTATATAGTTTTATAACACAAAACTTCTTTTATAATAATTTATTAAACAACAAATTTATAACAATAGAATTAATCCTTTTACTTTAAAAATTTACTGATATTTTATTGTTTACTTTTCATTATTTGAAATAAGCAACAATACATTGTACATACATTTAATAATTTTACAAAAAATCTTTTATTATAGTGTTGTCTAAAAGTGGTCATTTTTATGTTAAAAAACCCTCTTCAACCTGTTTTCTTTTTTTAAATTTCGTTTCGTTTTTTTTTTTAAAAAATGAATATAATATAATGTACTGTTGTAAGGTAGCATAGAGTTGATCAATATAAAAAATGTGTCCCATTTCATGTACCTGGTTTTTTTTTTAAATAAAACATTTTAAGTTTTTTCTTGTTTCTCATTTTAGTCAATTAAATGATTCTCTCTGTTGATATTTATAATTTATGTAGCTTCACAATGAACAATGTCATGGACTATCCAATATTCCCATAAACCCTACTCCCACCATTAGGTGCCCCCCTCCCCCCGTACCTAAAATTCAATCAATTTGTACTAATGGTTCCATTCACTGTTCTATTGTTAGGGCTATTGTGCTCACCACTTAGCAGAAACCATTTGATTTGCAGATCAATGTGTTAACATGAGAACTGACTTACTCCCACAAATTGCCTCCCCCCCTCATATTTTGACCCTTTGTACTAATGGTTCCATTAACTGTTCTATTTTTAGGACTATTGTGCTCACTGCTCTGCAAAAACCATTTGATTTGCAGATAAATGTGTTAAAATGAGAATTGACCACATAAGAAATTGAAAGAGGAAAGTATAAAAATATAATTTAAAATTTAAACGTGACTATTTTTTTACAGAATGATATTTAAGCTATGATATTACAACTTTTACAACATATAAAACAATCTTCACAATTTATAATGTGCAAGGTTAAGAAAATCTACAAACATGTGAAACATTAATATGCTAAATAATTGGTATAAGTATCCTAAACATTATATATATTATCAATTTCAAAATTACAAAAATCTTATCTTGTTTGGATTTACCAATGTCACTTTCCTTATGGAAATCCTAAAAACTGTAAGTATCCATTGATGGGGTTATAGTAATATTGAAATTTACATGTGCTATATTGTCTGACCCGTCAGAACTAAATTCATATTGGAGGAGACACTAGTGTAGCTAGCCAAAATGAGGTTCTGAGGCCACTCCGGTTCTGACCTGATAATAAAAAAATTCAAATAACACTTGGCAATCCTCGACAGATTTCAGAACCTACATCTAGTCTCGGCTGTATGAAGAATTCCGCTATATTAGAACTACTTTAAAGGTCCCGGATGAAACATGGCTGTGCCCATGGTGTCTTGTTTGTTTGTAATAGCGTCATTTTTTTCGGTTAAAGTAAATCGTTAGCCGCATCGCAAATGTATGGGAGTAGGTACATATCACTTACTGTCGTAGAGCCGAGACTAGATGTAGGTTCCGAAATCTGTCGAGATTTGCCGAGTGACTCAAATAAGACACAATATGATACACACTGTTTCCAAGCCAATCTGTACAGCTGAGACTACTACTAACAAATTCTCTCTTTACAATGTCAAAGTATTGGACTAACTAATATCATACCATACTTCAGTTTCTTTTTCAAGCTGTCTAAATTTCATGTAGTGTAGGCCAACTAAAACTTTGGCCAAATAAATCAAACAAATCAGGTTTTTTATTAAATTGTCGACAGAGCAAATCATGTTGAATAAAGTCACTATTAATCAAATGGGTTTTTGATTTACAGAAAGGAATGAGGTTTAACGACTCGTTGACACAACACTTGAGATAAACCTAATCATCTTAAAATTTCTACTCTTTAGTGTGCAATGCAAGGGGAGAGAATTCACCTTTACTTTTTCAAATGACTATGATTTTGAATAGCATCTGAACGACTAGACACACTCTTACGCCAAGAATCTCAATGTTTGTTACATATCAATGTAACTAAACTCTCTACAGATACTAGTTAGAAATACAAATGTTAAACTAAATTTGAAATGATGATTTATTTTGAGAATTGGATATCTGTCTAGATCTAAAATTTTAGGTCAATATCCATTAATGTATTCCACAATTGACAATGGTGAGGTCATAACTGTTATTGCGTTCAACAATTGAGAATATTTTGTCATCATAATGTTAATGTGTTCAACAATTGACAATGTTTAGTCATAACCATTATTGTGTTCAATAATTGACAAAGAAAATCTAAAAACAAAATCCCAATAAATTAGCAAATCAACTTAAACAAAAGTTAGACACATAATTACATAATGCATTCGAACAACCCAATCTAATGTAAATGTAGGTTTTCGCTATTTTAAGGGAGTGTCATTTTGAGGAAAATAATGATGCCAATAAAATACTACATATACATAATACTATACATAAATTACACCAGTCATATTCATAATTACATAAATATACAATATCATTTACTAAATTACAGATTAAATTTAATTATATCCAAATATTACACAAACAACACTACCAATATGTACAATCACATTGTATATTAAATTTAAAGTACAATAGAGATATTAATCATATTCAAATTTGCTACCCCAAATAATTCACGAAAAGTGTGTTAGCAATGAAAAGACACCTTGATTTTCCTTTGTAATACACATATGTCATTTGATTGAAATAGCTCATTTACATTTAAAGAGATATAAACAAAGAGAATCTTCTCTCTTTTAAACTGATTTACCATATTCTGATTGAAAGACAAATAACTTTTAAAGCTGAAGACCATCATTTGCATTTTTCGGAAAATATCTAATCAACCCCAAAATATACTGTACTCACATTTCGTTATTTAACATTTAATCAACAAAGGAAAACCAAAATAGCCACTCAACTCAAGATTATTTTGAATTTATTTAATGAGCTTTGTTGATCTGTGAAAACTGGCACTTGCCCTTTAATACTGATAAAGATCCAGAAAATACAGGAATTTTACAGCAGTAATTTAAAAGCTCTAGTTTGCATATTGCGATATTTAGATAAAGAGATGGTCTTTCTTGATATACTGGTAATAGATAGTTTAAAAAAAAAAATAAATTGAAAATTTCATTGGAATTATTTATTTTGAACTAAGTTATGACAGTTTGACAAGATATCCCCTAAATATTACCATAACTACGATAATAAACAAATTCTGGATTTTCCATTTTAATGTTTAACAAAAATATGGCAGACATTGTCTAATCCCATGATCATCTCAGCCATCAAATTATCTAGTTGATAATGGCCTTGGTTGTGTGAATAAACGTCTAAATGATAATTTATATTACATTTTAAGCCAGGAAAGTCCTGCAATATGCAGCCTTAGTTCATACATAATGTATCTTTAATAATGCATTATGGTTTTACTTTAAAACAAAGAATATTAATCGACACATAATATTAAGTAATTCAATAAAATAAATGTATTAAAATTTCAAAATTATTATAAAATGAAAATATTGATTATTGACAAGTAATTAGTAATGACAAAATAAAAATATCAAGCCATAGATTTATATACAGGCACTACTATTCTTAATAGAGATTTAAATTTACTGATAATTTCAACAACATTTTCAAAGAAATTGATAGACCAGAAACTCCTACATGCAAGCTATCTTATGAAAACAAGATTTACAATGAAAGTCAGAGACTAAAATCAGATATTGTATAATGTTAGTTTTTACTGCCAAATAAAGACAGAATGATAAGAAAAATATAAACGACGTCAATATAAAGTTGAAGTGCTCCATAGATGTACTCTTCGGGTGAAAGTTCATGCTTTCTTCCTCCAACGATCATCTGGGTGTCATAGATCAGAAACTGAAATTAAAATAAACCAATCATAGCCTCTGTACGTCAGGATTTATCACCAAAACATACCTAAAAATTCTTTAAATAAAATATTGTTTTTTTATTGGCTTTGTTGAGAATTAGTTAAACCCGGTTCACAAAGACCTTTATCAAATAAACCGAAAATTTATAGTATTAAGAATACAGTATTATACTTGTTTCAAGCTGAAGTCTATAATATAATTTCAATTCATGGCCAATAACCCAAAGGTTATTTTGAGAGAAAAAGAAGGACCCAGAGAAAACCCACAATTCATTTGACTCCATCACAGATGGTATGATCTAAAATGCATGCCTTAGGAAATATGGTCACCCAACACCCCCTTGTTAATGTTCAGAACCACATAAATAATATAAAGAGTATATATCTTCACAGTTTGTTATTGAAAAGATGGGGACTGTATTGCCAAACAGAATATAACTCGTACCATCATCTCATTTCTGTTTAACATACTCATTTCATCACTTTTAAATAATTTATTACTTTTAACAAATTTATTCTAAAAGTAAGTCGCATGAAAATATTTATTCCACAAAAATTAGTTATTAAGACATGCAGGTCTTTCTAAATGTGAAATTTAAACTTACCAAACCGAAGACCAAAGCTGCCAAGGATGCATACACAATATCCAGAATCTGAAATAAAAAATGCCAAAAGCTATAACAGTACAACCAATAATATAACTTGATGATAATAAGATCATATTCTAAATTTTATTTTTAAAAAAATCCATAGAGAGAGAAAGAAATAGGGTTTAACATCCACTCAACACAAACCAGGTCATTTCAGGACTAACATATGGTTCAATTTTTATTTCAATAATTCACTTGCGCGTAGGGGACTTTAGCAGTGGGAGGAAACCGGAGTGCCTGGAGGAAACCCACGAGGTTGAGAAGGCGCCCCTATCTCCATGCCACATACACTCACACCAGGGCTCGAAACCACAGCCGCAAGCCAGAGGTGACCGGCCAGCGCGGCACTCTAGACCACTAGGCCATCCCAACCCCCCAAAATCCATAGAATAGAATGTGTTTAAAAACTTACCCTGTTGTAACCAAAAGCAAATCTTAAAATGATAGTCAGAAGTCCGAACATAAATAACACCATAACAAGTACAAACAATAAACCGGAACATAGGGTGAAGTCAATCTAAAACAAATAATAACAGATTAATAAAATCTATTAAAATTCATACATGTTGGTAGTTTAATATACAGTACAATTACATTCAACATGGCCTACACTGGCCTGCAGTTTATTGCAATACTAGCTATCTCATGATATACTGCACTGGATTGCAGATTGGACCGGGCCTGAGAAAGTTGACCTTTGGCAAAATTTTTTGACAATGATTGATATCCCAAAGGTATCACCTAATCATGTGGATCTCTTGATTCACCAACCAGTTGCTGAATAATACACTGGTCAGTCAGATTTTATATATTAAAGTATCATGGATTCGGCTTGCTTACGTCAATGCAATTTCTTTGCAGTTGTGGTCTAAGGGGAGATAATATGACAATAAGGTCTTATGCAAAGAGTTATGTCCCTTTATCAATGTTTGAGCACCAACTGTCAGTATTTCTAATATGGATATGAAAGAGATTTCCTCTTTCAAACAACCCTTACTCAGCTCTAAGCTGTAAATAAGAAGACATATCCTTAAAACATCTGCATTAATTTAATTTTTGTTGAAAAATTAAAACATACCTTAGTCTGCATAGCAAAGATTGAAATAGCTAAGCAAACAAGTGCTGTGATTCCCATGGCCATCAAAACAATATTAGTACTGTAGAAACTAAAAAATTAAAATATTACAGTAAATAAATAAGACATTGATAAATATTACGGGCAGCATCTAAAAATGAGGTAGAGTGTTTAGCAACAATTGTTATCGGCATACAAAGAAAATATTTTGGTTCTCAATTAATCCTTACCAAAAATTTCATTTTGTTAAATTCGAGAAATAAATTCTAAAATGTTAAACAATGTATCCTCTACATAAATTCAGTGTCATACTACTAAAAGTAAAGTAACTTGTTCTCAAGAAAGACAAGAAAGGTTGACAATTGTTTTAAAAGATTATTACCACTACTGAATATACTGGACTAAGTTTGCCAGCCAGTTTTCCATTTTTTCCTATTGGCTGGAATGTCAATTTAAAGAATTCCTTTATTCTCAAAAAGAATGAATGGACAGTTAACTACAGCACAAGTTATATTCTATAAATTCGTCTGACATACCAATAAACCTTAAAACTCACCTGCTTATAGTTCCTGTCATGTACGAAAATGCCAGTGTCTGAAAAATAAAGACAACAGGTCTTAAATGAAGTAAGGGACACAATTCTGTCCATATGACCTTTTGGCCATATTAACTCCCCTAAAACCAAAGGCAAGAATTGACATTTTTGGATTAATGATTTATATTCCCATCACAATATTTGTCCATTTAAAACAAGTGTGACAGCCTATTTGCATAAATTGAATTGTGAAGCTGTTCAATATAATCATTCAGTTACATTAAGGGCCTTTTTTTCATTAAAATAAACAAAAAATCTTATTGAATTCTTTGATTTTATTAGCAGTTTGTGAAGACAGCAATACTGCCTAGAATTTGATTCTTATCAAGAATAGTATGTAGGATCCTAAAGAAATCACAGTATTATCCTTTAAGAATATATTCATGGTAGAGCCGTTTGGTGTCAATAATTAAAATATAAACCTGTTACTGCAACACATTCAATACTTGGTGATTTATAATCGAATGATAATCATACTTACAAACACTGCCAAACATATAAAATTTCCTGGATACTTTCTCCTGTAAAAACAATGTAACATTTAATTTAATCTATTCTTCTATTAAAAGAAGAATGTGCAGGGTAGAAATAGGTTTGAGAACGGGAGAAAATGAAGAAAACTCAGGCGACTGAATTCTATCACATGTACAATGTAATCATTGTCATGATTTACTCCTCATCTAATCTACCATATTTGACACAATAAAGCTAAGTCGACAAACACATCAAATTTTCTGCTTGTTTCACCAGGTCAAACATGTTTAGCTCTTGATTTCAAAAGATATTTACCTCACACTTGGGCAGCAAATCAGTACAAAATATGTCACAAGGAATGTTCCACTGAAATTAAGCCAGAATAGATTATATAACAAAATATATACATTTTTTGAAATAATAACCTCTATCTTAAATCAATAATTAGCCCAACTACTCTGGTAAACGAAAAATGTTGATAAGACATGCCACTGATTTTCAGTGTGATAGGAACCACTGAAATATGACTTTGATTGTTTTATTGGTAGCAAGATCAATTAATTCTTTCCTTTAATAATTCTGAAACATATTTTGTTATAAATAAAATGGAATAAATAATTGGAACTTACTAAGAAACGTAATAAAACCAAAATCCGGGACCTTGAATCCAATTTCTTATACTATCACTGTAAGATATAAAAAAAAATGTTGAATTGAAATTTATATAATGAATGAAAACATCTAAACCCAAAGCAACTAGTTACAGTCAGTTGCAAGAGTGCTTATGTCGATCATATCAGCAACTGAGGACAACAGGGAGCAACTGAATTCGGAGCGCTTATGTCGACTCGGAACTGATAGCGATCACACTTAACACGTGACTGTTAATTTATTCATCACATGATCAACAAAATGGCGAACAACTTAAAAGAAGGAACACGAAGGCATGGTCGGTCTTACTACAATCTTATTATTATATTATTGTCGACATCATCAACCCTTTGAAAAGTGAGTGTCTTCGTTCGCTTCCATTTGCTTATTTATAAAGTCACATGACACATGTCTCTTATCACGTGATGTTATCTCCATGGAAACGAGTTGACTCCAGTTGCAAGAACACTCATGTCGACTGCAACTAGTGCTTGAGAGAAGTTGTTAAAAAAATGCACAATTTACTAAATTCCTCAATTTGAACAAATAATTTGTGCATGTTTTTAATGTCTGTCTAGTAAATTTTCATTAAGGTATGTACTTACACAAACAAGAACAGACAAATAAAAGCCACTGTAACAGCCAACTGTGTCATCAATATTAGATATACCTGAAATATCAATACAAATAGGTATAAATAATTAAATTGATAATTACATAAAAATTGTAATTTAGGTTGATAACACATTTCTAATGTCTTAAACAAAATGAAAAGAAACTGGTTTAACATCCTACTTGCTGCTTCGACAAGGCTAATGAAGACGGGCATATGCCATACAGTGTGCTATAAGTAGGCTATGATGAGGGAAATTTTGTCCAGGCAGCTGCACTATGGCCTACTCTTCTTATATTCAATTCAAACATCCACCTGGGGATCTTTTATGTGCATGCCAATTTATACACAGAACCTCTTTTTTGTTTCATTCGTACAACAAGACAGCTGTCCTTGTCAAGCCCTCCGCCCTGCACCACTGAAACCATGGCGAAAAATCCTGATGAACTTACACGACCAATGCAGGGGTCGAACACTCGACCTCCAGGATAGCGAGTTAAACAATAAACAATACTTATTCTGTGAAATTCCTTCTTGGTGGTCTTCTGTTTGAAATTATAAATCAATCAAATTTACATACCCTTTTAATAAATCCTCTACGAATGGCTTTGTCTGAGAATGAGGAAGAAAAGTTTTCTGCAGTTCCACTAGCATCAGTATTATCATTATAACTAACATTAGAATATTGAGCTGGCATCTTTGGTAAAGGCATTGGCATACCTGGCTGGAAATCTAAAATTGGGGAAAAAAATATTTAAGTTGCGAAGACAATCAACTTTAACTCTTACCTCCCCCTTCTTGCAATCAATTTTTCAGTCTGTCCCGGGCAATTCTATTACAAGACAGGTAACTTGACAAGTATAATGGATATTGTTGTTTTAAATTTTGATTTGACAGTAGTCCGTCTACCAACCAATCACTAGCTGCCAATATTGGACCAAATATCTTTACATAACATTACGTCATGACTCATGATTTTATTATGCCTAATTAACCCGTGCATAGCAGAATACTGCAGTAAAACTAATTGCGTGACAAACGAGGCTATCAAGTCGAATGAAATGTAAACAATACTGTTTTGAAACGAACATACTTTCACCGTTTTTAATACCTTAAATCACTGTCCAAAGTTTTAGGGAAGAACCAGATTAAACGAAGGACTGTCATGTTGCTGTACTTAAGTGATAGCTTTCATTGAACGGAAAGAACAGACACACTAACGCATAAGTTCAAGAAACAGACGCTATTCCAGCAATGGTCAGAGAGGGATTTCTCGGGCCATTGCTTCAGGAATATGGGAAATTCAGATTCAATTTCAGTTGTACTCTTAGCAATTTTACTGTGCATTATAAAGAAAAATAATGGTAGCTTAGTTCATACTTGTACAGTTTGTAGACATATATATTTAAAGATGCATTATGTAAGAGCTAAATCTGCCTATTGTAGGTATTCAAATGTTATATAAACTGTTATTTATACAAGTCTATAATCAACTCGCTAGTTCATCAGATGACTGAGATTTAATAATAAAATGAATAATTTAATATCTTGGCTTTGATCGTCATACCAATACTATGTTAACAAACAATCTACTCTCAAACAGTAACTTAGCAGAACAGATTAAAGTAATTGCATGAAATTTTCATTATATTCATTTTTCATTATTTGAACTATTATAACAAGAAACAGTCAGCTTTTACCTAAATTTCACATAATGCATCTTTAAATTGTATAGCATGGTACGATACACTCCAAACGTGTGAATTTAGTAGCACGTTTTATGGTCTTTTCTATTATCCAAGTTGGGACTCATTAATTATTACATTAAATAACATTCAAGATCTTTTGTGCTGGAGTATTGAAATTTGTCATCTTGGTTAGGGTTTTGGATTTCCAGTCTGACTTCAAAGAAAATCAACAGAATATATGGATTTATTTCTATCAACTATTTTGCATGTTTGCTGAAAATTCATAACGAAAAGATTGGTCAAAGATACTAAAACATAACATTGTTGTCAATGGTGATTATCGCCCGAATATATTCACTATCTTTTGATTCATACTGAAGATAAATAAAATAAACTGCCTCTACGCCTTCAGGTTTGATTTTAAAAATAGGTTGCCCGGCAACAAAACATACAACCCATGAAGTAATCATCAATGCATACATACTGTACATACATTATAAGTGAACTGTATAACTTTAGACTTGTGCATGGATGACAGATCGAAGTGATAACAACATACAACTACATATCAATTTGGAAGTATAAAAAAGAGAGAGAGAGGGAGTGGGAGGAAACTGGAGGACCTGGAGAAAACCATTGAGGGTAAGCAGGCAATGCTACTCTGTGTCACGTACAACTGGGGATGGGGAATCGAATCCACGGCGCCATTGGACTCAATGACAGACCTCATGATACAATGCGCAAATGCTAACCAATCGGTCATCCAAAAACCACAGGTATAAAAAGGTGTGTATTATAAGCCTAAAAGCTATGGTACTATAATCTTGATGGAATAAAAATATTTTTTCATTCAAGAAAAAAACTCAATATTACTTTGTTGAGGTGCTTGCTGTGGTTGAAATTTGTTATCAGTGGCTTCATTATATGAGGGAGGTGGGGGTGCCCCTACGGGTGCTCCATAACCTTGATTACTAAATCCCTGTACAGGAGGATATGGCATATTCACAGCCCCCTGTGGTGGTGGATATTGACCATATTGTTGGTTTGGTGGATATGCAGCCATAGTTTTATCTGAAAAAAACAAAAAAAAAACATCACCGGATATTAATTCCAAATTCTTAAAGGAGCTAAATCGCTAATATTTAGGACCTAAAAATTGAAACAAATGGGCCGCAACTTGCAACCCATATAATAATGTAATGTGAATGTATCAACAGATTTATATTCATTCGTTTCTGTTTTTTACTGTAATTTCTAATCAGTTATGTTCGCAAAATACAGCAGACATCTAAATCGATCGGTAATCTCCAGCGTACTCTCTGTGTAAGAATGTAGCGTCATCGTTTGAATACATAATAGTCCTGTACTTCGAGTCCCTTGTTACCAATGACGCCAAAATGCAATATGGTACACGACTCGTATACCAATGATAAAACATTTATTTTTTGTTAAATATTGGATATCATTTCATTTCAGTACACTAATTAATTCCCGGGTACCTGAATTCACTTGAAACTACGCGAATCAAAATGAAACTGCTGTAGTTATTGTTTAATGGTCGAGAGCGAGACATTAAGTAACATATTATTATGGTAACAACATGAGGGCCGTACGGCCCAAATGTTTTTACAATATATTAGGCAATGTCGTAAGCTCGAGCTCATTAAACATCTTAAAATACTGACACTCTGCATGAGCTTTTACAGTGAAATACGTCACACTAATCCAATATTTCACAAGTATGAATAAAGTACAATTGCCAACATCAAAGGTTGACGTCACATCTGTATTTCAATTGAAACTACAGTACAGTATAAATTTTGTTGCCATAATAATAATAAAAACAAAGTGAATTTTGTAAGCCCCATCTATTTATAATGCTGGTAGGTCTTCTATGTACTGGTATTTCAAAGTAAATACAATGGAAACTTTGGTGAATACCAATTACTTAACCCTTGTCGGTGCACGTGGGGTCTCCGTGGACCCCATGCACTTGTTTTATAGTGTTTTGTAATAACTCCTGGGCACTGCTTTCTGAAATTTAGTGACTTTGTCTCCAATATATTTTTAAACATAGCGAATAGATCGGTATTCATCTGCTTCCCGCATGAAGAGTTATGTTACATGCCAAACAGGCCCAACGCTTGTAGGGCACAAGGGGTCCAATCGGACCCCAAACTTACAACTCGCAGTAGGAATTTTGCTAATGTGTTTGCTGCCTGATACCATATTGCGTATGCCAGACTATTCTCTCTTTCAACATCTGCATTTTACAAATACCAAAAATTAAATGATGAATTCCAAAAATTCTATGGTTTTTGTATCAAGCGTGAATCGCCATTTAACCTCGTTATAACATAGTACACAAAGTAGCAATTTTGTGAGTATTATTAAATCTGTTCAAAATATCACTTAAATGTTTTTGTATAATAATTTAGTTGTTTTTCAGTTGTCAAATATAAATGCAAATAAAAACTTAACCGCTGCTTTTAAATTCAAATACATCTGTACGTAAAAACTTGGAATTACAACTGGGGTCCATACGGACCCCTTGTTACCTGTTATGTGATTCTCACCACGTGCACCCACAAGGGTTAACAATAACACCTGGAGAAGTTCCTTCCTCTTATGCAACTTTACAAAATTTAGAAAAATTTTACAATTAAAGGCTACAAATTTAAGGTTATTTTCATGTTATTTCCGGTATCTTCTGCTGATTTCTAGAACTTTCCAAAGCTAAAGTATTTTTTAGGAGAATTTCAGTACTCTCAAGTAAATTCCAGTAATACTAGTCAGGCAAAATATATAAACGAAATGCAGTTTTTAATGGTAGGCTATGTCAGCACCAACCGGGCTATACTATATGGAACAACACATGGTGATTTATTCGACGCTAAATTATATCGTAAAAAATTTATATGCATAAATAAAAACACTATTGACTATTGATGATAGTAAATAAAATAAAATCAATTTTTTATGCATATAATTATTTAAAATAGAAAGTATAACATAAGCACGTATATGGTCGTATACAATTTTTTTACTAATTAAAATTTATCATAAAAACATGTCTCTCATTGAAAAATAAGCATTTTGCAATATAACACAGGTTGAACAAACAAGTGAGGCAGGCCTAATGACTGGCAAGTGGCAATGGTAATTCGACTTGCATCCTTGAGATGAACTAGATCTAATCTGAACTAGATGAAAATAATTGTTATGTTTCTTGTAGGCTTACATACACGTAAAAAGTGTTTGAACTACCTGTAATTACCATTAATAGAAATCCAATCTGTGTTTCTCATACAATTAGACAGTAATAATTATACACTCTGAATAGTCCAATTTCATCATACATTTTATAATATAATAATTTGGAATTTCTTGCGACAAAAACAGCATATTATATTATGACTCAAAAAAGTCAGTTGAATAAAAATATAATCTGCTTACGGCTATCAAGTGTTAAATTGCTAAATGGAGTATAGACTAAGCAGCATGACATATTCTATAATAGAAGGGTTATTGCCACAATATTCAATATGGCATGATTATGTTCCCCAACAGTAGATTATGTAATATCTTTTTAGCAGTCCTTTCCTTGTTGGGAGTGACCGATTGTTTGAAGCTGTCAAGTGAAGTGTTTATGGGTAGCTTTTTTATAACATAATCTGCTCCAGAAAATACCATTCTAAAAATGTAATTAAATCCATTACCTGTTCACCAACTTTTAACCAATATATCAAATTTTAGTGTCGTTAACAACCGCTACTGAAAACGAAAAGCTTTGCTTGTTGTTATTTCGCAATATAAACCTTTTTCTGAGAAGTAACAGCGACCTTGAACTTGCGTTAATGAATGAAGACCACGGGTATAATTCGGGCGTATTCCCACGTATTGACAACAGTCTATACAAATTAATCGGTCTAACCATGCATAATAGCTCATCTGCAAATATGTTATATGATATAATAAAATGATATATAAATCAACTCATAACTTTGGACATAATATAATTATTATCGATCTTGTGATACCTAATCCATGAAGTGATCTTAAATTGGATAATCTTTGTGTCTCGGGGCAGGGACTAAATCTACTTTTCAACCATCTGAAAATCCTGCAGGACGTGTTTCTTGGACAAAATTGATTGAAAAAGACCATTTTGGCAAAAATTTTGTTTCATCTCGATTTTTTCATTCGGGTATTTGGAATTTTTCAAAATGACGGTCAAAATGGCGACCAAAAATATCTTTTTCGAGAGTTTGGTCCTCGAATGGGTCAGATATGTGTTATTTTGGCAAAAATTTTGTTTCATCTCGATTTTTTCATTCGGGTATTTGGAATTTTTCAAAATGACGGTCAAAATGGCGACCAAAAATATCTTTTTCGAGAGTTTTGTCCTCGAATGGGTCAGATATGTGTTCCAATATGTCTTTTGATGTTTTCGAGTATGCAGAGTTAAAGGGACAATAACATTCTTGCTGGTTTGGTAGCTCCAGAAAATAAATAATACCCTTATTCTAAGTACTAGATGTTTAAGTGTCCTACCCGTTGTGTAAATTATCCATTACAACCTATTTTACTTGCCCAGAGGGTTCGAAAATATTTTAAAATCCAAGTCACATTTGAAAAGGTTTACGTTAGACTTTTCAAATCAATTGGTTGAATTTTTCCAATTTTTCAAAATAGGTGTGTTAAGGTGAAATTTATATCATGATTTAATTGGAATATTCTAAAATAATACGATTTGTTGACCAGAATGAAGATTGGGACATATTATTCAGCTACAACAAGAGTGTTATTGGGGCTTTAAAGAAAATATACTCCAACGTTTTTCGAGCAATATGGGCGCTATGTTGGCCAAAAATGGATTTTGTTTGGAAATTTTGTTGCCGCATGCGGTAGATATGTGGTCAAGTATGTCTTTTAATATGTTTTCGAGTATGCCGAGTTCAAGAAATAAAGTTCCTTGGGATGGCGTGGGCCGCTGAATTGCGACAAAAAAAGAGAGTAAAATAAGTAGATGGACATTACAAACATTAAATAACTACTAATTTAGGCGGTCATTTTGGATTAAAGATAGGGGCCTTTGCTCGAATAACGCTGGAATGCAATTTATTGGACTCAACATTCCCGAAAACCTGTCGACATACATATTAGAGCATAATGTCTACAGCATGCAACGACAAATTTAAAAAGTAATCCATTTTTGGTCAATATGGCCGCCATTTTGACGTTCATATTGGAACAAAGATGTCCGCAGTTGCTTGAAACGCGTAGGAGTATAATTGTTTGAACTTAGCATACTCGAAAAAAATGTTAAAAGACATATTGGACACCCACATCTGACTGCATGCGACAGCAAAATTTAAAATTTAAAAAAAAAAATCCATTTTGGTGGCCATGTTGGATCCAAGATGGCCGTCGTTGTTTGAAATACGTAGGAGTATAATTTGTTGAACTCGGCATACTCCAAAACATATTAAAAGACATACTTGACCACAATATCTACCGCATGCGACAACAAAATTTCCGAATAAAAAAAAAATCAATTATTGGCCAAAATGGCGGTCATATTGGATCAAAGATGGCCGCCATTGTTTGAAACACGTTGGAAAACATATTGGAAGACATATCAGGCTTATTCCAGGACAAAACTCTCGAAAAGACATTTTTGGTCGCCATTTTGGAAAATGCAAATTACCCCGACCGAAAAAAATCTAGATAGAACAAAAATTTTGCCAAAATCGTTTACTTCAATCAATTTCGCCTTAGAAAAACCCCTGCAGAATTTTTTTTGTTATTTTGTCCCACACCTTAAAATCAACTTCCCCTCAAAAGTATCTATTGGATGGTTATTTCCAATAAGAAATATGGCAAATTTGGTACATATGGAAAGTAAAGATACCCTATCTTTTAAGAAAAATACTGGGGCACATGGGACATAAATGTGCGGGGTTTCCTAACCTGCAACCCGATGATTAGGGACGTCTGCTCAAAAGTTGGACGCGAAGATTGTCTGATCTTTCAGCTTTACTTGCTTGATGTGTATGTATATTATGTTGATAAAGTTGATGGTGAGCTCAAACCTAAGTCAGTTTCTGGGATAAAAATCACGGAAAAAGATGCGGGCAGTGGATAATCCGAGAATTTAATTAGGATTTTTATTCCAGAAAGTGTTGCACGTCTAACTCTTTATACAGTTTATCAACATGTACACAAAGCGCTCAACTGAAGTTCGCGTCTCCGTGGACTGTAAACAATCGACTGGTTGATTGGAATTTCACTTGGCCATCCTAATTAGGCTGTATTAGACCATTTTGGGATTCCAGTCAGCCATATTAATTTGGTTATGCTGTATTCACGGGCTACAATAGCAGGAAATGCGTTTGCGACCATCAAATTTGCAAAAATTTTCTTGAGGGGTCCCTCCTCGGTAAGCTCCGCTCTCACAGAAGACCGCCGCCGCCACCTGTAAACCGACTTTTGTTTTTCGGGCATACCGGGTTCTGTCCGCCCCACCCAATTGTAACCCAAAGGCGTTTTATACCTGAAGCGGTGGAGGCGCCAGCCTCCTAGCGAAAAAAAATCAAAACAGTTGAAAAAATAAAACGGGAGAAAAATGCTAAAACCGATGAGAAAAATGAAAATGTAACCTAGTTAGGGAGGCCCCCAAAGGCAGACAGAAGGGCCCCAAGTCTGACAAAAGGCCATTCTGGCCAAGGGAAAGGGCCCCCGAGTCCATCGTTTTCTAAACACTTTTACTGTCGAATCTACTACTGAATAAGAATGCAGTCATTGCAATTGGCATGAAAATAATCAATCTAGACCACCCCTCCTATGCAAAAGAGGGCCCTCAAAATAGTATAGCCTCCGCCTTGATAAACCTTAAAACGCCCCTGTTGTAACCGAACCCGTACGGTTTGCAATCATCTACATGTTTAAGTTAATCTGCTATTGATGTACACACATCTCACCGAGGCAGATTGACAAGCATGAACGACACCATACTAACAGTATCCAACGGTACAGGAAGCGTACAAAAAACGACCCAACCCAGAAATTATCAATAATTCAAGTCTAGTGGGCATTCTGTGAGTCACAGTTGTTGTCGGATTTAATATGTTTATTTCCCAAATAAAAGATATCTAATAAGTTTGATTTGGGCACATCGACAGAATTTCCACGTTTTTAACAGATTTTGTTCGAATTTGAGCACGAGATAGACAGCCCTAATGGTAAACAGTATTCCGTGGTCTTTTGTTCAAGATCTATGCTTTGCAGAAAACTTTTTGAAATGCAACGGGGGTGGGGGTGTTTTTAAACAGATCATTTTTTTTTTTTACAAATTTGGTGCGAAACATTTGGTTCA
This sequence comes from Patella caerulea, assembly GCA_036850965.1. Taxonomy (NCBI): domain Eukaryota; kingdom Metazoa; phylum Mollusca; class Gastropoda; family Patellidae; genus Patella; species Patella caerulea. Next base: position 48,956,392 of record JAZGQO010000007.1, on the reverse strand, counting down.
CTGGATGACAAACCCTATAGATATTCTGCGTTCCATGACTTACCACATTTCCCGGAAACCTTGAAAGCATAGAGACTGCAAGGGCAATGAAAGGATGAAACCTGTCAATTTTCCTATTTTTCGACCATTATATCTTGCAAAAATATATCCCTGATTGACTGACAAATATAACATATTTATAATTTATTCATAGAACAATGATTTTTTAAGACATAAATACATGTATTTACAAATTTGTTTTTTTGTACATTTAGAGTCAATACTCTAATTCATTTCTCTTTACATCTTCTTATGTTTCTTTATCTTTAAAAAAAAATAATGTTTATCTTTCCTTTTTCCCCTACTCCCTCCCTTTCCCACTTTTAATTTCTCATTCTGTCTGTTTTTTTGCACAGCCACAGGTACATAATTTTCGAATCCGTTTTCTCACTCTGATTAAAAATTTGCGGAAATTGCTTTTCTTTTTCTTTTCTGCAACCATTACTTCTTTATACCCTGTTTCTATGTCTTTTACTTCTTTACACCCTGTCTCTACATCTTTATACTCTGTCTCTACATATTTTACGTCTTTATATTCTGTCTCTACATCTTTTACCTCTTTATATTCTGTTTCTACATCTTTTACTTCTTTATATTCTGTTTCTACATCTTTTAATTCTTTATATTCTGCCTCTACTTCTCTATATTCTGTCTCTACATCTTGTACTTCTTTATATTCTGTTTCTACATCTTTTACTTTTTTATATTCTGCCTCTACTTCTCTATATTCTGTCTCTACATCTTTTAAATCTTTATATTCTGTTTCTATATCTCTCACTTCTTTATACTCTGTTTCTACATCTTTTGCTTCTTTATACTCTGTTTCTACATATTTTACTTCTTTATATTCTGTTTTTATATATTTAACTTCTGTATTTTCTGTGTCTATATATTTTACTTCTCTATTTTCTGTATCTATATATTTAACTTCGGTATTTTCTATGTCTATATATTTTGCTTCGGTATTTTCTGTATCTATATATTTTACCTCGGTATTTTCTGTGTCTATATATTTGACTTCTGTATTTTCTGTATAATCTATGTATTTTACTTCTGTATTTTCTGTATAATCTATGTATTTTACTTCGGTATTTTCTGTTTCTGTATATTTGACTTCTGTATTATCTGTTTCTATATATTTTACATCTGTATTTTCTGTGTCTATATATTTTACTTCTGTATTATCGGTGTCTATATATTTTACTTCTGTATTTTCTGTGTCTATATTTTTCACCTCTGTATTATCGGTGTCTATATATTTTACTTCTGTATTATCTGTATCTATATATTTTACTTCTGTATTTTCTGTATCTATATATTTTACTTCTGTATTTTCTGTTTCTATAATATATTTGACTTCTGTATTTTCTGTATCTATATATTTTACTTCTGTATTTTCTGTATCTATATATTTTACCTTTGTATTATCGGTGTCTATATATTTTACTTCTGTATTTTCCGTGTCTATATATTTTACTTCTGTATTATCGGTATCTATATATTTGACTTCTGTATTTTCTGTATCTATGTATTTTACTTCTGTATTATCGGTGTCTATATATTTTACTTCTGTATTTTCTGTTTCAATATATTTTTCTCCTTTATACTCTGGTGCAGGTACATTCTTTATTTTCGGATGCGGTCCAAACTTATTTGTAAGAACTGTGTCAGGGTGTATCTCTATTTTAACCACTGGTCTTACCAACAAATAGGGTTTGATACTCTCTGGTGGCGAAGTACTGTTTCTATACAGGTCCATCAGAGCATATGGGCTCACTGAAAAAATAGAATAAAGATATATAGATCAAAACAGGAGGTTAAAAATCAAATTCAGTTCCATCATATATTATATGTTTTAACATGGAATTAGAAAAGGCGTGGGATCTTTTACGTGCACTCCAATGTGTACATGGGTATTTCGATTTTCGCCCCATCCGGAGGGGAGGGGGTTAACCTAGTGGGTTTCCTCCGGGCACCCCGGTTTCCTCCCACTGCTAAAGACCCCTACGCGCAAGCAAATTATTGAAATGAAATTTAAAACGATATGTTAGTCCCGAAATAACCTAGTTTGTGTCGAGTGGACGTTAAACCCCATTTCTCTCTCTCTATTTCTCTCTCTCTCTCTCGCCCCATCCGAACGGCAACGTGTTATCCCTTACCAGGTTCTCGTGTATCGTATGTAAACAGACCGTTGAAATACAAGCCCGAGTCTCTGTTCGGGGTATGTGCTGAGTCAAATAATTTGTAAAGCTGTGGGGTTTGCGATATAAGAAGCATACTCTGCCCAGTCCATGATGATACCCCTTCTACGTATAGTTACTTACTTTTCTTTTGGATTTGATTTTTTGTTGATTTGCAGCCGCCAGGAATGACACCTAATAATACAAATTTTCTGTTTGTCTTATTTTGTGCACTTTTCTTGTGTATTTCAAATATCTTGCCACGTTTCATGCAAAATGCTCTCCCTTCTCTTTTGAAGTATCCTGGTTCCAATCCATCCTGGAAGTCTTCGGGACATGTTGCTATTTCAACGTCTGAAATAATAACCATGACATGTGATTATTTTAAATAAAAAGAAAAAGAAAATAACAGCACATATCAGTCTCCATATTATGATCTTGGGGGTTGGGATGGCCTAGTGGACTAGAGTGCCGCGCTTCGACCTCTAGCTGGCCGGTCACCTCTGGCTTGCGGCTGTGGTTTCGAGCCCTGTTGTGAGCGTATGTGGCATGGAGATAGTGGCGCCTTCTCAACCTCGTTGGTTTCCTCTGGGCACCCCTGTTTCCTCCCACTGCTAAAGACCCATACGCGCAAGCGAATTATTGAAATAAAATTAAAAACCATATGTTAGTCCCGAAATGACCTAGTTTGTGTTGAGAGGACGTTAAACCACATCTCTCTCTCTCTCTTTCTCTCTCTCCATATGATCTATATAGATAATGTCTCGACGAGACGTGAATCCGATTTTCATTTATTTAGACATGAAATCATGAAAGTGTGTTTTAGTCTATTTATTATATACGTGTGACGGTTTCAAAGTCAAGTTAAAATTCGTGTAAAACTAATATATATAGCTTAGCCGTCTGGTATTTAGTTATTACATTGGAGAATTGCAGAAAAGCAGCGGTATCAAATCAGCTTTCGCATTCAAAAACATTGAACAAATAGTTCAGGTGAGATAAAGTAATGCATTTTGTCTTACCTTCTTCATCTTCTGTTTTTATACCTCCATCAGTTTTTATATCTTCTTCCTTGGTTTTTAAATCACCTGTTTGTATTTTTAAATCTTCAGTTTTTATATCTTTTGCAGTTTTTACATCTTCTGCAGTTTTTATATCTACTTCTGCAGTTTCTATATCTACTTCTTTTATATCTTCTGTTTCCATTTTTATATCTTCTGTTTCCATTTTTATATCTTCTTCACTTTTTATATCTTCAATTTTAATATCGTCGGTTTCTGTGTTTATATCATTAGTTTTTATATCTTCGATTATTATATCTTTGGTTTCTGTATTTATATCTTCTGTTTTTATATATTCTTTCGTTGTTATATTTTCTGTTTCTGTTTCTATATCTTCTGTAGTTTTTATATCTTTGGTTTCTGCTTCTACGTCTTCAATTTTTATATCTTCTGTTTTCATATCTTCTACTTTTATATTTTCTGTTTCTATATCTTCTGTAGTTTTTATATCTTTTGTTTCTGCTTCTACGTCTTCAATTTTCATATCTTCTGTTTTCATATCTTCTGCTTTTATATTTTCATTTTTTATATCTTCTGCAGGTTTCGTATCTTCGGTTATCACATCTTCTGCAGTTTTTATATCTTGTGTTTCTGCTTCTAAATCTTTAGTTTTCACATTGTCTGTTTTAATATCTTCTGCTTTTATATCGTCAGTTTTTATATCTTCGGGTTTTATATCTTCTTCAGTTTGTGTATCTTCACTTTTTATATCTTCAATGTTAATATATTCGGTTTCTGTTTTTATATCACCAGTTTTTATATCTTCTATTATTATATCTTTGGATTCTGTATTTATATCTTCTGTTTTTATATCTTCTTCCGTGGTTATATATTTTGTTTCTGTTTTTATATCTTCTATTTTGAAATCTTCAGTTTTCATATCTTCTGCTTTTATATCTTCTGCAGTTTTTATTATATTTTCTGCACTTATTATATTTTCTGCAGTTTTTATATCTTTAGTTTTTAAATCTTCGGTTTGTATATGCTCTGTTTCTCTTTCTAAATCTCCTGTTTTTATATCTTCTATTTTGATGTCTTCTGTTTCTGTTTTTATAATTTCTGATTTTTTATCTTCGGTTTGTATACCTTCTGCTTCTGTTTTTATGACTTCTGTTTTTATATCTTCTTCATTTGTTGTATCATCTGTTTTTATATCTTCTTCGGTGGTTGTATCTTCTGTTTTTGTTTTTATATCTTTTGTTTTGATATCTTCTGAAATTTTAATATATATGGTTTCTGTTTTTATTATTTCCGCAGTTTTCATATCTTCTGTTTCTTCGCCCATTGATTCAATATCTCCTGTGTTTATAACTTCTATTTCTGTATCTTCTCGACCTTCTATTTCTCTGTCATCAATTTCTGTTGGTGAATTCCCGAAGGACAAAGGCGTTACCTCGAAATTCATTATAACTGCAAACAAAAGCCAAGTTATACATATTAAAATTTCTCATTAAAAACAATCGACTAAGTCGCAGATCGTCATTATAGCATTAATTAATTTTTTTGTCGCGTCTTTACCTGCGCTAAAATGATTTTTTTTTTCAATATTTAATCAAGAAATCAAAATTATAAAATATCAACGATAGATAATCTCCCGGTATGGATTCGCTGATTTAAAAGAGGCTCTTCAAAAGATTTCAGTGAAAATCATAAGTTATCCAGGCTTTTGTTGGCTGTATCATATATACATTGTGTAGAATGTAATTTTAAACATGTACAGAAATTGATCAAACTAGGGATTACTAATGTTGTGAAACATTTATTTCGACTGACTACAATGCAAAGTATGTCAGGCGCGGATACAGTGGGGGCGCACCCGGCGCACGCCCCCTCTATTTTCAGAGGTGGCGAACAATTTTTAGCTGAATATATTCTCGCGAGAAAGGAGAACAAAAATAGTTTAGGTTGGAAATCATAATTAGTCCTTGTGGGCATTTTTTACACTCAAAAATCACAGTTCCGGGCTTCGCACTCCCAAGTTGGTGCAACACGCCCCCTCTTTCTGAAAATCCTGGATCCGCCCCTGTATGTGCATTAGATATTTTCAACTTAACCAAGGGCGTTTTAATCTAAATTTAAGTCATGTTGTCCCCAGTGCTGGATTTATAACAGGGTGCCTGATACTCTCTTACACTTTCGACTGGAGAAAAATGAAAGTGTCCTTTAAACACAATTATGTGCAAAGCCGGGGATGGTGATGGATGTTTGACAGTGCGTGTAGGAAAGCCGGGTGGCCGATGTGGGGAGGACCCAATGTTTTCAGCCTGTAGGTAAATCCGGCACTGATTGTTCTCTCTTTCTGTACAGAGAGATAGAAGTATGGAGTTTTAACTTCCATTCGACACAATGTCTTTTTCGGACTAACGTATATTTCAATTTTGTTCAAATAATTTGCTTGAGCGTAGATGGTATTTAGGGGAAACAGTAGAGAAACCCCACGAAGTGGGACAGACGACCCTTCTCCTTAACATGTATGAGCGGGGAATTGACACGTTAGGCCTACACGTTAAACTACAGGATCCCCCACCTTTGTATAGACATATTGCTTAGTTTGTAAATCCAGCGGCCCGTTTTTGGTGTGAACGTGTAAAATTACATCATTTCATATTTCCTTACTTTATCATTTTATGAGTTTTCGAATGCCATATTTTCGAGTTAAATTTGAAAAGGCAAATAAAAGGTGAAGAAAAGAAGACGCGACAATCCACAAATTCTGCACTGAAAAGTGTCGCATCGTCGCTTTTGAAAACCTAAGACATAAAGAATTCAATCTTTGGTCAATGAACAATATTAGCGCCATGACAACGACCGGCATTCATTTTCTTTGTATTGTTAACTTTCTTTCACTGTATAATAAACGACACAGATTTATAGAAATATTAAAAATAATTTACATATGTCATTACTTACCAGAAGTCCAGATTCTGTATTTAAAATATTTTCGGTGGTATTTTTTTCGATAGAATAAACCTGTTTAGTGATAATTAGTTATAATAATCTTGCCCCATACTTGACGGGACAATAAGTTGTGACGTCATACTAATTGTGACGTCACAATGAATATAACCATGAATATAACGCTATCCAATGTCGATTTTCATTGGCCGTTATCATTGTAAACTTTGTGATCCTTTCATATTTCATTTGGGGTTAGTTGGGGGATATTCCCCAATTTTAACTTGGTGACTGAACCTTTTGTCCAAAACCCAATTACTTCGTCTGCTCCGAAATCTTGTTCATTAGACCCTGTACCGAATAGTTAGCGTACGGACACTGTATCATACGGTCTGCCATTGAATGACGTGGTTTCGAATCCCGGGTTGTAGCCTACGTGGCAAAGAGTAGGGTCGCCTGTCCAACCTCTTGGGGTTTCGCCGGGTACTCCGGTTTCCTCCCACTGCTAAATACCTCTACGCGCAAGCGAATTATTGAAATAAAATTAAACCATTCAGTCCCGAAATGACCTAGTATTGTGTCCAGTTGATGTCAAACTCTCTCTCTCTCTCTCTCTCTCTCTCTCTCTCTCTGTCCCGGACGGAGTTATTCCTGTTTTACCAATATTGTTATTTCCTGCCAAAACTTATATAACGATGATTAAACCAAATATTTATTGTAAGGCTGAAAGCATCAATTAATTACATTAGTCACTGTGATATTTTTTGTCTTATAGTGTTCGTAATAACCGCGCATTATTTTATCGTTTCGTGATTATGGGGGTTCAAGTAAATAGTGGAATCTGTGCAGTTTTAATATCGTAAATTTGTAATCGCAGAGACCACCAAGTTACTTGTTAATTCTCTGGTCGCTTTACGAGCGCCCGAATATTGCCGCGTATAGTCTAGATCAAACAACCTTGCTGCTGCTTGATAGGGATTATGAAAGTCCTGGTGCTCAGAGCTACTTAGATGCCGGATATAAAACCGGAAATTAAAATAGGCGACCTTCGCCTTATTCATCAATGAATCATGTAAAACTAAATTTGATTGGTTGAAGTCTCCTTTTTAGCCAATGAAATCTAGTAAAACAGAATTGACATCTGGATGATTTTCACAGCAAACTTTTGTCAACACGTGAAAATTAAATTGAGAAATTGACTCTCTCAAATCATGGGAGTTCCAGCGTTTTTCCGCTGGTTGAGTAGAAAGTATGCATCAATTGTTGTCCACTGTGTTGAGGAAAAGGTATTATGTTATTATATAATAAATTGTGATTTTTGCATTTCATTTATTTCTTTTATGACAATTTTTGAATATCTGATAATCCCTGATATTTTCAGTGAAAAGAGAACCAGTTTACCAGTGCGATTGATATTGAAGCTTTTATGCGTATCTAAATTGCAATTTTATGGAAATCTATTCATGATTATGATATATTATGTACAATGAATTGGGATGTAGAGAGCGGAAGCGTGCTGCTGCTAGGATCAATCCTATTTCTGATTTATATTATTAATGATATACCTAAATTTCGTTTTATCCTATATACTCTATATCCCTGAGTTTGTAAATTTTTGCGTTTTCCTTTCAATGAAGTCAGTCAAATCGGTTTAAAGAGGTGGATGTATTTTTTAGCAGGGTGTTGAGTCGTTCATGCTGATTTTAGCGGAGTAAACAAGGTTTTATTTTCTTACTAAGATGTTCAGTTACATTGGTCAGGCATTCACAGGGACTGACACACGACGGTTTATCAGTAAAAAATTGCCCAATAAAATTGACTGGGAACCCCAAACTTTTTCGTCAAGTGCACGTTCCATATGTTTTAATACAATTGCTTTCTTTGAAGACAACTGAAACCATTCTGATTATTTGTTTGTGTTATAAAATATTAAATGTATTATTTAATAATAAATGATGATTGATATCGACTCAGATGGATTAAACAAATAAAACTAAGTTCGGATGAGTTGACTTTTATCTTGGGATGAGTTGTCTTTGGAATGAGTTGACGGGTATTCAGGCAAAGACAGCGTGTTGTTTCACTTTTTAATTATCTTTTATTATTTCAGCCAAAAGAGGTTGATGGCGTCAAAATACCAGTAGACACCAGCCAAAAGAATCCTAATGATATTGAGTTTGATAATCTATATTTGGATATGAATGGTATCATTCATCCATGTTGCCATCCTGAGGACAAGTAAATTTCTTTTTGTAATTTTTGAAATATTATAAATGTGAATATCCACCAAGTGCCTCAACCAGATTTCAGATGTCTCCTACACCTTGGATAATAGATACAGAAAACACAATTGGCTCAATGGAGTTGGGGTGGCTCAGAGCGTAATGCACTGGAGGCCTTCGTTTCGCTCCGGTATTGACCGTACATATACCTCAAGATTGTGGATGGGATGGAAAATTGATCCTGTGGTTTCACATAAAAGAACCCGGGACACTCATCTATATGTACCTTTCTTTGTTAGCCCGGTTGGATATGAACAGTACAAAGTTAAGCCCTATTTAATTTCCAATTGCTCATTTGTTTAGACTGTCTTTTCTATAATATTGATATTTCTGGATGTAGTTGTTGCATTTGTCTGCTCTGAACTGATTCTACACACCTTGTAGAAACCAACATATGCACAATATAGCTTAGTGGGAACTGTGTTGTGTTATAAAAAGTTAAATTTCATTCATACTACATTCCGATGATGTTAGCTGAAATATTATGTTTTTTATTGACAATTTTTTAAATGAAATGGGGGTCTAACATCCTACCCTACTGTATAAACATGCTCATTGGGTTTTTTTTATCTGTTGTCATTTATTGCTTTAGCTTACATGAAGAATAAATATTTTATAAATTCTAAGATTTACTGAAGTTGATATTATTTTCAGACCAGCGCCCAAAAATGAAGACGAGATGATGGTATTGATATTTGAATATATAGACAGAATCTTTGCTGTAGTGAGACCACGAAGAGTTCTCTACATGGCTATTGATGGAGTGGTAAGTGAATTAAGTATTTTGTCTGTGACTGTGAGTGTATGAATGCTAATCAAAATATGATGAAGTAATATTTCTCATTAAATATATGGGATTTGTATTTTCAAGTGCTCTAACAAATCTGCTGTAGATCATAAGACCTGTTATCTGTGCAATTGATGGGTTCTATCATGGATTAATGCATCAGTTTCCTATAATGCTGAGGATTCCCATGCACAAACTTATTTAAATGTTGGTTCTGTGTCCAAAAAATATAAATATGAAGGTAATGGTAAAAAGAAATACACCAGACCTTAATAAACAAGGGTTTATTACATGACATTTATGGAAATTAGTCATAATATTCTGAATACCATCAATATAATTGATCGATTTAGTCATTTTATATTTTATTTTTCCATTAGAAAATGAATGGATAGGAGCATAGATGAACGAAAAAAACGGTATTTACAAAATAAGTTTATTCTCCCATAGTGCATGTATCAAAGCAGCTTAAATTAACGTAATTTGTTTTTCAGGCTCCTAGAGCTAAGATGAATCAACAGAGATCTAGAAGATTCCGAGCATCAAAAGAAAGCCAGTAAGTATAAGACCAATCTAAGATGGAGTTGGGTAGTATCATAAAGTCTGTCACTGAGTCAACTGGCGTGGCTTCGAATCCCTGGTTGTACTTGACAAGGAGTATGGTCGTCTGTCCAATCTTGTGGGTTTTCTCCGGATCCTCCGGTTTCCCCCCCCCTGCTAAAGACCCCTACGCGCAAGCGAATTATTGAAATAAAATTAAACCATATGTTAGTCCCGAATTTACTCTCTGGAGTTGGGTAGTGGTATAGAACAGCAAATTTTTTAGAAGAATATTACACACTTGGGAAAATCCATTTAACTGAATCTGGAGCATTTTTTTTTTCACCCACTGATCATTGATTATTGGAGAGATAGACAAATGGGTCCACTGGACCCTCGCTAGACCATTCCGGAACTAACATATTATTTGATATGTCTATCAATGTTTATTGTCTATGAGAATCTGAATCTGATCTGTTTTATACTTGTTCTTATGATTTATGGAATGTTAAAATATGATTACGGATTTACAGAAGCTTTTTTCATGTTTCAACTGAAAATTGAAACTTCACCTAGAAATATAGCTGTATGGGTTTGCATGACTGTGAAATCAATTACACTTCTCTAACATACATACCTGTCTCTCATATATTGTCTATTTTACAGTGAAACAGCTGAAGAGATAAGTAGACTTCGAGCTGAACTTACAGCTAAAGGTTGTCATCTACCCCCAGAAAAAAAAGTAGAAGAGAAATTTGACAGCAATTGTATCACGCCTGTATGTATCTCTATTGTTCTATTTATTTTCAATCACTGAGTAGGAATATTCAATATTTTAGTGTTCTTCTCTCAGTATTAACAAATCGCTCTTGGGTAAATGGATTCTGATTGGAATAAGATTATGATTGGGCATACTTTATTCAGAACTTGACAGCTAACAAATACAGTTTCCGTCTCCTTGGTAAGTTATCCTATGAAACTCAATTATAGTATCTGGCAGTATCTCTTTAAAGGGGAGGGTTGGGATGGTCTAGAGTGCCGCGCTTCGACCTCTAGCTGGCCGGTCACCTCTGGCTTGCGGCTGTGGTTTCGAGCCCTGCTGTGAGCGTATGTGGCATGGAGCTAGGGGCGCCTTCTCTCTCTCTCTCTCTCTCTCTTTAAAGGGTATTATTATGCACTGCTCTTACCTTTTTAAAGGACTGTTTGTAGATATTGATATTTCATCAGTGAAATATATGACATTAAGAGGTTATCATTACTGTATTACTTTTCAGTCTATTTTTAATCTAGAAACTACTGGATATTTATTATCATCATTAAAACCAGTGCAATTGATCCTTATTATTTAAAATCACCAATATCAGAGCATCAGTTTAAAGGCAACATTCCTTCTAAAAGCCATAGGGTTCAAGGGTCAGATAGCAATGCTTTTAATAGGAGCACGATAACAAGGCTTTTGATAGGAACAAGATAGCAAGACTTCTAAAATAGGGACAATTTTGCTTAAGAGTGGGTTTAAAAAGCTAAATTTTCGTCACTTTAAATTGAAATAAAAAAAAAACGAACAATATTATGTATTACACCAATACATGTATTTGATATCATTTGTGTATTTTAGGGAACACCTTTTATGTTCCGGTTAGCTAAATGTTTACGCTATTATATACATGATAGAATGAACACTGATCCCGGTTGGGCTAATATTAAAGTTATTCTGTCAGATGCTAATGTACCAGGTGAAGGAGAACATAAAATTATGGACTTCATCAGAAAACAAAGAGGTAAGATTATTTCAGGATTTTTTTCACCAGTTTCATAATCCAGGTGTTTTTTACAATGATGTATTTGAATCAAACACATTACATGGTGAAAACAATAATCTAAAGACTCATCTCGTCTTTTACAATTTTAACTCTAAAATTTTACTGATTTTAACATTTGTTTTACAGATTGTTGTAACATTTTTTTTACAGATTGTTGTAACATTTTTTGACTGATTTTAACATAATTTATTTACTGATTTGAACATAATATTTGATTGATTTTAACATAAATCCATGTAATTGACTGTGATTGTCAGTAGTCAAGTGAGTGTTTATCTAAAGACAAACAATTTTAAGCGATATGTGAAATCCAATGAAATCAATACTTTTATTCTTAAAATCCTTCTGAATACACTATTGTTTTGTTTTAGGTCAACCAGATCACGACCCCAACACACATCATTGTTTATGTGGAGCTGATGGTAAGACATCTGTTCAATATATTAAATTCTTTTCGGGATTATGTACAAATGACAATTTCACATTAACTGTCTCCTGGAGTTGGACACAACTTAATTTGATTTGATCAACTAGTGTTGATATAATTTGCTGAGATAGTTCTGGATTTTCCAGGGGTGGTTCTGTCAGAGGGCCCAGTAATGGAAAACACATAGTCATTTGGATAGAATGGAATATGAAATGAAATGAGGTTCAGTGTACACATTGTCGTGCATATAAAAAGGTCCCTTCTCAGTTGGAATTCGAATTAAGAGTAGACTGTAGTGCTGCTGTTCTGGCAAAATTTGGCTCATAGCACACTGTATGGCATATGCACGTCTTCATTAGTCCAGTTGGAGCAGTACAGTGGATGATAAAGCTTTCATCTCTGTTCATATGCAAGGCGGAAGATATGTACGGGTAAATATTTCTCCCAAACCGCTATTTTCAGAAATGTTCTAATTGAACCTCCCACTGCTAAAGACCCCTACGCGCAAGGGAATTATTGAAATGATATTTTTTAAAAACCCAATATGTTAGTCCCGAAATGACCTAGTTTGTGTCGTGGACGTTAAACCCAATTAATTCTATCTCTCTCAAATTGGACCATATATCCAGTCTTTGAGAATTGTTTATGAAACAGCGAAATAGGAACACAGTTGTTGAAAAAACTACATTAATTGATCAATTTCAAAGATTTTTATGTTTCTCAATAATCTTATTAATTTTATTTTTTTTTCACAGCTGATTTAATTATGTTAGGTAAGTACATGTTAACTATAATTTTGTTATTGTAATAACAGAGAAAAAGAATTAATGTTTAGTTTTGTTGGATAACTTAAATTATTATATATCTTTTAAACAGAAAAGTCTTGGGTTTTTTGGTATTGCTGTTGTGCAGGGAATTTTGAATATACATTTTTGAAAAATTTTGCTTTTGACAATCATGGATGGCAGTACTCTTTTTGTCACTTTCTGAAAATATTTATTTTCAACGGAATTGAACCATTTTTTTGACTGATGTTCCATTTAGAGATTCAAGTTTGAATGATGACCATTGGCTTTGATAGTTTTGCTGAATGTTGATTATGTTATTATATTTGTAGGTCTAGCTACACATGAACCTAATTTTACAATTATACGAGAAGAGTTTAAACCAAATCAAGCTAGACCATGTCCACTGTGTTCACAAGTTGGTCACGAATTAAAAGATTGTTGTGGCATACCTAAAGAATTAGCTGAGGTAAATGTTTAATTCTGACACTGCAGATGATTCTGCTATCCCAATACATTTTTGAAAATTGCGAAGACGTTACAAATAAGAGATAAATTTATCAGTTATGAACAATAAACATAATGACAGATTATACTTAGCCATTCTTGTCTCTTGTTTAAACAGCTTCCAAAAAATAGTATTCTGATTTAAAAGGGTACAGGAAAATGATTCAGGAAACATGGTCTGCAATATCACTTCTGGAAGAAGGCATTAAAGCACCAGGTAGTATTCAGGATAAATGATGAATGAAGGAAAAGGATTTAATAATACAAGACAAAGAATAACATTTTGAATCTTTGATGTGTGATATATTTATATATTTATAAGTTTATTTATTTTATAGAGTGATGCTCCTCCAGTAATGGGTTCTGAAGTAGAGTTTATTTTCCTCAGATTAAATATACTTCGTGAATATCTAGAAAAAGAGCTGGAAATGACCAATTTACCTTTTAAATATGAATTTGAGGTAAAGTGTTAAACTAAGATAAAGCATTCTTCAATTAGATTGATTTACTTGATATATTAGCTTAAAGGCTCAATACCACTCTTGTTGTAACTGAATGATATGGCCAAATCTTTATTCTGGTCAACAAATTGTATTATTTCACAATATTCCAAATAATTGATGATACAAATTTTATCTCATCACACCTAATTTAAAAAATTGGAAAAATTCAACCAAATGATTTGAAAAGTCTAACGTAAACCTTTTCAAATGTGACTTGGATTTTAAAATATTTTTCGAACCCTCTGGACAAGTAAAATAGGATGTAATGGATAATTTACACAAGAGGACACTTAAAACATATACTTAGAATAAGGCTATTATTTACTTGGGGGAGCTGCCAAGCCAGCAAGAGTGTTATTGTCCCTTTAAGAGATAGGTATTTGTGCTACTTATTTAGGGGTGGTTGGATGGCTGAATGGTTAGCAGATATCATAAAACCTGTCATTGAGTCAACTGACATGATTTCCTATCCCCGGGTGTACAATGTACGTGACAAGGAATAGGGCCGTCTGTCCAACCTCGCGGGTTTTCTCCAGGTTCTCCGGTTTCCTCCCACTGCTAAACACCCCTACGCGCAAGCGAATTATTGAAATGAAATTAAACTATATGTTAATTTCGAAATGACCTAGTTTGTGTCAAGTGCAAACTGAACCCCATTTATCTCTCTCTTTCTCGCTACCGATTTAATTAATCTTGTATGTCTGATAATAACAAAGAAACTTAAAAAATATATGAAGACTGTGATTTTGGAACATTCTGATTTGGTACAATTGCCTTCAAGTTGTTACTGTCACAGTACCAAATATATGTGAAATAAATAGAAAGTATCAGTCTCAAATGATTACAGAAACATTTTTGATGGAATAGCAATTAAGTGATAACCAAATTGAGTTACGTAAAGAAATGAAATATAATTACGGAAACCTTTTGATAGTGATAATGGAAGTATCATCGAATTCAGTCACTGTATCTTGTTTTGACTGTGATAGATTTCAGAATGATTAATCAATTATCTCCACAATGAATAGCACAGAAAAGTAGGATGTTAAAGACCATTACGTTTCTGTAATAAACCTAAACAATATCTAAAATCGATTGATGATGTTGATTTAATATATTTTACAGAGAGCTTTAGATGATTGGGTTTTTATGTGTTTTTTTGTTGGAAATGATTTTTTACCACATTTACCTTCTTTAGAAATCAGGTTAGTTTTAATTAATGTATTCTTAAAATCACACTGTTTATCACAATTTATCATTTAAATAACATCATTAAATCACATTGTTTATCCATTAAATAACATTGTTAATCCATTAAAATAACATTGTTCATCCATTAAATAACATTGTTTATCCGTTAAATCACCATTTTATCCCAATTTATCCTTTTTTAAATCACATTGTTTATCCCAGTTTATTGTTTATTTCAGATTGTTTATCACAATTCTTTTTTAAATCACATTATCACAATTTTTCCTTGTCACATTGTTTACCACAATTTATTCTTTAAATCACATTCTTTATCATAATTTTTCATTTTAAATCACATTAATTATCATAATTTTTCATTTAAATCACATTGATCTGTTCTGTCCATTTAGAATATAGCAACACAAAAGGAAATTTATATGCAATGCAATCACCTGTTTATTATCCAAATTTTCTCTTACTGTATTCCATATAAATGGCCTTTGTGCTTTTGATGTGATCAATAGATAAATGTCACTCAAGGATAGCATTTTAATTATAATTTCTGAAAACATTTTTAAAGATTATCTTCAGTTTGATGATATTTTATTCTAAGTAGTGAACTTTTAGCACACTAAGCGCAGAACAATAGGACATTAAACCCCATTTCCTTGCGGAACACTAAGCACCTTTTACATGAAACCATTGTTGTTTTATTACAGGGAGGGTGCAATAGATCGTTTAGTTAAATTATACAAAAATGCAGTTTATAAAACAGGGGTAAGTATGTAAAAAAACAATTTTAACACAAAATATGTTTACCCCATGCTAAAATTGGTTTGACTAACTAGTGAAATTACACAGTAGTTATTTTCATGTATGAGTAATAACTAGAATATTTTTGCCAATATCCGTCTTTTTGTGAGATTACAAAATCATCCCTTATATTAGAGTGTTATGTATATATTTAGGATCTAACTTCCCTAGATAAAAAAAGTTTGGACTTTTACTACACAAAATACAGTACTGTATTATTTTATTTTATTTAGGGATATTTAACAGATAGTGGGGTAGTTAGTTTACCTAGAGTACAAGTTGTCATGTCAGGTAAGTACATTTTCATCATCAAGTCTTAACATAAAGACCCTTGATCATTGAAATTTGATAAAGAGTAGATTGGAATGCATGGTTTCGAATTCCAGGTTGTATGTGACAAGGAGTAGGGTCGTCTATCCAACCTTGTGTGTTTTTCCAGGTCCTCCGATTCCCCCCACTGCTGAAGACCCCTACGCACAAGTAGATTTTTGAAATGAAATTATGCCATATGTTAGTCCCAAAATGACCTAGTTTGTGTTGAGTGGACGTTAAACCCCATTTCTCTTTCTCATCTCTCATATTATCATTCAAAGGCTCCATTTAACTTATTGACTTGTGATTGATATTTTATTATAATGACAATGTATATATCAATTATAGCTTTAGGAGAAGTAGAAGATGAAATATTCAAAAAAAGAAGAGATACAGAGGTAATAATCGCAAATAAACAAAAAATTAATCAAATTTACAAAAAAAACCACCCCACCCTGTTTTTCTTTAGGCTATACGTATTAATCAGATTTAAGATTTATTACTTGATTGACTGCAATGATCAAGGTAGTCCTTAATAAAGTACAAAATGCTTTTATTTAAAAAAAGTCTCATTTTCCAGTATTTTTTTTTAGATATATTAAAATCCGACCTGAGATTGTTTTACTTGATGGAATTCTAGGATCCAACCAGTCCTTAATAAATATTTCATTTATCTTGCCTTGAAAGTTTTTTTAAATTTTTTAGTAATTGAAAAGAAAAGTCATGTGAAATGTTAAAAAAGAAGCAATTATTAGCCAATGTTAATTTAAAACTTACCCAGTCTTAGAATTTAGGAACAAGCAAAATGAGGTTTGGTTATTGTTAACAGGATAATTGATATTATGATGTCTATTTCAGTTGGATTTTAGACGGAGAAATAAACAGAAACGACAGAGAATGAGAGATGTATGTAATAACTTTTAATCAATGTTTAATAATGTATTTACCGCTGCAAAATTAATATTATTTTAAAGTTTGTGTTCGAATAAGATCTAAATTTGATTTGTTTCTTTTATTTATAGCAAAAGATGGGAAATCGTCCAAGATGGGAACAAGGTGGTCAATATGCTCCTCAGGTATATATTAATATTGATATTATATATAATCAATCCTCAATGCAAAACCTGAGTTTGATCCCAGCTCTTTACATAATAGTAAGAGCAGGGGGACAGCACCACACGCAAACAATTCCCCCCAATAATTTACAAACAAGACGCAATATGCCGAAATCACAAACAAACACACTTATCAAAGTGAATCTGGGAGGTGGCTGTAAGCATCCACTGCTAAGACTGGTTCACTGTATATTAGTGATTATGTGCTTATAATATACAGTCATCTGCCAAACTTGCTATTGCTGTTCAAAGATTTCTTTCATGTTATAGTTATCGTGAGCTTGCTAGTCGTTTTCAGAAAATTTTCTTTTTTCTAGCTTACAAGAAATATAATTCTAGTTCAGAATCAGTTTTCAGATTGCTTTTGATTTCTCTTGTTGACCTAATTAATCTCAAGGTAACATGTCTTTAATGCTAACAATTCCATTCCACAAATCTTTAAAAGAACAATTTTTTATTTCCATTTCAGCCTGTTGGTAGAAATGTAGCAGCGATATCTAATCCTAAACAGACAATACATGATATGAGAAAAAAATCTTATCAAACAGAAAGAGATTCATCCAATCAAAGTGCAGCTGCAGCTTTAAAAGCAGACATGGGAAACGGGTCTGAATCACGTGGTGTTAAACGTCCTTCAGAAAAACAGGGTCCAGCAGATGAGGATTCTGATCCCGAACCAGAGGATAACGTGAAGTAAAAACAGTAGATATATGTCTTGTTCATTTTAAAGTCTGAGTACAACCAAATATATCTATTTTATGTACATATTGGCATGCAATCAAGGAGAATATCTACCATTGAGATCTTGGTTTTGTTGTCTTCAACAATTGTTGAAAAAATAATCTGAGTATGGTACATTTTAGAATGCATTAAATATAATCTGTGAAAGTTTAAAGTATAACTGAGCGCCATAGAAAACGCATCACTTAGTTTTTCGTATAACAAAATGATCCTGTAAACATAACTTATTTATTTTGCTTCTTATTGTGAACAATATTCAAATGGGAACACATCAATAACAACACATTGGTACACTTATGGATGTTTAGTCTGTAATCAAATTGAGAGGTGTCAAAACCAAAAGTACCACACAGATGTTAGTAGCGCATGTGTCCTCCACTGGCTCTTATGCACGCTGTGCAGCGACGTAGCATGGAATTAACCATCTGTGTCATACTTTTGGTTTTGACCCCTCTGACTTTGTATTGTTGATTACCTATTAAACGTCCATAAGTGTACAAATGTGTTGTTATTGATGTGTTCCCATTTGAATATTGTTCACTATAAGAAGCAAAATAAAAAAGTTATGTTTACAGGATCATTTTGTTATACGAAAAACTATGCATTTTCTATGGCGCTCAGTATATTTAAACAAACATTACCTTGTATGATTTGTTAGAATGATAAATGATTTATATTTACAGGTTATGGGAAGATGGTTGGAAGGATAGATATTATCAAAAGAAATTTGAAGTAGATGATTCAGATATAGACTTCCGACACACTGTAGTAAGTTAGAAGTATATTTAAACATTTATAAAATCTGTTAACATGAATTGTTCTATGAGAAATACAAGACCGATGTAGATTTCGATATTGTGAAGATGTGTAAGTCCAAAAATGGTTCAGTTACGTTAGGTGTTTACAAAGATTGATTTAGAAGTCTATCAGCAATTGCCATACTCTGAAGATGATATAAATAGGATGTTTCAAGCCAGTCTCACCTATAATCATAGTTAAACTTTTTGGATGGAGCTCTTTTTAATTAGAATGAATCCAAGTTTTAAACAAGTCATTAACCTGTGAAAGTATATGCAAGTGACCAACAATGGCTTTGAGTCTTGCAACAGATAAACACATGCATTCTTAATCTACATTTGTTTTTAAACCTACAACAGAATTGTGATATATTTTTTGTTTTTTATTCATTACAGGCTAACCATTATGTAACTGGGTTATGTTGGGTTTTACGTTATTATTATCAGGTCAGTAATTCATAGTAGTTCCAGTTTAATAAATTTGATTACACACAGTGCTCAGAACCTTTGCTTTCAATCATTTTACCTATTTATTACGTAAAACATGTAAAATAATTATGACTGTCATCTATGCAAGCGGTGAGTACATTGCTCTGATTGTACTTGACAAGGAAAATAGTTTTCTCCCACTGTTGATAACGTGATTAAATGAAATTAGCATTTAATGTATCATAATAGACTTGATGTGACCTAGTCTCTTTTTTTCTTCAGGGTTGTGCATCATGGAAATGGTATTTTCCCTATCACTATGCACCATTTGCATCAGATTTTGTAAATATTGGTGATCTACCAAATGACTTCGAAAGAAATACAGAACCTGTAAGTATAAACTTTCCTTAATTCCATTTGTAAGAGTACTCCTTAATTAAATTAGTAAGAATGTTTCTTAATTCCATTCACCAATTCAATTAATAAGAATGTTCCCCAATTCCATTTTCAAGAATGTTCCTTAATTCCATTTTCAAGAATTGTCATGTTTCATGGAAACAAGTTTAAATTAATTTTTGCTATTGAAGGGTGTCGAATGTTGACAAACGAGTAGTTTTGTTATATTTTATGAATGCTACTATCTAAATTTCAATGAGAATAAAAAGGAAAATCTTGAAATTAGTCATTATAGTTGTTTAGTTGTCAAGACAAGGCCAGTGTTGTAATATTGTAAACAAATGGTTTAATGAATGATTCGGATTCAGGTATTTTATTGTATATTTTAGTTTAAACCACTAGAACAATTGATGGGAGTATTTCCTGCAGCCAGTAAACAACATTTACCCGAAACATGGCAGAGACTCATGTATGATCCTGTAAGTTTTTTACGACCACATTTCAATTACTGTCAGAGTTATGGCCCTTGGTCATGAGACAAGCAATCAAAACAAATTCAAATTATTTCTGATAATTACTCTCTTGTAATCAGATTTTCATGTGTTATAAATGTTTTTATTACTGGCAAAAGAAAAAATATATGACAATCTGGATGAGTTAGCTGCTCTGGGTGTCTTTTTTTGCCTGGCAACCTATCTTTATATTATTTACTTTAATTTTTTCAATCATGTTCTGATAATGGTCCATGTGTTATCTATGAAGAGTGAAATTTATGCTTGCACAACCTACTAAAATCTTCTAAATGAGGCTTAGATCTCTTTTATGCATCACAGTTAAACTCGGTTTAGAATTCAATTATATCATCTGTGTTAATTTTTTTTTATTTCCTTTGTTTCTAGGAATCACCAATTATTGATTTTTATCCTGTAGATTTTAAAATAGATTTAAATGGTAAAAAGTATGCTTGGCAAGGTATGTGGTATTTTATTTTATACTAAGCCAAGAAATCTCAACATAATTGTGTTATTGTTAAGTTATAGAATTAAAAGATCAAAAGGCAGTTAAAAATATTTTTTTAATCTGCTTTCTGAAGAAATAATACATGCACTTCATTTGAAGGGGTCTGTGCTGAAACCCAATTACCTCCATGGCAATGTTTTTGTGAAAACAAGTGTTTTGAAAAGGAGTTTTTGTTATTAGATTATGAGGTCTGATTCTTGGTTTTCATGTTGATAATCTTTAAGTGGCATTTAATGATTGGGAAACACATTAACAGAACACAATTTGTATGGGAAACAATCACTGGACTGGTTTTATTCTAAAAGCACTACGTTTCGACAAGTATCCTTTTATTTTGAGAAGAAAATCATAGATTCCCATAAAAATTGTGTTCTGTTGTAGACTTAATTTTGTTTTTTCTTAGTTTGTTTTACATATTTAGATTAATTATATTTCTAGGGGTAGCGTTATTACCGTTTGTTGATGAGAAAAGATTATTATCAGCTTTAGCTACCGTATATCCTGATCTTACTAAGGGTGAACGTAAGTAGTTTTAATATTCACTGGTTGATAGTGTCAGGAGATAATGATGACATGGGAATTATAATACATGCACCAACAGTGTTCCATAAGTGCATTACTTATAATTCATTTGATTAGGGGGGTGAGGATCGCTGAATGGTTAGCATGTGCATACTGTATCATAAGGCTTGTCAATAAGTCAACTGGTGTGGCTTCGATTCTGCATTGTACGTGACCAGGAGTACAGGCCCCTGTCCAACCTGGTAGGTTTTCTCCGGGTACTCTGGTTTCCTCCCACTACTAAAGGCACATACGTGCAAGCAAAATATTGAATTTAAATTGAACCATGTGTTAGTCCCAAAATGTCCTAGTTTGTATTGAGTGGCAGTTAAACCCCCATTTCTCTCTCTTTCAATTGATTGATATAACATGATCTGATGTAAATGATTACTGTTTTATTAGGTAAAAGAAATACCAGAGGATCAGATAAATTATTTGTTGGTCAGAAATCACCCGCTTTTGCATTTTTTGAAGAGATGTATAATGGCAATAAACCGTCTGATGTAAGTAGATTCATGTATAACAAAAAACACAGGTGGGTGGGAACTAGTCACAACTTTGTTTTGGGTCAAAAACAGGTTGGGTGGGAACTAGCCATAACTTTTGGGTGCGAGTTAGTCACAATTTTAATTTTAGGACAAAAACAGATTGGGTGGGGAACTAGTCAGAAGTTTGTTGGAAGATAAACACAGATTAGTAACTTGGGTCTGCTTGTCGGTATAGGTTATTCCAGATCAAACTCTTCACATTTAGCATTGCTTTGTACATGCAAAGAACACCTTCTTACTTAAAGCTTTAGACAATATTTTCATTTTCATGATTTAATCAATGCTAGAATAATCTAATATTCATGTTTGATTAAAAGCCATAAAATCAATCATAGATATGCTCCTGGTTTGGATTCGTTGGCATTAAAAAGTCCTTTCCCAACATTAAAGTTGGTGCTGGCATAGTATCAATTTATTATTTTGAGATTTAACTTTCACAATCCTACAAATGACTAACAGCAGCTATAAAAGCTGGTAAAATGTAATTGTTAATATGTATGTTGTTGTTTACATTATTTATATTTCTAGTGGATAGAATTAAACACCAAGTTAGCACAAGGTATGGGTGGTACTTTGTTACCTGATGAAGATGTTGTTTTACCTGGACAGTACGTACTTATCCTTTATTTTATTTTTCTTTAGGATTGATTTTATTATTTGATTATTCTTTAGGATTGATTTTGATCATTTTTTAGGACTGATTAAGTTTGATTTTGTTACATGATTATTCTTTAGGAATGATTCTGTCATTTGATTATTCTTTAGGATTGATTTTGTTGTGTTATTCTTTGAGAGTGAGAGCAAGCCTTGATATATAGAATGTAAATAGCTTTAAGAAATTGTAGTTTGAAATAGAATAGAATGTGTTGAAACATCCTACTTTTCTGTTACAACTGAGTATTGAAGACAGGCACTTTGTGGAATGAGGGAACTTTTGCCCAAATAGCAGCTTTGCTGTGTACTCTAGATCAAATTCAAGGAATTTTTTTTACATGCAGGAGAAGGGGTTCAGTCATTTAGATGGGACAAAATTTCAAATTCTTAATATGAATTATGGTTTTCATATTTAATAAACCTTTTGTTTTGTAGGAAATTTGTCTCTCCCTTAGGAGCTTTACCCCATTTAATGGATAATCGTTGTTTATGGTTAGTAAATTCTATTTTCATATGTTTTATGTTTTCAAGATCAGCACTTTTTCTCTGTGTCTTACCATATGATTTTAGTACATAAATTATCACCAATCATGGAGGAGACTTTTCATTGTTTCCTTTTCATATTCCCACATTTAAGTAAGGTCATTTTTATTCACGTATGCCCAAGGAGCATTTTCAGATTTTCTTGTCTGGCAATGTATCTTCCTAAAATAATGCACTGTCCACCATTTACAGGAAACAAAATCTAGATTTGTTTCATATTTAACTAGTATAATACAGTATATATAAGTGTATGTACAGTAAATATAAGTATATGTATATTATTTCAGTGTACAGTATAAGGATCCACAATATTCACCAGATCATTTATTTAAAGCTGTTCAATTACCTGGTGCTGTGTAAGTATTTATTTCGTTTTTAGAAAGAAAACAAAATTTCTCTGGAGATTCGAGTAAAAAGCAAAAGTATATATTTACTGTGTTTGATCTGATAATTTTCTATTAAAGTAGTCAAGAGAGAGAGAGAGAAATGGGGTTTAATGTCCACTCGACACAAACTAGGTCATTTTGGGACTAACATATGGTTTAATTTTATTACCCTAGCCCAAGGGTAAGAGACTATTCGATTTCATGATTATTATTCTTTTTCTTTTTGATAGTTTTCCACCACGAGTGCTGAAACCTGCAGATTTTGAAGCTAGTGCTAGAAGTGGTGAACGTGGTAGAGGCAGAGGAAGAGGAGGAGGATTTGGTCGAGGTGGTGGATTCCGTGGAGGTGGTAGAGATGGGTACAGACCACAACTTGGTTTTCAGAGAGATAGTGGTTATAGAGATAAAGATGTATCGTCTGCTATTCGTATGATAAGGTACTGAAATATATATGTTGGTCATGAATTTGCGATAGGTAAAATTTTGATCAATTTTTATGAAAAATGATTATATGAATCATGAGTAATGATGATATTTTATTATGAAATCTGTATGAAGTTTCTATTTACTTATTCCACTTTGAGTGTTCCAATCCTGATTGTGTTGATTTAATATAGTTACCTCCCTTGGATGAGTATTTTCTTTCAATTACATAAGAAGCAGACATTTACCCTTATTCTAGCCTAGCCTAGTTTATGGTTGACATAAATATCCTAAATTTTAATCTTTTTAAGAAAGTATATAATTAAAGAATTGTTTCCAATCGAAATTTGAATAGATAATTGACATTGTTCTGTTTTGAACTTTAATTGTATATAATTGACTGCTCTGACAATGTTCTGTTTCAACCTTTAATTGTATATTAATGACTGTATTTTTTATGTTTTATAGACATGGTTCCGGTATGGGTGGTAGTGGAGGCAGTGGTGGAAACTATAATCAAGGTAATATTTTTTTTATTTAAATTAACAGTACCTATAGAACTAAAATGTTTTCATAAATTTTTTAAATAGTTATTCTACCAACATATGAAAGTATTGGTGAGAATTTTCAGGCTTGCAGATGATTCCTGATGTACAGCTGGCACCAAAATTTACCAATAAGTACTATATATTATAAGGTGGTTATATATCTTTCTGTGGAAACTCTACATATCAATACCATTTTGGTGCTGGTACCATATGTAGATGATTTTGCTCAGTTTCCAGGTACTGCTGGTATGGTAATAAGACTTGTAAAAGTAATTATGTGTAGAAATTCTATGGTATTCATTTAGACCTTTTTATGCAGTAAAATATGTCAAAGTCGAAAAAGGAGTAAGCAAAAAGTTAACAAATGTATGGATAGTTCATAGAAGTCTCATGAGTTCTTGTGTCCTCTAAAATATGTTGTTTGAAAGTGTGCGAACAAGGAATGATACCAGAAGGGGAATAGCTGTTTATCGTAAGAATATTGAATATTTATCAAATGAAACACTCATATTTTGGAAATCTTAAAAATATTTTACGTGACTTTAATGCCAAAATATCTTGAATATTGTTTTCTTGAGTGTTGATTGTGAAAGAAACGTGGAAACAGTTTTCACATAGGCAGATTGATTAAGTCAGAGTTTGTTGTATTGGTAAGTTGATTGACAAGTCGTGATTCTGGTTTCTTCATTTATCAGGATTTACTGCTCTCCTGTCACTCATGGCCGACTTCATTCTATCTACTATTGATTCCTCGTCTACTTAGAAAGTAATAGGCTTACAAAATAAAAGACAGTTGTTGAAAATACGTGCCGGAGAAAAACCGTAATGGACTCGACTCCAAAGAATTCTGTCGTGTACAATGTTTGAATGAGAGGTGATTATTTGTTGCCAACAGTCAATTCTTGGGCTTTCCCTCTCTTTTTGTTCCACCGCAGAAACCATAGATCCGTCTGCTAAATTGATAGGGGTGAAGATTTTCAAGTGGCTATATTGTGACTTGGCATCCTTTCGGAGGCCAGCGATAATTACTTTCTGTGTATTATTTCAGAGGATTTGATCCCCTAAAACTGCCAAAATCCCATCTTATCAAAGTGTGAACTACTGCTAATTGGCTACTTGAAATCGGCTAGCATTCTCTCCCTTTAATGAGGATTTTCATTTTACTTTGATTGAAGGATGTTGAAATCATTCTGTCCCATATATACAGGTGTTAGCTTTTTTTTTGGACAATAGCTTAATTAGTAAAGCATGAATAGTTTGTGCCATAAATTTGATGTAAATTTTATATTATGGATGAAATTGCACTTCTGTTAAATCTATTTAAAATGTATACCAGTAATGGTCCCTTTGATCCTTTGATTATTCAAATCAATTAGTTCTTTCTAAAACATACATCATGCAAGAGGTAAATATGCCTATTGCAGGTCTATCGTTAGGCTTGTAATGTTACATAAACTATTAATTAGACATTTACGAACATAAGACCATAATCATCTCTCGATGCCATCAGATGGGTCTGATTTTAGGTAGATTAGAATAGTCTGGCCATTTAATGACTAAATTTAAGAATGGTGAAGTGAAGTTACATGTAAGACTTGAACAAACAGTACGATAGTTACAATCAGTGCACTCATCTTTTTCAAACCTTCAAAGGCTAATATCTTCATTCAGAATAAATTAATTTGATTGAAATTATCTATTTTCAAACTATTATAGCAAGACGGTCAGCTCTTTATCTAAATCTTATATAATGTATCTTTCAGATATGCCAAATTAAAATTTACTTGACAAATGTAGCATTAACGATTTTACCGTCTTTTGCACGCAATCCATTCCTTTCTTCATATCCCAACATGCTGAAATACATAGTAACAGGAGTCTTTACATTAATATAGAAAATATGTTTTTCTTTGGAAATATATATGTGAACAATCTGGGTTATTGTGTGTTGAAGAATTGGAAGCTATATGAGTTATCAGGAAGAAAGTTTCTCAGATGTAGATAGGATTGATTTTAAAATTTTATTGTTCACAAATTATTGAACTTCAAATGTTGACCAAGACATTAAAATTGTCTTTATAATATATAGATACATACATGGTTTTATTAAATTTAGATTTCATTGTGGATGAGTGAGTAGAGGCACCATGACAAAAGAAGGCCACTGAAAATTTTGATTATTTAAAATGAATATGAATAAGATCTGAAAAGTGTTATATAGATAGTAATTTTATAAACCAGGAATATACATTGTTGAAATCTCTTGAAGTTAGTGTTTTGGAAAAAACATCAAATATATTCAAAAACACTACTGACACATAATGATGTGATATCGATAGAAACTTCAAACGGTTATAGCTTCAAACTTCATTTGATTACTTTCTGTTTAAAGCCACTGTACAGATAATGGTGTGAAATGATAGAAACTAATGTAAACTTCAAATGGTCATGGCTTCAAAATTTATTTTCTGTCAGAGCAGCAGCGGTGGCTTGCTAAACAGGAAAACGAGTAGTTGTTCAGATGGGATGCAAAGCCTAGGTCTTGTTTACACAAATGTCGTTCATGTAAAAGAACTAGTAGGCTATAGTGCTGCTGTGCAGACAAAATTTCCCCCATAGCACACTGTATGGTGTATTTCAGGTCAGTGTTATATAATTTTCTGTTTATAGCCACTTTAATGTTGCTAATGGATATAAAAACTTCTACATGATAATATGATAGTAAATGTGTATGCATGTGACATATGTAAACACGAGGCTTGTAGGGTATTTTAGCACCTCAGGGCATACATGTAGCTCTTCAGTGTTTATTAGGGGGCCATATTCTTTTTATTATATATACACTCATTCCTATACAGAGTACCATGTTTGTTATATCAACATTGAGAAAATAGAGGTGTTGACATCGCCCGTACGCTAGGCCGATTCTACCCATCCCAGTAACTATTGTCCGCTTACTTAAATATCATCTTTAACACTAGAGAGTTTTCTTTGTGTTTGTGTCAATCTTGCTCTTCTGTGTGTCGAGTATTGTGATCTACGAGAAATATATTTATAAAAAAAAAAATTTCAAATGCAGAAAATAGGGGAAAAAATACCTTGGGTCCTTTCATGAAAAGAATCCTATTAATTATAAAATATTATGCAAACCATATATTTTTGGAACGTGAGAGTTGGGATAAGCGGAGGTTTATGAACATTTTTTTATGATTTAAAAAGTAAAAGGAGGAAGATAAAAGAGAATGAAGCATATGGTTATTCAGCATGAAGAATGAAAAAAAAACTTGAGAAAACGATTATTTAGATATATTGTTTAATGAATGACGAGAGAATTTTGTTCAAGTTAGGTAGAAAATGAAGCCCCTGGCAATTGCAACAGCATATAGAATCTTTTTCAGTTTTTCAGTTTTTTGCTTCATATTTTTGTCTCGTTTTATTCATTAGTTGTTTGAGTTTTAAGAAATATATCAATATTCTGCAGCTTTGTGATTGAGGAAAAAATCGTACATTTTATGCCTGTAAAAAGTTTTTGCGCGTATAAATTCTTTTTTATTTAAATCATTCTTAGCCTTTTTTTTTTCATGCACAGATTTTATTTAAAGAATCAAATTTTGTATTTGTACTTTCGTTAAAAAAAATTTATTTGGATGATATTTTTTTTTTTCCTTTTTAAATATTCAAAATGACAAAAGATTGTTATAGAAATATAAATGTTACAAAGTTTATTATGCTCTGAACAAAAATATATTACCATCAGTTTTTTTTTCTGAATCATATTTTATTTTATAACAATTGTATTATAAAATGAATAGTAAATCTCGGTTATAAAGTTCTATCAGTACATGTATATATGACTATGATGATATATACAGGAAATGTGGGTTTTTATCTCCCGGATCATAAGGTCTGTCATTGAGTCGAAGTAGAATGGGGTTTTGATTCCCTGCCTGTATATGACAATGAGTAGGGTCGCCTGTCCAACCTCGTGGATTTTTCTAAGGTTCTTACGTTTCCTCCCTACCCGCAAGTGAATTATTTAACTAAAATTGAACCATGTTAGTTCCAAAATAACCTAGTTTGTGTCAAGTTGATGCCAAACCCCATTTTTCTCTCTTTCATCTCCCTTGCTTGCAGGGTACCATCAATTATACAAAAAACTTCTGATAACATGAGTAAGTGAAACAATGGCAGCAAATGTGAAGATGCAAATGCTTTATTTGAAAAAGACAAATTGCTGGTTTTCCCATGGGTTCACAATTCCTTCTGGACACTCCATATTGTACTAGAAACTTGATTGAAAAGATTACAGATCTTTTTACAATAATTGATAGATTGTATAATAAGTATTAATAGACGAGGATTGTATAGGGAACCTTTAATCTAAGCCAAATTAGCCCAGGTGTAGGACCCTATTGTGCACTGATACCACTTTCAAGTGTTTTTGTCCGTCTGTCCAAGTAGCCTTTAGTAGAATAACCCCATAATCCCTTCCCATCCAAGAAGAGAGGAGGAGAGAATTTTTCGCAGCACTTGGAAAACTTCTGGCTCTTGTTCTCATCTTAATTAGTCCTTGGCGAGCTTTTCAAGAGATTTCAACGTCAACTTCTAAGAGTAAAGCTTCATTAGTGAGTTTTACTGATCTAGGTGGCCAGTTGCTACCTGAAGGTTTCAGACATTGAGAGGCTAATATAGAACTCTTCACTATCGTTACCATTGTCTTTAAGGAGCTGGGCCTTATTATCAAGATGGCCGCCAACTGGAGCCCTCCACAGTAAATGAGAGTTTTCGGTCTGGGTCGTATAGGAGCAGATGATGAAAGGCAAGTCAGATTCATCAAGTTGAATAAGTTGCTTAATTGTTCTCTCCAGGTTTCCGTTTTTAGTAGACAAGATGACATTTAGTGCCTTCTCCTCTATCTCTTCATATTGTCTAAATCTTACGAGTTAAAATAGAAAGGCTCGGATGAAAAGGGTTTCGCTGAAGTTACAATCATTCTCTCTTTGCTTAATAAAAGATTAATTTCCCCCAAGTGACATGATCTTAAAAGATATTAATGGACTACTTTATCCACCAAGTGTCATCAGATCTGATGTAAGCTGTTTTTGCTATAGTATTAAACATAATATTATTGGATTACTGACTTGAATTTTTATTCATAACTTACATATATACGATACTTCAGTGTTATGTTAATAATTTAACAAGGGGGCTTCAAATATTTTGAAAATGAATCTGAATGTTATGAACAATCTCTGTTGTTTTAGCTGATAGCAGCATAATTTTGTTTCTGAAATTTAAAATTAAATAGTTTTGATTAAATAGTAAGATTTGAATTGAGATTTATTTTTAAAGCCCCAAAATGGCAGAATAAATGATAAACAAATCGTTCAAGACCATACAAAGCAAAAATAATTTATTAAAATCTAACTAAAAATTCAAGACCATACAAATCAAAAATAATTTATTAAAATCTAACTAAAAATTATTAAGTTATGACTATTTGAAGTTTACATTATTATGTATGGATTTCACACTACCAGCCTAGTTACTTGGACCAATGTATTAATAATAATTTTTGGGGCAAACCATCCCATTCTGCATTAAGGTTTTGGGTTGGATAGTAACATATTTTCTTAATTATAAGTATAATAATTGTTTTATAATGAAGTAAATAAACAGAGTTGTTGTTAGTTAAATCAAGTTTTGAGCAAATGGACAGAAAATATTCAGTACTTATTAAAAACGGGTCTTAAGGTTATTAGACAAGCATGACATGAGTTTCGAGATTTGTTTTCATTAAAGCTTTAAACTTGTCTTCCCATAGCTGCATGTAATTAAAAAATTCAAAATTATTTGTAAAGCATACAGCAAGATTGGCATGCAGCACCATATACCTCCTGTCTCCATCTTATTTAAAGTTTAAATTGGAAAATTGGAGAATAATCAGCGAGCTTAAATTAGTTTAAAGCTCATTAACTATTATCTCTGTTGTATAAAATAATTTGATTTTAATATTCGCCTGTAATTACCAGGTTTCAAGCACCTCCATACTAAGCTCTTATTTAGAAATGATGGACACATTAGAAGCACTTCAAGACAAATTTGTTTGCTAAATCCAGGCTATTCTATGGTAGTAGAAAGAAGGAAGATGCCTTAATGTAGAGAATTACAATGGTTTGAAAGGTGTGTTGCGGCAAGATAATTGTTGGCTCTTACAGCTGCGAAGAATAACGCATACCTCCCAGTGAGCTAAACACTGTACCAACTTTGGAGAGGGTCGACGTCAGAAAAAACTGTCAAACTTTTATCGGTTTTAAAACAAAATAATAAACTATGAAGATGTGGAAAAAGCAAAAAGAAATAAGTCTTGAATTTGGAAACCAATTGATTTAGGGTAAATATAGAGAAAAAAGGGCTTTGTGGGGAGCAGTGGGGGTTTGATGATGAATAAGCTGTGACAAGCACACGACAATCTTACACTTGAAACTGTCATTCAGGTTTAGAGTTGTAAACTTAAATGGTATAAAAAGTGAATATATAGTTTATTATTCGCTGGGGTTATATTTTTTTTTTCTGGAAAGTCGGAGTATTGTGTTTAGTTAAAGATCTCCAGGTGGTGGAGGAACACGGTAACAATATGATTCTTAGTTTAATAAAGTAGTACCAGGTTTCACCCTACTACATTTTATTAACACTTATACCATCCTATAATTAAACAATTATAGACAAATTTACAATTGGTTAAATTAGAAATTACAAGTAGTGTGTTTTGAATGAAACAAAATCCATGATGAGAACATTTTTTCAGAAGTAATTTATAGCTTTGTGGTGATGTTGTACACTTATTTAATTCATACAGATTTAACTTCGGTTTTTTGATTATTATTTTTTGGGGTGTGAATTGGGAACCGTAGTAAATTGGTCTAAATAGTAAGTATAAGTTATAGATACATTTTGTATGATTTACATAAAGGGCTGACTGTTCTGGAATCTTGGTATATTAGTTTAAAAATAGATAATGAGTTAAGAACCCCTAACCCAGATATCTCTGGATGCATCTTGCTGAATTGTGACCTCGATTTATTCTAATCTGGACTGTTTCTGCTTGTTGAGCATAGTGCTGAGATGAAAGGTTTTGCCAAGTCATTCTGCTGATACCAAGTGGGGGTTCACCCGTCATGTTAGTGTGCAAAAGGTAAAATTCTCATCCCTAGCATTACATCTGATCATAAAATAAGTAAAAAAAAATATATGTTGGTCTCAAAATAACTGAAGTATTATTGTGTGTGTGGGATTTTGAATTTCATTGTTTTTTTCTCGAGGTCACCAAGTTTCATTCCATGGCTAAAATCCTCAAATTTTTGAGAAAAAAAAATTGTACCATATATTAGTTGAGTGTGTTGACCCCATTTCTTTCTCTGTTATAGAGAAAGGGAGACTGCTTAGTTATTATGGACCCTTTTGCTACAGTATCTTCCTATGAATACGATTGTCAACAAGAATGTAAATTATATTATTATGAAGGTCCAACATGCTGTCCGTCCATTGAGGCCCCTCCCTCCAGACCTATTTCACTTTGGACATAACACCACACTTGCAGTCGATTCTGCAACGACAAGATATCAATATGCTTTATTTATTATGTATATGAATCCGAAGAAAGAATATTTAGAAGCGATATTAGTTTACAATTATTGATGTTGTATAAGATAGGAGAAAACTAAGCTCTGATTTAATAATTAATTGGTGAGGATGATGACAAACATATTCATCACCTGTTGTAGTGTACATAGATACCACGGAAACGCTACACCTTCCACCATCATGTAGCACATCAATTTCTGTTTCAAGTGTCTATTTCCCTTCTTACACAGAGCTCATCAACTACCAAGAGGCAGCTGAGATTAAACTCTGCGAATGCAATCGATAAAAACCAATAGCAGCAAGTCCTCGTCATGTTATCGGTAACGGTAAACATGGTCCAGCGGATAAACTTTGTCATTACAGAACAAGTTTAGTTAACAAGAATAGTTCTAATTTTAATTCAAAATAAATATACTATCTATTTCAAGTATTCATTCCAAAATTATCAGTTGTTTAAAAAAAATGCCATAGTCATGCCACAGAATTCATTAAGATTATTTATATAGTTTAAGAAATGTCAGAATGATTCCAATTCATAATCAATACTTTGTGGAGAGACATGTTCTTTTGGAGAAAAAAGTTCATATTTAGTTAAAAAGAAATTTATTCAAGAAAAATTACAAGGAAATGGTTAGATGTATTTTCTTATTTAGGACCAATTCAGGGATCTTTTTCTAGGCATAATTGCCAGCCTTGACTTATTACCAATGAAATTGACCAGTGTCGGTTGTATACACGTCAGTCAATTTATATGCTATAAATTTAGAATTTCAAAAATTTAACCTGAAAAAACAATTTGTATAGTTAAATTTTTTAGTTTTTATCTGAAATCAACTTTAAAAGTGTATGAATAATTGGGATTATGCTGAAAATTGTTATTGTCTTTAACTGGAAAAATTATCTTGTTACTCGGAAGTAAGCCAGATGAAAAATTTTGAATTAAATGCACGTATGAAGCTACTATATTAAATACTAAAAAAATGTAGTTTAAATCACATATCAAATCAAGCAGGAGGGTTGGATGGCCAAATGGTTAGAGTGTGTATTATAAAATCCGTCATCGAGTCAACTGGTTTAGTTTCGATTGCCCGGTTGTATGTGGTAGAGTCGCCTGTGCAACTGTTGGTTTACTCCAGGTCCACCAGTTTCCTCCCACTTCTAAAGATCCCTATTGAAATAAACTTGAACCATATGTAAGGCCCAAAATGACCTAGTTTGTGTCAAGTTAAACTCCATTTCTCTTAATCACTCAAATGAAGTATAAGAAAAGCACAGAATGAGTAAGAGATTGTCATGCAGCTTTGAAAATGGCTTAAATTTGAGCCCAGATTAGCACAGTTGTGTAGTGATTTAATACAGAGTTCTTAAGGCCAATACACACCTAGGATTAATTTCTGCAGACAACTTCAAATCGGGTCTTTAAATGGTTGTCAGAAAAACCCTCACATCAGTTTGGTTGTATATTTTGGTGAACACCAAGAATTATTCGTGGATTGTGGTACAAATTGTCTGCAACAGATACTTTACTCTTACATTAAGCTTAAAACATTTGCAATTATTAGTATCATTATATGCAGAAATATTCTTTTTTACTGATATCAGTTTTACTCTTGAATAAGGAATTTGAAGTTGATTATTCTTATTATTGTATACTGGTAATGCCCACGTGTGTATGTTGTCTATGTCTGTTTAAGATATAATAAAAGTATAGCGACGACACTATATACAGTAAAGTTTGTATTAGATATTACATTATGATAATCGTTCTATGTTTGTTTTCATTTTATGACACCTGTCAATCTTGACAAGGCATTTACGCTGGTCACCCAATTTAACACACCTTACATCGAGTCTCATACTCAGGTGGCCGGTAAACAAATATCTACCTGTCGTCAAAAGGCTCCTATTTCCTAAGTAGGTTATGTATAGACTCAGCCTCAAGCTATCAAATTTTATCATTCCTATTAGGCTCAGTTCAAGTATTTCATATCTTCGTTAAGCTTTTAGATTAATTTTTAATTGCAGGTATCGGGTTAGTCGGGAGTAGAAAATTTGCAAGCCGGGGTAATTCTTAAGTGGTTTACTGAGCATTAAATGTTTCATAGCGGCTCTTGTATAGAATTCCTCTGTTTATTTTTTTCAGGTCTGCTGCATTCTTCTTTATGCTTATAGGTCAGTTTTAGGTGCATTCAATTCATGGCTAGGATTCCATATATATATACTTCGACCAAATGAATTAAAATTACATGTAGAAAAATTTCAATTTAAAATTCTGGATAATGGACGCAAATATTGGAATTTTATTTCTCTTATAATTAATATAGTTAGACCTACTTTTATTGTTTACAAGTAAATTGAATGAGTTACGTGTGTATATGAGAAATGCATATTTTTAGTGCTGTGTCAATTTAATTTCAGTAACTTATGAAATGTAAAATTTGTATGTAAACATAAGCCTTTAAGAACTGATAACAAAGATTACCGGGTATATAAAAGTGTGTTGGTGTTATTAAGACACTATACTGTATGTTGTGTGAATATACATGTACATGTAGATACAATATACATATGTGTTATATCACACTTGTTCATTTTAGTAGCAATGAATAAATACTTAAGATAACCCTCAAAAATCCTTTCAATAATTTTCTGATGGCTATTCCATCATGTGAAGACTCTTATGTAACTAGTCGTTTATTTATTTATTCTCGCTGCAAATCTGTTTTCTTAATTTTTCCCTGATTCTTTACTAATTATCCATTCACGAAAACCCTTGTGGAATCTCCTTTATGTCGAGCGAGAGCTTCTAGAGAAATGGAGGACACAACTTCAAGGTGCTTATAGCCAAATGACAACGAAATATCTCGCACTCTGTCTCCCCAACAATCAAAGCTTATTAAAGCGAAGGTGGAAATATCCAGATGGGAAGTCTCAAGCAGAAAAAACAAATGACAAGTGGAAATGTATTACCTCTTAAAGTCGTTGCGGTAATACCCCAACAAAACCTCTGGCTAATTGTTTAGAAGAGATCTTATAGCATTTAATAATCATCTTCAGACTACCCGTGTCAATGGTGATTTCTTAACTGTCACTTTCAGAGGGATTTACTTCTTCAATGAAAACAGATACTCAGATTGTTGTAAACAGTTTATAGGTTGTCTTCTTAGCTTTCTATTCTAGTCATCGGAGATCTGTTTAAAGGGACTTTCTCTGTGTATATATTTTACATAATTATGTTGAGTTTTCAATGTTATGAGTTCCAAAAAAGTCTCTTCAAAATTTTTGCCACTTAAAGGATAGTCTTACTATATGCTTTGATATATTTTAGTTATCTTAATAATTATGCTCCTTGGGATATAATGACCAGTCAGATATCTGGGTTCTTGTGACCAAGTATTCCAATATTCACGCAGTGTTTATCTGCTGTTCCCCTTTAACTAGACTTGTTGGGCCGATTGATGCAAATTATTTGTTTGTGATGCTTAACTTATTCTAAATACATGTATATCAACTTTGATATTCTCAGAATTGTTATTTCCAAGCCTGTTTTTAACCTTCTCCAGTATCTTGAACCATATAAATGCATTGATCTTTTTGGACAGTTATTGGGCCACAGGCACTACTCATCCTCTCGTTCTTCTTTTTTGGGGGTGACACTCTTTGAAAGAAACCAAAGGCTAAGCCAATTCAACACAAAAACTTGGCATTGCTTGTTCCTTGGACAATTGCACATTAATTAACGGACATTGATTTTGTTATGACATCCCAATTCAATGTGGCTGTGATGATATTGTACTCAGTTCCATGTTTTATAACAAATCATTGCATGCATTGCACTATATTGAACTTAATTATTATTACAATCACAATTTTCTATCTTCTGCTCTCCGAATTGATTTTGATATTTAATCAAATTACCCCAGTTTTGAGCACCTTTAATAAATGAAAAAGTTCAAAATAATCTTATAAGAAGCATGGTAATTAAATTGAAAATCAAATCCAAGAAATGTCTTAAAAAAAGAATTTTCTTTCGCTTTTAAATTAATTGTAAAAGAATGAAATTAGATACGTGTATCACAATATTAATAGCTTTAAATGGCGTCCATGTTGTGTAGAAAAACAATTGTTTAAGGTAAATGGTGGTGAAGTAGGTGTGGAAAAGAGAAATTGTAAGATGTATTAAGAACTCTTCATGGCGACTGAGAGGAGGTAAAATAGACACTAGTATCAGGTGAAAGTAGTGACAGATAGTATGAAGAAGGTACTTTGTGCCTCATACAGCCAATATAAGATGGCTCGATACATCACTAGGGCTAAATTACCACAGAACTTGAGATACTCGTCAATATGTACAAACAAATGAAAACTATTCCTAATAAACCTTGAATAGAAAAAAACAGATTTTTATTAAATCTTGGAATTATTTTTTGTATATTCATGAAATTCTCTTTTTTTGTTTAAGTACTTTCAAAATAAGGAACTTAGATATGACCAATGAATAGATGTCATTATATACGTTTGTAATAATATTCCAGTCCTTAACAAAATAACAGAACGCAGAAATAATTAACAGACAAATGTAGGTCCATGTTTTCAAATGAGTTATTCATAGATCACAATTTGACAGATAAACTAGCTGACCAGAAATGTAAATTATTGAAATTTTGTTCACTGGATTACTTAAAGGAATGAAATGACTTTCATTTGATATCTTTGTGTCAAATAGGTTTTTTCACCAGAAGTGAAGAAGATTTTAAAACACAAGGACAAGTTTCATACAGGGAAATGTTACAGTACAATTAAGTAATTACTCTTCCAAGTTAATTTGATATTTCTGAAGATGTTGACAAGTTTTTTGAATGGAATGACAATTTAATTGCGTAGTAATTTGACAGGCCTAAATGAAGGCTAGTTGAATTTAGTCTGTATTATTTGTTAGAGCAATCGACGCGATATGCTTCGTTCTGAATGTCAATCAGATTTTTCGACTGACTTTACCGAGCCAGACACTCCAAACACGTTCAAATCATTGCTATTGAGCAGATTGACAAAATTTATTCCTAGTAATAGTAATCAAATTTCTCTCAAGGAGCACAGAGGTGCTGACCCAAGCCAACAAATCTTTAGAATTTTGGCCCACCCGTCCATTAACTCTGATTGAGTCAGTTGGAAATTATAGGTTCATCCCAACCAATTAAATTAGCTGTTACAAGAGGGTTGTCGCTCAGTCACTTTCATTTTAAGAGAATCAATTTGATTAGTGAATTTTGATAAATAACTGATAGTTTTCAACTCGGTGAACATACTGAATATCTTGTCAGGATTCTCTTAGTTTTGATTGTGTTGCATGTTACTGGTGCATCTAGTTTTGGGGATTTTCATTGCTACCGCGCTACAGTAGTCAACTGTTACGAGCATTTGGGTTCTTGAACAGAATGTTCTGGGATTCGATTCCTGGCTGGTACCAAGGAGAATATCGCAATTAACACATTTGAGATTGAGATTTGATAAAAGCTGATCTTCAATCTTTTTGTTAGAATTATAAAAAAAAGATGAAACATCTCCTTTACAACATCACATATTTTTATTAATATATACATGCAAAAGTTTCAAACAGTTTAATGGAATAATTAAAATTGGTATTGTGAATTTTGAAAAATAGAAATAATAAACAAAGTTTTAATAAAGTTTCAGTAAATGTACCTGACACATGACTCCAGCTTTTGTTGTATTCGAAGTTTTTGAAAGAGAATAATTAAAAGCTGTAAGATTGATCAGAATAAAGGAATCAGATAACTGCTATCTGCTAGACTTCACTCCATGTTGTCATAACCAAAAACTTCAAAAAATGTCTGATATTAAATTGGCAAAAAGAACAATATTGTTGAACATATTGTAAGGAAGCATGTAGAAGCCTCAATGTTTGTTTAGGGCAAGAATCAAAAAAAGGTAATTCATGGTGCAGCTCCCATATATTGATTTACAATAGTTCTGTGGTACGCAGATTAAAGGAAATATTTTCCTTACAGACGACCGTGTTAGTGTTGTAAGCCACAAACTCTTGTCACTAATTTAGATAATCTAGTACACTTTGTGTTTTAATTACCGCTAAATCGTAGGGAACAAAGCCATGCAAACAGGCAGCATTGAGTGCTATATTGGTCCCATTACCTGGTATTGACTTTGAAATTTACACAAGAGTGGGCCCACCTTCCCGGTGTTTTCATTTTAGTTGTAAAAAGATTGCCGATACAGATTTATCTATTCAAGATGGAACCACAAACTATATTTTCTCTAATCTAATCAATAGACTAGCCTTTTAACCAATGCTTTCTTTGTCTGCCAAATTCAAAGATACATCTCTTGAAAGTTTAGAAGGAGATATTAAAAGCTCTTACAAATTGGTTGTACATTTCCTCTTTCCATCTCTTACATGTGTTTCTTTCATGTTGTGTGTTTTTCTAACTGATGACGGCAATTTTAAAGCGACACTTATGTGGGATACCACATTCTTTACATAAACTTCATCCAGTCGATACGACCCAAAGATGCTGACAAAATTCTCAAAAAGATTACTTAAATAAAAGGCAAACAATCACTCTTCCACATGGATAGTGTCAAATGCAAACAATCGGGTGAATTAAACGTTGCAAAAATTGCGGTAAAATTATACTTAAAGATTTTTTAAAATATCCAATGTATTGCATATGATATGATTTGTTGCGATACTGGTTCAATATCGATGGTGTTTTGCCCCTGGGCATCAGTTCAGGTTTGTGTGTCTGCTACTCTTTGTAGTGTGTGAAGGATAACAAGACTTCACTCAGCATCTCGTTGATTTTAATTGTTAAGATTACATGTTCTGTATACCCATAGATTAAGAAGCTGAAGGACTCATAATGGAGGCTTTTAGTAGATATCTAAAGTGGTTTGCTTAAAGAAATTCAACTGTGAAGGTGTGAATAAGTGCATGTCTTAATAATTCTTCTTCTTTAACTTTAGTGTTATCAAGGGTAGTCCAAACTAGCTGCAAGTATCATTAAATCAGAGTTGAGCATTTTTAATATGTTTTGAAGATATTTTTCTGATGTTATGTTCGTTTTATTAACATGTCCATGAAAACGGTCTCTCAACTAAGGCCAAGTGTCATCAAAGAAAATGGTTTAAGAGGCGCATTCAGACGTCCCCTGAAACACAGAGATTCTTGTCATAATTTTGCCCGTCTGTCTTAAGACTAGTGTTTTTATATTTATTTTGTATAAGGCTAAGAGTCTTTCACATCATCTGGAGTTGTTCTTGAAGATTTTTGGATGGTTCTTCATTATTGATGTTACTACAATTCATTATTAAATCAAATAACGTCTGATAGAAAATTTATAATAGTCTCTGTAAATTTATTGTAATCCTTTGTGCTGAAGAATAACTCACCCTTACAGTCATAAATTAAATTTAATTACATCTTATTAACAAAGTACTGTTAAAGAAAAATGAATTGTCCGTTAATTTGTTTTTACTAACTGCTGATTATGTATGTTACAGATTAAATACATCTTTTGTCTCCAGTACAAAATAATGTTGAATCTCTCAGTTTGCTTTTTCGTAGCATAGACTGATAAATTCATTGTATTTCTGTTTTTTGTGATAAATGAAAACTTATAAAGGTGAACTAGAAATTTTGTACTTTTCTAGATGCTAATGGAACCTTAAAGAAAATATGATGGAATCTCAGATTATGGTCAATATACTTCAGACAAAATGATATACATGTATTACATGTTTTTTACTCCATAATTATATCAATAAAATTATGTCATCATGTTTGATATATATTTTCTTTAAAATAATATTTTGTCTCTTTTTTCAAATG
Source organism: Patella caerulea (assembly GCA_036850965.1). NCBI lineage: Eukaryota > Metazoa > Mollusca > Gastropoda > Patellidae > Patella > Patella caerulea. The sequence goes on along the minus strand of JAZGQO010000007.1, from coordinate 48,916,575 downwards.
CCTGTTTCTAGAGAAATATATACAGAATTTAGTGGTCATGAGTATTAAGTGGGCTTTCTTTTGGTAAAAACTGCACTATTCTGGAAAATATTTGAAAGAATTAAAATCATTAAGAAAGAGGAATTTTCTTTTTCTGAACTTAAATAGAACTTATTTCTATATTCTTATAAGAAAAGATTAAGTGTTGAAAATGTCATGCTTCCAATATTACTGAAACGGAACAAAATCTGTGTTTTTACTGATTTTATTTATTTATTCAGATCACAAGATAAAAAACCCAATTGTTTTCTCACTGATTGACTCAAAGACATGAAAAGATTTAGTTTTACTGCAAGGCATAGATAAATATTTTATACTTTAGTGAATGCTCTCTTTTGTAACATTGGAATGGATTTGTCCATTGTTTGACCATATTTGTGAAGTAAAGAATCGTGTTGGCAGGTTTTGTCAGCATTGTTCTTACGTTAGGTACAATACTGTTATTGGTGATGTTAATGCTTTTTACCAGGTAGAGACACCTGCGTTCAAATAAATCGCCAATGATGGCAATGATCAATTAGTTACGGCTCAGCTTTAAGACAAAAGCTCGGATAAGAAATTGGAGAAAGAATTTGCTTAAGGTGTTTAGCAGAGGTAAAAAGTGGTGAGAGTATTGAAAAGGTATTTACTTGGTCTTCAATTCAGCACAATGAGCAGTTGACAAGCTTAAAGGCATTCAGAGTGGTTTCACCAACTACTAGCAAATCTTGTAACACATTTTGACATTTGAACAATGAGGCCAATCAGGTACTCTTAAGTAGCCATTTATTTATCTCAAGTATTTTGGCAACTTCATTTGGTGAAAATGATACGTGTCTATATTAGGTACTTGTAAAAGAAGAATAATGAACGTTCATGTACTAATACTACAACTAGTGCTACTTCACTTGTATATTTTCAAGCCTGCGATTTGTTTGTTCTTGTGGTATTAATGGGGACCAGTTTGTGTACGAGGGGAGGACTTTGTGACATTCTGTCCATCAATAGTTTCAATTATTATAGAATCCTTTGTTTTTGAATGCCATCTTGGAAAAAATATAACAATCGCCTAGTTTATAGAGCCGACTTGTAAACAATACTATTATCACATGATAGACAATGTTCTCTATCCCATTCTGTCTGAGGATGGGAACAACAGTTATTCCTTGGGGTATAAACAAAAATGTAAAATTGACTACTGGACAATATTCCAGATACTATATTCCAGAAAAATTGCAAATTTGGAATTTCAGTACATCATCTTAGAAAGAATATATTGGTAGAAAAAACATTAAAATCGATCAATGTAACGTATTATGTCAGTTTCCTTACAACTTGACATCGGTAAATCAGTTTGCATCTGAAGATTAACTCATTTCTGATTAATATCTAAAGAAAGCGCTTCACCTGTCTAAAGAAAGCGGTTCACGTGTCCACCCTTGTGGATTTTGTTCAGATTCTCTGATTTCACAGGTTCTCTGATTTCTTCTCACTGCTAAAGCGTGAACTATTGAATTACAATTGAACCATATGTTAGTCCCGGAATGACCTGTTTTGTGTCTGAAAGTACAGTTACATGGTGCTAGTGGCAGGATCTCTTTAGCATTTTATTTATGATTAGATTTATTTGTGTTTTTCAGGAGGATACAGTGCTTACGGAGGTCAAGGTGGAGGAGGGGGATATAGAGAACAAAGTTACGGTGGTGGTAGACAGAACTACATGCAGGGTAACCAAGGTTATAGTGGTGGAAGTTCAGCCTATTCTGCTTATCGGTGAATAAATTATTTATAATAAAAACAATACGGTAACGGTACTATTATATTTTGATGAAAGTTAATCTTATAATAATTTTAATTTCGGAAAGTCACAATTCTAATGAGAGTTTTTACATTTTTACTGGTTTGAGTTATCTTATAAAAGGTTTGTCTTGGTAAAGTATTCGAATTGTCACATCAACCAATTAAACCAAAAAACTTGGTGGGCTGATAAAATTACTGGTGTCAATGAAACTATTACAATTAATAAAACTTTTACTGTCCCATTCATCTTTAATTGAACCAATTCATCATGACACTCCCCCCTGAATTATCCCATTTATCCTGCTCCCAATATGGATGTTAAATTGGTAGAAGAAATATGGTGTAAATTGTGTTATTGTTAAACACTAATGAGGATTTAATTTGGTGTTAACAATAACACCCCATGATAATCGTCATCTCTCTAGATTGTATTTAATAAATGTGGGGATAGTATAGGAATTGAAATAATCTCTGATAACTGTGTTTATTGATGTTCTTAGTGAGATTGACATCTTTCATAATATCTAATGGGGCAATCCTAATGTCTATAATGATTCTAATAAAAGGTACTTATTAATTGATGAACCTTAATAATTTGTAATTTGCAACTGTTTAAGTAAGCTTAGGCCTCTGCATCTTTGAATAAACTTCTGTTGTCTTAGTATATTAATTAGATGAAATTCAATCATTGAATCTTTTTCCAAAAATTTTTATTTTAAATGACAGTAAAAGATTTCTTTAAATGTGATGTAAGCTGGGCATGAATGCTTTACTTGAAATATTCTAGAGCACTGAAATTCTGTATGAACTGTTTGATATGTTGATATCATAACATATGTAGAACTAACTATTGACAACCATCTCAAAATATAATATCACACAACAACTTCTGTCATTTTAAGAAGAAGGAAAAGCTGCAGTCCATGCAAAATTTCTTTATTCATTAGTTCAATTGCTGCAAAAAAAAGTAGGAAGTTAAACCCCATTTCATTTCAATTCTATTACTTTAATCCAAACTGGAATTTAAATATTCCAGGAATGTTAAAGGCTAGTTCTATAAATATTTAGAATAAGTCCATTAATGATAGATAATCAAACATCATCAATGGGTAGCTAGTTGATGACCATGTATCTGTTGCTAAATAAATTGAGGCTGGGGTTCACATGTACAAATTGGCCACCAGGTGCTAATGCTCTTGTGAGAAAGTGAAACAATTATCATAGGAACATATTCAATGGCCGACCAAGGTGTTGACGCAAATTATTCCCGGGATGAGCGATAATGAGAAATTAAGGGACATCTGTGGTCAATGGTCAAGCTGTGTATTCGTAAGGGCATCGCAGGTCAACTTGGCCCAACCCCTACATTGTCCCAATTGGTCACTCATTGACCATAGTCAGTGGGACCCTACAAGTTTACATTTTAACAAGATTGCCTTAAAATTTGTGGACAATAAGCACACTCTTTAGGGTATTGTGGACATCTAAATAGAAGGAATAGTTAGTTAAATCTATCTACGAGTAAAAGCCGGGGTAATGCACACATCGCCAAACAAAAGTTAGCCCAACTTCTAACCAGTCTGGGGAAACACCAGGACAATGACTTAAGTGCTTGTCTACAAGGCTTAAAGAGGAATGGTAAGAGGACGGATGGCAATGTTCTGACATTAGAACAGGGGGTCGGAGTTGAAGATGGAGTTTGAAGAGGTTGTTGATAGCTATAGTTTGACTATCTTCTCATTCCAGTTTATATTATTATTATTAGCTTTCTTCAAGGTTAAAGTGACCTAATCTATTCAAGTGGTACTTGAAAATAAAATGCCAGGACTTGATGTGAAATCAACTTCTGTTAGTCTCGTGAAATTATCCTTTAAATAATGAAAACTATTCTTCCCCGTTAATCAAATAGCTGACAAATGGTATATTTGTTCCTATACTTGTATTTGATAAATCATTTCACAACACTGCCATCTGTTTACAGTTGAAAAAATATAGTTCGGCTTAAAAGATTGTGTCATCATGATAATAATATTCACAAAACTCAACTAAGATAAAATTAATTAGAATTGGAAAGGGCTACATGACAAAAGGCCGGAAAGATATATTTCATTTATTTAAAAAAAATAGACAAATATGGAAGAACATGTATTGATTACTGGTATATCTTACACTGTAATTGTTGAATAAAATATCGAATTTGAGTACATGTATTTAGAATAGACACCAAAAAAATAATCAGCTCCTGAGTTCACAAAGCATTCTCAGACTTAAGTTAAGAATTTACTCAAAATTGTTTGCCTTATCTTAACTAAAATCTAGCCCTTTTTATAACTGTTGTTTTAATGTATCAATATCAAATACTGGATTAAAGATGTTTCCAATAAACAGTGATTGAAAGTAGAGTAAATTCTTAACTTAAGTTTAAGAATGCTTTGAGAACTCGGACTAATCACGAAAGCTGCGTGAACAGTATTTGATAATTATACATCTAGCTGCTGTAAAAACATAATTTTTCATCAGCAGACCTGAACACTTTTTGCATACATTTGAGGTTTACAATTACTTACGAAGTTAGATGTGATAGGGCACCAGTCTCTCCACTAGAATACCACATTTTCAAATCCTGGCATGCACCAAGATGGGTCTTATGGGCTTTTTAATCCTAACCTTCAATCAATTTTTTTTTATTTCTAGTGGAAATGAATCATGGAGACAAGGAAGCCAAGGTGGTGGTGGTGGTGGTGGAGCAGCTTATGGTTATAATTATGGAAATAATGACAGTAGAGGAGGTGGAAGTCGAGGAGGTCGAGGAAATATGGGAGGATATGGAGGAGGGGTAGGTATTTTTTGTTTTAGAAAAGCAAAAAAAAACATTAGACACTGTATAAGCTAACCGTTTCTCCACAATCTTTAAAAAAGAAAAATATATAAAATTTGTTTAGTAAATTAACATGAATTAAAATTATGGTATAATATGTAATGTTATATAAATAGAATATCGACACCAATAGTGTTAAACATAATACTTGACATTATAAACACAAACGAAGAAATATTACTGGAACTGGCGTAAATAAACCAAGGGTTACCATGAAGTATAATATTTGTCATTCTGAACAATGAATTGAAATGAAATAATATTTGGCATAATTATAAAAACAATAATTGAAAAGAAATAATATTTGGCATAATAATAAGAAAAAATCACGTAAAAAATACTTGACATGATAATTTACATGTACATGAAACATTACTTGAAATAAACAAGAATTTACATGCACACAACATTACTTGACATTATAAACAAAGAATTGGCATGATATTGTAATGAATACAATTAGCATAAAACAAAGAAAACTAGACCTAATTTACATAATGCATAATTAATAATTGACTCAGCATATAGATTTAACCAATTAATAGTACATAGAAACTTAAGGCCCACTTAAACAGTGAATGGCCATTTAATATCAATAATTTATGACCAATATAATATTGGAAAACAACGATAAAAAATTAATGAAATGTTAGAATAATGTTAACTGAAAGTATTCAACATTTTAGGTGGTCTGGGGGTAAATAAAGAAGTTGTTTTTCTACAGAGAGTTCAAATCTATTATTCTTGTATAATATCTGTTTTCTACTGATTATATTGATCTGATGTTTACTAAAACTTGTTAATACTTTGAACTGTTGTCTGAGTATTGTTTATATATGGACTATGGATTGATTACTATGAATATTCATACAGTTAATACTTTCGACAGGCCATTTTCTAATCAAGTCAAGTATTGACACTTTAACATCAGGCCTTTTTACTGTCAATATTTTCATTTTTCATCCGAATGTAAACCGTTCCTCCTTCATTTTAATGATCTGATTGTAGATCCTGTTTTATCTCACGATTGTACCCAAATGACCTTTCACCCCCACACAACTGTATCAATGGAAATATATAATTGTTTGCCACAATTGTGTAGATGAAATGTTGAGAGCAAGGACAAAGCAGTATATTCAAAGTTTATCTAGTTTTTGTCAACATCTTGTGCCCCGCCCCCTAACACTTGGTGTCACTACTTGGATGAAAAAGTTGAATCCGAAGCAAAATATTTTCCCAAAGGTTTGTTCAGGTGGTTTAATGTGATGAATTCAAGATTTCGACACAACAAGTACATGTGCATATGAAGCATGTTCTGGTCGTTTCGTATGTTGTTATAAGCTTTTGTTTGATTATTATCTGTTCTCTGTAATTGACACTTGACGTAAAATTAAGTTGGATTATAAAGGCTGTCGTTATTATCCTTATCCCCAATCAAAATACAGGAGCTAGAGGGTTTTTTCCCGATGAAATGGAAATTGTGAAAATTGTACGAAGGGTCAATGTGTTCTAAGTTCAAGTATTTTGTGTAGTCACTGCCGTCTTCTGACAGTGAGACTGGTATCATTAGCGGCAACAATATATATACTACCCTGATAAGACAGATAAGATGGTTGTATCTTGAAGGAAAAACCAATTTCTTACAGACATGAAAGACAAGCGATCTTTAATCAGAAAACACCCTCGGAAACCCCACCTTACAAACCCAGATATAACCCAATTTCTTGTTTTTGAGGTTCCTAATTTTGTGTCCATGTAATGTAATGTGATTAGCAATACAGGTGTGTTTAAATCTTTTTTTTATATAAAAATGCTCCTTTTCAAAGCATCTGTACACACAACCAGATTCGGTTTAGGTGTTTTTACTGTAAGAAAAGACACTAAAGAAACATTCTCACTTTTAATAAGAAAATAAATTAATTACATGTATATATAATTTCAAAGGGCTTTGTTTGAGCCTCGATGAAAACCACTGGAAATGGATTGGCAGACCTGTCTCAAATATTCCTTCAATCTAATTTCAACACTCCGGTTGGAATTCGATATAAGAGTAGGCCGTAGCGTCGCTGCCCGGGCAAAATTTCCCTTATAACACACTGTATGGTGTATGCCTGTCTTCCATTAGCCCAGGTTAGGTGCAGAATTGTAGGACGTTAACTTAAACCCCATTTCATTTGATTTCCTTCAATATACACGGCAATGTCTGTCCCCCAATCCATGTACCGATAGTTCTGACTAGTTTATGAGAAGGTCATATAGGAAAACCCTCCAAGATCCAACACTATTGTGAAATAACGAAACAAAATTGGAAGAATACAGAATGAAACGTATGAATTGTATTCTGGTCTCATCAAACATCCTATCCCTACAGATGTTAGGTCTGGGAAATATATTGTTAAAATTGCTGTAGAAATAGGATGTCGAGACAAAAGCGGTAGGTGGGTGGGTGGGAACATGAAACTGATAAAAAGAAAAGGGCCCCCGAGTCAACAGACAACAGTGCGTATACAACCACATTCCTCCCTCCAAGTAAGGAGTTTAGCGATGAGAGGATTGTTGGTAGACCATGTGACACTTCCGGTACAGGTTTTAGCTGAGAACAGTATTCTAATCCGATTTGACACAATTGATTACCAATGTCTCACCTCTCTTCATTAGCCCAGTTGCTGCAGAAGAGTAGGCTGTTAAAACACATTTCAGGCTCGCATTAATACCATGACTACCTGCATAAACACATGTACAAATATATTTTATTCTGTATTTTCAGTATCAAGATAACAGACATGGTGGATATGGTGGTGGGGGTGGGGGTTATAGTGGAGGCAGAGGAGTTCATAGACGCTTTTGAAATTGCAGTTCATCATCCATCCAAATTCAGTCCATTTGTTGATAATTGTTGAGATATATCAACTTCCATCACATAACATTAACATTGAACAAGACATGAATTATTTAAGTATTATACAAGAAACAGAATCAAGTTCTTGCGGATCTGAATTTTTTGAGCTCATCATTTTAAAGATATTTGATTAAATAATATTGTGATTAACTTATTCTCAAAAAAAAAAAAAAAAAAATGTACTTAATATTTAAATACAATTTGAATATGAATTATTTTTACATTTATATTATTTTGTCTTTTTAAAGATCTATCTCTGGGGTAGTAGAAGTCAAACTAAATGTGTAAACATCATCTGGACAAAATATATTTTTTGTTCTGAAGATATTATTATATAAATCGAAAAAGTTGTCATTATGATTGATACCACATTTTTATTGAGAATGTGCGAGCAATGTGCTAACAAGATATTCTCTTAGCTCACATACCATTGGTCAAATAGTGGATGACACTCGGGGGTAATGTTCTGTTTTATAGATTCGTGAGGCACTACGGGTCTATAAATTTATTATTTCATTAATTACAATTCTTATTTTCATAAGTTTTATATTTGTCCCAAATAATTTTAAAGGAATATATCTTTATAAAAATAAGCTAAAGTATATAAAAAATTGATAAATGAACACTGAAAATAGTGTTACTTTGAAAAACAAAATAAGTGCAAAAATTACATATCTTTAGTTGCAGTCACTGCATCATGGTTTTTTCTTTGCTGAAGTGAAAAGATACAATAATCTCTATGATTTAGAAAGTGTGTCCTTAAACATACATTATGCAAGAGCTAAATCTGCCTATTATAGCTCTTTCTTTTTCATTAGGCCTGAAATATTATAAAAAACTATTAATTAGCCATTAATTAACTTATCCAAACCACAATAAAATCTCAATGTCAAGGCTAGCCTGCATTATTTGTTGGATTGTTGTTAGATTTGCTGCAAAATTTTCCTTCGTGATTTAACGATTAAATGGATAAACAAGACTACTAGTTTTGTCTTACCAACTTGAGTAATGGTGATCGAGGCTAAGCTGAACTTTCATTCGCTCAATTGTTGGTTCTTAGTGGATCAAAATGAGTGAAATTTTCAGCAAATTTCCTTTAAATTACCTATTTTTGAACAATTATAGTGAGAACTGGCAACTTGTTATCTAAATCTAATCTTCCATAATGTATTTTTTAAAATTTAGTGAAAAAACATCCTTTAGCTAAATCTGCAATGGAAAAATAGTGGTTGACAAATAAAGATATTAATTATATCTTTTATTATTGTTCTTAATTGGAGAATAAATGTGTATCAATTTTGATTTTTTAATTCAAAAAATAATCTATTGAACTGTTGATTTATGTTATAGGCTTACATTTTATCATTTCATATACACTTTATACATATTTTAGAGGAAGAACTCATCTGTATATAAGAATCAAATGATAGATACATTAAAATCGTTAGTAACAACATCTGTATTTATAGTTGTTCTTTATATGTGGGGGTTGGATGGCCGAATGGTTAGCGTCTGGGGAATTATAGTGGGTAAGATGCTGGCTTGCTAGCCTGAAGGTTGGGTGTTTGATCCCTGCATTGGCCAAGAAAGTGTGATTTCCCCTTGTCATTGACGAGGCCAGCTGTCTAGTTGTTTGGATGGGACAAAAAAAAGGAGGTTCTGTGTATATATTGGCGTTCATGTAAAAGATCCCCTAGCAGTTGGAATTCGATATAAGAGTAGGCTGTAGTGCCGCTGCCCAGGGCCAAATTTCCCTCATTGCACACTATATGGCGTATGCCCATTTTCATTAGCCCAGTTTAGGAGCAGAACAGTAGGACTTAAACCCCATTTCATTTCAAAGTCTATATTGTTCATTATCGTAGCAGCAGTACTTGATAACTGAGATTTAGGCTCAATTGTCCATTATATAATTAAATATTTAAATCTCGCACATGTTTAAATCCATTTAAATCTGGGAAATCTGATCATCTAGTGCGTTAATTATAGGCTTTTCATGCTAATAAATATTTAAATAATAATTTCTATAACATTTGAAGCCAAAATAAAGACAGGGAATAAGCCGCAGGAGCGGATCTAGGAATTTTGAAAAGGGGGCGGGGGGCGCCACAAAATGAGAGCACTGACCAAAGAGACAGGGCACACCGCTGAGAGGGGGGTTGGGGGGAAACCCCTCAAGAAAATTATCCGTCATTTCCTTGCATGATATTTGGCTGATATTTTCATCAAAGTAAGTTCATAAGGGACATATTTGGGTCTGAGAAAAGGCACTTTCAGCAGTAAAAAAGGACACTGTTGAAAATAAGGGGGGAGGGCCTCTTGCCCCCTATTGAATCTGCGTCTGGGCCAAGTATCTTCAAGATATCTGAATAGATATAAAATGCCTCATTTTTTCCCCTTTATTGTTTCCTGAAACATTTCTCAATTGAAGACACCCCCCCCCCCCCTGCAAAAACAAATGTCAGTAGTCCAGACAGGCACTTCCACTTATGACTACTGAAACTTTAGTATGCCCCATTTAAAACCAGTTTTATTAGTATTACATATTACGTAATAGGACGTGTGTAGCAAATAATGATGGGATAAAGGATCATATGGTCTCTTGAACTTTACACCAGCCCATATATAAAGAATTATTACCTCCTCTCAATGGAAAATTGGTACAAAGTATAAATAAAACGGTATTAATATAATTATAATTCCTTGTATTGTAGTTTATATCACGCCCGGGGAATTGTCTTCACTCTCTTTATCATTCACCTTCCAACTCGCAGATTGTGATTAGTAAATACAAGCTACATTGTATACGAAGTATTAAAAAAGAAACTATTAGAACGATTCGACTTTAAGGAACCAAAGGTGGCACCAAAGACACGACCTTATAGATCGACAATCTTCTAATCATTGTGGAGTATTTAACCAGCCCAATCTCAGGGTGTGTTTGACAGCACCGATTGGATTAGCCCGGCTGACATATGGCGGTAATTCTCGTCTGCTTTATCTTGTCAGAACCCAATTCGACAGACATGTTTACCAAAGACTCGTCGATTTCATTAGCAAGCAATCTTCAGCTAAACTAAGAAGAAATTTCTGATTTTATTTGCATATTTCATCGAAAAACGAATAAAGGCATATCGACTGTCGGATTGACCGGAGGCGAATAGAGAACAAGCACACACGATCTGTCAAAGATCTTGGTTGTTACACAGAGAAACACCAAATCGCGAGTTTTAAATGTCATTTTTTGAAAATTGGCAAGGTGTTATGCGACGAGAATAAAGATTTATTGTCATCAAAATAACAATATTTTGTGTCTTAAAATTGCAGTATTGCAGTATATTGCCCACTCCTGGAAATATTTGGCGAGTTAAATGGCTGTTTGATGATCTTTTAAGATTTTGTGAAAATATATAATCGACCAATGTTGATCAAACTTACTTAGCCCTGATGATATTCAGTGATTTATTGTGCATTTGTTTCTCAAATTGTTCCTGAGACGTTTTCCGCTTGGAGCTGAGAGCCAAAGTGGCTCAGCCAACAAGACACTGGCTCACTAACCGGGAAGTCTCAGATTCGCTCCAGCTTTTGGTCGAGAGTGTTTCTCGAAACTTTCCGGTGCGTTTTCTACTTGTCAGTGGCGCAGGACATACAGCCTGGCCGAGGACAACAATGGCATGGACGTAAATGGACGCTTGGAATTTGAATTTAGTGTAGGTTGTAGCGCCGCTGTCCAGGCAAAATTCCCCCCCCCCCCCCAGCAGCACACTATATGGTATATGCCCGAATAGCCAAAACAGAAAAGCAGGACTTTAAACCTTATTTCATTACATAAAGCTATAAATTGATATTCATTATTCGAAGTCAAGGCATTAATTTAACCACGGCACTAGCTTTATTCTAATATCGCGACACACACTACAAAGCGGTTGAGTAAGTGTATGTTAAATTCCATAAAATTTGTAATCCTACACTATTCACACAAAATTTCGGAAGGGCAGCACCTAAAACACAAGCAATTCCGGACCGGAGACTATTACCCTATAGTTGTCCTTTTAACCATTTGTTTCTGGATGTACCAACTAACATTTCATTTAGCCATAGGTAATCACACGAGAGTCTGCGTGGACAGAAAATGGTTGGTTATTGTACAACAGCTGTCACCACTTTTCAATCATTGAGAAGTTAAAATAACTTGAAAAGTAGGCCTGTTCGTTTCTGGTCGTCTTTTGTAATATATTTTAATACTATAGTCTATCCACCCACGGCATTACCGCAAGAATAATTTCTATTCCAGTTTACTTTACCGAGCTGGAATTTACTCCCGGCAAGGAATAAAAATCACAGAAGTTCTTATTAAAACCTACTCCTGAAGCGTCATTATTACAGCACGATTTGGGGAGTGTAATCATCTTTGTAGAAGAAAGCAATTGTCGGTGTTTTAAAAATCACTTGATTTAGGATATTGGGGACAAGTTGCAAATGACAACTATTTGCGGTCGTAATTCTTCCTAATGGCTGCCAAATGACCGAATATTCAATTTGAAAATTGTTTAAACCAAGAAAGCTAATGTGCGGTTTACGTGGATTGTTAGAACTCGCTTCGATCAATTTTGAAAGTTGACGTCAGGTGACGTGTATAATGGAGTATTTCTCACGCGCACGCGCCTCGTTTACACCGTTGAACCGAACACACGCGCACGTTCACCTTTGAAACGTCAAAGTGGTTTGTGCCTACGGGCTATAAACTCGTGATAAAACCTTTAAAAGCTAAATCTTGCAAATTGCCCTTGGAGGAATTTTTACAGTTGACTAAATGAAAATTAGAGCTCTCAGATCCGTAAGAAAATTGGATAGAAGTTGCATCTGCCTGAGCTAGTTGTAATATTTTCCACGGATGCCCTAAGTCTTTTATAGACTGTATAACCCATTTAATATTTTCGCTTATTTGACTTTTCAAGATATTTCTCCATTATTCTTGATTTCTAATGGTGAAGATTTTGATTGGAAGCGATTATCGGATGGAAAACTGGTTTCATTGCCTTCCTTTTTTTATAACTTAACTGCCTTTTTATCTTTGTTAAGTAATTTTGTACTATTTTTCGTCTTCAGTAGTCATTTTCGGGATTTGTAATTTTGTTTTGTTTTATCGGGTTTTTTGGGGTTTGGCACCTGCCCCCTGTCTTTACACAAATTTTGTAAATTATAAGCAAAACTGTATAAACACATTTGCAGACATTTTTCTTTTTATATAATTGATTTGTCATGATGTTGACAGTGTTGTGATGATAATGTAATGGTATAATATATTTTGACTTAATTATGTTGCGATAGACAATAAATTCCCGTTTTGTAATCGTAGTTTAAGCTGCCTTTCTATTTTGGGGCACAGATACACCTGGAAAATTAAAGATATATATTCCATAAACGTATCTCATAACCATCTATTAAAAGATTTCTACCTGAAATATATTTATAATCTACCGGTATAGATATTGTATTCTAAATGGTTACAATCTCAGAATCATTGGCGATAATACACAGCACCGTATTCAAATATATAGACAGTTTGTCAGATGTTTCAAATGTTGAAAAAAAATAAAAGAAACATAACTGATACCTGATTTTATTGACACTGAATTACACCAGAGCTACAATATAAAATTTGGATCCAACTTTGGCATCCATGTCCTGAAAAGGTTAAATATAATTTATAAATACTTCAAGTAAAAAGAAAAATTCAGTTGTTATTAAATTGGAAATCAATGGCATGGTTCAGATGCTGACAAAACATTATCCATTGTACAAACTACAACAGCACATTCCAAAATTTTGGAAAATGTTGCCTTTTAACTGTAAGCTATTTAAATTTAACTAAATCAATGCTTTTCTTTTTGATAATCTGCATGGTAAATCTAGAATTAGTTTTAATAATATAATAATATTCATTTTGTTGTTGAAGTGATAATGACTCTCAATTCATTTTATATGCGAGTAAATTGTTACAATGTCCAATATGCTACGACATGTTCGGATTGGACGAAAAACCGAGGTCTCGTTAATATATTGGTGTGCACGTAAACACCCTTGGCTTTTGAAATTTGATATCAGAGTATAGCGTCACTGCCCAGACACAATTTCTCTCATAGTCAATGTCCGTCAGCTTTATCCCAGTCGGATGAGAACAGTACGACGTTAAACCCCATTTCATTTTCGTTTATAATTAGCATCAGAGGCGGATTAAATTGGGGGCTCGAGAGGTGTGCGCCCCCCCCCCCCTAATTTTCAACAGTGCCCTTTTTTACTGCTGAAAGTGCCTTTTCTCAGACCCAAAAATTTACGTTCCGAACGTTTACTTAGATGAAAATATCAGCAAAATAGCTCTTGGAATGGCTACAGATGCAAGGAAATGACGGATAATTTTCTTGCCCCCCCCCCTTTCAAAATTCCTAGATCTGAGCATGAGCATAACGGCAAAGAAATGAATCCTCTGCCCGGACTACTTGTTTAGGGTTATATGATTGCATATATATATATACCGGTTTTAGTTCTAAGACTGCCGCAATACTCTAATCATCTTTTTTACGTTGTTCAGTATACAAACAAAAATATCAAAATCATTTAAATGTTTCATTTACTCACGGAAATTACAGAAATCCATAAAAAAAATGACTCATTAAAATAGTAAGGACGAATAGAAAATAATGCAACAAAAAAAAAAAAAAAAAAACCAAACAAATTGTGAGCCGTATTTATGCGTTGAAATGGGTTATTTTCTCAAGAAACCTGGAGACTGATTCTCTAGCTTGCCCACAGCTCGTCAAAGTATGGGTCAAGTATGTGTTACTATGGAAACTGAAAATTTTGTCAAGCTACATTATTGAAACGAAATTCGCCAAAATGAAGCGAAGTTCTAATACAAAGACGTTAAGACAATAGCAGAGTGATTCATGAGTTTCAAGTACGTACTCCAACTATTTCGAGTGTTGGTTGTATTTTTGATATGATATGCCCTGATGTGATATTCATTGCTTCCCTTTTTCCATCTAAACACCATCTTTTCTTCTCACGTCTGCTAGCAAAGAAAAATATTTTACTTTTATCGGCGAGAAATTACGAATTCTTTTGACTGAAGAAAACTGTTTTATTCCTTGTATTTAGAGAAGATGTCAGTTTTCTGTGAACGACCAGTGTTCGTTTTGTTCAAGTAACTGGTGAAATGATTCCCTATAGATATTCTACAGAAATTAAAATATTATCATTTTGTGATTTCTTGAGGAGAAGTTCTGTTGCATTAGAAGATGTCTTTAACAAAAAGTTGTATCCCCTTATGGCAAATTTGATAAAATATGGAATCATTGACCCAATAAGAATTATCTAGTAAGAGAATCGCCGGAGGATATAAATGTAATGTTAAATAATATTATAATCAAAATAAACTTTTAACCCTTTTGATTAATGAAAACCTAAGCACCGACCCACATGCACATGAAGTAGGTTAAAAGTCTGTAAAAATTACCACGACTTAAAACTTTAAAGTTACAACGCTATAGATTTCAACTATTGTGTCAGAATTACCCCAATACAGTGTACAATCTAATTTCAAAATGTCAAATCACGTCAAATCGAAAAAAAACCCAACAATTTATACCACACCTACTATTGATAATTGGGCCCACGGTGGCTCAGTGAGTAAGACGTTGGTTCGCTAACCAGGAAGTCCCTTGTTCGATCCCGAGAAAGTTCATCTGGATTTTCTGAGGCGGTTCCTCATCTCGGTGGTGAAGGACAGA
Source organism: Patella caerulea (assembly GCA_036850965.1). Taxonomy (NCBI): domain Eukaryota; kingdom Metazoa; phylum Mollusca; class Gastropoda; family Patellidae; genus Patella; species Patella caerulea. The sequence goes on along the minus strand of JAZGQO010000007.1, from coordinate 48,901,190 downwards.
GAGCCTCGGATGACAGTTGGCAGTTGGAATTCAATATAAGAGTAGGCTGTAGCGCTACTGTCCAGGTAAAATTTACCTCATAATAGCACACTGTATGCCCTGCGCCCGCCCTCATTAGCCCGGTCGGCGCAGAATAGTAGGACGTTAAACCCAGTTTCATTTCATTTCTACAAATTACAAAATCATAAATATTGCCAGTTGTCATTATTAAAGTTCCAATAGCATATTTTTAAGTTATATTTTTAAAATGTATTAAAATAAAGCCCTAAAATAGCTTGTACGTATAAACAGTCCTACCTTGTTAAAGAATAATCCTATTAATCCTATAATTCACTATTGCCAGTTGAGAAATTGGCAAAAATATCATTTTCAACTTCAAATTCAAACGTTTGAAGATGGCCGTCCATGGTGAGGAATAGGAAAACAAGGGAGGTAATTACTATTTCCTCAATCAGCCTGTGTCACCCATTTTAACGCCTGTGAAATTTTGCCCATGATCGTATAATAGTGAGCTGACAACCTTTTGAGCAAAAAAAAAAAAAACATGGAAATAATTATGTTTTGACTTTCTTAGAAAATATGAAATTGGAACTTTAAAGCACCAACTGGCCAGAATAAATGTTAGATATAGAGTTTAAGGCCACGCACAATCAAATAGTTAAAAACATGATCCAAAATTTATATATTGATTTCACACTGCCGTTTTTACCTGTCTTATAAAGCAATAGTCGTTCCGTCATGTCTGTTGTTCTTCATGAAGGTCCTTTGTTACAACAACAGTCTTTACAGTACATATTTTGCACTTTTGAGATATGTGTGAACGATTTGGCTTGTTGTGTCTTTAAGTAAATGTTTACACTTTTGAAATAACAAATTTCTTACAGATTACTTTATTATTTTATAGCCTTATCTACAATAGGAGTTTTTATTATAGAGAAAAGCCATAATATATATATAGAGAGAGAGACGAATCGGGTTTAACGTCCATTCAACACAAATTGGTCATTTCGAGAATAACATATGGTTTAATTTTATTTCAATAATTTTAAAGTTAGACATACGTATTATCCACTTCTCAAGACCTTCAAATTCAATTAATTCGACACTTTGTACTTTTTCCCAATTCGATGAGATTAAGTTATTTTAGAGAGTGATTTTTTTGTTTTGATTTTGGCGTTTAGAGACAAAATGCAAACATTATATCAAATTTCTAATTGTCAAAATTTAATATAAAGTATAAATAACTCGATCTGTGAACATATTAAAGTGCCCATGTCTATTTAACAATAAATGTTTAATGTGTATCAAAGGCGTCGATCTACAAACTATTAATAAATATCATGAATAGTTAACAGAAAAAAAAAGAAATTTTGTTTATAAGTTACTATGCCTGTTTGTATAAAATTTCATATATAAATTTTTAATTAAAAGTATGATAAATTATGGCCAGAAAAAGCCTTTATAGTTGGAATTCGCTCTGGATAGGTTTATTACATAAACAGAATTCAAATTTCTGCTCGTCTATAAACACGCCACCTTTGCTGTATTTCAAATTATAAATAAGAAATACACCCCCCCCCCCCAAAAAAAAAAAGAAAAAAAGAAAAAAGGACCAAAATTCTGACGAAACATAACGAGTAGTATTCCCAACAGATAATATAAGTTGTTTTCAATAGAACAAAAATATTAGAATTGAATTTTGATTCTACAGGGAAACTATATATAATATCGTCTGCCCGGGCTAATTCTCTTATTGTGTTACCCAAGTTAAATGGGAATAAAACTTTTTCATGTTGATTTTGAATTGAATCTACATGTAGTTTGTTTTAGACATACGCTAACAAAACACCCAAAGTTTCTTTTCTATTTTGATATAAAATAAATAGCCATTTTAACAACCCTAGAATAAAAATAGCTCCAGTTACCTCCCTTTACCAACTGAAAGACTTTCTGTAATGGATTTTAATCCTTTTAAGTCGTAGAAGGGTATTCACATTTCATTAAACAAACATATATAATTTTAAAATAATATATTTATTTACATACATATACATACATATTATACATAAAAGACTCGAAATATCGGTACAAATAATGGACAGAAATTCTACATTTTATTAAAAGAAATGAAATGGGGATTAGCATTGAATCCGCTAATGAAAATGGGCATGCGCCATACAGTGTCGTATGAGGGAAATTTTGCCCCGACAACGGCGAGACAATCTTCTCTTGTAATAATGACCGTATTCCAACTGGCAATAGTTATTTTACATGTATGCCAATGTATATCATGATTTCTGGGGTTTTTTTGTCACACCCGAACGACTAGAGACTGTCCTTGTCAAATCATACCTCCTACAGTTGGGGAAACCACGCCGGAAAATCCCGGGGAATCCTTCTCGGTCACCACCGGGATCGAACCTCCTGAAAAGTGCGCCAGCTTCTAACTCACCGAGCCACCACATTTCCTATCATAACGTATGTTGCAGTGATGGCCAGATTTCAAACCTGCAAGTACTTATATTGCACTGATGACCAGAATTTAATCTTATAATAACATAGATTGCAGAGATAACCAGACTGAAATAGTGTAATAACTGATATGGGAGTGATGACCAGAATTAAATCCTGTAATAACTTCCTGCAGTGATGACCCGAATCTTATTTCCTGCAGTGACGACCAGAATTAGAAACACTATGAAATCAAAGACAAACAATTTTGTTGACGTAAATTGTGACGTAGTAAAATTAAAATAGATAATTTCATTCATGTATTTTTGAGGGTACAGTATTTTGTATAATGGTATAATTTATAAAGTAAGATTATGAATAGTTTCATATTTGTTTGAAATTATAACGGTATAGTAGGTATTCATGGGAATTTCTATTATTCTAGTCTACAAAAAAATACACTTAAGAGACATACCTAAATCAAAAACTACAAATTCCACACATCCCTTTTATATGTATAGACTGTATACACACGTCCAAGCCTTTCATTTACTAAATACCGCAAAATACAGTTTCCAATTATATATTTATCGTGAAATGATGCCGATACATTCAATATATATGACAATACAGATTCAATATTTACTCACTTCATGAACATTCAAGCCCAGCTGTTGATGGCGACCACCTAAAATGTGTATTTTGTGAACTTTTATTCATTTTCATTCTATCACATTCCGTGCATTGGTTATCAATTGTCCATCTTTTGTTAACGATAATGTATATTTTGGCTGGGTCGACGCGTACCAAAATAAACGAATGAATTTTATAAAAATATTTTCTCTTTGCAAAGTGTAATGTCATCCACTCGCACTTTATCCATTTGCTGTGGTTATACGGATATTTTCTGTGGTTTGGTTTTTTGTTCAATAAGTATAAATAAACAATGAACCCACCGAGGTAGAATTTGCACGGTGGTTGCTATAAATGTGATCAGACATCATTTTTGTTTTAAAAAAACAAACACACTCAAGAAACAATGATATAGTTCTGCAAATTTCTTCAGCTGCGGACACAAAAATATCGAAATTGAAATTTGTGATGCTAAGACAGACGTGGTTTTTTATGAACAGATAAATGAATTAATATTTCTTGTAGAACAAGGAAATTAAAGCAATTCGTCTTACCTTAGAAGTCTATCTAAGTACAATTTGTTTAGATAAATAAATAATATTATTTGTATTGTTTGTTAGCAATCAATTTTCTATGTGTCAGATGTCCGAGAACCTATGACACAGTTGGAATAATAGGAATTGAGGACTATAATGTATCATGGGTAAATTCGCCTTTCATTTAGCACAACGAACAACCTGTTTGCAAAACCTGACCTAACAAAATTAGAGCTCCGACCCCATAGACTAGTTCGGTGGTGAGTGGAATTTGGTGTTCCGGGGCGGGGAGAAAAGACCCACCCTGTCTCCTGAACGACATCATCGCCGCTCCCCCACAGTTTAAAGCTTACCATGGAATTCGTGGAAATAAGATTGAATGCTTGAAAGTTTATTTATTTATTACAAAATAAAACATTTTATTCATTCGAATGCTTGATGATTTTCAGCATTATGGCAAAATATATGTATTTTTGTGCTTACCAATTACGGATTTATTGAATTCACCAAGATATACATGAAAATAAAATAAATGTCACAATTATCTGCCTTTTGTCTCTTTCCGCATTTGTGCTTGGACGATTTAAATTTGTCAATGGATTTTCTTTTCTCCAAATTGTTTTTATGCACAAATAAGTTATGTCACCGGTATATAAATAAAACTGAAACATTTCATATTTTAATTTAATTCAGATCTGAAAATGATTTTATCCTGTCTGTAAAATTATGTGTGTAATAAATCTTGTTTAAGCGATTCCTCATCTTTGTCTATCCAAAACTAAGTTCTTCATTGGGAACTGCAGTGACAGAATTACATAAAATGACATAAAAATCCGATTGAAACGTGCAACTACGAATACGTTTTCAGATGCAGGTTATAAAGCAAACTCAAAATTCTCACGGCTTCATCCACGCTAAAATGGACCCAAATTGACTTTCAAACCTATAATTTGAGAAAAATATATATTATGAACGTTAGATAATCCTCGAGCTTGAATCAAATCGTATAATAAGAGACCCATCAAAAGATTTTACTTGGTGGAACTGGCTTGTTTATATCGTCTGCTGAAGATACCGAATTTTGCGAAATGTTCATTTCCCTATACTGAACCATAGGCGTAGTGGCAAATCTCAGTTGGAGTTTGTGTATGTGTGTGTTGTGGAGGGGGGGGGGTATACTATATATTTGTCCGAAAATATTCTTTGTCACCCGAATGTTCAGAACTCTCTGATGCTGGTGCCCTGAAAACGGAAATACATTGCCCGAAAAATGAAATGGCTGCTTCACCGAATTCGCCCCCACCCTAGTATTGAACGAATTCATTCAATTTTAGATTTTAGGAATTAAACTTCAACCATATTGTACGGAATTGGAAATCTCCCAATTGACAATCATCTAGACTGTTTTATGCTTGGTCGTCCCTATTTCCAATTACAACATTATTTAGAAAATTAACATGTTTAATAAAATGAATCATAATTCAAAACATGACATCGGATTTTATTATTAATGTTTCACTCAATTTAAACGTTGGTCTTTGTTAGGAGGGGGTGTGTACATAAAAAACAATATCAACACGTCTATTTTATCGCTGTCACAGTAATAATACATACACATGTAACATGTTTGATTTAAATTTCTAATTTCCACCTCTCTTTTTACTTCTGGAGATTGACATGAAACCGCCGCACGTGAAAAGAAGCGCGTGCTCGCGACCAGTATCTAAAACGTTGCCGCTTGTCTCCCCCTAGGCTTCAATTTCTATGAAAAAAAACTCTTTGAAAAATATTTTATCAACAATGTCTTCTGTTTCGACCGTATAATCGGAGGAAATTTAAAGAAACAAACCCCATAATTTCTCTTGCCCCCTTCACGTGTGTCAAATTAGGGGCGTGCTTACTGTATTTCCAGCCATCCATTTTGTGACGTATTTTCTCTAATAGAAATATTTACCCTCTATTAGATGCTGTATAGTTTCCTGTCCTTTACTCATGAAATATTTAATCAATCATTTTTTGAAAAATTGCTCTTTTATAGTTTCAAAAAGAAATCCTTTCCAAGAAATAGTTAAATGTCTCAGTAATATATTGATATAGCGAGTCATCGTTCAAACTAGGGATAAGGGATTTGAAATATTTAAGTGATTTGAAGAAAAAAAAAACCCAAAACAGAATATTTTTTGAAACATTTCACTGAGACTTCAGAAAGAAAAAATAAAATCAATAATTTGGTACAGTTACTACACTTCTTTGTAATTTATTTAATAAACTTTAAATCCAAAGTGGATATGGGTGCCTATTTGTATAACATTTTATAAATTTTAAATCAAAAAGTATGATAAACTATGACCAGAGAAAGCCTTTATAAATGGATAGGTTTATTACATAATCAGAATTCAAATTACTGATCGTTCATAAACACTCCACCTTGTTGTGGCTCAAAATTTTGAAAGTAAAAGGAAATTAGGACGGAATATAACTAGTAACATTCCTATAACCGTAAATTTATATGAATATTTTGAAATTAAAGATGAATTAATTTCTATGAATATTCTACGTCCTTAATTGTTGCAAGAATAAATATCATAGTTAGTAGAAACTGATTATAAATTTGAAACAAAACTAACGTGTCCGGTGCATGTCTCTTGCCGTACTTTAAAATAATTCGACAAAATAGTCTATAAATATTGCAATGCAATAGAAACTCATGTTTAGTAATAATAATAAAATTATAATAATATGCAACAATTGTACTTATTACAAATCTCTTCTAATAAATGAAATATTCCTACTATTCTGCGTCGACTGGTCCAATGATGGCGGATCTGGTAACAGAGGACAACAACATATATTTATCAATCATTTTATTTTATAGATAGATAAGTAAGTCGATTAACTATCTCAATGTATCGAGACAAGTCAGTAGATTAACGATTTCAATATATCGTGACTTAGAGTTAAATTTAATATCAATACAACTTCCATCTTTATTGGTGATTTGTAGACTACGGTTTTAGTGTAAGATTCGTGTAGATTATCTTCAAACCAATTTTTTATCAAATAATTTGAAATTTCTATTACATTGTTTGTATACATGTTTTAGAAAATGGGAATTTCAAATCTTCTTCCAACTGTTCTTCAATTACTGTTTCTTAAAGACTCCTATGGATTATATACTCTTTTGGGTAATATCTTCACACCGATGTTTTAATTGATATTTTGATATTTCTATTCCGCGAATTTGAAAGCCCTCTCAAAATGTTCTCTAATTGCGGTTTCTTAAGAATGTTATGGATGATATATTTAAAACACATAGTATTGATAAATATTTTGAAATTTCCTTTACTCGTTTACATGCTTTGGGGTTAAACATAGTAATTTACAAGCAGTCTCTGACTGTTTTTTTTATTAAAAGGAGGGCGGAAACAGCCCCAACAAAATTCATCCTTTTGCCATCATCATTATAGATATAACGATCTCTATAATTGAATAATACAATACGTGTAGGATAAATATAAAATGAATTCGGATTAATTGAATACTGATTGGAATAATAAAATAGTAAAAATGTTATACAACACCCACACTATTGCTATATGAAACATAATGACACAGCTCTTCATCAAAATAACACAGGCAATCAATATTAATAGTTTCAATGCATAAAATACAAAGCAGCATCATCTGAAATAAACAAAACGCAGAATGCCAATGGAAAAAGTTCAACAGAAAACAAATCATATAGAGAATATCCTTAAAAATGAATAACAAAATAAAAGAATACACCAAATTAAAATTAAAACAAAAATAAACAAGTGAAAATAATGTGAGAATGACATTTACTGTCCGCAAATTGTGCAAATTGTACGTAAAGCAATATAGTATAAGAATTAAATTCATATACTACTGAGATTTAACGTCGAAATAATGAAAAATGAAAAATTTGAAAATAAGGAAAATTTTCTAAACAATTCTTTTTTTTGAAAAATTCTTCTGTGCGATGAAGAATACATGGCATCCAATGAAAGAAATAATTTTCCTCAAATAAAAGCAACAAATCAATTTAAAATAATAAATTGTCTTCAAATATTTGATTGATAAATAAATTAATTATTGAAGCAGTGATTATTTAGAATATTTGAACTTGTTTAAAACATCTAAAATAAATACAGTACCGATCATTTCTAGACTGAAATTCGACACGCGTGTTTTTGTCGCCGTTCTGTGAGATTGTTTCGTTAATCCGTCCAATTAGGCGTTGAATACGACAATCAACCTTAGTTGCAGTATCAAGGCAATGTGATTACTTCGTCTCTATTGAGATTGGCACATCGCCGTGACAACCTCGCATGAATACCAGCACGAGCTGATTGATATGTCAAACCGCTTTACTACTATAATTCCCTTTGTGTCGATCCGCAGACAATCATTTTTGACAAGTTCTGTTTAGAAAACTGACACTGTCTCATTGAGGGGTAATATTGTTATTCTTCTATCCGGAGTTTTCTACGGAAATCAGCCGTCAGTCCATTAACGGCACCATATCATCATCTATATAGGCCTATATTTAAAAAATTATAATTGACTTTGTCCGGATATTTCAAATCATAACTTTTTAACCATAATAATTTTTTTTTTATATTTTTACATAACTTTTCTGTTTTGCACATTTTAATCCTAAACAAATGTGCGAAGTACAGCGAATTAATGTTAATCATATTTTTAAAATTATTTAAACGAGTGTTAATGAATAACACTAGTTTCTGAAATCCAAGTCAAAATTATCGCTCCAGATAGCAGTAAGTAGTTACGTGTGTCGTGCACGAGAATACCACGATTAGGCGTGCTAGAACATGGCAGTAAGTAAGTGAATTTAATTGTATTGATTGTATTTTTGTAATCAAATGCCGGATGGGTGCCATTGCTTGTAGCTTTTAGACCTGGTGTTATCTAGAGTCGACTTCTGAAATCCAGGTTAAAACCGAGAGCCTTGTGCAATAGGTAATTTGTCTTTCTAGAAGATTATATTATATACCACTTCCAATGACATGAGGTGGTACTGACTGTGGAGGAGGTGAAGGTGGAGATGGGGTCGGATTATAGAATACAAACTAGTTTGCCTTCTCATTTTTTATATCAAATTTAAACTCACACAGACTGTGTAACTACAGCTGACTGAGACAAAGGATTAAATGAACAACTTTGATTTAACCCAGATCTGAAAATCATAATCTCTTGGTGATGGTGTCCATTAAATGATATCTCTTGCAGGGCCGCCTTTAGAAAACGTCCTTGAAAAAGCTAAAATATGAACTATTTTGCATGTAGATATAGAACTACTCGCGAGGTTTCAAAATTTTGGTACCGCTGGAGGTCATGAGCCCAGGGCTATTCCGAAATGGTCAAGAAGTACAAATTACAAGAGCATGTGTTTCCGGCTATAATATATAAAGAGCATTATCTGTAACTGTTTTAGGGATTCAGATCAAATCGAATAGATGTAAGTCTAAATGATCCCGAGGGCAACACTCTAAACACAATCTTGTAAGGAAGGTCATAATAATAGTGCAATAACCATAACAATGACCGCTGGTATCCTTTCAGAGAACGTACATTATACCCAGAAACTGTAAACATAATCTGGTCGAGAAGGTCACATTATTAGTGCAATACTCTTAATAATAACCTTTGGTATCCTTCTAGAGAACATATCCAGAAAGACTATGTTATCATAGCATTTCTAATAATGTTCTGTAACCAATATTTTAATTTCGTCATGATTCACGATTTCAAAACTTCAGTGAATTAAACAATTCTATGTGATTCTTTGAAGGAGTCATCCATAAAAAAAACAGTGGTCGGGGTATGAATTCCAAGAGCTTATTTAGGGTTAATTAATTTGTAAATCTGGTAAATTAAGTAGAGAATCTCATTCTGAGTTATATTGGCTCGCGGTATAATGACTCCTGTGCCTATCCACTCCTTCTCATGCATACTGCTATTCCTTGCAGAACTGAGATCAGCTATTAACCGACCCATTCTTTTCTTTCGCAAAGAACGAAGACGGGTGATAATAGACACGTATTAATATTTTATTTATAGGGGCATTGTGGGAGATAAGATAAAGAGTTGGCAGTTCTCGCTTTAATAGTTCAAAATAGATAAAGTAAATAGACTATGCTGAATATTTCAGTCAAATCGCTCAACTCTGAACCGAGATAATAGCCTTTGAAGTTTACATTGAGGCTAACCTCGAACATCATCCCTAAAGTTAAGATAAAATCAAAGTCTCGATTATTCATTTTTATGTTTATTATTTTTCAAAAATGCATTCCAATCCGATAAATATCGCAGGCTAGTGATAGCACCCGAAGTTGATTATGGTCTGGATAAGTTCATTTTAAAATGCCTAAGGCATACCTACAATAGGCAGATTTTGCTCTTGCATAATGTATGTTTAAGCAACTAGACTAGATATGTCGTGTTATTCCTTCGTCTGTTTGAAACTGATATTAATAACACCTTCTTCTAAATCGTGCAGGATAATCTCCTTTCTATAAATTCATAAGAACTCGGAGCAATATCCGCAATTAAAGATAAAGAATGGTTTATATTCTTTGTGTAAAGTTGATACACTCCTTCAATATGTACCTAATAACAAAGGAGCCTATTTCATAGGTAAACATAGGTACATTGTCTGTTACCTTTCACAAGCAATATCTATATCACTTTTATTGTGTTTATATAAGCTTTATGTACTTCCTTTAATAACTTTATTATGGCTTTTCCTTCGTTAAAACCAAGTTTAACGACGTGTGTGTGTTTCGAGGAATGGGTCCCCACCCACTCCATTAACTGCCCTAAAGCTAGATTGTTACTTATTATAATACGTCAGTTAAAGCTTGATGACACACTAGTAAATTGTGGGACGAGGCAAACTCTTTACAGCGAGGTGTTGATCTGAAATCTTTTTTCCTGAGATAACCAGGTGAATAAGCTTTGAAAACCTAACTTCAGAGCGATCAAATTACGACTACGTGTTGCTACTGTTTAAGAAACGTTTTTCATCTCCCTGGCAGGAAGTCTATATAATTATCGTTTGTGTATGATATGACAAGCAACAGCGACGTTTAAAACCACCACAAGCGCTACAGGAGAAATATTTACGCTTGCTTGCCTTCCTCTCTCCTTCCAGCTACCTCGCCATCTTCTATTCAACAGTCACGCCTTGTGCTGTATCATTTGTTAATTGGCATTGGCATTGGCGGACCTATTTCAGTGGGACGAAAAATCGTGTTTAATTGCTATATCCGTTAATAGCATTTGCTAACCAGGCGTGAATTCGTGAGCGTTAAACATGCGCCTAACCTTGTCTACGGCAAAGGGTTAAGCAACCTTGTTCTAATACCTAAAGGCTATCTAACATTCGTCAACTTTTTCTTCACGATTCATTTCCTCCGAGACTAAAGCTGCAAAATCAGAGCTAACTTCACCACGAGCATGGCGCGTAGTTGCCGCGAGCTGTGTTTAGGCGCGCAATAATTAAGCCAATTCTTTAAAGCAACATATTTTCTTCCATTCGTTTTAGTGGCTCGATTATGACATTCACAGTAACTTGCAGATGGTTTTGGTTTGTATTATGATTTTCTTTCAGAAACAAAGCTGGCGTGTTCTTCATATTTTTATTGGCTAGTTCCATAGAAAGGAACCGATCACCTGGAACACGTATTGCTGTTTTGTTGTCCATCTTAGCACGAAACTCCGGTCTTTAATAGATCGGAAATTGAAACATGCATCTTCTTTATCTTCTGAAATTGGGAGTTTTGTTGAGTATTTCCTTTCCGGGAGATGTAATGCGTTGGTTGATATCATTTGCAGCCCCAAGACAGTTTATTCCAGAAATAAACGCAACTTTCCCAAGAGAACTAGAATCTACACTGTTCCCACCTCCATAGTGCAGACTCCCACAACTAGTTTCTTAAAGTAGATAGAACGTTTGCGGAAATAGAATGATCATTTTCTCATTAATAAAGGCAAAAGTAGTCCTACAGATTTTCGACCCGATCGACCATTGACAGATGTCAAGTATCCTTTAAACGTACTTCCTGGTTCTTTACGTATATTTATTTGTTAGTATCTAGAAACCCATGCACTAGGATACCAATTTGAAAGAGAATTACAGACAAAAATCTTTGGAGATCGATGATATGAGTCTTGCCCACCACCAGTCTTACCGATTATGGGCTCTTATGGTGTTGAATATATATGTAACTACCAAAGTTAATTTATATTGTCCTAAATTACACTTCGAATGGGGTTTTAGATTTGTTGAAACATTCACCATTTGTCGTTTTCAAACATCTTGCACACACTACACTGATCAAATACCTTCGGAATTTTCAGTCCCTGTTGTAGCTTGTGCAGTATGGAGCCTGTGAGGCTGACACTGACAGAGTGTCTAGTCACTGAGATGCGATGAAAACCGTTTACAGATTGGCGTGCACGTAAAAGAACCTTTGTCGGTTGGACAGTGGTCGGATACTCCGATGTCCGATTAAAGTTCTTCCCTGGCGTTGTACACGTAACCATATAAATGAATTTCGCCAAACCGATGTCGCATGTACTGTGGTGTTGTAGTTGATGTTTACTATATTGCGTCATATGCGGACGTGTTTTCTAATTACTGGGCGGCAGACAGGTGAAATAAAGTTGTTTTATGTATTACAGACTTGTTAAATCTATTATGTTGTATCCCCGATCGTTAAATATTTCATAGGTTTAGATCAGAATAATTTTGATGGGTTTTTAAAGATGATATAACTAACCTAGGTGACGCGTATCTTTAAGCGTAAAGCGGTTGTACAAAATATTGTTTCATAAGAGAAAACGATTGAGGAATAATCGCAGCTGGGATGTATCGGTGTAAAGGGCCTATCATATAACGGATTAGTCGTGTACCTATTTATGTTAAACGCCTCCTTCACACTTATAATAGCCATATCAATATTCATAACTTATAAATATTTCTCAGAAAATATATCGAATAGGATTCAGCAAACACCATCTGGTTATTTTAAATTCAAGAGATGTTATGCAAGGGCACGATCTGGCGACGAGATAGACAACAAATTTAAAGATGCGTGATCGGCACCCGTCGATGGCGGCCATTATGTCATAGGACTGCATGATACAAAGCAAGACAAAGAAAAGCCGTTTATTGACTAACGAGTTAATTTGTCACTAGAAGCAGATTATTGTGTTGACCTATGGGGTTATAATGATTGATAGTTACCTCTTTAACATCCTACAGACATATGTTGAAGTAATTCGACGCCACCATTCAGTGTCCTTTTAACTTCACCGACATCTTGGGCTGACAAATTCACTTTCGTTTGGGCGCGTCTGTTGCCGAAAGTGTCGGCAGTGCCAATGAAAAAGATTTGTATTGATTTCATAATAAAAGAAATATTTGACAATAGATATCTTATAGACAGTTATTGTTTAGCTCTGAAATATAAAATTGTGTTGGATATCCTCGGAGAGACACTTGGTATACAAGCATTCTTGAAAGTGTGTCTAAACGATTGGGGATTGTTGAATTACTTTGATTAAGGCCGTTCTTAACTGTTGGAATAAGACACTGTGGGTTAATTTTGAAAATTCAAAAATGTTATAGGATCTGTGTGAATTTTCGAATTTTTCAAATCTGCTGGAATATACCGCAAGTTTCTTTGTCAACTAAAACCTAACCTTAAAAAAATCTGTTGATATGAAATGGTGCTTCAATTTGTATGAGAAATGTACAATCAATAGATGAATTACACATTGGAAAATTACTGCGTAATTTTTTTTTTGTATATGTCTTTGAATGAACTTGTGTCATTTGGCTCTCAGAATATCCAAAATCAGCTGATATGATTTTAAAACCTTACTTCACAAACCTTTCTATCCGTTCGAGTGACACAATAATTGTGTTTTCAAATGAGAAATGGTTCTTTTAGTTGGTTGACAGGTGATAACTGTATGTCCATTGTGTTAAATATTTTGACCAAGCACAGACCAGAACTATAATATTAATATGTGGTGTGCGACCAGTATTCTAAAGGATGTCTTTGTGTGTTCAATCACATACAAACCACTAAATAGATTCGCTTAATTCTTCGTTGTGTCTCATTCAGTATGTCACAGGTCAATGAATTAAACATAAAATGTTTTTTGGGGGATGAATTAACCCCATATTGATAAAACTCATGCCGGACAAACTCCGTAAATTGAAACTAGGAATTAGTCCCTCCCATCCAATTACTGCTTGACAAAAGCGACGGCTGCGGGGCAGTTGCGCTACAGCTCCGCAGATAATGAGGGCGTGTGATCCTTATATAATTCGAGGTGTTTCTTGCTCACATCTGATTTCCTTAATGATGTAATTTGTAACATTGGTCATTACAGGAGGTCTTCAAGGCTTGTTTTTTCCCCATCATTTTTTATTAAAGATATTGGACCACCAAGCATTTTTTTGTTGAACTCCGTTTACTTCTAAAGCTGCAATGGTGGGAAAACTAGAAAGATAGTTACGTGACATCGTAGTTGTTTTTTTTTTGTTTTATTTTATTCAGGAAGACATATTAAATGTTCTGTCTCCAATATATTCACAGAAACTACTAATATTAAAAAAAATAGATTCCAGTTGTTCCTGTCAAAAGTTTTTAATTCAAAATATTAAAGTTTGGAAATTGTTTACATAACATCGCGCACTAGATTGGAGTGGAATATGTATTAAAGCTCCCAAAGAAATAAAATTTAAATTAGATTTGGCCTTTTGAACAGTTAACAATTCTAAACTATTCAGAATATTTAATTTACATCTATGACAACCTTTCTTGCCGAAATGCCAAGAAAATAGATGTTTTCAGTGGCTAAATAACCCAGGAAAAGTTTTCTATTTGAATTTTCCACATAACAAATAAAAGTTATCCTGTCTATGTAGTGTTTCTTTTAAATATAGAAGTAGTCAAATAAGGAAAATTGACATTTTGAAAACTAGTAATTTAAGTTAGCTGGCATGTTTACCATATGGATAGTTGTACATCTAAATGTGTATTTTGGGTAGGGAAAATAAAAGTCAACAAAACAAAGAATTTCAACGCCATATTGTGATATGTCAGAAAAGTAAATAGAAAATGGATATCTTCTTATGTTAATGTTAAATATGCCTCATTAGGCATAGTCTATATAATGGACGGACTCGTGACGCTTTGTTTGATGTCTTCTTCCTTCAATTGTATTACATTTACGACCGATTGGTCGGTGATTGTCGGCATTCTCCGGTAACGCCCGGTAAACAAATCGGATGATAGTTCTTCGTGGTATTGAAAGGTGTATCATTCAATCCGATGTTGAAAGGTGGTCACAAAAGAATGTATTATTAAGCCGAACCTTGTCTTTGGTACGAGAAACTGTTATAGGTTTAATTAAGGTAATGTCTCCGTGAAAAGATTTATAACGGAAATGATCGTGGTTTTAGCGACACTGTGTTTTGAAATGCTGTGCAATAGGCGAAAAGGATGCGAAGGCACCTTTATCTGGAATAGTGTATTTTGTACAATTACAGTACCTTGATCCATTTGGTTCTAATTGGATCTCAAAATTTAATAGTCACCTGCGGTTAGGGGTGTTTATGCAGAATCATTTATACATATAAAGTTGTCATGGCTTTCTGGTAACAATCCTCTTTGATAAAGGGATACCATGCCAGATCGCGATTCCACATATATCTCAAAATTGAAGCAAAATACCACGTTAATATTATTAAACTTGCATTCTGCAAAAGCTAAATCCGCCTGTTGCAGATCCATAACATAATCAAATCTCGATGCCATCGTTAGTCTGTGATATTTAGTGGATTTTAATACATCTTGTGATGGATAACTTAACGTACAAATGGATAATCGTCACACTGTTTATCAGTAATGACAGTCCAGGCCAGCCTGAAATTGAATCTTGGTTCGGAGTGAAGCAATATGAATGAAATTTTCAGCATATTCTGCTTTCATTATCTATTTTAACTACATTATAACGAAAACTGTCAGATCTTTCTCTAATCTCATTTAAACATTAATTAGGGTCCAAAAATTCGCCGCGAAGAATGGTCTGATTAGCATTAAAACGAGAGTACTATTATTATCACTATATTTATCTACAGCACATAACGGAAGTTGGTGTGAAATATATGGAAAACAGTGTAATCCTTAAATGGCCATAACTTGCTTAACTATTGGTCGATCTGAAACATTTCGAGACCAATATGCCTCTAAGTAAGATTGACTGCATATTCCGACAAGTTTGGAATTAAACTGCTTGTATTATACTATACTGGTGATATAGAAGGAACTTGTATCATTTTTGGGGTGTTATACATTAGTAGTAGTTTTCTTATTCCTAACTGTCTTACTTTTTGTAAATTTCAACAAAACGAAATTGTAACTACTTCTGCAGTGTTCTAACGTGGACTCTTATTTCCATTTCTAACTGTCAGGGGATCGTCGACGTGCTGCCAATCACGGGACCCCCAGGGGTACTCAGACTGGCCCAACGCTAGGATTGATTTAAACTCCTATACTGCTCTGCTCCGATTGGACCAGTGAAGACGGGCATACACAATAAATGTCTTACGAGAGAATGTTTGTCCGGGCATATTATTTTTTTATAAAATAAAAGTCTAGTTTTTATCCAGACAACGCATAATACAGCTTGGTACACCGGTGTGCATTTCTAGATGCAGACTTATGGGTTTAAGTTGTTTGAAAACGTATCGCATATATTGAGTTAGTTGCTCTGCCCTAAAGCCGGTTTATTCTCCAAAATATTGTCAGGATTGGCCCTTTAACGACTAGACAACTGTCCATATCAGGCTTTATCAATGACAAGGGGAAACCTCGATGGAAAATCCCGAGAAAGTTTTCTGACCAACAACTGAACCTCCAGCGTCTTACTGGCTGAGCCACCGCTACTCTCCAGTCCAACCCTTGAACCATTCTAACAATGAATTTATCTACGTTATTGTTTGTGATTTACAAGAAGGCCTCGCCTAGAAAAAAAACGCTGATAAAATAAATTTCTTTTAAAAAATGCATTTATTCATTTAACCTATATTGTCCTGTCACAATAATTCCCAATTCTGACATTTTGATAAAGGTCCATATTTCTGCCAACAAATAATTATCCATCTCTTGGCCATATTTTAGTATAAACACGTAAAGCTGTCAATAAAGAGCCACTAGATTTACAACCAATACTTGTCTATTTTTACGGCCGACAGATATGGGCCTTAATCATTCTGGGCGTATTAATATTTTCCCGGTCATAAATAGTTCGGTAGCCGCCTTATCAATGATATTTTGTAAACAAGTGATAGTAGGCTACCACGTCGCAGACAGCATAATGTCAATGGACGTTCATGGTCTAGAAAAAAAGAATAAGCAGTTATTTATGGTTTCCAGTCGCATATTTTTTAAAACCATTTTATTTAGACATGATATCATAAATAGTACATTCATCATCCTGCAAATATGGCGACCATGTTAACATATTTTGTAGATTGTCAATAACGTATCAATGAAAGATATGCTTGGTAAGCGGGTACAATTTGATATCGTGACTGTCACGGAAATATACAAATTTAATATGTTCAACTGAGGATACCACATGTTGACAAATTTTTAATTCGTCATATCTTTGGTTTTTAAGTATTTTAAGACTTTGCCCTCGGCAATATTGTAGTTTGCAAGAGATTAATAATGCATTATTCAAGAGTTAAATCTTCCTTAAATGTGTTTAATTATTAATCAAAGCAGACCATATTTAACATCTCCAGGCCATCGGGTGGCTCTGATTTTAAGTAGATTAGAACGGTTCGACCATTTAATGACGTAATTTAAACAGTACGGCGGTTATTATAATAAACAACCAAAGCACATATCAAGTTAAAACTATAGACATTGATAACTTTGCTCAGAATAAAGTAATACATACTACTAAATTAAACATTTTTTCATCCTAAGATGATGCCGATGGTTGATTAAGGTTCCATATCTTTGTAAATTCTGAATGGGATTGAATCATTTTGAACCGATATCCTTTTAAGAGATTCGACTTTCACTTTATTGTAGTTTCCAAGCGATTAAACATTTCTCAAGTGACCATAGCCATAAACAAAAGAAAATAAATGCTAGTAAATTAACCGCGAGATATCAAGTTATCTTTCTTGATATAAATTTATAATGAGATAGTTTTACTAATTGAGGATGTTAGTGCAGTAAGGCGGACTGATGCCGTTGTTTATAAATAAGATAATTTGATTTTTGTTTTCAAATAAATCCATCTTTAGCAGATTTTGTTAACAAATTGTACATTTTTTAGCAGATTTTGTTAACAAATTGTACATTTTTATCACAGTATATGTAAACTTTAGTCTCCTCTTCTGAAAATATGCAAAAATACTATTTTATTGCACAAGTATCCTCAATTATTAAGGGGATGTTGTACGAGAACTTAGCTATGTAATTTCATACATAAGAAACAAACATTAATTTTAATAATGAATGAACTGATTTAAAGAGCTCTTAATGCCCAAGTAAATAATTGAAGTTAACGTATACCTAATATCAAATTACTAAAAGTTAATCCTATAAAAAACAATTAATTAATTATTCAACTCTGACAATTACTACCCAAAATACTCCTTTATTCTTATTACAATAGAGTATCTTACAGATAAAATCCCATCAAAGTTTTTTTCTTATATTTTATTCTTATTTTCCTATATTACTTTCCGTAACCATATATATATTTTTACAACATGCATTATATTTTGTATTTACGAAATATTTGTCATTCAAAGTTCAAATCTAAACTCGAATGAATATTTTAGTTTGGCGAATTATCACCAATAAGATCACAGGTGCGATAAACAATTTTACGAATATAAATTGAAAACACCAGAGACTGGTATCCATTTTTTCAAATGGAAACTGATAGGATTGTTTCTGGTAAAAAGTTGAAGATGAGAAAGATGCTTTTAAAAAAGTCACCTTTCAGCGAGTTAATAGTGATGTCATGCTGTATGAACAAAAGCGAACACTTAGATTTGAAACGACAAAAACGATGAAAGCGTTTCAATGTTCGACGACTCGCAATTTCCGAGAAAAAAACACAGAAGCCCGTGTATTAACTAAAAGGAGGGAAGATCCATCTATTATGACTGATGAGATTGAAGTCAAAAGTTAGACTGTAAGACACCTGTGCACGCGCCATGAAGCCCAATTGTCAAAAATATTTAATAAATGAAATTCGCGACGACAAGAACATTTTCAAGTGATGTGTCCGTTAATGCATTTCCTATATATCTATAAAGCGTCGATAAACGACATGTTAATATAAGCTAGGACTGAATACTTGATTTTTAAGATTGTTTTTTAAGAGACAAAAAAATCTACAAGACTTTTAAGTCAATGGAGCTATTTTTATATAGAAACAGAGGGAAAACACTTCCCGTCCTATGTATAGTTCAAATGTTGGCTTTTTAGATTCTACTTGTCTTTGTCCATAGACTCGAGATCAAGAGGCGAAAAGATTCTTTACATAGAACTGTAAGGGCTCTCTGTCGCATGTCGAGAAAATTATGAGTTTAAATTGTTAAGACTTCAAGCCTCTTGTCTTAATGTTGACTATTATTTCATTTTTTAATAAACGAAATTGGGCCTCAGGGGGTCTCGAACCGGTGAATGCCGGAGTTGGAAGGGAAGAGGGTTGTTGGGTTGAAGTGCTGCCTGTAAGACAAAAGATTCTGAGACAGGAATTGTAAGCACTAATTACTTTAGCTTGTTCAAATTCTAATAGAATTAGTGTTTATGGCTGGAACTAGTTTTGATGAAGTATTCTAACGAGCGTCTTAGAGAAGCGAACCACTCCATCTTGACGCATTCGATTGTTCTTGTAAGTTTGTATTTACAGATTAAAAAAACTTCACAAGATTTTCTAATTGTTATAATTACGTTTATAACGAAAGATGGTAATCTACTTGAATTATAGCTTCTCCATCCCTCTTCCGATTTTCAAAATATTTTCCTTTACTGCTTTAATAGTAAGTGCAGAAACCTGTCGAGAAAATGGGATACTTCGTGATGGTTCGTTGTGACCGGAAGTCAACCGAATCCTTATCACCCGGAAATTCAATTTCAAGAAAACATAAATAGAAAGCAATAAAAACATTCCTGGAATAATCAAACCGAACGAATCGATGAATTAACGTCATATTAAAAAGATTCTATATTGGGATTGACTTTGTACTTTACAGGCCACTAGTAAAGTATTTGTCGGTAAGGAAGTTCTCAATGTTTCTGGATTGTTGTCCGATATTCTTACGAATTTTTAGATACCAGTCTGCAGAGTATGTTCATGGGTCATAGGGGGATCACGTTGATGTTGAATTTTATGAAATCTTGTGAACGCGAAACAGAGCAAAAATCTTGGTGGACGTTTTGAAAAATTGGTTGCCTGGTAAATTTTTGAATGCGCTTCGTGGATTTAGCTTTCTGTGAGTTAAACATTGTGACTTTTAAAACTTGCAAATGCGATACAAGATACATTTTTGATGGGGTTATTAAAAGTTGGGTGGAATTGATCCTTACCATAGTTAGGGCCACCGTAATAAAATCCAAAATGTTGCGCCATTATAAATTTATGAGTATAACCGATTACATTTAACTTTTCTGATCACTATACATGATACAGTTCCCTGTGTAACAAAGATACATGATACGGTTAGATTTTTCACTGGGGCAAATAAGGAATTGTAAACCACGGTTTTATTGTCATGATTTCTAAAAATATTGTAAAGCTTATCAATGGCATACGACATTAAACATACTTTATGCAAGAGCGATATCTGCCTATTTCAGGTCTTTCCTTAGGCCTGACATGATATCTAAATTAAGTTATCCAGACCATAATCAATTCTCGAAGTCAATGCTAGCCAGCAATATTTACTGAATTATGATCCGACTTGCTGTTCAACTTTCATTTCGTGATTTAATCATGAAATGGATAATCCAGACTATGTTGTTTATCGCACCGACTTTAGTAATAGTGATCGGGGCTAGGACGAAATTTCAATCGCTTACTTCTTGGTTCATGGAGGATCAATTTGCCTTTACATTATGTAGTTTTTAGCTATTATAGTGAAAACTGCCATATCGATCTCCCATGTATCGTTAACTGACTTAGATGTTTTATGACATTTGGTCAGTGCGATTTGTTGTCAATTATTTTAGAATTCGGTAATCATCTGAAATGTATTTCTTCATTTGTCTGTCTTTCTATATCTAAAAGTACGGATAATCTGTGTTCAAAAGTCAATTCAATAATAGGCCTACCAGGTGACCCTTGCGCTTACAGCCACGTTTAAAATCTTGCTTTTTGTCCATAGACACAACACCGACAAACCTTATTAATATCTTCGGTAAACATCGGGTTACGGCGTAAATTGACGAGACGTGCCGATTGTAATTTTTCTCTATCAGTTTCTGATGTGGGCAAAGAAAACATAGAGGGGAGATTTAATTTCATAAAGAGATGATAAGACGATTTTCAAGTGTTTGTAAGTGTTACGACTTTAGACAATGTAATTTTTGAAATAACCGAATGAACGGGTCGTGCTCCCCCCAATTATAACAAAAAAAAAATCAGTCAATGGACAGCTTTCATTATAACATCATTTAATCATTTAGTTTATACCGGGACACGATAAGCGATTTTTTTTTACTCAGACCCAGAACCCTTACAATAAAACAAGGCAAACACGGGCAGACTGGAATAGATAGAATTGCAAGTGAAAAAAATCAATATTTCATATGAAGGAAAACAGAATTAGAAGAAAGATTATTAATTAAAAAAAAACAAAACAAAAAAACCTTTTGTCCCATCTGGAATGTAATGTTTTACTACGGGGTTTTAATGCCAAAGGTAAAGAGCCTCCACCTGACCCAACAAATGTATTTTCATAAATCACTTGACAGGTGACAATGCTGGTCATCTAATGACTGGCTTTCGAAATCTTAGGGTCTGTTTCACGAAATTTTAACTAAGATAAAATCCAAATTTTAGTAATTTGATGGAGATTAATTTGAGTGCTAAGCCTTTCAAAATTGAAGTATCTACTAAAATTTGGATTTCATCTTTAGTTTTCGAGGAACAGTCAGGTCCACATAATCACCCCATGCAGTTGGCTAGAAGTAGTTACAGGGGTCGTGCACGAAGCAACGTATGTTCACTCTTATCTTAGATAACTTTAACAATAAAGTTTGTTTTTTGCTGTGCAGGTTGGAATTCAATTTCCCCTCCTTACATACTGCATGACGTATGACCTTTGGCCTTGGATGTGCAGAAAAGTAAGACGTTAAACCCCATTTCCCACCAGTCATTTTCTGTCTTTCATATACACACTTTCCCTTCATTACGAGAATAATGTTCTTTATATTTGAATTATGTTTATGACGGTGAAAGGAAACGACTAACAAAATACAAAATAAGCAAAAATCCCCAGACACACTCACAGTGTAAACACCACAATAATGTCGTCTTCAATTTCCAAAAGTTTTAATCGATGTTGCAAGTGCGCGTGCATTCTGTAACCTGATTTCGGTATCTTTTGATCTTTGTTCACCTGTTGTGATTGACAGGTGTGAAATTGATTTCTTAATGCTGGCGGTGCTGACATGACACAGATCGACCAAAGACAGAAGGGTTACAGGGAGATTTGTAATATAAAACGCCATTGTTTTGCACAAACTTAAACAGATATTATCTGGCAGGCTTTGTTAACATATTTGTGTTATTAATATAAAATCCTGTATTAAATCTAAGCCCGTAAATATTTATAAATAATGAAGTGAACTCAACGACTGATAGTGTTCGGTCTTTTACAGCAATGGACAAGGTAGCAAAGCGAGCGTTGACCAAAGTTTTGAAACATTTGTCCCCAAAACCAAAAGCATCGGAACTAATAATGGAGCGACGCCATTGTACGACAGGGTGAGAGGGTAGCTTTAAAATAAGTTAATAACGGACGACTAGCTGTTACTATTGGCTAGTATGGAACAGATGTGGTTGCCACGACATTAATTCTTTCTCATTTTATTTGAGAACTTACTAATAAATTTTAGTCCATATAAGTAATTGGTGTAAATATTTTGGGGGAATATCATATGCACCCCCTCCCACAATCACTTGTTTAAGCCAATCTACAATCCATCGTATACGATTTATTTTCCTCTTTTTTCACATCAACACACTACACGGATCGTTTCGCTACCTGTCAACATTAAGTGCTTTTAATATAGACTTCAAGTACATTGTATACAAAACTTCTCTACCTTACTCAATACATATTTACCCAGGCATTAAAATATATGTTATTTCAAGCACCCAAGTTTCTTATCCCAGTGGCGCAATTTATTAACCCTAATTGATAAGTATTGGCATAATTACTTACCCTGTAAACAACCGTGCCAAACGCCCACTTGAACAACGTATAACAGGAAATGTACAGGTTATATAGATTATGTATTGACACTGTTTATGTTATGTAACTTTTTGTATGTATTATAAGATACATTTTTAAAATTCTTTCAATAATTTGATTTTAATGGATGTGGTAGTTGTTTGAAATGGAGAGTGAGAGAGATATCCTATGGACGTGGAATCGATACTTGACTCATTGACAGCCCTAAAGATTTAGACCATTAGACCCCTACCCCCACCATTTTGTTAAAGAGCTTATCCTGAACACTTTTGAGTGAATTGTAGTGGCGCGGATATACAGAAACATAAATTCATTTTTATGTATGGTGTCTTGTGAACTTGGGATTTCCCCGTAGTATCTACAAAATGGTCGGTACCAAACTCTAGAAAGTGGATTAGATTTCCTTTATTCGGGTTGTCCTCTGATGCATAAATGAAAACAAACGAAAAGACAATCGATGAGACTGCAGCTCTTTGAAATTTTGAATTCAAATTGTGCTATGATCAACTTCCATCATTTTCCTACTTCCGGTAAATTTAAAGAGTCACCATTCTTGGTTCTTTGAAACAACCGTGCTTTGCCAGAGACATCATTGTTTATCAATTATTCACAGACGTTCAAATGACGAAGCTTATTTGAAACTCGTGTTGTACGCACTAATTTATATCATGTTCAGTAATCGAGCGGAGTGACGCGAATGTAAATACTACAGGCGATAAATATTAGCTATGTCACGCGTTGTGTCACCCCCGTTGTCTCTCACTAGCAATTAGATTCATCAAATGGTATATTGGTCTGATTAAAACCCGGACACCCGTGTGAATTCTACACTAATCGAGCCCCTCAATTGGCTGATCCGTCAATTTACTTAATTCGAGTAAAAGTGTTGCATGTCACGTAAAAATCGTTTGTTCGTTCTTTATATGCTTTGTTGGGGCAGCTCACTTGCAATTGGTGAGTGAGAGTCTTTCTGGGTCGACAACAGATACTCACGTAACGAATAAACAGCCATCAAGGCTTGCCGAGGACTCTTCGGGATCGCGTGAAATTGCGATAGTTATTTGCCCTACCATGTTGAACAACTCTTGTAATTGTTCAAAGAGATATTTCCATGTGTTAAGATAGATTTACAGGTCATTACGGAGTGATGTTTTCATACTACAGTGGTAGAAATAAAGGCTAAGGGCTCCCTGGTTAATTGTGCAAGCCTTGAAATGTCGATACATGGTAGAGTATGTATACAGACAGCTGTATTGTTGGTCCTAGCTCATCTGGCACCGTTTTAATATGATTTATTCCTGTCTTTTGTTTGACTACCTTAGAGACCGATAGATAGTCGATCATAATTATCTAGCACCACGTGAACGTTGTTAACTACGTAAAAGGACGATGACTTAATGTATTGGAAGCCATATTATGGTATCGGTATTATTATTATGATTGACTATCTTGTCCTGAGGACATACAGAACAAGCTTGAAGCCAGGAGTCAGCATGGACTGATCTGTACCCACTTACTTGTATTAACGACTGCCTAAATGTGAGGTTTTTTAGGGCTGGTAGTCCTTTGTTTGTACCTATTGCCGGGAGATTTGGGGGTTCTGGTCCACGAGTAGAACCACAAACCTTATAGCTACGCTACTGCCTTTCGCCCTCGATAAAAAGAATTTAGGTTTGCATTCTTGTGTTTGTTCTCCTGAAACGGATTGGTAATAAAAGCAAACGACGTTAAACCCCATTTGATTTTATTTGCTTGATACCAAAATTATTTCTATGCTAACCCTTCCAAAAGCTTCTTCTTTGATCTGGAAAGTACAATTAATTATAGCTATGTAAACTTCCTAAACATTAAATTACATCGGGAGTTCTAGAAACCCTAGGTAGACACCAATGAATACAGGCAAAACAAACCAACAAGGTTATTAAATACGCAAATCATTAACATTCGTGATTAATTGGGATAAGTGTTAAGTGATGATGATGATGATATTGATGATGATGATGATTAATTTATTTATTTATTTTTGTCAATGTAAAAATGTTAGATATACTTGTACGTTACTAATCGTATTTAGTAATTTACATGGAGCTTCAGCTTGTTTCTATCCCATTACACGAGTGTTGTAAATAATCTTGTTCTACTTGAAATAAACATTGTTTAAACGTGTTCTAAAAAAGAAAACAAAATAATATTCTACAATATGCACGACAACCACCAGTACTTATAATTAACACTCAGTCCAAAACAGCATATGGTTCCATGTCCTATTGCCACCCCCCCCCCCTTAAAAATTACATCAATGATGTCAGATTTATATACATGTATACTTCAGTTCAAAACCGTTAGTATAAATGATGTTTTACATTCGTTTTAGTTCAGGTTATCAATACGAAATGTAATAAAACACTAAAGATTAAGAAACTAGTGGAAACCTGGCTTATCTGAGTTTGTCCACAAAACTATATGACCACTTATACCACGGTTCAACAACATAGAGATTTGTCTTTAATGGCTTTTAAAGAAACATTTAGTTACCTTTGTGGAGTTTTTGTTCAGTTTTGCGCTTCTTGTCTGTCGAATGGTGAATTTATCAAGGATTATATTTCACTCAGTAATCATATACATATCAAACTTTCTTATATTTATGTCCAAGTAATAATTTATTGTAAATCATCATTGTCGACTCAACAAATACTGACCCTTTTTAAAGATCCTCCTTGGACACCTTTGAGAGTTTTTGTCAATAAGTTTTAAACCGCCTAGGAATATATCAAATCTGTTCAATGATTTTATTCTCAATTATAATGCCTCTTATAATATATTAAAATCGTTTACATAATATTCTTTTGTTTTATAAGATCAATTCAGAACGAAAGAGGTTTGTATTATTGTAATGCCTGGACATTCTAAGGGCACGGTATCCGTATAAGCTTGATTTGTTTTTGAGTATATTACTAAAGATTAGATTAAAGGGAATTTACAATAATGTGGACAGGACTTGGGTTTGCATTAGATCATAGGGTCTGTCATTAAGTCGAGTATTCTTGGGTCGCCTGTCTAACCCCGTGTTTCCTTTCTGCGTCCTCCTACACCACTGCTCAGAAGCGAATTATTGTTATAACCTAATTTGTTCTAAGTGGACGTTGCATCCCATTTTTCGCTCTCTTTGATAACACTTTTCTCTCATAACAAACTTTGCCACCTAAAAGTCATTAATATTAAATTATGCAATTTGAAAGGTAAAGCATAGTCTTGGCTCTGTAATCATGAACATGAAATGCAATACATATCATAGTTTGTATTCAATCGGATAAGGGCGGTATATAATATTTTGTCCGGATAATATACGCATAATTTCATAATATCCCTTTGATTTAAAAACATGATGAAAATTTAAAAAAAATAAGAGAGTGTGTGGTATTTGTAATTTGTACAAAGAACTTAAGGTACGTAGATTTTTAAGAGTATATTAAAAATGCATAATAGTTAAGTCATTATTTGATGTTAGCAAGTTCTGTCAAAGTGACTCTTAGCTCTTTATTATTGTTCGAGAAAAGCGGATAACCCTTATTCGTGATATTTTCCGTAACCCGCCGTCTATATAGAAGATTCAATGAAATTAAAGGCTCTTTCGTGCACTAGTCTATTTGCCGTCTTACTACAAAAATTGACAACACAAAATTGTGAATTCATAAAGCAGCAATTGACATCTGATGTTTAAAAAGGGTATGCATACCCTACCCCATGTACAACACTAGTCAAAAGTGTAACTGTGGTTTATACCTGATTTCAGAAGTAGAAGGCTGTTGTGTAGAAGATAACCTCGGAGTCTTCTTTTCTTAGGAGCATCAACAAATCTTTCAAAACTTATTTATCCGTATACGATTGGTAGATAAGAAGAAATAATAATAGTATACTGTCCACTGATAGTTGAAGTGACTATAACAATCTGAACAACTCTTCACGTCAATTCTGGCAAATATATTCTATGCTGTAAAGAACGCAGCCTCTTAAATCTGGTCATTCTTGACTATCTCTTCATATAAATCATCAGGTCTGTAGCTACTGTAACTTTACATATATAAATCATATATTATTTATTTGTACATTTCCATCAATCTCCATTTTAGATGAGTGATCATGGGACTACAGCTATAAACTTCAGGTTCAAACCCAGTTCCGGTTCTATAAGACATTTATTGAAATTGGGTTTAACGTCTTATTTTTCTGTGCCAATTGTGTATTTCAACCCATATATTTACTGTATATTTATTAATAACACCAACACTAATATTATAATGCGTTTCGTTTCTTTTTTCTAGCGTATATATCACCTTCCGCTATCAATAATTAAGATTAATCAAAGATATACATTTACCATATAGAGGAAACGAAATACCTAACTGAGAAACTTTTAGATAATTATTTAAAAACAGCTAATAAACTGAATAACTAATAAAAAGCTGTTTAGAAACAATAGTATTTCTGGAATTAATAAAGACATGTTTTACTTGAAAACGTTAATGAAGAATAAACAATAAAAGATAATCTACTGCCTGAACAAACATGCCTTAATAAAAATCTTTCACACACACACGCGCTATCAATCTGTCTTTCCATATGTTGAAAATAAACGAAATTCTTGTAAAACGTAGTAATTTGGATGAGATATAAGTGTATTCTTTTAGGCCTATCTCCTTTAAGGCTAAATACATTTGAACGAACACGACAAAGGCATAACCTTTGCACGTGCATTGACATAACACAACAGTAGGACACGTGACTAGTGCACGTACTTGTCCAGAGGCGATTTGAGATTAGATAAATTACCGAAACTCTACGCGTGGTGCCCTCTCATTTTAAATTGACCAAAGCCTCAAAGCATGATTTAGAGAACTAAACAAACACACTTAGAATTGCTGACAGAAAAGGGAACTTAATCCCTATAAATCCCCTTCCCTACCGCTTGCTTTTATAAATGGGTTTTACAATTTTTCTTAAACCACCGATTAGCGGAATCGTCCATGATTGCGTCTGTGAAAAGTGTTAAAGCACAGTGCGGTGCTGTAATTATTGTTGTTAAGCTTGTCAGATAATTTTAAAGCAATTTGTCAATTAAACCTGATTATATGTTTGGATTACAGACTCTTGTTTTTAAACTATTTTTTAGTTACATTAAAAAACAAAAATCTGTAGTAAATGTTAGAATGTTTTACGCAGATACATGTATAATGATGATCTGATACAAGAAAATACCACGTGTGGTCTTAGTTCTATTTTGTGATGCTATACAAGAAAATGATTATTTCGTAAAAGCTGTTGTCATATAGACTTTATGTGAAGGACCTAAATGGTTTTGTAGTTATAATTTCTTTTTATTTCCCCCAACATATTTCAAAACTGCACTTTTTGCATTGCAATAAATGTATGTGTACTGACAACACCTAATTGCGTCAATTCTAATAATTAACGTTGAATATATATATATATATATATATATATATACATAGTTGTTTTAATACCATACAATAAATCAATATAACAAAACGGAAGTAGATATCGGCGAAATTCTTGCAGGAAAGAAGAGCAACAAATCAACGGAAGTAGTCCATTATATGTTACGCCATAATTACCATCACTTGAAATGATGTTATCTTTAGAAATATACCAAATTATCCGCCATTTCAGATAATAACCACAGATTCCTGCTGTTAGCAGATAGAAATATTGACATACCCAACAAGTAGCATGCAGTAATGAATCGAATGCGATTGCCGCCATTTTACGTAGACAGACACTTCACATGATTTCAGGTACTCGAGAAACTACATTTTGCGCGCTATATTGTTTAGTAAACATCCGAGAAACCACGAGAACACGTCGATCGGATCTTATTTAGAGGTTTCTCTCACGTTTACCTGGGTAACGAAGCTTTTGTTACAGAAACTTATAAGAGGCTAATTTCCGCCATCTTGAGACTCTTTAGTTGACTTTTCAAAATTGACCTCATTTGCTTCAATCTATGAAGTAATTTGATTGGTTCATTCTTTTCAAACGCCCCAACTCAATATATCTAGCCAATATCAAATTCAAGACCATCTGAATGTGAGCAAACATAATTGCTGTATTTTGAAGAATAATTATGGCAAGAAAGGACATTCCTATTGTATTTTTTTACTTCTGGTCTTATTTAATTGTCGTCTGTTCATTGTACATGGCGCTACGTGCTACTTAAATTGAGTGCAACAAATGTAAATTCTGCTAACCACGATTCGTTACAATGATGATGATTCTAAAAACATTCAGAAGGAGTTGACGATTGAATATTACTGCGTTAAGACTCTTTGAAATGTTTGCAAATCTCTTGGAAGAAATGTGGTGAGTCTAACGAGGCCAATTGTCACTTGTCCGCCATCTTGTTTGGGCTACTAAAGAGCCCTGCATAATTTCGTCAATAACGTATCACACTGACCGAAGGGTAATAGATTTTATTTCGAGTCCCACTGGAATTTTGCTGAGCATTTTGTATGTATTAGTTAAGTAGATACAAATGAACTATATTGAAAACAAGTTTCTTGTATGCTAAACACTTGTCCTCTATTTTTGGGAAACTAATAACGAAGTCGAGTATTTGTGTATTCGAGTTATGAACAGTGAAATCATGTTTAGGATAGTTTGTTCACCACCACAAGTACAGAATATATCTAACTAAACCCGTGGGATTGGAACAATAATAGTTCCATTTGAAAAATAATTATCTTTTAAAAAGAAAAATTGAGATCACCACTCACTTCCATAGTCGAAGCTCTCTTGCATTTCAGAGCAATTTTTTCCGCTTCCACCTAAAGTCATATCGCAGAGAAAGGAAGATAGTTTCAGCCCTGGACTGATTTAGGTCGAACACGCTACATTCTGTAGTACATTAGTGTTTATAAAAAAAGAGGGCGTGGTGGTGTTTTTAAATAAAGAGGGGGTGGGGGTGAATGTAATAGAGTAGTGTAATTAGCTATTATTAAAAAAAACTATTGTGCGATTATTATTCATTTTTTTATTTTAATAAAGACAAATTCCCTACATTACCCTATTTTTTGACTATCCAAATCGCGATTAATATTCCAACATCAGTGCAATTGAGTAGTTAAAGTGCTTTGCCGAGAAAAGATGTCTTTGCTAGAGGTAGCAAAAACGGTTTCCTATATGTATTAACCAATCAGGCATTACGATAAAAACTAATTAAACTTTATTGACCAATCATTGATTACAATGCAAACGATATAGAAAAGGCCTCAAGGTATTTGTAAAGGATTTTGTAAGAGACAGGGAAAATGATTTTGTATCTCGTTATTATGATTCGAAGAACCACCGGGGGCAGCACATTTTAAATTGTCTCACCCCCTCATAGATACAAAAACAAGAAGCAAAGGGGACATTATGTGAAATGAGACCAAACAATATTGTTTCATGGAATATTACAGTTTTCCTGGGGGGAAAGTGATTAAAATGCAATTCTACCCATCTAATAAGCCGTTTATGCTATTCAGATGCATTTTGTTGTGTTTGATCAGTTTAAGATATTAAATAAGCTAAAGGCTAATTTTTATCATCGCCCGGTGTCATTGTTATAGAAAATTTGACGTCAGAAAACGCCTGACTGTTAAATTTAAACATCTGTTGTTATCTGCCTTTATTCTCACCTTTTTTGGTAAATGTTTAATTTATTAGAAATATCATAATAGTTATATTACAATGATTAAAACTTTAATCATAATTTCAATAATTACTGGTTTTGGGTTTATATATAAAGATATTTTAATTTTAATATTTAATTTATACAGATCGTAAAACATGTGATCTATTTGCAAAGATCGTAAAATGTATGATCTATTTACACCGATCGTAAATTATGTGATCATGGACGGTCCATGATGTTATCATTTACGATCTACATGTATTTGCACAGATCGTAAATATGCATGGGCTGTTTGCATAGATCGTAAAATGCATGATCCACTTACACAGATCGTAAAAGTAAAATGTATTTTCTTTTTCCGCAGAACATAAAATGTGTGATCTATTTGCACAGAACGTAAATATATGTATGGTCTATTTGCACACATCGTAAAATGGTGCGCTATAAAGGCTGTGATAGTGCACCAGCTTACCTGCAATATTACCCTAAGTGGAAGCGGGCTATCTACCTGTCCATATATATATTTAAAAAAAAAATATAATGTAATGTATTATATCGTTCGTTATCATTGGAATAAAACGGCCGTTAGCGGTCTATGTTTGTGATGTAAACAGAATTGTTTATCCATTTTGAGTAGATTAACACACAGACAACAGCTTCGTATTGATAAAGATAGTCGGTGCAAATTGTTGAATAAATAACCTGAACGAATACCATAAAATAAATAAATTACACAATAATGGATACAACTAGATATGCGATTGTCTCCCTTTTGTTTCTATGACATTACCGTGTTAAACACTTAAGGGACGTGTAAAACCGTCAATAAAAACTCTTTAGAACTGTATTCTGCATGATATGAACTGATCGTCCAGCTATTAAAGTAAATAAAGGGAATTACAATGGGAAGCTATTGTTCTTTTCTATGTAGCAGTATAAGCAATCAGTTGTATATTTCGCTCATCAATGAACATTTGAAATATCTGCCAAGCTAACAAGATATTAATTATAGTCTGATCAATATCTATTATGTCTTTTCTCCCCAGTTTATCACCGTATCAGCAGGAGATCTCATAATCTCTTTGTTGTCGTTGCGTTTCAGTATTTCCACATAGATTTTATTCTCGTTCCGGTAGGCATGGATTGTCTGCAGACCATTTTGGGTAATCTTGAGCAATTTACATTTCTGGGGTATTGATGGATGGACGGCGATAGGATCGATATTTCCTCAATTTTGGATAATAATTGATGATCCATTCATATTTCGTTTTTCAATTAACTCATTTTGGGGTATTTTGATTACCTATCGACATATAGTTTCAATAAACCAACCATTAAATAAAATGGGGTTTAACGTCCTACTTTTCTGTTATGGGGGAAAATTTGCAAGGCAGCAGTGCTACGGTCAATTCGTATACCCATGTTTATCGAATTCCAACTGTCAATGGTCTTTATACGTGAACACCGATATGTACAGGAGACTTCGGTTTAACGTCCTACCTTTCTGTGATGATTGAAAATTTGCAAGGCATCTGTGCTACGGTCAACTCTTATATGTATGCAGTGTGTACACGGGACCTCGGTTTAACGTTCTACTTTTCAGCAACGTGGGAAATTTTCAAGGCAGTAAATTATTTTTTTTCCTCAAATTATATGTGAAATACCAGTACATTAAACATCCACCTGAACTGACACATAGCTAGGAATACTCATAAAATCAAGCCTTTACTCACACATAGCTCTGAATAATTTCTTCATTCAGCACATAGCTATGGATAATCACAATATCAAGCTTTAACTCGCACATAGCTTGAATATAAAGATTTAACACTTTGAATAAAGGTTATTTTTCATTTATTCTTGTAAGTTCTACTAACGTCCAGGACTACTGAAAAGTGTGCACAAGTCAATTTACTTTTAGTTATATTTATTTATTCAGTAAAAAAAAAAGAAAATAAAAACGTTTCACATATATTTTTTGGGGATTTTATCCCGAATTAAACTTTTTTCTGGAAATGTAGGTTAAATAGATCGTAGATGTCTTCAGTTCATTAAATCATTTGCACAAGGGGACCGGATAGTACTTTTCGCGCCATAATGTAGTCCAATGTTAGAAATTTAGATTCAAAGAACCAGTTTTTAGTTTAGATATTGAATTCTGGCCGAAAACTATAATTAATTGATTGTCATTGATCACGAGCATGGAAAAAAGTTCATATGTACTTTGGTTCTTTAATGACTGCTTCCACGAAATTGATATCCCTGAAATAATTCATATGACCCCAAACCTTGAATTTAAAATACGTGACTAGGCCATTAAATTGTTTAGCTAACTAATAATAGATTATTTGTAATGACAAAAGCAATGATTATAATAGATAAACTAATTATTATTAATTAGACTAATATTAGTACAATTATTGATTTGATGTTCCTTTTTAATAAACTTAGGTTTTCCAGAATGTACTGTGTATCTTCGATTGATTAGTATAAAAACAATTTATCTCCTACATATAAATTAATAATTTGCCATTTATATCAATATTTCTGTATCTGTTATCTTTTTTAGCGCAAATCAGAAAATGCCCTACATACCTTGACAGGCCATTACATAATAAGAATTTTAAGACACGACGACATTTCCAAAAATCACTAAAATGCCATTCTCATATATTCGAAAGATTTTCAGCAATAACGGCTCTGCATACACAAGGCTCAAGTCATCACAAACAATATTAAATTGCAATGTGAGTGACCAAGCCGTTCAAAAGGACATAATGGTAAAAGAATTTACCAAGAACCAGAAAAAAAAAATCGAATGCAAAAACTACCAACGAAGAGTACTGCAATGTAGGGCATTTCGCTCACAGCTGATAATCCTAGCAATAATTGTTATCAACTGTCGTGCGCAAAACGTATCTACAAGAAAGTATGTACGGTATGTAAAATATATTCAGTTTTTTCGGATCCTCTAAATGCTAAATATGAATAGTTTATATTTTCTCCGAAAATCTCCATATATATAAATGTATTAAAGAATTTGTATCGTTTACTAAATCTAATTGTTATTTACGTTGTCAATATTTATTTATCCTTCTTAAGTACAATTAATTATTTCTCAGTGAAGCAGGAAAGTGAGAATAAAAAAAGATCAGTGTACAGATGATATCTGTAGTATCCAATACGATAAACCAGAATGGTCCTTGTTAAGCTCCTTGGGCAAGTATACAAAACTTAAGATGTCTTATTGGGTTCATAACGACAGGACTTAATGCGACCTCTTCAGAAACTGAACTAAGAACCGCGGATTGTCCTGCTGGAATCTCTACCACCTTTATGAACATATGAGCGCCTCTTAGCCTCCACTCCAACGCTACCTTAAGTAATCTTGAAAATACGTCAAGAGAGAGACGATTGGAGTTACCTCGCTTACAGAGGGTCTGACCCAGCTAATTGGTTGTCTGTTAAAAAATAGAGAACAAAAAAATCTATTTTACCATTTATACTATAGCAAATACAGGCAGAAACAGACCAATTATTTGAAAATAGTGTCGCTGGTTGTGAGTTTGGTGTTATATAAGGGGCGATATTTTTTATTTACCACGTAGTTGAGCTAAGTGGATTATCCTTTGATTGTGGAGAAACTAAATAAATATATTCCTCAGCGCACGTGTTCATGTTTCTTGTTAAAATCTTTATAGATTTTCTGTGACAAGTTTTTCTCTTCTCATTCGAAATAATAAGAGCAAATGAAGATAACTTGGATGAAAAATTGTTTCATTCAGATTTCTTATATCGATCATTTTTTTTTTTTGCAACTTATTAGAGTCAATGCCCCATGCCAGATCTTAACAATTATGTGTACAGAATGTACCAGGAATGCGATATAATGATCAAAGTGAATTATGAAATAAAGAGTGAAAATTATATAAAGTGATAATTTATAATTACATAAAATGTTGTCCATTAATGCTTTCATATGTATTCTTTAGTATACTCATTAATCTAGGTAGCTGGACAAAATGACGCAGTAATCTATTTTGATGGACAAAGTGAATCGTAATCCAGTTTTTTAAATGCAGGATTGGAAATTATATAAATGTGAAATTTATAATAATGTATAATATCCATGAATCCATTCAGATAAGCAGTTTTAAATCGTACACCGTATGATACGCAGGCATTATAAAATCTGTTCAGGTGCGTGGTTTAACCTCGCTTCACATGGGTCTGTTTATATGTACAGGTACGTATGGCTCTATTTTGATGTAAACAACTACAACCACATCCGTGTTAATCCAGTCAGATGTGCAGATTTAAATCATACCATTACAATATACACACGCAATAATCTATTCAAATGTGCAGATTGAAACCATGTCCTGCAAGACAGAAAGGGTTATTAATAGATGATCAGAAATGTCAATGAGCGTTTTTCCTTCTGAAACCACCACGTTTTTAATTCATAAATGTTATTCATTCTGGCAATGGCATGACTTTCATTGGGCAATACCAGATAAATATAAGGATATAAAAGAACTCTTTGCTATTCCAGGAAAGATAAAAATATACATGTACATGTATATATTCAAATTCCCTTAAGCGGCATCGGGACTTGTTCATAGCCCACAGACGTTACAACTATAGAAAGACTTCCTTCTGGGCACTGGATTCACAACTACGACTTCATTATATCGCTTTTTCTTTATTGATAATATTAAGCCCACGCACGAAATATGTCGTAATACATGCATAATATTAATGACGCTGGCATTCCAAAGAAGTGTTTACTGGTGTTTCGACAGAAGATGGCAGCGATGAATATTCAAAAATAAAAATATCTACATACATCGCAAAGCCATCTGAAGTAAAAAAAGTAGGCTACCAATGGTCTTGGCCATCGAAACTGAAAGTAGTAGAAGTTCGACTTAAATACTTAAACTTGCATTATGCAAGAGCAAAATCTGCCTATTGCGTGTCTTTCTTTAGGCCTGAAATTTTATCTAAATTATTAATTAGACATTAATTAACTTATCAAGACCATAATAATCTCTCGATGCCAAGGCTAGCCTTCGATGTAAACCGGATTAGATTCAAATATGGCGCTGAACGGCCATTGCAATTAAATCACAACATTGGATAATCGAGACTACTCTGTTTTTATTAATGATTTTAGTAATGATGACCGAGGCTAATCAGAAATTTCACGCTCTCCGTTCTCGGTCTATAGTGGATCAATTTGACTGAAATTCTCAGCAAATTACATTTACACTATATAGTTTTTAACTATTATAGTGAGAACTGCCAACTCTTTATCTTATGTCCCATAATGTATCTTTAAATTACAGCAGTGGGTACGACATGGAATTAGACTGATAAATCATGTGAAACCAAATTGACGCTGTTGGTGTTTATTAATAAATTATATAAATACATAATATATATTATAAACATTAACGTGTGAGAAAATATGTCACCAAGATCTATTAGCAAACATTCTTCAGAAGTTTCCAAGAAATCAATAGTGCTTGACATTTCAGTAGGCTTTTCTTATTTAGACAACCCTTCCTGATCACCTACCCTGTATTCAGTGAACACATTAAGCTACATGTACAAATAGCTACTTACCAAATTCATGCAATTGGATATTCACCAACCAAGCGTCATTCGTTTTAAATTGTTATGAAAAAATTGATGACGTTGAACACATTTACAGATTATCAATTTTGTATAAGGTGTCCCTATCTATTCATGACTGCTTTAAGCAAGTCGTTTGATGTCTGTTACTAAAATTACATATCAAAAGGGATCATTACAAACGAATTATGAAGAAATCTAATGCAACAAACTTTTATCTAAATTTTCGAAGAAACATTTATTTTGAAGAAACATACCACCTACTGTCAGTCTTCGTGAGACGCACACTCATATAATAAGGCTCCTTGGGCAACTTTATTGGTAAAATCGTTAACACGCTGTGTCATACGGCCTGTCATGGAGTCAACTGGCGTGGTTTCGAATCCCCGGTTGTACGTGGCAAGGAGTATGGTCGCCTGTCCAACCTCGTGGGTTTTCTCCGGGTACTCCGGTTTCCTTCAATTACTAAAGACCCCTACGCGCAAGCGAATTATTGAAATAAAACTAAACCATATGTTAGTTCCGAGTGGACGTTAACCCCCAACCCTCTCTCTCTCCGATTAACAATTGTAAACCAATCGTATGTCTCATGTTTCCTTCAATTACTAAAGACCCCTACGCGCAAGCGAATTATTGAAATAAAACTAAACCATATGTTAGTTCCGAGTGGACGTTAACCCCAAACCCTCTCTCTCTCCGATTAACAATTGTAAACCAATCGTATGTCTCATGTTATCTACTCAAACTGACCAAAAGGATTATCTCCAAAGGGGCAACTTGTACATCTAAATTCTTCGTGAATAGTTTGAGTATATATATTCTGTAAAATACAGTTTGTTGACATTTGTCACGGAACTTAGTCAGATTCGAATTGTGTGCATGTCCGTTACTTTTTCCGCATGTATCACGCGCAACGAAGAATATGGTTCACCACGATGTTACCTTGTTTCTCAGTCTAGTAAATCCTAACCAAAACGGAATGGAATTGTGACCTGCCAAAACAATGTACTTGGGTTATATCTATGTTTACAGTGGAATGCGAGGTGGGAAAATTGTACCTGGATAGCGGCTTGAATAACAATGGGTATACGGATTGGCCTCGGTTTTGGTCTGCTCCCAACAAGTAGGCACCCTTTATTTTGGAAAATCCCGTTGGCTTTTGCAGGCACATGGTCATTTTTAGTCGAGAGTTTAGTACCTGGATACCCTTAATTAAATCTGTTCTCCCATGCATGTCAACATGCGAGTAAATTGAAGACGGGCATAAACCATGCAGTGCCCTATGTGGAAAATTTTGCTTGGTCTACACGTTTTATCGAATTCCAAATGTCAAGCGTTCTTTTTAAATATGCACATCAATGTGTATACGGGCAATTGTGTTTTAAGTTCCACCCGAACGACTATACGTTCTCTCTTCCCAAGCTCTCCGCCCTACACTACGCCGAAAAATCCAGATAAACTTTCTCGGCCAACACCGGGAGCGAACACGGTACCAAAACACTGAGCCACCTTTGCTCCACGCGTACTTATGGCTTGGTGGTTGGGATCTATTTATATCATTTCACCAGGATATTTATTTTGGGGGCAAGAAATGACTATAATCAATTACATCTCATTATGAACAGGATCCGACACTGTGGATTAAACTCTGCGAATTCATTGTTATAAGTTAGAAAATATACGTTTGGCTTTGATATTTAAACAGAACAGCGTGTCTTTACTTTGACACCCATAGATAGCCGAATTGGTACGGAGGTGTCATCTAGTAATTGAGCAACCTAAGATGACAGGCACCTTGAAACGGGAAGAAAATTGTAATAATTATACAAGTGACATGACTACATACCTTAACAAAACTACTCTTCTTATTACATATATCTACATAACACCTGCAATTCGTACCCTGTGCTATTTATTTTACCTTTATACAAATCTTCAACATGATATCACTCTTACTTACCTTCATATCGGAATTTGAAAAAAAAAATCCGCAAAAGCCTAATCGTGTTATTTTGTTTATTTTTCTTTCAAAAATAAATGTATAAAGAACTCGGTTTAAACTGTTGACTTATTTGAAAATATTCTAAACAATCCATTCTGAATTATAGCAAAGAATATAATATGAAAGACGCATTGTGTGAGTCTGTAAGGGCTAAATCTTCCTATTGCTGGTCTTTCTTCTGGCTTCATTCTTGCTCCAAAGATCATATTATTTAGACATTATACACATGACAAGCCCCCATAATCGTGGTTAGCTCGTGCGCGCTGTATCATAAAGCCTGCCATTGGATCAACTGGCGTGGTTTCGAATCCACGGTTATGCGTGACAAGGAGTAGGGTCGCCTGTCCAACCTCGTGGGTTTTCTCCGGGTCCTCCCACTGTTAAAGACCTCTATGCGCAAGCGAATTATTGAAATAAAATGAAACAATGTGTTAGTTCCGAGGTGACCTGGTTTGTATCGAGTGAACGTTAAACCTCATTTTTCTCTCTCTTTCTCTAGCCCCCATAATCATCTAATGGCTAAGATATTGAGTGTATACAATCTCGAAACCAGAATAATTTTTGAAGAAATTTCTCTGGTGAATCGGGGTAGCCATATTCCCGGAAAATGACATGTAATTCCTACGCGCAAAATTTCTCGTTTATTTGCGTCATACGCCCCTGATTTTACGTGCCTGGATGATCGAATCACTTAAAAATACACCCACGCGTAGAAAAATAAATCTTTACAAAAACTTGAATTTGTTCGTTTAGGATCCAATTTTTATGTCTGCGAGTTGACTTTGACTCGAGGATCATTTTACAACAAACGAAACGACGATCCGACCTCTAGTTTTCAAGAAATCGACCCAAAAAGATTGACCAATCAGAGGTCAGAATGGGCGGGGCTTAGGTTTGAAAAATATTGGAAAAAATGGACGCTCTAATGTGCCAGAGGCCTTCGGCTCCGCGGCTGCCTCTGGGAACGAGATTGGAGTGTATACAATGTTCGCTAACTTCGCGACTTTGTTTAATATCGTAGTAGTGGTACTTGACAATGAAGACTTTTTAGTATATTCCTCGTCAAAACTTCAAACACTCATAACTTCGCCCAGAATAAAGTAAATTGGCTGAAATATTCAATATACATGTATTCAGTTGTCATTATATATTTTAAATCTTATAAAATGCATCTTTAAAGATTAACCAAAAATACACTATTGTCGCTGTCAATAAGGAAGCGCAGATATATGATAGTGGCGCCGTGGAAGTAGTGACCGCGAACAACGCCCACGCCATTTTAAATCAGACATATCGAATTCGCACGTCGAAATAAATACAAGCCTTCGAGTTAAACGCACCCACCAACCTAGCGGCGCTCCAAGAACACTTTGATTGACTGTAGGACACAACCGCAGAATGAGGTACATGAATTTTTACTCATGGCAAAAAAGATCGGTGTATAAATTCTTGCTCAAGGTTAGACTATCCGGTTTGCGATTCCATTTGCATAATACTTTTGAAGCTGGGAGCGTATGAATGGCTTAAATAATTTGTTTCCACGTTCAGTACTGAATATGACGTCACGAATGGAGCGAACGCCCAGATTTCGCCCCTGTAAGTCCTATGACCATTTTGATAACGTCAGAAACGACAAAATCAGATTAATATTCAAAATAGATATCAAAAGAGAGTTCACATACGTAATTATACACTTCCGTATCTTATCTGTCAGAAAAAACCCACCAGGTAAATTTGGAAAAGGGGATAGTCCTGAATATAACATTGCATCATTTTTTGAACCCACCAATATTTCAGCATTTGACCTTATCTGAAATTGTCAACGAAGAAACCTCAAAGACCGGGTCGTAACAGCTTATTAAAATAGTAACTGAAGGAGAACCGCACTTACACACAAAACAAACCTGCGAAGAAGAAGACAAACTACGCAGACATTGAAAGAAAGAGACAACAAATACCAATTCAAGCAAAATGGATCCATGGGCCAATCCAGCCGTAAGCGTCCACTGCGCAGTACAGCCTGGGTCTCTAATAACACAATCTTCACAAAAACCCCAACAAAACTTATTTACAAAGCCAGTTGACGCCATGAGTGGTACCCCCCCCCCCCAAAAAAAAAAAAAAACGACCTAAAAACAAAGCAAAAAACCCCAATTATATAAATATAGAGATTTTGCAGCGTAACATAAAGATGATGATGATATTGATAGAATTTTGGTAAACGCTAAAAATTATTGTAGTGTAGTGAGCGAACAGGTAAGGAACTGTTGGGATGGGATGGGATAGGCTGGATTGAATGAAGGCGGTAGGTATTTACTGGGACGCCCCGACATTAAAAGACATGGATTTAAAGAAGTTAAATATTTCTGGAGATGTAGAATTAAATTATTGAAATTGTAAGGTATTCTGTGTTTTCCTTTTCAAAGTGGAATCGGGTGCTTACCTTGTCAGCATTTTATCTATTTTCTTCCATCACCAAACCGTACCGCACTGTATTTCCTCGACGTTCGTGTTATTGTAGTAGTGGTAGATATCTTGGGGTATTATATACATATTATTTTCGAAACACTTTACACGACAGTGCTATGAGTAAGTGGGTTACTTTAGGGGGAGGGGGTTCTTTAAATCACTTTAGATCAAAAGGTCTGTCATTGAGTCAGATGGTGTGGTTTCTACACCACACATGGCAAGGAGCAGGACCGCCTGCCTGGCCGGTTTGTTCTCTCCCTAGATTGTTCCTTAAAGCGACAATTCATATTTTTAAGTTATATGTTTAAAATGTATTAAAATAAAGCCTTAAAATAGGTGGTATCTATGAAGAGTCCTACCTTGTTAAATAATAATCCTACTAATCTTATAATTCAAATTGGCAAATATGTCATTTTCAAATTCAAACGTTTGAAGATAGTTATTGCATATGGGGGAATGGAAAAACAAAGGAAGTAATTGTGTTGTGGGAAATAATGCCTATGATAACATAATAGTGAGTTGAGAAGACATAGAAATAATTATATTTTGACTTTCTTAGACAATATGAAATTCTCGCTTTAAATGATCTAGTTTGTGTTGATGTTAACGTCATTTCTCTTTTTCTCTAATCTTGCATGGATTTGTTAATGTATATTTAAATTCTTTGGATATGTTGTTTGGCATGCCTGCACGTCAAGAAAAGTAGCGCAAGATTTTAAAACTCGACTTAATCAACAATCATAAATCAACTTCTTGAGATCGAAGTATTGAAAAAACCCAAGTTTTATGACTATAATTAATCTTCCGATTGAAAAGATCAGACCTGCACATTAATTCAATTTTTTTTGAATAACTGAAATCCACCCAACTTTTACGATTCATCCCGAATCTAATGATTTATAATGTTATTATAAATAATACTCTATCACGTTATAATAAATAATTTTTAATAACAATAACGTTTGATATCACGTACACGTGTACAAATAATGCTAACTGAATGAACAATTGTGTTTTGGGGTCAAATCCATACTGATGATATTTGACAAATTTGTCAAACAGACAGCGGCGTATCCAAGATTTCCGACAAGGATGGAATAGAGGGAAGGAATATGGGGAGGGGCGAGTTGTTTTCACTTCATAATGTAGTTAAGCAAAGGCTGTGGTCAGAGTTGTGTTAAATTTTGATTTTAGTGAACTTTGTGAATTAGTACACCCCCCCCCACACACACGTCCTCCAAACTTCCAAAAACTTGCTGGGTGGACCATCTGTCCTTTCTCGTTATTGGTCTTTGCTCTAGGTTTTCGGGGTCTGAATTCATTACATATATAATTAATTGATAAAAAATTAGTAATAAAGGGTTTACGTTAATTGAAGTATGACGCTCGTCTATGTTTTTGAATGGACCTTCCTATGTAAATATTGACACAAGACATGCTATCCCTATTAAGGTCATGCTTGGACTTCAGTACCTCTTGTAAATTTTATAAGTACTACAAGACGTAACGAAACATATTTTGCATTATTTAAAAAAAAAAAAAAAAAAAAATGGCGGCGGAACATTAATTATGAGTGAGAGAACAATCAATGAGTTATAAGGAAAACAAGAGATTTCACGGCCATTCTCTTAAATTTTTATAACTATTATTTAATTATTAAAATTGCACGTATAAAAACCACCAAACAGAAAAAATTAAAAGTGGCTTAACACGGGGTTCCTTATTAGAACACGCACTGTTCAATATTTGTGTTATGACCTTATGAAACACAACCGTGAAAAAGGTACGTGTATCTACAATACCGACACCATACGTTTTCAATTTAATGAATTTAACTGGAAAGTTAATCTTAAATGTAAATTAAAATACAAAAATACAATAACGCCCATACCGCCTTGTCTTAATTAAAGAGTGATTATATAGAGAGTATGTTCGCACCGCATCACCCAAACAGGTAAATATATAATCCGCATTAAGTGGATAAACGAGGAATGCTCATCTTA
This sequence comes from Patella caerulea, assembly GCA_036850965.1. Lineage (NCBI taxonomy): Eukaryota > Metazoa > Mollusca > Gastropoda > Patellidae > Patella > Patella caerulea. The sequence goes on along the minus strand of JAZGQO010000007.1, from coordinate 48,858,190 downwards.
ACTAAAAAACTGAGTTTGAGCGTGCCATTCTACTTGAAATAAATTAGACCTGTATGTGACTACGTTAAAAGGAGTAGGGGTTTTTGGAGTTGGCTTATATTGAGCATATACAGGAGCCTGAACAACTCCGTGTTTCAAAAATGATTTTCGAAATAGAATAGGTTGTTTTTGATTTCAAATAAATTATCAGATTTAATCTTCGAGGATGAATAATGACATCGTAACATATAGATGTCATTCCAAAACTTTGACTTAGTCGACACAAAACTTTCCAATTATCCATAGACGAGCGTCATACTTCAATTAACGTAAACCCTTTATTAGTAATTTTTTTAAACCATTAATTATATATGTAATGAATTCAGACCCCGAAAACCTAGAGCAAAGACCAATAACGAGAAAGGACAGATGGGGTCCACCCAGTAAGTTTTTGGAAGTTTGGAGGGTGGGGGGGGTGTACTAATTCACAAAGTTCACTAAAATCAAAATTTAACACAACTCTGACCACAGCCTTTGCTAAACTACATTATGAAGTGAAAACAACTCGCCCCTCCCTATATTCCTCCCCTCTATTCCATCCTTGTCGGAAATCTTGGATGCGCCACTGTCTGTGTTTGACAAATTTGTCAAATATCATCAGTATGGATTTGACCCCTAAACACAATTGTTCATTCAGTTATCATTATTTGTACACGTGTACGTGATATCAAACGTTATTGTTATTAAAAATTATTTATTATAACGTGATAGAGTATTATTTATAATATAAATCATTAGATTCGGGATGAATCGTAAAAGCTGGGTGGATTTCAGTTATTTAAAAAAAAATCAAACTGCAAGTATGTACCGGAACCGGATAATACTAGGAAATTCAAGATAATATATTACTTAATCAATATCCGGGTCAAGGAAAATAAAGTAAGATATAGATCCCCCCCCCCCCACCCAAAACAGACAACTAAAACTTTGCATTTTAATTTTAATCTAAGTTAAAGTTGGATTAGAACTTAATTCAAGATCATAAGACAGCTTATTTACCGAAAATCCAAGCAATTGTATAATCCGATCAGACCGTTTTTAAAATGTAGTGCATTCAGATATTGTACTCTCTCTCTCTCTCTCTTCGTTAAACATGTGGGAATCAAATGGCCTGTGCGAGTATCTCTTTTTATTATCGTGATATGTGTATTTCCTATAACAGGACGTTAAACCCCATTTCATTTATTTTTGTAACATCTTTTTCAATTAGGCGTCCAATACTGTGTGATGAAAGAAAATATAATGGTTCCAACGTTAGGATACTAGTAATAATTATCAACTGTATGGGTTATTGAATAGCCATCCTTCTTAGATCTTGTTATATTATAAAACTTGGATATGGCTCGCTTAAACTTAACCAGGTGTTTGGCTTATTATCTTTAATATACCTACCTGAGCCGAGACAGGTAAGGGATATAACAAAGAAGATACAATGAGTTACATGGATAACGGTTGACCAAAGTGACTATTTCTTACCAACCTATACACTTAAATAACCGTAGTTGGGGCAGTGAACTACAAACATCTTAGTAAACACGACAGCTCGTCCAAAGGAACCATCTTTATTATAGTTTTATTTCGAGACACGAACTATAGTTTTGTTTGGCCACACTCTACACGTAATTGTAAGTTTTCGTAAGCTATGTAAACGAAGAAGAACCACTTTTTACCCTCTGTACCCAAGTGCAGATGTAACATATGAATAATAAGTAATATGGAAGTGGGGCTATTTATAACACTGATATTTCAAAACTTTGATCGTAAGAGCCTTGATATTTACGTGGAGGAATAATTGATTAAATTTAATTGAAAACAAATTATGTTCATTTTCTGACAAAGACCATCGCTGACTTGCTATGCAATCATTGCAATTTTTGTAGTATATCGTTGTAGGTCTTCGTTGACATTGCAACGGTTTGCTGAGTGTAAATCTCTTGGAGATAATTATGTTCTAGGGTGAACCATCTTGGAATATTTGCTTCATTGGTCAAGCTAGGGGAGTTAGGGTGTTAACGTTCACTTTCACCAAGAGCCGGTCGTGTTTGTAAAGCTAGGCCAGCATCTATTTTCAAAGGGGCGATGAAAACAGTTACATCTCCTCGGGCCCGTAGCCAGCTCATAAAATGTGTGTGTGTGTGTGGGGGGGGGGGCTACGGACTTTTTGGAGGGGCTGGGGATTGGGCCGACTAAGAACACTCCTAAGAAATCATTATTGTTGGCGAAATAATAATGGGAGGGGGGCTAATTCGATTTCGGGACTTTAGAAGACAATTCTCACTCCAATCTAACGCGTTCCTCCTTGGAAAAAACTGGCAACTAAAGGTAACCTAATGGAGATCGCTGGAATGGTGGATAGCATATCTCCCGTAAAAAGGGAAAACGTAGTAACTTTTTATAAAAATTGAGTTAGGACCAAATTTGTAATTACCAGTGTATGTGCTTTCTGTTGTTGTACTAGATATTCCAATCTATTGATTTTGTAAGCAGGTACGCCCATGATCCAACCTAGTATGCAACGGAAAAACCTAGTAACTCAATAGTAAAATCAATGGACATAAGCTGGGGCTTAATATTCATTCATTTCGTTTTCCTTTCTTTTCTCAAAATAAGAAAAAAGTGAGTTACGGGAGATATGTTGATTGACCCATGTTGAGCTGTTCGGCAAATTCATTCGTCAACCTTACCATCTCCAGCCTTTCTTTCACCCTAACCCTACTCGCTCATATCTAGCAAAGTTCATAATGTTTTCGATTGGGATTTAGAGTTATCCGTTGTGTTGCCGAAATCACGTGTAAGCATGGATGTTTCAATTTTAAGTGACGGTCGGTTTGACCTTTCTACTTAATTTTTTTCAATTTAAAATTTTGAACGCGATTAAAAAGGACATGGTACATGGTGAAATAGATTTCAACATTTTGTGGGATTATTGATGCGATCATAAAATTAAATTTGTTTTAATGAGGTTAGAAATTACGAGTTTTCTGTTGGCAGCCGTTCAAAAATCCAGAGCCAATATACACCAACCAATAAAAAAAACCGCATCAAAAACGATTATCGGGCAATTGAGTCCTTGCCTTGAGTCTGTGTGATAGTAATATTAGAAGGAGAATTGTAGCTTTGTGAAATGTGACACCGGTAAATATATTGGGGTGATACTTGACTGTGACAGGTAGAACAAGCTAAGTATTCATCTCAGAGAAACACAACTGACAAGCAGTCATAAGTTTATCAATATACCAACCATATTTACTCTTAATAAATATTAGATACTAGATGGTGTCACAATCTAATCTTAAGATGTAAACAAATAAACAAACTTATTAGTATACTACCAAGCTATTTTTGATTTTGATTGTCGTTTTGCTGGCCTTGAGTTGCCAGAGTTAGTTATATTGTTTTTGAAAAATCAGTGGTTTAAAAAATGCTGTGGATTTTGAAATTAAAAAGGCTCCAAAACTAAGAAGTGTTGAGTTGGCTTGATTTGATTCATTGTTAGTGATCAAATTAAGCAACCATAAGTATACAAATCAAACACCAAAAATGCGAAGGAACACAGACGCCTGTAATATGGAAAATCTATTTCGAACATAACATTAAACCGGGGATAGGTATTATGTAACACGTCTATTACGTTCATGTTCATAAGCGATATTATCAAATTCAGAGACAAATAACTCTGAAACCGACTTCTATCAGTCGATAGGCTATAAAAAAGTTGAGAAACAGACTGAGATTTTCCAAATTACAGGCGCCTTTGATTCGGAAATGTTCGCCAAATGTGACTAACAAATGTGGTTCAACCAACCAGGCCAATGAAGACGGATCCTTCAAAATAGTATCACGGATTTTGTGCAGGACTTGGATAAACGTTTCCATTGTGCGTTCTTATGGGCTTGACACACTTTATCATTTGAAATGTATCTCCGATCAGGTGGCTTCTTTATTTTCATTTTAGGCTTTAAAAAATCAATTACATATCAAACATAGATCTTGTTACAAAGGAGAAAAAAAAGTATCAAATTTAGGGAAACCCCAAACTTTTGCGCTATTCCCAATCAAAAAGTACTGTGGGCAGTTTGCTTATATCAGTTCAATCCATTCCATTCGTGTCATACACGAGACATGGTATGCGGGCTTTTACATTTAAACAACCCTGCTATTGCTGAATGTCATTGCTCGATGCTTCCTTCAGGCAACTTAGATGCGCATAAATTGTCTTTCTAGAACAGCCTTTATACTGAATCTTTTTGGAAATTGCACACAGCTATTAAACATACATTATGCAAGAGCTGAACCTGTCTATTGCAGGTCTTTCTTTGGGCCTGGAGTGTTACATAAATCAAGAATTAGACATTTATTAACATGAAAACCCCTTAATCAACTGTCGATATCATCTTATGTGTCGGGTTTTCTCGGGATTTGAATCTGATTTGCTGCACAACGCTCATTGATGATTTAATCCAAAAATGGATAATCGAGACTTTATTTTCATCGTAACGACTATAATAGATTCAGCGTGGAGCAATTTGACTAGAATTTTCAGCGTATCCCCTTTACAAATCATCTAGTTTTTACTATTATAGTGAAAACTGCCAGCTCTTTATCTAATCTCCCATAATGTATCTTTAAGGTTTTAGTACTTTTGTGTAATGTTTTAGTACGTTTCTGTTATAAATGACTAACCTAGATCCTATCCTTAATTTCAATTATAAGGGCTGGGATATAAATACAATGGGTACCTAGTACAAAATACGGACTATAGTCAATATCCATTTCTTGTCTTTTTCCATAAAGATAAGCTTTATGGGGTTTTGTCTTCTTTATGTGATATTTCTGTTTATTTCTTATCATTATGCAGTTTTTATACTCTTAATAAATTCTCAGTTGATTGTGATTTGTAAGACGAATCTTTACACACATCTTAATTTGAATATATATTTCACGTTGTATCTTTTATCAGATATTTTGAAAATGAAAATTATTAACCATTCAATTGACGCTTCGTAGTTATTTTTATATTTTGCTACGCCCAACCATGAAATGCATAAAAATGAATGAATGCATTTTTTATCATACATACGTGTATATCCATTCTCCAAACAGTGCACTATCTACTTTGAGAATGGAACTCTGACAGGATGGTTGCCATATTGAAAAATATGTATTCTATTTTGTAATCCGTTTTGCATGTTTCATGAGCATAAAGACTAAAGAGACAAAACCTTTTTTACATTTTATTGTATGGAAGCAGGATAAATGCTTCTCGAAATACACTAAGACGTGTTTTCCACTAAAATCGACGAGGTGGGAATTAAATTGTCGGTCAACCAGCTTCGTGTCTTTTCGTATATATCATCGTATTTTATTTCTAACTCGCAAAATATATTGATGTTTTCCTTAAATATAGTAGTTTCCCGGCATTATCTAACATGTTGAAAGTTGGGAGAGGCTAATGTGCAGCTACAGTCGGCTTTAAGCTTACACCAACATTATTTCGTAAGCGTTCAAATTTAAAATTTTATTTCATAAGCGTTCAAACAAAGTAATCTAAAAAATATAAGGAAGTTAAAAAGGAGTAGGTGTAAAAATGTGAACTTAAGGCGTTCATATTTACTAACTCATTTCCTGCTTGTCATGACATAATTATAAGATGTCCCATATCTTTATTGTAGTTTATTACATTTTTCATGTGAAAGATTTGTTTGAAATTGACTCCCGTGTGATGTATTAATTGCATGTTTGTTTTAATGCCAATTTTTAAACCGGTCGAAATTTATTATGTACATGTAGGTTTTAATAAACGTAAATATATACTTAAGAATCAACAATTTTCTTATCAATATTATTCACATTTTATTTAATAAATAATTTTATTTGATAAAATTATAAGCAACCTAAAAGCAACCCTAACCGTATTCAATAAATTTCAACATAAACTAAGCGACTATGCAACTATATGGTTTTATCTATATCATACCTTTTTATAAAAAATTTAGTCTGCAAAGGTTTATGCTAATATTTGACTGAAAGGGTTTGTTTCATGCAGATATTGAAAAGAGATACACATACTAATCATTAAAGCTGGGTGCCTGATACAAACAATGAAAATAAATTTGATCCAAAGATTAATTAGTTCATTATTGGCCGCCGAAAGAAAAATATACACAAAATTAATTGAATCGAAATATCAAGTTCTTGAGACCACGATAACCAATGTACAATCAAATAAAGTTGACAATGTGCCACCATTTACAAAAAAATGGCGAATAAATATCTATGTTTGCAGTACCCATATTTTCGCCTAGTATAAATATTGTTGTGTATATTCTAAAGACCAATTCCTGCTAGTTTAAGCCTAGTCCCAGGCCAGATCAATGGCAGGAGGAAGAATGAAGCGAGGAGTTTTATTTACTTGGTAAATAAACACAGAAGCACGCCTGAAAACAGAATATTGCGCCAAAGTGTTGATACATATTTCATGAAAATTGAAAAGCGATATTCCGATATTAAGTCAATTTGTATATTGATTATGTGTCAACGGGTTTCGTTCAATATTTTCTACACTGGCTCTGTATTTCATGGTGATTATTACACGAAGACATGTAACTTAATTCTTATTGAAAGATAATAAGCCAAAGGCAAGGATTGTCAGTTATACGTGACAAGGAGTGGGGTCGTCTGTCCTACGTGGGTTTTTTCCGGGTCCTCCAACTGCTAAAGGCCCCTATGCGCAAGCGAATTATTGAAATAAAATAAAAAAACATGTATTAGTCCCGAAATGACATAGTTTGTGTCGAGTGGACGTTATACCCCATTTCTCTCTCTTATTATAATATAGTATCGCTGTTCCTGGACATAGATTGGCCATGGAGAGCGATTTCCATATAAAATAATGACGTTAAAATTAATCAAAGATTATTTATTATAGTTTTGGTCGTATATTTTGCTTACGTTTTTTTGTTTATTATTAACCTATGCAAGAAGATTTAAAGCGGGAGATTTAAATTCAGGTAGAGAAATGTCAGCATCCGTTATACATGATGGATAAAAAAATCATTTATTTGACTAAAATTTACAAAGATACCTAAATATGGTTATTATTTAACAAAAATGTTTCTCTTAGAAATCTCTTTAACCCCAATCTCGAATAGTATGTTGGAAATTCAAATAAAATTGCTTTTCCGTTGATACATCTTTTAAAGCAGCTACAACTTAGCTGACAACCACCCCTTGTGTAAAAATCTAATTGTGTTGCAATCCCTTTCATGTTCCAATGATGTAACACAACGTAGTCCGATTGAGAATAATTAGCTCCTTAGATCTGAAAGGCAATTGACCATTCCCCATTTTCTTTTAATTCATTATTTCCTTATACAGCACATCATGGGGATATGGTTGTGCTTCAGATCGGAGAAAAAAACACCAAATCTTTACGCATGACTCGGACGAAAATGCTTGCATAGATTTATTGACATGTTCAAGTTTCAGTTTCAATAAAATGACAATTTTCAATAACCATTTGAACACATGTATACGGGGCATGTTCCTTTCTTTTTGCTCGTCTTCGATGTGGCTCAATCTTTCTAAAACAATCCGCTATTCAATCAGGGGCCACCTGCGCTCAGCGGGTATCCGCCAAGGGAAGCAATATCTCTTCGTCTAATTGGCCTCGGAGAAGGTTACTTTTCCTACATTTTTGCCTCGAATCTGTTGAAGTAGGTGTGAAGAGGGAACTTGTTAATACTAATATCAATGTCTTGTTGGAATGAATAGCATTATAGCGTTGCCAGCTCGCTCAATATTCGCGCCTCGGGCACCAAAACCAGTTTCTTCGTATTCACTGCCTTCTAATTTAGGTGTGAAGGTTGTTTTCATTCTGTTTGCTATGGCGATTACGTTTCACACCTCGTTTGTAAATCACTATAGTTTTTGTTTTAAGGCTGTTAATTTACGTAAATTAACTCACAGGAATCCCGTGAAAGTTTATTTTGTTTCTAATTCATTTTTGTCACATTTTGTAATGGATCTAACTAGGCTGAAAGCCTGAGAAAGTATACAATTGGCGTTAACAATATATTTTTTATTGAGGAAAGATTTAATCATTCACAGCATGATGTGTGTCATATTTTAAAATTCAATAAAATGTTTTATTACGCAACATAAATTAATAATCTTAAGAGATAAGGTTAAATAAAGAAGCATAAATATTTTATGTTTTTTTTACAATATAAATAATAACAAACTTTTGTTTTAGTCAATGAATTATGATTTAAATTTTGATCAAAATAACATTTTATGATACTAATAAAATTGCAATCATGATGATACATATTATTGTTGAGGAAATATTTTTGGTTAAAATAGCATTATGCAAGAGCAAAATCTGCTTATTACAGGTCTTTCTAACTAATCAATTAGACATTAATTAACATATCCAGACAATAATAACCTCTTCATGTCAAGGCTAGCCTTCGATGTTGGCGGATTAAATTCTTATATGCCTCTTAATGGCCGTTGATAATTAAATCAATCAAGTGGATAATCGAGACTATGCTGTTTATTTTAATGATTTGAATAATGATGACCGAGGCTATGTGAATATTTCAAACGCTTTTTTCTCGGCTAATAGTGGACCAATTTGACTGAAATTTTCAGCAAATTATCTTTACACTATCTAGTTTTTAACTATTATAGTGAGAACTGCCATCTCTTTATCTTATCTCCCATAATGTAACTCTAAGATAACTTGGGAAATAACACCAAGTCAACAAGCAGCTTTGTTGTCTAAACAATTTTTCTTTTCAAATTAAAGACATATTTACTCTGCATTCGAATTAATACATGTAATACATGTTTGAGCAAAAATGGGGAGGGTTACTTATTAACGACTAGCTGTGACATTTGACGACAGTTGTCTCCAAAACTTGCGGTTCGGAGGATAGGACTTTCTTATCTTATTAATTGTGAAGTTACTAATCGCTTCCAGTCTGTATTTCCTCCAGTTAAAAAACAAATTATACGTTCAGAACCCAGTTAACCTCGGGCACTGCAAAATTTTGTAGCTTTAATGCAAACTTCTGTGAATAATACTATGACTAGTTTCGATTTAAATTTTACAAAGGGAAATCTAACCATCAAGCTTTATAAAAATGAATGCATTTTAATACATGTAATGTAGATGTGCGTTCATAATGCTTTTGTGATAAGAAGAATAGCTCTGTGATTATAAAACAAATCTAAAACCATTAACAATTTTTAAAAATCATGGTCTTCAACACGTGCACAAACAATTGTCAGTCAGTGGACAATTGGTAATGACATTATGTGACGATGTAAGTTTTGTGGGGGAAATTTAAATCCTAAGAAATTACGGAAATTTAATTACATAATACATATTTCTACATTCTTCAAAAATACAAAATACACAGTTTCTTTTAAGGAAAAACGACATTCAAATAATATTGGATTTATACGGCAACCCTTTTCAATTATGTATTGTTCTCTTTTTTTGTTGGAATGTTCTTTATCTGTTAGTACAACGGCGATGAGATATTATTGAAAATCTTTACTGAGAGCGAAATCGATTATAGTTTCTCTCCCTTACATGTCCGTTCCCTCATTAAATTGAAGGCATCCTAGGACGCAATTGACCGTTTGGGTGTTGGTTTTGAATTTGTTGTCAAAGACCGCTGATATGGAAAAAAGCAAATAAACTGTAGCGAGAGGTGATCCGGAAACGAACAAAGCCTTCCGATAATTTTATCACCAGTTGTCTAATTAGTCGTATCAAACTATTGATTTTACGACAACCGACTGATTTGCGACATTGTGTTCGCTTAAGCTATAGTAATTCGTGTAATTTTTGTACCGTGGTGTCATGGCTGACAATCTGAATATGAGTCGATAAGGTAAATATAGGAGGAGAAGTTTTCCGATTTGAAAACAAGAGTTGGGGATGGAATCGATCTCCAGAACTATGGACAATATTTTCCCACACACAACATACTCGCTATTTTACCTTATAGTCGTCAATAATGATTTTCTACACTTTCATTTTTTTCCTCATGTTTTCAATATTCTCCAGAAATAAGATTTCATTACCAATCATGCATTATTAAACAGCATCCATTCTCATATTCAGTTGCCTCATAAGAAGGCTCATAAATACCACAAAACATAACTGAAGCTATATTTCCTATTCGGAAGACTGCGATAAAAGGTCGCCATTGTGAGCTTAATTCAAACGTTGATGGAATTTCTATTTTTTCCTTCTCTTCCAATGAAATCTGTCGACACTATACAGCGTTTGATAGTCGAGATGTCCTTGCTGACGTCATGTAGCGAGCGGAATTATGGAGAAGAAGAGAGGGGAGTGAAGTGGTATCGGAAGTGGACGATATTATCACGATCGGCGTAGATTTCATTAGGCAAGGAAAATATTCTTGCTGGAAAGTTTGATTTGAAATGAAGAATTCTATCGATGCTATAATGTAATCAAGCACTGTTACCGGGTTCATTTCGCCTCAAGTACCCAACACTATTTTAAGGTTAAATTTGGCTGATTTGAAAAATGCGATCTCAGAATTTCATATCCGCTGGCTCGGAATGAGTCAACAAAAGTGTGAAGAAATATCAAATTCACTCTTCTCATTGCTTTAGGAAACTAATAGTAATATAACATAAGAGAAAAGAGAAAATAAGCCCTTGAAGGCGCAAAGATGGCGAGTCATGGACATGAGAGTGCCTGGAGGAAATTTGCCATGTGTTTAGTTACTGACATCCATAGAAGAGCCAGTAATAGGTATTGAGATGCTGGCAAGAGTCGTTTGTTCATAGATACATTAATTTTGAGAGTTATAAGACTTTGTCGAAGAGTCTCCATGACCAATACGTCACACTAACAATAAGCAGGCACGGGCAATTGAAGTAAATGCCCAAACGAAGCGTTAGATACTTAGAAATTCCTGTAGCCCGAGAGAAAATGTTTGACATTGTCGTGCTGATAATACTTAAGCAATGTGAAGTGTTATGGTGGATAATGATAACTATTGTTCAAGAGATTTTTCATACACATTGATTACCTAAATTAGCTAATAAAATGCAGGGCTTTTATAGATATTGTAAAGGTCCTTGACTTAGTAATGTGCTGTACAGTTAAATTGTTTCTTATAAAAGGCTTCATCCTGTTATGTACTTGTGGTTATTCAATTTACATAATTTAACAACTATATTCAGCAATAAACTTTGATTGAATATTCTCGAATGAAATCAAGAAATATCAATTTATTGTAATTAATGTATCCGACATCTTTGCGAAGTGAGTTGTGTATCTATATGTAAAATAATTGTCTCTAAAAATTGAGATAAATTCGGTAAAAACTTGACGGGAGTTGAATTTAATAAATGATTTTATTCGTGTATTGTTTCCTTTAAATTAAATGTTTCGCAAATTGAACGTATTATGAGAGCATAATGTGTATATAGTAAAAAAAGGGGGGGGGGTGCGCACTCGCTTTTCCCCCAAAATTGCAAATGAAAACTAATAAAAGACACAGCACATTTATAATAAAATTAATGTTTAGTAACATATCATTTCGAAGGCTATAAAATTTTTGGTGTGTGAGAAATTATTCGAAGCTAGCCAAAATATCAAAAAGGTTAAATTTATAGTTTCAGAGTGGTATGCATAATTTTATTCTATCAGATGAGACACAATTACTTTACATCGATAGTTTATAACCACATTTTGATCAATTTGGCGCATTCTTTAAAAAAATACCTTGAATACTTGCATAGAATGCATTTACCTGTCTTTGCAACAACGAGAATAGCATAAGTTTAAATGTATCTTTATCATTACTATAGACGATAAAATGTAGAAGTAAGAGGGCTTTGTCTTCAATGAGTTTTTCGGTGTTGGCGTTACATTGGACGTTTCACAAACCGGGAGGAAGAATTGTTAATATTTAGGAATCTTGATGGTGTTGGTGTTACACAGGGCGTTTCACAAACGGCGTCGGTGAATAGAGGTCACATGGCGTTTCACAAACGAGGTCGACGAATTGCTAATATTTAGGGACATAGATTTTGTACTACAATGTAATCTTGGAGATTCTGTTTTTTACATGATGTTCCTTTTTGATATATCCCCTCGGTCAAATATATTTCTTTTCAACATTATTGTTAAAAATAAATTTAAAAAATCGGTCGTATCTTTCTTCATGCCAAGAAAAGGGGGTGATGAGGTTATCGGTCTTTCATCCCATATTCCGATTGAAGAGAGGGGTTCGGGGCATCGATCTGAAATAGAAATAAACATGAGAAATAAGTGTAATACATTCAACATCTTGATATGGTCATCCAAATATACTGATGAATCTTTAGGTTTATATTGGTCTGTCCTGGTCCAATAAAAATATGTAGAAATTCCTGTCTAGACGTCTAATTGGTTTCTCGGCTAAATCAAATAACGACATAAAGAAGAAATCTATCGGTTACTATCGGTTATTATCATATGTATTTATATGCTAACGTTATATCCTTACCAATAATGTACTACTTATTCTTGAGATATTATGTCTATTTGACCATCATTGGACAAATAATGATGAAAAGGGTTGACTGTTTGTAGGCATGGGCAGTTTGAGACTAACAAACTGATGTTTAGAACGAATGTATTCTTTGCCTTATATCAAGACGTCAATAACAGGAAGTTGAAAATCTAGCTGATACCCAAAAATGTAATATTGGGGCATAGTTTCTATTTCAATACAAACGTACATTCTTCATTCTTAGATTCTAAATAGATGTCAGGTGACATCAGGCGTTCGAAAGAGAAGGCATTGCATACCTCGCCGAAAACATAAGTTACTATTGGTAAATATTATTTGGATTTCAGAAGCTGCTTGGTTAAAGGTAAGCTCTGAACAATGTCTACATGCAGAGTCACCAGGTACATTGTCTAATATTAAAAAAGAACTACACTTTGTTAGCTACATAGCAATCTCTGATAAAGCTGCCTTTAAAAGCAGCAAAGTCTTTTTGACATTAAAAAGAAAGTACTGAATTAGGATGACTATTCGTAGGAAATCTTTCAGGCAATTTTTAAAACCGAGACTAACATATTTTTAAAACTAGAAAGACGTCTACTCTGCAAAATAAATGAACACATCAATTGCATCCAAAAGGAAACTTCTATTTTTTGTATCCTCATCTAAGTTGTGTCCCTTTTAGGTAGATTTATTATTCCAGTCGCTTTATTACTCTTAGGTTACACTTGCAAGATTATCATCATATCGTATAAAATCATTCCTTGATTTCTCGCTACATTTGCTTTATGTTAGTTATATTACGTGTAGTATTATATGTATTGATAATTGCTTCAGGGGACAATGCTGTAGAGAACAAAGAAACCGTTTCGATGAGGATAATGTTAATGATCTATTTATACTGAAACTGTTCTTATTCTAGTCTCTAATGATGATAATGGCGGATATTTCAGTTGGTTCCTAACAAGGACGTTGCACATATAATCTAATTGGCGATACTGAAGATGCCAAAAGGGTTTCGCTGCAACAGGTTCCCAACGACTATTTCTGCAGATGACCGCAGTGTAAGCCAATGTTGATGGTACTGAACATTGGTGGTCATAATGATTCTACCATTATAAAGTTTTGTAATTTATCGAATTATGAAGTTCCCTGTATGTTTCATTATAAGTAGCTAACGGAATCAAATTGTTCTTTTAGAATTCTAACATAACGAGGGTGCTGCATATACTGTAATTCTTTTGTTAAAACAGGATCGTTTTTTTTTACTAGCAAGATCTCCTCTTCTGTTTTATGCATAATATCAATTCTGCATTAAAAACGTATCTTCTTCCTGTTCTAAAGGTGATAATCATCGGCAAAGCCTGGAGCTCTCTCAATTGGAATGCAATCGACATAAAGCTTGATATGCTTGTTCTTTGGTCGGTGAACTGCGCATCGATTGGCAGAAGTTATATATGATACCATAATTCCAAGATGGCCGCGATGACGTCATGGTCGGTTCCTAGCTCACATAGTACAATCGTACTTGTTTTACAAAAAACGTATTGCTGTTTGCACCCGTTGCTGGTGATCCGATTGGTTCTGCAACTGCCTCGGCGTATGATTTGAATAATTCTTCGACGGTCCCGGATTCATGGGCTAAGAAAATCATCGTGTTTTGATAAGATTCACAAGGATTCATTAACATTTTCTGAATAACTTTGATATATATAACATAAGTAAAACATAGACTGATTTCCATACTATAATAAAGGTGTTATTACAGTCATATATTATAAAATAAATGATAAATATATCGATTGTATCGCTTTTAATTTAAAAACAATTATAGCATCTTTAGTATCTTTAGGCATTTATATCAACAACCGGAATGCCTTGATAATTGAGCCTGGAGTTATTATTTTAAATCTATGCTTGTTCACAGTTGGGAGGTATCGATCACCCTACCTATAGCCTATTACCTGTCTGTGATTAATGCAACTAAAAAAGGGTGAGAGTGGAAAACACATCTTGCGAGTAATTGACATCCTTGTCAAGCTCCTCTGCCTTCAAAACCCTTTCATTGTCAACGGTTTGGTAAATATGTGGTCAATGTTGAAATCAATTGAACATCGGAAACAACACAAGCCGCTCTTCACAAGAACAAACTACTGTATTTACACTTATATTGGGTGAGAAGAGATAGATAGGGGCATATTAATGCATGATAACAGATACCAAGATTGCATACCTGTGTTTGTATCATAATGGGATAGCGAATCTGTAACGCGGTGTGGGGTATACCGGGTTTATGTTTGTTCGCTCACAAAATAAATTGAATAAATTGTTAAAACAGATAATGGTCGACTTGCAGAATCAATGGTATAGCTTCACTCTTTTTTTCAATACAATTGATCTTCTTGTGTTGAAATGTCATGTACATGTACGGCGACCTTATTTTCTCTGAAAATATTTCTTATTATACGGGTCCCAGTTGGCATATATTCATTACACTTCAGCGGCATTCATATTGGTCATAATAAAGTTTGATAATAGGAGTGTATTTGACAGTGTATTGAAAGTTTCAATATTTAGTTATCAGTGTGTTAGAGAGATGATAACAATATGTGTATAAACAGGTTGATCAACTGAGTTCACCTCCCACCTACTACAGTACTATATCATCTCAAACTATACCATTAGTCAATGACTTGGGTAGTTTGTCTACTGCTCTTAATCTACTTGTTGCATCGAACCAGTCAACTGTACTGAAGCACCACACGAGGAATGAAGCAGCACCTGGACTTTCCAAAACAACTTGTGTAGTTCTAGATAATGTCCATAGCAAAGGCAAATGTTAAATTTTATATTCGAAAAAACAAAAAAACAAAACAAACTCATTTGCACCACACCGCCGTATCCATTAGAATCCACACAGGACCTCAAATTATTGCTTATGGTAACTACTATTTAATTAGTAAGAAATCTGACCAGTTAATGCCCCCTTTCCCGACACCAGTCACTAATCCGAAATTATCGTCACAACTCAACTAGTTTCGTTCAATTACGGAAAATGGAAGGAAATTATGTATATGTATGTAACAATTTTACTTAATGCTGTGTAGCGATGTCGGTATACTACCCAAGAACTCCCTAATCATAAGTTATGTTTCGTTCAAGGTAATTAGAAGGTTGTCTCTGGTTGGTCAGCATTAACCAATTATTGTCCTTTACATGCATATACTGCCTTCTTATACTTTGCCTGATAAAATTACCAAAGAAGTCTAGACGCTCAGTAGTAAGCAGTAATTGTATTCTAAGGAATTGTGAACTGTATATGAAGCTTTCCGATAGAAGATAACCAACCCCAAGGCATAAAAATGACATCTTTGCAATGTAGAGACTAATATTGATATTAACACGTATTGTCAATTTTATAAATAAACACACAAATAACAATACTGTATTTTTTTAAAAATAATTATTGCAAGGATTATAATAATTATGTGTCTAAAGGAATTCGATGTTTCAGGCATATAAAAATGAAAGGCACGGCTTTAGTAATCAAGGACAAACAACATTCATCCCGATGGCCCGAGGTAGGTTTGAACCTATTTTTGCCGGTGATTTTATTTGATGGCCATCCAAGACGATAACAAGCACAGATACTTGACTGGATAGCCTATCCTATGGGTATTTTAGGTGCATACGTGATACTGGATAACTGTGCTAAACGTTAACAGGTAATACAAATAGTATTAGTGTTAAGGGGCACCCCTGTTTCCTCTTAGTTAAATGTGTCATTAGGTGGCATATTTATAAAATAGGTTTTTATAATCAATTTCTTAACCAAAACAACGTGATAAAAACAATATGATTAAGGAATCAAAGATATATCACGACAGACTCGATCCCAAATACGTAACCATCGACTGGACCCCCCCCCCTCTCAAAAGTAAATAAATAAAAATAAAAAATATCCAAGCTGAAAAACATTTTGAATCAAGTAAATTTATCTTTTTGCCATGGTTACTGCACACATTTTCTTAATCTCAACAAGCGCATTAAGAAGAATTTCAAAGACACATCTTGTCAGGCTCGATCCTAAATACGTAACAATTTTATCTCTATTCGCTGAAAGGGTATCACTACAATGCACCATGTCATCCTTGTTTTAGTATACCACACAGCAAAAAACACAAGTGATAAAACATTTACATTTGCTGGCTATTTCAGGAAGCTTGACAATTTAGAAAAAAAACTGGGACGCCATTAGTGTATAAACCATTCTCATTTGTCTATTCTACTTGAGTGCAAGCCGTCGTTTAATTAGATAGCGGCTATAGGGCCATGTTCATCTTTAACTGACTACTGGTGAAGGTCAAAGAAGAAATAGGTTTCTCCCACTCGCTTCTCTTCTACAGCCCCTAGTTACACTTGTACATGTAGCGAGTAATGTCAGTCTGGCCTTGGTAATTACTTAGAACAATACCAGGCTACAATAACACTTAACACTAAGTTGACTTTTAAAAGAAGAATTGGTGTCAAGATTTTTGAACAACAAAAAGGTAACAAATTTGCTCTTGGGGGTGTTCCTGGTACAGTAACTCTTGACTTGACAAATACATCCTAATGAAACGAGTCTGGATCTATTGCGCAGGTCGTTCGCCAAAATCGTCTGAGGGTTACCTCCAATGCTTTGGATGCACATGGGTCTGTATTGAAACTCCGTGCTATGCACTACCTGACATGATATACCTTGAACAACCCAATGGAATGGATATTTAACTTGCCCCGGAACTCTTCCCATGGACACAGATGAACTATCCCCGGAACCCTGTTTTAGGACACGTTTGAGGTAACTCGGGAGTCATCTTTATGTGCAAATTACACACGAGTAATGGTCATCTGAGGAACACGTCTGAGGGTCTCAGATCTCTCTCTGGCCATGAACGTTCTAGCATCTGAGCATGCGAAAAAAAGTGCAGATGTCTAAAGCCAGCAGTGTTTGAAATGTCTGTGGCAACAAACGGGTTTATTTGAAAGATACACCCACTATTGATAAATATTTACTGGGGAAACTTTATCAATAATTTGAATCAATACGCTAATAAGGTTTAAATATGATATTATTGATAAAAATAAACACCACGTACGAGTCAATATATGGTCAATAAGGTTCTGTTAACTTTATAGTGGTAAGAATTCCAAATGATAATAATTCAACAGATAATATTAGTCTAAAAATTAAAAATGGATTGTATAAAATATTAGTATAAAGGACAAAACATGTCGAACAATTTATATACATAAACCCTGCAGCTCCCAACACAGGCGATAAAAAATGAAATTGTTTTGCAGTTGTGTGGATTATCGTTAAATGTATATGAATTAAATGATTATGTAAAGATATCAATTAGCAGATGGATCGTTACCGTTATAAATCAATCTGTCATTTCTTGCTTCTTTGTTTTATAACTTGAGTGTAAAAGTAGATGGAAAGAGTAGGCATACTTGCCCCGTGAACGGCACTCGTATCTACATATAGCTTTAATGTCAACTGGAACCTTTGTCTGGGTCGAATATAAAGATTTAGTCCAATAAAAAGTTTTATCTTCGTCGCTTAAAGCCTGTTTCCCAAAAAATATTCACATCATTGAAAAAATGTCGCTTAAAGCCTGTTTCCCAAAAAATATTCACATCAATGAAAAAATGTACTCTCACGTCTGCAATCTTCATAAATTCTTCAGAGTGACTACAAACTTATCACGTTATTTGAAAGACTTTCTGTGGATTGAGAATTCAATCTAACGTACATGTATATACCTAGAACAATTTTTACGACCCTTATTGAAAATCGGTTGATGTCGTCTATGACGTGATCACGGGTTTTTTTAGGTTTAGGAAGAATGAATGAATGAAATGGGGTTGAACGACCTACTCTTTTGCACCTATCCTGTGCTAATAGAAGACAGGCATACGCTATACACTGTGCTATAAGGGAAATTTTGCCCGGGCGCTACGGCCGACTCTTATATCGAATCCCAACTGCCAAGGGATCTTTTACGTGCACCTTGTTTTTTCGTGCCATCCGAACGACTAGGCAACTTCCCTTGTCAGGCCCTACTTCTGCATCACTGACAAGGGGAAATCGAGATGAACTTTCTCGGCCAATGTAGGGATCGAACACCGGACCTCCAGGCTAGCGAACCAGCGCCTTATCCACTTAATCACCGTGACCCCAAATTTAGGAAGAAAATAGTGGATTTTACATTTTTTATTTATTGGAACATATTTTTGTGAATTCGGTTTCAACTAGTTTAATGGTAAGGGTTTTATAATTGTTTATTGCTAGATTTTGGAGTAAAAATGTCGATGCCTCAAGACAGTAATTTCGACATACATTTCCAAGACAAGATGGTTCCAACTGTTAACGATTTCGGAATGATTTTGGTGCTGCTATGCATTGGTCAAAAAAACTAATGACCGGATGTTTGGTGTTTGTTACTTCTGGGTCAAACACACTGCCCGCCATAGTACACGACAGCTGGAAATAAGCGGTGTGGTTTATTTGGTCTTTGGATTGTGCAGACATAGCTGCCAAGAAAAAATTAGCTTTGTCGGGTGAGCAGTTAAATTCTCCCAATGGATTTTTATACGCCGACATTTCATGTGGACGTACGTACATGTATATTGTCGTCGACCCTGTCAATCTGGACGTCCATTTTTGTCTGTCCAGATTTGTTTGTGGACACTCCACCGGTCACAATTTTTTTTTATCCGATTTTGACATGTAACTTTATGGATTATCATGGCCCCTGATTGTACGAAAAAATCACGTTTTTAGCTTCTAGACACTCTAGAGCCACGCTTCTCAACCTTTTCTCACCGCTCACCCCTAAATGAATTCTCAACCAACAATTTTCATCTGATTTTGATGATACTTGAAATGCATGTTTATAACCCAACAATCTGGGTTCCTTGCGATATTTGTGCATATTAGACCGTAACTTCCTGAAATATGATCCCTGATTGTATGAAAAATCGCGTGTTTAGCTTGTGGTCCCTCTATAAGTCCTCTTTATTATCTGGTTTAAAGAAACGTTCGAATATAACCCGAAACACCGGAATGTTGATTGAGTTCCTTTCGATAATCGCACATATCTGAACTTTTCCTGGATTATGACAGTTTCAATATATCACCGTTACACATCAATGGGGGTTGAGTTCGAATTTCGTAAACATCTGACCAAAACTGATGGACTAAACGGCTGCTCCTTGTACATAAAAAGTGTAAATGTATGTTGATATTTGCGCATATCGGACAGTACGAAAAATCACTTATTTGGCTTGTGGACCCTATACAGGTCCAATTTAAAAATTATCCGTTTAAATTTATCAACGATACATCTTTTATGACGGTTGGGCTCTAATTTTCGTGAAAATCGGACCAAAACTGCCGGATAATGGTTATGTGCCCTCTAGAAATCACAATTGTTATCCGATTTTGATCAAACTTAAATATATATGTTTATGTTCCAAAGATCTTGTTTCCTTTCGCAATTTGCGCATATTAGACCGTAACTATCTGCATTTCGGCACATGGCTGCACGAAAAATCCTGCTGTTGAGTTTGTGGATTCTCTGAGGTCACATTTTAAATCTAATTTTAAAAAAAGTTTAAATGTATCACATTTGAGCCATAATGAAAGGGAATAATGGAAACAAACTTCCCGTCAAAATGGCCGCTCATTGTATATAAAGTACGAAAAAGAATGTTATATGAAGGTTGTGGACCCTCTACGGGTCACAATGTTTATCCGATTTCAGTGGAACTAAAAATATATCTTTATATCCCAAAGATCCCAGTCCCTGTCGATATTTGCGCATTTCAGGTGATGACTTTCTGGATTGTGGCCCCTGGTTGTACGAAACGTCGCTTTTATTTTAGGTTGTTTTCTATCCATCTGTTGAAAAATATTGGCAACCATCTACCCATCTGTTGCAAAATATGGGAAACCACTGGTTTTGGTTGTTTTCTATCCACCTGTTTGCAAAATATGGGCGTATCTTGCCTGTCCAACCTCGTGTGAGTTTTCTTCGGGTCCTCACGTTTCCTCTCACTGCTAAAGATCCCTACACGCAAGCGAATTATTGAAATGAAAGGAGGTAGTTTGTGTCGAGTGGACGTCCCCATCCCCCTCTGCTGTAATCGGAGCAGAAATGTAGGACGTTAAACCCCAATTTATTTTTAATTCGTTTCTTCTTCTCTGTTACTTGTTACACTTGATACCAAACTGAATGAATTCGGGGGAATTCTCTTTGTGGTATGGTTGACCAGCAGTACATCTAGCTTAGTAGATCCTTTTCATTCACATTAAAACTTGTAACATAGACAATCGTTTTCTCTCGTTCAAACTTTGTACTTCCCTGCGTATTATTAAAGACATTATATGGGAATCGAGTTGTTGAATTTTACAAATTATATTATACTCTATTCTG
The DNA here is from genome assembly GCA_036850965.1 of Patella caerulea. Taxonomy (NCBI): domain Eukaryota; kingdom Metazoa; phylum Mollusca; class Gastropoda; family Patellidae; genus Patella; species Patella caerulea. The sequence continues at coordinate 48,837,120 of JAZGQO010000007.1, read as the reverse complement.
ATGGAGATGAAATTCTGATCCGCTTTATGATATTTGCGGATGCTTTGGCTTCATGCATCCATCTTGACACGTAGCCTGTATTACATACTGCAATTGGTATACATAGAAACCAACTTATATGCAAAGTAGGACTTGAAATTTAAATGATACTTATTAAACACGCAAATGCTCCCTCGTATGCCTATTCACTTTGTGTAGTATATCTTACAAAAATACTGTGAAGACCTTTATCGGGGTATATTGAAGGAAGTCTATGTATGTTCTTAAGAGTTTGAGGACTTAATTACGGCATTCATAGGTAGCGTTTAATCTACATGTTGGATGTTTGAATTTCAGTTGCTTAACTAAAAACTGTAGCAAATGGCTTAACCCTAAATATCAACAGAATATTACACTACAGACGTTCTCTTTTCTTCCACGATGAAAAACGTTTTTAAAAAGTCTTTATTTACATTCTAGAGTAAATATTGTCCATTTTTTCCATCTGACATGAAAAGTATTGTATCACTATTTGATATTTAAATAAATTTAAAACGGCCACCTAATTAGCTACAACCCACTGAAGATCTTTCTTTTTCGAACAAAAAACACCTTTCGCTTTTAAGAGTGTGAAATGCCCCGGGTACAAGTTTTGTGGGTTGCGCAAACAATCAAGTGACATACTTGATTGCGATATACACAGTACTCGCAACGTAAAATTTTCCTTTCAATGAAAAAGAGACACATTGAATAGCGTTGTAAATAGAATTCATATTCTTAGTTCCCTGTGTCTAATACACAGGTGTCCAGGCTCTCTGTTGTATAAAACGCGAGGTGAAAAAACCTCGACAGATAAAAACAGAAAACGAAAGCTTAATTAGAGATGTTGTGAATGCTATTATAAATATTCATGAATGTTTTTTGCTTTGCTTCACTGAATTTCGGTGCTGGTACATTTTTTGTAAGATCGAAAAGTAAATAGTGGATTAACAATGAAATGTAAATGTACAACTTTCCAATACACCCACACATATTATCTTATGAGGATGTAAATGATTTGCAAAATGAATTTTCCACGGGAAAAATATATATATTTAAATATTGAATGTTCTTTTAGTTGAATTACATGAATATTCTGATAGAATTTTACAAGAATGATACTCTGATCATACATTATTATACCGGGCTTCATTTTTTTTTAAAAATTCTGAAAATCGGTAGTTTCGGCGCCTCTACGAAATGCTACAACACATGCCGTATACTAGTTCCTTTTGGAACTGTACTTGAGCGAAAGATATATTCTCTACACAGTTCTTATTCGGCCTTCTATATATAATAACTGCAGTATGAAAATACCGTTCTTCCCCACCTCTGTACTAAGGCTATTTTGGAATCCTGACCTATTATTTTTCACCTTGATTCTACTTTATTCGCCAAAGGAATCATTTATTGCCACAGTTGACACATTTATAAAGATTCAACCCTATTTTCAAGTAGAATTCTGCGATTATAAACATACACCAAATACGTTTAAACTGAAGAGACATTACGAGACACGGACATGCGCAAACTACATATTTATTTCATCGCTAAATTCTACTTGAAAATGGAGTTGAATTATTATAAATTTGTGTCAAATATAGTGAGCAAGGATTCCTTTTAGTGGAAAATAAAGAATTGTTGTGACAAATAGGCGGTAAGGGTTCTAAAACAGCCTGAGAACAGGGGTGGGGAATAGCGATATTTTACCATATTTTCATACTGCAGTTATAGAAGGCCGGATAAGAACTGTTAGCGAAAGTTCGCTCAAAGACAGTTCTGAAAAGAAGTAGCCGTATACTAGAAACGATTATATGGGCTTCTAAAAACCTTTATAAGGGCTACTAAATACCTTGACATGGGCTACTACAAACGATTACATAGGCTATTACAAACGATGGTTATATGGGCTACTACAAACGATTGTGTAGGCTACCACTAATGATTATATGGGCTACTACAAACGATTACATGGGCTACTACAAATAATTAAATATCTACTGGTAAACATTTCTGGAATATGTGTATACCGACACTATTCCCCACATAATCTGAATCCCGTGACTGCTGATTACTGTTCCCAGAAATGTTGGCTACACGTTCCTCGCATGTTGAACAAAAAATATTTGGACGTAATCTTGCCAGTGATAAAGATCTTTTAAGAGATGTGATAAATACCATGGAGGTTCATACCTTGTGAACACGTGAAACCTTTTCTATGAAGAATATTGAACGAGTTTGTATTCTTCTACATATGTTGTCCACAAATTGTGTTGATTCGGCCAATAAATATAACCTATGCAACGGCAGATTTGTCATACAATACTAGTCATGGACAAAGCCAAACAATGTAATTGCAGTGCGGTGCCGCCATTTTGAATATCACATGATGTTTTTGTGTCTTATTATTCAGTTGTGTAGGAAATGATATGAAATGAAATGGGGTTTAACGACCTACTGTTCTGCTCCTAAACCGGGCAAATGAAGACGGGAATACATCGTACAGTGTGCTATGATGGAAATTTTGCCTTGATGGCGGCGCTACGTCCTACTCTTATATCGAATACCTGCTGGCAAGGGATCTTTTACGTGCACGCCAATATTTAGGCGGGACCACGGTTTTTCGTCCAATCCGAACGACTTGGCAGCTGTCCTTGTCAGGCCATCCGTCCTGCATCACTGACAAGGGGAAACCACGTTCAATAAGTCTACTTGTCTAGGAATCAGCATGCTATTTGTATCACATGTGGAATATCAGTGACTATCGGGTCGTGATTTGGGATATATCTGCCGGTCGCAACTCCAGTAAATAATCAAACCAAAGCGATTTCATAAGCGGCCTTGTTCCTTTAAAGAACCGTGTAAAAATACACAAAAAATCATAATACCCAAATATTTCAATAGTAGACAGACAGCTTGACTTTATTACATTATTGCTTTTAATTTCACTTAGGCATGAGTATAGATTACATTGAGTGATAAAACTTGTATATGTGTACAAATATTACTCAACAAGTAGGCTAAACGACACTGGTAATGCCCCTGTGATCTCCCGCACAATACTATACAATTTGTCTGTGTGTGTTATTTCGCCGCGGACAATTTATATACGTTCGTAGTATCATTTTACATAGTAATTTCTCGCTCACTTAAAACACGAGAGAAAAGGTGCTCCTTTATCTTTTAAATCATGGTTTATCCTTGGTGTCCCGTGATTTACATGTTTGGAGGTGGTATGTTGATAAAACGTTGGTGGGCTAGCTTTATTTCTCCAGTCTTTGACATCTTAAGAGCAAGGTTTGCATTTCATTTTTCTTCGACAATCCATCATAACTCATACTCATTACAACTCACCGCTGTTTTCATTGGATATCATATTATCAAAGGATTACATCTCGGATAAAAAAAATTCCCTTCGAATCGATAAAGTAATGCCTCCATCATCGTCAATTCACCATCCTTGATGAGTTTTTTTGACAAACTTTGGTCCAAAAATGAGACTGGTGTATGACGTATTGTACTTGTTTAACATGATGGGGTTGGGGTGGCCTAGTGGTCTAGAGTGCCGCGCTTCGATCTCTAGCTGGCCGGTCACCTCTGGCTTGCGGCTGTGGTTTCGATCCCTGGTGTGAGCGTATGTGGCATGGAGATAGGGGCGCCTTCTCAACTTCGTGGGTTTCCTCCGGGCACTCCGGTTTCCTCCCACTGCTAAAGTAAAACCCTACGCGCAAGCGAATTATTGAAATACAATTAAACCATATGTTAGTCCCGAAATGACTTAGTTTGTAGACGTTAAACCCCATTTCTCTCTCTCTTGTTAAACATGACTCCAAAGCATGCGTACATGTGTTTTAAAGGTTGTCAAATAAGGAAGCCATAGTAACGGGAAAATCCACTCGACAAAAGATACCAAAATGAAAAAAAGTATTTCTTTGTGCTGATATACTATCAGGAAGAACATGTTCGATCCCGGTATTGGCCGAGAAAGTTCACCGGTGTGTTTTACCGGCGTGGTCCCTCCTTGTGAGTGGTCGAGGGCCTGGCAAGGCACAACATATAGTCTTTCGGGTGGGGAAAAAACCGAGGTCCCGTGTACGCATTGACATTCGAAATACGAGAAGGCAGTTGGAATTCGAAATACGAGTAGGTCGTAGAGCAGCTGTCTGGGCAAATTTCCCTCTGTCTTTATTACCCCATTCAGAGCAGGATCGTGGGACGTTAAACCCCATTTCATTTCATATTTTGTATTATGTCATGTTGAAGTACCTAAAAGAGCCCTAATAAGCCACTTGCAGTTTTCAAACGAATACAGATTAAAAGTAAAGTCAAATAGCAACCGAATTTCTATTTCTTGAAATTCAAATACCAGACAGCATGCCATTATAAGTTTGGTGAAATTGAACATACCCGTATTTACTTATGACATGTGGAGTGTATTTCAAAATACCATAAAAGATATGATAAAATATTTTAAAAGTTGTCAAAAAACATCGTAAGAAACCATTTGACCTATATGAATCCCGTGTCTCGAAATATCTGAAAAGCATCTTTATGTTGTCGAATAATAAAACAAATTCTTCCTTCTCCTGTCAATCATTTCTCACGTGCTGGATTCAGACAGACATAAGGAAAATGGCGGCCAAGTAATCCATTTCCGTCTAGAAGACCAATTTAAGTTGTTTAGCTAAACGCTAATTGAGAGTACTCACAGAAACTATAAAACGAAAACTGAAATTCAATAAATGCAAATGGGGAGAAAATGTTCCTTTTCAAGTTGTTTAAATGTCTAAATACCTTGATCATTACCAATATTCAGAAACGTCTTTAAACATCAATATCGGAAATGACTTTTTCGTCTTATCTTTCTTGCTTGGAATCAATAGCATGTGAATATTTCCATGCCAAAAGAAGTGGTCCAGACTTCTCACAAGGTAAAAAAAAAAAATAACTCATACCAAAATATCCTTCAAGAAACGAAATTACGAAATCAACGACTTTGCTTTACGTTTTACAAGATTTTGTACCCTAGCGTGATACTAATTGATGTCAGCACAAAAAAACCACGAGATTTTATTAAGAGGCCACTCCCGTTAAGCGGCCAATCGTAAAAATTCCCATGGGTGGCTGCTTAATGCAGATTCTACTGTATTTAATATTTCTCACAGCTGAAATATTTATGGTTATATTTATGTGGAATAATTTAAAAGGCATTCGAATAAAATGATAAATAAATAGCATTGACATCTATCAAAAATAATAACATTGACTAGGAAAAGGGCTAAATTATTTTTTAAATATAAACACATTTTTAAAAACATTTAATAAAGAAAAAAAAAATTTGCGATGAATATATATATATACACCATTAAAACTTATGGCTCAGATAATAAACGAACACAAACTACGTAAACTAAGGCCTATTGAATTGAATCATTAATAATCCGTGTATCTTAATGCATAAATCCACAAACTAAATTAAAGAAATTTAGTAAATGAAAAAAAATCATGAAAATTATTTCAAATTGGGAAATTCCCTACTTCGTGACAGATCTCTGAAAGCATTATTGTCATCTCTACGGCTGTTTGAATCGATGTTTGTATTGTGGCTAGCTTCGTTAAAGATTTATGAAACAAATATTTTACTAGCTGGTATAGAAATCTAGAGCATTTTATTATTGTCATCTATGGGTAAAATCAAATGGATGTTTAATTGTTGCGGGTAATCGTATAATATTAATCCCTTTATAATTATTTCCAGTTAAGAGTGAATCGCAACGATTAAAATTTAATATTATTACACAAAGAATGGATATTAGCAACAAGAGAGTGACATTAATATAAATATGACTATTCTGGGTAAGCGTTTTAACGTGAGAAAAATATATAGGGTAGATTTGTGTCTACACTTTTCTAAATAAAATGAAGTTAAAGAACAGAAAATAAAGTTAAAGGACAGAAAAACCTTAACATGGACAGAAATCATTCATATACAAATTAAATTATTGTGACATAATAAAATATCATTGTGCTGACATAATTTATTTGTATTTAAAGCGATTTTGTTAGTATTTTAATTTCAAGGCGTCTTTAATTACAAAACTAATTCAGTTGCGAAATATTTGGAATTTCGTGAAAGCACAGACTCCGCATTATGGTATCAAAATAAACTAGAAGTTTTAATGCAGGTTGTGGAAATATTTCTTTAATCATTATTGAAAATGTTTTATTCAACATTTTATAACATAGTAAATACGACCACTCACTCAATTTGTAAAATGTAAATACTTCCAAGTAACATTTATAAGTGCACTTTATTATTTTTTTGTTGTACTTTTGCATCACCTATTAAATGCACCATTCTGAATACTAGAACATTTTGAAAGCACGGTTAAATCACTGATTAACCTTGATCTAACTTCATATTGCACCGCTTTCAAAATTATAAAGTTAAATCATAACAATATCGCAGGTCAAAGGATACTAGAATTTATCAGTTTTGGCTACACGCCCTCTTTGAAATCAAACATGAATGGACTTAACCATAAGGTTGTCACTCGGTCTTTTGAGGGTTAGAGTCTGGACTACATTAATTGATTGACAAATGGTCATGAATATGTAAAATATTCGAACACTATAATATGCTTTTTTTATCAAAAGTACATTAAGCTATATTTAGATAAAAGTGACCTGTCAATCAAAGTAGAAACGGATATCACTGTTGAAAATAATTATCATTTCAATGTATATTTTTCAACAACATTTAATTTAATCTCTGTTTGTATATCGCGGTAGCTGATAAAGGATTATATTTACAATAATAAAGATACAAGTTCTCAGCCACGAGACATATCCAAATGAGACACACATTTGGTGAGCTTAAATCATTTACTGTATTTCAACGCATAATGTTTTGGTGCATTATTGTTATTTTGCGCCTCTCCATGATTGGCAGTGTGATCTGAGAACAATTCCATGAGAGATTGATTATTTTGAATGAAAAATCCAGCACCAATGTCATGATCTATTTACGCTTACACATACTTCTGAAAATGTCACATCTAGTTCCAACTTGCGGCTGGCTACTTTGAAACTACAATCACATTCTGTGGCCTCCGATATCACCAACGCAACTTTCAGTAACCTTTCTGGTGGGCTTTTTTGCTTTGGAAGACAAAAGGGGATTGGCAGGATTAAGACGCAAATAAGTACAAGTCCATAATGACCCCACGGATGATAAATAAGGTAAACTTTTTAACTCCTCTGATAATGATATCTTCTAAAACAATAGCAGCTATAAGATAAGCCGGTAATATACACCCCTGGATAATTCCCCGAGCAACGCGACCCAAACTCAGTTATTAAGATAAAGATAGAAAAAAACCTCTTTAAATTCAGATATCAAAATTTATTTAACACATATTATGATGATAAAAGATTTTAAACAAATTGACTGTCGACATACATAAAATGACAAACAATTGTAAATTACAATGCTTTCTTAAATACGCTTATTGACAAAATGTAAATATTAACATTATGATATACATTATATATTTATAAACACATTTAGTCCCCTGATTTTTCACACACTTGTACACTATATGTATATTATATATATTCATTTAAATTATGATACATCTTTTGGGGACCATAGCCGAGGAATAATTTATACATCTATATAAACAAGAACTGCCTCATCACTGAGTTTGGAGAAAAAAAAATCGTCATGCCGATCTACATGTAGTTAACTCTAAAGTTTTGCAGCTAAAATTTTGTAATTTTCAAATATTAAGGTAAAGGTAAACTGGGCTTTAATTTGACTTATTACACATGGGGTGGAAATGGCATCCACCATTTTGTGAAGCTCAAATTAAAGGTGTGAATTTAAAGACAGATTATCTTAACAGTAGCTGTCCCCATTTAAACATGGGAGAGATAAAACTGATTTATACTAGACTACTGTTCAACTGACCAAGAATGCGTCTGCCCTGTTTTTGTTTTTTTTAAAAAATAACATTAATTGTCTTAACTTGCCAGAATACAAACGAACAATTTTATCAAACATACTTACAATACTGCTAAAATCTAATTCTAGTATTTTAATTGTCATCTCTGAAAAAGTATATGAGATTTACAGGAATGCACACAAGTTTGGGAATTACAGTGAACGGAATGAAATCAAATAAAAAGCATTAACATGCTCATCAACAAAGAAAAGTCTAAAAACCACAACATAGACAAGACACGGAGCGTTTAAAGATCCAAGACTTATTACGAGGAATGATAAAATTATGAATAAATTATACAAGTTACGATGCTTATTGGTGTTTGGTATATCAATTTTTACGACCGACAACTACCGAAGAGTTCATAAGAGGTCGTAAATTTGTCTGAGAGTGTTATATATATGCCACCTGAAACTGTCGCGAAGTTTATTACCACTAATTAGCTAGCATATGTCTTCTATCACAAGTACTTATATCTTATAAATACACACACGACCACCGTTTAGGAGTCACCGACCGTCAAATATCATTTAGGTACTAATTAAAGTTACCGATAGATGGCGTGTCGTGGCGTACAGGTGTGCCTTATACAGATGTATATACAAGTAGTTGTATAGCACGACACGGTTTAAATAAAATCATTGGAGAAATTAATATTATCTGAATTTAACAATAATTATATTTTATATTTCATCTTACAATAGTAAAACAAATACCATCTGCTTTAAACACTAATAGAAGTTAAGAACAAAAAATGTGTTATTTATATTTGTTCATATATATCTTAATTTGTCTGCTTAATTATTACAGCCGATTTAAGAATGTTTGCTTAAATCACGTTTTGCACAATTATCATGTTTTGCACAATGTTCTATTTTACATTAAATTTGACAACACAAGGCTAAATATGTTTTAGCATTAATATTGGCAAGAATACAATGACTAAAAAACGAAAACATGAAATTCAAACCAAATCTTGCATGTTATAATACAATAGCGCATTCAAAATGTGAGACTATGCATGATTTGTGATAGTCAGATACTTGAGAAAAGACATTAAGAAATTGCGACCGTTTCACAGAAACTCTTGTTTGTTTTGTTTTATCTTAAAGGGCACGTTATATGATTTCTCATGGTAGGTTATGAGATAAAATTCTAAAATGCATTATGAATCAAGTATTATGTACCAGTATTCAAATATTGAAATCTGCCATTTTATCAGGACCTGTCATTGATAAACTGATATTATTATGGGATGTAACATGATAATGATAATCTTAGTGATAAGCACGACCAATAATAAATAGCACATAGATATGAAAAAAATAATAAAATCGGCATTAAAACAAAAATGAGGTAAATGAAACAAACTTACAGTCTTTTATGTTTCGTTTCGTTTTATTTTATTGCCGAGAACAAATTTGAACAAGAGGGAGTGAAACCTACATCTCACGTTGATAACAAAGTGTTTATGGGAGTCGCTATCAAAGACCAGCTGAACATATAAAAGTTTTATGGTTTTTCGAACACACACAGCATAATAATCATTTAGAATCCATTCTATTTTCTTGCTCCACTCGGTACGTAGAGTATAAAAACTCATCGTTTATATATTATGTAAATAACAATAGTCTTGATTAAAATTTGATGAGTTTGATTTTTTACCAGGTTCTTCCGTTCATCAAATAGGGTGACGAGGATAGTGTTGATCCATTAACACTCGTAGAAACGTATCCCAGTCCGTTAGTCAGTAAATTGTGAGATAAAGAGTTTTGAGAATTAACACTATTGGCAGAAATTGTTCCCGACATTTCGGACAATGTCGGCGAGCCGAGTGAATTCACGTGAACCAAGTTTTTGGCTGAGGACACAGCACAAGAGGAATGCATGGAAGATGGAGACTGTATAGATGAATTTGCTGAGCCGTGTGAATGACCTGTTGATGAAGTATTTGTGTGACCTTGCTGCTGGTTGCCCGGATTGTCATTCGAATTGCTGCAAGGTTTGCCGTCCTTTACCAAAACAGGAACTGCAACCCTTCTAGGCGAAGGATTCGAACTTCCACTTCCAGATGAGCTAGAGCTGTGGTTTTGTGACTGATTCTGTGAACTCTGCCTTTCCGACGATGATTCCGATTTCTGATCCGACTTGTCCTTGTCTTTGGACATGCGTTTGTGCTTGTAACGATGATTTTGAAACCATATTTTGACCTGAGTAGGTGTCAAATTAATCATGCTTGATAAATGTTCTCTTTCAGGCGCGGAGAGATATTTCTGTTGTTTGAAACGTCTCTCGAGTTCATATACTTGCGCCTGAGAAAATAGCACTCGCCTTTTTCGTCTTTGAGTTAAGGGAAACTGCATGCCTGTTTTATAATTACTGTATTGGTCGGCACCCATCATTGACGAGGGCATCGACATAGATGACATGGCACAAGAACTGGCAGCATTCATGGTTAGTCTGGGAACTGAAACGACAAAAAACACAAAAGTCAAATAAAATTAATTTCATAGCACAATGAAAAGTTTTTCTTTGCTGATAATAAACTATAATTTGCTATCGATTAATTGTCAGCAATGTATGTTATAACCTTGTATTAACCAATCAAAGATAATTATATGGATCCAAAAGCACTATAACTATAGAATTATTTGCATCATTTATCAAGATACAAATTGAAATAAAGTCTTTTTTGATGTGCGTAAGACACAGGGCACACACACACATATATATACTGACTCTATATTTGTTGTATCGGTTATTACGATATTTAAATTTAATTTGAAGGGGATACTTTTGGGTTTTAACGTTATAATTTATTTCTAAGATCGATGTTTTTATTCCTGTTTCCCAATTAGCAAATGAAAACCCCAATTATAATCTGACGTGTTGAACACAGGATAGAAAGATGAATTTATATATTGAAGTGTCATCGTATTTATTTGTATTTTTCCATAGTCTTTTTCTTAATTAAATATTTACACGTAAATATAGATACATATATATTTATTTTAGTCTATGAAAACAAAAATGGGGTACAATTACTATGATGATTTTGGCGATGGATATGACAATGAACTACATATAAATTCTTAACATTAATATTGAATCTTTTACTTAAGATAGTCAATTAAATTTCTTTTACTCCATTTAATGGAACACGTGCAGTCGTAATTAATCCAATTCGGTTGGCTACCAATGGCTGTATTAAGCTCATCCCATTTGACAACTACAATGGCCAAATGGGGCGAAATTCAGTTGCTCCTGAATTCCTGAATACAGCGGAACATGTTGGGACCCGGGGCGGGTTACATGCTTACGCTTAATCCGTATAACAAACACTGTATAATGGCTTTAACGGAGCAGAAATCAGGGAAAATCAAACAGGTCAGTTTTTCTCTAGTGACTGAGCAAGCCTTAATAAGAAGGTGTCAATAATTACCTGTAATACTGAGTTACACTTAATCTTTTCAACACAGGTGTGCAACAAGTATACCAACAATAATCGATTAAATTTACCTTAACTACATTGAAGGGGTTAATTTAATCAAACTTATACGTAGACTTCCTTTAAATAATTAATTTAAATTAATAGGTCATTTTGTTTTGTTTCAAAACCAGTTATATTTTGTTCATACTGATGACGATTACTTAAAGAAATTGTAAAGATTTTGTTAAATTGAACAAAGTATGTACGTGTAGAATTGATTTGAATTAAATTCAAAATGAACCAGCTAGCTTTGACAAAAGAGATGAACAACCCTTTTAATATAATAACTCTATAAATGGACCAAGTACAGGTAGAGTCGAAGGAAAATTATTAAATTGTTCATGAATCTATGTGTATTATTTTTAGAAATAATATATGGCATCCATAGTGATGAATACATGCTATTAAAGACATTTGGATCTTCAAAGATCATTGATTTAAAAGACAGGTTAAATAAATGTAAATTAAGTATTCACATTTTTTAAAAGAAAATTTGCTTAAGATTAAGAAAAACAATAATCGATTATTAGTCTATATTTAATACTGTAGGTATCATTTTACACTGATTCTATCGATCAAAAAGCCCGTGATGGTATCTAATTTTAAAATCGATTATCGAGTTTAAAATGTATATTTATATGGAATGATATGTTTTTCTTAGTTATTAATTACTTTATATAAGTGTCTTTAAATGAAATCGATATCAAATTTCTACGAATTTACTCCTCTGGGTGATTTTTGTTTGTTTGAAACAATACCGACAAGGAATTTCTACGCTTGAGATCTTTTTCTCACTGGTGATATTGGATATTATTATCTTAGACAAATTATTGGCTTAACATATCTAATTGTTTTCAACCGGTTAATTTAATTTTATGGATGTTCGATACATTTTAATAAATATTTAACAATCGTGCTTATATTTTAATAGACACTTAACGATCTAGCTCCATAGGCATTTTGTTATTATTTTCAATATTGTTGTTTAATAACCCGCGATGAGTTTTGCAAGTAGTTTTTAGCGGATGAATGACAAGAAATCGATTAATCTTGTAAGAAGACAAAGGCTATTAAAAGAGTTATGCTGGACAAAAATGGTTAAAGTATATCACATTGACAAACAAAAGGGTTAAAGACACTAAAGTGAACGAGGAAGAATAAGGAAGACCAGGGGTGTCGCGGGTTTTTAGCATCAACCAAAATATTGTTTTACATGTACATATTGTATCGTCACATTTTATTTTTATTATTGCTTAAAAAAAGACTAGAAAAACTTAGTCCAAACCTCACTCAGTAATAAGTATATTCCATAGAATTGTAAACTATTTTTAGAACAAAGGGGTTAAAGACACTAAAGAGATTGGGAAGAATACGGAGCAAACCGTTTAAAAAAATACCGAAAGAATGAAAAAATTGGATCAAATATTTTTGAGCAATTTTCAAAGCTTTAGCCTAAACGGAAAAGCGGTTAATATACGCTGAACAAACTATCATTCCAGCAGAGAAATAAGAGACAAAAAATCCCGAAGCATGTTTCTAGTTTTCTAAAAGTGTCACATAGTTTTTGAAAATAAGCCCCTGTATTTCTATTCTTAATCGTTTTGATAATAAACTCTTATTCTGTATTGAATTGAATATACAATAACTATAAGCTTGACATGAAGGGAATTACTTCGACGAATTCGCGCATCCCCGAACTGTATGAAGACACACAAAACGAGCGACGAGGCATGAAAATGATATTTACATTTTTCACTCAAGCCGATAATATGTTTGCCAATAACTATTAACGCCTATCTATCGCTAGCAGAAGCGTTTTGTAATATGATGGCCTCACATAGACAAGCGATGAACCTTAAATGTGAAATGAGTCCATACACCTGTAAAGAACGACAGGATTAAAACGTTTAAATAGGGAGCCAGGAAATTTAGAGACCGTGTTTAGAATCTTGTGATTAGTGTAGCCGTCGATAAACATGTAGAAAGATTAGAAATGTTTAACTACAGAAAATTGCTATAGCTCTAATACAATTATAACATAGATATCACAGCTATATATCACAGCTATAATATAGAATTATCACAGCTATATATTAGAATTATCACATTATATATATATTAAAATCACCAGATTAGAATCACACAAGGTATATATTAAAAATACCATCGCTATATATTAAAATTATCACAGGGATATAATATAATTATCTCCGCTATGAAAGCATTATAAATTATAATAAGAACTCGTAGAGATCTGTTCGAATTATCAACATCATAAAACATATAATTTATTAGGGTTATATTACAATTATTATTACCATTAAAACATAATATATTATATATTATAATTATATCAACATTAACACAGATATATATGAATAATTATTAGAGTATTGTAACTGTATTACAAATATTAAAACTTTGTTAAGAATAGTCTAGCTGTATTTACAATTCCCCCCTTTTTCTTTTTTAGAAATATTAAAGATATAGGAAAATTCACCAGCTGTACGTATTTCATTTAACATAGAAAAACATATTGTTATGTTTGTGTTTTTAAAATTTGTTTTTATATTTCTTTTTAAAAAAGGGAATCTACTTTTAAGACAACAATTATCTAGGGTTAATTTTCAAAAGCGTTAAATTCCATAAAATGCTGGGGCGTCCAGAATGCAATGCAACCACGGCAACGTAATTTTTGGTACTTTATTTATGAGAAAATCTGGATGCTCGTCAAAATATTTTATTTTTAAGGCGAGAAAAAAAAAGTGAAATGATAAAGGAAATTTTAGCCCAATCTTAAACAATATTCTAAATTAGCTGAAAGAATGGTGGCATTAAGAAGCATTCATTAAATCTTACGGGATGGAACCTAATGTCTAAAAAATATTTACAATTACATACACGTTTCGTATCACATAATATGTTTTATATATAATATTAAAATTCATTCTACGCCAATTGTATGTTTGAATGTTCATAAATAGGCTTAGGTGTGTGTATTTAAACAAAGTATTTTCCTAAAGAAAAATTAGACATACGCATATCTAAATATAACTTATATATATACACCAGTCGTACATGTCTATATATAACCCGCTAGAGGACAGTGTTAAAAGATTCTTATTTATAATATTGACATTAGGGCATTTGTTGCCATACTCAATTTCTTACTCGGCAAAATATATCATTAATGAATGACAAGGTATTTGACCTTATATAGATTTTCATTTTTAATAATGAAAATTCATTGGAGACTTACAAGGATTAGCATTCATTTGTGAAGAAAATATATTCGTATCCCCATATATTCGGAGCAAGGGGTTTTAAGGTTTTAATTTTAAAACTGAATCCCTTTTATGTTAATTCAAAAATATCCAAGAAAGTACGAGAAGGTTTTAATTTCGAGAACGTATAAATATTTTGCTACGTTCGTGATTGTCATCCTTTAGAAAATTGAAAATAAAATGAGCATTGGCTTTACTTATATACCTATGTATACAAACATGTACGACATACAATGGTGGAAGATAAAGATACAAAAATATCCCTGTCTTTTATTAAAGAAAAAACTGGGTTTTTTCATCGCGTGCGTTCACGAGGATCGTCTAATATACTAATATACAAGCTGACTTAGACTGGATGAAAACAGTGGGCGAGAGAATGAACAATACCCGTTAAATTTAATGTTTATACGCCAAGACAAGCCCGAAGAATTTCTCTTTTAAATATCTATAGTCAACCCGTTTTATACGTATTTTACTTTTCTTTCTAGAAATTGCCGTGGTCGCGTGGAGAGCAAATATTGTATGTAAATAAAGATCGAGGCGGATTCTTTGTATAATATACAGTGCTATATCTAATTAGTATAAAGATCCTCAGCAACCTTCCGTACTCCTTGCCCAGTCCGTAATAACCTTTTCAAATAATTCCACATAACAGGAATGAAGTTAATAAACCCGACATAGGATTTAAAAATATTCTAATTATGTATAAAAAAAAGAGCTTTTAACCATTTTTGCCAATCAGAAAATGTCTTATAAAATCCTTGACTAGAACTTATAATTTAACAAAAACAAACTCAACTTTTCATAACGCACCTGAGCTTATTTCTTTCCATAAATTAAATCTATTTGGTAATAGAAATGGATAATGATATCGCCATTAAACGTAAAGGCCGATATTCTATAAGTGGACTATCGTTTTATCATGATTAATCCCTTGATTGTCTTCGCGTGGCGTCTAATCGTACAGTAATGCATTGTTATTCCTTCTTGTCGAAAGAATATTGATATTAATAGACTCCCTTTGTATTTACGCGTCAAAACAATAGCTTTATCATTGGTATTATAACACCCCAATATTTATTCCCCGACATATCTAAGATAGCCGCAAATTAAGATCAAATTAATTAGTTGTTTCTCCAATTTAAAAGACGTTAAAAACTTGCGGCTAAGACGGTCTGATCTGGCTTTAAAAACAGGTTAGTCGATAAAGTTAAATACGTTTTAACAGCATTCACGGCGATATCGACAATATGAAACAATAAAGGGCTTATAGAAATCGTCTGAGAAATATGGCTGATAACGACAGGTGATAGTGACAATGATGGTGACGACGGTGACATTTATTGAAGATGAAATATCAATTACCAGGTTTGTAAGGTATAAATAGAATATAATTTTATATACTTACATGTCAATCTGGGATCGTTGCTGGTTCCGTACCAACTCGACGCCGAATGTCGGGTAGGATCCCCGTAGCCCAGATCCGAACCATTACAGTAAGCGGATGGGTAGCTCGGGGTGTGGTGTGATAGCGGAGGTACTCCATAATTATGGTAAGGATTGGTGACCGGTAAATTCATAGCTCCAGTTCCGTTCATACTCTGTGGATGCTGTGACGATCGGTACGGGTTAAGAGGGGGAATAGCAGCCTCTATCGTCGTTCTTTTGTAAGTATCGTGGTCCAAAGGACTGAGTATGTCCGTGACGGAGAAAGGTGTAGTATGCTTTGGACTCAGGGACATAGCTCGAAGCAATGCCTCCTGCAAATCCTTGTCTTCCCTTCTCGAGTAAAATCCTCTCCACCTATTTAATATCTCCTTGTGGCTCTAAGATACACTTGGAAGGTTGGAGTGGCAATGTAACGTCATACTCTTATACACGTTTGTATACTGTCCAATTCTCACAAAATTTACGTTTATCATTATCATTGCGCAGGCGCATATTTCATCAATATTGTCCGAAGCATGGTAACCACGCCCACTGATATAGCTGACTGGACAATCTGGTTACAGACAATATGATTGACGGCACAAAGTCTGATTAAGCCCGTCATAATTGATGGGGCGTGTCGCTACTAAACTATCCGTTCTCATATCAACGATACGTTGATGAAAAGCCACGAGTATTTACCCGCAGTTTATAGTAGCCTTTGATGAATCATTTTTTAACACGGTTTTGAATGAATAGGAGATTTGACGTGACATTTGGCCCTCCTGCTTCGCATAACCATACAGTTGGGGCGGAGTCAATGTTTCGGCTGCTCTACGGTGTACTTAGGGGGGAAATGTATGGGTGCTTACAAGTATCCAAGAGCTTATCAAATATCTTTAACATCTTCTCGTGGAAAATGATTATTTAATGAACTTGTTCTAGTCAATTATTCTGAAGCGTTTTAATTGACTGTAATACTCTACTAAACAAATCGTTGACTTTTCTCAATGTCTGCTTTAATTACTTCAATATACATTAATAATACTCAAAGTTTAACTCGACGACCATCAAAAAGAAATCTAGAACATCACGAAAACCATCAACACGTTGTTATCATTATTTACCAAGAGCTCCTTTCGGATAAAAACAAATCATACATTCAGAAAAAAGACATCAGTGATCAAAAACTTGAGTCCCCTCGTTCTAAAAAAAAAATACAATCAAGTCAGATAATTTAAATTTTAATAATAAATCCAGTTAAGGTCTCCATAAGCATCAGTTTAGATGATTTTGAAAAGAAATGGGTTAAAAAAATCTTTTGTACACTCATGTCCCTGTTTGCCTTTAAAATAGTGAAACCTTTCTCATAATATTGTCCATTAATTAAAGGCAATTTAAGAAAGAACTAACGGGCACATTTAGTTATTGTTTCGCATTAAATTGCGCCAAATGCCAATTATACATGTATGGATATCTTTACTTCCTTAATTTTTATCAAAGAGAAATGAGCAACTTTACGCAATTCTGAAATAAACTTAATAATATGATCCTGGCGTCTGTATATTTAATAATATTGTAATGTTTATATGTTTGGGAATTCAAATATTGTTTCTTAAAATATTGACCCGGTGAAACTGTCCATTTTGTTTATTTTTGTATAATTTATTATTATGAAATGATTTCCCAGATATGTATTCAATTCAGACTTTCAAATCTTAAAGTAACGCTTCAGAGCAATCCTGATGTTAAACTTTGTGGTACGAAAGTATAGTTATTTATAGTCATAATTATCGTAAGTCCAAAACAGAAAATATCCTGTTTTATTCGCATTGGCATAAATTAAAGCCACCACATGCCAGAGTAAAGATTAAACGAATTGCTTAGCACCATATATCATATTAAAACTAATGTTTTCACAAAAAATCCAAACTATTATTCATAGGGGTCAGTTATAATTATATCTACACGCGCAAACCAGACTTTTCTTCATATTAAATCACATGGAAACAATCGCCTCGATGTTAAAATATGACATATTTGTGACTTTCGGATATAATTAACCGAACTACCTGACTTGTTGTGCCTTTAAGAAACTCAATTAGGTATATAACTGCATGTAAATCTACTTGGTCTTGCAATGTGTATAATGTTTGAATTACATTATCATCCTATATCAATGTATATTAAATTATCCTATGATAAAAAAAATAGATAAAAAAAATAAATAAATAGGATACATTAAAGGAGCATAAGGCAGGATTAGATAAAGGGCTGACGGTTAGCGCTATAATAGTTAAACGATAGAAAATGAAACCAGAAAATATCAGACGAATTGGTTCACTCTCGATC
Organism: Patella caerulea; assembly: GCA_036850965.1. NCBI lineage: Eukaryota > Metazoa > Mollusca > Gastropoda > Patellidae > Patella > Patella caerulea. The sequence continues at coordinate 48,818,542 of JAZGQO010000007.1, read as the reverse complement.
ATAACTATCAAAGTCTCGATTATCCAATTTTACGTTAAATTATCCGTCAAATGTAATCAAATCCATTAAATATCACAGGCTGACGATGGCACCGAGAGTTGATAATGGTTTGGATCGGTTAATTAATAATTAAGGTAATATTTCAGATCTAAAGAAAAATCTACAATAGGCAGATACAGCTCTATAATGCATATTTAAATAATTATCACAAATATAGCCTTGAAAAATATCTTGGGGTGGAGGTCACCCACTGCAGTGTCCCAATTCCCGGATAAGTATTATAGAGTTCGGATGAAAGTACTGTTTTAACTGGTTTGATATCATATCCTTGTCTTACTGTTTGTAAATAGAGTCTAAATTTGAACTTTACACTGGAATAGTGGCTTAAAAAAAGTACCCATTCATTATTGTCAAAAAGCCGTGTTACATTAATAAATATTCGTGTGACCAAAGTATTATGGCGTAACATTATTGCGCATGATGGGGTTGTTTGGGGCAGTAAATTTATATAAAAAGAAATTGGTCGTGGCCATTTTTCAAAGTATTTGACAATTTCCGAAATGAAGCTTCCGATCCTTAATTTAACCACATCATAAATTATAATGATATTTCAAATTAGTAAGATTTTTTTTTAAGGTGGGGCTTATTTGTTTTACTTTTCAATTAAGTGGACATTTCCCCTTCTCTTTCAAGGAATAACTGTACTTTTATAGTTATCAACCATCCATTTATATTTATAACTAGTGCATTTACTTATCTATTGCCTACATGTCATTCAGAAATTATATTAGTGAAGGTCAGTGTAACCACTTGATGACCTATTTTAATTGTCATTCATAACATGCATGTTATCAAACTGACCCTATATAGCTGATGAAGATAACATCATTTTCAATATGTCATACTGGTCCCATTTTAATTTAGATATGTCTTTTTTCTGTTTGGACAATTGATCTTTTATTTTAAGCAAAACCTATATAATTACCTGCCCTGGACTGTACAGGACAGTGGACGCTTACGGCTGGTCCGAGGGTACAAGCACATGATTTGATATATGCGTTTGTTGTTTATTGATTGAAATGTATATGTATATTGTCAAGTTGGTTGTGTGTAGTGTGGTCTTCCGGCATTTAATAAGTACCTAAAACCTGTATTAAGCCAAATAGATTAAAAGAAAATGTTAAACCAAATCTAATTGTGATGTTTCTAAAGGTACTCCACGTTCGTAGTATTCTCTTCTAGGGGTTGTCTTCAATATTTCAAAGGGTGCAAGAATAACAGAAGAACCTAAGCATAATCATATACAGTAACTTGTTACGGATAATTTAAACAGAACATAATATTTTATAGCGTTTTAAAAGACATTTCAGCCATTCCCAGAATACATGTAGTTATAGAAGGTTTATTCTGAATTTCAAAGAACTACCGCAGTAGCTTGGTATCTAGATAATTGTGTCGGAATTGTAAACGACTGCGGTGAGGGACAAACGATGATTTAGTGCGAACAATACGATATAAATGTGATCCCAGCGTGAAACTAACAATAGAACGAAGTATATAAAATAGTAAACTAGTAACAGGTAGAACTATATTATCTATTGTCTTGTCGTTTGTTACACCTTCAATATAGACAAAAACCCCGATGATTATGTTTGACAAGTGAGGTGATACATTTCACCCCTAACGTTCGTCCACAAACCCTACTGCTGTAGCTCTAAATCGGACCAACACGTGTTCAGAGGGAAGGGATGTCTTGCTGCGAGGCTCTATTATTACACTGATCAATCCTATTCAGCGGATTTTCTATGGCCCAGCAGGTCTAATCGCCAGCTCCACACTAAATTGCAGCCTCATAGAAAACATCGGCAAGGAAAAACAACAAACCGTTTTAGCACTGAATTTGGGCTCAACGGGTCGTGAAACGAACCAGCGGAGCGCAAGCAAACATTTTCTGGTGGCTTCGGCAAGAAATCATTATTATCCAAGTTTCATGTTTAATTCAATATTTACATTATATTTGTGTCCGGGTGTGATAATTATTAAATTATGGGATGACGAGGGCGATCTCTGTCTACATTCTCCCCGGAAGCAAACTACACGACCACGGGTCATATGGCATCTGGGCGTTTAGTTTGAACTCCCCGTTGCTTCTACTAAACGTTTTGATATATTTCCCGTAAAGAAAGATTACTATGTTGTTCAATTATGCGCGCGTATTAAATTAGGCATAACATAATTTGGGTATTTTCAACCATTTGGGCGCACCAAAACAAGTTCTTTCATTTGTTTGTTGTATAGTTGTATCTTCAAATCTCTTGCAAGTGCAGTGATATTTTCCTAGTTAGATAACTTGAGGTTCCGAATGCTTGGATGATTGGTATTACGTGTAACTAGACTTACAGGTTTAGACTTGAGTGGCGGTTTAACGTTTTAAAGGGTAAGTCTCGAATTTCACTCACAGAACATTAGATTAACCAGCAAAATGCGACAAAACATTATAACATATTTATTTTGTCTAATAATTGAAAATCAAAACATTGAGCTGTTCGGAAATAATTGTCAGATTTGCTTACGGGATTGCGTATCTCATTCTTAAATTGTAAGAATAACCAGATAATCTTGACAATATCTTAACTTCGACGAGAACATAGAGTTTTCCAGGTACATGTAATTTCACAAGTTGAAATTTGGGGACTCGTGGTCACAGAGTTTCAAATTCGTATATTGTATTACGTGTCCTGCGTAAAGAACATACATGTATCCCCTATTTAAACCGCATTATGATTTCAGTAGCATCATAATAAACATCCCCGGTGATGATTTATGTACATGATTGTCAAAGGAACCTTCAAGACAATTAACAGCATAATAAAAGTAATCGCTTTGTATCTAAGCATTTCTTGTTTGTCACAAAAATACGGAATACTAGGAATTCCATATAACCTACCGATCTACACCATCTCATCCGAAGTATTGAGACTGGAGAGTTAGCAATCAATACCAAAGCTACCTTTATTTTATATAAATGTACATCACTGTATGTCAACACAAGTAAACACAAACCGTACGGTATGAATATAGAACCCTGACGAATGCACTGTGTATAAACTGGGTTAATGAGTTCACTCCAGGCTAGTTTCTTACAATTGTTGTCTTCCACTTCTGTAGAAACTGCCCCGAGGACGCAGAAAGAGAAAACTAGGGAAGGTAGAGTACGAACAAACAAAACCTAAAAGGCTTGCATTTACTAATGATAAGATTTTTCTGTTAAATGCGAATGGTATAAAGGTCTTTATATAGTTTAAGGGTGCGAATTGATTGGCGACTTTTAATGATACTGATGTCTTAAGACATCACCAGTAATTGGATTGTAAATACAGAATTTACTAATATACAGTACATGTAGCGTTAATTTTTTGATTTTACTTGACAACTAATCAGTTGTTCCAGGCGTGTGTCTTTTGCACGACTCCTGTGCAGTGTAGTTGGCGCGTGTGGCAGGCCCCTGACTACATTCACTTGATCAGATATACACGTTTGTCCTTTATTGATTGAATGGTATGTGTAATTGTGTCCTGTCCGTCGTTTTGTCTTGTGTAATTGTGTCATGTCTTGTGTAATTGTTATGTGCAGTGGGTGCTCCTGCACTTACTGTTATAGTTAGTCAAGCCATAGGTCGTGGATTTCTGAAGCTGGATCTACATGGTGGTGGGCCACCTGGGGGCAAATTATAGCAACATGGTTTTAACTAACATGTTAGATGCCTGAACTATCTCGGAAACAGAAAAGCGGTATCAGACGTTCTAGAGAGAAAGTAAGAAGACTGCACGATAGTCCTATAATACTGCCGTGTTTTGATTTGCAAACTTTCCTCCCCTCCTCTATTACCAAGCACACCTTCAAACAGACGATCGAGAAAGAACTGTCATTTTTAAGCTGCATGTATCTATATGTTTCAATTTACTATGCTGTAGGCCAGCTATTTTAAGATTGAACAAGCAATGACGATATACCAAACAGCTGTGTTAACTCTTTCTTACACCAAGTCATCCTCAAGATGTCATTCAACATGAACCTGATGACGACTTAATACAATATGTGGATCATAATAAGTACATCTATTAAAATATTTATCGGGAGAATGACACATGAATGATTCAATATCTTACTGTATACAGTAACCGGAGACTCTTCCATGGGGCCTTTCTTAAGACATTGTAAGAAAAATATTTCTGGGGCACAAAATCGATTCATAGTTCTCTTGCTTACACATCTCCATGTTCAATAGGCTAGAAAAATCCCTCTTGTTATTAAATAGAGTCATTATGTGTAGACTTTGTCATAAGGTAAAATAGGTGGGAGGGGAAACATGGGAGATTAATACGCTGCCAAACTCCAAAATCTACAAAGTCGAATAAAGCAGAATCATTTTATAATATAACTCTTGAACCATGGCCATATTGGTGAAGCTATAGAAGATAGTGTGCTGCTGTTTTTCTATGTAGTGGTATAGAATACTTGAGGTGAGAAATGATAAACTAGGAATAAAAAGCTGGAGGTGACATCTATTATATTAATACATTACCTTTATTTGCCGTGTGTATTTAGACCACCATCGACCATTCAGGTGTTAAATGTTATGGATAAAATCGTAATAATGTTATAGGGATTGTGCTGAGATATGTACGCTGGCCAACGAATATTTTAATTGACATTTGGAAAGTAGGAGGATGGATGGCAATTTTTTGAATTTGCTAAAAGAAAATAATATTGTAGGAATTTTACCAAAATAGGTATTATGGCGAACTAAGAAAATTGAATCTGACAGTTGAAAAGTAATGGGTGGATAGTATTGTTTCATTTTGGTAAAATAAAATATTGTTTTAGCGATTCTGTCCAGCGCAAATAAGAATTGGAAATTAGGGCAGAGTATGGTAATTTTTTATTATGGTAAAAATCACAATGGAATAGTCTTTGAAATAATTTATGGGAGGAGGTGCTGAATCGTACATTTAGTATTACGGACAGAGCAATATTTTGAGCTACAAAATCAAACTATACGTCACAAATACATAAAACAAATAACCAACAACCCCTATTAACAAAATGGCGTTATTATCTATTTACCAAATATACGAGGAACAAGTGAGGAATAACTGTGATAGAAATCAACACCTGTGTTATTATAATAGGTAGTAAGATAAACACAATAAAACTGTTACCTCTTGTTTATGGTTTAATCAATTTGTTTGCCTGGTGCTAAAACAGAATCAAAGGTGCGAGAATAGCGTTAATCATTTTAATCAACCGGTGATTATCAAACGGAACCAACATGCAGATTGCAGTAGAAATATAAATTTGAATGCTTTTTTCATACTATTTTTTCAGTGTTGACCTAGAAAGTTCATCGGGATTTCCCAACCTGGTTTCTCCCTTGTCAGTGGCGCAGGACGAAGCGCCTGGGTAAAAACCGACCTCCCCCGTGTACACATTGGCATGCACGTAAAAGATCCCCAAGCAGTTGGAATTCTATATAAGACTAGACTGTAGAGCCGCTCTCCGGGCAAAATTCCCTTATATCACACTGTATGACGTACCCCCGTCTTTATTAGCCCAGTCGGAGCAGAACAGTAGGATGTTAAACCTCATTTCATTTTATTAGTGCACATTAGATGACATAATTGTAATTTATCAATTTAGACTACCTAAAGACATCAAAATATCTCGGATTCGGCTTTGGTTTTGTATCATATATTATCCTCTTTATTGTGTTTTGATAATCCAGATTCGTTTTGGTCAGTTTACCTGTCGAGAAATTTTTTTCCCTGTCCGTTTCCCACGTGTATTAGTTGCCTTTCATTTTAGAACTTCATGAATTGAGTTGAACATATAACAACACAATAAATAAAGATTATTACTGGAGTAGATATATCTAAACTAAATTTAAATGCTTTCAACACCACTCTCCCCAACTTGAACTATCGTAAGTTGCATTATTCTGGAGTCATCCTTACTTAGCATTAGGAAGCTGCCACAAGAGGCCAGTGAGTATATTATAGTGGAACTTGATTTGATCAAGACATTGTTAACGGACTGTCACGAAAGGTGTTAAGAATTAACTCGGTTAACAAATGAACTGTGATAAGTCTTCAACCAAGTATACAGGAGTTACTGCTACAAGCGATATAAACCCCCGTAGGTAATCCAGTGAAAGGTATATAAGTATGTATTGTTATCGTCAATTTACCTATTAAGTGGAGCTAATTATTAACACCACACCTGGGTGGGATTAACTCCACGACTCATTAACCCCCTGAGATCCTAAAGAATTATGTAAATTCTGATATTCAGCCAAAATTTTTACTATTTCATATCGGCTAATAAACGACAAATTAGCTGGCTCTGATAATAAACTAAACTATTTTGATGCCACATTTTACTGGTTTGTCATTTGCAATATTTCTCGAACAAGATCAGTCCTTAAGATTGAAATTATTCGTTTAAGATTCCATGAATATTAGAATTGGGAATGAACCAACGTTTAAAAAGACACATAGTAGGACGTAGTTAAGGAAGAAGACTAAGCGAAGACAAGGGGTTGTCCTTTGAGAATGCCCTATCAAATAGAAAAGGAATACGAGTGAGCCCAATGACCAGGAAGTTCCAGGTTAGATCTCTGTGTTGTTCGGGATTTTTCGGAGTGGTAACCTTTGTCAGTGGTACATGATGTGAGTCAAGCAAGAACATTTTCTAATTGCTCAGATGGAGCGAAAACCCAACGTCCCGTGAAAACATTTGCGTGCAGGAATAAGAAACGTTGACAGCTCGAATTCGAAGATCAGTGGGCGGAAAAGTTACTGTCCGCACAAGAGTGTCCTCATAAGACACCGCATTCCTGTCTCCATTAGCCATGTTGTAGCAGAGAAATAGGACGCTAAACCCCATTTCATTTTATTTTGCTTGATATCATTAACTATAACAAATCTCCATCAAAATTTTGGAGATCAATTTGACAGTAGCAGAGCACTGCCAAACATTATTAAACGTGGGGATTTAATGCAATCGCCTGCTGATTAATCTCTTTAATACTAATCCAGGGATTAACGAATCCGTGCACGTGCAACAGGTGCGTGTTAGGTAAAAGTAAGCAATACCACCAACTGAGTGATCTTCTATCAATAATAGGGTGTTTAGTCAAGAGAGTAGAGTTTGGTAACTGAATGTTGTGAAGTTATGTTGTTTTTACTGACAGATATATTTTCATTGGGGATTTAACGTTGACGGCACAGGTGCGCTTTTACGAAGGTGAAAGTCCATGAACTCCAATTCTTCCTAGCTTAAAATGAGATATTAGGAGAATAGAGATAAACTTTGTTATCGATTTTATTGACGAATACTATATATGTTGTGTACATGTATATAAATAAACCCACAAATTAAAATATGGAAAATTATACTTCAAACATTATTTTATGTACACGAAATGCATAACCCCATATCTCTAGCTGAAATAAAGATTGGTGATTATACATTCGAACTTCTCGTGTGCATTAGACCCTTTTTGAAGCATAACTCGACACTGTCTATGGGGTACAAATAAAACACCGTAGAACACAGAAGTTCGTATTAATTATCGCTGAAACTAGTCAAACCTGTCGCTAAATGGAGAACGAAATTTGAGATATGTATAAGCAGGAATGTCTTTTATATGATGCAATTACAGAATGACAGGTCTTTCCGTAAGTTCTCCAATATCAATCTGTCACCGTGGATGTCTGTTCTATCTTTACCGCCCTATTCATTGTGGTGCTAAAGTAATTACACCGTTCACACCTGTATGGCACAATTCACAGATCTGTCTCTCTACCCTGCCAAGAAAGGTAACACATGTTTGGAGTAAGGCGTTGATTCCAAGCGTGACATGCTGTTTATAATTACGGTATTTACTTATTTTAGTTAATTCAGTAAATTTGATTTGGTTTCGAGGTGGGAACGAAAAATTGCAAAAATAGTTACGAACAATTAATAATGGAAGGCGAGAGATATTTCTTTTGTCACACTTGTAAGTAAATATTTATTAAATAACTTCAGTTTTCGTATTCATCATGCAATTGCAGGAATTTGATGTTTTTTCCCTAAAAATTCTTGAACACAAAATAAACAAAATGTATTACTGCTCTCGACGAACATTGAAATGCAGCAAAATTACCATGTCAATAATTTTCTGTAATTACAGAACGGAAATTAACGATATATAATTTGAATATATTTATTTAAAGACAATAATGGAAACTGTATACACTGATGTGAACTCAGCACCATGTTAGTCTAATAAACAAGTAATATAATAATATGATAAGTTAAAACACCTGTTAAAACCGACCACTTTAACCGTTATAAAACTGCCCATATTAGACACTTTTATATACCAATTATTAATTATTCATACATATAAAATAGTGATCGAGAATACCCCCCCTCCCCCCAAAAAGAGTAAAAGATAAACAATAAAATAAAAAAATGAATAAAAGAATGAATCTGGAATTTGATGAAAAAGGTTTAACGTTTGAACGTCCAGGACCAACCTGGCTAAGTTTGTCCAGAAAGCGGCGATTCCGCAGACTCTTCAAACTGTATAAGGTTATCGTACGTGCAATTGACCTTGTTGATTGTTCCATCAGGGGACTAGACGCGGCTCTTTACACCCACCTGCACCCCTGGAAAATCAGGAATTTTCTTACCTCTCACAGCTACTTCTAATCTAAGTGTGTCCTGAAAATTATTTTAGTGCGCTAACATAAACATCTTGTCTCCCAATATCATGAATATGATAGAAACATCTCTCTTCTGTGGTAACGACAGTAGATGATAAACAAAAAGTAACGTTTAAATGAAATGAAATGGGGTTTAACGCCCTACTATTCTGCTCCGACTGGGCTTTTTAGGACCAGCATACGCCATACAATATGCTATGAGGGGAACTTTTGCTCTGACAGCGGCACTACGGTCCACTCTTATATCTAATTACACATGCCAATGGATCTTTTACGTGTACTTGGGGGTCACGGTGGCTAAGTGGATAAGGCGCTGGTTCGCTATCCTGGAGGTCGGGTGTTCGATCCCTGCATTGGCCGAGGAAGTTCATCTCGATTTTCCGGCGTGAATTCCCCCTTGTCAGTGATGCAGAAGGAGGGCCTGACAAGGACAGCTTCCTAGTCGTTCGGATAGGACGGAAAACCGAGGTCCCGTGTACACATTGGAGTGCACGTAAAAGATGCCTTGGCAGTTGGAATTCGATATAAGAGTAGTCCGTAGCGCCGCTGTCCGGGCAAAATTCCCCGCATAGCACACTGTATGGCGTAAGCCCGTCTTCCACTAGCCGAGCCCAAGTTAGGTGCAAAAGAGCAGGACGTTAAACCCCATTTCATTTACGTGTACTTCAATGTGTACACGAGATCTCGGGTTTTCGTCCCATCTGAACGACTATACCAGTGACAAGGGTGAAACACGCCGGAAACCCCGATGGAATATCTTGGTCAATACAGGGATCGAACACGTAACTGCCAGGTTAGCGAGCCAACGTCTTACTCACTAGGCTACTATGGCCTCAATGCTTAAATGACACTGAAAGTAACGTGAATAGGAAACGTGTAATAGCCTAACCCTGTGGCAACCCCTGTTAATATATAATAACTTTCCAATTGATTCATTGTAAATTATATATGCGAAAACAAGAACCCACCTTAGAGTTTTGTAAACAGAATATATAAAACATATATATGAATGAAAGCGTTTTTACAGGTATAAGAGTCGAACAAATCTAATACCCGAAAGTGCAACTGAGACAAGTTAATAATATTTAAATTTCATGACAAAGAGTTTTATGTAGCGAAATATTTTTTTTTATATATTAACCCCAGTTATTGATAATGACTGAAGAAATTTAATCGAAACTTCGCTAAGTAATAAGCAGTTATTGTATTCCATAGAATTGTGACCCGTATATTAACCGCACTTGTAACACTAATATCATGAATGCTCAAAGGCCGATGTACAGATTAAAAATATCGTGCAGTTGTGAATATAATAATATGTTTACTGTTTATACGAAAAAAAAAGTGTTTATAATCTGACAAACAATTTTAGATTAAATAGAAGAGATTGTACTTTGTAATTACGAGGAAGACGGTCCATGGGAAAAGAAAACAAGGGTATATTTGTAGCCACGAAGCAAATTTACAAATAGGAAATTGAATTATAGTATGGGAAAAACTTCAATTACTTGTAAAGATTTGTTGGTAATTACGACAATTGCATACGCGATTCGGGCTTAAGAGGGGAGTTGTTGACGAATACTGTTCTGCGTTTTGAACGTTACCAAATTTACATAGCGTTTTAACGAAGAACAAGCCCAAGATTTATACATATGAAGTGCCGATGGAGAGTTTCTTGATGGCTCGTTGAGAGGTGTCAACATCGAAAGTGGTTAGGTGCAACAAAACACACAATCCATATATAACAATAGATATAATGAAATGTACCATATCAAATATTCTGGGACGTACAGTCACGTGCGTGTCTAATTCTTGGGTTGGTAAATACGGCCCGCAGCTGAGCAAAGGGTGGGAGCGAAATATTGCCAAAAAAGTTTCGACCAAATAGCCCAAGGCGAGAGTTATTCGCTTTGTCACTCTTGTAAGTAAATAATTATTAAATAATTTCTCGATTTCTCGCATTGAGCTGTTTTAGAAATATAATTGCGGTGTGTGGAAAGTATTTTAGACGAGGTGATCGTCTGGAGTTTAGTGTCGGCTTCCACAAATGGTGGTATCCAAGACAATGTTATTAAAACGGAAAAATGACAATGGTAATCTACTGCAGCAGCTCATTATTCAAACAAACTGGAAAAAAGCAAACGACCAAGGAAAAGATTGCCCCCCCCCCAGTGTTTAAATGACCCAATACATGCTGCTGAAATGTTTATCCATTGGAATTTTGTCGACATTTCTTGTACGCCATTCTGACTGAGAAAATACTTTTTAAAGTGTTGTGTAAAACAAAATTAATCAACACGAATATTACTTCATTTTGATTCAGACTTATATAAGGCAGATAGGACCTCTAATGAACTTTAGTCCCGAAATGACCTTGTTTGTGTCGAGTTGACGTTACCGCCTCCATCCTCTTTCCCTCTCTCCAGTGAGGCATTCAAGCAGCCAGGGATATTAAGACGTGACAGAAGAATTTTATTAAACAAAGATACCCAAATTCTTTCGTCTGTACGAATTATTAAGCATGAAGGTTATTTGGGAACTTGATTAAAGCATTGCTGTCGCAGGGTCCTGAATTCACGCAATTTGCTCCATTAAATCTGAAACTGTAATACATCTATTCAACCCCGTGTCAATGGACGTTGTTATCTCTACTGAGCCAACTAAATTGAACTTTTCACAATGTCTATCAGTTATTAATGAACGAATGTGTGCAGTTGCAAGCTGATGAGTGCATATTGATTGCATTTTGTGGTCAAGTGTTGATATTGGGCCAATCATTGAGGCACACGGGGGCAATATTTCTTCTGATAACATATTGAAACGTGTAATAGATATGATGAACCTATTTTTTGTTGACTGCATTTGCCAGATTAGTGGCGCAATTTGATTTTAATGGGCCAAAAGTCAACATCAACTAGCAAAAAAGTTAACTTAAATTCCAACATTGAAAAATTTCTATGCCGTTGAATAATAATGCGCATGGCCACCGCTTGTATAAATTGGCACAAACTACATTCTGCAAATTTTATGTGGTTTAATGAGCTCTTAATTAAACTGAATTCACAGTAAATTTCTCCAATAGAATTATTCATAGAAAATGAAAATAACGATTTCACCGTTCAGACTTTAAATGATTGCAATGCACCTTTCCATGCATGTCGACACCTATTAGCACAGTTACTGGACAATAGTAGGAGGTTAAACCCCCTTTCAATTCACATGTTACGTGTATAAAAAACTTTGATGTTTTTTAGTAATCTAACATAGATTTTCAACCCTGGTCATTTTTTTTTTATTTTGCCCCCGCTCCCATCACAAAGGCATGTTACAGAAATATGCCATCAACGTTGAATTAGTATGGTGTACGTACACGCGCTAATATAGGGACATCCTTTGGTATTTTATGGAATCGATGAAAAGTATTGCTTTTGTAAAGAGGTGAGACTGGAAGCGTAAACCTCGTAACGTGTTAAAGAAATATACTTCGAAACAAAAATCATAGTACAAACATAAAAGAATTTTTACATGGGATTTGGAGGTAGAGTTTGAAAAAAAATATAGCCATAATATATTTGAGAAAAAACCCAAAAGGGCCAATATTTATAAAAGGTTAGCACTGTGTTTTGCGTGTGGCTGTTTATTGGAAAAAATGTTCAATGAAAGGATAGGCGGTATTTGATAAATGTAATCTTTGAAGATATAAATTAAGATCCCAAAGAAGTAAAATCCAACAATAAATACATGCAAAAGCTATCAGGTGAGCAACGTAACAAAAAGCAAATGGGATGAATCCCATGGACGGAAGTCCAAGCTTGACCACAATCTTGTGGTTAAGCTAGTGCTATAGAGTTACCTTCAGGACTTTCTGCCACTGCGGTCAAGATTCTTGTCAGCGATGTCATCAGTATCAACTGCGCCGAAACATATTATCGATTGCGGCGAATATGACGAAGTTTCATCGGTGTCTAACGAGCGCTCTGTTGTAACTGAATAATATGTCCCAATCTTAATTCTGGTCAACAAATCGTATTTTTTTTTTAGAATATTCTAATTAAATGATGATATAAATTTCATCTTAACAAACCTATTTTGAAAAATTGGAAAAATTCCACCAATTGATTTGAAAAGTCTAACGTAAACCTTTTCAAATGTGACTTGGATTTTAAAATATTCTCGAACCCTCTGGACAAGTAAAATAGGTTGTAATGGATAATTTACACAACAGGTAGGACACTTAAACATCTAGTACTTAGAATAGGGGTATTATTTATTTTCTGGAGCTACCAAGCCAACAAGAATGTTATTGTAACGACAATGGCGGACTAGATTGAGCAAGTCTATCGGAACATTGGTAACACATTGGCAATGGATACTGTTAAAACACAGGAGAACATGCATAAATCGAAAGAACAAAAGCAGACATAAAGCCCCCAAACCTTTACGTTTTCACCCAAAAGATCCCTTGGCAGTTAGAACTAGACATTAGAGTAGGCCATAGTGCCGATGTCCGGGCGAATTCCCCCCCCCCCCCGCCCAATAGCACACTGCATGGCGTATACCCGGAGCAAATTAAACATTGTTTTAAGCAGTCGACCCTGATTGTTCATAGTACCCTGGGCGTGATGTTTATTTCGTTTATCAGTTGATCACGTCATTCCATTGACATTTCAAGATAATGTTCAAGAAAACGCATCATTGGGCCCAAAGCTAGCCAATCAGATTTCTGGTTAATGAAATCCTTTTAAAAGTCTTGGAATTTTGATGGGTAAATCGACTTGGAAATGAAATGAAAAGTCCTACTGTTCGACTGCAATAGGCTAACGAAGACGGGCATGTGCAAAACTGTGTGTCATGAAGGAAATTTTGCCCGGAAAAGATTTGGAGTGGGCCAATAACAACGTATACATTACTAAACGCGGGGTGGATGGCCGAATGGTAAGCACATGCGCGTTGTATCATAAGGTCTGTCATTGACGTAATTGACGTGATTTCAATTCCCCGGTTTAGTATCGTCGTCTGTCCAACCCCACGGGTTTCTCTGCGTCCTCTGTTTTCCTTCTTCTGCTAAACAACCCTAGACAAGCTTATTATTAAAATAAAATTTAACCCTATGTTGGGCTCCAAACGACCTCGTTTGTGTCGAGTGGACGTTAAACCCCACCTCTGGCAAAGGGAAAAGATGACGATTTTGCTCTTCTAACGACAGCGACTTCTAACACCTTGTTTAAAAGTGACTTCTTTAAAATGTACTGGACATTAAATTGTGACAAGTGACAAAACATAAACGCATCTTGATAAGAAATGTATATAGTAGACCTATATAAATCGAGTATTAAAAAATGAAAAATAAAGCGAAACGAAATTTAATATAATTTAATTAGGCCCTTCATATATATATAGCCATGTTATTGTTCCTTTAACAACAAATTTGGATCCTTTGATAAACTGCAACATTTTTTATAATACGGACTTTGATTTAAAGTACGAGTTTACTTGTTATCACGGAGGTACGTGATGGGTGTTGAAGTAGGTGAGTTATCATGACCCGTATTAAAATAAGGAGATTTTGTCATGTTGAACAACCCATCGAGCATCCACAATGGCTAATTGACTACCTCATTGTACAAGAATAAAGTTGTTTATTCAAAGTCCTAAGTTGATCATAATATGATAGTGAACATTTTCGTCACATTAATGGACAGCCTTTTTTGTGACATGCTATTATTGATTGGGTTAAACCGATTTATGGTACTTCAGAAACGAAACAAACAGATTCAAATGAACAAAACTCTAAACGCTTTCTGTATCTATAAATGTAATTCTAGTTCGGATATTGAATTAAATTGCGGCATTACAATACAACAGCATTAGTTTGGTTTTGTGGCGGTTTTTATCTTCCGAATTTGAAAAAAAAGTGTTCAATTAACAACTTATCTGTGCTAACGGGGATAATGAAGACTGTCGTCATACGATATGCAGCGTGCTTTATTGGATATTTTGCGCTATGGCCTACACTTATTTCGAATTCCAACTGTTAGGGGTTGTTTTACGGGTATGTCTACACATACAACGGAGTTAGTTTATTTTGCCACATCCGAGCAACTGGACGCTGTTGCTGGTCAGGTTTTCCATCCTAAACTAGGCAGGAAATTATTCTCATGAATATCATTGTTTTGTCGAAAAGAGTGAATAGGGCTAGAAAGATTTTGTTTTGTTGAGGCCCTATATAATATGGTTCCATTAAGAGAACAAAATAATATTCTAATGAAGATCGCCACCAGTAAACGCATTCGTGTTTATTCCGTAACATTTCAATGGGGACCTGTAATCATTGACAATCCCATGCGTTTTGTTCTCAATTTACCAACCTTTGTTCCGCCGTATTTTTACAAAGACAAGTGAGAAAATACTTTCCTAATGCAAACCCCTTATCAGGATCTTGTGATTTTTTCTCGTAATGCTCAGTAAGAATATGTAGCCCAAACGTCGGAATTAGCAAAGGATGGTATTGGGTCTAAAATTCTTCGTATGTTATGTAAGTTGTCAGCAGGTCAAGATGTTTACATTTAAGCGTTGGCACAGTTTCTAGCATACGTGTTTTCTTATTAAAGGGAAATAACTCCAAATACAATGCCGGATCAGACCACTATTGAGTAGATACGATTACTCCACGCGGTAATTTGCATCAACTGTAAAAAGTCACAATATTATAGAATATTGTTGAATAAACATACTTAAGCATTTTGGCCCGAAATGTATGGCGGTATATTAGTGCAAAAATTCTAACATGCTATCGTCTAATTTCTAACCTTCATTCATGTAACTTCTAACCTCCATTCATGTAACGTCTAACTTCCATTCACGTAATTTCTAATTTAAGACAATGTATAATTCAACTTCTTTATTTGTTCAGTGTAAATATCAATTCTATTTCATCTTATTTCTATTATTGAGGCGAAAAATGTTTACTTCATTGTGGTATTACATGTTAAGCATGAACGGCAAACAAATTTAGAATTTTGATACTTCTACCTAGCAACCATCATTATGACATCGTTTGGTGTCGCCACTGTGTGCTCAATTGGGTGATTGCGCATCTGATCGGGACCATTATTAGGTATAAACGACCCATTCTTCGTTTGGTTGAAGGTTGGAAGGCGTGCTGAGAGAGAGAGAGAGAGAGAGAGAGAGAGAGAGAGGTCACTTAGTATTAAACCCAGTATCTGTGTAGGCCTATCCATATCATTTATACCCTGTGTTAATATAGACCAACTGCATATAAATAATAATTATTGGCTCAACCGTAAAAAAAATAAAATAAAATTCTGCAAATCCCGTTTAGCTTATATTTGAAATAGAAAATGAAATGAAATGAAAGAGGGTTTAACGCTCTACTGTTCTGTTCCGAACCGGGCTAATGGAGACGGACATACGCCATACAGTGTGCTTTAGGGAAATATTGCCCGGAGAGCGGATCTACGACCTGGACTTATATCGAAGTCTAACGGTCACGGGATCTTTTACGTGCACGCCAACATGTACATGGAACATCCAATCGGAACGACAAGACACTAATAAGGGGGAACCACGCCAGAAAATCTGGATGAACTTTTTTCGACCAATGCAGGGATCGAACTCCCGACCCACAGCCTAGCGAGAGTGGGTCTTACCCACTTAGCCACGGTATTCGAAATAAATATTTGCAAACCATACATTTATATCACGTTCAATGTTGTTTAGAGGGTAGGATGGCCGAATGGTTAGCAAGTGCACGCTGTAACATAAGGTCTGTCATTGAATAAACTGGCGTGGTTTCGATTTCCCGTTTTTACGTGACATGGCGCAGAGCCGCCTTTCCAACCTCGTGGGTTTTCTCCGGGTCCTCCGGTTTCCCCCCACTGCTACCGAAATGACCTGGTTGGTGTCTAGTGGATGTTAAACCCCATGTCCCCATCTCTCTCTCCCGATGTTGTTTTCAATTTTAACACTCAGGCAAGCCACTCAATCTGACGAAGAGCGAGTCGTTTGTATCAATAGAATGGTCCCGATCAGGTGCTCAATCGCCAAACTGAGCACACGGTGGCGACACCAAACGATGTCATAATGATGGTTGCTAGGTAGAAGTATCAAATTTCTAAATTTGTTTGCCGTTCATGCTTAACATGTAATACCACAATGAAGTAGACATTTTTCGCCCCAATATTAGAAATAAGATGAAATAGAATTGATATTTACACTGAACAAATAAAGAAGTTGAATTATACATTGTCTTAATTTAGAAATTACATGAATGGAAGTTAGAAGTTACATGAATGGAGGTTAGAAATTACATGAATAGAAGTAAGAAATTAGACGAAAGCATGTTAGAATTTTGGCACTAATATACCGCCATAGAAATGTGCCTGGTAAAAATAAAGAAATAATAACCCTAGCTTTTTAGTGTAAACCAGCCTGTTTTTCACAAATGTTATAACTCCAGCTTTTCGTAAAAGTGCGTATGTAGAATAGACGAACCACAGAATAGATGAAATGGACCTAAAAGGACATAATTAATGTAATAAGAGTGTATATAAAGTGATTCACATACACGTTTGTTTTTAATCAGTACTCGAACAATTCAAAAATATTATTATCGTTTGCGTATCAGTGTTGTTCTATTGAGGGTTCCAGGGAAAACAAACCCACGACCTTGACTACACATGATATTTTATGTAATCACAAATCATTTGAATTAATCCTTTCCAATAGGGAGAGAGAGGGGGTGGAGAGAGAGAGAGAGAGAGAGAGAGAGAGAGAGAGAGGGGTTCAAGTCCACTCGACACAAACTAGGTCATTTCGGGACTAACATGGTTTAATTTTATTTCAATAATTCGCTTGCTCGCAGGGGTCTTTAGCAGTGGGGGGAAACCGGAGGGCCCAGAGAATACCCACGAGTCTGGACAAGCGACCCTACTCCTTGTCACGTACAACCGGGGATTCGAAACCACGCCAGTTGACTCAATGACAGGCTGTATCATATGTTACAGTACGCATGTGCTAACCATTCGGCCATCCACCCTCCCCCTTTCACATAGAAAACCCCATACAGAGATATTCAGCCACGCAATCTCTGTGCCCCACAAATATTTGTTTTTGGAGAAAGTCCATAGTTCTGTCACCATATTCTATTGTACCTATAGGTCCATATCCATATTATTTTTGTCCATCTCCACAATTTTCTATTAGATAATATTGTGATCTTTTTCGATTTTTGCGGCATTGGAGGAATGAAACATGGTTTGATTCCACTAACGCGTGTGGGAAGATGTAATGAATTGTACCGATACGTTTACAAACATCATTAACAATAAAACTGTTTTGTTGTTTCAAATTAAATTTGAACTGATATCTCCGATGCTTCAGATGAATATAATGTATAAACCAGAGTTCCCAAGATGACAACTTCAAAAGAAGGGCCCATGTTCCTGAAACAAGGACTGCGAGTTTTACAACATCTAGCCCAAATATTAGCCCATTTTATTGGTGATTAACTAAGATCAGATTTTACTTATGGTAACTATTGGTGACTCAAATAACATTTTTTTCAGTATTTACATGTCGAATCTTATTCCAGTTTCTTAATTTACGTTTTGTGTGTACAATAGACCTATTTTTATTTTCGAAAAGAAAAAATAATATTAATTGAATAAACTTATATATCAGAAATTGGCACTTGTTTATAATATCAATTATTTCTTTTATGAAATCTTATGCATTTCATATTTTCAAAATTCAGAATCTTTTCAGATTGAGTTGCGGAGGCAGATCAACATGCAACATTAATTTGCCTATTGACTTCAGTTTTAAATCCTCGTCTCTTTCCCCCAATTTTAATTGGACTGAATGCTTCTCACTACATACCGAGAAACAATGGTCATGTTTTTGCACTAAAATTTGTATGAGGTTGACCGTCAACATTTTGAAATACACAACCTTAAAGTACATACTAAAAACATATAACTATTCGCTGTTCAAATCACGGTGACTAACCTGTTAACCTGTTATCCTTTCGCCCCTAAATAATGAATATTTACCAAAAACCTGACAGAAAATGTTAATTCAAACCCTCTTCCTCCATTCTAGACCAAAAAAAAATCAACAAAATGTTCATGAAAACTGAGAGAAAAGAGAGAGGGGGGTAGTTGCTACAAACAGAGGGTGAAATTTAATGGTGGTCTGTATCCTTGTACGAATTGTCAGAGTTACTCTTTCTCATTAAAGGGAAATAACTCCAAATAATATATAAGACCACTATTTTCTGGACTAAACTTCACCAACTTCTAAAGCTTTAAGATTGGGAGATGCAAATTTAAGATTATAACGAATTAACGAATGGATGACATTAATGTTTTTGGGCACATATTGGGATAATGAAGACAGGCATGTCAGACGATGTCCTAGGACGGAAAATTTGTCTGGACAGCAATTGAATTCCAACTGTGAAGGGTTCTTTTACGTGCACGCCAATTCGTACATGGCATCCCGATTTTTCGTTTCATTGGAACGACTAGATGGGGTATATGTAATTTATGATATAACCTAGTAAATAGTGTATGGATACGAAGGTCGTATTTATATACTATTATGCTATTGTCAATTTCTGTATCTCAACATTTCTATGGTCAACCCAAAACAAGCTCTGGAGAAAGACATCGTGACAAGCTGCTTCGTCCGTACTAGACAGCGTTTCGTAGTTCGAACCGCACGAAGAGACGAGAATTAACACCAAAGTCAATGGCAACAGCTTTGGAATTTAACACATCAAACAGGAACAGTATAATTAGCAGACATCGATAAGTAATCGACAAGTGATCGACACGAAAACTTAACTTTAATATGGGCTTTTAAACTTTATTTTGATAAATAATTACAAATCACTCTCAATTTACTACATAGGCAGTTTAAATGATTTGCAGGTTTATTGTTAGATACTATCAGATCTATCTACACGTATTTCTTTGCTTAATTTGATTGTATAGATTTGTATCCAATTGGTGGACTGATTTTACCGTATTAGACATGCATGTTTTTCATCGAAGGCTGTGAATGGTTAATAAAACTAGGTCTCATCAAAAGAACTTTTTTGGGGGTAGCCCACCAATCTGTTCAGCAGTAAATATTTGATTGGTCGACAATATCTATGTGAGTTATTACATCTGGGCGATTTAATTATCTTTTTTTTTTTCTTTTGCAAAATAAATTTTAAAACATTTTTTTTTAAATTATTAAGAAAACAAAAAATGTATATTTGGATAAATCTATGTTTGCTAATGAGTGAAAATGCGTACACAAAATTGCACGCGGAGGTATAAAACAATTGCTTGTTTGATTGGCTACAATTAGAATCAGATAATTTGAGATTTCATTATGCTATTGAATGTATGAGGAGCCCTTGAATAGTAGTTGATGGATATATTTAAAATATACTGTAGTTTCTTATTGACCCGTACGTTGTTCTTTCGGTTAATTTGATATATGGAGGATGATTGTCAAGGAGTGTGTACAAAGAGAAATATTTGGAGATCCGTATTCTTTTATATATTTAAATTTTGTTATTTCCCTACTCTGTAACCAAATGAAATAAATGAAATGAAATGGGGTTTAACGTCCTGTTGCTCTGCTCCCACCATTTAGTGTGCTATGGGGAAAATTTTGCTCGAATTCCAACTGTCAATGGATTTTTTACGTGTACGCCAACGTGTACGCAGGACCTCGGCTCCCCGCCCCGCATTACTGACAATCTGAATGCACACTTCAGGAAATCGACCAAACATGGGATTAAACAACGGATCTGGAGCGCTTCTGTCCAGATATTTTGATGTATTTACTAGTTTCTCCGTTGACGGAGTTCAAATATTTATATTAATGTTGTTAAATTGAATTCTTTTGGATTCTTATTTTTGTGTGTCAAGCAATGTGAGAGTCAATAAATGATGTAATTAAGTGCGTAACTTATTCAAGCAGTGATTATAAAATCTTCATGTAATAAACTTATTAACTTTATTAAACATCTTATATTAAACATTTTGATAGAGTCGATAGTTTATAAATTATAAAAGAAATTACAAGAGATTTAATTAACGCGTGTGAAAAAGCCCGTAGAAGTATGAAAATATGTAGCTTTTATAGGGCGAAAGTTATTTTTAATCTTTCTCTTCCTTTCCCTTTTCCCCCTTTTGCAAGGAGATTTATGTTGACTTTTTGGTGTAGAGTCGAACATAAGGGTTTTAATATGCATTTTCTGCCAGGTTTTGGTGAATATTCATGATTTTGAGGCGGAAGGATACAAGAGTTGTGAGGTTGGTTACGTTGAAATGTAGGGCCGGAAATTGCGTGTATCTCAAGTTTTCCATATTGAACCTCATACACATGCTTTTGGACAAAAAAAGAGTTTGCCTCATGTTGCCCCATCTGTGTCAGAAAGCGTTCTACCCAACGAATATTTGGGGAAAAGTTAGTGTCGCTCGAAGAGACGAGACTTAACATAGTCAATGGAGAAATATTTAGTGATCTGTGGCCTTTTGTGTTACTTAGAGCTACTTCCCCTCTTTATTTCATCTTCATGGCGGTCGCATATTTTATTCTACGATTAATCGGTTATGTTTCATAATAAGATAAGCCCATGGCTTTCGCATGACGCTGCGTAGTATAATATGTTCGACGCTTTCACTGAGGTTCACATCACAGAAAAAATATATTAAAAATTATGCGAATACCTCAGCTTTTTCGTAATATTATAGGCTATTAGAAGCTGGTAGTGACTCAATGCGTCTAACCCATTTACAAAATCAAAAAAAAAACTGGATATTCTTTTTTTTTATCACCCAATAACACATTTGACAGTAGATATCGCTTCACTCGGCAAACCTCGTAAGAATTCGGGAATCTAAACTCGGCTGTATGATGAATTCCGCCATATTGGAACTACTTTAAAGGTCCCGGATGAAACATGGCTGCGCCCATTCCAAACACAAGTTGGCATACTATTTGGCTAGCGACCTATTCGACCGATCCAGCTGTAAGATAATGACGAAATTACACGTCTATTCTGAGCTGAAGGAATGGATAAAAAATAATATATTCTACTTTCATTTGATAGACATAACGTTGGATTTTATTGGTTGATAAATAGAGACTGTTGTCTTTACTCTAAAAAGGTTTCCAACGAACAGGTTGGAGCTCGATCGGTCGAATAGGTCGCTAGCCGAATAGGTTGCCAATTTGTGTAATAGCGTCAAGTTTTCCTGTTAAAGTAAACCGGTAGCCGCATCGCAAATGTATGGGCGTAGGTACATATCACTTACTGTCATACATCCGAGACTAGATGTAGTTGACGTAGTTTACGGAATCTGTCGAGATTAGCCGAGTGGATATCGCTTGTGTGATAAAATACCTAACCTAAGAAGATATCGCTTTACATGAATTTGATTGGTCAATCAAAAAGGAACTACTTTATTTTATTTGAAAGAAATCACTTTTTTTAGATAAAAGGTAACTTATTTTTTCTTAGAAAGAAACTGTTTTTATTTAATTGACCTTGAAAGAAATATAGGACTTTGCAATAGTTAAACTGCTGTTAAAAAATGATGTATCACTACGCTTCAGATTCAGTAAAAGTGAAATTTATACCAAAGAATTATATTTATTTATTTGTGCATGTAAGAAAGGATTGGGTGATAAATAAAATCTCCAACTCGTCTTTTTTGATATCAAAAAATATCAACACTCGTTGATAAAGTAAAAAAAAAACTCGGCAGAGCATCGTTTTTTTTTATCAACTTGTGTTGATATTTTTTGATATTAAAAAACACTCGTAGGAGATTCTTTATTTCCCATCAAAGTTTCATTTCAATGCTACATAACTCATCTATGATGATTGTCAATAATTAAACCAATACTCAAAGTATTTTGTTCGGAATTCTTCCAAATTGTAGTTACCTCCCTTGAATAACATAACGTCATTATCTGTGTTAAGCAAAGGGCACTCGGCAAACCTCGGAAGATTTCGGGAATCTAAACTCGGCTGTATGACGAATTCCGCCATATTGGAACTACTTTAAAGGTCCCGGATGAAACATGGCTGCGCCCATTCCAAACACCAGTTGGCGACCTATTTGGCTAGCGACCTATTCGACCGATCCAGCTGTAAGATAATGACGAAATTACACTTCTATTCTGAGCTGAAGGAATGGATAAAAAATAATATATTCTACTTTCATTTGATAGACATAACGTTGGATTTTATTGGTTGATAAATAGAGACTGTTGTCTCGAACGAACAGGTTGCAGCTCGATCGGTCGAATAGGTCGCTAGCCGAATAGGTTCCCAATTTGTGTAATAGCGTCAAGTTTTCCTGTTAAAGTAAACCGGTAGCCGCATCGCAAATGTATGAGCGTAGGTACATATCACTTACTGTCATACATCCGAGACTAGATGTAGTTTACGTAGTTTACGGAATCTGTCGAGATTAGCCGAGTGAAGCAAAGGGAAGTTTTGTGGAACCGAAGACATACAAATCGTATCCCCAAAATGATGAAAATCAAACAAAGTGTTAATAATGAAATTACTATGTAATCAAAGACAACGCCCAATATGATGAATTTATTTAAGAAAGGGTGTAGACGAAATGAAAATGGTTTTGACGACCCACTATTCTCTAGGGCCAAGGTGAGCTAAGTGGGAACTTTGCCGAGACAGCGGCGCTACGACCTACTCATGCATCGAAATCAACTGCCAAGTGTTCTTTTACGAGCATGACAATGTGTACACGGGGCGACCAACTACATCTTACTCACTGAGCCACTGTGACTTCCAAAAATGTAAAACAGTGAAATAGCTATCTGTTTCTATGTGTATCTCTACTGCTAACTAATTAGGAGTCGAATAATATTATAATTATACAGTATAAATGATAGAATATAGCCAAAATAAATCGAAAGCAAAGTAGTATGTTACATTTTGTAGCAAAGTATTGATATTACGTACACTATCCTATTGAAACGACACTCTTAATATTAATAGGGTTAATCACTTTATACTTGTCAACACCTTTCCAAAAACCATGGTTTTATATTAGAGCGATTACAGGCCCCATCACACCAAACTAGATCTGGATACGTTCTGGAATATGTTATAAACGGTCCCAAACTGTGTACGAACGGCGTAAACGTAATAGCAACTGGTTACGATTTATTTAAAAGTTCGTGGACGGGCTTGGTCTGGCTTTGACGGGATCGGTGTTATAAAACCTTATTGAACTTTTTGAAATTTTTCCCGTCCTGCAATTGATTAGACGGAGTACGTAAACGAGATGGACATGCAATGAACGGAAATGCCGTACTTGTGAAGTTATTTGTCTTCGTGTAATTATAGGCTTTAAGTTGTTTGTTATACATTATAGGGGACTTTGAGTCATCCCACCATGTCATCTTTATTTACTGAATATGTTATACTGAAACGAGCAAATACATGGTGCTGACATGATCACTAGAAATTGTCAATCTGTTTCACAGAGAATTAATAACGAATTAACTCTGTCACAGATGACTATGACTATCCACAACATGTGCATAGCTTTCACGTGGCGTCAGTCATTGGCTCAACGACTCGTGCATTGTTTACATAACACCTAACTGCTTCGGGCAAAATGATGCATTTTACTCATTTTAATACCCATTTACACTAAATAGGAAATATTTTTAACTACAAATACTTTAAACGTCTTTATTTATTTTTCTTATACTTCAAAAATTGTTTGAAAATTTAATTTGTCGGAATAAAAAAGTTAATATGCCGAACTCATTAAGTCTCGTCGATGTCATGCTTATCAGTGATTGTAGCGACCAAGCGAATATTCACTGCGGGATCAGTTTGAGAAATTGTAAGTAGACAAACATTGCACGAGCCGTTGAGCCAATGACTACGAGGCGTGCAGTCAACGCACGTGTTTTGGACAGCCATCCGTTACAGGGATAATTCGTAAGTAATTCTCTGTGAAACAGGTTGGTAAGTAGAAGGTAAGAAAAAGGGAGATTGCAATATGTGATGCCTCTTGACTTTCAAATGTGTGCTGAACCATGATTTTATTTAGGAGTAACCTCCCCTTATATACGCCGCTGAAAAGAAATGCAATGTAATAGGGTTACGCCGATGGAGTTCCTATGAACTAGATTTCTAAAACATTATTTAAAGTACATTTAAACCGTCTAAATTAGAAGTCTTTACGGTCTGTTTTTCAGTTGTATTTTTGTCTTAAAGCTGTCCTTTTCTTAAGTAAAGTAAAATCATCGTCATCGAGAACAGGCATGTAAACATTTGTCCAGGGACACGCGAATTTGATTATCTCTAATATGAATATGGACTAATATGGATGTTACCGGTAATTTTTATTGACCACATTAAATGTTATGACATCCTAGTCTTTTAAAATCCCATTTATTTTCGTTTAGAGCAACATGGCCAACCTCTGGCATATTGGATGATTATATGTTGCACATTGCACCCTGTAGTATTGATAATGTATGGCAGTAAACCTACTCATTTTTAGCGTTTTTTTTTAAAATTCCGTGCACACCTTTTATAGCAAATGTCATCTTCAATATTATGTTTCAGTTTTTTTTAGAAATATGCTTAATAAATTAAATTAGGAAAGATGGACTTTTGTTCTGCAATCGTCATTTTAAAACTGTTAATAATGTCAATTATAATTTGTTTTGAGACTGGGGTATGATGCATCTGTATTCGTATTTGATTAAATCGGTGGTTGATATGTAAAATCATGGTAATGCCGGTGGAATTTCCTTCCAGTAAACAATTCGGATACGATCTTCTGGCAATCCACCTATATTGTGTAGTTCGGAGGAAAAGAGTACACATAAAATTCTTTTGAACATACATTATTTTCTGTCTCTAGTATTGATCACTAGTTTTCCTATATATGATGGGACACTCCATAAAAAGGCAGTTTATCATTACATGCCTGGCTCATTTTATTCTGTCAGGAATGACGGAAGAAAAAAAGGATAGAGATTGCAATTACAGAAATCATAAACCCTAAAATAGAAGGAAATAGAACAGAATGACACTATTGCCAAAGCTTAATTACAGATCTGGCGGTAATAAAGAGAGTCGGGATAGCATCCTCTTTTATTGATTGCCTCGTTATTGAAGACAAGACCAGCGGTCAGTCGTTTATAATTTGTTTCTGACCAACTGGTTATTTAAACACGGTCAATAGTTGGAGAAATTGACCATCGCTTTCTGACTTGGAACTGACCTCTGATATTGTCACTTAATATATGACAATAATATAACATCAGTTGTCACTCATCGTCATCGATTTCAATGGATGACTTGGTCCACCGTAATGTATATCATATACTATAATGTCACCATCTATACATTTTATTATGATTGTTAATGCAATATGTGGTTTGGTCTGTAGGTAACATCAGGTACCAGTTTGACACATGATGTGTTTGTCATGTCCACCAGGTATATTATTAATTGAAAACTATTATAAGGGCTATCATTTTAACGTTAAAACGTTTTATCCTATATTTGTTAATTTTGACATGTAATCAGGTGGGGGTGGGGGTGGTCCCGGTGTTAGTCGAATTACTTCCTCGGGATTTTAAAACCTATGGCGACTTCCTCTGATCTTCTGGTAAGGAAAAACAACTTTCTATGATGGTCTAGTAAGGAAAAGCAACTTCCTCTGATGATCTGGAAAGGAAAAGCGTCTTTCTCTGATGGTCTCGTAAAAAAGCGTCTTCCTCTGATGGTTTGGTATGGGAAAGCGCCTTCCTCTTATGATCTGGTGAGGAAAAGCGTCTTCCTCTGATGGTCTGGTAAGGGAATACGTCTTCCTCTGATGGTCTGGTGTGAAGAAGCGTCTTCCTCTGATGGGCTGGTATGGAAAAGCGTATTCCTCTTTATCCTGTTAATGAAAAGCGACTTGCTCTGATGGTCTGGTAAAGAAAAACGTCTTCCTCTGATGGTCTGGTATGGAAAAAAGTCTAATGGGTAGCGTGTAGGTACATCACTAGGAACTTTGGCAGTTGGATTCCGATGAAGAGAAGGCGGAATCTCCGGTACCCAGGCAAAAATGCTCTCATGGCACAGTGCATGGCGTATGAATAGTACAGAAATGTAGGACGCTAAACTTCATCCTATAGCACTATGATTCTATTATTATCATCATTATTATTAACTTTTATAAAGCTGCGTTACACCCGAATGATATTTTGCATCTTCACCCACTGGAGCTGGAGAGCTCAGGTTAAAGAATTTATTCAGGAAATGTTTGGCTTTGATATTTATTCATCAGACACACTCCTATTTCTTTAGATCATCAATTTACTGTAGCTTTGGGAGTGGAATGAACAACTGCTCTGTTGTTGTGCTCCGAACTGGGCTAACGAAGACGGGCATATGCAAAACAGTGTGCTACGAGGGAAATTTTGTCCGGGCAGCGGCACTACGACCTACATCGGATTCCAACTGTTATGGGGTCTTTTACGTTCACATCAATGTTTACACGCAACCTCGGTTTATCTTCCCGAGAGAACCACTAGACCACTGTCCTTGTCAGTCCCTTGGCCCTACACCACTGACAAGGTGAACACACGCTGGAAAACCCCGATGAACTCTCTCGGCCAATGCAGGGATCGGCGCCTACCCACTAAGCCAGCGTGACCTCCCCGTAGCTTTGGCATTATGTCATTTTCTACCCGAGAGGTTAGGTGGCCGATAGGTTTAACGCCCACGCTTTAGGTTATAAGGTCTGTCAATTAATCAAATGGTGTGTGATTTAGATTCACCACTAGTATTTAATTGGCAACCCTGTGAGTTTTCTCCGCTCCATAGGTTCCTTCCCACTCCGCTTAAGCGAATTATTGAAATAAAATTAAACCATGATATTTATGTTAGTCTCGAAAAGACCTACTTTTCCACCTCCTCTCTTGCATGCTTAATAAACCCTTCACTTCCGAGATTGGGTTCTTGATAACTAAAGCACCATCGCCGTATTTTAAGTCGATTTATTCACCGCCAATATCTCAAGAGTTTTAACGAGTTAAGGCCCTTTATTATTAGGTTCTACATAACTCTTGTTGGCTCCATTGCGTTCTTCGTATTGTGTAATTCCGTTTCCAATTAATTTTAATAATGGTCCGGGATGAAGTGAAATGAGCACAAGGTGTTGTAACATTACATCTTGATTAACGATATTGACACGTAACAGTATTACCGATAATTAACAGTCGACAATACCCTCCGCATCTCCGAGCGTCTCTAGGGTCGATTTAACCAGCCATTATTCGACTTTCCGTAACAATATAATTGTCATGAAGACAGCGTATAGATTAATGGTTTTGCCAATATTGGCAAGAAAATGACGTAATATTGATCCGATTTGGTTCTCGCGGATTGTCGACATTGACGTTGCTCATGATTTCATAGTTAGAGAGCGACACCTGAACGTATTAGATAACCATACTACCAATTAACAGTGACGTAAAGAGCTAAATATATCACATGACACTAACCATTCTGGATTATGTTAAAACTTGACTTGAGATAGTCGATTAGTGTAATTAAATGTGACAATAATTGGAATAACCACAAAGCTGTATGCATGCTTTATTTTAAGGGAATGCCACTTGGCGTGTCATCATTTTATTCATATTGCTAATAACTATTTTTAGATACATTTAAATTTGGAACAGGTTTCGTTCTTGAAATATTTTAGAGTGCGGAATATAAAAGTTTGGGATATAAATCACAACATCCCATATTATAATCTCCAAATACATCGATTGGGAAACATTCAAACCTACAGGAAGAATACAATCTAAAATAATACATGTCGTTCAAAATATTTGAAGTTATTTCTTCAAACAATCTACAAATGTTAAAGTCGCCGTGTAAGTAATGAAACGATTAAGGTGACATATGAAATTCGAAATAGGTTACTTGTTAGTATCATTCAAATTTCTTTATTTGTTCGAAGTAAGTGGATAATTTAATAATCTTGTAATGTCATCTCTGTTTTGAGCCCCCAACTGGTAGGCTATATTATTTTAAAACAATTCAAGAAAATGGTATCATAATATGACAATGCTGGGAAGATAACTGAATTTTCAGCCGAGTCTAAGCCTAGGTAAGCAAATTGTTTTATCGATCGTCAGAACACGATAACTCGGATTCTAATTGCATGGAAGTATTGAAACTTGGTGTATGGTAAAATGATTATTTTCTGCTCAGGTTAAGCAGACTAGTAAGCAATTTCAGTGTTGCTCGGTGATTTACAGAAAGATAAATGTGCAAGTAATCAATGAGTGTCATCTATTTATTCTGGGATTCAGGCGTGAGGCAACAACCTCACTGTTTAGACCGTTTTATCTTTGGTTTAACCTCAACAATATAAATTCGTCACGAGATTTAGTAACGCCAACGCAATTTGAAATACAAAGATTCTTTAATCTATTACGCCGCCATGGACGTTATGATAGGATATTCAGACTCATAGGCTGTCGTTTAAATTATTGTGGACCCGTTCGTGTATAATTTCAGTTTTCCTGGAGTTACAAATAATAACAATACGTTTACAGCTGGACGGATGGAGGGTGTTGTCTAGGCACGCGGTGCTCGCTCAAAATATTCCACTGTCATTGGTGCAGGTTGAGGAGCTGACAAGGAAAGGCGTCTGGTCGTTCGCATAGAAATCGAAATAAAAATTGAACGTTAAACCCTATTTTATTTCTTTTCTCTCGCTTAATGTAATTTTCGGATAATACAAACGAGTGGAAAGCGATGAGACCAATCTCATATCCAGTTGCGTCAGCCATACAAAATAATAACCATACGATATTTTCCTGTTATTAAACTGACATTTGGAATTAATTTGGATCTGTAAATAAACGCATGAGATGTTTAACGTTATCAAAGTGGAAATGGGACTTTAAGTAATTTCATTTATCAATCGTCCTCTTATTCCAGCCAGATATCAAAGTTGTCATCAGTGGACGTATGATAAGATAATGTAAAAGAAGTAATAATCCATGTTTAAGGGGTGTTTCTATTTCCTAGCAGCCCCTGGCCATAGACGTCTAGCTACGATAACGTTACATCACGACCAGCCTTCAGGTCGTAACCAACTTGTCCCATTTCCCTACTTTTGACGTATTTGATATACGACAGATCTAACTTTATGGCATACCTTATTTCATTCCACATCAACCCAATCAGTGACTACATTGGGTTTTCTGAGGATTTGGATTCACGGGGCAACGAAGATACGTTTTGAGAGATAATGGGGTATTATATGAATTACAAATATTTGTAGTTTATGTTTGAAATACGCGATAGATCCTAAATAACCCATAAAACAAAAGTCACAATCGTGTCCTTTTAAAATAGGTTTTCAATCAAACACTTGAACAATACCATTCAAGGTTTAGACTTTACCATGCCACTCATTTGTTTTCCGGCTTTACAGTTCGAGAAGAGGCACTATACGTTTAGCAGTAAAAATCTTACGAAACGGCAACGGTATTTTAAATTATTCTAGCTCTGTTATTTTCTTGCACTCTTCAAATACTGACCACCAAGACCGACAAGAACAGATTTGTTATGAAAAACATTGAAACATCAAACTTCTATTAACAGCTGGCTGTATCTATTTCTCAGCTGGATCTCTGCCATACACATGCGCAATGTAGTCTTTATGATGCCACCGATTACTTTTCATTCAGTAACTTTTTGCCTCTTGAACTTTGGTGAACTTGTAGCTATTTTGGGTAGGTATATAATTATTTGTCTATGTTGTGTATATTATGTTATGAGTTGCGGGAAGTCTTAAGAAGTTTATACAAGAAGTGTAAAAGTGGGAATACGGGTGGCAAAGATAAGCTACGATTTGACGAATGGTCAGATGTTTCCCGATAGTTTTGATTGGTATATAAAATAAGCATTTACTAAAAGCTTGGTTTATACTTTGTATTAAAGGGAATATCGGGGTGTCTAAGGTACCCGTTGGAAGAATGAGTTCAAACTTTCGAACTAAATGCAAAAATGCACAGAAATACCCCAAATGTTACAAATCAAAATATTGAGCCCTTCGAAAGTGATTATTAAATTTGTTTAACGGGGTTACGTTACTCAATTAAAGGATTCTATTCTTTAGTTGTATTCGTACTTGCGAGTACATGTATAAATCGGTAAGCTATCTTATTGGCTACAACTAAATAATTTCGAACCAAGGAACTCCAGGTGGCTCATAGAGTAAGGTACTACTCTCTTGGAATCGACCGAAGAATTTCCTCGGGATCCTTCAGCGGCGGTTTCCTCTTGTGAATGCTGCATGGCAAAGGGTAAAATATAGTTGTTCCGATGGGACACACATAAAAAGCCCTTGCTGTTAGGGCAAAATTTCAATCATGACACACTACACCGTTGATGCCGATTTTATTTTGAACCAAACCATGTAGCACATATTTTAAACAAAAGGGCAAGCATAACTGAGAATAAATTATAATAAAAAGCAGGCTATAATAAAAATACACATAACCATAAAATCTATCATTAATAAGTAAAAACCGAGATCTAAATATATATAGTCTAGGTAATATAGAAACATGTTTGTTTCATAACAGGAGATCGGTTTCAGTCATGGGTAAATGTGGTTCCTTTGTACACATCTACATAAATCTTACAAATGTCAACGGTGAAATCCAATCAGCAAATCATGACAAAATTTCACATCTAATTACTTCATTAATGTTAGTTTATCAGCTAAGTTTGGTTTCATGCGATGTCGTTGTGTAATTATTAGATGTTTCAGACGTCTGTACCTGGAGGGCAAAAATCTAAACATATACATGGGACGCCATCTTGAAATGTCCTGTACTATACCTTCGATATTCATTATATTGTGACATGACTAATCTGGAATTACGAGCCCAGCACGACTATTACATAAAAACCATAATATTATACTCTATATAGACTGATCGTCCACCAAATATTACGTGGTTTAAAGGTTATAAAGTCAAATATTATATACATGAAGGCCAAAGATAATACCAGAGATCTTATAATATTAGAAGGTCCATGATATTGCCAATCTATGCCATATTGACTAATGTGTACTGACCATACGTTGACCCAAAAATCCTGTATAAGGGTAATATTATCCTCATTTTTCTTTGTGTGTCAAATTATAATGCGTAGCTTTGTGAACTTTCAAAGTGAGTATCAAAGTAAGGATGCGAGATTTACATTTTTCGGAATATATCCAAACTTCTCTCCGATTAATCCACTGTAATATGTACTCTGATTGATTAAACTAAATCAAAATATTAAATAGAGATATTCCCCCGACTTAAATTTAGTATTACTAAAAGCAGGCCCATCAATTAAATTCCGCGAATCATTAAGATGGCAGTGGGCTTGTGGTATCGGAATATCATGACGTCATCACCTCCGCAGATTGCAACATGGCGGAAAGTTCAACTTGGAAGACATGTAGACAGGTGTTGTTTACAGATTCTGTGAAGTTAAAGAAGCATACCGTTTACATAAGGAGCAGCATAGATCGATGGACTTGCAGTTCACGTGTATGTAAATACTGAACGGAATTGAAACATGTTTGGACTGATATTCATATTAGAGATCCAGCTTTTACAACATTGTATAGGTGGCAGGTGATTCCTACTTGGCTTTAAGATACGTTAGATAAGAGTGTAATAAAGAGTTGGTCATTATTGCTATAATAATTCAAAAAAAAAAAAAAAAAAAAAAAAAAATGATAAAAAAAGAAAATATCATTCAAATTTCATCATTCTGACACTGAATTAAATTATCACTGTTTCTAATTTTGACAAGATGTGTGCATAGGGGTAACCAAGGCACTGGTATATTGGAGACTTGGCCTCGCTTTTCCATTTTTAAATTAAATTTTTAAATGGCGAACCGCTCTAATGTAGTAAAATCTCGAGTATCCGATGTCATCGAGATTATGGTCTGGATTTGTTAATAAATGTTTAATTAATAGTTTATATAACATTTCAGGGGTAAAGACCTGCAATGAGTAGATTTAGCTCTTAAAATACTGTATATAACAGATGACTTCCTTTCTTGAAGTGTTTAAACACCCGCCATTGTTAAACAAACAACAATAATTAACAATTACATCATTATCATAACTTGCGCTAATCGTCATCATCATCATCACCATCATAATTATCATCATCATAATCGTCAAGTTTTTAACCATAAACAGCTCAACCTATTTGACATCTTGTAAAAATCATGTTTTCATATTTCTTTTCAGTGGTGATAAAGATGATGGCGATAATAATCTCTTTATCCACCATTTTTTTCAGAACCTCAATAAGTGAAGAGTTATTGGCACGTGCCACGAAAGTTGTCCGTGCATTGTTTACGTCGCGTGCTTGTCAATGTTTATCTATTATCGAACAATAAAGAGTAGATAAATATGGACGTGATAATGATGGTGTTTGAGGACTTGATGACAAGGATCACTAAACTTGCCGCTCTCTGTTTGTCACCGTTGGAAATTATCACTTTTTGTTAGCCCCCGAGCATGATTTCTGTTCATCCCATATCTGGTCAGATGTTGAGGGTTTTTTCTGTACTTAATAAACTATGACATTTGAATATCGCCAGTTGCCTTGTGGCAGTGGTCATCTGTAAAAATATCGTAATTCTGGTATTAGTGGCATGCCTTTTTTAAATCTTAAAGCAATTCTTATGGGAAGGAAGTTAAGAACTCGCATTAAAAGTATTTAACGTCCTGTTGTACCGTATCAACCGAGCTAATGAAGACTTGCATATGCCATATAGATTTTTACGAGTAAAAGTTTGCATGGGTAACTGAGGTTCCGTCTTCTTTACGTTGAATTCCAAGTACCTTTTGTTATTTTATTTGCACACCGACCCTCCAACTTTTGGCGCAACAACGAAGGAACCGCACTGAAAAATCCTAAGGAACTTTTCCGGCCAGCACCGCGAAGTGATTCAACGTCTTCTTTCGCACTGAACCACCGTTTCTCAAGTTCCACCGGTAATAAATGAAATGAAATGAAATGGGGTTTAACGTCCTACTCTTCTACCTCGAGGTTACCGAGTCCACCTCCCAGATTATGCACAATTTCGACCTCGCTAGAATTTTAATGTTTGTTACCAGTTCTTCCTTTTTCGTTCGGGCTTTTAGCAAAGACTAAAGATTAGTGAGTTTGGAAACTATTGAAATAAACTTTAGCTGATCAAAACATCAAAGCGCAAAATTGATGACCGAATTTGCAGGACAACGACCACCGTTAATTTGCACAACCGACATATAAACAAATTACATTAAACTTGTGTCTAGACTTGATCAATTTGTAATTAATGTAATGTGGAAAATAAAAATGTAAATTAAGCAATCAGTACATGTTATGTTCAGTGTGTCTCTAGACACCACACGGATTGCCAAACATACTCTGACGCTTTAAGAAACTTTACTCTTATATTGCTCTACTTTGCAAAAAAAAAAAAAAAAAAAAAACTCACCCCGCCTCCACCCCCCTCCCAAAACCCAAAACAAACTTAGGATATCGACACCCTTACTTTTCGACTACACGCCAACTCAACTACAGCTTATAACAATAAATTTTAATATATAATGAATAAGTTATTTTAGCATTACAATAATTAAATCTCTTGATCAGTAAAATGGAGAGAGAGAGAGAGAGAGAGAGAGAGAGAAATGGATTTTAACGTCCACTCAACAGAAACTAGGTCATTTCATATGTTTTTTTTTAAATTTTATTTCATTAATTCGCATGCCCGGAGGAAACCCATGAGGTTGAGAAGGCACCCCTATCTCCATGCCACATACGCTCACATCAGGGATCGAAACCACAACCGCAAGCCAGAGGTAACCAGCCAGCTAGATATCGAAGCGCGGCATTCTAGACCACTAGGTCATCCCACCCCCCATCAGTAAAATGGTTATTTGTTGTGGGGTGGGGGCTGGGTCAAGCTATTGAGTCAACTTATGAGGTTTTGATTCCCAGCTTGTACTTGATAAGAAGTAGTGCAGCCTCTGTCACAGCTCGTGGGTATTCTTCGAGACCCCCCACCCCCTGCATGCGAAATATTGAAATAAAATTTGAACTGTGTGTTAATCTCGAAAAGACATAGGCTGTGTCTCTCGAAATGTGGGTAAACCGTAGTGAGTTTGTAGTTTTAGTCTTTATATTATCTGGTAGAGAGAGAGAGAGAGAGAGCTAAGATAATGATATATACGCTAATAAATGTTATACCGGCGATACTTTTTCCAGTTTTAAACTAAAAAGGAAATTGACTAGAAACAGAAACTAAACTTACTAATATACAGAGATTAAACGTTGTTATTGACAACACTTTTGGTTTAGGGTCGCCTGTCCAACCTCGTGGGTTTTCTCCGGGTACTCCCCGTTCCCTCATACTGCTAAAGACCCCTACACGCAAGCTAATTATTGAAATAAAATTGGACCATATGTTAGTCCCGAAATGACCTAGTCTGTGTTGAGTGGACGTTAAACCTCATTTCTCTCTATCTCTCTCTATTTAATTACAAACGTCTATTGTCGGTACAAGACAATTAATTAAAATTACAGCAAATATATTCATGTGTTAAATATTTAATTCATATGAATAATGATTAGGTATTTGGATTTTAACGTATTTTGAGGTCGAAGGACGTTTCCGAATTAAAATTATACCGATGACCAGATTTACTGAAATGGGTAATATACTTATGCATGGACCATAATGATATTGTATCGGGAATAACCTAGTATTGATGTTCCAAAACTATGGTCAACTTAACCTCGAGTTGATCTCTCACGAATTGACTATGTGTTCATGCTTTTGTCGATCAATTTGATATCAGTCTTCATTTGAAATGAATTTAGGACACTAGTAAAAGGTAAGCTCTGTTGAGGTTACCAAAATGGAGAAGCAGGACTTACGTTATTGTAATAAAATTTTTAATATCTGATTTTTACATCATCTACAATAAAAGGCGGTCAGTTTGGTACATAAATATAAACGATTAATGACGTATTAATCTCTCGTTATGACTACTGTTACGTCATACCGAGAAAAGGGTTGACCTGGTCAAACATGGTTTCGGTTTCAGGTGGTCCGGACAACGCTGTTCATATCGTCGGCGTCAAAACGATTTAAACCGCAAAGAATGCTAAAAATCAACAAAGCACATTTGAAATTACAGCGAACGTTACATGGGCGTTGGTATTCTCGTTGACCTCGTTGAAAGTATCTCAGGCCGTCTCGACTCTCCTGTTTGTGTGCAGTATGGCACGCTAATGTCAATCTTTCGGAGATAGTCGCCGATAGATTCCCTTGACCGAACAATTACGCAAACGCTTCGGTACACCAACGCTACAAAAGCGCTCCAGTGACCTGAGAGTGACCCGCTAATTTACATATTCATAACGTAACGTCACGCATGCGCGAGATTACATAGAGGAATGTTTAGAGAGGCAACAATGGCGGGGTTACAAAGAGCTCGAACTTCACACTTGACAAAAATTTTATTACAATAGTTTACCGTATTGCGACAGTTTTATTGCTCATAATTTTAAAACATCAAAGACTTCCGAAACAGTTGGAAAAGTATGTAATATTTACATTCCGAATGGTTTTGGAATATGAAAGAAATGAATACAGATGCCTCATAATGATACATTTGATTGCAGTTCAAAAGTGGACATATACAATATGGACATTTATAGGTTCCACTTCATATAATCAGAAGCAAGCTGCAATGCAGCGCCAGAAAGAAATGGCTTCATTATACGAATAGTTAAACATTATGAATAGCTGGTCATTTGTTTGATCATTTTATGCATGTAAAATCGATATTCATTCCTCATTGATCTGGAAATCATTTCCGATTAAACATTGTAAATGTATAACACACAATTACATTAAAGTCTACATTTCACGAATTATATAATTCTTTTATTTAAATTAATTATTGTCTAACAGAAACATGTGCTAAAATATTGCGGATAGATGCACCTTATGGACGTTATAAAATGATATTATAATGAATCATTCGGTTAACTATGAGAATCCAATCACATTTTAAACTATTCTCATCAAATAGCCCTATATAGCGAATATATAATAATAAATTGATCAAGGATGTCTCCCCCATGGGTATCATGGGTTATAGAATAGTGGAGGTATTGTAGGTGAATTTATCTAATTTTTTTTTACAAATAGTAAATAGATAAATCGAATAATTAAAGATACTATGGATACCAATAATACATTTTTATTCAAAATTGATTTATTTTTTCAGGTTTTCTATCACACGTGGGAATGCAAATAATACGTATTATTGTTGAAAGCCGTGTGAGATTGGGTTGAACCTGTATACTAAATATTGACAAGTTAACAAGTAGTTTCATAGTCAAATAACTTTCAAAAGTAATAACCACGAGTTTAAGTATTGTAATGTATTGTATGGGCAATTCATTTGTAGTCCAGCTCATCCGGAACTTTATTTAGTAACGGAATGAAGTTCGTAAATATGTTACTGGATAATGGAGCATTGCAATTGACCGATAATTCACCGACCAAGAAGTTGTAAGTTTCGTCTAAGATGTCATAAAGTCCAGCACAACACCGGTCAAACCTCGCAACAATAGTTGCGGTCATCAAAAGGTGAAAAGGTGTAACTGAATTCTGGTTCAATCCTGTACCCCTCCGGACAAGTCTGTTAGCTTACCAGGCCATAGCGGGGTCATTCTATCAAAATTTTGGCATTTATATCAAATTTTTCATGATTATATTTCCATACGATATGTTCACGAGCTTGTACCAAGTAAAATGGTTATCGGTCCGTGATGCTTCTATTACGCCCCTCGAGTGATGCACAATCCCTACACGAGAACAGATTCTATCTTATCACCGTGAAGCAACCGTAATTAATCGAAGGCTTTTATCGTAACATCAGAGTTTTCCGTACCCACCCCTCTTTTGAACTCCTCAGACATGTCTGAAAATAAATTGATAATTTTATTCAAGTATACAAGATAAATAAACCCACAAATATGCGGTCAATATTTATTGAGTAAATTTATATCTTCCAAGAAATGATCTACATGGACAGGAATAAAAGTCCACCAGCTTTAAAAAAAGGCCTTAATTTTCTAATGCATTCTGACTCATGAACCAGATAAGAAAGATCTGATAAGAAATCTTTTTATGGTTCTCTTAGAAAAATAACACACGACATAAAAAATAGCAACCGTCTCCATTATTTTGTCTGACTTGATGCAGCGGTTTAAAACTATTTAATTTTTTTGTATTAACGGTACGCTTACTTTTAAGTCTACAGCCATTTCCATTGGTTTGGCTGACGTGATGCAAATGTGAAAGTCTGTTGTATCTAAAATCTTGATAAACTTTCTATGTGTCTGTGAAAGTTCAAACTTTACATCTATTAATACTAATAATCTAATCTGGATACTTATCTAAGATAAACTTAAATAGTATTAATGTGGCTTAACTTAAGTCCACCCATATACCTTGCGGAGCAAAAATCTTTATAAGAACATATTGAATTAGGTATTTACCTATTAGTTTCAATTAAACATTGACAGTTTCAGATTAGTCTACAAAACATTACAAGACACCTTTTAACGGAAGCAGCCCCTGTCGTCATTACTGAAATTTTAAATAAAATGGGTGTTTTCTATATTTTATCACGAAAAAAATAAAATAATATATCAACATTAAATTAACCTGGTAAATTATATTTGGGCCAATCAAAACGTGTGCTTGTAAATTTAACTATCGCACGTAACATATTCGAAGAGTCAGTAATCAAAGAGTCAGCAGTGAAACTAAAGTCAAAATGAAGCAAATAGTGAATAAATTTTCTAAATCAGAGACGACGTAAACAATACTAAACAACCAAAATAGACTTGGTACCAATGGAAAGAGTAAAAATTCTCGACCTACCACTCGGTTTTCATTTACCTTGTAAAGAAAGTTTTCGCACACTCGGACATAATTGCAACTCGCTTGGACACTATGATAAGGTAAAAATATGCTCGAACGTTATGTTACAAGTACAAACTCAACTCCGTTCGGACATTATGTAAATGGAATAATACATGCACACTTTATACCGAAACTTTAGCCACAATAATACGAGCAAATTATTAAGTGTAATAAAAAAGGGAAGATTTTTTTTTTATATATAAGTGATTCATAAAGTACAACTGATGAACAAAGAATACTGCACAAACTTAAAAACAAAAACTGTTGAAGAATCTTTACGACAGATGGTTAAAAGCGACTGAAATCAACCTTACTAAATACCATCGATTATTCTTTTTTTTATACTTGCGAGTAAAAATGAGTGACTAAATAATCATCAAATTAGTATCTTATTATTTCTCCTATTTTATTTCGTCCATCTGTCAACATTTAGTGCAGTGTCTTTTTGTGCCAATTAATAATTTATAAGAGTTCCCAATAGCGCTTTTAAAAGTACTCTTAACTTAACATAGGATACACCAAGAAATTCAGATTTATTAGGCGTGATATTTAAGGGCACATGTTCCAAAGTTGTAATTTGTTAAGTAAAATGAATCAAAAATGGGTTATACCAATATCTAGTTTATAGAAAATATTTTCATTTGAAACAAGAATTTTTTTTATTTACCGACTTAAACAACGAAAGCGGCGCTCACAAAATTATCGAAAGCATAACAAGGACTATGACATAATTATTTTGCTGTGTGCCCGTCTCATACCGTAAGACCCGCACTGTTATACTCTCAAACAAGACAATATCCAGGCAGAAATTATGATGATATCAGTACATTAAAGACATTAGAGTTGGAACGCTTTCCGAGTACACGTTTTCGAAAGCGTTTCCACGCTCGACTTTTTGTATTTATATACATGTGTGTTGAGAATCTTTGAAAATTTTGGGGAATCCCACATGCAGTAACAGGAGCCGTTGATTGACACAGATGAAATCGAACATAAACATCCGGTTGGGTACGTTTCCTTGCAAACGTTTCCACGAGCGAGAACACACGCGCAGAAAAAATGCGCTCGTTGCGAAACTTCTTTGCAGCGTTTTGCCTTGCGTCTACAATGCGCATGCCTGTCTAGCCGGACGATTATATAATTGTTGTGTAACCTACTAATGTAATTGTTGCGTAATCTTTGGACTTGAATGTGGACATATAGTATATTGTCTTAGACTGCGCCTACAGACAGAACTGGGTTTTCGATGGACCGTCTTTAAAAGTTTATTGAAGATTATCCTATTAAAAATCAAACCAAACAACGGACCAGGTCACGGAATCAAACTCCATAATTTTAATAATGCATTTACAGATATTTTCAACAACTTGCATCTCTTATCAATGAATTAAACACCACGGCATCTGGTATCCTCTAAACCAATTTAATAAGAAACAGGTGCAGAGAACTCTCGTCCTATTGGTAGAATTCTAAATATAGATCTTCACGTGCAAGAGATGTCCCATGCATGCTGGGAGTGACATATGGATATGACAGTATTCCCATTGCGTCGTTGAAATTTTGTTGTGAAATAATAATAATTAATATTGTCCAGGGTCGACATGAGTTATGTAAATTAGCTAAAATTGTTGAGAGCCATGACAATACTGTCAGAATCGATTGCCATTAATTTATGGCTAGTAATTAAGGAAGTGTAATTATATTCGTCAGTTGGTAGCAGTATAATCGCAATGGCTATTATAAATTTCTATATAAAGAATTGACGGATTTAGAGAGCATATCCCAATATAATACACAACCAGACCTATGAAGTGTGATACCCTTGGGACTATTCATCAGTGTCAGCCGATTACCTAAGCCATGATGCCATTAAATCCAAATCGTGATTTATATTTTATCTTAAACTAGTAAATAATCATAATTCGAAACGAACAATTGCAAATTTAGATTTACTCGTAGTTAAATGCTTTTTGTTTTCATTTGAAATAATCATAATTCGAAACGAACAATTGCAAATTTGGATTTACTCGTAGTTAAGTGCCTTTTGTTTTCATTTGAATAATATATTTGTTCCATTTAATTGCAAAGTTCTACTTTAAAGAATAGATATTGTTGGCTAGTAAAATTTTTCATGATAAGACAGTACAAATAAACAAAACAAAAACAACCAAACGATGAATAACATGGCCTGTGTCCCATTTTGTAAGTGTTTATCAATGTGTCGATAAATATATACTTTCTATGAACGATCGCAATATCATACTCTTTAGCACCATTGTCTTTGCTACATATTTATTTAATACCATATCAACTCTCGGCCAAGAGTACAAGAGTAAAACATGACAAAAGATAAGCAGTGCCACCATCTTTTGATTGGAACAAATGGTTGCATAGAAACTGACAATACATAATTCAGAATGTCAGTGTTCAATCATGGACAATCGAATGGTATTTGACGACCAAAGTGCATAACGTCTATTCAATATTTTATCAATTAAAATAATCTATTCACATGATTGATGAAGCGATGACCAAGTCAACAACAGTTCCAAACGCATTATTCACAGTTTGTCTTTAATGAAATCACATTTTGTATTAAAACATTGGCGGCTTGAGGTGGGAACTGATAGAACCCTGTAAAATCAATTAAACCGCGGCTCAAACCATTAAATTTATTTCACACGCCTTGACGTGCTATGGATGTTTAATGGCATCGCTTTGACCTGTTGTGCGATGTTGCCGGCCATTCTTGCATAATTGTGTTTGATTCATTTTCCAGCTGACGTCGACAATTACCAATATTATTCAAACTTTTATGTCACATGTTGCGTCCAGGTATTGGTTTGAGATGTAAGAATCCACCAAGAGCTCTAGATAAAGAGGCAGATGCGAACGATTGGTACTGGCCACCATTTTATTTTCAATCACCCCCTTTTGTAAACAAGAGTTTTTCTTCTAGCAGGATGTTACCTCCTTTTTACAAAATGTATTTTAAAGTAATTTGAAAACTGAAGCATGTGGCTAGAAATCTCTAATTAATTTTGATGGTTATAAATACGTATAAAATAATGATAAATAAATAAAAATGAAGTAAAGTCAACACCCTGAAATTAAGATAAAAACAAAAATAAAGTATCACATACACAAATTTCTGAATAAGATATCAACAATTCATCCGCATAATAAGTTATAGTAAAAAAATTCATAACCAAAAACTATTACTGCTAACAATTCAAGAATGTACCTAATACAATTTCATCAGTAAAAGTTATTTAGCTAATGAATTTCTATCAAAGACTGATAAATTTCTTCAGAAGCTACATTGACTAATAAATCTTAGTAGAAGTGTAGGACGTTAAGCCCCATTTCATTTCATTTCTAATAAATCCAGAACATACGACATGACATAAAATGTCATTAGTGAAAGCTTTTTAGCAATTCAACAAATCATACACATAAGTATAAGTTCGTAAGACTCTACAAACGCTATTTATGAAAATGTGAATATATGAAATTTCGTAGTATACAATTCTTCTACTACTGCAATTCTACAAAAGATATAGCGGCCAATAAATATATAGATACACGAAATTTCTAAAAGCTATTTCAAGAAGTAATTCAACGGCATTTAATTAGAAGCGAGGCTTAATGATTCATCCGCAGTTTTCCGTCATATTAGTTAAATGTAACCCTCTTTCAAATCCTATATGTTATCAGCAATGATCTGACATTAATTGGTATACTAATATCGCAGAAGATGATGAGGTCTAAAATTATAATAATGACTATCTTAGATAAAATGACCAGTAGTTAATGATGCTAATTAAATTCTGGTAGACTTTAACGTAGAATTAATTTAGAATTAGACAAGAACAGAGTCCGGTATTGTGTGTAATAGGCTTCCAAACGTATCTTGTGTTTACAAAAATACCCACACAAATGTACTGGTGAATTCTTTCGAATCTATATATGCGCATGCGCGAGTTAGCCGTTACCTTCAAACGGCACTGAGTTTAATTTCCGATAAATTATACATTTATCGATATTGAAATGAATGATTTTTACTCTATTATGTGTGCGTGATCGCCAGGAACTTTTTTATGTGAAATAGATGTATACTGTTTTGCTGTTAGTCGTAATTATAAACAAGAACTTTTTGATCAGCTGTTAACTGTCAAAATATTTAAAATGGCCGTCTCCGATGATCTGCGATATCTACTTTACTTGTCACCCGTAATTAACTCTAGAAATTTGCTGATATTAACGATTTATTATAACGTGGGGAACGTTCTGATATGAGGTATATTGAAGTTTTACTACTCTGCGTTATTATGACTAAGAGTATGTTTACATTTGATTGACAGATCTAGCCTATATTCTATCTCTAATATCTGTCACTTTTTCTTTAGCCTAACTGCTCAGAAATTCGCTGATATTTGCGATTTATTATAACGTGACTCATAAAAATTATGCACGGCTTATATAAACCTTGTTTGTTTCCATTTCAATATGCGATGATTTATTTTAC
Organism: Patella caerulea; assembly: GCA_036850965.1. NCBI lineage: Eukaryota > Metazoa > Mollusca > Gastropoda > Patellidae > Patella > Patella caerulea. The sequence goes on along the minus strand of JAZGQO010000007.1, from coordinate 48,775,110 downwards.
TTACCGCACCGATTGAAGATTAGTTTAGCTAGGCCTAACAACAGATCGGCATTATCAATGGCCGCCAAGGAAAGATAACTAGAAACATTACATGGACTCAGACTACTAGATTTCAACATGAGTAGTTCTTCCTATATTAAAACTGTTGACTACGATTCCTTAAAAGACTCAGAAATATCTTTTAACACCTCGATATTTAACATAATCAAATCGGATGATGTAGAACTACGGTTATCAACAACTCTGGCTAACTCTATTTATACTATTTATGACTATACTGAATATTCCACATCCATTGTTGTTCAATTCCACTGTGTGGATTCATATACTAACTTACTGTCATCATGTGCAAATTCTCATGTGCTGTATAAAAATAATGAAAACAGTGGGAAAGGAATTATTTATAAATCATCTCCGACGTCAACTCTTTCCAAGAATTTGGAAAAAGCAACAATTACCTTCTACAATAAATACAAGAAGCTTCATATTCAAGGAAAGGACAGTTCTGCGTGGGTGGACACCAATATATTTCAAATTAAACCGAACCTTAAAAGTATTAATGCTAACAATAGTGCTCTAAGTGATAGCCTACCTTCCGTGCTGTCTCTTGTAAATTTATGTCAACAACCCGTTACGAGCACGCCATTAAAGGGAAAGGGAAACGACAATTTACTAGAAGTTACTCAGCCACTAATTCCGGGCCCTGTTACTGCTGTAAGTGTTATATCAAACAATATACCTGAACTGAACTATTTGAACGAACTTTCTGAAATTATCAACCGAATTACAGAGCTTTCTGATAAAGTCAATGCTCTAATATCGGCACAAAATAAACTTATTGGAAATTCATCTACATGTAGGCCTACATCAAATGCAGTAAAAACATTTAATGACAAATCAACAAGTACATCAAATATAGTAAAAATAGTTCATGACAAATCAACAACTACCTGCAGTTCAGCAATTCAAGATAAGTCTACCAACACGTCATCTTCTATCTATACCGCTGCTAAATGTGTATCAACTAGTGCTGATAATAATAACAATAGGCCTATTACTGATGTATGTATTTCTACCGGTGCAAAATCAACAATAAATTCGACCAACTCAACTACTAGTACCAGTTCAACGAGATTTCTAGAAAAACCTATACCTTTCAACTTTAGTAAAGCTAAAACACTTTTAATAGGAAGTTCAGTTACAGCTGGTATTAAAACACCTAACATTACAAAATTATTCGATCACGAATGCGTAGTTGACACCAATCGTGGGGCCTCCTATACTAATATAAATGATAGACTTGTTCAACTTTTAAATTGTAAGCACTCACTTAAAAACATTATTATATGTGCTGGGGGGAATGATATTTCATTAAACAATCCCACTCAAAACACCACAGACTTTAATAAACTAATTTCAGTCACTAAAAACTCTTTTAAAGGAAATATTTATATTTGTTCGGCATTGCCAAGAAATATACATCGTCCATATATTAGAGAATGTAAAAGATTTAATACTTATATTCAGGAGTTCTGTCATAAAAATAACTGCACGTTTATTGATGTATTTACACACTTCTACCAAAGACGTCCAAAGGATGTAATGAAACGTGACGGAGTTCATCCTAATTATAATGGAAATGATCTATTAATGAATATTTTAAGTAATACTCTTGTTTCAGCTAATTCAACTGATGCGCATGAACATGTACCTGTTAAATCAACAAATTACTATGAATACTATGACTATATAAGATCTCGCCAATATAAGTACAGGTGTAATGTATATAACAATAGACCATTGCATAATCCTTATTACTTCCCCCAATATAAATCTTCCCCCTATCATAATTATTCTTAAGCTAAGCTTGTTTATTCATAATTGCCTGTACTGGAACTTGGCAGTAACCCAAATCAAACTTTCATTATTCAATGACTTTTCCATTTTCTAATTAGAAAGTTTTTCAGGTAATTGTGTGTCCTTATTTCCAGTCAGTTATTAATTTATTTATTTATGATTATTATGAATACTGTTTTAGTTAAGAAAGGTCTACATATTGCTCATCTAAATGTATGTCATGTTAAGAACAAAATTTCTGAACTAGGTGTTTTCCTTCAAAATTTTGATATATTTGGACTTTCTGAGTCACATTTAGATATATCTGTGACTAATGAAGATATTTCAACCCCAAACTTTCAACAGCCTTTCAGGAAAGATTCTTGTAATGTAAGTTCCTCTGGAACACTTCTATATGTTAGAAATCATATCATATGTAATCGTAGGTTAGATTTAGAACATGATAATATTGAGGCTATATGGATAGAAATTACTCTTAAACACTCTAAACCATTGTTACTTTGTAATATTTATCGTAATCCCTCTTCTTTATCTTCCTGGAATACTGACTTCTCATTTATGATAGAAAAAGCATGGAATTCTCACTGTGAGATACTATTATTAGGAGATTTAAATATTGACTTATTACACAATCATAATAAATCTTGGACCGATCTTCTTGAAATATATGGTCTACATCAAATTATTAGGTCACCTACTAGAATTACTTCTTCCTCTAAATCACTAATTGATCATATATTTGTATCTGAAACTAAACATGTCAAAGAATCTATTGTTCCTTCATACTCAATATCAGACCATTTCCCTATTTGTTTTACTTGGCAAAAGAAAGGGGTAAAATTCCCCAAATCTTCACATACTAATATTACTTATCGCTCATTTAAACATTTTAATAATGAATTATTCCTCTATGACTTACAATGGGCTCCATATAATTCTGTATATGATCACTGTGATCCTAATACTGCACTGGACAACTGGTATAATATTACACTGCCCATTATTAATAAACATGCCCCTTTAAAAACCAAACGAGTCAAAAATGTTCATAAACCTGATTGGATAACCCCTGAAGTGTTTCATTATATTCATGAACGTGATTTTCATAAGAAAAAAGGCAATACTCTGCAATTTAAACATTTTCGTAATAAAGTTAAATCTCTTATTCGTAGTAATAAAAGGAAATGTCTTGAATTATTAGTCACTGATCGCAAAAACAGTAAACAAATTTGGAAAGCTATCAATACTGCTAATTCTGAGGGTAAATCTCATGATTGTTCTTCCATTCCTGTTGCCCCTGATATTTTTAATGCTCATTTTGTTAATGTTGCAAAGTCCATTATACGTAGTCCATCAAAACATTTAGATCGTTCTACCTCTAATGTGATATCTACATTTGTATCTAATCATCTTGAAAACAATACCTTGTGTCATCTTCCCTACATATCAAAATTTGATGTATTCCAATATCTTCATTCTCTTGATACTTCCAAATCAATAGGATTAGATCAAGTTGGTCCTCATTTTCTTAAACTTGGTGCTCCAATTCTTTGTGATTCATTGACATTTATTTATAATCTTTGTATAGATAAGAATATTTTTCCGTCCACCCTTAAACAGGCTAAAGTTCTTCCATTATATAAATCTGGTCAAAAATCCCAGCCCAATAATTATCGCCCCATATCTATACTTCAAACTATTTCTAAACCCTTGGAAAAGCATATTTGTAAACACATTAATAACTTTCTCCTGGATCACGATTTACTTTATTCTCATCAGTCTGGTTTTAGGTCCACATTTTCTTGTCATACTGCCCTTACAAATATTGCAGAAAATGTTTATTCTGCCATTAATAAAGGTCAATACACTGGTTTAGTTTTCTTTGATTTCCGTAAAGCCTTTGATATGGTCAATCACTCCCTGTTGCTTGAGAAACTAAAATTATACCAAATTTCTACCAAATTATGCACATTATTAGAATCGTACTTATCTGAGCGTTATCAGCGCACTCAAATTGGTGAAACCAAGTCCTCTCTTGATCTCATAACTCATGGTGTTCCTCAAGGCTCCATTCTTGGACCACTACTATTTAACCTGTTTATTAATGACCTTCCTCTAAATTTGACAGCTCAATGTGATATTTTTGCTGATGATACCACAGTATATTCTTCTTCTACCAATTTTGATTCTCTTAACTCTACACTTCAGTCAGAAACTGATAAAATTATAAAATGGTGCAACTCCAATGACATGATAATCAATGAATCTAAAACTAAATGTATGATTATTGCTTCAAAACCTAAAATAAATTCCCTAACTACACATTTGTCCATTTCTATTAATTCTACCTTCATTGAACATGTTTCCAACTTTAAACTCTTAGGAGTATATTTTGACTCTAATCTTTCTTGGGACACTCATGTAAGCCATTTATGTACTATTTTAAAACAGAAAAACTTTCAACTTAGGAAAATCAAATCATTACTTCCAACCGATGTATTAAAATTATTTTATAACGCTCACTTTCAATCACATCTTGACTACTGCTCTACCATTTGGGACTCCTGTCAAATTTCTTCTCTTCATAAACTTAAAATTATCCAAAAATTATCATTTAAAATTATATTCAACAAACCTATTATTAAAAATAATCCTTCTGATTCTTCATATTCCATTCTTTCAAAATCTTTAAAACTGCCTACCATTCAACAACGTCATTTAATGAATAAATATATATTTCTGTTCAAAATATTAAACTATAAAAGTCCAAATTACTTATGTTCTTTATTTCAATTTAAAAATACTCCTTACAACTCTATAAATCTTAAACTACAAATTCCACATCCAAATTGTACCAAATTTAAACATAGTCTTAGCTATAATGGACCAGTTTTATGGAATTCACTTCCAAATAATTTAAACTCATTATATGTTCTCTCAACTTTTAAAAAATCACTGCATAATTATATCCAAAATGTTATATAACCATTCTGTATATTTAAATTTAAACCATTATCGTTTTCTGCATTTGATGTTATTTGGAATGTAAAAAATACATTTTCATTTTTCAGTTTCCTTGCATGTATAATATATGTGTATGTTTGTTTTGTCTGTTGTCATTTAAGGGCAGAATTGTAAACAGGCTGCAAAGCCTAATTTTTCACCCTTTTAAAAATAAAGAATTTATTATTATTATTATAATAGAATAAATGAAATAACTTTAATAAAGATTGTTCAGTGTTCTAAATGTTACGCAACAAGTATGGTGTTCTGGATAGAGCAAACGTAGCTACTGGGCTGCCATACAAGCATCTCATACCGTTAAAGATGCACCTGTGCAGGGCGATTTTAAATTACTGATTTTTTGTTTTATATCAATAAAACCTACTAATTGTTTAGGACCCACTCTTCACCAAGCCCTGTCGTCATTATGCCGGTTGGTGCAGAGAAGTAGGACGATAAACCCTAGTTCATTCATTTATTCCGTCCCCTATTTAATAGTGCGTACTGGATATTTTTAGCTCAAGGGGACGGGGGCGTTCTTAAATGGAGTATCTATATGCGCAAAATATTTTGGATTATGTCCCACCCAATCACCAAAATTTCAAAAAAAGGCAATTCTAGATAAAAAGTTTTTGGTTAATTAATGCTGTATGTATCACTTGTATAAACACATCAATGAATGAAATTGAGTTTAACGTCCTACAAAAGCGGGGATATAAACAGATAAATGACCCAATCTTCCCCACCAAAAGGATGTTTATTTATGGTTTATTGAACTTTCTTTATTTGACATTTTGGTATTTAAAAAAATGAAATGTTGCATTGTATGACATTTTCTTTTTTCCATATAAAAAGTACAAGCAGGCGATGACATTTAAGAGAGTATAAAAGCTTGGACATTGACCCATCAAATGGACATTGTACATTAGTCATAACACTGGAGAAAAAAATGACCAATTTGATGTTACTGATAAACGTATTGTAGTTATTTTTAATGGAGTAGATGTTTTTATGGCTTGTCTATTGATGCATGTTATGTAGGTAGATTAGCGTGATGTTATCTGTATGTGGTCAGGTCTGTCTATACTCACCACCTGTCCAAAACATGTGGTCAACATAAAAAAACACACAAAAACAATCGACATATTACAATGACCGAGACACGGTGACCTATACAAGGCCATCAATTTCATATATATAACAAAAAAGTGACTTCATGTAAAGAAATTCTTTCGCTGTTCATTTCATAAGAGATAGATTTGTATTTTTAATGATCCACGACTGCAAATATTAATGGGTTACATTAATTTTACTTTCTGCAATCTCTCGATGACGTTGGTTGTATACTATTATATGACGGGCGTTAATATCACGGCAGACGTTACACAGGATTCCAAGTAATGATGTGGCAGTAGTCATTATGAGCTCAAATATGTATTAGTTATTGTGGCACCTTGAAGAAGTTCCAACTTTGGTATATGTTACCAAAACAATACGTACAAAACAATATCCGCACATAATTTAATATTTAAATCAGATGCAACGACTGGTAAATGTTGTGAATGCAAATATTACTTATCTGTCATAGATCATAATTTGCATAGCAAGTAATCTTCCTAACACTACATTAACACATTATACCATAACTCATGCTTCAATAAATACTCAATAATTCAATAATACATACAATAAACTTTGGTTCATTTATTATTCATTATTAAACAGAATATAATTTCCTATGCAGAAACGTGATAAGATGACTATTGTAATACTAGTTTAAAATTACATATTAATATTGTTATTCAAAATCCAATGTTATTGCTTGCAATAGTGAATGTAGCTCTGTTTGGGGTTTCCTTAGATTTTTGGAGACTTATTACGAGCTAATATAGGAAATCGTTTGAAAGCTATCATAAATATTATAAATGACCCCACCCCGAGAAATAAAAACACCCCTGAAACCAAGCCCCTCACCCCCAAGAAAAACAGCACCATCCCATGGTAGTAAATACAATTTCTTCATCAGGCGTGTTGCAGGTTCTGCACGGTATATCCATAACGATTGCAGATCTGGTATACAGTTTGCAGATTTAATTGCAGTTATGACCATTCACATTGAAGATCTGATCGTATATATTGCAGATCTAATTATTCAGATCGATCATACACAGATCATTCAGATCATACAGACTGAAGGTTAGATCTTTTATCATTCAGATCAAACAGATTGAAGATCTGATCAAACAGATTGAAGATCTGATCAAACAGATTGAAGATGAAGATCTGATCAAACAGATTAAAGATCTGATCTTATATTTATGATCACAGATTGCCGATCTGATCATATACATATTATAGATCTGATCATGTAGATTCACCCACGCAGATCTGATCACACAAATTCAGAATGTCTGACCATTTTGCAACAAGTCTCTTAACAAACGGTTTCAGGGAACATTTGAATGTCAATTATTCTGTTTTAGGTGACATTCTACATTAATAGTTTTGTTGTGTCTCATGTGGTTTGAATGTTTCGATGTTTTCGAACTGTTTGGATTTACGAGTCAATAGTCAATAAATGTGGGCAGTCACTTGTATTCGAATGGCGGCTAATATAATACGATCGTCGCCGTCTGCCAACGTTTTAAGTTTGTTGCTACATTCTTGATGAAGAGTTACCAAACTATATTTCATGATTCTGTGTATTAGATGGGAAGGGACAATTCATCCCACCTTTTCCTTCATTTATGTACATTTGGTTAGAATTGATAGTACAAAGCAGAACCACACTCCACACAAACCAAACCCAATAATACAGACATTGCAAGAAATAAATACCCCCCCCCCTCCCCTAGTTGTTATTTATCCGTAAATATTTTTAAAAATATAATATTGTTTAAAACAAAATCCCTTATCATTATGATTTCAATACTGTATAAACAAGTTGAAGAACAAGAATTATTGCTTTTATATACTTTAGCAATTAGATCAAAACGTTTTTTAAAGCAAGAATACCATTATTTGCGTATTGAAAGGGTGGATTCCTGCATTCTAAGATAGTAAGCATTCAATTTAGTGATGCAAATGGAATTGGTTAACGGTGTTCTTCTATTATATGCCTTCTAGATATGATATGTAATAAATTCAGTCAGCGACTAAGTGACAGAAGCACCGACTAAGAGTCAGGGTCCTGTACGTACGTTGGCTCACACGTAAATGAACCCATGGTCACTAGAATTCGTTAAAGCCACTGCAGAATCTCAAGTGTAGCACATTGCATGATCGACATGTTATATCCGACTTCATTAGTCCGGTTGGTTCAGAAAATAAACTTTAAGCCCCTTTTCATTTCATTTCTAGCATTTGTCAGATCTGTTTATAGATTTCATTCCTAACTTTTCCTTTTGAATAAAATTAATTTCAATTCGATTGCACCTCTACTGTGTACAGACAATGAATCTTGAACTAATTCAGTAGAAAGTGTAATTGACTGACCAAATTGTTGACTGAATAACCAAGGTCTGAACTCGAATTAGGGGGCACAATTAGCATTGGAATACAAAACGTATACAAATCGCAATGGGTGTCGAAATTGATATTTGGATCCCATTGATTCAAAGGAGATGACATGCAGTGAATCAAGGAGGGAAAAGATGGGGGTTTAATCTGACTAACAACAATTACACGACTTCAAAAAACCTTAACCCCACCATTGGTCATTCGGTCACTCTGACCACAAAACTGACCATTTCAATAAAATGCACAATAGGTTAACTGAATAGCCTTTAGTGTTGAGCAACGAAGGTGACTCTCTCACCTCTCAGCAATTCATGTTTACACAACAGAAGCATCTAATCCCCACTCAAGAGAGTGACGATCCGTTACACGTAAATCGCATCTTACAACATTTTGACATTGGCACCATCTTGAAATGGGTTGACTTAAAGAGGAATTAGTGGAAGGAGAAGAATAGGTTATTAGCGAAAGATCAAGGTTGTGATTTAAATGTGAAGTGGATTTCACCACTCAATGTTTGACATTATTCAGTTAAAATTAAACAACGTATGTTTACTCGATGCAAGCGAATGTTATTAACATTATACAATAAAAGTGATATAAAAGCTATAGAATTAATATAAAGTTGTTACTGTTTCCCAGCATATTATGTGTCTATTATATAAGTACTTCCAGTAGATCCTTGTGAAATTACCGTGTTTGATTTTACTATTTGTTCGATCTATACGTAAATGAAATGGAGTTTAACGTCCTACTGTTCTGCTCCGAACTGGGCATACGCGATACATAGTGCTATGAGAGAAATTTTATTTGGACAATGGCACTACGGTCAACTCTTATATCGACTTACGACTGCCAAGTGATCTTTTACGTGATTGTCATTGTGTACACGAGACCTCGGCATTTCGTCCCATCCGAACGAATAGACAGCTGTCTTTGTCAGTCTCTCCGTCCCGTATCACTGACATGGGGAAACCACCCCGGAAATCTGGATGAACTTTATCGGCCAACGCCTTGGGATCTTTTACGTGCTTGTCATTGTATACACGTGACCTCGGCTTTTCTCCCATCCGAACGAATAGACAGCTGTCTTTGTCAGGCCCCCGTCCTGTATCACTGACATTAGGAACCACCCCGGAAATCTAGATCAACTATCTCGGCCAATGCAGGAATTGAACACCCGACAGCGTCTTACCCGCTTAGTCGCCATGATCCCCCGACCAATACCTAATGTTGACTGAAAGCCCTAGAATATTACAAGCACCAAATGCTTAGTATTTACCTGTGCAGTAAAGCAGTGATAAAATTGTTGGAATTTAAACATAAGACCAACACCTATGAGTTTATACCCGTGCAGTATTTGAGCATATTTCATTCAGTCGCTTTGAAGGTGAAAACGATTCTCGCTCAGACAAAAAAAAAATAATAATATATATTTCGGAACCCATAATGAGGGATACAATATAATTCCCTACAGAATTAAAGTCTCTAATATATATGAAACCGGAAGAAGCGTCTAGAATCAGAAATCTTATATAAAAGAATATACACGCTTCCTGATTGTCCATCGTATCTTGGACAGCCTTTGGTTTCGATATAGAAAGTGTTATGTTATAGGATATTATCAAAGATGTAAAACGTGTTCTGAAAAAGCCAAGCTAGCGGGTGTTGGCGCTTAATCACGGGCTGTGCCTGAAACCGACAGCGGTATAACCCTGAAAGCGGTGGTGCAGCAACACCATGCCTATGTTACTCTATCGACAGTCACATATATTTGTATAGATAGATGGGGGGGGGAGGTGCGCAGAGATACGGGATTTAATCCTGGTGTTACCAGAGACGGTTGGCACCATCTTATGTTTGTAATGTTCTTTTGAATATTTATTTTTGTGTTTTGTAAAGCGCCTTTGAATGCTTATGTGCAGCGGTAACGAGCGCTATACCAAATTTCGATCTTGAATATTTATTTCGATCTTTGAATATTTATTTATGTGTTTTGTAAAGCGCCTTTGAATGCTAATGTGAAGCAGTAGCGAACGCTATAGTAAATTCCGATATGGATTCTCTTAGAATTCAGATCGAATCCAAATTTTATGAACTTAAAACTTAAACTTGGTATTGTCCAGAATGTTATAATGTTTGTGATAACTGTGAATAGATTGTGATAATTTCACCTAAATATATTTGAAACCTACGTACTCTGTAACATGACCCTATATTATCTTCATCCTGTCAGTTCTCAAACAGGAAATTGTAAGTTTTTCTAATTTCTTTTATTGCTACAATCCTTGGTGCAAACCTTCCGTAAAATTCGCTCTAGATGATTTAACCGATTGGGTTACGTGTTAATTATATAAATACATTAAAGATAGCTGTACTTTCCTTGTTTTCCCGACTTCCCTCCGGTTGCAGCAGAAAAGTAAGACGTTGAAATATATTTATTTTCACGAGCCTATGAGTACATGTATATACGACATTTAACTCTTTTTTTTAAAAGAAATCCTCTGATCACTGTTTATTAAGGAAAAATTTAAAACACGTTTACGTCAACCAGTTTTACAAATGATATTGATCTTCTAATTTGAAAACATTTTATCGTTGAAATGGTTTGTTAAATTTTACTTGTACGTAAAGACCATCGAACCACTTTGGTGAAGACGGCGCAATATCATTGTTTTTAAATAGATATATAACGACGGAAAGAAAATTATAACAAGCGGAACAATTATCTTTATTATAATTTCGGTTCATGGAATTGGGCAAATGGGAAAGTTGAAATTTCAGTTGTAGATTTCCTGCATAAAAATTCTTTTGATAGGCATTGCGGTGGAAAAGCGCGGATTGATATTGGGATAGCAAATAATCCATATCGTTGACTGGGAGTCAAAACCACCTATCTTAAAAATGTCAAGTTTTCTGTAAAATCTTAAAATGTTGGTTTATAATAGAGATTTGAAGATTTCCGTAGACCATTGTGAATCAATATATTTTATGTTTTTATAATAAACATCAATTTAATGTTAAATTCCAGTTGTATTTTAAATATTTCCCTCCAAAATACCACTGAAGATAAAAATCGATGATCTCATAACTTATTTGACCCTCTTCAAATTCTTGGCAGGTTTGAATAAAGGGCCACGCGTGCCATATTCTAAAAAAGTTTTTATTGTTTTATTTTTCTTCCAATCATGCGCGTGGCTAGTGCATGTCAGCTAATCAGTGCCAGGTGACACGCGCTCTATCACGTGATCGAATTCACGAGCGAAGGTTTGTTTTTAATAGAAAAGTACAATTGATCTAGAAGAAAAAAAAGAAAGAAAAAAAAATGGTGTTGATACTACAAGAGGCATCTGGTGAATATTATCCCAAATTAACAATAGCTGGACACTTAATCTCATTACACTCAAGTTTGGTCAGTAACTGGACAATACAACTCCAATCAGTATCGTATTATTCATTTTACTCCAGGGCACTCTTTCGTCAACGCCCCTCATGACGAAACGACGGTCACGAAATCGTCTGTTCATAATTAGTTGTTTTGTGAAATATGGAAGGTCAAAGAGGTCGATTTGAAAAAGCAGGTGATAAAATCGGTTAAAAAGAGATGATAATCACAAGTGTTTTAACGATATTCAATCATACAATAAAACAGAAAATAATTGTATGAAATGTGGCGTTGGTCAAGTAACGCCAGCTGCCCATAGTTTACGTGTTTGTAACCAAAGCCCCTGTAGGTTGGGCATGACCCGGGGATGCCATGGCATCGTATAACATAACTAAATGTCTCCTAATGCCTTTTATCAGATTTGTGATACCTTGGTGTATGGCGTGGGATTAAAGAAAATACTTTTCTATTTGCGTTACAATAAAACATACTCGTGCCTATATTATTGGATCTCCAGGTGGTCTGTTATTGGGGTTTAAGTGCAGAAAAAAAAAACTGCGACATAAGTCATGGGTCAGTTTGACCGCCTGTTTAATGTGTGAAAAGGTCATTTAGTAAAATTAACTAAAAGGTATACTGTTTCGTCATAATATAAGTAATTAAAGGGAATATGTCGCGAGAAAAGAATGGGACAAGGGTAGAAAATGATGCTCTGGGAAGAAATTTTTTTTTTTCATCGTTTCTTTACAAGGCCGGGGATAAGCATTTGAAAGTATAACACTTATCTGGAATAAATGGTCTAGCAATATTGATATCAGGAGTATGGTATAAATGGTCTATCAGGATTTTAATAGGAGTGTGGTATAAATGATCTATCAGGCGTATATTATGAACGGTCTATCAAGATAGATATCAGAGGTAATGTATGAATGGTCTATCAAGATTGATATCAGCAGTATGGCATGAACGGTCTATCAGGATTGATATCAGGAGTATGGCATGAACGGTCTATCAAGATTGATATCAGGAGTATGGTATGAATGGTCTATCAGGATTGATATCAGGAGTATGATATAAATGGTCTATTAGGATTGTTATTATTAGGAGTTTTTTGTTTATATTTTTTTATGGGTTAATGTGATGTGACTTTATTCACTGATTTGAATTGTTGGCGCAAAATAAATCAATTATTATTACATTATGAATTATTATTTAAAAATGATATATCAGGATTGACAGGAGTGTGGTAATTGATCAATCAGGGTTGAGGTCAGGAGTGTGGTAGGAATGGCCTTTCTGGATTGATATAAGGAGTGTAGTATGAATGATTTATCAGGACTGATATTAGGAGTAGCCTATCTGGTATGAATGGTCTACAAGGATTGGTACTATGAGTGTCTGTCAGGAATGGTATATATTTCATGAATAATATTAGAAGGTTCTGTTATAAATGGTCTATCATGATGGACATAGCACTAGTCTAAGAGATATTCTCCGCCAGCTATAGGTAAACCCTCGTTAAAAAAATAAAATCTAACACAATGTGTACAACTCGAAAATTGATAATTAAAAGTTTGTTTGTTTTCTCCAATCTAATTTCTACATGTTTGATGTAACTGTATAGTCAAATTTATTCAAATCCATTTTGTTTATCAACCATCTAAGAGCTAATGCCTCTTTGATAAAAGATTTTCTTTTTTGTGGAATTTTGAAATATCTGTTGGCTCAATTTTCGCATGTCAATAGTTTGATCAATGAATTACTATGTGGTAAAATAAAAGAATCGTGGTATCATTTTAAGTGAAAATAACACCCCCCCCCCAAGAAAAAAAACCCCAAAACAATCCATATGGTCTGATTTTAAAAAAGCCTCTTTACTTGACATTTTGAGTAAATCAGCCATTGGGGAAAATTAGATAAAGAGTGGTCAGTTAAAATATAGATAATAAAAAAAGAATATGCTAAAAATTTCAGCATTAGCTATTCAATTTTGGGTTAGCCTTGATTGTCATTAATGCTGTTATTACGATGATAAACAAAGACTCGATTATCCATTTTTAAAGTTATTTCATCTATCACAAAACGTATTAAAGTCCACGAAATATCGCAGTCTAATGATTATGGTCTTGATGAGTGGATGAATGTCTTAATAATTGATATAACATACAAGGACCAAAGAAAGAACTGCAAACGGCAGATTTAGCTCTTGCATAATGCATGTTTAAACGATATACTTTATTTGCAGATACATGTACATACATATATGCAAACTAGTTAAAGGTTACACTCGAAACATATCCATATGGTATGATTTCAAAGAGGCATGTTTCACCATAAACAATTCCATATTGTATTCTATCTTTGTAGTAAAACAATTAATCATTTGAATTGAATTAAACTTCTAAATTTATACAGTGTAGCTTGATTTATTTTGGTGTGAACACTTCAACATCTAAACTAATAAAACCGATAACAATCACAAAGTCGTCTCAGAAAATGAAAACAAAACACACTTTTGCAATAATTAATTTAAATTGTTTATTAAAATAACACTAGCGGCTATTAAAACTTCAAAAAGACTTGAAACATCTTAAGATTACTATCAAATCGCTGGTTCCTGGCACAACCGCAGGAATTTAAATCACCCAAATTTGAGACGGATTTTGACAAGTAATAATTATCTAGCGATGAACATAACACGTCGGTGGGCGTCAGAATCATATAAAAGCAACGCGGGGTTGCATGAGGAGTTCAAAAGTTCAGAAACAGGTTAAAAAGCTCCCGAATTAGAAGGAAATTTTGAAAACGCGCGCCCACATGCAACTATTCCAGCATGCCTTGTTTAAAACCAGCAGCGTTATAAATGTCTATACATATGTTATGATTAAATACCCAGGTATGAGGAAAGGTTGAGAGGAAAGCTCGAATTTCATCTTGACCTTAAAGTTGACTTGACCTATGCTCTCCCAAAACTAAACTGACCGGTCACTGCTTAAAACATGATGCCACAGATGGAATGTTGTGTATCCGGAACTTCTTGTTTCATCTATTCGATGCCCAAAATGCTAAAATAGATCTTAGTTATATTCAATTATTTTTCCCGGTCCTTTGTTTTCTGGTGTCTTTGGATCTCCAAAATACGTGTAATTACCGTTTTTGATCAAATCCAACACTGCATTACAATCATTTTATAATACTGCGCGGGCAAGAAAACGACAGAACAGTGAGTCAAATTCAAAAGTAATACAAAGATTGGATGAGAAATGGTATCAGGTGTTCTACAAACAGTAATTATACCCCGCCTTATTTTCTGAAATAGTTACATATAACATTCACTTGTAATAAGCCATAGTTTACAGGGTACTGTAGATCGTCTGAGTCACGCTCTCACAGTCTAAGTGGTGGGTGTCGACCGCGAGGCAAAACATGTGTATTGCGTACCCTTTTTTTTTTGAAACATGTCATGCTACTTTGGTACATTCACTTGATATTTATAGAATTTGGTTCTTACCGATAGCGCAACAGTACTGCTAAAATTACGGACAGAAACTAAGAAAGTAACTACTGGAAATTATGCGTCTTGACTCACTACAACTATAATGCATTCACGTTTTAAAAAGAGATCGAGCTTACGTGAGCTTATTTAAACCAAAACCCGCATCATCTTTTAAGATCGACTGTGCACCCTTTTACATGTCTTTAGTTTATTGGTCTATTTTTTACAGTATCGAATTTAATTCTTACTCTAACTTCATTTTGCTACAAATATTTATTCCTGAAATACTAACACCTGCACGGAGCTAGAAATATTATATTGTTTAAATCATTCACCCACAGGCTAGCTTCAAAATTTATAAATGACCCAAAGAAAGTTAAATTTTTGTCGGTACCAGATCAAAGCACACGGAACTTTTGATATGAAAAAATATCAAAAAAGGCGATATCATTCTGTTCATTAATGTCCATCAAAATAAACAATGAAAACAAGCAAGATCTTTGTTCATTGGTGTTCATAATGGTGATGAACGCACAATAACAATTTCACCTTTCAGAATAAGAATGCCAGATCATTAATTTTAACGCTTATTTCAGTTGTTATCAAAAATCATTTTACCTCCGAGCCACCCCTACGTAAAGGCCGACCTATTGTGTCCTTCTTACACCATAGTATTGCCGAGTAGGTTGTCCATCACCCAGAACAAAGGCTTAAAAAGGATGATGTCTTCCCTCATCGATTATGACAATAGAATAATATTTTTATTGAAGAACTTTGAATTGAAGCAGCAGATTTGTCATTGCTTCTTACAAATATGTACAATTTCACATCTGGTTACAGAAAAGCTCTTTTTTTTCAACCGCTATATAAAAAACAACAAAAACCAAAAAAAAAGCAAACCCAAAGAATGGAAAATTGGTATTATTTTGTTCATGTACTCAAGCGTGTTAAATCACTCGTGGATTATTACCCACATATAATGCTGGCAACACTTGTTAAAGAAAAAAATTATGTTTTTTCTTTCATTTAAGGATTTCGTTTCGTTTTTTTCCCTCTTCTTTTTATTCCATCAATTATCACAGCCCTTTCAAGATGGGCGGTAGATAATTTGAGACCACAATGGTCACGAGTAGCTACAAACAGTTTCGTATTGTTTGATTCCCTTTCCTGTAGAATTTTGACAAAAACGGACTGTTTACACATATGTTGATCCGTAGGTAGATTAATTGGTAGAAAATTTTTCAAAAAAAGTTTATGTTTTGATAATGGGGAATGGGATACTTATTGAACTCTAAAGTTGAGCGCGTGTCATGGCCATGGCCTTGAGGCTTATGTACTTAATCCAGGCTTCTGTTGTACGTTTAATATAAAGTTTACATACGTTATTGTTATTGAATAAAATATAATCATAGTTGCCATTATTATTGGATCGGGGGATTTAGAATTTATTAAAAAAAAGTGTTTATCTGCGATCATGATACAGAGTTTATGTTTATTAATGTTATTGGACTGTGTCGGCAGTCGGCACTTATCTGTAAGATAAATAATATCAGGAACTGCCAATCAACTTGGGGTTGTTTCTTTTCAGAACAGTTGGGGCAGAATTTCCATGTGGAAAATTCATCTATCTAGAAGTCTAGGTTAGGGTTACCTATTCCCAACGCTAACCGTAAGTCTAACTTTTGTTGTGTCTTGCGCCACGTGTGGGGATGCCCGACGCCCCGAATCAAATAATGTTTACCACTTTATCATTATTATTATTCCTTATTTGAATTACGCATTTGCAGGCAAAAATCTTGCAATCCCAGATGTAGGTAATTTGCCACTCAAATAAAACCCAAACGGACAGCAGAACAATCAGCAGAAACTTTGCATTGGAGTTTAAACTTGTAACACGAGACTAGGTATTTGTTATATTTCATTTGATTTGGATTAGTGGTTGCATAATATTTAATTCCTGTGAAGTGGACGACTCTGCGGATTATGGTATATATGTATACATTTTATTCATGATCCTGTGAAATATATTTCCTAAAAACGACACCAACATTTAATTGACCAAATAAATAAGTCATTTCAGGTTGTCGATTAATTTTGTTGATTGTCTGCCTTTGGACGATATGCATTCTGATGCCTAATAAACATTTAACATGCATAACTATATGCATGCACAATATCAGAAATGATTATTGAAGCTGTTGTCGTGTCGTTTATGACAAAATATACACACTATATTTACAGTATCTGTTCATATTGTAATGCAGATGTGGTTTTACAGACCATTGGTCATACTGTGAAGGGAAATATGGATTTGATCCCTGTTGTGATCGACCTAATCACTGTAATCAACTGCAGCCCATCAAGGATACCCAAAACAATACCCAGTATTGATCGATTAGCAAAAGAAAACGTGTCGATTTCAATTTCCAGGCTGCAAATCGAGTGTAACTTATTATAAAGCGGGGGATATTTTTTTTTCACCTGTCGTGATTGTGTGACTTATTGTGAACAGACAATTATAAGCTTCATTGACCAGTGACATCGCTGCGTCATTTTGGACAATACTAGGTCGCTATGACCCAACGTATGGACTCGCATGACTCGCTGTCCCTGGGTCATTTTATCTCTAATATTCTATACAATATTAGTCATTCATAACTTTAAAACATTACCCAGCTACGCTTGACTGGTTATTATGGCAGCTTCATTGAACATATATAAAAGATCTCATATTTATTATATTGTGTACTGTATTGTTTTGGGTGTTTTATGGTGAGATCTCATTATGATTTTTTTTATAACATTTGACTGATGTTATTATGGTGTCTTGTATATATTGTACAAAAGCTATTGGAAACATGTATATATATATATATAGAAATGAAATAAAGATGAACGGTTTACTTTTCGTCATCAAACGGGGTAAAGAAAATATGCATACGTCATACAGTGTGCTATTAGCGAAGTTTTGCCCGGACTCTTCACTTAAGTGCTCAACAGCGGGTACACAAATCTAGCACTTTCCATCTATTCGAACAACTAGACACTGTTCTTGTCAGGCCTCCACCACCTTACACCACTAACATGCAGTAAACTACGCTGAAAACCATAAGAAACGTTTTGAAAAATTTAGGGATCGAATCTAGGCCCTTATGATTAGAAAGTCAGTCCCCTATTCGCGAAAGCACCGTGACCCCCCCCCCCCCCAACAAAAACACAAGGAAGCCCTGTCTAAATTGAAGCAACGGTATTTGAGAGGCAAAAGCATTTGCCAGTGGTCAGGTTAGAAGAATCCAGGTCAAGAACGAGAAAACGCATACGGCGCGAAAAACCAAGTGCCAATTTATGATGTATGGAGTTACGTGCAAGTAAAGGATCTGATAAACAGCTGGTATTCGAAATTAACGGAAGCGGCACTGTCCGAAGAAAATCCATTTCCCTAGAATTGCACACATGGATCCGTTTGTGGGTAGAGCACTTAGAAATGGAATTTATATAAATAAATCTGTAACTTTTCTATATTAAAGCATTTTGTATATACACTTGTTGCTTCTGTGATGAATAAAATCAACCTGTTAATTCTGTCAAGTTGATCAGTGAGAATTTGTAGCAGTCTGCGGGAATTAATATAAACTTTAATGAACGAAATTGAAAGTGTAGTGTCTATCATTAAAACCGCTTGGAGTCTTCAATTTAATTTCAACTTCGGTCACATTATGAACCTGCAATTAAATCGGCCGTCTGGACAATTTAAAATCATTACGTTTCAAGCTCTTTAATGTAAGCCTTTGAAAAGTGACCTCGTGAACTCTTGGTTGCATCTGTCTTACAAATCGCGCCACATATTACGAAACGAAATGGAAATATCCTAGCAATAGGTGACACGCCTGAATGGCCGGAGACACTAAATTATGAGCTAAATTGGGAGATTCAATAGAGCACCAAACAAACTCCTTTGTCTTCATTTTCAATGAGAGGGACTCTATTTTAAGTCGCAGGGCATAATGTTCATTTTTCATAACCATCATGTGTGCTTTGAAGCAATGCTGTGACCGATCGGCGGCGTTATAATGCATGTGCTATATTAAGGGGTTTGCGCGCCTAAATTTCAAATTAAAACGACATAATAGAGTAGGAAAGGTTTGAGTCGGACATTGCCCATGATTATAAAACTACACGCATATTAGAATATATTATTGATCATATCATATCCCTAATTACCAATGTATATACATACTATAGAATCGATTTTGAAATTTCAGAAACAATCGATTTATTTAATATTAAATTATGTAAAACTAATTTATATTGATGAAAATATTTCTGTGTTAGTTTAGGGCAGTCAGTTTGATATTGTTTATATGTCAAACTTATCTTTTTTAAAAAAGATATTAAGATGTTTTTTTTATAAATGAAAAACCGCGTATTAAAGAATTTGTTTATAAATAACAAATTTTGAGTTTAAAGATGCAAAGGTATAAAATATAATGTTTTGGAAATCAGGATTACTAATACATGATATATACATAGAAAGAAATGAGGCTAAACGTCCCCTCAATATATTTAGGCCATTTCGGAACGGGCGTTAAAACATTATTTTATTATTAACTTGCAAAATGAATCTATAAAAGGACAAGCGAGCTACCCCCAATCACGATATGGATCATCGGATCTTTACTCTCCTTCATTATTATTAAATAAACTCATTAATTCAAGGAATTCCATTCTTTAATGTGTATGCATTCGGCCGACGACCACTTACTTTGGCATGTATATAAACATGGTTATTATGTCCAAGAAACCACCCTATTATGGAAGGGGACGTCAAATACATTTAAAATCACACTGCGCATATATTGTTATCTAGCCAGATACAGAGAATTTAATACTAAGACGTATGGACGACCCAAAAAAGGAAACCTAACGGGAGCTAAATCGCTAATATTTGGGACCTAGAAGTTGACACAAATGGGTCGCAACGCATGTGATAATGTAATATTCAATTGTTTCGGTTTTTATTATGCTTTCTATTCATTTATGATCGGCGAAATACGTCAGAATTTTCAATCGAATGACGCTTTCTAGCGTCTGGTTATTCCAGTCAACGCCGATGGTATTTATTGCACATGCTCTCGTGACACGAATATGCGTCACCGTTTGACACGACTTGTTGAATATTAGCCCCATTTTTCGAGTTCCATGTTACAAATGGCACTGCAACGCATGGTACACGATTATGGTTGTGGATGTAGTATAGGCATTTTCAACGTATGGGCATGTAGTATAGGCATTTTCAACGAACAGATTTTCCTAAACCACAGAAGTGATATATCAGGAACCAAGAAGCGCACCACCTGTTTGTGATTTAGAACTGCAAAAAGGCAGCATTTAAGACTGACGGCAAAATAGCAACTTATATCAGATGGAAGAGGGGGGGGGGTCGCGCAGCTAAGTGGGTAAGACGATGACTCACTAGCCTGGAGGTCTGGTGTTCGATCCCTGCATTGGGCGATAAAGTTTATCCAGATTTTCTGGCGTTGTTTCCCCTTGTCAGTGATACAGAATGGAGGGCCTGACAAGGACAGCTGTCTAGTTGTTCGGATGGGATGAAAAACCGAGGTCCCGTGTACACATTGGCGTACACGTAAAAGATCCCTTGGCAGTTGAAATTCGATATAAGAATGGGCCGTAGCGCACTGCCCGTCTTCATTAGCCCCGTTTAGGAGCAGAACAGTAGGACGTTAAACTTGAAACCCCATTTCATTTCATTTCTGATGTTGTGGGTGGGTTATTTTCATGGAAGACGCCAGAAGATATCAGAAAAACAACCTGTGTTAGCTTTATATTTCGAAACACGGAAATATTAAATCTATGGAGTTACATAATTATCATTTAATACATAATCACTGTAAACAATTACCAGTTAATAAAACATTATTATGATCATACATATTGTACGAAAATATAATAAAAACGGTTACGAGTAACACACACCATTACAGACTATTTAACAAGAATAAATTGTTACTTTATTACATAGAAACCTGCGTGTCTGACGTAAAAGGTGACAATAACCAATAATGCCAGTTTGTAGAGTTATACGGTACTTGATAATATTTATTCATCACTCTTTGTATATATTTTTACAACATTTAATAATCACGGTATTGTTGTTAAGGTAACTAATATCAAGTGTCGCAGGTAATAACACTTAACGCGTTTTATATCTACGTCATAAACACATCCCCTTTATTTTAAAGGGGTTATGGTCATGATGATTATTTGTTCGGTCCGGTATTCACTTTTCTTTATCATTAAAGCTGAAACGTATATTAACAAGTGTAGTATAAAATGCAAATTCCTACTCACACTTCTAAGCTATGTGAAGTTCTCACGTGAGAAATGGTACCAGGTGTTCCCAAAATAGTAAGCATACCTGTCTCATGGACGACACACGTCACTACTTGCAGCTAACTAGAGCAATGGTTTGGATCCGGTTTTCAGAAACTGAAGTTTAATATTAATCCTAAAACAAATTTACACGTTCTTGAATACATGGTTATATTAAAGAATTGCTATACAAAACCACGTTCTTGAATACATGGTTATATCAAAGAATTGCTATACAAAACCATGGGTGTTGTTCATAAAAATAGGGTATTATAGGATACCACTTTCTATTAACCTGTGTTTGTTTTATGTCTTAATCTCAAATCTCGTTCCCCTCTTCCTTAAACCTGAGTTTTGCCCAAAAGAAAACGAACATTTTCCATTGGGGGGGGGGGGGGAGGAGGCGTAAGTTGTATATATATATAATGACCGGAAAATCCTACGAGCAGAGAAGATGGTCCCAAATCAACTTCTATCAGTTTTTGATACTAAAACTAAAATTTTATTACAACTTGGAATAAATTTGGCATAAAATAAAGAGTGGGTTGCCCTAACTTTTGCCAGACAAGAAATGAAATTTGTGGCCTGTTGTTTACCATAAAGTGATGCACTTTTGACCATTATTTTACTCCATATAAGCTGTCTGTTTTCGGTTACATTATCAGTCACAGATGTCATTAGCAAATTTATAAGATATCATTAAAAATTTCTAATCAAATATATTATTCAAAGATAACGATAACAGCTGCTAAGTGATTATGGTAAGAAGAAAATTAATTATTAGATTTAGATAAGTTGTCAAACAAAATAATCTGTAAACAGATTGTTTGATGTGAAGATATTGACAATTTTTACCTGGGAGTAATTATCTTAATGTTATTTTTAAATTTAGGTTTCTAATTAAAAATCAAATAGCTATCTTATTTATTAAGATATTCATGAAAGTAATCAAAGTAATCGAATAATGTGAAACAGACTGCAACTCAATTAATCATATGACAATATACCCAATAAAACAACACAAAACTCAGGAATTTCTTGAAAATTTGAAATTTTTGTAATTGCTAGTGAAGGTGATAATATACGGGATAAATAACAGTAACAGACTTACTAGGGTATATTGATAATATTATGGAATATAGGCCCCGAATTCACAAAGAATTATCACATTTGAGAATTTACTCAAAATTCTTCGCCTTATTTTAACTAATATACAGTCGTTTCAAATAACCTTTGTTGATTAAATGTATTAAATACATCAATAAGAAACTATATGCAAAGTCTTGTGTTTCTGGATCAAAAAATTTCTCATAAAATGTGATTGAACCCAAGTCTAAGAATGCTTTGTAAACTTGGGGCGAGGTTATTTGGGATGTTTTTTTTTCTGGTGACGTTTCAATAAGGGCTCTGTTTAGAAAGACGAGGGCACCCAAGTCACCAGTAATAGGCATCAAAGTCACTTGTATTCCATAAATGTTTTATTCTGAAGCATTTACAATATAAATGCTGCTTAAACAATAAAACTAAATAGTGATCTGGAAATAACGCTGAACAGAAAAAAATAGAGAATTTACACAAAATAATTGTAATACAACAAAATTGAACAGGGATCAAGAAACAGAAAGTTTTGGTATTTGCGTTCAATAAATATGCATATGAATTATCTTTCACAAACTTGTCAATATTTGTACATATTATCTGCGACATGAATTTATGAGAGCACAGCCATAAGAAATAAATCCCCATCAAAAGACGTATTGTTTCTAAAATCTCTCCAAATTTTAAATTGCTTGCGGGATCCGTTCCATATACATGCCCCCCCCCCTCTCTCGTTTATTTAGTTATGGGATTATAAAGTCAAAAATGTATATAATTACAGCATAATATATTTATCTTTGTAACCTTTTAAGTGAGGTCAACCTTTGGTCAACTCTAATGGGACTGCCCTTGACGACGTAATGGCTGACGTAACGTTGTTCAACCTTACATTCTCCATCTCTGACATTTTATTGACTGCGTTCACCTATGATTACAATAACTGAAACCTGTCCAATAAACTAAATTTCGTAAAATTTTGTTTTTATCTAAGATAAAAAGAATCTAAGATGGGAAACGCCTTAGCATGGGGAAATGAAAAGAAATGAGGTTTAACGCCCTACTGTTCTGTTCCTAAACTGACGGGCATACACCATGCAGTGTGCTACGAGGGAAAATTTTGCTCGGGCAGTGGCGCTACGGCCTACTCTTAAATCGAATTCCAACTCCCAAGGGATCTTTAACGTGTACGCCAATGTGTACACGGGACCTCGGTTTTTCATTCCATCCTGACGACTTGACAGTCGTCCTTGTCAGGTTCTCCGCCCGCATCACTGACAATAAAAGAGAAACCACGCCGGAAAATCTGGATGAACTTACTCGGCCAATGCAATTGATTGAACACCTGGGCCCGAGTTCAAAAAGCATTCTCAGACTAAAGTTGAGAATTTACTCAAATTTGTTCACCTTATTTTAACTAAAATATAGCCCTTTATAATAATTTTGTTGTTTTAACGAATCAAATACATCGATAAGAAACTGTGTGCAAAATTTTGCGTTTCGGGATCAAAGATATTTCTCATAAACACTGATTGAAAGTTGAGCAAATTCTCAACTTAAGTCTGAGAATGCTTCGTGAACTCGGGCCCCGATCTCTAGGCCTTACCCACTTTACTACCGTGATCCCCGCTTAACGTAGTGAGTGAGGCGCTGGATGATGTATGCACGTCTTCCAGTAGCCCAATCAGAACAGAACAGTAGAACTTTAAACCCATTTAATTTCTTTCCACCCAAGATCCACATCTATTTACTTGAAGCTATTAGACAAAACAAAGCGTAGTTAGTGTTTATATAGATGTTAGCGGATTGCATCTATATTTGACATGAAGAAATCTCCTACCTATGGAAGTGGTATCTGGTGTTTCGAACAGATTAAACGGATCATACCCCGTGCAAAACACCGACCACAAC
Source organism: Patella caerulea (assembly GCA_036850965.1). Taxonomy (NCBI): domain Eukaryota; kingdom Metazoa; phylum Mollusca; class Gastropoda; family Patellidae; genus Patella; species Patella caerulea. The sequence continues at coordinate 48,750,457 of JAZGQO010000007.1, read as the reverse complement.
TTGTATTCAAGACCATAGGTGACCATAGCGTTCAAGGCAAAGACGTTAGTTCTCCAACCAATACATGTTTCCATAAGTGTATTAAAGATCAGACATATGTTCTGAATTTATGCACATATGTAAAAGCAGACGAACAATCATTTCGTGGGTTTTGAAAGTGAAAAGAGAAATAAATTGGCGTCATCACTTAAATGGTTATTTGTCGGTGGCATTTAAGAATATTAATGGATTTTCGTTTCGGAAAATATGACAAATTACAAGTTATGTAAACGGTCTTTTTTTAGTTTTTTTTGTACGTAAATATATATGTATAAAACCTATGATTTAGAGATATTTGTCTTCGATATCAATACCTGAAATGTCATGTCACTTTTTTTTCTTAAATCTTATATTAGTTTTGTTTTCCTGAATTAAATGACATTATATAATTTTTAAAATTGTTTATGAAATGAACACATAATATTCTTGTTAATAAAAACAATGTTTTCTGGTGGGTGTTGCGTTTCTTTTCTTGTAATTAAACCTTATGATTTTGCCAAATTGAATTGAAATGGAACTCCTTAATTCTCCATGGTCCCAAATTCGCCGAGGAGTCCAATTTGCCATGGGTGCATATTCGATGACATAAAAATATTCATGGGACCATGCTGGTTAATTTGATAACACATATGTTTGGTTGAACGCGGCGACGACCCTTTATTCTCCCAGGACTCAAGCCAAATTGGCCCGGGACCCAAATCCGATTGCCTTAAACATTCACAGAGTCATACTGACTAATTGATGTAGGGGCACATCAGCGACGACGAAGAATGATGGACGAACATGCTCACACCAACATATTCATACACCCACATAGAAGACCATCTTGCTTGTATCTGCTGAAAATGTTATTTTGATGTTATACTTAGAGGACTACTAAAAATAATTAAGTTGTCACGGTTTTGCACTATTAGCATGACACTGGATCGTTGAGAATTCAAATCTAATCCATCGATTGTGAGTGATTTCTTTTTTTAGTATACATGTATCCAAGTATTGGATTAGAAAACCCCTAGCCAAGGATTTCGGACTAATCTGTTGGATTTGATCAAATAGGGTTCCATGTAAAAATAATTCTTGACTTACAGTGAAAAGAATGATTAAATGTCGCTGTGTGGGCAAACTTTAATCCACTAAATTGCAAATCATTTTATTATCTTAAAATGACGTTCGTAAAGTGTATACAAAACCATAAACAATTACACAAAATGAAGCAAATTCTCTTTTTTATGCCTTTCATAACACTGAAGGATTACCCATAGTCATTCACGGTTTTTGTGATTACGCTAAAACAATTCGACTTTAGGGTAGCATAATCAACTACTTTTAGAAATATGAAATAATATTCTTAGGTAATATTTCATCAACAGATTATATCTGGTAGGAGGTCATTACGACCTCGATTGGCGGGAATGAAAGTTCGTCGAAAATGGCCCAGACTGGATCTCCTGCGCGAGACGTTACGTGATTTTTCGCCATATTGAAGGAAGTTACGTCACTGGAGGTAATATTTAACCTCATTTATCAATATCGTCTATTGGCGGACAACAGGTGGGAGATCACTTATATAACCAGTCATCGGTGATCAACAACATATGGTTTTCAGTACGGGTGAAATTGAACAGATACTTTGAAAATTTATGGAGTGTTAAAATTTAAAGAGAATTACCCTAAAACTGTATGAATGTGTGTGCCACCCGAGAGAGTTCATTGACTTTTACACTTTATAATACGTTATCTAACTCTTATTTCGGTTTAATTGCTTATAAAATTTATAAATCCTCAAAACAAATTATCTAATTTTCCCGGCCTTTGTTGTGCATTATTAACCGATTTATACATATATTTGAGAATTGGTTTAATATTAGTGTAATTTGGTTTAAAAGTCTTATTTTCAAAAATCATATTTATCTTATGCCATTACAATGAAAACCATCTCCCAATTGCAAAAGCGCAATTGTAATTGTAATGAAAGCGTAATGAATATCCTACCCCGTGACCGACACACGTCCATCTGATATAATGTTGCCTTCTTATTAAAATATAGATCTTCATTTCGTTTCGTTTTTTTAAATACACGAAGATCTGACTAGTTGTAATGGGGGGGGGGGATCATGTCAGGGATCGTCTGAGTGGCTTTTCACCTATGACGTCAGACATTCATTAATCAATCAGCGTTGACGTTTAAAGTGGTATACCCACAGTTCCGTACATGGCACGCCAAGAAGTCACGGTAACAGACCGACCGATTCATTGGCTAATCCGTCACTTCAACCAAAACGCCGGTAACGTATAACACCTTTTCCAGATCCCAGTGTACTAAGGACTAAAAGAACGAGACGAAATAGAATATATGCTTTAATCAGATTGATAAAGTTTGAAATAATGTGTTGTTATCTTTCTTATTAACTACATAATCTATATAATAATCAGATATTCTTGTGTAAAATGTAGTTGACAGCTTGGGAGATACGATCTGTAAACAATGTAATTTGAAGTGAAGCTGGTGTACCGAATGATTTCTGATATGATTCTTACATCATTTTAATCCCGATTTATTATAATCAAAACAGATCTAATGTCTATATCTATATCAACAATATACTTACATATATCTAACAACCGTCTAGTACTATTGATTTATTCTTAATAATTACAACATTCTATTTCTATAATATGGCATTATATAAAATTGCTTCATAGTATCTGGTGTCACTATCATCAGATTCGCTATTGTCAAACGGAAAGGGTAGGCGTGATTTTGCTCATGGCAAAGGGCCTGGCAAGGCACACCGTATGGAATGAAATACCGAAATGAAATTATTTTAACGTCCTACTGTTCTGCGCCGACTAGTCGAACGTCATACAGTATATTATATCAAAGTACAATTAACTGCTAAGTGGTCTTTCACGTGCACACTTACGTATATACCGTTATTGATCCCATACGTAATTTTCCAGACCCTCTGATCCCGATCACCTGCCTCGGTCAACTCTGGGATCGAGCACGGGAGCTTCATCTTGCCGAGTAAACGTCTTACTGACCAAGCAACCGCGGTTCTATATTGCGAAGTACGCATTGAATCATTAAAACGAGTCGAGATTTGTTTTGATAAAATGATATGACATCAGTAGCCTTCAAATAAATATATGTCATGGCCGCTATCCGCCTTCAACTTCTTCATTTTACCATAACAAATGACAACATTCATAACAAAATGGTACAATCTAGATATATGACATAGTATACGTTGACAATTTTTTTTTCTTTTGACATTGACGTCAACAACCTCCAGCGGTATTACCAACCTGCAACCTCATTCAGTCATTTCGACTTTAACTTTTGGCCAATGAAAGGGCAAAATTCTTAAAATATTGTAGTTTAAGTTTTCTTCATCAAGGTGTGAATGAATAAAACCTAAGCACAAAATTCAGGTTGCCATACATGTATATACTTGAAATATCCGAATCCTCCTTACCAATTTAAAGTGTGTATTAACTCCAAACCAAATAGGTCGGGGTCAAAATATTGTTTAGTGTATGCAAAAAAGGTTGTTTTTCTAAATTGGAAGATAGTAAATATTGTATATACTAAACTAAGGGAAAATTAAATTACAGTAATGTTTTCTAGATATTTAGATACTTTAGTAGTTTCATCAAGAATCCCTGTGTAATTGAAGAACGTCCTGGCGAAGCAGCTTTTAACTTAATGGCACCTTACATAACCTCTAACCACAAAGTCAGTGACGATTTCAGATGATGAAATTCTTGGCAACATATTGCGTAACGATGTATCGTATGTGGTTTTGTCATGTTCGTCGCCCAGATATTATGCCGATTTAAGTAAATATCTCTAAGATGGGGGTATAGAGAGGTCAGTCGGCTTTATTAACATAACAGTCCCCGTAAGTTCAAACTCAGCTGGATAAGCTCACATTCGAAATTCTACTCAGATTATGATTGGCACCCCTTGCATCAAAATTGTCAATTTGAAAGTAATGTAACTTTCTCCCCCTGCGATTTAATGTGTTATTTTATGATCCATAAAACTAAGCAATGAATCCTTTTGCTCCGATTTCCCATGTTCATTACAGCGGGTGCATCCTGTCACTGGACAATAGTCATTGATGGTCAACGGTCGTCGTGACCTACACAAACTGTCTGACTGACTGCGCTTTGCATCATGGCCTTGTAATAAAAACTTCTCACGACCTTTTGGAAAGAGGTCAGAAAGAATCAGACTCGGCAGGGATTACAATAGCTTTAGGAGATGGTTACGTTATTTTCTCACACATTGCCCACTGCCCACCTCGATGACTAACTGTTATTTCACAATGATCACATATTACCATTCGTCTTACAATGAAATTCAAACATTTAAATCAGAATTAAACGACATGAATTAACGTCTTTAATTACCACAAGCATTATTTATTTTATAATAGTTCTACATTAAATTAAGATTCAAATTCTAATTGTGGATTATTAAAACAAAAATTATCATAAGAATATAACATCAATCATGCTGACATATTTTAAAGAATTTGCCAGAATACACTTTGTCTACTAGTTTTACATTAAAGTAAGACTCAAATTCTTATTTCGGTTAATTAAAATAAAAATAACAAATGATCATTTGGATATTACATCAATCATTCTAACATATTTTAAAGAATTTGTCAGAATATACTTTGTTCACGTAAACACATTATAAAATGTTTAAGAGCTTTTGTATACAATTCGTTCGCGTCTTTGTAAAGTTGTGTATCTTTGCATGATTATGTCCATGCATGTACAGTTTGGTGGTTTTATGTATATTTCTTTTATTTTTATTTGTATATGCACATGCAAGTTTTTTTATGCAATAATGTTTCTTCTCTTCTTGTAGAGAATAAAATTTTAATTATATCAGTTAAGACAATTTAGAATTTGTACACCTTTATTTAAATATTGCGCTTGAGCATATGTGTCTTTGCATGGGAGCAAACACTGCAGAAAACCCACGAGGTGTGGCAGGCGACACTTCTCATTGTGACGTGCAAGCGTGGGATCGAAACCAAGCTACTTAATTCAATGATAGACCCTATAACCACCCTCTTCCTATTAGATGACACAACTCTATTTGTAAATATGTATATATATCCTATTTTTTCACCCACGCAATATAAATATATGATATTTCAATAATATACAACCTTGAGTTTTGTTTTCATAACACAATTCATATACAAACAACAAAGACTAAAATCAATAGCCTAACAATAAATGATTATACGGAACATGGGGAATATGTTGTTATATTTATTATACCTATATAACATATTGTAACAGTATGCTTTTACGCGATTGTAAAAAATCAATCTATACACTGGTGGGCGACAAAGGTCACGAACTTTGTATTATCTTTTCATTGCATTTATCAATAAGAATTCTTTTTGGTTTCAAATGCTTGTAAATAATTCTTTATGACGTTATACTACTAATACAACAAATAGATATATACTATATATGGCAGCATCAAGGTTCAATTTTTTAAAAAGGTATTCGGAATGATTTGCAAATATTCTGCAATATTGTAACAGAAATAGTTTGGAATCTCGCCTTTTCTTCAAAAAGACCTACATTAATTTTTGGGAAATCGATCACAACGTCTATCATTACAGTATCATGCCCGAATATCCCGAGTTAGAATTCTGGCGTGAGCCGAGAGAATAGCATTTTCAACTTTTCTAGCCCTGTGTTCACTTTGCAGACATGAGAGAGAGAGAGAGAGAAAGAGAGATAGAGAGGGCGACAGAGATAGAGGGAGAGAGAGAGGGGGTAAGTATCAAGGAGATTTCGAGGATAACGGTGGTCTTCTGTACCAATTGTCCGTTGGCCTAAAAGAACCCGTGGCAGTTGAAATTCTTTGGCACATAGGCGGAAACACCAGTTCCCGTGAATAATTAGGCCTACACCCTCGTACTGTACGCCTGGTCATACAAATACAAAATCAATACCAATTTACAGTAACCATGTCATAAGACAAAAATTTTTTTTTCACCCATTTTTAAAACCTCGTTTTCTTGACCACCTGCATGGATTGCATCGATGCTTTTTCGTCGTAAATATTTTTGCATATAAGACTATATAGTTTTTACAACAAGAAGAAATGTCCATAAAATCATCAGTCACTAGATATCAATAACAGTTGGAAACGGAGTAAAATCGCATAATAAATGGACTGAACAATTAACGCAATCAGGCGGCGATTAACAAAATATCATCTTAAGAAATCTATAAGATGCTAGAGCGCGTTAACAAGAAAATAAACCCCATTAAATCATCCCTGGTGACAGATTTACTTCTCAATATACGTTACACATTCTTATTAGTCTATTCATATCAATAATAGACTCATTCCATATTCATAGATCGTTTCATGAAATGACAACATGCTGTATCATGGTACAACATGCATTCACATGAGTACAAAATCAAATAAACGACACACCACCAGAAGAATGAAATTCCGCAATCTGCTACAAGGTATTCGTCTTAAACACTTAAGTAATCAATGAATTTATCCGTTTATCTATACCTTAAAACGTTTCTTAGGATATTGGAAAGTCATCCGTGTCGCTACAAGCCAGCTTAGGATATATTAATAAGAGATATTCAGTGGGGCGCATCCACCCCCATATCAATATGTATATAAATACATGTATACTGACAGCCGTCAAGGTTATGCTATATTTATATATCGTATATACTAAATAACACTTGGGTCGATACGTCCTAACCACCAAGGCTATACACCATAGGTATTTTTATATATCATAAGATTAGGAATTGTGTATAAGCATTATCTATAAGAGAATTGATTGACGCATGAAATACGTCATAAGAAATAGAGTTACGGTAAATGCATTATGGGGAAACCACGGCAAAGAATTCGCCCTTGCTTTTTCTGTCACGCGTCATTACTGTTGTTGTTTTTTTTCCCAGAAAGTGTTGTCCTTGTTCTCCAACTAAACATACAGCATACAGGGTTCGCATGAAAAGGCTAGGAGGGAGTTCATTGCGATGAATTTCATAATAATATTAATTGGTATGTTCTTCCCATCAGTTATGTGCATTTGTATTAATAGCAAGTTTGAAAAGGGGCTATTTCCACTAATCTAATGTCACTTGCAAAAGCACATAGATTGGTGACTTTGTGGTACCCAGGGTACTTAACCATTCCATATTGCAAAGCTATAACTATTTCTATATTTCAATTAGCAAATGAAATTGAAGCAATTTAGGGGAATTTTGTCATGGCAACGTTGTATTAAACATTCAACCAAGTTAAGGGGAATTTTGTCATGGCACCTGAACACCATATCAATATATAGTACTCATCAACTTTTGGAGCCACGGCGAATCAGTGAGTAGGATGAAGGTCCATTGTTCGCTCCCTACGTTGACCGAGAAAATTCATCGGAATTTTGTTTTTGGAATGCCCCCTCACCCCGTTGTCAGTAGGGTAGGACGGGGTGTCTGTTTGGACAACATAGAGCCGTCCGTGTTTGACGAAAAGTCGAGGTCCCGTGTATACATTGCTGTGAACGTAAAAGAATCCTCGACAAGTGGAATTCGAAATAAGAGTAGACCATAGGGCCACTGCCCGTGGGACATTTCCCTCATAGCACACTGCATGGCGTATGCACATCTTCATTAACCCACTAGAAGCAGAGCTGTAGGGTATTAAACCCTATTTTGATTTCAGTTCATTCAGTACTCCATTTACAGACATTCCCATTAATAAACAGGATACGGTTTTTATGAATGAATCCTTGTACAATGCATACGTAACAACATCAAAGAACAAAATACAATAATCATTATATTAATACGATTTATTTTAATTATTTGTACAAATATTATAACTATTTCGAAAATATAGATGACGGATAATAAAATGATTAAAACGATGCACCAACGAAGCAATGAAAAAGGAGGGAAACTACATATGCTAATAATAACATTATTAATAATAAGCAATTGTTGAATGTTGATTCATTTTCTAAAAGTGAGACAAAGCTTTTCATTTTAATTTCGGAAACCTCCATTTGAGGAAATGAAACAAAGTGCTTTTCTACCTTTAGCAAACAAACAAACAAAATAGCCGTGGCTTTACTTTTACAATGAAATGTGTTTTATCAAAGAAATCATATTTTAAACAAAACTGATTTTGAATAAATTATGTCATCGTATTTAAATATTTAATTTAACATTTTGAAGAGGAAAGCCACGTTATTTAAAAAGGAAACTGAACGAATCTATTAGGCTGCTAATAATAAGGTACCCTAAAATTATAATTAGCACTTCTATTATACTTATACACAAAACCTTAAACTCTACAGATAGCACGTCATGAGTGAGATTCGTTTATTTGTATCTCTAAAAAAAGAAATGATAAAAAATGAAATAATAATAACATAAAGAAAACAATTAACAATCACACAAAATGCAATTTTATGGCTGCATTTATGACGATACAAATGAACCATAGGCACTCCGATGTTGGTTTAGCACTTGATGAATGAAGATGTCATATAATATCCGCATTGTCGAAAAAAAGAAGAAAATTCGTTCCGTTTGAGATTTCTATCATCAAAAAATTAAAACGAATATAAAATATATTTACAAGAACACCTGAGTTGCTATTTTGATTCCATGACGAAATCACCAATAGATAAATCAATTCTACAGATAATAATTTTAGTAAATTAATAAATTATCTGTTACAGTTAATAATCGGTTATAATGTCCTTTCTGTTATATCAAATTATTGTTTCGAGACGTCTTTGGGATAGTCTTTGATCCACCAACATGAACGGTATTCGTTAACAAACAATATTAACCCAATCCTCTGGCAATGTCCTTTAATGACAATGAATAATGGTGATACACATATAAGTCATAACCGGTATATTCACTCGAGTTATTTTATTGTTATTCACTAGGATTCCCGATCCATAATATAGTTCAGTTCAAGTTTGTTTCTCTCTCTTAATGAGTTCTTTCAACAACGGTTATATAACATATAGTGTAACTTCGTAGTTTCATTTTTCAGAATTGCCACTTGAGCCCTGAGTTTGAGATTTTCCTGTTCTAAAAATGCAGCCCTCATAGCTATTTCTTCTTCTTTCATTCTGCGGGAATCCCTCGATCGTTTTGCTGCGTCGTTGTTTTTCCTCCTTCGCTCCCAATAAGAATCGTCTTTTTTGTCAACTGGCACTGGTTTCGCCTTTTTACCCAAACCGTCGAGTTCTTTGCCGTCTTGGCGTCTTTTTCGTTGTAAAAAGTGCGAGGTTAAGGGAGTTAGCGTAAGACCGAGGGGCGAATCCATAGAGGCCGTCATCTGACCCAAACCCGCTCCCGGTATAGAACCTGCTGGATTAAAACTTGCCGCCGATGCTGCTGCGGCGTTAGCCATTACTGGATTAGAATAAAGAGTGAATGGATCCATTGGATACATTTTGAAAGGTCTGATAGGTGCGACGCGATCTCCGTGCGGCTCGCCTCTTGGTCCATCTTCATCGGCACTAGAATGCCCGGGGGACGGGAGAGATCCACTAGTAAAGGCGCCGTGCATGTTTCGGTGACTGGGAGATGAAGAATTAACATCATCGCTGCCGCTCATTCGATCATCTCTCGGGTCCGGTATATCCGAATTCACAGAACCAATAGAAGCCCGACCTGAGTCACTGCTACCTCCAAACTCAGTGACGGGTTCAGATTCCTGGGTTTCTAGTTTCGGTACCACAGCTGAGGGTTTACTTAAATCTAAAACAACGTCCGTCATGATGAAAATCTGGAAAAACAAAAACGCATAACATTTTAATAAATGAAATAATCTATACAAAATCATGCTACATAACAGTTTCCAAAGATAATTGAATTTTCTCTCGGATTTGTTTCATGTTACATAATTCACACGATGAAAATAGATGTATCATATCACAAACAAATTTTAACACCAATAAAATGTCGCTTATAAATGCTAAAGTTGTATAACTATGACAAATCATGATCCGCTTTTAACTTTTACACCAAGAAATTTATAATAGTTAACGATATCAAATAAAAAAATCTAGTGAACTCTATCACAGGAAAACGACGATGGACAATCACAAAATCCAAACGGTAAACGAAATTAATGAACACAAGCGCGCATCCGTGTGGGATTGTTTATCTGTTTTCAAGGTTATGGCCAATCTTGGATGTCTATATTTATAGAAATATAGGGTCCTAAACAGATACTCTATCGCTTACATATTTCATATACATTTATACATCAAAGATAATGTTAAAGCTGGTTCAAAATTAATTTTAAAAATCATCTAAAAAAACAACATAAAAACTATATTATATTATTGTTGTTTTGATTTTAAGAAATGGGTAAATTATAAACACGGGTACTTACGTTGTATAAAACACAGCTAAAAATAATCCACTATTAGATATGATTAAAGCCAAATAGGCCACAAAATGTTAAGATTGACCACTCGATGACCGTTTCATACACAACTCGTCTGCTAGACTGATGTGGCTACTCACTGCCCATGCTTATAGATGTTTGCAATGCGTGAACTCTCAATGACCTTCTTGCACAATTACTGCATAAAGCGCCGCTCTGATGACGTCGACCGCTGTTACTATTTTTATGAGTTGGCAGTTACAGCCATGCCAGTAAGCATTGGATAATTCACAACGGTCAGTCTAATAATTGAAATAATCTTCATGCCGAGCTGTTGCATAAGATCACACCATGGTAAATGTTATAGATATTAGCACTCTCAAGTCCGAAGGCGGGAAGACAAAAATATAACAAGAGAATAGAAGAAGGATATTCCAGCGTTCTTGTTTTGGTTTGGTCAAGGGGTCATCTTGACCTCAGCTTGACCAGTCATGTAAACAGTCTGCAAAACACAAGCTTATGGTAGATTTTTCTTGGCGTGGATTGGGCGGAGGATTGAATATGCTTGAAGTGAATTCTAAGTTACCCAGCGATTCTCCTGGCTTCAACAATAACATGACATCGGTCACTACGCGCAACTTATCAATGATGACTTTGAAAGTTTGATAAGTAAATTGGTAAATTATAGTTAAAGCACGAGACAGATGGTGGAGTATTAAAATTATTAATGATAATATATAATATTATAACATGCATTAGCTACAGATCAATATTATACCGCGACTGGCCGACTACAAGTAACAGCTCGGTAATTCTCTTCTACACTGATTATAATATAATCATCCTTAGCTAAGATAAAGGATGGTTATGTTTCACAAGGAAATGGAAAAAAATGAAATGAAATGGGGTTAACGTCCTGCTCCCTGTGTCAACTGGGCTAATGATGAAAGTGGGAGGGAATACTAGAAAAACATTAAAAATCAAATGTAACTGTATCAATATCAGATTTGTTGATTAATCATTAATTAAACAAAATGTGAGATTTTATGTCCAACGTTTCGGCACTATTTTGGTTATCGAAGACGAATACGATATGCAGTGTGGTATCTGGGAATTTTTGTCCGAAGAGCGGCGCTACGACCTACTCTTTTTTAAAAGCCAACGGTCAATAAATTGTTCTTTTGCGTGCACTTGTACTAGGTTTCTCGTACTCCTTGTCGTTCTGAATCAATAACAACAGGAAATCCTGGTACAAACTCCCAGGGAACTTTCTCAGCCTACACCTGGAAAACCGACCTGAGCCACTGAGCCACAGAGACTCCATAAATTCAAATACAAATTGAGAACGAATAATATTTGGAATGGCTTGCATGTGAGTCAAACAAAAATTTAAGCTTGTACCATATTTAACAGATTTAGGTTAATATCACTATCGCTTTATTTCACTATTTTTATTTTTTATTAAAAAAGTTCACGGTTAGTTATTTAACAAGCCTATTAAATATATTAACTAATCATTAACAGTGATTAACAGAAACACACATTATGAATTATCATGACGGAAAACCTGACCAAAGAATGAAACCAAACTGCCAACTGATGACATACATAGCATATTTGGTATCAATATCGTCTTATTGCCATACCGAGAAAAATTTTATTGTAATGAAATATACATGTACAAGACAAATCTTTTACGATCCAAAAAACGATGGATTTTCCTCTTTTGGTAAAAAAGACTTCGAATTCTATAAACATGCAGTTATAATTCTATGTAAAAAGTAACCCAATTCAATTCCTAGAGACATTTTAGGTTTTCTAAATTTGTACCGTATGTGAAGTCCGAAATGACCTAGTTCGCCCTACCCCACCCCTCTCTGGATATAACACGGAAGGATTAAAATTAAATCGGCTTGAAGTTATACTTTCTTCCAGATGTATAGAGGATATCGAATGGATGAGATGTCAAATTGTCTGAAGGATTCATTCCATATGCATGAACATTTTATCATTGTTCAGATATCATACTTATGACATGTACAGATTAAATATGACACACAATTCATTCTTTGTTTGTTAACCAGCAATTAGTCTAGTTGACCGATCGCCATTCAAAAATGACCAGAGATATTTAATTAGATAAAAGTTAAAAGTAAAGGTGACTGGTTGAGTCAGTACGGTCAGATTACTCCTCTTCCTTTAAAATTGTACCCAATTTAAAAAGATCGATCGTTGCTGATGAACAGCTTATGAGGTGTGATAAATGTCTAATTTTTTATATGTACGTTTCATAATTCATTCGATATATTTTTGTACTAACGATGTTGATGGTATATTTTTCTGACTTCAACTATTAAAAAAAATATTATTTACACATTTACACATGTATTTACACGACATTGAAGACGGGTATACCTGTCCAATCTCGTGGGTTTTCTCCGGGTCCTACGCTTCCATCTCACTTCTAAAGACCCCATCCCGCAAGTGAATTATTGAAATAAAATTGAACCATGTATTAGTCCCGAAATGTCCTAGTTTGTGTTGAGTGAACGTTACCTCCCCCCCACTCTCTCTCTCCTCAAAAATCATTTGTCATCATTACAGCCCAGCCTTACTTCGATTCCCACCTGCCAAGAGATTCTTAATGAATACGCAAATTTTTTCCTTTTAGACATCGAAGTACCGTATACGCAATGTAGTGGTGTGCGTTGGGGAACATTTTGTCCGGACGGCAGCGCTATTTTTAAACCCAACCAAACAATTGGAGACTGTTGCTTTCTAGATCCCCCGTACTGCACCAAGGGGCGGGGGCATGCCGGGAAGTTCTAAGGCTTCCTTTCAGCCAATATCGCGTGCGAACCTAAAACCCCTGGTTTACAAGCCGTTGCCCTACTTATTGAGTCAAAGTATTCCGAAGTCAAGAGAAAAATATAACTATCCACATTCATCTTGGAGTTCTCTGGAATTAATCCTGATATTTGATTAAAAGATTTATTGTGATCACAAAAATCTATCTTGGAGTCATATTGGCCCAAATCCTGACAAATATTCAAATAACTTAAGTCCAATTGGCGATTTTGGCTAAAACACAGAAAGTGGAATTGCCACATGAAAAATATCCGATAATGGAAAGTGTTACCAGGTGTTCAAGAAAGAGTGAGCATGTCCTGCTGTAATCTAATCTAGAGTGGTATAATAACTGTTATTTTATGATCGTGTGTACTTTGTTTATACAGTCAGGGAATGTGATGTATGTACTTTGGATACTCATTGAAGTTTACTTTCATTTACATGTTCGGTAACGATTGCTATCTACTCTATAACGACCCGAACATGCCGCTGACCTCTCAATGACCACAGCGTAACATCGGCAATACTCGAGTAATTTTAGCTCATTCTCGAATAACTAATCTTATTTCGAGTATGGGCGAATACAGTTAGAGGGCTACGTTTAAGAGATAACGATTCTAGGCTTTAATAACCACGAGTAGCAGTAGTATCGACCTAATAACAGAGAGAGAGGGGGGGGGAGAGAGAGAGAGAGAGAGAGAGAGAGAGAGAGAGAGAGAGAGAGAGAGAGATGAGTTTTAACGTCCATTCGACACAAACCCAAACCATGTTATTTTGGGACTAACACATGGTCACTTTTATTTCAATAATGCGCTTGCGCGTAGTCGTCTTTAGCAATGGGAGGAAACCGGAGGAATCCACGAGGTTGGACAGGCAACCCTACTCCCTGTCACACACAATGACAGATCTGATACCTTTCGCCCATCCAACTGGCACTGTTTGAACGGGAATATGAATTATTGTTAATTGGATGAATTTACGTTATAAAAAAATGTCGCTGATTTGATAGAAAAATAAGATATAAATAATGGCGCAGAATATAAGTAAATGGAATAAATCAAAATAAATTAAAGTAAAGTAATAACGTCAGGATAATTATTGTACTCGATAGGCGAAAAAATGATACGTCAGAACATATTTTGCTGGTTTTTTTTAAAAGACAACTAGAACGTTATGTCATTTTTGAATTTTGTGATTTGAAAGGTGTAATTGAGCATTAATGAGGTGAAATGTCGAATTAAATTGGTTTTAAAGGTATACAGAAATTGACGGCATTTTTGAATTTTGTCATTTGAAAGGTGTAATTGATCATTGATGAGGTGAAATGTCGAATTGAATTGGTTTTAAAGGTATACAGAAATTACGGCAGAATAATTTTCGCTGATTTAAAAGTTATTTTGAAAAACGGTTAATGCTGTTTTTAAAGAATACTAATTAACTGCTGCATTAACATGATAAATGATATTAAAATATCAATACAATTCTGATGAAAATTGATCTTTAGGTGATATTTAATTTCTTCTCAATAACGTGAACCTTTTGCGTCTACTGCCATTTTGGGAATGGGTTTTGGCGCTAGTTTTCTGCTTTGTTTCATAAATAAATTAGTCATTTTCCATCAAACTATGTGTCGAATGAAGTCCAAGATTATCGGATCTTTGACACAGTCTCGAAATATCTGAATTACCTGTGGTGTATTTGATTTAACTAATTTATATACATAAAAGCCTCCAACCTCGCTTAAACTCGCGTTAGATTAATTCGGCCACCACTGGCCACTGGCCAAACAACTCGCTACAATCTGACCACTGATGTAAAGATTACGCGACTCATATTGACCCTTTGGCCGAGGTTGAAACCAGTTGGTACTCTGTTATTCATTATATTAGATTGGATAGTAAGTCAAAAAGGTGTAAACAACAATAATGAAGAGCGGTCGTCGGGTGGGTATTTAGGCAGTTAAGTGGCTTATGTAACGATAAAAGTAAACGGAGAGTTACTAACACCAAGGATAATTTACCCAAACTTCTGACGTGTTCCTCTCTCATTTGAGAACGATTGTATAAAGTTGACTATTACATGACGCCCAATTTTTTATTTATATTACTTACAGTTCTAATAAGTATTGGGTCACGACCTTTTCTATAATCACCAAATTATGTAGTACTTATATACAACAACATAAGTGGGGATAGGGTTAATTTCGGAAAATCTGCCGTGTCTCGTTAATCCCTCGAATCTCCATGATGTTTTTAAAGATATATTTTCTCTTTTAACTTCCGAATGGCATATGATGTAAAATAGAGTAGCCAATGACGTCGAGTGCTCAGTGACGCTTTTGGCATGGATGTGCTATGACCCCCTCCCTCCCTCCCATACCGCACCCCCAACCAGATAGAAGTGATAGTTTCAGAGAATTATGATTCTGAATTCTATAAAAATTGCACTAATATTCCAATTGATCATTAAACAAGCAAGAGCAAAATGCACGTACATCATAACAATGGTAATATTGACGAAACTTTTATGTATAGAAAGAAAAATTTGACAAATTTCAACTAAAAAATAAAGAATCGGAAGTCGACTCGTTTTAACTTTTACCTAACCGTAAAGTTTGTAAGAAGATCGATGGATATAACGCTCATTATTAGGACGCCACTGTATTAGTCAATTCGGGCACATACCCTTGCGTGGGTCAGTTCTCAAGCACACCCTTTGTTTCTCGGATAATAAGCTTTTTTTAAAAAAAAATATCTAATTTTATCTCATTTCTTTTACTATTATGTTTATTATTGAGCTAATTCATTTTAAACTGTGAAAGATACGTGGGAAATAATTCATTATTTGTGTTTCGTATCATACGCTCCAGTTGAATATGTGATTATTATCAAATATGAAATCTAATAACGTCATGAAATTTATAATTAATATTTCAATATATATGTACATAGACAAACCTGCATAAATAACGCAATAATATCTGAATATTATCTAACGATTATTAAATTTAATAAATTCATTCATTTCAGTTGATTTAGAATACCATTGCTTAATTAGATTTGAATTTATTAAACTGTTATCTCTTTCCTGTGGCTTGTGTCTGAATTATGTTTAACGGGGTGTGAAGCCACAGTAAGATATATTTACACGATACATATGTTTTATTTGTTCAAATAAACTTTATCGACAAGTATCAAAAGGATCTTATACTTTGAGTAGCCATTTCCAGAAATATTGTTCTTAACATTGAAATTTTAAGCCAGATTGGGAAATATATACAATATCGTTTAAAAACATAGGTAATATATAATGTAAATAAATAAAAGATATTAATCATAATGTGGCAGTTTTGAATACTCGAAAGTTAAATCAAAAACATGATACGTGCAGTACAAAGTGTTTTATACTTTGGTCTGTCTGGTACTTCTTCACGTTTTAATGAATAATACATTCCTAACTTTGTAAAGACAAAATACATACTCTCATCAGTGCAGGGTCATTTATTAAATAACTATCCCGGGGTAAAAGAACCGCGGGTATGTTTATTCAATTAAAAAAATAAATTACAAATTTCACAACGGAGCAGATCACAAAAGTAACAATATTTATGAAATACCGCAAACTCGTAACAAAAGACGTCAGAATTTTTATTGATAATTCACGGTTTTAATGTTTGATTTTAATATCTTCTTCTACAAGGGACGCCATGGTTGAAATAAATTCTCATGCTCTTTTGGATACCACGCTGCCCTCTGTAAGCCACGAACAGCGACCATAATGGTCATACAACAATACCTAGTCCCATTGAATAAGATTGATGAAAAGATTTCAAAGTGGCTTAACAAGGTCATAATGTCTTGCCAACAATGAGAAACACTGACATTGCTGATTATACGGCTAATGTCACAAGCATTTTATTCAAACGCTAACATTTCGTGGTCGTTTTTGTTTCGTGGTTTCGCGCCATTCCAAACTTTTGATTCACCAGGCTGTGACGTAATACACTTCCCAATCACAGGATAACGAGGCTTAAGATTTAACGTAACGTAAAAACCAGATTTTCCTCCTCGTCATTTTGACACTATATTAGTTCTTGAAATGACTTGACTGACATGTCTATGACGTAACAGGCGGCTCTTATTCTGTCACTGACAATGATAACGATTAACTTAGGAACAGATTTATAGATTTTCAACAAAAAGGAACAAATAAAAATAAATACTTTAATTCTGACTTTTCATTCGGTTGGAAATTTATTGGTGTAGGGATATTTAGCAAGGGTTTAGGCACTTATGTGTCATGAATGCGCATTCAGACATCTTTGTATTTTTAGAGATGTTCAGACTTTAAAGATAATTCGGTTGTTATCTAATCTGTTATGCAGAGTAGGATATAATGAAAAGTAAGCCAAAGAAGAACAGACTATGAATTTTTAAAAAAAATTGAGTAAAAAGACGTTTGTCAATAAATCATAAAGAGAAAGCTTTAACAACAAAACCGAAGATGGAAAGTATCTCTTATGTATGAACTAATAGGCTGTAACAGACCCCAAGTTCACAAAGCATTCTCAGACTTAAGTTAAGAATTTACTCAACTTTCAATAACTGTTTGTGGGAAATATCTTTGATCCAGAAGCACAAAACTTTGCACATAGTTTCTTATTGGTGTATTTGATACGTTAAAACAACAAGAGTCCTATATAAAGGGCTATATTTTACTTAGAATAAGGCAAACAATTTTGAGTAAGAACTCGCTAACAAAATGCAGTTCTATACAATTTTGTTGCTTCTAATTTTATAAAATAGTTGTAGAAAAAAAAATCCAAACATTAAAACTGGAATCTTGCTACTGTATATGTGAAATACTGTGTGATAATTTATATAACTCTTCGCACACTCCTCGACCGTTCTGCAAACAAATTACGCGTAAGACACCACGATATAATTGAAACCAATAGTAAGGTGTTGTAGAAAGGTAACGGGAGCTGTGGTGTAACTAATGCTCAAATTAAAGAAATTGCTCCAGATGCTGCCGTTAAACCAACATAAATCATATTACACAATCTTATTTCGTTTATACAGCTTGCTTAGACATCATTCCATAACAGGGGGTGTGCTTGAAACCTCTTGGTTACCAAACATCTTAAGGAAGATGGCGTAATAGGGCGTTCATGCCAGTACAGTCACACACACCCTTGCCACTCAAATTGGTTGAATAAAAATGAATTATTCCTTCATGATTTTATATTATGTAACCAATATTCATATTATATTTAATATAGGGTTGACTCTTAATAAATAAAACTTGATCATTCATTAAGCGCAATAATCTCTCTCTGATCTGTTTCTAGCGTAATAATTTCTTAATTGTCATTGACTACTTCCAACAGCAAATAAATGAGCACCATAAGTTAAGTAAATTGAAACAATTAAGTCAACATTTAATGGCTATTTTCTTTGATGATCCTGTCGTTGTCTGTGCTTTTATCTAATCTTAATAGCGTCATTACGTCAACAGTATGTCACATCATCGAACTCTGACAAAGTATTGAACAATACTTGACGAGCGCATGCGTAACACGTTTGACCACCTTTCAAAGTGACGCAACAGTTACGCGCTATCAGTCGGCGAGGGTTTGGAGGTCAAGGAAGGGACACGACTTTTCGGGGGTGAAAAGGTCACGACAGACCAACTTGGCCTCAAATGATGCTTTGGCATTTGCAGGCGAATGGCTTAAAGGGTGATAAAAGCGTATCATTGTCAGTAATGTTAAGATGAGTGCCATATGTTTGATGTAATACGTCATATATTGGAATTCCTTTATTTATTTGTATTTCTTAAGTTAAAGTCCGATACTTCATTAATTATGGTTTAATTACAAAGGGTTGCACAAAATATCTTAGATCTTTTGAAACATTTGTCATTTTATTTGTGCTAGACATTCGTTAGACTAGAACGTTTATTTACAATTCGGCGTACTTTGGGTGCCGCCATAAAGCCATGGATTTAATAATATAATGTTGTGTCAATCTCACGTAGGTTCCCTTTTCAAAGGGGATGGTTAAGATAAACGATCGATTTACGAATCACATGGACGACTTCCTTTTGCACACTACGGATATATTAAAACATTTGTGATTAAATAAGTATGACTTTGCTATCCCCTTGTAACACCCGTGACATGAAATATATAAAATGAGATTTAGCGTCCTACTTTTCTGACTGACTGTGCTATGGGTGCATTTTTGCCCTGACAGCGGTGTTATGGCCTGGCATATATCGGATTCCAACCGTCCCGTGTTCTTCTGTATACGCCAATATACATGGATATATGAGAGATTATAAAATAGATTTGAATCTTGAACCTTTCTTGTTTTTAAAATCCAGGCGATGTCTTCTGGTCTATTCGTTCGGCTGGAACTAAAATCAGAATTAGTAAACATACCGACTTTCAGGTAATATTTCCAGACACCGGTGTAATATAGCAGAGCTTGTCAGACCAATAATCAAAATAATATACACGACATCAACCCGTTCCAAGCCTTTAGTTTAGCACATTTGAAAATGGACTTTTCTCTTACATATTCGAGTTAAACCTGTTTACATTTAGCCTATAAAAGCTCTATATACCAGAAACTTCAACACAGAAAACAATGCACATAATAATTGATACGCCCCAATACGCCCAAACACGTCCCTGCTGATATGGTTGTCGAGTATCTCCCAGAAGATTTTCCAATAGTTTAAAAGAAATGAAATGGGGTTTTACTCCTTACTTTTCTGTACCGGCAAGGTTGAAGAAGGGTGTTAAAAAGAAGAAATATGAAAGGACAGATAACTGTTAAAAGTTAAATCGATATCGCGTATAAATTTGAGCGTACAGGCGACAGGGGATTAAACCTACCACGTTTTAAAGAAAATTTCCAATAAAAGTATAATTGTAAATTCTCCTGTATTAATCCATGTAACACTATGGGCGCTATTACATTTGAACTTAAATGGAGTTTGCACTTGAACAGATATGAATTTCGACAGGTTATGGCCCATATTCTTTATCGCCCTCCCAAATCATCAGTAAAATATAACCGAAATGCTCGATCCAAAAATCTAAATGGCTTTCTTTGTACCATAATGAATAAACATACAGAGCGTTGAAAAGTTTCATCAAGAACTTAGCCCGGTATCGGATTCACAAGCGTAATGGGGAGATGACTCTGAATCTGTAGGGATGCAGACCATAATTGTTTGTTTTTGAAATTTTTGTTTGGAGAAACACTTCTCAGTATAGACAGAGCAACAGATGACCATATTTTTGTTCCCGAATCCTATGAGGTAGACCACCGAAATTTTGAGATATTCAAACTTGGAAGTAGCATACCATAAACATGTAGTTATACTAATCGCTGGGGTCAACCTCTTAGCCCTGTTATGTTTAACAAAACATGACAGAAAATGTCAATTCAAACGCTCATCTTCGATTCTAGACCAAAACGTCAATAATAAATGCAATTCAGAATTGGGGATGAGGGTGGGGGGAAATAGTTATATATCTATGGAATGTATGTGTGGGTGTGTATGTGTGTGTGTGTGTGTGTGAGAGAGAGAGAGTGAGAGAGAGAGAGAGAGAGTATCCAGATGGTGAAATTGAAATGTGGTCTGCATCCTAATCCCAAAAATATTCATTAGCGAAAAGAAAACAAATTGAGTAATGGTGTAAGAATTTTAGTTTCTTTTCCGGTGTCAAAAGTTCGTTCCGCTATTACGAAATATCTCTTGGTGAATTTACGTAAGGGTGCTTAATATAAGATTATTTAGTTTGACAATAGTTTACTTTCTGTTAGGTCTGAATTGATTATACAATATCGTAACATGGTATATATTAATCTATTTAATTTAACAGGGTGAACTAAAGTTTAAGGTAAGGAAAGGGCCAAAAGGAAATACAATTGTCACAGAGTAAATAACTGCCTTCCTCCTTATGTATTGTTGTTAAACTATGCCTTATTATCTACATGTATAAATAATACTCCTTGATCATGTTGGCAATAGAAAGTTCATCGATATATGCTGTTTATTGCCATTTTGATGTCCGCGAACATTTATTTATAAGATAGGCCTGTTTTAATTCCGATTGACCCTAAGCCGGTATATTAAAACCAATTTAATAGAATATCGACCAAAAAGAAAATATGAGAAACTGACGTAAATCTTAACTTTGACGTATAAAACCACATTTCTTTCAGTCAAAATTATGTCGATAGCATTTTATGATTCTGAGAGATGGCATTCTCTCAAAATGCCAGATTCTTTATTCATTGAGGGGGGACAGGGCTTTATTAGAAAAAAAGAAAAGGGAAATCAAAACACAAACAAAACCTACGAAAAGAAAGTTGAACTAACTGAGACGAGAAATAAGTGTTACAAGAAGGGCTTTGATGTTTAAAAAAAGGTCGTAGCTTTAAGAATTCCTAAGTTTGAATGAAAATTAGAACGGAAATGAGCTTTTCCAAAAATTATACCCAGTTTTTATATTTAAATCTTTGGAACAAAATCTTAATCGTGTGTTACGAGGAATAAACCTCAAAGCTTTTATACAATAATGGCAAAGACGCAACATGGCACGTATATAGTTGTCAACAAGCTCAGGCTAAAAAAAGTGTGTTATTATGTAATGTAAAAACTGATTTTATATAATTTCACAGCAAATAGACGCCTATACGCAAATTTAAAAATGGGAAAGCGAGGTTAAATCTTGACACAAAGCACATGAATTAATTTGAATAAAAATTTTTCTGCATTTTTTTTTTATTATCTATTTTTAAGCTATTATAGCTAGAATGGTCAGCTCTTTATCTTTATCTTACATAATGTATCTTTAATAACTCAATATTACTTCTGATTAAAATTACATTGTTTTCTATTCGTTATTCGTTTATGCCGTATTTTACAATTTACCGGAATAAAGTACATACTTATCATCTAACAAGATGCATCGTGTTGTAAGACGGTTCGCTTTCCTGGAGGTCCCGTGTACGACTACGGTCTTGGCTGTGAAAATTCATCGGGATTTTCAGGCTTGGTCCCTGCTTGTAAAGACCAAGGGGCTTCTGGTTTCCAATATCTAAGACAAAATAAACATTTTACCATTATTGGTATATACATGTATCGTGTACCATCATGCGTTTCGGTGCCATTTGTAGCAAGAGATTCGTCATGTCAAACGGTGCGCAATAAATGCTGTAGACTGGAATAACCAGGCGCTAGGCGTTGCCTTCGAATGAGACTTCTGGTGTATGCCGTCGAACATAACTGATTAGAAATTACAGTAAAAACAGAAACGATTGAAAGAAAATCAGTTTACATACATTCGTATTACATTATTATAATATTACGCGTGGTCTAAATACTTACTTCAAGTCTAAAGCTTTGATATTTCTCGATTAAGGGAACTGGTTTAGATAAAATTGATAACCGCGTTGGCCAAGAAAGTTTATTTGGATTTTTCGGCTTTGTTCCTATTTGTCAGTGGTACATGAGTCACAATGGTTTTATTTAGAATTTCAAAATTTCAAAATGCTGAAGAACAACTAAGAATTTTTGATTTATTCATTTAAAAAGACACAAAATTAAATTATAATATATGCATTCCCGACGAAAAAAGTTCAAAGCGGTGTAGCCAAAAGTTGTCATTATACGTATTAACATGTAAATGCATAATGAACGTTCACGAACTTTACCTCAGAGTGACCCACTCCTTACTGGTCAAATTATTGACAGAACAAGCGCACCAAAGGACCGGTCAACAGATACATGCTATGGTCAACCTATATTGTACTTATTAAAACTATTGTATAGTTGACTCGCTTGACAGCATTTCAAAACGTAAGATTGGAAAGTTAGGAAAAGGACATGAGTTATATTTTAGCTGTAAACTGTAAGGAAGAAAGATCGTGACGTTTAGTAGAAAGTATGATACATATATTTGTAGTTATCATTCAAGATTAGTATATCCGACTGACAACCCGTGTCCACACAATCCGCATAAGACATAGTATAGGAAATAAAAAGGGTAAAAAGGTTAATTACGAAATGTACAACACAGACGTTTACTATGTGAATTTTCTAAAATATAATAATAGAAAGAGAAATGGGGCTTAACTTCCACTCTACACCACCCCGGGACTACCATACGACCCTGTTCGCAATATCTGAAAGTTAAAAAATTACGGAATGGTTTGGGGGAGGGAGGGGGGTATTACTCAAGTCGGGTTTGAGACAATCAGGCACCCGTCTGATTATCAATACGTATCTTATCAGGTTGAAATGTATTATTATCTGTTCAAAGACATTTGAAATCAAAGCGGAAGATTGGTTGAGGATGAAATACAGGTGAACGTATCAGCCAACATGAGAAACGAACACGGGACCACCAGGTTAGCGAGCGAATGTCTTACTACTCACTCAGCCACTGCGGTTCCCCAAAACACGAAGAACTAGCCATATGACATGTCCACATTAGATCATTATGGTTCATTATGAAGATTATATTATACGTGTTGATATTACCCTGACAAACATAGGTACTTCCTATGTCTTTATTGAAATTATAACCAACAAAGTTATGATCCTTTTTTTTTAAAGAAAAAAAAAATAACTCTTTATATACAAAGTTTGGGGGGGGGGGGTGTAAAGTTCAAAGTTCCCATGTTTCAGGAAATATGATTTGGATCTGCTGAACTTTCAGCATTATTTTCGGGATGGTTATCATAAAGATACACAATAATGTAATTACGTAATAGTTTCAGGAGTTCGTCTTTAACGTAGTAAGGGGACGTAACCCTAATGAGGCAGTAAGTAATGACGGGGCGTTACATTGAAATTAATGATGATGGCCCGGTTACTTTATACCGCCATTAAGGTTTGATAAGTAGTAAACAAGTACCTTCTACTGAAATGGATTGACCCTCTGAATAACACGATTACCACACTACTAACACTTACTTTAATGAGTAATTAGGGACTGAAGGGACTAGATGCTGTCAATCAATTAGAAATCCGATAGCCGATGTATATTACACGCTTCTACGGAACGGTAAAACACAGAAAATAAATCGCCTTTATTTGCCACCGCCATGATGGACAACTTGACCCCGCAATGACATCACTCCGACCTTGGCTAACAATCGTAATAATTCAAAGAATTTTTCAAACGGATTATTTCTGTGTTAAATACACTTTATTGTTTAACAGTTTGATTTGTGGAGACAAAACTTAGTAAATCAACTTTAGTCTGTAAACAGATTTCACTAATTTGTGAAGATTTATTACGAGAAATAGAAACTGAACGTTTTGAATATTCAATAGTTACAATCAATTGATTTATTACTTATTAATGGCCAACATTTAATTCATGATGTCATCTGAATGTCAATTTACGGTCAGATCAGATAAGTTTTGATCGGTGGAATATTAATTTGGGTAATGTGATGAAGTTTATCTTTTTATTAATCTGTAATATTTCACAAGTTCCGTTATAACTATTTGATAAACCAATGCAACTCTGCCATTAATCACCAGTGTTGTGTTATGGCTTGTCGTGGTCATAGGTTTCCAGTTTTTAAAAATGTTTTTTCGGGTATGGGGAAGATGATCGCGGTACAAATACGATTTAAACCTCTGTTTGAGAAATAATTCTTGGAAACAGCATGACTTACTCTTGATACAACTTCTTATTGGAAGTCTCCACTTAACTAATAAATTACATTGCGCTTCTGTAAGGAAATGGTTATCTAACCACGAGGTTCCCGATTCGTTTCCAGTATTGGCCGAGAAAAGGGGTGGGTTAGGCAAAGGAACATCGCCTAGTCGCTCGGAAGGCACGAAAACCCGAGGATCTGTATGCGCCTTATTTAGCACTGGAAGGCATGATAAGGCAAAACTTTGATGTCCGAGAAAAATGCCCCACATCGCAAATTGCTTAACTTATGTCCGTATTAATTAACCAGTTTTCATTTCATAGCAATTAAAATGTATATATGTGAAGCATATTTGTTACCACACTTAGTAATTTTGCATATCCATGCACCAATCTCAGTAACAACCGATTCGTTGCACAAGTTAAAATTCCAGCTTTCATCCCAAAATCTTGCAATGTAATTAAAAGGTAATCATATGGTTCAGACAAGACGTTGATATGGTCAGTCAGCTAAACATATCATGTGTTGAAATCTTTTCAGGTTTCATTTTTCATTTGAACTCATAAGAAATCGGAAAGATGGCGGTTGCGTCTTTTTAAAGATGGGGTCATTACACGGTTTGGGGATTCTTTCACCTTTTGAAAAGGTCAGAGAGCAAATTTTAAATGATTCCGAGCTGTATCTTGTAGTACCGTTATATTTGTAGCTGGGTTATGTTCATTTTATCTCCAATATTATCTGTTGACGGCTAGGACGATAGCGAGTTCATGAACGTCAGCGCCACCGTTTGGTATCAGGCACCCCTTTTACCAAAATACATGTCAGTACGCGATTAACCAGACAATGATATTGACAGTTAAAAGGGAGTTTTATAACCTTATTCGTTTCATTTTAATTTTATTGGGCTAAAATTTTAGTTTTCTTTATAGTAACAATCGTTACTATATCATTAGATTTGCCGATATTAAAAACACCTCTGACAAGAAGTCTTCCTAAAATATAGTAATAAATAACTCGCAATTCTTACGAAATATGTCAATATCTGGTGAGACATTGTTTGTGTATTACACATTCTATAATACTCCTGTTTCCCCCAGTCTACTCGCTAATTATGGTCATAGAAATAAATGTCATTACGGAAATGGCATTGTGTTGAATTGACGTAGTACACGTACGAAATGGAATGAAATGAAATGGGGTTTAACGTCCTACTGTTCTTCTCCGACTGGGCTAATGAAGAAGGGTATACACCGTACAGTGTGCTATGAGGAAAATTTTGCCCGGGAAGTGGCGCTGCGACCTACTCTTATATGGAATTCCAACTGCCAGAGGATCTCTTATGTGCCATCCACGGGATAAATTTTAACACATCGTCAGTTTACCTAATAATAATCATACCATTTTGAGATTTTAAAAAAAAGAGATTGTCGTGAACAAGGAAATACAAAAGATAAGAAAGGCTATGAATAGAAGGAGACTGTATAGTATTCTGAATCCGAGTATATGTATACCTTGCACTGACCAGGTCAAGTTTAAACTGACCAGTTCATGTGACCATCGGCTATTTCCATCAACAAGAAATATCTTGTTTAATGCGTTATGCATCGTCAATTGTTGAAGGATCCACACAATTGATAACTATTAACAAGAGTGAATTTCTATTCTCGATTTTTCCTTGTTATCAAAAGTTCAGAAGTCTTTTTGACATGATCTTATTACTGATGACCGTTGTTGAAATTATCTCGCATAGATTTAACGTTATTATTCATTTAGTGGTAATGGTCATATATTCTACAGATGAATGAGACAGTAGGAGAACAACGTCCGATATATCTGTTATACTGACCTAGAACCCAAACCGGCAAACTTTCATGTAAATATTTATATATATATAAATCTAATCAAGTTTCTACTGCACATTATTGACAACTAATACGGTTCTGAACTGTTTTTGCAGCCTAAACACAAGCGAATGCAATAATTGGAAAAGTAAAGAAATTTGATATAATTTACTGTTGCTTGTGGAGTATAATTTAGTAATGAACTGTAACACATACTAAAGGACGACGTTTCAAACAGATTTCTCTCAACGTTATCAGGCTAATTATGTTGAGAGAAACCTTTCGAAATGTATGGGACTGTGTTGTAGTTTATTGCCCTATGCAGTTACTAAATGCCTCTTTGGGTTTATAATAATTTTAGCCGTAATTGGTGTGTCAAAGAAGCAGGGCATGGTTAAAAACTGATTGGAATGGGGTTTATGTCCAGCTATATCTTCACCAAACGAGATAATAAGGACGGACAAATGCCGTGTGGTCTACTAAGAGGAGATGTTTACCTGGACAGCGGCATTGCTGCCTAATCGTCATCGCCTTCCAACTGACGAAAAAGTATTCCTTGCTAGGCCATCTTTCCTGCACTTACTGACAAGAGGGACCCGTGCTGAAGAATATCAAGGAACCGTCCCACTCAACGTAAACAATTAATTTTCTATTTAGAATGCACGATGCGGGCCCGGATCCAGACTTTTGTCGAGAGGGGGGGGGCACATTGGAGCAAAGGGTAACATGTTGCAACCTTGGATTTTTGGGCGGAGACAATGCGAAAATCAGATATGTGAATTAGAACAGTAACAAAGCAAACGAAATGAAAATCAACTATAGATGTCACTGGGATTGACGGGAACCCAGCCCCCCACCCACGATCCGCGCATGCGATGCCAAGTTACCCAACAACAGGTTAAAGCAATTTCGTTGTAGATTTGCAAGATGACTCTTTTCTGTATAACTTTTAAGTGTAGCAATATATTTTAACACTGTTCTCTGGATTTAAACTATTCTTTGATGATATTTAGTCATGTGGAAGACATTTAAGCGTTATTAAAACTGGTAAATAATAGAACATCTAATACAAACAATCCATGAACAGAAGATAACGATTTATACAGGACAATATATGACATTAATGTTGCTCTAATCAATTTATATAAAGCCCAGTTTTCACAAGTCGAACCAAGTGATGATTTAGCTATGCATGGTTGAATACGTTGGAGTGTCCAGTGCGAATCTAGATCCATGGGTATTGAATTAGGGGTGTGGGTCTCGGTTCACTTCAATCTCTGCTACAGACCAGGTTGAAAAGTAATCAGATTAGAATCATTATTCAATTTTTCTGACGTTATTTGTTTGTTTAAAACCTCTCATGTAATTCAACTCGTAGCGTACACCAAAGTGACCGATAGTCCTGAATTATGACAAACGTCTATTAAAAATGGCAACGATAGCGGAATATTCGCATTTTGATTTGTTGATTGTCTTTTATTTATTTATTTGTTAAAGAGGAATACCAGATATTTGTTAAAGAGAAATATTTACTTTAATATCTATGATAATAATAATGCTTTTTTTTATTAAGAAGAGCAGAAAATATAATACAACATAAAGCTATTAAATTAAATAACCCGCCGCAATAATTTACAATAGAGGAAACAAAATATATACAAATCAGTTAAAAGATTAATTTAAGTACATAAATATGCGTCATATTAGAGAGCGTTTGAATACATAATAGATATAACGAATTAACAACTATACAATATGTACATGTACATGCTTTACTTTCGGTAATAAGCTTACCGGGGTTATTTTCAATATCATATATAATTTTGAAAAAAAAATGTAATTTTTGTCAAAAGTTCTAATTCCTCTTTAAATTCCAATGGTTTTCTTCCTTTTCAATTAATGATAATTCGCTTGTGTCACATAGTTCCAATTTCTGTCCTCGCGCAAGGAAGCCACAGTGACTCAGTGAGTAAGATGTTGGCTTCCTAACATGGAGGTTTCGTGTTTGATCTCTGCGTAGGCCTATAAAATTCAACTGGACTTTCCAACATTGTTATCCAATATCAGTGATGCAGAACGGAGGGCCTGATAAGGGACAACGCATAGCCGTTCGCGTGGGAGTTGAAAGTCCGAAGTCCCGTGTACACACTGGCGTGAACTCTAGCGGGCCGCTCACCTCTGGCTTGCGGCTGTGGTTTCGAGCCCTCGTGTGAGCGTATGTGGCATGGAGATAGGGGCGCATTCTCAACCTCGTGGGTTTCCTCCGGGCACTCCGGTTTCCTCCCACTGCTAAAGACCCTACGCGCAAGCGAATTATTGAAATAAAATTAAACCATATGTTAGTCCAGAAATGACCTAGTTTGTGTTGAGTGGACGTTAAACCCTATTTCTCTCTCTCTTTCTCACACACTGGCGTACACGCAAAAGAACCATTGGCAGTTGGAATAACATGAGAGTAGACCGTAGTGCGCAATCTATACTACATGTACATGTATATGGTGTATGCTTGTCTTTATTAGTCCAGTGGGTGCGGAATAGTAGGACGTTAAACCCCATTTCATTTGCTCAAACAACAGGCAAATTGTTGGACAATGGTCATTAAAAAGGAATAATGACAAGTTAAAATATTAGGAGACCAACATCAGCCACCCATATTTCATATATCACACCTGCTTAGCATCATAGAACACCGGTCAGTTTTCCAGTGACACACGTCAATGTCAACAAACAGTGTAAAGGCATTTTGAACCACGGCGAAAAAGTCCCACTCAGAAGTCGCAAAGGTTACGTGCCTTCACAAAAATCTACCTGGGAAATTATCGCTATTGCATTGATGAGGTATCGTGTCACGAGTGCGACATTGGTCTTTTTGCAGCTGCACATATATGTCGCTAAATACGGAACAGTGGATACATGTTTTAACCTGAACATTCGGTTCAAAGTTTAAAAATGATCAAGAAGCGGCCAATTCATAGAAATGTGTCAAATTTGAACTTCAGGTCAAACTAAATGCATATAAATCTATGTCTTGATGTTAATAAATGTACATCTGTCATATCCCTTGAACCTATTATGAACTTTTAATTATGACATTAAAACAATGTAATATAATAATGGCACATTTTACTTGATGAAAGTCTGTCAATGTTAACTCGTTGATTGACAAGGACTAATTGATCATTGTTCTAATGGTTTATTTATTTTAGTAAATTTGTTGCATCTGTTTTTTTCAATGATATGAACTCAAATTTGAATCTATAAATCTGTTTGATGAAATCGAAGACTGTTTTCTCTTCAACAATATATCTTGGCATCAATAGTTCGTTCTTTGGTGTATGGTATAAGTACCGTAACACCGCCTTTATGGAGGGTATGAAATGAAATGAAATGGGGTTTAACGTTTATGGAGGGTGGGAACAGTTGCAGGTTCAAGAGAAAATAGACGGTAGGTTTACTAATACAACCCTTAGCAGAAAAGTCGTCCCCTGCTAGCCCTTGAACGGAAAGATAATTCTCATCCATGTTAAGCTAAATGGAATTTTGGCATAATCTGACCATCGGTTTATATGTCCGGCCACAAAGAGAACTCGACACAAACTAGGTCATTTCGGGACTAACATTGCATTTTAATTATTCGATTGCGCGTAGGAGGTTTAGCAATTTGATGAAACTGGAAAAAAACCTCACACAGTTGGACAAGCAACCCCACGTCTTGCCATGTACAAGCGACGAATCGGGGGGGGGGGGGGGGGGTAGCGTGCGCGCGTTGTATCATGCGGCCTGCCATTGAGTCAACTGGCGTGGTTTCGAATCCCCGGTTGTACGTGGCAAGGAGTAGGGTCGCCTGTCCAACCTCGTGGGTTTTTGTCCGGGTACTCTGGTTTACTCCTACTGCTAAATACCCCTACGCGCAAGCGAATTGTTGAAATAAAAAATTAAACAATATGTTAGTCCCGAAATGACCTAGTTTGTGTCGAGTGGACGTTAAACCCCATTTCTCTCCCCCTCTCTCTCTCTCTCTCTCTCTCACACACACATAAGCGTGGAATCGAAACCACAAGACTTGACATACCTTCTGATCCAACGCGCTCGCCATAACCATTCGCCCCCACCCTTTCATCGACACACAAACGGTGTTTGTAATATGTTGAATGTACATGTTCATACAGAAAAAAAATGTTAAATGGAAAATTGTCGATCGTTTATCTCTCGTTATTAACCTGATTAAAATACATATCAACGTTTTTTTTCTTTTTTATACTTTCGATGGTAAACCTGATTAAAATACATATCAACGTTTTTTTTCTTTTTTATACTTTCGATGGTAAACTACATGTAGATCTGACAAGTTGTACTGGAAGGCCGTGTCAGGGGTCCAGGGGGTCGTACGAGCGACTTTTCTCCCTGTGACGTCAGACATTGATTAATCCATCGGCGTTGACGTTTCTAGTGGTTTACCGACAGTTCCGTGCATAGCACGCTAAGAACTCACCGTATCAGACCGTTTCATTGGCTAATTCCCCACTTCAGTCAAAACGCGGGTGACATAATAACTCTAACGGAACCTAGTGTAGTAGAACGAAATTTTGAATTGAAAAAAAAAGAAGAAAAAAAGTAATAAAAGAAATAGGATCTCCTCTTCTTCTTCTTCGGGTTCCAATTGGAACATAGTGAATCTGGATGAGATGCGCAGGTGCGATCGATAAAACGTATTCGGTGCGGATAAAAGTAATCGGTGCGGTTAAAAGTAGTCGGTGCGGATAAAAGCTGGTTGACGTTTAAAACTGAAAGTCACCCAGCCCGCGCTTGAACTTGGTCAAGGTGTCTGCTGCGGTTAGGTGGTGTGGCAGTTGGTTCCATAGATTCTCCGTCCTGGGGAAGAAGGAAGTCTGGTGTTGTGTCGAGAGGCATCTAGGCTGGTGTAGTTTGCTGCTGCCTCTTGTACGACTATCGCCTTCTGAGATGTATTTTCGGCTGATATCCTTGAGCTGGGTCCGGATCCGGTACATCATGATCACTGATGCCTTTTGTCTACAAGTTTCGAGGGATTCCCACCCTAGGTCTGCCAGGAGGCGTGTGGCGGCTCCTGGGGTCTTGTCCCGGTACTCGTGTTTGACGAATCTGGCTGCGCTTCGTTGCACCTTCTCTAGGGTGTATTTTTGAAGGTTTGGAGCTCATGCTGTTGAGGAGTACTCGAGCACTGGGCGTACGAGGGTGGTGTACATTGCCTCCTTTACATGTGGTGTGCATTGCCGGAAGTTCCTCTTTATGAAACCATGTGTTTTTAATCAGATTGTCTCGATAATGTCACTTATTCTAAGCAAACGGTATTTTGGAGAAGGCAACACATTTTAGAATAAGATGTTTTCAAATGCTGTGGAGGTTTAATGAATTATTAAACCTAAACAATGAACAAACTGGCTAAAGGTTACAACAATTATAATTTCATATTCCTGTTGTTTTTTTTAAAGTTTTTAAATCTGTAAAAAACATGATCGAAGAAATTACGTCAGTTTCTTTACAATTAACTGATAATAAAGAAATTTCCTCTTCCGGTGTGATACGTGTCTTAGCAACACTAATCGCGAAAAACAAATTAGAACAGAACTAGCAAATTAGGACAACCTATGTCAGAAAATAACTTGAACTTGGCATTACTAAAAGAAAATTATTTATCTCGAGTTTGCAAACTGCGCTGTACATATGACGTTTGAACGAGCAAACTGCTTCAATACAACAAAACAGCGGAAATGAAATCGAATGGGGTTTATCGTCCTACTGAGCCAGTGAAGACTGACACATGCAGGACAGCAGCACCATGACCTACTCTTATTTGAAATTCCAACTATTAAGAGTTCTTTTGCGTGCACGCCAATATGTACACGGTACCCAGTTTTTGGATCCCCCCGGACGACTATACGTTGTCTCTTGCCAGGCCTTGTCCCACTGACACAAAACTTTTAACTTCGATCAGAATAAAGAACTTTGATTATACTTTACTTTAATATATATTTTTCATTATCATTTTTGAACTATCTTATTGCAAAAACAACGAGCTCTTTATTTTATAGCTTACATCTTGTGTCTTTCATGCTTGTGACTTATTACTCAACATTTTGTCCAAATAACGCGTTACGATACGGGCGATAACTTCTTTTGCCGTCGTGTATGAGTTCCTAATTGACGTCAATGCTATTACGTTGTCTTTTCGGGTCCTCCGCCCCTCGCCACTGACAAGACGTAACCACGTCGGAAAATCCCAATGAACTTTCCAATAGTCTTACGCTGGTGTGGGCTATAAACTCGTTTAACCCTTAGTAGGTTTCATTGGGAACAAAGCCAAAACAAAAACATACTTGAAGGGAGGTAACTGTATTTAATAACTACGACTTATTTGGATTGACCATTGATTATTTCACTATACTGACCTCGATGTTAAATCTTGGCCTATTACAAGGCTTTGAGCACCCCGGGGATTTTAATCTTGACAACAAATAAAAGAGCCCACCATGTCACATGTAAGTGTTTGAGGTCAAAGAATTATATTTTGGACGCATTTCATATTCCAGAAAAAACCCCAACAAAACCTGGCAAAATTGTAAATTTCAAATTAGCAGGAATGAAGAGGGAGAGGAAAATAGAAAACTACATGAAATAAGGTGAAATCATTAGCACCATGCTTCATTAATTTGGATTCCCGCCCCTTTTATTGTTTTCAGTGTAAATGCGACTTGGAGGGGTGGGTTGGGTGTAATGATGGGATGCGATGAACGCATAAGTATTATAATATGGTGCTTGTCATAATGGCTTGAAACCTACAACATGATATGTATATTTATTATTTAATGCTCCTTCATGTTGTTCTAGTTAGTTACTGTATTATTAATGAGGAACGTGGTATGTTGTTTATTCTGTGCTGTTATAATACAAAGAAGTGTAATATTGACATTACTTGTGTATTAGTATTACCGTTACTACTTCCACATTGTCTCAGATATCTATGATTTATTTTGAATAGAAACCTCGACTAGCTTCAGAGGGAGGAGGCTTTCGTTAATACACAATGAAATAGCATGACGAAATTCATACATCTTGATAAATGAAGTTATCGCCCTTGACGAGTTCCATACTAAATGTAAACAGTCACGAAGCATTAAAGAATCGCGATGTAAGAAAATATAGTTTGAAAAATTCAATCAGAATACTTTGTCCACAAGGCGATAAGAGTACGTGTGTTGCGACCAGAACCCGTACGATGTTAGCATGACGGGATAACACAGTTTCAGAGACGATCGAGACCACGAATTCCATGGCAGTTGTTTTTTTTTTGTCTCAGGATTCGTCTACAATACTTCATCTATTTTAATCCATATATTACCCGGTTCTATTGAAACGTTTATATATCTACATTATATCTCATGATTTCTGCAATCTTTTCTTTTTGTAGTTGTACTCAGTTCCTGGGTTGAATAAATATACTATGAGACATAGATATAAATATGTTTGTCTACACATTCAAGCTAATACAGCAATATAAATATCCAGAAAAGCAGCCTTAAATAGCTTAATATCGTCGACGCACTAACAAGCGTGCCATAGGTTCAATCACGATGTTGTAGATGATATTCCACCGTGGCTCTCCCTTGTCAGTGGTGTAGGAAGCAGGGCTTGGCAAGCAACAATGGTTAGTCGTTCGGATTGTACGAACAACCACAATAATCGCCCCCACTCCCATGAAGAGTAGGCTGGCAAAATTCCCCTCATAGACCAAGGGTTTGCGCATGCCAATATTTGCACGGTTCATTACATTTTACTTCAAGTTTGTATGGGATTTTTTTTGACAGAAAAATACAAATATTAATTAAAAGTCGAGACCCCTCTGAATTATTTTCAGGCATTATTGACGAAAAATAATGTCGACCTGTTTTATCAGACATTTCTAATATTTGTCTAGAAAACGGCTAAACGTACTACAGCCGGTTAAGGCAATTATAGTATGCCGAATACTATACCACGTTTGGAAAACTCACACATGTTGAAAAAGCCTAATAATAATCCTACTTAACCCACATTAAATTATTAGAGAAAGTAATTTCGAAGCAATAGTAAAAAATACATTAATCAATATCAGGCAATAAGCCGCTTACATATTAAAGATGCGTTATTGGTCTGAACCTGGAAGTTAAATACAACTTTTTTTTTTGGGGGGGGGGGAATGATTTTAGTAGCCTCGGTTGTCATATTTCAGAATATGCCAAGTGATCAATTTTAGATATAGTTTGGTTTAGTGAAATAATCGCCCACAACCACCCCTAACGAGTTTAAAGGGCCATATTGCCTTGCATTTTGGATTTTACTATTATCGAATCACCCCACAACGTAATGAACCATTTCAGTGTATTCCTTGGTCCCCAAAACATACGGTTAGACACCAAAATTATCATCCTAAACAAAATAATATGGGTGTTATAGGTGATTATTTGAAATGACGGAAGCCAGCCAAAAAATAGGCAGATTTAGATCAAACATAATGCATCTTTAATACCCAAAATGATCATTAACCTGATTGGTGAATATAACATGTCTCAATTCTAAACATATTTGTCAAAGATGAACGGAATTGAGTTGCATCTTTCTCAATATTGTATTGTAGTTTTGCAAAGGATGCCTATAGCGCGAAAATAACGACTCGAAACATTAATGAGTTTAACCGTTAAAGCAGCTTAACACCCTACTAATATATATACATATGTAAGAAATGTAAAGGATCTCTAATGGATAATACGCTACTGTATAAGTATCTATTACAAAAAAAAAACCCCAAAAAAACAAAAAACAAACAAAAAAAAAAAAAACCCCAAAACTCACAAAAGTATTACAGAATTAATTTGTAAAATCAAGCCATCTTTTATTAAACTCGGATTAAATGATGAGATACGTACTGATTTTAAGTTTTAAAAATGCTTTTATTTCGATAGACTGTGTAACCCTCTTAATCAATTGTAGAAACATATGTTGTTGTGGCGTTATATCCGAATGTATCGTGATTCAGATACAGGATAATGTACTTACATGGAAAATAAAATAATACAACATAATATATTTAAGTATGTCACGTCCTGATGGCAGTTGGAATTCAATGTAAGGGTAGGCAATAGTGCAACTATCCGGACAGAAATGTCCCTCATCGCACATGGCGTAAGCCCGTCTTCGTTATCCCCGTCGGGACAGAAAAGTAGGACTTTAATACCCACTTCATTTCATTTCTCATGAAGTGGATATTTTTGCACAGGAAACCCGTAAAGTAATATAATTAGCCTGCGTCCAATTAATTTAACGCCACTTTCCCCGAAAAGTATTTATCGGGTAGCCATTTTCCATACAAGGATGGCAGTTTTGATATATATATGGAAAGTAGAAACGTCCAATCTCACTAGAAAAATATCGAATTCGCTGAAAAACATACAGCAACACGACGATTAGGGATGTCCACTCGAGTGAAATCAAAGGATGCACGTGAAGATTGTCTGATCTCTCAGCGTTAGTATACGCTTGATTTGTTGATAAACGTTCGGTGAGCTTAAACGGACAACAGTTTAAGAGATAATAATAATAAAAAAAAAGCACGGAAAAACGTGGGCAGTGGATAATCCGAGGATTTAATTAAGCTTTGACATTTGTGATAAATGGATAGCGATTAAAGACAACATCGTCTTATATACCATTTAAAAAAAGTAGGGGATATTTGATTTTAAAGTGTTATTAAAGTCGAATAATGAAACTGACGAAGAAACAAATGACAAAATGAAATAAAGTTCACATTCATCGATTTATTCCAATTGATCGTTAGACTAAGTAAGGCACAGACTGACCATTATAAGGGTAAAATGATACCCGGGGTCAAACAGCATCACAACAAAGTCAGTATCGGGTAAATCCTCCCCTGTTTGCCAAACAAGCATTGATCCGACGTGGCATACTCCTAACGTCTAAGGTCATTTTGGTCCAGATTGTCCCATTCCTGTTGCAACGCAAAAGCAAGTTCTTGGACATTGGCAGGACGTTGTTGACGTTGACGTAAGCTCTGTCCAAGCATGTCCCAGACATCCTCGATGGGGGAGAGGTCGGGACTCAGTGCTGGCCAAGGTTATGTGGTGACGTTCTGTTGTTGGAGGTAACCTGTATCGATCCTGGCCCCGTGACATCTTGCGTTGTCATCCTGGAAGATGAAACGGCGGCCATGACGTCGTGCGAACGGCACAACATGGACTGCCAAGATTGTGTCCCGGTAGTACTGGCCTGTAACACGCCCTACATTAACATGTAAAGCCGTTCTTCCAGCAACGGTGATGCCTCCCCACACCACAACAGAACCACCCCCAAATCGATCATTTCTGATGACGTTAACGTCTTGGAAGCGCTCGTTTCGACGACGCCGCACCCTCCTACGTCTGTCCAAAAAATCAACAGTGAACCTTGACTCATCTGAAAACACCACATTGCTCCAGCGTCGATTATCCCAGTGTTGCCGATCCCTACACCAACGACGTCTTGCCTGAATGTGATGATCTCTCAAACAAGGGATCACGCGAGGACGTCGGGTGCGAAGGTGACGCCTATGCAGTCGATTCCGAATCGTCTGGCCACTCACTCACACACCAGTGTCTGTTTGAAGACGAGCGCTGATCTGATTTGCTGTGATGACACGATTTCTCAAGGCCAAGGTACGGATAAATCGACCCTGGGCTTGAGTTGTCGCCCCTGGTCGACAGCGTGGTCTGTCCTGTACAGATTGTGTATCACGGTATCTGGACCATAGCATGCTTATGACAGACTGAGAAACATTCATCGTCCACGCCACAACCGCCTGTGTTGTGCCGATCTGTAGCATGCCAAGGGCACGTAACCTTTCATTTTGGGTAAGCCAACGCATATCAAAATTTGTTTTCTGGTCACTAAAACAATTAAACTGATGTTTCCACCCTGGAATTCAATGCCAAAATGACTGTAACATTCAAAGTCAGAGTCGTGCAATTCTTGGGTTTGACCCCCATGTTGATCCCAAGCATCACCTTCATTCCATGCGGTAGCTATTGGTGCGTTTGGGCGTCACATGTAACTGGAAATGTTTCTTCTGTTAGGTCCTATAGTGACTTTTTTCGTAGTCATTTGCATATTTTAGTATTATGCCCCCCAAATCAAATATCCCCTACTTTTTTTGAATAGTATATATGCAACGAATTCTCACCGGCTTCGCACCAGTTGTTAGACCCCGCGTCATCCAAGTCACGTGACACAAAGACGACTCCTTATAATAGATTATTTTAAGGCAGGGCTATTCCTTCACGAATGCCATGTTTTAAGGACGACTTGAACTAAAATTTGATAGATTAATTAGTTTGAATATGTTTTTAGTCCAAACATATAATATCACCAAATCACCTAGTTTGTGGCATGGTGACAATGCACATTAAATAACTTTTCACAGCTGGAATTCGATATACATGTACATGTATATGAGTAGGTCGAATTTTCCTCGTATCACACAGTTGGTGCAGAACAACACAATAAGACCGTTTCATTATATTGCGTAAGAGTGGATCTCTTATAATTAACCTTGAGTTGAACACAACTTTAAGAAACGTCAAAGAATTTAGATCAACACTAAAAAAGAAATACGAAAATAATCATTCCTCTCCTAACTATTATATTTTTAGAAATCACTTTAAAAATATCACCCACACTAGACTAGCGTCACGGGTGCAGTGTGTTAAATCATGATCTATATAGGTAAAATTAATTCAGAGTCTAAAATGTGAATGTGGCCGGAACGATGAAAATGCTGAATGTACATTACTTCTTTAAGTGCAAGCTCTTTGCAGTTAACGGAACTACACTATTAAATGCCCTAACTAATTTCAAAATCACTGACGTGTTCGTGTTACTATGAGCAAAGAATACCTATATACATTTTCTCAAGTTCATACTTTGTAACATCAACAAAACGATTTACCTAACTACAATCATAATATTATAATAATATTTTTTTTTTTTTTTTTTTTATAAACAATATTTTATTCAGGATGTCTGAATGGGATTGGGGAACAGGCTTAGCCTATGTAAAACCCCTCTCCCTAAATAGTATACATACATAATATTAAAACAAAGGAACAAGATGGGTGTATATACATAGTTAAAATGGCAAACACATACATAAATATATTTAAATACAAATATGATTGTACGGATGGAAATATACAGTATGGTCACATCATCTCGTAAATTTAAAACTAATATTGTAAATTAAAACTGCTAATGATTAGAATCTGTTTGACATGTCAATAAACTTGTGGACTTGATTAAAAATGTTGTTGTTTACATCGGTACAGTGGTTTGGGGAACCGAACAAGAGACAGTTAATGTTTTTATGATCGTATTGTAATGTGTCTATGGTTGCCGTTCGTGCATTTGAATGTAAAGAGCATTGCAAGAGATAGTGATCTGGATCTTCAAAAATGTGACCACAGAGGCATGCAGGGCTGTCAGCAACATGTCTGAGGTATTTGTGACCCTGTAGGTCAGAACATCGTAGTCTAAGTTTACTATGGATTATCTGGAATTTCCGCTGACCATTGTAGTAAATAAAAAGATATTATATCTGATTTAGAGAGATGGTCGGAGAATACTTTGAGAGTTCTTGAGTTTCTTGCAGGGAGACTGAGTTTATTCCACTCTCTTATACTGGATGGTATAAATGATTTAGAAAATATTTCAGTACGACATCGAAATTCTCTAATTTTATCTTCGTTTCGAAATGAATATGTATTTGTTGGTTCTAGATTTATGAGATTCTTAAGATAGGGAGGGGTCTAGTTATTTATAATTTTGTATAATAATCTTAGTTTGTGTCGATTTCGTCGTTCTTTGAGTGGAATAAACCCAGTTTCAGCGTAAATGGAAGCGTGGCTAGTACCTTTAACTGCCCCAGAAATGGTGCGTAGTGCATCAAGTTGAAGGGATTCGAGATTATTAGATAAGTAGTCGGTGCACCCGTCCCAGATAACATCGGCATAATCAAAGTGTGGCAGAATGAAGGAAGAATATAAGGTATTTAGCGATTTTCTGTTTAAGTGATATTTCAAAGAGTGTAAGCAGTTTACTAATTTTGATACTTTACTTATAATACTATCAATGTGGCTGTTCCATTTACAATTGGTTTGAAAAATAAGTCCAAGATGTTTGTGTTCCGTTACTTCCTTTATTCTATTTTTTTTTCATTAATAGGGGAGGTTTCACAATGTTGCGTTTAGTCGTGAGGGTTAGGGTTTCTGTCTTTAGGGGGTTAAAAGTCACTAGCCACGTTTCCGCCCATGCATTGATTTTTTGTTAACGGTGACTGCACATGCCTCTGGGTCTTCTATTTTTATATACAGGGAGGTGTCATCTGCAAATAGTCTTATGTTTGATTGTATATCAGTCACAATGTCGTTTATGTATAACAGAAATAATAGCGGTCCCAATACACTGCCCTGTGGGGCACCAGCGGGAATGCCCCTGGAGTCCGAGGAGGTTCCATGTATTACGACGCATTGGTGTCGATTTTCTAAGTAATTCTTGAACCATAATAATAACCCTCCTCGGACCCCAGCAGCATCCAGCTTGTGACAGAGTCCGGCATGCCAGACTCTGTCAAAAGCCTTGCTTATGTCACAAAAGACGACCCTGGTATATTTGTTATGATCAATGGCTTGACAAAAAAAAGTGATTTAGATTTATTAATTGGAAGACAGTAGAATCACCTGGTAGGAAACCACTTTGCAGTGTTGTTAGTATTGAATTGTCCTTAAAGAAATTAAAGACGTGTTTATATATTATTTCCTCAAATATTTTTATAATAATGCTAAGGAGAGAAACGGGTCTATAATTACTACATTCATTTGGGTGTCCTTTTTTGAAAATAGCCATGACATTTGCGAATTTCCATAAATTTGGAACAGTGTGTGTTTCTAGTGAAAATCTAAAGAGTTGACACAGAGGATTACTAATTTCATTTACAATAAATTTTAAAATTTTCGAGCTTACTCCGTCCGGTCCAGAGGCTTTAGTCGTATCTAGGCTATTTATTACGTCTTTAATTTCTCTAGGTGTTGGTATAATAATATAGAGTATAGTTCCCGTGCACCCTTTGTATGTATGTTTTGTTTTATTTTGTATAGATGTAAATGTTTAGCATATACCGCAAATTTATAAGTATTATTTAATTTGTTAAAATATTCCATTCATGTAAATTGATGGCCTAGTGAACTAGAGTGCCGCGCTTCGACCTCTAGCTTGCCGGTCACCTCTGGCTTGCGGCTGTGATTTCGAGCCCTGGTGTGAGCGTATGTGGCATGGAGATAGGGGCGCCTTCTCAACCTCGTGGGTTTCCTCCGGGCACCCCGGTTTCCTCCCACTGCTAAAGACCCCTACGCGCAAGCGAATTATTGAAATAAAATTAAACCATATGTTACTCAATGCTAGTCCCGAAATGACCTAGTTTGTGTTGAGTGGACGTTAAACCCCATTTCTCTCTCTCTCTCTCTTTAGCAGTGGGAGGAAACCGGAGTGCCCGGAGGAAACCGACGAGGTTAAGAATGCGCCCCTATCTCCATGCCACATACGCTCATACCAGGGATCGAAAGCCAGAGGTGACCGGTCAGCTAGAGGTCGAAGCGCGTACCCTAGATCACTAGGCCATCCCAACCCCCCTGTTGTTAATAACATCCCTTACATGTTTCAGATATCGTAAGTTGCGTCGGTTCATGTTTGCAGGCCAACATCATCTTTTTCACACAACATGCACTATCCATGAGCTTGAGAGAATTCCACCCCATCAAGAGGCCAGCTGTAGGTCTAATGTTAATAAACTTTAAAATGTTTTTTCAGTAAAAATAATTGCCGCAATCGACTTGTAAACTGGATTTATCTCCCTTAAAATAAGTTCTCTACACAAACAAATTACCTACAGTCCCCTTAGCGATGCATTAAGGGTAACATTTTAAACCCAATTTTAGATGTGCATTTTTCTTCATACAATTTGCACACAATATCATTTTTTAAGGGGAGTATATAATATGCTTTTCATGAAAACATTGCATTTTTTCAAATGCCTCAGAGTACTCCGCCATGACCCCACGATTGGCAATGCGACAAGGGGTTTATGAAAACATCGCATTTTTTAAAAGTTTCATAGTAGACTGCCACGACCCCACGAAAAGTGCTTGAATTGGCGACCCACGGATGAGAAACGAGGGTTTACACCGAGAAACCGCTTTACAGCGACTAGGTGGCTCGCAGGATTGGAGGTTTCGACTCTTCTCAGACACGGTTTCCAATTGTCAGTTGTACAGGACGGAGGACTTGAGAAAGTCAGTTGCCCCGTCGTTCGGATGGGAGGACAGACCGAGGTCTTGCACTTTATAGAACACCTGACGTTTGAAAGTTGAGACAAGAGTAGGCAGTAGTGCCGCTGCCCGGACAAAATTCTCCCATAACACTCTGTAAGTCTTCATTAGCCTAGTCGGTGCAGAGCAACAGGACACAAAACCTCACGCCACTTCCCTTCGGTTTGCGGGTAAGGTGCTAAAACATGACTGGATCTGGTTATTTACTTGTATGGTTTTATTATCCCGAGAAAATACCAACAACGAGTAACTATAACACAATAAAATATGAAGATGAAATATAGCAATCTTTACGGCGGACATAAAGAGGGGGGGGGGGGGGTAACGTCGACTCGACATAAACCAGGTTATTTTGGGACAAACATATGGTTCAATTATATTTCAATTATTCGCTAGCGTGTAGGGTCTTTAGCAGTAAACCGGCGGAACCGGAAGACCCGGAGAAAGCCACGAGGTTGGAAGGCAACCCTACTACTTGCCACGAACAATTGTGGAATCGATATCACACCAGTTGACCCAATGATAGACCTTATGATGCAAGGCACACGCGGTAACTACCCCACCTCATCCCCCGGATTTAAAAAAAAAAAACAAAAACAACTAATACATATTAAAAAATAAAACAACAAACACGTGATATGAAATTTCATTATTTTATACTTAAATACGAGTACATTATTATCAATTTTATCATTAATTAGAATTGTTAGACGGAAATAATGTCGTTTGACAAGCTTATAATTCGCTTTGGGAACAGAATAAACACAATATGTTAACGTTTTTTGAAAAGGGAAGGTTTACTCCGTTTAGAACAACCGAATGATTTCCACAGAGTTTTACGGTCAAATAGGGCTGATTAAGATGGCTAAGTTTTGGTACCAGAACTGCTATTTCTGAAGGGTGGTAATATTATTATTTTAATAAATAACTGATTTACAATGATAAAGTTGGGAAACAGATGATGACTTGTCAGCTAATTTAGTTGGCCGATGTATCGGTACATGAATTGGTATTCAATTATTTAAAATTTGTGATTGAAATTGTTGGCACTTGTCAACCTGGTCACCATCATTCCAGCGTAGTGAATGATCGATCAAATATGACCTCATGACAAGTGAAATTATGGTAGGGGTCGCAGCGATAAAAGGTTAGCATGCGTTTAATTATATATAAGAATAAAACTTAATTCGGATTGTGATTCCCATCAATCAAACACTATTTGGATGAAACATTGCGAACGAACGGAAATGATAATAACACCCCCACCACCTACAGTTGGTGGGATTCAGACCATGAGGTGAACAATACAACACAAAATCACTAGGGTTTTGAAATATACATTTGGCAATATAAATACCCGACCTTTAACTCAATATAAACGGTGTAGAATACCACAATATCTATACATAATTGAGATCGCGTCACCCTACGTTTTAGCTTTGTATCAGAATAAAAACGTGATTAGATGCTTTGTCCAATTTACATGACAATCCGGCTTAAAAACATTTATTTATACTAATGACTACGGTGGACTTAGTAGTCATTGTGTTTGTTTTTGCTTATCAATTCGGTTCCAACATTAATTGACTTCTTCAGGTTTTCTAGCGTCCGCAGTTAATGATATTAAGTCTGTAGGCGCATCTGGCTGTTTATATTTGTCTTGCCTTTAATTCACTGAACATTTTGCTCAATACACGACCGTATGCCGTAAATAGCTATGTACGTCTGGTGACATTAAGCCGCATTGTCAGACACTGGTGCCACAGGTGACATCGGATTTCAATCTTCATGCATAGTTTGACTATTCCATTGCAATAATTTATATTTTGAAAAACCTCTACAAATTTTAGCCCTGTTGTATCCGAACCTAATAAGGTCATTACCGCTCTGGACATGTTGGACTGCTTCTTTCCTGATTTCACCAGTTACAAATCACCACACAATATAAGTGACCAATAGTTAATGAACATAGCTTTCTGGTTTTTAATATTAGTGATTAGTATATAGTTAATTGGCGTAGCTTTGTAGTTTCAAAAAAGCGACCAATTGTTCATGTTTAGAGCTTTCTAGTTTTCAATGTTTGAGACAAAGTTAATGGACAGAGATTTCTGGATTCTTATGCACGTAACCATGGACATAGCTTTCAGTATTAGTTCATGGACAGAGCTTTCTAATTTTCAATATTATAAGTGACCAATAGTTAATGAACAGATCTTTCTGGTTTCGAATACATGTATAATTAAAGGACTCAACGGAAAGAGCTTGAACA
This sequence comes from Patella caerulea, assembly GCA_036850965.1. NCBI lineage: Eukaryota > Metazoa > Mollusca > Gastropoda > Patellidae > Patella > Patella caerulea. The sequence continues at coordinate 48,705,872 of JAZGQO010000007.1, read as the reverse complement.
ATATAACACAATCAAATCTTGAAATAAAATAAAATAGAAAGAAAAGTAACCATCCCATTCGGGACCGATTATAAACATATCACATTTGGCAAAACTAATAAATTTACTGTTTGATTTACTGAAGTTATTTAGATCTTAATTATAATTCTTGATTACCATTCAACTCCCATTAATACATGGATAGTTATTGTTAAACATTAATTAAACCAATTATTAATACAAAACTTTGTATGTTACAATGTCGACGGGGCTACTGAAAATATGTAGCCTCCATATGGATATGTATAGATAAAAACAACATGAATCTAGGCGCAATAACTTTTATCTTGATTTTTTTAAAACAATCTATTTCTGTAAACTCATTATTGATAACATTTATGTTAGACTACTGGGAGTCTCATTTCGCGACCTCGGGTTTACTGGAACCATTTTAGCGTTTATTTAACACTCATGTATACATGAAAATAATATGAACACAAGTGTAATGACTAAAATACGTCAAGTAATGACATGTTTACATGAAAATAATATGAACACAAGTGTAATGACTAAAATACGTCATGTAATGACATGTTTACATGAAAATAATATGAACACAACTGTAATGACTAAAATAATGACATGTAAGGTGGCATTGTAGGATAATTAGAAAATAAATGTTTAATTCAAATGTATACCGATTAAGCATCTATTTCTCTTAAATAATAAAATGATATGTATTGATGGTTATGCTTCAGACCAAGCCCTATTCTGTTGGGTGCTTCTTGCTTGATTAGATTTTAGTCAACACGCCCGAAGCCGTTAATTACAATTTAATAAATTAACAATCGAAAGGCACTTTCGAATTGGAAATACATCCAAATATACATGACAACTCATCAAGAACCCTAAGACCTTTTATTGAAGCACATCGTCGACATTTTCCAAAACACGTTTCCTTTCCAGTTGGCTTCATACTACGTAACATTGTTCGTTTACCGGATTGTAAGTGGCCCATGGAACAGTCGATATCTATGCTTTTACCCATACTTCTTTCGCATTCTATCGCACATGCCTTGCCATTATACACATCCTTGCCCCAGTCGTCGACACAATACAGACATTTTGTTAGACAAGTGGTCACCAGAGAAAAGCCGCAAACTGAGGGCACAGCCAGAAGTAACCCGAAAACTAAAACTTGTTGCATATCTGTGAATCTGAAATAAATACAAAAACAAGTATAAATTTAAATACAGATATACTTGGGTCTATACGATTTTACAAAATGTCAAGGGCATGTGAAATCCAAGGCTATGCAAGCATGTGTAAGCTTTGGAGCAAACCCAAGCGATTGGTTTCTTCATTGCTTTAAACAGCGTTCAGTTAGAAACCGGCAAAGAGACAGTGGTCTGCATCCTGTTTTCAAACATATAGCCATGACGCCAAATTAATTTATATTGCCCCCAATTATGACTGGGAAGACAAGTATCCTAGAATACGGATTCAAAAATAGATAATGCAAAATGAATATATTGATATTTTCATTTAAATGACTTTATTCTGAGCCACGATATCACTGCTTATATTTTGGACAAGGTGTGTCTATTGATTGTGTATTATCGTGACAATGGTATTGGTATATTCATGAGTTAGCTTCACTTTCCCATTTTCAAATTAAATCATCAAATGAGTCAACCGTTCTAATCTAGTTAAATCGAGAGTTGATTATTATCCATAATAATTTATACAATGATGTAAGGTCGGAAGAAAGACCTACAATATATGTAAATTTAGCTCTTGAATAATGTATATCTTTAACAAACAACTCTTTATTCAATGAACACCTCTTGTTCGATCGCAACCTTCAATTGCGCCGTACAGTCCCGGATTCATTCGCTTGATGTTTTAGTTTCGTTACGGCTAACACTGCTCGTATTTGGTTTCTGACAATGTGTCGTTATTGTGGAATAAATATACTCAAATATCGTTATATTTACGATATCGTTCACAATTTTATTGTACGATTGAGTAATGGTTCATATTGGGAACACGCGAGAGTTTTATTAAATGTAAGAAATGAATTGATATCTTCATATGAGCGATATTAGTCGACTCTCTTACTTACGAAATGACATTAAACTTATTAATTGACAAAGCTTGTAAAATACTAACTCCCTGTCTGCCTAAAGGCGGTCAATACACTATGGACGTCCATCTTACAATTATTATGGTCATGCCACCCTGATATTACAATTTTCTCATTATCTAAATTAAATAGAAATGTCTGCGTTTCGTCATAATACCAATTAGTTGAAACAATATTTTATAAGAATGGAAAGTATAATATCATAATATGGAAAATCGTTGATATATTATTTGTGGGGTTTTTTTTGCAGTTAGTCCTGAAGGTTTTAAAGAGAATATTATAACTCGAATGTCTATACAAAAGCGGAGCCGGTGCGATAAGAACCACCATTTTGACAATGTTCTTAGTCAACATTTCCGTTTTAGTTTCATCGACATTCTTAACTTGGTTTATCCGGTGTGTTTTTCGATTAATGATAGGTCAGACTATACACAATTAATTTTTTATTTTGAAAGATTAAGCGGAAATCGAATGGACATCCCAGTTTCAAGTCGGGCTTGATGTATCGGCGTTTTCTATCGACATACAGTTTTCAATGAAGACAAATTGTCTCCCACAAAAAACAATTCAACATACAAAATCCAATAAAGCTGTTCCACCCCACTACGTTAAAATAAAACCTATTTATATCTCCATATTGCCACGATTTGTCGGGATATAAATAGACAAATTACCTGAGTTAATCGAAATCTTCTTATTTGAGTTTCAAAAAAAAATCCTTTATTCTGGTAACTGTGCCTAAAATAAATAAATTGATACATAAGAATGGGAATTATTAATTATTTGGATAAATTTTCTTTGTTCTGGTGCCTAAAAATGATAAAAAAAAAAATAGACATAAGATTGGGAATTAATATTACAAGCAGTTGATCTGGCGTAGCACGCCTATGGACATGAACCGGAATTAGCATGACTCAGAAACTTGAAGTGGTAATCCATCGCCATGAAACCAAAGCTACTCCCCGATCAGTGGCGGATCCAGGAATTTTTGCAGGAGGAGGTTTGCCAGGTTTCTGTTACGGAAATCTGCCATCATCGTCTCTAAATTACATAGGCATACATACAAATTGAGCTTTTTAAACAGAGAAATCATTTTTATACTGACGTAAGATCACTTTGTGGTGTAATTTCATTGATGCAAGGCATTATTTTTTTTGTAGCTGAGCAGGGGGGTGGGGTGGGGGGTGGACCCTCCCAAATCCCCCCTTTGGGTCCGCGCCTGCCGATCCGAGCTACAAAAGCTATTCACCAAATTTAAGCCCCAAGACAGCCCTAATGTAGACATCAGACCCGATAGACAGAAACAAACAAACGATAGACATAATTAATATAGATTTGGGTTTGGATAACTTCCCCATCATTATATGAATTTATTTGCTCTGCCCTTTGCCTTACGTACGAGTTTATGATTTATGACAGAGTATTTATATTGAAGACTGTTTTACGACTATCATTAATGTTCATTGAATAAGACGGGGTACCTGGCATTGTCAGCGTTCAGTCGTTCGGATAGGGCGTAAAACCAAGGTCTTATGAACACATTGTTGTGCGCCTAAAAGAACGTTAAGAGTTGAAATTTGAAATCAGAATAGGTCGTAGCGCCACTGCCGGGGCTTAATTATGCCCATGATCATTAGAAAAGAAACCCGGTGTGTCATTCACACATCAATGTTTATTTTATAGGACTCACAGATGATAGCCAACTAAAATAATATAGCCTATTGTCACAATCAGCAATCTGTATGTATGATTTCCGACAGTTAATCATTATGAATAACTTTGCCCCAGATCCGATTAATGTAGACTGATTGTAGTCGAGGAGAAAAAGCAGATAAATCGAATAATACAGGATTTAATACACTATCGTGAACAAAATGTCGTATTTATTAGTACAGAACAAGCTATGTTTAATAAGATTTGTATGATATCCACGCGTACCGAGCGAAAGACAGCATCATAAATTGTGTTTTAATGCAAGCATTACAAGGATACAACTGTCAAAATATAAACATATACGGGGTTGACTAAATATTCTGATTTCTATATGAATTGGGAGACGTAATTCGGGGTGCGTAGAGGTGTTTAGCAGTGGGAGGAAACCGGAGGACGCTTGAGGTTGGACTGGTGACCCTACAACCCCTATTGTAATAACAACCCCTATTGTAATAAATGTAATAATTGTAATAACATTTCAATCAACCCCTATTGTAATATCAACCCCTATTGTAATAAATGTAATTAATGTATTTTACCATACAAAAAAATCGACATCTAAAGTCTATGGATTTTGATAACCGTTTGAATATCAATATATAGGAGTAATTGTATGCTTTTATACTGCATAGGGTATTTCAAAACAGCACAACCGAAAACGTCATTAAAAGCCGTTATAACGAGTTTGGAAAAATTATTGAAAAGGGATGTCACCTACTATTGTTATCAATGATATTTAAATCAACGTAAAGTATGTTCTCTGAAAAACCTTAGACACATTTATTACAATAGGGGTTGATATTACAACATTGGTTACATGGCTTACCCCCTATTGTAATAAAATTTCAGTCAACCCCTATTTTAATAATTGTTTTGCCATACCAATAAAATCGACACCTAACGTTAAAAGTGTATGAATTTGGATCACTATTTCCTTAAGGTGTGTTCTCTGAAATATATGTCCTCTGATTATGTTATCTGATATGCAGACGGAGAAAATCTTGAGGGAACATACTTGGCGTTAAATTAGGTATCATTGGTTACAACATAGGTTGACATTCCATTTAATAATTCTCCAAATAGCATTGGGACATGTTTTTGGTGGTTTTGTTTCATAAGGGCATATACAGTATAAGGGCATATCTGTACTCTTATTTCGGGACTAACATATTTTTAAATTTTATGTCAATAATTCGCTCGCGCTTGTGTTCTTAAGCAGTGGGAGGGACATGGAAAAGCCGGAGAAAACCCACGAGGTGGACGGGCGACCCTACTCCTTGTCACGTACAACCGGGGATTCACACGCCAGTTGACCCAATTACAGGTTCTATGCTACAGCACGCACGTGCTCACCATTCGGCCATCCAACACCCCACCTCTATCCATTCGGAAATGGTGATCAAAATCCGAAGACTTTTAAAGTTAGGTGTCGATTTTATTGGCGGGGCAAAACACATTTATAACAATTATTACAATAGGGGTTGGCAGAAATTTTATTACAATAGAGGTTATAACGCGTAACCCCTATTGTAATATCAACCCCTATTGTAATAAATGAGTCTAACTGTAGAGGAGAAATTTTAAAATGCGATCAGGAGGATTATTTTATTTTATATATAGGAGTTGACATTCTATTCCCAAAACGGCTTTTTAAAACATGATTTTGGTTGTGTTGTCGATTTTATTGGTATGGAAAAACAGATGTATTACAATTATTACAATAGGGGTTGACAGAATTTATATTACAATAGGGGTTATACCGCCTAACTCCTATTGTAATATCAACCCCTATTGTAATAAATTTGTCTTAGTGTAGATAAGGATTTTAAAAATCCTAACAGGAGGATTATTTTATCTGATACGCACACGGAAAAGATGTTCAAAATCCTCAGACGACAGGTTTTTCAGAGAACACACTTTTACGTTTACTTAAGTATCATTGATTGCAATAGGGTTTGACATTCAAGGCGGTTTCAAAACATTTTCGATGGTGTTATTACATATACGGTATCAAGACATACTGTTATATTATATATTGATACGGAAATGGTGATCAAATCCATACACATTTTAAGTTACGTGTCGATTTTATAGGCATGGCAAAATACATTTATAACAATTATTACAATAGGGGTTGACAGAAATTTTATTACAATAGGGGTTGTATCGTGTAACCCCTATTGTAATATCAACCCCTATTGTAATAAATTTTCCAAACTGTAAAGGAGACTATTAAAAAATGCAACCATATGGATTATTTTATCTGATTTGCATGCGGAACAGATATTCAAAATCCCCAGGCTACCCATCTTTTCGGGAACATACTTGGCGTTTCATTATATATCATTGGTTACAGGTTGATATTTCATTTGAATAATTCTCCAAACGGCCTTGAGACATGTTTTTGGTGGTTTTGTTTCATAATATTCTATACAGTATTAGCGCATACCTTAACTCTTAAATATTGATACGGACATGGCGATCAAAATCCATACACTTTTAAAGTTTTGTGTCGATTTTATTGGTATGGCAAAACACATTTATTACAATTATTACAATAGGGGTTGACAGAAATGTTATTACAATAGGGGTTATACCATGTAACCCCTATTGTAATACCAACCCTTATTGTAATAAATGAGTCTAACTGTAGAGGTAAATTTAAAAAATGCTATCATGGGCGATTATTTTATCTGATATGCACACGGAAAAGAGGTTTAAAATCCTTAGACGACAGAAAATTCAAAGAACATACTTTAAGTTTATTTTAATATTGATAACAATAGGGGTTGACATTCCGTTTTAATAATTTTTCCAAACGGCTTTAAAACATGTTTGGTGGTGTTGTCGTTTTTATTGGTATGGCAAAACACATTTATTACAATTATTACAATAGGGGTTGATAGGAAGTTTATTACAATAGGGGTTGTATCGTGTAACCCCTATTGTAATATCAACCCCTATTGTAATAAATGTTCCTAACTGTAAAGGAGACTATTAAAAAATGCAATCAGATGGGTTATTTTATCTGATTTGCATACGGAAAAGATATTCAAAATCCCCAGGTTATCGATCTTTCCGGGAACATACTTGGCGTTTCATTATATATCATTGGTTACAATGCAGGTTGATATTTCATTTGAATAATTCTCCAAACGGCCTTGAGACATGTATTTGGTGGTTTTGTTTCATAATATTCTATACAGTATTAGCGCATACATTAACTCTTAAATATTGATACGGACATGGCGATCAAAATCCATACACTTTTAAAGTTTTGTGTCTATTTTTTGGTATGGCAAAACACATTTATTACAATTATTACAATAGGGGTTGATATTACAATGGGGGTTACATGGCATAACCCCTATTGTAATATCAACCCCTATTGTAATAAATGAGTCTAACTGTAGAGGTGAATTTAAAAAATGCCATCATGGGGGATTATTTTATCTGATATGCACACGGAAAAGATGTTCAAAATCCTTAGACCACACATATTTCGTTTGGAGAATTATTCAAATGGAATATCAACCTGTATTGTAACCAATGATATCTAATTAAACGCCAAGTATGTTCCCGGAAAGATCGGTCGTCTGGGTATTTTGAATATCTGTTCCGTATGCAAATCAAATAAAATAATCCATCTGATTGCATTTTTAATATTCTCATTTACAGGTAGGAACATTTATTACAATAGGGGTTGATATGACAATATGGGTTACACGATACAGCCCCTATTGTAATAAAATTTCTGTCAACCCCTATTGTAATAAATGTATTTTGCCGTGCCAATAAAATCGACACCTAACTTAAAATGTGTCTGGATTTTGATCAATATATGACATAATGGTATGTCTTTATACCGTATAATGTAACAGCACCACCGAAAACATGTTTTGAAACCGTCTGGAATGTCAAACCCTATTGCAATCAATGATATTTAAATAAACGTAAAGTATGTTCTCTGAAAAACATGTCGTCTGAGGATTTTGAACATTTTTCGGTATGCGTATCAGATAAAATAATCCCCCTGTTAGTATTTTCTAAATCCTTATCTAAACTAAGACAAATTTATTAGAATAGGGGTTGATATTACGATAAGGGTTATACGGTATAACCCCTATTGTAATAAAATTTCTGTCAACCCCTATTGTAATAATTATAATACCATGTGTTTTACCATACCAATAAAATCAACACCACCACCAAAAACAGATATTTCAGAGAACCCCTAACTTTAAATGTGTATGGATTTTGATGACCATTTCCGTATCAATGTATAACATAATGGTATGTCTTTATACCGTATACGTAACAACACCACTGAAAACATGTTTTGAAGCGGTCTGAACGATTATTAGAATGGAATGTCAACCCCTATTGTAATCAATGATATTTAAATAAACGTAAAGGACATTCTCTGAAAAATCTGTCGTCTGAGGATTTTGAACATTTTTCCGTGTGCATATCCAATAAAATAATCCCCCTCCCCCCCGGTAGCATTTTGTAAAAAAAAAAATCCTTCTCTGCACTAAGCCAAATTTATTACAATAGGGGTTGATATAACAATAGGGGTTACACGATATAACCCCTATTGTAATAAATTTCTGTCGACCCCTATTGTAATAAGTGTAATAAATGTGTTTTGCCATGTCATTAAAATCGACACCTAACTTTAAATGTCTATGTATTTTCATCACCATTTCCGTTTTAATATAAGAGCACTGGTATGCGTTTATTAATAACGTCGGCTTTTTCGAAACCGAATGGATTCAAGTAATAATCGTATACATTTATGTCATCGACATATGGAAGAGAATATAAATCCCCACAAAGGAACGAACGAGGGATATGGATGTTTTTCATTGCACGGACTTCCACACACCCCTCTGTCAGACGCGGTGCATTGTCATTTAGAACAACTAAACATGAGAATGGTCTGAGATTTTTAAAACGTTTATTATAACATTTTTATTAGGGAACGTGACACTTTTTCCATAAATGTTTATGAGACTCAACAAACATTAATTTCAGCAGTAATGATAAATCAATTAGCACTCGTAGGTTTTAAGACGTAAAGTTTTTGATATGGTAACCGAGTTTTAGTTCGTAGATCATTAAAAAAGTCACCAGGAGTTATAAGAAAATATTGCAACCGTTGTCATCTAAACTGAGTGGATTTAATTTCCGTGTCATATTTGACCCATTCTATGCTAACCTGGAATTTACGTATATTATACGATACATTTGAAATAAGCTTTGAGTAATCTATAGAGTGACCATGTTAAGGTTTCTCTGTGTTATCTGCATTGTTCGAAAAATAACAAATTAAAATCACAAATTCTTTGCTTTTAAATCTTTAACTTTAGTTTGTCTCTGAAAGAAGCTCTCATAAAGTATAAGACTAGTCTTTCATTAGTCTTTTATCATACTTATTTGACTTTCCACAATTACAATGGCAATTTGACATATTTGAAATTCTCTGTTTAAGATACTTGTTAAATTGGGTCAGTCAATGTTCTTGCAGTTTGAGTATTAGTTTTAACAAAATACAGCTGACATTAGCGCACTACGGAGAAAAACTGTATCCACCACTTCCTCACACATATTCGTAATCATCTCTCATACGCAAATGATTTTCGTCTTATTACTTTCATAGGGGTTGTGTACAATAATGCTAGAGACACAAACACAGTCTTTTCATAAATATCACCATTTTCAAAATTATTATTTTATTTAGTTTACTGATATTATTCTTAAGAATGGATAGAGGTATTCGACCAGTTGATCAAATCGCATATGACACACTTGTAGCCTTATCAAAGGGCAATTTTAATGTACCAGTTTCAAAAAGAAGTAGAGAACAGAAAACCGCAGTGATTCAATATTGGAGAAGAAGAGAGGGGTTACATGTTATTGAAAAAAATGGAATGGACGTTTCATATTACTGTGGAAAAGAAGTCGTTACAAAAAATGAGTTTCGAAGACAGGTACAAAAAAGCTATGGGCATTTAAAGGGTGCAGGAGCTCGATCAATAAGTTTGAATTTAAAAGAGAATTTTGCCGGAGGAAGCGAGCGGCGGGTTCGAAACATTATTGAAAAAAACAAAAAAAGAGGACAACTTAAAGCAAAATTTACAAACAAACCCCCTTTGAAAAATATTATAGCCAATTACGTTTTCGAAAGAGTCCAAATAGATTTAATTGACATGCAAAAAGATAGTGTAATGTATCGTTATATACTAACGTTTCTGGATATTTTTTCCAGATATTTAATCTTGAGGCCTTTAAAAAACAAGAAAGCCAAAACAGTAAAGAAAGCCATTAAATCGATCTGTGCCGAACATGGGTACCCGTCAATAATCCAAAGTGACCAGGGCCCTGAATTCAAAGGGGCACTGAAAAGACATCTTATGAAACTAAATGTAAAAATAATTTGCAGTCGCCCATACCACCCTCAATCACAAGGTAAAATCGAGAGAATTAATAGAGTTGTAAAAGAAAAGATTAAATATGATCAGTTGAAAAGAGGTAAATGCGGCTACAGCTGGGTAGAAAACTTGCCCAAAATTTGCAATGCAATAAATAAACAACCTCGAGAGGTGTTGTCGTATGCTACGCCGTTTGCCATCTACTTTGGAAGAACATAAGGTTCAACAGACGAATTAAGGGAAAAGCTATGGGCATTTAAAGGGTGCAGGAGCTCGATCAATAAGTTTGAATTTAAAAGAGAATTTTGCCGGAGGAAGCGAGCGGCGGGTTCGAAACATTATTGAAAAAAACAAAAAAAGAGGACAACTTAAAGCAAAATTTACAAACAAACCCCCTTTGAAAAATATTATAGCCAATTACGTTTTCGAAAGAGTCCAAATAGATTTAATTGACATGCAAAAAGATAGTGTAATGTATCGTTATATACTAACGTTTCTGGATATTTTTTCCAGATATTTAATCTTGAGGCCTTTAAAAAACAAGAAAGCCAAAACAGTAAAGAAAGCCATTAAATCGATCTGTGCCGAACATGGGTACCCGTCAATAATCCAAAGTGACCAGGGCCCTGAATTCAAAGGGGCACTGAAAAGACATCTTATGAAACTAAATGTAAAAATAATTTGCAGTCGCCCATACCACCCTCAATCACAAGGTAAAATCGAGAGAATTAATAGAGTTGTAAAAGAAAAGATTAAATATGATCAGTTGAAAAGAGGTAAATGCGGCTACAGCTGGGTAGAAAACTTGCCCAAAATTTGCAATGCAATAAATAAACAACCTCGAGAGGTGTTGTCGTATGCTACGCCGTTTGCCATCTACTTTGGAAGAACATAAGGTTCAACAGACGAATTAAGGGAAAAGGCTTCTTCTGCCACAGCTAGGTGTGCTATGAGAATGACTGGGAGGGCTGTAAACTGTTCAATCTATAAGCCTGGTGATGAAATTTTGGTAAAATTGCCACTAGGGCGTAGCCGTATCCCGGTTAAGAGATGCATTATCAAAGGACGTGTATTAAAAAGAAGTAAGTGTTTGTCTCGATACAAAGTGGAATATTATAAAAACAACAAATCCAGATGTATGTGGTGTTGTGTTCAAGACATTACAAGCCTCACTGAAACCCTCGAAAAACGGCGCCGGAAAAAATCTAAGGAAGTGTTCAAGAAAATTGTGAAAAAACGACTCCATAAGCAAAAATATTATATCCCTAAGGATATTGCTAATGAGCACAAAGATACCACTTTTAAAGATGAAATGTCTATAGGTAGCCCAGGTGAAAGCACAAACAATAATTCTGAGGGTGAGGACATTACAGAGACTGAATGCCATAATTTTCTAAATGAAAATATCCAAATAACTTATAACCCCAAAGGATAGGGGAATTGTCAATTTGAGGCTGTGGCTCACCAGCTCACCAAAATTGGATTATACAGATGTTCATCTACATTGAGGGAAATGGCAGTCAATCATTTGGAGGAACACAGGAACTTCTATGGGGAGTGGTTTGGTGGCGGAAATAAATTCAATAGTTATCTGACCTAAATGTCTAAAAATTCTACGTACGGAGACCACATGACAGTGACAGCACTATCTCGTGAATTGTCTACACAATTTCTAATATTTTCAGAATCGGGGTCTTCATACAATCAACTTGTTTCCAACACAAATGATTTTGATCCAACACGACCACTTTTAACACTTGGATATTATCCAATCGGAAAACACTACGTAAGTGTTGAAGTGAATCCAGATTTTCTTAAAGAAACTGTATCTGATCTTTCACAAAATAACAAAACCCATATTATTGTTAAACTACCACTTTCCAGTAGAAAATCACAAGAGGCAGCAAGGAGTCCAGCCGAAACAACCCAGACAACCAGTTCTCCATATAGCGTTTATGATGATTTTGATTTTGACGACAACGCCAATTCGTGCCCAAATTCAGATAATGACGTTACCCAGAGTCCACAAGAATCCGAAATAATAATTTATAATTCTGTCCAGTATGGCATTCAATCTGAAGCTATGCCTATATTGAATGAAGCAATATATGATGAAATAATACACAGATGTGTGTCCATTTGTCCACACTCAATATTTAGACTGCAACACGTCTGTAAATATTTCCGTCAAGTAGTTGAAAATATCGGCTTTCCGCGGGTATATTTCAACAGCCCGATTTCAACCGTAAGAGGACAGGAAGTAAGTATTCGATCCATCTCAAGAAGATATGGGAGAAATAGCGGCTTAGTACTTCAATTGAAAGAAATAATAAATAGTCCGAGATGGATAAATGCTTGGGTTTTATTAGAGGAGAAGGACCTCGGATGGTTTGAAATAAAAAACATTAGATGGCGACAATGAATTATGCAATATCATAAATGGGTATCATACAGCAGATATTTATGGTTGACAATCATATCATATTAATGACTCTGAATTAACTCCATGATGAATACAGTATTCTGTTAGCAACGACGACGACAAAGAGGAAGAAGAAGAAGAAGATGGTACAGAAGAAGAAAAAGAAGAAGATGCGGAAACGAAAAAGTACACGAAGAACATAATGAAGATGATCACGACGATTTTTGAAATACAATAACTTTGTGATAACACCATTTATCAAATCTCCGTTATGTATCATCATTATTATGTTCTTCTTGTGCGCTTCTTCTGATCGAATAATTCGAATTATTACTCTTGTGTTTAATAAATGAGCATGTAATGGTATCTATTTTGTTATAAATAAAGTGATGGTTTCGAAGTTAAAATCGCCTCGTCTTTAATTAATACTGTCAGTCACTGGCAAATCAAGGAACCTGCACACGTGCTATAAAAGTTGTCGAGTTTTATGGATAATTACTTATTAGAGCACGTGCTGCTGGTTTGTTTATTTATTGTGACTGATCCTGTCGATGTGTTCATTTGCTCATTGAAAGTTGTATCTTCCCGCTATGGTGTCACGTTGGGAGGCGATGGTGCTGTTAGGGTACTTGTTTGGGAGAATGCGGCGGGGAGTGGAGGGGGAATTCGTTCAAGCGCGGAACATCTGTCGTCGTGCAGCGAAAAGGGTACATATCGGCTGCCGTATTTTTCTTCTGAAAAGCACCATATCCCTGTCAATATATACAAGCACGCGTATGCCTTTATTATACTGTATAGAATATTATGAAAAAGACACACCGAAATCATGTTTCAAAGCCGTTTAGTGAATTAATAGAATGGAATGTCAATATCTGGTATGCACACGGAAACGAATTTCAAAATCCCCAGTCGACAGATATTTCAGAAAATATACTTCACGGTTTTATTTTAAATATCATTGATTACAATAGGGGTTGACATTCCATTCTATTAATTCACTAAACAGCTTTGGAACATGATTTCGGTGTGTCTTTTTATAATATCTATACATTATAATAAAGGCTTACGCGTAATTGTATATATTGAACGGATATAGTGATTAAAATCCATAGAATTTACAATTATTACAATAAGGGTTGACAGAACTTGTATTACAATAGGGGTTAAACCGTGTAACCCATAGTGTAATATCAACCCCTATTGTAATAAATGTGTCCAAGTGTAGACGATGATTTAAAAAATGAAATCAGGGGAGTCATTTTGTCTGATATGCATACGGAAAAGATGATGAAAATCCCCAGACGAACGATCTTCCAGAGAACATACTTCGTGTTTTTTTTTTTACATAATATCTTTGATTATAATTTGAGTTGACATTCCAATTTATCAATTCTCCTCTACAGTTAGACACATTTATTACAATAAGGGTTGATATTACAATGGGGATTAGACGGTATAACCCCTATTGTAATAAAATTTCTGTCTACCCCTACTGTAATAATTATAAAGTCTGTATTTAAATAAACGTGAAGTATGTTCTCCTAAATAAAATCTGTCGTCTGAGGATATTGGTCATCTTTTCGGATAAATTTATCCTCATGATAGCATTTTTTAAAATACTTTTCTACACTTAGTCACATTTATTACAAAAGGGGTTGGTAGAAAGTTTTATTACAGTAGGGGTTATACAGTTTAACCCCTATTGTAACATCAACCCATATTGTAATAAATGTGTCTAGGTGTAGAGGAGGAATTAAGAAATGATATCAGGAGGATTATTTTATCTGATATGCACATGGAAAAGAAATTCAAAATCCCCAGCCGACAGATGTTTCAGAGAACATATTTCACGTTTTTATTTTAAATATCATTGATTACAATAGGGGTTGACATTCCAGTCTATTAATTCACTAAACGGCTTTGAAACATGATTTCGGTGTGTCTGTTTCATAATGTTCTATACAGCATAATTCAATAATTCGCTTGTGCATAGGGGTCTTTAGCAGTGGGAGGAAACTGGAAAAGCCAGAGAAAACCCACGGGGTTGGACGGGCGACCCCACTCCTTGTTACGTACAACCGGTGATTCAAAACCACGCCAGTTGACCCAATTACAGGCTCTATGATACAGCATGCACGTGCTCACCATTCGGTCATCCACCCCCAACCCTATCCATACGGAAATGGTGATCAAAATCCAAAGACTTTTAAAGTTAGGTGTCGATTTTATTGGCGGGGCAAAACACATTTATTACAATTATTACAATAGGGGTTGACAGAAATTTTATTACAGTAGGGGTTATAACGCGTAACCCCTGTTGTAACATCAACCCCTATTGTAATAAATGAGTCTAACGGTAGAGAAGAAATTTTAAAATGCGATCGGGAGGATTATTTTATTTTATCAATAGGGGTTGACATTCTATTTAACTAATTCACCAAACGGCTTTTTAGAACATGTTTTTGGTTGTGTTATCGATTTTATTGGTATGGAAAAACACATGTAATACAATTTTTACAATAGGGGTTGACAGAATTTTTATTACAATAGGGGTTATACCGTCTAACCCCTATTGTAATATCAACCCCTATTGTAATAAATTTGTCTTAGTGTAGATAAGGATTTTAAAATGCTAACAGGAGAATTATTTTATCTGATACGCACACGGAAAAGATGTTCAAAATCCTCAGACGACAGGTTTTTCAGAGAACACACTTTTACATTTATTTAAAAATCATTGATTGCAATAGGGTTTGACATTCCAGACGGTTTCAAAACATGTTTGCGATGGTGTTATTACATATACGGTATCAAGACATACCATTATGTTGATATTACAATAGGGGTTACGCGTTATAACCCCTATTGTAATAAAATTTATGTCAACCCCTATTGTAATAATTGTAATAAATGTGTTTTGCCAGGCCAATAAAATCGACACCTATCTTTTAAAGTGTATGGATTTTAATCACCATGTCCGTATCAATTTTTAAGAGTTATGTCCATGGATTTTGATCACCAATTTCGTATGGATATGGGGTTTTGGGGTGGGGGTGGATGGCCGAATGGTGAGCACGTGCGCGCTGTATCATAAAGCCTGGATTGGGTCAACTGGCTTGGTTTCGAATCCTCGGTTGTACATTACAAGGAGTGGGTTCGCCCGTCCAACCTCGTGGGTTTTCTCTGGCTTTCCCTATGCGCAAGGGTTATTTTATTGAAATAAAATAAAATAATATGTTAGTCCCGAAATAAGTGTACAGGTATAAACTTATACTGTATAGAATATTATGAAACAAAACCCCCCATAACATGTCCCAAGGCTATTTGGAGAATTATTAAAATGGAATATCAACCTCTGTTGTAACCAATGATATCTAATTTAACGCCAAGTGTGTTCCCTGAAAATTCTTTCTTCTTGGGATTTTGAACACCTTCTCTGTCTGCATATCAGATAAAATAATCAGACGACAGATATTTCAGAGAACAAACCTTACGGAAATGGTGATCCAAATCCATACACTTTTAAAGTTAGGTGTCGATTTTATTGGTATGGCAAAACAAATTTATTACAATTATTACAATAGGGGTTGACTGAAATTTTATTACAACAGGGGTTATGCCATGTAACCCCTGCTGTAATATCAACCCCTATTGTAACAATAGTTGTTGACATTCCTTTTTAATAGTTTCTCCAAACTCGTTTACGGCTTTTAGTGGTGTTTTCGGTTGTGCTGTTTTGAAATACCATATGCAGTATAAACGCATACGATTACTCCTACCTATTGATATTCAAACGGTTATCAAAATCCATAGACTTGAGACTTTTTTGAATGGTAAAATACATAAATTACATTTATTACAATAGAGGTTGATATTACAATAGGGGTTGATTGAAATTTTATTACAATTATTACATTTATTACAATAGGGGTTGATATTACAATAGGGGTTAATTGAAATTTTATTACAATTATTACATTTATTACAAAAGGGGTTGATATTACAATAGGGGTTGTAACAGACCCTACTCCCCTGTCGCGTTCAACCGAGGAATCGAAACAAAGCTATGGCGTCTGACATCCCTTTATTATATACTAATACTATACTGTTATAGCCAAGCAGTAGTAAGAAGTTTTATTTTAATCCCTTCAAGTCCCTGTGATTTTATTGTACGAACAATTTTAAAAACAAAACATTTTAAAGTAAAAAAAAAATTAAGACAGAAATGATAACGTACTACATTAGGGAACAAAACGTATTTGACATACACATTGTCGTTGGTTTGCTCCACTTGTCTTAGTTGTCACGAAACACAGATTAATTTTCCTCCCCCGTTAATGAACTTTTAAGATTTGCGAGGATGGATTTTGTCGGAAGATCGGTATTTTCGTGGCGTCGTCTTCTAAACCTCGGTGGTGATGTACGACACATTTACCAGAACATTAAATATCCATTATGTAAAATCTAAGTCTGTCCATTACGGGGTTTTTGTTTGTCATCTATTTAGACTTTTATTAACATGACACGCCATAATCAACTACGCAGACTGTGGGATGGCAGAGATTTAAATGGATTAGAGCGTCAGCGAGATTTAAAAAATAACGACAATTGGGTAATCGAGACTTAGTCCATTAGTCATAACTTCGCTCAAAACAAAAGAAAGTAATTTGAATGAAATTTTCAATACATTAATTTTTCATAATCTATTTGTGAACTATTATAGCCAGGGCGACCACTTCTTCATCTAAATGGAACATAATATATCTTTAATATTCTCCACAAAACTGGGAAGAGAGAGAAACTAGGTCATTTTGGAACTAACATGGTTCAATTTTATTTCAATAATTCGCCTGCGCGTTGGGGTCTTTAGCAGTGGGAGGGAACCGAACGACCCGGAGAAAACGAACAAGCTTGGACAGGCTACTTTGGAAAACAACTACGAGTGTATTTCAAGACGAGGTTTTGAAGAGTATTCTCCCAGTGTCATTAGGCTGTTTAAAAACTAATCTTGCAGAAGAAAATGTACATATGGACAAAGTCAACTACCAGAAATACTTTTAAGTTTAAAAGCAACAGATGGTTGCATATAAAGCGTCCCGAACTTCTTCTGACGGTTCATAATGTTGTCATTAATTCGATTTGGAAAAAAAAAACCGTCACGATTATATTTCTGTTATATCGTTTAGAAGAAGTTATTATTGAATCAACGACAACACACACAATTCCATTAAGACTCGCTTAAGGAATATAATGGCTATTTGTGTTTTTATTATCACAATTATAAGATAATTATCCAGTTTGCATCGCTGTATTTCACCTTATAAAAGTTAATTACAGAAAAAGAATCTGAATGTAATGGACCGCTGTTTGACTTCAGTGTGTGGCCAACTTAGTATGGACACTGTACATAGAGCATGAATACTATCGGGAATATTATGTCCGAATAGCAGGGTCACTCCGTTAATTTGTTACAGTTACAGCTGAACATAGGTCGGTGTCGCATATCACCCTCTCAAGAGAGAGAGAGAGAGAGAGAGAGAGGGGGGGGTAACGTACACTCGACACAAATTATGTCATTTAGGAGAAATTTAATGGACATGGGACAATACAGCGCAGTGGATGCTTACGGCTAGCCCCCGGATCTTTCACTCTTTTTGAATTGTTTGTTTGTGGTCTGAGTATGGTGTTTTGTCCATATATTTGTTTTTTGTGTAAATTATGTGTGGTGCAGTCAGTCCCCCTGCACTTACTATTAAATGAGGCAGTGTCGAATTAGACAACTATTGCTAGCTAAAATACAGACATATTGTACATTTTATTTTATACAGGTTTTAAAGATATGCAACGAATATTCTTTCAAATACGGTTGTTCTAGAACGCCTTATTACATTACCGACGTATATGATTTTTAAGTTCTTACTGAAATGACTATGAAAAGTGGAATATTTTGTTCAAAATGTTAATCAAAAAATGCAAAGTGGTGCAATTAATTGACCTTTATTCAGACACTTGTAAGTGTAGATGTAGCTTATTTTACTCACATGTAACAAGTACGTGTCAATTTACGGGTTTATGCCAATTAGACGCCTTCGCTTTATTATACCTAAGATTAGTCGTTGGATTATCTCACACGGTCATGCTTTGTGGATAAAAGATGGCGCCATTGACAGGCACAACACGGCGTTAGTCAGCTGGTCAACGGTAATTACAGGAAATAGAATAAGATGTCCAGGTTTGACAAATGACCGCCAGGTCTTGACATATATTGAGAACATGGAAACTTATCAAAAATTCATGCGTCCATTAGGCTATTGATGAACCGAAAATGCACAAGATAACTATACATACTTCTGATGTTTTCAGAAGGTGGGTTATTTCCATTTGACTATGCTTGTCATAATCTCAGAATGATATGACCGAGCTCTACCTATAATTCTGACGTATAATGAATGATACCGATCTGAATCGCATTAAGACAAATCTAGTTATCACGGAATCCAAAAGAGGTTATTATATGATATACAATGAAAGACGGTAGCTTGGAAATGTTCAGATTGTTATCCTTGGTTCCCAAATCAAACTGAATACTTGGTTTATTACCAGAACGCACTGATTCCATGGGGATGCTTACTTGATTAATGGAAGCCAAATAAATACTGCCTAGAATACCATCACGAAACTAACAATGTTTATGTAATAATTAATACAATAATTATACAATGTCGAACAAAGAACATCCAGTTCGCAAGCATGCATACATTATTGACTCTTGTCAACTAGATCAAACAAGCTTTAGAAGAATTGTCCAGACACGCCAGACAGGATCTAATCCACGAACCAACGTTTGAATAGCACCCTCGCGGGATTGCCATTAACGGTGTCGACTTCGTATCAACGTAAATAAATGCTAACACAATTTGTCTCCTGAGAGAACAATTCAACTTATTTATAACCTGTAATCTACACAACATGAAGGTGTCAAAGTGGAACCAATGTCACTCCAACTTAGTGATTCTGATCAAATTACACCAACAATTCTAAGCAATTATAGCCATGGGCATAGCCACATGACAATCCTTTCAAATCGAAGAGACATTATGCGAGGTTTAGACTTTTAACCTATAATAACAGAAATGTATGTATAACTCTATTGTCAGGCCTTTGAATTGCGCATTTGAATCAGAGACGACATCCATCTTCCGAATATGTCATCATAACGTAGATGTCACGGACATTGCCTAATCCAATCGATACCCAAGCCATTTAATGCAAATGTTCCGAAAACAATCAATATTGTATCTATAAATAAATGTGAGTACGTTTTGTTGGGAACCGGACTACAGCCACTTGGATCCTTTGGCAATTGTCTTAACTATTTATTTTTTGTTTTTAAAGAAAATAGGTTTCTGTGAATATAAGTTACTCATGAGGGCATTTTAGATATCTTTAACAATTCTATGTTAATTATCAAGCGTCTTTGAACTAAACACTGGTTGGATACACTGGGTAATCATCTTGTTCTTGTATCAACGCTCTTTAAAGAATGACAAATCCAGTACAATCAACAAGGAACTGGATACTCTTGTTCTGACATGGCTGTGATGACGTCGTGCACGTATCCCGGTTCCTATTGATACGCTCGTTCTAATTGGACCCAACGTTGCCCGTGTCAGGGTATCCTTACCCTTTTATGGGCTCTTGATACGATTTTACATTATATAACACTTTTCGTGTGCCAGCTGATTTTTGCGAATTCGCCGATTGGACATTGTATTTTGACCACTCGGTATATTCGATTGAGCTGGATTTCGAAACAATGGTAAGTTCATTAAAATTTGTGTGGATTCCTTATTGTTTTGGGTGAACTTGATTTAGTTGCCCAAAGTCCTACATAACATTGGGCATTGTTTGAGCTGGATTTCGAAACAACTGTGGATTCAAAATTGCTTTAGGCGACTGTAATTGATTAAGTAGTCCAACGTTCTACATAACATTTTTAATAGGTGAAACCGATCAAAGGGAATCCAAATATAACGTCATATATGGCACTGGTAGTATTATATATCAAAAGCCATTTTTACAACTAACTCTTGTTAAATGTGAATTAAAATTAGTAAGTGGTGATCTACTGTTTTAAAACTATGTAATTCCGATGATAACCGAATACGAACAAAGAAAATAAACATCGTTACGTCACATATTATGACTTTCGTGGCATTATATTAACTTTTTAAAATACCTAAATTAGATTAACATGGTACTAATTGGCCTTAAGAAAACCATTTAGAGATTGTTAATCGTGTTTCATTAATGCACGGCTTGACTAGTGACATTTCATAAAGATGAAATAAAATGCAATTGGGGTGAGTTTTTCTTGGAATTTTCACATTTTGTTTGTCTGCATGTTGATTCATCTACGTGCCAAATGTAGGGGGTGGGGCCTTGCAAATCTGTAAAATGGGTATATACTTTCTGAACATTAGTGAAACCAAAAATTACTGCCGAGTCGAAGTAGAAAGTTTTAAATAAGATTCGAGTTTTCAATGTTTAAATCGTTCTACCAAAAATCTAAAACTATCTTGACACAAGATCTAGATATCACATGACGATACGGATACGTGATACGGATGGGAAAAAATTCCACTTGCCAAAAGTCTGTAATGTTTTCCTAGACCGAAACTTTGCAATACGGGACGTTTCTTTTTGACTCCCCACTAACCGTAACCTAACACAATAGCATCAATAAGGGTTAGGAATTATGTTGGCAATTCTTTGGTGACGTTTTCCTGAACGACACATGAAAAGCCTAGCTCACCTCCAGCCTTACGTGCTACTACGGGCAGTTTCTGGATGAAATTTGAGTAACCTCTTGCGTGAGAATTACGTGTCACTTGCGTGTCTTCGGTGGCGTAGAAGATCGCAGACTGGCCGTTGATGCTTTTGGTCTTGCACATACAAAAATTGTCACCCGGTTTGTTTGCGGTAGGTCTGCAAGCTGCCAAACAATTCGACCCGTGCATGTCATAACATGTAGGGCGGGTTGTGAGCTTGGCTAAAATGGACATGACCAGTGGAGTTAACGACATGACAATTGCGTTATGAGTATAGACACGGTAATCCGTGTGGATATAAACGATACGGATTACTAAATAATTTCGAAATAACCCCGGTTGTACGTAACTGTTAAAGACCCCTACGCGCAAGCGAATTGTTGAAATTGAATTAAACAATGTGTTATTCCCGAAATGACCTAGTTTGCATCGAGTGGACGTTAAACCCCATTTCTCTCTCCCTCTCCGTCTTCATTAGCCCACCAGGAGGTTAAATCACATTTAATTTCGAATGTCAATTGTACAAATCTACTTCTGTCAGCATAAGGTTATTTATAAGACCTTAAATCCCATTTTGTTTCATTTACAAAGTTACTTCCTCGTCTGAAAGCCATTGTGATGAGATTATTTATCTATTCCGTCGTTTTCATACATAAAATTAGGATATATCCGATTATAGTCGACTATTAGTAAAATGAAATGATATTTAACCTCTTACTTTTTTTGCTATTCACAACTTAAATTGGCTTCTTTACGTGAACGCTAACGTGTACACAGGACAACTCTTTTTCATCGCCTCAGTCGAATGACTTGATGCTGTTCTTTACCAAGCATTTGTTTTGCATCGCGAAACGAATCTGTTTTAATTAGGAACGAATATAATTAGAGAGATGGGGGGGGGGTGGAATTCCACACGACACAAACTAGTTCATTTCGGGACTAACACACGGTTCAATTTTATTTCAATAATTCGCTTAGCAGTGTGAGGAAACCGGAAGACCAACAGAAAGCCCTAATCCTTGTCACGTACAACCTAGTGGTCTAGAGTGCTGCGCTTCGACATCTAGCTGGCCGGTCACCTCTGGCTTGCGGTTGTGGTTTCGACCTTTGGTGTGAGCGTATGTGTACTCTGATTAGCTTACGCAGGAAAGACCTCTGCGCGTGCGCTAAGATAATAAAAAATGAAAAATAAGATTCCATCTTCGGTGGAAGCGGACATTAAATAGTAAGGACAACAACAATCTTAGGTTTGGTTACGCTGCTTTTTTGGTGCAATCCCTATCGTTATATTGGAATCTTGTCAACAAATACTTTCAAATAACCATCTATACACTAACAAGAAAACATGCTAAAAGATTTCTACAAAGCAACTTCCAGAGTCACCTTTATCGGTTACTGGCATTCATTTACAACTGTCAAAAATCCATTACTTAGAAATTATATTTATCTGTTTATAGAAGGGGGCATCACCTGTACATGTGTCATTATTTGTCTTATTTCCGGTGTTAAATGAATACAAATGACTTGTGACAGAATCAGACCAGACTCCCTGAGATGCTTTAAATGTACGTCTATTTAATATATGTGGGAAGATGTTAACTCTCTTTATGGGATCTATTACATGTACTATTCAATATTAATTTGACAGTCACCAACGACCATTAATTTTCCTTACAGTTTCACTAGATTTGAATATAGATGTACATTACCACAATAAAATAAAATGAAATGGGGTTTGACATCTGACGGTCTAACCAAGACGGGCTTGCGCCATGCAGTGTGCTAAAATTTGAGGGAAAGTTGTTCCAGACAGTGGCGCTACAATTTCACCATATTTCGAATTACAACCACCATGAGTTCTTTTACGTCCACACCAATCACTCGGCAATCCTCGACAGATTCCGGAACCTACATCTAGTCTCGGCTGTGTCACGAATTCCAACATATTGGAACTACTTTAAAGGTTCCGGATTAAACATGGCAACGCCCATGGTGTCTTGGAACTATTTTAAAGGTCCCGGATGAAACATGGCTGCGCCCATGGAGTCTTGTTTGTGCAGTCGGTCGCAAAATAGGAGCAGTCTTAGTATACAATAACCTTGTTAACTTATCATTTTTGAAAAGATGTTGTGTTTCACTCTCATTCTGTTGTGAGTATAATGTTAGTCTTACAACAAAATGCAACCCAGGGAGAAAAATAGTCGGTCTCAAAATAAGTGCAGTCACTGCAGTCGGTCTCAAACACAATGCAAGAATAGATCCCAAATACTATATATTTGCGTGAATCCGTGAGCCTAAATTGCATACGTCACTCTTATTCTGTTGTAAATAGGCCTATGTTGGTCTAACAAAATTTCACCAAGGGAGAAAAATAGTCGGTCTCAAAAACAATGCCAGAATAGATCCCAAATGCTATGTATTTGCGTGAATCCGTGTGCCTAAATTGAATACGTCATTCAAAACTATAGTATAGAATAACCATGTCTGCTTGTCACTCTTATTCTGTTGTATGTTGTTCTATGAAATGTTTTCTACCACGTCAAAAAATAGTCGGTCACAAAAAAAGTACTCACCGCAGTCGGTCTCCGACTAAATGAATTAATGAGGTAAACATACAATCATAAAACAAGCAAAATTGACAGATAGGCCTCAGGATTCTGTCCCTTTTCTTATCAACCCCAGTCCCCAAAATTTAAAAGCTCTGTTGCATATCTGAAATTCCATTATAACATCATTCTTCTACTCGGTTACATATCTGAAATTTTTTCGATACGATTCCATTTTAAAATCATTCTTCTACTCCTCAGTTGTCTTATACTGTCTCGACACCATCATATTCACGATTATAGTGAACTGCCCAGCTTGTAGTACCACTGGTGTGTGGGGCAGGGGTATGTGCATCAGTCGGTCGCATTTTGGCTAAACACCCCCCCCCCCCCAAAAAAAAAAACGAAATCGTTATGTACGGAATCTGTCGAGATTTGCTGAGTGCCACGCCAATGTGCACGCGGAACATTTGTTTGGTCTTTTCCGCACAGCCTCCTACAGGAACTCACCCAAAAATCACGATAAACTTGCTCAGCCAACACACGGGACCTGGAAGCACCCAGCCCCATACATTAACACACTCACCGATCCATGAAATGTAGACACCTGAACATTCAATATACGAGGTACACATATTTTAGGCTCTTTTAATGAATTAAAATTGTGAAATCTGGTAATCACGCTGGTATATTGGACATCTTGCATCGTGATTATTACGGATAGCCTCTATGCACCAGCACATTTGATTACTTTGCCAATGCTTGAATCAAGGTTATTAACATATATGGCTGGGATTTGTTAGTAAACTAAAGTTAAAGCTTGAAAATGTAAAGATGTTGTTTAAATTTGAATTTGATTACAAAGAAAAGATTTGTAATTATTGTATCCAAGTTAATATTTAAATCACGATTCCAATATGCGTTAAACGAATCTTTTTATTGTCAACCAGAGTGCATATTCAATCAAGGAATTGTCTTTCCGTACTGAATGCCCCTTTCGCCGGCCCCTCCTAATGAACAAAATTGAATTATTTATCCACCACATTATTATATTCAAAATAAACAGATACACATGACGTGATAGTTCATTGATTCCTAATAGTAAATTTAACCACCAGAGACACAACCCTGTTGCCTACCAGTGTAACTTATTAGAGACAATAAACTAAAAAGAACATCAAATAGCAGTTGTGAGTTAACCACAAATCCCAAATGCATCATTAACGCCTCCTCGGTTCTCAATTTTGCGGAATTTTCAATGTTTTGAAAATAGCCAGATCATTAGACGAATCGAAGATAACCACTGCAAGTGGATATCTACAGCATGTCTGGCAAGCATAATTATTACCGAATAGAATAATCATGACGAATTTTACTGATAATAAGGAAATAGATGAATATCTTTATGAACAAATCGTGATTTCCCAAGACAAAAAAAAACAAAACAAAACAAAACAAACTTATTGACATCAATGCTGCGTGATAATCATTGCGCAAGTGTCGTGAACTAAACTTGATTTTTTTTAAGACCCGGGACCATTACATTTATAAACGTAATTGATTACATCTACCATTACTTTATACATGTATATGTAACCATTTCAATTACTCTATGCAACTTTAAGCTATGTAAAAGTAATTAATTATTAGCTACATGATAACCATACTATCATCACCACCACCCCGCGGAAAAAAAAGTTTTTTAATCAGTTTCTATAGTAAAATAAAAACAAACCAAGAAATGCTTAGAAATAAAATTTAAATGTTGAAAATCCTACATTTACTTATAAGAATTTTTAATACAAAATTCCTACATAAATTGTCAGACATCCTAGCTGGTATTATTATTGGTGATTAAATATTTTATAAAAATCATAACGACTCCAGAGCGTGCTTTAATTCTACGATGTTGTTAAACAAAAACGAAAACAAGTTAACCTATCTCCCTTTTTAAAAAAAACCCAAAACAACTTATATCATGAGAATATAATAGAACAGCGTGTTAACACAATTGTGAGAATCCTTGTCTGACAATTTGTTTCGTTTCACTTTTCCACCGGTCAATTTACCAATAATCGAATTAAATTTCAACATTTCAGTGAATCAACGTAGGAGAGAGTAGTGGGGGAAACCCGGAGGTCCCGCGAAAAACCAATCAGGTTGTAACGTACAACCGGGGAAGTGAACCCTTATGATACTGATGGTAGAACAGAGCAGATGTAAAAAAAATATAACTATACAGAATATTCCAACCTGACACTTAACGTTCAAACTTAACTCAAACTTAATAGTAAGTCCTAGGTTGAAGTCATAGTCAACATAAAATCACCCAGAGCAACCCAGATGACGTTTTGGACAACTTAAACGTCAATGATTTTGTGCTTAGGGTAACAGGTAGGTTTTGCTGATAAACATAACTTCCAAACAAGAAGACTGATGACATTGTTACCATCGAAAAAAACATACAAAATAGACCCCAAAGCATCTTCTATTCTGATCCTAGCTGTCCCAGTATACACGTATAGCGTTTCTGCTTAAAATAATCACACCTTTGATTTCACTGCATTTTATTTCGACGAGCTTTTGGAAAAAAACCATTAACGTTACGTTTACCAAAATCAATTTAATATCATACACTCACGGGACAATTATTTTTTAATTATGTCGTTTGAAAATGAGAAATTGATATCATTCTTCGACTGACTTAATCGAAAAAGAAATGTAATATCATTGATGATAACTACACCATTAAAAATCTATTGAAAACTTTCCCCAAGAAATTAACATTCTCATTAAGAGAGAGAGAGAGAGAGAGAAAAAAAATAGGGTTTAACGTCCACTCGACACAAACTAGGTCCTTTTGGGACTAAGATATGGTTTTAATTTCATTCCAATAATTCGCTTACGCGTAGGGGTCTTTAGCAGTGGGAGGAAACCGGAAGGCCCGGAGGAAACCCACGAGGTTGAGAAAACGCCCCTATCTCCATGCCACATAATACGCTCACACCAGGGCTTCTCATTAAGTATTTCACGTCATGTGGTTTACACTTTTGTTTGGTGTACTATTTTTGAACCCCTACTCACTGCCAAAAATGCATATTTATATTGATTTTGAAGGCTTCGTCACAGAACAGAAATGCACGTCCTGATTTACTACAACCGGGTACTGTTAATGCCTATTTCACAGCATATAATCAAGTATAAATGTTAAAAAAATGCTTCCCATAACCTGTAACCCTACAGCAAAACGGATAGCGATTGCCTTATGTGACAGCTAATTGCCACAACCGTTAGGAAGGCAAATATATCGATGCCGATGGTCCCTATGCTTTCCACCACGATTGGCGAAAACGGCTCTTTTCCCTGCTCTAGCTTTTGTTGATGGACGGATAGACTTACCGACAGCGGATATCACCGTAAATGTGGAAGTATAAAAATTCATTAGATTTTCTAATTTATTAATTTTTTATTTTTGAAACATTTCGCTTCCTTGTTCCATATTGAACTCTGAATCCAGACGAATAATAGTTCTGGCCTAACGACAGGCTGGTTGGTGCATTCGCAATACCCGTACACAACAAATTAAGAAGTTGAGTATGATGGAACCATTGTTGTCAAAAACATGACTATGTCGATTGCAATACGGCATTTCGTAATACGTAAGTACATCAGGATAAGGGCAGTAATATTTGTTGAAATAAGTAGATAGAATACATTTTGTTTCGTTCCATGAAATCCGAACGTACACTGTTAGCAATCTGGCGAAACGAACCCACCACTTCACAACTTAATTTCTGCAACAGTCGCGTACCGTGGAACCCACATCGTCCCAGGACATGACTGATCTAAACAGAAACGCAATATTTTAGATTGGCTGAATTGGAGGCATTGTCAATGGAAACATTGTCTCGGATGACACCGACAACTGCAACGAGCTAAAAATATGGCTGTGAAAAAAATCTGTGCCTTTTAAAGTCGCAAGAAATTTAAAGCTAATTGTCCTGTGTCAATGACGAAGCGATCCCGCGCCCATAGCAGCAGTGACATGTAATTTAACAGTGGAAAAACCCACGACTGAATCATATGCCTCAAGTTCTAAAAAGCCGATTACAGCTGTGATAACTACAATTACAAAAGTTAATTCCATAACAAGAATTTCCTGTTACAGTTAACGTGACATAGGTAATAATCATTGTATGTAATCATTCGATAACATGTGATTAAATTGAATGTCAGCTGGATTCACACTTATTTTATTTTGTCTGAATCTGTTTCCGAATGTTCCATGTTAATCATTAGATCGAGAATACGTTGTCCTCGTTTTGAGATCTACGGAGAAACTCTAGTAGGGTTTAACGTCGTCTCTCACCGAGTTATACCACGGACTTGGTCTTCTGGTTACCCGAAGTAAATGCCGCCATATTACCGAGTCACGTACGCTCATTCTCCGGTCTAATCCCAGAAGTGACCGCCTGTCTTGATCCCCACGAGTATATTAAGAATTTTGTAGGGTAAGGGGTTTAGACACCATAATTAATATTGGACCATGACTGCCTATGATATATAAGACTATACCACTATTAGGTGTGACATTGTCTATCTGAGCTAGTCGTGTCATCAATTGTCACTGTCAGCAGAGGTTCCCGTCCGTCACGTCCTTTATCGGATCATAACTAAAATATCATTGAGTGATCGATGTCGGCTTTCCGGAAGGACAAGCCCACGGGAAATACCACTTCCGTGGCAAATATAGCCGATTCTTAATTTTATGTGTTTTTAAAAGAACCTACACTTAGTGCACTTGTGTCTATATTCCTTTATGGGGTCCACTGTGGCTAAGTGAGTAATACGTTGGCTCACTAGCCCGGAAGTCGTGGATTCAATCCTGATGTTGGCCATGACAAAGACATCTGTCTAGTCGTCCGGGTGGGAAAAGAACCGAGATCCCGTGTACACATGGGCATGTACGTAAATGATACCTTTGCAGTTAGAATTCGATATTAGAGTAGTCAGCCGCTGGTCGGGAAAAAATTCCTGGGGTATGCCAGCCTTCATTAGCCCTGTGAGAGCTGAACAGTAGGAGGCTTAACCCCATTTCATTTTATTTCTACATTCCTTATGATTAGTACACGGTGCTGTTGGTATTTACTTAACGCGTTCTTTGCGCAACCCACGCTTCTTCAACGTGTGTACCATTAATATATCAATTTTGACTTCGTTAATGCGACCACTGCTAATTACACCAGACTGAAAAGAACTTTCGTCTGGGCGTTCCTGGAAATAAACTTCAGGAATGTAAAATCAACAAATTCGTGGCAACCTTCCAGTTTTTATAACGGTTGACCAACCTAAAATATACAACTTTATTATTCGAGAACGCATGTACTCATCGAACAAATTGTGTACCAACACCTACTTGTATTTTCATGTTACTTAGTTACTAATAGTTCCGCACTCGACTGTTACAATTAATGGCCCATTGATGTCGATATCATAATAATTAAGTAGAAATGTTTACCCGTTTTGTTGTTTTAAATCAAATTTGATCACAAATTGATGACCGGCAAAATTGTGCCGATTTTAAAACTGATGTACGAATGTTTTCTAAACATAGTTTCTTTCTTTCAGGTTATTAATATTCGATATACCTATTTATTCTAAATTAACCGTTAGTTTACATTATATCGAGTTAGCCCAGTAGTCTGGAGATCCTGTGTTCGATCTTGATTTTGCCCGGAACGTTCATCCGCATATTCCTGCGTGGTTCTCCCTCGTCGGCCATTGACAATTCTGATTGTAAAAAGAGTAAGCCTCGGTGCTGCTGCCTAGGTTGTGGTGAAAAATATGACAACTGTTATAACCGAAGGTCCATTCGCTAGTATACATGTAGGTTACGTCTTGGCATATTTCTAAGCTTCCTTCCTCAGCCCTGCTATATTTCTTCAATAATTTTTTTCTTGAGCACTTTTATATCTGTGTGAATTGTCAATTTTTTTTATGGTAGTACGAGTGGTCCCGTTCACACATTGGTATGCACATGAAACACACCTTCATAGTTGGAATTCGATGTAACAATAGGCCGAATTTCCCTCATAGTAAACTGTATGACGTATGCCCTTCACCTTTAACCCAGCCGGAGCAGTAAAATTGGACGTTAAAATTCATTGCCTATAATTTCATATATCTACTAATATTTGATTGATCGGTATACATGTATATTTAAATAATGAAAAAGGTGTCCTTATTTAAAGATTAATTTAACCGAGTACATGTATAACCATTCAATAAGTCAAATATTTAAATACATATATTCAATACAAAAATACAAAGAAGCCGAGAAAGTCAATTATTTGCTATGTTCAATTTATTTGATACAGATAGCAAAACAACTAAGAAACACCCATGTTCTTTTTTTAAAATGCCCGTTGGATAAAATTCTCCAATATTGTCATACTATCATTGATCATCATAGGTGATAAGTAAGGGTCAAGTATGTTAATTTCCCCAGGTGTTTAAACAGACACTCCCTAAGCAGATAGTGGTGCCTTATAATAGCACGAAATGTGTGTGTACCGTCGATTGTAACCGAATTTCTGATTATCCATGAAAGATATGTGCTTCATAAAAACACAAAAGCGGTTCAAAGTACATTGAGGTGGAATGTTCAAATCTTAATATATATAATCATTATTTTTACACCTCAACCAAAAAGCAATTATTACTAGTTAAAATCAAAAATGTTAAATATAGATGCACTTGCTAAATAAACGCACTAAACATTATGAAGATTCAAAGTTATAATTTGTTGCGGGTCACGGTGGCTAAGTGGTAGGGCGCTGGTTCGCTAGCCTGGGGGTCGGGTGTTCGATCCCTGCATAGGCCGAGAAAGTTCATCTCGATAGGACAGCTGCCTAGTCGATCGGATTGTACGAAAAACCGAGGTCCCGTGTACACATTGGGGTGCACGTAAACGATCCCCCAGCAGTTGGAATTCGATATAAGAGTAGGCCGTAGCGTCGCTGCCCGGGCAAAATTTCCCTCATAGCACACTGTATGGCGTATGCCCGTCTTCCATTAGCCTAAGTTAGGTGCAAAAGAGTAGGGCGTTAAACCCCATTTCAATTCATTTCATTTATAATTTCTTACTAATCATGGCAATAATCCACACAGCCAAAGTTATAAATTTTTAACAAAAAAGTTAAAAAAAGAGAAAGTTCTCGATCTAATGCTCACAAACCATCATTTCAAATTAAAAGTTATGTAAAACTAGTATAGTTACTTAAAATGTCTTTATCATTTGGAAATATATAAAATCGGTAACTTACCTTCGTTTTATTTGAGTCTTCTTGGTAAATTAAGCGTTAACAAAGTATTAGGCAGTGGATGTTATCGGGTCTTTAGATCAAGTTAAAATAAAGTAATAACTCATTCCGCTAGGTTTTATACTCCCTTTTCCCCCACACGCGACAGCGTCGTCTTTTAAGTACTCGCTACGTAGGGATAATCAATCCAACGAATCATCGTATCGTAAAATAGCGACATTAATATTAAGCATATATTTTCTGTTCCACGTGAACATGCAGTTTGTGGGAGTCTCGAATTACAAATCATATAGGCTCAATGTGGCTCGTGATTTGAATCGATGTATTTTGTTTTAGACGTGCTTGCAACCCCCCTAGAGAATATATCTATAAAGTTAGTCAAACCTTTGCTTGCCTCTATAAATAATGAAGTTTTGATCACAGTCTTCGATCCCTTATTGTTCAGACAATTGATATTATATATGACGATATTTATACTTAATGGTTTGAAACGAACCGATCTCTAATCGGAAAGTAATTTCATCGGTCCGTAATATGTGGGCGACATAACTAAAGACAAATGTCATTGCGATCTCTATTAGCATACACGAATCTGTGCGGGCAACTGCCTAATCACAAAGCATCTCGGCTTCCACTTCCTAGGTGTATACCTGTCAGCCATGTCAATTCGTTTGGATGAGATGAAAATTTGAAGCACCGTCATAAGCATAATAAGTGATAAGCAGTGCACCTAAAAATATTTTTAAAGTTGGAATCGGAACAGCGGTGGCACAGCGTGTTACGCACTGGCTCCTGTCCAGACCTAGGGTTCGTTCTCGATGTTGGCCGAGAAAATTCCTCAATATTTTCCGGTGTGGACGGAAGGTCTGGCAAAGTCCTTAAGGTGGCAAGAAAAACCGCGGTCTCTTGTGCACATTGGGGTCAACGTTAAACAAAAAACCCGTGGATGTTGGAATTCGAAATAGACTAGACCGTAGCACACTGTATAATGTATGCCCATTTTTATTAGCCCAGTCGGTGCAGAAAGGTGGGACGTTAATCCCCATTTCAGTTCATTTACAGTTTGACGTCCAAGAACAGAATGGATGCACCGATAAACCTCAAATTCTGCATGCAATCTAATTTGATTTTATAAATTGTTTCCCCGTCTTGGGTATAGTGTACAAATTTGGAAGGGTAATATCCTGCCCCAAACGTTCACATAAATCAGGTTAATATTGATTTTCAGAAATTGCTTGGAACCTTCAACTGTATCCGTTTTAAAATCATGTTAATTTAAAAATTTCAGACACTTTATGACAATGTTCTCAAAACGAACAATAAATTTATATTTTCACCCAATATAGGGAAAGGTTATTATTTTGAATAGTATCGTCTTCCAGATAATCCTAAAATCAAATTATCGTAAATACCACCACTTTTAAAGAGCGTCTGTTAACCCACCAAAAACGACGAGAAAATATGTACATCTCGATAAATTTATCTACATTTCAGCCAAGCAAGGGCATATTTAGCTCTGGATTTGCTAACACCTCTTTACCCTTTTCTTAATGTATAAAAATGGCTGTTAATCTCTTAATGCATCATTTTAGCGCGATATTATCCCTTGTAAATTCTAACTTTGTGAAAAAATGAATCTCTAATAGGAATGTCGGGAAAATAATGCTTTAATTCCGTTCTGAATTTATAAAGATGTTTTCACTTGAAGTGTCATCGATCTATGCTGCTCGGTATGTAATAGGCCCGTCGCTACATATTAGAATGGATTAAGCCCGTTGGAAATTAGATATTTTAGCTAAAAATGAAAATGACGCATTGTTTCTTTAAGTTACCATTGTTCTATTTTGGATACTTAAAGGATTACAATCTGAACTTATATATTTAAAGGAATCTCCGGTAGATTTTAGCATATATTCATGAAATGTACCGTGATATGCTTCCGATCAATCCCGGTTCAGTTTACTCGAATCCAATGTTATCTGTCAATTTACAACGTTCTCGATTTTATGTTTTCTATAAGGTTGTAGGTTTCTATCTGATGTCAGGAGAGGTGATGCCCCATCCATTAAATATTAATAACTATTTCATTTTCTATAAACTGTTATATATTAATCTTTTCGAAATTACTATTTCAGTATATTTTATTAGTGTCGCGGTTTTCAGCCTTTCGCAGATCAAGACAATTCTTCGAAGTTTATGATGCTGATAAATGTTGTAGGGGTGAGGCTGGGGACCGTCCACAACTAGGCTCCATTGCCGTTTTTTGAAAGCCAGGGCCCGCTAATCCGAACTGAATTCATAAGAATAGGCAAGATATGGTATTTCGACGTTTGAATAAAGTACATGCGCGCATGGACCACCTTCGTGGTTTTGGAAGCCGATTTCATATCTGCAAGAATGGGGTAGTATATTTCTAGACTAAGGAATTTGTTTATAGCGATAATTTCCAAATACCGTCGGCGTATAGAATATATATGAAATTTTTATTTGAATATTTTTAAGTGCTAGAATGATTTTTGGGATTATATATCAGTAATTTGACAACTTGTTGTGTAATTGATAGAAATAACTGTTTTGACTTGCTTGGAAAATATGCAATTAAAATATATTAATCGATGGTGTTTATATGTGTTTTAAATTTGGTTAATAAAGGGTAAATATGCAACTAATAGTCTTTTTGTGCCTATTCCGTTGATCTATAGTCCTGTATAAATCCCTTGTAATCAGTGGTAATAGAGACAGACTACAGCCACTCTTCGACATCAAAGTTTTCTGTAGTGCAAGGTATAGTCGATTTGGATTTTTAAGATAAATCTTATCAATAAATACCATAATAAAACTGTTCTTTCATTGAAGTTCCTTAAAAGGCGAGGTCACATACCTTACATGGGCCCCAAATAAAAACACAAAAAATATATTTTACCACTAGCCGAATATCCGACTTCGCCAGGGGCACAAAATCGATGGCCTAAACATGCTGGTTAATTTGATACCACGTATGTGTGGGTCGAGCGTGGCGACGAAACGTGGTTTGCCTGGGGCCTAATTTCGATGGCCTAAAACATCCACGCGGTTAAGTTGATTGATTCGATACATATGCGGGGGTGGAGTGCCGCGACAAAGCGTGATTACAAACATACACACAGACATCATTGATTTTATTTATATAGATTGTCTGAAAGTTTCAGATCTAAATATGGACTCATTTGTAAATGATCGTAATAATACGCAACTCATATTAAAGACCCTGTCTCCAACGTTTTTATTGAGTGTCCTGTCAAACATGATTATTCGGTACCGTTGTAAGCGCTGTCAAGAAATGAATTAAAATGGGACAATAGGCATAAAATTTTATTACTCACAAGAAAAGAACAAAACTCCCCCGGAAAATATATGGAAGCGATGTTAAAGGTTTATGTGGACACGGGGAAAATGTTAGCCAAGGTAGTCGTCTCCCACTACACATGCCAACCAGATTCCTGGGGCTAGGATAATGATTTCCAAGAATCTCACACATACGGTTTATCAACTACATTCACTGAAATATACCCGACACCCTTCCTTTAAACCGTGGACAATTACAGAATTGAAAATAACGATCTGACAATTCAGATATATTATTTGTTGTAAAACGATATTATCTATTACATGCTTGACTAATATTTGGGGAATATTGTAATTTATCCTGTCTAGTTTCCTTGCTCGGTATCTTGCTCAGTTGGTACTGAATTATAGAAGTCAATAAAAACTCAGGGCGAGAACCACAAGCACATGCCCACAGAGAGTTACAGCAAGGCGAAAAACATTTAAGTCTGTGGTACAAATGGCTTATGAACGCTACATAATTTTTGCAATTTGAAGCGAAGCACGGGGGTCATTAAGAGTGCAAAATACATCGATGTTCAACGTACCCTGGCTATAGATTTTAAAGGATGTGTTTCAAATCTGGGGTGAATCAAGAGGATGAGACCCGATCTATATTCCGGAATTATTTCCCTTTTCCAAAAACACTGTTAACGCGCCAAAGGGTTAACTTTTAAAGACAGCTTCAAGATCAGATATCTCAATAATAAGGCAGTCAGATCTTCCTTTCGGACAAGTTGCTATTGGCTTAATATATTGCTAGTATTGCCCTGCTTTTATTCAGTTCACACTTTACGGGTTGTTCGATAGACCAGTGGTTATTAACAGTAAGTAAGTAATTGTTTATTATATAGTGTCACACACTGCATACAAGAATATATGCATTGCATAAAATATACATAAAATAACAGCAATGTCCAGCCCATATCGAATCGACTTCCGAAACACCACATATAAAACAATTTAGTGTTATCGACAATTTTATGTCGGATGCAAACCAATCAGATTACCATACAGATCTATATTTTCTTTCTCTCTTTTATAAATAAACTGAAATGACGTTTAGCGGCCTACTCCAACTTGGCCAATCGAAACGACGGTCTTTTATAACCAACAACGAAACAAAATACCATCAGATTTGACACAAAATTAAATAGTTCTAGCCACTTTAAATATATTGATCCACGGTAAAATACGTAAGCGCGGAAGAATAGAAATTATTGCGCCTATTTTTTTTTATTTCACTTCGCGTATAAATTGCTTTTGATTAATGATACATACTGTTTGATATGAGCTAATTAAAGTTGTTGACATTAATAAAATTTGAGCTTCAACAATAAACTGAGATGCAGCCTGGAGAGATATTTGCAAACTTATAGTATTAAATACCGAAGGCCTCGCTAACAGATTACTTGCTAACATCCTAGAAAATACTTTTTTTTCAGAAGACAATCCAAAATTTAATCTTGATCTTTCTTTTTTTTTCTTGAAATGTTTTCGCACAATTGTCGATGACATTTGGTCCGTGTTGGTCGTATTTTACTAGTGAATTGTATTCCACCTGTTTTGCAATTCCTACCGGATAACATCCACAATCTCGCATATTATAGCTAGGGGTGATGTTTCAATTACTTTAGTTACGTGGCCTACTTAAAATGTCCCCCCATTTATAGAGAATTCTTAACTTGGGTTTAATGACTTTTATTTCGATATTCGTCTTGCTTTTGGCACAGTCGCTACGGCATATGATTTCGTTTACAATTAACGGGGTGCTGCAAATGGTATGTATACATGGGACGTCTTCGAAAAGCAGTCACTGATTTCGGGTATCCGTTGATATAGAAGTCGGTTTATAAATTCAAAGCAAATACCAAATTTTCCATTTCTGAATGTTTCGGCAAATTGGTTATGTTATTCAAGTAATGGATTGTAAACGGAAAGCAGTTTACATATTGCAGGCTTGTCAATTTCATATAATTCATATGATCAAAATTAATAAATTCGTTCAATTAGTTAATGATGTCATTTTTAATTCTTGTATTCAGCAATTAGATTGATGACATATATTTAGGCCTGGCGTACGTCATAATCGGTTGTGGGACACTTTTTAACACGTCGTAAAGAATTTGTACCAAGACGAACCCATGATTCGCAAATTAAGATCTGTTTGTGGAGCTGCAGGAACCTTGAAATATGATGACTGCCTTGGCTAAGATTAAAGGGAGTAATGGAGCAGTTTGGTAATAGCATACCCAACTACTCACTAAGCGTTATATGACTAAAAAATGTCTCCTGTGAGAGACTGGGGTGGGGGGTCTGTACCGTGTATAGGTAACCCCCCGACCAATGTATACTATTCAAAAAAGTAGTTGATATTTGATTTTTAAGTGTTATTAAAGTCACCTAATGAAACTGACGAAGAAACAAATGACAAAATGAAATGAAGTTCACATTCAAAGATCGTTAGACTAAGTAAGGCACAGACTGACCATTATAAGGGTAAAATGATACCCGGGGTCAAACAGCAAAGTTACCACAGCATCACAACAAAGTCAGTAACAGATAAATCCTCCTCTGTTTGCCAAACAAGCATTGATCCGACGTGGCATACACCTAATGAGACGTCTAAGGTCATTTTGGTCCAGATTGTCCCATTCCTGTTGCAACGCAGCAGCAAGTTCTTGCGTTGTCATCCTGGAAGATGAAACGGCGGCAATGACGTCGTGCGAACGGCACAACATGGACTGCCAAGATGTGGACCGGTAGTACTGGCCTGTAACACGCCCTGCAACAACATGTAAAGCCGTTCTTACAGCAACAGTGATGCCTCCCCATACCATAACAGAACCACCCCCAAATCGATCATGTCTGATGACGTTAACGTCTTGGAAGCGCTCCTTTCGACGACGCCACACCCTCCCACGTCTGTCCAAAAAATCAACAGTGAACCTTGACTCATCTGAAAACATCGCATCGCTCCAGCGTCGATTATCCCAGTGTTGACGATCCCTACACCAACGACGTCTTGCATGAATGTGATGATCTCCCAAACAAGGGATCGCGCGAGGACGTCGGGCGCGAAGGTGACCCCTATGCAGTCGATTCCGAATCGTCTGGCCACTCACTCTCACACCAGTGTCTGTTTGAAGACGAGCGCTGATCTGATTTGCTGTGATGACACGATTGCTCAAGGCCAAGGTACGGATAAATCTTTCTTTGTCTACAGCTTTCATATTTTCTTAGTTTAGTTCATGATTTCCACTTGTTAGTGATGCAGAAGGAGGGCCTGACAGGGACAACTGCCTAGTCGTTCGGATGGGACGAAAAACCGAGGTCCCGTGTACACATTGGAGTGCACGTAAAAGATCCCTTGGCAGTTGGAATTCGATATAAGAGTAGGCCGTAGCGCCGCTTCCCCGGGCAAAATTTCCCTCATACACTGTTAGAAATTTTTGTAAAATTACAGTAGTACAAGTAGTTTTTGTACCTTAATTGACGGTATATTCTCTACAATATTGTATATATAGTTTTACCAAGCCTGGCGTATTTTTACGGAGTTCCGTGTATGTTTCCCGAGTTTCGTGTATGTTTACCGTGTTTCATGTATGTTATGTTTACTTTTAGGCCAGAAATATAAGTTAAAAACTAGATAAAGTAAAGGGAATATATTGAAAGTCTGTCAAATTGCTCCACTCTGAACTGACATATTAACGGTTGAATGTTAGGCATAGCCCCGGTCATCAATACTAAAGTCGGTTGTCCATTTTTGAATTTAATCATCAATAAGCGTTGAGCCCCCGGTTGGGCTCAAATCCATGTGAAAATCCAGCACATAAGATGGCATCGAGAGTTGATTATGGTCTATTCATGTTAATAAATTCGTAGTTTATATAACAAAGACCTGCAATAGGAGGCTTAGCTCTTGCATAATGTATACTTAAATTATTGGTAGTAAATTTATTGTCTCAGATTTTACGTTTACTCACATTCTTTTGTAAACTTCCAGGTTAGAAATATAAGTAAAATTACAGCAAATAAAGTATTTGTATCGGAATATTTACCAAAACGATGTATATTTAACAAGTTTCATTCGTTTTTGCAATAAATTTTGATAAAATCAAAAGCACATAAAACCCGGTAAAAATACATGCTTACATGTAGTATTTCAAGGTAATTTTACAGATTTACCTTTATTCACATGATTTTGTAAATTTACTGATTGGTAAGGTAAATTTACTATAAACGGAGGTTAGTCATTGTGTTTTTTAAAACTTTGTCTGTAATTTTTCATTTATTGCTTTTCGGTAAAATTTACATTAGCGAGTTAAAAAAAACCTTACTGTAACCGTTCATTTACTGTGTTGCGGGGAATTTACAGACCAAAGTTAAAAAACAAACTCAAAGTTATTTTCCATTTACTGTTTCAGGTAAAATTACAGAGTTGTAATATTACAGCTGAATGTTTATTTAAAGTAAATTTACAGGCAACTATAGCTGCCAGTGATTTCCATGTAAATTTACCAGATTTTTTCTAACAGTGTAGCACACTGTATAGCAGGTTAGGTACAAAAGAGTAGCACGTTAATCCCCATTACATTTCATTGTTTAGTTCCGATACCGTAAAGACACATTCTTCAAGGACCAATTCTGCCTTTTGCAGGTGTTTTATTTTGACGGCAGATTAACATGTAACCTTGCTGCGGTAATAAACAATATTTGCCAAGTCTTATCAAAACTTGTCAATATATTATATTAAAGGAGCTAAATCGCTAATATGTGACCCCTAGTAATTGCCACAAATGGGTCGCAACGCATATAATAATGTAATATGAATGTATACAAACTGATTTACATTTAATCGTTTTCGTTTGTACTCTAATTTCTAATTAGGTATGTTCGGCGAAATACGCCAGAAGTTTCAATCAAGTGGTTAATTCGAGTGTCTGGTTATTCCAGTCTACATACGCCGTTTGATTTGAACCAATGTTTCTAGCCCCGTTCCTTGAGTCTCTTGTTAGAACTGGGGCTGAAACGCATTATGATACACAATTCGTGTACCAATGATAGAATGATTATTTTGTTTTAAATATTGGATATCAAAAGCCCATCATTTGATTTGAACCAATGTTTCTAGCCCGGTTCCTTGAGTCTCTTGCTAGAACTGGGGCTGAAACGCATTATGGTACACGATTCGTGTACCAATGGTAAAATGATTATTTTGTTTTAAATATTGGATATCAAAAGCACATCATTTCCCGGTAAAATGACATCAGTGTTGATTTAAATTGGCAAATAATTTATGTTTTGAATGCCGAAGACTTTGAATGATATTGAGTTAGAGACTTAGCTTCTTTAATATTATCTGTTTCCGAACTATTATAGCAAGAACGGTCAGCTCTTTATCCCAATATTACATGATGCATCTTTACGTTAATTAAGGCTATTGTCATCATATATTCATTGTCATTTTTTTTTATTAAAAGAAATGATGATTCCATAGTTAGCTACAGATGTAGTGGGGTTTTTTAATTCTTTGCAATCAATTTTATTTGACTTGCCATAAATTTGAGACTGATAAAGATTTTAATGAATGGCCCTCTGCAAAAATTTGAAATCTTACCAAATTATAATTGCTTGCATTCAAATAATCAACTTTTCATTGCACTGTAAAACATACTCAAGAAAATATGTGAAATGTGGAATATATTGTTATATTCGTGGATGTTATAGAAATGGATAATTTCATTGTGAATTTTTTGATTTATAATACAGAGATATTTGCCAACTGTTCTGAAAATGACGAAATCTGCGGAAACTTTCACGTGGGCCTGAACAGACCGCAGGTACTAACCGAAATTTGCATATTGGGTTTTCCGTGTAAATACCTCCTGTGATATATTCAAATTATATAGCATAATGCCCGTAGACCGTTCCATTAGGATTATGTGTTATTGTGCTGAACAATATTATCGTTTCTTTATACATATATATATGTGTGTACTTATATTCGAATAGAGATTTTATAACATTGAAAATTAAGGATGTCGAGTAATTGTAAGTCCACACTGCAAAATATACATCTTATTACTTCATGAAAATCACACTTATTTACAGTGTTTTCATAAAAAAAGGATATTTGTATCCAGTTACGTATGACTAGGTATCCGCCATACTAAATTCGCTTAAAGTGCTTTAGTCTATGTCATTAAATCATACACTAGAGCCCAATAGTCATTCATTCTGGACTATAGAAGAAACACGTTATGATTTTGTTTAGCCAGATAACGCTTCCGGGAACATTAGATTGTCATCAATAATAAACCATTAACACCAATTATAAAATGTACACTAATTGTTTGGCACTTCAACATGGTACTCCGGTGTACTTTAATTCTTTACTCAGAATTTAGCAATCTCAAGCATGTCAAGTAACTTATAAGTAATAAAATGAATTTTAACCTCCTACTTTCCTATATTAGTGAAGACTAGCATACGCCGTGCAACGTGATGTGAGAAACATTGTGCCTGGAGATTGGCGTTTCCATCCAGGGGCTCTTGTACCTTAATCGTGTCATATGAAGATGTAAGTTTGTTTTAAATTGTTCATCTTAGACAATAAAAATATATCACAATATGTGGTGTCAAAAAAGTTGTGTAATAAGGACTTTATGTGACCACAAAGCTACAAGGAGGCAAGTCTGTAACCCCGTATCATCCAAAGTCTTCGACGTTGCTAAAACGGCTTAGAAATTACAGTAAACACAGAAACGATTGATTGAATGTATTTAGATCAGTTTATATGCGTTGCTACCCAAATGAGTCCATTTCTAGGTGTCAAAGAATAAAGATTTAATATATTTTATTTCACATTTTGTATTTGGAAATTAATCTTGTTATGAGTTACTTGGGGAGCTGACGGAAATGGCTTGAGAACGAAAACAACAATATTGAACTAGAAAAAGTGACACGATTGTACTATTTTCTAATCCATATTTCATTACACAATTTCTTGTTAATCAGTTCTTATACGCCCACCCACAACTTTATCATCCCGCCATTTTTAAAACGAAATTACACATTTGAATGAAGTATTATTACACTGTTGTTTATCCATCTTAGTTAATAATTATTTGTAAGATGTCATTCTGACTTAAGACAAAGTTACAGACGAGATCTTGTCGTGGCTTACACCCATCAAGAAGGACATAAATGGTGTGACTATTAGGCTCACAAACTAACCAATCTTTGTGAAATTAATACTGACAGTATGTATACCGTTTAAAAGAAGAATACTGCAGACGTTCGATAACTCCTTAAGTTATTCCCCCTAAGTCACCAATTCTTATGGGCACATATATAATCCTATTTTTGGTAGTTTGAGTTCGCCTGTACAACCTAATGGGTTGCTCATGGTCCTCCCTCTGCTAAAGACCCCTACGCGCAAGCGAATTATTGAAATAAAATTAAACCAAAATGACCTAGTTTGTGTCGAGTGGCCGTTAAACCCCATTTTTCTCTCTCATATATGCGGGGGGATATATGCGCCTTTCTTATAAGACAACGGAGATCACGTGGATAAATGGGTAAGACGCTGTCACGCTTGCCTGGAGGTCGGATGTTCGATCCCAGCGATGCAGTATGGAGGGTCTGACAAGGACACATTGGGAGCAGAACGGAAGGACGTTAAAACCCATTTTATTTCATTATAATAACCACCGCGTGCATGTAGGTTTTTAAGGTTAAATTTTGAAATAGTATGATTTACACTGTTTCACTCTCGAGACTCGTTTGAAGGAAACATTGTAATTTTCCAATTTTGAATGTAACTTCAGTTCACGGCAGTAGTTCAGCGGTGACGTTTTCGCGATCACGTAAACACACCATAGATCAATTCTCTCCAAATTTACATGGTATTGAATTCACGATTTTATAGTGTGGATAAGGGGTATAAATTGATGCTTTAAGAAAACTACGGTCATTAAAATGCGAATGTTAACGCCCATCACCAAGAACGCACCACTGTGTTAATTCAAGAGGACTTTAGTACCATACGGAGATTGGTCAGTCGTTTCCACACTACCGACGCCTAATAATTATTCGGCAACATCTGCAGGTCCGGAGGCTTTCAGATGGTGCTGCCACCGTGCAAGAGGTCTACGTGGTGCCATCAGTGTCGATATTGTTCGTCGCTGAAAAAGAGTATAGGATAGAGCTACACGTCTAGATTTTGGTGAGAATCAAAGTCCGGTACCCCCACCACAATATTTTAAGACATCACGTCGACCCATTTCGATCTTTTCCAGGTTTTACCAAGATCGGCATACGGTCTGCATCTGGTGCCCGTGGACATGAACACGTGTATATGTGGACTTCGTTAACCAAAATAACGTGTTAGTGCATGGGACTATATATTG
This sequence comes from Patella caerulea, assembly GCA_036850965.1. Classification (NCBI taxonomy): domain Eukaryota; kingdom Metazoa; phylum Mollusca; class Gastropoda; family Patellidae; genus Patella; species Patella caerulea. Next base: position 48,662,702 of record JAZGQO010000007.1, on the reverse strand, counting down.
CACTTAGTCGTCCCTATGTACCCACTGCAAAACCCCAGGAAAGTGGAAGCAACATCACAGCAAGAGTGGAGATGATCACATAAGCCGCAATTCGAAGCCATAAATATGGGCGTATAAAATAAATATCAAACAAAAATAAAATACATCAATAAATATATAAATAAAATAGAAACAGAAAGCATGGCTGTAGATTTCCAATAGTGTCGCAGACGATGCGTTTACTTAATAAAGAAATTATGAAAAAAGCTTAGTTTATTCTCATATTTCAACAGATAACGCAAATAAACATGTTAGGGTCGAATCGGGATCGATAATGGATACTTATTTGGTATCTCGGAACAGAATAAGTCGATTTCCTTCAAATAACTCTTAAATCTACATACAAGTGTTTTGTACCAAGAGTTATTCAAGATTAATAGGATTCTGGTCAAAATAACGCAGTGAACATACTTAGACGGGGTTTGGTTTGTTTTGTTACTGTAAACACTACAACAACCGTCATCGTTGGTCAATGAAGAGGAAGTAAGCCTTCTACTTCCAGAATACACCAGGAACACGTCAGCTGCAAGGATTCCCAGTAAACGGACCTTGTTCACCATTAAGTATAGCAATCGTTTGCAATTGATTGTTAATCGATGTTTGTGTAAACTTGTCAATGGTCATCATCGATAACTTACATGGATAGTGTTATGTGCATTCTAAATCCGGAAAGAGGTAAACTTCCTGGTTAGCAAAACTAAACGTAATCTCGATGTTTTATTAAGATAGTTCAGTCTGCAATTATGTCTGAAGTATATACTCGTCAATGTATTGCCATCGAAAATTTTATACTGACATCGCCTAACCTGACTGCATTGTAATACTAACAACGTTAATTGAGGCCGAAATATCAGAAGACACGTGACGTTTAAAAGGCTGAGGACAAACACACTTATAGGTGCCTCCAAACCGGTAGCCACATTTTGGGGGCTAAATTCACTATAATGTAGGCTGCAGTTAAGCCACGAAAAAGGCTAAACAGTGATATAATTAGTGCCGTGAATTACATTGAACCAGAAATCTAAACACGAAAATGGGACATTTGGAAAAAAATTAAATTTTAAATGTACTAAAATGGATTATTTAACATTTATCAATAACAGGCAATCCCGGCTTTCATTCAATCGGTTTTTAAAAAAGTTCGATGAAGCATAAAGATGGGGCCGACAAAAACGGTCCAAAATTTAGATAAAACTTATATAGAACGAACCAAATAACTAAAAATATTTGTCAATGAAATAGGAATTCAGTAATATACAAATACATTTTGACTTATGTCTGCTTTGGCCACACCCCATTGAACCATTCTTGGACCCGCATACCTTTTAGAGATTCAACTATCAGTATATTGCACATTTGAAACCCCCAATTAAAAGACAGTTAATGAAGGTCCGATCCCAGAGAATGACGGTTGTTTTGGTCTCCTGTACGAAAAGTTAAATAGCATGATAGCCACCACGACCTTAAATCCGTAGCCTTTGAATTGAAATATAGATCACTGCCAGGGTTTCGGGATTTTATCTCAAACTTTTAGCTCCCCCAGTGTAAATCCATTTACGATACACAGCGAAAAGCTCGGTCTTATTGGCTTAGACCGATAAATATATGAACATCAATCCGATGAAATTTGGCCCACTCTATATTGACAATTTTTCGGCAAATGCTTTTATTTATAACATCTAGTAAAATCCATTGACTAAAAGTTTAGATATCCGATCGTCTTGTTACGCACTAATCTAATTCGCACTTCAGCATTTACAGCACTGATTTGTTGACATTTTACCCTTTGTTATCTTAAAGCAGCCAAGTCTTTTAATCAATATTTTCCAAAGTCTTCCACATTGAATACACGATTTATTTGTCAATTCATTGATGTTGTGATCTTACCGAAAAGTATAGGCTTCTGATAGACAAAATATACATTCGAAAAATTGGTACACGATAACACGTTTCAGCGCCATTTGAAACAAGATAGAACTCAAAGAACGAGACTAGTCATATTCCACAAGTCATTTTAAAGTCAAATGGTAACTTATAATCTAAGCTGGAGAGCAGGTTCGAAAATTCTACCTCAATTCTAAGGAGAGTCATTGTATTCCAAAGTCGCAACCACTCAAATTGCTTATCGTCGGGCTTACCATCAGTAGAAAATACCCATTAACAAACATAGTCAAGGTATTGATGTAATGAAACTAGACATCAAGTTTCATAACTCTCGCTTAATTAACTCTAAAAGTTGTCGTGTCCCACAGCACCAGCCAATCAAATTGCCGTCTCTGCTTACCCGAAGTTTAAACATTCTCGCTCAAATGAGAGGAAAGTTATTGCGTCTCACAAATGTGACAGAGATAACCATTTTAACAGCTTCCTGTTTTCTTCGAAGGGTGCGGGACAAAAAAAAAAATCAAATAACGGTTCACGAAGATTAACCGGTAGTTGAATGTACATCATGCCCACCACAGGGCGAGCGCCGAAGCTATTTGTTTGGCCTTCATAAATATATTAATGATTGAATTTTAAGCGATACATTATTAGATGGGCAGAAAACGGAATGAAAAGGTACGATGAGGTTTATTGAGTAATGGTGTATTTATTTATCTGTGAGCATGTATAAATAAATGGTGCATCCTCGTCTTGGTTATTTCTGGTGCACAGCAACTAGACTACTGTCTGTTCCAAGCGACACTATAACTCGAAAATTGCTTGCTATTTCTTCAATATTTAATTAAGATGGTTAAAACTTAACGACCTACATAAAATTGCCATTCCGTTAATTTCTATCAAACGTTAACAAATTTCAGATCAAGCTATGTAACCTTTCTCTTTTGAAAAAATCCTTCTTTACTTCGCGGTAATGAAGTCTGCCATGCTTGACCTAATTAATTGGGATAAACCAAACATGGATTGGGATTTATCTTTGGGTCGTTTCGTTGTACGAATGTTTAGATAGTTGTTTCGACATAATAGAATATAACTCTCTTAAAAGAGCTATTAAAATGGTTAAAACTTAACGACCTACATAAAATTGCCATTCCGTTAATTTCTATCAAACGTTAACAAATTTCAGATCAAGCTATGTAACCTTTCTCTTTTGAAAAAATCCTTCTTTACTTCGCGGTAATGAAGTCTGCCATGCTTGACCTAATTAATTGGGATAAACCAAACATGGATTGGGATTTATCTTTGGGTCGTTTCGTTGTACGAATGTTTAGATAGTTGTTTCGACCTAATAGAATATAACTCTCTTAAAAGAGCTATTTGGGGGAAGTAATATACATTTGTTATTTGGTTTCAGACCACAGTTGTATATTCCACTGCCTTACATATTAAATTTGCGACCCAAGTCTTTTTTAAAATTTTCAATCTAACTCAAATTGAAAAGGGGAACGCTAATAAGGTATTGTTTTGATAACCTAGGCTTTTTCTTTTTTGATTTTTTTTTGTGTTTGTATTTTGTGAAATATCTCTAAGCAAGTTATACTATGACAGAAAACGGAACGGGGTAGTAGCCTGTCGAACGCGAAAATAAATAAAAATGGATACCAATAATCGATACTACTCCATAAAATGATAAGATATTGTACAATATTTACTCTTTTTCCGAAGGGTTACCATACTATCTAATGCTGAAAATAAGTGTTCTGTGAGGAGTATTTTAGGAATTTTAGAAGACATGCAATGCCATGATTATCTGTAAGTAACATTAAAATACCGATCCCTAGGGTGGTGTCACGCCAACTTTTTTGTTAATAATTAGGCCTAGTCTGTAAATGTTTGGTAAAACAAACCCAACACATAGTCTTCTTTGCCTCTTTTCATATTAGAGTCATTGCAACCATTTCAGATATCATTCTCTTCATTTTAAAACTTACCCTATCAACCAAAGCAGGACTGTGAATGTACCTGTATATTATAGTAGTAGCGTTGCTCTTGTTTATATATATTATTAGGTACTAGCATAACTGATCAGTTGTATTAAGACGGAGTATTACTTTTGTACAATTTCATGTTTCATAAACTTACATTTTCATAATTGTTTGTTTTTGTAATTTTAAAAATGTCAATGTTTAAAATAGCTAAGTCTCTAACTCAATGTCACCCAAAGTATTACACGTTGAAAACACGAATTATTTGGCAATTCAAATCCACATTGATGTTGGTATCTTACCTTGAAAATGTTTAAGACAAAATAAACATTTTACCAGTGGTACACGAATCGTGTACTGTAGTGCGTTCAGAGTTATTTGTAACAAGTGACCAGAATGAACGAGGCTAGAGATATTCCACAACTCATGTCAAACGGCGATGTCTTTAACTAAAATTTCATTCTAACTTCAGATTGATGAGTTTCTCAAAACGATTTTAATCTGTGAATAAGACGTGTCGCTAACCACCACCTCAAGATTTTACAGGGTCTTACCAGAACAATGTCTAGTTCCTCGGATAGGACCAAATCGAGGTCCTACATGCACATTTATGTGCACGTAGAAGAACCCATGACAGTTGGCATTCGAAATAAGAGTATGCTGTAGCCCCACGGTCAGGCAAAATAAAATTAGTCGTATAGCCCGCAATATGATCATCTTTATTCTTCCATGGGACGCTAAACCGATTTCAAATTGGAAACAGCCCATCTTTAGTTTTTGTTGCATACATTACAATTGTTGGGCTACCGAAATTTTAACAGCTTTTGCATAAGCATATCCATCGACCATTCATGCGTTCGAGATACTCGCGAGTATCTGCCAATAAAACATGTTTAACGTGACGGCCATTACCAAGCTGAAACTTTCAGAGACTATCTCACCTTGATAAATACAGAAATAAGATTTAATTGTAGCTATTAATAGCCAGGTGTGACTTTGGTGTTCCAAGCCGTTTGAGATCAAACTTACAATTTGACATAAAATCAATTATCTTTATTTAGTATATAGATGAAAACAAAAAACCTATTACTGCTTCAACAGTTTGTATTCATCAGTCTCTTCATGTTTTTTTTTATTATTTCAATAAAAATTCATATACTTGGTTTGCTAATCTCTATAAATACTCAGTAGATAACGATAATTGAAAGTAAATAATTATTTCAGCACCCCATGACAGATTGGATCTTTAATAATTATCACATTGTGCATTAAGTAACTAGAGACTAAGAGGATGCCAGTTATGGTGGAACGGTTTTGAAAACATTAAACGAAGGAATGTCGTGGTGATTTTTAATGGACCCAATTAGATTTGCTTATTTTTTGTTATATCTGAGCGACAGTATCTAGTGTTGCAAAGCTTGATTATTCATAGACTATCCACCTCAGAAAAAAGCACCGAGACATATTGCCGGTAACCTGATGGTTATTACTTTTGATAACTATTTTTTTTAGGAAAAGAATGTCTCATTTTACAACTTCTTTTCCAACCTAATTAACTTCAAGTGGAAGTTCTTTAACGGGAGGGGGTGGTCGAATGGTTAGCGTGGGCGCGCTGTATCATACGGCCTGCCTGCCATTGAGTCAACTGGCGTGGTTTCGAATCACAGGTTGTACGTGGCAAGGAGTAGGGTCGCCTGTCCAGCCTCGTGGGTTTTCTCCGGTACTCCCTACGCGCAAGGGCATTATTGAAATAGAATTAAACCATATGTTAGTCCCGAAATGACGTAGTTTGTGTCGAGTGGACGTTAAACTCCATCTCTCTTTTTCTCTCTAAGGGGGCGTAAATGCGTAGATCACATAAAGGAAATGGAAAAAAGCGAGGTTAAACACCCTGCTGGTCTACGCCGTGCTGTGAGGGGAACTACGGCTTACTCTAATTTCGAGTTACAACTGTCGTACTTTAGTGTATCAACCGTGCTAATGGTGGCTGGCACATCTTTGAGGATTTCACTGTTATTGAAGAACATCTGATACTGCATCGCATACAAGTTTACTTACTTATCTTACAAATTTTGCATTCAAATCTATTGGGCTGATGGAATTTGGCCTCGATATAATCTTTATTCGGGAAGCTTCCGATTCTGAAATCAAGGTTCAGCCAGTTGATCTATGTATACGTAGTGATGGGGTAGGCAAAAGGAAACGAAATATAACATTTACGTACGAAGAGGAAGCTATTTTCCAGTGTTTCCGGACTAACCACTGATAACATTTATGTGCCTTTATTTCACAGCGGGTATTCAGAGGATTAATTGTTCTGTGTTTACAACTTCTTTTGCACAATTTAAACTCACATATGGGTTGTCAATGATTTTCTTCTTCGTGATGTTTGATGATCTGTCTTCACACAATCCACCTCCAAACCTTTTACTTTCAATTAACAAGTGAATGAAATGGCATCCTAATTGGTAATTACAGTCCCCAGAGCACACCATGATTAATGTTGAAAAACATCCCTGGTGAATGTCCAGCCAGGTACTTCACGGCAGCTTCCTATGCAAATTGACTCAAGAACATGCAATATAGTATTTGGCTTAAGTTTATTCCGTGGGATAATGCACATGATTTTATACTTATGTTACTTGATCTGCTGGTGATAATGAAGTCATAGGTATGCTTATTCATAATGCATTCAATACCATAACTGTCATTGGGAAGTATCTTGCTTTTTTAGATTAAACTTTTGCTCAAAACATGTAAACATCCAGGTGTTATCGTGGTTTAAAGCCCAAATAACACTCTTGTTGTAACTGAAAAATATGTCCCAATCTTCATTCTGGTCAACAAATCGTATTATTTTAGAATATTCCAATTAAATGATGATATAAATTTCATCTTAACACACCTAATTTAAAAAATTGGAAAAATTCAACCAATTGATTTGAAAAGTCTAACGTAAACCTTTTCAAATGTGACTTGGATTTTAAAATATTTTCGAACCCTCTGGACAAATAAAATAGGTTGTAATGGATAATTTACACATCAGGTAGGACATTTAAACATCTAGTACTTAGAATAAGGGTATTTATTTTCTGGAGCTACCAAGCCAGCAAGAATGTTATTGTCCCTTTAAGTACTTTCTCTGTTACTTTTTATGAATTTTAAATAATTGGATCAAATATACCAATAACTTTTAGATGAACAGGTTGTTTTTGTATGCGGTATTTCACCCAAGTAAAGAAAGGACAATGTTTTAACGGTTAAAAATTTCTTTCTGGATTTTGAAATATTGACTAATGCTTATAAATGCATTTTAAAAGGATCGATAAACCCATTAAATAGATTTTAGGTTTTTCATGTAGAAATACGTCCACACGTGTTAAACCACTGTCTCATACACATCATCTTTACCGTGTTCACAAACGTTTCCGGGTATACAATCTATCTCTGAAATAGAAAGTCACAGAATCCATAGATACATCCCCAATCAATCAACACCCCCCGCACAGCCCTAATGCTTAATGCCTGAAAAAAAAATGTGTTTAAAACTGCAGCCTCTATCGAGTTAAAACGATGTTTTGAAAAAGTGTGGTTCATTCGAAAACTGAACGATGAATATCCAATAGGCTTCGTCCTGTTTTGAAGGAATGTTTCGCACCACATTTTATAAAGCATCTTATATTGGCACCGATGCTTTCCACCAAATTTGAAAAATAAAAAATCGGCTTAACACTTGTCTTGTCTCCAGTGCTTTCACAAGGTTTTTGAAAAGGGTAGGTAACTCTGGATTAGAACATCGCAAAGAGATGGAAATCGGTAGGGCTTGCCCCCTCCCCCCCTCTCATCCTCAATCTATTACCCCAATGCTTCACAAAAAAAGTTGAAAAAAATCCTTTACAACTGTAGTCTCTAACAAGCTTTTCTGCAACGGAAAGATAATGTATGGAAAGATATATATCATCATAAACTGTAGTCTTCATCGCGATGGGTCAATTGTTGACGGAGAGTCATATGGATATGGGTGACGACATAAACTGTGCCAATCTGTTTCACAGAGAATTACGAATTACATGAATTTGATTGGTCAAAGAAACCACTTTTTTTAAAAATAAAAGTGACTTTTTTTTGTTGATAAGAAACTGTTTTTATTTAATTGACCTTGAAGAAAATTCTGGGAATAGGACTTTGGAATAGCTAATCTGCTGTCAAAAAACTGATGTATCACTACACTGTAATGTAATAGATTCAATAAAAGTAAAATCTATACCAAAGATTATATTTAATTTATTTGTGTATGTCTCAGCTTGTAAGATCTTGGGCTGACACATGTCTACGTCCTTCTACATGGGACTAGGATATCCCGTGTTCTTATGTTCGCGGTAAGGAAACAAACGTGTACAATAATTCCTAATATACAAAAAAAAACCAAAAAAACAACATAAATCAGTGTAAACATAATGTGTAATGATAATTGATCATGTTTAAAATTTTGTGAATTTTGTGTTAGCTTTACTTGTTCATGCAAGCTGTGAAATATAAGTTTTAAACGCGTACAGACATCACGGTGTTTAAGTGGGCACGACGCTGCCTCGATACTCACGAGATCGTTGTGTTCGATCACTGCATTGGCCGAGAAAGTTCATCCAGATTTTCTGGCGTGGTTCTCTCTTGGCAGTGGTCTAGTCGTTCAGATCGGACGGAAAACAGAGGTCCCGTGTAGACATTGGTGTGAACGTTAAAGATCCCTTGGTAGTTACAATTCGATGTAGCACACTGTGTGGCGTATTTCCGTCTTCATTAGCCCAGTTCGGAACAGAACAGTAGGACGTTAAACTCCATTTCATTTAAACGCATGCAGTTAACAAAATTATTAATGACAAAGCATAAATTAATATTAAATAAATGTTAATTAGAGGTGACCAACGGCAGCCAAAGATTATGAGGCATTGGAACTGACAAGATATGCATTTTAACAATTGTCATAGTATATCATAACTTTATTGACAATGCAAAATCAGGCTCATTTAAATCAACATATTTTTAACGATTATCCGCTTTACTTTTGTAAATACCTCTATGCTATAATATATGACCCATACGAAATCTTTAAAGGACTATAAGACATATAAATTTGAAATAAGTATTATAAACGGTTGCTATAGAAGATGCGCCCATATTTCACACGAGATAAACACAAAACAAGCCCCACCCCCACTGATTTTTCTTTACAATTAGGGGACAAACCAGGATGTTATGGTCTGATATGCACGAAAAGGATTTGGGGTCCCTTGGATATAAACACAAGTTATAAGTTTAATCGCAATGAGTTGCAAATCCTGATTACATACTTCTACTCTGTTTGCGAGGGTGGGGGGGGGCGCGTCACGGTGGCTAGGTGGATAAGACGTAGGTTTACTAGTCTGGAGGTCACGTGAGAAAGTTTATCGTTTGAATGAGACGAAAAACCGAGGTCCTGTGAACACATCGGCGTACACGTAAAATATCCCTTGACAGAATTCGCTATGAGAGTAGGGCCATAGTGGTGCTGTCTGAGCAAGTATGTCTGTCTTCATTAGCCCAGTTCAGAGCAGAATAATAGGACGTTAAAAACCATTTCATTTCATTTCACTATTTGCGTACAAGAAGCGGCCATTTTGTCGGGCAGTTTAGGTCTGATTTTCCAGAAATTCGAACTCAAACGTCATTGCATTTAAACGTTTTGTAAACGTTGTGGCCTCTAAAGTTTCCAAAAGCTAAAACTTTATTTTTCGTAATATGGAACAGGAAGTTACGTTACGGTCCGATATCGCAAATATCGAAAGAAACCAAGATCTTTATATTATAAACATAAATTTAAGCTTTCATCAAAATCGGACCAAAATTGTGGTCTCTAGAGGGGTCTACAACCGTGATATACCATTTTTTTTTTTACTCTACTTGCGTACGAGGGGCAACCAATTTCGCGGAAATTTGGGTCCAATGTTCCTGGAATTCGCACTCAACTTAGGATATAACGGTGATATTATTCAGACAAGTTTTTACATCGAATACAAATGGTGACGTCTAGAGCGGCCACACGCTAAAAACGCGACGTTGCTTACAATGACGGGACATAATTCAGGAAATGACGATCCAATATGCACGAATATATGAAAACCCAAAGATCTTTGGGTTATAAACATGTGTTTCAAGTTTCATCAAAATTGAGACCCCGAGAGGATAACACATCCTTGTTATACCGTGGTTTTTTTTTTACACTATTCTGGTCCGATTGTCACAAAAGTCCGAACTCAATCGACATTACGGTGATATATTTATTGGACGTTTTGTTTTAAATCGGATAATAATTTTGACCTCTCGAGGGACCACAGGCAAAAACATACTTTATCGTACAATCTGCAGGGACAATATTCCAGAAAGTTATGCTCCAATGCATAGCAATATCGAAAGGAACCGATATTTCTGGGAGAAAGACCAACCTATAATTCAAGTTTCGTTAAAAGCGGGAAAAAATTGCGACCTGTAGAGTCCACAAACAAATTGTAGACGGATGGACAGGGCCAACGGCCTTATACGTGTTGGCGTTTGAAACTAATTGTGAAGTAATTGTGAAGTTCATGTAATTTTATGTGCTGTAGTGACAAAAGGTATTTTTGAAATAGTGTATAATATGTGTATACTGACCAAGCATTGGACAAACAAAAGTTATGTGTATCATAAGTGCCTCAATATATAATTTTCCTTGAATTAATACATCCGAAGTGTCGACACTATACAACAACATTAGTTTGTGAGCTTACATTAATGTTAGTGGGGTTTATATATAAACACTTTAAAATATTATACTAGTACATACTATGACAATAAAGTATTCATATATATATTTGGACGAATTAGATTAGCTGCAACTGGGCTACATTTTGTGTGAAATAAGAATCTCCAAAACCAGTGACGTGGAAGAATGAGTGCTTCAATAAAGCAAATTGTTCATGACTTCAATCCTATGCATCTTATAAGTGATCTTATGAAATATCCGATATGCAGAAATTATAATTTGATCGGAATCATTGTTCTGTGTTTTGCACTTCTGGTGTGTGGTATACTGGTAATGTTGATTGGAAAATGCCAGGGGAAGTCGCAACAAAACCAATCACTAACCGGGTATGGTTCGAAAAGTTAAGAAACCGTCTTATATAGTAACCGGTGACTTATTGTATATTAACCCTGTAAATTCCACATATAATTTCGAGTAGCTTTGTATTTATGAACTTGATTCGTCTCCAGGTTAGTTGGTACGATAGTTTAATTCTTACTAGTCGCATAGTGGTCACCAATATCAGTAGTTTATATTAAGGCACAACCTAAAGTTATTCATTGCTTATTTTTTTTCCTTTTGCAAATCCAGCAAATAGGGTGTCCAAAATAAATCTAATGGCCTTTCTATAATTATCCTCCATACTCAAAGTATATCGTTCTCCCAGTGTATCTTTTACTGCCACTAGAAATGGTTCTTCAATAAGCTGAAAAATACATCAAAGATACATTTATTTTCAAATCAAAAAATGGTATTAGACGAAAAACACCGTTATCTTGCATTTAATGTTGACGAAGTTGACTAACATCGCGGCCCAACCCCAACTCCGCAGTGACTTCCACGAGTACGGCCATTAATTCTACAAAATTTAAGTTAAGGCTCAGCTATTATCAGTATGTTTGGAGTCACTTCATCATCTAGCATGCTAACTACTGCTCTTTTTCCGTTTTCCTTCCCCGACTAACTCTTGCAGCAGCTTAAAAGACTTTGAAATTTTTTCGCAGTGACGCATGCGCATTGTGTTGGTTGGAAGTAGTTTCGCTCAAAGAAAATGGCTGTTCTGAAAGCATAAGCCGACCCTACAGGGATTCGTTTCCATTTAATAAACAATAACTTAGGCTCAGTATGACATAAGTTGGCATTCAACTTGTGATTTCTGGTCTCTAATAATTTATTCAAACATAGCGATTGAATATTAGGCATATAGCCTTGAACATCATTACAAAAGTCGATACGATAAAAATAAATTCTCGATTATTCATTTTATGATTAAATCATGAATGAAAGTTGAGCAACAAATCGTATCCCAATCCAGCGAATATCGCATGCTATATAGAAGACACCAAGAGTTAACTAATTTCTAATCAATAATTTAGACAACATTTCGGGCCATGCAGTGGGCAGATATAGCTTTTGCATAATGTATGTTCAAGTCACTGTTAATATTAGAAGTCTTGTCGCAAGATTAATTTGGAGATCGGTTTCTCAATAGCCGGTTGATATAGGAATTTGTTTCGCTAAACCATTTCTTTACCATATACAGTGCTGTTGTTCTTTAAAAAAGAGTTTCAAATGGTTCCGGTTGTATGGAAGCAGCAACCCAAGAAACACTAACAATCGATGCTAATACAAAATTACCGCTTTGTGCTGATAACTGTTGTGAAATTTTCACTCCGGTCCGATATTCGCAAAGTAATTGAATGACTGCATTTTTACTTTGTTTATGGCGTCGTGAAATTACGTCATCTTACAGAGTAACTTCACTGGCCTACTGTTTTTGAAGATAATAAAAATAACAGCGACTGCTAATTCCATTGAATTTAAAACAGCGTTATTACTTACCAAGAACCATTCAGGTAAAAATCCTGCGAAACGCACATGGGTTTCCCCGATGTGCGTTAACATGTCAATCAAGTGGTCCGCATCGTTCAATGTCGTCATTGCTTCATCGATCGTCAACATGACGGACGCAACATGACTCTGTAATTTCTTGTTCTCGGCCAAATCACTCAGCGATTTGACATCAGCATTCAACGTCTTGACAAAGAATAATCGGACAACCTCGTGCTTTTCAAATAAACTGCAAAAAAGATGAATATTATTTTATCAATGTACGACAGCAGTTTTTGGCACTTAGTAAGCAATCCCCAAAAAAACTAGATATTAAAATAGTCGTTCCATTTATTCTCGTTTAAATATCGTCCAATTTATCAGAAAAGGGGACGTTTCTATAAAATAAAAGAATTACTGAAATATTAATTGAAAATGAAGTTAACAAGATTTCATAGCAATGGTGCACTGGAACTATCATCAGGAATAATTGAAATATATCTGATTTGAAATTTGTAGTGGATATTGCCCTAACATGGTTTATTAAAAAAACAAAAAAAAAACAGGGGCAAACATGCAAAGTAAGGGTTCTTCCTCAAAATATGATACACCCCTAAAAATATCAGAATGACCTTATTAGGGCCTTTATTATGCTAACATAAGGATGTTACGACTATGGGGTTTACCCGTAGAACTGACCTCGAAAAGATTGTGGTTATAGCTACTGGTAGAATACATACATTGCGCGCAACTGGAGTATCTATGTTCTTAAGCACATATGGATGACATACTGGTGCATAACGGTAGGCCTACGTTACGGAGATGTTACACTCTGGGCCAATGGAATGTTATATAAGGTTGACATTGCACACTGCACTCAATCAAGTTCAACACTATTACGGATAAGGAATTATTTAGATACCAAAGAATGCCAATAAAAAACATCAGGACATGACCTAGCAATTTAGTTCTAAGTGTTAACGTGAAAGAATATATTAGATCTTGTTTAAAACAACACCGAAAATGATATTTTTCTTGATATATACTGAAGTGCCACAGGGGATCTTCGATTTTTCAGTCTGGGCCGCTTTGATAACAATAATTTTTACATCCATTATCATTCTCCAAATAATATGGTTTAGATTAAAGATAACTGTTAATGATGCCACAGGGATATGTAAAACAGATCTAATTATTTTAGTAAAGATTGTGTTTGTGTTTGTCGGTTATATGTGATTGTTGTTTATGGTTACAAAGGGAACGTATACAAAAGATTAATATTATTATTTATGAAGTAACAGTATAAAATCTATTGAATAACAATTATAAACGGGCATTAAGGAATAATAGGCACAAACAAAATTAATTAATATTGGGATATAAATTCAATAAATACAGACATAAAAGAAACAACGTCATCCATTTTGTAGTCTAATTTGAAATAATAACTACATATGTGTTGAATAATACCAATAATATCCTATTTGTGAACTATTTATTTTCAGCATACCGTTTTTCCCCATAGTCTAGTTTGTGTATTTTATCTATTCGTATTATAGAACGCACGGCATATCGATATTACGTTGTTGCACTGTTTTCCAAGTGTTATCTTTCAAATTGTTGGACTGAGTTGGTCGAATGACACCTTCTCTGACTATGCTCTCTCTATACGACTCGATGACAAGAATTGAATTAGTTTCACTAATAAATGAAACTTGTGTGAACACAAGAGATTTTAATATCATTTAGCTGTTCGTTCTAGAAAACTTCACAAATACAATAGATAAAAAGACATTTTGCATTCACCACCTTTTTATCACCGCTATATTAATCGTCCGTGGAATTTCAGTTTACAAACCGTTAGTGCTGAAAAATTAATTCGTGTTTGTGAGAAATATAGAGAAAATCAAATTATGAAAATAATAAAAAAGAATAAAACGCATTAAATTATTCTATAAAATTCATTTGGAATAAAACTGGGAGGGCTGTTAATAAAGAAATTACAAGACAGTGAGAATAACACAGTAAGCTGGAACATTACATGAAATTAAAATTATACATTCATTTACATGTATTTCAATAATTCGCTTGCGCGTAGGGGTCTTTAGCAGTGGGAGGAAACTGGAGTGCTCAGAGGAAATCCACGAGGTTCAGAAGGCGCCCCCTATCTCCATGCCACATACGCTCTCACCAGGGCTCGAAACCATAGCCGCAAGCCAGAGGTGACCGGCCAGCTAGCGGTCGAAGCGCGGCACTCTAGAACCCCCATCCAATTTAATTTTTAAGAACTAGATAATGTAAAGCAATTTACTGAAAATTTCAGTAAAATTATCCACAATAAACCGAGAATTAAGCGAAGGAAAGTTCCAACTAGCCTTGATCGTCGTTACTAAAGTCGGTACGACAAAATCAGCCTAGGTTATCCAATTAAACATTGAATCGTGAAGGAAAGTTATGCAGCAAACCGGATCATAATCCAACAAATATAGCGTGCTTGGGTTGACATCGAGATTTGTTTATAGTCTTGATAAGATAATTAATAGTTTATAAAAAATTTCAGGTCCATAGAATGTATGTCTGAATTAAACAAAACAAGAGATAAATCGATGACGAATAATATTCCCCCCCCCCCCCAATAAACCCCCTCAAAAAAACGATCGATTAAACCTTTATTTAATAAGAATTTAGTGAAATATATTTAGACATATTTTGATCAATCTTTTGGTTTTGATAGTTTTTAACTAAAGTGAATTTTGACTGTCCTGATTTCATCCATTTTGGTCCTACACAGTTTGTATAGTCTCTACAGAAAATAGCGAATGTTAAGAATTCATGATATATGTGTAGATCTGAACGGGCGGAACAATATTTTTGAACTGATATTCAATTTATAATTTCTTTTCTTTTTTAAAAAAAAAAAAACGTGCAAAATGGATTATGCCGGTAGAAACTACTCTCTTTCAATTGATTCTTTTCACGTATTTCAAATTGATTAGAAAATATAATTTGGGGTGTTCACTCATTTCAACAAACAAAATTGATTAGAAATAACAAATTTAAAAAGAAGCGGCTGCCAGACAAAATATGCCCACATTTTGCAAGATATGGATAGAGAACAAGCTAAAAAAGGCGAATTTTCGTACAATCAGCGGCCATAATCTAAGACCTTAAAAGGTCTTAAATGCGCGAATATCGAAAGTGACTGAGATCTTTGGGATATAAAGATAAATTTAAGTTTCTTCAAAATCTGACTAAATTGAGACTATTCACGCATTTTATTATGGTGTAACTGTGATACGGTTTTTATAATCGGATACAAATTGTAATCTTTAGAGGACCCAAAAGCTAAAAATGTGAATTTTCGTACTATTAGGGGCCATAATCCAGTACCTGAGATCTTTGAGATATGAATATAAATTTTAAGTTATCAAAATCGGAGAAAAAATTGTGACCTCTAACAGGCCCATAACCTTGGTATTACATGCTGTTATACAAAGGAGCGGCCATTTTGTCAATCACCATCAGGTTGTAACAATGATACTGTATATTGAAACGATTTTTAAAATCACATAAAAAATGTGACCCTTAGAGGATTCGTATGCTAAAATCGCATTTTTTTTCGAACAATCAGGGTTCATAATCCAGGTACTTGCGGTCCGATATGTCAGAATATAATGTCAAAATCGGATAAAAGATGTGACCTATAAAATGTCCACAAACAAACTGTGAACGACGACAAGAGCTACATACATTAGTATAATATTATTATGACCTTTGGACCCGTTGTTTTATTTTAAGGTACCAAAGAATATACCCGTATGCCCTTTAAACCCACGAAAACTGACATAGAATTCTAAGTTCACGATAACCACGATTTCGACAATCAGATCACGAATATGGGATCACGTGTCGGCGAATTAATAATCATTTCATGATTTCGTTTTTTTTTTAAATTAAACACCTCTTAACTAGCTAGTATAGATTAAAAAGTATGAAAATATGTCATTAAGTATTTATCGTGTTATTATCTTTAGACAATATTAATGACGGTCAAAACAGTGCGGAATACTTAATGTATGCCTCTTGAACTACCCACGTATATTGTGTATGATACTGTTATTGAATCAATGGTCCATATAAATCTATTGTTTTTCTTTAATAACTATATAGATTATCTTCCAACCTAATCAATCTGATGCGATGCGAGAGATAAGGTACTTCGGTAAGTATGGCGCTGGCTCATTACCCAGGTGGTACCCGGTTTGGCCCTGGTTTTGTCCGGGAAAATTACTCCGTAGTGCAGGACAAGAAAACGCATTCTTCGTATCGCGTTTGTGCACAAAATTTAGACGTTAAACCCATTCCATCCTATCATTTTTATTAAATATTTTGTTATTATGGTGCGAAATGAATAAAAGTAGGACTTTAAACCCGTTCCGTGCCATTTCTTTTAACAAAATATATTGTTTTTATGGCGCGAAATGGAAAAGGTATAAGTTTATTTTTGTTTACCGTTATATATTGGTAAAAAATGACATGGAATGAGTTTAAAGTTTAAACCCATTACACGTCATTTTTTTTAAATAAAAAAATAAATTGTTTTTATGGCGTGAACTGGAAAATAGTATAAATTTATTTTTGTTTACCGTTATGTGTAATAAAATCTATTACATTAGCTGTTACAGAATAAATGTCACGGAGCCTCTTTTTATAAATGACCCAGTGAAACAGATCGGATTGTATTTTCTTTCACACAATTTGAAATGTGCATAATATACAGCTGAAGAAGTTGTTTATTCCCAATTATTTTTTCGGGAAAAGACCATTTTTGCTTATCTCTGATTATTATTAACTTGCGTTCGCTAATGCAATGTATTATTGTTTGTACATAATGAATTAATTCCATTGATCTGGGCCGCTGTGTTTAATATCCAGATTCAATTTTATTGCTTTATTACATTCCATCACTGATACTATGTGTCAAATAGACTATGCAGGAGATAAATAGAAAAATCAATATAGCGCAAGTGTTAAAGTGAATAACGCAACGCAGTCATTCTGCACACAGAGAACTATCTACTTTGAGAATAGCCCCCCTGCCCTGAATGGCCGCCAAATGTATTCTATGCTGTTATAATCCGTTTTACACCATTCGTACACACAAGGATTAAAGCATTGCTTTAATAAATACTTCTCAATATTCAGGAAGTACGCAAAGTTTTCCCGACCTGAAATTTTAATGTCTGTCAACAAACTTCGATTTTGTGCTCAGTGCGAAGCTAATTGTAACATACAGCATAACTGTACAGGTTTCTCCACAACTCAACCTGAACATCGGATCAGCGTAAAATTTAAAAACTTCGATATATATTTATTTTTCAAAGAATGTCTAAACGTGGCCCGTCTGGGCTTGAGGCGAGATTATACATCAATCCTTTATTTGTGAAATCAGTGAATGTATTTTTCTACGTCATATTTTTATTTTCTTATCAATTTACGCCTTGAAGCTAGTATCTTTTATAGGGAAGATCGTGCTATCTAATTCGATTTTTACCATCAATAAAACTATATGAAATCTTTGAACAATGATTCATCTACTACACGGAATCGTGCTTATTATATTCGCCTCCAAGATATGTTAACCTCGAACGGTCTCAAACGCCCCTAGAATGTTGAGAGAACACAATGATGTTTTTCTCTCTTCGAATAGCTTTACAAAAGTAGTTTTAACAATTACTTCAAGAGTCCGAAATCTTTGTTACAAAAAGTCCAACAACAGGTCGATATACCTGTATGGAAATATAGTCCACCGAATGTTTTTGATGGGTTATATATCTTTAAATATTCGACACGGTCGTCATGAGATATTTTCTAATTATGCAGGTGTGTAACATTTTGTGAGGAATTGTAAATTTCCCGAAGGGTGCCAGGGTAGCATCAGCCCGATTTTGACTACACGTATTAAAGATATATAATCCATCAAAAAGCATTAGGTGGACTATGTTTCCATTAGATAATAGCCTTAATCGACCAATGGACAATCTGATTAAAACACAGAACCTATTTCTTTTCGTTTTTTATAGTTCAAAATGTTTTACTTGTCTTTACTAGAGTAGGATCCGGAAGAGTTGTTATACAGATCTGTATTTTAATCATAATGCCCAATGGAGAAACTATGTGGAATCAAACACTCGTTGAAGAATTGGACTGTAGGAGAGGGGCGTGGCGGGGAGGGGGTAATCTGGACAAGTGGGTGATAGGGGACACATTGTAATACCATGGGTCTTTCTGTCTGACGTGTACAGAGGACCTTTCACAAACCGGTCGCCACATCCTACGTATGGCCCATGCATCTTTTCTTACTACCTATTTTCGTAGCCTTGTGATCGTCTAGGATTTATCTCGGATCGTATTTTCTTCTCCTTCACGTTGTGTATTTCTTCTTCTGTTTTCTGAAGACGTTTGTCTTACCAGGACTAACTACATTTTATATCAAACTGGATACATTCAAGCATGTATAAATTACAATACAAAAACCATACTGAACCACTAGTCAGCCAAACTCGCTAAACGAGTTTTCTGCTCTCTCGGAACTCAGATGGTAATCTCTCTCTGGAAACTAAATGTCGTCTGCTGAATTCTCACGAGTATCCTAATTTTGTATCTACTGGTTTTGGACATCCAATTATCTAATTGGTCAAACATGATGTAAATAATTAGAGAGATTGGTTAATTGAGCCCGATGACGTCAAAACCCACCCTTAAATTTCCCTTGAGATATTAATTATCATGTTGTTGACATATAGAGCAAGTTATGTTTTGGCTAAAGTACTCTTTTTATAAAACAATATGTCATTTTACTCTTAAGTGATATTTAGTACATACTACATATTATGTGAATATGTTAGAAACATAAAACTATATCTTATCTCCTTATTCCTTGTCTACAATATTTTAAAACACCACGACGATATTGCTACAACATCTCTGACAATCTTGTCATGTGACATTTCTTTAAAATGTTATTGGCCATGGCTTCCACACCATGTAAAGATGTGCTGCACCTCTTAATAAATTCAGGGACAAATTCCAGAGAGAAGGTGACTATTTTAAAAAATAATGTCGTTAAAGGTTTTTGGGGGTGAAAGACATATCAGTGCATCTCACGAAACAGTTAACAGAAATATTCTTCGGGGGATTAAAATACAGGTGTTGCGTCATCCTTTGATGGTGGCGTACCATTATTTCCAATAATGTACGGACAACTTGCCAATAGTACATTATCTATACTAAATGAAATATTGGACTCGCGTGACTCATTTCACTGAAGATCACGTGCAAAACCATTGCGTATTATATTGATACTGCACGAGGCGTTGTGCAGTATCAACGTATTACTTAATGTCTCGCTCTCGTCCATTAAATCACACTTATTACTATTGCAATGTCATTCCAATTTTGGGATTTATGTCCTCATAGAATTCTTTATTGATGTGATTATTGTTATTGTTCACCGCGCTTCTAGTCATGCTCGTAGTTTTGTATTGTGTCGCCTTGAAGTAACTTAAGGCGAGTTGATCATAATTTGCAAGCTATTGTTACTAAAGGGAGATAACTCATTCTGTTCTAATGGGCACAGACTAGTAACCTTGTAATTATTTGCCCATTGACTTCAATGTTAAATGGCTGTAACATCACAGGCTGTAGCTTTTTGCTCAACATCCCGGGATGTTGGTTCCAATCTTTAACGGCATAGTGGGGACCACGTTTGGCAATTTCCCCATCATATTGTAGGGGTTGACAGTTTAGGTTTTTTGCCACGGGGATTTGAAGTTGACTGGGGTGAAAATCTCACTCCTGGCACAATGATTGCCCTTCAGAAAGACACTTTACATCCCTTATCTCCCCACTGTAATATCATCAGTATTATTCAAAACTGCTATAAAATTAAAAATTTTATCAAAATTAAGTGAATTCAAAAATGCAGGAAGGGGGAAGAAAAAAAGTAGGGGAAAATTGTATATTTATAACTCACACTATATCATGAATTGGGGGGTTGGGATGGCCTAGTGGTCTAGAGTGCCGCGTTTCGACCCCTAGCTGGCCGGTGACCACTGGATTGAGGCTGTGGTTTCGAGCCCTGGTGTGAACGTATGTGGCATGGAGATAGAGGCGCCTTTTCAGCCTCGTGGGTTTCCTCCCACTGCTAAAGACCCTACGCATAAGCGAATTATTGAAATAAAATTAAACCATATGTTAGTCCCGAAATGACCTGGTTTGTGTCGAGTGGACGTTTAACCCCATTTCTCTCTCTATATATATCATGAATTAAGGGGAAATAATTACAACTCTTAGTGCTTGCCAATTCAGACTTTTCTTAAGACTCGCCATGTGCAGGGGTAATATGGGACGTGCAAATTGGGGTGATATGAACTATGATTCATATTACCCCTAACCAATAAAAAAGAAATCATCCGATGAATCTTAAACATTTTCTTGTTAATAATTTATAGAATAAATCATAAGCTACAATTATTCTAGAAATTTTATTTTATTTATTTCAGAAGCATTAACCCTATTTTAGAAATTTCATTTTATTTCAGAAATATTTTGCATCTCTTTTCTAATACATTTATACCGTCCTCCATCAGGGAATGGAACCAGTTAGACACCTCGGTTCGTAGAACAACATCACTATCTGGCTTTAAACAAAAACTTTCCAAAAATGACACAAACATTCCGATATATTACTTTTTTGGTTCGCGAAAAAACGAAATTATTCATTCAAAATTCCGACTCCGATGTAGCGATCTTAAAGGCCACATGTTTTCGAGAAATATATGAGATGATCCAGCTTGTACTTGTGGTCATCCATTTGAAGATACTGAACATTTTCTTTTCATATGAAGAAACCACTCAGATGCACGCCGCAGAACGATAACACTTTGCCTCTCGAATACAGAAATAGCAATCATCTGTTATTTGGATCAAATAATCTTTCTGTTGCTGAAAATATTACCATTTTTAAGACCTTACATGAGTTTTTTAACCTTTCTCAACGATTCTAAAATAAATATTAATTTCATATTTCAGTAAAATTCCCTAAATTAATAGATATTATACTACAAGTATTTCATTTTTATATAATATAATTACATATACTGTAAATATCTTGTATATATGTAAATACTTTATTATTGTAAATTATACTGTATACAGGGAGAGGGTTTTCACATAGGCTCTGCCTGTTACCCAATCCTATTCATGTTGTTTGAATAAAATATGTTTATACAAAATTTTTTTTGCATCGGCACTATTATTTCACAACATAAACGAGATCAGAGTTATCTCAACTCTGCCTTTGATCTTATACATACTGTAGAATTCGTAAGAGAGAGAGAGAAAGAAAAATGGGGTTTAACGTCCACTCAACATACACAAACTAGGTCATTTTGGGACTAACATATGGTATGATTTTATTTCAATAATTCGCTTGCGCGGAGGGGTCTTTATCAGTGGGAGGAAACCGGAGTGCCCGGAGGAAACCCACGAGGTTGAGAAGGCGCCCCTATCTCCATGCCACATACGCTCACACCAGGGCTCGAAACCACAGCCGCAAGCCAGAGGCGACCGGCTAGCTAGAGGTCGAAGCGCGGCTAGGCCATCCCAACCCCCGAGTTCGTAAGAGATATCTCCGAAACTCTAAATATTCCTAGATCAACATTAGCAATATACATTAAAAATGAGCAAAAAAAGTGTAAGTTAAATCTTGGATCCAAAACCTTATTCACATCTTCTTTGATTGGCATTTAGTAATTTTATGGATACACAATCACTGATTTTGATACTTGTGTTAATATGTTCAATTACTAAATGCCATAAATATTCAGATGTGGCTACCAGACTAATGAAGTAGATAGTGAAATCAGGGGGCAAATATATCAGATTATGCAACAATTTGATTCTTATCTTGGTTGCATGTTATTTAGATATTTGCCTGCTATTCACATACCTGCATCATTCGCTAGATAAAGACGAGAGTATCCACGTCGAAACGTCGCTTAGTATCAAACTCATCAATTGTGTATCCATAAAATTGTACAATGTCTTATTATTCACATGAACTATAAAAACAAAGATCTGAAGAACTGCATTATATCATGTTCAAAGATGTTTTTTTGGATAGTCCTAGAGAAATGACACAACCTTAGCTAAAAACTTAGGAAAACAAATTCCAACTGCCTGGAAAGAAAATGAAAAGGCAACTAGAAACTGGCTAGGTAGTTTCCGTAAACGCTATCTGGAACTGTGCATCAGCCTTTAAAAAGAGGTGTTTTTTTGTTGATAATATTGAAAAAGTTTTAAAAACAAAACAATTTACTCCAGATATGATTTTTAATTTAAATAAAACAGTTATTAATATACGGTGTACAGACCACCAAAAGTCATAGCTGTGAGAGACATAAACAGCATAGTTACTGCAGAAAGGGTGGTTCTTGTAACCATGTGGTGTTGCATCAGTGCAGTAGGACATAATCTACCTCCAGCATATGTATTCGTCGTGATTTCAGGATCTCCACCAGGTAGTGTTGAGGTGTGTACTAAAAGTGGATAGATGACGGCTGAAATATTTCCGAAAGTTCTTCAACATTTCATTAAATATATATCTATGTCTAAAGATTGGAAGGCCCTTCTTTTATGAGTCAATCATACTAGCTATGTATCAGTCATTGTGTCAAATGGCCCAGTTTCCCCCGACTGCTTAAAACCCCTACGCGCAAGAGAATTAATGAAAAAAACTGAACCTTATGCTAGTCCCAAGCTGACCTTTTTTGTGTCCATTGGACGTTTAACCATACCCCCTACCCTCTCAACAGACTGTGGAATGATAAAGTCTTAACAGACGACCCGGCCCGTTAGACTATAATAGTTCCTTGATTTAATTGCACTTTCATTAGAGGCGCCTAATTTGCATGTAGAATATCATCAACTATACTGCAGACTGTTCAGTTTTATACTACCAGTTATTTGTTATGTCGCTGAATGTGGACATGATAAAGATTGTTTATATCAAGTAAAGGGGAGACCACTACATAACACAGTTACAGGGATTGAACCACAAGTATAAATATTTTGATAAACGACGATTCTTCATACCGCTTTTACGCCAATGTATCAAACATTACATATATGGGCATTTCTATGACATTTCTACGCATATCCCCGCAATATGGACACCCAAGGAAATCAACAGCGTGAATTCGGTTCCTAAGCTGCGCTCCAGTGGCTTCTGATTAGCGGGATTTGTTAGAATGAAATGCTGCCGATTTCTCGACAATTAGGCGTGAGTTACATATACTGATCCTTGGAACCATTGCCACATCTTGGGAACTAATTTTAACGCACAAAATGAATGATTCTGTTACACATGTGAAGAAGCGCAAGTTTCAGCCGCCATCTTAGATCTGCGTGAAGGAAAGGCGAGGGGGGGGGGTACAACACGTAACATTCAATATGACAAGTCGAGTTTTCCCATAGATTAACAAAGGGTAAACCTATCTCGAGATTGGTTGAAAATATATGATCATAATAACCAATATATCCCCCCTTGTCAGTCGTGCAGGGCTGGTGGGACGAAATGCAGAGGTCCCTTGTACACATTGGGGTACACAATAATTGTGTCAGTGCCAACACTTTAGAATCCGAAAAACATGCCGTTGGCGGTACATTGCGTGCATGTCTTCCTGATTAGACATTTCCGATTAAAACGCAATAGGTAGCACAGGAAATTAATTGTAAATCATTAGTCGCACAGCAGTCATCATCACACAATTATTTGTAAATTTATATTTAAACAAAGAACATGTTGCAATCAATACTAATCTTCATCCACAGCTACCTTCAAATATGTATATGGTGGTGAATTGTACAAATTAAATCATGCCTTGCTGCTTGCGATAGTATAGATATTTGCTGAAATCTGCGATAGAATGTCATCGCAATGTCAAATTTTACTAATGAATTTAATGCACCAAACCTTAGTATCATAAAAGAAAAAAAAATTATTGGCCATCTCGGTCGTAATAACCGTACACAATGTGGCACTACAGCATCAAAACTGATTATGAAAAAACAATAGTTTTAGGTCAGCTACGTTTGCGACATAGTCTTTGTTTCAATCTCATGTACTCTAGTTAAAACAAATCCTTATAATTTCGCTTAATTTTAAGATACCCCCATCATTATTTCTATGTCTTTTGCTTAATAGGTTGTCAACTCACTTATACGATCACAGGCATTATTTCCCACATTTATACATCTGTCACACAGGAAAGAATAGGACAATTATCTCCCTTGTTTTTCAACTTTCCCCATGCAATAGTTATCTTCAAACGTTTGAATTTGAAGTTGAAATGACATTTTTGCCAAATTTCTTAACTGGCAATAGTGAATTATAGGATTATTCTTTAACAAGGTAGCATCTATTTTAAGGCTTTATATTAATATATTTTAAAAATATGTAATTGCAGCATGAAAACGCCGGACCCCATACCCACACTGCCAGGTTGACAAGATACTTTCTGAACATTCATCATGTCCGTGTTATGGAATGGCCCGCTATGTCTCCCGACATGAACCCGATCGTACATCTTTGGATGAACTTAGGGGATGGGTTAGAGCTCAAGCCGAGCCACCCGAACTGTTGCAGGGTTGGCAAAGGCATTTCAAAGTCAGTGCCAAACAATCTTAGAGACATCTATGCCACTCCATACCAAGGCGACTTCAGGCATGTGTAAGATGTACATACCCGATTTTGACTTCAGCTGACCCCTGCTTTGATTCATGGTTCTCCGACGTTTCGGTTTTGTGCTTTGCTATCTCGACGATTGTTATGTTAAAAGTTGCTGCAGCAAATAAACTTTGAATTTTGCATTGCGTTTTTAATGGCCTTCTATAACTGACTGAAGTAAAGCGCTATAACAGAATTAAAAAGAAAAAAGAGATGGCTGTCACTAGACAAAAAGAAAGCTCCATGCAATTCCATTCAGTCTCTACCTAATAAAAATATGGTAACTGCAAGGTTTTTCCCCCACGTTTTTGCTTCACTTTCCATTTCTTCGAATATTCGTTACACATCTTCCGTAGCAAAGCAATGATGAAATTATATTTGGAATGTCTTTAATCAGTTTTTTCACATAAGTGATAATGGCGCTGACAGCATTGAGATTATGAGAGAACAGGTCATCGATATTGAGCAATCCGTGACATTCCTTTCCGAAGAATTACGAAAGCTTGTTTTATTGACATTTTATTAAAGGCATTTATACACAAGATCATGCGAACATTTAAATGTTGTCAAAGCACTTGTGATACAGCAGCCCCAGTTATATTGAAAAAAGAAAAAACAATCAGTAGTAGAAATAGTGCGATATCAGTGTGCCCAGAACAAACGAGAACATCATTTACGCTGCAATATACGTCCATTTTCCTGCTTTGATCGATGGTAATTTTTAAAATGAAGAGAATTAAATAAGTAATGGCTGTACTATCTCAAGAGGCAATAAAATGAAATGGGGTTTAACGTCCTATCTTTCTGCTCCTAACCTGGACTAATGGAGACGGGCATACATCATGCTACGGCCTAATCTCATAGTTCCATCTTTTACGTGCACGCCAATGTGTACACAGGACCTCGGTTGTTGGTACCACCCGAACGACTAGACAGCTGGCCTTGTCAGGCCTTCCCTCCTGTATCATTGACAAGGGGAAACCACGCCGGAATATCTGGATGAACTTTCGCGGCCAATGCAGGACACAGGTCGAACACCCTGACCTACAGGCTAGTGAGCCACTTTCTTTTCCATTTAGCCACGTGATCCCACTCAAGGGGCAAGCAAGGCTAGGCGTTGAGTTTGGTTTAAGTTGGGGGGCGTGCACCAACATCAATAGTTACCACCCTTAGACTATAAGAAGTATACCAAGATAATCCATTCAGAATTGTGGCTTTCGGGCACCAAAGGTAAAAAGTGGGCGTGGCTCTGCCACTGGGGGTTGGGACATTCACCAAAATCTATAATTAACGCCCTCGAGCTATTAGGAATACATATGCCATGTAGCAAGCTGATTCATTCAGAATTGCTTCGTGTAAACGACAAACACAAAAATTGGGCGTGAGTTGTCCCTGGGGGTCGGGAATACATACCCCGAGTTTGGGCAGTCACCAAAAAAAAAACCACCAACAGATGGCATCCTTAGAATATAAGGAATAGGTATGCCAAGTTTCAACAAAGAATCTGTTAAGAATTGCGGCCTGCAGGGGAAACACAAGACACACAAACATTGGGTGTGGCTCTGTCCCAGTGGGTCGGGCATGCACCTAAAATAATAGAGGTCAGCCTTAGGGCATAAGGAATAAGTATAAAAAAGTTTTCAAGACGATCGATTAAGAATTATGGCCTGTTGGGACACAAAAAGAAAATGGGCGTGACTGCCACTGGGGGTTGGGCATGCATTCCAAACGATATGGATGTTCAAGAGTACGTCAAGAAATGCAGCCTGTAGACAAACAAACAAGTGCAAGATATGGGCGTGGCTGTCCCAGGGGGTAAGGCTTGCACCCCAAACTATAGTGAAATCCAGTGAGAATTGCGGACGTCCGTTTTATCGTAACAGATGTTGAAGTCGCACGGAGCCAATCGATTTCAACCAAAAGAAAGATTATCCTCACTAAAACGAACTCATAAATACATTCTGAAAATTTATCTAGCGGTCAATAGTGATTGAATACGTTAATGATATATTGTCAGTATGCCACCTATTAATTCAAAACCTCCGAAAGAAAGTTTTGTTCACAGGCATGTTTAAGGCGACTTCCAATAGACAACGTAGGATTATGTGTGGTATAAGTGAAATTGGGGTTGATCTTACTGTTCTGCTCAGATTGGGTTATATTATTATTAGAAATGGTTCCACTACTGCTGCCTTCCGTCTTACTCCAGTCGCAGTCAAATGACTACAAAAAGTTTACTGGCCTATAGCTCGCTTAATTTACAAATAAACTGGCCCAAAACAGTACTGCACGTAGCTTAACATATAATAAATCAATTCTTATTGAAATAAAGGTGAGGCCTTCATAATTATATGATTTGATGAAACCCATCTCCTACGCGAAATTTCAACTGGCCGACCGTCATGGCCGCAAGTTGTGTAATACTCATTGGGCCTACAACATAAACAGCGCTATGCAGAGAAAAACTGTTCGGTAACTATTTTAATGGTCCAGTCTTCACTATTTGTGATAGAATTACTTATTTTAATACAAACTGTAATGATGTGTGTTGACAATTGTGCGTTTGAACTTGCGTAAGGGGTCTTAGACTGTACCAATTGTTAGACCAGTTTAAGGTAATAAGTATAGTTACTATATTATTATAAGCCATACACTGTGCATTGAGGGGAATTTTGCCCGGATGGTAGGATGGCAATGATACGGTCTACTATTATATTCAAGGTTTCTTTTACGTGCACGCCGACGTGTACATGGGATTTGGGTTGTTTGTTTTTATTCCATCTCATCTGAAAGACTATACATCCTACTCCACTGATAAGGGAGAACCACGCCGAAAAATCCCGATGAACTTTCTCGGCAAATGCATGGATCAAACACAAGACCTTAAGTTACCTTGCAAAAGTCTTAAATCACTGAGCCACCGTGGCCCCCTTGGTTGTGGAATATGGTTGCCCAGTCATTGTTTACAGACAACTAGCTTTCAGTAATAGGACACAAAATAATATTATTATTTAATATTAGATGCAGTTTTGAACGTTACAGAACTCGCATTAATTAAACATCGGGAAGGTTCATACACTCTAAGTGAAAATAAAGCACAGAGAAGCACGGAGCACAATTGGTACACAAACACTCGGGTTTAGCTAAAACACGGAACGGAGCTATGAGAAAGGGTCTGTCTTTTATGCACTCTTTCTATAATTCATCATCTTATACAGACAATATTTTTTTTTTTAGTTTCAGATCCCAATGTCATTCGGATTGGATACTATCAAATATTACAGCTGTCTATCAATAACTACTAAATAGTTGTACTATTAACATGAGTGTAACTATTAACATGATACACCCACATTTTCCAAGAGATGGATAGAGAACAAATTAAACCAAAAGTGATATTTCGTACAATCAGGGGCCATAATCCAAATAGTTATGGTCTGAAGTGAGCAAATATGGGAAGGGATTGAAGTGAGACCTTTGAGGTATAAATATATATATTTTAAATTTCATCAAAATGGATGAAAATTGTGACCCCCAGAGGGCCCAAATCCTTCATATTACATCGATTTTTACAAATTCGAACCCAACCTTCATTGATGTGTAACGGAGATATATTAATTTGTCCGGCAGTTTTAGTTCGATATTCACAAAATTTGATCTCAACCATCATCAGGGTGTAATGGCGATATATTCACACGTAGTTGTTTTTAAATTGTGACCTGTAGAAGAACCACAAGTTAAAACGCGATTTTTCGTACAATCAAGGGCCATAATTCAGGAAGTTATAATCCTGCGCGAAT
This sequence comes from Patella caerulea, assembly GCA_036850965.1. Lineage (NCBI taxonomy): Eukaryota > Metazoa > Mollusca > Gastropoda > Patellidae > Patella > Patella caerulea. Next base: position 48,633,563 of record JAZGQO010000007.1, on the reverse strand, counting down.
ATCAAGAGGAACGAGGATCTTTGGGTTGTAAACATATACCTCAAGTTTCGTCAAAATCGGATCAAAATTGTGACCTCTACAGGGTTCATAATCTTGATATACCATATTCGCGTACAAGCGATGGCATTTTTATACCCCCACAGTTTTATGTGGCCGTATATTGTCGTCGCCCCTGTCCGTCCGTCCACAATTGGTTGTGAACAGTCTACGTGTCACAATTTTTATCCGATTTCAATGAAACTTAAATATAGGTTTATCACCCTACGATCTCGGTTCCTTTCGATATTGGCATGTATCGGACTGTAACTTCATGTGTTATGCCCCCTGATTGTACGAAAAATCACGCTTTGTTTTAGCTTGTGAACAGTGTAGAGGTCACAATTTTGAACCGATTTGGTTGAAACTTGAAATGCATGTTAATAACCCAAAGATCTTGGTTCCTTTCGATATTTGCGCCCAGCGGATCGTAACTTCCTGAATTATAGCCCCTGACTGACCGAAAAATCACCCTTTTTAGCTTGTGGTCCATCTGGAGGTCAAAAGTATTATCCGATTTAAAAAAACATTTGATAGTATCACCGTTACATGGTAATATAGGATGATGTTGAATTTCGTGAAAATTGGACCGAAATTGACCGACAAAATGGCCGCCGTTTGTGCGCTAATAGTGTGAAAATATGTTATATCAAGGTTGTGGACCCTATAGAGGTCACAATTTTGAACCGATTTTGATGAAACTTGAAATACATGTTTATAACATAAAGATCTTGGTTCCTGTCGACATTTGCCCATATCGGATCGTAACTTCCTGAATTATGGCCCCTGATTGTATGAAAAATCGCCTTTATCACCATGTGGTCCCTCTGGAGGTAACAATTATTACCTGATTTAAAAAAAAAACCCCGTTTGATTATATCACCGTTACAGGGTAATCTAGGTTGAGTTGGAATTTCATGAAAACCCGACCAAAATTGACAAACAAAATGACGGCCGTTTGTACGCGAATGGTGTAAAAATATGGTATATCAAGGTTGTGGACCCTATAGAGGTCACAATTTTAATTCGATTTTGATGAAACTTGAAATACATTTTTATAACCTAAAGATCATGGTTCCTTGCGATATTTGCGCATATCGGATTGTAACTTCCTGAATTATGGCCTCTAATTATACGGAAAATCGCCTTTATTATCTTCTGGTCCGTCTGGAATTCAAAAACATTTGATTATATCACCGTTACACTGTAATGAATTTTCAGTTTGAATTTCGTGAACATCAGACCAAAATTGCTGACAAAATGGCCGCCACTTTTACAGTAGTGTAAAAATATGGTATATCAAGGTTGTATACCCTGTAGAGGTCACAATTTTAATTCGATGTTGGTCAAACTTGAATTGCATGTTCATAACTCAAAGATCTTGGTTCCTGTCGATATTTGGACATATCTGATAGTAACTTCCTGAATTATGGCCCCTGATTGTACGAAAAATCGCCATAATATTAAATGTTTCGTATCAAGTGGAGGTGACAGCTAATTCCATAATATTAAAGGATTCGTATACTTAACGTTAGCATGGGGCAGAACTTTATAAAAACCAAACAAATTCTAATGATTTTCTAATAATTACTTAATATGCGACAACTCTTGTTGACTGCCCGGACAATTTAGCTGCTGTGTGGGCATATGTTTCGTTGTCTGGCAACCTATATTTGGCTCTATTTTCACGAAATTCAAACACAACCTTCATTATTGTGTAACGGAGATATACTCAAACAGTTTTGAAATTGTGACCCCACAAACAATAAGGGCTATAATTCAACAAGGTACAATCCTATGTGCGAATATCAAGAGGACGAATGATTCGTGGGTTATAAAACATGCATTTCAAGTTTCATTAAAATCGGATTAAAATTGTGACCTCTACATGGTCCACAACCTTGAAATACCATATTTTTTCTACACAATTCGCGTACAAGAGGCGGCCATTTGGTCACGATTTTCACGAAATTGGAACTCGATCTTCATTGTGGTGTAACGATGATATAATCAAACGTTCTTTTAAATCGGATTATAATTGTGGCCTCCGAAAGGCCCACAAGGCCAGTTTTGATCGGATAAGCACAAATATCCAAAGGATTCATTATTTTTGAGTTATGAACATGCATTTCAAGTTTCACCAAAATCAGATCAAAATGGTGACCTCTACAGGGTCCACAACCTTGATATAACATTTTTTTTACACTATTCGCGTACAAGCGGCGGCCATTTTGTCCTGCAGTTTTGGTCATATTTACACAAAATTCGAATTCAACCTTTATTATGGAGTAACGGTGATATAATCAAAGGTTTTTTTTTTAAATCAGATAATAATTGTGACTTGCTGAGGGACCACAAGCTAAAAGGGCGATTTTGCGTACAATCAGGGGCCATACTTCAGGAAATTACGATCCGATATGCGCAAATATCAAAAGGAACGAAGAGTTTTGGGTTATAAACATGCATTTCAAGTTTCATCAAAATCGGTTCACAATTTTGTCCTCTGTAGGGTCCATCAGCTAAAAACGTGACTTTACATACGAATATCGAAATCAACCGAGGTCTTTTGGAGATAAGTTTCGTGACGTGTATAGAGTCCACAAACATTGTGGACGTCCGTGCTGACAGGGGCGACGGCATAATACGTATACATGAAAATGTGGGTGTATGAAAATCATCTTATGCCATTTTCAATCTCTCGAATTCCCTGGTTGGGAATAGATTAGTGTCTGGTAGTGTATACTCTTCATGTTATGCCATCGTCTTCACAGTTATATTTTGTTTAAAAATACCTAAATAATATACTATTTGAGGTATATAAGATACATGTATGTCCCTGTGTGTACTACCGTCTGCTAAGCATCCCGTCGCGGTTCCGTTTCAGGGAAATATAATTCTTCTTCAATGAATCACATGTAGTTTTTGTTTTCTTATTCGCTTACAAGTGTTATTACTGACTTTAATTTTAAAGAGAGAATTTGATCAAAATCATTTATCAGAATATAATCAAGAGAATCAACCATTTCATGCGAGGAAACACTATTGTAGAGTATCAGTAAGTTAAAATTAAAATTTGTGCGATTGGACAATGCAGTCACTTTGGGTGTCTTCAAATGTGGTGGAATGCTAACTTCAAATTAAATTTGACAAGCTACCTGGGGAATATTAACTTTAATTTATTCGTAGTCCATAGTTAAAACGATGTAACAACAAGTGACCGTCTATCTTAGCAGTATTATGATGGTGATAAATTTGTTAATTGTTTGTATTTTATCCTTTCAAAATTTCATTCGTTCATTTCGATTATTCTTGAATTAGTGTTTAACGACAGTTTCAGTCGATATTGATATCGCAGACAAATTGATGTTTTAAGCGCGGATGCTATTGCTGTGGGGGGACACCACAGTTCTCGGTCTCCAACCCGCATACAGCAAAGATCGAAATCACGATTGCTAGCTAACACAAGCCAGTTAGAACTCTTAAGCTCGACACCCACACAACCATGAATGTATATAAACTGATTTATATTCCGTCTTTGAAAAAATTTTGTAATTTCTGGTCAATTTTGTTGGGTGAAATAGTCGTTCATGGGGTCATATGTTGGTTGATTTGATATCACAGATGTGGTGGGCGACAGCAGCGACGAAGCATGATTCATCCAATGCACTAACGATGGCCTAAAACATTCACATTGTCCTACTGGTTAATTTGAAACCGCTTGTATGGAGGTGGATCGCGGCATACATACACACATCTTTGATTTTTTTTAATATTAGGATCCTATATTTATCCCGTAATCTGGAAAAACCTAGCAAGTCAAATTTTGGTGAAAATTGAGTTTGACCCATATTTGATCCTAGTACACATGTATATAATAATAGTTTTTTTCTCCTTCACCGAAAGGGCTTCTAATTATCTTCATCTAAAAAGATAAATAAAATTGGTTATATATTCAGTAGCTTAACAGAATAGTTTTCCTTTGTTTACTCAAAACTACATTCAACAATGTTACTCGGTTTCTCTAGATTACGGGAGATTTCCACAGAAAGATGACATTAATAGGACTTGAAATTGACCAATATTGAATTCTTATTTATGCATTTAATTTCGAATATTGTGGAAAATATTGAGAGATTTAGCTTCTTTAATTACAATATTATGACTTTATCGTATTGTTTTACATATTTTAACATTTCCTTTTTAATTATTATTAGTATCCTAAGATACCATTTTATTATAAATGCAGATGCGTACGTACATTCATAAAAGTATTCTAGGTTTCATCCTATTTCCAGGGCTGTTATCCGTTGCATGATGTTTAATCTTTTCCGGTATTTTAATATGGTTTCAATGATATAGTTCCAGTCTTGAGCTATTAGATTCTCGCCTCTACAGTATGTAGCATGTTTTACATATGGTCTGATCATTAGATTTTCATCTTTTCGGTATTTTTTTCATAACCCGAGAAGAAAAATAAAGTTGAGAAAATCAACCTTAATAACTTTTTATTTGATGAGTGATTATTTATTGATTATTAACCAACATTATATCATCGTAATTTTCCTAACCAGTGCAATTATATTGGTTGTCTTACTATACGGTATATTCTGATAAAAAAATTATTCCGTTATGTCCGATACAATAATAAGCACATTAATTAGTTTCGCACAAATGCATAAATATTGAATACCTATAACTGATTCCACGTCAGTTTGTGCTGCGGATCTCCTATTTGTCAATCCGTGGTCAACAGTTTCGACGACTTCTTTGGACGTATGCATATATCTTAATGATATAAGAATAAAACAATAGGGCGGGTTTATTATTCAATGTTATCTCTGTAACAGGATATTCGAGTTCTTTCACGGCCCCCTTCCAATCAAAAGAAGGAAAAGTCTGTATATGGTGTGAACTGAACTTACCTGACAAACATGACCATACCCGCTTGAGAAATGTTTCTACTGATAGCCTTCCACGATTTCGTTAAACTAAATTTCTGTCTACCCGATAACGGCAGTCGGGGGTCATCAGTAAATTTTTCCACACCACCATCTGTCGGTGCATTTGTTGGCGCACCATTTTGATGACATTTACAGTTGCATTTACCGTTAGCTTGAGTTGAATAATCCTTAGTTGCTGCACAACCCATTATTAATTATCACCAGAATATCATAAAATAAAGTTCCATGAATAATTGACTATCACTGACTTAAATCCATCAACAAGAGCTCATAGCGGAACCATTTAGCACAGTTTATTGCCTCGATTCCCACGCAACATCATTTACCCACTGAATACCCCGTCGCAACCTTTCCGTGGTTAAACTTTTGAATTAATGAAACGCTGTTGTTACCGATCGTTAACAAGAGTGGATGACATGGAAAACGTAAGTAAGGACGTTATTGACCCTTATTAAAATGTGTACGACATCGGTTTTAATGAGTTTAAGCGTTAATTAATCAGTACTTGGGGATTTAACCTGAGTCACAGATTCGATTAGTCACATCACTGGATGTCTGATAAATACGTAGAATACCGATAACGAAGTTTTTAACACGTAAAATAAAATCAAGGACACACACGGTGAAACTTGATAACGATGAAAACACAGTTCATTACGCGACACAGTTGTTAGAATTTATCATAACCATCAAGACATCCGTTCCTTACAATGTTTCCATGGCAATAATTGAATATGCATACGTTTTATAACGTAAGATCGTAGTTAATGACGTACGATTCTGAAACGTCGATTATTCTAAAACCATAATCAAACAACGTTAATCGGATAACTATCACACAAGACTACCAAATGTTTGTGAACACATATTAATATGCTTACACAATTGTTACTGTTAGACAATACCTATCGATCGCCAAAGCGGACTTTTTTCAGCTTTGATATTTAATTAGACGTTGTTATATATTTGTTTGGCTTCAATATCATGGTTATCAATAGACTACCTTTAATAAAATATAAGTCGTGTACAGGAATAAAAACGAATACGCGAGAAATTGATTTGGTAATGTAACGATGCCATTGAAAATCAAATAGATTCAAATTTAAACAAGTCGAAAACCATTTTATCGTGTTTATCTTTAATTTTATATACGAAGACAATGATAATTTTTACACTTCAGAATATGTATTTATTCACACATCACATGAAGTGTTTACATGAAGGAATTATCCACTTCCCTTAATCATGTATTGAATGTTACCAAGTAACGCAAATAAACAGCATTTTTATATACCCCAGTTAGTGCAGAATTTATGACGCTGAGTCCGATTTAATTTAATTTCCGTACATTAACATCCGTGTATGACACGCCAGACTCTCCCACATGTCATAATGCAACAGTTGCAGTCAAATGGCTAGGCCACTGGAGCGGAGGTTACTAACGTTCGAAAATTAAAGCAGAGTTCGTGTGTTGAACTAAACAGAATTACAGAAAGTCTCTCATGACAAAAATTAAAAGAGGGAAATCTATATTTGAAGGTCTAACAACTGCCAAAAATTTGAAATTTCATAATTCGTTTTAACGAGTTAGTATTTCGTTTAAACGAAATAAAAATATAAGAGTGGAATCATGTACGAAAAAATTATATAAGAGTGGAATCGTGCACTTAAGGGGCTCCGTACAAACTGAAAAGTCGGAAAATATTTTCCGAGTTTTCTATTCAAACAAAAAAGTCGGACAATTTTTTCCGACCTTTCCGAGTTTTGTGTTTTCAATTGAGTCAAATCATAAAACTCGGAAAGAGAAAAAGTTGGAAAATGAGAAAAAATATTATTTTTTTTAAATTGGCGAAAGTAGTTGTAGTAATACATCTATTTGATAAGTTGGACATAATCTGTAACTTTTCAGTTATATTTTAACCAAAATAATGCAATATGGCAGTTATAATCGTCGAATATCCGAGTTTTATATTTTGGCCTTTACGAAAACACAAAACTCGGAAAGTGGTCAAAAGGTATCAAAATGAGCTTATAATTAGTATAGTTTTTCAACTTTATGTATCATTTTCATAAACATGATTTTTTAAATATATATATATCGAAGCCTTTAATAAGATGTCTTTAAATGATATTGATAAAAAGAGGAAAATTGAAATAGACGATGAAGTGATGTGTGAGCTACAAGATGAAAAAAGAAATAAGTTGTCTTTGGACTTAGCTGAAATTTTACCTTTAATTGCTCTTGCTGACGTTATTCAAATTAAGGCTTTACAACTACTAAACAATCCATCGGCGATATCTCTATCCCCAACTCAGGAACCCAACAAGCAAAGAATTATCTTGTTACAGGCAGTGCCAATCAGTACTATAGAGTTACAAACTATCGATTAGACTAGCCCAGTCTCTTCTATTTATTTTACATTTCGATTTATATAAAAGTATTAATTTTTAGTAAACCAACACTTTCGTTTCCATTTGTATAAAAAAAAAAATTTGTTCCTTTTTTTGGAATGATTGACAGTTGTCAAGCAAGCCCCGAGTCACGTTTTTGTTTCCATTCGCCATTCGGCTTCGTCCCGATACGCATGAACTGACTTCGTTAAGTTGTGATAATGATGTCGTGTGTAATTATTTATGTTCATTCACCTCATCCCATACGTTGTATCCGTTCATTCGACAGATATTGTCCGTCAACAAAATTCTTAGATCGTTAAAGTATCACTAAATAACAATAACTGTTATCCACAACAAACATCTCGCACCTACACCAGTTTATTATCACACACCTACATAATGCAGATTGACCTACTAGATGAGAATGAAGCTCTATTTGCCCAGTCTCTAGAGATTACGTTTTTTTTTGAGAGGACTGGCCAATTTTTGGTGTGTGGAGAAGACTGGCCACCAGTCTACCTATCGATCTGTTTTGTCATGCAATTGTAAAGAATTCAAGTTCATGAAACTCTGCAGTCATGTAACAGCAATTGCCGAGATCGAGGGTGTTATTGGGGACCTTGTGAAGGGAGTAAAAATAGGAAATCGCCATGCGTTGCCATACCCATTTTTGGCGGGGGGATTTGGACGGAAAGGTCAGTGTGCTAGACGTAAAATATCCCACTTAGGGTTACCTATGTCGAAAAGCACTGACTCTAAGGACGCCCCATTTACCAAAGTATGGCACAATAACGAACCCTTTCTATTGGTATCAATCATGGGCGTGCCAATTTCTAAAAACAGATGTGGATCATGTGGAATAGAATTTCCCCGGGGATTTTTATCTGTCATACCGTTTGATGCAGCATTGAGCCTTAGAGAAAGAAGGGGGTATCTAAATTGAAATTGGGTTTCGGAGGACGATCCGAATTTTTGCAGTCACCCTTCGATAAATTAACCACCAAATATTATTGCATTAGAAAACCATGCATTACTTCAAGACTCCCATATATTTTAATTTTTATAAGTTCAATGAATTTATATTGTTGTGACCCTTGTCGTCCATCAATCCGACCGTCCGCCCACAATTACATTATGAACATGTTACATGTTATACTTCTAGTTAAGGCCTGTCAAATTTGGTGGGATGCTTTAGTGTGATGGGGTGAATTTAGTGCCGATCGGGCAATCAGGCCGCCTCCAACGTTCTTTTTTCCGAACGAGACTACAATTTCAAATTTGATGTGATGCTTTGGTATAGTATGACCATGGTTCCTATCGAATTTGGTGTCAGTCGGACAATTAAACCTCCTACTATATCCTTTTTGTGAGTTTCATATTGAACGCTTTATCAAGAGTTTGTAAATAGTCTACAGGATGAAGTTTTAAAACTCTACAACATAGCATTTTAAGTGAATGTTTTTGGTTATTGACAGTATTTGATATTGTGCCATCATATATCATTTCATCTTTTGGATGCCCGAATTTACGATCCCACCCAAGTTATCCCCGTATAGGCGAGTTGAGTTCCATTGTACATATTACAACCCTTACACACCATATCCAATGAAAAATATTTTATTTTGATACCTTTCGACCACTTTCCGAGTTTTGTGTTTTCGCCAAAATACAAAACTGGGATATTTAATTATAACTGCCATATTGCAAATTTAACTGAAAAGGTTATAGATCATGTCCAAATTATTAAATAGATGTGTTACTATCACTTAATTATCCAATCATATATTCTCGATACGTAGTAGGCCTACTGCCTGTGATGTCTGTCTCGATGCAACAAAAACTTGAGTGGGCTACACTAAATATCAAGTTATTGGCGTTAAGGAGAAATTCGCTGTATAATAATCATAATTATCTAATGAAAAATAGTTTATTTTGATATCTTTTTGCCACTTTCTGAGTTTTGTATTTTCGTATAGGCCAAAATACAAAACTCGGACTGTGTCGAGTGGACGTTAAACCCCATTTCTTTCTGTCTCTCTGGGGCCTATTACAGTGTTCACAACCTTGGTACAACATACACTATTACCGCACGGGGAGTGGCCATTTTCAATTTAATAAAATTCTAAATCACTGTCATTAGGGTGTAACAATGATACATTAAGACGGTTTGTAAAATCGGATAAAAATTATGATCTCTGGAGGAAGAACTGGCTATAAAACAGGGGCCATAATCCAGCAAGGACGGTCCGGGCAGGTGGCTTAAAGTTTATACTTCTTACAGAATCAAATTCCAATTCTACCACCCCACTAGGTATCCGCATTTAGACAAGTCACTGTTTTTCATATACCTTTTACGATCAAGTAACATAGTAATATCTCACAAATTTACTTACACCAACCACCTTTTTAAAAAACATTACTCGGCATATTTCCGGGACGCTAAACATACGCACCAGCTGTCTCACATTTTTGTGTGCACTGGATTATCTGGCCTAGTTTCTTCGAAGTATCAAATAACAGAGCTTGAATTTATTGTTAGTCACCCAAGAGTTGTCGTAGGATGTTTCGACAGCTAATTCAACGTCTATCCATTAGAGGGGGGGGGGTCTCGATTTTGCCTAGTCACCTCGCGAATGCATTCTATACGTGAATCGGGTTCAGAATAGCAATTGTAAAATAAAATCACTTGTATGTGTGGTTTAATGGTCGAGAGCGAGATATTAAGTAATAAATTGTAACAAGAAGAGGGCCGCGCTGCCCAATTGTTTTTACAATAATATATTACGCAATGTCTTAAACTCAAGACCATTAAACAACTTAAAATACAGACACTTACACGTGCTGTTGCAGTGAAATTCGTCAGACGAATCCAATATATAACAAATATAAAAAAAAGTACGATTATCAACATCCTGTCCGTGTTTCACAATATGTTAGCAGGCAAATTCGTTCATGGAGTCAATTTCACACAGTAGTGTCACTTCTATCTCCATAATTGACAGCGCGTGGAATAAACAATCCAAAGAAAGGGACATTGCCGGGCATTATTCAAAATTACAGGATTACGAAAAAGTAGAATATTTCAGTATCACTAAATATTTGAATAAATCTCCCCAAATAAACAATCCACGCATTAGTAAAACCCCAAACCCTTCTTAACATGGTATATATCAATATTATTTAATTGCGAAAAATGGCAAGTTTTCTCCCTTTGACTGTTTTGCTCAACACGATAATAGCTTTCTCATGACCCGTGCATAAATTTTAAGTACAGATTAAAATTTGTTAAATGAAAGAACAGTTTACAAGTTAATGTGGTAATATTATGTGCAAGCCTTAGGTTGTAAAGAAACAAAAATAATAATTTTGTTTTCAGTCCTTGGAACGAGACGTGTACACAGATTATACGAAACTCAACATCCTGTAGCAAAATAGATTCAAACAGGGAAAGTTTCGGTGACTAAAGCAATCTCTTGAAATTCTTATGTCAAGAATTCATGACTCAAGTTTTCGTTTTATTATCGATTGAAAATGTCAAGTATGGTTACTTTGTTCAGACCAAGCAACACGCAATTTTTAATTGCCCTTTCATTAAATTGATTCCCGTCTTAGCATACATGTAAGGTTCATTCGACTTCAAAGGGGCTAAATCTCTATTCATTTGCAACTAGAAATGGATACACATTGGTCGCAACGCATATAATAATGTAAAGTTTTCGTTTTATTATCGATTGAAAATGTCAAGTATGGTTACTTTGTTCAGACCAAGCAACACGCAATTTTTAATTGCCCTTTCATTAAATTGATTCGCGTCTTAGCATACATGTAAGGTTCATTCGACTTCAAAGGGGCTAAATCTCTATTCATTTGCAACTAGAAATGGATACACATTGGTCGCAACGCATATAATAATGTAATACGAATGCATATAAACTGATTTAGATTCCATCTTTGTTTGTATAATAATTATTAATCACTTATATTGGAGAGAGAGAGATGGGCTTTTTAAAGTCTACTGGACAGAAAATACACAACAGTGTTAACAGGTGTCTGGAAGTGTTGGCAATATCAAAGGCTGTGTGGGTGATATTGAGTTCAACTCGCCTTCTTTGACCGACCACGAGCAAGTTTGTTACAATTTACAACTACTATTTTTAATGATGGAGTTCCAATCTCTTCACAGAAAGAAGAGTGCAATGAAGAGAGTTAAAACCAGGTTTCTTGCCCCCCCCCCTAAAAAAACAACAACAGAAACAACCGGTGGTCGTACAAGATAGTCTATAGTTTGAAAGAGATGGACAGAGAACAAGCTGAAATAAATAAGTGATTTTTCGTACCATCAGGGGCCATAATCCTGGAAGTTACAATCCGATATCAAAAGAAACCAAACATACATCAAACGTTTCGTGAAAAAGGTTGTCACTGTATGCGTGTAATGGCCGCAGTTTTGGTCCGATGTTTCACGAAATTCGACCTCAACCCTCGGATAATTGTGACTTCTAGAAGGACCACAAGCCAGCAAGACGATATTTCGTACAATCAAAGGTCATAATTCAGGAGGTTTCGATATGTCAGATTATCTCTAGGAACCAATATATTTGGGTTATAAACATCTATTTCAAATTGCATCAAAATTGTGACATCTTAGAGGGTCCACAACCTTAATGTTATACCATATTTATTTTACAGGAACCAATATCTTCGGGTTATAAACATCTATTTCAAATTGCATCAAAATTGTGACATCTTAGAGGGTCCACAACCTTAAAGTGCCAATCCCGATAACTTTTGGGGGAATAAAACTGCTTAATTTTGTGTTAAAATCCATAACCTAAGGCCCACCTACTAACCCGATATTTGTGATACGCTTGTAAATAACTTAAAGGGACAATAACATTCTTGCTGGCTTGGTAGCTCCAGAAAATAAATAATACCCTTATTCTAACTACTATATGTTTAAATGTCTTACCTGTTGTGTAAATTATCCATTACAACCTATTTTATTTGTCCAGAGGGTTCGAAAATATTTTAAAATCCAAGTCACATTTGAAAAGGTTTACGTTAGACTTTTCAACTCAATTGGTTGAATTTTTCCAATTGTTTAAATTAGGTGTGTTAAGAATGAAATTTATATCATCATTTAATTGGAATATTCTAAAATAATACGATTTGTAGACTAGAATGAAGATTGGGACATATTCTTCAGTTACAACAAGAGTGTTATTGGGGCTTTAAACCTCACAGTCTTCATCTGGAAATGGAGAACTTTTTATTATACAGTATCTGGATAAAACCAGACTTTTTTCTATAAAAATAATATGTAGGTGAAATTTACCTTTTGTTATCAAGTACAGGGCATGGGCCATTCACTGTATAGACCTCTCAAGAAACATTAATCGATTATCAGGTCACCCAATGAAAAAATTGACCCAAAATCTTAAAAAGGTTACGTGTCCGGATAAGCAGTGTAGGCGTTCACGTCCAAACGACTCAATATTTTGGGCTGAAATTTTGAGACAAGGTAAATACACCATGCCACTATATTTTGGTCCATAAATTTCATAAATACTCGGACTTTAATTTTTGAGACTCTGTTCTTATCGGGATTGTCCCTTTAATGTTATACCATATTTATTTTACAGTATTTGCGTATGAAAGTCCACCCTTTAGACAGTTAGTTTTTAAATCGGATATTATTGTGACCTCTAGATGGACTGCAGGCTAAAAACGCAATTTTTCGTACAAACAGGGGCCATAATTCATGAATTTGAGATCCAATATGTGCGAATATTGAAAGGAAATACGATCTTTGGGTTATAAACAACTCTTTTAAGTTTCATCAACATCCGCAACTGTTGACAATTATTGTGACCTCTCGAGTGTCCATAAGCTAAATGTTATCCTCTCGGCACCGCAATAATGAATAGGGAACTGTTTGGGAGGTTAGTGGAATTGGGAGAACAAGAGAGGCACTTAATTAGTTTATTTGGGATACAAATTAGAAGACATCTTACTCCAAAATGCTCTATGTTAATTATCACTACTCTCATATTTAGTTTTGGTCTGATTCCATTTTAAGACATTAGGATTAAGACTAGTAATTTTTTCCCCTGATTTCACGATGGAAGTATGTAGCGCATAAATAGACAATTTTTCCCTATTTTTTTTATCCACTCTTCCTGCATTTTTGATTTTTGGGTTGACTTGTTGGTCTAGAATTAGATAAAATAGGTTGCCAGGCAACGAAACATACGCCCACACAGCAGCCAAATCGTCCGGGCAGTCAACAAGAATTGTCGCATATTAAGGAATTATCAAAAAATCATTAGAATTTGTTTGGTTTTTATAATCAAACGTTTTTTTTTAAATCATATAATAATTGTGACCTCCAGAGGCACCACAAGCTAAAAAGGGTGATTTTTCGTACAATCAGGGGACATAATTAAGGAAGTAATGACCCGATGGGCGCAAATATCGAAAGGAACCAAGATCTTTGGGTTTAAAACATACCTGTCAAGTTTCATCAAAATCGACTCAAAATTGTGACCTCTATACCTTGATATAACATATTTTCACACTATTCGTGTACAAACGGCGGCCATTTTGTCCGTCAATTCTAGTCCGGTTTTCATGTAATTCAAACTCTCTCTTCTTTACCATGTAACGGTAATATAGTCAAACGTTTTTTTAAATCGGATAATAATTTTGACCTCCAGAGGGACCAAAAGCGAACAAAAGCGATTTTTCGGACAATCCGGGGACATAATTCAGGAAGTTATGATCCAATGGGCGCAAATATCGAAAGGAACCAAGATCTTTGGGTTATAAACATACATGTCAAGTTTCATCAAAATCGGTTCAAAATTGTGACCTCTATAAGGTCCACAACCTTTATATAACATATTTTCACAATATTCGTGTACAAACGGCGGCCATTTTGTCCGTCAATTTTGGTCCGATTTTCACAAAATTCATACTCAACCTTCATAACCATGGAACGGTGATATAATCAAACGTTTTTTTTAAATCGGATAACAATTTTGACCTCCAGAGGGACCACAAGCTAAAAAGGGCAATTTTTCGGACAATCAGGGGCCATAATTCAGGAAGTTACGATCCGATTGGCGCAAATATCGACAGGAATCAAGCTCTTTGGGTTATAAACGTGCATTTCAAGTTTCATCCAAATCGGTTCAAAATTGTGTCCTCTACACTGTTCACAACCTTGATATAACATATTTTCACACTATTCGCGTACAAATGGCGGCCATTTTGTCCGTCAATTTTGGTCCGATTTTCACGAAATTCAAACTCGACCTTCATAACCATGGAACAATGATATAATCAAACGGTTTTTTAAATCGGATAACAATTTTGACCTCCATAGGGGACCACAAGCTAAAAAGGGCAATTTTTCGGACAATCAGGGGCCATAATTCAGGAAGTTACGATCCGATTGGCGCAAATAACGAAAGGAACCAAGATATTTGGGTTATAAACATGCATTTCAAGTTTCATCCAAATCGGTTCAAAATTGTGACCTCTACACTGTTCACAACCTTGATTTAACATATTTTCACACTATTCGCGTACAAATGGCGGCCATTTTGTCCGTCAATTTTGGTCCGATTTTCACGAAATTCGAACTCGACCTTCATAACCATGGAACGGTGATATAATCAAACGTTTTTTTAAATCGGATAACAATTTTGACCTCCAGAGGCACCACAAGCTAAAAAGGGCGATTTTTCGGACAATCAGGGGCCATAATTCAGCAAGTTACGATCCGATTGGCGCAAATATCGAAAGGAATCAAGATCTTTGGGTTATAAACATGCATTTCAAGTTTCATCAAAATCGGTTCAAAATTGTGTCCTCTACACTGTTCACAACCTTGATATAACATATTTTCACACTATTCGCGTACAAATGGCGGCCATTTTGTCCGTCAATTTTGGTCCGATTTTCACGAAATTCAAACTCGACCTTCATAACCATGGAACAATGATATAATCAAACGGTTTTTTAAATCGGATAACAATTTTGACCTCCATAGGGACCACAAGCTAAAAAGGGCAATTTTTCGGACAATCAGGGGCCATAATTCAGGAAGTTACGATCCGATTGGCGCAAATATCGAAAGGAACCAAGATCTTTGGGTTATAAACATGCATTTTAAGTTTCATCCAAATCGGTTCAAAATTGTGTCCTCTACACTGTTCACAACCTTGATTTAACATATTTTAACACTATTCGCGTACAAATGGCGGCCATTTTGTCCGTCAATTTTGGTCCGATTTTCACGAAATTCGAACTCGACCTTTATAACCATGGAACGGTGATATAATCAAACGGTTTTTTAAATCGGATAACAATTTTGACCTCCAGAGGGACCACGAGCTAAAAAGGGCAATTTTTCGGACAATCAGGGGCCATAATTCAGGAAGTTACGATCCGATTGGTGCAAATATCGAAAGGAACCAAGATCTTTGGGTTATAAACACACATGTCAAGTTTCATCCAAATCGGTTCAAAATTGTGACCTCTACGCTGTTCACAAGCTAAAAAACGTGATTTTTCGTACAATCAGGGGCCATAACCCATGAAGTTACAGTCCGATACATGCCAATATCGAAAGGAACCGAGATCTTATGGTGATAAACCTATATTTTAAGTTTAATTGAAATCGGATAAAAATTGTGACCTGTAGACTGTTCACAAAAAAATGTGGACGGACGGACGGACGGACAGGGGCGACGACAATATACGTCCACATAAAAATGTGGGCGTATAAAAAGGATCAAATTTGCAATTTCATAGCAGTTTTGGGTAATACTGATGACATTACAGCGGCGGGGTTGTAAGGTGCCTTTTTGCAGCGCAATCATTTTTCGGAAGTGAGATTTTCACTCCAGTCAACTTCAAATCCCCGTAGCAAAAATCTTTACGGTCACCCCCCTACAAAATTTATGACGAGGAGATTGCCAAATGTGGTTACCATTTTGCCTATAAAGATTGGAACTAACGGAATGTTGAGCAAAAAGTTACAGCCTGTGATGTTACATCCATTTAACATTAAAGTCAACGGGCAAATAATTACTAGTCAGAGCCCATTAGCACAAGATGAGTTAACCCCCTTTAGTAACTATAGCTTGCAAACTCGCCTTTAAGTTACTCTTAGGCGATATAATACAAAACTACGCATTGGGCGCCGATTGCGACTTTATTGTCATCTCAAAACAAATATGCTAAACTCTTTAAATTTGACAACCATGGTTTTATTTCTTTGGTCAACTTTAAATTGATGCTAAACTCCAAATATCTATGACATGTACTTTTAGACTTGATGCAAAACTCAAAATGTATGTACATCATCAACTCCAAATACATGAGGTTCTTCTTTTATAGATAACAAACTAAATATATATGAGGAACTTTCTAAATACGTGATGAGTTAGACTCGCCTTACCGGTCTTAAAAAGTTTCGCTGCGAGGTTATTGGGGGGGGGGGGGCTTTAACGTCCACTCGACACAAACTAGGTTATTTCGCGACTAACATATGTTTGGGTTTTTATTTCAGTAATACCATACTCCTTGTTATGGAGGATTCGAAACCACGCCAGTTGACTCAATTCAATGACAGGCTTTTATGATGCAGCATGCACGTGCTAACCATTCGGCCATTCCCCCCGCACCCACATGAAGCCGCTAGCAAGAGACCCCGTGTGTCAATTTCGTCCGTGTTATTTCTTATTTTGATGTGAAACGCACACAAATGAGAAGGGGTGGATGGCTGAAAGGTTAGCACGTGCGGGGTGTATCATAAAGCCTGTAATTGAGTCAAATGGCGTGGTTTAGAATCCTCCGTGACAAGGAGTATGGAATTGTTGAAAAAATAAACTCAGTTTCCTCCCACTGCTAAAGACTCCTACTGGTAAGTGAATGATTCAAATAATATTAAACCATAATATGTTAGACCCGACATGACCTAGTTTATGTCGAGTGGACGTTAAACCCAATTTCTCTCTCTCCACAATGAGAAAATTCTTATCCTCTAAACTAGAACTATTGGGCGATCATAACGAGGATCTCAAATAATTTCATTTGGTGGCCCTATCAAATGTGGATAGGGCAACAAAAACGAACCCTCTAATGGTGGCGCAGGCGCGGGATCAAAAAAAGGCCATAGCACCGCACTACATTAACGTGATCTATGGTTCGACCATGGTTGGGTTAGGAGTATAATAAGTATGTACTACAGCCATGTTGGACTTAATTTTGATCCAATAACCTCCTCTCACCGTCATCTCTATATGACATAAAAGCCTTACAAGTTTGGGGGCGAAATGACTCATAGACTCGAATAACAAAACTTAGACTAAGTAAAATTGTAAGACATGTATTTAAAAAGTTCCCCATATATATTTAGTTTGTCATCTATAAAAGAAGGTCGTCATGTATTTGGAGTTGACCTTATATAAATTTTGAGTTTAGCATCAAGTCTAACAAAGTACATGTCATATATATGTGGAGTTTAGCATCAATTTAAAGTTAACCAAAGAAATAAAACGAACTTTCTCATATTAATAGAGTTAAACATATATATTTTGAATTGACAATAAAGTCGCAGTCGGCGCCTCATAACTACGAGCACGGCTAGAAGCCCGGTGAACAGTAACAATAATCACATTTAAAAAAAAAAAAAAAAAAAAAATTACGAGGACACAAATCACAAAATTGGAATGACATTATGCGATGCGAATTTCATAGTAGTTTTGGGTAATGCTGATAATATTTCAGCGGAGGAATAGGGGTTGTAAAGTGTCATTCTGCAAAGCAATCATGTTGTTAGTAGCGAGATTTTCACTCCAGTCAACTTCAAATCCCCGTAGCAAAAATCTTTACGGTCAACCCACTACAAATTTAAAATGAGGAGATTACCAAATGTGGTTCGCATTTTTGCCTATAAAAATTGGAACCAACGGAATGTTGAGCAAAAAGCTACAGTCTGTGATGTTACAGCCATTTAACATTGATGTCAATGGGCAAATAATTACTAGTCTGGGCCCATAGCACAGGCCGAGTTATCTCCTTTTAGAAACAATAGCTTGCAAATTACGATAAACTCGACTAAGTTACTCTAGGCGACATAATACAAAACTACGAGCACGACTAGAAGCCCGATGAACAATAACAAATAATCACATTCATAAAGAATTCTATGAGGACAAAAATCACAAAATTGGAATGGCATTACAACCGTCTCGCGATGCGAATTGGTGCGCTATAAGGGTGTGGGAATTGCATCATGCCGACTCGTTTCGGAGCTCTGCAACTTACATTAATCAGAAAAATAGATTGTCAGGCAACGAAATATAAACCCACAGCAGCTAAATCGTCTGCACAGTCAACAAAGGTTGTCGCATATTAAGTAATTATCAGAAAATGATTAAAATTTCTGTACCATGATAACGTTTTTTTTTACAAAAACATTTAATATTATGGATTTAGCTGTTCAATTAACAAAATTCATTGAAAATCAATATACTTGTTTGTCTCAAGACCTTAAACTCTGTCCACAAGGGCCATAATTCTGGCACTGAAAATCCATAAGCGTCTTCATTTGATGACTTTTAACACCGTGAATAAATTATTTGGTATGAGCTTTGGCCTATAGAACAAAACTAACACAGTTACATGTATATGGGAAAACAATCACTGGTTTATTATACATCAGCACGATGTTTCGATAATTACCCCCCCCCCCTATCGTTATCAAGCACAATGGCATTTAGTAAACTAGAGGGTCTATATATATATATTAAAGTACAAGTACTTATATGTTTACGGTAGATAAATGCATAAATAAATAAAAAAATACGTCCAGGTAAAAAATTCTCCACTTTACTTCATTCTGACATACATTAAATTGGATAAGCTAGCTGTCTGCCCTCTATAGGCGTCTTCAGATATTAATAATATATACAAAATATTGCAAATACGATACATATATATACATTCTTACAACAATAGATTTCCATGACAATGTATTATAAATAATATTAAGTAACATACAACAAAAGGTTTAAAGTATATAATACATAACATGACATTAATCTAATAGTCTTCCTGGTATAGTTTGAAAATAGACCAATTATGTAATCTGGTTATACTAATTTACATAGTCTTCCTGGTATAATTTGACAATAGGACCATACAGGAGTGAAGAGATTAAAAAAATATCAATTATGTAATTTGATTGTAAACTTGTTTATATCCACCTTATTCTCTAATAAACTAACTATAGAGAAATAAAGATATACATGGTATAAAATCCCCTTAAATGGTGTTAAAGTTAAAAGTGTAAAAATATATACATGTATTAAGATTTTATTAAAAATTAGAATATTAACACAAAGGGAAGGGGGAAAATTAAGCATTTAAATCCGGTTTGAACCGGTCAATAAAGTGTGAATACATATTCCTTGGTAGTATTGTCAATATTGACTTTATAAGAAGGAAAAATACTGAATTTAATATTTAAATTCTTAGCACACGTATTTAGATGTTTAGACACTTTCAAGACCGGATTAGTTTGTAAACTATGTTGCCTATGAACTCAGATACCTGCGCGTAATGCATTTGAGCACTCTCCTATGTAAATCTTCATACAATTATTACAAATAAGAACATAAATTAAATTTTTAGCACTACAATTCATATTATGAGTGATCCTAAATGTATAATTAGTATTAAAAAAGGTGAATTTAGAATTAATTATCATATGTTGGCAACATTTATAAAGTGGGCTATGGCACTTCGAAGTAGTAAAAGTTCCATTATTAGAAGTTTGAAACTTAGCTCTAGTGAGTAACCTTTTATGGCTAGGGGGCTGACGTTTACTATTAATTAATTCTATGCCGTGAAATTGAATATTAAGATTATCATTAGAAAGGAGAACATTTTAATATTATGTCTAAGATTATATGTCGAAATAAAGGTATTACAAGAAGAGATATTCTTTTCTTTTGGCGTTCTTAACTCTTCAGTGGTTAGACCCCTAGCTTTATCAATACATAATTAATTTATAACCCCAAGTGGATAATCTTTTTTCAATAAATTGGATCTCAATTCATTAAGTCGTTGAATTCTGAGATCTTAGTTTAAAATTATATATATATATTAAAGTACAAGTACTTCTCGGTTTACGGTAGATAAATAACTAAAAAAATACGTCCAGGTAAAAAATTCACTTTACTTCATTCTGACATACAATAAATATAAGCTAGCTATCTGCCTTCTATGGGCGTCTTCAGATATTAAAAACAATGTATATAAATGTACAATATGAAGCCATGCTTGATTAATTCTTAATAATTATAAGGAGTTCATGAATATAGTTAATGGTATATACCGACAAAGAACTCAGGTTCATTAAGGTAATTATGAAGCCATTTTACATTATAATTAACAGGTGTTAAGTCCAGACAGCTATGTAAACATCACTAGATTGACAAATATATAAGTTAGAGAAACTATGTGTGTCTTGCTATCAGGTCAGGCGATATTAACTTTGGCATATAGAGCAATCATAAGAATTTTTTTAAGTGATCAAGGGCCATAACTCTCGCAGTAATCATCGGAAATCGCTGAAAATGAACATGATTCTTCGTCTCATGGCCTTAAACACTGTATATAAATTTAAAGTGAATCGGATATTATCTTTGAACTCTAGAGTGGACACAAGATTTTTTGAAGTGATTAAGATTAAGGGTCATAACTCAAGATGTAATTTTCAGAAATCGCTGAAAATCAAAAGACTACTTTGCCTCAGGACCATAAACGCTGTGTTTAAATTATAAAGTCAATCGGATATTGACTTTGGCCTCTAGAGCAACCATAAGATTTTTTGAAGTGAACGATTTTTTAAATCGGGTAATAATTTTGATCTCCAGAGGAACCACAAGCTAAAAAGACGATTTTTCGTACAATCAGGGGTCATAATTCCGGAAGTTACGACCCGATATGCGCAAATATCGACAGGAACCAAGATCTTTATGTTATAAACATGCATTTCAAATTTCGTCATAATGGGTTAAAACTTGTTACCTCTATAGGGTCCTCAAGCCAAAAATCAATCAGGGGCCGTAATCCATGAAATTTCGAACCGATACATGACAATATCGAAAGCAGCCGAGGTCTTTTGGTGTTAAACCTATATTTAAAGTTTCGTCAAAATCGGATCAGCATTGTGACCTGTAGAGTGTCAACAAACAAACGGACGCACAGGGCGACGGCAATACACGCCCCCTTAAAATGTAGGCGTTTAAAAATAATTATTCTGTGACAAATACTAAATTCCTTCGCCTTATGATATATACTTGTTCTAGGAAGATTCTGACATAAAATAGCTGAATTGGAAGAACAAGAGAGACAATTAGTATATTTATTTTGAATAACAATGGCGCTGAAAACGCGAGGCAAGTGATATCAATTATCCAATCAAATTACAAGAAAAATCACTCTTGTCAATGACGTCATTTCTTTGCTACTTCTGCATCACTGTTCGAGTAGATTTACCATGCATTTTGACACTTAACTAAGTATTATGAATATTTATGACTGATAATATATACTACTCAATAGACGTTAAGGGTCAACCAATTATTTTTGTTTGACATTTTATTAGACACAGAGAACATATATATCAAAACTTTTAAGCACACTTTTGGTTAAAATTTGTTCAATATGTCTCAATGTTGAGTCTGTTATGCAGAGCATATGCACTTTTTACACACAACTATTCTGAGGAATTGATGAAATTTTGAGCATAATGAGGTCCAACAAAACTGTCTTAAATTCGATAACGAGTGAAACCACTACGTGCTCGTAAGAAGTCGACACAACGACGAGGCATGCTGTCGATCAGACGTCAAAAAACATCCGGAGAACAGCCTGCCACTTTGCCTGAAGGAATTGCACCAATTCTTGAAGATTATCAGGTTGCCTATGATTGTTTCCCACACGTCGGCCCAAATCGTCCCATGCATGCTCAATTGGTTGAATACCATTTTGGGTGAGAAAATCATAAGCAGTCTAGAATTGTCATCTTGAAGAACAGAACCTGCTCCAATTTGACACTTGGGGTGACAAAAGGTAAATGTAAAATTTCTTCTCTGTACCTGATACCCGTCAAATTTCCTTTGACGACGAAAAGAGGAGTCCTGTGATGTACCGAAATTCCAGCCAACACCATTACCGCACCACCTTCCAAAGCGATGGCGTTGTCTGACGTTAACATCAGCAGATCTTTCTCCTTGCCGCCTATAGACGCGAAGTCTGCCATCATTGAACTGTAATGCAAATCGGGACTCGCCAGTGAAGAGTACCCGCCCACATTGTCGCCGTCTCCAGTCTCTATGACGTGTCAACCAGTCGTGACGTGCTGCCCTATGACGTTGAAAAGAGGTGGTCGAACCGCTTCTCGTCGAGATCGAATGTTGTGTGCTCGAAGACGATTTCTTATAGTCTGGTCCGATACCTGAACACCACTTGTATTTCGCAGTTCATCTCTCAGACATCACACTGTAAATACGCGCTGACCTAAGGCCATTTAAATGACACGCCAGTCTTGACGTTGATCTTGGCCTACCCGACCGTGGGCGATTCTGAATTGAATTGGTTGCCTGGAAACGCTGCCATAGTCTCCCAATCACACTCTGGCTACAACCGATTCTCTGCCACATTCCTCTATGTCAAAGCCTGTTGAAGCCACGCAATGGATCTTCCTCTGTCAAGTTCACTCAGCTGACGTCTGACCATGTTGAAATTTCAACTGACAGCAGTACGGTAACGGAAGGTTATTTTTTTTATGCCAAAACTGTTCATAGTGTACGTGCAACTCCAACAAGTCGTACCCTACTGTAAAAATCGATTTGTTTGAAAATGACATATGCCTTGTACACAGGTTTTGTCGTCAGGATATCGTGAACTAATTTCGACACTATTTCCGCCAATAATTAGAGAGAGAGAGAAAAATGAGGTTCAACGTCCACTCAACACAAACTAGGTCATTTCGGGACTAACATATGGTTTAATTTTTATTTCAATAATTCGCTTGTGCGTAGGGGTCTTTAGCAGTGGGGGGAAACCGGAGTGCCCGGAGAAACCCACGAGGTTGAGAAGGCGCCCCTATCTCCATGCCACTTACGCTCACACCAGGGCTCGAAACCACAGCCGCAAGCCAGAGGTGACCGGCCAGCTAGAGGTCGAAGCGCGGCACTCTAAATCACTAGGCCATCCCAACCCCCGCCAATAATTATATGATATGTGCATAAACAATTACCTGGTAGAAAAAGGGTTTGACTTTTTTTGAGTGGTATATAAGAACAAAATATGTATACTCCTATATATATACTCTTTACATAAACACACGATTTGTCGTACAATCAGGTCCATAATCGATATCGTAAACCAATTTCGACACTATTTCCGCCAATAATTATATGATATGTACAAAATATGTATACTCCTATATGCATACTCTTTACATAAACACACGAATTGTCGTACAATCAGGTCCATGATCCATAAACTTAATATCTGATACATGCTAATACCGAAAGGAATCGAGATCGTTGGGAAATAACCTATATATTTCATGTTTCGTTAAATTTGAATAACAATTGTGACCTTTAGAATGTCCACAAACAAATCGATGACGGCCCATTGAAAGGAATATAATTAATCAGTTGTCTTTTCCAAACAGGCTATACATCTCTATGGTACAGACCGTAATGCGCCACTTAAAATTAGATAAATTAAACCATTACATTAACTCGAAAATTAAAATGGTTCGCTAGTTCAATGGAAATGAAATGAAATGAAATGGGGTTTAACATTCTACTCTTTTGCACCTAACCTGGGCTAATGGAAGACGGGCATACGCCATACAGTGTGCAATGAGGGCAATTTTGCCCGGGCAGCGGCGCTACGGCCTACTCTTATATCGAATTCCAACTGCCAAGGGATCTTTTACGTACACTCCAATGCGTACACGGGACCTCGGTTTTTCGTCCCATCCGAACGACTAGGCAGCTGTCCTTGTCAGGCCCTCCTTCAGCATCACTGACAAGGGGAAATCACGCCGGAAAATCGAGATGAACTTTCTCGGCCAATGCAGGGATCGAACACTCGACCTCCAGGCTAGCGAACCAACGCCTTATCTTCCGTGACCCCCCCCCCCCGCTAGTTCAATAGGTCTTCTTGAACGTCGCCGTACAGGACTCCCAAACTTCAACTCAAAACGTCCACAAACAACAATGATTTAAAACAAGCCAACAGTGAGGTTGATGTCCCCCGCTGAAATCCCCAAATAAATAGAAGGCACATATTAATTAATCGCACATTTATTTTTTTCAATGTATCGAGCAATCAAACTGTGCACGAAGTGTCATCCAAAAGTGTTTTATAAAGAAAAATGCTAAAACCGACGAGAAAAATGAAAATGTACCCTAGTTAGGGGGACCCTAAAGGCAGACAAAAGGGCCCCTCTGGCCGTTTCTATACACTGTTACTGTCGAATCGATTACTAAATGAGAATGCAGTCATTGTATTGGCATAAAAATCATCAATCAAGATGAACCTAAGTTATCTTGTCCCAAAGTATCAACCAATCAAATTGCTTATCTCTGCTTACCCTAAGCGGAAAATGCTCATCTTCGAACTCCATCAAGGCATTGACCTAATAATAAGCATATACACCAAGTTTGAACATTTTAACTCAATTAGAAGGAGAGTTATTGTGTTCCAAAGTCTTGACCAATCAAATTGCTCTGCTTACCCTGAGCGGAAAATGCTCATTATCGAACTTAGTCAAGGTATTACTGTAATGAAACTATACACTAAGTTTCATCACTCTCACTTAATTAGAACTAAAGTTATCGTGTCCCAAAGCATCAACCAATCAAATTGCTTATCTCTGCTTACCCTAAGTGGAAAATGCTCATCTTTGAACTCCGTCAAGGCATTGCCCTATTAAACACATACACCAAGTTTGAACATTCTAGCTCAATTAGGAAGAGGGTTATTGTGTCCCAAAAAGTGTGACGGACAGACAGACGGACGGACGAACCCATTTTAATAGTCCCCCAACTTTCTTCGAAAGGCGGGGGACAAATATGTCTCGCATGTTTAACGCAATATAATGTGAACGTTTCCAATTGCAATGTTGGAAAGTATGCCCTTTGGTCCCATCAATAAAGATAGGCTGGCACTGCCATGCAGGATACGCCCACATTTTCGAGAGATGGATAGAGAACAAGTAATACCGAAAGTGATTTTTCCTACATCATTAAGTCCTGTATTTCATACTGTATTGGGAGCAGCCGTTTTGTTGGTCAGTTCCAGTCTGACATTCATGAAATTCGAAGCCGACAAAGATTATGGTGTGACGGTGCACAACCTAGAAATGTGAATTTTCGGCAAAATCGGATAAGAATTGTGACCTGTAGAGAGTCCACAACCATGATATACCATATCTTTACACTATTCGCGTACAAACGGCGACCATTTCGTCCGGCAATTTTGGTACAATTGTCACGAAATTCGAATAATTCAGGAAGTTACGATCCGATATGCGCAAATACCGAAAGGAACCAAGATCTTTGGGTTATAACCATGCATTTTAAGTTTCATCAAAATCAAATTAAAATTGTGACCTATACAGGGTCCACAACCACGATATACCATTTTTAAACAGTATTCGCGTACAAACGGCGGCCATTTTGTCTGTCAGTTTTGGTCAGATTTTCCCGAAATTTGAACTCAAACCTACCTTAAGGTGAAACGGTGATATAATCAAACGTTTTTTTTTTTAAATCGGAAAATAATTGTGACTTCCAGAGGGACCACAAGCTAAAAAGGGTGATTTTTCGTACAATCAGGGGCCATAATTCAGGAAGTTACGAATCAATGAGCGCAAATATCGAAAAGAACCAAGATCTTCGGGTTATAAGCATGCATGTCAAGTTTCATCAAAATCTGTTCAAAATTGTGACCTATATAGGGTCCACAACCTTGATATAACATATTTTCACACTATTCGCGTACAAACGGCGGCCATTTTGTCTGTCAATTTTGGTTCGATTTTCACGAAATTCGAAGTCAGCCTTCATTACCATGTAACGGTGATATAATCAAACGGTTTTGTAAATGGGATAATAATTTTGACATCCAGAGGGACCACAAGCTAAAAAGGGCAATTTTTCAGGAAGTTACGTTCCGATGGGTGCAAATATCGAAAGGAACCAAGATCTTTGGGTTATAAACATACATGTCACGTTTCATCAAAATCAGTTCAAAATTGTGACCTCTATAGGGTCCACAACCTTGATATAACATATTTTCACACTATTCGCGTACAAACGGCGGCCATTTTGTTTGTCAATTTTGGTCCGATTTTCACGACATTTGAACTCAACTTTTATTACCACGTAATGGTGATATAATCAAACGGGTTTTTTTTAAATCGGATAATAATTTTGACCTCCAGAGGGACCACCAGCTAAAAAGGGCCATTTTTCGGACAATCAGGGGCCGAGATCTTATGGGGATAAACCTATATTTCAAGTTTCGTCAAAATCGGATAGGAATTGTGGACGGACGGACGGACAGGGGCGACGACCTAATATGTCCACATGGAAATGTGGGCGTATAAAAACATGACAAATATAAAGAGCACAGAGAAAAATAGTCTCATAATAGTACAAATGAATCACAAATTTCCCTGGAAAATACTACTCACACTTATTAACAAATAAACTTTGAGATCTATCTAAAAATAAATAGATATGAGCATTATCCTAGGGGTTCAATGATTTGGTTTCATAGAAAACACCAGACACATCCAATACCACTGTCGCCTATTTCTTTCGAAAGTCTTAAAAAGCTGTATTTATAGACATATTGCTGGCATATTAGTCTACCCCATCAGGGATATAACGAGATTACTTGTATGATATATTTAATTTCCATTTTGGGCTGTTAATGAAATTCGCCAAGTGACAATTGTGTCTAAAATTTCAATTTCCTATTTTTTTAAAATGAAACTGTTCATATCACTTGAAAGGGGTATTTTGAAATACGTTTAATGTCGTGAGGATCTTGAGATTTAGTGGTTTCACTGGGCAGTGATAAAAGGTTTCCCATGGAATCATGATCAACATTAGCTAATGGATAATCTTACGTAATTGAGAATAAAATCTTTGCTCAAACCTTTTTGTGAACAATAAAACGGAATCGAAAGCTATGTCACGTAAAAGGTTTTCCAAATATGTCTTTAAAGAACCATATTATCCTGGTAGATGAGGTACAATGGACCGGGGATATGGTTAAGACATTGTGTGTATTTGAAAGAAGTTGATATTTCGATTAATATGAATCAATTACTTAAATTAAATAAATTCCCTCTGCACACTCAAAAGACATAACAGTATAATCCGAAATTTGACTATGGTTCTGAGATAAAGTTTGAGTAAGGAGATTTTCTGTGTATATTTAGTGATTGGCTATGTAAGTATTTTCAAATTGGGTGAACAATGGCCATCTGGTCGGTTAACCCGCTACGACATCATCAATAATGCCCACCGATGTAATGTAGATTTTATCTGACCTGATAGGCCTACAGTGTTTTCTTGTCAATTTATATAGGAGTCAAGCCAAGAGTCTAAGCAGAAAATGTTCACAATCTATCTCAGTCAAGGATTTGAAGTAGATGACAGAGAAACAATAATGTTGTATTATTATAAATGAGTGTCATAATTTATGCTTGATAATTCGCTTCTGTTCATATGTTTCTGTAATTTGTGCTCTTAATCATGTGATTCATACGTTTTTACACTAACGGTTCTATTATCTCCTATGTTCTACTAAATTTAGGTTTGTTAAATTTTGCAACCATATTGACGTTTCATTCGGTCATGTTTTGGTTTTTTTTGCAATTCAGATAAGAATTCGGCGGACTCGAAAATTATATAGTTTAATACATTATTAATATTAGGTTTTTTTTTATTATTTCGATCATCTACGTCATCAACGGTTGCTATGATATATCAACCTGTCATGACGTCATCAGCGGTTGACATAAACCGAATATCAACCTATGATGATGTCATGAGAAGTTGTTATGAGATATAAGAATTCGGCGGACTCGAAAATTATATAGTTTAATACATTATTAATATTAGGGTTTTTTTTATTATTTCGATCATCTACGTCATCAACGGTTGCTATGATATATCAACCTGTCATGACGTCATCAGCGGTTGACATAAACCGAATATCAACCTATGATGATGTCATGAGAAGTTGTTATGAGATATAACTGCTATGAACATCAAAGAAAAAATCTACACCCAGTTGTATATCTTTATAAATCATCTCTATTTTTCCGAAAAGCACCTGTCTTAGGGTATGCTTGAAATATGTATTGATCTTTAGTCTTTGTTAAATGTAAATAGATATTTAAATGCATAATAATATAGAACTTATATTACAACATATAATATACCGTATTTAATAGTTCACTTTTGTAAATAATCATTTTGTATCTTTTCAATGTTTTTTTTGTTGTTGTATATCAAGTGTGTACGCGCATATTGTCCCGAAATAAACTGTTGTCTTGTTATAATTGGTTCCTACTGTTTTATGCAATTTAACCTATGACCTGGACTGGTGGATGGTCTGTTTGTTCGTCAATACTCCTGCTACAAAATGGCGCCCAACGTGATATAGAGATAGTTGATTCCTTGTGTGTTTTGCGAACTCTTGCTTGATTTGTGTTTTTGTGTTGAATTCTTGGATTTTTCTGGATTTCTCCGAAAGAGCTCTAAGTTGTTTTTCTTATACTTGACCAAGTAAACATTTTGTTTCAATGAATATATTATAATTATAATATTGAGTAAGTTATTGTTGTGAATGTGTATGTGTATCTGGGGACGCCTATAAGACATATACTTATAGTGTGTATAATATTTGTTCTTAGTATTAAGGTACATGTATATAAATTACAAATTTGGTAAAATATACATATCGTGATTTAGACAGCTAGATTATTATAAATAATTAAGGTGACTAAAGCATTGAATTCTTTAAATCATAATTAAATACCGGTTATTTTACATATTCACGAACTCCATCGTTATCTTGTCCCAAAGTATCAACTAATCAAATTGCCTATCTCTGCCTACCCAAAGCAGAAAATGCTCTTATTCGAACTCCACCAAGGCATTGAACTAATAAGCATACACGCCAATTTTGAACATTTTAACTCAATTAGAAGGAGAGTTATTGTGTTCCAAAGTCTCGACAAATCAAATTGCTTATCGCTCTGCTTACCCTGAGCAGAAAATGCTCATTATCGATCAGAGTCAAGGCATTACTGACGGACGAACCCATTTTAATAGCAACAATGAATAAAAAGTAGTAATATCTATGTTCTATATTTAGAAATGCAGCATGAAGTTTGTAAGGATGTCCTGGGATGAATATAATGTTCCTCATCAATCTTCATCTTTGTCATGTCCAGTTGCAACACCAAGTATTCCTCGATCAGTTCCCGAGGTGCTTTTTCGACATCTACTGTTACAGGTGCTACTTCACGAAAAACCTCAATATTACGTAATGAGACTTTTTATGTTAACACACCATCAGATTTTCAGAATACAACACCATTGCAGAGTAATCCGGCAGCAGCGATTCAATTAAACCCTCCAGTCCAGACATCTTCTGTTTTTATTCAGAATACTGCAGCTGCTCAAATTAACCCTTCCTGAGCTAACCCCATAGAGAGCTATGCAAATATTGGTAAAAAATTAAGCTTTGGACCCAGTTGTGAAGAACCATGCATACCTTGGATATGAATGCAACTGCAACTGTAAATTTGCAGATGTATATCCATTATATATAACTTAAGATTTTTGAATAGTTGTAAGTTATGTTTAATGGTTTCCATGGTTACCAGTGGGTTTCAAAATGGCTGCCATATTACTGTCATTGGTGAAATACTTGGTATTCTCTTGCAAATAAAAA
Organism: Patella caerulea; assembly: GCA_036850965.1. Taxonomy (NCBI): domain Eukaryota; kingdom Metazoa; phylum Mollusca; class Gastropoda; family Patellidae; genus Patella; species Patella caerulea. The sequence continues at coordinate 48,603,084 of JAZGQO010000007.1, read as the reverse complement.
ATTCAAGATGTGCAGGAATAAAGCTATATGGATTTTAAGCATAAGAGATATCTCTTTTGTAAGAATAATACATGTTTTGGGAGAAAAGTCACTAAATTGTAATAATAATAGGTGATTTCTAAAAGCAGTTAACAACATGAACACAAGCAGTATTGACATTTCTGCTGTATTAGTGAACACAAATATAAAAGTCACCAGTAACTAGTTTTTATTAACAAAAGTATACATTTTAAGGAAAGTACATTAACAATATACTAAAATATACTATTCAAAAAAAGTAGGGGATATTTGATTTTGGGGGCATAATACTAAAATATGCAAAAGTCACTATAGAACCTAACAGAAGAAACATTTCCAGATACGTGTGACGCCCAAACGCACCAATAGCTACCGCATGGAATGCAGGTGATGCTTGGGATCATCATGGGGGTCCAACCCAAGATTTGCACGACTCTGACTTTGAATGTTACAGTCATTGTGGCATTGAATTCTAGGGTGGAAACATCAGTTTAATTGTTTTAGTGACCAGAAAACAAGTTTTGATATGCGTCGGCTTACCCAAAATGAAAGGTTACGTGCCCTTGGCATGCTACTGATCGGCACAACACAGGCAGTTGTGGCGCGGACGATGAATGTTTCTCAGTCTGTCATAAGCAGGCTATGGTCCAGATACCGTGATACACAATCTGTACAGGACAGACCACGCTCAGGTCGACAACTCAAGCCCAGGATCGATTTATCCGTACCTTGGCCTTGAGAAATCGTGTCATCACAGCAAATCAGATCAGCACACGTCTTCAAACAGACACTGGTGTGAGAGTGAGTGGCCAGACGATTCGGAATCGACTGCATAGGGGTCACTTTCTCGCGTGATCCCTTGTTTGAGAGATCATCACATTCAGGCAAGACGTCGTTGGTGTAGGGATCGTCAACACTGGGATAATCGACGCTGGAGCAATGTGATGTTTTCACATGAGTCAAGGTTCACTGTTGATTTTTTGGACAGACGTAGGAGGGTGTGGCGTCGTCGAAACGAGCGCTTCCAAGACGTTAACGTCATCAGAATGATCGATTTGCGGGTGGTTCTGTTATGGTGTGGGGAGGCATCACTGTTGCTGGAAGAACGGCTTTACATGTTGTTGCAGAGCGTATTACAGGCCATTACTACCGGGACAACATCTTGGCAGTCCATGTTGTGCCGTTCGCACGACGTCATGGCCACCGTTTCATCTTCCAGGATGACAACGCAAGATGTCACAGGGCAAGGATCGTTACAGGTTACCTCCAACAACAGAACATCACCACATTACCTTGGCGAGCACTGAGTCCCGACCTCTCCCCCATCGACCATGTCTGGGATATGCTTGGACAGAGGTTACGTCAACATCAACAACGTCCTGCCAATGTCCAAGAAGTTGCTGCTGCGTTGCAACAGGAATGGGACAATCTGGACCAAAATGACCTTAGACGTCTCATTAGGAGTATGCCACGTCGGATCAATGCTTGTTTGGCAAACAGAGGAGGATTTACCCGTTATTGACTTTGTTGTGATGCTGTGGTAACTTTGCTGTTTGACCCCGGGTATCATTTTACCCTTATAATGGTCAGTCTGTGCATTACTTGGTCTAACGATCATTTGGAATAAATCGATGAATTTGAACTTCATTTCATTTTGTCATTTGTTTCTTAGAATAACACTTAAAAATCCCCTACTTTTTTTGAATAGTATATTAACATTAAAATAGGGTTGCCATGGTAACTAATTTAAAGAAACAACATTTTTGTGGTACTGTACTCGTATAAGTGAACACAAACAAATCATCAGTAACATATATTTTATACCTTACCAAGAAATAAGATAAATACAAAACATAATTTACAGCATAAAATGGGGTTACCATGGTAACCAGTTTGAACAAATGCAGACTGGTTGGTCTAACTGTAATCAAACCGATACTAGGAGTAGCTTCTTTCAAAACCTGTATTTCAATGTAAATTTTGACTAAATAAACCTGCAAAATTAAGAACTATCACAAATATAACAATAACCAAACAATATGTGACAAATAACTTCTCCCTGGTCAGGGGTCATGTTGCTAAGTGGGAAAAGCGTGTGCTGGCTTGCTAGCCTGGAGGGCGGGTGTTTGATCCCTGTATTGGCCGAGAAAGTTCATCCTGATTTTCCGGCGTGTTTCCCCCTCGTCAGTGATGCAAGAACAACAGTCTAGTCATTTGGATGTGCACATTGCTGTACCCGTAAAAGATACTTCGATAGTTGAAACTCAAAATAAGACACAGGCGTACTGCCGCTGTCCAGACAAAATTTCCCTAATCGCACACACTGTATGGCGTATGCCCATCTTCATTAGCCCAATTCGGATCAGAATAGTACGTAGGACGTTAAACCCAATTTAAATACAAATTCAACAATAGCATTGAAGCTAAGCTAGTTCTTTTTTCTATGTCTGCTTCCCACCAGAGAAGACCTTGAATTTTGATGCCGATTTTCTTCTTGGTTGCTCATATTGTTCAACAGAATGGTATCTCTCCATGCATTCGTGATGTATGGCTGGTTTATCACAGCAGGTTCCACAAATATATGTTGTTTCATTTCGATATTCTTTTCCCAATTTTCTGTCACTACAAACTTTACATTCTGTTGATTTCGTATGTGGGTTGCCATCTAGTCTCTGTATCGCATTAATTACAACTTGAACATTTTTTATTAATTGGAATACAAAGGCTTTGGACTAAAGAAATGCGGAAATCTTTTGTTGACATAATGTCAGTTTCACCTCTTTCAAGTTTATCTGATTTGTACAATATATAGGCATTTACAATTGAGACCTCAAGAAGATGAAAAAATATTTTTCTCCACCACTTTAGAGAAGACCTCTCAAAACGATAATATGTACATAATTGGTCATTGACATCAACACCATTCATGTGTTTATTGTAATCTACTATGCACTTGGGTTTAATCTAGCGTTATGATTTGGATTTTTAGGTTTAATGGTGCACCATTCATCTGATCGGCAGTTATTTGTTATCATTGTTACAACCCGCTTGTCTTTCCATTGCAACATCAAAATATCATCTTTGCCAAATGCTACAATATCACCTGACTTCATATGTTTTGAAGTCTTTAGTCTTTGTTGCAAGCCTTTCCTATTAGGCATAACTGTACCAGTATTATTGAAACCAGTGTCGATGAGCAAATTCTGAAGTCCAAAAATATCTGTCGGCATAAACTGTATGGCCTAAATTAGACAGGGGTTGTACTAAATCCAGTACATGCTGAGCACATTTACTGAGTTCATTTTCTCGACCATCAGCACTTACGTATAAATTTTGTTGCCACATATAGCTAGTGTTACTATCAGCCAATGTGAAGATCTGCATGCCCCATTTTGTTGGTTATTTTGGGTTATACTGTCTAAAGCCAATTCTTCCTTTACATTTTACCATGGTCTCATCCACAGCAATACTTTGTCCCATTTCACGCAGTTCTTGTGAACGCCCGTTCATGTGATCAAGAATCAATTGTATTTTGTATGATTTTGACGGATTAGAAACATTATCTGGTAACGGGTCAGCCACATGCAGATTCCAATATAAAAGGAGAAATTTATCTCTACTCATAACTTCACGAATGACCGGTATACATAAAACATTATTGGACGACCAGTAGTCTGTAATACTAGGTAGTCTTACCACACCCATCAGGCGTCTTGTAACTGCTTTAGAAGGAGAACTCCACTTTCTTAGTCTAGAATGTGGCTTCAGATTTTCCTTGCTCTGTGCTATTTTACTTCTTGTGATCAAATATGTATTCTTGGATATTTTTTGAACAGCTTCATCTGACCATATTAAATTTAAAAAATCAATTGGATCTCTCCTTAACATAACTGGCAACTGAAAGTAAAGGAAATAAATAAATCAATGACTGACACCCCCCCCCCCCCACCTCTTAAATTTCACCAAACCAATATTGTGTGAAATTCAATAGGAACACAAAATTGAAGAAAAAAGTTGATTTTTCGGATAATTAATTAGGTCTATACGGAAGGGAGGTAACTACAGAATGTCAGCTAGCTGTCCACAATATCGGTAATTATATTGACAGGTGTTTATTATTACACAGGATTCGAGGTCAAAATTTGAGTCAAATAAATTGATATAATTGCAATCGATAAGTTAGCAAAAATCACGTAAGTCAGTTGTCAACATGTCTAATTATCCATGAACAGAAGAAATTACGGGGGCTAAAAGGAGTGGCCAAAACAAAAAATAGGCCTATTTATCACGTAACTATTTGGTTTACAGTTTTATATACCTTCGTTCCTTGATGTCCTTTGTACTGTTCGGTCTGTGGGAATGAAGGATCATCTTCTCTGGTGACACAAAGCCATTCGCCTTCATCCCAACTTCCGTCACGGTCATTATTTTCTTGGCCTACATTTTGTTGTTGTGGTGCAGGATGCTCTACAAAACTGCCATTGTGACTGTCAAAAGCAGACGTACAATTTTCTGCAGATAAATCTTCATCTTTACTTAGATATACATCGGAATCATCGTCAGAAGAATCTCCGCTGATAATATATTCACTGCCCTAATCCAAACTGACGTCATCCTCATCGGAATTTAAGAAAAAAAAATTTGGCTTGATTCAACCGAAGTTTTTTGTTGTTAAGGACGCCATTCCTCGGCTGTGCCGACTGTTGTGACTGTTCCGTCTCACAAGTGCAGCAATCTGCGGGACCTTGCCGTGTCCTCTACGCTTCCCTGCATGACTATATAATTTTATGTCCGAAGGTACACATCTTTGGTTGTTTCTACTTTCCCATTTGAGTGCATCTGACCATTTTGCACGCTTAACTTCATCCGTGTCTACTTTTTACCACCCCATTAAAATATGTTTTTTGCACGCTTAGCTTCATCCGTGTCTACTTTTTACCACCCCATTAAATATGTTATTTCTCGCACGAGACAGCAATCGTTTTGATTTTACTTTATTTGCAAAATTCAAATTAATTACAATGTTATAGCAACAATAGGGATGGGACAATAAACATTTATTTTCAAATTCAATAAAACCCCAGGTGTTTTCTTATGCGAAATTGACTACAAAAATGGAATATAGAAGTATTTTTTCAAAAAATAAGTATTTTTATGGTGGTGCAGTGCCATTTTTATACGCCCACATTTTCATGTGGACGTATTATGTCGTCGCCCCTGTCCGTCCGTCCACAATTTGTTTGTTGACTCTCTACAGGTCACAATTCTTATCCGATTTTGACGAAACTTGAAATATAGATTTATCCCCATAAGATCTCGGTTCCTTTCGATATTGGCATGTATCGGATAAGAACTTCATGGATTATGGCCCCTGATTGTACGAAATATCATGATTTTAGCTTGTGGACCCTATAGAGGTCACAATTTTGAACCGATTGTGATGAAACTTGACATGCATGTTTATAACCCCAAAATCTTGGTTCCTTTCGATATTAGCGCCAATCGGATCGTAACTTCCTGAATTATGGCCCCTGATTGTCCGAAAAATCGCCCTTTTTAGCTTGTGGTCCCTCTGGAGGTCAAAATTATTATCCGATTTAAAAAACCGTTTGATTATATCACCGGTAATGAGGGTTGAGTTGAAATTTCGTGAAAATCGGACCAAAATGACAAACAAAATGGCCGCTGTTTGTACGCGAATAGTGTGAAAATATGTTATATCAAGGTTGTGGACCCTATCGAGGTCACAATTTTGAACCGATTTTGATGAAACTTGACATGTATGTTTATAACCCAAAGATCTTGGTTCCTTTCGATATTTGCACCAATCGGATCGTAACTTCCTGAATTATGGCCCCTGATTGTCCGAAAAATTGCCCTTTTTAGCTCGTGGTCCCTCTGGAGGTCAAAATTATTATCCGATTTAAAAAAAACGTTTGATTATATCACCGGTAATGAGGGTTGAGTTGAAATTTCGTGAAAATCGGACCAAAATGACAAACAAAATGGCCGCCGTTTGAACGCGAATAGTGTGAAAATATGTTATATCAAGGTTGTGGACCCTATAGAAGTCACAATTTTGAACCGATTTTGATGAAACTTGACATGTATGTTTATAACCCAAAGATCTTGGTTCGATATTTGCACCAATCGGATCGTAACTTCCTGAATTATGGCCCCTGATTGTCCGAAAAATTGCCCTTTTTAGCTCGTGGTCCCTCTGGAGGTCAAAATTATCATCCGATTTAAAAAACCGTTTGAGTATATCACCGTTACATGGTAATGAAGGCTGAGTTCAAATTTCGTGAAAATCGAACCACAATTGACGGAGAAAATGGCCGAGGTTTGTACGCGAATAGTGTGAAAATATGTTATATCAAGGTTGTGGACCCTATAGAGGTCACAATTTTGAACCGATTTTGATGAAACTTGACATGCATGTTTATAACCCGAAGATCTTGGTTCCTTTCGATATTTGCGCTCATTGATTCGTAACTTCCTGAATTATGTCCCCTGATGGTACGAAAAATCACCCTTTATAGCTTGTGGTCCCACTGGAGGTCAAAATTATTATCCGATTTAAAAAAACGTTTGATTATATCACCGTTACATGGTAATGAAGATTGAGGTAAAATTTCGTGAAAATCGGACCAAAATTGACAGACAAAATGGCCGCCGTTTGTACGCGATTAGTGTGAAAGTATGTTATGTCAAGGTTGTGGACCCTATAGAGGTCACAATTTTGATGAAACATGACATGCATGTTTATAACCCAAAGATCTTGGTTCTTTTTGATATTTGCGCCCATTGGATCGTAACTTCCTGAATTATGGCCCCTGATTGTACGAAAAATGACCTTTTTTTAGCTTGTGGTCCCTCTGGGGTCAGAATTATTATCCCATTTAAAAAAAACGTTTGATTATATCACCGTTACATCGTAATGAAGGTTGAGGTCGAATTTCGTGAAAATCGGACTAAAATTGACAGCTGTTCTTGTCAGGCCACCCATCCTTCATCGCGAACAAGGGGAAACCACGCTAGAAAATCTAGATGAACTTTGTCACCCAAAGCAGGGATCAAACACCAAACCTCAAGGCAACCAAGCCAGCATCTTACCCACTTAGCAACATGATCCCCAGTCGAATTTGAAGCCTACTGAAATGAACCTTTATAACCCAAACATCTTAATTCATTTCAATATTTGCACACATCAAATTCTAACTTAATGATGTAGGAAAAATCACTTTTGGTATTGCTTGTTCTCTATCCATCTCTCGAAAATGTGGGCGTATCCTGCCTGGCAGTGCCAGCGTATCTTTCAAAATGGCGGCCAAAATTGATGGAAAAAATGAAAATTCCTGTCTATTATGGTTGGAACACTGTATACATAGCTTTCGTGGTATCTAACGTGTGATTTTTTGGGGCGCTGAAATCAAAAGATACTGCACTCGAATTCATCCAGTCTCTACACACTCGGGTTGATTGCATTGGCCAAATTGCAGTCACCAAGCCATGCTGCTCATTCTGTCCCCTTATTCAACCAATTCAAAGAATGGCTGACTAATAATGGACTAGATCCGGCTTCCTTTAAGGGTTTCCAGTCTAATCGCTTCGGCCGAATTTTGGAAATTGGAAACGAGTATATCAAGTACCAAGATTCTCTCCACGCATTCTTTGAGGTTGTCGTTGATGAAAATGCCAATAAACTGGTGCTGGCAGTCCATACCTTCATTTCGAACCCATGCTTCTTGTGCTGCAGCGAAGTCTACTCCCTCTTAGAGACCTTCTGATACATCCTTTGATGGATTGGCTTGGAATAGATGGTCGGGGTCGTGGCAAACAGAGTTGGGTAGTCGTCAAAATGTTCTTTGATCGGAAATTACCAGAACTGCAAAAGCTACATGATCAGCTCTCTCGAACTGTAACTGGTAACGGACGACTGATAGGAGCGGTGTTGGCGGAAATCATAAACTCACTCAAACGTCAGCTCTCAGAAATGAAGTTTTGACTCATTCTGGAGAAAGTATTGTATCAACCAATGGTCTTCTCGTCAATCAAGAGTTCACATCATTAGATGAAAACGAGAAGCGCCTGAGGTGGAAATGGGGGCGAACATCACAAGTCGTCCAAGATGTTAAACAAGCAGAGAAAGACTTCCTGGCGACTGTAAAAATGGCGAAACAATTGGCACTACTGAAAAAAAGAAGAGTTAAAACGAAACGAAAAACATGCTGAGTCTTGCAAGAGACACGGAGGACCAGTAACACCGAAGACAGTTGAATGGCTAGAAAGACTCAATGAGAGTGAACTCATCACACAGATCGGCTACAGACGACTCACAATCTGCCCTGACATTCGACAAAAACGCCGAATCAAACTACAAGATGGACGCTTTAAATATCAAACTTTCTCCAAATCATAACTCAAACAATCAATCAAATCGGTAATACAGCCAGGAAATAACGTTGTGGACAATATTGATGATCTCATAAGAGAAGCCCTAAAATTGCGTTGATTCAGTGTTATCATGGAAAGACTGTGAGATTTTATGTTAATGTCCACTAATTTCATTCAGTTAACCTGATGGATGCTAAATGATATGTTTTGGTGGCAATATAATAAAATATGTTTTGGGGCAATATAATAAAATATGTGTTGGTGGCAATATGATAAAATAGTATATCTTCTATCTTAAACTCATGATCCTGTTCAGTTCTTGATAACCTGTGTTCTGGTAGTACGGAATTGAAATTAGACACCATTTTAAAGCCATATTCTAACTATATAATGAGATTGTGTCAACCGTCTGATTTCTGCCATCTGGGATATTTGAAATTAAGTTTCGAGCCCACATTTGATTTCGGAGACCCAGAAAACCCCATGTTAGGCACCATTCAAGCCATATTCTAGCCTTATTTCCTAAAATAATAAAATGTTGGGCGCCATCTTGGAAATTTTAAGTTAAGTTTTGATTTCGGTGACCCCGAAAACCCCACGTTAGTCACCATGAAAGTGATCTTTAACATAATCAAGACATAACATACAGGAATTGTCATTATTTACGTCAGTTATGTCCGCCATTGAATTTGTTCGTTAAGGATCAACTTTTTTATGTCGGCGAGTTCACTTTGACTCAAGGATCATTTTACAACAAACGAAACGACGATCCGGCCTCTAGTTTTCGAGAAATCAACCCAAAAAGATTGACCAATCAGAGGTCAGAATGGACGTGGCATAGGTTTGGAAAAAATGGACGGTCTAATGTGCCAGAGGCCTTCGGCTCCCTCTGGGAACGAGATTGGCGATAGTGGCCAGTAACACATTTATATCTCCGAAACAAGCGAATATTGACGCGAATAGTCAAATCCATTTCCAGGTCGAATTAGCAATAACTGTCTGTTAACGTATGTTGTAATAATAAGATAATGACACAATATTGTCTACAATGACCTCTAAGGAGCGAAGAGATATGATTTAAAGAACACACCCACATGTTCAATAAGCTATAGTTTATCGAACGACAGACCCCAACAATTACATCTTGATAGCAGAGACTCGGTGATATCGATAAAATACAACTTTTTCCAATATTGTTGCAATTATGTTTCTATTTCCGTTTATGCAATTCACCCATGCCAGCTAAAGAAAATTGCTTATTAAAGGTTTCCATCTTTAACAGGTTTTTTTGTCTCCCGCTTTTCGATGAAAGTGGGAAACTATTGAAATGGGTTCGTCCACCAATCCGTCACACTCTTTGGAACACAATAACTATCCTCCTAATCGAGTTCGAATGTTCAAACTTGGTGTAGGCGTTTATTAGTTCAATACTTTGATGGAGTTCGAGGATGAGTATTTTCTTCTAAGGGCAAGCAGAGATAAGCAATTTGATTGGTTGATGCCTTGGGACACCATAACTTTAGTTCCAGTTAAATGAGATTGATGAAACTTGGTATATATTAGTTTCATTACATCAATACCTTGACTAAATTCGACAATGATCATTTTCTGCTGAGGGTAAACGATAAGTACTTTGATTAGCCATGACTTTTGATTACAATAAGTCTTCTTCTAACTTTAGCTTTAATGTTCAAATTCGATGAAGATGAACATTTTTGCCCAGGGTAAGCAATTAGATTGTTGATGCTTTGGTACAGTATAACTTTAGTACTAATTAAGTCACGGTGATGGAACTTGGCCTTTAGTTTCATTACACCAATAGCTTGACTAAGTTCGACATTGAGCATTTTATGCTTAGAGTAAGCAGAGCGATAAGCAATTTGATTGGTCGAGACTTTGGAAAACAATAACTCTCCTTCTTGTTGAGGTAAATGTTTAAACTTATTGATGTTCATTGGGTGAATATCTTGACAGCGTTCAATGATTAACATTTCGAGCTAAAGATAAGCAGTGTTAAGCAAGTTCATTGGTCGGTGCTTTGGGATAAGATAACCTTGATACTATCTTATAGAGCGTGGTGAAAAACTAAGTGTATAGTTTGATTGTTTGATACTTTTGAAAAAAAAATGTGCGATTAATTAATATGTTTCGTCTATTTCTTGTGGAATGTCGGACATGTTGGCTTTCTTATTTTACGCTGAATAAAAGATCTACATGAATATCTCGTCAATCTTAAGTTCTTAAATGTGCTGCGGGGAGTCAAAACATTTAGTTAAGTCATTGTTGTGTGGGGGTTTTCCACCGACTCCTCGTCATCTCATCAACGCAGAAATGTGTTTCATCGTGTTGTTTGAATCATGATAGAGAGAGAGATGAGATTTAACATTCACTCGACACAAACTAGGTAATTTCGGGACTAACATGGTTTAATATTATTTCAATAGTTCGCTTGCGCGCAGGGGTATTTGGCAGTGGGAAGAGACCGAGAAAACCCACGAGGTTCGATATGTGACCACACTCCTTTTCACGTACAACCCAAAAGTATCGAGCAATCAAACTATACACTAAGTTTCATCACTCACTATCCAACAGAATCACGGTTATCTTGTCCCAAAGCATCGATCATTGAAATTGCTTAGCTTTAGCTCGAAATGTTGATCATTGAACCCAAGATATTCACCTAATGCACGTCTACTTGAAATATAAACATTCTAACTCCAATTAAAAGCAGAGTTATGTTCCAATGTCTTGACCAATCAAATTGCTTGTCGCTCCTTAGCCTAAGCAGAAAATGCTCACCATCGGACTTACTCAAGTGAATAAAAATTTGTTAAAAAGAAACTCATTAAACATTGACAAGGCATAACATATAGTAGGAATGTTTATTATAAGCATTTTTTTAAACATGGGGACCTTTGACACAATCAGTGTTAACAATGTCACCAGCCTTTGCATCGATTTTCAACCTGTAGCTGTATAAAACCTTTAATAACGACAAAGAAAAAGTTATCTACATTAGAATATTTCATTTAAAATATTATAGCTGATTTACTCCTAGAGGGTGTGGCTGAAACCAGCACCAAATCTGATATCGGAAGCAAGGACCAAGGCAAGGGGGGGGCGGGGCTCAAACCTACGATACCTAATCATCCAGCAGCTGGTAAATTAGTTTTGGTATTGGGGCGAGATTTTAAAAAAATCAAAAGCACTTGACTAGGGAATTTGGTATCATTTACTAATCTCATACGCACAGTACTGTTCTGCAAATAAAAAAAATGTGTAAGCCGATAATTAAATTGAATAACACAAATTATATATTTGTTTTATTGCTACTCCAACTATTCCTGTGAAATACAAACTCTTTTTGTTGGTCTGAAAACTGGCGTCTACCAATGCCTACCCCTTTTCTATAGCTTTAATATCTGCAGAACACTCAATATCATGTACAAGTCTATACTTGAAATAGCCAACTATATGATCCATTGTAACCTTTGGTAAATTAATCATGTGTTCAATCAGTAGTTCAGCACTGAACGTAGGTCTCATTACATTCGCCCTGTACGTTTAGAGACCGGGCTATTGAATCCTTGACGAAATGGTTGTGCAATATTGTAACGGTTGACTAAATAAATTCCAGTACTTTCGAGAAATGGAGAGAGAGAGAGATGGGGTTTAACGTCCACTCAACGCCAACTAGGTCTTTTCGGGACTAACATATGGTTTAATTTTATTTCAATAATTCGCTTGTGCGTAGGGGTCTTTAGCAGTGGGAGGAAACCGGAGTGCCCGGAGGGAACCCACGAGGTTGAGAAGGCACCCCTATCTCCATGTCATATACGCTCACACCAGGGCTCGAAACCACAGCCGCAAGCCAGAGGTGACCGGCCAGCTAGAGGTCGAAGCGCGGCACTCTAGACCAAGAGACCATCCCAACCCCCCTCGAGAAATGGAACAAGAAAACATATGTACGGGACAGTTCTGGCTTCAATATAATATGACAATGGGGAGTGCAATCACCCGGAAGATACCATCGTTGCTTTAAAGCCCCAATAACACTCTTGTAACTGAATATTATGTCCCAATCTTCATTCTGGTCAACAAATCGTATTATTTTAGAATATTCCAATTAAATGATGATATAAATATAAATTTCATCTTAACACACGTATTTTGAAAAATTTAACCAATTGATTTGAAAAGTCTAACATAAACCTTTTCAATTGTGACTTGGATTTTGAAATATTTTCGAACCCTCTGGACAAGTAAAATAGGTTGTAATGGATAATTTACACAACAGGTAGAACACTTAAACATCTAGTACTTAGAATAAGGGTATTATTTATTTTCTGGAGCTACCAAGCCAGCAAGAATGTTATTGTCACTTTAATACAGCAATGAAGGGTGTGCAAAATGTCCCTAAATTGCTAAAGCTGTACAGTTGTAATGCGTTAATCAAGAATGAAATTAAAGCCGAATAACTGAAAATTGAGAAGTAGCAATTACTGCCAATCTTTTTATTTTAATTGAAGCCAGTGGTTTGTAAAGGCAATCACTGGGCAGATATAAGAGTAATTGTTCTACACGTCAACATAAATTAATCATGGCCGGTAGCTTATGAAATATTAATATTACACAGCTATTTTTTTATACACTCACATTTTAATGTAGACGTATGTTGTCGTGATTTATCCGATTTTTACGAAACTTGAAATATAGGTTATCTCCAAACGAAATAGGTTCTTTTCGATATTGTTATTTATCGGATCGAAACTTCATGGATTTTGGCCACTGGTTGTATGAGAAATCATGTTTTTATCTTGTGGAAAATCTAGAAGTCACAATTTTCGTCTGATTTTGATGTAACTTGGGATGCATAGTTATAATCCAAAGATCTTGGTTCCTGTCAACATACACGCATGTTGGACATTAACTTCATGAATTATGACCCTTGATTGTCCGAAAAATCGCTTCCATTTTTGAACTGCATTCTGTCTATCTCTTGAAAAATGTGGGCGTATCTTGCATGGGAACTGCTTGTTATAAAAATAAATGTGACGGTTTGGATAATTCTGTGGGATAGATATAACTGTTTAAAAAAATCGTGTACCATTCCAAATATTTCTAAAAATGTTAATGTGACGTTGAGGAGACGACCCGAAACCCTACACGGTATTGTGACAATATCGCGGTGAGGATACGATTGTACAAAACACATCAGTAAGCTGAATTAAACAAATATTATCCAATGTTCCATTCCAATTCATGTGTATTACAATGCGTAGTATGCAGTCGCTGGTTAGATGTGGAAAGACAGCATGTGTGGCATCCTCTATCCTGCTACGTATTTTAATAGCCTTGTGATCGTCTAGTATTCATAATTTTCTTCTTTGGATTCCTTTTCACTTTGTGTATTTTCTTATTATCTCACCGGGAATAACAATGCATCAGTTCGCTTCTATATTTTACACAAAGCTGGATACACATGGGTACACTTTATATCCGTCTTCCATTAGCCCAGGTTAGGTGCAGACGTTAATCCACATTTCATATCAATACAATAAAGTACTAATGTCTTTCCCTCCTACTCGCAGATGAGTTTATTGGCGGCTACACCATATGACTCTCTGCAATGTTTGAATCTAGTAATTAAAGATACAATATGGTCGCAAAGACCATGGTACTATACACACGATTACCACCCCGCACACGACCCTTTGTCAATTATGTCCGCATATTGTTTTAACGGCGTATTGTTAGTAATTATTCTTCTTCTCAAAAATATTAGTGTCGGGTGTGGTGCTTGATATTAGGGGGAGGGTCTTAAACAGTTATTATTCCAAAAGAACATTAGTGGGTCGAAGCAATGTACAGATAGATCACATTTCGGTTGATGTAATGGAAACATTGAATAATTAAGATGTCCGAAGTGCCAGAGGCGCATTACTCTATAAGTAGTGTGGGTAGCTTCTCTTTCATATTCGCCCCTACTAAGCTATAACGGCAGCCGCTGTCAACGTATCGGAATCGTATTCACGGTAGCAGGCAGGACAGAGACTGTCATAAGGGGGTTTTAACTAACGAACAAAACATGGAAGTCTGGACTAACGGTGACAGGTTGATAATTATTATTATTGACAAAAGTCAATGCATAAGAATCAAACGTATCATTCATTGCAGACGTAAATTATGCAATAGCATAGGGTGCCCCACCCCAAATGAATATCTCCAAATATCTCGACAATTACACCACAATACTAATATATTTACCAAGCCTTAAATCTGTTTCACACATTTATAGTCACTAAATAAACGACCATGTTGTACTTAATAAGCTATGACCATATAAACATACATAAATAATACTGAAAAATGGTTTGGAGTAGCGTCCATAACATCCAGACACTTTTGAGTAAAAGATGGGTTACGTGCCCTTGTTTTGAAATTAGCCTCGCTTCACCAGTCTACTGATCTTTCTACCTCTAATTGACAGGTGGGGATAATCAAGACTACTTTTTTTTTTACGAAACATGGAACAAGCAATTGAATAAACACACACACCAGACAACCCAACAATATTTTTTAAGAACCTTGTAAAAGTAAAATGAAACTACTGCTAATATTGTATTCTTGCTTTACGGATGTGGGTCAGAGATATTATTTGTACTAAACCAAAATATGCAGCTTATAATGGCACAGTTAATTATAAGGCAATTTAAAAAATAACACGAGCGTAATTTCTAAAGATGCCGTAATAACCAAAAAGTTAAATATTATTGCTATTCGGAATCGTCAATAATAGATTTTTTACGACTGTAGTAGTTTTTGGTGTTTTGAACATTTCCGCATGCTTTGATATTTATAGCCTCAACGAGTGTGCGAGACTGTCAGAAATCAGTAGTTAGTCATTCAACTAAAGCAAGCACGATCAACGTGTCAAGAACGACTTTTCAGTAGGCACGTGGACCGTACTTCCTCTGACAGACGTGAAAACTGAATACATACGAACGAAAAAGCTCCTTAATATCTAATACATGATATGAATACAATATCTATAGAAAATGGATAATCGAACGTTAGTGAAAGTACCGAATGGTCAAATTAATAAACTGAAGAAACATACCTCCGTGCGCCTAAACAAAGTAATATTCGGTTACTAGATAGGCGTGTTTGCAGACTCGACAAATAGCGAACTCTTAATCACGTGACACCTCAATGTGTAGAATTTAAAGGGAAATTCCGTCGATATGCAATAATGTTTACAGGACTAATGTCACGTAAGTTGTAATACGAAAACACACCTTCCCCCAGTTTCCACGCGGAGAAAGTATTTTTCATTTATTGCAGCGTGAATTACAAAAAAAGGTATAAATCAACGAATGGCATCAATTGGCCACCGTAAACAGTGCAATCAACTCAAGCATGACTGTTCAAGCGCATTTGCTTTCTTTTTCATAGAGCTTTGGAGACATTTCTCCTCTTGAATGCTGTTTCTTAATTATGTACAATGATTACCGGGAATGATCATGATACACTCATTCACAGAACAGGTCGCACATGCAGAAGTACTGTAGCTCTTAAGATGTATCTCAGTTTGATGATTCAGTGAGATATCCCACCAGGAGTTCAACAGATTAAACGGAAACACGACTTAGTCTTTAGCGATAAAACTAGCAACTTTCCACCTGTTCGGGTTTGAAATGGCATAAAATTCTCCATTCAGATGTTATAAGTCGTACACATGCAAACACGCTCCCCGTGTAGTGTAAGCTCATTTGTAATTTCGTGTCATTTTTTTGGTAAAAGCAAAAAACTCTGTTGGTTCTGAAAGAAGATATCATATGTTTTTTTTAAAAAAATAGGGTGCCATTTTTTTTTCACGTTCTAGGGGTCAGAAATCCAAGATGGCGTCCAAAATGGCCGCCATTCAGCAATAATCCAATATCTTCGCTAGTATACATAATATGATGCCAAACAAAGTATCTAAATATAGGTTTCCCAACACAAGAAAACCAACGGAACCATCAAATTTAGGCTAAAATGTGATTTACATGCCCAATTTCAAGATGGCATCCAAAATGGCCGTCGTTTAGCAATATAGATAGACTTTCAATGAGGAACCGAATGATGGCACGTGATCATTCTTATCTCCATGGTAACTATAGATATACTATGATGTCACAATGTAATGATGTCAGATATGTGTGTCGTTACCATGGAGATATAACGCAGCTCAGGGATTTTAACCAACATGGCAGAGTCTTCATCTAACAAGAAGTCAAAAACTGTGGATTTTTAACTGCTTTATTTGTCAGCTTAGCAGCAAACAAAAAGATTATACAAACTATGTGTTTCACCCTTCATTGCCTTCACTAGAGAAACTAATTACCTCAACTAGTGTTCGATGTTCATGCGGGGAAACCGAGTTCTCTGCATTAAAGGGTCGCATAAGTGGTTGTTTTGCTGATGAACTGCAGCAGAAAGGTGTTTCCTACCACAAGACATGTTACAAGGATCTCACAAATAAAACAAAAGTTGAACGAGCAAAAAAGAGATATGAGAAGAGAGAGGCAACAGGCAATGTCTGTGACGTAAAACAGAAGAAAAGATAGGCTGGCACTGCCAGGCAGGATACGCCCACATTTTCGAGAGATGGATAGAGAACAAACAATACGGAAAGTGATTTTTCCTACATCATTAAGTCCTGTATTTCATACTGCATTGGGAGCAGCCATTTTGTTGGTCAGTTCCAGTCTGATATTCATGAAATTCGAAGTCGACAATGATTATGGTGTGACGGTACACAACCTAGAAATGTGACTTTTCGTCAAAATCGGATAAGAATTGTGACCTGTACAGAGTCAACAACCATGATATACCATTTTGTATGGCAAGCCTAAAAAAAGGTGATTTTGCGTATAATCAGGGGCCATAATTCAGGAAGTTACGATCCGATATGCGCAAATATCGAAAAGAAGCAAGATCTTTGGGTTATAACCTTGAATTTCAAGTTTCATCACAATCGAATCAAAAGGGTCCACAACCTTGATATACCATTTTTTAACAGTATTCGCGTACAAACGGCGGCCATTTTGTATGGCAATTTTCGTCCGATTTTCCCGAAATTCGAACTCAACCTTCCTTAGGGTGTAACGGTGATATAATCAAACGTTTTTTTTAAATCGAATAATAATTGTGATCTCCAAGCTAAAATCAGGGGCCATAATTCAGGAAGTTACGATCCGATATGCGCAAATATCGAAAGGAAGCGAGATCGTTGGGTTATAACCATGAATTTCAAGTTTCATCAAAATCGAATCAAAATTGTGACCTCCACAGGGTCCACAACCTTGATATACCATTTTTTAACAGTATTCGCGTACTAACGGCGGCCATTTTCTATGGCAATTTTCGTCCGATTTTCCCGAAATTCGAACTCAACCTTCCTTAGGGTGTAACGGTGATATAATCAAACGGTTTTTTAAATCGAATAATAATTGTGACCTCCAGAGGGACCACAAGCTAAAAAGGGTGATTTTTCGGACAATCAGGGGCCATAATTCAGGAAATTACATTCCGATAGCCGCAAATATCGAAAGGAACCAAGATCTTTGGGTTACAAACATGCATGTCAAGTTTCATCAAAATCGGTTCAAAATTGTGACCTCTATAGGGTCCACAAGCTAAAAACGTGATTTTTCGTACAATCAGGGGCCATAATCCATGAAGTTTTGATCCGATGCATGCCAATATCGAAAGGAACCGAGATCTTTTGGGGATAAACCTATATTTCAAGTTTCGTCAAAATCGGATAAGAATTGTGACCTGTAGAGAGTCCACAAACAAATTGTGGACGGACGGACGTCCGGACGGACAGGGGCGACGACATAATACGTCCACATGAAAATGTGGGCGTATAAAAAGGACGACCATCACAAATCCCTTCTACCTGTACTTTTAAGTCTGTACCAGAAGTCGGACTGGGCCATGTACGTACAAGAAGTCAGACTTTTGACAAGGAGATGTGTATCATTTGCCAAGAAGACAAAGCAGACAACTTGCATAATGTCTCAATAGAAAACATGGGAGCTCAGTTCAAGGCAATTGGCCAACAGACAGCAAGAGTCAGACAGAGCAATGTTGTTGTATCGTCAGATCTTTTAACAGCAGTTGCAGAGGACACGAAGTATCACCTGCCGTGCTTAAGTCATGCAAAACGAGAGATAGAAAGGGCTAAGAGACAACACCCTAAGGATGATATTAAGTTCGCACAGTTAGTGTCTGATGTAGAGATTCTCGACATGGTGGAAACAGAAATTAACAAATCAACGCATGAATCTGTTTTGTATATGAACGACATTGAAAAATGCTATGTGTGTTTGCTGGAAGCAAACGGGTTTACTTTACCCGATTATCCGCGATACAAAGCATACCTAAAACAACTGATGTTAGACAATATCCCTGATGTGCACTTCACCAGACCTCTAGACAAAACAAAACCAGAACAAGTACTTTCTACAAAGGCCAAGGAAAGCCTATTAGCTCCTGGTCTTGTCAACGACCCAAGCAAGCTAAGAGAAGATGTGAAAGTCCTTCTGAAAGCTGCTAAAATCCTGAGAAAAGACATTGCAAACGCACCTCTGTGGAAATTTCAAGGAACATTTGATAATTATGAACCACCGGCTTTGCTCCAACTCTTTTGTAATCATGCTATCCAAGGTTTGCATGATGTTAAAACTACCAGCAGGGCCGAATCTATGAATCAAAGTGCATCTGTACTGGCGCAGCATTTCGTGTGTGCATACAAGACTGATCGACAGGTTACTTATGGAACAAAACACGGAAACGTCGCTTTCAAACACCGAACTGAAACTCCCCTCAATGTCGGATTAGCTCTAGATGTGCACAAAAACACCAGATCAAAGTGCCTTGTAGAAAAGCTAGGCCAACTAGACCTCTCTGTCCCATACAAAAAGGTTATGGAAATAGAGACTGACATCGCAAATTCTGTTCTAAGCGGATGAAATCCACAGGAGTTTATCGTCCACCTTGGTTGGTCCACGATAGGTTTGTTTGGCTTGGCTGGATAAAATAGATTTTCTAATCTACACCTTCTGGGATGAATACGCTCCATGGCACTACTGTATATCAGACTGAATTGATCGTTCATCAAGCTCTGAAACGTTGGAGGCTATAGTTCCATGTGAAACCTTACCGTGTTTGCACACTGAATTCTGGCACATCTAGGATAGAGTTGAACATGAAGAAGGATCTGGCATGGATTACTGGATGCTTGGACTTCAAAGAAAGTGAAGTAGGGGTAAAACTCGTCTCTTGTCCAGGAACATGGGCGGCCTTCAACTCTTTGCTGTCTCCTTCTCGTCCAAAGACATACATTGCCCTAGTACCTCCACTGATGCGCTCACCTCCAACAGAGTACGACACTCTCTATACGGGTCTTATGAGAGCACGTTCTATCGCCACTTATGCCACGGGACCAGATTCTGTCACAGTCGTGACTCTTGATCTTCAGCTTTACGAAATGACCATGAAGTTGTGGATGGAGCGTGAGGACATCAAGAAGCAGTTCCTGTTTCGGCCCGGTGAGTTGCACATCGTCTTCTGGGCTTTGGCAGCCTTGGGTAAATAGGTGGAAGGGAGTGGTATTGACCAAGCATGGGTCGAAGCTGGATTATACTCACCAACAACAGTAACACAAATACTCAACGGGAAACACATGTATCGGGCATTGGAAGGCCATACAGTTACCTGGCTTGCTTTGTACAGTATGTACTTCCGAAAGTTTCTCCAAATTCAGCCAGATGAAGAAGCTTTCTTGAAAGAAACTTCCACTTGTTTGGGAGAAGCATATTAAGAAGACATTAATCTGGACGATGTCGTTACGAAAACAATCGATCTGTTTGAATCCAGGGACATCTTCAAAAAGATCAAACAATCTGCTGGCACTGCAAACAAGATTCAGCGCTTCATCAGTAACTACATGAAGCAGTTTGAGACCATTCTCCTATTTATTCGAGCAACAAGACAATGAGACATATTGCTACATATGCAGAGCCTGGAAGCACTTTTTTGCCCACGACCACTTAAATTATGCACGTCTGATGCCACTATACATATCTACGATGCAAGAAACGAAAACAACTCATGCCGAAATATGGGCTGAGTTTGAGAAGGGCAACTTCTGTGTCACCAAAGGCATGGCTGGATTCACATCAATAGGTCCAGACCATGGGATCGAACAAGAGAACCGTGAACTCAAAGTCATTGGTGGGATAGTAGGAATCACTCAGAACGAAAAGTCACTGGACAAGTACTTTCTCATTGCACCCGAACTGTCAAATTTACTACGCGAAAAAAAAACATACTACACTGGCAACAATGAGAAAAGAACACAACACCATGAACTCGCAGGAGGAAAACTCTCTCGTGTCACACAAAATGCAGTCAATCTCAGTGCAGTATTTCATCAGCATGGGAACCCATTTGAACCTGCTGACGAGGATGAGATATACAACCTGCTCACCAAGTCAGTGATGAATGAAACTGTTGTCAATGACATCCTTCGCCGCGATGAGATTGGTCAACAGATGTTTGAAGGTTTTGTCACTGAGCGCCCGATAGAAGGAAGAATCTCCGTTTGGGAGAAAATGATCAAAAAGAAACTTGGAACTTTCAAAAGTGCTAATGCATCAACCGAAATCAGAGTAGGAGACAAGGTGGTCAATATTAAAGAAGAGCGAGGACTTTTGCAGCGCTTCATTGTTATCTCCAGAAGTCGCCCAGAACTTGGCCTGGAGGAGTGCATTGAAACTTACGAGTTTGGTGTGGTACCACGATCCTTATTTGCTTCAGATGGGTCTCTTCTGCTAGCCTATGATAAGGCTTCGATACTGCATCATCTTGAGAAACTCAATAGTAACGCAGAACAGGCCAAAGCTGACAGAAACAAGAGAACAGAAAGTGAGCCATCTGGCAATCATTCAGTACATGTACCACTACAAGTAGAACAAGCAGATGTGGAGATCAATCAACCATCAGCATACCGAGTAATCATCATCGATGGAATGGCTGTGGTAAACTCGGTTACCAAGACCGATCAAATGAAGACGTGCCAAGATTTTGCAGACTCCTTTCTGGCGATAGTCTGTAACATAGCTACAAACAATGATGAGGTCAGATTGGTGTTTGACAGGTACATGAAAACATCACTCAAGGAACAGATGATGACAAAGAGGACCAAGGGAAAGTCAACATATTACCACGTGAAGGACACCACTTTAATCAAGAATATTTCTTTGAAGGAGTTTCTCTCGAATATCCGAATCAAAGCAGAGCTCACTGAGTTTTTGGCTGACAAGGTTGAACGCCACAGCAGGAGCTCAAACAACAGAATGAAGAAATTTATAGTGACATCAGGAACACAAAACAAGGGCAATGTTGATATTCCAGACTCGCTTCTCTCTCACAGCCATGAAGAGGCAGCCACTTTGCTCATACTGCATGCTGTAAATGCTCCCCATGATGCAGATCTTGTGGTCAGTTCCCCAGATACGGACGGCTTGTTGCTACTTGTCCACACTTACCAGTTTCTACAGTCTACCTCACTGGAAAGGGCAGGCTGAAAAGGAAAATATGTCTGTAATGTATACAAAAGCTTAGGACAAAAGCGCGCTTCCGCACTGTTGGGTCTTCATGCTCTGTCAGGCTCTGACGTATCTGGTAGATTTGCTGGCAGCACCAAAGACTGGTGCTTCAAGGCATTCATGTCTTGTGACAAAGAGATCCTGGATGTACTAGCAATGCTTGGAAATGACAACGATCTGCCGTCTGATGTATGCTCTCAGCTGGAACGTTTTGTTTGGTGCTGTATCGATCCAAAATCCACACAACAGTGAAAGGGCTTCGATGGTTCCTCTTCTCAAATCGTGCAGCCGAGGGGGAAAACCTTCCACCAACTTTTGATTCACTGGGCTTACATATTCGGCGTGCACACTATATAGCTATGATTTGGAAGAAATCTGGTAAAAATCACCCATGCCTTCCAGCACCCACTGAATTTGGTTTGACATTTGACGCAGGTTCAAGTCACTTCTCAGTCGTTCGATATTTGAATCCACCAGCGCCTGAGGCAATACTGCACCTGACCAAGTGTGGATGTAAATCTGGATGCGAAGGAAGGTGTAGTTGTCGTAAAAACAATATCCCATGTACAGAATTCTGTGCATGCTGGGGTTTCACCTGCAACAACAAAGCAAGCCAACGAGGGATAAATGAGGAGTGTGAAGACGTTTGATTTCCGTTGCTAAAACTATATGCGACTTTGGCGGGGTTTTTTTCCCGTTCATACTATTACACTGAACAATAACTAACGTAGATCCACTATAGTTATATAGATTAGTTTAGGACTTATCCATACCACGTGACCAAAACAATACTTTAATCAGATATTTTGTTTGTACGTTTATTTCCAAAATCATTGTATTGACTACTGTATTGAAATAAGCAGAATTTAGTGTAAACGGCGGCCATTTTGGGTGCCATCTTGAAATTAGGCGTGTAAATCACAACTTTAGCGAAATTTGATGGTTCCATTAGCTTTCTTGTGTCGGAAAACCTATATTTAGATACTTTTTTTGGCATCATATCATGTGTACTAGCGAAGATATTGAATTATTGCAGAATGGCTGCCATTTTGGACGCCATCTTGGATTTTGGATCCCTAGAACGTGAAAAAAAAATGGCACCCTATTTTTTTAAAGCATATGATGACTTCTTTTAGAATCAATTGAGTATTTGCTTTTACCAAAAAAATTACACGAATATTTATTTGATGACAAATGAGCCTACACTAGTGGTTGGCATATTAAAATTTACACCCATACATGATTTGAGATGGAAAATTGGCTCATAAAGAGATTGTATAAACTTACTACGAATATTATATAGTACAAGATTGGCCCCGTTGAACCCCAAGACAAACCGTCTGTAAACATGGCACCAACATGGTTTAATATAATATTGCCAGTAATTACTTTTACGTCTGAACGTTCAGTCAAGTCATTACTCACTGTATTGTGAAGGTTCGTTTATACCTCACTTTCTGGATACATTAAACTAATCTAAATGAGAGAACAACATCAGTTGAATGGTGTAATGTAATGTTTTTTACGTTTATTATCATATAAAAATAATAAATAAGTTTCATAACAAAAAGATATAATATTCAATTACGTAACTGTAAACATCGAATATTAGAATATAATATTCAATTACAATTACATAGTTTTTTAAACATTAGAATATAAAAAGGTTGGGGGTGGGGGGAATTATTTATGAGTTAGACTCGCAAAGATAGTCTTGAATAGCAAGTCACTCCGAGAGGACTTGATATTCAAGAACCTGGCAGTGAGGGGTACTATTTGTAGTCCCAGGAGGTAACACCTTAATTAGCCTCTTAATATATAAGGCACCTTAAACATGCGCTGTATAACTAATCGTGATTTAGCGCGTAATGGATTCAAACCATATAGATTATAATGCACACACAAATCATCTGTAGGATCGGTTCATATAAAAGCTAATGCATGCACTACTGCTAATAATTACGGTACATGACAATATACTTCACACGGCATCACGAGACGAAGTCTTAATATGCATATTGTGCTCTAGTAATATTATTCAATATAACGCGTACGTGTAATTTATTAGCGCATGCTAACGTGTCGCCGAACACTCGAACAGTTGACCTACAGGTAAATTATGCATACAAACTTAATACTAAATATATTTGGAATAAATGATTATACACTGTTTGTAGTTAAACATAATAGATACAAATACAACATAAACATAAAATAAAGAAGTAGAAATCGCTTACCTAAATGAGAGAACATCAGTTGAATGGTGTAATGTAATGTTTGGAGATTCAAATGTGATCTGTACTTATATACCCACAATTGTTTATTTGGTTGGTAACCTATAAACAATTGGAGTTTTAAATCCAAGTTTAATTATTTCTACAGCATTCGAGTCTCTGAACACTACCTAATTATCCGACCATTGTTGCTTCTCAGGTAAAGCTTAACTCTCTTAATCTTCTAATCTTTTTCTGTGATCATAGTTATCTGGCTACTAATTAACACTGCGTTTCTTAAACGTCTAAAATATTATTTTTATAATTAAAATTAAGTTGTGGGTTTGTATGTATTTTACTCTACTACAATATCTCCACCGTCTACTTTGCTTTTGCGCTCAAAAGCTACTAAGGAATGGGCCGTTGTGAAAGTAGGAACACCGAAGCCATGATAACTATGAACACCTACACAAGTGTAATAACGTGTGTATAAATTTATAAAAAATGAAAACGATATATACAACACATAAGTAATAATAAAAGGAAAAATACATATCAAATACAATTATAAGAATTAATAAAAAAAATATATATATATCGAATACAAATATAAACATTAATTGAAAAATACATATCAAATACAATGTACGAATTAATTGAAAAGGTATTTAAGTATCAATATCAGTACTATATTCTAACTTATGATGGCTTAACGTTTATTCCCTGTGGGTAGTAAGGTAATTGTCTTTCCGTAATGGGAAATGCGTAACCTTGGTGGGTTACTAAAATATATGCCTGAAAACATTGTTGTTTTAGAAT
The DNA here is from genome assembly GCA_036850965.1 of Patella caerulea. NCBI lineage: Eukaryota > Metazoa > Mollusca > Gastropoda > Patellidae > Patella > Patella caerulea. The sequence goes on along the minus strand of JAZGQO010000007.1, from coordinate 48,577,976 downwards.
GGATCGCAGGCGATAAGCATTATAGAAAGAGATTGGGAACCTATTGGGGATGTGAAGTGCTTGTGATGTTATAAGATTAATCACTTGAAAATTTGGCCATCTTACTGTGATATAAGGTAATGGTGTGATTGAGAGGTAGAGGTCTTCGATAGTAGAAGGGTGAATTATTTGGTAGTAAGAAGGACAGAGAGGTAGGTTAGTTATTGGAAATGTAACACAGTTAGATTCTGATGTAACCTCGAGTACTAAAACCGAATGAGACCTTTTTCGTTTATATAAAAGCCGCATGAATATAACCAAAATAATGATGCATAAAACTGCGGTGACCCAGCTCATGTGGTCAATTTGGACAATCTGTTTTGTTTCGGTTTGTAAACCTTCACCATGATACACAAGACTTGGTATCTCTGATCCTGTCAGAGTGGCCGAATTCACCTTTTTAGCTAAAACCAAAGCAGCTGTCAGAGAGCGTATCCTAAGTAGTAGATAGATACACGAAAGGGTTGCTATAGCTGACAACACCAAAGATGCAACAGTTAACAGTGATTTAACGTCTAAGAATGACGTCTGCATTTGGATTTGGCTATCTAGCGTTGATTCGGACAAGGATTTGAAAATGGTCTCCTCGTGTTTAGCTCTTTGAACCATGCGCTCTAGGCTAAGATGACCTGTGTTATCGTTGGCAACAATAGATGAAAACTTATGGTTATAGAGTTGGAATTCTGGAAGGTTAGTAATGTTAATAGGGGTTTTGAATGCTGTGTCCCCTGCAATAGATGCTAGTTCTTGTGGATTAAAGAAGTGCTGTGGTAAGGCAAGATTAACTGGATGAAGCTTGGTAACATGTGATGAATTTGCCTCGCAAGATTCTAAACTCTCTGCCAAATAAAATTTTTGAGTAGATAATGAGCACTGGCATGGAAGCTTCATTATACAAAAGGTACACCCTGAAATCATCTTTTGTTGTGAGGCACAATTCAAAGTAAGTAGAGGGATGTTGTACACAATGATTGAAGATGGGGTTAGCTCAAGAATCGAAGTTGGCGTAGCATTCATCTTAAATCTAAAATTGCAGGAAGTCTTTATCATGTTCTTATTATCCAAAAATAGAGCAAGTTCACATGAAGGTAGAGCACCAGCTGACAATGCCAATTTATTCTTACAATAAATATTTTTCTCTCCCAAGCACGACCTAATTTTAGCATAAGAAAATGTAGCATAATGCTGATAATCATGAGAGACTGCCAAATAATCCTGTAAATCGAGAAGTTGTGTGGCATGAGGAGATGAGTTGTTAAATGGTACGGGAAGAGTTTCAATTTCGTAAAGAGATAAATGATTAGCATGACTAACGATGGGAATTGCTAGTGATATATATATCTTGTTGTGTGACCTGGACAGAAAAAATTTTGCGTGGGCGTAATAAAATTGTGTGTCCGTTTGGAGCACCTGGAAGTTGTGGTATTGCTTATTTAAAATCGCTTGAATTTTGTGAATTGTCCGTTCTAAAATTCGCGGTGATACAATTAAGGGTGACAATTTTCCCTGAACTAAAGCATGAATACCAAACTTGAGTTCATCTAAATAAGACACAATTAACATTGACTGTTCAATTTGATCAGTCACGAGGTGAGACATAGTGATAAATGTGTCTTCAACACTCCTAATCGTTGACTGCATATTATTTGTAGCGAACAAGATAGCGTCATGGTTTTGTCATACGCCGGCGATGGTATTATCCAATCTTTTGTTTACAGTCGACATAAACGATGAAAAGTGTTTAGCATGTTGCGTCAGTTCATTCGCAATTTTATGATTTTGTTGAGTGAGAGCATTTACATGCTTTTCAAGTAACTGGACATCCTCTTCTGTTGCGGTTCCAAACAGGGATTTGGATATTTGTCCAACAAAATCTAATATACCACGTTTTGAGCGACTTTTCATGTCAAATTTGTGTTCGGGAACTAACCGTTTAAGATGGTTATTAGTATTGTTCAACACGATAGCGGTTTTGCTCTTCACGAGATTGATTTCCTTTATGACCTGCTTGATTAACGAACAGGTAGAGTTATTGTGTTTGCACTTGACATCTTCCTGGAGAGCGTGTGTTTCAGGTAGCGAGAATTGGAAGGTGTGCATCCAGTAATCGACTCCAAAAGTAACAGTATTCGCCGGTACAGCGGGTTTGAATATGACTCCATAGTTGATTCGATGAACCATCTCCACTGAATGTATAGGCAGCACCAGAAGAAAAGCTAAGATAAGAAGATTCGTATCAACCACGAAACGGGTGATCCTAGAAAGGAGAGGAAATAAAAGATGTTAAAGAAAGTTAAGCAGAATTTGTGGGTAAATGTGTGATCAAGACATCAACCCTAGCACTATTAAACAGAAGAACCTGCTCTTAAGGCTTAACTCATAGTGGAAAAAAAGGAATAGGGGTAGGTGCTGGAAGAGGAGTCACTAATGCCATGCTGTATTTATGTCCGGGAGCGAGTAAAGTACTTATGTTGTAGTGGACGCTTCCGTCGTTTACCAGAGATAGTTTTTCGAATATGGAAATCTTGTATAAGCTCTTGGTCGATTTTATGAGCAGGACACCATATTGTTTCTCGCTGATCCTTGACTTTGACGCGGTATTGGCGTTTATCACCATGATATTTTGCGGTAATTATTCGCTCGATGTCTAGTTGCTTGCTTTCGGTGGGAGCAGATGCTGATAAGTCTGGGATGGCTAGATTGAGATCATCATCGCTAGGCCCATCTGCTTTGTCTTTCTTCGTTGACAGTTCTTGCTGTGTGCTGGGTTGTAGATGCACGTTCTGGTCTATATCCTGAAGAATCCTGTCTTTTTCAGAAAGGAAGGGTTTCAGGCGACAAGCATTAACAAAGGAACCATAGTCTTTATCATCGGAACAGGTTCTTATTCGGTATGTGTGATTTGGCCCGAAGTCTGTAATGTAATATGGTCCGATGTACTTCGCTTGCAGCTTTGGAGACAATCCCTTAACTTTCTTCATATTTGATAACCAGACTTTGTCACTTATGGCGAATTCGGAAGACTTAGCTTTCTGGTCATGGTACTCTTTGTTGCGTTCTTGAGCCCGTAGAATATTTTCATCAGCAATTTTTCTGGAAACTTTAAGCTTTTCTATCAAATCTTTCAAGTATGCATTAGCATTCTTTCCTACCGAGTCTTTTGGGATTATGTTGGTGTCGAAGATCAATGTCATTTCTCGTGCAAACAGAAGTTGATAAGGCGATAACTTTGTAGTTTGTGAAACGGTGCATCGAAATGACATCATAATGGATGGAAGAATGTCGGGCCAGTTGTTCTGTTTATCGTTGCAGTATGCCCGAAGAGCTTTCTCAATGTCAGCATTTCTTCTCTCGCACGTTCCGTTGGTAGCAGGATGGTAAGAACTTGTACATTTATGACGAACTTGAAAGAGATTGCATACCGCATTTACAAGTTTTGACATAAAAGCGGCTCCCCTGTCGCTGACAAGTGAACTTGGGCATCCGTACCTTGTGAAGATTTCATTATAAAGTTTATTACTGACTTCTTCGGCTTCTTGAGTTTTTGTTGGGAAGGCTTCACACCATCCCGTGTAGGCATCTACGATGAGCAGAATGTGTTTGTAACCTTCTGGGCTTGCTGGCAACGGACCCAGGAAGTCAATATGAAGACGAGAGAATGGTCCTTCTATTGGTAAAGGGGTGAGTGGAACTTTTGTGTTAGCTCCAGGCTTTATTTGTTGACATGTCTCGCATTTGGCTATATAATCACAAATGGATTGATACATCCTTGGCCAATAATATTTAGTGATTAAAGATTGGCGTGTAGCTTCTCTACCTTTGTGACAACCTCCTGCCATGGCATCATGGTAAGCCCGAAGTGCTGGAACTCGGTCCTCTCTTGGTAGTGCCAGCTGACTGATTTGCAAGTAAGTACTTGTAGGTTTTCTTCGGCGTGGTTGGAAAAAGTGGTAAAGGACGCCATCTTTCATGTCATATTGATCGGCCATGCTCACTAATCCCTTTGCTTCTTCTGTGGTAAATGACGCAGGAACTGTTTTGTTTTCCAAAAATTCAATAATGTGTTTGAAATCAGGGCATTTCCTCTGTTTAGCAGCTATTTCTGGCAAATTGTCTTCTGGTTGAATCCCTGTTACTTGTCCGACAAACGGTGTTGAATTTGTAGTTTCCGCACAAAACGTAACCTCAGTCAATTCCTCATTTTGTTTGGTAACTGCTTGTATAGAAGGAATTTGACATTCATCATCAGTGGTAGTGTTTTCTGGATATACTTTTCTTGACAAAGCATCAGCATTGCAATTCTTCTTCCCAGGTCGATGGACAATGTCATAGTTATATCCCTGTATTTCAAGAGACCATCGAGCTAACCTTCCTGTTGATTTGATGTCTTTCAGCGCTGTTAATGCTTTGTGGTCGGTGATGACTGTGAATTTGGTGTTGGACAAGTAAACTTTAAAGGCACGTATACCAGCAATAACAGCAAGGCACTCTAGTTCGGAAATGCTCCATTTAGCTTCAAATTTGCTGAGCGAGCGTCCTCCGTAGTAGATTACTCTTTCTTTTCCCATATCATCCTTCTGGCCAAGTATATAACCAATTGCATCAGTAGTTAAGATGAATTCTTTGGTCATATCTGGATAAACGAGGACTGGTGAAGTCGTTAGAGATTGCTTCAGTTTGTTAAAAGCTAGTTGACACCCCTCTGACCATTTAAAATCAACATTCTTTTGGAGCAATTGATTGAGTGGTGTAGCAATTTTGGCATAATTAGGTATGAACTTCCTGTAATAATTGCAGAGACCGAGGAAATGGCGTATATCATGTTGCGATTTTGGCGTTGGTATTGTTTGTATAGCATCGACTTTAGAATTATCTACCTTTATGCCGTTGGCAGAAAAATAATGTCCAAGATATTTAACTTTTTTTACAAGCAAATCGGCACTTTGACGGTTTTAATGTAATACCGGCCTTTTCTAGCTTCTTAAACACATTAGATAAGTGTCCTAAATGCTGCTCAAAATTTTCCGAAAAGACAATAATGTCATCAACATAGACTAATACATACTGCCAATTCATGTCGCGAAGGATATCACTCATGACCATTTGGAAACTCATAGGCGCGTTGGCTAATCCGAAAGGCATACGCTGCCATTCAAACACGCCCTCGGGTGTTATGAACGCTGCTTTATGTTTGGATCTGTCATCCATACCAATTTGCCAAAATCCACTCGCACAATCTAGGACTGAAAACATTTTAGCCTTTGCTCTACCAATGGTATCAATAACATCCTCAAATCGAATGAGAGGGAAAAAAGTTGGCTTGGTAACACTGTTCAGTTTCCTGTAATCTACGGCGAATCGGTACTCACCACTTGCCTTTTTGACCATAACAACTGGTGACCTCCATGTAGAATTTGACTTTCTAATAATATCAGCTTCTAACATTTTGCTGACTTGGTTGGAACATTCATCCCGCATTTCTGGTGACTGACGATAAAATGGCATCCTTACTGGTTTTGCATCTACAGTTGTTTCGATATGATGCTTGTACACGTTGGTTTTACCTAATTCGTTAAGGTTCGCTGCGAAGACCTGTCTGTTATCTCGTAAAAAGTCTACTAAGCGCTGCTTCTGCTCCTCATTAAGCGCTGCTTCAGACAGATCAAATTCAATTTCTTCAGGAACGGGAGGCTGTGTTTGTGCGATATTATCAGTTGCATATTGGTCATCTGGTATGGGTAAATGCTCTGAATGAATATCCCCTTCATCAATCTGCATAGCTCTAGCGATAATTTTATTTTTGGGGAGTGTAACGGGAGAATCAGTAGGATTCATAAGTAAGTATACACTTTTCCCTTTGTTAATACTAACTACGCATTTACTTCCAGCAATGTTATTTTCGCACAGGTTTGGGATTGGTTCCAAAAGCGCTAAAGCTTTATCCGTAGCTTTTGATACATAGACCGGTATTTCAAGTTCTCCGCGCGGGTCAACTGTGATTGAGTCAACAGTGCGCACAAGCCCGAAGAAACATTTATCTCTTATGTCCTTAGATGATGTGTCTGTCTTTAAAATCGGAACCGAGACTGTGTTTTCAATCTCAACTGTCTTATTCTCAAAATTTAAGTTTGTAGTTTGTCATGAAGTCAATGCCCAATATTAAAGGATGATGCACGTGCAACATGACATAAAATTTATTTTCATAAGCATGGTTTTTGATTTGCATGGTTAAATTAATTGTCCCTAATACGTCATGAGTTTCTCCTCCTACACCAACAATCTCGGGAATATCAGTTTGGCTTAATTTCGTATTTTTGTAACCTATTTCATTTAGTAATTGTTGTGATATGCATGTTATTTGTGCTCCTGTATCCAGTAATCCTGATAGATTAATTTTGTTAATTTGAACATTAATTAGGTTGAGATCAATGGGTGCTACAAGTGAAATCAATTTCTTATCATTTTGCCTGTTCAAAGGGATCTTTGACACAGGCGCCTCGCCCTATTGTGGATTTTGGGATTGTCTATTTGAACAGTTATATTTTGTATGACCGACAATTTTGACAGAAAGGGGGTTTGCCATCAAATGAGTTAGAATTATAGTACTGACGTCTAGGGTTTCTTCCGTGACTTCGATTGAAGTTCCTCTGGTTGTTTCTCTGGCTTTTATTTCGTCTATTATCATAACTCTGTTGGAACTGCCCTTGGTTGTAGGAATCGTTTCTATATGGTTCCTGGTATTGCTGGTTTGGACTGGAGATATTTTGTCTGGACATTTGAAGCATCATTTCTTGCATATTCTTCAAGAAAGACTCTTGTTGCTGTACCATTTTATTTATGGCACCACCCAAGTGATTTGATGGCTCACTGGATGCTATAGCGATGCTTTGGCCTTGATCAAGATCCGACTCTACCATCTTACAGCTTTCTTTTAACTCGGCCCATGATTTCGGCTCCTGGTATTTCACAGTTTTATGCAGTCCATTTATAGCTACCTTAATGATGAAAGGTACATCAAATTTGTGATAGTGAAATAACTTTTCTACTCTATTTAAATACTGTTCGCACGATTCTCCTGTTTGTTGTTTCACATCATATATGTCTGGCATTTCAGGATTTCCAAATTCTTTTTCAAATTCGGCTTTAAGAGTGTCTATATCATTCTGTGCTTCACCTGAAAGTTTATCAAACCAACGTCGAGCACTGTCTTTCAAATGATACAACAATATGTGGCACATTTGTTGTTTGTCCGTGATATTTTGCAGCGCACAATATGTGTTGAAATCCTGCAGCCATTCTTTAGCACTTTCAATAGAATGTCCGTAAAAGTTTTTCAAATTAAGTTGAAGAGCCATTTTCGATGCCTCTGTTGTTGTAGCTACACTCGTTGCAGTTGTAGGCGTAATCTGCGATGGTGCTGTATCGGCTTTTGCACTAGGTTGCGCGCCTTTCTTTCTCTTGTCATCCACTGATTGTTGTCTCGTTTGTACTTTGAAATTCTGTGGTGTTCCTCCTAATCTTGACATACGGAATCTTGTTAACAACTCCACCAATTGTGAAGGTTCGTTTATACCTCACTTTCTGGATACATTAAACTAATCTAAATGAGAGAACAACATCAGTTGAATGGTGTAATGTAATGTTTTTTACGTTTATTATCATATAAAAATAATAAATAAGTTTCATAACAAAAAGATATAATATTCAATTACGTAACTGTAAACATCGAATATTAGAATATAATATTCAATTACAATTACATAGTTTTTTAAACATTAGAATATAAAAAGGTTGGGGGTGGGGGGAATTATTTATGAGTTAGACTCGCAAAGATAGTCTTGAATAGCAAGTCACTCCGAGAGGACTTGATATTCAAGAACCTGGCAGTGAGGGGTACTATTTGTAGTCCCAGGAGGTAACACCTTAATTAGCCTCTTAATATATAAGGCACCTTAAACATGCGCTGTATAACTAATCGTGATTTAGCGCGTAATGGATTCAAACCATATAGATTATAATGCACACACAAATCATCTGTAGGATCGGTTCATATAAAAGCTAATGCATGCACTACTGCTAATAATTACGGTACATGACAATATACTTCACACGGCATCACGAGACGAAGTCTTAATATGCATATTGTGCTCTAGTAATATTATTCAATATAACGCGTACGTGTAATTTATTAGCGCATGCTAACGTGTCGCCGAACACTCGAACAGTTGACCTACAGGTAAATTATGCATACAAACTTAATACTAAATATATTTGGAATAAATGATTATACACTGTTTGTAGTTAAACATAATAGATACAAATACAACATAAACATAAAATAAAGAAGTAGAAATCGCTTACCTAAATGAGAGAACATCAGTTGAATGGTGTAATGTAATGTTTGGAGATTCAAATGTGATCTGTACTTATATACCCACAATTGTTTATTTGGTTGGTAACCTATAAACAATTGGAGTTTTAATCCAAGTTTAATTATTTCTACAGCATTCGAGTCTCTGAACACTACCTAATTATCCGACCATTGTTGCTTCTCAGGTAAAGCTTAACTCTCTTAATCTTCTAATCTTTTTCTGTGATCATAGTTATCTGGCTACTAATTAACACTGCGTTTCTTAAACGTCTAAAATATTATTTTTATAATTAAAATTAAGTTGTGGGTTTGTATGAATTTTACTCTACTACAGTATTATTGACCGGCATTATATATTTATTAATGAATCGTAAAAATACGAAATATTAAACTTGGAAAAACAGTAGTAATACACAGTCATTAAGGGTCGGGCATCAAAGAAAAAATGGCGTTGATACAAAATTCTAGTAAAACCGGAAAATGAGAATGAAACTCTAAAATTCAAAATAAAGTGTTTTTTTTTTTTGTGGTTTTTTTTAAATGGGTTCTTTTTTCGTTAAGTTGTGGCGAAATAAAAGTTCTGTGTTTATTATCTATCGTTTGGTAATTAAAGGCTTTGATTTATCTGCAATCTGCATAACTGATTTTGTATTAAACATTTCAATGGCTTTCAAATAGCGCAGACCGTTTTCCCATAATACGGTATCTTAATGCAAACATGTACGGGATTTAAAGATATAATTGTTCAGCGAGTTAGTCGAGCTATAACGACCTTGGATATTCTCTGATTATGAAACTATACCATACCATGGTGATTTTGGTCATCCCGACGATTTCTCGAAGGGCATCATGCTAAGTAGGCCAGCGTGTGAATTGTCGATTCCGTTAGTTTAGTGCTACTTGGTAAAAAAAAGTTTTATGTTGGAAGAGACTATATTTGTCAAGAAATTGATAAGTCAGTGAATGAATGTATATACCTAAATCCACCGCTCTTTCTGTGATTTCGTAAAAAGGGTGCCCAACCTGTTTGTATGTGTATCGTTAAATAAGTCAATACCCAGAACGAGGAATTTATTTTGATTTACCAGACGTTTAGATCGACGTATAGAAAAGCCAAATCGGTATAATCAACACTTCATTGGGAAAATCATTTTGCGTGTAACTGTATATTTATAAATCAAAGTAAAATGTTTGATCAATAGTCATGGCGCGTTAATATTGATTTCATTCACAGCTAAATTCCATTGAAAACAATAATTCTTGAAGAAAGGAATATAGAACAATTAGGTTCAATAAACTATGTGTGGTATCTAAGAGCTGAATAGACATTAGTAAACAATTCCTGCAGGGAGAAAGTAAAAGTCATTATTACTGTTAACTTAAAAACGTGAAAACTCCCGGGAAGGCTTCTTCTTAATTGATTCTGATTAAAAAGTAATAGATCTAACATTGATCAAATGGCTCATTGTAGATTATTTGTTAGTTATCAGGTAGCGCAGATACGAAGTTATATTCCTGGATAATGTTTTAACAAGGACATGCTTATGATGTCCGGTGTCCATATATACATAGCCAAATTAAAAACTTGACACTCGGGATTTTTGGAACTAGATTTTTAATATTTGGTTTATGTCAACTATTTTAGTGTTATGTTGTGCACAGACGACCTTGACATCAACAGAAAGCAAGAATACGTCTCGCTTAAATTCCTTGACATTGATTACGTTCGTGATGTCACTACCCTCCAAAATGAAATTCACAGACTTGGAGAACAATCGGAATAAAGTGTTTAGTAACGGTTGTGGCCTCCTCTAGCGTCTCGTACAATGTCTTTTCGTGGATCGCAGAACATTAGTAAACACTACCCGAGGAATACGTCGCCACTGCTCAGCAAGAGCATGTTGAAGGTCCTTCAACGTCAGTGGTGGATTCACTTGCTGACGAACACGTCGACCCAGTTCGTCCCAGATGTGTTCAATAGGATTAAGGTCGAGGCTAAGCGACGGCCAATACAGGACTTGGACACCGGCATTTCTTAAAACAAATTCTGGGAAGCAATTGCCGTATGGGGTCGAGCATTGTCTTGTTGAAACGTTAATCCATGCCCATGTCTCTGCATAAACGGAAGAAAAACAGGTTGCAAAATCTGATCCCTGTACTGGACAACATGTAAGTTCCTTGGACAACAACAAGAGGAGAACGTCAATGTGCACAAAAGACCCCCAAACCATGACGCTACCGCCACCAAATTGGTCAACTTCTCTGACCCATACTTAAGCGTAACGTTCACCTCGTCTGCGGTACACTCGGACCCTGCCATCGGCAAATCTCAAAGTGTCACTAAAGACAACCGAATTTCACTGTCTTTGAGTAAATCTTATGTGTCTTGTGGCCCACACAAGTCGGTTACGTCGATGAAGAGGTGTCAATAATGGTCCATTATAGCGCCCCCGAGATCGAAGACCAGCAACCTGCAAGCGATTTCGAACAGTTGTGCAGTTACCCTTCCACCAAACATCTCTCTACTTGTAGAGGTTGCAGTGACAAATCTGTTTCTAAGATGACGTAATCGTATTGCTTGATCTTCCTGGAGTGACGTCACATGTAGCGCTCTCGCCCGTGGGCGGTCGGCAATAGTTCCAGTTTGAAGCAATACGTTCTAAGATTTCATTCTAAGATTAATTATTGTCTGGCGTGAACAATTAAAGGCTCTTGCAACAGTGACCACAGACTGACCAGCATAGAGACTACCTATAGCACGTAGACGTTCTTCATTTGAAAGGCGCGCCATTTTCTAACAAAGATGAAAATAATAATTTTAATTTGTTTTTCCAGTTCAGTTGCGTGTTCAGTTTAAGAAAACTTGCATCGATTGACCTCACGAGTTTGTGTTTGCACGTGTTTTTCAGGTTTTTCATCTTTATATGCTCAAAAAACGTGACTTTACAATTTATGAAATTAAAGGCTTCTTACTACATTCTATCGTTAGAAACACTTTAAAATTTATTTGACTTACCAGAAAAAAAAAATTGTTGAAATTCATGTGTGAAGTTTTTAATTTGGCTGAGTATGTAATACTGTGGGGGTTCTGCAGATGGCCATTTATATTGATACTATTTCGACAGTATTATGAAGGTCAACACATAATTAATTAAAGTAAAATGTACATAGGAAAGATCAACACAAAATGTCGATTACCTATTGTGGCACTGATTATTTTAGACTTGCGTGGGCTGCAAAATGTAATTTTGCAAATGTGTTTATTCTCATGACATAATAATTAATTTTTCATATAGCGATTTACATAAGAAAATCTCAAATCGCTATAGACCACCAATGGTGTGTCGACCACATGATTAACATCTTTCTTATCAATTATAGTGCCATCATAGCTCTTGGCCTTGAATTGTTTTGAAAGCCAAAATCGTGTAGTCTCAGTAAATTTTCAGACTACAGACTATCTTTTCAAAGTCAAAAATAACTAGACTTGGTATTTGTTTACTTTGTGCATCCAGAAACATCGTGTTGTAAATGGGAGTTTAATAACAAGTAAAATACATGTATATCTGATAGTTATCACATTCCAACATCAATGTCTAGTGGGGCAGATAACAGCAGAATCGTGCAAATGAAGATAAACGCATCAAATTTGGTACAATTGTTCTCCAAGGAATACTAATCAAATCTTTCCGATTGGCCAATTGAAAATCCAACATGGTGGCCATTTTTCAAGATGGCCGCCAAAACGGCCACCCGAAGTTGGTGTTTTGCTTAGAAATAATTGTAGTTGTCCGATTTGTGTGATCTAACTGTCGATTCCTGCATTTTCTTGTACAAAATGTACTCATAGACATATTTTCACAGGAAAAGGCCTATATATATGTGTGTGTGTATATATTGGATGGACTACTGACACAGGTCCTCACCACTTTTCCAACTCTCATCTCCAAGTAAACCGCTTTGGCTGGCGGGTTAAACTAGATGAGGGTAGCACACAGACGGTCTCGTGCGATGGAGTACATTTGCCCGAAAATTCCAAGTGCACATTGATGGTGGTCATGAACTTCCCAGGAGTGATTGTCGGGCACTACCAAGGCACTTTGTTGACATCACTGCTGTGAAACCCAGAATGGGGTTCAGTGTCAGTTAATTAGGAAATACAGTATATGTTGGCGTCATACTGTTCATCAACCTACTAGTATGCCAAATGCTGCCTAGTCAACCCCAGATCAGTTAGCTAGCCGCACCTGAATGGACAGGACGTGACAGCGCGAGAGCCGAACCAAGGATCCCTCGCTGGCCATTGCTGGAATAGCGTCTGTTTCTTGAACTTATGCGGGATTGTGTCTTTCCGTTCAATGAAAGCTATCACTTAAGTACAGCAACATGACAGTCCTTCGTTTAATCTGGGTCTTCCCTAAAACTTTGTACTGTCCAAAAGGTATTAAAAACGGTGAAAGTATGTTCGTTTCCAAACAGATTGTTTACATTTCATTCGACTTGATAGCCTCGTTTGTCACGCGATAAGTTTTACTGCAGTATTCTGCTATGCACGGGTTAATTAGGCATAATAAAATCGTAAGCGATGACATAACGTTATGTAAACATATTTGGTCCAATATTGGCACTCATTTTAAATGTAAATCTTTGCAGGGCAGCTAGTGATTGGTTGGTAGACGGATTACTGACCAATAAAAATTTAAAACAACAATATCCACTCATAATAGCAGTGTGTAGTAGGATTACCTCTTATCAAACGCAACACTGCGCGGAATTTGATTTCTATCCCATACAGGAAAGTGACCATTATACATTACATAGTGTATGGTTTACATAATGTATTTAGTGCACATAGTGTATAGTTCTATAGAGTACATTTGTACATACGTAGTAGGTAAATAGTGTACATACATACATTTACATAAAAGGGTGGTGAAAGGATTAACCCTCGACTATCCTTGCATGTTTAATTGGCCTACAACAGTCTGATTGATTGATTCTGTGAAAAAGAATAACTTTACCTTCAAAGATAATATGTTTCATTGACCTGAAGTTCAACTGTGGAACGCAGTAACTGTAGCCCACATCTAGTATAATGATTCTGATAAAATTCTGAACATTGCAATCGCTCGTTCAAGTAACACATTTAATTTGTCATCTACGATCTGCTGGATGAATTTTGCTAAAACTTAAAATATACTTTTTGTTTTCAGAATCAAGGCCGAGAACCAATGCCTTCCGTGCAGATTCAATTCGTTTCATGGTCCGTGTACCAAATTTTAGATGTAATGCAGTAATGGACGTTAGATCTTCAACCGTAGAGAGGGATCAAAAAAACATACCAGAACTCCTAGCTAGTAAAATAACGACCTTCCTGTTACGCAACCCGTAGCTGTATAACTAAGTATGCAGAAGTGAAGTGAATTTCGTCGAATGAATACAGGTAGCGTGGCTCAGAAGAACCAATGTTCGAACTTTTAAGCGTCGTATAATACTGTGGTAAGACACTTGCTCGATAGCCTTGAGGTCGGGTGTTCGATCGCTGCATTGGCCTAAAATGTTCATCTCGATTTCCGTCGTGGTTTCCCCTGTCAGTGATGCTGTTTGGATGGAACGAAAACCCGAGCTCCCTGTACAAATTGACGTGCGCGTACCAGATCCCATGACTATTGGAATTAGATATAAGACAACACCGTAGCGCCGTTGCCCGGGCAAAACTCCCCCATAGCACACTCTATGGCGTATGCCCGTCTTCATTAGCATTAGCCCAGTTCGGAACAAAACAGTAGGACATTAAACCCATTTCAGGTGATGAGTATGACTTGGCATTTCTGTCAGGTTGTTACTATTGTTTCAACACCTTTCGGTACCTAATATGACCTTTCTCATTTGGGTGCTAGCATAGAAAGATAAGACATACCATTTGTCTATCGAAATGCTCATTAAACTACAGGTATCTGTGTACGCTGGCTCCCGATGAGAAGGGACCCACGCAAATTAATTACTCATCCAGTTATAGGACTAACCTGACATGGGATGGAAAAGGAAAGGGGATAACGCCCGGACAGCGACAATACGACCAGCTCATAAAGAATTCCTACTGACAAAGTTTCTTTTTCATGCACACCGATGTGTTCACAGAGCCCCCCAAAAATGTAATTTTTTAAATCAGTGATTGCAAGATTGAAATGGGAGTTTTACGTCCTGCTTTTCTGTTCCGGCGGTGCTAATTAAGATCGACATACGCTGTATAGTGTGCTATAATAGGGCAGCAATTGAATTCCAACTGTCAAGCGTTCTTTTTACGCGAACGCCAAACCTGTCTTGACTGTCAAAATTAGATTTCGCACATACTATAAACGACTGGATAATCTAGTCAATTACCAAAATATTCTGGAAAGCCACCCAAGCTAATATTGGTAAAATATTTGTCTGAATAATAGAGACTATTCAGCGATATGCCTGCTTTACCAAAAACTTCATGAATGCGACAAGAACCTGTTTTTCGAACCTACCAGGGTTGCGCGCGCATATAAATCAATTATTGGTTTCAATTGTGAGCAGTTAGCCTTTAAGTAAACAGAAAAACGTATCCTCTTTTTAAAGTCAAGTATTGATATCAAATAGCTTCAACAAAGAAAGATGCAATTACGTCAATCTTTTTACTGTTGATAGAAACTCATTTATATAATTCTTTGATTTTTTTTAAATATCTGTATTGTAAGATTATCTTTATAGCCATTGTCACGAACACAGACTTCAGGTCGATACTAATTCAATAAAGGAATATAGTACTAATGTAACTCATTTAACTAGATTTCATTATAATATTTGATTTTTGAACCAGGAGTTATTTTGAATCCCTTGAGTTGGGTTGGAAGAGCGTGGATCTGTTATAGGTCAATAATAGGGATTATAGTTAATGCCCATCCATTTCGGTTTCTCTGCTGTAAAACCTTTACGGAAAAGGGGATTAATTAACAGACGATGACAGATGTTAATGTTTGATGTTAAATCATTTCAAGCTCTGGCCCGGCTCGCTTATGGCGATTGAACTCTTAAGATACCAACCTTGCACTCGATTCACCCATCCAAGACACGTAAATCTGCTATTAGACCATTTCTTGTGAGAGTTATAGCGAACCCAAATTTCATTGTTCGGAATGCTGTTTTCCACATACATCCAATATCCAGCATTTCCGAGCAATGGCTGCCTCCAGAGAAGTTTTTGTAATTATCCTATGGTTTTCGTGCGATCCGAATAACCACATGTTGTCCTCGTTCAACCCTAACAATTATAGGAGGTGGGGGTGTCGGATTAATCTTGTAGAACATATATAGTAACAGTTCACGAACCGACATCCTTATAAACTCCTAAGAGGATTTGCATGCGGTTATCTGGCAACCTTCATTATTTCTTGCGCTAATATTTGCTTCACTGGGATATTTTCACGTGATTTTTATCACATAAAGATAGTGTTGGTAACTTAAAGAAAACATTACAACTTTGAGAAAATCTTGAGCATGTGCTTGGAATCTGACAGCTGTTTGATATTTATGATCACGGATTATTTGCCAGTGTGATTAGATGTGCTTTAAGCTTCATGATACGAGTTTCTTTTGACCGAAGGAAATTTCACCAGTTTCTTCATTGAATGGACTGTAATGGTGCCACTTTACAAACTGTTATCTATTACCAAATATTTGTGATTTAAGTCTTGGAGAGCAGCAAGTATTGCATAATATTGATCGGGTGTGGAAACTAAACTTTACGTGGGTGTCTGCTTATAATGTGTAGTTAAATACTTGCAGTCGCGTAAGAGAATTATGAACTGGGTGGTCTATAGTGCCGCGCTTCGACCTCTAGCTGGCCGGTCACCTCTGGCTTGCGGCTGTGGTTTCGAGCCCTGGTGTGAGCGTATGTGGCATCGAGATAGGCGCGCCTTCTCAACCTCGTGAGTTTCCCCCGGGCATTCCGGTTTCCTCACATTGCTAAAGACCCCTACGCGCAAGCGACTTATTGAAATAAAATTAAAACATATGTTAGTCCCGAAATGACCTAGTTTGTGTTGAGTGGACGTTAAACCCCATTTCTCTCCCGTTGGTTTTTTGTAAGGAGGAGGATATATTCCTTTTCATTTTATTTTGAATTCTCCCCTGAATATCCCAGAATCACCCAGACCATGAATTACATTAGGTAGCAAAGGTGCGCTATTGTTTTCTTTGGTCTACTGAGTTACATGAAATGAAAAGGAAGGGCGATTAACTCACGAATGAAAACGTAAACCAGGGAAATTTGGCATATTCAGCGCCATTCACGTCAATCGAATTCCAACTTTCAAGGGACCTTTTACTTCTAGGCTGACGAGAACACGGGAAGATCATGCTTTTCCTTCAATCCGAAATTTATCCTAGCACTTACTGACCAGGCGAACCCAGACTGAAAAACAGTAAAGTGAGTGAGAGTAATACTGCTGAAAGCGGACATGTCTTTAATTCAATATAATCCAAAGTCATCGGCATCGCTAACTCAACTTATTTGTCAATTTAAATCAACATTGGTGTTATGTCGTCGCCCCTGTCCGTCCGTCCACAATTTGTTTGTGGACTCTCTACAGGTCACAATTCTTATCCGATTTTAAGGAACCTTGAAATATAGGTTTATCCCCATAAGATCTCGGTTCCTTTCGATATTGGCATGTATCGGATCAGAACTTCATGGATTATGGCCCCTGATCGTACGAAATATCATGTTTTTAGCTTGTGGGCCCTATAGAGGTCACAATTTTGAACCGATTGTGATGAAACTTGACATGCATGTCTATAACCCCAAAATCTTGGTTCCTTTCGATATTTGCGCCCATCGGATCGTAACTTCCTGAATTATGGCCCCTGATTGTCCGAAAAATCACCCTTTTTAGCTTATGGTCCCTCTGGAGGTCAAAATTATTATCCGATTTAAAAAACCGTTTGATTATATCACCGGTACATAGTAATGAAGGTTGAGTTCAAATTTCGTGAAAATCGGACCAAAATTGACAAACAAAATGGCCGACGTTTGTACGCGAATAGTGTGAACTCTGGAGGTCAAAATTATTATCCGATTTAAAAAAACGTTTGATTGTATTACCGTTACATGGTAATGAAGGCTGACTTCGAATTTCGTGAAAATTAAACCAAAATTGACGGACAAAATGGCCGCCGTTTGTACGTGAATAGTGTAAAGATATGGTATATCAAAGTTGTGGACCCTATATAGGTCACAATTTTGAACCGATTTTGATAAAACTTGACATGCATGTTTATAACCCGCAGATCTTGGTTCCTTTCGATATTTGCGCTAATTGATTCGTAACTTCCTGAATTATGGCCCCTGATTGTACGAAAAATCACCCATTTTAGCTTGTGGTCCCTCTGGAAGTCACAGTTATTTTCCGATTTAAAAGGGAAGGTTTGAGTTCAAATTTCGGGAAAATCGGACCAAAATTGACAGACAAAATGACCGCCGTTTGTACGCGAATACTGTTAAAAAATGGTATATCATGGTTGTGGATCCTGTATAGGTCACAATTTTAATTTGATTTTGATGAAACTTGAAATGCATGGTTATAACCAAAGATCTTGGTTTCTTTCGGTATTTGCGCATATCGGATCGTAACTTCCTGAATTATTCGAATTTCGTGAAAATCGTACCAAAATTGCCGGACGAAATGGTCGCCGTTTGTACGCGAATACTGTAAAGATGTGGTATATCATGGTTTTGGACTCTCTACAGCTCACAATTCTTATCCGATTTTGACGAAAATTCACAGTTCTAGGTTGTGTACCGTCACACCATAATCATTGTCGGCTTCGAATTTCATGAATATCAGACTGGAACTGACAAACAAAATGGCTGCTCCCAATACAGTATGAAATACAGGACTTAATGATGTAGGAAAAATCACTTTTGATGTTGCTTGTTCTCTATCCATCTCTCGAAAATGTGGGCGTATCCTGCCTGGCAGTGCCAGCCTATCTTTGCAAGTTTCATATCGTTAGTGTAAAAACACCAAAACGACTTAGTTTGATATCTTGCAGACCACGTCCTGGTTCCAATGAGAGATAACAATCGTCACAGACAGACACATTTTAAACCAACCATGATCTTGACGTTTTCTCTATTCAATAGTTTTTGTCACTAAAAAAAGAAATTGACAGGCCAATCGATTAACACCAATACGAATACCATCAACCATTTTTAGAATTGAATGAACATGTCAGGAAATGATCTGCTTAAACGAGTATATCGATTATCTATTGTGGCCTATTATAATAGCATGCACTATTTAAATTCACCAGAAGTGAAATTCCAGAAATAATTCGCATACAGAAATACATTCAATAGATGTCATTAAGACGCGTTTGTGAACCATAAAGTTGGTCTCCCTTAATAACTGATTTAAGTTATAAATCCTGGCACGATCAATTTATATAATAGAAACTGATTTTATTGTTTCTGTGGTTAAGGTATACACGGGAAGCTTTAAGTAACATAAAATACTACCATTAAATTTTAGCAGTAGTCTATGACACATATTAATTAATCGCTCATTTATTTTTTTCAAAAATATCACACTATACACTAAGTTACTAAAAACGTATCAAACTACACACTAAGTTACATCACTCTCTATCAGATAGAATCTAGTTTATCTTGTCCCAAAACATCGACCAATGAAAATGAATAGCTCTGCTTAACCGAGTGTGTCTACTATTATTGTGAATACATTAACATAAGGCAACGGGATTTCAACCACATTACATAAAATTGTTTTTGTCTAGTCTTTATTCTTGAAAAAAAAAAACATGACATGCGCTCCATGTACGAAAATAGCCTATCCAATGGGCGAAATGGAAGAAGTCGAAAGATATAATATGTCATATCTGGTTTAGACAATGTCATAACTTGATAAAGGTAATATTATCAGACCATTTTGTTGGTTTCAAAATCTACGCCAAAAGCTAGACTATACAGTTATGACATTATAACTTGCAGATTATCTTAACCTTGGTGGTTTTATTTGAAAAGTTCGGTGAATATGATTTACAAATAATTACAACTTCCCTTTGATCTGACAGTAACTTATTAGAAAGATGAAACACCTGGTACACGTATATATATATATATTAAATAACTTACCACAAAAATGAACACCATGCACAACAAATTGTTTGCAGCACTTTTAAAGCTAAATTATCAAAAAATCTACTTCTTGTGTTACTTTGCAAGGGGGCAACTACATATACAAATTTATGCACCGTGTACTAATAATTTGAGAATTCTCTGCGGGTTATACTTACATGTATTTTGTGGAATTCTTAATAGTTTACTAACAGCCGCGAAAACATGGAACACGGCAAATGAATATAGAATGAATAATACAAATGCCAAAGAGAATACTGGCTAGTATGTATTCTAGTTTCTCAAACTTTATTTAAAATACATGCTGAAAAATGTATATATGTTCTTGAAATGAGGATGAGATTCAATCAAGTAAATAAAAGAATGTACATTAGAAATTAAAAACACGGACTGGAATTCAATGTTGGTCCATTTAAGTCAATATTGGTGTTGTTATATTTTGGAAATGTGGGGTCCAAATATCCAATATTTATAAAATGAAATGAAAAGGGGTTAAATGTCCCACTGTTCTGCTCCGAACTGGGCTAATGAAGACGGATCCAATATTTATGATACAGTGAACAATTTATAACAGTACATGAGTCGTGTATTCCATGGATTCGGGCGCCATTTGTTATGAACACAGGACAATATATCCTACAAAACAATGCAGAAGTAATTGATATTGACTGATTTAGAAGGAACTATAAGCAGGGGTAAAAGACTGTCGGCCAATACGGGTCGGTGGGTCGTAGCAGAAGCATTTCCCCCAGCGTCGTAGGACATACAGTTAGATATCGTTAATATTAAAATTACAAATATATGGGTGCGTCATTACCTAAGTAAAGAGACAATAACACTCTTGCTGGCTTGGCAGCTCCAGAAAATAACAATAGCCATATTCTAGGTACTAGATGTGTAAGTGTCCTACTTGGTATGTAAATTATCCATTAGATCCTATTTTACATGTCCAACGGGTTCGAAAACATTTGAAAATGTTTGCGTTAGGATTTTCAAATCATTTTGTTGAATTTTTAAAATTAGGTGTGTTAAGATGTAATTTGTATCACCAATTAAGTTGAATGTTGTAAAATTATACAATTTGTTGACCAGAATGAAGATTGGGACATATTATTCAGTTACAACATGAGTGGTATTAAATCCAAGCCTGCATACAGATACATATGGATGTTAAATTACGTATTTTAAAGATAACACAAATCAACATATTATAGCTAACTAACAGCCTAGCCTCTAACACTCCAAGTTTCTTGAAATCTAAAGCATTTCTTTACCGTGTTAGCCGAAACTTGGCTTCCTCAATAACTATCGGGAATCGAAGCTTTCAGGCTTAACCTTGGAAGGTCGTTCAACCCGTACAAATGATAGGGCATGAATAAACGTTTAGTAGCTAGGAAAATTTCACTTGTTCTTTATATATTTATCTTTTTTTATTCGTCAGTACAATTTAAATTGAACTTTAAACTCATTGATCTGACTGTTTTATTTTTGAGCTGACACGTCATTGATATCAACGCACATTTTCCATTGTGTTTTAGTACATTCTATTTAAATGCACTTGGATGAAACTATGTCACCTATTGAAATTGTCAACAGCGTTAATATTAGCGTTAATATTTTGTAGAGAATTTGTATACATATCTATCAATACCTTTCGATTGGCTGCAGCGGTTTCGCTATAAATCATTGGCGTATCTCTTCGCGTGCATTATACAAATGCAAGAGCAAGAGTGTATAGTCAAGTTGGCCGTGGTATGGTAAACCGAGTCCAAACACACAGTGAACGGATCGAAACACAGAATGTCCATATATCTACGGTCAATCGCATTACTGCTATTTACATGACCACTGATAGTTGGTTGGACTGTGTTGAGGACTGCCTTGAATGCGTCGAGAACGATTCCTTGTAATTAATTGGTGATTGAACTTTGGTCGAAGGGGTACAAAGTTTGTCTCTGAGGGAGTTACGTGTTTTTATGCTTCGTAAGTTATTTTCCGCTGACAGAAACACTGCCATGGGATGCAGGCAAACAAAAAAAGCTGATACTGACATTCAGCCCGAGAAAAAAAATCTGGCTAATGACAAAGATGAGTTTACGGCTATTTGTGTGGATCCTCGCTTGCCTTTAGATGCCAGACAAATTTTTAAGTTAAAACAATCGTGGAAAGGAATAAAACGAAACATGGAACCAACAGGAGTAGAAATGTTTCTCAGGTAGGACACAATTTGAAATTTTAAGTCGGCTCTCAGTCAATATACCAGTATTGAAATGTTCAAACACACTGTGGTCACTTATTTAAGTAGAGGTACTTGTAGAAAGATCGGGTTATTCTCACGTTGATGGCAAAGTAAAATAGCGTTTAGCTTGAAGTAGATTGAATACATCTCTATATAAGTACAATTATACTTTATTCCCTTAATATTAAATAATATCTATATTAATATTGAAAAGGACAATTTTAGACACCTGTCATATAAAGCATATACTTCTCGGAAAAAATAATCAATTTGATATCATCCAGGGTGTAAAATTATTACATTTGTTAGTAAATGAAAGCATATCCGAGTTATTGACATACATAATAATGAAACATTTTCAATGGCATTTACAATTGTTTGCATACGACTTAATGATATTCGATACATTGTACTAAAAAGGATAATGATTTGTGAAAGCTACGAATGCAAGTATGAACATGCCTCTATTAGCATGATAAGGTTGAATTACTGATCAAAATAGATCCTGATATATGTATAAATCTGAATAACTCCTTTGTTTCAGTCAGTAATTTACGAAATCGCTGCTATTATTGACAAAAACTAGAACTGTCATTAAATTCCCAAGTTGCTACCATAGAATTATGTATTATTATGATTAAGTCCATAACCAACTAAAACGTACTGTTAATTAAAACATTAATATTTTAATCCAAAATTTCTTCAAATCGATCAATTCTAGCTGGGTATTTAAAGTTGACATTGTTCATACCAGCATCTTAAGACAAATGTAGTATTTATAATTCTGTTTCGTACACGCCTGCCAATATATTTTCCACTAACTAATTCCACAACCATTCCTTGCGTTTGGAGAGACTCCTAAATGATGAACCCTCTAGTTCTTGTCTAGCACAAATTCTGTTTGAGGAAAACAATGGATTGAATTAACACTGTAAAAAAGAAAATAATAATGAAATAACAAATAAAGCCCCACCGAAAAAGTAAACGACACAGTACTAATTATGCGAGCGTGAAATGCCAATTAAAGATGCGTGGGATACAAGATCACAATCTTTTTCTTGCCAAGATTGGGTAATTGATAACATTGGTATGTGATTTGATGAAGTAGATGACAAACTATCGTGCACAGCATGTATCTTTGTTGGTTCAGATTATTAGCGGAAATGATATGGCTATTTTAATTTGTTTTTATTCCAAACGAAAACACACCACACTATCGTTGCATCCCAGTAATCTAATACGGTGATAATAACCCTTAGTAGGTAAGGTAAATGGCCAATAATTACGCAATGTATGATTCCCGTTAAAAAAATATAAGGAATATGAAGAACAAAGACAACCAATTAGGTTTATAGCATAGGAAACTCCTGCGGGGGATTTGGATGACGTAATAGATCTCATGTGGGGTGTATTGCAGGAAATATTTACAGGTCTTGAATACATATCTTATTGTTGTTGCTCTCAATTATACGAATGTAAAAACGATTCCAATTAGATAAGTTGAACTCTCTGCCAAATAAAAACCTGTGGTATGAGCCATACCAACAGCCTTTAGCAACGTAAACTCATGCGAAACCTCTTTCCAAAACAACATTTGTATCAAATTCTCATTCTTCTGTATAATATGTAACGTTGCTACGAAGGCGTTGGCCCACTGTATTTCATTAAGGTTGTCTTCTGGCCATTCCCGCAATCTTTGTCGCCCATGCCACCACCCCTAGTCACTATATTCGTCATCGCCAATTGCCATCGCTAGTCCACACTCTCCATTGCCCGTGCCAGCCCTAGTCCCACTGACTGACGTCATGGTCGAAGTGTGGACGAAGGCATAATCTCCATAAGTTCTTTTTTGTTTTGATTTTTTTTACTTAACAAGGGTAAGCGAAGATGGAGATAAATTTTTCGAGCACGGCAGAAATGTACGACCATATACCGATAACCATTCTTCATCTGAAATTGTTATTATCAACGATAAAGCACATAGGCACTATAATTATGTAATATGACAGCGAACTTATAATTATGTTAAACTAAAAATAAACTTCATTTTTTTGCCAACAGCATGTAGTCGGTGATCATCTGGTGATATATTTGGATTGAACATGATTTTATTATTATCTCGTCTGGGCTGGGTATTGACATACGTCATTCATAAACATTGGCATGCAAATATCACGAATCCCTCGTATTTGTGCGAGATGAATTCAGCATGTGGTTTATTTTCATCTTCGATTATCGCTGCTTAATTATATTCATGGTCCATATGGTCAGTATGGATAAGCTGGCCATTGTAGGGTATTTTAGGAAAGGCATTAGCGTATATTCTGCCTACGGCTAATTTTCAAAGTTACTCAAACAATACCCTTGGTTATTATTTATTTAATATATTGTTATGGATTCTTGTTGAGTGAGCATTCCATAGAGTCTAAACGTAAGAGGCTTAAATCCAGAGACGGTTCTGTGAAATATCTGGAATGTAATGTACCTTGGATTAGAACCAATATCTACTGAATACAATTCAGAATCGCTGTGGGATCAAACTTAATTCTGGTTATCCTTGGGCGAAAATGAGTAAATAATTATTTTATGTAAACTACTCGACTGTTGTATAAACATAATACATCAATCAAGTCCATTAATCATGTCACTGTAGTCAATAATTAGATGGTATGGAAAACAGCAAGTCTAAAATCTTATTTCATTTGAATGAGATATATATCATGAGAATATATATCATCCGCCAAGGGACAAAACTATGACATCAGAGTTTATGAAGTACACACTGGCTGTGATATTTATAAAATGTAAATAGATATAGCTCTACATGACAGGAAGATGGGTGTAGTATAGGTTAAGCCTATTCCAACATCCCTTTTCCGATATAATTGAAATCAAAGTCAATTCATGCGAAGTGAGAGATTTGTGTCACTGTTCGATGACTTTGAACATACCAATGTAGTTGGTGTTTCGATGATATTTCCCGGACACCTGTTACCACCGTTTGACGTTTATTTTGTACACGGGGAGCAGTCCTTTTGCTGATTACACTATATTGCCTATAACGTTTTTAGGACTTCGAATTCTGTCTAATGGTTTGGATTGTTCGCACTTGGTTTTATTTTATTCTATTGGTTTTTTTTTTTACAATTTCAATTTCCTTTCAGAAATATCTTCAACAAGTCCGATGACCTTGGTCAGATCTTTATGTAGTGGAGGTAAAATACCGTTAGATATGTATAAATATCAAACAATGATAGTTTATCCACCGAAATGGACACCGAGACAATTAGAGACGTTTTCTGTAGACGCATGATTAACAAGATCTTTTGTAGATTCATCTCAGATTTCTAATTGCTAAGCTTAGCTTGGATGTATATGTTTTGCGGTATTGATTTTAGTATAGTATTGTCACCTATTTGTACTTCGAATGAGACGGGGGTCGTGGTAACGCCCAACCAGCCGTAACATAATCATTTTGGGACTAATATATTACATATAGTTCCATCTCAAGAAATGGGTGGTGGGGGTACTAGGCGAAAACCAACGGGATTATTTGAAGGCGAAGACGAAAATGAAAACATCTGCACAACATGTATACACCCTGGAACTGGTATTTTCATGCTAGAGAATCTCAACGAACATACACGTAATGTATTGAGGTATAGTTAAAACAAATAACATACGTGTATTTCGTGGTTAACATTTAGATTGAAACAGGATCAGTGGCCTTCCCGGGAGAGAAATAAACTCGTAATATGAACAGCTCAAAGGTTTCCTCCTACTTCACAAAAATAAAGTGAAAGCCAGACAATGATTGGCAATGTTATTGCAGTGTATAAAAATAAAAGGTGTAATACTGGAGGAATCGTTCTTTTGATACAGTCTAACGTTTAAAGATACTTTCCTGCCTACAAACTGTGTACTTTGATGATATATGTATTTGGACTAAAACGTATTTAAACTAAATCTATCAAAAATTACGCACTTGAAAAAAAATCGCGTCCTCACAGCTTTCCAAGCCAGATCGCCCAATCTTGGCGTTGGCTTTGAACATGCTCAAAACAAACGCCGTGACTAGGCGACCGTGCAGACCACAGCCCGATATCTGACGTTTCCACTACGCTTTTACCACGCTTATGGTCTATACTAGTAATTTATCATAAATACCATTTTCCATCATTATAGCAGGGCAGTAAGGATGCAACCACGGTCTGACGACAGGGTATAACTGCAGCTGTGAATTGCCATATACATGCACTAACAATTTGTGTAGGAGACCTCGATGGAGTTATGTAATCCAAGCGCTTCCGACTCCCATTGTCAGATACTAAATTATTACGTGGATAACGGTATTAATGATAAATTACTAGTGTAGACCATCTCTTTACGTGGAAACTTTACTATCCTAGTTTATAATCTAGCTGATTAACCCTTCACTCATACCCATTTCTTTTCCCATCTAAATATAACTCATCGATTTTCTTATCGGATAAAAATATGTCATATATATTAATACATGCTACGGATTATAAAGGCTTATTAATGTGTAAATGTTAACGTTATATAGCGAGCAGTCGAAAAATATGCTACAATACGTTAGTCTCAAAAAGACTTGAATCAAATGTCACGGAAATATAAAACGTTCAAAATCAAGGGTGTTTTTAGTTCGTAGCAACAGTATTAAAGAAGTTAAATTGCTAACTTTTTTTGGAACCTGGAAGTTGACACAAGCGTATGATATTGAATTAAACACTAAGCTACTTTAAACTCAAATGTTCTTTGGTGAAAACCAAATATTTTCAACATATTGCTATGTTATACTTTTTAAGTCTATAACTAACAGGGCTCATTTTGGAAGTGAGGCGGTGGCTCGGTGCGTTATGTTCGATTCCGTTGTTGCCTGGAAACTTCCCTGTGGTTTATTGGGCGTGGTGTCTCGTTGTCATGTAATGGAGGATTTGTCAAGGGACAGCGACAATATTGGAGGGAACGAATTATCCGTATACTTTGCAGTAACACGTTGGTTGACGTAAAAGATATGTTGGCAATTGGAATTCAATGGATTTCAGGGACAACAGACCGTTAAATTTCATTAAATTAAACTACATCTGCCTACATATTATAATTAACATGATATATCCGAGTAAATGAGTTTTATATCTGGTACGAAAACTCTCTGCTACTGGGCTGCATTTTCTAAGCCGATGCTTTTCGATAGAATGTCACCAGCTGGCAACAGAATTTCAATATATTCTCGCTTTAAACTAAAATGAGTACTATCTAAGCATTCGTTTGTTCTGAAATATAATCTGAAAGAACCGAACCGTGATGAATAATGATGGATGTTAAATAATGGGTTTTGTCTCAAATAATTAGAATCCTATTGTAAACAGGATCTTTTTATTCTTCGCGTCCTTGAGAATACTGTGTAACTGTAGATATTCCCATAACATCCTTGTGATTAATAGATATGAATGAAAAGGGACGTTGAATTGCATGACGCCCACATTTGATAACAATATATTACCGGTTACTCAACTGACTTTAAACTTGGTCTAGATAACGCCCAACTTTAAATACAAGAAAGATAGATGTTGGCGGGGGTATTTGGGAGGGGACCCTAACATCCATCGGGACGAACTATAAATGAGGCCACGTGCTTTATGTTGTATTGATAATTTGGAATCAACACTTTAACTTTGTTTACAATAACTTGGGAATAATGGTTTCCCGAGTTTTCAATCATTTACATGTATGTCCTCTTGAGAGGTCGTGTTGCAAATCTTTTGAAGCCGAACACTGCTCAAATTCCTTGTCATACCAGAGGTATTTAAAATGACAAGTCAGTGGTATGAATAATCCATCGTGTACCACAATTCGACAAATGGATGCCTTTGACTGTCGACAGTTGAAACCCATGGGATATTATACAGGACTGAAGTTGACACTTCAATTTTATCACATATGTTCTAGACTATGGTATGTTAAAGAGATATGTCTAGTCGAGCGTACTGTCTTAGTACGTAAATGATGCTTTGGAATTTCTAATCTTAAGAAAAGCCGCTTGCGAAAAATATATTTGCCGTAATGTTTCCTCTTATACAACTTCGAGGTTTATCGAAGTTCAGCTCCAAGCGTGGCAAAGTGACGCTTCTTATGAGAGATCCAAGGAGGGATCTGGGAAACAAAATAATCGGGTGGTAAGTAAAAACCTGACCCGTGACAATTGATAATCGAAACGACGATTCCCATCTTCATTCTCCCGGATGGTGCACAGAAGTTGGACGGTAAACTCCATTGCTCTTTATTTCCAAACATCAATTAAACTTTCGCTAGTTGGCAAGGTAACGGATATTAGACGGATCATGGTTATCATTTTATTTTTCATACATTACTTAATTTGGCATACACAGTCTCATAAATACGACAATTTTTAATTTCTTGTTCTAAAATGCATTCATTTTTATTAATGACGATGTATCTGTCAAAGTTATCAGATTTTCTGGCCAGTTTATCAGTTTCCGAAGAGATAACAAATGCACAATATCAACACACACACTTAGACCACTATTTGCTCGATAGTCTCATCGAACCATTCACGAAGGATTCCTAATTATAAATGTTGTATAACACGACTTTAATTTTATTTATGTGTTTATCTTGTGGGATTTTAACAGTATATACCCATGCTCAATATAATTTATGACTACTTATATAAATATTAGGGATGAATATGGTTTTGTCAGTAGCTATGTTGATCCTTGTTAAGAGTTTAGATATACGCCTGTACTGTGCCTTAACTACGAATATCGCAATTAGGACTGAGGATTCGTTTACATAAATATTATTATTATTAAACGAAACGATTTATGTGTGATGTTTTTAACAAGACAGACTCCCCCTTGTGAGTCGCCTACTGTGCCCATAACTCATAATATCAACTTCCATTAAACTAGCATAAAGTGAGGACAGATGAGAGTTGATAAATCGACAGAACATGTTCTTGCGCCTGACAGGAGTCACGTAATCTTCATCTGAATACAAGGGGGTCTTATTATCACTAGTATACATAATTTCCTGTAGTAAAGAAAAACTTGAACTTTAATGGGGATAAGGAGGAAGTCATTACGAGTTAAAAGAGATATACGAATTCCAGCATATTTTTACGTGCTAAGGGAGAGAGGGGGTGTAAGCGGCAGTCATTTATTTATTATGATGCAAATGAACTGAATTTAAATATATGTATGTAGACTTTTATTCGGTTATATGCAAAGTACAGTTCACCAATGAATGATATATTGTGGTAATATGCCCTGTACATTGATACATAGAATTGAGAGACGTGGCGAGGGTCTTGCACGAGGCAAGACTTTCTAGTAACCCCGATATGACTTCATACCTTTCTCAATTATATTACTGCACTGTCCTGTTGAATACACTTCCTGTAATTACTATTACAAGTAAGAAATCAATACATTAATAATGTAAAATGAGCAGAGTTCCGATTTATTAAAATATGAAGATAGTAATAACAGAAAATGGGATGTAAAGTTCAAATTATTAAACATATTACAAAGTACAACAAATTCAAATTGTTAAACATATTACAAAGTACAAGTTCAAATTACTTGAAATATAACAATAACAGACTGCATGGAGTTCTAATTACTTGACATAGATATTATAGAGAAATGGTGATAAAATAGACCGTGGCTTTACCGTGTAGATTGCAAATAGTGGCATTTTAATTTAAACACAAAACTGTACCTGAATGTCTTTATATTTCTGATTTTAGACACCAAATACACACACACAAAGAAATGAAATGGACCCATGAATGTTTAAACCTTTGAATTTGGGCCCAGGGCGAACTGGGCACTGGGCGAAAATGCGTCCCGTTCTAAGCCGAGTATCTTGCTATTATTTATATTGTATTACTGCTCGATCAATAAACGATAATAAACTTTAAAATCGTGTTCCATAGCATTGCGACCTGTCAACTATGCAATTGGTCATGTGTGTATATGCACCTATTAATAAGAATGGAATATAAATTCTGAACTAAACACCTGTTAGCAGAGATTAATTCAGTCGGAAACAAATATAATTTAATTCGATATTAAAAATCATATGATTAATTAAACTAGCTTAAGGGACATGATATCTTTGACATCAATATTGGTATGTCTCGAAAAAAAATAAAACAAATAGTTTATCTGTTAAAATACTTTTTAACATTAATTATGAATTTTATGAATTTGATTAAACTTGAAATAATGGTTAAACCATTAACCGATCAGCTGTTAAATAAATATTCTTCTGGCATCGGGTTACTTGTTTGTATTTCTTAATACATGCCTGCATTACCGGACTAACCTAACTGAGCTTATTATACACCAGTTGTTATAGTAACAAAACAGGATCTACTACCGTTAGCACTCATGTTATTAACTATGCTAATGTATTAAATGATAATCCAATGTTTTAATGAAAAGACGGTCACAGCTGTGGGTGGAAAATTGGACACAGCTTCCATATACCACACTATTCAACTGTAATTACAAAACAGTGCTGTGCATGATCCAGCATGAGATTTCGTTGTAAAACATCAGATACCAATCCTTATTAATGTGGAAAGATCACGCAGTTATCAATCTTTTGTATGCTTTAGTATTTAAACAAATGCTAATGCCAAATTATCTCAAGATACTTTCTGTCAATTGAAAGTAGTTACTAACATACGCTTTTTGGTAGATCGTATACCTTGTACCCCCACCCCTCCTCATGATTGGTCAGCCAATTGCCTGCTTGAGTCAATGTATATTACGGCCATTTAGTTCTAAGTGGCGATTGGCATTGTAAACTGGACTGGTAAGCTTACGCCTTTAAAAATGATATAATTTGGACCTATATCTGTAATACAAAATGTACACTATATAATGAAATAAAACGAGATTTAACCTGGCGAGATGATGAAGGGGTGGGGGACACATGATGCTATGATGAAAATCTTGCCCGACCAGTCGTGTTTGCGGGTTCTTTAACGTTAAAGTCAACTTGTACTTCAAAATATTATTCCCAACAAGAAGGAACGATTAAAATATCATTCTGTTTGAGAGTGACACAAAAGCACCTTCCAAAAGCACAGTGAAAGCCTCCAAATGAAGACTAATCTCGCAAGTTTGTCATGTGCACTTTGAAACGAGTTACTTTGTTTGCAACACTATTTTTCTTGACAACCACATTAGACACTCATACGCGTGCGCATTGATCACTTTCCGCTACCCTCGTTTTTTATGTTTTGTTTTTACCAGCGAATAATACAGTTTGCCAGACCGTTCCAACGTTCTGAATACCCTTCGGTAACGTCTACAGACGGTATTAAATAGTTGGGGGTTACGCAGCACAGAATATATAATGTACATCATAACTGTGTAAACCCTATTATGACAATCATTTGGAAATAGTTTGAGTTGAGATTTGCATAAATATCTCTGGAAAAATATGATGGCGATTATCGGGTTATCTTTAAATTAAATTAAACTGCATTTCTTGGTATATTTTCCCTTGAACAATAAAGATCACACAAACAGAATTCCGTTACCAAAATACCTCACGTGTTAAATCAGTGAACATTTCTAGCTAGTTATAAAAAATAGGTGTTGAATATAAACACAATTAGATGCCTTGAAAAACTGTTAAATCCAATTATGGCTGCGGATATAAAGATTGGGTTGTTGTGAAGAAAGCACAGCATTAAAATTGAGGTCAATGGGAAAATAATTACCAGTCTGAGCCCCACTATCCTATCCTGACATTTACAAAGTACTGGCGAGCAACTATCTTTTTGAACATAAATGCGGGTTCATTTAAAGATGCACTGTAAGAATTAAGTCTGCTCATTGCAGGTATTTGTCTCTCTTCAGATGTTATATAAATTATTGTTTCTACATTTAGCATGATAAGGTCATAATTAACTCTCTAGACGATCGGGGGGTTGGGGTTGGGATGGCCTAGTGGTCTAGAGTGCCGTGCTTCGACCTCTAGCTGGCCGGTCACCTCTGGCTTGCGTCTGTGGTTTCGAGCCCTGGTGTGAGCGTATGTGGCATGGAGATGGGGGCGCCTTTTCAACCTCGTGGGTTTCCTCCGGGCACTCCGGTTTCCTCCCACTGCTAAAGACCCCTACGCGCAAGCGAATTATTGAAATAAAATTAAAACCATATGTTAGTCCCGAAATGACCTAGTTTGTGTTGAGTGGACGCTAAACCCCATTTCTCTCTCTCTCTAGACGATCGGGTGACTTAGGTATTTAATGGATTAGACATCTATCTTAACTTCGTTAAATTTAGAAATGGAAACCGAACCATCGTGTACACAATTGTACATAACAATCGACACTATTCGTGTGATACCTTGTCAGGACTTTAAACTTTATGCATTTTACATTATCTATTTGCAAACTATAATAGCAATATCGACCAGCTCTTTATCTAAATTCCGTGCATCTTTTAACTGTTATAGTTCCACTTCGGTAACGTCAGAATGTATTAGTTGGTTATTTAATCAGATGAATGCATATCGATGAACTGAAAATAAAACGGGGCCGCAATGACTCAGTGAGTAAGACGCCGGATTGCTAGTCTGGAGTTCTTGGAATCGCTCGTAGTGTTGGCCAAGAAAGTTTCTGGTGTGCATTTCCCGTGTTACTAGTGACTTTCGGGGAGGACCTGGCAAGGTCAGTTGTCAAGTCGTTCGGATGGGACGACAAATCGATGTACGGTGTACACAATTGTGTATACTTAAAAAAAAAACCCTGGTAGACGGAATTCGATATAAGAGTAAGCCGTAGCGTCATTATTTGGGGTAAAACTCGCCCATTCACACTGCATGGCGTATGCCAGTCTTCATTAGCCCAATCGGCGCAGAAAAGTAAGACGTTCAACCCCATTTCGTTTTATTTCATTTTTGAATATAAAACGGATATTGTTTGGTTTGAGGTCGTGGGTAGTATATAATTTGAAAAATACCGTATGTCTTTAGTCAAGGAGATACAAAACTAAGTTAAAATCATATATTATAATTACTACAGTGTGTGTATGTCATAGTGTGTGTATGTCTCTTATGTATTAGACATTTGAGAGGATTACCTGTAAGACTAATGTTGTGGATAAACTCTACAGCTGAGGCAAATAGCTTACACATGCGTTTATCAGTTGAATTATAAGTGATGCTCTGTACCACACGAAACTGGGCCTTTAAACATGTATTTCCTCGACAGTAATGATCCCAAATATACAATCATCGAGGGAAAACATATTCAACTACCTGGGAAAATACAGTCTTGGCCAAAATCAATACATCAATAACGGGATACTTCAAGAGAAGCACATTTTACATAATAGAGATTTTAGGTGCCATTGAACTTGTAACGTATATTTTTACTGGCCATTAGAAATTTGCATACCTCGTCAGATAAAAATAAAATTTGTGGATCGACTGTTTGGTCCCATTGTGCTGGCGGGAACATCGCTTAAACATGAAATGAATTGTAGGCACGGGAAGACATTTAGAGGCCACCTGGAATGCCATACGTTCTGTGTTATTGAAAATAGTCTGTATTTCCGTTTAAATTAAGTGGAACCTTATTATATAAAACACATATACATGTTCCATCTGTTCTAAGTAGGTTGATTCTGTACAACATTAGGCTAATTTGAAAAGAACATCTTTTAACATAAACGGTGAGCACAGAAAGAAGTTTAATGGTCACATACAACGCCATAAGATCTGTTTAATTTCAAGTAAATTGTATTGCTGTTTAAATTAAGTGGAACTTAATATAAAACGAATATTAATGTTTATAATCTGTTTTAAGTTGATTGAATTTTTGCCCTCATTTAATTGTGCTGAAAGGAACATATCTGTAACATATAGTGAAAACGAATATACGTTCCATATTACCTTATACAGGGGTTAGTTGGCCGCATGGTTAGCGCGTGTGCATAGTAATATAAGGTCTACTATTTGGGCCAACTGGCGTTGTTTCGATTCCCTGGATGTACGTAACAAGAAGTAGGGTCGCCTGTCAAACCTCATGCATTTTCACTGGGTCCTCAGGTTTCCTTCCACTGCTAAAGACCCCTACGAGCAAGCGAATTATATAAATAAAATTGAACCACCCGCAATGACATAGTTTGTGTCGAGTGGGCGTTAAACCACATTTCTCTCTCTCTCCATCTATTGTAAGAATACTGGTTATTCTGTCCCATTGTACTGAAGTGAACCTTTCTTTGACATATCTATAAGTGAACGGTGAGCATTGAACAGGTTTCAACCTGGAATGTCATATGTTATAACTCGAGTGCATTTCTGTATAAAACGATTATACATCTTCCATCTGTAATTAACGACGGCTCTTCTACAAAGTTTAATAATGAAAAGAAGCGAAAGTATTATAAGCAGTTTGTTTTCGTTGTGCACTTATATTCTGATGGCGAATTACGGGCAGATGATTAATATAAATGAAATGCCTAATATACCATGGTTTTGACAAACCCCATGTTGCCCATATCACCGTTCTCAGGTTTGTAAACTCGTTAGGGGTTGATATTCAGGTGATATTAACTTTCCAAACCAGAATACAGTTGAATTTCGTGTGCACGAGATAAGCGGATGATATTGGATAACATGCATCGTATCGTATTTTTCCGTGAGCATTAGGTTAGATATCAATTGTATCCAGATTGTGGAATGAATTGCAAGAGGGTTTAACGCCCTACTGTTCTGTACCGATTGAGTATATTAAGACGGGCATGCGCCATACAGCCTACATATATATCGAGGCTTAGCATTTTCGTCCCATCCTAACGAATATACTTCCCGTGTTCCACGTCCTGATGAACCCCAAGACTAAAGCATAAATTTGACTAATAGAAGAATTCCAGTATGTATTATGTTGTTTGATTTCATTCAATACATCTATTCTAAGAAGGGGTGGGCCGTGGTGGTCTTGAACTCGCAACTAAATCATGCTCTTACCAATTTCAGATAGAGCTAATATCCGCGCTCATGCGTATTTACAATGGTTTGCATCCAAAGGGCAATGGAAACGTCGGACAAAATTCATCTCTAGCTTTGCACACGTGATTATAGAAATATAACCGAATGTTAGTCTCCAAATTACGAGAGTATTGTGTTGAGAGGTTAATGTCCATCCATATATCATATATAAATGAAGTTTTATATTTTAATATATTTTAAAAAAAATTGATATATAAATCTACTCCATCATTCCTGTTGGGTCGATATGAATTATGAACCATTGGTTTTTAAGGATTTATAGTCTAGACAACCTAGTAAACCCTTAACAGTTCCGGATAAATGTTTTTTGATACACGTTAATAAGATGGCAATCGCTAATTGACAGAGATGTCTCTTTGTTGAGCTTAATTGACGAAAATATAAAATAAATCCCAGTCACGCTACAAACGTCTGGCATTAATAATGTATACTTTTGACGCACAACTTTTTAGTTCATCAATTTGTTAAAGTCTTCTGTGTTACATCGCCATTATCGAATCGATAACTCTAAAAGATGAAGTGTAACCTTCTTTTAATAAGTGGGTCCGTATAGATAAACCTTTTCATAAGTTCAGAAATAACGTAGCCATATTACCGTCGACTTTTCTAAGGACAAAAGCAAAGCAACAGTTAACGAAATTTAATATTAAAGAGGCATTTGCTGTAATTATTTACCGGGTGCTTTCTTGGGAATTAAAATAAAAGCACCCATTATAATTTTATTCAATAATTTTACAGAAATAATATAACCCTGTTGACAAAAGCTAATCAAAAATTAATGAACTCAAAACTTAAAAAGGCATCGAAAGTAATATTATCGCATGTTTTCATGGGAATTGATATACAATCATTCATTATAGTGTAAACAATGTTTTATTGAATAATTTTACATAATTAATTAATATGATAAATATAGGATCGGATTGCGACCTAAATCACACAATGTAATTTTAATGTATACAATATTTAAGATATGTAATATTGCAGTTGATTCTTATTTTATGATACCCGAGGTCATCTATCAGAGGTCATCGATCGTTTCATTTAACTATTTGTGGATGTGGCGGTTGTAAACCTAGGGTACCTTTCTGTCTTTGATTTGGAATCCATGTGCGGGTGGCGAATACGAAATAGCTAGGCACGCCCGCTTTAAAGTTAATGCCCTTGGATGTAACTGGTTGACCTGCTTGGTTTCATGTATAAACCAGGTAAATGTACTAACTCTTTTTTGGCCATTTGATCATAATAGTTGAAACTTAGGTTGGTTCAAATGTGCATATTTATAATTTGTTTAAAGATATCGTTTGGGGACAATGAGATGAACTGAATTCCACTGGGCAATTAATAGTTTCAGCGCTAATGGCTGCTATTTGAAGTGAGAGAACTGTACTAGTCAAAATATCTATGTCAGACTGATCTAGTTTAACACCTGATGTGTATTCAAAAAGCTATTTATTTCTTTTAATAGTCTACAATTTTATTTCCCCCCTGATTGCTTTAGAAATAAACTGACTGCTTTCAGGTATACACACATTGTGGTTTAATGTTTCCCTGTTACCAATAACGTTGTTTATCCAGTAGACGTGGTACAAGTGAACTGGATGTATGAGATGTGTTGTTGACGTTTGGGAAAGTAGGTCGAGGGGAAATGTGTAGGGAGTGATAGTTAGATGTATTATGAATTGTTACAGTGGCTGTGGTGTTACGCACTTGTTCTCACTGGGCCCCAGAAGCCCGAGGTAAATATGTGGTCTGTGGATTGTAAACACATAATTATGTTTTATTCCCCTTTCTTTCGCATTTTTAAAGTGATTCCTTAAAGGAATTAAAAATACAACGTGTCAATATTTGGCCTTACATACTTCACTCACGGTATATTTCTGATATAAACAAACGATGTGTTAAATATTTGCTCTTCTAATTCTGTATACTATTTTAAATCAAAACGCATCTGTGCTGATGCTGTTTATAGCGTTCATTGTTCTGCGCTTCTGATTACACAGCCGTTGGTTGTTTAATATTTTTTAAGAATTGAAACCACAAAACGTCTTCTAAAAGCTTTCCACTTTCATGAAGAGGTCGCCCGTGTGTTCTGTGTTGTACTGGAACATAGAAACTTAAATTCTATTTATTATTCTTTAGCCAATAAGCATCCCAAATTGGTATACACTACGGAGTACTTCGCACCAATCATATACATAGCTTTGATCATCTTTACTTAAAGTGTAGAAAAGGCAGTAGATATTACGCCAAAGGTAACCCCGGTGCCCATGATCACCAATAACCTTGTAGAATTTAGAAATTAAAAGAACCTCTCTGTTGATAATATATTTATCTATATACTATTAACGATTCTGTTCTGGTTTTCTGGATCGACAGCTGCATCAGACAAAAATTACAAGCACCTAATACCAAACAATTCTAATAATGTAAATGTTACTGCTCGTAAAAACGTGAGCAGTTTCTTAAATATCGTTTGCACAAAGTGAAATTATTATTTTCTGAATGTGAAAAAATATAACAGCTCAGTATTAAAGATACAGCATGTACGATTTAGATAAAGGGCAGATCATTCTTGATATACTAGCTCAAAAATACATAATGTTCAATGAAAATTTCATTCAAATTATTTCATTCTGAGTCAAGTTATCACTATATTTTAGCTTTGATAAGATCTGTGCATTGTTGTATATTCGAGACTTAGCCCCGCTTTCCCATTTTTAAATTTAAATCTTAAATGGCGAACAGTTCTAATCCAGTTAAAATCTCGAGTGTCCGATGCCACCGAGGGTTGATTGTGGTCTTGTTTTGTTAAACATACATTATGCAAGAGCTAAATCAGCCTATTGCAGGTCTTTCGTTACGCCTGACATGTTTTCTAAAGTATTAGTTATTAATTAACTGATCCAGGCCTTAATCAACTCCCGATCCGATGACATCAGATTTCGCTGATATTAAATAAATTGAAACGGTCAGCGATACAGTGATTTAATCAAATATGGAAGACTTAGCTTCGATCAACCAGTACGGTGGTTAAAATTAGTGCACACATCTGTCAAACATTCAAAGGCTAATTTAAATATCTTCGCTTGCAACAGAGTAATTTGAATGAAATTTTCAAATTATTCATTTTACATTACCTACTTTCGAACTATTATAGCAAGAATGGCTAGTTCTTTATCTAAATCTTACATAATGTATCTTTAATGAATGTCTAACTAATTAATAGGTTATATAACATTTCAGGCATAACGAAAGACCCGCAGTAGGCAGTTTTACATAATGTATGTTTAATGTATTATTCGATTTTATATGTATAGTTACATCGATCCTGCTTTTGTTTACATATTATTCAATCCTTTTTTACAAATTCGATCCTGCTGCTTTATGAGTTAATCGATCGGCCGTGCTGCTTTTTTAATTCTAACATATATTATTTAATCCTTCCGTTTTACATATATTATTCGAATTTGTGTTACTTATGTTTTAATTTCGAATTATTATAATGTGGTTATCTATAATTTTCCTGTTTAGCAATCTTGGCCAAAATAACGATCTCATTCGAGTACCGCTTATCATAAAGGCAGTTTACGGCTGTATGGATGGTTTCTTTTATGTCCTGAGGTAGTCGTCGGGAATATATGATCATAATATAGATCTGTTAGCAGTGGTACTCCAACGCGGATTGAAGAGAATAGTTCTCTCTTCACATTTCTCAAAATTACGGGTGTCATGCTGAAATAAATAGCTCAGTTAGAGCCTATAAGATTAGACTGCTACTCGCCAAGATACGCATTCTCAGAAGCTTCAGCAAGTTTACTGCAGGTTTTCAGTGTGGTTTAGCTAATAAATATCTCCGAAATGGACCAATATTACTTAATCCAGAATTTGATGACCAGCTCACGCTTGATTATTTGTAAAATTATCGGTGAAGACGATATCACTACCACTGAATTCGATTCACTCACCAAGAAAAATTATAATAACTAGCCTTCGGCTGATATGTGGTACGAGGATCTAAATCCAAAATGGATATAGCTAAGATGAGAAACAGAACAGCTATTTGGAGTCAATTAAAAGATACGAGTGATATATATCGTAGAACCAGAAGCAACCAGCCGTTATTTAAATTGGATGAACCGATTTACCGCTATGATGTACATATCTGTCAATTGGTTATTAATACATACACGTTATCAAATGTTTGAGCATTAAATGGTTGATACCCTAGACTGATACCAACAGTTATTCAATCGATTAAATATAAAAGTCAGCTTTTGAAGACGACATTCTCTGGACTGTTTTTTTTTTGTGGTCAAAGATCGAATCCGTGTGTTTGAATTTCCATTTTTCGGCCAGCTATTTGTGATAATCATGATTTGGGGGCGGAAGGGTCACAAAGTTAACACGTGGTCAGAGTGATCGCCAAAGGACGTCACTCTCATAGATTCATTTGACAAGTCCTAGCAACAAACCGTCAATATTTTATATGCCAAGAAATATCATCGATTTAAAATTGAATTTAATGCTGAGATAGTTAGTTACTCGTCTGACTTCTACGCCTTTTATTTTCAAGTTACATAGCTATACATATTTCAATTTAAGGTTCCTGTTTCTGACATTGCCATCAAACATTTTAAGTTAGCTATAATACGGTTGTTCATAGGATTGTTATACTCAGGGGTTTTCAACAGCATTATAGGTACAAGGGTAAATAAATGTACTGGGCCCTTATCTACAATGCAGGTATAGTTTTAACTACATAAAAATGTTTAAATCGCCGACACTATTACAATTTTATTTATATTGTTTGATTTTATCGACGATTTTCATTCCCCCCTCCCCCTGTGAGTGGTTGTGTAGATTATAGTATAGTATTTGAACACATATATAGGTATGTATTCAAAGCAAGTCACAACACAAGATACATTAGCATGGGACCTCTGGACAACAGCCCAGTGTATTCCATCGCTGCGACAACCCTGTGGATTTCCAGCGAATACGTTTATTGTTTCAATCTGTAAACTAATCAAATATAACTGTGTTTCCCACATCTGCTGTCAGCAAAAACATTGTCATTTAAACTGGAATTCACATGAAATAAGTACAGACATAAGTATGACTGCAAATCTCCATTTCGCTTATACGAATTTGATATTTTTTTATATAATTAGACATTAAGGATACATTGCATTAAAAAATTAAAGATACAGTGTACGATATAGATCAAAATACTGGATATTAGGAAATTTTAATCTTATTAATTTATTATGCAATGCTACAACAATAAACGAAGTATCGATTTTCTATGTTAACGATAACCTATAATATGATGCGAGTGTTTTAATCCATTCAATGTCTCAGCCATATAACATTTAAAGAAAGAAAAACCCTTTAATACGCAAATTTATCTCTTGAATAAATGTACCTTTAATGATGATCTTGTGAGTATCCGACTCGATCTGACAAATGAACACCTGAACTACGCTGCTATAATAACCTTTGGGATTGAAAATGATTTACATTAGAAATAGCTTGTCAAAGATTTCTTTTCTTGTTATAAAATTAATTTACCCTCTTGTACCAGAAGATCAGCTCTTATGGAGGGATATACAGTATCATCCTGATTAACGATAGAAACAGCGGCTTATTGATTTTTATCCTAAATTCATTTTTCTTATCAGTGTATATATTATGAGCTATGTATTTCCGTCCTGGGGAAGTTTAATAAAATTCCTTTTATCAGTATTAATTTTGACAATGTAAATCAAGATGTAAAGGAAAAGCATTATCGCATTCCCCTATCGACTTTCATTACAATATAGCCACCGATGTGATTTCGTATAGATTTATAAAAGATACATGCTATCTTTGGGTAATGCTAAGGGTATATATCATTTGCTTGGCAGCATTTCCATCTATATAATTATACACACACGTCGTGATACAGTATCTAATAATCTTAGGTCAGCATGCATCCCTTTTTGAATATTATTCAATTTTCTATCTGAAAGTAACTTAAATTTCTAATCATCATCTGCACTTTCCATTACGGGACCAATATTAGGTTTGTAAGATGTTTGTAGTTAAATTCACATGAACATAATATGATCTATGTATGCAAATCGAATGATCTGGAAATTTTTCAAAATTGACCGCATTCCAAATGAAGCGATGTTCATATATTTGAAGTGAATATATATATATATATATATATATATATATGTCTTAATAGTGGAGCCGTCTTGACATTTGATGTGCGTATCAACCGTAGTTCACTCTAGATTTGTCGCCATTTCATTTAATTTGGCGTTCGTTCTTTAGTTCTTGGGCTTAACATTCGTTTCCACCAAGGATGGTGTCGTAAACCCGTTTTCCCCAAGAGACTTACAAGAAAAGAGCCAGTCGTAAATTACAGGCTAATCTAGCAAAAGATCAGTGCTGGTGAAGTTTTACCGCCCCCAATTCCTTGGTGGGTCCTAATTTGGCATTTATTTGGATTGTATTTTATGTTTGGTATTACATAAACACTAGCTACAAATATGGTATCGTCTAGTAGTTTTATCGATAGATTCTATTCATACCGCGTAATTTCAAAACATCGTTCAATAAATGATAAAACTCGTTGAAGAGTAACAAAAATGGTTTAATTAGTTCCATAGTTTAGATTAATAGCAACGGGTTTAGTTTCTCTGAGATGCGTTTAAAAATGGACGATCCGTGCACTTATCTATGGCGATCATTTATTGGCCGAGTCGTTGAGTTTCCCCGAGATGGGTTTAAAAATGGACTTCCCGTTCACTTATCTATGTTGTTCAGTTATTAGACGATGCGTCGAATTTCCCGAGATACGTTGAATTTCCCGAGATACGTATATAAATCAACATACGAATAATTTATCTATAGTGTTTAATTATAAGATAAAACTTGTAATTTCCCGCGTGCCGTTTATCCGATCAATTCATTTTGATTACGATTATTTACATAAGAAGTACGAATAAAATTTGAGTGTAAAAAAATGCGCACACATAGATATTCACCTTACCGTGGCCGTATTATTTATTATCCATTAGCCTATAAAAATAGTATTCCATCATTGACAAATACGTCAAAAATCGTTAAATCACGATATTCACCTTACCGTGGCCATACTATATATTATCCATTATCCTATAAAAATAGTATTCCACCATTGACAAATACGTCAAAAATTGGTAAATCTCTTCCCGGATAATTATACAATCAGAACTCGGTAAATCACACAGGTAATGCATCCTCATTAAATTATAATATACACGATTATCAAGACGATTGATTAGAGCATTCAGTAAAATTCCTTTGATATGGCGGCTGTTTGCTCTTTAGATAATTAAAACACTAAAAGGTTTGTTTAAAACTTAATAGATTTGAAAATTAAGGTGGTTATTTACCACATAAAACAACAATAAAGTATACTATGATTATGTCGAATGCCTGTATCCTGGTAGGTGCAGAAAAGTACGACGCCAAATCCTATTTCGCTCCCAAAAAGTCTACCCGAAAGTGCATATTACTATACTATTCAAAAAAAGTAGGGGATATTTGATTTTTGAGTGTTATTAAAGTCACCTAATGAAACTGACGAAGAAACAAATGACAAAATGAAATGAAGTTCACATTCATCGATTTATTCCAAATGATCGTTAGACTAAGTAAGGCACAGACTGGCCATTATAAGGGTAAAATGATACCCGGGGTCAAACAGCAAAGTTACCACAACATCACAGCTAAGTCAGTAACGGGTAAATCCTCCCGTGTTTGCCAAACAAGCATTGATCCGACGTGGCATACTCCTAATGAGACGTCTAAGGTCATTTTGGTCCAGATTGTCCCATTCCTGTTGCAACGCAGCAGCACGTTCTTGGACATTGGCAGGACGTTGTTGACGTTGACGTTACTTCTGTCCAAGCATGTCCCAGACATGCTCGATGGGGGAGAGGTCGGGACTCAGTGCTGGCCAAGGTGATGTTCTGTTGTTGGAGGTAACCTGTAACGATCCTGGCCCTGTGACATCTTGCGTTGTTATCCTGGAAGATGAAACGGCGGCCATGACGTCGTGCGAACGGCGCAACATGGACTGCCAAAATGTTGTCCCGGTAGTACTGGCCTGTAACACGCCCTGAAACAACATGTAAAGCCGTTCTTCCAGCAACGCCTCCCCGCACCATAACAGAACCACCCCCAAATCGATCATGTCTGATGGCGTTAACGTCTTGGAAGCGCTCGTTTCGACGACGCCACACCCTCCTACGTCTGTCCAAATCAACAGTGAACCTTGACTCATCTGAAAACATCACATTGCTCCAGCGTCGATTATCCCAGTGTTGACCACCCCTACACCAACGACGCCTTGCCTGAATGTGATGATCTCTCAAACAAGGAATCACGCGAGGACGTCGGGCGCGAAGGTGACCCCTATGCAGTCGATTCCGAATCGT
Source organism: Patella caerulea (assembly GCA_036850965.1). Classification (NCBI taxonomy): domain Eukaryota; kingdom Metazoa; phylum Mollusca; class Gastropoda; family Patellidae; genus Patella; species Patella caerulea. The sequence goes on along the minus strand of JAZGQO010000007.1, from coordinate 48,534,585 downwards.
CTGGCCACTCACTCTCACACCAGTGTCTGTTTGAAGACGAGCGCTGATCTGATTTGCTGTAATGACACGATTTCTCAAGGCCAAGGTACGGATAAATCGATCCTGGGCTTGAGTTGTCGCCCTTTGTCGACCTGAGCGTGGTCTGTCCTGTACAGATTGTGTATCACGGTATCGGGACCATAGCCTGCTTATGACAGACTGAGAAACATTCATCGTCCGCGCCACAACCGCCTGTGTTGTGCCGATCTGTAGCATGCCAAGGGCACGTAACATCTCATTTTGGGTAAGCCGACGCATATCAAAATTTGTTTTCTGGTCACTAAAACAATTAAACTGAAGTTTCCACCCTGGAATTCAATGCCGCAATGACTGTAACATTCAAAGTCAGAGTCGTGCAAATCCATGCGGTAGCTATTGGTGCGTTTGGGCGTCACATGTAACTGGAAATGTTTCTTCTGTTAGGTTCTATAGTGACATTTTTCGCAGTCATTTGCATATTTTAGTATTATGCCCCCAAAATCAAATATCCCCTACTTTTTTGAATAGTATATTATATGTACATATTGTAGAAGTACGTACTGTAACCGGGCGATTTTGGATATTTTTTTGAAGACGCCTTAGTATTTAACCTTGAAGAATGAGAAAAGGATTGTGGTTAACACACCCATCAATACACAATATGGATTAATCAACAATTACTTTCTAAAGGTCATAATCAGGCGCTTACTCATCGTCATACTCGACGCACATCAGTTTATTGAGCGTTTATCCAAGAAAGAGTCATTAATCAGCACTCTGTATACCAATTTCTTTTTGCCTGGTACTGTATCTGGGCAACGAACCTTTAAAAAGGCATAGCTTTATGTTATAACATATTATGGCCGTCACATTTTGCTAGTGTCATAAATTCCCCCAAAACTCAATATTACATATATTTGCGAGGATTTTTGTGTACTGTTTATCTGGCTTAGTGATGGACATTTACTAATCATTGCTTTATTACGGAAATGATATAGAACAAACTTTGTTTTCTAGACGGTTCTATTGCCTTCAGCAAAATCCTTTATTTTTTTGGCAAAACCGAAGCTGAAACTAAACACTGGGTTTGCTTACTATTCCACGATTACTACTTACCATTTAAGTTCACAACGCTCATTTTTAAACTATACAACAAAGAAAATAAACGTATAAAAGCTTAAGTTCGGTCAGATAGATCTTAACGAATGCTTAATGGATTCCGCCAAGATCTAATCCCAGAAAGTCACTGTATTGAAGTTTAAGATATAAGTAGTTGTATTTAGGGGGTGATTATACAGATTCATATTCTCCAGGCTATTGTTTTATATCGTTCTAGTTTCTTGTTATAGATACATGAACTTTTATTGATGCCTTAGAATTCTTCAACTAAAAACATGTTAATTACAGAGACACCTCTTAGGAATAAACTAACCATTACTACCCGTTTGGCACTGAAAATTGGAATTTCTGTTGAATTAAAGATATATCCCAGCACTGGAACTAGATTTTTAATCAAGAATGAAACCTTTCAAATATATATCGAAGTTCATGAAGAATGGAACATTTAAGAGATACATTGCCATTACCACATGTGAATTTAATTCAAAGGAAGGAGCAGTAAAAATTGTTTTAGAGGCATTTACTTGACATGTAATTATTTTGAGGCACAGATTGTAAATGAATGACATATAGCTATTGATTATTATAGAGAAAAGAATGAAATGGCTATAGGAAGTCATAAGCATCTCACCACTATTATCTATACTCGCTATATTCCACCGTGTTCATTTAAAGTGTACACTTTGGTACTGATCAATAGTAAGCAATTGCTAGTGCTCACTATCCGTATGATTAAAATACGTCATCGGGATTTAGGTCGCTATCAGAAAGCTAACTACCATCTCTCATGACATGACAAATGGTGGTTGACCTTCACCGCATGTTCCACGAGTAATGGCGCTGGTTCACTAAAGAGGGCCAACCTGGTTGGGTCGCTGTGTTGACCAAAAAAAAAAAAAAAAAATCCTACCGATTTTCAAACCCAGTTTCTCTACCGGACAAGGAAAGACTCTAGTCTATATGGTGATACAAAACGTTAATGAAAACGTAAAAGGAACCTAGACAGTTTAGTCTAGCTGGTACAAAAAAGTTAAACACCATTTCAGCCATAACCACAAGAGGCTATTAGTCTAGCTGGTGCAAAAAAGTTAAACTCCATTTCAGCCATAACCACAAGAGACTATTAAATTTGATAACATATACGTATGTAAAATTGTTGTTAATTCAAATTTGTATGAATTCGATTAGTTTAGAAAGAACAATAAACCAAAATATTCCAATCCAAAAAGTGGAATTATAAGCAGTTTTCAAATAAAGCTAGGATACATATGCGGCTGGCTAAATGTCAATAACATTTATTCTTAACTTTGTATGGAATAACAATTACTAGGGCTAATTACATTGCGATATTTCAACAATATATTTCACATTCGTTATCAAGCACACAAAAAAAGATACAATGGAATTGGAAAATATAAAACCTGATTCAAAGACTACTATGGGTATATTATTAATCATGTTGATCTATATTCTCATCTACAGTCGAATTATTGTATCCGTTGACGACACCAAGAAGCTAGACGGAGTGATTGTTCCTAACCTTACCGACCTCTCTTCCTGCGACGTTTTATATCAGACATAGTAGAATATAAATATTGGCAGAGGGTCTGGTTGTTTATTAGAAGGAATGTTCCTGTAATTCTATTTTCCTATGATTTCCCCAAAGCATTCCAAAAACGGCTCTAAATTGCTGTATTTTACTGTGGATTTATGAGAGATATAGAGTTTAATTTGATCTGAAAGACGCCACTGCTATTAAATAATTGTCAGAGGTTACCTCGTATTCGCATAACACATGTAATATAAATGAAATTTCTACAGACACATTTAATATGAGGTTTTAAATTTCCTTCATTTGTTATTTTACAGAAAACCAGTAGCTTTCGTTAATACTGCAATAAATCTATGCAGTCCGTTATAATTCTGGGCAAAGGAAACTTTAACCGTGCTAAATGGTAAACATACATAAGTCTATCGGTCTTTGAACATCAAAGAGGGAACCGGTTTCACAAAAACTCATTTTACTTTCGTTGTTTCGTTCTAAGACGCTAGCTCGCTAGAATGGAGGCCGCGAGTTCGACCCCGATGTTGGCCGAGAAGGTTCATTGTGATTTATCGGCGTATTGTCCCAGTGTTGCAGGGCGGAGGGTCCGACAAGGAAAACTGGCTACTCCTTCGGATGGGTCAAAAGACCAAGGTACACACTGTAGTGCGTCTAAAGACCCATTGGTAGTTTGGATTCGATTTAAGGAGGCCGTAGCACACTTCGTGGTGTATGCCCGTCTTCATTATCCCAGATAGAACGATAAACCCCATTTTATTTCATTTTCTACCCGATGCGTGGGGGAAATTCAACATGAAAACTATTGTATATGCTGGCAGTTTATAGTATTTTTTTTTAAATAAACACTAATATTTTATTTCATTTGAAAATGGATAGAGGGAACAGGCTAGGCATTTGACTTTCCCCTCCTAAAGTTTATGTTGTTCCCTCCAAATGCGAAACAGGAAGTGTTTATCGCCACTGTAACATGCCATGTTAGTATTTTAAAAGAAATTACGAAAACAGAGCTGTATTTTTGTCCAATCGACAGTGTCTTATTGACCAATCAAAACGCAAGATTCGCCCTAAGCATGTTACAATACACTGTAATAGTCAAATACACTACAATCCTACAATTAAACTAATTTTAAATTCAGAATAGAAAATCCCTTCAGCATTATAAAGTAGTTGTTAGTAACGACACGTTTTCGAACAAACGCTTTAAATGAAAGAATAGGGCAGAAGTTTAAGTTGTAAGGCCTATTAGTAAACAGGGTGGGATAGGGGCCATTTTTGTCTTTATAAATTCTAGGATGTAACAAGTTCATTATATATTATAAACGGCACTACACTTAAATCCAACATTGTTCAAAAGAGTCGTTAATTTTGTTAACATAATGGCGACTGAAATTCAAGATAACACCATTTTTACTAAGTTTGACTTGGTATATTTTATAAAATTAGATCTATCTATGAATTATACATGGTTCTAATGAATACGAGAAAAGACTGTATCAACCAAACAATGTTGTATGCTGGTATCTTTAGTCATGGAAACAGATAAGTGATTACCATAATTATTAAGTTTGACCACTTAAAGCCCCAATAACACTCTTGTTGTAACTGAATAATATGTCCCAATCTTCATTCTGGTCAACAAATCGTATTATTTTAGAATATTCCAGTTAAATGATGATATAAATTTCACCATAACACACCTATTTTAAAAAATTGGAAAAATTCAACCAATTGATTTGAAAAGTCTAACGTAAACCTTTTCAAATGTGACTTGGATTTTAAAATATTTTCGAACCCTCTGGACAAGTAAAATAGGTTGTTATTGATAATGTACACAACAGGTAGGACACTTAAACATCTAGTACTTAGAATAAGGGTATTATTTATTTTCTGGAGCTACCAAGTCAGCAAGAATGTTATTGTCCCTTTAATATAAACTACACCCTTCTACATATATTATAACACGTGGCTAAACTAGGTCGTAATACATTTAAAAAAGAAAACAAAAACTCATGATAGCATAATTTTTACACAATTTGACAATAATATTAACGTAGGTGATGCTGATTGATAATAAAGGTTGAGCTAATCTTATGGTGTCTATACTGAAATTGCCATACACATTATTAGTAGGTTGGGTACACACCCACCCGCAACACTACTACATGATATTACACAAGAATGGTTTCCGTTCCTCATAACTGTCCTGTCCTGACAGGGATTCGTTATTTATTAACCGGTGTCCAATCCCTATATTGGTCGAGAAAGTTGATCATGATTTTCTGGCGTGATTCTCCCTTGTCAGCGATACAGGGCGGAGGGCCTGTCAAGGAAAGTTGTCTAGTCGTTCGGATGGGCGAAAACTCGAGGCCCAGTGAACACATTGACATTCACGTAAACGATCCCTTGGCTGTTGGGTAAAATTTCTCTCATAGCACACTATGTGGCGTATGTCCGCCTTCATTAACCCAGTTCAGAGCTGAACAGTAGGAAGTTAAACCCCATTTCATTTCGGTATTAGCGATCACCGATTAATTTGAAATGAGATCTTTGTTATGGTAAATCCTGAATGTCAACCAGCTATGCCATGACGACAGGAAACAGTAGAGATCCGTAACACCTACACATCGACTATGTACTTCAGTACTATCAACAATCAATTTCCTGCCGTGTCGCTACATCTGAAATTATGGTTCAACCGTAGACAAGATTGTAAGTATTTTATCTGCAATACAGTCACGAGGACAACGAGAACACCCTTTGATACCAGGAACAGTTTCCTTGTATCATGTTTATCTTTATTTTAATTTCACATTGTGTTACACTATAGACCCTATATACTGTAGAGGTTACCTTAGTTTGTAAAATATCTTCTGGTTTATGTATTGAAATTGTTAGTGACAACACGAACTAGGATAACAAGAATATGTCGGGAAGTTTAAAGTGGGGCAATGACATCATAAGCACGATAACCCCAATATGGTAACCGCATGAGTTAGAAACGTGGTTATCTACTCTCCTCTGTGCCCATATAAGTACATTGCCGTGAAATCCAGGCTATTGCCTGTGCAGCTGACGAATCCGATATAGGAAGCACCTGGTCAATTTCCCGGGACTCAATTCTGACTCATGCACGTAACCTCTTTATAATAACATTCGCAGTTTAAGTTTCTTTAGATATCACGAGGAGGCGGTAGGAAATAGATACCATTGGGGGGTTGGGAGAACACCACAGCCTTCCAGGCGAGGAAACACAAACTAAGGATATTGAACTTATATTCAATAATATTGTAGTTTCCTGTACCGTACCTGTAACCACTGTAGTTTGTTGTATTTGTTATATAAAAATAGTAACAAGATAAACGGTGTGTTAGACTTAATTGATCATTGGATATAATTTTTTTAACAAAGTGAAGTCCGAAGAAAACCCTAGACGATCATTGTCACTGGATAGTGTCACAATTGTTACATGAACTAGGTCGTGTATTTAGTAAGATAAAAGCTTTCTATCTATATTAATTATATTAAGTTCCCTTGGGGTTAAGTAGGCTGCACATCAACTCCCTCCACAGATTATATTGTGATGTTTTTATATACCATAAAAATAAACTGATGACAGCATGCGACTGCATAGGCTATAGTATAATAAACATCAGCTGAAAGGAAAGTGCGACGAATAGTATACGAAAAAAATGGCGGATATTCCAACAACTTTGTGCGTTTATTTTCGTCTCTTCATACTTTTTGGATACCATAATCACCAGACAGTAGCCTTATTAGATAATTCGGCATAATTATATTATGTAATGGTCATAATTACGGAAAAACTTTTATATAAACATTTTTGTTAGTGAATGCGTCCAATTCATTTACATTTTTCAACATGATAAATTAGAAGTACTTCTCTTGATGTTAATCCTCTCGAACATTTTGGCGATAACGAAAGCAGTGTTCGTTTCCGATACCTCTGGAGAAGTAATAAGTCGTGCTGTTTGCGAAGCATTCATGATAGAAGCAACCGTTATCATTTTACAGTTAAGTTGACTTTGTCGATGTACATATAAATGCAGATTATCTACTAGATATTATTACTGAAATTACTTACATCGACACCCGTTAACATAAGAACGAAGATACTATCAGAATTTTACGAAGACCGTCTTTGCGGACAGATTAAACTTTCAAACATGTTATAGCCAAAGAACCAAATGATCGCACTGACAAAACAAGGGCAAATCGACCACGAATTCTGCACAGTAATTGGTGGTAATGTATTCCATATAGATGTCTAATAAGCGCCGTGTCCTTAAGTGCCATAAGATTAAACGGCCAGCGTCTATCGTAGCTTCGGGGAAATCTACTATGTTGATTGAAGTGATTGCGAAGGATATCGCTGATACAAATCACATTAATACGTTTCCTCTACACGTGCGATATTTCAACCGAAATTAGTGTCACCGAAGCTTTAAATCATTTTAAAGAGGAGAAGGAAGTTAATGTGTCCATGATGGGACTTATAGCCCAGTAATTTGGCCAAAGATAATCGTTTGTCCCCGGGTGAACAAAATATATCCACTAAGTGTAAGACTTAGCCTCAATCAGATGTTGACGAACCAGTTCTTCAGCTGAGAATTATTTCGTATTTAATGGACGACTTGAATTACGGATGTCAAAATTCATTTGATGCCATTGGTAGAAATACTAATTCTGTGCCAGACAGGTGGTACGCATCGAAAAACAAAACCATCAACTGTATCAGTGAAGTTGCTTAATATGATTATCAGCATTTATTTATTCATGCAAAACCAAACCAATGTTAATAATTATAAAACATTTATATCAAAGAATTCATGTCAATAATCATATTTCTAGGCCAATGGATGTACCGAAGTGTGACTGGTGTGGCTTCTATGGATCCCACTCTGTCTATATTACCGTATCCACCCTCTGGAACCATCTGCCGCCTGTGTGGGGTCGCCTGGAAATCCTTGTTGGGTTTTCTCAGGGTCCACCATGTGATTGTCCCGAAATTACCGAGTTTGTGTCTGTGCCCCCCGCCTTTCTACCTCCCTCTCTCTCTCTCTCCCTCTCTCTCTCTCTCAACAAGGCACAAATGTACAATTTCCTACTCAACAAAATAATAACATACATTAAATATTCGGCAAAAGATCTTTCGGAAAATAATATGTCCCATTTATCGACGAGACAATGATAAGCGTTGACTTAATTATCATTCCAATCCGTGTCCAGTTTCTCTGTGTTCGCCATCTTAAAACACAATACGCCTTTTGATTTTATATTCAAAGCGACAGAATCAATTATACTGCCAATGTTTCTTATTATTCTAAGCCACCATGAACTTAAGTGAAGATAGTTATGCTTTAACGATCACAGAAAATAACATACTTTGCTTTCATGAAAAATGTATAATCAAGTTGCCACAATTGTTCCAGACGGTAATTTAATAATGTGCTGTCTTTGAATTTCATATCTGAGATTTAAGTATGTTATCGACTTGCTTGTTATGGATTCCACACAACATATGTTTGTGTGGCTGTCTAGAAAGGAGTTTGCTTACACTGGAACCTTTTAGTTGTTAATTATTAAGTGTGGAATTGAAGCGAATAAACTGCGGTTGGGTACAATTTATACATTGAACAGAATACATCACGAATATACGTGTTTATATCTCTTTACCAAGTTGCATGGTCTTGTTTAAACATTATTTTTTAAACTTAAATATTCTTTGATGTTCACTAAACTATACAGATAGCTTCATATGAAGCTTGAACAGACACGAAGCTAGTTGACCGACATGTTAATTCTCATATCGCCAATTTTAGTCTTAACACATGGCATATTTCACTTAAGTACAGGTATCTTCACACGAAACTAAAAGTTGTCTTTCTACAACTAACTTCGCTTGGGAACATACACGTCACTAGTCTAAAACATTTACTTATTTCGACAATTTTGAGAAGTATTTATTCTACACTCAACTAATAAACTTGAAATGTTTATTTAGTCTCTGTGTGTATGAGAGTTGTAACACGGATTACATCCCACTTCTACTCGTTGCCACTGGCAACCTTTGATAAAACTGTCCTGTTCATTTCCAACACATGCTTAAAAGTAGCCGTTTATCAGAAATGAACAGTACACTTTCGAAAAAAAGTACTGTTCGTTTCTAATACACGGCTACTTGTAGACGATCATAGAAACTTACCAAGCAACAAGAAGCGGACATTTAGTCTGACCCAGATCGCAATGATAATCAGTTTTACACTGCACTATGCTGCTGTACATGAGACAACTAGTAAAATCATAGTAACAAAACAAACCGGTAGGAACTACATGGCAGTGCAAAAATATATACAATGACATTAAATTAACGTAACAACATATTACGAAAACAGTTATTATACATATCAGTTGGCATCTATTCCCCAATTTGGTTTGATATATATTAATATGCAACACATATAAATTAGAATACTGAATAATTATTTTAACTAATTGTGATGATGGAAGGTGCAGTTTTCTTGCTGGACACTTCACAAGCCTTGAATATGAGCAGGATAAAATAAAACAAAAACCGCCTAGAAAGTCATAAACTTTATTACAAATAAATTTCAACGGACGAACCATCCACCGACTGGCACCGATGCATACTTTCACCAGGAATGATCCACTTTTCCTTTACACTACATTTAATATCACTGCAGTCCTCTACGCCATAGACAAGTTGTTTTGACGATGTGGTCTAAACAAACACGTGGCTGTATTAAGCTCGGGGTGTCACAACAAGACGCACGTGTAAATTCTACCATGAAATGTAACGCGAGGCACAGAAAGGGATAAATTAAAGAGCAGAAAGTATTTGTCACTTTTCGGTTGAAACGACTAGATAATAAATACTATTTTTCACAATACTCGATAGAAATGTGATGTAAGTAACTTATTAGCACCTTTCCTCGGTGTATCGGTGAATATCAGGACAGTTTTGAACTTTCCTCGGTTGGTCCAAAACTGCCCTGATATTCACCGATACACCTCGGAAAGTGTGCTAATAACTATTACATAGAACCGCATTACAATGCAGTGTATTTTAAAGATGAATTATGGAAGATTTGGATAAACAAAAAGTGCTGATAATGAACAGGGTATATTGAAATGACTTCATTCATGTGATTGGAGTAGTCTCGATTTTCATTGCTACCACTGTTACTATAATATTATAAGCAAAGTTTCAAATATCCGCGTTTTTATTTCTTTTTTTTTCAATAACATATATAATTAATGATTTGTCTAAAATTTAGCTCCAACGAAAGTTCTACAATAGTGAGACCCATCTGTTACATAATGCGTCTTTAATGTTAGAATATAGCGGTTATTTAGTGCAGAGGTCTATTACCAAAGTAGATAGTTCTTTGTGTGCAGAATGCAGATAGTTTATGTTGAGTCCTACTAGTGCATAACATTCAATTTATTTTTTACCAAAAAATGACCGACAGATAAAAAAATATGCTGCAGATGGTAGGACCGTTTGTATTAATTAAGATGAAAAACCACCGCAAATTATAACTGAACACCCCTCTAGATTTAAGCATTTCAATCCATCGTCAGATATAGCGCAATGATGCTCATTTTACCATACACACGACTATCACTTTTTGTGTTTAACTTAGGCTAGTTGATAGAATACTCTTCCAGACTTTGTGACGTCATCTTAGGGAGAGAGAAATGGGGTTTAACGTCCACTCGACACAAACTAGGTCATTTCAGGACTAACATATGGTTTAATTTTATTCCAATAATTGGCTTGCGCGTAGGGGTCTTTAGCAGTGGGGGGAGGGCGGAGGACCGGAAAAAACCCACGAGGTTGGACAGGCGACTCTTTGCCACGTACAACCGGTGATTCGAAACCAGGCCAGTTGACGCAAAAACGGTTTTTATGATACAGCTCGCACGTGCTAACCATTCGGTCATCCATACGCCCGTCATCGTTGCGTGTCGAAACGTCGTACTATATGCTTTTAAAATCAGTACTGTTATGTTCGGTGAAATAAGCCAGCAGTCTCAACCGAATGCAAATTTCTAGCCTCTGGTTATTCAAGTCTACATACGCCGTTCCTCGAGTCTCTTGCTATTACTGGGACTGAAACGCGTTATAGTACACGATTCGTATCCCAATGGTAAAATGTTTATTTTGTCTTAAATATTGGATATCAGAAGCCCATCTTTTACCGGAAAGATCACAGCATCAATGTTGATTTGAATTGACAAATAATTCGTATTTTCAATGTTGAAGATTTTGGATGAAATTGAGTTAGAGACTTAGCATCTTTTAATACAGATTTAATTACATTCCACACTTTTATGTTATAGGCCAAAATGTAACATTATGATGATGGCTACGAATAACGCATGTAACAATTGCAACGCTTTTGTCCATATAATCTGACAATTTCCGGCAATACAATGGTTTCTGATATCAGATATGTCTGGATATACTGTGACCACAGCACTCTCTGGCACGGTATTATTGACCGATTATCTGAGGTTCTGAAACCCAAATGTTAACTAATCCCGGGTACACTTGACACACTTCCAGCAGGGAGTTTGTTCTTGTCATCTTCCATCATATTTGTATTAGTATAAGACAGATTCAAGTGGTTTGTTAAGAGCGTTTTGAAAAACCAACGGTTACATTTTACCAATTACATGTGAGAATAATTATTTTCGTTATTTCAAGATAACAAAATTACGTACTTAAAATGCAATATAACGCTGTTTAACGTTCTATACTTTTCTGCACCAACCGGTCTATAATGAATATGGGCCTACAGAGAGGTGTAAGGGAAATAATGCCTGACAGATAGCGTTACGACCTTCTTTTATCTGGAATTGCAACTGTCAAGGGTTCTTTTACTAATAAGCTTTCGTTCCACGCAAACTATTGACACTCTTCCATGCCAGGCCCTCTGTACTGAACCATTAAAAAGAAGAAGCCATAATGGAAAATCACAGGGAAGAGTCTCAGTCAACAACTCGTCCCCTAGCTAGTACGTCAGCGACTTACCAAGCCACGTAGAATGTTGTATGAGGGGCATGCCAGGTGCGTACTCTCATCCAATGCGACCTATCAATGGTTCTTTTACGAGTACACCAATGTTTGTGTATAGAAATGAAATATCGCGCAGGCGTTGGCTATCGATCTTATAGAGAAACAAGATACTATCACAATTCACCAGAACCCATAAATTCAGTTGACGATTGATTATCGTATTTGACAATTTATTGACGAGTATTGGCACAACATTGTGGAAAAGTATCATCCATTTTACTTTTTATCTGGATTTTTGTATATTTAAGATATCTTCTTGATAGTGATTTATAGTTCTTGAGTTTAGACCGTTGTTTGAATTTGTCTATGTAATTGTATGTTTTGGGAGAAATGAAGTGGGGTTATCCTCTGCGCTGAAATATGAAAACGGGCATATGCGATTCAATATGCTATTAGGGGAATTCCAATTGTCATGGGTTCTGTTACTTTCATGCCACTGTGCACATGAGGCATTGTCGTCCGATCCAAACGGCTAGACACTGTTATCTCCAGGATATCCACCCTACACCACCAACAAGGGAAACCCAAGAGGGAAAATTCGAGAAACGTTCTCGTTCAACACCGGGGGCAAACCTGAGACATGTCACTTAGCGAGTAAACGAAGCACTGCGGCTTAATATTGGCGAGAACAAAGTTGCAATTAAAGGGAAGATATCCAGTGCTAATTTACGTTGGAAATTATAGTATTAGCCCAGTTAAATATTAGTAGTAAACCGCTAAACGGAATACACCATGAAACGACCATTTACATCACAGAAATTAGAAATGATGGGGTTTATTTGACCCAATCAATACGTCTTGTCAGCTGGCTGATGGCGTATTTTGATCTACTGAAAGGATCAGCGACACTTGTGCCAATATTACACAATCAGACAGAGTCAATTTGTACACTCGATTCCGGTAATAGAGCGGGGGTTTCATTTAATTCGAGATTTCTTGATGCCCCCTAAACTCATTAAGAGCACTTCTGTCCATTAACTGTGGATTTAATTAACACAAATCTTGTGTCTGGTTCGAATCCAGGAACCTTTCTAGTTATATTTGGTAACATGAAATCATACATCACATTTTCTTATTCCATAGACGAAGATCTGCACAAACACAATGGACATAGCAATTACGCGGAAGCACAAAAAAACATTTGTTAGATATGTGACCTTTTTTTTTAAATGTTAATGGATATCAATGAATAAAATATGATGTATGATATTAGTATGGACGTGGACTTAAGAAGCTGAATCTATAATGTTGGTAAAAGCAGTACACCCGAGATGTCAGTATCTCTATTGGTAGCTATGTTAGCTGAAATGGAAAGTGATATCGGATCCGTGACGTGCACGCCAATGTGTACACGGGACGTCGGTTTTTGGTCCCACCCGAACGACGAGACAGCTATCCTTGTCAGGTACTCCGACCTGCATCACTGACACGGAACAACCACGCCGGAAAATCCGGATGAACTTTCTCGGCCAATGCAGGGATCTTAGCTACTTAGCCACCGTGGCCCCTCATTTATCAGTGACAAATATATGATTATCTAATTAATTCAATGGCTTTTATGCCCTGATCTGTGTTGTGGGATAAAAATGAAAAATTCCATTCCATAGGTAGATCGAATGCAGATGTATTATAAATTGTGTATGTGGTAACGAAAAGTCAGGCCAAAGATGTAATTGTCAAACTCGTTGGATTTTATACCTTGACTGGTTTTATGCGATGACAGTGAAAAATTAAATTCACAGATAAATTCAATGCAGATGTATAATTAATTATTGTGTGGGCATAAAACTCCAATAATAAAACGATAATAAGCAGTAAAAATGGCTTCCGCTTTATCCATTGCAACAAAAATTTATATTCGTATAGATTCTGTAACGATCAATCACTAACGGAAATGACATATCCGGTCAACCCATTCCATCCTAGTTTGATCTAATTCAAAAGATTTAACTCTTAAAAGCTCTAATGGTCTCTTTGTCTAGTAAAACGATTATAAATTGGCAAACTTTGTGCTGCGATTCATTCCCGTAATTTGATGTAAATATGTTGAATGCCAGTGGCCTTATTCAAAACTAGCATACGCCATGCAGTATGCTATGATGAGGGAAATTGTTCCCGGTCTACCCTTTATTTCGATTCCAGATGCCAAGGGATCCTCTATGTGCATACCACCATATACAGATACGACTAGACGTAGAAGATGTACCTCTTCTGTTGTAATATACACCAATGGAACCACGGCTGAAAATCCCATGAAACATTCGCGGTAAACACCGGGTCGTTTGCGAACCATTATCTTACTCACTGGGAAATGAAATGAAATGAGGTTTAATGTCCTACTGCTCTGCTTTCTCACCTCGCTGGTACACGCCCTTGTGTTTAGCTCTCATCGATAACGAACAAAGACACTTTAATGCAATAACATTTTGAAGGGTAAACAATCTGATTTTTTTCTTTCAATATAATAATTACCTCCATAAAAAAAATATCACAATCCAAAATAAGACAGATTATTGGTAATCCTGATCAGAGAGATTAGACGATTTAACTTGCTAGCCGTCTATGTGAATCATCAATACTGTTCGCTCATTGAAAAACAATCCACACATACGGCGTTTATTCGTCTGATCGAAATTAAATCGTGAGCAAAATATGTAGTTTGATGCGCATTGAAAATGGGCTAGAAATGAAATAAGGATACGTCCTATTTACTACTCTATCGGCCAAATGCAGTGTGCTATTGGGGAAAATGCTTTAATTATACGTGCCTACCGCCTTGTACCGCTGAAAAGAGGAACCAAGCTGTAAAAACCCTCGGCCTACACAAGTAATGAAACCAAGACCCCCAGCATAACCAAACAGCGTCAGTGCTACCGCGACACTCAAAATGGTTATATTATAGTGACTAAAACTGAACAATTATGTTTCAAAGCATTAATGAATTCTGGTAATCCAGCTTAAAATTCTAATTAAAGTGCAGATCTATATTTCATTCCGTTTTTTAAACTTTCGATGGCTCACCGCCAAAGACAAGTAAATCGAAATTTTGAACTATAAAAACGAAACGAAATATGATCTTTGTTTTAATTGATTATTTTGACACACAGATGTCTTTTATTTACAATTTCATTGCAAACATTTGATTTATCGATTTATATGTTATGAAACCTGCATGAGACTGAGGGATAAATCAAAATGGATTTCTTAGTCTTAACTGTCTTAGCTTGCAGTCCACTTATATGAAGGGGGTTGGGAAAGCTAGTGGTCTAGAGTGCCGCGCTTCGACCTCTAGCTGGCCGGTCACCTCTGGCTTGCGGCTGTGGTTTCGATCCCTGGTGTGAGCGTATGTGGCATGGAGATAGGGGCTCCTTCTCAACCTCGTGGGTTTCCTCCGGGCACTCGGGTTTCCTCCCACTGCTAAAGACCCCTACGCGCAAGCGAATTATTGAAATAAAATTAAACCATAATGACCTAGTTTGGGTAGAGTGGACGTTAAACCCCATTTCTCTCTCTCCACATTTATGTTCTTTATACCAAAATACAGAATCTTTCCGTTTCTGAATAGTATCATTCATTTAGCACTGTATTATCTGTGGTTCATTAGGGCTTAAAATTGATTTATATCCGTAATCAGTGTTTGGAAATACGACCCCAAATCTAGTCTTTGTGGCCCGTACTATTAGAGTCTTTTTGCATGTTCCACCAACCCAAAACTTCAATGATTTGTGCGACTCGACTTTTCTCAAATTTCGGTGGAAACACCAATATTTTAACTCCCGCTGAACTCACATAATTTGCCATTAAATGCATTTAACATTGCAATAAAATAGGGAATGATATACGATTATTGCGTTCTTGAAGTCGTCAACCCATACATTCAGAGTATTTGAACAAAGGTCTCTGCTACATCTGACATTTCTGTTGCTATTTCGAAAATTGCTTTTGATCAATACCAAAGATTTGTGTATTTGGCACTTCGAGTTACGTTTGTTCTGAAAGGCAAGTTTCATATAACACGACATTTTAACCTTGGAGTTACGTATGTAGAATTTAACGGTAATATTAATACGTGTAATAACCCAGAAACCGTTTGTTATATAAAAATTACCATATCAAATTATAGTATCTTTGTGAACTTCTGTTTGTTTATCGGAGCCAGTAACGTTTTAATACTCTGTGGCTCTATACTGGATAGCATTAAAGAGAAAGGATTACATTATCGAAAACAATGTAAATCTGGCGTGTTAGTATTGGATTATACAGTTCCAGATTTATTTTAGTGATCATGAATAAACCAAGATTTTTTTCGGTTTACAAGACTCTAACAAATCTGCTCCTAATACTATACATGCTGAGGTCCAACCGTTGAATCATCTCCGAACTATACAGTCGTTTTCTTGCATAAAACCAGATATAATAGGTAAAATGTATTTAATTGTTTTACCAGCTTTAACCAAGAAAACAATGGTCTTGACTGATCCATGCAATTTTTATATAAAGTATTGGCTTGTGGATCTGGTATAATCTCCACTGACTATAATACTATTTTACTTTGTATGTATCTATAGATTTATACATACATCAATTTGAGGTGAGCCAGTTCGAACACCGGTACTTGGGCTCAGTGACTAAAAGAGGTGGCACAGTAGGTCCCATGACGTGGTGGAATTCGATGGCGTATTTTCCTGTTGGTATAACCAGATAAAGGCGTTAAACACTATTTCATTTTACTTAAGTTCTCGATCTCTTATATTAATCTTTATAATTACATTTCTTTATTGTAGCTGAAAATGCCGTATGTATAAAACCTAGGTCAATTCGAGACTAACATATGGTTCAATTTTTTTTATTTCAATAATTCCCTTTAGCAGTAAGAGGAAGTCGGAAGACCCGGAAAAAACACACGAGGATGGACATGCGAACCTACCCTTTGTAACGTACAGCCGGGGAATCGAAACCATGCCAGTTGACTCAATGACAAACTTTGTGATGCTTGAGATAGTCCAGTTTTATAAGTTTTTTTGGTGAATTTTGTTAATATTGGTTTCAAAATCAAGCGCTGTGGGATAATTGACAATAAAATTGAATTCGTATTATGTTAACCTCAGTTATCTTGTTGTAAACGTCGACGATCTGAAATAGGAGTATTCCGTGTTGGCTTAAATTAATTTCCTTCCGCATTACTACGCGGACAAATCCCTCAAGCCCTGAATATTCATAGGGTATCTATTCATAATTAGTACAAATTGTAATGGTACGGTGTTTAGAAGGTTAGTCTCTGGTTACTGTACAATCTAATTAGTACAGTTGATGTCACAAGCTTAGTAATTCCAATAACGGTAAGTTGATTAGAGAGAGAGAGAGAGAGAAATGGGGTTTAACGTCCACTCAACACAAACCAGGTCATTTCGGGACTAACATATGGTTTTTAATTTTATTTCAATAATTCGCTTGCGCGTAGGGGTCTTTAGCAGTGAGACGAAACCTGAGTGCCGGAGGAAACCCACGAGGTTGAGAAGGCGCCCCTATCTCCATGCCACATACGCTCACACCAGGGCTCGAAACCACAGCCGCAAGCCAGAGGTGACCGGCCAGCTAGAGGTCGAAGCGCGGCACTCTAGTCCACTAGGCCATCCCAACCCCCTAAATTGATTAGAAATATCCCTTCATAATTTTCGGATCCAGGATACAGTAAACTAAATCGAATTACTTTTTTGGGAATAAAAACTCCAACCCAAAAATCAACAAACCAGGATTGTTTTATTCCATCCTTTGCATTCGCCTAAACTCAATAATATGTAGATAATTTAAAAAAGAGATTGATATATTATATATGATTATATAATTCTAAATATAAAGTTTCAGCTTTGTTCCGAGAATAGAATTTAAATAAGAAGCACACGATTCAATTCGCTTCGTTTCATATAATCTATGTAAGAACAAAATATAAATTGTGGTCGTACATTAATTGTCCTATTCGTCACTCAGTAGTCTACAGTTTTCATTTGGTTGTTTAGAAGTTCTTTGGTTGTTCATCTTGGATATAGAAGAAAGCTTTTAATGCTTGATATATTATTTGCCTCCCCTTTAATCGCAGAAAATACGATGGTTGCTTTGTCGCCCTATTCTATTAATAATCCATGAGATATGTCACTTCAAAAGTATTTCAAATGTTTTCTGAAACCAAATATATCCCAATAGAACACATGTCAAAGGTTCGGGAAAATATTACAGAACTGGAGTGGAATTATTTGTTCCATTAAAGATGAAGCTGAATTGGAAGTCTTTGAAATCCCCAAAGATTCTGGTTATAAAGTGCGAACGAAATAAGACTTCAAAAACATACTTCTATTGACGTTACTGAAATAAATAATGTATAAACTAAATAATCTCGTTATTACCCAACTCCTTGAACTGACACCCATTGTAATGCTCTATTTAACCGAGATCTTGTTTTAATTTGCTTTCTGAATAAAATGATTTTTTTTTCTCCGCAAATATTATTTAAACTAAAACATTTAATTTGTTATTTGAGATAATTCGA
Source organism: Patella caerulea (assembly GCA_036850965.1). NCBI lineage: Eukaryota > Metazoa > Mollusca > Gastropoda > Patellidae > Patella > Patella caerulea. The sequence continues at coordinate 48,516,216 of JAZGQO010000007.1, read as the reverse complement.
TTGTCTGACCCAGTTGACTACTATTAAATTAGTATGGCCTTAAACTATCTCCCAAAAGTTATCCCAGGAACACAACGTGCACGTCTTTGGATAATCTACTTAAGGTACACGAATTGGATAATGCCAACAGATCAATATTTGCCTGTAAATTGATGACAAATAACAATGCGCTCGTTGATAAACCAGGTTCTCGCTCTTGTGTTGGCGATCTCAAAAAAGAGGCTAATTTCCCGTTAATTCGAGTAGGGATTGACATGAAACTTGGCGTGCCTGTTCTGTGCACGAGTGCACATCGCGTGATGGATTTTTGATATGACAATTCCACATTGACAGCGATGGTTCCTTGTTAAGTTCCTGGTTCATGTTGTACGCTCGTAATTTGATGTGTGAGACGCATTTAATTAGTGATGACTTGATATGGACTAGATTAGTGGCAACTTAAAAATTGATTGGAAAATATTTCCTGATAAAGAAAATAATTGTAATTCAAATATTATACTCTAGTATCAAAGCTATGACCGTTCCTGAGAAGGGGTGGAGAGAGGCGGAGGGGTAACGCCTACTTGACCTGACACAAACTTGGGCTTTTCGGGATTTACGTATGGTTCAATTTTATTTCAATTATTCGCTCGCTCCTGGGGGCCACACAACTCGTTGACAGGTGGTGGTATTATCCAACGTGCATTCGTTGATATTTACTTTAGTAACGAAGTCTTAGAGACCCCTCGTCTCTCTTCGATACTGTCAGGTCCTAATGACGACTAATATGAAAATGAGGCTTTCCTCCATCTCGGTTCTACAGCTATTTTCGAATCCTTAACGTCTATTTTTCACCGTGATTTTTCATTGGTCGCCACAACGAATAATTTCTGGCCACATCTGTCACAAATTTATAATAATAGAACACTATTTATTGGGGAATTGTGCGGTACCAAAACATCAACATTTCGTTTATTGTAAAATTCCATTCATAAATTTGGAATATTGGCTGAGTGCACCTTTGAATCGGTGTGCACAGGCGTCAGTTCGTCAATGGTCGCCCGATTCAAATGAATGGTAGCGCAAAATTCCTCATGAAAATCCCCCGATATGGGCGAAAAACTTTATTTTCATATGTCATGTATTACGAAGAGAATATGCATATCATACCCAGTACACGACGCACATCACTACTATAATAACGTATGCTATATTAACTACAAACAGCATGAATAGACTATAATAACGTATGCTACGGTAACTTCAAAAACATGAATAGACTATGTAACGTATGCTACAGTAACTACAAAAACATGAGTAGTCAGTAATTTACTTTAAGGAGTTAATTTTAGCCTTTTGCTACAAATAATCAAGCAGATATTCCTGGCCACAATCGACGGGCTAATATAGATAAAGACAATACCAGATGTGACATTTTATTGGTGAACTTGTTGCACTTGACATAATAAGTGTTTTCTATTGCATTGGCGTTGATGCATTCAGAAATGATTGGATAGCAGATGCTATTCTACACTTGTGGGGTAAATGGCACCTTCGTCACGTGATTGCCGTAAGGTTACATGTTTATTTTAACGTTTCGGATAAATCATGTACATTGGGGCTAGATTAAAATGGCTTAGTTCAGGAATTGTCAACATTCAACCTAAAAAATAATGATTACATTTATAGGAGAAACGCATACAAACTGATTCATATTCAATTTTCATTGTAATTTATATCCAATTCTAGTCCGTTTGGCACAATACTTGAGCAGTCAAATTGAATGACAGTTATTTGTGCCTGGTCAGTTCAGTCTACAAATTTCTTTGGGTCGCTTGTGGATTAACTGGTGGAGTGTTTTTATTTCGAAATTGTTTATCAAACCTTCCCATTACAAATTCTGCTCCAGGCTAGAGCGAACACGGCGTGGGGAATACGTATCATTGTGTTTAACTATGTACCTGAAAAGTTTTAAAATCGTTAGTTCAATAGCATTCGACATTGATATTTATGTTGGAGAGTAGTAACAGGTGGTTTACCTAATCATAAAGATAATACGGCTATTTTATAATCCAATGACAATGGCTTATGCAACATACAAGGATATTCTTCACATAAAGCATAGTCATTGCATATTTATAAAGTATAAGTAATACTGGCGAATCCATTGTGTGTGTGAGGGTGGGGACTCTTTTTAAGCTTCTTGTTGGTAGGGATGATATCGATTCCCTGTTAACCAAATGTCCTATGTACGTCACTGTATAGTGTTATAGATTCTGAAGCGGAATCAAATCAATAATCCTTAATTTTAGCTTGACCTTTAAAGGGATATCCCAATGCAAAAAATGCTGAATATAAACAAACACTATAGTGCATGATTGGTTTAGATTCAGTCTAACGTGTGTTTGAAAACGATAAGAGAAACATCTTGCTATATATGTACAAACCAGTCATTGTTTTCCATATAATTTGTGTTGTTTTTCATTTTATTCAAGTGTGAACATACCAACTAATATATTATGAAAATGACAAACGGCTGCGGTTTTGCAAGATTTCAGTAAAGGGTGTGGTGTGGGCAATAGTTGTTTTTTTAAAATTTGATATAAGTTGAGGTTTCCCAAAACAGGATTAATTTGGTTGATGAATTTCAGTTATTTATTACACGTCTTTGAAAACAATTCACCCGCTTCACCCTACGCTCATTGATTTACAAACAAGCATATAAATTCCTGTACATCATCTAATGTCACACAAAGTTTATAAAGATAGTATGTGTAAAATAGATTACAAAAAATGTTGCCACCTGTTCGCTATAATTTGAACTTTAATAAGAGATTATCTTTTCTACAGCAAGTACAAACACATACATAATCTTACAAATCTTAATGGGATATTTTTTCCAAGCATTTAAAGAAAATTTCATTAAAACCCCAGCTTTCTTTCTAACAAATTACTTTCTTTTTTCCTCGCTACGTTTAAAGGACAATATCAGTCGTTGTACATGTAGTTAGCGTGCAGTTATTAACTGGTTTTATGTTGGATCCGCCACGTACTTTTAACTGTCAATTTTACTGAAGCTATTTAAGTCAGCGAAGTTCCAGCCACAGGTGTAGACTTTGTTATGAAAATACACATTAAATGGTAATTTTCTGTCGAGTTTCGATTATTTAGTTTGAATTTGCATTTCGATACTAGATAATAATTAAAATACAAAAACCTGCAATGCCCGTGGATTTGTATCGATTGGAACTCTACTGTATGTAATCATTTGTATTTTCTTATCGACGGTAATCAGACAGTTACACGTATACTCTTGACTTTATATTCATCCATTTTAACGATTTTTGCGGTGATTCATTCGCTTTTAAAACGCCATTTTCTATTTTAATTAGTGTGCTAATAAGGATTTTAGGATTGTTTCAATAACAGTCTGAATTGTAGTTAAGTAGAATAGGTCGGACCAATCTGGTAAAAAATGGTTGTTCCTGTAATCAATTATTTATATTTATCTATTGACCTAGATCTTTTTTAAAGTAGGTTCCGCGAATATAATTCTTTTAAAGACAATTGATCAACCGAGTGTAGTCACGATACGACATTATCAATCTCCTTCTTCAAAGAGCAGCAATAACACCATAGTAAATGAAATATCGTTTTACCTAACGATGTCGCGGCAGGATTAGACTAAAAGTAATGTTTGTGTCCAATATGATGGTGACTGGCAAGTTCTAAGCCTATGCGTGAAAGACCTACACAAAGTCGGTGGTTTCCATTTATATTTCTGCATAGTGCCTTTCGAGGCGTGCACATTTGCCAACGATTTACAAGGAATGGATGCCGGTCAGGAAGAAGTTTCTTCAGCTACCATAAAATGTCGTTCACAGCTGGCTTGGCGTCATCCCTGCTAGGAAAATGACGACCGACTAGTTCCTTTTTTTATTGCTGGAAACCGGTGAAAGTCTGGCGGGGCCAAATCTGCCCCAGTAATTGTCAGAATATGCTTCATAACGACACAGATTGGCAGAAAAGGTCAGCAATATGACACGTTTCTGATCGCCAGTCGATAGCTTTTATTTACAGCCATCTTACAGCGAGTGATGCGGTTTAACGTCTGCTTGACACAATCTAGGCCATTTCGGGAATAACAGATGTGGACTACTTTTCAAGTGTGGCTGAAGACAATTTTTTCCTGTCTGGCATCCATGTAATCTTGCCACATCGTGTGTACACCTCGGAGGAGACTAAACAAATTAATAGAAACGACTAACTTTTTATAGGTCTTTCACAGATAGGCGTAGAACATTTCAGTATACCTGTCTCCGTTAACGCAAGTTTGCGTAGAAAGGTAGGACGTTTAACCACATTTCAATTAAAGTACCATGCTACCATGGGTATAAGAACAGTTCCATTGTACTTAGTATTAAATCAAAGGTCATGTGTTCCTTTGTTAGCCTTGGTCTGAAGATCATCCTCTGTGATTTAACCATAATGACAAATGTCGTATATATCAAACGGGATATCCTTGGAATACATGATACCAATTCTCTTCGGGGTTTATGCCGGTAGTATGTTGGAGTGGTTTGAAATATGACGCTAAGGACGCAGAGAAAACGCATACGGTACTGAAAAAGATCCAAGCATAATCGACACTAATCAGTGGACAAATACACATCCAACCTAACGTTTGTGATAAATTCATAAACTTTTAAGAAGTATAACGATACAAATCGTTTATACAAACGCCATCTTCACTATATTTAATGTGAATAAATATTAGGGCTTCAGTGATAAATCAACACAAGTACATAAATCATAGATATATCTTGGCGCAAGTTCAAACGTTGTTTGTGCAATGGAAGTTTCAAAACTGAAAGCTGGCGTCGATTAGATGTTGTCAGTCGGCAAATACACCCAAGGCACATGAATAAATATATAGGTATCAGATAGTGTATATACATATCAAGAAATTGTATATTGACACTTTCATGTTATGAAAAAAAGCTAGCTGGAAGACATATTTAATTGGATACAAAAAACAAAACAAAACAAAAAAAAAAACCAAAAAAACCCAACGTTATATTATTACAGAGCTAATCGTTATCTCATCGTAAGCAACGTTTACAACTTTGATAGTGCCATGTTCACAAAATCCCATTGTTTAACTTGTGTGCGCTGTCTAAAAAGTGCAAAGAAACTGCGCAGACTAGAGTTTTCATTAACATTTAAAGGGGATTTAACGTCTTGCTTCTCTTTACCAAGTGCCTGCACTTGCTCAAAATCCACCCGTCAATGATTCCTTTACGTACTAGCCACCAAAACGACCAGACGCTGTTTCTTCGACAAATCAAACCCAAGCTGGAACTTTCGCCACGAAATGTGAAATCGATCACGAGTCTGGCTGTTTAGGATTCGACGACTGAGCAACACGGGTTCCCCGTTTGTAAATAAATAATTATAAAATATAAGGTGAAACATATTGTGTTCAAATGCATGGGTCTAGGGTTTAAGACGTGCGCATGAAATCATAAGGTCTGTTATTGAATCAGATGGCGTGGTTTCGATTCCTCGCTTGCGCGTGACACGGAGTAGGGCCGCCTGTAAACCTCGTGGGTTTTCAGCGACTATCTCCAACTGCTAATGCCCCCTAAAGCTAATTAATGAAATAAAATTGAACCATGTTAGACCAGTAATGACCTAGTTTGTGTCAAGTAAACGTTAAAGCCCTTTTCTCCTCCTATCCCTATGAAGAAATAACACGCATAGAGATCCAAGTATCCTAATGTTTTTCGAATATTTGTTCTCAAATACCCAATATCTTCCTGCACAATGTCTTGAAATGTTAATATTGGTTGTGAAACATGCGAAGTATTTTCAAATAATTAATTGACATCTTGCCTAAAACCCAAACGATGTAATTGACTGCACATAAAAATCATTCCAATTATTTCAGATTATAAAGTGGGTCCTCTTTTGTATACTGGCGAGGGAAAAAAACGTATATTGGATCAATTCAGCTTTTAAACAATTATAAACTAGTCAATTCCTAATGAAGTGCGCTAGCGAGACCAATTAATTGTCGATTGGTTCTTTATGAAATTCCACAGAATCATTCGCTATATGAGATTAATCTGGAGTTGGCCGTGTTATAAATAGGTTTATTGGTTTAAATTGCAGCAAATTAAAAGCGATTGCTACGGAGTTAAAGAGATTTTTATAGTGTAGGATTGATCCAGCTTCATTGTATCGTCGTCGTCTATAGCTGGAATATATTTGCCACAAAGCAGTAACCCTATAAATAACCGAGTCAAAACAGATCTAGCCATGTTCTGTGGAGATCAGAATGTATTCATTTGTTTAATGCTCGGTATCACAATTAAAATCGTGGTTCTCAGCGTGGAGTAATCGCCGTGATCCTATAAGGTTTTATCATGTATTGAGGTCTATCGTCGTAGCAACCGTGTTGAACGTATCGAACGTATCTGTACGTAGGGGCAATCCTATCGTAGATAAATGGAAATGTTTTTGAACATAATGCCCATTTGCCTGGATCGAAAGACTTTTACTCATGATTCAAAATCTGTTCCAAAATAGAAATTGTAACTTTCTTACAAAAGTATCGCCCAGTCCTTTAAATGCAAGCCCAGTGAAAATTATGTGAGTCATTTTTAACTCTGTCCACCCCTTCTGGAGCAACACGAATGTGGTTTAAAGGGTATAATTGGTTCCACAATCGGTGACTTGGGTATTGCCCAATTATTCCATCTCCCGAGCAGGTTTGTGAAATAGAAAACAATTCGCCAAAGAAAAAGTTCTGGTTAGTATTATTTTGTATTCTTACAAACATTTGACGATTATCTCCACCACATCATTTTATTCCACAAAATGACATATCTGGAATATTGAAACCACAAAGGAGGGTATATAGAGATTGTGTTTGTTAGCAGGCCCAAACCAATAAATAGGATTACGTGTGGAATGTTTTTTTTTGTATTAAACCACAAAACATAAAATATTGGAGCCAAGAGTTCTAATATTGGTCACCTATCCCACCTCGTGGACCCCCCACTGTCACAGACCCCTTACACGCAAGCAAATTTTTAAAATGAAATTGAACTATGTGCGAGTCCTTTCACGAAATGACCTAAATGTTTTCGAGTGGACATTAAAGCCATAAATTCTCTCTCTCTCTCTTTCTCTCCCTCTCTCATATTGGTCTCTAGTCTAAATTGATGAATTGTTTGTCATAGTGTCCCGATATTATTGTTAATGGATTTTTAAAAAAATGCAAGAAATACCGTACTGTTGTTAATACAAGTGCGTGTGGACCAGGAAACGGGGGCATTCTTGGTCCAAAACAAATCAACCAAGCCAACTAGTCCAAATCGAAAAACGACAGCAAGGGTATCGCCAAATGAGAAGTGATATCAGATATTCTTGAAATAGTAATCAAACTATGTTAAAATGAACAACAATGTCTCTGTTACTAGTGATAGTTTCGAGACGGAGGTGTGTGTGTGTGTGTGTGGGGGGGGGGGTCCTCTGAAAACATGACATCACAAATCAGGGCTATTCCTTCGCACATCATTGCTTTAAAGGGACAATAACATTCTTGCTGGCTTGGTAGCTCCAGAAAAAAAAATAATTCCCTTATTCTGAGTACTAGATGTTTAAGTGGCCTACCTGTTGTGTAAATTATCCATTACAACCTATTTTACTTGTCCAGAGGGTTTGAAAATATTTTAAAATCCAAGTCACATTTGAAAAGGTTTACGTTAGACTTTTCAAATCAATTGGTGGAATTTTTCCAATTTTTTAAAATAGGTGTGTTAAGATGAAATTTATATCATCATTTAATTGCAATATTCTAAAATAATACGATTTGTTGATCAGAATGAAGATTGGGACATATTCAGTTACAACAAGAGTGTTATTGGGGCTTTAAGTCGAAGATCTACTGATATATAATATACACAGCCTTCGCACATCATTGCTTTTAGTCGAAGATCTACTGATATATAATATACTCTGCAGCAATGTTACCTTTTCACGATAAACTTGAAATATGTTTTAATTAGTAGCAAGCTTTTGTAGCGCTATTAGGTTTCCATGCCTTTGGCGACCATTTACTGTAATCATTAAAAACCAGCTCCAATATTTCAAATTCGCTCAAATACAAGTAGAGACGGAAAATCATCCAAATACTTCTTGTGAATCAATTAAAGAGCGTATAACTTTATTCTTTAGAGAGAGGGAGAGAAATGGGGTTTAACGTCCATTCAACACACACTGGGTCATTTCGGGACTAAAATATGGTTTTTATTTATTTAAATAATTCGCTTGCGCATAGCGGTCTTTAGCAGTGAGAGGAAACCACGAGGTTGAGAAGGCGCCCCTATCTCCATGCCACATGCGCTCACACCAGGGATCGAAACCACAGCCGCAAGCCAGAAGTGACCGGCCAGCTAGATGCCGAAGCGCGGCACTCTAGACCACTAGGCCACCCCCTCCCTATTCTTTAGAACATTAAAAAATTGATCTAAGGGCCTAAAAGCACATATTTATTTATGTAATATGAGTGTATATAATGACTTCTGATCTATTATGTTGGGTGGAATACGCGAACATTTAGGAGATAAACACTTCCTGTTTCGCATTTAGAGGGGTGTTATTGTCCAATAGACATGTCCTGAGATCATTAGGACGGTTCTAATGTAAAATCTCAGGACACACCCCTCTAAATGCGAAACAGGAAGTGTTTATCGACATTGTAACATGCTTTTTTAGGATATTAAAAGGCATTACTAAAACAGAAGGGTGTTATTGTCCAATAGACAGTGTCTAATTGACCAATCAAAACGCAGGGTTTACCCTGAAGCATGTTACAATAAAATTAAACAGCAATGTTTAATTACTTCCGCACTATGTGTATTTTGATCATTACTAATAGCGCTCTAAGATGTTCATTATGTCTATTTCGTCTGTTTTATTAAATTTTGAAAATTATGCATAATATTGAGTTTACGATTTAGCTGCTTTAGTTATACAATGTTAATGATTACTGTCGTCTAATTACTTCCCAGAATCCAATACATTCCCATTTCATATAATCTTTATCATCTTACGTATATTAGACGGGTTTTAGAATTGCCTGTATCTGGCAATTCCCAAAGTAAACTGATCGGATTGGTGTCATGAATATTTGATAAACAATCGGCAATGTACGTTTTTAATTTCTCCTCGGGGATAGGGGAACGTGTGTGACATAGTTTTAAAAATAGAACCTGGTGCCTTAGATAAATCTTGAGAACCTAGTGCCTTAGATAAATCTTGAGAACCTAGATAGCTACATTGCTAAAAAATGAAAAAGAGTTTAACGTTCTATTATTCTGCTTGGACTTGGCTAATGAAGACTGACATACGCCGTACAGTGTGTTATGAGTGGAATTTTGCCCGGACAGCGACGCTACGGGATGGCGTCCTTACTGCGCTGCTGTGGCGACGGAAAATGGTCTCTGAGCCTGTCAAGTGGAAACGCCAGGTATCGTGCTATGGTATGCATGGTCGCCGATGAGCATGTTCAAAACAAACGCAAGATACTGCGATCTGACCTGCGACTTTTTTCAAGTTTATTCACGTTTGCATGCGACCTTGAGCATTGTCTAGTCGCTGGACGGTCGCGGCATAACATCACCATCTGTGGTATTGAACAGTACTGTTTTTCAGTCACACTTTCAACCTGTTTAATCATTAATTCATTAAAATGAAAACAATAGAAACTGAAAATCATCACGCCTGCGAATTGTTTAAATATTAATTTATTTAATTCAAATTCACGTGTGCCCTCGTTTATGATATTTACGGTAGCAACTGGCAATTTTCCAAGGTGATGCACATGGAATCATTTGACAAGAATACGAAAAAATATTACATCAACAATAGTTTCTTTTCGTTATTTGTTTTATCTGCTGTTCGTTCAATACTCTCGTTTTCCTAAGGATTCTATAGGTTTGCCAGCCAATTACTTTTGCAATGGGACTTCATGATAATAGCGTAATGTGTCACATTTACAGAGGTTTGAGATGGATGTATCGACTCAATTTACGCCGTTCTGTAGGCCATATTAGTCCCGCAATGTGTTTGCTGTTTTAAGAAAGACTTGGGTTGTCAAGGCTGACCAGGTTATTTTCAAAATGACACGTTGAATATTTAAAGGCCTGTGAGATCATTCACATTTCCCCGAAAATATCAAATTTCTCAAGGCTAAATCGAGGCTAAATAAGAAAACAAAATCAAATTACCAACGCTAGCCAATCTCCCGGCTTGGATTCAAAATAGGATTTTAAAAAGAGCCCATACATATATCTATCATTTCCGTTCGCCAATGCACAAAAAATGGCGGCGGCCTTATTACTGAACGAAAAGCATTGGTCGATGAAAGTCAATCACGCTATTTTACCGAGATTTCGTCTAATAGTTTGGATGCAGCTATGGGGGGTGTGGCGCGCCGGCAGGGCAAGCTTACTCTTCCGGACACCTGTTACCACTGTTGTGTATTTCGTACACGATGAACAGTCCATTTGGTGATTACACTACTTTGCCTAACTATTTTGCCTATAACGTTTTTTAGGACTTCGAATTTTGCCTAATGGTTTGGATTGTTCGGACTTGGTTTATTTTATTTGTAAATATTGAATGAATTGAACCATTTTCGCACCGATATTGCTATTTAAGATCATTCGTTTACAATATTGTAGCTTGCATAAGATTCAAATTTCGTACAATGACGCAACGAGCCCTTTAATAAATGAAATGAAATGAGGTTAAATGTCCTACTCTTCGTAACTTAACCTCATGGAAGACGGACATACGCCATGCAGTGTGCTATGAGACATATCTTTCCGGGCAGCGGCACTACGGCCTACTCCTATATCGATTTCCAGCTGCCAAGGGATATTTTTACGTGCACGCCAATGTGTACATGGGAACTCGGTTTTTCGTCCCATCCGAATGATTAGACAGCTGTCCTTGTGGGGCCGTCTGTTCGGCATCACTGACAAGAGGAAACCTCACCGGAAAATCGAGATGAACTTTCTCGGCCAATGCAGGGATCGAACTCCAGGCTCCCTTTAATAAACAATATATTAGAACTATTGAGTTTCTTTGGTCAGTGACGTTCTGATTCCATCTCAACCGGTGCATACATTTTCAGATTTGAGGTGATCACACTGCTAACAAATCTGTGTAGTACTTTTGTATAAAAACACACACTGCATGTAGACGACTATTACCATGTTTTGGATCAGTGTTTCTCTCGGTGGAGAGAGAGTAATAGTGTTTAACGTCCACTCGACACAAACTATGTCATTTCGGGACTAACATATGGTTTAACATTATTTCAATAATCCGCCCGTGCATAGGGGTCTTCAGCAGTTGGAGGAAGCTTATCACAATGATGGTTATCGCACGTTTTCGGAAAATCTAGGTTTTTGGCGGGTCCAACAAGGTTGGGTGGGACACATTGGTTTACAGACTAGAAGAATCATTTACCAAAATATTTTAAAAGTAACCTTGTTAGATGACCTAATGAATTACGAGAACTAGAGTTAATGTTTGTGAAATCTCCAGTAATCAGGATATGATTACTGTTCTACTACAGCTAACACATGTTTCTTATCATGATCAAAGTGCATTGTAAATATGGCGGGGATGTACTTTTCTACCGTCTGTTTAAATTGACATAATGACTCGTGATTTAGGTATTTTGTTACCAGGAATGACAGATAATGGACACGTTTTGGCATTATTAGCGGAAACCGAATGACGAAAAAACAACCCAAACCATAATCGTATAACATAATCCCAAATCCCATCCTATCTCTGCAGTATTTTAAGTCACATCCATTAAAGCCCCAATAACACTCTTGTTGTAACTGAAAAATATGTCCCAATCTTCATTCTGGTCAACAAATCGTATTATTTTAGAATATTCCAATTAAATGATGATATAAATTTCAACTTAACACACCTAATTTAAAAAATTGGAAAAATTCAACCAATTGATTTGAAAAGTCTAACGTAAACCTTTTCAAATGTGACTTGGATTTTAAAATATTTTCGAACCCTCTGGACAAGTAAAATAGGTTGTAATAGATAATTTACACAACAGGTAGGACATTTAAACATCTAGTACTTAGAATAAGGCTATTATTTATTTTCTGGAGCTACCAAGCCAGCAAGAATGTTATTGTCCCTTTAATGGAAGACGATACGGATTTGATTCATTAAAGATCCGAAACGGAATTCAGTACGGTTATAAAGTACTGATAAACGTATGATACTTGCAGATAAATATCAATTGTGGGCAGGAATATGGATCATTTAGTCCTTGATTTATTTACGATCTGTGTCCAAACATTTCAAGTTGTATTCCCAAATATGACTCCCTATATTATATATATATTTTGTTTATTGTATGTTTCAGGCTTTTTAAAAGAAAATCAGAGTTGAAGTCCATGTTCAAAGAGTTTAAACATCTGGAAAAGGAAGACGAATTAAGAGATAACGAAGCACTGGAACACCACGCGACGCTCGTCATGACGACTTTAGATGACGCCATTACCAATATAGATAACGTAGAATATATATCATGTATGTTGTCAGAACGAGGTGGCTCTCATGTTCGGTTTAATGGCTTCCATGAAAGTAATTTCTACGTAAGTGTAATTTTATATTTCATTGCAAATTACTTCCGTATTATGTTGGAGGATATGTTTTTCTTTGTTCTTTACAAATGGCACCGAAACCATAGCATGCACGAGTCCTGCACTGATTATAAATGATTTTAAATTATGTTTTTAATTTCAAATATTATGGTAAATATTGAGGAAGAAGTTGATCTGAACTCTGAAATTATATTTTCTACAGAAAACAGAAAAGCATCGTGAGTGCGAGGTTCCGAAAAGTTAATATACAATTGTTGAAAATAAGTAGTGTATATTTTTGCACACTTAATAGCAAAAAGTCCTGCATTGATTATAAAATGATTTTAATTTGTGTTTTTAATTTCAAATATTATGGTAAATATTGAGTTAGAAATTGATCTGAACTCTGCAAATTATATTTGCGAGGTTCCGAAAATGTAATTTTCAAGTCATAATTGTATACAAATTGCTGAAAATAAGTAATTTATATTTTTGCACACTTAATACTAATAGCAAAAAGTCTTACTGTCAAATCATTAGGTTAAAAACGTTAAAAAACGCCACTCTTTCCATTTGGTGGCAAATGGAAACTGTCGTGTTCAGTACATCAGCATATGTTTTATTTACTTTGATACGTTCATCCATTTTTAAAAGTTTTCCTCGTGTATATTTATCGCGAAAAACAGCTTGAGCTGAGCAGAATCTATTGAATGTTTATAGCCCGGACTGCACCACGTGATGTCAGTGGTGCAATCAACCGAAATGACACTCGCCCCTTTGCTTATCTGAAAATACAAAAAAAAAAAAAAAAAAAAAACCCAACAAAAACGTTAGGGTGCACCTAAAATACCACATGTCAGTTGTGATGCGATGTAGAGCAGGGGGGCATGCCACTAACGGGACACGATTCTCACATCTAGCATTTTACAGATTGTAAATGAATAGTACAATTCCCTTTTTTGGACTTTGTATTTTGTCTCATGGTTTTGATTGTTCGTACTTAGTTTTATTACAGAAATTTACTTTTGATAATACATTTTATTTAAATGTGTATAATAAGGTTAATATCTAACCCGGGGCAACATTTGTCTTGTTCTGGGAATTATGTTCGATAAAAACACTAGAGCATGAATACGGTCTTTTTATTGTCTAATTAATGTCCCCAGTAAGCGTCAAATGATGCGAGCCAGACAAACAAGTGACACCAATTTCTGTCCTTCCCCGTGAAGAGGGGAGTGTGTGATCGAGTGGACTGATGTGTGAGCTTAAGGTCTGGCAGTGAGTCGTGGAATCGACCCAAGAGTAAGTAAGCTTGTTTTCTCAGGGTTCTTCAGTTTCCATACCTTTGCTAAAGACCCGCCGATGAGAGCGAATTGTTGAAATGAAATTGTACCAGGTACAGTATAATAATTCTGACATTGAAATCTTTAAAACAAAAAAAAAACCAAAAAATACACAGTATCTCTTAGAAATGCGATGTTAAAATTACTCCTTTAATAATGACAAAGTAGTGTACTATCATGCTCTCAAAAGAGAGTAATATATCCGTACTTAAAACCAACTGGTTCAAAAGCCTTGAGAACACTTTCGTCATAGTACTTGTCACGTCACCCAAAGAGAACATGGCGTTATTGGATTCTGAAATATATATGGTTTCCCCTATTAACGTGACTTGTCAGTGTGGTAAAAAGAAGCCAGAGATAAACTAGAACAATGTCTGCGTTTGGACAGTTACTTTAGCATGTTCAAATAAATAGGAGTCAAATTCCGTGGTCCATCTGGTGAGTCATGATCTGACATCACATATATTAAATATTGTAAATCAGAATCCGAGCGCCCAGAAATCTTATTGTCGAAATTATTTGTAGGTATCCGTTGATGTTTTATGCGCGACCTCCAATGATGTCCCAGAATGTAATTTCCATAGCTTCTCCTTTGTATTTTCGTAGTGTAACTACCGAACAGCCATTGCTTTTGAAAGCCAAATTTCACCTGTAATGTAAGATATAAGAGGCTCCGTCTTTTTAAATAATTACTAATTATCTTCATCGGGAACCCAACACTGCAGAATCCAATTTATTGTATAGGGATTGTATTTAATAGTAACACAGTGGCAAAGAAAGGGGTTACAATTCCATTTGGACCCCATTGTCGATTATGTATCTATCGTCGAATTTTTGATAACGAGGTCTGTATTCAACTTGATGTATTACATTACATTAAAATGTCACCAAAGGACCAATCTTACATATTATATTTTTGACATTATCATTGACAGAGAACATCGATTTATTTACGCCTTCCTTTTGATCAGTTCAGTGACTCAGTATCGTAAGAGTACATCCTTTTGATGTCATAAACAATGTAATGAATGTAAATACCTGTCGAAATGTTTTATAGTACTTGGGGGGTTGGGATGGCCTAGTGGTCTAGAATGCCGCGCTTCGACCTCTAGCTGGCCGGTCACCTCTGGCTTGCGTCTCTGGTTTCGAACCCTGGTGTGAGCGTATGTGGCATGGAGATAGGGGCGCCTTCTCAACCTCGTGGCTTTCCTCTGGGCATTTCGGATTCCTCCCACTGCTAAAGACCCCTACGCGCAAGCGAATTATTGAAATAAAGTTAAAACCATATGTTAGTCCCGAAATGACCTAGTTTGTGTTGAGTGGACGTTAAACCTCATTTCTCTCTCTCTCTGTATAGTACTTAGGAATAGCGTTTGAAACTGTTATAAACATGACTTTCTTATCTGGACGTATCATTACACGGCGATTTTTGTCGACACCTATGACGTTACCGTTAAGTACCTACGGCGACTTTCGTCGACAAAACCAGTTAACCGAATGCAATGTTCCTTATAAACAGGCGTCCTTTTATCATTTGTTTACTTCCTGTTTGACATTTTGACAGTTAAAAATCTTATTGTTTCTTCTTGAGAAATTGCAATAAAACGGTGATATGTCTAGGCCTATACGACAACACTCTCTGTACGACGGGTTACAATACCTGTTGATTCAGATTTTATCGGTGGTGTAGATATTTATAGTTTTGCGTTAGAACGTGATAGACGAAGAAGCTAGGCTAATCCACAACAATTTTAAATATCGGTACTTTTAAATGTTTTATAGTTCACAAAAGCCGAACAAAAAAAAAAAAAATAGAAATAACCATTATATCTATGTAGGCCTAGAAGTCTACATGAATTGTGCATGAAATGTTTAAATTATCATTTTATTTATTTTGTACATAATTCATATTTTATTGATGAAAATGGCAATTTAGAATATTTCATTCATTTACATACACATGAAGACCCAGAAGGGGTCTATTTTCAGTTGTTACATGATTTTAAAATGCATACCTATATTTTAACACTATTGGCCATTATGATGTGGGTTTTTATGACGTCAAACCTCTGAGTCATTTAAGAGTTAATGAGGCGTTATAGTAAGGGGAAGGCACCGCATACTAACAACATGAGACAAACATACGGACATGATCAATCTGAATAAAACACAGATCTTATTTCGTTTCGTTTTTATAGTTCAAAATTTATTTTTACTTGTCGATTACACTAGGATCTGGAAGGGGTGTTATCATAGGTGTGTTCTTGAGGGATAAGCTAATGAAACGGTCTGTTGCGGAGACTCCTTGGCCTGACATGCACGGAACTATGGGTAAATCACCAGAAGTGTCAGCGCCGATTGATTAATCAATGTCTTGTGTCATGGGGCCAAAAGACGATCATTTGACCCCTGACGTGAACCCCCACTGTTACTTGTCAGATCTGCATGTAGTGTAGACCATCGAAAGTATAAAAAAAAACCGAAACGAAATATAGGTCTGTAGTTTAATGAGATTGGGACATGATAATATAGTCTGAACAGGACTTCCTTATCTGGACGATGTCATTACCACAATCCTCATTACATTATCGTAAGTGTAAGGGAACCGTACTACACACAAACAATAACACGAGACAAAACACCTAAAACAGCATATCAGATCAAGTGAATGGATCCGAGGGTACTCTGTAGGAGCAAAATCTTCATATTCCATCGCGGGTATGGACAATCAGGATTGTTTAACCTGTTTCTTGTCAAAACTTCATGTAATTACACTTCGCTTGGAATAAAGTAATTTAATGACTGAAATACTCATAATATCCATTTTTGTAATCGATTCGTAAATAATAATAGCAAAAACTATTGTCTAAATCTTACATATTTTATCTTTAAACGCTAAACTATACAATGCCCAGTACAGAGTGTGGTATATTTATAAGAAATTTATGTGAAGAAAAATCCCATCCGGTGTGTGATACTACTGCTTTCTACATAAAGACTCCCAACTTTATAGGGTGTGATCTCATTGAAAAATGACCTTGTGCAATTTAATGTTTATTTTCACGTATTTGTAAATTAAAATCTATTCCCAGCCTCCTACTAATGAGAAACTTAATATACATTATCAGGGAATCTAATTGTCAAACTCTAGTAAGAAATAAGAAAACCTTGCGTGCCAAAAGATAGTGAAATACAAGCCTAATAAGCATTAATTCCTTGATCTTTTTTATAAAGAAACAAAAGCAATTTTTTCACAGGTACAAATAAGGTGATTTATAGCTTCTTTCACCTTATTGGACAGCTCATTATTACATGAGAGAAAATGAAAGATTGGGTTAGGGATTTGAGCATGAAGTCTTGAAATGATACACTGTCCATACAGTTGACCTGTTACTAGAAGAAATACCAGAATCAGTTCAACGCTGACTAGGTCATTTGCCCGTGTTGTATGTGCAGTTTACTAAGGCTGGGAAGGCTTTGCCATAGCTGAATCTAAGTGGCCCATGAACACTATTGAAATAATAACACCCATCTAAAAGAAAAGATACCAAAATGGGCTCTGCGTGGACATTACTTGTATTTTAAGTGCAGGTTGATCTTTCGGATTTTTCATAGCGTGTTAACCATTTTCGTAATTACGGCCAGATCAACATTTACAAATTTGATTCAATTTTTCAGCGAACAATTTAAAAGCTGTGATCGGTATTATTGGATTTACCATAAAAATGATCCTTCCAATTCGCACAGAAAGCATCCATCGACCAGTTCCTAGCCGTCTATTCTTCCCTCATTGATTTGACTTTGATTGGCAGAGGTTAATTAGACGTCTTGATAATAATCAATTACACAATCATTTAGAATTACGCCATCAAAAACACATTGATTTATAAAGACAGAGTTTCTAATTGATTTTGCTTCACATTGCTAGAAATGAAAGCAGACAAACCAGTAGACAAACAAGAGTTTACATTTCATTCAATTAAGAACTACTCGTAAATCAACAACCGCGG
This sequence comes from Patella caerulea, assembly GCA_036850965.1. Lineage (NCBI taxonomy): Eukaryota > Metazoa > Mollusca > Gastropoda > Patellidae > Patella > Patella caerulea. The sequence goes on along the minus strand of JAZGQO010000007.1, from coordinate 48,498,183 downwards.
ACCTATATTTAAACTACTTGAGTTGAAATACAATGTTTCTCACGGAAAACAAATATACCAAATAGGAAAGGACAAAAATGGCGCTAAAATGGAGTACTGATGTGCGGTCGTGGGAACTATGTAACAAGTGACCGCTGGACTGTATTGGGTGTTTCGAGCGGATACGTCCACTCGTTCAAACGTAATATAAAATACGATTAATAAGGAATTCAATTTTATTTTGGCCATTTCCCTGTTACTTTTAAACGAATGATGTTTTGCGTTTACTCTAGTACTTTCAAAGTACCTCCACATTAATTCACACATTGGTCTGTTTTCAATGTAGATAATTAAACTATGGTTTCTTTGTTTCGTCAAGTTAAATGAAAGTCAAATCTAGTATATTGTTCTTCGGGTGCAGTAGAAAGATTCACGTTACATAACTACTGATTGAAAACGGTTTAGATGCTTCATACTTCCGTGCGCGAAAGGAACATAGTTGGCTTAGTTTCCAGTATTTTCGATATTATGCTACATCAAATGTAGCATAAGAAATCATCCTCCCTCGTTATACCAGAGCTCATACTCCACTAATAACTAAGCTATTCATTCTTATCCGTACAGCGGATTATCACATGATCATCGCGTGATTCAGTTATGCTTTCTGATGATAAATATCGGTATGCAGCCGTTAATTTGTATCGCCATTTAAAGTAGCAAATTGTTATCACATCATATTATCACGTACATTAAAAATGTTATAGTGGTTGTCACAGTAGATGTGGAATTTTCAGAAACGACATAGAACTGGCGTGATTGTTGTGTAACTGGGCCATCTCTTGGTTACAAACAGGCATGCCAGGGACAATGAAACGTATTCGATTGCATTTATCAGTTATTTACGACTGTCATGACAATAACAAATTGCAAACAGATAAGCAATCTAGTTGATATACGGATATATAGTCGCATTCTAAGACGCCAATTGACAATGAGGAAGGTTGGGTGCAACAATAGATTCAAGAGGTCATCCGCCATGTGAATAGATTGATTTAATATCAATACGAGTGATGGATTATATATAGCATCTATATACGGATATTGGGATATGGGTGGTTCTGCATTAGGACATTGCTATACTCAATTCGAACAACTAAAAAAGAAAAGCTTGTTTCAAGCGTGTATCATTGGCGTGAACCCATCCAAGTAAATCACAAGGGTTGGTATCCAGAACTTTAATGAGGGTGTCTTGATTGAATACCAACCGGATTTACAACTTGATCGATAAATACGGAAATTCCCTGACCTCTGTAGGGGACATTGTACTAATTAGAGCCAACAAAGCGGTCTTCACATTTTTGTTTAATTAGCGGCCTTCACACTCGAACCTTCCTACTTTTTACCCACAACAAATATTAAACGTACCATAATGACAGGTCAGCATGACGTGGTGCACTAGCTATGAGGTTCCGAGCTCTTCGAGAAAGTTCCTCGTTTTGTTGAGCGCAATGGAGTCTCCGCGAATATGGCAACGGGTAACTCACTAACAGGGGGTCCCGATATTGCACGAGAAAGGATTTCTATCCTGACGGAACTTGATCGTAGTATTAGAAATGCAAGTAATAACTAAATTTGACAAATTTACTACCGCACCAAATTGTTCGTGTTACACCTGCCAATAACATGAATAAGTGGGTTGGAACTTCCGTCTTTGAAGATATTCGTGTGTTAAAGTGATTAGAAAGATTGAGGGTAATGGGTTATTTATCATAATAAATCATTTAAGGCGCTCTTGGTAAGTCGCGTGAAAAAAACAGCCACTGCAACGTCTGTAAGAATTTGGTTTTGATTGACACGGTATCATGAAAACGGGTATAAGGTGGACTGAATATCATAAATGAACCTTCTGTATCCCGAGCCCTCGCGAGGGTAAAAAATAAAACGACTCCTTTGTAACACTTCTGCCATAACATTCATGTTTAAGAATTTATACCTATATGTGACTATTATTCATTAGCTCTAAGACGCAACAAGAATATCGAAAATCAGTAAAAGGCACAAGCTTATTTCGCCTTCAATCAAAGAAGGATATTATAGACACTGGCAACCGTGGTTATTTGCAATCGCAACTTTACGCTTGTCGCCTGAAACAAGTCGTAAAAGAAGTGAAACATACTGTCTGAATCTAGTTGCGAGTGGTCGAATGTAGATTTAGATGCACTCATCAATTATCGGTGGTCTTCGCCAGTAGTTTGCTTTACTCAACGGAAGAGCTACATATACATACCCTTGGTTAACGACTCCAAATAACGAAAGAATAGTCTCCATCTACAACTGAATGCGTTTTCGTTATCAAACGCCCAATACTGGGTACATTTTATATTTTAAAGGAATTTGACATATATTATAGTAAATCATGTCAGTCTGTTACTAGCAATATGATGTCGAGCAAAACATACCCCACCAACCAAAGTTAACGGTTTAATCTATGCACGTACTTGAACATGTTACAGATCAGTTAGCATATATAAATATACACATGTCAGTCAATGTTTTTATAGATAAATAGTGGTAGACTTTATTTATTTGTAAAGTTAGAACTTATCAATCAACTCATTCGAGTTTTATTAACTCGTAGTTGCCTAACCATCTTTCCGCGATGCTGTATTAATTACATGCACATGTTGTCTTTTTTATAATGCCGGGTAGAATCGTTTATTGACATTGGCTTGGATGTGTGTTGCACTCCGGTTATTAACCGTTTTAAAATAAAATGACACAACGGATATGTTACGGATTATTTGCCAGGTTTGAAATACAGTCAATAGTTCATGATAACATCAATACGGCAGAGTTTTAAAAGCATTCTTGGTCAGCCATGTTTCTGAGTTGTGCGTAAATGAAATTATATTAAAGCCCCAATAACACTCTTGTTGTAATAGAATAATATGTTCCAATCTTCATTCTGGTCAACAAATTGTATTATTTTAAAATATTCCAATTAATTGATGATATGAATTTCATCTTAACACACCTAATTTAAAAAATTGGAAATATTCAACTTATTGATTTGAAAAGTCTAACGTAAACCTTTTCAAATGTGACTTTGATTTAAAATATTTTCGAACCCTCTGGACAAATAAAATAGATGGTAATGGCTAATTTACACAATAGGTAGGACACTTAAACATCTAGTACTTAGAATAAGGCTATTATTTATTTTTTGGAGCTGCCAAGCCAGCAAGAGTGTTATTGTCCCTTTAATACCAGACAAAGACAATAGCGAATAGACGACGATTTGCATTTGTCATCAATACAAAATAACCCAATGGCAAAATTAAGTTCAAACCAGAATAGCAAATCCCACCAATAAGTAAAATATACAGCCCTTACTGTACTGTGACTACGTGATGATTAAAGAAGAAGAAAAAAAAAAAAAAAAAAACAAGTAAAAAAGATGCATTACGTAAGTTTTAGATTGAAAGATTACCGTTCTTTAATAACATAGTTTAAAATACACAATGCAAAATGAGAATATTGAAAATTTCATTCAAATAACTTTATTTTTTTAAAAATGTGGCAGGCGTTGTAATCCATTTAAATTTCTGCCATCCAATAATCTAGAGAGTTGATATTGGGCTTATGTCTAAATTAATAGTTTATATAACATTTTAAGCCAACATTAATACCTGCAATGGGCCTTTTATGCATCTTTTATAATATACACAGAACTATATGATGTATTGCTGGAATATAAAAATGAAATGGGGTCCTACTCTTCTGCACCTAACCTGGGCTAATGGAAGGCGGGCATACGCCATACAGTGTGCTATGAGGGAAATTTTACCCGGGCAGTGGCGCTACGACCTACTCTTATATCGAATTTCATCTACCAGCGGATATTTTACGTGTACGCCAATGTGTACACGGGACCTCGGTTTTTCATCCCATCCGAACGACTAGGCAGCTGTTCTTGTCAGGCCCTCCGTTCTGTATCACTGATAATGGGAAACCACTCTGGAAATTCGAGATGAACTTTCTCGGCCAATGCAGGGATCGAACACCCGACCTCCAGGCAAGCGAATTAGCGCCTTATCCACTTAGCCACGTGATCCCACGCTGGAATATACAAAGTATGGCTTATAGTTTGGATTGTATTCTTCATACTTGTATATCTTCATACTTTGTTTTATTTTATTCAAATTTAAAGGCATCCTCCATGCTGGATGGATGTATAGACACACTTAGTTTTCTTATTAGTTGTTTAAAGATACTGAAATAATGAATCATTCTGTAATTTGTTTCCAGAAATATCTCTTAAGTTATATGATCCCAAGTGTCAATCGGTGTTGATGATTATATTTAAAAACAAATATGACGTATTTTCCTACGTATATGCTTTAATTCCGGAAAATATCGAAGCAGTGTGCATATTAAAACGATAAAATATATATATATAGAATATATCAGCTGGCCAGATTACACTGAACAAGCTGAAATGATATCGTTTATTGTAAAACATGTAACATTTCTCGACCACAGCTGTTTTACAGTAATGTACTAAATTCCCAGGACTATTGTTACGCATTATCGACATTTTCCCTCTTGTATTCCTTGTCTATTTCTACAAAACGTAAATGTCATCTTTTACACTGATAGGAGGCTTCCAATTGCAACAATCCAAACGGCTGTGTACAATTCTTTTTCACATTATATTTGTGTCATTTTGTAAATATTTTCCAGAAATTGAGAAAGGATGCATTATTGAAAAGCTATATGCTTACCGTGGGTCTTTTTCCGGTCTGAAATGTTATATAACATATTAATTATGTATTTATTCTCATGCCAAGCCCATAATTAGCCATCTAGAGTATTGGATGGTCGTGACATTAAATGTATTATAATAATAAAGGTATTCATGGATAATACAGACTGGGTACGTGGCAATCCACATTATAATATGATTAGCACTTCAATCTCTCATTACTTTCCCTGGAATAGCAAAGCTGAAGACTGACGATATTCGCTTTTCATTATCTATATTTAAGCTAGTATAGCAAGAACGATAAGCTCTTTATCCACATCTTTCAGGATGCATCTTTAATGTGTTATCAATATGAACAGCTCATATCGTAAACTATGCGAAATTACACAGTAATATTATATAGTTCTGTGAAGTTCAGAATACATGGCTAACGAAATTTAAAAATGTTGGGATCCACATTATTTCCCAATGCACTTAATTTAGAAAGGCAGACTATAACCGAGGCTGTCATAAACAGTGGTAATATTAAAGAATTAAGAGGCCATTGATAGAAGTAAAAACCATTTCTTTTGAATCGATCTGATATGCTATTTTGGACTGGATAATAAAGCGAGCAGTGTAGGATTGAAGATGAGTATATAATGTAAGATTTAAGAGCTGCTATAAAATAGTTTTATATATATAAAGAAAAGGAATTACTTTATTCTGATCGAAGTTACGAATGGTTGAAGTTTTTGGAAGAAATAGTCTAACTCATCTCTACTGTCAAGAATAATTGCTACAATAATAAAAGAAGTCGTAGTTTAAAGCCCCAATAACACTCTTGTTGTAACTGAATAATATGTCCAAATCTTCATTCTGTCAACAAAACGTATTATTTTAGAATATTCCAATTAAATGATGATATACATGTAAATTTCATCTTTACACACCTATTTCAAAAAAATTGGAAAAATTCAACTAATTGATTTGAAAAGTCTAACGTAAACCTTTTCAAATGTGACTTGGATTTTAAAATATTTTCGAACCCTCTGGACAAGTAAAATAGGTTGTAACGGATAATTTACACAACAGGTAGGACACTTAAACATCTAGTACTTAGAATAAGGGTATTATTTATTTTCTGGAGTTACCAAGCCAGCAAGAATGTTATTGTCCCTTTAATATTTAACACACACAACTCCAAGACGTTCTGATTTTTCCTCCCAATAAAGTATATTATTCTAACAAATAAATGCCGTTGATAGCATTTAACAGCCCGGCCTAGGTCTTAAAACGTCTAATACAATAGCCTACTGAAAAAAAATGCACCACCCTGCATGTAGGTGGGATGTTTCAAGACGCCACAGTGATTGTTATCCAGGCTATTATCGCCTACCGTGGTGTGTATTCTATTTGAAATATGGATTTAATGCTCGCTAATGTAAAATTAATAATTGAAAAGAATTCCCATTGGTGTACCAATTTCTCAGCCATGCTGACGTCATAATTATTGTGTAAAACGCGGTTAATAAAGTCTAGATACAACATGTTGATTGGTCATGTTTTATTAATTTTCTCTGAATTTGAGTTATTCTGTTTAGCTTGTTTACACTTGATAATGTGAAAGATAATCCTTGTCGTCTCACGTTATGAAGTAATTTAATTATACGACCATCCTAAAAATAAATAAAATGTGACAACATACGGTAAGGACCGGTCTCCACGAGCAAATTGTCTTTGACAAATGGAGATTTATCAAAGAAATGTGCTTGTGTACGAGAGGAAATTTGCCACATTTTCCTTTGCCATATGAGATTTGACAAAAGCTAGCATGCATAGCTTTCCATCAAATAAACGTGTCAAAGATTGGAACTTATGCTCGTGTACGATAGTACGTCAAATAAATTTGTCACAAATCTGAGCACGCATCTAATGATTTCACTTTCATTTTTCGACGCAGGGGCGGATAAGTGCAAAGAAAAAGAAGTTGAACTCTCGATTATCGTGTCGTTGATGAAACTGCAAATATGCCTATTAATTGGACTGATCGAACGGTAGAAATCCTGCATCAACAACAGGTCACCTATTCCACAACCCATGGTCGCTTTTCTACGCTTCAAATACATCGTAATCACGCTGGGAAATCACAATTCTGAATTTTTTGTACACAAGCTGGCTTTCTTTTTGTTCAATGAATTTGTTTCCTTCGGCGGAGAGTCTCCAGTTCCGACCAGCCATGTGACGTGGCGCTCCGATCGTCAAATTTATTTGTTGGCTTCGTACACGGTCAAAGAAAATTTGAAGAGATCGTCAAAGAAATTTGCCAAAAATTTGCTCGTGGACGACCGGCTTAAGGCCCAGATATTAGTCAACAAACTGTCTGGGGATTCTGTGGTGTGGTTTTCCTTTTGTTAGTGGTGCGTGACGAAGGTTGAGGTAAGGAATAGTCTCTAATCTATTGGATTGAACCAGTATGTTAAAAAAACTTTGGAGTGTTTGAATTTCAAATAATAGGTGTTCTGGTAAAATTTCCCACGTGGTACTATTGCAGTATTGTGTTAGTTGATATTAGGAACCAATGGAATCCTCAAAACAGTGTCATGTTTAACTATTTTCGGTGATGGGAGCAGTTTTCGCTCCAGAGTTCGATCCCAGTGTTAGCCAGGATTTTCGTCAACGTATTGTCGTTCGTATGTAATACCCCCGTCAGACTGGAGTTGCGTCCTTACTGCGCTTCCACTGCGACAAAAAATGGTCTCAGAGCGAGTCAAGATCGCCATAAGCGTGGTAACAGCGCGTTGGAAACACTAGATATCGTGCTGTGGTCTCCATGGTCGCCGATGATCGCCGAGCCACGACGTTTGTTTTGAACATGCGCATATGATCTGGAAAGCTGTGAGAACGTGATGTGGTCGCAAAAGTCCTTATTGCGCTGCTACGGCGACAAAAAATGTTTTTAGAGCGTGCCAAGATCACCCTGAGCGCTGTGGAAACGCGAGATATCGTTCTGTGGTCTCCATTGTCGCCAATGATCGCTGAGTCACGGCGTTAGTTTTGAGTATGTTCAAAGAAAACGCCAAGGTCCTGTCATATGACATTGAAAACCGAGAGAACGTGGTGGGTCGCGCGATAAGCGTGGTAACATCTCTATGAACGTAGCACACGCGCAGTACACACGTAGAAAAGACGCTGCGAAAATTGTAACATTTGCAACGGTGCCTTCATGGCGTCTTCACCACAACCCTCACGCGTTGACCGGGACCCCACCAAGCGCTCTGAGTCCTTATGGCGTTGTCATAGCGATGTTACGATGATTTCACCACTGTTGCGCGACTGCATCACGACCTCATGGGACTACCTCTAAAGCATATGGCGATTTTATGAGGTTCCCACAACGTGTATGGAGTTCTTAATACGACCATGGCGCGGTTACCAAGCTTGCATTATTCGCTTATAGCGACCATGCATTTCAGACTTGCTTTGAAAACGGACGATTCAAAGGTCATCTTGAAATTTCGAAAAAAAATAAAACCAGCTTGCATAGTCGCCGTGATCACGTGGTGGAAACGCACGTGTAGTCCAGATAAGACATGTGGTTGAGCGACGCGGGTTCGCGATGACCGCCGTTGCAAAGATTATAGATCTTAATCGAAACGCCATAAGCGCGGAGAGATCGTGACGAACCCGCCGCGAGAATGCTATATAAACGCACAGGTCGCAGTAAGAACGCGACTTTTTTAAGTTTGTAATTTTGGGACATTTTTCCGCGTTGTGTTCACGCTTACCGACGATCTTGTGTATTTCCAGGCCGCCGTTCGGTCGCATAGCGCAGTAGGGTCACCACTCCGGTCTGACGGGGGCTTAACGAAAAGTCCAGGTACATAGTGGCGTGAACTTAAATGACCCCTTGACAGGCGGGCAGATCAGAAGGGCGTTAAATTCTGTTTCGCTGCCATGTAAGCGCGTCTAGTGGACATACTCACTCTGATTTGGGTCCCGCGTGCACATAAAAGATTCCTTCATAACACACCGTATGACATATGCCCGTCTTCATAACCCCAGTCGGAGCAAGACGTTAAGTCCCATTTCATTTTTATTTCTGTGGCTCACTGGATCGCATTTGGCCGTATTCAATATCTCGGCTGATGCTGATAACTTTGAAACCAATTTGCTCATTTAATTCGTGTTTTAACCCTATCTATATACATGTGGGCGCATACGATTGATAATTACAGTTAAGTTATGTTGTATGGGGGTGAAGCGAAATACGAGACCAATATTTAACAATAATTTAGATAAGTAAGACTAAGAAAACGTATCAGTGTGTAATAAATAATAAATTTTAAGGAAAAATTGATTCATATATATAATTCCTCTATAATTCATTTTATTAGCATCACTTTATTTTCTTACATTCGAGAAAACTAAAATTTCGTGACGAGACGAATACATGCTAGTAATTACAAGACCATAAAACATATAAATTCCCCAGCGAAGCTAAAAATACCAAATCTCAACGCGTTTATTTCATATCAATTAGCCAAAAGGTTAATGCAACTGGGTGATAATAAAAGAATAATGATATCGAAGGAAAAAAATCAATTAAATTCACCCCCTTGAGTCCCTATCCTGGTCTGACCTTACGTAACGAGAATGTATATTACAGATAGAAGCAGACTAATATATAAAAGTATACATTTCTCAGATCAAAGTCTCTCACAAACCTTGATCATAACCCTATTCAAATATGTTTTGAGGAAATGCAAGCTTTACCCCCCCCCCCCGAGGTCCATCAATTTCGATCGGTACAAAATGACCAGTGGGACCTAGGCATTATGTCACACGTTATTGTGTTTTCATTGTATCCCATCATTTTTTATGACTGTATCATCATTCGCTTGATAAAAACAGGGGAGTCATGCAGTAATTGCAGTCCAATGAATTGCGTTCGGGTGCATATCCAGCTCAATTACTAAATGTCATTGCAACAAATTTTTGCAAGTAGATAGTTAAATTTTATGTAAGTTCTACTTATATTCAGGAATATTATAGTTTTTTACGACCAGAAGGGTACTTACAAACATATATTATTTCCGCATTGAAATTGCAAAATTATGACAAAATAATAGTAGCTTCGACTCCGTTAATCTATAGATTGCCGATAAAAAAAACTGTTTCTGTAAGTACGGCTACACTTGTTTTTCTTTTTATTTCGAATGCTATTGTGATTTATGCAATTTTATAGCCCTGGGGGTCCCATATGCCGGGTTGTGAATGGTTTTGGGTTTCAATGTCTGTTTGTCAATTCGATGATAGGCAAGACAGTCGACCGCCGTCGTCTGTGAAGAGGGTTACGGATCGCGCGGTAGCTTGGAATCAAGCTGTAGTGTTGAGTTGGCGGGGGGGGGGGGGTGTGTGCTCATTAATCCACCGATATCTATTATTAGGGTTGAGTTTATTGATACCCATTTTATAGTATTTCTTATAGCGGCGGACTAGTGCACCCGCGGACAAGTGAACCTTTCTCGAGTTGGGACGCTGATTTCATTTACACGCTGACCAAAACTGGCACGAGTTAAATCTGCTCCTAGCCACGAGTTAAATCTGCTCCTCCGAATTTACGCCTGTATATCTGTCTGTCTCATTGTCTCGGAAACTCACGTGCACCTAAAGAGTTCTGTAGCCTATGCAAACTGTTTTGATGACAATTTTCAAACAGCTACACATTTGAGGTGAAAACTAACGAGTGTTTACTCTGCAGACCAAAACGCATTTTTATTTGAACATACATTATGCAAGAGTTAAATCTGCCTATTACAGGTCTTTCTTTAAGCCTGAAATGTTAGCTAAATTATTAATTAGACATAAATGAACGTATCCAGGCCATTATTAACCCTCGATGTCATTGTCAAAGCTAGCCTGGAATAATTACTGGATTAGGATCTCAATTGCTGCCCAACTTTCATTCATAATTTAATCATGAAATCTATGACGGTGTCTTTTATCGTACCGACTTTAATCATGATGATCGAGGCTTAGTCGAAATTTCACTTGCTAAAATCTCAGTTCAGAGTGGATCAATTGGACTGACATTTTTAGCGAATTATCTTTACATTATCTAGTTTTACCTGTTATAGTTAGAGTTGTCAGCTTCTTATCTAATCTCCCATAGTGTATCTTTAAACATGCTAAATTTGCCTAATGCGGGTCTTGCTTTAGGACTGAATTGTTAATTAAATCATTAATTAGTCATTTATTAACATAACAAGACCATAATCAATTATCAATGCCACCGGATAGCCCCGAGTGTAATTAGATAGAAAGGGTTGGCCATTTATTGATATGAATGGAATTTTCAAAACTATATTAATTTTGTATTATCCATTTTTCAACTATTACAGCAAGAACCAGTACTTTGTGAAGCATTCTTGTAACATTGTAATTATTCGTGCTAAGTCAAGGTACAAAAAACAAATTGTATTAGCTTTAAAGTTCCAATTTCATATTTTCTAAGAAAGTCAAAACATAACTATTTCTATGTCTTTTGCTCAAAAGGTTGTCAACTCACTATTATACGACCAAATTCTTTGGACATTAGAAAGGCTGACACAGGCTGGATGAGGAAATAGTTACTCAATTACCTCCCTTGTTTTCCCATTCCTCTCTATGGACGGCCATCTTCAAACTTTTGAATTTGAAGTTGAAATTGTATTAGCTTTAAAGTTCCAATTTCATATTTTCTAAGAAAGTCAAAACATAACTATTTCTATGTCTTTTGCTCAAAAGGTTGTCAACTCACTATTATACGACCAAATTCTTTGGACATTAGAAAGGCTGACACAGGCTGGTTGAGGAAATAGTTACTCAATTACCTCCCTTGTTTTCCCATTCCTCTCTATGGACGGCCATCTTCAAACTTTTGAATTTGAAGTTGAAAATGATATTTTTGCCAATTTCTCAACTGGCAATAGTGAATTATAGGATAATTCTTTAACAAGGTAGGGCTGTTTATAGGTTCAATCTATTTTAGGGCTTTATTTTAATACATTTTAAAAATATAACTTCAAAAAAATGCTATTGGAACTTTAATATAAACATTTGCATGTTTTTAGCAAACCTACAGCAGAGTGGAATCAATTGACTGAAATATGAACTCCGACAAAATTAACTCCTTAAAGTTGATTAGATAGTACATAGCTAAACGTCTAGACGAGCAATTAATTTTTTTAGACAGTGACATTTAGCATTGTCTTACCCAAGGACAATCATGATGCAAGCACCACATATTATTCCCCAACAAGATATTCAGGATGTTTGTTTGTGTGTGTGTGTTGGGGGGGGGGGGACATGAACTACTCGCTAAATGCTACTCGTCTTGTTCTTCTATTTCGTGGGATGACAATTTAAGTCCGATCGATATGAAAATTGACATGTTTCTTCTTTGGACTATTATGCAACGATTTCGTGAATTAGATTTCAGAATTTCATCCAATAACATGACCAATTCTTGGTCCATATTATGATCGTATTTATTTTTGTATTATAAAAAAACATATACCAAAAAAAAAAAGACCCCGAACGTTAATCAAAGTTACTTTTCTTGATGATGGGTGTGTTGTTATAATAGTTTAGAAACAGACAACGAAATAGTAATATATTGAAAAGTTCTGTCAAATTACTATTTTCTGAGCACAGTTATCAATAGCGTAAATAATTCCAATTTTCAAGTATCCTTGATTGATAACAGATTTTCTATTTTAACATTTAACCGAGATATTGTCTATTCATCTCAGTTATCTGATGGTATAGGAGGTTGATTATACAATAGGCAGATTGGGCTTGAACTATTTCTTAAGACAAACTCAAGATTATGTCCAAGTCACTGAGTGCACGTGATTAGTAGGTTAGGAATTAATGGTTAGGATTGGGATTAGTACTATCCTCATGAAACAGATCTAACCAGGCAGAATGAGCTCGTACATAATACATCTTTAACGGTTAAATTATACACAAGGTTGTATTATTACATGTACATACTTGAGGTTTACTGACCACACCTAGAAAAATAACATCTGACTTTTAGACGTACAACGCGAGATCCAAATAAAATGAATTTCTGTGGATAATTGTTTCAAACTGTTTATCATTGCTTGTACAAACCACACGAAAATGTTGCCGTTTAAACTCAAATAAACATCAAACTGTAAAGATACAAGATTGCTGATAAAAACGTTTTGTAACATTATAAGTCTTGCGAAAACATTGTATTTTTAAATTTATAAGAGAGATCTTGTTCTCGAGCAGTTATTATCACCTCGACACACCGATTAAAAGAGTTTCAGTTTCTAATGAAATAAGAAAAGTGAAATGAGTCGTGGTTAACCAGACTATTCAGATAGATAAGGCAGAAGTAGGGACGGTTTCCTGATAAACTCGCTGTTTTTTGCAACATAAACCGACAACAATTCTACTGCAGTAAATAATTGGAAATAGAAAGGGTACATCCCAATGGTTATTTTTTAATGGAAATCCCCGATAACCATGACAACTTTTGAAAGAAAATATGCTTTGTAAAGTGTAATTGCTTGTTTAGTGCATGAAAACGGACTTGAGTTCCGGTTCCGGATTGACTGATAGCAATTACTATTTAATTACAAGTCCATTACTTTAAGTAATTTTGTAATATTTTTTTTTTCTATTCGGGGAGCCATTTTATTGTTCATAGAATATTTACACGCCAAAGATCTTTTCTTGACAAAATCCTTACTCTAAAGAAAACTGACTTTAATCTATAAAACGCGCATTAGATATATTGGGTCATTTACCGAATTCATATAGAAATTGCTCTCTAGAATAATTGTGTTTACATTTATGATGAATTAATACATTTTATACATTATAGAATCTCGCATTCTTAAAAAAGGAAAAAAGAAACGTTAATCTGAAAACACCCCCTTTTTTTCTTTATTGTAGGTTAAAATATCAATTTGAAGGGGTATATATTATGTATAAATGCGTATTTGTTTTGATTAGGGATGCTTTATGGCAGATTTAGTTAAACTAAAATACCTCAAATATAGATAATAAAAAAGGAATTAAGGGCGGCAGTAGGGGAGGGAGAAAAAGAAAGACATCGGACAGGCGACATTACTCCTTGCCTCGGTGATGAAGTGGGTAAGGCGCTGCCTCGCTAGCCTGGGCGTCATGTGCCCGAGAAAGTTAATCGGGATTTTCCAACGTGGTTTCGCCTTGTCAGTGGTGCAGCACGTATGGTATACGAAAAACCGAGGTACCATATTGAAGTGCGTGTAAAATTTCCTTTGGTAGTTCGAACTCGATGTAAGAGTAGGTCCTTGCCGTTTTCCAGGCAAATTGTTCCTCATGTCACACTGTCGGGGCGGACAAGCAGGCGTTGGACTCCATTCCACTTACTCCAACTGTATAAGCGGGAAATTTTAAACCACGCCATTTGAACAAATACAGAACTTCTGATGTAACGCGGTCGCTTCGGATGCCCACACCGCTTCGCGAATACAGAAATGAAAAGCCTGTGATTTCAACAAGACAAAGCTCAGACAGTATGTCAGCTTGACACGGGGGGTATGTTTACATCAAACACTGGCTAATCATCTGGTTACAACCAGGTTGTTGTCTGGAAAATTGCACGCAAAAGTGTCATCGATATAAAAACTAACACCCCATTAAATCAGTCTCGGTGTGCAACCAATTGAATACGTCCACAAAGAAAAATCTCGGTAAATTAAACCCAGTGTATGACAGCCTTAAAATAAAAAAAAAACCTTTATTTATCAAATCGCACAAAGAAACTAGAATAGACCAAACAGAAGAAAATCTTAAATTTGAATGCCATGGAAATAAGACGACAGATTATACTGAATGCAATGAATGGTATTTCACCAAGTCCTGTTTTTCTGGAGGCAGAGACGGTCATTCGCCATGTACTGTGGACATTAGACTTTAATCTGATTCTACAACAAGTATTTGGCATTTAATATTGTAATTAAAATAAGTCTCTATCTTAAGTTCAAGTGATCATCACTATCCCTATGTCCATGTGTACCATATTTTCAAATCAGAAACTATTTCTCAATTTATTTCCATGGAAAGATAGACTAAATAATTATCTCATGTTTGTCAAAAAAAAAAAAAGAGAAAAAAACTCTTGTAGAAATTGGAATTAGTAACAAGTCAAACGGTTTATAAGTTATGCCATATGAATTTGTCAGAAACGTACAAAATAGCCATCTGTTAAAGGGACAATAACATTCTTGCTGGCTTGGTAGCTTCAGAAAATAAATAATACCCTTATTCTAAGTACTAGATGTTTAAATGTCCTACCTGTTGTGTAAATTATCCATTACAACCTATTTTACTTGTCCAGAGGGTTCGAAAATATTTTAAAATCCAAGTCACACTTGAAAAGGTTTACGTTAGACTTTTCAAATCAATTGGTTGAATTTTTCCAATTTTTTAAAATAGGTTTGTTAAGATGAAATTTATATCATCATTTAATTGGAATATTCTAAATAATACGATTTGTTGACCAGAATGAAGATTGGGACATATTATTCAGTTACAACAAGAGTGTTATTGGGGCTTTAATAGTGTAAATAGCAAATACCACATCTGTGTTGTCGTTATATAGTTTAATGATTCCTGTAATATACTCTGAGACACGCATCGAAATCAACAGACCATTTCATTCCCGATACGTCCTATTAATTAATAATATTGTTAAATTTAACTGCCTGAACAAATTTTAAATTTGACAAGCTCGACAACATAAAAGGGAGATAACTCTTGATGTCATGACAGATAAAACTCGCATAGATTTTGAAACCACATAAACTAACAAAATTATGGACACAAGACACCATTAATTTCTCTGTTGACTTTAATGTTAATTCTTGTCTACTTTATGGGCTTTGACATTTTCCGATATTTCAATTAGGTTGAGCGCTCTCTACCACAGATGGAGCAGCACCTTAGGAATCTTAAGATACACAAACCAGAAGTAGCGTAAAAGTAAATAGGGAACTGTCCGCCCAACATTTAAACGCAGCCAAATGTATATTTAAACGATTTTCTTCAATCCTACACCAACATGTTAACAAACAACGACATGCAAATTGGGGAATAGGGAAAGGATGACAAAGACTAAAAATAACTTTGATACTAAATTTGAGCAGTACCCAAAATGATTAATATCCCAATTGAATACTTTACGTTTAGGAACGGGCGTGTTTGTGATGATGTTAAGTATCGTAAACGTATCGATTCTTATCAATTTTGTAGAGACTCTTATGTACCAATCAATCATTAGAGCAATTGTACATTTATATAATAATGTTATATCAATTTCAACATTTGCTACAAGGCAATCGATGTACACAAATTTGCTATGGCCTAAGAGACATAACAGTATTATTGAAATTTTTACACACGGCTACCTAGAAATTACATTATTGAAATTATTAACACAAGGCTCTAGGAGAAGTGGGGGTGGAGTTGGTACAGCGCCTCGGGGCACATGACACACCAGGGGTCTATGCAATCTACTCGTGCTTTACATAGGTGTGGGAGGCTGGGACGATATTTTTCTTGATCTGGCACATAAAAATCCTCTCTGACAGTTTGGCAATAGCGCACGTCTGTGGACATTTATAGTTCATGCCAACATACCATGTAGGTCAGACCTGTAACTAGTCTATGCTATTGATATTAGGTTTACTTGAATATCCATTTATTATTATATTCACAACTGGAGTATTAGTAGAATTGCATTTTATCTACATCAATAATTGGTTGACGTGAAAGGGATGATGAACAGTATTTGTGACAATCATCCATTGGCCAGTTTAATTGTGCTGGATCTTCGGTGGTTCACATAGATAAGTTAAAGGTCTGGTTTAAGTATATTTGCTCACAAAAAAACAGGAGCCAGATCACGTTGAGGGCCCAAGGGCCCCGACTCTTTTACATAAAAATATTTTGTTTGTTTCTATCAAATCGGTAAATTTGGGTCTTTTGTTGGTTGTGGTGGCGTAACCGATGCCATGAAATATTATGTTCAGACTCAGGCGGTCCACAAATTATCACCTTTGGGACCTTTATTTTTCAAAACCCTCATGCTTCCGTCACTAAAAGTCCATAGAATCTTAGACACATTACATATTATTAAATTAAGTTTTAACCATCAAACTATCTACATCTACATAGAAGATTCTGGGCCAATTTGCAATGGCGCTAATTCGTGAACAATATTGATTTACGTAAAATTTATACGATCATAACATCCAAAGGCTTCGAAATGAATTCTGGGGTGTATGCATGGTCATAATATCGTCGATATAGATCACTGCTTATTAGTCTAGGATATAGATTCAATAATATGTCAAATTTAAAAACGTGTGACAATGTCTTTTGGAAACGCTCTGACTGCTTATTAGTCTTAAGATATAGATTCAATAATATGTATAAATTAAAACGTGTGAAAGTCTCTTTAAGAAATGTTCTGAAAGTAATCCAGCCGTCATTAGTAGACAAAACAAACGTAGCAGATAAACTGATCATATCAGTTCATCGTTGTTATTGATTGATTTCCACTGAGTTGTGCAAATGAGCATATACCCAAGATGAAGCACTCGTGCTTAGTTTTCTCCACACAAAGTGAATGAACCTGATAATCACGTCTCCGTTACCAGGAAAGAAGGGACGTGGCCGCATTCCGTAATGACTTTATCGAACCACAATTCTGCGTTCGATAACGTAAATTATCATTCCTCCCTGGCGCTTTTATATAGGCGTTCATTACACCAGCTCGAGGCATGATAGAATGTTATTGAGTGACAATGGACAGTCCCCTGAGTCTTCATTTGTCCCTTGTGTGTCTGCTTGATACATTTTTTTCGCTAAAATCGAGTGATAAACCAGAACGCCACAAGATGTCACTTTAGTTAATGATGTCTTCCAGCTATATTTTGTTGCTATATCTAACACTGCAGATGTCTCTGGCGTCTAACAACTTCATTACAACAAGAGATCTCCAGACTGCGGACTTGTAATATCGTTTGATTTACGAGTGAACAAGTCTCATAAGAAGGCGGCTATGATCCATTACTTTTAATTGAGGCGAATTATTTTGATCAATTGGCATTCATGTGAATCTGTATTGTCTATGTTTAAAATACCCCCCCCCCCAAAAAAAAAACAAACCACGAAACAAATCGTTTGCCATTTGACGCTATGTCAAACCTTATGGTTCAAACCACACGCGTTAA
Organism: Patella caerulea; assembly: GCA_036850965.1. Lineage (NCBI taxonomy): Eukaryota > Metazoa > Mollusca > Gastropoda > Patellidae > Patella > Patella caerulea. Next base: position 48,480,156 of record JAZGQO010000007.1, on the reverse strand, counting down.
ATCATTGGGTCAACTTACCCACAACCCAAGCCTAAAACAAAAGCCCTATCCGATTACCCATCCGGATTTTCTTTATTCGTTAACGTCTGATAACGTATATTCGAGAACGGTATCTGAATTGGGTCAAATCTGTCAGTAAATGTGCTATTGTTACCATTACCAGGAAGATGACATTATCTGCCTGTCTTTGAATTACTAGAATTTCTTCTGATGTTTTTGTCAATTAGGATTTTATGAATATATTCAATGATATGTAGTATTATCTCTCGGCTAGTAGAGGCAAATAAATACTTAAAGATCAAACGAGAAATGAACTGTCGGGATCTGACAACATTATATATATATATATATATATTTGAATATACAACTACAGTCCCAGTGTTTATCTACATTGATTTTGTACTTTTGATTAAAATAACTTGGATTTTCTATCAATAATAGAAGAACAGACACGCTGTTTAATACATGCATCATATAGTTTATTGTACTGGGGGAAATTTAGAATGTATGGATTAAAAAATGATGTGTGCCATTTTGGACATTGTTCCTGGACATCTATAGAATTCCAACTGTCAGAGTTTTTGCGTAGATGCACACATGTGCACACGGAGTATGGGGTTTTCGTACCATTCGAACGACTATACCCTATTCTTTGTCAGGCTCCTTTCTGCATCACTGACAAAGGGTGGGTCGTTCTTTGCCAACACTGGGATCTAACCTCGGATACCTTGTTAGGGCCTTACTCACTGAGGGTCTGGTGTCAAAGAGGTTATAAACGACAGCCAATGACACAAATCCTCATACTACGGCATTGAATAAAATTATCTTGGTAAATCTAGACTAAAGTTGCTTCGGGGTGTTAAGTATTTTTATTTTTTATTTTTCAGAATATAAAAGAGCCATTTTTGGATGCTGTCAAGATCACGCTGGAGGACCGAAGCAATGAAGCTATTGAAAAAATATATAGTATCGCAATAACGTTTATCTTAAATACCCTGGCGAACGGTTTTGTGGAAGCCCATGAGGCCAAGGCGGCCAAGGAAGCTAAGGAAAAACTAAAGTGATATACTTAAATGATTCTTAACATGAAATGCATCTACTTGTTCGATAAACTCTAAACATGTTGGATAAATCAATAATAATTTTTCGAGTTGTACTATAATTTCGTTAAATTCAAAACGTGAAAATGGATATACATTCAAATGATGGATATAACAGCCTAATACAAATAAACGTGTTCTGAGAGGGCACAGATATTATGGAAGCGCTAAGTTTATTGACATAATTATTGTGCCAGTGACCTGAATTGTGATTATTGTTCAGTTGATGTTTGTGTAGTGTGTGCATGATTTGGATATGTGAGATCATTCATATGGAAGCAGAGCTGGAATTACAAATGTCGCTGAGCAAAAAAGGGATACATAATATATATAATTAGATTTTACTTTCCTGCTTCAATTTAGTATTGAATAATTATATTTTATAAGATATCTTATTATAAATGTAAACGTATTTCAGATTAACCCGTTACAGGTCAGACAGACAATAGACATGCTTTCATGGTATTTCTATAGCTTAAAGGTGCAAAAGAAATGAAATGGGATGGAATGTCTTACTGATTTGCATCGACAGGGATAAAGAAGATGGGCATACGCCATATAGTGTGCAATGAGGAACATTTTGCCCAGACAGCGGCATAACGGCCTACTCTTATTTTGAATTCCAACTGTCAAGGGTTATTTTAAATGCACGCCAATGAGCACACGGGACGTCGGTTTTCCGATCCATCCTTCTTGCACGTCCACTGACAAGAAGGAAATACCCCGAAAAATATCGATGATCTATCTCGGTCCAAACTGAGCCAACGTCTCAATAAAGGTGATCATACAGAAAGCAGTCAGCACTGACCCGTTAAGGTTTAAGTATATTTATATATTGGTTAACATAATATACTTTACGAACATGAGGTGAAGAGGATTGGTGCATTGGTGATACTCGGGGCTAGCCCCGTGACTTTATACTCACAGTACTTAAGCATAGGGTCAGAGAAATATGTCAAACGAAGAAATTATATACAAAAAAAAGATATGATATAAACTTTCTATCCAAACTAAAAAAAGACAGCTTGTACACCATCGTTATTGGCCAATCCTTTGTTTATGCCCCAATGACACAGGGTCAAGGGCGTAAAACATTAGAAATCATGAATTAATGAAAACCAGATGAAATAATAAACTTTCTATTAATTAGGAAAGCCTGCACACCATTATACAAAGTGTCAGTTTCAAATTACCCCACTCCACCCAACTTAAATTTAATCTTTCAGTGGATCCCGTGAAGTGGATGCACGGGGACGTCGTCACCCCACTCATACACGCCACTGTGAAAGATAAGGTATTTGGAGAACCGTTTACTTCATTTACAATTATGCAATCTTTCTACAACATCAACTACATTTATGTTGAATTTAATACAGAAGATTAGTCTTCGACACTTATTTTTTTTTTTTTTTGTTTTATTTTTCTTTTTGTATTTCATTAATAATCGAGGACTCCCGCTGCTGAGACCACGGAGTCTGAAACTATCCTTATTAAAACTGACTTTTTTCATGATTCGCATGAATTCTAATTCCATGACTGTCTGGTCGACCGTTACTTGTTTAGGATATAGATGTTCTAGATAGTTGAGTAAAGGCCTGCCATATCAATAAAATGCCTAAATAATAGTCTATATTATAACATATAAATCACAGATTTAGCTCTTACATAATGTATCTTTGATTTCGTCGTGGATGTCTGTGTGTGGAAGCATATTTTTGATTTCCACACTGTATAAAAATCAAATTTTAGCAGATACCTCAATTTTGATTGACTAAGAACTAAAATCAATCTAATATTGTCCAATCAAATTACTAAAATTTAGATCTTATCTTAGTTAAAATTTTGTGAAATAAGCCCCAGGTTTGGAAGTGTCAGTGTGCTTTTTTAATGGGAAAGAACACGGTTTAATATCATATCAGCGCAATGTGTTGGTCGTTTTTACACATACGATAATTTCCCAATCAGTACTTACTTGTACAATGCTATTGCACGAACTTTGCACGGACAGCGGCTTTTCCGTCTACTCTTCTTCGAGTTCCAACTACCTGGGATTCTTTTACGTTTATAATCATTGGTACACGAAATTCTAATTTGGTATAAAAAAAATTATGCACTTGTAGATATCGTTATGACTCAGGTTTTTCAAAGATTGTTACTTTTAGCTTTTAGTTTAAGTTTCAAATGACAACTACTAGTTGATATTTGACTTAAATACGTTATTTTGATTCTAATTTCGGTTTAAAAAAATCAGAACTATTGAATGTAATGTACTTTTTTTCATCAAATCTAGTGTGTTAACCGAATTGATTTCTTTTAAAATATGACGATTTTTTTTTTAGTTTACCATATAACTATTAATCATAATAACGCCATAATATAGAGAAATTCGCTATGTTATGCATCGCTTTGTCTATAGGATCTTCTCAAGTAGGATTAGTAGGAATTAAATTTATCATGATAATCTTTGTGTCATTTATAAATATATGTATGTGCCTTTAATGCCATGTAATATTATGTATAAAGCATTCACCATTTACAATATATCTAATTATGTATAAAAAGAAGTCACCATAATACAAAATGTCAGATTATGTAAAGAGAAGTCACCATTATACATAATGTCATATTATGTATAAAGACGTCACCATTATACATAGTGTCTAATTATGTAAAAGAAGTCATGGCCAGTATACATAATATCGGGTTATTTATAAAGAAGTCACCAGTATACATAATTTCACGTTACGTCTAAAGAAGTCACCAGTATACAAAATGTCAGATTATATAACGATATTCGTTACTCAGTACAGTATTATGACTGCAAGGTAATCAAGGCTTCTCTGGAATAATGTTCGTAACTTTTTGGAGTTTGTACGTTCATGTAAATATATCATAAAACATTTAGGAGGTACGAAGAAAGTCCGAAGCCTTCTTGTGTTGGATGTTACATTTAAATGAGACAACTAAATTGGCTTACAATTTCGGTGATGCAATTCGTACCTGAATATATAAAACCTGGTTATAGTATTATTGTTAACAACTATGGCTTATGTGTACATGGTATTATAAATAGAACAATATATAACCTGGTTGCTTGGGATGACATATACATGTAAGTAATACGTAGATGATTGTTTCTTTTATCGTTTATTGTCAATACTCTCCAACAAAAATATAGATTATCTTGTAATAAATTCATTTCAAACCTCGATAATACTCTTTTTAGAGTTTATCCATCACCAAGAGAGAGAGAGAGAGAGAGAGAAATGGGGTTTAACGTCCACTCAACACAAACTAGGTCATTTCGGGACTAACATATGGTTTTAATTTCATTTCAATAATTCGCATGCGCGTAGGGGTCTTTAGCAGTGGGAGGAAACCGGAGTGCCCGGGGGAAACCCACGAGGTTGAGAAGGCGCCCCTATCTCCATGCCACATACGCTCACACCTGGGCTCGAAACCACAGCCGCAAGCCAGATGTGACCGGCCAGCTAGATGTCGAAGCGCGGCACTCTAGACCACTAGGCCCCTCACCAATAGAGAGAGAAAGGGATAGGATGACGGAGAGAGAAGGAGGGGAGAGAGAGAGCGAGTTGGGGGGGGGGTAATTTGGTCCAATATTATTTCAATAATTCGCTTGTATGTTGGGGCCTTTAGCAATGGGAAAAAACCTGGCCCCCCGGAGAAAACGAACGACCTTGGACAGGTGTTCAGCCGGAGAATCGAAACCACGTCGTTGACTCAATGACAGACCTTATAATACAACGCGACGCGCTGACCATCTGGTTATCTACACCCTAAAGCTCTGAATTCAGGTGCCATAGAACGACCAAGCAATCTAGATTTTAGATATCGAAGCTACTAGGTAGAGAATTTGGAATTGGTATCTGGTTTTAAATAAAGGGTTACAATGCAAATACATGTAATTAAAATTTGACCTGTTTTATTAAGGAGATTTTCTTCTTAACATTGTCGATCAACAACTTTAACGTTACCACATCCTTACCCCATCCATAGTTTTGTTGTAGGGACCAATAGTAAAATTTCTACTTTACTGACAAATCGTGTAGCTTAATGTATTTAATTTTGGAGCTGTTGACTAAATAAATGCCAAAGTGCCAGTTTATATATTGTCTTTAGATAATATTTACTAGAGCGAAATCAGTTTAAAACCTTTACTAACCTAATATAAGTCAAACCGCAATATTTTTGATTAAATCTGTTTGACATATTCCATAAATCGATAGCGATTCATCAAATCAGTGTGTATCAAAATTCGAAACCTATTACTGTCTAACCATTTACAATAAAGGGGATGTATGTATATGTTAGAAATGGTTCCTTATGTCCCCGCCAGACCGCAGTGGCTACTCTACTGCGCTCTGAATCGCCCGTCTTCAAAGCAAGTCGTACATAAAAAAGCATGGTCGCCATAGGCGAGTAATGGAAGCTTGGTAACCGCGCCATGGTCGTATTAAGAACTCCATACACGTAGTGGGAACCTCATAACATCGCCATATGCTTAGAGGTAGCCCCATGAGGTCGTGATGCAATCGCGCAACAGTGATAGAATCATCGTAACATCGCCATGGCAACGTCGTAAGGACCCGGAAAAGGGGTCGCGGTCGACACGCGAGGGTTTAGGTGAAGACACCATGAAGGCACCGTTGCAAATGTTACAATTTTTGCAGCGTCTTTGCCACGTGTGTACTGCACATGTACTACGTTCATAGAGATGTTACCACGCTTATCTCGCGACCCATCACGTTGTCAGCTTTCCGGATCATATGGCAGAACATTGGCGTTTGCTTTGGACACACTCAAAGCAAACGCCGTCACTCAGCGATCATTGGCGACCATAGCGCGGTATCTTGTGTTTTTACCACGCTTATGGTGATCTTGAAACTATTTTTGTCGCCGTAGCAGCGCAGTAAGGACCTTTGCGACCCCATTACGTTCTCGCAGCTTTCCAGATCACATGAGCATCTTCAAAACAAACGTCGTGACTCGGCGACCAATGACGACCATCGAGACCACAGCACGATATCTAGCGTTTCCACCACGCCATTGGTGACCTTGACTCGCTCCGAGACCATTTAGGTCGCTGTAGAAGCGCAAAAAGGACGCAGCCCTGGTCTGACGGGGGTAATAGCTATCTAATATCGTATTCACTGAGCAGGGGCGGATCCATAGGGGAGGGGGTCTAAACCCCACCCTGCTCATCTACATTGTATCAATGAAATTACATCACAAAGTGATCCTACATCGGTATAAAAATGATATTTCTGTTTAAAAAGCTCAATTTGTATGTATTCCAATGTAATTTAGAGACAATGATGGCAGTTTTCCGTAACAGAAACCACTTTACAAACATTCATATTACATTGATATTAGCTTTTATAACCATGTTCGTCTATTTCATGATTAAACAACAGAGCCAGAGGTATTGAGCAGTCGGGGGTTTCACTGAAGACCATCACTCATCCATCCGAATCAGCCTAGCATATTATTTGTTTGTATGAATATGTTCTCTACAGTCTGTTTTCTACACTGTATTAAGACAGTGTGCCTTACGCTCCATGCCATAGGCCGTTAGAACACCAATTACACGACTAACATGTTCCACTTCAACTGTAACGACTGTGTGCATAGAAACAGCGGTGGCGGAACACGAAAAAACGCTAACATCCTTTAATTCGCAATGTTGTAAGGGAGTCTGTTCCTTACCTCTTTATTCTCTATATCAGAATTATACTCCATTGTAACAACTGTGTGTCAAGAAAACAGGTGTGGCAGAGCACGAAAAAATGAGATTTTACCTTTAAATGGGCAGTGAACGTTAAAATCCTTTAATTCGTAAAGTGGTAAGGGGGGCTGTTCCTTACCACTCCATATCAGAATAACAATGATGTAAATGCCATATATCGTGTCAAGTTATGTGCTTACCGATTGCTAGTCTTCGTCTGTCTGATTTTTAAATGATGTTAATAATGCCATGGTAACTAGACCAGGTTATATATCAGAATCCAGGCTTGTAATGTACTTATTGAAGTTACAGATATTTTGGATTTCTGCTTGGCTGGGTCGTCTTGACAGGTGTTTAATTCGTAATACCTCCTCATTGGCAAAACAGCGGTGCTAAAAGCAGACCTCGAGTTCACGAAGTATTCTCAGTTAAGAATTACCCAAAATTCTTCGCCATATTTCAACTAAAATAACAGTATAGCCCTTTTTAAAACCTTTGTTGTTTTAATGTATCAAATACTTGAATAAGGAACGATGGGCATGGTTTTGTGTTTCTGGATCAAAAATATTTTTAATAAGTTTCATCGAGAATGCTTTGTGAACTCGGTACCTGTTTTTCGTGGACAATGTTTCCAGGGATATACAGCAAATTCATCACTCTGCATCTAGAAGAATCTTTGGTTCCAATTCCAGTCAATCTCCTCTACCTTGCCATTGGAAACTGTGACAGAAACAGGACTGGAGCTGTGAAAGCGTAAGCAACTAGTCCTTTTGTTATTATTAAAAGTACCTTAAATTAGCAAATGACATTAGGCATACGAAATTAGTTTTGCAAGTTCTGACGGTTTCAAAAACATATTTACGTTTCTTATCACAGAGTAATAATAGGCTAATAAAATCGGAGACAGAGTTGCAGATTTGAATACAAACTGAAAACCCAAACACTGAAGATTGCACAAAATGTATTTATTTCGTTATATGATATATGAACATGTCTATATTAATTATATAAGCCCATCGACTTTTCATCCACTCTTTAAACTTTGCATTCTAGATGTATGAATAATAAATCGTTACTACTCAGTGACGTAATTTCTTTAACCAATTAATGTTTGTTACCCGGTAGCGTGAATGACATCATGTAGTGCCTTCAGCTAATTTGAACCACAGGTAACTACGGTATGCATTAGATGTCAATGCCGTGATGTTTACAGTTTTATCAATATTATGTTACTATCACGGTTGTGCAATGAGATGCGTTTACACGTATTGTTTGTTGATCTGTCAGAGGTTATTTCACGTGCATTGGTGAATCTATTTTTGTCCCATCCGGTTGTATTGTTCTTTCCAAACACACGGAATTAAAAAATCCGGAGGCCCAATGCCCAGGTTTGTACCACCCTCCTTAATCGCATAAAAATGTAATCGAAAACATCTTACTTAAAATTTTGCTAGATTTTGTGCGCCCAAGCACATTAAATGTATATTTTGCCTTTAAAACAATGTAATTAACTATCTATGATTTTCAACCTGTAAAATGATTATCATGATCGGTGTAACAGTCCATATGCTGATTACACTATTTTGCCTACACCGTTTTTTAGGACTTCGATTTTTTCTAATGGTTTGGTGGATTGTTCGTACATGGTTTCATTTTACTTATTTCATAGTTGCTGTGCCTATTGTACCGATCAGAGTACTAAAGTCATCATAGAGGATGGAAGAATGGGGTTTGGTGGTCCTGGGTTTAATCTTGGTGTTGGCCGAGAAAGTTCCTCGACATTATTCAACCCAATTTCACCTTGTCTGTGCTGAAGAGCAGAAATCTAAAAATGGGAAAGACATCTCCAAAGGTGAAAATTATCAGGTCCACACTTATGTATATCCCCTGGCGTGCAGGCAAAAGAACCATTGACAGTTGGAATTAGATGAAAAGCAGGCGGAAACGCCAGTGCATGCCCCCCCCCTCTCTCTTTCATCCCATTGTAGTAAATCAAACATTCGTAGCATGGTAGAGGAAACCAACATCATCATGTCCAGATCATCATTGCTAACACCTGAATTTTTAATGGCCACCGGGGGAGCGAAATGTTAGTTTGCTAATGCTATTTAATATGTCGAAACGGCCATTTTTTGAATGCATATTTCTAACTTTGTAGTTAGTAGGGTCTAACATATCGATTTTAACTACTGGATTTCATAATACGTATTCCAAACTGAGACGAGTGCATAATTTAAGAGACGATGGGCTTTTCGAGAGTTAACTATAAAATAGTATGCATTTTTTTTATCATTATAATAATAATATTTATTTTATTTAGTAGTAGCAAAACAAAAACATAGAATAGGTTACCCTTAACATTGAACTAATAAAAATTCACTCTATACATGTGTGGTACATACAATATCATCTATATAAGAATAATTTCCGCATGAAGTTATATTGTTAACAATAAAACATGAACATAAAATATTATTATACATTAAATTCCAATTTAATTGTTAATGAAATGACTGGTTTTCTGTGAATATTATTACCAGTTAGCCCCCCCCCCCTCAACCCTACCCCACGGCCGTTGCGGTCGCGTTTGTGAGTATTTTAATTGCAGATAAAACTCAACGCCATATTCATTTAGTAATGTACACGAGGCCAAAGATAGGTTAGCTTACTTAAAATGTCCGGCGATGTTCAACCAGGAAAACGTAGCGTCCACGGTTCACCTGTATCTATGATTTAAATCAGCCTGTATATATTCTTCGGTCCTTCGGCGATGGTTATAATTCATGGCAGATGCGCACCCCCATTAGGAGATGGCCTTTTCCAAAGATAGTACAGGTATTGTCGATAATTTTAAGACAATTTGTTTGGACGGCAAGATAAAAAAAACAGATAAGATACAAGCACCCCTTCGCTCAGGCAATTTTGACGACTCACTTTCATAATTTCTTACTTTGAAACTGGGAGTAATTTTAGGCGTATGGTCGAAATTATTTTATCCCGTGAACTTCAACGTGTTGTGCGTCGTCTCTACTATTTTCTGTTATCAAAGACCCAGCGCTTCAAACGTGAACAACGATTTTCAGTAATCAATTCGATAAAAATCTGAGCTGAACGGTCTTCTTTAGACACTAATTTTATAATCCAGGCGATAATGAGTGAAATACTGTTCGGACACAATCAAAATGTCAGGGGTTCTTTTACATGTACATCAATGTCTATTCTTCGGTAGTCGTCTGACTTTCTAAGACAATGAAGTAAGAATAATTGATGTCATGAAATCAAAAGAGAGATAAGCATTAGATAACCATATCTTTCGTTAAGAGCAGTCAATTTTAATAATTTGGAACCAGACAATTTGTTTTAGATAAGATTCATTTTAAAGTGTATGAACTGACAACCTTTACTTGCCTTGTAAATGCTAACACAATTTATTTCTTTAATGTCCACGAACACGCCAATTTTGCTGTTCGTAGAAGGGGTGGTATTCCATTGAGAAATTACAATGTAGACAGTCTGAATTTCTAATGCAATTTTAAGTATTATCTCACTTTAGTTTGAAATTACGTGTCATTTTATTTATGGACGGGGCGTATACACCTTTAAACCCAAGAGTTTGATCAGCAAATTGAACTCGACATATTGGGCTGACATAGAAATGTCAATAGGAACTCTTTAATGTCATACAGAAATGTCAAATTGAGTCCACGCTAAGTATTTATTTTATAAAATAAAGTCTATTAATTAATTAATTACTAATGTCAAGATAATTTGACATTAAATCTGGGAATTGAAAAAAAAAGAAAAGATTTACCTACGTAATCGAAACACTGAAAAAGCTATATCAAATTTTGTAAATGATGTATTAATGAAACTATTTGTCTTCTCTGCGAGTAAGGTCAAATTTCTTTCTTTTTCTCATTGAATGACATTTACCATAAACCATACATCAACAAGAACCACTGTAAGAAAGCTAATTTGAATGCATATACCAACAAGTTTTAAAACCCAATTAAATATATATATATAATAATATATTGCTTAAAATCATGTGACGCCATTTTCTTTTTCCACCAACCTACTCAATACAAACTGTATGACATCGGAATTTCACATACCATCATGGGCGTCACACATGGGGGGGGGGGGGGGTCCGGGGGGGTCGGACCCCCCCCCCCCCCCCCCCCAATTGTTTTACTGGGGGGTCTGAATATACTTGGACCCCCCAAAAATTTGGTAAAGTGCCCGAAATCTCATAAGACACTAATTTTAGGACTGGAATAGCAGTAAAACGCGTTTGCGGCCATCAAATATTCCAAAATTTTCTTGGGGGTCCATACAAGGTCAGCTTCGCTTCTTCGCCCCGCGAAGAAAACTGGCCGCCCGTAAACCTGCTTTGGGCATTTCTAGTTTTGATACCTTTCACTTTTCTTTTAATTGAATACCACGAATTTGTACTGAGTTGACTATCGATTAAAACATTTTGTCTGGGGCCACTCTACTTTGTGAATGCAACTGCAACAGTGAGATTGGATGGAATTCAGAGTGGGATTTCGGTTACAGAACCATTGGATACTTTTGGACTTGCTCACACAGGCTAGAATAGCAGAAAACGCATTTGCGGTGGTTAAATTTTCAAAATTTTCTCCGGGAGGGTGAGGCTCCGATTGATTGGTTGTTTGGAATTCTGGGCAGCCAGGTAGGCTATATTGAACCAAATTGAAGTTGCTGTGGGTGTAAACGATTGGTTGGAATTCGAGTCAGCAAGCCACCTTAATTAGGCAATATTAGAAAACTTTGAAATTGCTTTGTCCATGGGCCAAAATAGCAGGAAAAATTGTTTGCAGCCGTTCAATATTCCAAACTTTTCTTAGGTGGAGGTAAGCCAGCTTCTTCGCCTCTCGGGGAAGACCGGTGCCGCTGTCTGTGATATTTTAGTTTAACCCCGTAAATTATGCCAAACAATGTTTACAGAAGACTGAGACTTATGGGTACCCCCCCCCCCCCGTCGAAGTTGCGGACCCCCCCCCCAATATATATTTCACGGCTACGCCCCTGCATACCATAGTATATCGATAGTTCAATAATCGGACGTTAAAGACCTATTGTACTTTATACAAGTTCAATCTTTCGCCTTGTAAAAGATGGAGATCGGAATTGTGTTATTGCGATGGGTTTTTCCCCTTCATCCTCCTTTTGAGAATTAATTCATAATTTAGTCCCTTCTGACCTACACGCAAAAGCTTCGAAATCCAACCACAAAATGATATGCCATGCCCATCTATATTGTTATGTTACTGTTAGGGTAGTACATGGTGTCCTAATTTCTCATCTTTAAATCAGTAAGAGATACATCATTGTCTTGATTTCCCGAAGCCCCCCCCCCCCAAAAAAAAACCCTAATTTAATGTATGACCTTATTTCCTTGGTTTAAGTCGCTACCATCCTAAGCAATACGAAATCATACAAGTAATGGCTCCTGTTTCATACATACTATTACAAAGACAAGTCTAATGGCGTTATCAGCGGAATGCTGAACTAATGTTTAACACTTATAACAATGCATGGCGTGAGTCTTCGTGTTAGTCGTCGGCATGAAATCAAGAAACGCCCTGTAGTCAACTGATTACATCAATATTATGATTAAACCCTTTCATAAAACAGCTCCAGGGCAGATACATATTTAATGCACATTGAAGCTGCATTGAATGAATAGATTTTGCACCGACGGTTACCGTGGACAAAGACGTCGTAGACAAAGTTCTAACATAATATACATGTATATGCGTGACATCATTTGATCATTTACCCACCCATTCTTGGAACTTAGTCATCCAAAATTGTGCGTGTGGGTAATTAATTATTGAGACAAGATATTTTCGTCTGCAAGCACCCCAGTAATGGAAACAATAAAACCAAATTATCCCATTAATGACTACGAACACGCCAGTTTACCACTTCGTAGAGAGTGGTATTCCATTCAGATATTATAATGCAACCACGGTCTAAACAGAAACAGTTATTAAAAAAAGGTGTACTTCCTGATTCTGAATCAGATTGTTCAAGTGTTTACAAAGTGTCAGTTTCGATCCATCGAATGTGTCAATTAAATTAATGCACGGGGTCCATATGGGTAGAAAATGCAAAGATGTTTTTGCTATAACAAAAAATAAAACAATGTTTGAATTCGAATTCTGAAAAATGAGAGCGAGAGAGAGAGAGAGAGAGCGAGCAATAAATCGACGAACATCTGATCCGACCAATCGACAATTTAAATTATACGGATTGACATTCATCATCATGTTTATGGGTTACTGATGTCAAGTCTCAGTCCACGTTCATTAGCACGATTGGAGCAGTAAAGGAGAATTTTAATCCCCATTTCTTTTCATTTCAGTCAGGCTTCAATGCCCCATGCGACCAACAGTCATTTTAAAGACTCAAAACTAATCTTTGGATAGGAACATAATACATCGAAACAAATAAAATAGAATAAACGCTGTTATCTTTAACTCGATGTTTATGGACAGAAATGAAACTTTATTCAGAGGTCGGCGAACGGTGTAGACAAAAGCAAGATGGCGGCATGAAATCAATAGACAGTAACTTTAGATAACCAAACACACTTCGGTTAGAATTGATCGACTGCAATAATTTCGAAGAGGAAAAAATGGCAGTATGGAATCAAAAGACAGAAATGGTAAATCTAAGGTTGCCATAATATACATCTTTAGAGTAGATCATGAGAATAATTTCTAAACCAATATGATTCTGTATAAGGTTGTAGATGCTATAATAGTCTCGACTATTGTTGCTTTAACCAGCTACGTGCACTGTACACAGATATATATATATATATACACAAGAATGTAATTATTAAAAGCTAAAGTGGACCACATGCATTATGTTCCGTTATGCATCAAATAAAAAGCATTAACAAACTATAATCTCTGTCATTATTAAGTAAACATAGTTATATTATAAAAGTTGTGCAATCTATGCAATCAATGTTGGTTGATATATTAACAAAGTTGCTGGAGTATTGTTTAAACAAAGTATACAAAATCTATTAAGGGAATAAATGGATGAATTACCCATTAACAATTGAATGTTTCAAATTGAAAAAAGAAAAATCACTAATGTAATAATTTTGAGATGTTGTTTGGACAAAACGGTGCTGTATTGAGTTCCAGGTTTAACTCGAACCCTAGCAGGCAAAACTTTCAAGACTAATTTCATGAACTCTTTGGTACGGATCCAAACATAATTTATCCTGGTAGCAAGTAAGATCGGCCGTGTCTTGGTATTGTCAAATATGATTAAACAAGCTTTTTTTGCTGCTGAGCCACTTACTCCTACTTTATATCTAAATCGTTACAAAAATGACATACTGAGTTATTCTTCCTTACAATATTATACAATGCACACTATTAACAAATGAATATAAGAATATTCAGAGATAATAAAAATTTCCAAACAAATAATTTGATCACCAAGCCCGATGTTAGGTATCTCGTTCAATGACTTCATGTTGTAGTCGTGTTGGGACACATGATGAAAACATCCAATTTACCACATGGTGCTTTTCACGGGAGACGTGAAGAAAGACGTAACCAGCTCACCACCTGATCTGTGATCACATACAAAGAGGTTATGGGCGTCATAAAACAAATAAAGATACACAATAAGAAGTACGAACGTATAATATGGACCAGGAACCGAGCATTGGCGTCATCACAGTCATCTCACAATTGGTACGTCAAATATTGATGCACGATCGTCCAAGTTTCATGTCGATCGTACTCAAATTGGTGGAAACGTTGGCTTCTTCCGAAGAGTGCCGCCACAAAGAAGAAGAACAACAATGTTTTAGGGTAGCTCCTGATCCAAATCTTCCCCGTAGCACAATATATTACATTTACTGGTATACAAATGACAGTGATCGAATAATTTCTAAATATTCTTCTAATATTATCAATTTATCAATTATATTCCAACACACGAATCGAACTCTTCCACTGAAATAATACAAAGTCTACACCAGATTACACACTGGCCAGTTTCCACATGAAAAGAAATATCACAAACAGCGTACAGTGACAGGATATGATAGTACGAAACCACATCCTTTCAATTAAAAAACTATTAAATTCAATTTAAATAAATATTTCAAAATATTTTGAGACAGTCACTATAAATAAATATTTAATATATATATATATACAATGTACATCTATTATTCCCGTATATAAATTCATTCATCTCAAACCCAGAGTATTGTGTGGGAGTTGTGCTATATCACCGATATGCTGAACCGATAAGTTGCATCTGATATCATTGTCTGAGGAGAATTAGTCAGACATTTCCGGATTTCAACTTTTACCCCCGCACCAAATCCCGGATTAATTAACACCATCCAAGATATGATTATCACGACTCTTTTATGCCTTTCACCAAATTTTCCAGAATCAATTTTATTGTTATTTTATAAATAGAGTCCATATTGTCCGTATACCGATCGCCTAGAGTTAATTTTACAGATTCTAAAAATGGTGTCTCTATTTCCTGAAAAAAAAAAAAAAATAAAAATAGATTCATTATAGGAAAAGAATGATTTAATTCTGATGTAAATTAAAGATGCATTATGTAAAAGTATATCTTCCTATTACAGGTATTTCTAAATTATCGGATGGTCGAGATTTAAATGGATTGGAACTACATCTTCTCAAAACATCAAACACTGATAATTTCGCTCAATATATTATTCATTTTTCATTATATTTTTTTAAACTATAGTAGCAAGAATTGTCAACTTTTATTTAATCTAAATATTACATAATGCATCATTAATAGTAACTCACTGAGCTGAATGCCACATGATATAACGTGGTGTGGAGGAGTATCGTAATTTCTTTAAATGGCAACGGGTTAACGTTTATACGTTAAAACTTGGTACACAAATGATCAATTTCGCAATCTTAACACATAGAATTTCATGAACAATAGCAAAAATTAGGGTTTAAAATGTCAGACTTTGATTTATATTGTATTCAAAAAATCAAAATGGCTGTTAAATAACTCAAGATGTTATTAGCTTTATCCCCCATGTAGCTCGTGAATATCAGTCTTTCCTCATTTGTTCCAATTAGTGATGACGCATTGTCACTGTTCTGCTACATCTGGGCTAAAGAAGACGGTGCACGCCATGCAGTTCCCACGATGGGCGTTTTGCCAGGATAGCGGGTCCACTGCCTACTCTTATTTCGAATTACAAATGTCGAAGGTTCCTTTACGTGCACACCAATGTGTACAAGGGACTTATCCTTTCGAACGCCTACACATTATCCCTTGTCAGGACATTTGTCCTGCACCACTGTCAGAGAATCACGACGAACTCTCTCGGTCATTACCGGAATTGAACACACAACCTCTAGGTTAGCGATCTAATATCGTATTCACTGAGCATGGGGGGGGGATCCATAGGGGAGGGGGTCCAAACCCCACCCTGCTCATCTACATAAAAAAAATAATGCCTTGAATCAATGAAATTACATCACAAAGTGATCCTACATCGGTATAAAAATGATTTCTCTGTTTAGAAAGCTCAATTTGTATGTTATCCAATGTAATTTAGAGACGATGATGGCAGTTTTCCGTAAAAGAAACCTGGCAAACCCCCTCATGCAAAATTTCCTGGATCCGCCCCTGCTGAGTTGCTGCGACACCGCGATGCATATTTCGATACATTTTTCGCCAAATGCCAGTGGATTTACTGTTTTTGGTTGTTTATTTACAAATCGTCTAGTAACCACCGTGAAAGCCTTGTTTATGTTAAATCCGATTACAATTAGTTTCGATATTATGTGACATAACTGCTTACAAACATTGTGTGTAATGAATCTTTTAATAGGGCAACCAAAGGATTCATGAATTAAATTGGGAATTTTTAAATTGTGGCGAAGGTCGAGACAAAATTTCCACAAATGGCAATGCAGTTCAAAGATCACTTAAAATTTAGATGTGATGGAGAAAGATCAGTCAGTGTCGTTTATTTTCAGCTGACGATAGAATCTGACTCTAAAAAAGATAGTAAAACTGAAAGTAAAACTAATCCATCCACTTCGCCATTTGATGGATATTCCTTATAATTAATTATTGTGAAAGCTGAATCTCTACAAGGAATATCAGTGCAGAAATGATTCGATATAACTACCTATATATAAACGAATCAGCGCCACCAATAAGTGTTAGGTAACATAATTATTTTGTATATATGACACAAACCTCCGAAGAGCTACTACTTACATAAAGTAGTGTGCTTTCTATTTCTTATTCAAACATGTATATCTGTTTCCGATCACACCTAATGATCTTTGAAATCATGCTTAAAGACTACTATGCGCTTCTTTGAAAATAAAACAAAGCACGTGTACAATAAATGGTCAACTGATTGAGGTTATTCTTTCGAGTTTTTTTTCTTAAGTCTTTCTTTCACGGCATAACCGAGGACTTTATTTTGCTTATAGAGAGAGAGATGGCGTTCAACGTCCACTCAACGCAAACTAGATCATTTCGGAACTAACATATGGTTTAATTTCATTTCAATAATTGGCTTGCGCGTAGGGATCTTTAGCAGTGGGGTGAAACCGGAGTGCCCGGAGGAAACCCACGAGGTACAGAAGGCGCCCCTATCTCCAGGCCACAAACACTCACACCAGGGCTCGAAACCACAGCCCCAAGCCAGGGGTTACAGGCCAGCTAGAGGTCGAAGCGCGGCACTCTAGTTCACTAGGCCACCCCCCCCCCCTATTTTGCTTATAAACCGTCTATATGTTTACATGCGCGTAGAGTGTGAATATCCTAGAAATCCAATCAGAAAAAAGCCCACACTTACCCTGGAAGAATAACCCGTTACAGGTTTAAAGAAAAGATTTCAGAAGCATAAACCCAAATTACCCTGCGTATATTCAAAGCCGCCCGACTTTCATACCGCAAAAGTTATTCGGGTCATAGAATATACTACCAAAATTATACGTTTAAAATTCTAAATAAATTGTTAAAATTAATTTATTTTCCGGCATATGTCTTAAAATGAATCATTACTGCTAACTGATGTTTCACTAAATAATGAAACACAAAATGTAACTTAATACCTACCCAAAAGAATTCGGCTGTGAAACCAGAAAAGTTTTTATGTGAGGCTCCCGTCTTAGTAAGAATATCCAGAATATAATCTACATTGTCTATATTTGATATACATTCATCCAATACTCCCATGACTATTCCCGCGTGTTTTTCCAATGCTTCGTTAACTCTTAATTCATCCGATGTCTTCAGATCTTTAAAACTGCTAAACAGAGATTGCAACCCTTGATTCGCTTTAAACATCCTGTAAATAAAGGAAACGATAAATCAATAATCACTGGAAAAAATAAGAAGAAAATATATGAATAATCACTAATTGCATGGCATGGCTGGTTGTAATGGAATATCGATATCTAATTTGCACATGAAAAGAATATGGCTCGGTCTGCTGGCACCAAATGCTGAATAATATTAGAATGTTGACTTTTAAAACCATCTTTTCATACCAGCCGCTTTTTTGCAAAGTAATTACAAATTCTTTTCCTTGAACCCTGTTTTGTGCTTTATGCATGCATCTAAACAAAAACATTCTTGCTGCTCCATCGCCATACAATTATTTATAATTGCTGTGTATTCTAATAATAATTAAGAATATTATATCCGCATTTCAGTTGCATCAACGTAAATATAAAGAAATAAAGAAACAAGGCCTGGTCTCATTTATTTACGATATTTTCCAACAGAACAGGTTTTGTGGTAATGAAAAGATTGGTTGAGTGCTTTCTGAAAGTTATCAGAACTCCCCCGGAATTGGTTTTCTGTTCGATAATAGTTTCGTGTGAATCTGGGTTGCTATCGACCGAGTGAAAAAATATCCCCAGACTACCACTTGCCCTGAAGGAAATACTAGTTAATAATAGTGTATTTGTGTCGACGGTTAACAAAACACAGATGGATTGCGATATAATCTTGCAACAGAGACATTCCAATTTTGTTAGATTAATGAAAACAAAATCAGCTCTTTTTAAAAACAGAGTGGTCACCGTAGTTGAAGACTAATCAGTTATTTGAAATGACTATATATCAAGACATAGGCCTATATACTAACAAAATAAACGGGTAGTACATGTACATCAAACACCAAAATGTGACTATTTACTCGATTTATACTATTATAAATTTTTTCCCGAAAATATCAAATTAAAATATAAACTTGCCTCTACTACTTTAAATGTAATGATTGTTTTGACAATCTCGACGACCGCTTAACTCAAAGGGGATGCTCGATTCACAGTCCAGAACGCCCCGAATCGACAGAATCGAGTGACGCGGAATTCAATCTTGTCACAGTTCTGATGAGTAGAATCGTGACGTATTCCTAGTAAAAAATATGTTTTAGCTGTCATGATTGGTTGAAATATTTTTTTATACAGTTGGCACATGCGTTGTCCTCCGAAATTCTCCTTTTCACTCGACTGACACCAGTTTTGGAATTTAATTCCGGAACCGTGAATCGAGCATCCCCAATAAGTTCGTCAAGTATATAGACATGGTTATACAGGTAGTTATACTGCATTTTGGCCACGGGGGAAATGGTGAGCAACTGTCGCTTGTTGCATACCACAGCTAAATTTTTATTTTGATATTTTGGATTGTGCAGGGGGAAGGGTTGAGTGGTTAACTCGTTTGCGTTTGATCATATGTTCTGTCATTGGATCAAGTAGTGTGTTTTCGATTCACTACCTGGTCATCCTCATGGGGTTTCTCCGGGCCCTCCAATGTGCTCCCACTGCCAAAACAACCCTACGCACTGATGAATTATTGAAATAAAATTAAAACATGTTAGTCCCAAAATGACCTAGTTTGTGTTGATTTGTTGTTAAACCCCATTTATCTCCCTCCCTCTCTTGATTGTGCAGCTTTATATTGTTGTCCCCAGTGTAATACCCGCCTCTATGTGCAGAACAATATTTTGTTTATAAATTTCTAGATAGAACGCCATATATAATAAACAGAAAACTTTATGGGTAACATTCACTAGGTTCATTAACGGCAACGGATTCATTGAGAATAATCTCACCGTTATCATTGCTTGATTATCCTCATTGAAACGTTGCAGTTAATAAACCCAGTGAATGTTATCCATAAAGTTTTCTGTTTATTATATATCGCTGGCTCCTGTTTTCATTCACTTGATTTGATGTTTTTGCAATGTCTCTTTTTATTTCTTTTACGCAGGTTTATCTTGTAGGTTTTTGTATTGCGTGTAGCGCGATCCTCCTGTACTTACTATTTAGGCCTTAAATGTTATTTGAATTATCAATTAGACACTATTAGACATATGCACTAATCGACTTACCAACACCGTCGCATGGCTTCGGCATTAAGTAGATTTAAATACGTTATGCAGTTATCATAACAACGTTCACAATGGCAATCGAAGCTAGAATATAATTTGGCTGAAATTTTCAACATGCCTTTTCATTATCTATTTTTAGCGATAACTGTCAGTTATAGCGATAACTGTCAGTTATAGCGATAACTGACAGCTCTTTATTAATTCTTACCTAATGTCCCTTTACTATATACATATCATTAATGCATGTTAGTCATGTAAATAACAGCTACGCGGATTTCACACGGTAAAACCTGATTCTATCAGTTAAATAAAGATTGGTTGATAATAGGTTTAATTTCCTAGCGATCAATATGTTCAGTTACAAGTGTAATACTTTATCGACTAACTCCATAATGACAACTATTTTACATGAATTTCAGCTAACGAAATATGCCCCGAAGTAGATATACAACGTCGGTCGCTATATGAACTATATGGCCCAGAAACGCTAACGTTCTACTTTTTTGAACCGACAAGGTTCGTGAAGACGGGCATACGACATGCAGTGCGCTGTGATGGAATATTTGCCCGAACAGCGACACTACGGCATACATTTATTTCAAGGTTTCTTTCACGAGCATGCCAATAAATAAACTGGACCCCGATATTTCCTCCAATCCGACCGACTAGACACTGTTTCTTATCAGATTCTCCGTCCTGTATCTCTGACACGGGGAGAGGACGTCCGAAAATCCCAAGAAACTTTCTCAGCCAACACCAGGAGCGACCGAGTCCTAATTAGCGATCCAGCGCCCCGCGTCTCTGACAACCAGGAATTAAATAGGCGAATAATGCTTTACCAAAGGGCCAAATACGTCAAAAAACACAATTTACAGTTGTGACCCGCTGTCAGTAAAAACGAAGATTGGCGGGTTATACGATTTCTGACTATAAACCAATAGGTTATGTCTTAAATTTGTTAATTTCACACTTATAAAATATTTAACCGAGGCGAGGATGTGTTTAGAATACCTTAACAAAAAAACAATCACTCAACAGAGACCCCGCAACCCCAGACCCACTTAATGGATAGTTGATGAAGCAGACTCGAGAGATTATTGAATTGCTCTATTAATTCGTGGCATATTGTGATGGCTAGGATGATCGTTCTAACAGCCAATACCGTCGGAAAAAAGACAACATTGTCAAACGCCCAAGGAATCGATGGGAATTGACAGAATTGTTATTTTTTTTTTATATATATATATTTAATCATGGAACCCAATTTAAAACTCGTTAACAGAAAAAAAATGGATCAGATGGATTCCTGGCAACCAAAAGCTTATTTTCGGTGTCTGTCACTTACAATATATGCGCCTTAATTAGGAGGCATACAATTATAGATTCCAAGGTACTAATTTTCAATTAGTTGTTTAATTAAGTCTATATTATCAGTGGTCCTCATTGATTGATATAAAATGTTGTGTTCGCGTGGAAATTTTACTCCTTATTTGCGGAAACAGTTTTCTAAGTCTGTAGTTCTGTGTATTACTCGGTGTACATTGTTGTGTTCACAACATGAATGTGAAGTAGGTGCGCTTTAACTTCTGTTAAATCGATTATAATTGTTCCAGGTCACATCACTAAATAATAGACGGATGAGTGAATAAAATGAGATGGGGTTTAACGTCCTATGCACCAACCGATATAAGCATACGCTATATAGTTTTCTATAGGATGACACACTTGTGCATGGAAGGCAACTGAATTCCAACTGTCAAAGGGCCTGTTTCGTACACGCCAGCAAACGAGTAACTAGACACAGATCTTGCCAGTCCGCCACCCTCAAACACACGCAAAACATCGGGATCTTCAGGTAAGGGATACAGCGACTTACTCACTGAACCAAAAACAATCTGTGAGGATGGAAGAGTATAATTGAGAAGGGGGAAGGGGAGAAGACAGCTTTATTTGTAGGTTAATTACTTTTAATGTTTCAATCAACATGTCGAATATACACACAGAATGGTTACTAAGCTCACAGTCCGAGTTCTAAAATTGGTCGTATGAAAATACAAATTAATCTTTATGGGAACGTTGGAATCATAATGGCATACACGATATTATGTAAACTTTAAATGTAATCAAATATATAGCTCTGTCAGAAATCCATAGTCTGCACACCAGGGACTATGAGTCACAATATCACTTGTTCTAAAAAATATAACTCAGAAGATTTTTATTTATCTAATTAATATTTATTACTTCCCATGCAAAATCTTAACTTTCATTTGAAATATAAATCTGGCCTCGAACAGGCATCAATAGACATACGATGTAGATAAAGGATTTCAAAGAAAATATGTCAGCTGGGAGACTTGGTTATAAATACTTGATAAATAAAGATCGTATTGTTTGTAGATTTAGAACACAAGCAGTGCCTCGATTTGACGTACGCTGTGCAAGATTGAGGCTATATTTTACCCGATGCAAATCACAAGCTGTGTTGTCTGAATCCATATTTATATACGGAATACTTGTACAGACATGCTATTTGTATAAATGGCAAATATCCGCCATTTGCATTTTGCTTTGCAATCGCAAATTACGCATTTGAGATAATTTTGATTCCAATTTGATGATTTTGATTCCAATTTGATAATCTGTTGTAAACATACATGCTAAATCTGGAAAGTTTGGAGACGAACATTCTAAGACATGAATTAATATAAAATGTTCATATCCAAAGATCCCGTTGCATGCATTTTGGAAGAGTTGTCCTGTCTCGCATTTCAATGATGAACGATATTATTTAGTGACTGAAAGGACAAATTTATAGATAAGATCATATATAGAGCTTCTGCAAACCATTGTGATTGTCAGTTCATTAATCGATTGACTGACTTTTAGCCTATCGATTGATTCAAGCCATTATAAACGGTAAACAGGGTTAATTCAATATATAATAACTGGGAATGTTTTATAGGACAAGGTTACAATTAATCACTGATATTCTAAATACAAACAAACTGACTGTGGTTTTACCGTGAAATAAAATGCGAGGTTTAACGTCCCATCTTTCTGCACCGACTGGGCTATTGAAGGCGGGCATGTGCAATACAGTGTGCTATGGGGGGAAAGTGTGCTCGGATAGCGGCAATGTGGTATTCCCACAGTTCAGGGTTCTTTAGCGTGTAACCCAATGTGTACACGGGACCTTAGCTTTTCGTGCCATTCGAACAACCGAGACAAATACGTAAATATTTGCTGAATATTGTTACCCAATGAAAAGAGAGAAAAAAAAATAAAAACGTGTTCACGTATGATATCGAATTCATAATAAAGCTACAGCTTTGGCTTGTATGCAAACACGGTTTTTATTTGGAGCATATTTCGATTTCGCCTAAGTGTGCGTGTAAGAAGTTCGTAATTGCATATTTCGTATACATGTACTTGTTTTAAAGCCATTTGAAAAGGACATTTTCTTCTTTATATCTTCACCACTTTAAATTTATGAATTCAGCACCTACATGTAGTTTAATCACTTGATAAATTTAGTTATATTTCTTAGAACACAGAACTCTTTAGAATTCGAGGAATAGTTAGAACAAAGATCCCGGCTCATTCTTCAAGTTAAATCAGTCTATATTACTGAAAAGCAGCCAATTAGTAAATAACTACATATACAGGAATATATGCGATCGATTCGTGCTTTAATAACTGAAGCTTCCGAGCAAAGTGGAAATTAGAACTTTATTACAGAATGATATGTTACACAAGGGAAATTTCAAATTAAAAGAAAGCTATCTATATGAACAAATCTTTTCTACGGTCGGCCTATTCAGAGACTAATGTCAATGGTCTGTGCCTACACCCCTATCTTATATTACATGCTACTGTGGTCGCCCATTAATATATGCGCCATTAAATAAAATTTATACGCGACGGGCTTATTTACCCAAGCATCTAACCCCCCACCTTTCCCGTCAATGCTAAGATGTGGTTATTTATGTTGATTTGGGTTACTCTTCTACTTTAAGTTTTGAACATTTTCTGGAAGACTCCCATCCCACTTTCCGTTTGCTGGACAATAACGTCCCCACCGCTGTAACGATAATATCTGTAGCGATCTCCTTTTACCATTATTTCTATTTAGATTCAAGTCCTTATACAATAGTACAACACCCTTTCAATACACTTATATCTCTATATGATATAATTTAGTTTCAGCGCATACTTTGACGGGTACGTTACAAAAAATAACCAACGATGCGATTTCTGAAGAGAAAATTAGTAATATTTATAGCATACGACACAAGTCTGAATTTCAGGAAGCCACTGTGACTTAGTAAAGTACAGATGTCGTGTCGTTCGGATCGAACGAAAAGCTTGAGGTCCCGTGTACACAATGGCGCACGGAAAAGATCACTTGGAATTGGATATAAGAGTAGGCAGTCCGTCTTAATTAACCCAGTCCGGGCAGAAAAGTAAGACGTTGAACCACCTTCTGAGTTACACCCCCTTTTCCAAAAGACATTGTGGATAGGCTACACCGTATGTATGTACCTTCTTCATTAGTCTAAACAGAGAAGACCAGAAGGAAGTTAAACTCCATTTCATTTCATTTGTCTGAATTTCAACCGTTGATTATCGAAAGTCGGTTAATAAATTTGTACAATTAGGCTCTATTGTCACAAAACCCCAACAACAATAAAACTACCAATAATGAATAATCTTCGGTATGAAACATAATAATATATATCTGCTGAAAATTGTCCTATTTTCGAAAGAAACGACAGACATTTGAGAAATATACGTTAGATAAAATTAACTTCGTTAACTAAATAAAATATTTTATTTTATGAACCGAGAGTAGGATGTCATAGGATTCACATCCACGACAGAAATGACTTTTCAGTAGCTTCTCTTGGTTTCTGGCCCTTAGAGATCTATAAGTATCTCTTTATATGAGGCTTATAAAACGTGAATAAAATCACGTCGCTTCTTTTCTGCCCTTTATTTGATTAAATACTAAAGTACGGTTTCACCTTTGGCAACCTGTTTCAGCCAACGGACGAAGCCACGTATTGGACGAGATTACAAAAGCCCGTGGCTTGCCTACCAAATAGATTTTATAGTTATCGATCCACGAACAGTTCAAAGTGCTGTGATTTTTATTCTCAAGAGCTGACCCGATCCTGGACTAAAACTAGTTTATCTTTGCAGTAATTGAACAATCTGACCATTGGCGACCATATTTATGTCCTCCTGGAAGAGTTCATTATGACAACAGTCAATCTGTCGTGTAATGAGTCCTGGTACTTTTCAAAATAAGATGCGTCTGAGCTACAGATTACAATCGACACAGTACAATAAAACTGCCATCATCACATTGGTTGCTATCAGATGAAAGAATAAGCAATGGTATTGCCACCAGAATGAGATCCGTCAAATTAAGACCCCTAGCAGAGTCACCGAACAGATATTTGGTATTGATACAATGTATGTCTTCAGAATATTTGATTAAATATCCAATTGCAAGGAGTCGTTTGCTTTGGAGGTGTGTAAATACGGTTCAGCAGGTACTTTAAATGTTTAATGTATCTAAAAAATAATCGCGAAACCTGAATGTATTAAAAGGACGACAATTCAGTAATCAGAACCACTTACCACAACACTGCAATGTATTTTGTGTAATTTGTAATCGGAATGATAGCTAAATGAAAATTAGTAAAACTTTACTTGATAAGAATGCCCATTAATTCGAAATAAGTACACTTTTAATTATATTAAATACGTCAAAACAACCTATTATACTTTGAAATATATCCAATATAACAATACAGCCTATTATACTTTAAAATATATTAAATTCACCAATACAACAAATAATACTTCTAATACAGCAATGCCACTAATTTGTTTTGAATGCGCCATGAGCACGTTTTGTTATATAGCGCTTTATAAATGGACATATTTTCATTTTTAATATTTATCATTCTGGCCTAAAGATTTAAACAAACGAATCAGGTAAAAGTGGTACCTGTACATTGTTCGTTTTAGTCCAAAAGTAGCAGTTGGTCCAGAACAAATTGAAACGGAAGGTTTCTTTGTATCGTTGTGTTTGTGGGATCATACTAAAATCGGAGAACTTTGAATTTGATGTAGAGGATGTTCTGTGAAACACAACGAAGAAACATATTATGTTCTGGTTGCCCTAATGTAGATTGCCTCAACTATTAGTCAATACGATGCTTCTCACATAACATCAATCAAATATTGCTATGCACATAAGATTCGTGCCGACTGCTGGTATATCTTTAATGTATACAAATAACTTCTACGGTTATTTTACTACGCAGCTAGTGCAAGATGAACTAGCAACGTTAGCTGTCCAAATATGTTTATTGTTTATTTGATGTAATAATATGCGCCCAGCTTAAAGCCCCAATAACACTCTTGTTGTAACTGAATAATATGTCCCAATCTTCATTCTGGTCAACAAATCGTGTTATTTTACAATAGTCCAATTAATTGATGATATAAATTTCATCTTAACACACCTATTTTAAAAAATTGGAAAAATTCAACTAATTGATTTGAAAAGTCTAACGTAAACCTTTTCAAATGTGACTTGGATTTTAAAATAGGACACTTAAACATCTAGTACTTAGAATAGGGGTATTATTTATTTTCTGGAGCTTCCAAGCCAGCAAGAATGTTATTGTCCCTTTAAAGATTCATTAAATATATGCCTTACATCTGCCCTTTGCAGGTATTTTTCTTGCTTCAGATCTTACATACATTAATAATAATTCATTTATTCACATGCCAAGTCTATAGCCTGTAATCAACACCGAGGCCGAAATCGTAACGGGTTTGAATACCCTCGATGGTCAAGTAATGTACGCTATATCTTTAAGCAAGAATAACTTAGCCAACGATAAAATAATTTGAATGGGATTCTCAATATATTCATTTTCCATAAACTATGTTTAGTTGATAAAACAAGGACCAGCAAGCTATTCATCTAAATCTTACATGATAAATGCCCTACTTTTTCGGCACCAACCGGGCTACTGAAGATTAACATAAACCATACTATAGCGATGTTTCCAGTTGCTATTCACCAAATACCAATCATCAGGGATTCCTTTAGTATATTGGTAACGTACATCTGGTTGTCCTCGGTTAATTTGAAATAAGGTTTTACGTCCTACTTTTCAGCACCATTCTGGCTGTTTTGAATAAATAAAATGATAATCATGTACGCAATGTCCTACATCGTTTGCCATTAGATAAAATGCATTTATCTCATTTGCAGGGAAGTAACTTCCTTCATATCACAAGGTTAGGTTAATCAAGACTAATTCTAACTGTCTGGGTGCGAAAAAAACAGTCACGTGCGAAAGCGGAAGTCAGCCGTCAGTGACAATTACTGTAACCACGAGTGATCATTAATAAATTGAAAATTCCTTTCACGCAAAGGCAGTTCTCCTGCTTTATCTATTACCATTACAAAAACTTGTCATGAATGTTTGATAAAGCGTTATCTATGATTTGCCTTTCAGGAACATCATCGCATTATTTGTTTCGGGTTGCAAAAATTCGAGTTTCACATCACTTTCAACAATTAATCAAGTTTGAAAACATTACATAACAAACGACCACACAATTCTTCAACAAAAATACACTCCCGGTTTAAAATAGAAAGCAGTAAATTACCTCAAAATAGACTCAACTCTTAAACAGTAATGTACCCTGGTTAATGCAAAGTGGGGTTACAAGATCTATGAATTATATGGTCAGCCGAGATGTTTGCTTGACTTGCATCTATAAATAACGGGGTTCGATCCCTGCATTGGCCGAAAGTTCATCCCGATTTCCGGCCTGGTTCCCCTTTGTCAGTGATGCAGGACGGCCTTGCAGGGACAACAGTCTAGTCGTTAGGATGGAACGAAAAACCGAGGTCTCGTGTACACATTGGCGTGTACGTAAACGATACCCTGACAGTTGATATAAGGGTGTAGTGCCGTTGTCCAGGCAAAATTCTCCTCATAGCACACAGTATGGCGTATTCCCGTCTTCATTATCCTAATTTGGACGTTAAACCCATTTCATTTCATTTTGTCTAATCGAAAAGAACAACAAAAATAAAAATTTACTTGATGAACTCAAAACTTCAACTCCTATTAAAAAAAATTAAGAAAGTATCAAGCAGTCTAGTTCTACGAACCGAATTTACAAATAAACTTAGAAGATAATTTTCTAAGAAAGTTATAAGAGTAAACCGTTTAATATTTATTCCGTGAGACTAGAATAGAAATTGGGGTTAAGAGTATTAATCATGAATAAAACAACCATCCTTTCATGAAAGTTAGCTCATTATTACAGTAAAGTGATTTATGTGCGTGCTAACGTGCACGTATATAACACACGTAGATAATTAAACCGATAGTATAAGACACCTGGTCTAGATTTATATACTGATTTAATTAACACCTATAGCGTCATTGCCTGATAGCTAATTTTGTTATAGTATCATTCTTAGCAATAGAAAATGGTTATATAGATAGTTATATTATTATGTGAAATCTGTTTAAAAAAAATAGAACAAAATTTGTAAAAATTGTCAACAATAATAGGTAAATTGTGCGAAAATTGAGTATGGCAATGAAATGTGTTAAAGGAGGTGACCCTTCCTACACATTCAAACAAAGATAGATAATTACGATAGACAAGTTCTATGTTATCCTGTCCCAACCCTGTCAGTATTTCTTGAATGCTTTATTGACACCAACAGGGAGAAAGACAGAGAGAGAGAGAGAGAGAGAGAGAGAGAGAGAACGATGGGTTTAACGTCCATACGACACATACGGGGCTAAAATATGGTTGAATTTCCATTTCAATAATTCTCTTGCACGTAGGGGTCTGTAGCACTGGGATAAAACCCACCATATCGGGCAGACACCTTATAATGACCATGGTATTACACAATATACACAATTGAAATAGACATACTATCTTGGGAAATTATATTAATAAATAAATAATGATCTAACGAGAAACAATATCTAGATCAATAAACAGTTCTGGTCTTTAATCTCCTTTAGTACTAAAATAATAATATGAATATATCATTTGGTGTTGTACCCAATCCCCGGAGAAGAGTTGATTTACAGATAGCAGTTAATCAAGAAGGAACAACAGTCAATGACCTCAAAGTGTGTGTGTGTGAGAGAGAGGGAGAGAGAGAGAGAGAGAGAGATGGGGTTTAACGTCCTCTCAACACAAACTAGGTCATTTCGGAACTAACATATGGTTTTTAATTCTATTTCAATAATTTGCTTGCGCGTAGGGGTCTTTAGCAGTGGGAGGAAACCGGAGTGACCGGAGGAAACCCACGAGGTTGAGAAGGCGCCCCTATCTCCATGCCACATACGCTCACACCAGGGCTCGACACCACAGCCGCAAGCCAGAGGTGACCGGCCAGCTAGAGGTCGAAGCGCGGTACTCTAGACCACTAGGCCATCCCAACCCCCACCTCAAAGTGTACAGTACGTTTTACTTAAATGTCATTTGTTGCTTTATGCTTTCGAATGTAAAACCAAATCTGCAAGCCTGCATTAATAATTGTGTGCGGTTAATTTGGTTGCTGTTACAGCGGAAACACAACCCAAGACAAAAATAATGAAGATTCAATACAAACGTATTGACTAAAGATTACATACTTTGTTGTTTATCCTGCTTAACCATCAGCAGTTGTCATGTAAAACACTCAACAATCAATTACTGTAATCATTCAAATACACGCATTGGCTCTGTGAATCATCTTCACCTCTCAAGGGTATGCTAATTGAAGTAAATCCATGTTAGATTCCTATGATGTCATGGTTGTTGTTGCCGCCTGTAAATTCTTTCATTTCTTGCTTATATACTAAAGTTTGTGATCCAAAGTCCAGCAATTACATGGAGTGTTCTAGAAAGAGTAAGCATACCATGTGGGGGGGGCAAAAGCGTTTAAGATTGTTTAGTCTGGTTTCTTATTTTCATTTTAATTTCGATTCAGTGAGCGGCATTCGATTATTGGCCGTTTTACATAACGTTTTTCATTTGTTTCGTCGACCGTTAAATACAGTTTTATCTGTATTGCAATTTAAATTCACCCACAACATGTCTGTAGTAAAATCATTAGTTTCACGTTAAGATTATTATCCAATGCCAATTCGTAATAATAACCATACAAGAGTTATGGAATCTCTTTTAATACATTCTAATATACTGATATGCAATTTGATTTTATAATGTGCTGTTATTATGTTAGTAAATTGACTTTAAAGTAGCTAAGTCTCTAACTCAATATCGTTGAAATTCTTCGACATTGAAAACACGATTTATTTGTCAATTCAAATAAACATTGATGTTGTGATCTTGCCGGGAAAAGATGGGCATCTGATATCCAATATTTCAGACAAAATATACATATTACCATTGGTACACGAATCGTGTATCATAATCCGTTTCAGTGCCATTTGTAACAAGGGACTCGAAGAACGAGGCTAGACGACATATCCCACAAGTCATGTCAAACGGTAACGCCATATTTTTATCTGGAGAGCATTGGAAATCAATACTATCGATGTGGACTAGAATGACCAAACGCTAGCGATTGCCATTCGATTGAGACTTCACACGTAATTCGCCGAACAAAACTGATTAGAAAATACAGTAAAAACAGAAACGACTGAATGTATATATACATTTATATAACAGTATTATATACTTTACGACCCGACAGATTTAGTTCCGTTAAATATAAGGATATGTGAGGGATGTTGACATTCATGTTATTAACACAAGACTACTAGCATCCTGAAACATGACTACTAGATCAGTCGGATGGTATCGTTTGGATTCTTATGGTTTGTTCTCAGTCCATATCAATTTTTATTAAAGAGGTAAACAAGGTATTATGTCCTGACACTAATTTTAATACATTCATTCTTACATTATCAATTTGTATTTATATGTTGACGTTCTATTTGTTTCTTTAAACCCGTCAACAAAGCCGATAAAAATCACCTGTTTATATGATATTAATCTAGAAGAATTGCAAACGCCAATATCTTTAATAATGAAGAATGTTGTCGCCGGAATCAATGTCCATTTTCGAAAAATAATTAATGAGAAAAAATTATGGAGCTAATCCGTTACAATGTCATGTAGTATATAGTCCCAAATGGATATAAAGGCGAGCCGATTTAGTATTATTGTTCCCCCCCCCCCCCCTTAAAAAAAGATCAATCAAGTACTGTGCGATAATACTGTATCTTATTATTTATACGCCACCGGAGTTTTGCAGTTTGTTACCGAACCAGACTTACCAAAATTCTATAACATATCTTGATCGTTTAAAACACAATACATATCAATTGGACACCACAAAGACAAAAAACAAAAAGACATTCCGGATTTCGATAGTACATGAAATTAGTGATGCATTTTTCAAATTATGAATGAAGGCTTAGGCCAATGTATATTTTTTAATACATTTCATTTGCCCTTAATTTGTATCTTGAACAATTTATAACTTTTATAATAAATGCGGATTTGGCTAGTTCAATGGTAATAAGCATTATTCTATAGCCAGACTCATAAATCAAACAGATAGATCACCCCAGACACATATAAAAAAAATACACCATAGACGAATAAAATTCAGGTTTCGATTGCAAATTAAAATTATCTAACCAGGGCAAAAGTCTCAGTAACGCCCCCACCTCCTGCATACTGTAACTAAATTTTAACTTTCTATTAAATTAACTTATATCAATCCTCCATTAAATCATAAAACACTATGATTTATCTACGAAAAATCATAATACTTCCCACTCTATTTGCTGAAATATGAACTGGTTTAGGAGAAGCGAAGGTCGGCGATTTGTTATTTCAGCCTAAATATTTAAAGGGGAGATTTCCGGCATGCACTTAGATAATCTCCCCCCCCCGCCCCACACCAAGAAGCGTTGCCCCCATGACTACTAGTATGTCCCTATTTAAAATATCAAAGTTGGCCAATCGATGTCTGGTCGTGATTTAAAGCTGATAAAATTTCAAAAAGTACTATTTTATTTGTTTTGCTTTTCATGCGTGGTAATAGAAAAGTAAATTTACTGAATTATGATTTTACATATGACATCAGATGATTTATCGAATTATTTTATATACATTGGTCGTTTTTCTTTCTAGCATTGTGTCTATGTTCAATTAACCCATAGGATGGTTGTAAATAAGCTACCATAAATATAGTATTATGACTGAAGTTAAAGCATCGTGCGTGTCCACCAACTAAGTGCAGATCACGGTTATTTATCACAGATAGGAACTGGCTTTCTATTTTTATCCTATTAGGAAGGTCTCTATTCACGCAAACCTCAATGGGACTGTAGAACATCAATGTTGTGTCTAATTCTGATTTAAAGGTTACCAACTTTGCATGATCATTCAAAGTACACCCAAAAATAATATGAAGCTACGTGACCGGAATGGTTATTTCTCTATTCCACATAATGTCAGAAGATAAAAAAAATAAAGTCTTTTCCTAAGTAAATCAATATCATGCTCTACTGCAGTGAGATAATAATTTAACCAGATCTTTCATAGATGGTAAAATGTTACAACATAATCTGACTCCCATTGATTATATTAACTTCGGCTCCTTTTAATTCATCTATATTTGAACATTCCTGGGGATACACGACTGCACGTTCCGGAATTGAAATTTCTCAATAAGAAACAAGGTGAAAGAAAATCAAGTGAAGAGGGACTTCGCGTTACAACGCATGCGCCGACCTTATAAAAAATATCTTAACCAATTGTCACAGATGAAACGTATTCAATAACGTCACTCGATTGTATAATGCTGTTAATCCTGAATGTTTCGGATTGACTTTCGAGCATCCACAAGTTAGTTTATTTTTTTCTGGCATGATTTGGGGGTTATTTGGCCATTTGTTAATTTTTCTACGGTTGCAAAATGCGCAATGCTAATGCCAGAAACTACTTACAGGGGACAATGTGGTTTTGTGGGTTTGGCGCTCCTTCAAACCAGGAGGTCCAATATTTGAACCCGATGTTGGCCGAGAAAGACAATCAGGATTCTCCAGTCCGGTTTCCCTTTGCTAATGGAAATTAAAAAACACCTATTCTATCCGATGGAAAACAAAATCCGCTGGCAGCACGTTGAAGATGACCCGACAGTTAGAAATCGTAATAAAAATAGGATTACAAGTTTTACAATTACTGTTATGGCGTATATGAAACTGGTATAGCTTGTTTCAATTAACGCTTTGTTTTAAGGCCAAGTAAGAACTTATGTAGAAATATTGGGTCGTAGTAAAACTCCATTTCGGTCATTAATTGTATAGGTAAAATATACACGTTTACACCCAGCATATTTGATATTAGTTTTGCTTTACATCGTTTACGTATATTGTTTTTATCTTCAACGTTTTCTTGTCGAACTAGATTAATGAAGCGAGGTTTTTGAGTTAAAATGTTAACATATCTTCTAAAGCTAGTTCTGCGTCTCTCTGGTTTCTTGTAACCTCTAATTAGTGGAATATGTTAAACCTATTATCGGCTTATCGTAATGGCGTTTGTTGGTTGTTTTATCAGGAATACAGACATCACGTAGGATCTACTCCTGAAACAACGATTAGCTATTCCATACTGATGAAAATGGATACATTTGTAAGGCAAATGGATGTACATTTTAAAGGAACAAATTATACAATTAAAGAACTATTCGCAAAGGCAAACAGTATTATCGGTAAAATACAGTATATCTGAAGTGTTTGGAATATGAGTTCATTGTCAATATTCTCACCAGTTTATCATGCATTCAAAATCAGGAAATTGTGTACTGATTACATGTGTTAAATTTACCGTCTTTAGATTCCTTGTTTGGTTACATTTGTTGTGTATATAACGGAATTTAAATGAAGCACACACATACAGGCCTATTATCTCCCTTGCTATGCAATCTGATCTTGGGGCCACGCCTTTAACTTTGATCTAGCTTTGTTTATATTATGTTCGTTTGTTTATTTACATGTCATGCATTTGGTTGAACTGATGTGATTTGTGTAATTTTGTGCAGCTCCCTGTGGAATATCTACCAATAATTTGGTAATCTTGGTGCATTAAAATCGGTTTACATGGAATATCGAGGTCTGTTTAAAACAACAGGTGGTGAACAAATTTTGGATGATATACCTAAACATTACGAATACTATACAGAAACCTGAATTACCCTACATTTTATTACGACTTGTTGATAATATTACGCGCTATAAACCTTGGTATAAACATAAAGCACATACAGAATGTGCGTACAATACAATTGATGTATGGAAGACCACACAGCTCTTTATTCAATATTCTTAGTTCTAAATTCATAGTTCTTAATTCTTACTTCTTCATTTGTATTTCGATATTTGTAGACTAAAATTAACGTATCTTAAAATCAATATTTGTTTCACAGATCAGACATTTGTCATATCAGATTTGTAAAATGTATTTTAATATAAGATATTTATTTTTTTTAGAAAATCAAAAAATTAGTCTATATTTACATTTCATCAGAAAAATACAGCGAAAAACAAATATCGAACAACAAATTTCAAAATACAAATCTCCAAATACAAATATTGATTTAAAGATACAAATGTTAATTTTAGTGTACAAATGTCGAAATACGACAACACATGAAGAAGTAAGAATTAAAGGACAATATTGGTGCCAGCCATTATCACATATGTGATAGAACTAATTAAACACTTTCCAAATACAATATTAACACAGAGATCATCGCTACCACAGAGGAGTAATAAAGGATTCATGAATCGGAAGTGACGAACGCCAAAGGAAAACACGAGTTATCTCTCTATGTGAATGACTGAAGTGACGAGTGATGGCAGATAAACGGCCGAATTTCGGCTCACTAATAATTCCTTCGAAGACAAAAAGTTGTTATATGGGACCGCAAGAGGTTATCTGAGGATACAGTAAAGTAATTAAGTGTCATAAGATAAGAGAACACGGGAAAAATAGAAATACTCCGTACAGTCCCTTGTTTTAATTCATTCTATAGGGGAGACCGGGGCACATTGAACCACTTTGTTCACATACATGTTTGTCCTCATTTCATATCAAATATTTTTATTAGAAGATCTCTTTATTTCATGATCAAAATTTAAAAAAAAAAATCAATATGCCCCCTTATATGGATCAAACCCCGGTTTATCTGGATTGTATAGATTAGACATATATGAACGTAAGTACAAGAATTTCCTAGGCTAAGAAGTTAACATGTATGGAAAATTTTTCTCTTTTAAGCGCTTTTTTGAAAAATTCACTGCCTAAGAAAATAATTGACAGCATGTGGCTTATTGATGGAGAAATGGGTCTAAGAAGTTATCTCACTTCTGTACAGTGTTGGGTTGTATAGTATTATTTATAAAGGATATATCCATGGTGGTTCAATGTGTCCCGGTCTCCCCTACCTTATAAAAACATGGTAATGCACGAACTTTTAATCTGTTTTTCTTTCCTGTTCTCTTATATAGTGGCAGTCAATTCTTTTTATGAATTGTAAGATATTCTCTCACAGTGTCACACGGCAACTTAAGGTCTTCGAGGGAATTATTAGTGACCAGATATCCGCCCATATATCTCTTATCACTAGTCCCTTCAGTTAGTTATATAGAGGAATAACTCGTGTTTTCCTTTGGCGTTCGTCACTTCCGATTTATGAATCCTTTATTACTCCTCTATGGCAGCGATGATCTCTGTGTTAATATTATATTTGGGAAGTGTTTAATCAGTTCTATCACACATGTGATAATGACTGGCACCAATATTGTCCTTTAAGGACTATGAATTTAGAACTAAGAACTAAGAACACTGAATAAAGAGCTGTTTGATCTTCCATATTGATGTATGTCTTATGTAGAGGCTTTGTAACTTCATAGATTTAAGAAACGAGACTAACAGAATCTATCTGTAAACCACGGTGCACTTTTATTTAGTATTCATGATTAAAGAATGTTTTACTTTGATTACAAATTACTTCCAGCATACGCTAGATTGTGGCAATAGATTCGCATTCTTCTGTTATAAAAAACTACCCATTTAGCAACTAAATGGAACAGTGTAGTCGTTTCAGAATGTAGATTGAAGCTGGGTTGCATCAGATCAAGGTTGGACCATGTAAAGTGAAGAATATACCACAGAGCACACGTATGGTGTTGATACGCACATATATATAATCTTTTCTGCGTTTTACTTATTGTTCACGAGAAGCGAAGCAGACAAACATAAGTAGATAAACAGACATTGTGAGAGTGCAACTTACCTGCTTGTACCTTTTAAAATATTGTTAATGGCAGATATCGAGGGGAAATGAAATGAAATGAAATTGGGTTTAAACTGTATTGCTCCGAACTGGTCTAATGAAAACGGGCACACGCCATGCACTGTGCTATACGGGAAATGTTTCCCTTTTTTTACTTGCACGCTAATCTGTACACAGGATTTTTTTTCGTACCATCCGAACGATTGCGCAGCTGTCTTTGTCAGGCCCCCTGTCCTGCATCACTGAAACGTGGACACCACGGCGGAATATCTGGTTGAACTTTCTCCGCCAATGCAAGGATCGAACACTCAACCTCCAGGCCCCCGTGATCCCCTGATATTGGGGGTTAGGAGCTACATTTATTGAGCATTTCCGTGATATTTTAAATTCTTATAGCTGATATCTTAGTGTTTACGAAGATTGCACAAGGTTGTGAAATTTCAAGACATCAACGAAACATTCACTATCGGCTTGGTTACATGTTCATGTAACGAAATGTTAAGTAATATGTTTAGATTTGAAATTAGTATAGCTGGTATCTCAATGTTTACGAAGGTCTGCAAAATATTGTGTAATTGCAAAACATGAAAGTTATTTCAAGAAAATTCGTCGTGCATTTCCGCAACACTTTATATTTTAAAAACGTTTAGTTGGTATCTCGATGTTTACAAAGATCGCAAAACGTTGTGAAATTTCAAAACATTCAAGAAACATTCGTTATCTGCTTGGGAACATGGTAAATTATGTATTGAGCATTTCCGTAATATTTTACATTTTAAAATCGTTTAGCTAGCATCTCAGTGTTTTATGACGACTGCATAGCGATGTGGAATTTCATACCATCCGTGAAACATTTTAGATTTTAAAATAATTTAGCTAGTATCACAGTGCTTATGAATATTTCACACCGTTGTCGAATTTCATAACAAATTAATGAAACATTCGTTATTTATTTCGCTACATGTTCAGTTATCGAACTTTCCCGTCATATTTTTAGATTTTAAAATAGTGTAGCTGGTATCTCAATATTTACGAAATTCTGTCTCATGTTGTGCAATTTCAAAACATTCGTGCTGAAATGTCGACGTAATTGCGTATTGTTGCTAAATTAAATATTTATGAATCTCTAGAATGAGAGTAATGAGTTTTTGATATCCATTCACGTATTTATTGGGTTATTTTAATTAATCGAGCAATTACTTCATATTTATTTATATGAAATGTAAATAGTAAAGATCATAAATTAAGTTTATTTGCCATAGCTACGCTAACTAACTGGTCTGTGTGGTGATGACCCCAGCGTACATTACGCCTACAGTGTTACATATTTGCTCGGGGTCGTTCTTTCATTGTATTGTTTTAGCAGCTTCTGTCAGCACAGAAATGAATCGATAGTATCATGCTATTATGCCATGATATAAACTAGTTTATGTTGTAATGATTTCAGAAAGCCTGTAGATGATTGGGGATATTGGTTGTCCAGTATGTAATATGATATATATAATGAGTGAACGAATGAAATTGGCTTTAATGTCCTAGTGTTCTGT
The DNA here is from genome assembly GCA_036850965.1 of Patella caerulea. NCBI lineage: Eukaryota > Metazoa > Mollusca > Gastropoda > Patellidae > Patella > Patella caerulea. Next base: position 48,441,926 of record JAZGQO010000007.1, on the reverse strand, counting down.
ATACACCGCGGGGTCACGGTGGCTAAGTGTATAAGGCGCTGGTTCGCTAGCCTGGAGGTCGGGTGTTCGATCCCTGCATTGGCCAAGAAAGTTCATCTCGATTTTCCAGCGTGATGATGCAGAAGGAGGGCCTGTCAAGGACAGCTGCCTAGTCGTTCGGGTGGGACGAAAAACCGAGGTCCTGTTTACGCATTGGAGTGCACGTAAAAGATCCCTTGGCAGTTGGAATTCGATATATGAGTAGGCCCTAGCGCCGCTGCCCGGCCAAAATTTCCCTCATCGAACACTGTATGGCGTATGCCCGTCTTCCATCAGCCCAGGTTAGGTGCAAAAGAGTAGGACGTTAAACTCCATTTCATTTCATTTCTGAATACACCGGGATAATGAATACGGACATACGCGATACAGTATGCTGTGACGCGATATGTGCCCAGACAGCAACTGAATTCCAACTGCCAAGGGTTCTTTTATGTAGACGCCCACTTGTAGGCCTACATTGGAATTCGGTTGCTCATCCAGACTGAACGTGAGGACGCGCTGCACTCCTGACACGGATAAAACCCCGGTGAACTGTCTCGGCCAACACTGTAATTATACCCTGGATCACCCGGTTAGTGAGCCAGTGCCTACCTACTGAACCACAGTGGCTCTCTTAAACTATATAAGTTACAATAATGTTAATATATATCTCAAATCAAAGGCTTGTGGCCAAGTTTGTGGGCTGTTCTATGAATAAAATTGTTGTTAACTATAATTACATAAGACACACGCTTGTCATCGTTTCCAGCTTTCATAATTGGTCTTGACATGACTGGGTTTAACGAATGCTAACACTAATAAATCAATGATGTGCAGACATAGACATATGTGTCTTACAATAGTGTATCCAGTTAACGAATAATGAATTTTGAATGAATGCGTTTCAGATATAAAGTAAAGAAATAATTTGTCTGTAATAAAACAGGAATGACTTTATTCAAAATGGTAGTTAAGAAAGTATATTATTTCTTGTTAAACCATATTGTATATGGTAATGTCATCAAATTAATGTCAGCCATTATTCAAGCCGTTTATCGCCAATTGCATTTTTCGGGAATATTTCAATTTTGAATTTAGGACTTAAAACAAACCAAATATCTACAATGGATAATAATTTTATACTTGGAATCATTCCGATTTATAGAGGCCCAGCAACATATTTTAACGAAGAATATACTGAACGGAATTGAACTGCTATTCCTTTAAGAGGTCTACATGTACTTTAATAATTATTTAGTTTACTAAGGATTATAACAACCAGAAACTTGATAATGAGAGACTTTAAAGGGGGCAAAAAGTTGGAATATAAATCTAGGTAGTAGAATCTCTAATTAGAATTAGGATTTCTCGTGTAGCTTGGAATTTCTTTTCATCCATCCATTTTGTTCTTCGAGTGATATATGGTTTTAGCTAACTCAAGAAAATTTTGGATCATTTGAAAATGACTTGTTGACTGGTTTTGTTAACAGGGTGACTGAATAACTATAAACGCGTAGAATCTCTGGCGTTGTTCTCTGAATGGAATCTGTTTAAACGATAGACTTCCAGGAAATGTTAGATTTTGATAAAATGATAAAACCTGCATTAAAAAGATAATCGAGTAACACCAACCGATGTGATAACAATGATTTGTTCATCATATACCTATTATTTTATCTTAAGAATTGACTGTGACGGCACTTCCCTATGATCGACCTTTACTCATCAACCGTATCGATTGTGGAGACCCAAACAAAGGATATGAAATAGACATCAAACAACAAACATAGGTAAATCGAAAGTTTATGAAAGAGCTTCTACTCCCTTCATTTCAACCCCCAGATTACAATCGTACCTCCACGTGACCTTTACTCATCAAACGTATCGATTGTCGATTATTAAAAGGCGCTTTATCCAGATAATGACCTAATGGTAAAACAAGATATAGACAAACAATAAGAAAAATGAGAAGAGATCAATATTTTCTGCCGAGGGAGCTCTTAGAATTTTGATTAATGTGAAATCGACCATAGGGGTAAAGTTTACACTGGATAAGACAATTAATATTGGCTATTAATCAAAATTTGTCTGAAATAAAAACAAAAGCACGAGTAAATACTGGAAGCATGACCGTCTTTAAAGTTCAAATTCAATTAAGACTTATCTAATTAAATACCCGATTATCTACTAGTTTTGTCAAATATAGTAATTAGTTATTGCTAATTTGTATGCACATACATTAACTTTTATTTCATTGTAAACAAGATAGAAGTCCAAAGTAATTACATATGAATAAATTAACATGACAACCAGTGTTTATGAATGACAAATCAATAACAACATAATCTAATCATATATATGCATGACGCGTAATAACCTATTAATTATATATGAGTTATAATGTCAGCATGGTGTAAGTTGTATTTGTATTTTGAAATAATCATGTTAATTGATTTTCTTAGTTTTGCATTCGTGTTTTACCATTTCAATACATAAATATGCTATTGTATATGTTTATGCATTCTCCCATATTAATAATGCATAGACACGATATAAAGTGTAAAACAGCTGGTGAGAAAATTGTATTAAAGATTAAATCTGTATACTATATGTAAGTGAAAAGCTGTTTCATGTGAAAACAATATTTCATATTGTATTGCACATGTATATAACATTAAAAAAAAAACGCATAATATTAAAAACAAACAGCTGCGCTGATGTACATAGTACTGCACATTCCATGAAATACGATATCTGGTCTAACATGGGTGGATATATATATCCAAGAAAGAGGTTATGATATATCTATATTGTGCTGTTAACAGATTGTCAAACAATCTATATGTCATCTCATTTTCCTTAACACTATCAGACTCAGTATACCGCTACAGTACTAAACGCCTTTGCTCGTTGCCAAAGGAATAGACCGAGAGAATACTAAACAAAGACGATTACTGACGCCACTTACCTGACGAACATTTCTATTCCTGTTGGTTCTAAAGATCGTTTAATCCCCTTCCAAGATTTTTTCAATTTAAAAACTTGCAAAGCTGAAAGAGGCAGCCGCGAATCCGTCGGGGCAGGCGGTGCCGGATCACAGAAACCATCCGCCATTTCTTCAACGGCCTCGTTTTCAGTTATCTCTGTTGGAGTTGAATGGCGACAGCCCATAGTGCCAATATCGATCCACAATCGCGATCTCTTTCTCTTTTTTTGACCACGGTTGGGTTTGAGTTAGCGTGTTTCTCTTAACTTGTCATGACTGCTTTCAAAGGCCACATCAAGATGTGTATACAAAAGAAATGTGTTGTCTCAAATGGTCAAAAGGTTCAAAACTTAAATCCACACTCAAAATAACCTGTAAAATGGAAATCGATAATTTAGTCTACAAAACGGATTAGGCTAATTTGAGAAGTAAAGGAGATTATTCTCCAACAAAACAGTGATTTATTGATAACAAACAAATAAAAAAAAAAGAGAAGAAAAAACCGTTAAAAGTAAATACGGTTTAATATTATAATACTTTAATTGTTTAGTGATATTATTGCCAATTGTCCACTATTACCATGGAGTAATTAAGCTAATACGTGTTTAATTTCAGGTAACAGGTGGTATATGTATATATATACATACATCTAGAATATTGGCTTGAAATAAATATATACATTTATAACCGTGCTAATACTACGTATAGTAGATCAGTCGATCTTAGGACTAGTGTGATACATTTTAACTATAGCGTACATACATAATCCATTTAGTAGTAACAGAAAACGTAACGACTATGCGCTATTTAAGGAAAGTTATATTTAGAACGGCGCTCTGTGTAATTAATATACTACAGGTATTATTTTCATAAATAGAATCTTTTACTAAGGTGCTACGAAGCCTGGCTAATACGACAATTTATTGTTCACCTGTTCTGCAATTAATTAACGCTTGTTTTGGTGGTCATAAGGTGTGGCACGCCAGTCAATAAAACCTTTGGGCCAGGACTAACTATATTATTGACGTCTTTGGGTTTACAACCCGTTCGAATATCGCAGGTCGAAGTTCAAACAAGTAACAAAAGATGACAATTAAAATTAGAACATAACTTTCTGTAATTTAGAACTGTCATGTCAAACACGAAAACAGATTAACGTTTGGTGGGCAATTGTAAAAGGGATTAAGAAGAAAGACATACGTAAATCTCATTAGACATAAGCTAGGTCGTCCTTTCGGGACCTAAAATATAGTTCAATTTTATTTCAATAATTTGCTTGCGCGTAAGGGTCTTTAGCAGTGGATGTATGGACTCCAGAGAAAACCGACGAGGTTGGTCAGACGACCCTACTCTTAGTCATGTGGAAGCCGGGAATACTCGAGACGACTTAAGTTGACTCAATGACAGACCGCGGTAACCACTCGGCCATGTATCACCCGGAATTAAGAAAATCAGAAGGATTTATATATAGTCAACGCGGCGAATCGTCGAACAAAATTATAATACCCATGTCAAATGCTATCTAAGATGCCAATGTCCATCGAGAAAAAGAAACATGTTAATAGATTATAGCTATGATAACCAGATTCTACTGACGAGCTAATTTTCTTTTCTTAATTACGTTATTGCTTATTATCATGCATGGGTGCGAATGAACGACTAACCTAACGTCCGCGTCCGCTGTAAGGATATGTAACCCCAACAACATGATTATAGGTCATCATTTCTATGGCGATCTTTCAGTCGCGATTGTTCACTAAGACTTCTGCCATTAACAGTATAATGATTCCATGGCCCGGGGTGCTCAAATTCGGTAACTTGCCCACCACCCCTTTGGTGGATATGCTGTCCCTGAAGATCCACTCGTTGCTCATGTGATATTTAATACAATATTTACACGGGTATTTCAATTTCTTTATTCTATCCTCTTTTTTTAGGTGGGGGAACGAGAGAGGGTTCTGTCGTAGGGTCAAGTGACATGGTTAGAACAAATCATTTCACTTTTCCCTCATCTATATACCTCTACACGTAAACGAATTATTGAAATGAAATTTAAACATAATATGTTAGTCCCGGAATGGCAGTTTGTGCCAAGAGGGCTTTAAACCCCATTTCTCTCTCCATGGGTGCAAGATATATAACCAATAGCCTATTCATTGTGATTGGTATTTGCATTTTTGAGTGTTTTTCACCAAATCAATAAATATGTTTTTCATTGTTTGTAGCAACCGTTCTGTTCCTTGAAAAAAAAGGTGCTTATATTGAATTGATTTGAAGCAAACATGGATGGATAATGACAGACCTTCAAGCAATTTTAAACATTACTATATTAGTTTAAACAATATTTTATTCATTTTAAAAATAACATTACTTTATGCAACATAATTTGAAATAAAACCGGATTTATCGTTCAACTTGACAACACTGTCTAGGTTAATGAAAGTGGGCGTACTACGAGGGAATAATGCACGTACAAGGGGATTACGAGACCTGTTTTACCATGTGAATAATAACCCTTGTAGGAATGAAAGGCAGATTTAGCTCTTACATGCATTTTTAAGCAAACCACTCTTTAAAACGAATTAGATCTGCGTATAAGACTCGTAGAAAACCCTATCCTGCTCAGACGCTTATTTTTAAAGGGACTATCCCGATAAGAACAGGGTCTCCAAAGTCAAAGTCCGAGTATTTATGAAATTTATGGACCAAAATATAGAGACATGGTGTGTTATCTTGTCTCAAAATTTCAGCTCAAAATATTGAGTCGTTTGGACGTGAACGTCAACACTGCTTAACCGGACACGTAACCCTTTTGAGATTTCAGGACATTTTTTTCATTGGGTGACCTGATAATCGATTCCTGTTTCTTGAGAGGTCTATACAGTGAATGACCCATGTACTGTACTTGATAACAAAAGGCAAATTTCACCTACATACTATTTTTATAGAAAAAAGTCTTGTTTTATACAGATACTGTATAAATACAACGGTCTCCATTTCCAGATGAAGACTGTCAGGTTTAAGTTATTTACAAGCGTATCACAAATATCATGTTAGTTGGTCGGCCTTAGGTAATGGGTTTTAAGGGATTTAAACACAAAATTAAGCAGATTTATTCCCCCAAAAGTTATCAGGATTGGCCCTTTAAACCAGTTTATAATCGCTGGGGTTTTTAAGACAGCATCGTGTTGCGTTCACACGTACTATAAGCCAAACCAGTTTAACTATTCTGACCTCTTCGGTCGTAGGTTAACTACGCATGGGCAGCTTCGCCATCTTTATTCGGTTCTCGCACGCTTTCGATAATATTGGCACTGTCTGACCCCGATATTTTCACAGGAATGTAACTTACTGCGCACTGCGCATGCTCAAAGCAAGCTGGAGCTGGGGTTTTTAAGCCAACCCGTACAGACGGCTAAGATGAACCAGTTTAAAATAAAAAGCCTTTTCGAAGACAGGTCGCGAGCTGGTGTTTTTAAACTGGTTTATTTGCCCCACATGTCCGTTCAGACCCTTAACTTAAACTGGTTTAACGATCCCCGGGGTATTTAAACCAGTTCAAAATAAGCGTCTGAATGGGGTATTAGTCCTGCACAACTTTCTAAATTGTGGCAGTTTCCACGTGTTAGTTCCTTATATGGACCCCGTAGCCCTATAGAACATGTCTAGTGGGTTATACTAACCACCACCAAGAGCGAAATTTTGTCAGTATCGCCCAAGGTAAATCAATATCGTTGTAGACATCCCGTCTCCAAAAATGTAAGTAACAGTTTATTTAATCTACAGACAATCCTGGGAAGAAACACGTATGATAAATACACATTTCTTGTACCCGTAGGATGTTACTGGTTAGATTCCTACGCGGAGCGAAGAAGTTACGTGTGATTTTTCTGTGTAGTTTCCCCTTAACAGTGCACATTGACAAGTCAGTCAGATGGATGGAAAACTGGCGACCCCGTGCACAAGTTGGCCTGCTGGTAACAAATGCTATTGCCAGTTGGGAGATGTGTTGGCCTGTGCACCGCTATAGAGAGCTAAAGTACCCCCCCCCCCACATAGCACACTGTGTGGAGTATTTGCTTCTCTTGGTTGGGCCAGAAAAAAATTACTGTTTTTAAAGGGTACCCTTTGAAGATTTGTCTTTTAAATCGGACCCATCTCCATTAAATTCCATCACAAATTGGTTGTTTGATGAACTTATGTAAGCAAAGTACGATGATTCCATCCTGGTGTGCTGTTAATAGCCTCCACCTTATTTCTCAATTGCGGTTAGTCTGCAACGCATGGTCTTTTTTCACTTCATCTTAAAATTTATTGATTGTTCATACTATTTTGCCCATCGATTACTTTAAAAACTTGTAACTTTTTTCATTCTTATACAGACAAAAGATTGCGCTGTAGCTGTCAATAGTCTATTTCTATTGATTTTGTATTGAGTAATTTTGGTTCTTTTAATAATTTTAAGTTGGAAATGTTTTTATCATAATAGTTCCCCCACTTCCTATATTCGCTCGATACACACAGTCGTTTCTTTTAGACATACGTGTTTATAGATTTATGAATAAACAGCTACCAGAAAGTTTAAAGAAAACTTTATTAATATTAAACATAAGCAAGAATAAGTGGACGCTTTGTTCAAAGTGGGGTCAAGTGAACAATGTAAACTGAAAGTGACGGATATATAGAGCATTTTTTATTCAAATGTAAAGTCTTTCCAGACGGGAGACCCTAGTGTAATGCGAAGAATAATTTTACTTTCTTTTAACGGCTAAAGAAATTCTGATATCTACACTGGCTGTCGAATTCTATTCTCAACCAATATCTATATTGAATGTTAAAAGTCTGGTCCGATAGTGGTCGATTTCTGCCATTAATACTTAATTGTTCGCATTGACGTCGGCAAACAACTTCACGAATTTGTCTGCTTCTTGGAGCGATACAATGTGGCCAGAAAGTGACTGAAGAAAGGCAATTCGCGTCAATCAAGAAAGCCAAAGAGTCCTACATGGTTCATAATTGTTATTCATATATCTTCTTGACAGCACTACGTCACACAATTATCTATCAAATCAACCAGTCAATCAATCTGGCTGCCATTAAAATCAGTTTATTAATGTGAGAATAAAGTCGAGGCCAGGACTTCCTTGACTAACGTGTTTATTCACCAGGGAAGTTTGTCATTAACTAAGTATAGTGGGTGGACTTGGCAATGAAGGTAATTGCAAATGAAATAGAGTTGAGGTTATCACTTCCCTTCACAACATGCTCGTTGGAATAAGAACTGGCCATAGGAAACAATTAACGTAGGGGCGCCTTCAATTAACACATAATCATCTAGTATCTGGCCATAGGGGATATAAATATGGAAAAGATGAATTACGGTATTTTTTATTATTTTTATTTTGCAAAAATGTTCGACAACATTGTGACGATACTAATTGTAAGACCGCCTACACTATAATTAATATACATGTAGCCCTTGGAATAAAACGGTGTCATGTCTTTGTTGTTTTTTGTAAAAACACCGTTTCTATCGACAGGTATATGATGTAATGATATAGGTATTTACATGGGCAGGTGTAACAAAGCAACCATTTGTATTGAAAACAGCTATTTTTATGGACCGGTACATGACACGATACAAGTGTTTCTATACATAGGTATATAATACAACTGATTTATAATTTAAGACAACGGTTTATATTGGCTAACAGATGACAGTCATATCTAGCGACATGTTATCAATGTATGTATACGAACGAAATTCATAGGGGGAGGGGGGTCAGCGTAACGAACCAGCAAAGGACTTATGATTGTCTAAGAGTCTAATTCGCCCTGCCCATATAAAATAGGGTAGGACCTATGAGCTAATATGAAGATAAACCCTTTCGGCTGGTATATTTCCTTAGTTGTGCGTGACCAGGAGCAGTTTCGCATGTCCAACCGTGTGGATTTCCCCCCACTGGTACGCCCCTACGCGCAAAAACTGAACCATTGTTAGTCTCAAAATGATCTAGTTCGTGTGGAGAAGACGTAAACCCCCAATCTATCTCTCTTCTCTGCAGAAAAGTGCAATTCATGAGATCAACCACAATCTACTCAAACATGCCCGCGATGTCATTATGTGTGGTAGCGGACATTAAAGCATATCTTAGTTGTAATAGGTATGCCAATCAATTTGTCGTTGCATGTCACACGTGTTCACATCACGGAAGCTATGTGATTCACATCAAGGAAGCTGTGTGACAAGCTTGAACAATTTATACGCTCTACAGTAAAGATAAAGACATACATAAAAATGGTTATACTGGCTAAATGAATTACACCTTGATTTTCCACATTCTAGCACATTTGTTATTGAGATGATTTCATTTTTTAACAGAAATTACTTTAAGACACTGGAACATTTATATAGCATTTATTAGTTACTTGTTTGTAGTCGGGGCATACCATCCAAATCCGTGACCATTCTCGGGGAACAAATTTTGACGATGATTTCTGATAGATGTCCCAGTGAAGATATTTGCGAAAATACATAGATTGTCTTTGCTATCTCCTTTCGAGCAAGACAGCAGTGAGGCCAATGTCCCCCGCCGAAATCCCAAGATAAATAGATGACGCACATTAATTAAGTTCCTATTTTATCTTTTTTAAAAGTTCCAAGCAATAAAACTGGTCACCTATACAAAAGCCCCGTTTACATTTTGCCGCGATAAGCGTGCCGTACTAGGTACGGTACCAGGCCGCGATAAATTTCAAGAAATGGACCCGTTTACATTACTCTAAAATAACCGGTCTAAGAAGCGTGCCAAATGTGGAACTCTTCACAGTAAAGTTAATTTCAACCCCTGTACAAATTACCCAGACGAAAACAATTATGATGACTGATTTAGTTTGAGCAGCCATTTTGACAGAACTGATGACAGAACTGTCAAGGTTTGAAGGGAAAAAAGGTCAAGGTTCATATGGCGCATGCGCAGTAATCCGTACTCAGACCGGTTAGCGTTTACACTACGAAAATTTGAAGTGAGCCGTTCCTAGTACGGTTCCGAGACCACCTCATTTCAGTGGGCCAGATTGGCACGGTTCTCGGTACGGCACGCCTATGTTTTACCCGTTTACACTACAAAAAAATTAGCCGTGCCGTACCAGGAACGGTACCTGGCACGCTTAAAATTTGTAATGTAAACGGGGTTTTAGTCTAAGGATAAAATGTTCACGATAAAACTCAGTCAAGGTTTTGAAGTACCTAGTAGTAACACTTATCGATCAATCAAATTGCTTAGCTTTAGCAGGAAATGTTAATCATTTAACTCTACATCAAGAGTAAGCATTCTACATCAATTAAACGCAGACTTGTTATGTGCCAATGTCTTGAACAATCAAATTGTTTGACGAGACTATGTCTAAGCAGAGGTCAAGGTATTGATATTGAATCTATATTTATTACTCTCATCCAATTAGAAGTTATTGTGTTCCAAGGTCTATAACAATCAAATTGACTGTCACTCTATCTGCTTACCCTGGACACAAAATGTGTTAGTGTAATTAAATTATACACCAAGGTTTATCACTCTCACTTAATTAGAACTAAAGTTATTGTGTCCCAAAAATCAACCAACCAAATTCCTTATTTCTGCTTACCCTGACGACAATATTACCAACACCAAGTCTGAACATTCTACCTCAATTAGGAGAGCTATGGTGTTCCAAAAATTTCGAAAAATCATATTGCCACATCAATTTTCACCATTCTCACTTAATCATACATTATGCAAGAGCTAAATCTGCCAATTGCAAACCCTTCTTAAGGTCTGAAATATTATCAAATTTATTGTGACGGACAGATAGACGGGGAGACCCATTTCTATAGTTTACTGCTTTCTTCAAATCAGCTTGGAAATGACATATTGTCCCACACAACGAGATACCACACGTGTATGTTGCTACTGGTATTGAAAGAATATTTCTTTTGCGTCAATCTGTCACCATTTTGCAATTAGGCCGAAATATGCATTCAACCGTTTGTCCAAAATGAGTTTTTGGACCAACGGAATCGGTAGAATGTAAGTTACACAGGTTGTCTCACCTACGATGTTGTAAATCTCAATTTAAGATCGTCTTTGGTCGCCATCTTGGATTTTCGGCTCCTTTGAAGTTAATCCACAGTTTTCAGAGGTTGAAAACTACAAATATCTTCACTAGAGTTTTTTTTTTATCAGAAACCATCGTAAAATCCTGTTCCCCAAGAATGGTCGCGGATCTGGGGTTGTGTTCTGACTATTGAGCTACAGTTTGAGATAATTTTACAGTATGAATAGTTGAGTAGAATATTATTGTGAATGGTTTTATTAAGTGGTAAAACGATTCATATGATTGTATGATACTAATGATTTGACAGCCTATTGATTAATTTAAATAGAAACAATTCTTTTTTATTCCGCTAAAAAATATGCAATTATCGCTTTAAACGACGGACGAATAACCGAACTGTATTATTGAATTAATTCTTTAATATTAACAGAAATTGTACGGCAAACTGCGCTGTCTATTGTATATCAGTATCAATACCCAATACAACCAAATAGAACATAATACTAACCACATAGCACCACGCATTACCTTATTCTTATCACAAATGAACAGAATAATGTTATCATTTTAATATCAATAAGTAAATTCTCGAAAAAGATTATTGTACGATCTATTTATTTCATATAGGAAAAAGGGGTTATACTGAATGCAGTACCGATCTAGGGGAGGCTAAGTGGGACAAATGTTCCGGGCACCCCACATTTAGGGACACCTCCACAGTTCTTTGTCATCCTAACATTTTATCCCAGACGGAGTCAACTAGTACCTTGGCTGTAAGGGATATTGGAGGGGGGGGGGGGCTAGTTGGTCAACGAATTTTAAACGTCAGGGAAATCGCTGCCTAAATTGTCTCAGATGCACTGAAATTTCTCCTAATTAAAAAAAAATCTGGGGGAAAACACCCCAGGCACTCAGTGGGATGGACTACATACTAGTACGATCCGCGGTCAGTACGAACAATTTGAACAAACAATAATGGGCCCGCGCACAGTAGGTTGGTATGTACCGGGCCCCCCACAAAGGGGGGTGGTATGGCCTAGTGGTCTAGAGTGCCGCGCTTCGACCTCTAGCTGGCCGGTCACCTCTGGCTTGCGGCTGTGGTTTCGAGCCCTGGTGTGAGCGTATGTGGCATGGAGATAGGGGTGCCTTCTCAACCTCGTGGGTTTCCTCCGGGCACTCTGGTTTCCTCCCACTGCTAAAGACCCCTATGCGCAAGCGAATTATTGAAAAAAAATTAAAAACCATATGTTAGTCCCGAAATGACCTAGTTTGTGTTGAGTGGACGTTAAACCCCATTTCTCTCTCCCCCACAAGGTTAATCCGTTACTGACTGAAGGTCAAAATATTGCAACAAATATTTTTTCCCAACAAATTAATACAATGATGGTATTTTTTAGGTCCTACTCGTTCTTCGTACCCCCAGTGGTCTCATTCCGTTCCACTCCACAAACCCCTGAGTTCATACTTGCGGGCGGGGTTGGGGCTGTAATCATATTATCTGCCCTTGGTGACTGCTTTTTTTATGGACCAATAAATACAAATATGAAGTTAGCGAAGGGAAGTAACTCTCAACTGTTGCAACAGGCAACCCGCCATATAGTCTCGGTCACCCAGAACCACCAGTCTTCGGTTTTTTGACGAAAATTACTGGATAATCTACCACATACAAAACCAAACATTTGGATAAAGTCTCGGTAAGTACTAGATCTTATGAAGCCGGGCCGATTTTGCGTGGTTGAAATATATCCGACAATTCACTTGGCACATCTATTATTAGAAACAAAATAGAGACGAGGAATAAGCATGAATCGCGATGAAGAATTAAGAAGATTGTGAGAAGCCATACGTCTAATTCATGACAAGAGAAAATTACCATTTCAATTGAAACCTTTACAAACAAAATTTTAAAGCGTGTCATCGTTGACAAGCGAGCTGTTTTGATTGATTCAGTACGTGGTAACTTAAAAGACTGGATAATCCAGACAATGACCTATTTTCCGTCAAATTTTGTTGACCCGTCCAGACTAATATTCCTAGAATATTTGTATGGATGATAGAGACTACCCGCTATATAGGACACAGATGACCAAAAAATTCCTATATTGGTTACCAAATTTTCCTTTAATTTTTTTTCTCCATTTTCGGGCTTTTCTGGGGTTTTGTTTAGCTGTGGAATTGTTGGGAAGGTTTTGAATTTCGGATATTTTGCCATTTTGGGTGGAAAAAGAGGATGTTTGTGCGGAAGTATAACATGGGTAAAGGGCCTGAAAGACAACTCACATTGAACCTGAAGTAAAGAATCGACCCCGAAATAACATTGAAGTCAATGGGCCAATAATTGGTGCACTGTGGCCATAAAGTTGAATACGCGAATACCCCATGAACGATTACTGGGTATAGTGGAGTAGAACGGAATGAGACACTTGGGGATACCGAGGATGGGTCCTACTAACCACCAACAATATCCGGAAAGAGCGTTATTATCAGCCGAATAAACCAAAGCATTGCAAACATGACCTATGAGGCAGATATATAATATATATGCACATAATACTCATCATATTTTAAATTAATATGATTTCATGAAATTAGAAACATTATGGATAATTGTAATTTGGGCAAAGGGACATTATTAATAATACCGACAATTGTAATTAAACAAGTGTTGATGAACTAATACATGACACATTCCATGTCACACGTGGTAATATCGTCTGAGTAATAAATAAAAGGAATACTGTTATATGTTAAATTAATTTGATTACAATAAATCATGATATTTAATCAACAATATACATCATAATAATACATACTCTTATCCAAATTAAACTATGCATAATGCCGTAGATGTTTCAACAATGCGTCTATTTGTTAACAGCACGTACAGTATTGTAAACAGTGGTTACAGGGAAATAAACATGTTCATATCCATTTGTCACTTATTTTATAGTGATACATATTGGGTGTGGCCATCAGCAGTTCCCAAAGACTCATGGGGACAAGCGCATTATTTAAATAAAAATGTAAGTCCCGGAATAAGCTTGTCAGTGTTTCTTTCTGCGAGATATGCTATTTCGTAATTTGTAATGGATAGGTATATTCTGTTTCTGGTACTATTCCAGTCACTACTTACGTGGGCCAATTGTTTGCACTTTGACTTCAGAAGACTCGAATAGAGCTAAAGACCGGGCAAGAGTATCTATTGCAGCTGCTCTAGTAACCATACGATTTGTGACAGTCGATCTCATTGACTTACATCTTATTTATAAGAGTATGAGGTATGGAAATGTAATTAATTAGATGATTAATATATGACTTGTCAATCTCCAGTCATCTTATCGTATCCAAATGGGCTCACTATATATCATAATGTATTTAGTATCGATTCTGTGGTCAGTCTTACTGAAATCTTCCTGATTATAGATGGTCTTGGCAAGTAGTGATGTGCACTCTCGGTTCCATTTTAGCTCCACCATAAACAGCAAGTTTTGACAAAGTTGATGTAGTAAAAGTAATAGAAATTTCACAGTCTCCCGGAAAACAAAATTGGTCAAAAATAAATGCCATTATTATATTCAATCCCAAATGTGAATCGCACATATAAAATTCTGATTCTTGTCGGTCACGGCAAGAGTATGAATTACAAGATTAGAAAAATATTTATATGCCGAACAATATACAAAGTTTAGGGCGTTGAAATGGCCATCGGGTCTCGTTGTGTTATAAAAGCATATTAATTGTTTAGAAAGGGTTACCACGTGCACACTATTAGACATTTAAAACTTCATAAAAGATGTATTATACAAGAACTAAATCTGCCTATTGGGGGCGGGGGCTTTGTTTTGGCTTTACATAATCGACTCTAACCCGTTGGATAGCTTAGATATTGCGTGAATTAGACAATCCCGGCTCACCATCAAATCTTGGCTATGAATAAAGTAATTGTCTGAAATTTTCAGTATATTCAAATTTTTAATTGTCTATTATAATTGAACTATTATAGGAAGAACAGTCGTGCATAGTTTTCTAAGTAAGGGATCAAGAACAGAGTAAATCACCATTAACGGCATGTATACAGCCAAGACCTTTATCATGTAATCATCTATGCTAGCGCATTATGTAAATGCCTTGGCTTTTGTATGGATATATTTATGGGTGTCTGAAATTTTATTTTTTCCGTTCATAAAATGGGGACTAATAAATGACTTGAATAAGCCCGAAGGAATATATCTTCAAGAATATGGATAAAAATGTTGTGTTATAATGAATCAGTCTGTATTGAACTTTACGTAATGTACATTAGCTAGCAGCGGTCATGTCAACCTGAAAGACACTCAATTACCCTGTCATAAAGAGGAAGCCTGTCTAGCAATCCAACGGGAACATAATAATATATACATATTATGTATGAGAATACTGACTGGTAGATACAGAACAAGGAAGTCCCCACACCTTAGTTTAGCAACATTATGTTGTTATGGTCTAGTGTTTGTTTTAATACGAGCGGGAAGTCTGGGCGTAATAATATCCGTGATGAATTGTATGTGAACACAGGTAAGGGGGGGGGGGTAGACTTTGACGAGACAATATCTAAGTCAATTTCGTGACTACATATCGTATGATCTCAATCATTCGGCCAGGGGTCTTTCCAGAAATTCGGGGTACCCAGTATAAAAGCACCGATCCTAGTCACTTTCTAGTCATTTTCGAAAGAAAAAGACCAGGTAGGTGTGCAGTACACTTTTAGAACCATGGATTATTTTCTTTGGCCCAGTCAAATTACTTCACTACACATGGAAAAGGTGATTTTTTTAAAAATTTCCAATTACATAATGCTGTGATGGAATACCACTCTTAACATAACTTGACAATTTTTATGGTCCATCAAAATGAGAGACCGACCAGAACCCCCACATCTCCAGACAATGCCATGCGGCGAAGAGTTATGAGTTCAAAAGATACTTATTATAATAACATTCGCGCTTCATTCGTCAGTAACAGTAAGACCGGTGTCGTTTTTCTGGGAAATCGAACTTTCAATATGCGGTCCATAAAATTGTCAAAGAATGGCTTCTACAGCTGGATTGGCACTATTCAGTCACGTTAACACTTTTCTCTCTCAGAATATTCTTCAAGGCGTATAAGATTAACATTTTTAGCCCTTTCAGTGGTGTTAATTTTGAGAGTTGTTTCCTATTGTGGATGCTTGATTTCCAGAAAAAAATACCGCGTTCAGAGAAAAACAATAGGCAGTATGAACTACAGTGAACATATTCCAGCAAAGAGCATTCCTTCCAAATCTAAACATCAATAAAAATATATTAGTGTTACTATCCACATCCTTTCGGGCACCATTCCAAACCAACATTCCTGTCCGTTGAAATGCTGCACATCGGTGCGTTTGGGATTAAGAAAATACCAATTTATGGGTTAATGGCAGAAGTATAAAATACCAGGCTATTTTAAGCCACCCAAGGGTGGTCACTATGTGTTTCCCTTTTTGTCTTCCGCACTACCTTATCTATAAATAATCATGAGACTGAAAACATATTTTAGCTTTTAGACAGACGAGCTTGATATTGATAAGGCGGATTTAAATGTTACAAAATGAGTCGACCCTGATGCGATGATCGATAACTTATGTATTGAATTGACAAGACGAAATTATAATGTCAGCTAAATGTTATTACCTAATTTAGTTTTACCTGTTTTGGCTATCGCTTATTTGTTAACACAACACGGAGTATTAAACTACTGCCGTCGAATCGAAAATGACTCAACAGTATAATACTTTTTTCAGTATCCGCTATGTTATAAAAACAAGAATAAAATTTATTGCATTTAATCATGAATAGTAAATTGGTTAAAATCAATTCGACAAGATGAAGAGGCATCATGCTTTATAATCAATCAGTATGAGAAGTAAAATAACCATTTATTATTGTCACCATACCCATTCCTAGAGACACGGAGTAGGGATACAACCCCAGTCCATGGGGATTCTTATTTTTATGTTTGTAGCCTATATTGAAATTACAAATATTATGTACGCCTAGATAAAATCATGCACAGCAATGACATTACCCCCAAGCAAGAGTGAGTCTACCTATAATGTGGGCGTACATATTGCCATGACCGTAGTCCACCCACATGCCCCGAGATCTTTGGAGATATAATTACTATGAAAATGTGTGAACGCGAGAGCTTTGGAAGAATCATATCGTATTCAAAAATTTTTAATTTGGAATGCGTTTTGCAAAGTTCGTAATTTGAAATCGGAACTTCCGTGGTATCCTTCGCATTTTGACTTGTCGGGCGGGGTATGACTTAAATGAAATGAAATTGGGTTTAATTTTTCATAAACTCAACAACACTTCCGTTATTTTCGACATTCGATTTCATAGCTGGGTTGTTCTGGACTTGCTCACATTGAAAGTTTTACTTTTGAACTTACATCAAGGATAATGACAAATCCCCATATACATGTATGTTCGATTTTATTTGCAGCATTTAAGAGTATTATGTATGCTGTATTTCTTGTGCTATGGATTTAAGATGGCGAAATCAATATTGAAAAGACCACAGGCTTTAAAAGATAAGATGAGAAAACTTTGATGCGACAAAACGAAAATGGAAGATCTGCGATCGACATGATAGGAAGAATCAAATGGCATTGAGGAATTTAACGCGATTTATGCGTTTATCAATAAACGGCGTGTATAGCCAGTACATAATAAAACGGGTCTCTTGAACCCGTCTCCAGCAACCTTAGTCCTTTACAATATTGAAATATAGAATGTGAAAATTTAGGTTTATAATGTCATGCATGACAGATGGAATTCAAAATGAGAACAGCCCTTAGTGCCGCTGTCCTGGAATAATTCCCCTCGTAGTACACTGCGTAGCGTATGCCCGTTTTCATTTTCACGGTTCTGTGTTTTATTTAAAACCGTAAATGAGAAGAAAGGTGACTTTTCCCCGGGAATATATACTGAGATGATCAGCACAAGTTCCTGCTCGTTGTACAACTTTAACCCTTAGATATCAACATGAGTTGAAATATTTATCTATCATTGATTACATGTCATCACTGGTGTATAACAGGCAAGATTTAGGTCGATAGGTTTTATAAAGTTCAAATATATAGATGCGTGAATCATGGTAGTTCTGGCCCGGCGCTAATTTATTCTATATAAGAATCGATCGGTTCTCCCTGATGCGCTGACCAGCATTAAACATTATAAACAACTGGTTGGAGTTGACATATTTTGTGAAGGTGGATCTATTAATATAAAAAAAGCACGCCGAGAGAGCAAAACATTGATGTTTCTATGTACAGTACTACTCATCGTGTGTCATCACATGGATCATCTTGTATTTAAATGCAGAAACCATAGTCCACAAAAGCTTATTTATTTTACAAAAAAAAGGAAATGAAACGAGTTTAAACGCCACTTGAGATCGATCTCAAGAGTATGGCCATATTCCTGAAGCAATGGCCCGAGAAATCCCTCTCTGCCCATTGCTGGATTGACTTCTGATACTTGAACGTTTGAGGGAGTGTGTCTGTTCTTCCCCTTCAATCAACATGACAGCCCTACGTTTAATCTGGGTCTTCCCTAAAACTTTGGGACAGTGATTTAAGGTATTTAAAATGGTGAAAGTATGTTCGTTTCCAAACAGTATTGTTTACATTTCATTCGACGTGATAGTCTCGTTTGTCACGCAATTAGTTTTACTGCAGTATTCTGCTATGCACGGGTTAGTTGTGCATAATAAAATCGTGAGCCATGACGTTACGTTATGTAAACATATTTAGTCCTATATTGGCACTCGTTTTAAATGTAAAGCTTTTGTAATGCAGCTAGTCATTGGTTGTTAGTCGGACTACTGACCAATCAAAATTTAAAACAACAATATCCACTCATTACAGCAGTGAGTAGTGGGATATCTTCTAATCAAACGGAACGCGGGGAGTATGGGGTATGCCCGACAAGTAAAAGTTAGATTTCGGTTTCTCGAAACTTAACCAATATTTGTTTTTAGATTTTTCTGCGATACAATGGGAAAGCAAATTGACATACTCGATTTAAATTCCGGTTATTTCAGCTGTATTCGATTACTCGTTGCCAAATACTATAATTCTGGTTCGTGAATTAAAATTCATAAATTAATGAAACGGAAAACATCAATTGAATCAGCCCTAACGTAAGCTATGGGCACACAAAGTATACAGTGATAAATTATACAGTGTAAACATACATAAAACTGAAAGTTAACTGGAAATGAAAAATAATATAAGGGAAATAACCTCAATAATTGTGAATTTGTTGGGTTGAGACCACAGTAAATTTCTTTCCTTTTTGACATATATTATGTTTTATATTCATGTGATTTCCCAGGTCTAGATATTAATTGTATCGACATATCTGAAACTTTTATGGTTTGTGTCATATTTCATCACCTCGAAAGAAACGTGTAACAATACAATACCGGTGTTGTTGTTTCTTCTAACAACAGAGTTTATCCTCAATACGTCTACCATTCCTATTGTGTGAGTCGTAGTAAATAATAAACGAATTTCTACGATTATGAACAAACTACTCTACTTTGGTTATTATAAACCTACCTGTGTGTTTGAAACGACCTCCCGTTAAATAAAATCCATTATACAACTAAATATACCAACGGAAAAAAGGGGTTCTCTCTTGAAAAGTCAATGCTTTTGCTTGTATTTTCGTCTGTGTCCATCACAACATTATACATGTGACGTTATGGGCTAAACCATCGTAATTATGTTAAAGGGGGTAATTATTGATAACCACGTGTGTTACAGGCTAATCAAAACAGCACACGAGCGTTTGAGTTTGGGCAAGAAAAAAGCAACTGGAGACAATGCGACATTAATTTTGAACCAATTGATGGTCAGTCTACTAAATTTTACGAATAGGCTACATGTATAATATTGATTTTCATGTCATAATTTCACCCGTGTATATTATATATATTTTTATAAAACACATTACAGCCCAGTCAATAATAGTCAACTTTGTGGCTAACATATATAAATAAACACACTTATTTCATAATTTTAATTGATCATATTTCGTATGAAAAATGACCACCGCTTCTTAATTATTTCCATATTTTATTCACGTTCCGACTATTCATACCATTAATGTTCCTGATTAAATTAATTTTTTGTTCATCGAAATCGAAAATTCTTGATAAGAACAGTTCGGGATGTCTAAACATCGTTTATCGTCTTCATAAAAATGTATTTAAAACAAAAAAATCACACGTCAGAAGGGCATCGCAGATTGCGTGTATTATTGGGTTTTGTGTGTTAAGTATGCAGACCGTGGGGGAAATTTGTGCAAGTTTCGCGGTACTAAATTTAACCATCTGTGCAGCATACAATAACTCATATGACATGGTACCTTTTAAGGCAATAGAACTCAAAGCGTTGATTAGCTGGGGCATGATCGCGATCTACGAAATGCCATCGGAAAATTCCACTCTCCGTGGATTTCAAAATAAGTAACAACTGACAGTACAATCATATGGATAAACTGCCTTGTGAATTTCACGATTATAGAATTCTGAACACACCAGAAATAACATTCAAAGAGAAATAGAAAGACATGAAACCATCTACCGATAATTAAACCGATGCGCGGTATGATTTGTTGATAATAATTATTGGTATTTATAATATATATAAAAAAACGTTATATACCTATTCAATGATTCAATGGCCTCGGCTTTTAATTTTGCCGAGGCAAATGTAAAGTACATCGGAATTTAGGCCTACCTCGGCTACAGCAGATTGCCGAGGTTAATTGACAGGACTGCTTAAGTTCTTCTTCAGGAATAAATATTCAAGGGGATGAGATTCAAGGCCAGTGAATCAAATGTAATTCAAAAGAAAAAATCCCATCGAACTACCTAACCAAAACATTAATACAAGCCGGAAACAAAATATTGGACTATGGGCGTATTTATGTTTGTAAACGCCCAAACTCATTACTGGGTCTCAGAGAAATAGCTTATTCATAAATGTCGCGTTCGATTACTTGCCCCGTGCTTACTCGGCCAGGATCCTCGAGTACGTTTCGACAGGCGCAGTGGAAATGGGTAATGGAATGGCGCGGCGCTTTCTGCGGGTATCAAAATGGAAAATAAACACCGCCAAATAATTAATTATGCTCGATGTTCTAATAAATAACGCACAGACAATAATCCGTCAACAAACTTTAAACCTTTTCATTGGTATCTCATTGGAACTATTAAATTCAGAGAAGCGAAATAAAGCCCATATTATGCAGAACAATGTAACGTTTGTTAACTTTGTTAACAAGCTCAACGGCTTACCAGAATTGCAGTTAGGAGGGAAAGGTTATGATCGCACACTATGGATTCACACTTACGTCCCAGTGAGTTTAGTAGAGGTAAAACAATCTGCTTAGTGGACGAATTGGGCAATTGAAAGGACACTGATTGGTCTTTTTTTTAATTCTTGGAATCGTTACACCAAGATGTAGAATCACTAAAACACTACTGTGGAACGTAAATATGTTATTTTAAATCCGAGAAAAATGTCAACAATAAATCTTCCGTCGCCTAAACTTAATCTGCAAATATAACTTCGATCAAATAATTGCATCCATATTGAATAATTGGATACTTCCACAAGTAACCATCTCCTTGGGAAGGTTACTTCGGCCTGTTGCTAGTAAGCCGTTCGAATGACATCATCGGTAATCCGAACGCGTCCGTGGTGGCTAGAGTAAGCGCGGCGCCAGTCAGTAATCGAACGCACCAACACAAAATTTGGATTGTCGTAAAATAGCTTTGACCCCCTTATATACGAAATGATCTATTCCGATAAGTGACGTAATAAGCTTCCATTTTTTATTTCTCGGTATCAAAGTTTGTGAGAAGTTCAATTTTACAAGAGAGAACCCCTTTTTTCCGTTGGTATATTTAGTTGTATAATGGATTTTATTTAACGGGAGGTCGTTTCAAACACACAGGTAAGTTTATAATAACCAAAGTAGAGTAGTTTGTTCATAATCGTAGAAATCCGTTTATTATTTACTACGATTCACACAATAATAAGCGGATAACGGCTTGAAATATTCCATACTCAAACTAACTGATCTGATTCTGGCGGTGGTGGGGGACTCTTAATTTTCAGCTTCCCGGGATTATTTTAAGTTGGGTGTACTAAGCTAAACTTGAATGACATTATAAATGGAATTAGCTCTTTGAGACTTTAAACTTAATTAATCGTGTATTATATATTTGGTTTCCGAGATTTTGTCCAAAAATGTGTTTGAACACTAAAGGACGAATGACTACTGTTATAAAAAAAATGTAATGTATTTATGCAAAATTGTACACAAGGCAATGGCTATATAAATAATATTCAAAATGTGGAGCCAAGAACCACTAGATTTGATATAGTTACGAAACTTAGTGTTTACGTGTTTAACGTTATAATTGGTAAGGTCTAAGACTACTTACGCCATACTCCTGCGCAGTGTTTCGTTTGATTAGAACTAATCAACTTCACACTGCTATCTTGAGTGAACATTGTTGTGCTAAATTATTATTGGTCAGTAGTGCCATTACCAACCAATGACCTGCATTGTAACAAACAATATCGGGGTTAACCAGACCTCAAAATATGTTACCGCAATGTATCTAGTGACAATCGCGACTTGTTTACGTCATAACCCGCGAAATTTATTATGCTCGATTATCCAGTGCCAACATGTTTTCTTCGTCGGCCATTTTGAAAATTATGCCGAATGCGGGAAGAGAGGAGGGATTTGATTGGACGTTAAAAAGAGACACGCCCCGCCCAATTTCAAGAATATGACTTCTATCCAGCAATGGTAAGAGAGGGATTTCTCGCGCCATTGCTTCAGGAATATGACTTACGCAAGTTCAAGTAGGTTTAAACGCACAATTGTCAACACATATCAGTACAGTTTGTATTGGAATGAGTAATTATATCACAAATGGTGAAGATTGGACCACTCAAGTAGTTACCGAACAGTTTTTCTTTATGGTAATGCGTTCTACATTTTTGTACATTTGCATAGCGATGTTTCTTGTATTACACCTGTAATGACGTATTACGCAAGCCGCCATGACACCGGCTAGTTGAAATGTCGCGTAGCAGTTGCGATTCATCAAATCATATAATTATATGGTAAGGCTTCACCTTTATTTCAGTGGCAATTGATTTATTAAATGTTAAGCTATGTGCAGTGCAGTTTTTGGGTTAGTTTATGTGTAAATTAAGGGAGCTGTAGGTCAGTAAACGTCTGTAGTCATCTGACAAAGGAACTCTGTAGGAAAAGCCACTACTTTGCCTGGAGTAAGACGGAAGACATCAGTAGTGGAACCATTTCTAGATTTGATACTGGTATCTCAAGTTTCGAAAAGGAGACCTCCATACACGAACTCCACAAATGAGAAGTAGCATCAAAAGTGATAGAAATAGTGATCTGTCCAGTATCGTTCACTAAACGCGTCATTAATTAGCCTATTTAAAGCTATATTATTGCGTCATTATTTGGCTTGCATTTCAGTACATAAAGTGATGCGACTCTAGAAAATTAATGAAAAACGTTCTAGATGGTTAAATGAAACACTGCCTTTTATACGACACCCATTACTACTAGGCAGTGTGAAGTTAGCTCGATTTTCGTTTTTCAATATTGGTGAATATCGAAAAACGAGCTACTCGTTTTTCGACATTGGCGAATAACGAAAAACAACTAGCTCGTTTTTCGATATTGGCAAATCTCAAAAAACGAGCTACTCGTTATTCGATATTCAAACTTGAATCTCAAAAAAGCAGATTTGATGGATGTTTATCTACAGAATGTCTCCATGATACATTTGATTAAATGAGTGATCTAAAACGAACTAAAGATATCATAATTCAGGATGCCTGAGCAGTGGATTCATATAAAAACTGCTCTTTCTCCTTGTTTTTTGATATTGGCGAATCTCGAAAAACGAGCTACTCTCTTTTGATATTTAAGTTTGAATATCGAAAAACGAATGTTCGCCAATATCAAAAAACAACGAGAAAGAAATTTTTTATGTGAAACCACTTCTCAGGCATCGCCAATTATGATATTTTTAGTTCGTGTTAGATCATTGATTTAATAAAATGTGTTTTGGAGAAAAACAAGGAGAAAGAGTAGTTTTTATGTGAATCCACTGCTCGGGGATCCCCAATTATGTTGTCTTTAGTTCGTTTTAGATCACTCATTTAATAAAATGTGTCATGGAGACATTCTGTAGATAAACATCCATCAAATCTGTTTTTTTTATATTCAAGTTTGAATATCGAAAAACGAGTGGCATTCGCTAATATCAAAAAACAACGAGAAAGAAATTTTTTTAGGTGAATCCACTGCTCAGGCATCCCCAATTATGATATTTTTAGTTCGTTTTAGATCATTGATTTAATAAAATGTGTTTTGGAGACATTCTGTAAATATACATCATTCAAATCTGGTTTTTTAATATTCAAGTGTGAATATCGAATAACGAGTAGCTCGTTTTTCGAGATTCGCCAAAATCAAAAAACAACGAGAAAGACAAAGAGCAGTTTTATGTGAATCCACTGCTCGGGCATCCCCAATTATGATGTATTTAGTTCGTTTTAGATCACTCATTTAATAAAATGTGTCATGGAGACATTCTGTATATAAGCATCCATCAAATCTGCTTTTTTGATATTCAAGTTTGAATATCGTGGCTCGTTTTTCGAGATTCGCCAATTTAAACAAAAACAACGAGAAAGAAAGTTTTAAGTTTTTATGTGAATCCACTGCTCAGGCATCCTCATTTATGATATTTTTAGTTCGATTTAGAAAACGTATTTACTAAAATGTGTTTTGGAGACATCCTGAAGATATATATCCATCAAATCTGCTCAGGCATCCTCAATTATGATATTTTTTAGTTCGTTTTAGATCATAGATTTAATAAAATGTGTTTCGAAGACATTCTGTAGATATACCTCCTTCAAATCTGCCTTTTTAATATTCAAGTTTGAATATCGAAAAACGAGTAGCTCATTTTTCGAGATTCGCCAATATCAAAATACAAGGAGAAAGAGCAGTTTTTATATGAATCCACTGCCCAGGCATCCTGAATTATGATATCTTTAGTTCGTTTTAGAAAACGTATTTAATAAAATGTGTTTTGGAGACATTCTACAGATATACCCCCATCAAATCTTCTTTTTTGAGTTTCAAT
This sequence comes from Patella caerulea, assembly GCA_036850965.1. Taxonomy (NCBI): domain Eukaryota; kingdom Metazoa; phylum Mollusca; class Gastropoda; family Patellidae; genus Patella; species Patella caerulea. The sequence goes on along the minus strand of JAZGQO010000007.1, from coordinate 48,416,536 downwards.
TTTTAATGTCGAAAAAAATAGCTCGTTTTTCGACATTCGCCAATATCGAAAAACGAGCTAGTTGTTTTTCGTTATTCGCCAATATCGAAAAACGAGTAGCTCGTTTTTCGATATTCACCAATATTGAAAAACGAAAATTTAGCTAACTTCACACTGCCTTACTACTAAATGAAACAATAGTTTGGATCTGGATTTCGAAAATCAGAGTTACTGGGAAGAAGTATATACTGGAGTTAAGGGCTGACATGAAACGTAGTTCATGAGCGGTTGCCAGGCAAGATACACTCACGTTTTGCAAGAGATGGATAGAGAACAAGCTAAAACTAAAAACAAGAACGATTTTTCGTACAATGTGGGGCCATAATCCATATACAAACAAGCATAGTATAGATGACAATACTAAGGTGATTCTCAAACCCTAACCAGCCAGACTCGCTGGGCGCGCCTGTTGATAGAAACTGTTACATATTTTCCTTTTCAGAATCTATCTGTTGTCTAACGAATTCTCGGAAGAATGATAGTTTTGTAGCTTTGAGTTTTGGACCTTCAATTATCTAATTGGTCAAATATGATGTAAATAAGTATACATGTAGAGATTGGTTAACCCAAATTATGCAATTGGAAATTTCCCTCACGTGATAATACATGATATTCTTATTCCCACAGAACCAGCTAATGTTTACCCAATTATAACTCTTTTTATGTAACCGTCTGTCACTTATTCATTAAGTTGATTAAGAAGACACTACATATGTGAATCTATTAACTTAATTAATACAATATAATGCCATCTTATTTCTTTATTACTTGTCTATAAAATGAAAACAATGTCGCAACGACGATATTGCTACATTACACGGTAAATAGAATTGATATCTAATAACGGTTTTGTCCATCGTTGGTTTTTATACGCCCACATTTTCACGTGGACGTATATTGTCGTCGCCCCTGTCCGTCCGTCTGGACGTCCGTCCACAATTGTTTGTTATCTTTTTTTGACTATTATAGCGAAAACTGCCAGCTCTTTATCGAATATTACCTAATACCACTTTAATATCGAGATCGAACCCGATGGCCGGCATGTTCTTATCCCGAATCATGCTCACCACATCACCATGACTTCCAAACAGGAATAGAGTTGAATGTCTCGTTGGTACAATTCGTTTTTTTTCTATTGTCAGTTTTGTTTTAAATAGGAATTTCTTGTAATTCAATTGGGACCAAGGTTAAACATTCCCAAGGTCTGCGCTTGGTCGCCATGATGATTTGAAACCGAGACGTTTAGTCGATAGCTCTCATTACACGACTATCAAATCTATGAAATAAAGATCGTCATTGGTTTCAGAACCTTGACAATAAAACACGATATACATGTACTTTGACAAATTATACAAGGATTAGCACATTTAAAATTATTAAAAGATGCATTAATCAAGCTCTAAATCTGCTTATTACAGGTATTTCTTTAGGGTCTGAAATTTTATCTAAATTATTAGACATTAAATAACTAATCTATGCCATAACGAACACTCAACGCTAGCATTCGATAAAATGGATAATCGAGACTATGCTTTTTATCGTAATGACTTTAGTAATGATGATCGAGGCGGAAATGTCAATCGCTTAAATTTCGGCTCATAGTGGATCAATTTGACTGAAATTTTCAGCAAATTACCTTTTCATTATCTAGTTTTTAACTATTATAGTGAGAACTGACAACTCTTTATGTAGTCTCCCATAATGTATCTTTAAAAAGACACGAATTATTGTCTGACTAATCTTTCATAATCTAAAACAACATGCAAGGTCAAAACTCGTCTTCAGATGAAATATGATATGACTTATTGTCCTTAAAGAACCAATATGGGAGATAATATAAAGAGTTGGCAGTTCTACCTATAATAATTAAAACCTAGATAGAGTAAAGGGAATTTGCTGAAAATTTCAGTCAATAAGATCCACTATGAGCCAAGAACGAAGCGGGTGAAAATTTCGCCTAGCCTCGGTCATTATAACTAAAATCATTAATATTAACAGCATTGTCTCGATTATTCATGTTTTAAATTTAATCAGCAATGGCCGTTCAGCATCATATAGGAATCTAATCCAGCCAACATCAAAGGCTAGCCTAGAAATCGAGAGTTTATTATTATAACATTTCAGGTCTAAAGAAAGACTTGTAATTGGCAGATTATTTATTATTTCATTGAAGAAGACTGCCCACTGCTTCAACATGTAGTTCTAGCTTACGTTATACATACATTTTGACTCAATGAAAGACGTATGTCCCAAGTGATTCACATTCAGACCAATATTATTTCACGTTTTAAGCAATTAAACATTGCAACGACTGAATATTGTCTTGGGTGAGACGAAAAACCGATGTCACGGGTACACATGGCGTTTACGTAAAGGACCCCCTTGTAATTCATTTATTGGGTGCATTACAAAACACTAATCATTTAGAACTAATCCAAATATTGTCTGTAAATATTGTAAGTAATACACTTTACACAGGGGTCAAAATATGTCTGTCACAATGTTTCATATCCTCGTGAACATGATAATGACTAATTCCAAGGTCAAATGTATTTCATTCCATAGAAGCAGTCAAATGCTTGCAAGTCCAAATATAAATGATTATGGTAAAAGAGAACATCTGCTACATAAACATCTAAACATAGGTGTATATACGAAAATTTATAATAATATCGACAAGAAATGACTAATATTAGTCGTATTTACTTCAATGTAAATAAAATCCTTACCTTCCATTGAATATCAGTAATCCTATTACCCAAATGCCCATTGCTCTTTATCAAACCACATTACTATGTCTTATTAGGTTTCTTGATTTTTACCTGGACATAAAACCAATAATCCGATTCGCTCTTCTGTCTAGTGGGCTATTTTATTACCTGACTATAAACACCGTTCAATACTGGTTACTTTATTACAGATTTGCGGACAGATGTATATAACATACAAAGTCAAGTAACATACATGTCCATTTGTCATGCTGTTAATGCATTATAACGGTGTGTACAACGGGATCGGTGTTTTCATGTATATAAGATTTGTGTAGAATTGAACCAAATCACTGAAGCCCATCCTATGATTATTCATTTCTTGGGGCTCAATCAAATTACACAGGGACTTAACTTCACTTCTACTAATAACTTTGTCTATTGCCTTATATTGTCATACACCATATTCCCAATCAATTAGTCTAGGATTTTGACCTTTCGTGCATTTAAACATTAAAACCTTGACGAAAAGCGTATTAATTACGATTGCCATTTTCTGATCACGATCGTCGACGAAGGTGAAAGTTTCGAATCCTATTCTATTAAGTGAGAGTTTCGAATTTAGTCATTGAAATCACAAATTCCATCGGATAGCCGCACGGACTTAAAGGTAGCTGATATGGATGTATATAAGCTTATTTACATTCAGTCGTTTCTGTTTTACTGTAATTCCTAATAAGTTATGTTCAACGAAATACGCAGAGAGTCCAAACGGAGTGATGGTCCAGTCTAGTATTTTCCTGGGGGGTATGTTTTTAGTCTCGTTAAATTTGCAAATAAGTTGTGTTTGCAATGCCAAAGACTGTGAATGATATTGAGTTAGAGACTTTAACTCCTTTAAGCAGTGAGTGGTACTAACAGATAATGTTTGAAATACCGCAAACATCTAAAATAAACCGAAGTCGTTAGGCTACGCACCGGAGGGAGGTTGTGCCGAGTTAATTGAATAACTAGCTATGTTGCATGTTGTCATTTCGTTTTATATGCAGATATCGACAAAACTCCAGAATACCACATCTTAACGCAAACGTGCAGATTTTAAACGAAATGGGGACATGCAACATAACGCATCGACTCAGCCCAAAAAAAATATTTCAGAGATATAACCGAAAGAACAAAAGAATGTTGACATATTACCAACTTTATATTACGGTATATTTATCGCGCTATTGACTCCCATTTCCAATTTTATAAATCATCGTTCTTAATTACGTTTATGTAACTCCAGATCATTACACTAGTCACCCATATAATCCTATTTTGGAGTATGTGGTGTGTAATCAACCGTGGCATGGTCTATTATAATATACCATATTATTAATAATGCGAATATCAGTTTATAACAGCTGTTGGGCAAACATATATATAATCTTAACTAATTAAACACAGAAATTATTTATATATTCATGAAACCACTGGAAATGGTAGAACTTTATTTCTTATACCAATTAAAAGGGTGCCTAAGCCAAGCTAAATAATAAAGCACGGAATTATGGTTATCAAATATATCTCCTTTGAAAAATCGGACTCATCAAACTTTGACATCGGGATAAACCAAAATGGAAACTAATTACGCCATCTAATCTGGATAGAGCATTTCGTACAAAGGGTTAACATCTAGTTGGTGAAAGTGAACAAATCTAAGTTCTGAATGGATTGGGTTTCTCTGCTGCATGTACGCCAAGGTGAGAGGATTTGGGTTTGTCCTGGTACAGACATGCCGTATATCCTCCTCCATTATTCATCACACCTTGATGTCATCAATATTTTGTATGAGACGGGCAAGGGAAAACAAAGATGTCGCGTTGACGTCACCGTTCAGTGCATTTAAGGGCAAAGGGGAATCAAGCCTCTGGAAAAAAGTTAAATGTACCAAGAAAGCTTTGCCCAGGTTGAAAACTCTTGAGATATTGAGGATTCCTTATTTGACATACCGGTAATAGAATAGTTTACCGGCTTATTATACAATAATTCAAGGATACAGACAGTGAATCAGTTGAGGTTTCTTTTGATAACCATAATTCCGTGCTTTATTATTTAGCTTGGCTTAGGCAACTTTTTAATTGGTATAAGAAAACCTTATAAAACATGGTAGTGCTGTTTTGTTTTCTTTTTTTCTTATGCAGTGGCAGTCAATTCTTTTTATGATTTGTCAGATATCCTCTCACAGTCTCACACAACAACTTTTGGTCTTCGAAGGAATTATTAGTGTGCAGAAATTCACCCATCAGTTATATAGTGGAATTACTCGTGTTTTCCTTCGGCGTTCGTCACTTCCGATTCAATGATCACCGTGTTAAAATTATATTTGAAAAATTGTTTAACCAGTTCTATCACATATGTGATAATGACTGACACCAATATTGTCCTTTAACCTCCAAGCAAAATGTGAATGTGGTCTGTCTCAGCATATAAAACGTGTAAACTATCAAATGTGTATTTGGAAACTAGCCAAGTGGTCAAGCCATTCATTCAAAAGGCATCAGATGGGCATGGCTGGACAATAGATAATGGGGAAATGCGACTAAAATGGATGGATAAATCTGTAATGCTAGGGGAAATGATATAAATTCTATAAGAAACAAAGTGTGCAAGTGACAGTGCATCTGATTCAAGTGAGTGTGATACTTTTGTGGAATGGTGATGACGACTCTGGCAGTAACCAGAGTGATTGAAAACACTGAACATTGTGGGTAAAGATAGCAATATGGGGGGGGGGGGCTAGAACAAACTGCAACAGAAATCGTTTCTTTGGGAACTGTTCCGGTGTGGTCTCTAGTACTCCCATAACAAAAGCGATCATTATCAGTCTTGGGGAAATTTGCATAATTAACATAAATCCAAGATGGCCGCCAGGAGACCAGAAAATCGCCAAAATCTCCGAAACGGTTGACTTTAGCGCAAATAAATGTATTACCGACCTATAGGAAATCGATACTCGTGAGTTCAAAAATGCCGATATTTTTTTCCTCCGACCTTATTGTAACGTCGTAAGGTCATTTTGACGGCATTACGTTGTTCTCGTGACGTCATTATCAGATTTTATTGACACTGCGATCGGAAAACTGCTGGAAACAACGAACCGCTCAGGCCCGGATCCAGGATTTTGTCGAGGGGGGGGGGGCATAGATTGGAGAAAAGGGTAATACGTTGCAACTTTGAATTGCTAGGGCGGAGACAATGCGAAAATGATGTTTATATCATCTATTAAAGAGCGGAAATGTGAACTACAACAGGAAGAAGGCAAACGAAAATGAAAATCAACTGGGTCTGGGGGTGGGGGCCCCCAGATCCGCGCCTGCCGCTGTATAATTTGTATAAAAGTTCACACAAACTGAAACTACATATCATCGTTCATCTATAGTCTGAAGCCACGGTGGCTCAATTTGTTGCAGGAAGTGTCCATAGAAAGTAATGCAAGTATAGTCTATACCCCCAGTTGAAGATGCTGCACAATAGTCAGGTCAAAATACAATTTAACCCTCAAAAGATTGCTACAAATGGTTTCTCAACTGATTCTGGTAGGCTTCACTCACGCAAGTAGGACCCTCGGGGGAGTGTTTTTATAAAGATGAAACCCAAGCTGGCCACCGAAACCTCTTAATGTAACTATCAACCCAAATTTGATGATCTTGGTGTTTACCCCTAGGTTTTTGGAAGCAGAGAACACATCAAAATCATTAAAAACGACGTTTGCCTTGAAAATAGTCCATTTCAATTGTTCGGGGGGGGGGGATGCAAAGGCTATCGATGCAGCAGATGCAATGGACTCTACTACTGTATTTGGCCCTTGCCAAGCTGAAAACTGAGACAAACCAAACAACGCTCATGAGGTCGATACAGAGGAGGGTGACGCCTAAAACTGAACGCTCTGAAACTTATCCTATGGACAAAGGTGTTCGTGTATTAAGTGATAGTAGACACTTGAAGGTCGTGAATTCAATTTCATAATGATTCAACAGCTTAGTGATAACCAAAGTTTTCTTAATGTTTTTCTTGCCCCCCCCCCCACAAACCTGGGTATAGACATCAAAATCATCAAATTTGAGTCAAGAGTTATAGACTATTGTCATTTGGAGGTGTTGGAGACAATATTTGACCAACATATTGACCAACATCATTTTTTATGATCTTAAAGGTTGGTTGATAGTTACAAGGTATGAATATTATGACGTTTCGTTGGCCATTTAAAAAAAGGGTTTCCGGCGGTCCTACTTTGGTAAACTATTAGTGCATTGTTTGTAATAAAGTACACTAACCCTACCAGAAGCAGTGGAGAAACCTTTAATAATAATAATGAGTACATTTATAATGCGCTATATCCATAAACCAAGTTCATGCTCAAAGCGCTACACAATTATTATCCCGATATATCCATATATCGACTTAATTACAATATCGCAGTTAACTAATATGCCATCGGGTTCAAACCTGGACTAACGTTGTCACAGAACTAAATCTAGAACATTTGGATTGACAATTTCAAGCAAAAAATACGTTGCGAAGACGATGGACAGCCCTCGTGTGCCCGAATCACTGCTGAAAATCATAAGTTGTAACTGCAAAGGGGATGTAATTCCAAGCGATGTAGGCCGTAACCATGGCTTGGCTTACACTGTTGGGTGTGAAAAATGGATTATATCTTATGCAAACTCCAAAACAGTGATAATTATTTATTCCTCTGAAGATGTGGGCGATATTTTCTATTTTCGGTCTCATAAATTGGCTCTGGAAACATCAGATGTGTTCTGTTTCTTTGACATTTCTATATAAATTATAAGATGCCGATTTTCTATATTTTTGTTTTCAAGTCACGGTGGCTAAGTGGATAAGGCGCTGGTTCGCTAGCTTGGAGGTCGGGTGTTCGATCCCTGCATTGGCCGAGAAAGTTCATCTCGATTTACCGGCGTGATTTCCCCTTGTCAGTGATGCAGGGGGGGGGTAAGGACAGCTGCCTAGTCGTTCGGATGGTACGGAAAACCGCGGTCACGTGTACACGTATGAATTCCAACTGCCAAGGGAACCTTAAAGTAGCCATGTCTCTAACTCAATATTATCAAAAATCTTCAATATTGAAAACACGAATTATTTGTCAATTTCAATCAACATTGATGCTGTGATCTTATCGGGAAAATGTGGGCTTCTGATATACAATATTCAAGACAAAATAAACATTTTACCATTGGTACACGAATCGTGTACCATTATGCGTTTCAGCCCCAGTTCTAGCTAGAGACTCGAGGAACGAGGCTAGAAACATTGCACCAAATCAAACGGCGTATGTAGACTGGAATAGTCAGACGATAGAAATTTGCATTCGGTTGAGACTGTCGGCTTATTTCGCCGAACATAAACGGAAACCATTAAATGTAAATCAGTTTATATACATTGATACTACAGTATTATATGCGTTGCGACCCACTTGTGTCAATTTCTAGGTTCCAAATTAATGTTAGCGATTTAGCTCCTTTAAATTGCACGCCAATGTGTACACGGAATCTCGTTTTTTCGAACCACCCGAAGGACTATACGTTGTCCCTTGTCAGACCGTGTGTCTTGCACCACCGACAAGGGAGAACCACGCCGGAAAGTCCCAATGAACTTTCTCGGCCAACGCAGGGATCAAACATTGAATCCCTAGGTAAGCAAGCTAACGTCTTACTCACTGAGCTACCGTGGCCCTGCCTATAGATGAACGATGATATTTAGTTTCAGTTTTGGGGAAGACGTGTTCTTTTTTACAAATTATACAGCCGTTCGTGGTTTCCAGCAGTTTTCCGAGCGCAGTTACAATTAAATTGAATAATGACGTCACAACGAACAAGGCGTAATGCCGTCAAAATGACGTTACGACGTTACAATAAGGTCGGAGGAAAAAAATGTCGGCATTTTTGAACTCGCGAGTATCGATTTCCTATAGGTCGGTAATACATTATTTTGCACTAAAGTCAACCGTTTTGGAGATTTCGGCGATATTCTGGTCCACTGGCCGCCATCTTGGATTTATGTTAATTATGCAAATTTCCCCAAGACCGATAATGGCCGCTTTTGTTATGGGAGTACTAGAGACCATACCGGAACAGTTCCCAAAGAAATGATTTCTGTTGCAATTTGTTCTAGGTGCATTTTTATCTTTACCCGCCTAAATTGACAATGTATGCTACAACATATGCCTATTTACCCAGAACATTATCTCTTACTTTGTCTTATCAAGGATAATGTAATTACTTTGGTAACATGTCTACATAAATACATAGCAACAAAATGTCCATCCTCTTATGTAATTCTTTAAACGATATGCTAAAGAGTGTTAAATAGTCAGATATAACTGAGGGAAGGATGATCGGGGTCAGCTTGAAAAGAAGACTGTACACTCAAGACTCGAATAGCTCACAGGGCCAGTAAATCACCCAAAACAAAAGTTCCTTTGGAACTGTCCTTGAGCGAACGATATTCACCTGACAGTTCCTATCCGGCCTTCTATAACTGCAGTATGAAAATACCGTCTCCCCACCTCTGTACAAATTGGAGGGCACGTAAAAGATCCCTTGGCAGTTGGAATTCGATATAAGAGTAGGCTGTAGCGCCGCTGCCCGGGCAAAATTTCCCTCATAGCACACTGTATGGCGTATGTCTGTCTTCCATTAGCCCAGGTTAGGTGCAAAAGAGTAGGACGTCAAACCCCATTTCATTTCACCCCCCCCCCCCCTGTTCTAAGACTATTTTGGAATCCTACTATTTTTCAGCTTGATTCTACTTTATTCGCCAATGGAATCATTTCTTGCCACAGTTGACTATTCTCAAGTAGAATTCTGCGATTAAAAACATACACTAAATACGTTTAAACTGAGGAGTCATTACGAGACCGGACATGCGCAAACCGAATGTTTATTAACTCATTTGACAGTGAGAAATGATTCCTTTTGGTGGAAAATAAAGAATTGCGGTGACAAATAGACGGTAAGAGTTCTAAAACAGCTTGAGAACAGCGGTGGGGCATAGTGGTATTTTCATACTGCAGTTATAGAAGGCCGGATAGGAACTGTCAGCGAATATCGTTCGCTCAAAGACAGTTCCAAAAGGAACTACCAAAACACTACATCATGATAGTTTGAATGGGGTGGTGCTTTGAGCTAATTATAATATGTAACCATAGTGAACAGGTTGACTTTCCTATTTTGTATTTTTGGGCCAAACAAACATTAATTTTAACGGTTACAAATGAAAAAATAAAATTACAAAATAATTTCAGTGTTAAAGAGTTACTTAAAAGCAACATATTGGTGCCAAATATGCAAAAAAATTTTCACTATGACATAAGTTATATGCATTTAATTTTCATAACAGAAGACTAACATTGCTAACGAAAACTATTATTTTAAGTAACAGAAATAACTAACATAAAAAGAAGGTTTTATTGGGTGCATTGTTACTGGGATCAATTGTATTTTTTCAGGGTATTTTTCAGAAAAAGTTAAAGTTTGAACTCTGTCAGAGTGATACACAACACGGGTCAAATAATGAAAATACACACATTATACAAAAGGAAGAAAAACATATGTGATGATATAAAATAGATGGAATTTGATCCACTGTAAGAGGATTTATGGATTTCTTTTTAATTTCCCTAGATTTTGGAACTGTTGAAAAAAATGGGTGTGGTCGGAAAACGGTTACAATGACAACTTAAGTCCCAAAATGTACCAACAATGTTTATTCATGGGGTGTGAGTGCACAGTTACCCCCCCCCCCCCTGGCCCAAGGACTATAATGAAATTGAGTTTAACGTCCTACAACACTATCCGGACAAGTGTGAAAGGCGTGACACTGCTGGTACGGCCTACTCTTGCTTCATTTCAAATTCCAAAAGGCATGGTGTAGAATTGATAAACATGGCTTAAATAAGCATGTTTCTGCCTGCACAATAATAATTGTTGGGCCGATAGTAAACAAGTATCGCGGCACAGGGGATTTCTCTATTGACTTTAAACCGTTAAGGGAATCTAACTTGGAACGACTTACATGGCTACAACGCATGTTATGCGCAGCCTATTGAAGTTTCCTAATAAATTTGTAAAAGGTGGTCTGCTTCCATGCAGATAATACAAATGGACTTACTTCCCTTCGGCTATTTAGTAAAAGGTTATGGTATGTTTGTTGTTATAAAAATTATTCTTGAATTGTTTTGTTTGTGGTCGCTGAGTACGATGTCTTGTCCATATATTTGTTTTTGTGTAAAAAATGTGTGTGGTGCAGCCCCCCTGCACTTACTATTAGTAATTGCAACAGTTTCTAAACGAGAAACTCCACTTTATATTAAATATTTTACTAAAAAGAAACATATAAAACAATAAATAGGCACCACATTTTTCAACTGAAAAACACATTTTCAGAATCATAGATTTACGTCAACTTATAATTAGTGAATTGCAGACTTAAAATATAGCCAAAGGAGAAATGGTTACTCTTGCCATGAAATAAACATAGAATACGGCCTAACAATTCTGCCAGTGTCTACCAAACATTAATTCTGAAAAAGATCGCTAATTGGTGTTTTTCTTAGCAGGTACAATAATTCCATTGCTAATCAGTATGGAGTAATTATATAGCTGGAAAATAATATTAAACAAAGAGTTAAACATCTCATGTACACTGTGCCCGGATTAATGTATGGATTTTGGCGACCTAACGAAAACAAGATAATTTATTGATTTCGTCTTCATCGAATGATATCTGTAATGCCCAACAAAATTAAATTAATTATTTTTTCAGATCAAATTATAAGGTCTCGGTAAATTAACAAGTTAGTCCTCATATTTTAAATCTTAGCGCGTGCAAAATTGACACACTTGTAGATAATGCCAGCCCTCGGACATTCATAGCTTTTAAAGCCCCAATAACACCTTTGTTGTAACTGAAAAATATGTTCCAATCTTCATTCTGGTCAACAAATCGTATTATTTTAGAATATTCCAATTAAATGATGATATAAATTTCATCTTAACACACCTAATTTAAAAAATTGGAAAAATTCAACCAATTGATTTGAAAAGTCTAACGTAAACCTTTTCAAATGTGACTTGGATTTTAAAATATTTTTGAACCCTCTGGACAAATAAAATAGGTTGTAATGGATAATTTACACAACAGGTAGGACATTTAAACATCTAGTACTTAGAATAAGGGTATTATTTAATTTCTGGAGCTACCAAGCCAGCAAGAATGTTTTTGTCCCTTTTAGATGTAAAAAATAATGGCGGCTAATTTAAATTTTGGAATGGCGACTTAATAATAACTAATATGACGTATGCCATCATTCTCACCAATCAAACATGGTACCCAGTGGATTTCTTCTTCATCGAATGATATTTGTAATGAAAAACATAACTAAATTATCTAGTCAGATTGTCCAATAAGCCCTCGGTGACTTAAACAGGTTAAATCGGATTTTAAAAAAGAATATAAACAAATCAGTGGGTGCAAAATATATAATTGGTAAAAAAAGGAAGATGTATTTATTAACACATATTTGCTTGATAGGTTGCGCATGTCTTGCAATGCATGATTTTGGATATGTTTTTCAATCCATGCTTATGCAATCAGCAACGAGTCTGTCTTAAAACAAATATTTTGAAAATTATTGTGCGTACATTTTGACCTTTGTTACGCGGCGCTCCGTATCAGAGGTATGCCACCTTTTCTGCAAACCTTGTGAAAGTTTTAGACTGTACAGTACAAATGTTGTTTTTTTTTTAATTTGATGGAACGCATTAATTCGAGTTATAAATGTGTGAACCCTATGGATTTTCAAAGTCCGCGGTTAGGTTTCCATTTGACCAAATCATTTTTCTTTTCGTATCTGGTTTGAATTATTCGGATTCTGACAGGAAACCATTCCCATCGATATCCCGGAGTTTCCCATCTTTGTCAAAATCCTTGGCAGGGCTACAGTCTTTCACGGATTCTTTTCAAATTTGGTGTGACACATTGTCGTAAGAGGGGACGATCCCGATCGATATCCAGCATCCCGTGCTTTTTGCGGAAACCCCTATGGCCATGTTAAATGTTACGGTTTTTTTCCAAGCTTGTGAACACAAAAGCGATCAGATGTCCTTAGATATACTTTCCTTATCAAAGTTTTTCCTTTTAGATATACGTCTGTATTTACATAAATAATAATATATTTGGTAACAAGTGTCTCTTTTAGATAGTCTTGGTATGTACATGTGGATTGATGTTGATTTTCAACTGAAAGCTTATTACATTAACGTATTGAATAATCCTTTCAGAAGACATACTATTTACATATATCTTCAAATTGAAAAGTATGGTGACTAGACAATGAGGAGTACAAAGGAATAAACGTGACGGCTCATGGTTATCCGATCTAGTAATAAATGAATATTTTGCGTGTTTATGAAATTTATAAGATATATGACAATATTTTAGTTCACAATTATGTATGTTCTTGCCTCTTGATGAACAACATATAGACAGGTTGGCGACAAAATAAGGAGACATATTACATGTACATTTATTGACATATGAAAGAACAATACAAATGAGTTGGCTTTGCGTAGGCCCTACTCCTGAATTGAGTATCACAGTATAATTATGTGAGTCTGGTGCAATATCACTAAAGATAGCGAAATAGATTATGAATAAAAATTAAAATGAAATACAATATTTCGATTATATTATGAAATGTATCGAGATCAAGTGTTTAATAATCGGAAGTGTACGATTTGATCATCGCCACACAGACTGAACGCTGCGGCGGGGATAATCTTAAAGTTCCAATAGCATATTTTTAAGTTATATTTTAAAAATGTAATAACATAAAGCCCTAAAATAGATTGTACCTATAAACAGCCCTACATTGTTAAAGAATAATCCTATTAATCCTATAATTCACTATTGCCAGTTAAGAAATTGGCAAAAATATTATTTTCAACTTCAAATTCAAACGTTTGAAGATGGCCGTACATGGAGAGGAATGGGAAAACAAGGGAGGTAAATGAGTTACTATTTCCTCAATCAGCCTGTGGCAGCCATTTTAACGCCTGTGATCATGCCCATGATCGTATAATAGTGTGTTGACAATCTTTTGATCAAAAGACATAGAAATAATTATGTTTTGACTTTCTTAGAAAATATGAAATTGGAACTTCAAAATATAGGAAACGTATATACTGTATATTGGAAATTTATTAGACTTAAACCATACTATGGATTTTGGCCAGAATTAGTAATATTTACCAAATCAGCCCACAAACCATGTTTGTATGTCTAATGCTGCTTTAGAACTATATATACAAATTACGTGTTATGATATTTTCTACTTGAAAACCCAGTACTTTGGGAAAGGGTTATATCGTGATTCGAGAGCTACAGCATACTTACTTGTCATCATATAGTTTTCAGTTACCTGATTAGTTATCAGAAATGAATAATAGGAGATCATAGGTTAGTGTTGCCGATGGGAATCACAAGGAAAAATCTGATATACAGATCTATATTTCGATTCGATTGCCTACAACTTCTCAAAGAATAAATTTATTTGATTGGATTTTTCCATTATCTAAGTTTGAACTAGTACAGCAGTAAAGGTCAAGATTTTATCTAATTATTCCTTAATGCATCTGTAAACTGCTTGATGCCGACAACTAAAATTACTCTTATTTGACGAGTAATAGCTGACTGCGTCACCATCGTTCCGTTTCTTGTATGCGATATTTCCGTAATGGTTTGAATTTGTAACATAATTTTCAATATATTGATATATATGATTTTCTTTTAAAAATGCCGTCGTTCAGTAAATTTTAACGCCAATTTTAACCTTTCTTCAATATACTTCTTCCAAAAGGCTCTTGAAATTAGTTCAAAGGGCATTTACTGACGGGAAGTTAACTTATACTCTCTATATAACGACCCGTGTAATTAAGGTAATTAATTTTACACTTTGAACAATCGTCCTTGGCCTGTCTTAATTTATTTCATCTAGAGAATTGACTGACGCAAGATCTCGGGAGAAGATAATGAGTAATTTATTGATATTGACAAGGCAGACACCGAGTTCCTGAAACATTGCAAAGTCATCGGTCTCATTGCTTTCTTCTCATATTGAAATGGTGTACTGACTCCATATAGCAAATTTATAACCCATTCAGAAGCAGATAGTCAGCTCTCTGTAAGGAAATTGCCGAAAAAAGATATTATTGATATATCGTTTTAAATTAATCAAACATAGACCACCACTCTTGAAGCACAGTTATCAAGGGTGTCATACATAGAGTTCTTGCATTTGAAATAATGCAAATTATGTGCAAAGATGATTGTAATTCGATGAATATTCATGAAATGAACTCTTTGAAGCGTTACACAACATGACATGTAACAAGCCGAATGAATAAGTGCTTAATGGTCATAAATATGTACCTGTCAAAATATTTGACAACTGTCCAAGGAGGATATCGAGGGTTGTTTACATCGATACTGTTTTTTAATGCAATTGCCATGTTTCTTTTTAAATCACGAAATGATTTCTGTGAAGTGCAATATTCGTTTCAAAAAAAGAAAGATAGTGCGCATACTGCATTCCGTTTACAATCATCTTTGGGTAACGCGTGGTATATTAATATGATTTAAAAGCAATGTCTTGTCAAAAACAATGGAGTCGTGTTACCCGAAAGACAATCATGCGTCTGCTTTTACGTCATGTCTCAAATCTGTTTCCTGTAAATTTGTAATCCATATGCTACGTTTCCTTTGTGGTTTTACTGACTTTGTATCACGTTTCTATTGACAATGTCATGTTTAAAGAAGCTAAGCTTATAATTAGAGGTAAATTACACTACCAAACGTGATACTTACCATATAAATACAAAGAGTTCTCAGACGAATCTTAGTAAATTGTTACTATGTTTAGTTAAGCTTGCCCTTTGCCTGTCCAATGCCTTGGCAATGGCGTGGTCGTAAATCTGTATAAGATACCTTTTGATCTCGTAACGATAAAGGTAACTACGCGAAATTCAGTAAAAAGAATTCAGTAGACATACTTTTATTGTCGATTTTCAGTGGAATACAGGCAATCTATATTGATGACTAAATTTCACATCTTAAAATGACAAGATTCTTGGACTAGTATTTAAAGCCATTTAAGCTTACTACATTTCACGAAGACGATTACTTAATTTACATGTTTGTTTAATTGCTTATATTATGTGATGCGGTTCGCTTGTACTTACTGGTGGGTTGGTATGGCCTATTGGTCTAGAGTGCCGCGCTTCGACCTCTAGTTGGCCGGTCACCTCGGGCTTGCGGCTGTGGTTTCGATCCCTGGTGTGAGCTTATGTGGCATAGAGATAGCGGCGCCTTCTCAACCTCGTAGGTTTCCCTCGGGCACTGCGGTTTCCCCCCACTGCTAAAGACCCCTATGCGCAAGCGAATTATTGAAATGAAATTGAAACCATATGTTAGTCCCAAAATGACCTAGTTTGTGTCGAGTGGACGTTAAACCACATTTATCTCTCTCTCACTCACTTCTACTTATTATTTGGTTTGGGTCAAACTAATATTGTCAACCCTTTTGGTTTTATATGTGGATTTGTTAAGTGAGAGGACAGTTTTCTTTATCGAAGATATTACGGCTACGAATCAAGTCAGTTTGAGATATGACCGATTCAGTATTGACACAGAAAGCCAAGTGGTTATGCATGTTTTATGGTTCACTGTCCCAACACAAAGAACACACAAGCTCAAACCACTTCCATACTTTAGTTTGATCCAAATCAAAGACGTTTTAATCTTTATATGAAGCTAATTGCATGGGTACTTTATTTTGACCTAAAACATATATTTTCTATAAATGATAGTAGAGTAGTAGATTAAACAGATGAAAACACGACCATCATGACACTTCTTAAAATATGTTTTATATAATATATATGTAATTGTCACCTTATATAAACTATTCAATTGGTTCGTGACACTGAAAAAGAGTTATTACAGTATAATATATTTCGACAAGGAGTTACATGGAGGGACTTGGTTGATTATATCCTTGAAATGAAATGAAATTAAATGGGGTTTAACGTCCTGTTCTAATGGAAGACGTGTGGTACGAGGGAAATTTTGTCCGGGCAGCGGCGCTACGGCCTACTCTTATATTGAATTCCAACTGCCAAGGGATGTTTTACGTGCACGCCAATGTGTACACCTGACCTCGGTTTTTCGTCCCATCCGATCGAGTAGACAGCTGCCCTTGTCTGGCCGTCCTTCAGCATCAACCACAAGAGGAAACCACTTCCTCGGCCAATGCAGGGATCGAACACCCGACCTCCAGGCTAGCGAGCCAGCGCCTTACCCACATAGCCACCGTGATTCCCTTATATCCTAGAACCAGCGTTATAAAATGACCATGCCGGCGGACAAAACCGAAATGTAAATATTGGAATTTGAATGACAGAATTACTCACCGAACACAAAAGTGTATTGTCAAAATTTTGACTTATAAAAATGATATCGTTCTCTGTTCAGTAGTACATCAATCCGATTTCTTTACGGTCATTGGTTGACTGGATTGACTACAGAACAGTTAAATTATCCCCGACTATCATGATTGATCGAGATCATAGCTGATTTTTTTATATTACACGAGAACATGCTTTATTAAAAGAGATAAATGATCATACGTGTCAGATCAGAATTTGTGGGATATGTCGGTAAACTACCAGACGCCATTGTTGTCTTGATACAGTCTGGAAATTTATTAAGACACGTATTGTGGTATACGTTAAACACAGCTTTCGATTTACAATATTCCACTCAGGCGTCGCTATCTTTTATTAAGGCATGAGTGTAGGCTGGATTCTGTTATTAGTTTTGATTTATTCGGGAAGTTCACGTGGTAAACATTGTAATTGTTCCTTCATATTTCAATAGGATCCAGCGTGTTACTTTTTATGTGGGACGCTAGTTACCTCTATATGGTTCCTTGTTTTCATATTGAACCTATTTTATAGCAGTGAAGAACAGATTTACAGTTTTGCTTGACAGAAGAGATGCTGATCCCAATTGTTTATTATTGCTATTTATTTACATTCTACACTGTATCATAAATTATGTAGCACTACCAGTTTACCCCCAAACATTATGACTAGTAAAACTGAAGAGCGGTACACTGTTAATTATATAGGCAAAATACTCAAGGTTCGATAACATCGTTTCAAATTTGGTCAGGAATAACAGAGAGAGAGAAATGGGGTTTAACGTCCACTCGACACAACAACAAAGGACGGGATGATCCTAACGTCTTTGTGAAACTCTCGCATCACATTGTTGAATTTCAACGTCCAGCTTTGGTCGCTAGATATAACAACTTAGTTACGTATTAGATAGACAAGTCCTCGGCAGTTAGCTGATTTATTAATAACCTGTAATAAGCAGTTTGCGCCCCCCCCCCCTCCACTGAAAGTCTATCTCCTTGCATTTCCGGTCAATTCGGAAGGACATTTATTATTCTATTAATAGACCCTCACCTGGGTCTCTTTTGTATTGGTTCCACGTGAAATGGGAGAGGTATTTCCCACATCCCCCACTCCAGTAGCTCCTGTAGGGTTACGACTCTCTCATAGCCCCTTACTCTGATCCTGTATAGGCTCCACAAGGTTTGGGTGCGTTAAGACACACTTGCCGCATGGAATCAACCATATATGATCGAACTGCATGACGGACCAATATCTCAATGGAGAGGATCTTAGCAGGGCCCGATTCGCAAGGTAGCGCCGGAGTTACCGTAGAAAAAAAGAAGCATGTTGTCAAATCAACTAAATTACATTTTGATGTGAAATTTAAACAATTAGAAATAATAATTCTAATAATATTATGGCTTCATCAAATATTTGAACCTCGACAAGAATTGCGTGACACCGATGGTCGCTTACGTCTTGAGACTGTAATAAAGTGTAATGCCCGGGTTATCCACATAATCCAAATACGTATCCTGTTCTTGGTGTCGAAGCGTGAACAGGGTCCAAGTAATTAAATTAATTTCAAGTCACAAATTATTGCAAGTTGCTTTAAAAATACGTCTGTGTCATATCTGTCCGGATGGAAGTGGATTTTAACCCCCGTAATCAGTCAATACGTTTAGACCTCGACTGAGCTACATCGATGATGAAAGTGCAACCAACAACTAGTAGAATCAGTTACAAACACGTCTTTGGTTTAACATCTCAGACAAACAATTTAACCATAATAAACCTTTTTTTACATATATATCTCATCATACATCGCTGTTTCGTCGTCTAGAATCAGGTGGGAGGCTGCGCGGAGTTTCCAGCCCCATTTTCGCCATTCGTTCTTGGTCCAAAATTCAGTCGAAATGACAGTAAATATCATTCGTGTACTTTATCGGCTATAATTATTTTTTACAAACGATGCGGGATTTCACAATTAATTTCCAGCGTTAAACATACATTATGCAAGAGATACATCTTCCTATTGCTGGTCTTCTGACAAATTAGACATTAACTAACTTATCCAGACCATAAACAACTCTCGATGGCATCGCTAGCCTGCAATTTTTAGTGGATTATCGATCCTTCACGATTTAATTATTAACTGGATAATCGAGACTAGGTATTTTATCGCCTAATTCTTGATTCATAGTGGAGGAATTCGTCTGACATTTACATCAAATTGCCTTTACATTATCTAGTTTTTAACTATTATGGCGAGAACTGCCAACTCTGTATCTAATCCCCCCATAATGTATCTTTAATATACTGTCATTACATTCCGTTAGGGAATTCATCTTTTCCTGGATCTTATTGATTGCTGTCATCTCGCATTACACGCAGGTAAAATATGGCGTTGAGAATATGTAACAATTGGCATATTAAACGATTTGGCTTAACGGGAGGTGGCGTGGGGATGTCAAGTCGACAATCTTGCATGGTGTTCTGTTTACATTGATTGTTATTATTTGCTAACCTTTATATCACTTGCATATAATGAACACCTTAGCAGACAAATTACAGATATGTAACTGGTACGGCAAATTAGTTTTTGAAAAGTGTACTCTATTTTCATCTCCATGTCTTGGGTCATCTTGATTGTAACTGATAATTTGAATGTCTGATAAGAGCCCAGCAGACACCTTTCGATGACACTGAGTGATATGACTCTCATGTAATTAAAATTACGGCTGGGCGTAGAATGTTACTGGCACAAAAACCTGAAATCCGACAATAGCGTAGGTAATTGGAATAAATATTAAATTTATACTGAAGTATTACATATTATGATCAGGTTAAAGTGATTGTTTCATATTTTCAAGGAAAGTCAAAACACAATTTTTTCTATGTCTTTTGTTCAATAGGTTGTCAACTCAAAATTATATATCATAGGCATTATTTCACACTCTTATAACTCATTAACACAGGAAATGATAACACAATTAACCCCCCCCCCCCCCTTGGTTTTCTATTTCCCCCATGCAAGAGCTATCTTCAAACGTTTGAATTTGAAGTTGAAAATGATATTTTTGCCAATTACTCAACAGGCAATGGTGAATTATAGGATTAATAGAATTGTTCTTTAACAAGGTAGTTCTATTTATAGATACCATCTATTTTAAGGTTTTATTTTAATAAATTTTAAAAATAGTTATGGAATTGTAGCTTTAAAAAAGACGAATATCCATTAATATTAAGATGAGTTTCCATGCAACATTTATTCCCCGATGTGTGATGTTATGATCAGAGTAAATTTACAGAAGCATCACATTAATTTTGGAGAAAAAAAATCCCTTATATATAGGCTTTGCCTGTTATTGAATCCTTTACAAATGAATAAAATATAGTTTATACCAATAGATTAAAATTATAACATTTGGATGGACAGGCCATCATGATACTACTCCGACTGGGATGATGAAAAGAGGGCTACACCATACAATGTACTATGAGTGAAAATTTGCCTGTACAGCGGCGCTACAACCTACTAATAAATCGAATTCTAACTTCCACCAGTTCTTTTACGCGCACTTCAAGATAAACATGGAACCGCACGAAAAACTATACGTTAGTAGTAAGCATGGTACTCTGGAGCATATTTGGAATTCCAGACATTCCAATGGCGTGACGTCACACATTCCAAAGGTATGACGTCAGAGGATTCCACAGGTGTTCTATTTATAGTTTGAATATGGTTATTGTTGACTGAACAATGAGGTTATGAATAATAAAAAAGGTATTGTGTGCAGGTGTTTTATTCTTTGATCTCCTTTGACTTTTTGTAACCGGGGTATGGGGTCCACGAATTATTTATTGGAGGGTGGGGAGGATATTTCGCTTTATAGGCAGGTGTGTAGGGTTCACGTTCAGGTCGCCTGTAGATAAGGGATAATGACCTCCGCTATTAAAATTGACCGGTGATTTTGGCGGTTTTGTACTAAACCAATAGTTTTAATCTACATATTTGGGGTGGGGGGTAGTTAAATTTTGGTTCTAAGTTTCGAAAATCTAGGTATAAAAGGTGACTACACGTTCAAATGTAGAATTGTTTTATGAAGTTGAACAAGAGGTTAACATCATGAGTAACGACTTGTATCGAAAGGATATTGGAAATGATTATTTGGTTGTAAAATGTATTTGGCAAGAAGATGTGTGTTATCACCTCAGATTGTATGGTTACGGTTTTAAGGGTGATAGATATCCAACCCCCAATGGTATCATGTTTTTCGAGCAGCAATGGCAAACATTGATGAACACTGTCTCCGAGATAGATGAGTATTTACAAAAAAACATTGTAAAGAAATCAGTACCTATTGGTAATGATGTGTACGTAACGATTGACAACAAATACCCTGGAGTCAACATTCGTAAATTTTGGTGGTGTGAAGAGGAACGAATGCCAAAACCTACTCGAAAGGGTGTTCATTTAAACTTGAAACAATGGGAGGCTTTGAAAGTTAGCTTCAAAGAGCTGTGTGAAAATAATTTTACGTGTGAGGAACCACCCCTAGGTGTGGTAGGCTTAGCAAAGGCGGAGACTTGTGTATAATTTCTGTCAAACGTTTTTTTTTATTGGTCGGCGTTCTGCTGCATATTTGACATTCCACAAGTGTTCTATTTATAACTTGAATATGGTTATTGTTGACTGAACAATGAGGTTATGAATAATAAAAAAGGTATTGTGTGCAGATGTTTATTCTTTGATCTTGTTTGACTTTTGTAACAAGGGTATGGGGTCCACGAATTGTTTATTGGAGGGTGGGGGGGGATATTTCGCTTTATAGTCAGGTATGTAGGGTTCACGTTCAGGTCGCATGTAGATACACAGTTAAGGGATAATGACCTGCGCTATTAAGGTTGACAGGTACCAGTGTTGCAATTGTTTATCCGTGGTTGTTTATACCCACACCCCAAGCTCCATATACCCTCCACCCAACCAACCCCCAACCAAACCCCAAACCCCATTTCAACTGTCTACACTCTTCAATTAGTGTCGATTCTAAGAAACCAACAATAGCCTTTTTTATAATATTTTTATTTATTGGTAAGGTTATATATATATATATATATATATATATATTTTATGGCCAATTAATGTGACGGCATATTCCAGTCCGCCAACTCCCTATAAGTGTCGAGAACGGTGATTATTTTTTTGAACGCATGGTTCGATTCTTCAACCATTCTCAAGCGTGGCAGGATGTAATCGGTAAAAGCTAATAATCTACAGAAAAGAACGAATCAGATAGGTATTGGTAAAATAAAACAATATTAATATTGAAAGAATTGCATTGTCTACCTCCGAAACCCACCCCCTCTATATCCCAATCCAAGTACACACAAACACCTACAAATGAGTAGAAATGAAACGGAGTGAAACATTTAACTACCTCAGTGTTGTGGGCTATACCTGAACTAATGAAAATCAGTGCCTATTGAATTGAGACACGGTGCCAGCGTACACATCATTAGTGTAATTATGCTTTGTAAGTATGTGTGACCCTGGACAAGACTGTACCTTAAACGTCAAAAAATATAATATTATAATTTATATTAAGAATATTTTCACAGTGAAATATTAATAGGTTGGTTAATACCAATAGATGTGCACATTGCTTTCAACATAAAGTTCACGGTCTCAACGTATATACAAGGTTGGGGAGGGAGGAGGTTGGGGATGGCGGGAGAAATATTTACGAGTTGTAATATTACGGACACCTAGGGTTTGACAGCTGTCTACACCGTAATATAGCATCTTACGCTCCTAACGGGGATAATATTTGTTGAATATGTTTGACGAATATGGTTGCTTAGGTATGAACAGTTTTAAAAATAAACAAAACAGGCGAAAGTAGTATATTAATCTCAGTTGTTAGGAGAGCGATTTAGCTAATTTGCAGGTGTCTTTAATTACGCACAACGAAGACTGTCCTCCGTGGGCCGTGTGAAAGTAAGCACTTAACATGAAACCCTGTTTTTAAAGTAGGTGATGCAAGGTTCTTAGATACATTGAGTCTGGGTATGTCGCGTAACACCCTGTCTTTTAGTATACGCATAACAATTATTGCAGGGATATACCAAACATTCAAAGCTGTATAGAAATATTCCTTCAAATACTACATGTATAGTTCCACACAAACACCTCCATGTAGTGTGTAATAAGTGAAAAGAATAGTTTACCCGATCAGATAAAATCCTTGCATACTATTAAAAAAACCTAATTAACTAATGATGATATTTTATTACCCCCCAAAATATTTACACCAGAAAATATAATCCAGTCTAAACTGCGTTACAATAAAAGTAACATCGCTTACCTGTTCCCTGCGGTCTATATCATTTGTTAACTGTTTTGTCGATGATAGGTTTCGAACTATAAATAAATGACCGAATAGTTTTCATTTCAAAACTATAACCAATATAAAATATAAAATACTAGCTGCATCAATTACTTTCTCTGTTCACGTGTATCTGACCCGGCAAAAACGTCATACGTAGCAATAACTATCAAATTTACATACATATACGATTAAAATAATTATAAAAATATCGTACAGATAATTGAATTATGAAGTGTACATATTATAATTGTATTTTGTAGTATGTTTTGTAACATGGCTGCAAATTAGTACCAGATTTGAACTTGTTTATGAATGTTTACCGCTTTAACAATGCATATATGTTTCATTCACGACTGGAGTGTCCACATTTCTTCGATCTGGAGGAAGATTTGAAATTGAGTGTCTATTTGTAGTAATTTTATACCATTGAGAACTAAGCAATATGAACGTTTGAGTTGTGACGTTTGCAAATAATTAAATGATTTTGATTGTCGAAATCACTTACTCGTTTGGTCATTTATCATTTAAATGAAAGGATTTTTATTTATTTTCTATTTTTGGGGATATTTTACACGTCTTTCCAAAGTATATAATATAGACAAAAGAAATTTTGAAATTGTCGAAAGTTTGAAAACTAGCAGATCTTATTTAATTCTGGCACAAGGGGTGATTTGATTAATAACAATAATGGCTTTAAGGTTGGATCGCATGTTTGATGGGGTCTATTCAACTAGGCAAATGGTGAAAAGACACACAACTTGCTATCCTGCACAGTCCCCCAACCCTTCTCTCTGTCTCTCTGTCTGTCCCTCTCACACAAACTCACAACCCCCTTCTCTCTAACTCATTAAACTCTCTCTCTCACACACAAACTCACACCCCCCCTCTCTCTAACTCATTAAACTCTCTCTCTCACTCTCTCTCACACACAAACTCACAACCCCCCTCTAACTCATTAAACTCTCTCTCACTCTCTCTCTCACACACACACGTACTGTCCCTCTCTCTCTCTCTCACTCATTAAACCCTCTCTCTACCACTCTCTTCTTACAAATAATATCTTTTCATGCTGTTTATTTAAAAAATGTTTATATATATCCTCAGCCCCTTTTGCTAAATATGTATACCAATCTTACTACCCCATTTTTTCACTCAAAAATGGTGATTAGCACAGACAACCAACCATCCACACAGCCACTCTCTTCTTACAAATGATATCTTCTCATGCTGTTTATTTAAAAATGTATATATATTTCTTCAGACCCTTTTGCTAAATATGTATACCAATCTTACTGCCCCCTTTTTTTCACTCAAAAATGGTGATTAGCGCAGATAACCAACCATCCACACAACCACGTCTCTCGCATGTCCCACACACACACACACGATCACACGCCACCACGGGCTATGTTTACCGCCGCGTGAATAATATCTTTGCATGTTGTTTATTACAAAATGCATATATTATTTCCACACCCCCGGTCATTTATTTTAAAAAATATGTATACCAACCCGACTCTTTTTTCCCCTCAAAAATCGGTGATTAGAACGCTCAGTTATTCACGTCATTGGTTTTTTGTCTTTATGTATTAATATCTATTTGAACTCTCTTTTTTCGGCCAGAAAAACGGAACTTATTTTATTCTTGAAATACCCCAAGTAAATGATATAGACGTGTGTGAAACTACCGTATCGTTAAGTTTCGTGTATAATATTCATTTTGAGCGGTAATATCCCCGTGAATAATATTATATAAAATACTAAATTATTCAATATACTGTATATCCCCCAAACCTGTACGAAATAATTTCTTAATTGTCATCCGTGCTTATACGGGAAAAGTGTTCATTTTATTGTATGTCATACTTGGTCATTTTTGAGAGTGGGTAGTAGTTTTATCAATAACTTTCTCAAATTACATCAACCGTACACCAAACGTCAAAATATTACAGACCCACACAAAATTGCAATTAGCTTATCAAGCGGGGACATTTGTTGCAATAACAAGTACCTATATTCCCCCATTGATTTACTATAACATTGATGCGTCCGCAATAAAAGAACGTTAACAGTAACTTCTGTAGATATGGAAAAAAAACGATATCGATTACATAGAAATACCAAAATTATATTCCAAAAATGGCAGATTAAACATACATTATGCAAGTCAAGGCTAAATCTGCCTATTACAGGATTTTCTTTAGGACTGAAATGTTTTCTAAATTATTAATTAGACATTAATTACTAGTCCAAAGACCATAATCAACTTGCGATTGCATCGGATTTCTCCGATATTGAATAGATTAGAGCGGTTCGACCAAATTTTAATTTAATTTGATAAGTGGTGGTAGCAATTATTGCACACGTCTTGTCAGACCACCAAAGGTTAATATCTTTACCCCCGTAATGCAATAATTGGAATGAAAATTTTAAATTGTTCATTTTACATTATATATTTTCAAACTGTTATAGCAAGAATGGCTATCTCTTTATCTAAATGTTACATGGTGTATCTTTAAGTTTAGGGTTCATGCGTGAATTTATAGATAAAAAGTTACATGTTCTTTGTATGTAATTTTACAATTTTATAATAATGTGCCGGGAATATACATAACGGGGATAAAGCATAGCGTTTCCCCGGTATAATAACCCCGTAACCGAACAAACAACACTTCAAAATGCATATATATAACGTTCATGAAAACATCTTACCATTCGACACATAGATACGGTGGGGATTTATTAAAAACACATATAATATAACATATGTAACTGGTCAAAAATATTACTATATGATATATATGTCGAGATGCCAAAAGTCTTTTTTTTTCAAAATGAAATAATAAAATATTGACGGTGGAACTCTGTAAGAGGCATATAAGTATTATCGCTCTTTTTATTTCGAACAGAATATAAAAACATCTCGTTGGAAAGATTAAACATTAGTGACATGGATATATTTCATCAGTTAATTATACTAAAAATATGTATAATGATTTATGTAGTTATTTTCGAATGATATGTACTCGTGAAGTAAGGTTGGTTAATAAATAAGCTCTTTCAGTATTTAATCAATTGTAACAATGATTTGTCAAGTCGTTTGCCTGAAACATTGAGTTTTAAATATGTTTCGTACTAGATAGAGTAACGGAATATATATTTATGTACAAACAAAAAAGTTTCTTTGAACTATATTTCGGTAATTGCACTTTTAGTAAAAACCATTCAGAAACCGTTGCTATAAAAACGGAATTCAGCTGTGTTACGTTATGGGGAAATGGAAGTACAAGTACATGTATAAGGTATTAGACTGGGAAAGATTTGTGAATGAATGTGGGTGAAGGGGGAAATTTCCAAGTGATGTTCATATAAGCTGTGAATAAAAGAGATAACTTATCCCCCACGATATAACTCTTATTACCGGGATCATCTCAATGTGAGTAAATAATCGACTAATAATGTGTTAAAGCAAATATAGCCTCATACAACAGAATGACTATATGTCCAGACGGGGAAAATGCCTCTTCAGACTGAAGTAATAGAATATCTGCAGTCTTGTAGTCCGGTTAAGCTTATCCCCAAGAAAGTAACTCAATCTCGACAAATAACGACCCCTCCCTCCCCACCAAACACACACCAATTCGAATACTCACAATCTCAAACAAGCCAAACAGTTTGAAAGGTATATTATTTGGGTGCTGACGATATCAAATGGGAGTACTAAAATCGTTAAGGTATGTCGAATGTACAGGCGTTTGTTGTCAACAAAATGAAGACAGGGTATCCCCCCCCACCCTTATAGTAGTAAACCAAGTATCCATTTTTTTTTTTAAAATGCGGTTCTGAACTCAAAAAAGCGAAGAATTAAAAATTAATTTATGAAATTAAAAATTAATTTATAAAATTAAAAATTAATTTATAAAATTAAAAATTAATTTATAAAATTAAAAATTAATTTATAAAATTAAAAATTAATTTATAAAATTGAGAAAAAATTTACAAAATTGAAAACAAATTTACGAAATTAAAAATTATTCTTCAAATTTCTTTTTGTTTTACAAAATTAATTATTCTTCTATATAATTAAAAATTATCGCAAAAATAAAAATTATTTTTCAAAAATAAAAATTATTTTTCAAAAATAAAAATTATTTTTCAAAAATAAAAATTATTTTTCAAAAATAAAAATTATAAAATTATTTTTCAAAAATAAAAATTATTTCGCAAACATAAAAATTAAACGTTGTAGTCTTCCAGTTTGAGCTGGGGGTTCAATTAAGGTGCTTGAAATTTATTCTGACAACGCCCACAATTATTTCTATATTACACTGGTAATGCAACCTTTTGTTCGTCAAGTACTGACGGCTATGTGATAAACATTGTGTAGAATATGTTTTTCGGTGTCGGTGCATCTAAAATATGGAATAAACGTCTAGATACTCACTTCGTCTTTGTTGTGTCATTAGTAACAGTAAACAGACTGGGTGGACAAGAAAACAAACACAATATATGCATTCAAACGACGTCTTTATTATACACATTACAGTCTCAGAAATTTAAATCGAAAATCTTATGTCGAGTATATAAAAACAATGCAATATGCACACCAGTATGACAAAATGTGTTTTGTTTCGAATTCGCTTTAGGTATGCCACCATAGAATATCGTTGGATTTCGTAATGGGGTTCTATTAGCTTTCAAAGACTTGTTGTCGCAGTATCTCCATTTTAAGCTTATGTTCATCCACAATAGCATTAATCTTAGCATTTAACAATGCCAATCTTAGATCATAGACAGATTTAGTGTTAATTCAAGGTTTCAACAAATAAGTTTCGAAATCATGTGTTTCGGCTGACGTGTTATCTATATCCCACTGTTTGATTTTATCTTCTTTGCAATTCCACTCTGTCAGGAATAAATAGGCGCTACCCATACTATCAATAAAGATGACGACGGCTTTCTTAGCAACGCCAATGCATTCGGTTTTTGTCCAGGAGAAACAACTGACGGTGTGGAAGAAATGTCATCGTTGTCGGCAAAAGCCGCATTGAAAGATATTGGGTGTCATAGCGTATCTTGTGTATATTGTACACAACTATCGTTTACTACCTTCTGGCCAATTGCTGTTGCAATGCTGCTATTATTGTATTATTGTGGTTATTTATAAAGTAGAGTTGTGGTAAGTTTTCTCAGTACAACATATATAATTTGTACGTGATGGATACCCCAAGAAGCCGCTCCCCTTCAATGACAGATTTCGAGAAACAATTTCTATTGAACGTGGTAAAAGAATTCCTAAATATACTTGATAATAAGCGAAGGGATGTTGAGTCGGTTTCTCTCAAAGAGCAGGCTTGGAAAGAAATTGAAAGACGTTTCAGCAAACAGAAAAATTTCTCCGTTAGAAGTTCGACTCAACTAAAGAATTATTGGCGTCGTCTTAAAAGAAACGAAATGAAGTTAACAAGAACGTCAAAGAAAAGGCCGGGTGAATGCGTAGAAAATGAGGCTTATTCTGGTAAGTAATTAAAACACTATACTATGTTAAAACGACAAATTAGATACAACGTTTTTGTACCTGAAAGATAAAGATACATAAGTTATTCACAACAACATAAGTTATTCACATTATTTAAGTATTGACATGTCCTTGTTAAACGATTTTGATATTTTCTTTTTTCAGATATTACTGAATACAACTACGGTCGCGACGTCAGTAATGTAGATCCGAATGTAATCAGTCAGCAACCCCTCGACATCGTTTCCGAACCATTCGGTGTAAATAATAGGACAGCTGTCCATGATCTAAGATTGGCATTGTTAAATGCTAAGATTAATGCTATTGTGGATGAACATAAGCTTAAAATGGAGATACTGCGACAACAAGTCTTTGAAAGCTAATAGAACCCCATTACGAAATCCAACGATATTCTGTGGTGGCATACCTAAAGCGAATTCGAAACAAAACACATTTTGTCATACTGGTGTGCATATTGCATTGTTTTTATATACTCGACATAAGATTTTCGATTTAAATTTCTGAGACTGTAATGTGTATAATAAAGACGTCGTTTGAATGCATATATTGTGTTTGTTTTCTTGTCCACCCAGTCTGTTTACTGTTACTAATGACACAACAAAGACGAAGTGAGTATCTAGACGTTTATTCCATATTTTAGATGCACCGACACCGAAAAACATATTCTACACAATGTTTATCACATAGCCGTCAGCACTTGACGAACAAAAGGTTGCATTACCAGTGTAATATAGAAATAATTGTGGGCGTTGTCAGAATAAATTTCAAGCACCTTAATTGAACCCCCAGCTCAAACTGGAAGACTACAACGTTTAATTTTTATTTTTGCGAAATAATTTTTATTTTTGAAAAATAATTTTATAATTTTTATTTTTGAAAAATAATTTTATAATTTTTATTTTTGAAAAATAATTTTTATTTTTGAAAAATAATTTTTATTTTTGCGATAATTTTTAATTATATAGAAGAATAATTAATTTTGTAAAACAAAAAGAAATTTGAAGAATAATTTTTACTTTCGTAAATTTGTTTTCAATTTTGTAAATTTTTTCTCAATTTTGTAAATTTTTTCTCAATTTTATAAATTAATTTTTAATTTTATAAATTAATTTTTAATTTTATAAATTAATATTTAATTTTATAAATTAATTTTTAATTTTATAAATTAATTTTTAATTTTATAAATTAATTTTTAATTTTATAAATTAATTTTTAATTTCATAAATTAATTTTTAATTCTTCGCTTTTTTGAGTTCAGAACCGCATTTTAAAAAAAATGGATACTTGGTTTACTACTATAAGGGTGGGGGGGATACCCTGTCTTCATTTTGTTGACAACAGACGCCTGTACATTCGACATACCTTAACGATTTTAGTACTCCCATTTGATATCGTCAGCACCCAAATAATATACCTTTCAAACTGTTTGGCTTGTTTGAGATTGTGAGTATTCGAATTGGTGTGTGTTTGGTGGGGAGGGAGGGGTCGTTATTTGTCGAGATTGAGTTACTTTCTTGGGGATAAGCTTAACCGGACTACAAGACTGCAGATATTCTATTACTTCAGTCTGAAGAGGCATTTTCCCCGTCTGGACATATAGTCATTCTGTTGTATGAGGCTATATTTGCTTTAACACATTATTAGTCGATTATTTACTCACATTGAGATGATCCCGGTAATAAGAGTTATATCGTGGGGGATAAGTTATCTCTTTTATTCACAGCTTATATGAACATCACTTGGAAATTTCCCCCTTCACCCACATTCATTCACAAATCTTTCCCAGTCTAATACCTTACACATGTACTTGTACTTCCATTTCCCCATAACGTAACACAGCTGAATTCCGTTTTTATAGCAACGGTTTCTGAATGGTTTTTACTAAAAGTGCAATTACCGAAATATAATTCAAAGAAACTTTTTTGTTTGTACATAAATATATATTCCGTTACTCTATCTAGTACGAAACATATTTAAAACTCAATGTTTCAGGCAAACGACTTGACAAATCATTGTTACAATTGATTAAATACTGAAAGAGCTTATTTATTAACCAACCTTACTTCAAGAGTACATATCATTCGAAAATAACTACATAAATTATTATACATATTTTTAGTATAATTAACTGATGAAATATATCCATGTCACTAATGTTTAATCTTTCCAACGAGATGTTTTTATATTCTGTTCGAAATAAAAAGAGCGATAATACTTATATGCCTCTTACAGAGTTCCACCGTCAATATTTTATTATTTCATTTTGAAAAAAAAAGACTTTTGGCATCTCGACATATATATCATATAGTAATATTTTTGACCAGTTACATATGTTATATTATATGTGTTTTTAATAAATCCCCACCGTATCTGTGTGTCGAATGGTAAGATGTTTTCATGAACGTTATATATATGCATTTTGAAGTGTTGTTTGTTCGGTTACGGGGTTATTATACCGGGGAAACGCTATGCTTTATCCCCGTTATGTATATTCCCGGCACATTATTATAAAATTGTAAAATTACATACAAAGAACATGTAACTTTTTATCTATAAATTCACGCATGAACCCTAAACTTAAAGATACACCATGTAACATTTAGATAAAGAGATAGCCATTCTTGCTATAACAGTTTGAAAATATATAATGTAAAATGAACAATTTAAAATTTTCATTCCAATTATTGCATTACGGGGGTAAAGATATTAACCTTTGGTGGTCTGACAAGACGTGTGCAATAATTGCTACCACCACTTATCAAATTAAATTAAAATATGGTCGAACCGCTCTAATCTATTCAATATCGGAGAAATCCGATGCAATCGCAAGTTGATTATGGTCTTTGGACTAGTAATTAATGTCTAATTAATAATTTAGAAAACATTTCAGTCCTAAAGAAAATCCTGTAATAGGCAGATTTAGCCTTGACTTGCATAATGTATGTTTAATCTGCCATTTTTGGAATATAATTTTGGTATTTCTATGTAATCGATATAGTTTTTTTTCCATATCTACAGAAGTTACTGTTAACTTTCTTTTATTGCGGACGCATCAATGTTATAGTAAATCAATGGGGGAATATAGGTACTTGTTATTGCAACAAATGTCCCCGCTTGATAAGCTAATCGCAATTTTGTGTGGGTCTGTAATATTTTGACGTTTGGTGTACGGTTGATGTAATTTGAGAAAGTTATTGATAAAACTACTACCCACTCTCAAAAATGAACAAGTATGACATACAATAAAATGAACACTTTTCCCGTATAAGCACGGATGACAATTAAGAAATTATTTCGTACAGGTTTGGGGGATATACAGTATATTGAATAATTTAGTATTTTATATAATATTATTCACGGGGATATTACCGCTCAAAATGAATATTATACACGAAACTTAACGATACGGTAGTTTCACACACGTCTATATCATTTACTTGGGGTATTTCAAGAATAAAATAAGTTCCGTTTTTCTGGCCGAAAAAAGAGAGTTCAAATAGATATTAATACATAAAGACAAAAAACCAATGACGTGAATAACTGAGCGTTCTAATCACCGATTTTTGAGGGGAAAAAAGAGTCGGGTTGGTATACATATTTTTTAAAATAAATGACCGGGGGTGTGGAAATAATATATGCATTTTGTAATAAACAACATGCAAAGATATTATTCACGCGGCGGTAAACATAGCCCGTGGTGGCGTGTGATCGTGTGTGTGTGTGTGGGACATGCGAGAGACGTGGTTGTGTGGATGGTTGGTTATCTGCGCTAATCACCATTTTTGAGTGAAAAAAAGGGGGCAGTAAGATTGGTATACATATTTAGCAAAAGGGTCTGAAGAAATATATATACATTTTTAAATAAACAGCATGAGAAGATATCATTTGTAAGAAGAGAGTGGCTGTGTGGATGGTTGGTTGTCTGTGCTAATCACCATTTTTGAGTGAAAAAATGGGGTAGTAAGATTGGTATACATATTTAGCAAAAGGGGCTGAGGATATATATAAACATTTTTTAAATAAACAGCATGAAAAGATATTATTTGTAAGAAGAGAGTGGTAGAGAGAGGGTTTAATGAGTGTGAGAGAGAGAGAGAGAGAGAGAGGGACAGTACGTGTGTGTGTGAGAGGGAGAGAGTGAGAGAGAGTTTAATGAGTTAGAGGGGGGTTGTGAGTTTGTGTGTGAGAGAGAGTGAGAGAGAGAGTTTAATGAGTTAGAGAGAGGGGGGTGTGAGTTTGTGTGTGAGAGAGAGAGTTTAATGAGTTAGAGAGAAGGGGGTTGTGAGTTTGTGTGAGAGAGAAAGACAGAGAGACAGAGAGAAGGGTTGGGGGACTGTGCAGGATAGCAAGTTGTGTGTCTTTTCACCATTTGCCTAGTTGAATAGACCCCATCAAACATGCGATCCAACCTTAAAGCCATTATTGTTATTAATCAAATCACCCCTTGTGCCAGATTTAAATAAGATCTGCTAGTTTTCAAACTTTCGACAATTTCAAAATTTCTTTTGTCTATATTATATACTTTGGAAAGACGTGTAAAATATCCCCAAAAATAGAAAATAAATAAAAATCCTTTCATTTAAATGATAAATGACCAAACGAGTAAGTGATTTCGACAATCAAAATCATTTAATTATTTGCAAACGTCACAACTCAAACGTTCATATTGCTTAGTTCTCAATGGTATAAAATTACTACAAATAGACACTCAATTTCAAATCTTCCTCCAGATCGAAGAAATGTGGACACTCCAGTCGTGAATGAAACATATATGCATTGTTAAAGCGGTAAACATTCATAAACAAGTTCAAATCTGGTACTAATTTGCAGCCATGTTACAAAACATACTACAAAATACAATTATAATATGTACACTTCATAATTCAATTATCTGTACGATATTTTTATAATTATTTTAATCGTATATGTATGTAAATTTGATAGTTATTGCTACGTATGACGTTTTTGCCGGGTCAGATACACGTGAACAGAGAAAGTAATTGATGCAGCTAGTATTTTATATTTTATATTGGTTATAGTTTTGAAATGAAAACTATTCGGTCATTTATTTATAGTTCGAAACCTATCATCGACAAAACAGTTAACAAATGATATAGACCGCAGGGAACAGGTAAGCGATGTTACTTTTATTGTAACTCAGTTTAGACTGGATTATATTTTCTGGTGTAAATATTTTGGGGGGTAATAAAATATCATCATTAGTTAATTAGGTTTTTTTAATAGTATGCAAG
The DNA here is from genome assembly GCA_036850965.1 of Patella caerulea. Lineage (NCBI taxonomy): Eukaryota > Metazoa > Mollusca > Gastropoda > Patellidae > Patella > Patella caerulea. Next base: position 48,382,078 of record JAZGQO010000007.1, on the reverse strand, counting down.
GATTTTATCTGATCGGGTAAACTATTCTTTTCACTTATTACACACTACATGGAGGTGTTTGTGTGGAACTATACATGTAGTATTTGAAGGAATATTTCTATACAGCTTTGAATGTTTGGTATATCCCTGCAATAATTGTTATGCGTATACTAAAAGACAGGGTGTTACGCGACATACCCAGACTCAATGTATCTAAGAACCTTGCATCACCTACTTTAAAAACAGGGTTTCATGTTAAGTGCTTACTTTCACACGGCCCACGGAGGACAGTCTTCGTTGTGCGTAATTAAAGACACCTGCAAATTAGCTAAATCGCTCTCCTAACAACTGAGATTAATATACTACTTTCGCCTGTTTTGTTTATTTTTAAAACTGTTCATACCTAAGCAACCATATTCGTCAAACATATTCAACAAATATTATCCCCGTTAGGAGCGTAAGATGCTATATTACGGTGTAGACAGCTGTCAAACCCTAGGTGTCCGTAATATTACAACTCGTAAATATTTCTCCCGCCATCCCCAACCTCCTCCCTCCCCAACCTTGTATATACGTTGAGACCGTGAACTTTATGTTGAAAGCAATGTGCACATCTATTGGTATTAACCAACCTATTAATATTTTACTGTGAAAATATTCTTAATATAAATTATAATATTATATTTTTTGACGTTTAAGGTACAGTCTTGTCCAGGGTCACACATACTTACAAAGCATAATTACACTAATGATGTGTACGCTGGCACCGTGTCTCAATTCAATAGGCACTGATTTTCATTAGTTCAGGTATAGCCCACAACACTGAGGTAGTTAAATGTTTCACTCCGTTTCATTTCTACTCATTTGTAGGTGTTTGTGTGTACTTGGATTGGGATATAGAGGGGGTGGGTTTCGGAGGTAGACAATGCAATTCTTTCAATATTAATATTGTTTTATTTTACCAATACCTATCTGATTCGTTCTTTTCTGTAGATTATTAGCTTTTACCGATTACATCCTGGCACGCTTGAGAATGGTTGAAGAATCGAACCATGCGTTCAAAAAAATAATCACTGTTCTCGACACTTATAGGGAGTTGGCGGACTGGAATATGCCGTCACATTAATTGGCCATAAAATATATATATATATATATATATATATATATATATATATATATATATATATATATATAACCTTACCAATAAATAAAAATATTATAAAAAAGGCTATTGTTGGTTTCTTAGAATCGACACTAATTGAAGAGTGTAGACAGTTGAAATGGGGTTTGGGGTTTGGTTGGGGGTTGGTTGGGTGGAGGGTATATGGAGCTTGGGGTGTGGGTATAAACAACCACGGATAAACAATTGCAACACTGGTACCTGTCAACCTTAATAGCGCAGGTCATTATCCCTTAACTGTGTATCTACATGCGACCTGAACGTGAACCCTACATACCTGACTATAAAGCGAAATATCCCCCCCACCCTCCAATAAACAATTCGTGGACCCCATACCCTTGTTACAAAAGTCAAACAAGATCAAAGAATAAACATCTGCACACAATACCTTTTTTATTATTCATAACCTCATTGTTCAGTCAACAATAACCATATTCAAGTTATAAATAGAACACTTGTGGAATGTCAAATATGCAGCAGAACGCCGACCAATAAAAAAAACGTTTGACAGAAATTATACACAAGTCTCCGCCTTTGCTAAGCCTACCACACCTAGGGGTGGTTCCTCACACGTAAAATTATTTTCACACAGCTCTTTGAAGCTAACTTTCAAAGCCCCCCATTGTTTCAAGTTTAAATGAACACCCTTTCGGGTAGGTTTTGGCATTCGTTCCTCTTCACACCACCAAAATTTACGAATGTTGACTCCAGGGTATTTGTTGTCAATCGTTACGTACACATCATTACCAATAGGTACTGATTTCTTTACAATGTTTTTTTGTAAATACTCATCTATCTCGGAGACAGTGTTCATCAATGTTTGCCATTGCTGCTCGAAAAACATGATACCATTGGGGGTTGGATATCTATCACCCTTAAAACCGTAACCATACAATCTGAGGTGATAACACACATCTTCTTGCCAAATACATTTTACAACCAAATAATCATTTCCAATATCCTTTCGATACAAGTCGTTACTCATGATGTTAACCTCTTGTTCAACTTCATAAAACAATTCTACATTTGAACGTGTAGTCACCTTTTATACCTAGATTTTCGAAACTTAGAACCAAAATTTAACTACCCCCCACCCCAAATATGTAGATTAAAACTATTGGTTTAGTACAAAACCGCCAAAATCACCGGTCAATTTTAATAGCGGAGGTCATTATCCCTTATCTACAGGCGACCTGAACGTGAACCCTACACACCTGCCTATAAAGCGAAATATCCTCCCCACCCTCCAATAAATAATTCGTGGACCCCATACCCCGGTTACAAAAAGTCAAAGGAGATCAAAGAATAAAACACCTGCACACAATACCTTTTTTATTATTCATAACCTCATTGTTCAGTCAACAATAACCATATTCAAACTATAAATAGAACACCTGTGGAATCCTCTGACGTCATACCTTTGGAATGTGTGACGTCACGCCATTGGAATGTCTGGAATTCCAAATATGCTCCAGAGTACCATGCTTACTACTTACGTTGTCGCTTGCTAGACCTCTTTCCGATGTGACTGACAAAGGGACACCACGTCGGAAAATCACGACGAACTCTTCATTAACAGTACCAAAAGTATATATATATATAAGATTTGTGTTACCTTATTAGATATTGTTTTATATTTTCGAAAATAATGTTTCAAACAGTATTAACATCGAAATTCAAAGCATCGATAAATTTTAGGGTTAAGTATTTTACCGATTAAATTGAAGATCATAATATTCATGGATACGATTGTCATTGTTGTATAATGGCTATGTAACTTCTCCTTAACCTTATCCCCTCCCCTAATAATATATTTAAAAAGGTACAATTGGCTGTCCTCTTTTTTGTGAGAAATATATGGTTTCTACTCGAATCAACCCAACCCAATGTTTAGTAATGGATCTTTTTTAATGATAGGCGACCAGAGTCTTTGTAAGAAATGGAGATCGGGCGGGAATTGGCTTTTAGTTGACCGCCATGCTGCATGTGAGTAGCTTAAATATCACGCCAAATATTAAAACAGGAGCCTATAGTATAAATAAAGTGAAGACTCTGATGTTTGCTAATATTGATGTTCTGGGTGATCTGTTAAAGCCAACCACGAGAAGATTATCTTTCGGCTACGCTATGGGGATATTAGCTTCCCACTGCACTGATGAACAGACCACTAAAGTTAATTTGAGATAAATAAAATAGAGAGTTAAATCAATAACATGCCCTGTTTGACATTTGTTCATTGGTATTGAAATCCAAATTATTACCCAAGACTTGAACTCCCAGGGAGTATTGTCGTTGACCATGTGCATAGAATACATTAACTGTTACACTAAATTGTAATTTTTGGTCCAATGCATCATACTAGTAGGTCAAACAATACGACTATGTAAGGTGCTCAAAGATATATTATGGGAGATTACAAAAAGAGCTGGTAATTCTATTTGTAATGGTTACAAACTGGATAATGTAAAAGGAATTTGCTGGAAATTTCAGTCAAATAATTGATCCACTCTAAACCGAGAATTAAGCGATTGAATTTTGGACCAAGCCTCGACCATCATTACGAAAGTCCATACTATGAAAAAAAAAATCATAGTCCCGTTTGTCCATTTCATGATATAATTATCAATGAGCCTTGTACAGCATGTATTATTGTAATCCAGTAAATATCGCAGGCTGCATCGATAATTTAATATCGCCAGTATAAGTTAATTAATATCTAAAAAATCATTTAGATAAAAACTCAGGTCTAAAGGAAAACGTGCAATTGACAGATTTTGCTTTTGCATAATGTATGTTTAAGCAACTGTATTCTATGGAGAGATAAGGCTTAAGAAACGTTTCAAATTATGAAATAAATTACATTGATTTCAAGTATTAAATATTTAGAACCAATGATTAACATCTTTTTTGTCTTAATAGGATTGTCATGGCTATCGGGTGATGTAAAAGTTCACCTGCTGTATGTGAAAAAATCTATTCGCAACTTTATAGTACTTCAACCATACATAGACTATCACGAGTACATTCATTGATTGTCTGAACATGTTAATGTCTAGAAAACATTAACACTACATTTTTCGAGCATCACCACCTACCTGGTCAATTTTGAAATGTAAGAATACCCTTTTCTCAAATATATGGGCATAGCTTAAAAAAAACCCAAAACGGCATGTTTGTTTTTAAGTTCAACCAGAACTCCCTCATAACATTCTCACACATAAATTTATTTTTCTCGGTGACAGGACATGCCTTTCAATCTGGAGTGCATCATAAGTCGCGTTCTTATAAACGTCCCACTCCAGGTCGCGATAAATTTGACAAAAAATGATCCCTTCACATTATTTAACAATAATTGACCTCGGAACCGTTGCAGGGACGCTTAATGTGGAACTATTCACAACAAAAAGTTAAATCCCTATGCAAATTACCCGTAAGAAAACTATTATGGCTGGTGATTTAGTTACGTTCGGCCCATTCTTTTTTATTTTCATGTTGTTATTGATATGGCAAAAGAAATGAACAGGATTGGTTATTTTTTAAGCGATCAGATGCCCATTTTGAATGAGTTAGTAGTCTCATCAAATTTCTCAAAGCTATCACTTTACCAGAGGGTTCATTTGACGCATGCGCAATAATCCCTAAGGATATCCATTCTTAGATCGGATAGCGTTTACATTACGAAATTTTAACCGTGCCTTTCCGAGAACACCTAACATACGTAGTTGTAATTGCAAGGGTTTGTAATACGGAACGGTTATATTTGACCTGTTTACACTACAAAAAGTATAAACCTTCCGTTCTCGGACCGGTTCCTGGCACGTTATTGGAGGCGTTAGTTTGTCAAGGGAACATTTGCGAGCTTGTCAATGTGTACATTCAAAAAACTACAGACTGTTCACTGGCAAGGTGAAACCAAGCAGAAAATCGCGAGGAAGTTTCGCAGCCAACATGCACTGGGAGACCTTTGGATTGCCGAACGATCGTCTTACACAAACACCCTGCTTTTTCGGGCTTAGACATTTTGGAAACGGTCTTTAAACCTTGGAAGAATATATATACTATTCAAAAAAAGTAGGGGATATTTGATTTTTGGGGCATAATACTAAAATATGCAAATGACTACGAAAAAAGTCACTATAGAACCTAACAGAAGAAACATTTCCAGTTACATGTGACGCCCAAACGCACCAATAGCTACCGCATGGAATGCAGGTGATGCTTGGGATCATCATGGGGGTCCAACCCAAGATTTGCACGACTCTGACTTCGAATGTTACAGTCATTGTGGCATTGAATTCCAGGGTGGAAACATCAGTTTAATTGTTTTAGTGACCAGAAAACAAATTTTGATATGCGTCGGCTTACCCAAAATGAAAGGTTACGTGCCCTTGGCATGCTACAGATCGGCACAACACAGGCGGTTGTGGTGCGGACGATGAATGTTTCATGAGCAGGCTATGGTCCAGATACCGTGATACACAATCTGTACAGGACAGACCACACTCAGGTCGACCAAGGGCGACAACTCAAGCCCAGGATCGATTTATCCGTACTTGGCCTTGAGAAATCGTGTCATCACAGCAAATCAGATCAGCGCTCGTCTTCAAACAGACACTGGTGTGAGAGTGAGTGGCCAGACGATTCGGAATCGACTGCATAAGGGTCACCTTCGCGCCCGACGTCCTCGCGTGATCCCTTCTTTGAGAGATCATCACATTCAGGCAAGACGTCGTTGGTGTAGGGATCGTCAACACTGGGATAATCGACGTTGGAGCAATGTGATGTTTTCAGTTGAGTCAAGGTTCACTGTTGATTTTTTGGACAGACGTAGGAGGGTGTGGCGTCGTCGAAACGAGCGCTTCCAAGACGTTAACGTCATCAGACATGATCGATTTGGGGGTGGTTCTGTTATGGTGTGGGAAGGCATCACTGTTGCTGGAAGAACGGCTTTACATGTTGTTGCAGGGCGTGTTACAGACCAGTACTACCGGGACAACATCTTGGCAGTCCATGTTGTGCCGTTCGCACGATGTCATGGCCACCGTTTCATCTTCCAGGATGACAACGCAAAATGCCACAGGGCTAGGATCGTTACAGGTTACCCCCAACAACAGAACATCACCACATTACCTTGGCCAGCACTGAGTCCCAATCTCTCCCCCATCGAGCATGACCGGGACATGCTTGGACAGAGGTTAAATCAATGTCAACAACGTCCTGCCAATGTCCAAGAACTGTTGCAACAGGAATGTGACAATCTGGACCAAAATGACCTTAGACGTCTCATTAGGAGTATGCCACGTCAGATCAATGCTTGTTTGGCAAACAGAGGAGGATTTATCCGTTACTGACTTTGTTGTGATGCCGTGGTAACTTTGCTGTTTGACCCCGGGTATCAATTCACCCTTATAATGGTCAGTCTGTGCCTTACTTAGTCTAACGATCATTTGGAATAAATCGATGAATGTGAACTTCATTTAATTTTGTCATTTGTTTCTTCGTCAGTTTCATTAGGTGACTTTAATAACACTTAAAAATCAAATATCCCCTACTTTTTTTGAATAGTAAATTATGGGTGTGTCGTGACATTTATTATAATGTGACAGGTACACATGTGCCTGGTACTTGAATCTAATCTAGAATCGATACTACAATTGTCACCCCCGCATTAATTAATTTAGTTAAGATAGCTCTTCAATTAGATTTAAAGAAGGCATGTCGCTAACTCAGTATCGTCCAAAGTTCTCTGGTCAAGTTAAATCAACATAAATTTTGTTATATTACCGTGAAAAGATTGGCTTCTGGTATCCAATATTAGATACAAGATTAAATTGTAAAACTGGCACACGAATTGCGTGTCAGAATGTTTTCTAGTGCCAGTTGTAATGAAGCGACTTGATGAACGAGACTTAACATCCCGCAACACACCAAAGACTGACATTAACTCTTTGCGCATTTTGCCCAACATAACTGATTGAATGAAAATAAGTTTATATAATTCAGATTACATTATCATATGCGTTGCGACCCGTTTCTGTCAATTTCAAGTTTGCAAAAAAAAAAACAGCGATTCAGCTCCTATAACGAGGAATTATAACTTATATGATTGTTAAATACTTATTCTTTAAATTTCACATTAAGAAGTAAAGTTAACTATATATTCATAACATAACACGACTTATTTTTATGGATTTAACTACTTCTCGATCATTTAATAATGTTTCGTAAAATATGACTCATACACGTTAACTTGTCTTGTGTTATAAATTGTTAAAACGAATAAGGTTGTTTATAACATCTTTATCCAAATAAATATTATGTTATCGAGTGCAGTTAATTAGTGAGAAAAACCGAGAGAAGATTGACATATGAAGGAAATCTGACAAGACAGAGGCCAGACTTGTCGGTTCTTCTTCACGAATTCCAAAGATGATAACCTTGAAATTGGTGAGGTGCAAATTGCGTTCAACTATAAAATAAAACTTATGGGTGTGGATTTGGACTTTAAAAACAGTATGACCAATCATGTAAACCTTCTTATCGGGATATGCAACTAAGATTTTTGGAACATGGGCAGCATCCGTCATATGGTAACTACAGAATCCACCGAAAACCCTTGTACAGTTGTGTCGTCGTTAAAAAGTCTGCTTACTGTCATCTCATCTGAATTATTACAATACAAAAGCAACAGCCAAATTAGTTTCCAAATCACCAAAACGTTATAGTATATCCTCAGTACTAAATGGTTGCGTACAAAGGGGGGGGGGGATAATTTTACTTTCGATCGAGGACCCCTTAAAAACATGAGGCCTACTATACTGATTATTCAACAACAAAAAATGTGGGGATCGGAACCCTCTAACCGCCCTGTACATACTCCATGAAGGTTTCTACACCTATTTTGATCCCAAAATAGCGTTTTTTCGCGTAATAGTCCACAGAAATATGTAAAAGGTGGTTTGTATGTTGTCTTTTTACATGTTTGTAATGATGCTGAGTCTTTTATAATTATTTTCGATATTTCAAAATGACGGAAATTCAAAATGGCGATCATAATGACCCGCATTTTGCTGGATTTCTTTGTTTATTTCTAATGTATGGCTTGTAATATGTCTTATTGTGGGTTTTCGCTACTGCAAAGTCTGAATCGGATCTTAAAAAATAGTTTCGACCATCCAATATGGCGGATATTCAAGATGGTGGATACAAACATGGCCACCATTTTGAACACACACATATAATCAGGTGACAACTTGAAAAAAAGCTCAAATTTAGTGTTTAAAGTGGTCATATGATCTCCATGTAATGGTAATGTCTGTGTGTTTGTGTCTCTAAATGTGTCTACCATGCAACTAGATTAGCTAAATGTATACTCTGCAATTGTCTCATTCCATGTACTGTAGAGCATTGGCGCACCAGTTGTGTACTTTCAGATGCTGTTATCGTACATGTAGTGTACTAGTGATGTCTTCCTATGTGTACCCTCCAACATGTACAGCTTATCAAAAACGCCATCTTGATCTTCAGCAAGGAAGGACCTGGCAGACAGAAAGTATATGAAAACTGCAGGCTTTTTAAGTGGAATGTTGCCAACCAAATTGATGGTCATCAAGAAAATAATGTATCTACTTAGAACGACTTGAGCTAAACAAGATCAGCGAAGCAAGGACTCTGTCGAATCTATTCTATCAGAAATTTTACAAGAATTTTGTAAGGATGAAGATGTTAGAAAGCGTTTAGAAGTAGTGTATGGTGTCGAGATGATCGAAAACGAATGGGAATTCCTACAAGATCAGCACAATCAGCAAAAACAGTTTTGGAAAAACAACATCATGATATGCAGTCCTTTGAGTCAATAGACTTTAGTACTCTTTGAGATGAAGAAGATGTGAACCCACCCCAAAGTGATATCGATTATGGGCTACTATGGCATGATGAATCAAATTGATGATGACCATCAATTTGGTTGGCAAAATTCCACTTAAAAAGCCTGCAGTTTCCATATACTTTCTGTCTGCCAGGTCTTTCCTTGCTGAAGGCAAGTTGGCGTGTTTGATAAGCTGTACATGTTGGAGGTACACACAGGACAACACCACTAGTACATTACGATAACAAAATTTCGAGATCTGATTAAGACTTTGCAGCAGCGAAAACACATAAAATAATCAGACTCAACATCATTAAAAACTTTTAAAAAGACAACATACAAACCACCTTTGACGTATTTATGTGGCTTATTACGCCAAAATTGGGGTAAGAACCTTCAGGGGGTATGTACAGGGGGGGGGGGTTAGAGGGGTCTGATCCCCGATTTTTTTTTCACACATGACGAGTACATCACACCACATAAATTGAGTAGGTCCTCGTGTAGCGGGTAGAAAATTATTGATTTAACACCCCCCACCCCACCCCCCCTAGTAGTACAGTTGAAAGGATAGATTTCGAAATGGCAATGTTATTTTTATTTTATTAAGGTGTAAATAACTTAATTAAATTAACCTGTCTTTAATATCATATATAAAGTATTAAACGTTAAAGTTGTAATAAACAACATCCACACACTAGTCCTTTACAATCCCAGTCTGGACATTATTACAGTAAACTGAGGATAGATTTCAAAATGGCAATGCCAATTTTATTTTATTACGGTGTAAATAACTTAATTAAATCAACCTATCCTTAATATCATATATAAAGTATTAGACGTTAAAGTTGTAATAAACAACATCCATACTAGTTCTTTACAATCCCAATCTGGACATTATTACAGTGAGCTGAATATAGTTGGTTTTGAAATAACAAGAAGTTTCATCGACTTTGAAAAGGAATGCCCTACGATTAGCCTTAATATCCGCTTCAACATTTTAATACATCTGTGTTTTCTTTGAGCAGAATTTATTGTTCGGTGTTTGGTGCTACATAAGAATTACTAAATCTATACCAAGCCATTTGATTCAATGACAAACCTTGTGATTTTAAACCATTGGTCAACACCCGTGGACGAGCAGAAAACATACCTGAATGTTTTAAAGATTATGCAAGAGCTAAATCTGCCTATTGAAGGCTTTTCTTTTAGCCCCAAATGGTATATAAATTATTGAATAGACATCTATTCACATCGCAGTTCCTTAATTAGCTCTCTAGACTATCGGTTGGTAGTAATTTGAATGGATTGAAAAACGACCGACATATAATAATTTAATTTGAAACTGGATAATCGGGACTATTATCAAAAGTAATTTGACTGAAAATTAAAAAAAAATCCATATTCATTTTTAGTTTTAAACTTCTATAGCAAGACCTGTCTCTTTATCTATAATGCACTTTAAGTGCTAGAATGAATCATATGCCTATATAATAGTGATTTGACAGCCTTTTAAGCCATAGATATAGAAATGATTATGTGTTGAATTTCTTAGAAAATATAAAACTATTGCTTTAACCACCCATGGCATGGAATAGAAAACATTTACAATTTACAAAGAATCGACTTCTAATTGCAACTCTAAACCATTTTATTCAAAAGATACGAAGGTGAAAGCATTTAGATTTTTCTATAACTGCATTTGTAGAATGCTATTTGTAGCGTGTGCGAGCACTCGCAAAGACGCTTGTAAATTACCACTAGGAATGTCAAATGTTGATATTCAAAGAAATTTGCAGCGACTTCAAAACACAGAAAATTTACATTTAAAATATGTCTCTGTTGTCGAATACTCACGACATCCGAGAAGAATATTTACTTACCAGCTATATAAGGATGTACAAGACTACTTAAAACTAATGAAACTAATAAAGAAAAGGGTGTTGATTTGATTAAATCTCGCGTGTTAGAACGAAACTTTAATATCTGAAAATATCAGCCGCTAGATATATGGGCATCTACAAAATCTAGCCCACATCAAATTCTGTAACCAGCTCTACTGTGTACATTTGGTGTAGCATATGACAGCTGTGCATTCGAAGCGTCGTGAATAAGCTCCGATTGTAGAAACAAAAACGAAGAAAATCTGATTTAAATAAAATTTACACACAATCGACATGGCCAAAGCGATCAATTTATGACGTATTGTAACTACTAATGTAGATGTTCTTGAGGTGAACATCTTTATCGAATTCGATGATAAACAAGTTCAGCTTACACTAAGCGCCCATCCCATGGTCTGACGACAATTATGCCACTTCTGTACATAATCATTATAATGATGCTAAGCAGAGATAACGCTGTTTCTAATGGATGGAGTGTCATAAAATTATACTTTCATTATATCCACTCTGATATGACTATGTTCAATTTTAACATTTCTTGTTCGTTTAATGTAGAGTTATAGACAATTTGATTGCTTAATGTTTTATAAAAAAAAAAGAAATGGATCATTAATTTGGTATTGATGGAAGGAAAATCTGTCTTAGTGTTAGTTTATTCTATTTACACTAACAGTCGAAGTCGTATCTTAAATACCAATATTCCATTGTAACAGGTAGATGTATTTGTTCAGACCACACGCAATAGTAATCTCACAAGAAAGCATATTGGCCCTAACATTATTAAAATCGTCCTGTATCTTATAGCCATTTAAAAGTTAGTTTACTGTCTATTTATGGGGAACCACCATCTTTGTTTTCCAGTCGGGGGGGTGGGGGTGGCCTAGTGTTCTAGAGTGCCGCGCTTCGACCTCTAGCTGGCCGGTTACCTCTGGCTTGCGGCTGTGGTTTCGAGTCCTGGTGTGAGCGTATGTGTCATAGAGATAGGGGCGCCTTCTCAACCTCGTGGGTTTCCTCCGGGCACTCCGGTTTCCTCCCACTGCTAAAGACCCCTACGCGCAAGCGAATTATTGAAATAAATTAAAACCACATGTTAGTCCCGAAATGACCTAGTTTGTGTTGAGGGGATGTTAAACCCCAGTTCTCTCTCTCTTGTTTTCCAGTCGGCGCCTGAGTGATATCTCATCTATGTCCACAGACATGGAGTCATGGAAACCAATATCTTAGCTAATCAGTGTTGGCATTTTTGGAGGTCTGTGAATAAGGAAAATACTGAATGCATTCTACCGATGTTCCTATTTAAATTGGTGTACTCCTTGAAATCTTGATTTATTAGTTTCTCAAGTGTAAAATCATGTTTTCGCTGTAGTTGCCTGACAAGATTGGGATTGATATTATCTCTAAATAATGATGTTTGCTTTACTAGTTGTTTTGGTTTAAAACGCCACCAACCAAGGAAGGTTAAATCGCCATTCCAATTGATAAAAGTTAATAAAGAATATCTTTAATTTCATCAAATTTGCTTGAAAGCAAATATGATATACGTGTTCTACATGTAGACATTATTATCAAATGCTAGTTATAGTTATTAATTTTAGAAATGTTACTTTGTATTCACCAATTTTAAAAAAGGGGGTCATTTAATATATTATAAAGGATGTATAACTCTATTCCGCAGAACCTTGAAAAAGACGAAACAGGCCAAAAGTACATATTAATGTAATAACTGTCGAAATTTTAAATCAGTTCTGTTTGATGAAATACGCAAACAGTTCAAGCTGAATATCAGTCATTTGCGTCTGGTTAGTGTCTTGTCCGAAATAGGGTTCTCTTCTCTTTCTTTTTGTCTTTTGTGGATATATCGTTTTTAATCACTTCCTCTCATGTCCATTACTAATGGCGGTTGAGGTCATAGAGAACCTGACATCGGGAACTGATGTTAATACTATGTTCATCGTGATATTGTATATCAGGATTCCACATTTTCACGGTAAGACAACACTGTCAATATTGAATGAAATGGAACAATATTAAATTTTAATTCGCGTTTTTAATGTCTAGGGCTATACGCGCTTTAATAATGAGAAAATATTACGAAAGTTAATAACCTTCTTTAATTTAATGGAAATTACATGTCATTGAGATGTCGAGTTCTTGGAATAAATTCTTAATTTCAAGATACACGTAACTCTTTGTCTGGAGCTACAGTAGTATATCAAGTAAAATTGTTTATTATTATAAGACGGTGACTGTAATATTTGTCGGAATACTTTTCTGTCCAATCAATAGTCCTACGGCATTATGTATTCATTTGTGTCTTAATGATACCTTTTCGCAAATAAACTGCATGCGTTGATGTTATAATTGGAATGAAAACATATTCTAACTAATTTATATATTGGCACGGTGCTTCAAATCTATCTCAAAACATTTTGATCACTAGGTTCTAATTTAAGCGGTCACGAAACATAATCTAATTAATAGTTTATATTGTTGTTAGTATTTGTCCATTTACCAAAGATATAGAAAATTAAGTATAATTTCTTTCTCCGGCGTTTTATCACAGTTTATTGGGTTACTTCAATGTTCACATCAACAACACATCAAGCGAAGCGCCCTTAAGTTACCCGAACAGGCTTGATATCTTTTATCCAATGGAAGTTTATTGGAGATTATATTCTTTTCATAACGAAATTGGGTCTCTACTTGTCATATACAAAATATGCATACTTTTAATGGAAATAACAATCTGGTTTAAAAACAGATCCTGTTTCGCTTAGTTTAAGATATTGTTTCACTTGTGCCCACTAAACCAGGCTTTGATATAGTTGTTCAATAACCAATTTCTTTGTAATGCGCGGGTAGCCAGGAAAAGGACTGTTGAGTGGGTAGATCTTCACAGCCATAGATAACAAATTTCAAAGCAAAACAACGTATTTCCAAATAGCTACTTAAAACTGAAACGAAATGAAATGGGTTTAGCGCCCTACTGTTCTGCTCCAACTGTGTAGATTTTAGCAGTGATGGGGAATAAATTACAAAGCAAAATGATGTATTTCCGGATAGCTATTTAAAACTAAATTGGAATGAAATAGATTTAACGACCTACTGTTCAGCCTCGACTTGACTAATGAAGACGGGCATACGCCATTAGTTGTGCTAATAAGGGAAATGTTTTCCGGTCAGCGGCACTATGGCCTACGCTTATACCGAATTTCAACGGCTAAGGGGCAGTTTACATGCACGCCAATAAAAACACGGGTCCTGTACCATTACTACCGATTTTACGATGATAAACACAGTCTTGATTGTCCATTTTGAGGATAACCGCATCTACCAGATGCGTATCTTAGGTAGTTAACATATATCTTATTTAAAACTAAAATATTTAAGGTCTAAAAAAGACCTGCAATAGTATGTTTAAAGTGTATCCAGATCTCCGTTAACTGGTCGTATTGGGCTGTAGTATATCAAGTCAATCAAATCCGGGTCGTGCCAACAAATTCTTTAAACTTTAAGGGCATACCAATATTCCGCAGATATCACTATTAAAATATCAAGAACTGGCCTACATATACTTTAAGCAAACACTAATAATATTCAAGTGTATCCAGATCTCAATTAACTAAGCAGGTTGGACCGTATTATATCAGTCAATAGCGTCCGGATCGTGCCAACAAATTTGTGGTTTGATTTTAGATTCTTCACCTTATGTAATCTGTTAGATCTAGCTGATTTTTTGCCGGTTGCCATATTTCGTCATTAAAGATGTGATTCCTTTCTTAAAAAATGCATATGTTTATCAAACTTTGTGTTTTTATTAGTTTGTTACGTAATGTGTTACGCGTCAAGTTAATTCTAATTGGCACTCGTTTAGTCTTAAAGGCCTGGAAAATGTAAAAGACAAATAAAATTAAAAAGAAATGTTTTCCAGAAAAAATGCATATATCATGTACTGGCAACGCTGAAAATACCGTGACAAAGTTTTATAATGGACATTTTCTGGACACTTTAAGCAGAATGTTGGTACTGAGAGTGGTGAAACTTGGTGTATATTTTCATATATAGCATCAATTGACTAAATGGTGGACATTTTTTACTGAAAAGTCGAGATTTCAATTTCATTTGTCGGGAATTTAGGACAAATTAATTGAGGAAGAATATTTAAACACGGTGTAGCTATTTACTAAATCCCTCTACTTGGTTTTATGATGGACATTTTTCTTAAGGCTAAGCAAAGACAAGCAAATGGTTGAAACTTACAAAGACAAATTCTCGGAAACTGTGTTCGTCGTTTGTAGATAATGGAGAGAGAGAGAGAAATGTGGTTTAACGTCCACTCGACACAAACTAGGTCATTTTGGGACTAACATATGATTTCATTTTATTCAATAATTCGCTTGCGCGTAGGGGTCTTTAGCAGTGGGAGGAAACCGGAGTGCCCAGAGGAAACACACGAGGTTGAGAAGGCGCCCCTATTTCCATGCCACATATGCTCACACCAGGGCTCGAAACCACAGCCGCAAACCAGAGGTGACCAGCCAGCTAGAGGTCGAAGCGCGGCACTCTAGACCACCAGGCCATCCCATCCCCCCTTGTAGATAATGGGTTTTAATTGTTTCAACCAGGAATGAATTACAATACTTATATTTTGTCATGTATTGAAGAATCAAGTTATCTCTCTTAATTGTAAGCGAAGGCGAGTAACGGCTTACTTAACGCAAGATGGAAGTTTGGAGATCGTTATTTATGGCAACCGAATGTGTAAATAAGGCTAAACATTGTAGATTTACATAAATGGTGCTTTGGTTAAGTGCTTCAACACACCACCCAGCGATTGAATTGGTACTTAAACTTTATCATTCTCCATTTTCATGACATATAGCGTAAAAGACTTTGTGGTGCTTGTATTCTTGAATGGCGACTTATTAATGATTCTTCTGTTTCCTGGAAGTGTCAAGCGTCAATCAGACCAATTAAGCATTATTGAAGATAATCAATAACATGTATAGAAAAGTTATGACAACCTGTATAAGGAATGCAGTTCCCGCGTCAATCATTATCTTTTTGCTTCCCGAATTTGAGTCTTAAAATTTTCCATATATTTTCGAGACAAAGGCACAAAATGACAGCATGAAATTGGACATTAGTTAAAATATTTAACGTTGGCAATGGTTGAATTGGATTATCGCGTAATCGCAAATGACAAAAATATTGACGATGAAAACCATCACTTGTCAGATTAAGTCAGGTATTGGTTAATAATAATATTTGCATTGAAAAACATAACCCAGTGCTTGCATAATGTGATATTTAGAAGCCATCTAATTGACATGAGCAAAAAATCTGCAAGCTATATAAAATTTCGTTTGTGACATCGATCAAGTTGGAGGCGCCCCTTGATTGAAACGGGCAGCATTTTAAGTCGACACCATAATGTTCTTAGCCTTAATGTAAAGATAAATTAAGCGACAGTAGTCTACTTTTTGACAATAAATCCTAATTTACCAAGCTTAATGTCGTCATCAGCACTACACGGGGTACACAGAAAAAGAAAACTGTCACATTCTTACCCGATCTTATAATCAGAAGCTGGCGAAAAAAGTAACTTGATGAACTTTACGTTTTTATACAATCGGGTCATGTATATGCCAAAATGAATAACATTAACAGCTTCATCAAAACAAGTAATTCGGAAATAACAGAATTTAAAAATTTTGAAATCAATGATTATGTATAACATAATAATATGATCAGGGCCCTGTTTCACGAAATTTTAACTTAAGATAAAATCCAATATTAGTAGATACTTCAATTGTGATAAGCTAAGCACTAAAATCAATATTATTATATCAAATTGCTAAAATTGGGATCTTATCTTAGTTAAAATTTCGTGAAATAGGCCCCAGTTCTGTATTCGAAGGAGGGGGGCGAGGCATGGTACGGTTTACGATTGTACTAAACGCCGTTGTCTTAAGCCCTCATTATTGACCACTTGCTCCCTTCATTGTTATTTATTTACAACATTTATTACTATGTGCACATTTTCGTATCTAGACTATGTTAATGTTAATCGTTATTAATAATGATTACGGTACATATTGGGGAAATTTTCACTAACAAGGAGAAACCACGCCGGAAAATCTGGATGAACTTTCTCGGCTGATGCAGGGATCGAACACCCGACCTCCAGGTAGCAAGTCAGTCTTTTTACCCATTAAGCCACATGCCCCCCTCCCTTCCATGGCAGAATATGCCTATTTTAATAATCCTCGGCGGACACCAGCACGACAATTTGCCTATATTCCTATGTGGTATATGGATTTAAAGAGTACTGTGTGTTCTGGAATGAATGTTAGATAACTATTCAAATTACAGACAGAAGTTCATGCGGATTGTTCCTTTAAATCTAAAACTATCGCCACAGGACATATACCCTATTTCCACTTGCCGTATTGTACACCAGTAATAATTTGGTTGGAAAACAACATTCATCACACTTTGTAAACACGACAATAAGATTTAACCTACTTGCTCTTGAAGTTTATCGAAATGTAGGTTGAGGACCAGATTCCTAATTCCGTCGTATTTATATTGGATGTGCTTGATATGTCAAAACCAATGTATCAAGAGTCTAGAACCTTAATGATGCGAATATCGATAACACCGGTCAATGCAAGGGATTACTTTATATATATAACCCAGGAACTGCTATCAAATAGGTACATCTATTTTGATAAAGTATTGGTGTCGAGTAGACTTCGATCAAGTGGAATAATCAGATGATTTCCGGGAATAGTTCTGTATATAGTCCAAAACATCAGATGAGTTTTTCCTTTTGTCTGTCAAAGTAAATTTCCGTTTATGCATTGGAAAACGTAGACCCTATTTTCAGAGTAAAATTCTCCTCCTTAAAGGGGTACTGAAACTAAAGGATTGAAAGTGGCAAACGCCTATAGATATTGTCGTATGCTATTCTCCAACCTAAATGTCATTCAAATTAATTTAAGCATTTCACTTAAAGTAGCAAATATAGCCATGTCGTACAAACTTGCCGCCGGGTGTGTGTACTCAACGACTGGCTGATTCTTACTCTACATGCGTACAAAAATAAAACAATTAACAACGGAACAATTGCGTTATACGTAATCAGCTAGACGGCTATGCTAATAATTACAAGAGTGGTTAATTTAGAATTTGTTATAAATATGCCTTCACCTAGACAGTTATTGCCAACATATTTCCGCGACTTTTTATCGATTTAGAATTGGACAATATAAGCCAAAATAGATTACGAGAAAGGGAAAGGGGTTTAACGTCAACTCGACACAAATTTGGCCATATAGGGACTAACATGGTTCAATATTATTTAACTATTTTCTTGCGCGTAGGGTCTTTAGCAGTAAGAGGGCAAAACCTCACAGGGGAATCGAAACCAAGCCAGTCGACTCAGTGTCATAGCTTATGATACAACGCTCACGCGGCTAACTACCCGATTTCATTAATAGGCCACGAATTCTGTGGGATTAAAACAAGATATATGTGAATTTGTCATGTATAAATGATATTTATGGAGGGAAATAATGTTTAACGACCACTAGACACAAACTGGTTTATTTCGGTACTATGGTTCAATTATATTTCAATAATTCGCTTGAGCGTTCAATCTGATAAAAACATTTCCTATTTTTATTTTGTTTTACTTGTCTTCACTGCACTCTGGAAGAGTTGTTATAATAATATTATGGATGGTTTCGTTGAAGTGAGGAATAAGCCAATGAAACGGTCTGTTACGACGACTTCTTGGTGTGTCATGAACGGAACTGTGGGTAAACCACTTGACACGCCAACGTTGATTGATTAATCAATGTCTGACGTCTTAGGGTCAAAAGGCTCTTGTACGACCCCTGACTCGACATCCCTGTACAACCGGTCACATATAAGAAAAACGAAAAGAAATATAGTAGGTGGACTTTATTCCTTGTCACGAACAAAAAATGACGGGAAACCTTATCATCTAGAATTCGCGCATTATATCCCCTGCGTTGGACATACACAAAGAAATTGGGGTGAATATTTAGAAATATCCTGTAGCAGTACAATTCTTTGAACGCCGACAAACACGTTTCAGTGCTATTTGTCTGAATGTAGGCCTGTGATGATTTGAGAGTTTCGACAATAGATCGTAACAGTGTTTACCCGGAGAGTTGTGAATATGAAACTCGACAAAGTTGTTATTTCCTGTTTGCGTATTCCATACAATTAAACCACAGACCATACCACTCCTTCACAAATAAAAACTACACACCGCTGTGTAACTTTATATTGAAGTAATATGTATAAACGCAATTCTCTCGTTTCATATCGATTCGTCTAAAATTTTAGTTATTTGAAATAAATGGATGTTTGAAACGTCCAACACCTCGACGACACAGATTTTTAAAACTCACTTTAAAATGAAGGGTTATAATTTAGAAACAAGTAAAATGCGAATGGCCTGGCACGCTTCATACGCCAGTAACGTTTAGTATTTATTCCTCGTATTCTGGAAAACGAACTCGGTGGCTGAGATATAATTCATTTGTTGAGAATACGTAATTATTAATCCAAAATGCTAATTGAACCGTGGTATAAATACACATCGACGATGCTCGTGTTTATTCGATAATTTAAATCGGATTTCAGTTGTTGGGAATTATATAATGGGAATCAAACGAGGGTTATGCAAGAACTACTTCTTTCTATGTGCTCTTCAACCTTAGACACCTTTGATGTATGTAAATTTAATTAGACAATATGATTTATGGGTATTCGATCAGCACTTCCACTACCCACAATCACATGCACAAATATAAAGTAGCAGTTCTAGAAGTGATCTAGAATATTATTTTTTAAGATGAAACGTATATTATCTGTAACAATTCAAGAATAGAACGACTCAATATTAACAATTCTTCTATGGTGTATCGTGCATGTTTATTGGTAGCTTAGGTAATGATTAGTCGTAAGAATATTAAGTATATGTTAAGAAAAATGAGCAAATTGGTCAGAAGAACAATGGGTATTGATAATCGCGATGTGTATATACTACATGTATGTGACACCGTACACAAATCATTTTGTTTGTGGTCGAAAAAATAATTATCTACTGATTTAAAGTGTACCTTTTTATCACATTGCCTTCAGTTGCACGTAACATTTTCACTAAAGGTCCCTTTAACATTACACAAACACCTTTACAAGATTACAAATTTATGTGTCGACGACAACTTGAAGGAAAATAAACTGGATAGGGTGTGTTGACGAGTAGTAAACCCAATTTACATAGCTAATATGTTCATGTGTTTGACTTTTTAAATGAAAGAAAAGGCCTAATTTGCCTAAATACACACACACAAACACACACACACACGATCACACACACAAAAGCGTTGTTTTCTTGCAACGATTTCTATTACAAACAAAAGGTTTATTCAATTTCCACTAAACTAATGAAATGAAATAGGTTGTAACGTCCTACAGTTGTCCTCCGACCAGGATAGTGAAGACAGGCATACGCCATACAGTATGCTATGAGGTAAATTGAGTCCGCGGGACAGTGCCACTAAAGCCAACTCTTATATCGAATTCCAACTGTCAAGGAATCTTTTACATGCATGCCAATATGTACTAGGGACCTCGGTTTCTCGTTCTACCGAATGACTAGACAGCTGTAGCGTCAGGCCCGCCGTCTTACAACTCTGTTATGGGGAATCCATACCGGTAAATCGCAATGAACTTTCTCGAAGGTGCCTCAAAAGAGCATGTTATTTGTGGCATAATATAGCAAAGTTGCATATTATACAATTCATATACAAAAGTAAATCCAAAATCCAGCCTGTTAAATCCGCCTCACCAAAGTCGCGTAAAGGCCAGTAACCCCACTTCTTGTCATTTACAAATGTGAGATCGAAACCCCGTCACTTTGTTTTTGTAGACCTTAAAAGGTGCATGCAAATGAGATTCCTGGTAATATACAGAAATTTGTGTTCAATCCAGCATTATCACAACGTATTATTTTTGTAATAGCGCATGGTCATGGTGTTGATTAAAAGTGTAACCCTAAATCCGAAAGTATGACTACTTTCTATACAATTGGTTGTCCTTGCGTTATTGCCTGAGACTGGTAGATTATCTGTGAAGCTGCTGTGGGTGCAAGATATCTTTAATAACTAAAAAAAAATATTCCAGTTTACAAATCTTGGTTTCAAGTCATATACCAATTACTCTAATGTCGCTTTCGAAATAAGAAGAAATATTGATGTTCTTTAAGTGACATAAATTCTTGAGCTGAATACGTTGGTTTCACAAAGCGAAATCAACAACATTCTAGTTATTAAAGCAGTACCCGGTTTCGCTCTATCGTACTACTCCTGGGAGTGAATAAAAGAGATCCGCGAGTAGTCCTTTGATATTTCTAAATCAACGGTAATCGATCCTCCATTTTGTTAGTACGAAACTACGTGCATAGATATAGAATCCGACAATCACGTAAATGAAAGTTAGTCCATTGATTGGTAATAAACTTTTGTAGGAAAGAAGTTCAGGGGGTAAGAGGTATGTTTTTCAAACAGTGAATCCACTCTATGCCCTACTACGTTTGATTAAACTCATTATTATGCATCAATATTCCATTATCGCAGACACTTGCCAGCTACCAAATCATCTGGCGACTGACAATATTGATACGGAGGCTAGATAAACCATGTCGTTGGCTCAATTTGGGGATTCAAGTATCGCTAACGATAAGAGAGACGAACCTCCTACTGATAATAAAAGACATTTAAATAACCGTCTTTATCTAGAGTACAATGTAACCTGTAATGAAAACTCGGTTAATGAAATCTAAATTGGAGATGTTTTACTTTGTCATAAACATTACAGTGATTTTTTGCTACCTAATTATTTCTTGGAAATAGATTCGTGTTCCCAAAATGGGAACACATTTGGTTCATGTAATTAATTAACAACTGGTCTCTATAAAGCGCATAAAATACGTATCATCAAAGTAAAGTCCACAAAAGCATTGAAATTATGTTGTTTTAATTAAAACTCGTGTGACAGAGGTCATTATACCATTTCGTTTATTTAAAGACAATGGGGTTGGGTGGGCGAATAGTTAGCGTGCGCGCGCTGTATCATACGGCCTGCCATTGAGTCAACTGGTGTGCTTTCGAATCCCCCGGTTGTACGTGGCAAGGAGTAGGGTCGCCTGTTCAACCACGTGGGTTTTCGCCGGGCACTGCTAAAAACCCCTATGTTAGTTCCGAAATGACCTAGGTGGATGTTTAGTCCCATTTCTCCCCCCTCTGTCTCTCTCTTATTTAAAGACAAATAAGCGCTTATAAATATTCTTTAATTTGTAATATAGATGGCTGAAAACTAGTAAAAATGCTACATGTCACCATGTTGAACATAAATGGGAATAATTATTTGAGGAATAAAGATAATTAATAAATGAATCTTATTTCGGGTTCAATCGGATTTTAGACAGCCCATCGATTTGGTCCATGGCAAATAAATATGACTCGAATTTGGACTGATATTTCTTTTTGAAGTTCAACTTTCACAATATTGTAGTTTTCTATAGCGCTAAATCCACGCATAAAGACTTTAAAATAATAATGTTGACACACTGCACAGGCATCAATGTTAATATACTACTAAATTTGATTATCCAGATAAGACATCATGTGTGAATGTTCATTTATGTTACGGACATATTCAATTGTAATTAGAATTTGGCTGCAGAAGTTGAGCGGATGAGGAAGACGAAAATCGTTCTGTCGACTGAATATTAGTTAAAGGCACAATATTTCAGACCAGGCGGCAAATAATATAGGAAATTATTCTCGCCAACAATTAAAACCAAAAATTATGTAAGTCGACCAATCATAAGTAATTTTTGTTGAATTGCTTATGTGTGGTTTAATGGTCGAGAGCGATACATCTATATTTAAAACAGTTGTTAAAACGATGCGAGAACAACACAAGAACCTTGAGGTCATCATCAGAAAATAAACTGATAACTCCGTCTGTGAAATTAGAACTAGGGAAACGAGCTTTCTCGTGCTCAGCCACCCATCTATGGAATAATCTTCCCAAAGAATTACGAATGATTAACTCTGTTGACCAATTCAAACGCGAGTTGAAAACACACCTATTCAATTAGTTCTTTCATAGTGTTAGTGAATTGGAAGCGCATTAGAAACTTTAGTGTAATCTTGCGCTATATAAATCTGTTATTATTATTATTAAGAAATATAATGATACTGCGCGGGGCTTTAGACGCGTGTTGTTCAATATATTGCGCAATATTTTCAGCTCGAGGCCATTGAACAACTTTTAAAATACAGATGTGACGTCATCCTTTGATGTTAGCGTACCATTATTCCCGATGATGTACGGGCAACTCGCCAATTGTACATTATCTATACTAAATGAAATATTGGACCGTCTCGCGAGTTCAATATTTAGTATAGATAATGTACGATAGGCAAGTTGCCCGTACATTATTGGAAATAATGGTACGTCAGCATCAAAGGATGACGTCACATCTGTATTTTAATGTGTTATAATCGTTTATATTGGTGAACATTTAACGAATGCCTTTATGATTGGATTGTTTCACCGTCCTAGTATCTGAATCTCACTTTTCAATTCTGATTATCTGAATTTTTATATAAATAATATGTCGGTTTGACTGATGGAACCTTTAAGTCACAAGGCTATAAACCCCGTAAAGCGTAATACATAAACTATCATTATTATTGATACCATGGACTTGAATTGTGTGGCAGAATGATATATATGTAGACATAAGGATATCGGAAAATCTTACACCATCCATAGAATAATATAATACTCTTCCCATTTCCTAAAAAAATCTATCTGCATATGGGGCCAGTCTCCTTCAAAGTCATTTATCATATAATCATGATACAATGGGCTATTTGATTATAAAAAGAATGACATGCAGAAAATAAAAGAAACCATACAGTTCTGTAATAAATCTGTAAATTGTTCATTGCTCGCAAGCTTAACCCACTTTTATATTAGATTTGAAGCCATATATGAGTAATGGATATGATGTAGTCAGAATTATGACAGGTCACGCGTAAATAATGTAGCAGATGATTTCTAGTAGTCCTAATGTTACTGATCACTCCAAGCTTCTGACTATACCATCAGCGCACCCTTTATAAGTCTTCGTTGCCATTTGGAAACTTGTAGCAACACGTATTTAATAAATTGGCTACTCGTCCCATAAATCGAGAATCAGACGCTTCCAATTGTTATTATTTGGTTACATAGGTTTCAATTTACGGTAACATCTCACGCGATACAACTGAATAACATAATATATCATCGTTATATTGAAAAAAGAAATATTACAGATCACCTTTTGAAAAATAAAAAAATAAATTGTCTCTCGATAAGGAGTCACCATACATTTTTTCTCTTTCATGAAATAGGGCATTATTGTGGTAAGTTCACTTATTTGTCAACTTTAACTTTCGAGTCGTGTTCGGTCAAATATTATAGATCACCTTTTGAAAAATAAAAAAATAAATTGTCTCTCGATAAGGAGTCACCATACATTCTTTCTCTTTCATGAAATAGGGCATTATTGTGGTAAGTTCACTTATTTGTCAACTTTACACTTTCGAGTCGTGTTCGGTCAAATGCCATAACCCCGGTAACTTAACTAACATACAACTAACATACAATAAGGACTAAGACGAGAACCGAGGTCCAATGCACGCGGGAATTGGATGGCCGAATGGTTAGTACGTGCGCGCTGTATCATAAAACCTGTCATCGATCAACTGGCCATTGATCAACTTGGTTCCGAATAACGGGTTGTACGTGACAAGGAATTGGGTCGCCTGTCAAACCTCTTGGGTTTTTCCGGGTCCCCCGGTTTCCCTTCACTGCTAAAGACCCCCTACGCGCAAGCGAATTATCGATTTTAGTCCCGAAATGACCTAGTTTGTGTCAAGTGAACATTAAACCCCATCTCACTCTCCCTCTCTGTGCAGGGGTTGTCGTGCCCGTAAAGAACCCTGGACAGTTGAAATTGAAATAAGAGTATGCTGTAGGGCGTATACACGTCTTAATTAGCACGATAGGGTGTCGATTCTCTCTTTATTGACTGGTTGTAATTGCAAACGACAATGGGATAATCCAAACTTTAACATTAAGGGACCTTCGATAAAATGGTATTTATGTGAGATGTTAAGGTCTCAAACCGGCTATAAACTTACATTACTCTCTTATGGATGGCGAACAAATTTATTTACAAGCCATATATTATTATGTTATTTGATGTCGGCACGTGCTATTGACAGTAAGGCGACTACAGACTAAATGTCATTATGTACCTTTTCTTCTTAGATGTGAAATGTTAAGAGGTATCAGTTATTTTTCATTTCTATATATATTTATTCACAAAATGTACAAAATACAAAATTAGTTTTCATTCTACAAGATTAATCTCACATGATATTTACAGTTTAAAAGTTGTATATATACACCCACCCATTCATACAAATACAAACATTATAAAACATATATTTGGGTTGATATTATATTATATAAATATATCTATTTTGCTTTGGTTAAAAGTTGATACCCGTGTGTTAGTTAAATAGACAATGGAAACTAAATGGTCAACTGCCAAGCTGTGTTAATGTATAAATGGCGAAATTACTGATAGCGATATCATTACCTATATTTACATTTTAAGTTGTATATAATGCCGATATCAATAAGCATTTGTTTAGATTGTCATTAGAACAACAAATCGAAAATGTTTCTCCCATTAACAAATGGCATTCAAACCTATTAACCTTTCATCATCACAAATTAGCAAAATCAGCAAGCATTACATACCGATCGTTTAGAGAGCATTCAGACAAATTTGACATGCATATCACATATAATTAGTTTTACCGAGCTTACGCTTTATTCATATTCCAGACGTTTGGCATTCTGTTGTGTTGAAAAATGATGGAATGTGTATGTTATGTATTTATATCAAAGTAGCCATATATCAAGATAGTTAAGACATAAGAACAGGTAAACATTAAAGAAGAGATAAACAACGTTACATATATAAATCTGAAATAACTGACGATAAGCACGTGGCAACAATCTGATAACAGGGATCCCTTTCCCCCCATCTGTACGATATTGATGGATATGTTAAAAATAACGTGCATAATTCTTTGTGTCAATTATCAGATAATTTTTGAATGAAATATTATATTTTGTGCATTTTATCAGAGGCTATTTTTCTTTGCTAGTTGTTTACAGATTGGAATTTAAAGCGCGATGGTGATTTGATGGCAAATTGTGGGTTCGGGTTAGATTTTAAAATTTGAGGGAGAGAGAGAGAGAGGAATGGAGTTTAACGTCCACTCAACACAAACTAGGTCATTTCGGGACTAACACATGGTTTACTTTTATTTCAATAATTCGCTTGCGCGTAGGGGTCTTTAGCAGTGGGAGGAAACCGGAGTGCCCGGAGGAAACCCACGAGGTTGAGAAGGCGCCCCTATCTCCATGCCACATACGCTCACACCGGGGCTCGAAACCACAGCCGCAAGCCAGAGGTGACCGGGCAGCTAGAGGTCGAAGCGCGGCACTCTAGACCACTAGGCCACCCCCCCCCCCCAAAAAAAAATAAAATTTGAGGGAAGGTTGCGTCTCTACGTAACAATTGATTTAGGATGATGGAAATTTAGTTAGTGGTATTTCCTAGTTTAAGAAAAATAAATACATATATGTAATATAATTACATGTTTACATCAAGTTTGCTGGTGGGGCTAGTCGCTGTTTTAGTGATGGTGGCAACGTGTGTGTGGGGGGGGGGCTATTCTGGTATTTTTGTTTCTGAAGAAGAAATAAAATTAAACGGAGCCTCCCGGATGTGAGACACATTAGTGTGTTTCTTACTAGGGATTGGAGTTTCTAATTTTATTTTTTCCGTGACAGGCTGATGGAAACCTAATTCTTTATAAATTTAACGAAATTCCGCTTGCATACACAATTCTGTTAAATGAACATTATGTATTTTTAATAAAATTGTTTAGTCCTTTCAACACGTTATTTGGTTATTATTAATTTGTTGTTGTTTGTGGATTAGCTATTTGTAACTTCTTCCCCACTTTAAAGTTGCAATTTCATATTCTAAAGTTATATTTTTAAAATGTATTAAAATAAAGCCCTAAAATAGATCGTATCTATAAACAGTTCTACCTTGTTAAAGAATAATCCTATTAATCCCATAGTTCACTATTGCCATTTGGGAAATTGGCAAAAATATCATTTTCAACTTCAAATTCAAACGTGGGTTGAATGGAAAAACAAGGGAGGTAATTGTGTTATTATTTCCCGTGTCGCAGATTTTAATGATTGGTAAATAATGCCCATGAGAGAATAATAGTGAGTTAACAACCTTTTGAGCAAAAGACAGAAATAATTATGTTTAGACTTTCTTAAAAAAATATGAAATTCCCGCTTTAATTTGGGTACGGGTTTCTCTGTCATGACAATTGTCCAAGGAGTACACGATCATTTGATGTTCATTATATTGGATAGAAGAAGCACGGTAAGAAGCATCATCAATTTTGATTAAAATAGACCAATATTGAATTATGATTCATGTCTCAATTTCGAATCGTATGGATAATACAGACTTAATTGTTCAAACCCTTAAAATAAAACGTCGAAAACTGATCTACAAAGCAATTCGAAATTAAAAGAGATATAAATATATACTGACGTCTATAAACAATAACTTTAGCAAGACTTCCGCATTTACTTTCGAGGTTCCCACCACAATCTACCTCCACACCTGGGTGCTACAGGGTATTAACCTGTGCTGTAATATAATGTACACCTACGCTTAAACTACAAAAAGAAAAACTAGACCTGCATGCAGGAATGACGGGTTTCACTGGTGCCACGTTACTTTAGGTGCCATGTTGCCCTTGAACATATGTCACTTCCGATACCAATTAAACCATTAAACAGGTTTCCACATAAGCATTGCAAACATCAAATAAAATGGACGAAGAATCAACCAAATCCAGCAATATCAATTCATTTTATATATATGTTACTTGTGATTGACCCTGGCAAAATTTCAATGAATAATGAAAATATTCAATTAGTTTTATGAAATCAGAAATGGCATAAGGCATCATATGGCGAAGATTGTATGTAAATCGAATAAGAATTGCCACTTTTGTCGACCAAAAACCTTGAAAAGTGACTTGTAGCACATCGTCTATTTCTCGGCAACCGCACATGATAAACACTATTTTTTGGTATCTATATGATTGTATGGGTTCAATCTATTTGTTGATTGGAATCAAATATCATAATTTTAAATATATTACAAATCAGACTCATTTGAAAAAAATGTCTGTTTTGGAGGCTAAAAATACAGTTTTTGCCAAAATGACATTACTTCCGGTAATACTGAAAATGTTAAATTAGTTCTATGAAATTATAAATGATATAAGATATCATATGGTGAAAATTTTATGAAAATCGAATAATAACTGACACTTTTATAGACCAAAAACCTTAAAAAGTGTCTGAAGGAAAATCGCCCATTTCTCTGCAACCGTACAAGTTAGAAACCATTTTGTGGTATCTGTATGATCGTATGGGTTCATTCTATTTGATCAATAGAATCAAATATCATAATTTGAAACAAATAACAAGTACGACTCATTTGAATAAAATATTGTTTTTGAGGGCTCAAATTTAAGTTTTGAGCAAATGACGTCATTTCCGGTGGAAGCGTAAGAGGTAAAATGGTTTGAAATAGTCCACTATGGCATTAGGCATCCAATGGCGAAAGAAAATTGAAAATCGAATAATTATTGATTCTTTTACAGCCAAAATTACGTGAAAAGTGACTAATGCAAAATTGCCCATTTCTCGGCAACTGCGCATATTACAAATTAATTTTCACATACATTCTCTTCGTATGGGTTATTACTACGAGATTATGAATGTTACGAAGATATATTTTTTAATATGATGACGCTGGATGGGTTGTAAATAGCTTATTTTGACACCTTTTTTCACCCTTTAATCCAAATTGCCTGAAAACGAAATCGAAATTAAAAAAACTGAGCCCGATGTTTTGTGCGCCTTTACATGGCACATCTTTTCAGTCATATAAAATTTGAAAAAAATAATATTTGCTTTCAAAAAGTTGTACCGAACTGTCAAAATTGTAGTTTTTGCTAAATTAAAGTCACTTCCGGTGCCGACAGGAAACTTCATCGGTAACAAAAAACATGTCACTTGGGGCCACGAAGCATATGCACTTTGTTTTATACAAATCGGGTAATAAATAATTTATCTATAACCGATGAACAGAATTAGCCAATAGCGGCCACGGAAAATTATCTGGACAAAAAATGTTAACATTTTTGCCCAAATCAGACGACCCTTTCACCGTGGGTAAAAGGCCATCAACAAATATTCATTAATAAAAAAGTTTTTTGTCAAAATTTAAATTTCCAAACTTTGGCGCCTAATATTTCCGAAGATTCGTCGAAATTCAAAATTCTAAAGAACCGTGGCCATGTGCCTTGTCTCTGGCTATGCAAAAATCTATCAAACGTTACAATCCAACAATTGTTGTTAATATTAGGGCATTATTTAAAAAAACGACAACTTCGGTGATTTCGGACATTTCGCATTGTCGCAGAACGTTTGAAATAGCTTTAATCTCTAAGTCACACCCACTTTCCCAGTAAAACCGAAAAAATTGGATCAATCCGACAAGTAGTTTCTGAGATATGATCAAAATGGAAAAAAAAAAATAATAATAATAAGAATAATAATCCGAACAAAAACAATAGTGTTTCACACATGCTACGCAGTGTGAAACCCTAATTAATCGACTTGATGTATTTCTGGAGCACCATGTTATTGCGATCAACATAATAAATAATGTTATCTCACTTTCACTTAAGATAATTTGACGCCTTGTCATGTGTTAGAAACCAGAGGGAGGGAGATGTGGTTTAACGTCCTGCCCCGACTAACCTAATGACGATGGGCATACGTCATACATGTACAGTGTGTATACTGATATATCGAATTGCCACTGCCAGAGGATCTTGTTCGTGTTTTTCATATCATCCGAACGAATAGACATCTGTCGTCAGGCTCTCCGTCCGGCACCACTACCTCCGAGAAACCACGTCAGAAAATCCCGATGCAAGGATCGAATACTAGCGATACAGCGTCTTACCCACTTAGCCACCGCGAGAGAGAGAGAGAGAGAGATCTTTTGATAGGACTACTCGCTGAAATCTACTACTACTCCTCCTCATAATGCACGAAATAAATGTAATAGTTTTGTAAATGTCATTGATTATAAAAAAAAACAATTGGTAATTAATATTACAAATGAAATGCTTTGTACAACCAAATAAATACACACTTTACTATTTTCGGACCATTAATTATATATAATAGATTGAAATTAGCTAGTCAATGACTGCGTAAACAAACGAATACGCCTGTTAAGGTTGATTTTCCTCAAGTTCTCCATCCATTATAAGAACGGGTTCACTTCATTTAGATTTCTTTGCTTACATGATTACATTTGCACAGCATACAAACTGCTTAATTTCCATCGATCGATAGATTTTTTTTGTATATACACAGTCCTCGAAGCGACTGTAGTGAGTTTCAATTGAAAGAAACCCCTGTACACATGTACCAATGGAAAGTCATTTCGAGTGAGTTCGCTTCATTTCAGTATAAATATCGAACGATCGGCGATGCCGAGTGATTTACACCTCTTGGAGATATCCACCAGTGTCTATAGACTAATATCTATAAAATACCTCGTATTCTACAAAAAATAACCGATCGTTGGAGGAACTTCATCTAATGACGTCACAGAATCCAATATAAATAGTTGATCTGTGGGTTTCCTATGATAGTACACACGTTATTACCGTACCAAGTTTACTAACTGCCACAACATCTTAAGACTATTTAACAGACTTCGATAATAGCTCTACACATCTTAACAATTAGGTTATACTCGTCTTTCGCGCTGTGAATGCCATACCATCATAGACTTCTTAACGACAACAAGCTTCGTTTAATAGTAGTAGTACTATATAGCTACCGTTTACAGTAAACAGTCACTGTACAGATTTGTTCATCAATTCGACTTTGTTTTAGATTTTATCAAAAGTGGATTTTTCTGTTATATTTATCAACAAAATTTCAGATGTGCCGAAAACATTACAAAAGTTGCCAATGATGAAAGCGATAGAGACATAGGTGTCAGATCTTGTAATAGGTGACAATCTCATTAGTGTTTTATATAAATAACTAATATATAAACAGTCATGGGTTGTGTAAATTCAACAAAAAATAAACTAAAACAAGGAAAGTTCGAAACCTCCAAATCTGGACATCGGAAAACATACTTGACGACAAATGGGCATACGGGAAATGGAGTTTCCCCAGAGACATCTCCTAGAGAAGAAGATATTAAACCCGCTATAACAGAAAGACAAAAAGAACTTGTGTTAGAATCGTGGGAGATTGTACAGGCTGATGTTTCCACAGTTGGGGTTAATATGTTCATGCGGTAAGAAAATTTCTCATAAATACAATATTTTATCATTATTACAAACTCTTACCCATTAACTGTTTGTTGACGTAAAATACTTCTCGAAATGATAGAATAAAGATACCGAACACATAAAATTCTACTTTTTGAAATAGCATTTCACATTTCCACTCATGTTTCAAAAGTGACAGTGGTTTAATCATACTGTTCACATCAGAATAAGAACAAAACGCAGTCAGAATGATTCTTATTAATAAGCTTAAACCATTTCCGTCTTCCGTGGAGCCTGAACAATCATTCTGAAGTTTCCGTTTTTTTTAAATCTTAATTGTTGTTTGTAGCATCAGTCGTTATTCGATGACAGTGTTTGTTAAGCAAACAAGACAGTAGTATATTGCCGACGGGTAGCTTATCGTGTTACATTTTAGATGTTTTGTAGACTATAATTCCTTGTGTTTCTGTAGTATTTGCCTATAACGTTTTTTTGAGGACTTTGAATTGTGTCTAATGGTTTTGATCGTTCGTACTTGGTTTTATTTTATTGGACTTAACTGTCAAATTGTTACGACCCGTTGGTGCTCGGTAAACTGTTAGATATTACTGGGTTTTAGAATTTTGAATCCATGCTATATTTTTTTGTCATAGATGCCTCTAAACATCAATTTATTAGCAATTAAAGTTTAACCCACTGGTGATTTTAACTCTGAGAGTGCATATACTACTGGAAACCGAAAATGGCCACATTGTATGCACATGCTTGGAGATAGCTGAAGCCAGCCCTTTTTATGCCGATGGCTGAGGTAAGTCATTGAGAAAAAAAGCTTTAGTAGCGAGCTTGTTTCTTTTTTTTAGCAAAAGACTATTTGCCAACAAAGCTACCTAAACTGTCACCGACGTTTGAAACCGTCCTAATCCCAAGATCTGATAGGCGAATAATATTCCAGGCCCTTTCCTGAATATCTGAATGTACAAGTAGACTTCATAATTTAAAGCTTTTGGTGTATACAATGTGTAAATACACGGCATGATATTTCGAAAAATTTTCAACGGCCATGGACGGTAAACTACAAAATCTTCCTTTGACCTCGGGGCTAAATTATTTTCTGAACCAGGTTATATTAGGCTCAATAGTGTATAGTAGGAAAGAATTCTTAAATGTGTAACCCAAGCGTGATCGTGGTGGGAACGAAGGGGGTGGGGGCGTTATGTTTAAATCATAACGTTTTCTGTAATTTACATAAATGATGAATATGTCATTTGTCTGAGTCTGGAATGAGATGATACATCTAAATATATAATCTCTTTTATCGCACACCTTTAAAAGTACATATCTCATCTGCAATTATGTATTTAAATGTCAAAAGGATGGTATTTGGTATGACTACAATACTACCCTAGAGACGATTATGATAGACTCATGGTTACAATTACGATTACGATAAGTGTTATGACACGAGCACTACCATAATAATGGTAGTGATATCACTTACCACAATCGACATTCCAAAACGAATCAAAAAAAGAGATGTAGCATGCGATAAAACAAAACGCTAATTGAATCTATTATTTCCACATTTTATTAATATGCCAATAAACAAAATGATTTAATGTTTTTGCTGTTATAGAATATTGTGTGTACGATCAATGAAATTAAATGTTGTCTGTCGAGTTGCGTTTCTGTCTGTTCTACACCGTGTTCCAACTACCAATGGTTAGTGTACGTGTGCGCCAATTTTGTATGTAGTTTTCTGACCATCCTAACGACTAGAGACTGATCCTTGTCACACTCCCCGTCCTTAACTGATTACTGATTTCTGTCTTGAATGGTCGTCATATTCAAAAGTAGTATTCTATTTGGTAATGCGGTTATAATCCGTTTATATCTAAAATACACATTTTCGATGTATGCATTCTGTGTCTGTTGTCTGTTCCCAAGTGGAGCTTAATGCAGACGACGAACCTTTAGTATCCACTGACATGGAGAGCTCACAAAGGAAAATCTTCAGAATTTTCTTTATCAACATCGGGTAACGACCCCGCCTTATTTACTGCATTACACAGGATCGGTTAATGTAAACAGTTACATTTATAGCCATGGGATTTGGATAAGGCAAAGTTGAGGAAAACAACTGCGTGTTGCTCGATACCAGAATCTGTATGTATATCGGGGATTCCGTGAAAATGGCTAAGGTTCATTAGATGCCTTTTTGATTGTGTGACGTATCACCAACTAGAAAATTATCTAACGCGATAATAGGTAAGATTAGAGCTGACAGTTCTCGCTATACTAGTTTAAAAATGGAATAATGAAAATAAACAAAGTGTTGATTATCCATTTTTAACCATTCATCCGAAAACGCATTCAAATCCACAAATAAAACGAAGGCGAACGATGGCATCGAGGGTTTATTAATGGCCTTGATAAGTTAATTAATGTCTATATTTTAGATAACATTTAAGGCTTAAAGCAAGATGTGTAATAGGCAGATTTAGCTCTTGCATAATGTAGGTTTAATACCTCATTACCCAGAAATTGGAATAAGGACAACTCTCCTTCATGCGACTTTAATGTAAAAATGATAATGAACTGAATTATAATATTACATGTACAGGTAACAAAAAGCAGAGGGATTAATTAGTTATATGTATATAGGCTTACGGAAATCCCTGGCAACTCGATAGAACTAGGATTATATTAAAATGATTGAATATTATCATTCACAGTGTTTTTGTTTATAAAGTTTGACCTTATTTTTAGGAAATTATTTTAGTATTCAATACATAATCTTGAAATGATAATGTATAGAAAAAAAAATTAATTCAAGATAGCACAAGAAGAAATACTTAAATCTAATATTTTTGATAATATAACAGGTGTTAAACGTAACATATAATTATCCCATGTTCAGTGTACACCCACCCTAACATGATTAAAGTGATCATGGCACATTATTATTCATTTCTTAAAGCCCCAATAACATTCTTGTTGTAACTAAATAATATGTCCCAATCTTCATTCCGGTCAACAAATTGTATTATTTTACAATATTCCAATTAATTGATGATATAAATTTCATCTTAACACACCTAATTTAAAAAATTGGAAAAAATTCAACTAATTGATTTGAAAAGTCTAACGTAAACCTTTTCAAATGTGGCTTTGATTTAAAAATATTTTCGAACCCTCTGGGCAAGTAAAATAGGTCGTAAGGATAATTTACACAACAGGTAGGACACTTAAACATCTAGTACTTAGAATAAGGCTATTATTTATTTTCTGGGGCTGCCAAGTCAGCAAGAGTGTTATTGTCCCTTTAAAGTATCATTAAAGCGTTATTAACACAGTTGTAGAAACGTCTCAGAAGACAATATCATACGAACAAATGTACATCTAACATGTTTCCCTTTAATCTTATATTGATTTATCTTCTCGAAATGGGATGGCATGTCAACATCACGTTGGGAGCCCTCGTGTGAACATTATTTATATATTTACATTTTCAAAACTAATCATATGGAATAAGTGCAACCCTAGTGACACCTGACATATTTTCTTACTGTCCAATCAAATTGTTGGAACGTCCGTGTGGAATTCTGATGACAAATTTTCAGCAGGTAATTGGTATTCCTATGGATATCAAATACCACCTTTACGTACCAATATGTTTCTGTATTAATTCATACAAGGTTCG
The DNA here is from genome assembly GCA_036850965.1 of Patella caerulea. Lineage (NCBI taxonomy): Eukaryota > Metazoa > Mollusca > Gastropoda > Patellidae > Patella > Patella caerulea. The sequence continues at coordinate 48,346,791 of JAZGQO010000007.1, read as the reverse complement.
GTGATAATATTAGAGATTAAAGACTTCACATCGCAGCAGCGTATGGAATTTCTTTCGAAGCTGTCACATCAAGGATATACTAACATACTAAAAGCTGCTTTCGATAAAATGTTGATAAGTAGAAATAGCTACGTCTACTATATAATCTAATATCTATTTCATTCTGATGATTCTGTAATTACCCGGTGCGTTTACTCATTCCGAAACAGCTGATACGGCTTTCTTACTCGAAGTCCTGAAGCTGTTTGTTTATGTGGATGCAATGTACTGAATTGGGTCAAAGTATATTGAAATATTAGAGGGTTTCCGTAGTTAGAGATTTCGGCTATGTTGAGTACGATTGGTGGTCACATGAAAATGCCGAAGAGACACTAACCGAAATCGTATTCTTAAAGAAGAGTAAAATACTTCAAAGACGGTTATTGCAGTTGTTCGTAAAGTAGACATAAACTATAATTACTAACTGTTATTATCAGTAATAGACAGAACGAGACAAGGAACCTAGCATGGCGTCATCACATCCATCTTGGAATCACAAATCGAAATCTGTCAATCGATGCAAAAGTGTCCACGGAACAGGCATACCAAGCTGTTTGTCGATCGTACTTGAATTGACGGCGTCGCCTACAAGAACAACATGTTGAATTATAATCTTCTTGAGTAGAAATAATAATCGCTTATTTAAGTTGCATTGACCTTTCCGCATATGTTTTCAAAAACACACCGATCTTTGGTGCCTGCTTGGATATGGACTATTCCGTCATTCTGTGGTATTTCCCATATTTTAAAAATCCCGCACGATCTGACAGATTCCACCGTATGTTCCAGGTTTCTGTCCAAATACTGTATCTTTTAAGGGAATATGTATCTTATTGTGGCACATTCATGAATCATTTGTTTCTATATTGTGTTGAACATGTAGCATTTTGTAGCTCATAAAAAGTAAATATGGTAGACTGTGCAGACCTGCATTAAATTATAGTCCTACATTAAATGCCATGTTTCATGCTTAGAAATGCTATAGGGATAAAAGTCCTGCTGTTCTGCTCCGACTGCGCAGCGGCACTGTGGCCTACTCGTACATCGAATTCCACTTACCAAATAATCTTCAATGTGCATGCCAATGTTCACACGGGACCTCGGTTTTTCATCCCATCTAAATGACAATATGACAATTCAACTGTGGATAGTCCGCGAATTTAATTAGGATTCGATATTTGTGATAAATAATCAGCGAATTCAGACAACATCGTCTTGGGTATGCAATGAATTCTCCCCTGTCCCCGCCGCCGTTGCTATAGGTACGGAGAGGGGTAATCCCCTGATGTAAACATAGCCGCTTTTGATTGATTTTATAGCATGGTATACTTGGCAACTGCAATTCTTTTTAGAAGGATTTGAAACAAAATTATGATAAATTTAGTTTGAATATGTTTTTAGTCCAAATATATCATCAAATCACCCAGTTTTACCAGGGAATGTAACTGTAACTGCCCTATTACACAAGTACCGGTTTATGTTCAATACATCATTTTAAAAGAAAGTCGTTTAAACTTCTCCTCGACAGCCATTGTAAGTTAACGGTAAACTATTTCGGTGAATAAATCACTCTAATTTATTTCTGGTAATTTAAATGGACATGAGATATTTTAGGTTGACATCTAATCCAATCTATTGAACTATATATTATTGTAATTGTGAAACGCGGAATAGTTACATTTATTTTCCTATCAATCTCAATACACCGCGACATTGACTTAATTTCACTGTTGCAAACGGCTGTAAGGTACGTGTGCTATACCTGCTTGAACTCTAAGTAAAAATACACTAATATTTGCTTGTCAAATTTAACAGTGAATTTACTCGACCTGAATATGCTATCTTAAAGTTCTTTAATTTAGCTAATCATTAGCGTACGGTAGTACTTTATGTAACTTCGAAATAAACACGTTAGAGGAAAAAAAAACACAAGGTCTTTGCGAGTACTTTCCGCTTTATTAAGCTACTTCGGGCAAACTTTACCAATGCCAACAATTGATATATTAAAGTTTAGCTGCAGAAAATGAGTAAATTAATAATGTGCTATATGAAAGAATATCTGTGTAAAACAAATCCATTAATCCAAACCCGGGTTAGGACTGTGTATTGGCCTTCTTAACCACCACCAGCCTAGAAGATAGGCTATCCACCCTGTTCAAAACTAAAAATGTTAGCTCATGGTGCTAGATTTAAAGTACTTACAACACTGTATTGAAGAACAAATATTAAATTACACCCTCGGCTACGTGTTTATGTTGCAATTAATTCAAATTTAATGGTAGACACGACGAAGGCCTATACATAATTAATGGCATCTATATATGATCAATGTAATTCGAGTATTATTTTGAAATGGTAAGTTGCCGTGAAACGAAGCGAATATACTCGCGCAGTTGTTGGGCCGAATCGAAACCTCGCCACATGACTAACGACAGATCTCTTAGACTTAAAGTGCACGAGTTCAGTCATTCGTCCACACATCACTCTATATATAAGAGACAAACGAAAACTCGTCGCCTAACCTGTATATAGTTATTCCCGCCAATCCGGTCCATTAGTTCAGGCAGCGAATTCAATTAAACAACCCGTAGTTATGTACGAGTTCTTGAAAATAAAAAAACCCCAACAAAACAACTGCGTCTTTTATTGTATACATAACCATTAGGTGTTATATTTAATGTGATCTCGGTGAGAGGTCACTGCGCGGTCAATCAATGAAAATTGGATATTTGCCTACGGACACATTTGAATTTCTAAATCTTATCACCACGTCATACACCTTACGCCATCTCTGTAGCCTTGGCTTGCATCTGTAACTATGTTTGTAAGTTCTATCGCGGACTACTGGAACTGTATAGACCTTCAATCGACGACATAGAAGTCTTTAGTATATGTTGTCTTTAATACTACCGTGAGCGTGTAATGTCTTTATTTAACGACCGCTTCCTCTAGGTTGATTTTGCAGATTATCAAACTGTTTCACCCTGGCGTTGATACCTGAAAAAATTAACAGTAAATTTATTCTACCCGAATATGCTATTTTAAAGTTCTTTAATTTAGGTAATCAATTAGCGTACGATAGTACTTTATGCGGGGTATCTGAAATTCTTCAACTTAGGTTATCATTTCGTGTAGTGTTTTATGTACTTCATCGAAAGATATTCAATTTTATTATTAATGTGGGGTTTCACATATTCTGAAGAACTTTTGTTTTTGCAGCCCTACGCATAAAATACGTAAATATTTTCTTAATTATTAAATTTGTGAATTCCCAACCGGTAGATATAACTATTAACATCATATCGTGAAGATTTGAAAAATAAAAATTACAGTAGAGATAAACAGGTACAGCGTATGCCAGAAACTGCTGCTGAATTCGTACCACCATTCCGTAAAGTCAAACATGTCAGGGTTGCTTAGGTATGTGCCCAGTTTAACTACTTTTATGTAAGTAGGATTTGAGAATTATTTTTCTAATCTTGTTCCTATTACAGAAAGTTCATTTCGCTTCCAAATACTGCTTAGAAATAAATACCCTTAAAATAAATTTCCCCTGGCTGTTCAAATTGGCGACATAAGCGATGACAGTCATAATTCAATATTGTGTCAAAGAGAAATTATTACTCTGCGTATATCTCTTTAGTAATGGGAATGTTTTAAAGACCCCCACCCCCACCCGTACGAAATGTGTGATTTGACGATATAGCGTTGTTGAAGATTTTGTTATTCGGATTTTACATTATTTTAAAATTGTGTATGCAAACATCAACTACCATGTAATCTATTATTATTGCTATAATATGTTAAATTCAACGAGATTTTAGTTGCATTCTAGTAATCCGTATTGTGAATTACTATTGTTTCCGTTTTAGCATGGACAGAATATGAGATACGATTATCTAAATGTTTACTTGTTTGTTAACTTACATATGAATACAATATGCTTAAAATTCATAATTTACTAATTTTAATGACGGTATTGGCACAGTATACGCCGATCGCATTTAACTAAAAGCTTAGTTGTTAGAAAATACATTCTAGTAATCAGTATTATCAAATACTATTGTTTGCGTATGGTATGAGCAGAATATAAATGTTTTACCGGTTTGTTAAATTGCATATGAATATTTAATTTTTAATATAAATAATTAGTCTTACTAACTTTAATGAAGATAATGGCCTGCTATGTGTCGTATTAAACTAAAAGCTTTGTTTGAAAATGCAATCGTGTACGTCGTATTATGAAACACTATTGTTAGCGTATGATAACACAATAAATTCTTCAAACAATTCAATATCCGGCAGCCAAATATAATTGATTTTTGTCGAGAGACACGGTGTTATAAGTCATCAGATTTATTCAATATAACTGGGAAAGTTCCATAATTCAACTATTTACAAAGAGCTCGTGCTAAAAGCTTCACAAGCCCTTTGGTCATTATCACATTTTTATTAATTTTATCAAGTCCCTATGGATTTTGAAACGTTCTCTAGACGTCAAAATGTAAAATGTTCTTTGATTATTTAGTGCGATATAATGTGTACTTATACGTACAGTTATTTCCCTGGGACAGTACTGCCATATATACATTTGTATATATAAAGTTGGTTTACGTAGTCCAACTATCTTATCAAAGCGGTCAGCGGCTAGTTCTGAGAAAAGTGTTACTTTAAATCTAGACACATCTTCTCAAATTTGAATAGGTGTCTATTTGGGGCCATTCGTTAACAACATTCAAAATGACCGTCATTTCCCATGATGACTGAAATTTTCGACGTAAAATGATATTTCGCTCTCCCACAGTAGATATTTTTCTAAAAATATGGCCGCTATCTTAAAAAATGACCCGCTTGTACAGTTATTTCCCCGAGACAGTATTGCCATATATCTAAAGTTGGTTTATGTAGCCCAGCGTTGTGTTATCATAGCGGTCGGTGGCTAGTTCTGAGAAAAGTGTTACTTCAAATCTAGATACAGCTTCTGAAATTTAAATAGGTGTGTATTTAGCACCTTTCATTAAGAACATACAAAATGGCGGTCATTTTCCAGATGACTGAAATTTTCGACGTAAAATGAATACCCTGCCCTACGGTAGGCCGCTATCTTTAAAAAATGGCCAGCTTGCATTTTCGAATGGTTAATGACCTAATTCAATTGAGTTTTCCCCACGGAGTATTATTTATGCAGCTGTTGATATCTGTATCCACATTTGAAAGCTTTCTATGATATTATGCAGATATCCGAGGCACTAACAGTATTGAATAAAGTATAAACCCCCACGTTACTTGTTTGATGGATTGATGACTATAAAGCGATCTGAGAGTCCATAGGAAGGATTGCTGCCTATCAAGCGATGTGAGTGCCCATCATTGCAAGAACGTTGACAGTAGTAATAATTGATCAGGACCAGACTAGTGTACAAGACCTGATTCACACCTAATAGATGCGTATATGTGTGCAATTAGCGAGACTTTGCGTGCACATGTAGAAGTTCGGGAAAAAATAAAATAAAATTAGGTTAAACTGGTCTTATATGACCGGGCTAATGAAGATGGGCTTACGCCATACAGCGTGCCACATGATCTTTTACCTGCACGCCGATATGTACACGGGAACTAGGTTTTTCATTTTTTCCGAACGACTAGACAGCTGTGCTTGTCAGGCTCTCCGTCCTGCACCACTGACAAGGAGAAACCATTTCGGAAAATGATAAACTTTCTCGAACAACACAGCCAGCGAACTCTTGACCTCCAGAAGAGCACCGACGCCTTACTAGCTGAGCCAGCGTGGCTCCCCATTTTGGAAAGAAAGTGATACATATAGCAGATAAACATGCAAGTTTCAACAGGGATATTAAAGAGTATATTGACCTAGAGAATTATTTGAGGGATTCTCGTATATAAATAGGCTAATTTTGGTAGCATCAAAAGGTCAGACACATTTAAAATCGTTTGTCTGACAACAATCATATTCCTGGAGCAATGGCTTGAGAAATCTCTCCCTCTGGCCATTGCTGGATTGACTTATGATACCTGGGAGTGTGTCTATTTTTCCCGGTAAATCAAATATACAACGTTTAATCTGGGGCCTTCCCTAAAACTTTCGACGATGTTTTAAGGTCTTAAAAGAACATTGTTCGTCCCCAAACAGTATTGCTTACATTGTAACCGTTCATAGTCTTGTTTGTTACGCAATTATTTTTTTTGCAATATCCGTAAGTCAAGACGTAACGTTGTGTAATCAATGTGGACTTCTTTTAAAACCCGAATGACATTGTTATGCTATTAGGGATTGGTTGTTAACCGGACTATTGACAAGTCATAATTTGGAACAGAAATTTGCTTTCTTTAGTTCAGTGCTGGAATGGGATTAGGTCTTATCAAACGAATAATGCGTGGGGTATGGACAAACACTGGACAAGCAGAGATTATTATTAAGGTTGGTTACGTTTTAAGAAGGTTGTGTAAGATGCTGAAAGCACTTTGATTACATAACGTGTGCGGTTATTTAGTGTAAACTGTGCGCGCATATACCGTTGAAACGCCACTTCCGGGTAAAAATAACTAATGAATATTTTTTTTTTTGTGCATACACCATGGACCGTATATAGATGAACAGGCAACGAGTCCCTTGGGTTGGGTTCTCTCACGCTCGCGCGTGACATGACGAGATCTCAATGTCGATGGTAAACCAAGAGAAGTGATTATTGACATTGCGGAATTTTATAAAGATAATATTTTCGAACTCCTCCTTAGATTTTACGGTATTCTTTTAGTTACACGGAAATTTTTCACACGGAGGTAATTTTATTTTAGTCACGATTGTCGGGTCTGCTTTTTGCCTCGGCACAGAATGATAAAGGCTTCTTGGACGTTGCCAATCCATTTATACATGGTCCATGCATACATTTATCTCAGTAAGTTAAGTTTCCGTCGCGTAAGCTGAAATTTTAAAATATATAAAAGAATTCGAGGACAACTAAAACTGTATACGATTTGTTATAATTATCGTGCATAACTCGTTGACAGCTCACCAGATATGTCAATAGTTTTAGGAGCAATCATATTTGAAAATTCATGACCAAACTGCATAATCAAATTGCGCCAAATCATAAAGCATTTTTTTTTAACATGACAGCATTTACATGAATATTATCTTACAAAAACATATCGAACTAGACCTGCATGCAGGAATGACGGGTTTCACTGGTGCCACGTTACCCTCTAACATGTCACTTTCGGTGCCACGTTACCTTTGAACAAATGTCACTTACGGTACCAATGAAACCATTAAACAGGTTTCCTCATAAGCATTGCACACTTCAAATAAATTGGACGCAGAATCAACCAAATCCAGCAATATCAATTCATTTTATACATTTGTTACTTGTAAGTGATCCTGACAAAAATACATTACTTCCGATGATAATGTAAATGTTCAGTTAGTTTTATGAAATCCGAATTGCCTTTTGATATCATATAATGAAAATGTTATGTAAATAGAATAATAATTGCCACTTTTATAGACCAAAAACCTTGAAAAGTGGCTTGTAGACAATCGCCTATTTCTCTGCAACCGCACAAGTTAGAAACCATTTTGTGGTATCTGTACGATCGCATGGGTTGAATCTATTTGTTGATTGGAATCAAATATCATAATTTTGAAAACATTACAAATCAGACTCATTTGAATAAAATATCTGTTTTGAAGGCTAAAAATTCAGTTTTTGCCAAAATGGCATCACTTCCGGTGATACCAAAAAATTTAAATTAGTTCTATGAAATTGTAAATGGAATAAGACATCATATGGTGAACATTTTATGAAAATCGAATAAAATTCGGTGATTTCGGACGTTTCGCAATATCACAGAATGCCGGGAATAGCTTTAATCTCTAAGTCACACCCACTTTCCCATACGACACACCTGTGCTTGCCTACTCCATGATCAAACACGATAGCAGATGGCTTCCATCTTGTTTACTGACGGTACTACTTATTTTAAGACAGACTCGGCTTTCCAATTTATAATATCTACGTCATTGGGGATTTCCAATTTATACTCGCTGGTTGCTATGACCCGCTATGGCGTTGTCTAGAAACGCGCGTGCTCGCGTTAGTTTAAAATTTTTGCTATACGTTTAACATGGACTATTTGATGTAATTTGCCTGATTTGATTTGGCCCCATTTCCATAAATTTAGGTTGTTTTTTAGAAATTTTTAGCAAATGTTAATCTTAGGTGTTTTTTAATTCTAGCCGAAGTAAATTTTTTTACAATTTATAGCGAGTTAAGTTATCGTCTCTAAGAGGCGGGCGTAGTATTTTAAATGGCGGCCATTTGCCATCATGTGTATTCTTGAAGTAGGTACACATGATGTAATCGTATGCCACTTTCCCAGTAAAACTGAAGACATTGTATCGATCCGACAAGAAGTTGCTGAGATATAAGCAAATTGGAAAAAAAAATAATAATAAGAAGAAGAATAATAATAAGAATAATTTTAACAAAAAACAATAGTGTTTCACACAAGTTACGCAGCGTGAAACCCTAATTAAAAATTCGCAAAAGAACTAACATACAAAAAAATCACAGAAACACTCTCCAGAATCCAGATCAATGATATTTTGATTTCAACCTTTCTGTTGTTTTAGAGTCACATTACAGTTATAACAATAACTTATTTATTTTTATATCCATTAATGATCAGGCGCACAATACTGGTGTTATGGCCAGACGTTGTTAACTTTTGGTATTTGGATCTTTTGTGCTTTTTCCTTTTTCAGTATTTTAAACCCCAAACCGAGTGTCACCGTCCCGAATTTTTGACACATGTACATTCGTTATGTGTACAGTAATGACTCCGGTGGACAAGGAGGCGAGGGAATTTGTATATAACTTGCAGATGGAGAGAAAGTAAAACGGAATAGACATAATAATAGGCCCGTTTAGTTCATACTGAGTTTGGTTGTTCTGCGGGGCGATCGACACCTTTGTGTGCATACTTATTAACTAGATCGATTAAGATGGTAAGGCGATACCAATTTCTTATGAACTTTATTAAAAGACCTTAACATCTAGGAAGTGAAGCTTATGGACGTCGCAATGTCGATCGCCGTTCTAAGAATACAGAAGTAATTTCTTTTCTGTATGTGATTAAATGGTTTTAAATAAAAGTAATACCATACAATTACATGAACTGCTAATCTCAGACATGACATAATATACGTGATTGGCTAATTTACCATTTCAATCTATTAGGCATTCATTAATTCCTTTCGAGCGGTCTCTCACGGACAAAGTTTTCTGGCCGGCTCTTCTGTCGCTATTTAAGGCTAGGTGACTTCGCCCGCGAGAGATCGTTCCGACATGAACTAGACATTACCAATTAGTTAACATTCGATTTAGAAAAGTTTTACGATTTACAAATAGGTCACCCGTTAAATACATTTCACGACAAATGTCATTTGTATTCTTCGCGATAAAGGAAAAAAAACACATGGCAACTAATAAGTTAAATTTATGAACTTCAGTACTCCCGATTGGACCAACAATACAAACAAAAAATAACAACGGAACGGATTTAAAAAAAAAAATGAAAAAGGGTTACACGGTGTAAGGCATAAAGAAGCTACCAAATCAGTTTAGATTGGGTATAGTATACAAGTTTAAATGTAAATCAGTGTTAAACTGGGCATACGATAAAGGTCATAAAGTAACATCAATCCAGTTTTAATTAATTTGCGATATAAGTCGTAACTATCACGTAACTTTGAATTATCTACGTCTGGGTATTAAACTGTAAGCGTTAACGTCTGACAAGTATTTTTTAAATCATTAATCAACGTAGTCCCTTTGACACAGTAGAAAAAAATGCTGTTCAAATTATACAATATAATAACACTTGCTAAAAACCACGTCATATGTTATTGTTTTAAATAACTAAACCGGGGTTGTTTTCTTGTTTAAAATGATTTTAAGGTTCGCAACATGAAAATCTTCAGACAAGAAAATTCCATTTCCGCCGAGAAATGTTTCTTACATACTGAAACACGAAACGACAATTTATCATATTTGAGTTAATCAGTCTAAAAGCAAATAATTTTATTAACAAAACAGTAAGTAACACTAGAGTTGGTGAAAATGATTTTTCATCCGAAAAAAGTTACCATCGCCAGCTATTCTAAAATGGCCATAAACAATTATAGATTAAGGTCACGTCGAGAACTATTTTTTGAAGAAAGCAAAGTGCTATCCAATCGATAAATCTCAATCTGAACAATGATTTAGTCATGAGACCGATTTTTTTATTTCTTATGAATTCCACACGATTTTTTTTATCCTTCAACATTTAGAGTTTTCTATCATTCTTACCGGAAATGTCCTATGTTTGACCCTTGGTTTAATGGACTACCATTTTCCACGTTGATCAAGATTGGTTAGTAAATAAGAAGTGCGTTAAATAATGTCAGCATGTTTGAACTTAAATGAGTATCTGGTTTTCAAGATAAAAGTTATTCTTCTGTTTTGAATGTTACATGATTACTATTTATATGTAAGTTTATTAGCCTTGTAAAGGAAGACGTCCAAGCCCAAGAGCAGATAATTTGAATCAATGTCTCCTCATGGATGAACCCGCGAGATAGTGAGGTAGTACCTTTGATGACTGTGTTATTTTTTTCCGGCCAATCAAAAATCGTTTATTGATACAAAGCCATATGTATTGAGAGAGAGAAGAAACTCTCCCATTGTTGCAACAAACGCACCAATGATACTAAGACTGGTTTGTAAATCTTTTTTGATTAATCGCTTACGCTCACAACAAGAGGAGCTTTACTCTCCCTCGCCAACTTTTTTTTGTATGTAATGTAAATTTATTTGATTGGTCGACAAAAATAGAACGGGCATCATGGGTACTACACAACTATCCCCTGGGTCCATTCCTCATTACACACATTGGTATAATTTATTACGTATCATTCCTAAATATTCTTACGTTTTGCATTGAGCAAAATCTATTCGATAAGTTTGATCTGGAAACAGCTGTGTGCAATACCACAAAACACACATTAATAAAAATATATTCTTTGACATTTTTGCCTGAACATGAACCATATTAGAAATTCCCTTTAATCACAGTCTTTGTTATTAAAATTGCAATCCGACACTCAAAATCGTGATTACGGATATCCTTGTTTAAACACACAGCTGATGATGCAAACAGGAAAGTAGGCGTTGAAGCTGTAGTGATATTAAATACAAGAAAAATAAGACCACACAATTCGTAATAATTCTTGTTGCCTTTTGTAACTGATATGTCGAACCATTTTTTTCTATGCCGATATCTGTTTTAACTATACAAATATTTTTTGTCCAGATAGTTCGGATAAGAGCATATTGTTTTTATAACACTAAAACTGCCAAATCATAGCACACTCAACATTAAATTTTGGTGCACGGTTTAAACGGACCTTTAAATAAAATTATCTCTCTATGTAGGGTTGATAATTTTAAAAGTGCGAAAATCTGCCAGTCGCTGACATAATCAATGTCCCTTAATCTCAAATTTTTAAACATTTTTTTTGTAATTTCTTATCAATTTGGCGCAGTAAGTGAGCAGTTCACAGTGAATGACAAGTCATTTGTATCTGGTCTTTGAGTATGATGTCTTGTCCATATATTTGTTTTTGTGTAAAATTGTGTGTGGTGCAACCCTCCTGCACTTACTAATAGAGAAGAAAACGCCGTCAACCACTGTTACCTATTATAAGCAAGAACGGACACCCCTTTATCTAAATCTCACAAAATGGATCTTTAAAGAATTCGAGACTATTCCGAAGACTGATATATTTGCACCTTTAAATTAACGATGTTACAAAGATTATGGAGGGCATGGGCATATAAAACTGTTTTCTGATTTATTGTTTAATTTATTTTTAGAACATTTATAACGAAAGGTTAAACTCTAAAATAGAAGATTTTTTTTTCTGAAATTAATTATGTTCCTGTAATATAGACGCCACGTTTAGCGTTCAAATTCAGTTCTTTTATAATGCGTTACTATAAATAAGCTAGCAAATAAATAATATGTGGTAAAATAGGGTTTGCATTGATAGGTCGAGTATTACAATTCTAGATAATGTTTTAAAGAAGCTAAATCGCTAATATCTGGGACCTAGAAATTTACACAAATGGGTCGTAACGCATATGATAATATAATCTGGATGTATATAAACTAATTTACAGTCAAGCGTTTATGTGTTTACTCTAATTTCAAATCAGGGGTGTACATAACGATTTTGGTTGGGTTTTTTTTTGGGGGGGGGGGGGGTAGCCAAAATGCGACCGACTGATGCACATACACCCTCTCCCCCAGTTGCAAGTTTTCTATATAACACTGAGTAATTCGAGAAATTTTTAAAAAAAAATTGATTCAATATCTTGGCACTGCGGTCATTGCTGGGAGATATTCTCGTGAACGAGTGGACCAGGCATGTCAGTCAATGGGACAGACTATCGAGATATCGTTTGCAAGAGTTGACATAACATCTGAACAATCTGACGTTCCACAATCCACACACCACTCGTACTACTAACTGGACAGTTCACTATAGCCGTTACTATAATAGTCCCGAGACAGTATAAGACAACAGAAGAGTAGCAGAATGATGTTATAATGGAATCGAGTGCCGCAGGCCAGAAAAAATTTCAGTATGTAACCTAGTAAAAGAACGATGTTATAATGAAATCGAGCGCCACAGGCGCGAACAAATTTCAGATATGTAACAGACCTTTTAAATTAACGTTAACGAAATGGGACAGCATCTTGAGACTTATCTGTCAATTTCGCTTGTTTTGTGATTGTTTGTTTACCTCATTCATTCATTTAGTCTGAGACCGACCGCGATGAGTACTTTTTTGAGACCGACTATTTTTTTTTTGCCACGGTGGAAAACATTTCATAGAACTACATACAACAGAAGAGTGACACACATTTTGTCAAATATGACAAGCAGACAGGATCATTGTATATTATAGTTTTGTGTGACGTATGCAAGTTAGGCTCACGCAAATAAATATTATTTGGGATCTATTATGGCATTGTTTTTGAGACCGACTGCCGTGACTGCACTTATTTTGAGCCCGATTATTTTTCTCCCTGGGTAAAATTTTGTTGTTAAACCAACATACTCACAAAAGAATAATGGTGAAACACAACATCTTGTCATACATGATCAGTTGACAAGGTTATTTTATACTAAAGGTTTGTGTGAGTAGCGTGACATATGCAGCGGTCAATTATTTTGATACCGACTGCTCCTGTTTTTGCGACCGACTATTTTTTCCCGGGTGGGAGGGGGGTACCCCCCACACCCCCACATTTACGCCCCTGGTTACAAGTTGTGCTGAAACGCAGTTTGGTACACGATTCGTATACCAAAGGTAAAATGTTGATTTTGTCTTAAATATTAGATATCAGAAGCCCATCTGTTCTTTGTAAGATCCAGATTTAAATTGACTAATAATCCGCGTTTTCAATGTCGAAGACTTTGGTTGATATTGAGTTAGAGACTTAGCTACTTTAAATCTGTTACTATATACGTGAAGTACAAAGATTGTTTATTAGAGTTGAAATGGCTATGTCGATATTGTGACACTTTATATCATTTGATATTATATATACTTTACACTATTTGTAATCGATCGCCTGTGCCTCGGAAAAGTCTTAGTGTGGGCAGCAGCGTGGTCTAACGTGTGTGCGAGGTCTAAGAAACTCTCCATAACCCCACAAAAAAGTTCCCTAGTGATTTATTAATCGAATCAAATTCTGAAAAGTTAGATTTCGCTACAAGTCATGTAAATGGTACATTTTAATGAATAATATACATTTGTGGAATACCCTACTGCGGAATTAAAAGAAATCTGTTTTCTTCCTAATACAACAGACGCCAAACATATATTTATGCTACCTGTTCCCATGTGACCCTTGCTGTGAAGTTTATAACCCCTGGCACGAACACGACGTATTTATCGTTACTCTGGAACCAAGGTATTTTGTTACTTAAAACATAACATGGTGCTAAGGAGACGGGTTTACTTTAATTATATATATATGTATACACCATGTAAACATCCGGTCTTTTTCATTTGTTTTATTACTATTTGAGTTGGTGGGACTGTTAAATACTCAGATAATAATTATTTCCCTGATTATACCGAAAAGAAACATGTTTCAGCCCTTTACTAACCATATAAAAGTTTATTGTTCGGTGCTAATATTTATTCCAAGACGTTTCATGTTTTTTAATTGCTTTTGTCCGTTTTTCCATAATCGGTTGCTAATTAGTTTTTCCCGTTGGGGGTTCGATGGATGGCGCCTGTAAATATTTTACAAGTTGCAGTTTCTTTTAACAATGATTTAGGACAAGAAGTTATTCTGGCTTGCACAGACTTATTACCATTTAAGGACAAACGCCATTGACGTAGCAGGACAGATGGACGTTTAACCCCATTTCATTTGCATATTTTTATTTCAATTATTCGCTTGCACACACTGTCGTTTCCGCAGTAAGTAGAAACACGAGAAAAAAACACGTGGGCGACATTACTTCGCAGCAGGACATAAATGGAAGATGATACGGATGAATACCTTTTTATATTGAAACCTTTTATTAAGACAAAATTATTTTATACAGAACTATTTAGCTGGCAATCTTCATTTGGAGCCTATGGACATCTGTAATGAAGATGTGGATTAGGCCGTTTATGATAATAGCCCGTGGATCTACTGAATCAACTCGGCTTATATTAATGTCACGGAAAGCTTTCATCTGTAATGTGTCGGATATGAGATCAGTGCCATGTCGACTTTGCAATGAATTGTTGAAGGGTTAAATTCCAATCGGTTTACTCATTTCTGATAAACATTATAAACCCTATGATAAGAGACAAAGGTGTTAATGACTAGTCTATAGTTTCTGGACATCGGCCTTGAATTATCAACCCTAATGCGTGACTTACTAGTTTACAAATGGAAATAAGGAAAATACGATATGTTTGAGATCTTGATGGATCGAAAACAATAGTTTTAAAATCACATGCTATCACTTATATTAGTTTACCGCTCCCAACAACTAGACCTTCTAGTGTTGTTAATAATAAACTCTAATGTGGTCAAATCTATCTTTAAGCTTATAATTCCGGAGCTATATCTGGAATTCTTAACATGCAATCCGCAGCAATATCATTAAACTCACGGGAATTCAACAGTAAAAACAGCGTTCAATGCTACGGACTTTTATATCTGGGGATTACTGCATCCATAGTAGTGAGTTAACTTAGCTATTATAATGCGGTTGAAATTTAATTAATGTTTTCATAATATATATATAATTTCTACATTGTCCTCTCAAAATCGTGTGCCAATAAATACGGGGAGTTATTGGTATAGATTTCGTAAACGAGGAAGAATATACCAGAATACTCGACACCACCTTTCACTTGAAATATAACATTTCCACTTAAATATTAGACTTAAATCGTAAATATACTAGAATTATAGCTAGAAATATACTAGACATCACCCCCCCTCCTCCTGGGTTTTACCCTTTCAAACAATTATAAGACCGTAAACATCTTAATCAAGGCCGCATTAGTTTAAACTGTGCCAAATGAATACGTATTTGCTGCACCTTCGACGATTTTCGTATAATCTTATACTGAACTTAATTATGTGCGAGTAAATATTTTCGTGTATCACTCTAGAAATGCATTTTACGATAGGGCCCCTAAAAGTGAAGGGCCATATTCAATAGTTCATCCCAATACTAACTATTCCTACCATTGGGTGAACAAACTTGGGTGATGACAACATTCATAGAAAGTTGGCCTATAAATGAAAGCGAGTGATTTATATAAGAACCGCAAATTACATCGAAGCTTTAATAATTGTACGATTTATATATTACACTGGTAATAGCGGGTCATCATAGTATAGGTTTACATTAAGATATCATCTTAACAACTGCAAATTCTATTGAACTGGAGAACTTTCATGAGGTAATTTACTGGTGTACAATGCAATCAATAATAGGATAGCAATTTAACTGTATTCATTCAATAAGGTCAAATTGATACTGTCTGTTAAATTGTACAGCTTCGTGAACATTCTGTGAAGAAGCCATGCCTGAATTCCAGTCTGTCTTCACTCTCTGTAAGCATTTAAATTGCCTAGTAAATAGATTACAAGAAATCAATTTTCGACCGTAACAAACTGCTTTAACCATCAGCTATTAAGGTTAAACACTTCTTGATAATCAGGGATTTCTTCTGGTGCCACTACAAAGGCTTAGCCACTTCAGGTCTTGTAATGCCTCAATTATATATTGCTTGATGTATTATACCTTTTGGTTTCTCTCTGTTCTCTGTGCTACACTTTGGTATTTATCAAGTATCTTAATCAATACATAATACCATTATCCGGTATAATGCGTAACATATTTGTTTAGCTTCTTAATTTCGTACTATTCAAAAAAGCATCTTAAAGGCAACGAGTCGTGCAATTGCTTGGTCAATAAAAGCGGAGAAAACAGACAGTTTAGTAGTATCAATGGTCCCTGTGGACCGTGCGTTTGATGTATCTTAAATCTGTTCTTGCTCACAAACCTCGTAGTATTTAATAAACTATCAAACACACACATCAGTTATAGCGTATCTAGAAACCTGGTCCTTAACAGATGCCGATTCCCAGTTTACACGTTTGTTAACAGGACAAGAATAATCCTTCCTTCTATATACACGGTTCTAATATTAACTAAATATTGACTTGATTTCGTTTGACATAATATGATCTCTAATTGCTGTTCGATTTAGAAGGGTCAAACCTCTTTGATTTACGTCAAACAAAGTATTGAATCGGATTATCTCGTATTTCAGTAGGGACAGGGTATGCCCTCTGAGGTTAGATTGAGAGACGGCATTTTAGTAACCGTGGAAAGTGTTGGTTTGTATCACAACACCGACATCATCTATACAGTAGTAGATGTAATTAATATTGTTTTTATACGCCCACATTTTCATGTGGACGTATATTGTCGTCGCCCCTGTTCGTCCGGACGTCCATCCGGACGTCCGTCCGTCCACAATTGTTTGTGAACAGTCTACAGGTCACAATTTTTATCCGATTTCAATGAAACTTGAAATATAGGTTTATCACCCTAAGATCTCGGTTCCTTTCGATATTGGCATGTATCGGACCGTAACTTCATGGATTATGGCCCCTGATTGTACGAAAAATGACGTTTTTTAGCTTGTGAACAGTGTAGAGGTCACAATTTTGAACCGATTTGGATGAAACTTGAAATGCATGTTTATAAACCAAAGATCTTGGTTCCTTTCGATATTTGCGCCAATTGGATCGTAACTTCCTGAATTATGGCCCCTGATTGTCCGAAAAATCGCCCATTTTAGCTTGTGGTCCCTCTGGAGGTCAAAATTGTTATCCGATTTAAAAAACCGTTTGATTATATCACCGTGCCATGGTTATGAAGGTTGAGTTCGAATTTCGTGAAAATCGGACCAAAATTGACGGACAAAATGGCCGCCATTTGTACGCGAATAGTGTGAAAATATGTTATATCAAGGTTGTGAACAGTGTAGAGGTCACAATTTTGAACCGATTTGGATGAAACTTGACATGCATGTTTATAACCCAAAGATCTTGGTTCCTTTAGATATTTGCGCCAATCGGATCGTAACGTCCTGAATTATGGCCCCTGATTGTCCGAAAAATCGCCCTTTTTAGCTTGTGGTCCCTTTGGAGGTCAAAATTGTTATCCGATTTAAAAAACCGTTTGATTATATCACCGTGCCATGGTTATGAAGGTTGAGTCCGAATTTCGTGAAAATCGGACCAAAATTGACGGACAAAATGGCCGCCATTTGTACGCGAATAGTGTGAAAATATGTTATGTCAAGGTTGTGGACCTTATAGAGGTCACAATTTTGAACCGATTTGGATGAAACTTGACATGTATGTTTATAACCGAAAGATCTTGGTTCCTTTCGCTATTTGCGCCCATCGGATCGTAACTTCCTGAATTATGGCCCCTGATTGTCCGAAAAATTGCTTTTGTTCGCTTTTGGTCCCTCTGGAGGTCAAAAGTATTATCCGATTTAAAAAAACGTTTGACTATATCACCGTTACATGGTAATGAAGAGAGATTTCGAATTACGTGAAAATCGGACTAGAATTGACGGACAAAACGGCCGCCGTTTGTACACGAATAGTGTGAAAATATGTTATATCAAGGTTGTGAACCCTATAAAGGTCACAATTTTGAATCGATTTTGATGAAACTTGACATGTATGTTTATAACCCAAAGATCTTGGTCCCTTTCGATATTTGCGCCCATCGGGTCATTACTTCCTGAATTATGTCCCCTGATTGTACGAAAAATCACCCTTTTTAGCTTGTTGTGCCTCTGGAGGTCACAATTATTATCTGATTTAAAAAAAAACAGGTTTGATTATAAAAACCAACAAATTCTAATGATTTTCTGATAATTCCTTAATATGTGACAACTCTTGTTGACTGCCCGGACGATTTGGCTGCTGTGTGGGCGTATGTTTCGTTGCCTGGCAACCTATTTTTTTTTTTTAAAGTAAGCTAGACTGTAATTCTACAAATGAGCTAGACTGTAATTCTACAAATGTATCTTAAACTGGCACTTTAACCATGGTGGATTTTGAAGACAGTCAAACCTTATACTCACGTACAATTATTGCAAATTCATAAACTGGCCTGAATAGTTTGTACAGGTTTAAACGTCTGCCTCTTGGCGTTGGCTCGACAAGTATGTCTCATAGTTTGCACACACATGTAATTTAATGTAATCTCATTAATAGAACATACCACATAAATTTGTTGTCAAATTGTAAATTATCTTAATGATAGCGTACACAAACGTTTGATTCCACGCTTATGTTTGCATACATTTCTTTTTCATCCGCCCAGTCGGTGCTGAAAAGTAAGACGTTAAAGCTAATTTCATCAGCATTACTTCTGGCAATATCAGACACATATTATTTATGTCATTTTAGTGCATGACCAAGGCTTGTACCTGCTTTGTCCAGGAAATCCTTTATTTGAAGTAGTCATCGTCAAAAACTAATTCCACAAAGAATATTCATATGCATAACCCCTTCCCTAATTACTGAGGTGGCCTTATCGTTATAGCATGCAGTGAATATTTACTGCGTAACCAATTTGTGTCTGTACGTGATAAAGAGCCGAGTTTTCACTCGATACCCACTGATAATGAAATACACTACACTCAAGAGAAATGATACGATAAATGTGCACCATGTATAAAGTTTTGTCAGGACCAGGATGCTGTGGGTACATGCTAGATCCCAATGATTTTGTTGAAGCTAAACAAAAAAGATCCATACCGCGATTTCTATAATGATGAGCCTTTAAATGGAAACCTTGCTTATTATTAAAATTGATAGATTTAATATTTAGTGATCGTCTTTTTGTTATCTCCAGACCATCAGTTTTTAAATTTCCGAACTGTAAATGTCTTCTAATATCAGGAATTAGCCCACTTATTTCATTTGCTTATTTCAATTACAGAAAGGTCAGACATGGAGGTTAAGGGTCACGCATGCTCAAATATAATCCGAAGAAATCGATTAAGTCCTTGTTATGTATGAATAATTTGAATACTTGTTTCTGTCTGGTTTTGAAATAATTTGCTTATGGGTATCGGTTTATCTGAACATTACACTATGACGTATATAAATCAGGGTCGACTTCAGTCGGTCATTTACAATTGATAGAGTTCGCCCAATATCACCAAATTGTTTATTAATGATTGTTTTACATGCAGCAGAACCATATCGCAAATATTTTGGAAACAATATCGGTATACATTTTGGACACAAGCGCCAACTAATATCTACAATCATCTTAAAATGGCATTATACTCGGGTGATAATCCTCGTACCTTTTACATTGAAACTTACGATATGTAGAAATGATCGCATGATGACTCTCGTTTATAGACAATAACATGGGTGATTTATTTGCCGTTAACCTCAAAGCGAAACGCTGGCGTGTAAAGAAGAATTGCGTAGAATGACTTTTTACCAAGAAGATGGTTGACATTCTATTCTCTTGGAGGTACTAAGGATTATTTTGTCCACTACAGGCTAAATACGTACTGCTGATATAAACGCGTTTTTTATTATTTAGATTAAAATCTTCAATATGTCGGGTTGTGATTTCTGAAATGAAATGGGCTTTGCTGCCATTTTGTCCGCTACGGTTTACTAATTTCGAATTTCAACTTACAGGGGTTTTCGTTCACGTACACGCCGATATGTACATGGAATCTCGATTTTTCGTTCCATCGAACGACAGTACTTTAATCCTTGCCAGGCCCTTCGCCCTAAACCCCTGAAGGTTCTGGGTCAACACCGAGATCGAACACGTGGTGTCGAGCCAACATACTCACTGAGCCACCATGGCTCCCTACGTTCGGCAAAATGAACACATCAGCTGTTAACGTGATAAACCATCGAAATATTATTCATCCTAAAGACTTATAACTCTGAGATACAATACCAATTGGTATAAAATACGTTCGTTGGGCCTTAACCTCTATAATTTTATCATTTGTCAGTTTTCTCGAGACTATTGGTGTTTAAAAAATAAACCTCTTAGTATTTACAATGTCCATTTACTGATTTGCATGTAATCATCCGCATCCTAAATCAAAGGTTTAACACGCGAAAGAGTTTTCGAAATTAATAGTAAAATCTATTTCTATTCAGTCTAGAATGTTTTTACAACTCAATTTACTCGCCATTTCAGATTTGTTAAGGGTCTATAGATTTCTTTTCAAATCAATCTCCGTATACAAACAGAAGTGTGGTAAACTTTTTAATCAACTCGCGAGGCCATTTTTGTCGTATTGTGATGGTGTTACGAGACAGAAGTAAATGAAAGAAATGGTTTGTTCACTTGGAATAAAAGACAAGGTTGCGATCTATTTTACAGAAATTCATTTAGTCACTATATTTATATCTATGCTCATGGCGTTTCAATAAATTGGTTTCACCGATCAGCGTCGCTCTACCTATAGATCCTCGAACTTTTATTGGGTTATCTAATTGATTTTAAGTCGTAGCTGTAACAGTGTTACTTCAGAGAAAAAAAGTAATCATGTATTTCTGGATGAGGTTGTTCGATTGTTTCATCCTGCTCCCCGACGATTGTGCTGACAACATTAGAAGTGAAAATAATAAAATATACATAACTATTGCCAATCAATGTAAAAAAAACCCAAGAAGACGTCTAGTGAATATGTTCTTAATGCCAAAAGGATTTGAGTCTAATTTCTTAGGCTATTTCCCGGTATTAACCCATTTCAAGAGATTGACTAGTCGCGACTGGTTCATCTTCAGAAGCTAACATTCAAAACCGTATTTATATAATAAAACTTATATGCAAACAAAGAAGTTTTATTTTCTTGGAATTGCCAAAGGCTGATCACAAATTGATAGGATTGCTTGCAAAATTCGAAGTTAATCCGGCTACTCATTTCTGTCATAATGAATTATGTGGATCGAATGAAGTGTTTTTGCAGGGAAAGACATGGCACTCACTGTCACGGAGCATTCTTTAATTGAGTTCTTTTAGGTGAATCAATTGTTATTTTGTACATCTACGGCATACAATCTCATCCCTTACACGGTTTTTCTGATTTGGTCATTGAAATAGATTTTCCTGTGACCAGATCCCGCTTTACGTAAGAATCTTCCTAGCAGATCAAGCTTGCCTTGTTTTTCACCCAATCACCCAGCAAATAGTTAGGAAGTGTGCGTTGTGTCATAAGGTCTGTTACTGAGTCAACTGGCATTGTTTCAATTCCCCGATTGTACATGTACGTGAGAATGAATAGGGTTGCCTGTCGATTTCCCGGTTGTGCGGAGTAGTGTCGTCTGTCCAACCTCGTGGGTTTTCTCCGGTTTCCTTCCATTGCTTTATACCCCTGCGTGGATGCATTGGAGTAAAATTAAACCATATGTTAGTCCTGAAATTAACTCATTTGTGTCGAGTGGACGTTAAACCACGTTTATCTCCCTGGCTAACAGTGGATAATAATACATTGTACTTCATTGCAATGTAATCAATGAGATTTGCAGATTAAGGTTGCTTGATAGACTACAAAAGTACTTGGTGTGCCAGTTAACCATGTTTGAGGAAGTCGCTAAGCTCCTGTGATGAATCCAGTCCGATGTGTATGCTTAAACTGGTAGGCTATGATTAATTTAGAAAATGTTATCTACTAAGTAAACCTTCAAGAGGTACAAGTACATTCATCGTTCCAACATCAAAGATGGATACATCTGGCCAGGATTATTATACATCTATGCTCATGAAAATATTAAGTAGCGTTACGGTGTCATGATAGTAAAATGTTGTGTGAAATCTTTAATTATTCCATGGGGTTCTTTGATGAAAACGCTTAATTAACACATTTTTAATTTTTTTATCGGGGCAAATGTTTTTTAATCTGTTGTATATCTTTAGATAAAATTACACCACGGAAAACAATTTTAAGTTTTCAAATAGGTAGTCGAATACAACTCACCCGCTTTTAGTCTTGTTTAAATTTGTTATCATGCGATGCTGTCCACCTGTACTTACTATTATACTTTGGAAGTGTATTCTGTTATTGGGGATATGACCGGGGCGGCATAGCGCGAGAGTAACTTGCAGTCAGGCTACGAATTCATTAAAGAATCGGAAATGTAATTTTGTTGTTAAATGTAATCTGATTAATATACAGATCTATATTTCGTTTCGTTTTTTTATACTTTCGATGGCCTGCACCACATGTAGATCTGGCCGGTTGTAGCGATAGGTCACGTTAGAGGTCATACGTGCGGCTGTTGACGTCAGACAATTGAATTACCAATCAGCATTGATGTTACTATTGGATTACCCACAGCTCCGTGCAAAACACACCTAAAGGTTGCCGTAACAGACCGTTTCATGGGCTTATTCCTCACAACAATAAGAACGCCTATTATATAAAACCTTCAAGAGATTATGATATTAATAAACAGAACAGCTGACCATTAACAAGATAAGACTTTCGGGAAAGCCTTTTTTCAAATACAAAATTAGTCATTTTCAGTTAAGACAACATATGGCACCTATCCTCGTGTCGTCTTTGATCGCATCGGCATAAATTAAATGGCTTCTATTTTTACTTTAATATGATGAAATATCCCCCTCATTCATCTATTACATGCATCAAAGACTCCTCGGGTCTATAATTTTATTTTTCCCGATCGTTAATTAGAAGCAACATACATTCATATTAAAAACAAACGGAGGAAAATACACATTTATTACTTATCATTTTCTCTCCCGGATTCATAAGCGAACATTCTGTTTTTTCGAGAAAAAAAATCAAAAGTTTACTGATATCTTATCATGAGTGATACCTTCAGTTAATAAAAGATGTTTAAGTAAAATATAAAAACTGAACATGAAAAGCCGATATCTGGTACAATAATCAAAACAATGAAAGACACAAAGTTTTTAGTTATATATAAATTAAGCTTTCCACCAGTTCTTCAGGCGGATAATGACAATTCGTGTGTATTTATTTGCAAAGGGCATACGAGCATTTTTTTTTTTCGAAGAGCGTTGCCTCCAAGAACGACAACATCAGTAGAGGTTAGAATACGCGTTCCAAAAACATTATTTATGTTAGCGTCTATGGTTATCCATACAAAACACCTAAAACAAGTGCTTTCTTTCTGTTAATTTCTTCAACATAGACTTCTGAAGAATTACAACCAGGGTTGTGGATATTTTAGTACATGAACTATTCTGTTGACGTTATCCGGAATTCGCTGGTTGACCCATTAAGAATTTAAAAATAAAATATACTAGACCTGCATGCAGGAATGACGGGTTTCACTGGTGCCACGCCACTTTCGGTGCCACGTTACCCTTAAACATATGTCACTTCCGATACCAATGAAACCATCAAACGGGTTTCCACATAAGCATTGTAAACATCAAATAAAATGGACGAAGAATCAACCAAATCCAGCAATATCAATTCATTTTATATATGTTACTTGTAAGTGATCCTGGCAAAATTTCATTACTTCCGGTGATAATGAAAATGTTCAATTAGTTTTATGAAATCAGAAATGGCATAAGGCAGCATAATGGCGAAAATTGTATGTAAATCGAATAAGAATTGCCACTTTTATAGACCAAAAACCTTGAAAAGTGACTTGTAGAAAATCGTCTATTTCTCGGCAACCGTACACGATAAAAACTATCTTTTGGTATCTATATGATCGTATGGGTTCAATCCATTTGTTGATTGGAATCAAATATCATAATTTGAAATATATTACAAATCAGACTCATTTGAAAAAAATGTCTGTTTTGAAGGCTAAAAATACAGTTTTTGCCAAAATGACATTACTTCCGGTGATACTGAAAATGTTAAATTAGTTCTATGAAATCATAAATGACACAAGATATCATATGGTGAAAATTTTATGAAAATCGAATAATAACTGACACTTTTATAGACCAAAAACCTTGAAAAGTGACTTAAGGAAAATCGCCCATTTCTCTGCAACCGTACAAGTTAGAAACCATTTTGTGGTATCTGTATGATCGTATGGGTTCAATCTATTTGATCAATAGAATCAAATATCACAATTTGAAAAAAATAACAAATTCGACTCATTTGAATAAAATATTGTTTTTTGAAGGCTAAAATTTAAGTTTTGAGCAAATGACGTCATTTCCGGTGGCAGCGCAAGGGGTAAAATGGTTTGACATAGTCCACTATAGCATTAGGCATCCAATGGCGAAAGAAAATTGAAAATCGAATAATAATTGATTCTTTTACAGCCAAAATTACGTGAAAAGTGACTCATGCAAAATTGCCTATTTCTCGGCAACTGCTTATATTACAAACTAATTTTCACATACATTCTCTTCGTATGGATTATAGCTACAAGTTTATAAAAGTTACGTAAAAATATTTTAAAATCTGAAAAGCCTGAATGAGTTGTAAATAGGTCAATTTTACGCCTTTTTTCACCTCTTAATCCAATTTGCTAGAAAATGAAAAAGAAATTTAAAAAACTGCTTCCGACATTTTTTGCGCCTTTAAAGGACACACTCTTTGAGTCATATGATTTTTCAAAAAAATAATATTTGTTTTCAAAAAATGTACCTAACTGTCAAAATTGTAGTTTTTGGTAAAATTATGCCACTTCCGGTGCCGACAGATAACACTTTTGGTAATAAAAAAAATGACAATTGAGACAACGAAGCATATGAACTTTGTTTTATACAAATCGAACAATAAAAAATTAATCTAGGACTGAAAAACTGAATTAGCCAATGGAGGCCAAGGAAAATTACTGAGACAAAATTTTTTAACATTTTTGCGCAAGTCAGATGCCTCTTTAATTCTGTGCACAACACGACTAAAAAATATTCATAAATAAAAAAGTTTTTTGTAAAATTTTAAATTTCCGAAATTTGGCGCCTAATATCTTCGAAGATTTGCCGAAAATCAAAAATCGAAAGTAGCGCAGCTATGTGCCCTGTCTCCAGCTATGCCAAAATGTATCGAAAGTTAAAATCCCATGATTATTGTTAAAATTACCGCAATATTTGTAAAAACGATAACTTCGGTGATTTCGGACATTTCGCATTGTCGCAGAACGTTCAAAATAGCTTTATCCTCTAAGTCACACCCACTTTCCCAGTAAAACCGAAGAAATCGTAACGATGCGACACGTAGTTGCTGAGATCTACTCAAAACAAAAGAAGAATAATAATAATAATAACTAGACCTGCATGCAGGAATGACGGGTTTCACTGGTGCCACATCACTTTCGGTGCCACGTTACCCTTAAACATATGTCACTTCCGATACCAATGAAACCATCAAACAGGTTTCCACATAAGCATTGTAAACATACGTTACCCTTAAACATGTCACTTCCGGTGCCAAGTTACCCTTGAACATATGTCACTTCCGGTACCAACGAAACCATTAAACAGGTTTCCAAATTAACATTGCACACAAATAAAATGGATGCAGAATCAACCAAATCCAGCAATATCAATTCATTTTATACATTTGTTACTTGTAAATGATCTTGACAAAATTACATTTCTTCCGGTGTTAATGAAAATGTTCAATTAGTTTTATGAAATCAGAAATGGCATACGATATCATATAGTGAAAATTTTATGTAAATCGAATAATAATTGCCACTTTTAAAGACCAAAAAACTTGAAAAGTGACTTGTAGAAAATCGACTATTTCTCTGCAACCGTACAAGTTAGAAACCATTTTGTGGTATCTGTATGATCGTATGGGTTCATTTTATTTGTTGATTGGCATCAAATACCATAATTTGAAAAACATTTCAAAACAGACTCATTTGAATAAAATATCTGTTTTGAAAGCTAAAAATACAGTTTTTGCCAAAATGATGTTACTTCCGGTGATAATGAAAATCTTAAATTACTTGTATGAAATCCTAAATGGCATTAGGTATAACATGGTGTAACGTTTATGAAAATCGAATAATAATTGACACTTTTATGGCCCAAAAACCTTCAAAAGTGGCCTGTAGAAAACCGTCTATTTCTCGGCAACCGAACAAGTTAGAAACAATTTTATGATATGTATATGACCATATGAGTTGTGTTTATATGTGAATATAAGCATTGTAAACATCAAATAAAATGGACGAAGAATCAACCAAATCCAGCAATATCAATTCATTTTATATATATGTTACTTGTGATCCTGGCAAAATTTCATTACTTCCGGTGATAATGAAAATGTTCAATTAGTTTTATTATATCAGAAATGGCATAAGGCATCATAATGGCGAAAATTGTATGTAAATCGAATGAGAATTGCCACTTTTATAGACCAAAAACCTTGAAAAGTGACTTGTAGAAAATCGTCTATTTCTCGGCAACCGTACACGATAAAAACTATCTTTTGGTATCTATATGATCGTATGGGTTCAATCCATTTGTTGATTGGAATCAAATATCATAATTTGAAATATATTACAAATCAGACTCATTTGAAAAAAATGTCTGTTTTGAAGGCTAAAAATACAGTTTTTGCCAAAATGACATTACTTCCGGTGATACTGAAAATGTTAAATTAGTTCTATGAAATCATAAATGACACAAGATATCATATGGTGAAAATTTTATGAAAATCGAATAATAACTGACACTTTTATAGACCAAAAACCTTGAAAAGTGACTTAAGGAAAATCGCCCATTTCTCTGCAACCGTACAAGTTAGAAACCATTTTGTGGTATCTGTATGATCGTATGGGTTCAATCTATTCGATCAATAGGAGCAAATATCACAATTTGAAAAAAATAACAAATACGACTCATTTGAATAAAATATTGTTTTTTGAAGGCTAAAATTTAAGTTTTGAGCAAATGACGTCATTTCCGGTGGCAGCGCAAGGGGTAAAATGGTTTGACATAGTCCACTATGGCATTAGGCATCCAATGGCGAAAGAAAATTGAAAATCGAATAATAATTGATTCTTTTACAGCCAAAATTACGTGAAAAGTGACTCATGCAAAATTGCCTATTTCTCGGCAACTGCTTATATTACAAACTAAGTTTCACATACATTCTCTTCGTATGGATTATAGCTACAAGTTTATAAAAGTTACGTAAAAATATTTTAAAATCTGAAAAGCCTGAATGAGTTGTAAATAGGTCAATTTTACGCCTTTTTTCACCTCTTAATCCAATTTGCTAGAAAATGAAAAAGAAATTAAAAAAACTGCTTCCGACATTTTTTGCGCCTTTAAAGGACACACTCTTTGAGTCATATAATTTTTCAAAAAAATAATATTTGTTTTCAAAAAATGTACCTAACTGTCAAAATTGTAGTTTTTGGTAAAATTATGCCACTTCCGGTGCCGACAGATAACACTTTTGGTAATAAAAAAAATGACAATTGAGACAACGAAGCATATGAACTTTGTTTTATACAAATCGAACAATAAAAAATTAATCTAGGACTGAAAAACTGAATTAGCCAATGGAGGCCAAGGAAAATTACTGAGACAAAATTTTTTAACATTTTTGCGCAAGTCAGATGACTCTTTAATTCTGTGCACAACACGACTAAAAAATATTCATAAATAAAAAAGTTTTTTGTAAAATTTTAAATTTCCGAAATTTGGCGCCTAATATCTTCGAAGATTTGCCGAAAATCAAAAATCGAAAGTAGCGCAGCTATGTGCCCTGTCTCCAGCTATGCCAAAATGCATCGAAAGTTAAAATCCCATGATTATTGTTAAAATTACCGCAATATTTGTAAAAACGATAACTTCGGTGATTTCGGACATTTCGCATTGTCGCAGAACGTTCAAAATAGCTTTATCCTCTAAGTCACACCCACTTTCCCAGTAAAACCGAAGAAATCGTAACGATGCGACACGTAGTTGCTGAGATCTACTCAAAACAAAAGAAGAATAATAATAATAATAATAAGAATAATAATTTTAACAAAAACAATAGTGTTTCACACAAGCTTCGCAGTGTGAAACCCTAATAAGAATAATAATTTTAACAAAAACAATAGTGTTTCACACAAGCTTCGCAGTGTGAAACCCTAATTAGTGCATTGGAGATATTTTCGATTTAATGCAAAATTCGGACGAATTGATCATCGTTGGCGTATATTCGCTAGCCGTTTTCAAATAATTTCAGAAAACGCCATAAAGAATACTCAAATTAATTTGTGAGTTTGTGTTAATTTGTATACGATATACACAATAAATAACGTCGGTCAGTGGTTTAACAAGGCTTCGAGCGAGACAGCCAGAAAACCAAATGGATTTAACTTCTAAGGTTATTTTTATTATCATAGATCTGTGTTGAATGTGACAATGCGCTTTAAAGAGGCTACACTTGTATTGTAACAGCATATGTTTTAAAAATAACTGAAGGAGAAAGGCCCAAAATGCTTACTAGAAAGATACAAAGTCGAGATCGAGATAAAATAATTGACACTAATTATAGATGACTACTGGCTAGTTAAGATTTCCAATTCCTCACTACTTAAAAACACATATATAGAATCTGGGGGTGTTTTTCTTTTTATCAATTTCTTTTTTTAATATAAATAGACTTGATATAATTATTAACTAGACCTGCATGCAGGAATGACGGGTTTCACTGGTGCCACGTTACCCTTAAACATGTCACTTCCGGTGCCAGGTTACCCTTGAACATATGTCACTTCCGGTACCAACGAAACCATTAAACAGGTTTCCAAATTAACATTGCACACAAATAAAATGGATGCAGAATCAACCAAATCCAGCAATATCAATTCATTTTATACATGTGTTACTTGTAAATGATCTTGACAAAATTACATTTCTTCCGGTGTTAATGAAAATGTTCAATTAGTTTTATGAAATCAGAAATGGCATACGATATCATATAGTGAAAATTTTATGTAAATCGAATAATAATTGCCACTTTTAAAGACCAAAAAACTTGAAAAGTGACTTGTAGAAAATCGACTATTTCTCTGCAACCGTACAAGTTAGAAACCATTTTGTGGTATCTGTACGATCGTATGGGTTCATTTTATGTGTTGATTGGCATCAAATACCATAATTTGAAAAACATTTCAAAACAGACTCATTTGAATAAAATATCTGTTTTGAAGGCCAAAAATACAGTTTTTGCCAAAATGATGTTACTTCCGGTGATAATGAAAATCTTAAATTACTTGTATGAAATCCTAAATGGCATTAGGTATAACATGGTGTAACGTTTATGAAAATCGAATAATAATTGACACTTTTATGGCCCAAAAACCTTCAAAAGTGGCCTGTAGAAAACCGTCTATTTCTCGGCAACCGAACAAGTTAGAAACAATTTTATGATATGTATATGACCATATGAGTTGTGTTTATATGTGAATTTAAACCAAAAGTTAAAATTATTAATACATATTAAGTAATTCTTGGTTGAATAAAACATTGATTTAAAAAGTTTAAAATGCAGTTTTTGACAAAATGACGTCACTTCCGGTGTCAATTTTAAATTGTAATCAACTTGATATGACGCTACATGCTTTTTGAATCAAATGATGTCACTTTTATAAAAATCCAATCATAATTGACTATTTTACAGGCAAAATAACGAAAACAGTGACTTGTACAGAACTGTCCATTTCTTGGTAACTGCTTATATTACAAACTAATTTTAACATACATTTTCTTCGTATGGATTATAGCTACAAGTTTATAAAAGTTACGAAGAAATATTTTAAAATCTGAAAAGCCTGAATAGGTTGTAAATGAGTCAATTTTACACCATTTTTAGCCATTTAATCGAATTTGCTCGAAAATGAAATCGAAATTAAAAAAACTGCTTCCGCCATTTTTTGCGCCTTGAAAGGGCACACTCTTTGAGTCAAATAATTTTTCAAAAAAATAATATTTGTTTTCGAAAAATGGTACCTAACCTTCAAAATTGTAGTTTTTGGTAAAATTATGCCACTTTCGGTGCCGACAGATAACACTTCCGGTAATAAAAAAAATGACAATTGAGACAACGAAGCATATGAACTTTGTTTTATACAAATCGAACAATAAAAAATTAATCTAGGACTGAAAAACTGAATTAGCCAATAGCGGCCAAGGAAAATTACTGAGACAAAATTTTTTAACATTTTTGCACTAGGCAGATGACTCTTTAATTCTGTGCACAATACGACTAAAAAATATTCATAAATAAAAAAGTTTTTTGTAAAATTTTAAATTTTCGAAATTTGGCGCCTAATATCTTCGAAGATTTGCCGAAAATCAAAAATCGAAAGTAGCGTAGCTATGTGCCCTGTCTCAGGCTATGCCAAAATGTATCGAAAGTTAAAATCCAATGATTATTGTTAAAATTACTGCAATATTTTCAAAAACGATAACTTCGGTGATTTCGGACATTTCGCATTGTCGCAGAACGTTCAAAATAGCTTTATCCTCTAAGTCACACCCACTTTCCCAGTAAAACCGAAGAAATCGTAACGATGCGACAAGCAGTTGCTGAGATCTACTCAAAACAAAAGAAGAATAATAATAATAATAAGAATAATAATTTTAACAAAAACAATAGTGTTTCACACAAGCTTCGCAGTGTGAAACCCTAATAATAGACAACTCGTGTCAAGTACAGATGAAGGGTTTCGGGTGATATATTACAAAAATAACCGGGTTTTTTTTGTGCTAATTATAAGCTTATATATAGCAAATAAAACAAGTGCTTTCTTTCTGTTAATTTCTTCAACATAGACTTCTGAAGAATTACAACCAGGGTTGTGGATATTTTAGTACATGAACTATTCTGTTGACGTTATCCGGAATTCGCTGGTTGACCCATTAAGAATTTAAAAATAAAATATATTAGTGCATTGGAGATGTTTTCGAGATTTAATGCAAAATTCGGACGAATTGATCATCGTTGGCGTATATTCGCTAGCCGTTTTCAAATAATTTCAGAAAACGCCATAAAGAATACTCAAATTAATTTGTGAGTTTGTGTTAATTTGTATACGATATACACAATAAATAACGTCGGTCAGTGGTTTAACAAGGCTTCGAGCGAGACAGCCAGAAAACCAAATGGATTTAACTTCTAAGGTTATTTTTATTATCATAGATCTGTGTTGAATGTGACAATGCGCTTTAAAGAGACTACACTTGTGTTGTAACAGCATATGTTTTAAAAATAACTGAAGGAGAAAGGCCCAAAATGCTTACTAGAAAGATACAAAGTCGAGATCGAGATAAAATAATTGACACTAATTATAGATGACTACTGGCTAGTTAAGATTTCCAATTCCTCACTACTTAAAAACACATATATAGAATCTGGGGGTGTTTTTCTTTTTATCAATTTCTTTTTTTAATATAAATAGACTTGATATAATTATTAATAATAGACAACTCGTGTCAAGTACAGATGAAGGGTTTCGGGTGATATATTACAAAAATAACCGGGGTTTTTTTGTGCTAATTATAAGCTTATATATAGCAAATAAAACTACGGGATGTGAGGTTAGTTACCCTCGACAATTTTATAAAATGTCAGAAGTGTGTTATTAACAGTCGGCCATTTTTTTTATGTAAGAATAAAATTTAAATCCTTTTGACAGAAATTACACATGAGAAAACAAGTCAATGATATTACTAATTAAGCTGGCATGTGTACGGGTTATTAACATATTAACTTTATGAAAAATGACAGCTATTACGTATAGTGTTAAGCATCACATTTGTCGTCATATGGACCACAAGTTATATATCTACCGTACTTGAATTCGTGAGAGAGAAATTGATATAACGTCCACTCAATACAAACTAGGTCATTTTAGGGCTAACATATATTTCAATTTTATTTCAATAATTCGCTTGTGGTTAGGGATCTTTAGCAGTAGGAGGAAACTGGATGACCAGGATAAAACCTATTGTCACGTACAACCGGGGAATTGAAACCACGCAGTTGACTCAATAACAACAATTATGATACAGCGATAACCAATCGACCATCGAACCTCCACTTCCGATTGGTGAAACCGTTAGTTTTACTCGAAAAAAGTTGCCTCCTGATTTACTAGTTGAGAATTGGTTTTGAATTGATGGATATAAATGACATTTGGAATGACAGCTAAGACAGCAAAAACAATGGTTATTTGAGACAAACAAGCCCATTAAAGGACATACATTAGATCAAATTTTGTGTGTGTGTGTGTGTGGGGGGGGGGGGGGGGGTGGCCTAGTGGTCTAGAGTGCCGCGCTTGTGGTTTGCGGCTGTGGTTTCGAGCCCTGGTGTGAGCGTATGTGGCATAGAGATAGGGGCGCCTTCTCAACCTCGTGGGTTTCCTCCGGGCACTCCGGTTTCCTCCCACTGCTAAAGACCCCTAAGCGCAAGCGAATTATTGAAATAAAATTAAACCATATGTTAGTCCCGAAATGACCTAGTTTGTGTTGAGTGGACGTTAAACCCCATCTCTCTCTCTCTCTCTGTATCAAATTTTGTTTCAAAAATACCATTGCGCGGAAGAGGAAAGCCGAGGGACCGTTGTAAAAACCACGAGGTTTCACAGGCGACGCAACTCCTTGTCGCGTGCAGGCAGACCTTTTGTGATCTATCCTTTTTAATAGTTTAGGTCATATTCGCATTTGCACCAAATATGATAATATGGTTTCACATTCTGCTTCGTCAAAGATCAAGCCACATTAAGTACTGATAGAATAAAACCCGTTCGGATCTTTAAGGAATTTAATTGACATAAAACAATACGGTTGCTGCGATCAAAATTGTGACGATCATAAAAAAATTGGAATATAAATCAGAAAATTAACTCAGATAAAGAACAAACCAATGAATGTCCATTTTGTATTTAAATGTGCTGCCATTCATGTATTCACCAGCTTCTGTCCTACAAAAAAGTGCTTGGCAAAACCTAGAATCTTTTTAAGGCATCTATAATTAATAGCAATTGAAGTCTGCCGGAATCCACAAAAAACAACCCTATCCAGATTAGTAATGGGGATCGTAAAGTTAATGACAAGGAACATCTTCAACTACTTTCCACATTATGACTGCGTGGGTCGTCATTGTTTAATGATGTTTTCTATTTTCAGAATATTTTTTTCGAGACAAAATATGATTCCGTGGTCTAGATCTATAAAATTGTCGAATAATTAGATACGCTGCGTGATTAAAAACAAGAGAAAATTGGTCAATCAATACCGTCCATACAAACAAAGCAACGAATGTACCAAAAAAAACCAACAAACATGTTAACTTGATCATCGCATAACATTTCACATTTAAATGCACACAATGATATAACTGAATGACATAGCATATTGTGAATCCGAATTAAACAAAAATGATCTTTTTTTAGGCTTCAAATGTCTGTCTCTTAGAATAAATATATCCGAATATAACTGAATGACATAGCATATTGTGCATCCGAATTAAACAAAAATGATCTTTTTTTAGGCTTCAAGTGTCTGTCTCTTAGAATAAATATTATATCCGATGTATATTTGATTAGACGGGTCCACCGACGGAGCGGAAAAAATCGGAATTAAAGCTTTTTGAAGGAGCGTTAAAATTTGCAACAAAGAGAATTACAGTAATTGTAAAATTTTATTCAAATAGCATGTTCATAATAACCTAGTCTTGTATTTCCGATCCCACTAAGAGTAAGGTATTGGTGGAAACTAATATATGCAACCAGTTAACGTCGATTTCGCCTACGGCGATTTCGCCAAATACAGCACAAGTGATGCGTTCGATTATTTATAAGGGGTTAGGGGCCGAATGGTCAGCACAGGCCTGTCATTGAGTCAACTGGCGTGGTTTCGATTCTCCAGTTGTATGTCACAAGGAGTAGGGTGGCTGTCCAACCTCGTGGGTTTTCTCAAGGTCCGCCGGCTCCCTCCCAATGCTAAAGACCTCTACGCGCAAGACCCCTCTCTCTCTATTGTTTATGTTTACATACAGTTGCGTTGTTGACTCCAAAGAGGGTATGCTTATAGCCATGGTATTTACATCCAGCCGTACACTAATGGCAGGAGTGATTATACTATTATTTGTTCCGAGCCTATACGGCCAGGTTAAGCCTTATGCCAAGCTAAAGATGCCAATTTCTAGGATACATCTTACATCTTGTTCTGGACGATTCGCTACAACATACACATAGCAGTGCTAATGACCACAGAAATCTTGTCTATATCCATTAATGGTCATCCCCAAACCAATATAATCTCCTGCGCTTGAGCAATATTTCATAATATGAAAATCTAATTCTATATT
The DNA here is from genome assembly GCA_036850965.1 of Patella caerulea. Lineage (NCBI taxonomy): Eukaryota > Metazoa > Mollusca > Gastropoda > Patellidae > Patella > Patella caerulea. Next base: position 48,311,776 of record JAZGQO010000007.1, on the reverse strand, counting down.
TCCCTGTATGGTGTCTGCGACATATATAGGCTACACACTGAATGCAATTAGAAACGCGTCCGAATGAATATGATTTGATATCGCCAAGATCTCACGCAGTTTTGAGCGTTATCCAATATTTCTGCTTAAAGTGAAATCACAGTAATCATAATGATAATCAACAGGTCGTAAAATTTCCTCAAGTACAGTCGGATCAATCTTGATATAAAAGTAGAGAAATTTATTTTAACCAAATGGGAAGTATTATCAGGTGTGCTACAAGTAATGTATAACTTAAAATTTGATGAATAGCTTTAACGACAGGGTTATGAGCTTCAATGGTCGCGTTAGTTTTTGCGAATTTATCAAATGAGTGATAATACAATCACCGGAAAAGATATCTGATCCGATTGTTTTCTCAATTTGTCGATGACCTGTAAATGATGGAGGATAATCGCACACCCTTCCACGTAATAACAGCCGTCACTAAGCTTATTTAATGCATCCAGCAACTTTTACCGAAAACTAAGACATAATAGACCGGTTACCAAATTACGAATATATTGGTTTTAAATCCCGGTGTTATGTTCTACTCAGTAACTCTGTATCCAAAAACCTTAATGAGCGACAGATGTCGTGCACAGGGCCGTTTATGGAACGTAATAAATAGTTATGATTTTTAACTGATTCTATTATAGAATTCACGAATGCACTCTGTAAAAACTGCCTGCACTAAATTAATTAACGTGGTACATTAAAACATTATTAATTATATCTACATGGTAAAGCTTATATAGTTTTAGCAGAATGTATAAAGATTAGATTTATCATGCAGGGCACTATTCATCTCCCACGGGACTTATTAGGCATTATAAACAATATATTGGGTGATTTCATCATTGATCCAGTGGAGTATAATCATAATCTGCGATTTATGCATTAAGAAGATTGCCTGTCTAATATATAATGAGGATAATTGTAGGTCTGTGATGTGTGCTTATTTACAAGTTTACGTTTATTATCAGTCCCTAGACGTATATAAATACTTTATAATAGCCGAGTTACTACTTTCATAGAAATAACTTATTATTATTGTCGCAAATTGAAACCTTCTTCTGGTATCCATTTACGACGTTGCTCGAAGCATGTAATCATATTAAAGAACTGAATCGTCTGAGCTAGGGGTCGTCCTCATGGAAATGTCATCTCCGCGGATTAGTATTTGTATTGTCAATGTACAGATTGTAAATTAAATCTAATATCAGCCTTGCATTCTTTACCTTGTTTAAAAGATTATGGAGTTCAAAATTTGTTATATCTGAGAACGTGCCCTTATTCTGTCTTGGGGGATGTGACGCAACCCTTGAGTTATTTGTCACTAGTTCTCACAATGTTACCTAATAACAAGAAGAGATTGTTAACACATAATGTCTTTAATTTCTCAAGAGATAATAATGATTAATAATACAAAATATACTAATATGCAATTATGAAAATGTGTAATAATAAACTATGCAATTATAATAATATGAAATATGCAATTATGAAACATGCAATTATGAAATATGCGATTATGAAATATGCAATTATGAAATAATTGCATACTAAGTAAATTACACAATATATATAAATATGACATCATGTGTCGGTAATAATTAATAATAAAAATAATAATTGTAGAACGCTGATGCGTGATAATTAAAAAGTTTGAGATGCTTTCTCATTATTAACGATGGTTATGACGTAACCATATTACTCGAGATCTGAACATGAACTCGTAAGTTATTTGTTCCTCACATTCGATATGAACACGAAAGGTTATTTTATCGAATGTGAAAGATCGCTAATACTTCATACAACGGTATAATTATTGATGATAATTAGCATACGGCTATTGTATCAATTATACCTAATATGAGTATCTAGTTTATACGTTACAATTTAAAACAAAATATATTTGAAATATGTAGACATTAAACCAACATAATACTTATTATAGTTGGACATAAACTAACAATATAAATTTACACGGAAAGTATATCAGCGTACTATATACAGCTGATGAATATAAAGAAAATGAAATATATTGAACATAGAATGACTTACCTAATAACAAGAAGAGATTGTTAACACATAATGTCTTTAATTTCTCAAGAGATAATAATGATTATGCTTCTTGAGTTTCTGGGTTTATATCCTAATTTTGGTTACCATAGATTTGGTTAGCGCGTATTCTAAAGTATTTAATCCGTTTCTAATGGAGAGGATTATAACCCAGACTAAGACATGTTAACAACCAAAGTTTAAGTGGACAAGAGGGATTATCAATTTAAAAGAGGGCTAATGGCTTAAGCTTTAATTTAATTAATTAATTGTTAGTGTACAACTATTATATGTTTGTTGCACACTATGACAATACCCTCCCGTCCAGAAGAAAAAACATTTGTCCGCAAAAGTAGTCATTCTATGATCAGAAACATAAAACAAAATACAACATAATAGTTACAATTGAAATATAATGAAATTATTAACAAAACAACGAAAAATATATATATATATATATATATAGAGAGAGAGTGGGGGAGATATTCATGTGCAAAACATTTGGGTGTAGAGATGTTAATTCTTATTCTAAGCAATTCAGCTGCAGGACTTCATATATACCATGATGCGAAATTAAAATATTCACGGCAAATGGCTGCGAAAGGATGCTTCGAACTCGCTTGGCAGTGAAAAGGGAACACTGTAATTTATTTGGAATATTTAATGATTGTTTGGTATATTTATTAGTAATTTTGAAATTTGGCCATGATACAGCCAATGAGGGCCTCATATAATTGCACACATAAAGGTTCCTTATGCTTGTTGGGGGTTGTATGTCCCAATATGATGGGCAAAGCGATAAGGATAGAATTGGTAACAGCTCACATAAGGACCCGGTGGTAATCTCTAATAAGATTATCGTATGTTGTTGTTTCGGTTTAAACATTTTATACATTATAACAATAAGTAAAATAAAACATAGTGAACTAATCATAATTGGAATATTCTCATAAAAAATTGAAACATCATAAGTAATAGATGGTGATTTGGTGGGTGTGGGATAGTTATAATGAAAGGCAGGTAAAGTGGCGGACCTAACTTGGGCGGCATTAGTTAGAACAGCGAGTGCGACTGTTAATGACCGTATTTTTATAAACATTAACATCATTATAATAAATACAACAGACGATATAACAAGCGCTGCTAACGATATGATGGACTTATCGCTAATCCAAGAAGTTGCTACTTTAATTTGACCATCAAGCAAGGATTCAATTAATGTTGGGAAAATCGTTTGGTTTTCTTTGACACTTTTAGCCATCCGAATAAGGCTTAAATGGTCTTTTTGATCTTTAGCAACTACTTTGTAAAATTTGTTTGAGTATATCTCAAAATGTGGAATATCAACTACTATAGGTGATGGAAAAAGCGTATCGGGACTTATGTGACCGAGTGCAGATTCATTGAAAAAAATTTGAAGTAAAGCTAAGTTTATAGGATGAAGAATAGAGACATTGCCCGATGAGTGGTTACTACATGTTCCAAGTGATGCTGGTAACATCTGACTGTGAGTTTTTATTGAACAAAGGCATGGCATATGTATGATGCAGTATGTACATCCATCTATCTCTCTTTTGAATGTAGGGCAATGGAGCGTCAACGAGGGGGTGTTGTACACTAATACTTTGGCTGGTGACAATTCTATCACGGACGAGAAAAGAGGCTTCAATATGAATCTAAAGTTACATAATTGGTGCACTAACCTTTTATCATTATTGAATAAGGCAGATTCGCAAGTACCTGATGTTGACATGTTAAATGTTACCCTAAACGGGCAATGGAGAATAGTGGTTCCATAACATTGTGCAAATTGTGCAGTGTTCATATTAGCATAATACTTGGTGCTATTAGAAATTACAATAAATTCAGAATGATTAATTAATTGGGTGAAGTGCTGTGCCGATTGGTTAACAGGAACGGGGAATGTGTCCAAATTATATATATTAAAGGTGTCACCTAATTGTGATATTGGGAATTTCAATGTGATGTATAGCTTAGTTGCCGAGTGCCTCGTGTATAAAAATTTCCCATGATTATAAAAGAAATGAGGGTCCATTTGGGTTAATGTGAATTTGTAATGCTTGGTTAATAATTCTTGAATGTGATGAAGAGTTTGTGATATAGTGTTGTACGGGACCATAAATGGTGATAACTTGCCTTGAAGTAAATCTAACATCCCTGATTTAAATTCATCAACCCTTTGTTCGATCAATGTAGCTTGCTCTATTTGATCGAGCATTAAGGATGTCAATGACACGAATGCATGTTGGAGGCTCTGATTAGACGCTTCTATGTTTTGAGAAGCATAGCGAATGGCCTCGTGATTAATCTTGATTCCTTCCATGGCGTTGTTGAATCTTGAGTCCACCTTTGACATGAAGGAAGAAAATTTCCTTCCGTCTTGTACCACTGTATTGGCCATCTGGATATTTTGTTTTGTTAAACTATTTATGTGATGAGCCAACACATTCACATCCTCCATAGTAGCGGTGCCGAACATAGATTTTGACAACTGTCCAATAAATCCCAGCAAAGCTCTCTTGGAGCGTTGATTCGTTGGTAATGAAGTAATAGGTACCATTTCCAATACTTGGTTTCTGGTTTCGTTTAATCTGAACGCACATTTCCGCTTTATGGAGTTGATCTGAGTTTGTATTACTCGAAGAACATGACACGTGTTATTATCAAGATGACATCCACCAATAATCCTAAGGTGCATTGGGGCAGGAATGTCTATTTCATAGGTGTGTAACCAGTATTCGCTTGCAAATTGAACCGTGGCAGAATGTTGAATGAGTACACCATAGTTTAGTCTTTGAATAACGTCTGCTGTCGCTGCTGTGGTTATCGATTGAAGTAATACACACGAGAGCAGGAATAAGCTCGAGAAGAAGCATAAAAAAAATAATTAAAAAAAACAAAAAACGATAAGTATGGGCTGTAGCTTGTCTGAAAAAGGAGCGTAAATGACATCGCGAAGATGTGAAACAATTCTTGCTATGTGCTGTTTAAAAATATATATATATATATGTTGCGCTGAAGGAAGTTTTGATTGAGACGAGGGCGTGTGTTAACTGTGGAAATATTTTCGCTTTTTCTTCTTTTTCCTTCGCCCGTCATTCCTGTAGTTTTCGTCAAAGTGTGTCCTTCTATGTTGACAGATATTTGCAGCTGGCACCCACGCAGACGGTGATTTGAAATGTTTTATAAGATATTCCACTAGCCCATTCACTGACCGTCGTTTTAGAATTTTGTAATCAAGATGATGTTCGTCCGGTGTATGAGTGGGTAGTTGAGTTACAGTACTTGAGGTAAGAGTGTCTTTGATATCATTAGGTTGGCGTAAGTGGTACTCTTTAAGCCTATTGTGACTGACTAACCCTTTCTTCACCTTGAATGTTTCACTGTCTCAAAGTTCGTAGGTATTGTTAGGTCCTAATCGTTCAATAGCATACGGCCCTTGGTACTTTTTCATTAGCTTTGGACAAGGACCTTTTGGTACCGCTTTGTTGTGTAAAAGGACCGTATCTCCTTCTGTTAACTTGGGCGACGCAGTGTTTTTATCATAGTACTCCTTTGACTGTTGTTGTGCCGTGTTCATGTTTTCTGTTGCTATGGCTTTGGTAGCTTTGAGATGTTCCAGTAGCTGTTTCACGTGAGCGGCTGCTTCTCGTCCCAACGAATCATTGGGCAGGATATTGACATCATATGGTAAAAGCATCTCCCGTCCAAACAAAAGATAGTGTGGCGAATAGCCTGTTGATTGGCAAGGCGTGCTCCGTAAAGCCATCATCACGAACGGCAATATTTCATCCCAGTTATCCTGTGCGGCATTTGCATACGTTCGTAATATTTGAGCGATGTCTTTATTCCTTCTTTCGCACACGCCGTTAGTTTGTGGGTGATATGCTGATGTGGCATTATGCTTAATGTCGTATATCTCGCATATTGCATTGACCAGCTTGGAGGTGAACTGCCTTCCCCTATCAGTAATTAGTGTCCTTGGCGCCCCATAACGAGTGAAGACTTCGTTAACTAGTAGTTTAGCAACTTCGGTGGCTTCTTGGGTTTTCATTGGGAATGCTTCAGTCCATTTGGTGTATGAGTCAATTGCCAGCAATACGTATTTAGCATCATTCTTCGATTTGACTAATGGTCCAAGTATGTCGACATGAATTCTTTCAAAGGTTCCTTCTATTGGCATAGGTACCATTGGTGCATTTTTGGCATGGCTTGTTTTGGTTCTCTGACAAATATCGCACGTTTTAATGTAGTTTTCGATGTCTTGGTACATGCCTGGCCAAAAATATTTTTGTAAAATTGAGTGACGTGTTGCATCCCGTCCTAGATGACATCCTCCGAACTTCGAATCATGATATGCCTCAAGTAATGGTAATCTATCAGATTCTGGAATCGCCAATTGTGTGATCATAGTACACCTGTTCTTCTTGTTGCCTCTATGTTTGGCTTGGTAGAAGTGAAACAGAGTGCCATTCAAAAGGTCATATTCCTTGGCACGTCCAACAAGGCCGGTGATCTGAGTATCGCTATAATTGGCAGGAATTTCCGCTTTTTCGAGATAGTTGAAAATTACACCTAATTCCGGGCTGTTCTTTTGTCTAGCGCTAATATCTGGAAACGTCCGTTCTTCTTGTGGTTGTACTGCAGCAATAAGGTGCTTGCCATAAGAAAATGTGACTTCAAAATGTTCTTTGGCTACTGAATTTCTACTGTTGGTGTTCTCTATTGACTTAAGACAAGCTATAATTTCATCGGCGTCGCTTGGTGTGGTCGGCGGGGGGTACTGCCTTCTTGACAGAGCATCTGCATTTTGGTTCAATTTTCCACTCCTGTGAAAAAATTCGTGTTGGTAGCCTTGTAAAAACACACCCCACCTTGCCAAACGTCCAGTTCCACTAGGCTTGCAGGTTTTAAGGAAGGCGACCGCTTTGTTGTCTGTGTAAACTTTGAATTTGCCGTGGGCCAAATACGGTCGGTAGGTTTTTATTCCTTCCAAAACTGCAAGGCATTCTTGCTCGGTGATGGACCATTTCTTTTCAGGCGCATGGAGAGCTCTTCCACCATAGCAAATAACTGTCTCTTGTCCTTTATCATTCAGCTGACCAAGTATGTAACCTAAGGCTTCTCCACTTGCATCCGTCGTCAAGATGAACTCCTTGTTGAAATCAGGATAGGCCAAGATAGGTGCATTGGTCAACGCCCGTTTGAGACTATCGAAGGATTTTTGGCATTCATCTGACCAAACAAACTTGGTGTCATTCTGTAGAAGCTTAGTTAAAGGAGCTGCTATTTTAGAATAATTGGACACAAATTTCCTATAGTAGTTGGCGAGTCCTAAAAATTGACGAACCTTTTGTTGTGTGTTTGGTGCTGGAAAGGTATTTACTGCTTCGACCTTGGATGGATCAGCGTGGATTCCTTCTTTACTAAATATGTGTCCAAGATAGGTAACTTTTCTTGCCGCAAAACGACATTTGCTAGGTTTCAATGTGAGACCGGCTTCGTGAAGTTTTGCAAAGACTTCCTTGAGGTGGCACAGGTGTTCTTGAAAATTCTTGGAGAATATTATAATGTTATCTATGTATATCAGGACATATTTCCAATTCATCTGCCGAAGTGCTTTGGACATCGTAGACTGGAATGCCATGGGAGCGCTTTTCAATCCAAATGGTAGACGATTGAACTCAAAGACGCCTTCTTGAGTGATGAATGCGGATTTATGCTTTGTTTCGGGATCTAGTGGAATTTGCCAGAATCCACTCGCACAGTCCAAGACAGAGAACATTCTTGCCTGAGACTTCCCCACAGAGTCTATAACATCATCAAATCTGGGAATAGGAAAGTAAATAGGCTTTGTGATCGCGTTTAATTTCCTATAGTCCACTGCGAATCTGTAAGTACCATCCTTTTTCTTAACCATCACTACCGGAGAATGCCACTGCGAATCGCTTTCTTGGATGATATTGCCGTGATGCATCTCCTTCACCTGTTTAGCACATTCTTCTTTAACTTGTATTGATTGACGGTAAAAGGGCATCCTCACAGCTGCGGCGTCTCCAGTCTCGATTTTGTGTTGATGCATGTTCGTTTCTCCTAATTCATCCCAAGATGTAGCAAACACATTTCTTTGAGTTTGTAAAAAATAATTTAACTGATCTTTTTCTTTTTGGGACAGATCCGAGTCTTCTAAATCAAAGTTAATATCGGTTTGCTTGGAATGCTCAATGTGGTTTACGTGCATATTTTTGTTAGTGGTGAGACACGGAAGTTGTGAGTCATGTAATGGTGTTATTGACGCTAATATAAAATTCTTGGGAATGAATATTTGTTCATTTGTTGGGTTTAGAATACGCATTAAGGATGTTTTGTTCTTAGGTTGGATTATGCATTTAGCACTCAAAAATCGGGATTGTTCCGTAACTAAAGGTTCTAGTAGTAATACTGAGTTTGCATATACTCGAGATAGCACTATGGGTATATCACATTCCTGTCTAGGTGCTAGTTTACATGTAGTTGATGACCTGGCTAAACCAGCCTTGCATTCAATAAGTGCTACATGGAAAAGACCGTCTTTTAGTGAAACTGTGCGGTTATTAAATTCAATTTGTGCTTCGTTATGCGTGAGAAAATCAATACCCAAAATCATTGATTGGTGCAGTTTGGTAAAAACATGAAACTTTTGTTCAAAGGTAACATTTCCTATTCGTACTGGAATTATGTTAGTGCCTAACACAGGGTGGGTTTCGCCACCTACACCAACGATATTACTGAATTCTATTTTATTCAATTGGTCAATTGAAATGCCTGTTTTCTCCAAATAGCTTAGTGTACAGCACGACACACTGGCGCCACTGTCCAATAACGCGCTTGTGCGGATTCCTTTTACACTTACTGATATAGTATTGCGCTGTAAGGGGGCTACTAATTGCACATTTGTTGTTTTGTTATGCCTGCTCAAAGACCTTGAGTCAGGCACCTTATTTCATTGGGGATTGGGGTTACGTCTCCCCACAGACTCACACAAATTTGTATGATGACCTATCTTAAAGCAGTTTTCACATCTAAAATTAAAATAATAGCATTTATATTTGGGAAAACATGCCCCAATCTTACCACAACTACGACAACGTTCTGTTGACTGGTTTCGGTGGCTTGATCTGTCTACTCGTTGCTGGTTCTGGTAGGACTGTTCATTATACCCCCATTGTCCTTGGTTTTGATGGAACTGTCTTCTATTACGCTGCGTTGATCTGGTATTTCCTCTATAGCCCCTATCCATACCATTATCAGTTGATGGTTTGTGAATTTGGTTTTCTACGATGGTCTTCAATTGACTGACGGCCATCGTTAATTCTGCAATCTGGTCACTGGTATCCACGTGATTCACATGTGGACTATCCATATGGTTGCGTTCCACTTCTTTGGCCACTTTCCTCAACTCCTCCATATTTTGTGGAGATTTATATTTAACCCACTGTATGAGGTGTGATTTTAAGCCTTTGATGGCATAGGATACAATCATCGAATCACTGATATTGTACCCTAGTGTCTTTTGTTCCACTCTGTCAAGATATTCATCGACACACTCACAACCATTTTGGGACACATCCAACACACTACAGTCAAATGTTTTAGATTTTGAAAATCTGCTTTCTAATCTGTCAAAATAGGTTTTAACAGGAGTCGATTCGAATGGAAGAGGCAAATTATCAAAAAATTTCCTTGCTGTTCCATCCAACAGCGAACAAAGTGCTTCTTTTTGTTGCATCTCATTGTATTTCCGAGATTGGAAAATACATAGTGTTCTTTCAGCCCATACACTGAAATTTTGGTCTGGCAAGCCGCTGTATTTGCTCATACAAAAATGGGATTCCGCCATTTTGTCGCTTGTATGAGATGTGTGGCTTTCTAACGAATCTGTTTGAGCAGCAATTTCAACTTCAACGTCTATATCCAAGTTGTTCCTTGTTTCTATGGTTTGTTCGTTTCCGGTTCCACTTCTTAGTCCGTAAGGGAAAAGTTTTGGATTGACGCCTTTGTCTTCAGCTGTTTTTGGCATCTGGTTTTTATTCCTTGTTCTTTAGGCTGTTCGGGATCGAATGGCCTCCACCAACTGAGAACGTGCCCTTATTCTGTCTTGGGGGATGTGACGCAACCCTTGGGTTATTTGTCACTAGTTCTCACAATGTTACCTAATAACAAGAAGAGATTGTTAACACATAATGTCTTTAATTTCTCAAGAGATAATAATGATTAATAATACAAAATATACTAATATGCAATTATGAAAATGTGTAATAATAAACTATGCAATTATAATAATATGAAATATGCAATTATGAAACATGCAATTATGAAATATGCGATTATGAAATATGCAATTATGAAATAATTGCATACTAAGTAAATTACACAATATTTATAAATATGACATCATGTGTCGGTAATAATTAATAATAAAAATAATAATTGTAGAACGCTGATGCGTGATAATTAAAAAGTTTGAGATGCTTTCTCATTATTAACGATGGTTATGACGTAACCAACCATATTACTCGAGATCTGAACATGAACTCATAAGTTATTTGTTCCTCACATTCGATATGAACACGAAAGGTTATTTTATCGAATGTGAAAGATCGCTAATACTTCATACAACGGTATAATTATTGATGATAATTAGCATACGGCTATTGTATCAATTATACCTAATATGAGTATCTAGTTTATACGTTACAATTTAAAACAAAATATATTTGAAATATGTAGACATTAAACCAACATAATACTTATTATAGTTGGACATAAACTAACAATATAAATTTACACGGAAAGTATATCAGCGTACTATATACAGCTGATGAATATAAAGAAAATGAAATATATTGAACATAGAATGACTTACCTAATAACAAGAAGAGATTGTTAACACATAATGTCTTTAATTTCTCAAGAGATAATAATGATTATGCTTCTTGAGTTTCTGGGTTTATATCCTAATTTTGGTTACCATAGATTTGGTTAGCGCGTATTCTAAAGTATTTAATCCGTTTCTAATGGAGAGGATTATAACCCAGACTAAGACATGTTAACAACCAAAGTTTAAGTGGACAAGAGGGATTATCAATTTAAAAGAGGGCTAATGGCTTAAGCTTTAATTTAATTAATTAATTGTTAGTGTACAACTATTATATGTTTGTTGCACACTATGACAATACCCTCCCGTCCAGAAGAAAAAACATTTGTCCGCAAAAGTAGTCATTCTATGATCAGAAACATAAAACAAAATACAACATAATAGTTACAATTGAAATATAATGAAATTATTAACAAAACAACGAAAAATATATATATATATATATATAGAGAGAGAGTGGGGGAGATATTCATGTGCAAAACATTTGGGTGTAGAGATGTTAATTCTTATTCTAAGCAATTCAGCTGCAGGACTTCATATATACCATGATGCGAAATTAAAATATTCACGGCAAATGGCTGCGAAAGGATGCTTCGAACTCGCTTGGCAGTGAAAAGGGAACACTGTAATTTATTTGGAATATTTAATGATTGTTTGGTATATTTATTAGTAATTTTGAAATTTGGCCATGATACAGCCAATGAGGGCCTCATATAATTGCACACATAAAGGTTCCTTATGCTTGTTGGGGGTTGTATGTCCCAATATGATGGGCAAAGCGATAAGGATAGAATTGGTAACAGCTCACATAAGGACCCGGTGGTAATCTCTAATAAGATTATCGTATGTTGTTGTTTCGGTTTAAACATTTTATACTATTATATGTTTGTTGCACACTATGACATATCTATACAATTTATTGATTGTGGCCCAAGGTTGCGTTTCTAAACTTTAAACAAAATCGGATAAGCAGCAAAAACAATGATAAATATCGACACAATTTTTGTATGCTTTGGGGATTTAATATTTTCAGGTATATGAGCAAAAGGGAAAGCAAATAAAAAAAACCAATTTTAATTGGATGGAAACTCAGAAAGGCTCCCAATAACAAAATTAGTTATATCGGTAATTTCTTTTTCAGATTGTTTGAGACGCAGCCGGATGTACAGGACGTGTTTGTTCCTTTCAAAGGAAAGTCAGCGGATGAACTTAAAGACAGCACTCAACTTAAATCTCACGCTATGAGAGTCTTGAGTGCTGTGGAAAAAAGTATAGCTAGTTTTGACAATCCAAAACGTTTAGAGGAAATGCTCAGTGATCTTGGTGCCCGACATGTTATGTATAATGCCAAGGTGGATTATATTGACGTAAGTATAAACAGAATGATCAGATGGTTATTTATTTAACGAAATCATGGAGAAAAAGCTATATGTTATAAAAGAACCTAATAACGCAAACTCCGAAGTAGAACGTTATTGAAATGCATTTTGTTGGTGTTTATTAGTCACCTGGATCGGTGATGATGCTATCGTCTCTTTCTAATGAATAACTAGGTTTTGGTAGTTGCATTATGTAACGACAATGTAAAGTATATCGTTGCGTTGTTTTTGGATTAAGAATAAAGAAGAAACATAAGTGAAATTCAGCCATTTAATCTTGGATCTTCTCTTCTGAACATTTGAAAATTTAAGTCACATAAGTACACTATTTTGATTATGCACAAGAACCATCCCACGTATAATATAAATCGAGTTTTACTCATACGAAATGTCACATTAAAATGAATAGAGATAATTTTGATGTTTGCTATTTTACAAAATGTAACTTTTAATGCTGATTGTGTGCGCTGTTTTATTAACACCCGTGGTTTTGGCAATCGATATATGCACATTAAACCATCATTTTTTGGATTCGCTGAAGGTATTCTTGAATCCACGATGTTAGCGTCAACGATTGATAAACCACAGAGACGTGGGATGGTTAAATTCCGAAGAAAATATCACTATTTCTCAGGAAACGAGTGCCAATATGATGCGTATGTTTTATTAATTAGAAGTCGAAAGAGATGAGGCTGAAATATCTATTATGTAAAAGATAAAGCAATCTTTATAGCTAATGTATATTTTTTTAAAAAAAAAAATCACGAACTTATAAAGTATTTTTCTGTACTTAATCATATAACTAATATTTCGCATAGCGGACAAACGTCGCAAATAGAAACGACCAGCTAAAAAAAACGTGGTGCTAAATAAATCGCGTCAAAATCTTCGCTTTTTCAACTGCAAATCTAACATTTTCAACAATAAATGGCTGAAACCGTTAAATATTTGGCGAATGAAATGCGTTTTAACGTCCTACTTTTCTGCAACGACTGTGTTACTGAAGACGCCATACAGTTTGTTATGAGGGAAATGTTACCCGGAAACCGGTAATACGGCATACGCTAAAATCGAATTCCAACTTTCAATGACTCTTTTACGCACACGCCAATGTGTACACGAGCCCCATCCGAACAATTTACCGATCACGTCTTCCCGCACCACTGACAAACAAAATCGGTCTGCCCGAGGATAAAGTACGAGCAAACGTCTTACTTACTGAGTCGCCGTGACTCTCTAAATATTTGGTATACAACGGCCTCTTCGTCCTCTCTATGCAAATGGCCACAAGCGGTACCAGATATATACTCACGAAAACAACCATTGGCTTGCTATGTTTGTAATTTAAAAGACGCAGATGCTTGACGCCCTGTACGTAGACACACAGTATGTTTTCGACACGGAATTGTTTTTGTTATTCGAAGTTTCGCCTTAAATTAAACTTGTATTTGATAAATGATATCTATTTAGAATACTTTGAGATTTGTTTAATTAGAATGGTCTACGTTTAAATCTTTTACATCGATTGTCTCGAATAATAGAAAGTATTTATTTCGTTCCAAACCTACTTATTGTTTCAGTTGAAGGTCTTGTTCAATTGCAGACACGATAACCGTCATGAATTGTTCGAACCACCAGTCAGTCAGACTATTCCTTGGTTTAAACACTATTTAATCTTTAAACTTGTAATTGATACGGATACAATAATAGGACATGGGCGTATATTAGTCTGCTTACATGCGATTTACTTCTACGTATATTAAGTGTAGCGGTACCTATAGGCAAACGTTATTTAATGATAATAATAAACGACCAAATGCTATAATAATAGTAAAAATAAACTACCAAATGTTTTATACTGAACGTTTTCTGGGGAAAGTAATGCAATTTGCGATTAAAACAAACGTATGAGGCTCAGTTCGAGTAGGGGTGGGCGTATTGTTTAGTTCTTTAATCTTAATCGTACATAAAACTGCACCTTTAAAGCCCCAATAACACTCTTGTTGTAACTGAATAATATGTCCCAATCTTCATTCTGGTCAACAAATCGTATTATTTTAGAATATTTCAATTAAATGATGTTGTAAATTTCATTTTAACACACCTATTTTAAAAAATTGGAAAAATTCAACCAATTGAAGTCTAACGTAAACCTTTTCAAATGTGACTTGGATTTTGAAATATTTTCGAACCCTCTGGACAAGTAAAATATGTTGTAATGGATAATTTACACAACAGGTAAACACTTAAACATATAGTACTTAGAATAAGGGTATTATTTATTTTCTGGAGCTACCAAGCCAGCAAGAATGTTATTGTCCCTTAAAAGCTGCAATTTCATATTTTTAAGTTATTTTTTTAAAATATATTAAAATAAAGCCTTAAAATAGATGACATCTATATAAACAGTCCTACCTTGATAAAGAATGATCCTATTAATTCTATAATTCACAAATGCCAGTTGCGAAGTTGACAAAATATCATTCTCAACTTCAAATTCCAACGTTTGAAGATATCTATTGTGTGGGGGGGGGGGACAAGGGAAGTAATTGTGTCATTATTTCCGTTATTAGAAATCTTTAAGTGTGGAAAATAGTGCCTATGATTGTATAATAGTGAGTTGACAACCTATTGAGCAAAAGACATGGAAATAAATACGTTTTGACTTTCTTAGAAAATATGAAATTCCCGCTTTAAGGTAACACATTATCTATGTTTAAATATACTCCAAAACTCTTTATATTTGAACTTATGAACTCAGATTCACCAGCAAATCAAAACAATTCCATGTAGACGTCACCGACAACCCACAAATTATCCTAACTTGGCTTATAGCAGAAGCGATGCTAACCCTTCATTATGTCAAAAGAATTCCAATATGCATGTCATTCCCAAGCTGGACCCAAGGGCCATGAACGTAAATTAGATCTAATTAACAATAGGTGTACTTTAAATCTATATTATGTAGCTAACATTGTAGTATATATAAATACATCTTCTTCATCTGACATGTTGAATGTTGGCATTTGATAACTTGTCATCAGCAATCTTCAGGTCATTGATGGTTATTATTAGCCATAGAATGCTTTAATGAGACTATCGCCTATAGTTTAATGGCTGGCCTTCGGTAGGCTATCGTGTACATGATATATATATGCCAGTAATTAAGGTCTTTTGATAATCAATAAAGAGAGAGAGAGAGTAATAATATATATATATGTAAGTCAAACATTCTTAGAAATTGATTATATGTCAACTGGTGCAGTGTGGCGTGAATTCGTGATATCTTCGCTAACGCGCATATAGCATGATAAAGACGGGGGAGGTATGGGACCGTACGCGATTGTCACCCAGCAATCTTGGTATCGTAAAAACATGACATTTGCATTAATGATAGACGCGATAGCCTACTTCTAACACTACCAATTCTGCAGCTGAGGTCGCATTAAAACTTTGTTATCAAATCCACGTACAATGTTGCGACGTTAGTATGTACAAAGCTGTCCCTTTATTTGTCATTTACATATCTTTTGATTAATTCGGAAATGTTTAAACGGAATTGATTACCACTATAATAACCAATTATTATTACATGAAGATCATGAATATTAATCGATATTTGCTACAAAAAATAGTATTTCGAATCAATATGAAGTACAAACATCGAACATAGACTGAACATAATGCACGCACAATAGCATTACCGTTTTATTGTCAAACATTAAATAATGTCAAAAATCACATCATTCTGTTTGCTTGCGTGCAGCGGGAAGAGTCGGAATTATTTCAGACAAATAATCGATTGTGTATTATATTTTTAATCATCGATTATCGTAGAACGGCTTTACCGAACTGCTGACCATACTAATTAGGCTTTATTATTTATATTTCATTAATGGAGTAATACTGTTAAGTCAGGAGCATAAATTTGACACGGGTTCAAATCATGCACGAGCAATATTTTTTGATGAATTCGTTTCATTTTATATATTAAAATAAAAACTTTATTTGCGAATCTGAAATAAAATGTAATGTCATCATTGTTTTAAAAGTATCTTGTTCCAGCACACTAGTTGCTTTCCTGGTAAAATCTTGGCATTCGATGATTTAAGTACGTTGTAAAAGTTTGTCTAGTATGTTTTTATCTTGACGTGGGCGAAGCAATATATTACTCACGAAATTTCTTAAAGATCGTGGAACTGAACCATGAACAACATATCGGTTGATATTGACAAATCTACACTTGTAAAAGCCTACTGTAAATTCGCGCATCTTTCTTCATTAGCCCAATTGATGTAGACGGGAAACCTCTTTTCAGGTACCGCTATTGTGTTTTCCTTGCGCATATTAACGCACATTCTACAAACATGCGTGTTCGTGGATATAGTAAAAGAGACACGTTGGAAATGTTTTCGATATCGGAATTAGCCTAGAAAATTCATCGGTATTTTTCGGCATGGTTAACCCTAGTCAGACCAGAGTATAGTTCGAATGAAACGAAAACCCGAGGCCCGGTGTACATATGGGCGCGCACAACTGGAATTCGAAATACGTGTAAGAGTAGGCCGTAACGCCGCTGTCTAGACAAAGTTCTCCCTCCATAGAACCATGCGTGTCGTACATACCAAGTCAGTACAGAAATGTACGACATTAAATCCAATTTCATTTCATATTGATAGCTATCCATGGAATTTTATCACCTATGCTTCACTCACAGCGAATATTATGTAGGTGTATATTATGTCGATAGCAACATGTGGTGAATTAACATCATTAGGTTTTATTTATCACTGAGAGTGATAAAACCGGATCGGATTAATTTGAAAGTGAAACTTTTATGGACAAATAATACGGCGAACAAACACAGTAAGAGAAATACCGCTCCGCATGTAATTTGGCTTGTATCATTGCATGAGTACTCACAGGCATATTAAAACTTAATGGACTGACACATATCACGCTGGCATACCCGACAATTTAATGAACAAAAATGTAAAATGGGATGGAAAATTAAATATACATTATAAGAAAATTACTGTATTTTCCACTGGCAATTTATATTTTACTTCTG
The DNA here is from genome assembly GCA_036850965.1 of Patella caerulea. Taxonomy (NCBI): domain Eukaryota; kingdom Metazoa; phylum Mollusca; class Gastropoda; family Patellidae; genus Patella; species Patella caerulea. The sequence goes on along the minus strand of JAZGQO010000007.1, from coordinate 48,294,306 downwards.
TGCACTTACTGTGATAATGAAGACGGACATACGTCATCTTGGGTGCTATGAGGAAAATGTTTCCCTGGCTGCAGTGCTTCTACTTATACTCTTATTACAATTTGGGGGTTGGGGCATGTGTTTGTAACAATCGAACGACTGGACACCTTACATGCCAGTCACACCACCCAAAAACTACACTCTGTACTTTTATGCATTCTTAATTCCTTTGGATAATTGTTATCGTCATAAACTATCTAGGGTTATATTTTAGCCATGTTATATATAGTCACGTGGTGTGTTTAGCGTTTAGAACAGCTGATACCACTTTTATGCATAAGGCAGGTTCATGATGATGAAAGTATCATGAATTCCTTTATATGATTTTTAAAAACATTTTGTTACTTATTTGCACTTTGTTACTAGACAGTTAAGCTTTACTGTCTATTAGAAATCAGGAGCAACAAGAATCGATCAAACCCTCATCTGAAACATATACCAGACAAATTGAAAACTCTTTTTTATATTTTATGGCATGATTAATGATATCATTGCAGCTAGAAAAAAACATTTTGTTAAATTTAATGGTTAATAAATATCATTGCAATTTGTGATAAAATAAAGATAATATGATTTATAGTTTGCACGAGATGGCAGGGGTAGGGGCGGGTTTTAGTACAGAGTTAACGAGTTACAAAGGATTAGGAAAAAAAAAAACAACTCCAAGGACCATACTCGATTATATACTCTTGCCTCTTGGTTCTTATAAAAATTTAATAAAACAGGCCACAGATCACTGATGATTTCCCCGTTAATTTTAATGTTAATTCTCGTCTCTTAGATCAGCTCTAACCTTTCCCTAAATTTCCGGTGAGTGGGAACGCTTTCTGTCACAGATGGAACAATATGTGACAAACTCTTGCCCAAAAACAATGTGTTAGGTTCACCATGAAATACTTGAGATACACAACAAGCTGGAAGTAGAGACATGTAAACATGCAATTTTCGGCCCTACATTTCACCGTAACCAACCTCGCAACTCTTATATCCATCCTCCTCAAAATCATGAATATTCACCAAAACCTGCCACCAAAAAGTCAACAAAAATCACCATGCAAAAGAGGGAAGAGAAAGGGAGAGATGACTAAATATAACCTTTGTCCTTGATTCGTTGGGTGACGCCGTAGAAATATTTGGTGAACTGAGTTTATAAATAAACTCAAAGCCACATGCTCGGTTATCTGCTCATGGTTCATATTATAATTTAATAAAGTAACATGAATTGAAAAACAAATTTCCCGCTGGCAATGATCAGTATTTTAACTGGTTAATGGTTACATTTTGCTCCCATGTAATTTTTGTCATCATGCCGTTATGGCGTTTATTTCCTCACCTGCACATCACGACGTTCATATTAACAACCTATTAAAAACAATTAAACAAAGCTGTCATATTCGTTCCGTTTGTTATGGTGGTCATCGCAGAACAAAAATAAAACAAATAATCTACGTTATTTTTATTAGTCTTGTTGGATGTGATAATGAGTAGGTTTCTTACAAATGGATATCAATTATCTGAACAAATACGTTGGCTATTGTAGTAACAACAATTCCACGACACCCGAATGAGGAGATAATATAATAATCAATTAAATTAAGTAGGTGTTCCTTGAGTTCTATTCCCACGAAGGCGCAGTTACAGAGTGTGACCAAAATTAACCCTTCCCGCGCAGATATCGACTTGTCGGCTTTGGTTTGAAGAGAGACAATTAGGGCTCAATTAACGGTGTTAAAGATATTATGAATTTTATTCACCAAATGGCAACTAATGATTAAAATGATGAATAAGATTTTATGAATTTATGTTCACTCTGAATTTTATTCACCAATTGGCAATTAATGATTAAAATGATGAATATCGTGAATTCATCCAAGTAGTGTTACCTATTCGCTCACTCTCAACCAGTGTCATTTTTAAAGACGTATAAAATCCCGTTACGCTATCCGAAGTTCAGAAAATATTCTAAAACCCAATTCATCTTTATGGGATGAAGAACTGAGTAAGCTTTGTGGCGGTGAATGGACAGATGATTCTAAAATAGTACTTCCCAACCTTTGCATCTACGAAAAATAGCCTGTATCGCCCCAGACGATCAATATAACCAAAAATACCAACAACAAAACGCGAACTTGAAATACCCGAATTTAAGGCATACCATTGGTGGTGAGCCATTTTATCTAATCGATGATGGTGCCGATGATAGGATTCTTGATTTTATTACCCCACCAATTTCGTTATCTATGCCAGTCAGATACAATTTTTGGAGATGGTACCCTCTACGTAATTCCCAGACTATTTTACCAACTCTATACAATACACAGCAGTATTAATGGCCAACTTTTTTCCCATGTCATTGTTTCGTTCCTGCCAGATAAACGCCAATGTGTTCACATACAGACGAATGTTCCGTATTATATTTTTATTTCTATTAATTTTTGTTATAGTATAGTTATGTTTTTATTTCTGATTTGGCGACATTTGCTATAGTATAATTAATTATGTTTTTATTTCTGATTTGGCGAAAGTAAAATTTATTTTTGTTCTAGCATAGTTATGTTTTTATTTATTATGCCAAAAATAATGCTAAAATGTTGGTTAATTAGTTACATTGGGAATTATGAAATGTAAATTCTTATCATAACGATCTATTACACCATTGTTACGTTTTTAATCCATTTGAATCCCTAGGACCTGGATTCCCGCGAAGTCGTCGATAAAGACCTATTTTAATCCGTTACGCTCAATAACTGCACCTTCGTGGGAATAAACCTTCCTAGAGTTGTACAGTCTTGAATCACAAAACTATACACAAATGCCAGTCAATTGCCCGAATGGCGGCCATGCCTCCAGTGTTAAGTCAATCGAGCATTTTTATTCTCCTTCGTGGATATCCAGCTATTCGGAGAGGAACATTGTATTCCTGTGTCTAGTTCACATATATAGATGATCCCTTGATATGTCGACTTCTACAGTTGATATGACAAAAACCATTTTGCCTCATGACTAGATAAACCCTATCTTATTCACTCCCAAAGAACAGTATCTACTACCATTGTGCCACAGACAATGGCTTTTGATCGCTTTTATAATGAACGTTATTGTGTTGACATACTGTCTTCCTTTCGTTAGTTTTATTCTGTAAGGTTCAATTTCACGAAGCGTATATACGTACCAAACTTTGGAGGTCTATCTACAGTTACCTCCGCTTGAGAACAGACACTAAGCTAGTTGGCCTACATTTTAAGTCCTAAATCGACGATTTTAGTCGAAAACGCGAAGTATACTTCGAGAATTTTGTTAAGTATTTATTATGCTCCCATTTTACGTTAACATGCCAAATTCTTCATACGTAAATATGCCTCATTCTATTTCTGGCAGTCTTTTGTGGGTTTATAGCTCCCTTAAAAACAGTTTATTCAAATTATTATGTCTCAAAGTTGTATTTTGGCAAAACACTATTATTGCTAGTCTGGTGCGATGAGTAAGACATAATGTCAACATGAGACGTAATATTGAAAGCTAATTTTGTACGTGGGAATTTATTGAACAACTCAATCAAGAATCCATAACAATATAGTTTTGACGCCATTCATGTTGTTTTTGAAAATGTTGTAGTCTCCTTAACAATGTACAAGTTTGATGAAATAAATCAGTCTTTTTATATATTTTTTCTATTTCAGCTGATTGGGCCGCAGTTCATTTGGGCTATTGAGCCAGTAGTCGGCGACAAGTGGATTCCGGAAATGGAACAAGCGTGGTCCGATCTATTTAAATACATCAGCCACATAATGAAAGCGTCCATGACGTTTTGACGGGTTTGTCTTCATTACTGCCAGCTGAAAATGATGTTCTGCCTTTTAATGACGAAACCAAACATGCTTAGTTCAAGAATCCTACATTACATAATGAAGATGTCTACAACCAAAACACTTTTTAGGTTAAATGCTCATGGGGAATAAATATAAATCCACGGGGTATAAAACTTGATAAAGTATCAAGCAGTTTTACGCCTCCAAATGTAACTCCTTAACTATGCCTATAGAGACAATGGAGCATGAAAAGTAGTATGGGATGTTCTTGTTGCTTTTTTGCCTAACGGATGCTATAAACAGTAAATCCAATAGAGTATGCTTGGCAACATGAGAAAAACAAAGCTGACAATACAGCGTAGAAACAGGAAACTTATATCAGAATAGCTAATCGTAATGAAATTACAACAACAATGATATCATGTGAACTCATTTGAATTCAAAGAAATACAATATATATAAAAAGACACTAATAGAAGTATTCTATGAAAGATAGTCAGAATAGAATAGCCACTGTGTTGTTTTGAAAGTGTTATCAGAGACATGTTATACATTTTATCATTATATCATGGTATATGTTATATATATATTCTATTTCTCCACGTCACGAGTTGTTAAGATATTTATCAACGTTTATAAGAATTCTTGAAGATTCATATTAAAAATTATCAAATCGCCTATTTCGTTAATTGCCTAAATTATCAAATTTTTAGGTTTAAACTAAACATTAAATCTTTTCATTTTTAACACAATATTCGTGCATTCGGGATAAAAACTACGGAATCAGTCATTTAATGTAAATATGTGTATATAGTATGTTAATTTGATGTCGTAAACTGTGATAGGTTCGGGGAAAATCTTGAACTCTTAATGATATTATGTATTGTATATATAAGTGTATGTAGATATAAGGTTAAAGTCGAATTAATGAATTGATTGTTGCTGCTTTTTAATGAATATACCCACAGAATCATATTTCTTGCAATTTTGACACGCAAAATCCGATCATTTCATTATAGGGTGCTGCAGTGCATACGATTATGCCAGGTTGGCACTGTTGTGCGATGCGTTACATACGCGGCAATCGGCCATTTTTTTTAAATGATAGAGGAATTTTTATTTACTTCTCTCTGTAATTTCATGTTTGGATAATAGGTGGCGAGAGTCGATGCGTTCTGGTACGATATTGTCAAGACTGGTCAGTTTCAGGTGACACGATCTGTACGTTCAGATACGTTCCAATAGGATTATCCGTATTGTGTTCACAATCTTCTACGTGTAGATACTTTCGGATATGTTTCCAAACGACGATTAGGAAACGATGTGCGCCTTCGCGGTTGGATACCACTATACACACTACCTGATATGTGACGCTCGGTCGGGTACCACAATACACGCTCCCTGACACAAATAACTCACAATCAGATGCGAGAAGATACGAGTAGGTACGCTTTTCATTCCCAACAGCTCGCCTGACTACAACTGCCAGTTGCTGTGTTCACTCTGTAGAAGTTCAAGAAACAATGGAATCCATGATCAGCAGGACTGTATATATATACCCACCAAATTGTAGTTCAGATCGTGATCAGTATCAATCCTAACCGTGAAAGACAACCCCCCGCCACATACGTCTTATTTTATTACAATAGAGTGCACATGGTTTTAATGATGGTATTGAAGCGTATCCATAAGTACCAGAACGTCCGAAATCGGGGAAGATCAATTTAAGACAATCCTATCATAACGTGTCCAATCGTATCTTCTGAGGGTGTTGCCAGATCGTGATCCAGATAAACACGATTCGAAAGGACAATCGCAGTGATCATATCATGTCTTATCATATCTTAAGGTCAGCCGTGGCAAAAGTGTCGATCGCAGAAATGTTTTAAATGGTTAAAAATTGTCTATGATCAACACGTTTAATTGTCAATCGTGGTAATCTCTCAAGAACGCATTGGGTCGTGATAAATCGTTGCCATCTCGATCGCAAAAAACAACTCAACCACAATCGTATCCTAACAAAAGAGATCTTATCGGTTCTTAATGATCGTATCGAAACGTATCCGAACGTATCTGTACGTACCAGATCGCGGACTCAATAGGGATAATACTATCAGAACGTATGTGATCGTATCTGAACGGGAGACCAGGTCGTGACACCGGAAATTGACCAGTCGTGACCATATCGCATTCAATGCGCACCATGTCCTACCACAACGAATTGACTCAAATCACCTCATATCCAAGCGTAAATAAAAACCACACATCGGATAAGAATGTCCAATCGTTGCGTTATCACACGACACGACAGTTGGAACCTGGATATTTCTGAAATGAAATGAAATTGTGTTTAGCGTCCTACCCTTCTGCAACGACTGGCATAAGGACGACGGACATACGTCATGCAGTGTACGTGGTCACTATGGCCCGGACAAAAGGGTTCAAGGGTTGTAAAGGGTTCAATGTCATTACGAACGACTAGACAACTGTCAAGGATAATATTTCGAAATATGCATATATAGCCTATGTGCGATAGACAAATTGAATTAATTTAAACACCTTTAAAACAGATAAAGTGATACAATATGAATTAGATATGACATGTGAGTTTTTAGAGCATTAATTTCATCGCACAAGAGTAAAAAAGGGTGAATTTATGCGGTTGTTTTAGTGAATTATCTAATGGAAAATGATTGAATTTATATGGGTTGCTGCTGATTATGTTATTTGTCCCGCGTGTTCAGTTATATTTTTCGCCAGTGTAAGTAAAGATAGCCAAGGAAAAGATAGCGGCTTTATGCCAAAGGAAAAGTTGTTGGACGACTCGCGACACAATTTGGCATATAAAAGTGAGATATTTAAAAGTGAATTACATTTGAGCTGTTCATCACACAGGGTAGTATATGAATACACCACAGATATTTTAAAACAACCCCCTTTTGTAGATATTGGACGACACAGGAACTTTTAAAATCGCCTTAAAATCGTCTTAAAATTTCATCCTAAAGTAAGATAGGTTAGTTTCACAAAACAATTTAAGCATTTTACGTAGCAGTAACTAAAATAATATCAGTGGCGTTTCACAAAACTATTTTAGGGACAATTCCAATTGAAATCAATTTGATATGCGATAACCGTTTCCCTCTCTTAACTTAAAATCACAATATATAGAGGATATTTGTCGTTTTAGAGTGAATAACATATTTTATTTCATCGAGAAGCAAGAAAACGTTTATTTTCACCGATAAAAAGCGGTATTCCAATACTGATCATAAAATAGAAACAAACATTGATTAGGGCTGAGTTGCTATTGCGACAGATTTTATTTGCAGTTAAAATATAGCTACGGTCCATCTTTTTTTTAAAGACAAATGAAGCAATAAGATTTCGCCCCAAATTTTGCACCCCAAGACAAATAAACATTCAAACCATAGTACCATAGGATTCTAGTATACATTAAACTGTTTTCAAATAATTAATAGACATAAAAAAAACTTTTAAAAATCTAAATTCATTTTTATCCCACATCATGAACATAAGAGCACTATTATTTATATCTTCGTGTGCAATGGTCCAAACTGCTCCATTTCTTGGTATTTGAAGGGCTAAAGGTCTGCAATAGAAGACATATCACATGCAAAGTATTCACATGTGGTCTTGGTTTACGATTATTTGTAAAAAAAAATCAATTATCTCAATTTTTTTTATTGAAAAATGTTATAGGCTTATTTAAAATAAAATGTTGATATCCTAATTTAAATTCATAGTTATTTCTTACCGAAGACATACGTTAATATCATAACATAAATCAGAAAAGCACGTAATGAGAAGTTTTAGGAACCAACGGTATTTTTCTTAGGAAAAATTGATTTTAATTCAGTGATATATGGGCCTTATCCAGTAAGGAGTGAGTCACTTTGTCATTTTCTAAGTATCGTTAAATAGTAAATGGAGATTTATTTCAAGATCTAGGCACCAGAACAATAGCTATTTAGTGTATTATTTTCAAAGTTTTAATATTAGACAATAATTCACAATTGCCGTTGGTTGAGGCAGACCTCACGTAGTTATGCCCCGCTTATTTCCCTTTTAAAAATATTAATCATATTTTATAAACTAAAAACACACCCACAAATATGGCTTGTTTGTAAGTGACAATACTGTCATTAGCTTTTGTTATTCACAACAAAATAAAACTACGAAATTCAAGCAATTTAGTTCATCGATTTCATTGAAGCGCATTAATAAATCAAATCCCAGCAGCAAATTCAAAGTCAACCCACCGATACATTTCCTAAGGAACAAAACACAATATTATACACTCATCCCACTGATGTATTCAATCTCTCCACGACTGTATGCCCATTTCCAGACATTGCTACAACGTATGGGATCACAGTTTGCACCCCAAGTGCGTACCTGTTTCTATCCGTACGCCAGCTGACGAAAAACGCAACCACTCAGCGGCAATCTGTTTTAATTCCATTTAAATTATAATCGATCTTTTTGAAACGCATCCAATACAAAATCTATTACTTTTTGGGAAAACAGGGCCCCGCGCGGTGATTTTGAATACCAATGACCTGCTAATATTAAACGGAAATAAGCAATGCTTTTGGATGGCCATGACCTCATCACATTGAATGCCAGTGCCCTGATCACATCGACTGTCAATGACCTTTTACTTGAGATATCGGATGCCAATGACCTGATGATATTGATTGCTAATTACCTATAATGTTTTCACTCTTGTTAACCTACATTACGCGGAACTTGAAGGTACTAGCAATTGGTTTGTTACATACATAGTACAATACTTTAAAGATGCATTATACAAGAGCCAACTTTGTCGATCGCACGTCTCTATTGTGATTCCTAAAGTTAAATCTATTATTATTTTGACATTTATTCATATGGCAAGCTTATATCCACATCTCTAGGCCATGGGGTGGCGGAAATTTAAACGGATAAAACACGGTTCGTTATTAATGATTTAATTTAAGAATGGCAAAGCAAGGCTAAGTGTAGAAAAAAAACACCGTTGTTACGACAATAAACAATCTATGCCACATCTTGTCAAAACTTCAAACCGCGATAACTTAGTTCAGTATCTAGTAATTTGAATGAATTTTTTAATGTTAACGTAGTATTATCTATTTTTGAACTATTATCGCAACAGCCGACAGCTCTTTATCTAAACCCTAAATAAGGCATCACTGTTAACTGTTAATTATATGAAAACCAAGAAACATCCTTTGTACCCAACAAAGTTGTTCAAGTTTGTTTCTATGGAAACACAAAAAAATATCTAATTTGAGAAATTTCTAATTAGCGAAGGACTAAACTACGGAAGCAATTACTCCAACAAAATTGTTTCTCTCGGAGCCCTTTATGTTCAAAATGGTATTAGTCTTATCCTTTACAAAGAAAGTTATAATAATCAAAATCCATTCATTTGAAGTAGCCGTCGAATGTTGTTATTTAAATCCAAACGAAAGATTACTATTCACAACTGTATCCCCTTTTGTTACCGAAGAAAGTTGGTTGTACGTGACAAGGCGCGGATCCAGTGGGGGGCGCACCCGGCGCACGCCCCCTCTATTTTTTGAGGTATCGAACAATTTTTCGCTCCATATATTCTCGCGAGAAAGGAGAACGCAAATAGTTTAGGTTGGAAATCGTAATTTACAATACTAGTACGAAATTAATCCTTGTGGGCATTTTTTACACTCAAAAATTACAGTCCCGGGCTTCGCACTCCCAAGCTGGGGCAGCACGCCCCCTCTTTCTGAAAATCCTGGATCCGCTCATGTCCGGTTTCCTCCCACTGCTAAAGACCCCTACGCGCAAGCGAATTGTTGAAATAAAATTGAACCATAATGTTTGTCCCGAAATGACCAAGTTTGTGTCGATTTAACGTTAAACCCCATTTCCCCCACTAAGAAATTTCAACTTTTTTTTTATGTAATCCTCTTAGACCTCCGGTGGTAAAAGTTAAAACGCCTCGCCGCTCATCAAACATCTGACATGCGATAATTGCCCACTTTGTTGCTTAAAGGGATATTCAATAAAGTTGCATATCCAGATATTGCTGTAAGAAGTTAAGACTGTGTGGAAGTAATTATAGTATTATTCCAATAATCTGTGAAATTTACGAAAGGTATTAAACCGATAGAGATGGTAAAATCCTTAGGCTTATTTTGTATGACCGCCATAATGATATTTGAAAATCGAAAGTAGAATACCATGGTAATTTTTAAAGAGAAAAGACAACATTGGTTTTTCACATGGACTTTCCCGGTGTGTTAACATACGAATATTTTCTTCATTTGACGCTTTACATTTTATTTAACATTTCTTCGATAAAATATAAGCTTTAATGTTGTAACAATTTGGAGGCAATTATGGATAACGTCTTATCAAGAAAATATTTTATTTAAATTATATAAACATAACAGGGTTCATTGATGGAGGATTTATGATCTAAAGTTGATTACACATCAACTAACAATCGTTACCCCATCAACTGTCATGACACGCATATACCAACATTGATGCGATTAATAAATGTGTTCTATACGTATTCATGCATGAATACATAGGTTAGATGTGATTGTAATCTGGCCCCGAGTTTACAAAGCATTCCCAGACGTTACGAACTTACTCAACTTTCAGTCACTGTGTATGAGAAATATCTTTGACCCAGAAACACAAATCTTTGCGCATAGTCTCGTTTTTGCTATGCGTGATACATGAAAACAACAAAAGTATTATAAGGGGTTGTGATTTCGTTAAAATACGGCAGACAATTTCGAGTACATTATTAAGTTAAGTCTGAGAATGCTATGTAAACTCCGGGTCAGGGCATTCGTCGAAGAAATAAGTTATTGCGAATACAAAGGAATAAAGATGGCGACATGCAGTGGATAAGAAATAAAACATCAATCCCGGGATGTTTGGACCAATCGTTAAGTATGTCGTCCTCCGGAGAGTAGTGTGTCGATATATTTCCTGTTCCAATTCTCGACAGAGATATCCGGTGCATTTCTGTTAAAGAGTTATCGTTTGACAGTTCTGTACTGGGATATTTTATCGACAGATGATCTAGGTTAAACTATTGACAGCAATATCAGGAAAATTTACCCACGAGAGTTAACCGAGATGACAGATTTGCTGTTGGGCGCAAATATACCATGCATTACAGAAAGAATCACGACCCAGTACTTAGATCTATAATTTCTGAAGATAGTTCACCTTATATTCAAATGAAAATAAAAGTACGACCGTCTATCGACATATTATATACGATACGTTTACTGTCAAACGTAAATGGCCCCCTACATTAAATAATGGAAATTGTCTGATACATACTTTAATTTATTAAGACCAATATGATCCGATCTTTGTTCTCAGTTGTAAACATGCGTATATGTGTGTGTCAGGAAGTGTCAATTCTTCTACAATTCGACCACAGATGGCTTAACTGACTGGTCTAAAGAAATAAAGGCGGACATATTTCATACTATTCGTCGAATTCCAGCCATCATGGCAAGGAGTACACCAGTTACCATACTTGTACCCGTAAACTATGTGATATAGTCTAATTCATACAGTCTAAGAACCCTTACGCAAGTTCAAATAAGCTCAAACGCGCAATTGTAATCACATATCATCAGGGTTTCACACTGCGTAGCTTGTGTGAAACACTATTGTTTTTGTTAAAATTATTATTCTTACTATTATTATTCCAATTCCACTTTGAGTACATCTCATCATCTGCTTGTCGCATCGTTAAGTTTTCTTTACCATTTGATGCGTAATGGTAACCAGGTCAATGCCACCGGAAATGACGTAATTGTGGCAAAAACTGTACTTATAGCCTTCGAAAATAGAAAATAAATGAAGTGAGTCGTATTTGTTATTTGTTTAAAAATTTGATATTTGACTCTAATCAATTAATAGAATGAACCCATACGATCATATAGATATCACAAAATGGTTTGTAACTGGTTCAGTTGCGGAGAAATAGGCGATTTTCAACAGGTCACTTTTCGAGGTTTTTGGTCCATAAAAGTGTCAATTATTATTCGATTTTCATAAAATTTTCACTATGTGATACCTAATGTCATTTACAATTTGACACAAGTGATTTACAATTTTCATTATCGCCGGAAGTAACGTCATTTTTAAAAAAACTGTATTTTTAGCCTTCAAATCCGATATTTTATTCAAATGAGTCTTTTTTGTAATGTTTTTAGAATTATGATGTTCGATTCCAATCAACAAATAAATTGAACGCATACGATCATACAGATACCACAAAATGGTTTCTAACTTGTACGGTTGCGGAGAAATAGACGATTTTCTACAAGTCACTTTTCAAGGTTTTTGGTCTATAAAAGTGGCAATTAGTATTTAATTTACGTAAAAATTTTCAGCATATGATGTCTTATGCCATCTCTGATTAGGTTAAAATTTTCATAATCACCGGAAGTGATGCAATTTTGTTAGGATCAATTACATGTAACAAATGTATAAAACGAATTGATATTGCTGGATTTTGTTGATTCTGCTTCCATTTTATTTGATGGTTGCAATGTTTATGCGGAAATTTGTTTATTGGTTCCATTGGTACTGGAAGTGAGATGAGTTCAAGGGCAACGTGGCACCAAAAGTGACATAAGTTCAAAAGTAACGTGGCACCGATGAAACCCGTCATAACTGCTATGCAGGCCTAGTTACATTTTGTATTGGAAAACGTAATTCTATCACAAATAGTGAAGACTGGGGCACTAAAATAGTTACCCAACAGTTTTGCTTTATTGTAATGCGTTTTACATTTGCATAGCGATGTTTATGCGGTAATGACGTAGGCTTATAGTAGTATGCAATCCGCCATGACACCGGCCAGATGAAATTTCGCGTAGCAGTTGGGTTTCATCAAATCATATAATTATGCAGTAAGGCTTCACCTTTATTTCAATGGGAATTGATTTATTATAACCTTTTGGTAGTCATTTGACTAAAAACCGTCCTGCGCCACTGAAAAGGGTCGTAAATGGTAAATAATCCAACAAATTGTGACCATTCATTAAAGCTGAACTCCGATTACAAAACTACGGAAATAATTAAATAAAAAAAAAATACTGCCATACATAATCGCCATACTTGTTTTCAATTTGCAGAACAAGTATGGCCGCTGTACGGTGTACGAAAACAGAGGTAGGCCACGCCCACATCCAGTATACACTGTGTCAACCACACTGTCCACATCCGGCTAGCAATATTTCAACTACCAATTACCTACTGACTGAGCGGTTTTTCTCTATAAGTTTACTGAAATATTATTGCTACACAATTATTATGTCTGATCAGGTACATATTATTTTACTAATTGTACGAAATAAGTAACTTACGGTGTACTTTTGCTCTAAAAGTATGGGAAAAATTGTCTTACCCCAAACAAACAACAAATCTACCGACATCACCCAACCATGTTTATTCTTATTTCTTGAAAGGTTTTGCACAACAGCGTAGAAACACCAAATGATTTCTAGTATTATAAAGTTCAGTATTATCGTTCCAAAATATATCCAAAGCAGCAATAAAACAACTGTTCTCTCCATCGAAGACGAATGTCTTCACTGCAAAATATTTTTCATCTTGTTGTTATTTATGACGATCAAGGGACATAGGTGGTTATGTCCCTTGATGTTATGTCAACAACATAGATTTGTTGTTGTTTGGAGTAGTTTTCTTTCCTTTTTAGAACAAAGGTACACCGGGCTTTTCTTATTTCTTCTAATTAGTAAAATAATATGTACCTGATCAGACATAATAATTGTGTAGCAATAATATTTTCAGTAAATTTATAGAGAAAAACCGCTCAGTCAGTAACTGGTAATTGGTAGTTGAAATATTGCTAGCCGGATGTGGACATTGTGGTTGCCAAAGTGTATACTGGATGTGGGCGTGGTCTGCCTCTGTTTTCGTACACGGTACAGCGGCCATACTTGTTCTGCAAATTGAAAACAAGTATGGCGATTATATTTGGCAGTAATTTTTTTTTTATTTAATTATTTCTGTAGTTTTGTAATAGGAGTTCAGCTTTAATAAGCGTACTTCACTGTTTACGTACGTAATGCTGCGTAAAAAGATATTGCACAATTATATAGCGGGTTTTCAATCTTTCATCAAATTATACACTATCAACAATTCCCACAAGTACACGCACGTCGACCCTTTTTTTTCGTCTGATGTGATGAAGAAAATGATGGAGTGGATAAAAAAAAGAAATCAAACTGCATGAAAAAATATTCGGGGTAGGATTTTGCTCTTGTCATATTGCTATATATTTTATATATTGTCGGCAAACAAATATCTCGGGAATGTTTATCTGATGTTCGAGACTTTGAGATAAAAACAACCATTGTTGAAGTAATAACATGTCAATCTAGTTAAATAGAGATTGACTCAGCGCAGAGAAAATGTTAATGACACAAAAACGAAAGGGAAATGAAAGAACAGCCTAATGTTATCTTTGGTAATTTAATTAGGCTGCACAAATTTAATTAGACAATTACAAAAGCTCTAGTTTATACATTTTTGCGAAAGGTCAAGTTGTCATAAAATTTCTACGTCAAGTGTACACAATTTACTTTAAATATAGAGAGCAAAGTAGCATATTCCGTTTCTGTTGGGGTTTGTGTGGTCGAGTGGTCTAATGTGTTCTTTAGATCATAAGGCCTGTCATTGAGATAAACGGTGTGATTTCGAGCATAGAGTCGATCGCGCTTTTCCCTTGATAAGTATAGGGGTCGCCGGTTTTAACCCACTGCTAAAGCGAATTCTTGAATTAAATTGACCATATTTGACTCTCTCTCTCAATGCGCGACAACTATGTGGATATCGATGATTGCTTTCGGCTTATTATATAGCTCACCCCACACACCCATGCACATCCACCCATACTCACACGCCCACCTAAGAAAAGGTGTATATTAGAGAACAGTCAGGTACTTTGTAGTTTGTGTTTTATTTTCCTTTATTTGATGCATTTTTAATTAAACACCAATATCCAACAGGTCTAAGGGGTTGGGTGGCCGAATTGTTAGCACACGCACACTGTATCAAAAGGTCTGTCATTGAGTCAACTGGCGTGGTTTCGATTCCCCGGTTGAACGTGACAAGGAGTGGGGTCGCCTGTCCAACCTCCTGGGTTCCCCCCACTGCTAAAGGACCCTTAGCGCATGCGAATTATTGAAATAAAATTGAACCATGTGTTAGTCCAGAAATAACCTAGTTAGTGTCAATTGGACGTTAAATCCAATTTTATTTCTCTATCTCTCCAACATGTCTTTAAAGTAACAAAACTCGACCACATTTGCTTGTGAAAATCTGACAAAACAGATGGTCTAAATCGAACCGATGTGAACGTGAATGATATGGAATAATTGACCTTTAAAAAAAGTTATTTCTCATGAAATAGGTGTCATTTTTCTAATTTTAATTAAACTCGAAAAGCCATGCCGAGACACCCAAGCCTACGCGTTTTGTTGTTTCCCGTTTCAGACAGTTTGACCACCATGCTTATTGACCAGCATAAATACCCAGTAACGACAAATTTACTTACAGTGGAAGGAAACTGGGATACCTCAAATAAGGTGATAATATCTGTCGAATCGTGGAATCGTAATTATCATAGAAAAATTAATAACAGGTTCCAAGAGCAACAATAAATCAAGCTATTATGTATAGGTATTATATTTCCTATATGATTTGTAATAAGGGAATCAAATAGTAATCTCCTGAGTAAATAGGACGCATCATGATACACATCAGGTTACCTTCCTATTTTGATTCAAGAGCAGGGGCGTACTTAAAGATTTTCGTGGAGAGATGTAGGGGGGTGGGGGATGTTTTAGCACTAATGCGACCGACTGAGGTACATGTCCGTATTACGTGTGACGCAATTGGGGACGGAACACCACAGATGATACGTTTGTGATGAATATGCAGGCCTATTGTTAGATTCGGTTAGTTGTTTTTGTAATTCTGTATCGGTACGGGGAAAATCGATTGGTGACCAACCGGCGTATATCTACGTGTACTGGAAAATGATAGTCAATTTTTTAGTCAGACTCCGGCAACAGCTGTCTAGAGATTTCCGGGTTCAGACAATGTCACTGAATCTAAAATGGATATGTACTGTTAGATTTGTTTTCGATATTGTTGTGAGCGTTTTCTTGGCCCTTTTTGCGATCTCTGTAGGGTCAGTCTGTCAGTACCGATAGGTACTCGACGTCCCAGCACAAGATTTTATACTTTGCAAACACTTTAGATTAACCCAATTAAGTTTTTGTGCGCGACAAGCGTAATTCTTTGTACAAGCAAGATGTCCCCATTCTTTTAGTACAGTTATAGTGGATATATTTAGAATCTAATATTGAATTACAGACATGCCAATCAAACCCAATCAACAACGTTTATTTGTCTTTGGTACATATCTGTATCTTACCGTACTTTTTAATTGATTGGTGATCATGCCATTTTCGAATACTTCCTCTTGCCAGCTACTGACGTATTATTAGCTCTAGTTTTTAATAAAATTATTTTGAAGTTCAGATAGTTTTATTACATTTTCATGTTAAATGATTAATTTTAATCAATTTGAGGGTTTCAAATAAATGTATGTTTTCATTCAAAAAACAATCTAGTAGACATTATACAGTTCGTGGTGTACAATATTTTGGGTCAGTCCACCAATTACATACCCTATTTAGGTACCTACGAATGTGGGTCCTTGTAATTGTAATCTCTCTAGGTCCTCCTTCACACACTCCCTCTCTGTTTTGAAACACATTTTTTTTTTCATTTTTTGGGTCTGTAATCTTAATAGAGAAAAGAAATAAACTGGTATTTAAAGTCTAATGAAGACGGGTATACGTCATACAGTGTTCTATGCGGGAAATTTTGCACGTGCTGCGGCCTACTCTTATTACGAATTCCAGCTGCCAAGGGATCTTTTAGGTGCAGGTCAATGTGTACACGGGACCTGTTTTTCAACCCACCCGAATGACTAGACAACTGTCCTTGTCAGGCCCCTCCGTTCCACGTCGGAAAATCTGGATAAACTTTCTCGGCCAATGCAAGGATCGAACATCCGACCTCCAGGCTAGCGAGCCAGCGTTTTACCAACTTAGCCACGTGGTCCCCATCTAAATAGAGAGTTTATGGTGATATTGCATACCCTATTTAGGTACCTATGAATGTAGGTCCTTATAATTATCTCTTTCTAGGTCCTCCTTCGGATACCCCCCCCCCCCTCTCTTTTTTGAAATACAGTTTTATGTTTATTTTTCGGGTCTGGAATTTAAATAGAGAGTTTATGGTGATAAGTATGTATAATGGATACGTGTTCAAAAGTATCCTATTCAAATTGTCTATATCAAAAGTTCCATGGTTAGGAACAAGACATGACAAGATATCGCCCAGTTTGTGGGGAAAGGTTGGAAATGAAATGAAATGGGGTTTAACTCCCTACTGTTCTGCTCCCAAATTGGACTGATGAAGACGGGAGAAAAAGGTTGGAGCCTTTAACATTAAACATTAAACTACATGAGATAATAACTGGTGGTCTGCAACCCATTTAAGACAATTATGAGTTGTCTCTCTTTACGTTATGTTTTTCTGAAGACAACATATCTCAACGTCTATTTATACTTGTAGCTTTTAAATGATATTGAAGATTCAGCCATTTCATTAAGTATTTTCTAGGGCGAATAAATGTTTAAATGGCAGATTTGGCCTTTAACATAATGCATCTTAACAAAATGGAACTCCAACTTAACATCTATCTGGTGGGAACATCCTACACAGAAGGTCAGTACAAATATCCTTACCTTATTCCACTAAAATATAAAAATAAATTATCTGGCTTGGTGGGCAAAAGAAAATGAAATTTACGCAGTGTCATTAAAAAAAAACCATATAGGTTATAGATGACAATAATAATGCAGAAACGAAATGCTATGAAATGAAATGGGATTTAACTTCCTACTGTTCTGCATTTAAAGTGGGCTAATGAAGATGGACATACGCCTTAAATTGACAAATAATTTGTATTTTCGATGTTGAAGATTTTGGATGATATTGAGTTAGAGACATAGCTACTTTAAATTATCTGTAACATCTGTTGCATTGTTGGTTACTAGTAAGTAAGGTGTTTGACAAGCAGCAGTACTTCTATTTGACATATTGAATATCGAGTTTGACTTGTTGTCCTTGGGCGCCTGTATTTGAAGTTGTATCTCGTCTAAATGTACCAGATTCAAAAAATAGTGGACCGGAGTTCACAAATATAATAAATGTTTCCTGGTCGTTTGATGTGACCAAAATACAACGAGGTCAATGGTAGGTACGGAAAGATATCGCCAAAGTTTTAAATTATTTCGGGCATTGCATTTTCGCTAATGCGTATTAGGGTTTTTAACAACGAAAATTAACTGTTATTTATTATGAACACAGCGGCGTTGTAAACATGATGGTAGAAATACCATTGATCCACGGATCGGTAATGGAATAAGATTCTATGTGACCCCCACACTACAGCCCTCCCCTATTTCAAATGCCCCTTAAAAAACATAAACATAATACACGCACTAGACGGAAATCTGCCTATGAATTCGCTGGAATGAGTTTGTTCTGCTAGACCTGGTGGGTTTTATTGGGCTTGGGAAACAAGTGTACTAGATCGAGTTTTTCAGTATCGACGTTAAGCTGACGACTCAGGGAAAAGTTCTGTTCGCGTTCGTAAAGTTGTGTAGGACATTTTGCGTGACGATATGCAGAATTGTCAACAATATTTTTTTACTACTGTAATAGTTAACAAATGTGTTGGGAATTTCATGGTGTGATGGCTATTTATAGACTCAAAGAGACTTTGTGACTAGCCAGGAATTACTTCTATGCTAGCAACTGAAGCGTACACATTCACTGTGTCTAGTACCACTATAAGCGGGACAATTGACCTTCATAAGTAGCAAAATCAATGTGGATACATTGAAATTGTCTGCAACGCCATGCCCATAGTGTTAATGGGGCCTAACATTGTCCATTATCCCTAGAACTAAATTAGACCACCATACATAGCTTCCGGGTTGGCGTTTCATTTTAATCACACCAAGCGTATTATGAAGTAGAGCTATCTGGATGATGCATCTGCGTAAATTATCTCTTCAGATGAGAGTAGATGTGCTAGAGCTAAGATTTTCAGAAGGCGCTTATGGTAATGGCTAAAGTCTCCATCTAGGCATAAGCTATCAGCAGTTCACTGTCGTCTGGAAATATGTGGGAATTAACTATGGAAGGGTATCGCTGCCAATATTAAATGCTCTGCTAAATGTCTTTTCCATTGTTAATTATGTGTAAAAAGCACAATGTACACTGTCCTAATACATCAAACGTAATGTGTCAAATGACAAATGGTTTATTTTAAAATGCTGGAGATTACTCAGTAGAATATTCAATGAAGTTATAAACTTCTCACGTAATGAACGATACCAAGAAAGGTTTTCGGGAAAGGCAACATCGCGGATTGCCATTATCGTATTATCTGTAGGTGAGATTCCATCTTTGGAAATGACGAAACTTATATATTTGACAGAATCTTGAAGGAACTTGCATGTTTTTAATTGCAGTCTCAAAACATTTGAGACACTTTGAAATACACACGACTTCTATTTTGAAATATGATGTATATCGTTAGCACCATCGTTCAATATATCTTGGAAACAAATAATATTAGCTATGTCCTGGAGTATTATATCCATAGTTCTCTAGATTATGCTTGGAGATGATGATGCAATGCGGCAACCCCTTGCAGTCATAGAAATCCTTATGTGAGTTGATTTGAAATACTGTTGTCTCTCTTTATCAAGCAGTAACTTTTGATGAGCAAATTGCAGGTCGAGTTTCGTAAACTGAACTCCCCTTGTAGCTTCCTCATACGCTGGAATACTGAGTTGAGGATTTACAGATATAGCGTAATCACAACAGGATTCTGTAGAACCACCGGATTTAAGAACGTAAACCAAGGGTTCACCTAATCGTCATAGTCAATGTTGTCGACGACACCTTCGCTTTCTTATCTCTGGAGATCTTTCGCAACAGTAGGTAAGGCTGAATTGTTCCATTTCCGTATTCACTAAATGGTTGTTAGTTATCTTCGGCTGGATGCTGAGGATATTGTACTAGCCGAGTTTAAAAATAACGCTTAATTTCATTGGCGCTTGAGTCACAAGGTCCGTTTTTACCCAGTAGAGCCATTTATTTTATAAACTAAAATGTGAAGATGATAACTGTAAATTATTATAACTGTAAATTATTATTACCAGCATGGCATTGCAAACATAATGACAAATTGGGGCGTAAATGTACTTAAATCATCCACGGATCACCAGTAAGAGTCTATTGTCTATCTTACGCTACACTCCAGCTAAAATATCAAATTAATTTCCCGTGATTCATTACACACTAAATTTGTACTCAGATTATTTAAGCAAATTTAAGGAAAGCAAATCGGTAAAAATTATCTAGGCATAGATTCAATCTAATTTAAACTATGGGCCCAGTACGTTTATCTGATAAATTGCACTCAACAAGCAGCACAGATCGATCAAATTTCAGTTCCATACATCTTTATTAATACTGAAGGGAATTTTGAAATATATTCCGATGTTATTCATAATATTGCTTAAAATGACACACCGCATACTCCTAGCAGTGTTTGATTTGATTAGGGTTATTCCCACTTAATACTGCTATAAAGGAAGCAAATTTCGGTTCCAAATTAGTTCTGATCATTAGTCCGATTAGCGACCGATAGCTAACTGCTTAACAAATTTACCCAACTTTTAATCTCTTTTTAATGAGAAATATATTTGATCCAGAAGCACAAAATTTTGCGCATAGTTTCTTATTGGTGTATTTGATACATTAAAACAACAAGTGTTTTACAAAAGACTATATTATTATTTTAATTAAAATAAGGCGAACAATTTTGAACAAATTCTTAACTCAAGTCTGAGAATGCCTTGTGAACTCGGGGGTCAGGGCTCAAAACTGGACAACATATGTTTACATTACCTCTTAACTCACGATTTTATTTTGCCCCATTATCCACCTCATAGCAGCATATTACAGAAAACTAATTACGTGACCTACGAGGCTTTCGACACGGGTACATTAGAAACAATACTGTTTGGAGACGAGCGATACTTTCATCGTTTTTAATATCTTAAATCACTAACCAAAGTTGCAGGGATAACCACAGCTTTAATCTTACAAGTACGCATGGACTCAAAATAAAATCAATATAATTGTAATGTTTATAGATCAGGGCCACATACACAATAGACTTTTTCTAACATTGTTAATCTTGTGTATACGGGTACTTTTATGCAAAACAATGACACAGATCTGTTGCATGTGTTGTGGTTTTACAGCTCTTAATGATACAATAGTCCAGAGTTTAATAATGAGTTGATCAAAAGTAGAAAATAAAAAGCAGAACAGAAAATATTGATAATTTCGGTCAAATTAGTTTATTCTGAGTAGCGTTCTCATTGTGGAACTGTTGTGATGAGAAAATCCACACAAATGCCCCGAAGCCTTACCGTAAATGATCATTAATTTCTGTATTTAAGTATACAAATTGACAGAAATACTCTTTGTTGACTACCCTTTCCTTGTCTTTCGAAGAGCAAAGAGGGCGGTAATTTTCATAATGTTCATCCTGCCAACGATAAAATAACACTAAATTGTCCCATTTCATTAATACTTGATACACTATATTTTAAGGGGGTGGGATCGGATGGCCTAGTGGACTAGAGTGTCTCTGGCTTGCAGCTGTGGTTTCGAGCCCTGGTGTGAACGTATGTGGCATGGTGAAAGGGGCGCCTTCTCCACCTCGTGGGTTTCCTCCGGGCACTCCGGTTTCCTCCCACTGCTAAAGACCCCTACGCACAAACGAATTATTGAAATAAAATTTAAAAAATCAAATGTTTCTCCCGAAATGACTTAGTTTGTGTTGAGTGGACGTTAAACCCCATCTCTATCTCTCTCTCTCTATATATATATGTATATATATATATATATATATATATATATATATATATATTAAGAATCATTTAACTCAGACAAAGATTTTGAGATCTAGAGATTCAACAAGCTTACCACAATTCATATTTGCGTAAAATAAACGGGTCATAACTAAAGATGTTCCGGACTGATTCAGACTTACATCGGACCCCACTATAGCCTACGTTATGTTTCATCTGATTAGGGAGTCACGGTGGCTTACAGGGCTAGGCGCTGGCTCGCTAGCCTGGAGGTCGGGTGTTCGATCGGTGCAATGGCCGAGAAAGTTCCTCACGCGTGGTTCCCTATTGTCAGTGACGCAGGATGGAGGGTCTGACAAGGACAATTGTCTAGTCGTGCAGAGGACACGAAAACACCGAGGTCCCTTGACAGAATTCGATATAAGAGTAAGCCGTAGTGCACACTGTATCGCGTATACCCGTCTTCATTAGCCCAGTTCGGACCAGAACAGTAGGACGTTAAATCCGATTTCATTTCATCTGAATAGGATCAAAATGCAAAGTCGAACCCATTCATTTCCGTTGGATAAACATTTATGACCTCTAAAGGCTGCTCACAGACAAAATTTAATGGTAACGGGCAGGCACAGGCAAAGATACAATTCGTCCATATTGATGTATGGACGTATGCGAATCCTCTCAATCGGAGCGGGTAAATCTTGTGATAGAAAGAAAAACAAAAATCGCAGAATTTGTTACCCTTTTTTAATTTACATATAACCCAAGAACAGGTATCTGTTTTTAAAATCCCTCGTTTTTGTTATTTGAAGGAAATTATCCGTATTATCACAGAAATATCTGTGATTTGAGATAAATAACTCGTATTTATACCATAAAATCTGTTGTTTTACACTCATTTCTGTCTTTGGACAGAAACGTCGGTATTCTTACATACTTTTCAGTATAATAATCCGTATTATCACAAAAATATCTGTGATTTGAGATAAATAACTTGTATTTATACCATAAAAGCTGTTGTTTTACATGCATTTCTGTCTTTGGACAGAAATGTCGGTATTCTTACATACTTTTCAGTATATTAACTGATAGAAACTGTGTATTAACAATATAAATTTTATTATTAATCAAAAGACCTTTAATATTCCAGAATAATCTTTATATTTACGGCAATGTTCTGTTAAATCACATAGTTATACTGTTGGATTCGATTAACGCATGCGCCTCGCAGACACAACTTATGGTGGCGAATGTTTGAATGTGCACTGATGATGCAGAATGAAGACCAGAGGGAAATCAACACTAAAATGTGAAGGTAAGTCTTTCTAATAATATTTATGTGTGAAGGAAAATCTACAGCATATGTAGATACTGCGTATGCTATTGGATTTAAAGACGCAACCTCTGTACTGTCCGTTTAGTTTGCTGATTTTTTATGTTTAGAATCCAAGATCAACGCACATAGTGGCCATGCATGCAAATGTGTGTTGTATTGTAAATTTGAAATCGACCAAGTAAACAATATTACAGTGTAAGAAACGCGATGGTTCAGTGAATATGGTGCTGGATTATCTCGGCAAGAGGATACTCCATGACATGCAGGAAAATTAACGCCTCTTTATTTCATGTCATGTATGCAGTGCTTCATCATTTTGTTTCAGGTTTGTTTGGAAGGTAACAGAATTTCCAAGAGGACAGAGGAACGGCAGAAAGTAGTAAACCTGGCCTTTAGAAAATTCAAAATATAAAGCCATTCACGATTTCTTGCTCTTAATTTCTGTTCACGTGTAATATAGTTGTACATTCATATTGACAAATTACATTTACAGAAAATAAATTATTTTTTTACGGATGATTTTGTTTTATATTTAACCAAAATAATTCTGTTAAAGAACAGAAAATCTTCTGGCAGCAGATTTACCAGATTTTTTCCTGTAATTTTACACGTACATGCTTCTGTGACTTAACAGAAATTATCTGTTAAAGAACAGAAAATCTTCTGGCAGCAGATTTACCAGATTTTTTCTGTAATTTTTATTGTTTTTTAACAGATTATTTCTGTTAAGTCATCTGTAAAATTACAGAAAAAATCTGGTAAATCTGCTGCCAGAATTTTTCTGTTTTTACAGAATTATTTTTTACAGTGTACCGCCGTGCAATAGATGGTTTGTGTCTGTTTTTACGTTCAATTTTTTGTTGGACAAGAACATTTTATTTAGCTTGTTTCGATTGGTATTAGTTTCAATTGATTGCAGATATTCTTCATTCTAATGGATTATTGACAACCTTATTTTTTTTATCAGACATCGAAATTAATGTTTTTTCCTGTCTCGCAGAATCTGACAGTTTAAATTACAAAATTTGAATTAATAATTATTTCGTTATCAAAGTATTGTTTTGTGTCATTTTTTGTGGAATGGTTGACGTTTAACAGAAACATACGTATTTACATTGATCGAGTCGTACGGTATATACACACAAAATAGTTTTGAAATAATGATAGTCCGCAGAATGCTTCAAGCTTAACCCTTCTATTAGTGTTTTGATTCCAGGTCTAAATTGACGTGTGTCAAGATCGGTGCTAAAGCTTCTATTACATCATTGCGATGTACGTGTACGAATATGAAAGATGATAGAAACTCGTGTTAACCCACAGTCTTCACAACAGTACATAACGTTTGTACGGTTCAATATGACCAAGAACAACAGAATCACGTATCTCATGGTAGACGTAACGGCGAAATGTATTCCATTACTGAGGAATATTCACGATTCTCTCCAAATGATTTAGCACGACAGTTCTACGACGCAGTACTATGGAATTCCGTCCGAGCGTTGTCAACAGATTTAAACTCTCGTGTGGCGCGGTAACCACATACCGATCCGCAAGAACGATTATGGATTCCAGTACTAATAGCCATGGCTGCAACGGTTTGATAGAGGCGTTGCTGCTATAGTCATATTCGAGATACAGATACTCCCGATCATCATTTTTTATAGCAGGGGTGTGTGTGGAGTTTACGTGTTATATTAATCTTCGTGTGCGTAAAATTAAATAAATAAAATCTATTAAAACCAAATCAATAATATATGAACACGTCCAATTGAGCTGCAGTATATATTTTACAGACTACATCAACCTCAGCTTCTCATACGATATCACCATAGATAGAAGTGGACATTAAAGCCCA
Organism: Patella caerulea; assembly: GCA_036850965.1. Taxonomy (NCBI): domain Eukaryota; kingdom Metazoa; phylum Mollusca; class Gastropoda; family Patellidae; genus Patella; species Patella caerulea. The sequence goes on along the minus strand of JAZGQO010000007.1, from coordinate 48,269,151 downwards.
GGAACGACCAAACTCCAATTATATTAGCTGATAACAAGTACACCCATAACACTAAACGTTTCTCTTCGATATCTCCCAGTTTCCAGTGTCTGTGGCACTGCAGAGCATTTCAACAAATGCATGCATTCACATTTGAAAACCAACGAGTCTTTTACCTAAGCTTGCCACAAGTAACTATGTACCTGTCCCATCATCCCCGCCATTTTGCCACCAAGCAACGGTATGTGAAGAAACTCTCTGGCTATACTGGACAGTAAATATACCGATTACAGGCCTTTTTCTGGCTTCAGATATTATATAAATTTACTTAGACATTTCTTGTCATTCCAAGTCCATAATTAGCTCTCAAGATAGTTGGATTGCTGGGCGATTAAGAGGAACAGAACATCTCTGACATTTAACCGGTAAACGTTAACATGAAAAGCAATGACCATCAATACTACGCTATTCTTATCAAGCGCGACTAACTTTATCCAGAATGAAGTAATTTGACTTCAATTATGACTCTGATTATTTTGCTATTATCTATTTTTGAACTCTTATAGCCGAAACAGTCAGCTCTTTATCTATATCTTACATAATCCATCTTTAAATACAAGTAATAAATACAGAAAACTTTAGGATCAAATCAGTAATGATTTGAAATTAATATATTCGGCCAAACTATTTGTAAAAGTATCAAACGGGGTTTATCTCTTGATAATACTTCTAAACAAAGGGATTGTAAGTGAAAACCAACAATCGCGTGATTCTCCTCTAATGGTCACGATGTTGGGATTAAAGGAAGGCACTTTCAATTACTTGTCATGCTGGGCATCAGGAAGTACTATTAATACCAATTTATCTCGGCAGTAGCAGAATCCGGGGATTCTGTTTTCCCTTTTAAGTCTTCTGGAGGACAAAAAGTATTTAACTGAATTTGTCAAATTGTGAATACGAAAATATGATTCCGGTTAAAGTAACGGTATTAAATGTTTGAATGAAACATTTGATAGGCATGTAGCTGAGGAACTTGGCAGTACTTTAAAGGGACAATAACACTCTTGCTGGCTTGGTAGCTCCAGAAAATAAATAATAGCCTTATTCTAAGTTCTAGATGTTTTGTGTAAATTATCCATTACATCCTATTTTACTTTTCCAGAGGGTTCGAAAATATTTTAAAATCCAAGTCACATTTGAAAAGGTTTACGTTAGACTTTTCAAATCAATAAGTTGAATTTTTCCAATTTTTTAAATTAGGTGTGTAACAATATTGTAAAATAATACAATTTGTTGACCGGAATGAAGATTGGGACATATTATTCAGTTACAACAAGGGTGGTATTCGGGCTTTAAGTTTTCATTCAACAGGTGTCGTATACATTATTAATTGATGTGTACAGATCAGGCGGGCGATCGCTTTTAAGGAAGATCAGGTTAAAAAAGGTCAATGTCCAGGAATACGAGAGATGTTTGAATTCAACAGTAAAGGTTCGGTTCTGTTATTGCTGATTTATTGCCTTAGAATGTCAATTAAAATCTTTTGTTATTATTATACAGTTTCCATTCGTAATGAAACAAACTTCCCGCAATTTGGAATGAAAATACATCTCAACACTATTCGACCACTGAGACTTCCTTTACATAACCAATTTGACTGCGGTTGCATGTACAAGCCAGCAGAGAATACCTCAAAGTAGTCGGAAATATACCTAGAAAATTTCCGCTCATTAGTTTACTTCCCCATCTTCACCCACGCTTATATAATTGATCATTGTTTTTTGATACGACATGACTGAATTATTGCGGTAGATAAACATGCTCGGTGGAATAATGCTTATGTATTAGCATGTATACAAGCGTTTTTAATTATAGATTCAAAGAGTCATATTAAAGATGGCTGGTTCGCTAGTCTGGAGGTCGGGTGTTCGATCCTAGCATTGGCCGAGAAAGTTCATCTCGATTTTCAGGCGTGATTTCCGCTTGTCAGTGATGCAGAAGGAGGGCCTGACATGGACAGCTGCCGAGGTCCCATGTACAAATTGGAGTGTACGTAAAATATCCCTTGGCAGTTGGAATTCGACAGCCTTGTGTAGAAAAACATATAATTATTATTAAGGAATTATTAGCCCAGTATATAACAACAAATATTATGAAGGAATTTATGACCTAGTGTAGAAACAAATATATTAAGGAAATTCTAGCCTAGTGAGAAACAGTTTAATTTTAAATTAAGATTTGTCTGAAACTCTCATTTAGTATACTAATTTATGAATATGGCGGCCATTTAAGGTATAGATCTATTCTCGACGTAGATAGTTGTATGTATGGAGAATTAAAATCTCCATCGCCTGTCGTAGATGGTACACTTCGTGTACGAAAGTTCCGCATGGCTGTAATTTATAGCTGAATAAACATTACCGATTATAACACAAGATACATGGTAAATTATTTGTGGCATCATAAGGTCAAATATTTGTAAATTTATATACAGACGAAGACAAGAACATATTATTGCAAACAATATATACCGCTCTCCTTTTCCCATAGGGGAGCGGTTCGATAGGAAATAACGGCCCATATATTCTGTAGTGTAAATCCCACAATTTTCCTACAGTTTTATGCCAAATTTTCTAAAGGAAAAAAATTAAAGTATTCTATACTGTTTCCTGTCGTAAATTTGGCCGGACGATTGGGCAAGGGACATCATCTAGCCATTGACGAAAATCGAACGAGCATGTACACAGTGGGGTCCGATTCCTAGAAAATTCTTAAAAGTAAGCAACAAGTTATGCTTCACTTTTGCTTACGTAAGAAACTTTATGAAATACCGTCTCTAGAAAATTCTCAAGACCGTTCTTACGTAAGAACAAGCCAAGTACGAGTCTAAGCACATTGTGACTGGTAAATTGAGACTGAGATGCTCTCTAACGTCATAAAAACAATTTTGGTATGCAAATTACACCCTAAATTCGTCTATAGAGTTATAAATAGTTGACAAATTATCAAATACATCCAAATCGACTATTTGCCGGTAAGTTAATGCCATTGGTCTATTTATAACTCTATGCAGACCATAGAGCTATATCAATGACGTCTATAGAAACCCTGTGATGCAGACGAATAATTGACGGTGTAATTCGCATACCAAAACTGTTTTTATGACGTAAGAGAGCACCGTACTCTCAATTTACCAGTCACAATTTGCTTAGACTCGTACTTAACTTGTGCTTACTTAAGAAAGGTCTTGAGAATTTTCTAGAGAGGGTATTTTATTAAGTTTCTTACGTAAGCGAAAGTGAAGCATAACGTTGTGCTTACTTAAAGAATTTTCTAGGAATCGGCTCTGGCTAGCGACTTACCCACTTAACCACTATATCTTGCTTGGGACTTGTGCTTAGATTGACAATTGTAAGAACGAAGTTGTGCTTAAGTTTTTTCTTGGAACACATAGTAAAGTGCTTGTGCTTACACTGAAGTCTACTTAAAATCTAAGCACAAGAACGTTCTTAAGCATTGTCTGGGAACATAAAATAAGATAAGTTTACTTAATTGCAAAGTCTACTTAAAATCTAAGCACAAGAACGTGCTTAAGAATTTTCTAGGAATCTGGCCCAGGTTTTGTTTGTTTTATCTAATTTCATTGAGAGCCATTAATATTTAATATACACATCTATTATTCTAGTTAAAATACATTTACAACCATCATTCAAAATAAACATAGTGTTGCCATTTCTAACATCTACTACATTTGATTTAAAATTAGAAGCTACAGATTGCAACTAATCAAATTGTGATTTGTATACTACAATACGCCCCAGAGGGTAAAGAAACAATTGTTTCTGAATTGAATTGGGCAATACAATTTGCAGTTTTCTTTAGGGTTTGACCGGAGCGATAATGGTTCCGACAGGTTTACATTATACACGTTATCTCAAAAGGTGGTCCCGTACCTTTAACCACGGTGAATTTCCCTTTACATCCACCCTTGCGAGTCGTAAGATTTTCGCGGGTAAAGCCCATGTTATGTGTCTTCATTTTTGACAATGGTCAGACATATTCAGATGGTGATCAACTATGTGTGTGGCAGTAAACAGAATACGGAAAATCAAATAAAAGGAACCGTGTAGAATAGACTGACGAGTATGGGAAAGTCATTACAATTAATTCAATATACAATCTAGGATAAAGACATGGATTACGCTAATGTAACTTTCATCAAAAACTATCTAAGCACAAGTCCAGAATTTGTATGATCCCTTATCAGATATTAAATAGCGGTATCCCCATGAGCTTTAAGGGCTATTTTAAATAGATGATAGTCTAAATTGGATGTCTGGATTCCGGGGACATTTGCAATGTATAAAACCATCGGATCGAAGGAAAACAGTCTTGATTTACTATTGGGCTGAAAAATCAAGCGTGAAGACTACAGGATGTGCTTGGAAGTATTTGTGTCTGACCGCTATGCAAAGAATCTATTTTCAGACTTATCGACTCCGTTTTTAACTAGGAGTACAGAATAATGTTTTGTTCAGAAAGAGACGTGACAGATTGTTCTACAACCCATGTTCAAGACAAGTACGATTAGTTCCCCATGGCAGTATGTCTTAATGAGGGTAATAAAGTCAATTTAAAGAAGCTCGTTAGCGTGAACGTTCCACAACTTGGAACCTATTCCAACTATATTTACCGTGCCTTTCCTGTCGGGACGAATCTTGCAACTCACAGAGACGTAATTATTTTATTTCCTCCAGCACTTGGTTTTGTTTGGAGATCTGATTGAACGGAAATTTTCTGATCGTATTTTGAATTATTACCAATGATGGAACTAATATTTATGGAACAACACTTTCAGGGCACGATTTGATACTCACACCACCGACGCATCACATTGGCATTGTATTAAATTTGTAATGTATATAATGATTTATTTGCAGATGTCTGTAGCACCGTGGATGTTATAATTGGTATTAAAAGTGAAATGATTATAGCCGATAACCCTGATTGTTAGTTATAAACGCGGTTTACGTGTGTTATTGGTAAGACCTAAGACGTGGAAATAAATCTTCATATCTATTTCTTCTCGTTCCATTGGCATCACTTTGTGATCACGTTATTGAAAATGCTTTACGTAAGATTTAGATAAGTAGCACGTAAAACTTCCCTTGGCAGTTGGAATTTGATATAAGAGTAGGCCTTAGCGCCGCTGTACGGAAAAAAAATTCCCTCATAAGCATACTGTATGCCATATGCCCGCTTCATTGGCCCTCTCGAAATAGAACCGTAGGATGTTAAGCCCCCTTTTATTACCTTCCATTTCTGTTTTCACACCAATATGTACAAATATGTGAACCGCACCTACACAACGGACAATACTATTTCCGACTGGAAAACCATTAGTATCTTTCTAACCATTATGGCGATCGAAACTGGGATCCCCTGGCTATATAGTTAGTAAGCTTCACACTTCAATTTGTATATAGTAAGTAACTATAATCAATTCATTCCATTCTTGCGTATAGAGTGTACGGTTATCTATAAAGAATAAACACATTTTTAACAATGCAATGCCAGCCAACACTTATATGTATCTATGCGTGTAAACGTTATCTAGAGAATTAACCTATGTCAATAATGTAACGCCAGAGACACTTATTTGTAATTAAGCTCTGTTAACAACAACATTATTTATCTGTTTGTCAGGATTGATTGGCACTCTATCTGTAAAGAATTAGGCGATGTTAATGCAAAGTGAGCAAACATTTATTTATTGTACACGTTATATACAGGGAATTAACCGCTGTTAACCACATAATGTTAACAAAGATTATTTCGTAAGTACAGTGTTACCGAATAAAGATTACCTCGTACCCATAGTGTTTACGAATAAAGATTATCTCGTATCCCCAGTGTTTACAAATAAAGATTATCTCGTATACACAGTGTTAACGAATAAATATTATCTTGTAACCACTGTGTTAACGAATAAATATTATCTCATAACCACTATGTTTACGAATAAAGATTTCTCGTAAATCCATATATTTTATGATTACGTCTTACTTATTATAATCCTAATCATAACCACCAGCTAATCTTTATAGACTTACCTTAACCCTACCGTCATTACTGCAATGATAAGTTTACTATCGATTGGTAATGCTACACCAATATCTGTGATTGATTAATAATAGATCTTCTAATTCAACGTCTGCTTTATTAACCTATATACGATTATCCCTAGTTCGTGTTCCATGAGTAGAACTATACCACAAAATTTTAGAGGTGAACTGGGCGGTGCTTAAAATGGTTATCAATTGCAACCTATAAATGTTAATTCGTAAATACATTTAAAAGGATAGTGAGTATATTCAAACTGGAATAAATTCTCATTAATAACTCATTGATTACACCAATTATTCAATATGTATATTGTGGGTAATATGGTTTAATAATATCCACTATTTACATTTAGAAAGCGGCATTTGGGTTAATAATTGATTTATGAGAGTTTGTTTCCAAAGGTTTTATTTGAGGAGTGCGGGAATTTGGGGGATTGATTTAGCCTGTAGATGGCCAGAATATAATAGTAGCATTATTACACTGATCCATAGACAATGAATCACGTTGTTGGTATATAGACGCCATAACTATAAACCAATATCTAAGGATAGCCATCAAATAAAAAGTCTATATGTATCTTTACATACATTGTTATAATAATAATGTGTTAACATTAAAGGCCATTTTCCTGTTAATTGAAACACAAATATTTCCAGAATCTCATATTACTTTATAGTTATGAATTAAGCCCTACGTAATGCTACACGGATTTTATTTAGAAATGACACCACGCTTTGTTTAGACTAACGGTAGCTGTTTTTATTAAAGAACCAGCCTAGACCTATTTGTAATTTCCGGAGGTGATGTCACTGTTGTGCGGAACAATGTCGAGAGGTCCCCTGTGCGCATTGGCATGTACGTTAAAGAACTCCTGGCAGTTTGAATTTGAAATCAGAATAGGCAGACTTTTATATCACTGTAAGGTGTATAATTAAGTCGCCATTAGTTATGTTTGCTAATTGTTAACATGTATAAAATAATTAAGCATTCCAAACATCTAGTAAGCGCGACTTTGGATTACCTCTTCTTTCAAAAATATAATCTGGTTTACAATCATACCCAAAAGCACCACAATCAGTCTTAAACAGTTCACTTAATGCCAACAAATCCTGTAGAGGAACTTGACTATAAGCTTCTTCTAAAACTAACTGGCGATTCTTTGAACGCAAATCTCTTGGCCCCGATGCCCTAAACGCCTTTTCAAACATGTTCCTTAATTCCATATTCGTAACTGTTTTTTCTTCTTCGGTGGTTAAGGGATACCGCATGTCTTTAGATATTACACCTGTGAACTGGAAGTTGCGCCAAGCGCGACGAAATCCTTCCGCCTTAGTAACACAATCTTCAAACTCTAATATGTTCTCTATCAAGTGTCGTGACACAGTAGCTATGGAATCCATTTCTGAGCTTTCTTCTAGATTCTTCATATCCTCCATTAAATATGGACTGTGGGTCATGTTTAGTTTGTCCAATACAAATAACGTATCTTTTTTGAAAGTCTCCATTTTAGCAATTATATCGTATTTAATTTGACATGGCCGACAGTGATCAGAAAGTGGAGTAAAATGACCATCCCTTCCCCAATTGCTCTTCTCTGATATAATAAGATATTTTACAATTTCAGAAAATGTTATGTCATGGCCACATTTCCGGGCTTTTTTACTCGCGTTTACTCGAACGGTACGAATAATTCTTGTTCCAACAACCTTTCGAAAGGGTGGATTAACTAGAAAAAACTTATTGGCAAAAGCCGAGAAAAGTCGTGAATATGGATCCCGGGCGATGACAAACTTTATTGAGTCTTGTAGAACCGCGTGAATATAGTCAAAAGACGAATCTTTGAAAGTTGGTGCATTCTCGTCAAATTCGTTTACTATTTCGAAAGGACTTGACTTTTGGGAGTGCCCCGAAATAATCTGAAGTAATCTTTTCCAAAATGTTGAACCGATCTTTTCAACGGAACAATACACAAAATTATGTTTAATGTCGTGGTAGAAATGTTTTTTAAGCACCTCATCATCGTTGTTGCCTACTTTCTCGAGTTCTTTTCCACTACAATACGAATGCAAACGTCTTTTCCTTTCTTGAATAACTGGTCCAACATCCGAGGAACCGAAGTCTATGTCCAATTTCTGAAATATTAAAAAACAGTGTGTGAAATTAATTTGTAATATAACTGTCATCTACAAATAGCTGTGATGTCACGATTGTTTGGAGGTATTAATGAATCGGAACTGCCAAAACCACAATTTGCGGATATTAATATCTGACAATACCCTTTATTATCCCGAGCGTTTAAAATAATCAGAGGAATGTTGTTCAAATGTGTCGATCAAGTTTTAGTCATACTTTGTAGGACACAATGTCTGCTTCGTACGGAGATACAATATCCACACTTGGTGTGGATGTTTTAGGGGTGAACATTGTTTGCTTAGATGAGGGAACGCCGATGAACTAGGAGCGACCCCCACCGTCTTAATTACTAAGTGAACATCCTTCGATTTTATTTAGCGAGTGTAGTGGAATTTATTTAGTTAAGATAAATACCTGATTTTTGACTTGAGTGGAATTTGTAATTGGTAAAATATCTGAAAATTAAATACCATCTGCATTAAATCCTGGAATGAAGCGTGTACTTTTTGTGGGTAAGCAGTAAGCACAAAAACTTACTGATATTGCAGGTGATTGCATTTGTTTTATACTAAAAAATAATCATTTCTTTACCGGTTCGATTAGATAATAAACCAACTGAAAAGCCTTTTAATTATGCTTCAGGTATATTCAACATTATTAAGTTTAAGTTTATTACATTTAATATAGCGCTCATTACTGCAATATATGCATTCAATGACACTTTACAATTACAATAAATAATTTAGTATGTACAATAATATAAATATAGTACATTAATAATTAATTAATTTGTGAAGGTCCTTTGAAAAAGATATGTTTTAAGTGATTTCTTAAAGCTTTCCTGGGAAGTGGAGTTCTTTAAACTATCGGGTAGATCATTCCATAGCCGTGGACCGGCAACACTGAAAGACCTATCTGCAAATGTTTTTCTTTTTGTTGCTGGGACGTATAGTGACTGGCTGTTTGAAAAACGTGTCGAATATCGGTAGGGATTGGGTTTAAGTAAATCTACTAAGTACTGGGGAGCAAGGTTGTTTAAGCACTTATATACTAAAAGCAATAGTTTATATTCTGCACGAGCATGTATGGTTAAAAAATGAAGTTCTTTCAGAGCATCTGTTGAACTTGAATATTTTGACTGTCCGAGGATCATTTTTGCTGTGAGGTTTTGTATTCTTTGAATCGGTAACAAGGTATTTTTTATCGACTGTCGCTTTCTAGTTGGGTTTATTCTGCTTACATTATTCGTTAGTACCAGTCTGTGTAAAGCATTTACTACGCTAACTAGTTTCAATGTTTCATATGGTCTACGTTATTCACAAATAACTTACTTTGTTCATTTTGATAAAAGTATCCACAAATTATTTACCAACTTACGTTTGGTGAAAGTAGTATTCACAATTATTTACTAAGTTCAGTTTGGTAAAATTATTCATAAATTATTTACTAACTTCATTTTAGTTAAATTATTCACAAATTATTAAACTACCTCGCCGACTTGCTTCATTTAGTTAAACGTAAATTATTCGATTGAAAGTATTCACAAATCACGTATTAGCTTAATTTTGTTCAAAGTATTCACAAATTACTTATGAATTCCCCCGTTGGATCGTTTCTTGTAGCGTAAAGTATTCATAAAGTACTTACCAACTGTAGTTATTCTGAGCCGGGCCACTTGTATGAAATATTCGTGTGTATAAATCACGCAATAAAGTGATAAAGGAATAATAAAAAATAAAAACAGTTTCCATATTTTGAATTTGAAAAGTCTGAACGTCGACATGGCTTGTATATTATCCAGCAAGGACATCTATACTTTGTACAAGTTAATATTCAATAATTAATCAATATTAATCCATAAATGTAAAATTTACATATATTTACCAGAAACTCGACAACCATAAATCAAATTGACGTTTTTATATCGAATAAATTGCGTCGAATTTTATATCGGTTGCCATACATTTTTGCAAATTTTACCGCGAATTAACTCAATAGTGACATATAACTGGAAATATACTGCTAAATTGCACAGTATTGAATGATTTAAAAATTTTCCTACCATCTGCAATGTGTACAAACAATATAGAGATCTAAACTACTTTCTCCGGAATTATACTCAACCATAAGCTCAATACCCTTGAATCAAAATAATTATGCATAGGTCTGCAAGACAATGAAATACCAGTCAGACAGTTAAATCAAATGAAGATCCACACCATTTGAATAATTGTGGATCACGAGTCTCATTTTTTTTCAAACATATCAAGATAGCCGTACACAATACGCTAACAGATAAGCTTGGTCTTGAAAAAAAGTTGTGCCCTCTGTCACGTTCACATATTTTCGGAAAAGGGTGAGGCTGAATGGTTGGTTTGTTTTCGATTTGCCAAATTGCCAAAACGGACAAATGACAAGCACAAATCGTTTCTAGGTGATAAAGTGTCGGAACTTCACCAGAAACGATAGGGATCCGTACACAATGTCAGAAAGTTGTGCAGATAAGCAATTGTGGCGGCAAGGACGTGCAGGTTCGATTGTAGATATGGGAATCAAAGTCTGCATTCTGTTGATCATTCTTGTTTGGTATGTACACCCAATCTCATTTAAAAAATAATGGAATGAAAGATCAATGACCCAGATCAGATTCTGGGTTTTTGTTAAATACATTGTATATCGTTCCATTAAATCAGAACGTCCATTTTAGCTGTTTTGGAAATTTGGCAACCAAAACCCTCAATGTTTCATACTAAATTTGAAAAGCTTTCACGTCAACACCGCGGTTTTCGAAACGAAAAAGTGAGCATAGCTCCGAGAAGGAAGAGAGGGGACCTCTAATGACACCTATGCTTCTTACAAAGAGGGCTTTGGTACATTTTACATACAACCGAGGGCCATAACTCGAAACATAAAAATATTCATCTATTCATATCGAAAACAAATGGACATACTTCCCCAGCCATGAAGCAAATTTTATCAACGTTTCAGAAAAACATTCCACTAAAGATACCCACATGGTGATAACAAGGGCCAAAGTCATTCTTAGTCTTTCTCTCCCTTTCCATTTTCCCCCTTTTGCATGGCGAATTTTGTTGACATTTTGGCGAAGAATCGAAGAAAAGTTTTTGGAAAAACATTTTCTGACAGATGTTGATGAATATTCGTGATTTTGAGGTGGACGGATACATGAGTTGAGAGGTTGGTTTGGTTGAAAGGAGAGCCGGGAATTAACATTAAAGTCAATGGAGAAATCATTAGTGATCTGTGGCCATTTGGAACAACAACATAGGGGCCTAATTACAATGCCATTCAAATTGTTGACTCCAGCATCTGTGAGTGTTTCTTGACCCAGCTTTGTCTATGAATAAACAGGTTGACGACCTTCGTTATAAATGTGTGTTTCATCTGGACTACTGCAATAGTTTGCTAAAACATCAATATATAAAGTGCAGCGCACACAGAACGAAACATCGGGGATCGTAACACGAACTCATTTGAAAGACCGTATCATCCATGTGCAAACGAGAATCGACTAAATTGATGTTTCTTGCACATCAATACTATTCAAAAAAGTAGGGGATATTTGATTTTTAAGGGTTATTAAAGTCACCTAATGAAACTGACGAAGAAACAAATGACAAAATGAAATGAAGTTCACATTCATCGATTTATTCCAAATGATCGTTAGACTAAGTAAGGCACGGACTGACCATTATAAGGGTAAAATGATACCCGGGGTCAAACAGCAAAGTTACCACAGCATCACAACAAGTCAGTAACGGGTAAATCCTCCTCTGTTTGCCAAACAAGCATTGATCCGACGTGGCATACTCCTAATGAGAAGTCTAAGGTCATTTTGGTCCAGATTGTCCCATTCCTGTTGCAACACAGCAGCAAGTTCTTGGACATTGACAGGACGTTGTTGACGTTGACGTAACCTCTGTCCAAGCATGTCACAGACATGCTCGATGGGGGAGAGGTCGGGACTCAGTGCTGGCCAAGGTAATGTGGTGATGTTCTGTTGTTGGAGGTAACCTGTAACGATCCTGGCCCTGTGACATCTTGCGTTGTCATCCTGGAAGATGAAATGGCGGCCATGACGTCGTGCGAACGACACAACATGGACTGCCAAGATGTTGTCCCGGTAGTACTGGCCTGTAACACGCCCTGCAACAACATGTAAAGCCGTTCTTCCAGCAACAGTGATGCCTCCCCACACCATAACAGAACCACCCCCAAATCGATCATGTCTGATGACATTAACGTCTTGGAAGCGCTCGTTTCGTTGACGCCACACCCTTTTACGTCTTTCCAAAAAATCAACAGTGAACCTTGACTCATCTGAAAACATCACATTGCTCCAGCGTCGATTATCCCAGTGTTGACGATCCTTACACCAACGACGTCTTGCCTGAATGTGATGATCTCTCAAAGAAGGTATCACGCGAGGACGTCGGGCGCGAAGGTGACCCCTATGCAGTCGATTCCGAATCGTCTGGCCACTCACTCTCACACCAGTGTCTGTTTGAAGACGAACGCTGATCTGATTTGCTGTGATGACACGATTTCTCAAGGCCAAGGTACGGATAAATCGATCCTGGGCTTGAGTTGTCGCCCTTGGTCGACCTGAGCGTGGTCTGTTCTGTACAGATTGTGTATCACGGTATCTGGACCATAGCCTGCTTATGACAGACTGAGAAACACCACCTGTGTTGTGCCGATCTGTAGCATGCCAAGGGCACGCAACCTTTCATTTTGGGTAAGCCTACGCATATCAAAATTTGTTTTCTGGTCACTAAAACAATTAAACTGATGTTTCCACCCTGGAATTCAATGCCACAATGACTGTAACATTCCAAGTCAGAATCGTGCAAATCTTGGGTTGGACCTGCATTCCATGCGGTAGCTATTGGTGCGTTTGGGCGTCACAAGTAACTGGAAATGTTTCTTCTGTTAGGTTCTATAGTGACTTTTTTGTAGTCATTTGCATATTTTAGTATTATGCCCCCAAAATCAAATATCCCCTACTTTTTTTGAATAGTATATATTATTGTAAAATGAATTTTATCTAAGAGAACTTGTGGTACCTTACATGCCATCAAAAAATAAAAAGAACAAGTACTAAGAACAACCACGTTATCCCAAAATATAAACTTCTTTTGTTCTCTTGATCATTTGGTGCTGTTGCTGCCAATTTGTGGAACTCGCTTCTTGAAAATCTTCGATTCAGGCCATCATTTAGACTTACTTATTTGAGAAATAATTGCAAAAGTGATTCTGTGTTTTGTAGCACCATGAGCACGACTATGTGGAATTAGTGTTATTTTTTTGAATATGACTATGATTTGGACTGGGAGAAATAAGGATACGATTTGGACGAAACAATTGGCATCCTCATCTAACAATACAAGCTCCTTTTCAGAAATACCTGATCAAAACTTACCGACCCCCACCTTAATACTTTCACACATTTTGCTTAGTGGACTGATACGCAACAGTTATACTGCAATTTACCTTATTTCCAGGTGTAATTGACCTGTAATCTTGTTCTGCCCTGTGGACATTGACTAATCACATTGATTGATAAATATTGAAGTAGTTAGATATTAAGAAGTTTAAATAGTTAATGTGCATTTCACAACTTTAATATTATGTGTTGTAAATATATATTAGATCCCCCCATCCTCCCCATTTCTTTGATCGAAGTCCTTGATCCACCCTAGGTACAAATGTACTCATAATTTCAAAGATATTACAATGGTAATAACTGTATCAATAATACATATTCATGTTGTAGCAAGGAGCTAAATCATGTACATAAATCAACATCATATGTCACGCCAATCAATATATAATATCAATATTATTTTAAAGTCACTCGAACATTAATATAGATGAACTGGTAATATACCTCATTTTAGCATTTTAATCACCTTGCTACTGTCATTTGTACAACTGACTGATAGAGGGGTGGTTTAACATCTATATTTTTGCATCAACCTGGCTGTATTAAAGACAGGAACACTCATGTCTTATTGTGTAATGGAAATGTTTCCAGGACAGCGCCGTTTCCGAATTCTGGCTGTCATGGGTTCTAATATGTACACCCAACGTGTAGGTGACTGAACCTCTGTTTCATTGCAACATCCGAACAACAAGGGTTTGCTCCTTGTCTCAAGCTCCTCCTTCTTTGTACCACCGCTGACCTGGAACTTGGTCATTCAACGTCCATAACGAACCACGGGGGTTCTGGTTATTAGTCAGCGCCATGTTGAATTACTTTTGATCACATACAATGACATTTGTTGTGTATTTAAACGCTGTAATAAATGCAAAGTTTCTTTTATTTGGCCAATCAATATAATTAAGTGCAGAACCAGACATATAATTTCTGTGCTTTTATGCAATTTATCCAATAGTCTTCCTCTCTTGACAAATGGGGAAACTTGGTATGTCTTCTATTTTTGACGTAAAACATTAACAAACAGAAAGACGAGGCGATAATTACCTTCGTAGAAATCAATTATTTTCACAGGCTTTTTTAATAAATTTCTTATATTATCTGAGATTAATAGTAGTTGAAGATCAACATAAATCATTAATAATATTTCAGAGGATTTTGTGTTGACTTATCGTCCATATATATTATGTACTAAGTAAAATGGAATGTTCTTTATCATCTTCCCTGTTATGCTCCATCCATGAAACATGGAAATCATTAGGACGACCCACCTGTACTTAATGGTCATCATGGAAGGGGTTTTATTTGTTAAGGATTGATGACAGTATGTTCAAACGCTATATTATATATAACCACGCTATTGTGATTGGTGAAGGTCACCGGTTCGATCCCGGGCTGGATTAGAAAGTTTGTAAAGGATTTAACGCATTCCGATGCAAGAGAAAATGGGCAAAATTACTTTCTTTACACTGTATTAGAACCGAGTAGAAGCGCGGGCGTCAAAATAAAATATCCATAGGTTTTTGCCAGTCGTGTTGGCCTGTTCATTTTGATATGCTAATTGCATTTTAATTCTGTATAAATCCGCCTCTTGGTATTTTCTAATCGCGATCATTGATCTTCTAATTACACCTAACTAACTAGGTTAGCGCTGGCCTCTTAGCCGATGACACGTAGGCCAATAAATGCAACCCGATATCACCGGTCGCTTTATACCCGTTACAGTAAAGGCCTTACCCGAGAAATGCATAATGACCAATTTTATGTTAAAATCATATGATCATAATTTTTCCAAACTATTAAACTATCTTTAAAAATTAATCTTATATTACTAACTTTCAACTTACCTTGCTGTAAAATGAACTTTATAATTGAATTATAATTATGTCATTTAGATGTCAAATGAATTTTAAGTTATCTGTAAATGAATTTTAACTTTTAAAAAGAATTTTAACTTTTAAAATGAATTTTAATTTTTAAAATGAATTTTAACTTTTAAAAAGAATCTTTACTTGTAAAATGAAGTTTAAATGAATTTTAATTTTTGAAATGAATTTTAATTTTTGAAATAAATTTTAATTTTTAAAACGAATTTTAACTTTTAAATTCAATTTTAACTTATCTGTAATATGAATTTATCTCAGCCGTGAAATGGATTTTATGTTTCTAACTTTCAACATATCTGCAAGATGAATCTATACAACCAATAAACATTATTTCTAGGCATATTTCTTGTTCTATTGACCAATATAGTGTCACAGTGAACCCCCCCCCCCCCCGACCCCATCACCAAAAACCTGGGTAAAATGATTTGTTATTGACACAAAAACTTGTATGCAAAACATGTTGACGGAAACAGGTGAACGGATATAACGACAATAACGTTATTCAAAGATCAGGTGTTGTCAATCAATAATTGACAATGATTTATAACCTATTTCAAAACAAACCCAATTCATATCAAGAATGTATAAACAATTCAAGGTAAAATGTTAAAAATATATGCAACATACATACACATATATATATAATATATATATATTAGGCGCAATCTTCGCCCCTCGCGCAGATTGCAACATACAGATCAAACTATTAAACATAATACGCAGGTCACAATTCAATGAAAATTCATTAATTACTGTTTATAATTGCGCGACGTTTCATTGATTAATACAGACTAGAGAAGCTTAGTCGAAACGTCGCTCAGTAAGTATATTGCATAGAACTGTGTCCATGAAATATCCTAATTAAAATACAGGGTCCGAATCCAAAGGATATCTAAAAGTTAAGTTAAAATACTTAATTTTTCAACATAACTGACTGTATTACTTTTAATCCTTATTCAAACGTTGTATTTGACATATCATTGATGTCAAAATCTCCACATTTAAATTTTGGAAGACTCACATTCGCCAAATTGCATGAATTTTCAGTTTATGGAATACCCTCCACTGCCAAAAATCACGAATTTCTAACAGACTGCTTAAGTCAAGAACGCTAAAAATTCGTTGGGCACACTATAAGTTCTGTTTACGTTGGTAATAAGTTATGAATAAGTAACTCATACGTTAAACATGGGTTACATATTCGTTCAGCACGTTAAAAGTACGTTGTATATGCGTTCAAAAAGAGCGTCCTCTTTATTTTTAAATTAAGCTTCAGCAGATGCCAGCGTGATGGAAAATTTCATACGCCGGAATAAGTTGTCTAAAACGTTATAGTGTGACTGGCCCATTAGTAGTCACATTTTAGATTTTCAAAGTCCTAGCATTGACGGTACATTGTGTGTATGACAGATGCATGTTGCATTATATTTTACTTAAATAAATACTACCGAGTATGTATATATGGGAAAGAGTTTTAAAAAATAGATCATGTCTTGCTTCTAGCGGTAGTATAAAAAATTTCTGAAATCTATAAGCCACGTCATTACAAATACATTTAACTTTATTATATGACAGTCATGGAAACCTAGAAACATAACATTATAAATAATCGGGGAAAGCTATCCTTAACTATCTCGGTGGTAAAAACCTTATACTCTATTATGGCACTAAAACATCAAAGTTGACGACGAAAAGATAAATGTGAGGTCAGCTATGCTCGGCCACATTGTCTTTGTTTTAATCTGAATCTCCATACTTTTAAAATCGCCATTACGGGACTGCTACTGCAGCGTTAAAAGAAGTCATTATAATCTCACTTAACTTTAAGGTACCTCCCATAAGTCACTTAAAGTTAGGCAGATATTTCTCACTTAAACTGGCCTCTGAATACCACTTAAAAACTAACACTTAAATTTAAGGCAGCTTAACTTCAAGTGAAAATTTGATATATGATACTTACAGGAAGTTACGTATATTTAAAAGAAAGCTAGTAGTTAAGTGACTATTTTAGACGGATCCAAATCTATGTTTCGTTTCCTTTTTTATACTTTCGAAGGCCTACACTGCGTGAAGATCTGACAAAATATAGTTGGAGTTCACGTCATGGGTCAAACCCGCGGCTTTTGACCCTATGGCGCCAGACATTGATTAATCAATCAGCGTTGACCTTTCTACTGGTTTACTCATAGTACCGCGAAGGGAACGCCAATAAGTCGCCGTGGCAGACCATTTCATTTGCCAATTCCTCATATCAATAAGAAAGTCCATTATAATAACAAGTCTTCCATACCCTAGTGTAGTAAAGACAAGTGAAACGAAATTTTTAACTATAAAAAAACGAAACGAAATAGAATCTGGGTTTTAATCAGATTGTCCATGAAACAATACAAAGTATAAATCTGCAGCTGAAATGATAGCCAGGGTTACTGAGATAATAATTACCGTCCCCTTTAAATTGTTTGGTTTTGTGACTTGATTGAACACTTCTATCTGAATAACAGATTTGATCGCTTTCGGCTCAGAAATAGTAGCTACAGTTGTTTACCATTATTTCAATATTCTTTAATTGCATGACTATAAGGTATTCTTTTTTTTTCTTTGGCGGGAACCTGTTCAGCCTTTTTCATGTTATGTTCACGTTTTCAAGCACCCCAAATATCTAGAAAGTTCGATTTGGGTTTCTCGTTTCTTTTAAAAATGTAATCCGGTTTACAGTCATACCCAAACGCGTCACAGTCAGTCTTAAACAGTTCGCTTAATGCCATCAAATCTGGTAGAGGGACTTGGCTATAAGCTTCTTCTAAAACTAATTGACGATTCTTTGAACGCAATTCTCTTGGCCCTGATGCTCTAAACGCCTTTTCAAAGATTTCCCGTAACTGTATATTATTGATAGTTTCCTCTTCATTAGCACTTAAAGGATATTTAATATCGTTTGATATTACACCCGTAAATTGAAAATTGCGCCACGCCCGACGCAACCCTTCAGCTATGGACACACAGCCAGGAAGTTGTTTTATGTCCTCTATCAAGTGACGCGAGTTAATGGCAATGATATCCAGTTCCGTACCTTCCTCTATTCTGTGCATATCTTTCTTTAAATGTGGAATGTTGGTTGCGTTTAATCTATCTAAAACATATAACGTATCTTCTTTATAAGTCTCTAGCTTAGCTATTATATCGTATTTAATTTGGCATGGTCGACAGTGATCAGAAATAGGGGTGAAATGGTCATCTCTGCCCCAATTTCGCTTCTCAGTGATAATTACAAATTTGACAATTTCCGGAAATGTAACGTCATGACCACATCTTAAACTCTTTTCACTTGCATTTACTCGCGTGAAGCGAATAATCGAATTGCCAACTACTGCTCTGAATTTAGGGTTGACTAGGAAAAACTTATTAGCAAAGGCCGAGAAAAGTCGAGAATATGGATCCCGGACGATTATGAACTTCAGGGAATCTTGCAAAACGGCATGAATATAATCGAAAGATGAATCTTTGAAGGTAGGTGCATTCTTGCCAAATTCATTCACAATATCGAATGGACTAGACTCTTTCGAATTCCCTGATATGATCTTAAGTAATCTTCTCCAAAAAGTAGATCCTATTTTTTGTACGGTACAATAAACGAATTTATGTTTTATGTCATGGAAAAAATGTTTTTTTAAAACTGTATCTGTATTATGACCCACGGTCTCCAGTTCCTTCCCTCTACAATACGACAGCAATTGATTTCTCCTTTTTTGTAGAATTTTACCTGTAGCTGAGGAACCGAAATCTACGTCAACTACCTGAAGATTAAAAAAAGTTCATAATTAAATTTGTTCATGGTTAATAGATCAGTGGTGAGACCTATGGTTCAAAATTGAATATGGTTGATAGTACGGATTATTTCGAATACTCTTTATTTTCTTTCATGTAGTGAAATACGAACTAAATTGTAAAACAAAAAATACTAATGGGTTTGCCTAGCACCCACGAGGGAAATAGATTGTCGTTTTAAAAAGATCAATCTAAAAAAGAAAGTAGCTTAAAATTTAAAAAAATAAATAAATAAGCATTTTAATTGTACCTGATAAATGGCTTGACTAGAGTTATAATATGGTGCATTAAATTCTGAAGAAAAAAAAATGATCAGATTATTACTTTGCTTAAAGTATTTGCTTTGCCGTGTTATATATATATATATATATATATATATTTAGGTCGAATATTGCCATCTCATTAATGAAAATCTGATAATTCACATTATTTAGATAGTTTAGATTATTTAGATAATTCACATACATTTAGATGCCAATTATTGGCGATTGTTGAAATTGGTTTGCAAAGTTCGCTTTCAGAATAATCAAAATATTTAAAGCATCTTCTCATTTAGCAGAGCTAATTACTTTTAGTTGTTGTGCATATTCTGTATATATCTGTCTACTAATTCACATACATGTATCATTTACTTGATATTGACGAGAGTATCCTCGTCGAAACGTCGCTCAATATCAAACTCAGTAATTTTGTATCCATAAAATAGATAGGTAACAAATTATTACTTACCAGCTCGAAATCTTGTTATTATACCATTGTGAATAAAGCAATAAAGTATCAAAGACACAACCACATATAAAAACAAATTATATTTCTTAAATTTGAGTTGCCTGAATATCGGATAAAACGGCATGACCATTTTTTTTATAAAAGAGATGTGTTAACATACAAAGAGAAACGCTTTAAACTAAATTAAGGTCACAATTGATTCAGTAGGATCAATATTTACGAATGATTTTATGTATATTTGTTATTGATGTCGGAAACATTTTTTTCCATCAGTTTAAAGGAACCGTGTTCGATTAATTATTTGAGTAGTCTCCATTGAGTTGTTATGTCTGGTTAGTGCAGTCTACATCAGGTGTACGATTTGTCGTGCAACTTCTGCATTGACGTTTATCGCATTCGTCAGTTGTTTTAAATTTTGTATTGGAATTTAAATCAGTCACGTACTTTGAAATGCCACTCGACAGATTCCGGAACATACATCTAGTCTCGGCTGTATGACGAATTCCGCCGTATTGAAACTACTTTAAAGGCCTCGGGTGAAACATGACTGCGCCCATGACGTCTTGGAACTACTTTAAAGGTCCCGGGTGAAACATGACTGCGCCCATGGTGTCTTGTTAATTTGTAATAGCGTCAAGTTTCCCTGTTCAAGTAAACCGGTAGCCGCATCGCAAATGTATGGGCGTAGGTACATGTCACTTACTGTCATATAGCCGAGACTAGATGTAGGTTCTGAATGACAGTTTTTTGCGCCTGATTGGCCCAGTCTACAAGGGGATTACGATCTGAATTCTGCATAGACGTTTTGTCTCGTTCATCAATGGGCCTCATTACATAGAGAAAATTGTTCCAGCAAAATTTGCTCTTAAGCCCTGGATGTAGAAATGGAAATCGTTTTCAGAATATTCGAT
This sequence comes from Patella caerulea, assembly GCA_036850965.1. Classification (NCBI taxonomy): domain Eukaryota; kingdom Metazoa; phylum Mollusca; class Gastropoda; family Patellidae; genus Patella; species Patella caerulea. The sequence continues at coordinate 48,248,101 of JAZGQO010000007.1, read as the reverse complement.
AGAGGTTGTCAGGAAGTAGAATGGACAAAAAAAGTCACGTGTTATAAATATAACTGATGACTCTTTATTTATTAAGATTATATAACCTTAAACATAATCCTTGGGATATACTTCATTCCCCTGGATTCCTCCCGATGGCCCTCTAAAATACCACGCGGAGTTTTAATAATTGCACTAATAAACTTTTTCTTTTTCGCGTTCACAGACTTGAACAGTTGAGGACTGTTAACGAGATTTAATAGCGCACATTAGGCACATACCGGGATACTGAAGACGTAAGTTAAAACAGAACAGAACGATGACTTGGAAACAGGGCGTTCAAAATATCCGATCCTGTAAATTCGGTTACAAATTATATATTGAGGAAACGAATAATTACGCCATTGGGGTTTGAAATAAAACTTCCTCTGCATTATCGTTGTCATATTTAAACCAATTTTGTCGATTCTATTTCGAAAGATCGACCACAAAGACGCCATGCCAAAGGATGAAAGTCTACGAGTAGAAGGAACAATGCAGAGGATAAGCGATTGAGTGGGTATTAATGTTTATCTGTATATATTCATGTGCAAATAAAAGAATGAGGTCAACCTTGATCATCTGGGCGTTACCCGAAATGAAAACACTTGTATTATAATTCGACATACTATTATTAGAACATCCCCAGCCCCATTTCAGCTGTTAACTTACGCATTGAATGACATTTACTAGTTAAGGGGCGATACTATTTTGGAGAATGAAACTGCTTAATTTTGTGTTAAAATTCTCTACCAAAGAACTCAACAATTAAGTCAATATAGCGGATACGTTTTCAAACAGCTTAAACCTCCCAGTCTTCATCTGGAAATATAGCCTGGTGTCCCAAGCTGTATTATGCGGTGTCTGGATATAAGCATATGTTTATTTCATACATGTTATGTATCGGTGAAATTTACATTTCGTTGTCTAGTACACTTGGGTTATTCACTGAATAGACCTCTAAAGGAATGAGAATCGATTATCAATCATGTCACCTGTAACGAAAAAAGGGTTATGTGTCCAAACGATTCATTATTTTGAGCTGAAATTTTAAGACAAGGTAAATACGTCACTCCTTTATATTTTGGCCATTATATTTCATACGTAGCCGGACTTTTATTTTCGAGACTCTGTTCAAATCGGGATAGTCCCTTAAACTTAGTGTAATATATGATATATTGCAGAAATTTAAAGAAAATACAAAGGAAAGACTGATCTTGAATTATGGACTAGTTGAAGTGAATTCCTGAAAAATATACCATCATTCTATTTTCGATTTTACAAATTTTGTTTGTTAAGCGCCATTGACAAACACTTGTGTTGGATATTCGGCTCTATATATTATTATTATATACAGATGCACAGCATAAAACAAATATTAAAACACTAACCTTTAAGGCGATGAATATTTCTTTCGTAAACATCGATAATCGAATTTACATAATGTAATTTGCTGAAGATGTGATGAATATTGACTGGTTTTTAAATACTAACATAAACGTAATATTTCTCTTGACAGTTAGCTTTTAATGCGGCCAATTTAGAGGATCTAATAAGAATACGAAAATCCTGGTTGTGTTTTTCTATCTGTTTAATCTCAAACTCAATATAATTTTTGTTGTAAAATGGAAAGAAAGACGATTTCATGTATTTCCGATTGGAATTGACAAGGTAACTAACACGCGTTTGATACACACAATGTTGAAAGTTGAAAATTTACTTTGTCGAAATCAATTTATTTCACAGCATGTAGTCTATTATTTATATTATGTGAGATTAACAGCAGAGACACCCCTGCACCGACAGGCTCATTTTATTATCGTGGTCTGATTGAGAAAAAAGAGAGAGAGAAAGAGAGAGGGGAGTCTGGTGTGTGGCATATCTCCAACGAAATAGTCCTCTATAGTCATGGTTAATTATCAAAGATCCTGTGAATGAATGCCTATTTTGTACAATAAGCTTGCGTCTCCCCGATTAGGCTGAAAAGTCACTAGAGCCCTTTTGTCAACCGTGAAAATGAGGGATTATTTGATTGCTTTACTGTAGCTGCGAAAAATGTATGCACCCCTTTATCTTTATAATCACTAGTGTAACATCTGACACATTTATATTTTACACAAAGTGTTTTTACAACTTATTTGTGTCTATTTTCAATACATGTATACTGGGGCCCCAGACTACAGCACAGAGAGCACCTACCTCAGTAAACCGACTCAGCGACTCGGGTGTGTCCTGTATTTAGTACAAGTGTTGATAGATTACAAGTTTCGCGCCGAAAAGTGGACATTTAAAGCTGTAACTACTTTATATACAGTTTTTCTTAAATACTCGATGGGTCTACATATTTATATAGATGGATATAAAGAGGTTAGGAAAAGCTGCCAAAAGGAAGCCAATCATTTTATGCTTTAGCTGATCTCCAATCTCAAAAATAGTTTTCAATGAGAATACTGTGTTTTTTGGATTATCCTAGTTCAAAGTATGTCGGTATTCCAGTTTACTTATTGATCATCAACAGACAAAAATACACTAATAATTAAGGTGCGGGGGTTGGCTTGGAGACAGTGCGTCGGTATTTTACGCCTTAACAATGGTGCAGTCGGGGCGTCTGGAACGGAACAGTATCTGGTCGTTCGGATGCGACGAAAATAAAGGTTCCGTGTACATTATGGGTGTGCACGTTGGAATTCGAAATATAAGGAATTCTGTGTTGCCTTATCTGGAAAAACTTACTTTCACAGTACATTGCATGGCAAACGTCATTCTCAATTTCATCTTTATTTAAGACCGGAATGTTGTAACATAGTATAATGCTGGAAAATAACACGGATTATTCATATTTGATACAGGGGTAACAACTGTAGAGCTGACATGGAAATTGTGTTAACAACGTCTAGCCGTTGTTAGATTGTTTTGAAATTATCAAAGTTTTAAGTTATTATCGCCCTTTACAATAGATATAAACACAGTAGTATGAGCGCTTGTCTGGCAACGCACGTGCGCGCATGCGCGTGCGTGCATGTGCGTGCATGCGCGTGCACGTGACCTTGCACTGGATGACCCCTGGCACGTGCGTGACCTAAATGACCCCCTGACACGTGCGTGACCCCCTGCACGTGCGTGACCCCTTGCACGTACGGAGAGAAAGAGGGCGCGCGCGCGGGAAGAGAGAGAGAGAGAGAGAGAAGAAGAAGAAGAGGAGAAGCAGGGAAGGGGAAACAACTCTTTTACATTGATTAAGTTGGCCCTGAAAAGGGCCGTTGTCCTCTCAATGAGAGGGTTAACAGGAGCACTTCGGCTGTTCCCACCGATTGGGCTTCTTGGTGCATTTGACTGCATGCTTCGACCGCCTATGACAGGTGTTCCCAATTTCGGTCCCGCACCAAAAACACACCAAGTAATCGGCATCGGGCCGATTACCCTTAAACATGGGGTAATACCCCCGACAAGTGGCACAAAATCGTTTGTCGTTTCGATCCATGGTGTTTGTGACTTCTTTGGGCTTTGACACTCCTATTTATAGCTCGAGACGGGACGAGTCTAAGGTGTTGGGACGATACCATTTTCCACCAATCAGAATAGAATGACGTCACAAACAACAGACACGTGATATGTTGTCGACATTTTATTGAACATATTTACAAAGCATTTTATTCAACACAAAATTGAACACAAAGGCATAGAACACAAATTTAATTGAACACAAAAAACATATTTACAGAGCAAAAAAGCATCGACATCGTTGTCCCTTCTTCTGGTCTTTTTGCAAGTCGGGAAAATGATCCCTAGCCCATTGTTCGACGAGTATATCGTTCACACGATACACGTGCCCGAACACCGAAAGGGCGTGCGGGGAGGGAACGTGAAACCGATGACACAAATAATACAAACAATAATGTCCGCAGACGACACTCTCGAGTCCCTGAATCCATCGGGGTTGGTAGTGGAGTTGTAGATCTTGGACGAAACGTCGAAAGGCTTCTCCGTAAACATCAGGGGGACACCCGTAGGAATCAAAGAAGGTAATGTGATCTGGTCCTTCGCACACAAACACGGTCCAGTGTCTACCGGGTTGGTCTTCGTCGTCCGTGTTGATGACGTAGGCTTTGGGGTACGAGGTCGGGCGCAGTATATCCAGATGATTACGAGCCCACACACCCCCGAACACGTTAGCGGGGAGGTGTTTTTCTAAAGCCCGTGTCAGTTGTCGATTGGAGAGAGCCTCACCAATCTGTGATGACTTGTCGGTTGGCGTCGATTTCCAAGACATTGTCGTATTCGGCAAACAGAACAAGACTGAGGTGATTGGTCGGGGCTGCACCGAACTTGAGTTCCAAAGACAGGTTACCCGCAGCTTTGGGATGAAAGTAGTTACCGTCGGCTCCGTGGTCGTTGGTCAAATCGAAACAATACAAAGTGTACCCATTGATATAGTCGTTGAAAGGGAGGTCCAGGTCTTCTCGGGTGTTTAAGACGGCCACTCTTTTCATCAAATCCAGGTATGGTGCGATGGCTTGTCGCTGGGGAAAATCGACGTCGTATTCGTCCACAATTTCCCCGTTCTTGGTCAATTTGATGTTTTCCAATTGATTGTGTTCGAATTGGAAGGGATTTCTGTTTTTTCTTCCGTCGTAGGCCGTGTTACGTACCATACCCACGATTAATCTCTTGGGCAGACTTTCGTTGACAAACAAATTGTCTAGGACGTGACTGGTACGATTGTCGGGAATGACCATGTCGCGGACCACCACGCGTTTCAGGGGATACTTGGCGTTGGACGATTGAAGTTGCGCGGCCACCCGTGTGTAGGTACTGGGAGCTAGAGTGACGAACGGGATATCCAGGTAGGCTTTGGTGAACTCGACTTTGTAGTCTTCGGCATCGTTGCCTTCGCCGTACATCAGAAAAAATTTCGGGGATTGCTTTTCCAATTTCAACCGCGGGTCCACACCGTCCAGCAGATACCGATCTTGTAAACACATGTCCAAGTGTAGACGCGACTGCAATTCAAAGGTGCGACTGGCAGCAATGGTTTTCTGGCGTTGTTCCAATCCTTTGTTATTCGGAGCCTGTCGTCCACCGTCCGCGGCGGTGGCGACAGATTTCGTGGAATTGAACTGCCCGGCGGTATCTTTTTCCCACAGGACTTGTTTCGACAGGTGGTCGTTCTTGGCTCCCTTACCGAAACTCAGCAAATTCTCCAAGTAAGCCCGGTAGGGGTAGGTGGGCAGAGAGGTGGTGACCAAAGTTTCGGCATCCTTTCCCAGGCGTAATTTGACGTCTTTAAACAACGAATGAAACAAGTTGTTAATGGGTGCGACTTGACTATCCGCGTCCAGGTCATCCCCGTTGTTCTTGGTCACCTTCAGGGCCACGTGCAGTGTCATGTTGGCCAGATCGATGAAATCGGTGGTGGCATTGGAAATATAAAATTCGATGGGTCCGTCGTGGTTCAAGTCGGGCGTCAGTGGATACTTTCTGATTTTCGTCACCTTGTTTATGGCCGTCTGCGTGTCGGGTACACTGAACAAATCCTGCAATTCGTCTCGCGCGCAGGGACAGGAATCATTGCGCATTACCTGCGTAGCCATGGTCGAAGATATCTAGTTTACGTCGCTTGTGAGAGGTGACCTGTGTCTTCTTCTTCCTCTTCGGACGATGTGAAGTGGACAGGGTTCGTGAGGGGTCTTTTATAGGTTCCAGGTGGGCGACCACGTTCTTGAGTGTGTCGGACATCGTGTTTGACACCGCGGGGCGAAGCGTGTCCTGGGCGACTTTCTTCCAGTTCCATTTTTCACGACCACTGACGGCGTCGAGCACGCTTTGTCCCACTTTGGGTAACACTTGGGCCACATTCTTTTTCACGGCAGCTTTACCGGCCGACCACAAGGTCTTCCCAACCGATTTGACGGCATTCAATAACCCGGACCATCGACCGGCACCCTGTTGTCTCAGAATTCCTCCCCTGTACACCACCAGACCATTGCCAGCCCCTCGTTGTCTGAGCACTCCACCTTTGTACACTCGAATCATCATCGGCGGCGAAAATGAAGTTGGGTCACCACCTTACCGTCGAGAAATGGCACGGCTTTCCCCATTCCGTTCCTTATATAGAGACCAATGGAGCTTAGTCGACTGTACTTCAGAGGTAAGTAGTGAATCCTGGCGGGGCGGTGATACAATCGTCGACTGGGAATCACGTCCAACAAGGTAGCCTTCACGTCGCCCACGGTCTGGGGTTCGATAATGTCCGTGTAGATGTAAAACAGATCGTACTGGATTTGAAGATTTGGGGTGTGGTGGGCGTAGAAATACCGTAGACTTTGGCCATCGTCGCCGGTCATATCGATTGACTGCAGGGCAACCAACAGTTCGTTTCCAGGCCATCCCAACATGGACACGATGGGTCCACACAGACGAAGTTCGATTTTTGGCAACACGTCAAAATACAAAAGCGCTTGCACGTGATTGATCTTCAGATACACTTTGTCGTTGGTGTCGTCTTTCTTGAAAGACACGAATGAACCTTTTTGTGCGGCCGCTTGGCGCATCGCTTCTCGAGTTTCGTACTCGTCCTGCTCTTTCTTCTCATGGTCGGTCATTTCCTTGTTATTGGGATCCAAACGAACGGGTTTATGGGCCAAATGGTTGTAGATGGGAGGCAGGTACCACAACACCTTCAAGTGTTTGTTTAGGACATCCAGGATATGCCTCAGCGACTCGTAGTCGCCACTCTTGATGTGCGTTTCCATTTCGATAGATCCCTTGATCTCATCACCCTTTACACCTTTGAAACAATGCGACGGGTCGATCTTGTGGGCACTGTAGAAGTCCTGGCATATCTTTACTTCGGGTTCGTCGCTCGGAGGCGACCATGGATGAATGCGTAAGCCGATCGTGTTGTCTCGGTGATCGATGTTTTGCCATTGGTCAGGTAACGTGATCATGGACAGACCCACTTCCCATTCACGGTGATCGACGAGAAGTGGCGGGTCCAGATGTGTATGATACGTGGAGACTTTGTTGTCGGGATACCACGACATGGAACTGTCACTAGGGAGCGTGAGGTAAAAGGGCCGGTCGTTGTTCATTATGTTTGGTTTTCAAGGTTGGAGAAGGTAACAGGTAACCCAAGGTACTGGAGAGCAAGGCCGTCCACAACGTGGTCTGCGATCCGTCGGGATTGAAAGCCAGTTGGGACAAAGAAACTCCCGCCACGACGTACACTAAAATCACTTGACAGAAAAAGACGATTTCCGCTTGTGGCACACGTTTTCCCAAGAGCGACCAATTGTGGGCACTCACGGACGTGGACGTGGTTTCGTCTTGCATGTTGACTGATGTCGGCGTCTCTCGCTCCTATTTATACGTTTTGGAGACTGGTCCTGTCGATCCACGAATTAAAACTCGCCGGATAGCCCAACCATTTCACCAATACTTTGTCTTTTTTTCTTTCGAGTACTCTTTCGATGGGAAAGATCTCGTCGTCGTTGACTTGGACCGCTTGCAATTCTTCGGGATAGAAGGTGCCCTGTATGGGTTCGCCCCTTTCGTCCAACAGTTTGTAACCGGGACCGACGTTGGGTGCGACGTTGAACGTTTCCAGAGTCCAGTTGGGCCAGTAACCTTTGTCGAAGGCACCATGTTTCGGCAAAGCCAAACGTACGGTCGTACCAATGTCCATTGATTTTTTCTTTTTCGGGGGACGTGGGGGAGGTGTTGTCAACATCCACTCATGTTCGGGGCGAACGTCTTTGGGCGCCATACCTATGGTCCGATGTCGTCTAGCATTGTAAGCCCGAACCAGGTCGTCTAGCACGTCGATGTACCGTTGTGTTTGTCGATGAGTAAAGTATCGCCACATGCGTTCTTTCAGAGTCCGTTGAAATCGTTCGACCACACTGGCTTTGGTTTCGACGTTGTGTGTCACGAAAAAATGAATCTTTTTCTTCTTCAGGTACGCTTGCATTTTGCGATTGAGGAATTCGGTACCTTTGTCCGTTTGAAGTCGCAGGGGTTGTCGACTTTGAAAGATTTGACGAAAGGCCTCCACCAAACTGTCCCCCGTCTTGTTTTTGAGGGGCAACACCCAAGCGTACTTGGAAAACACGTCGATGACGCACAGCAAATACCTGTATCCCTCATTCTGTTTGGCCAAGGCCGACATATCGCTCAAGTCGGCTTGCCACTGATGATCTATGCCGGCCACCACCGTGGGAGACCGCGAGAATTTCTTTTTCAATGGTTTGTGCAAGGTATACGCCCTTTGTTGTTTCAACCATGCCTTGACTTTGTCCAGGGACACACCGGTAGCTTTGTGAAGTCCCAGAGCGCCACCGAAAGCGGCCGGGTGGTTCGGGTCGTAATACACTTTCTTCAGCTTTCGTTCCATGTTTCAGCAGGTGTCCCTATGAACAGGCTATTTATAGTTTTTGCAAGGAGAGCCATCTTCTGGTAGGTATACTAGGCGTATCCGTACTGGAGATTTTCTTCTTTCTCGGGCGTCGCGGCGGAGTTCGTGTCGGTGGTGTGGACAACACGTTCCATCGTTCTTGATTCCCGATGGCTTCGCGCGGTACGTTCGTGGCCTTCAAACTTTGCATCACGCCAAACCATCCCACGGGAGCCTGGGTATTCTTTCGTCGACGAACCAAATCGTTCACAATGTCAATGGCATTGGTGTTGGGTACGGGTACCCCATTCCGAACCAATTCCAAGTTCTCGTTCCACGACCAAGGTGTCTTTTCTTTCATGTGTTTCAACAAAAGGCGAGCTCGATGTTGATAAGGTCGAGGGACCGACTCCAGGATGGGTGCCTCCGAAGTTTCTTCTTCTCTTGGCTCGGGTATGTTGTCGTCCAACAAGGGAACAACCTGTTTGCGTTTCCTTTGCATCGTTTGATAACGATGTAACAACTGTCCGTACCGTTGCATTTTATTTTCGTCGGTTAGGGTGGGATCGTTTAGCACGTGTTGCATGTCTTGGTGGACATTCTCGACGGCCTGCTGCAGTGGATCTCGATCGTACACGGGTTCCACTGGCCTGACTTCGACGGGTTTGACGTCGGGGAGTCCCTCGAAGGGTACCAGTTTCATTTTCTTGGCGAATTTCATCTTTGGGAAAGGACCGAAACAATCGAGTGTAGAATCCCCCTTTCTGTTGCTTCAAAAGTCGCCGACGGGTCTTCCAAGGTCTTTTAGACGTGCCCAAACGTCGTAACAAGGGGGCGTCCTTTTTCAAGCGCTTGACTTCTTTGTCGGTCACAGGAACGTTGCCGCGAATCAGGTTTCCAATACACTCACATACACCGTCGACAATGGGTTGGGTCTCGAGTAAAAGGGGACGGTCTTTCGGTGCAGTGTTCAAGAGATACCGCAGTGTCTCCATGACTGAGCTCGGGGTCGTTCTCCGGTTCCCTTTTTATACCTTTCTGTTCCCTGGGTTATCCACCAAATAGTTTAGATAGTTCGGCAGCCATAGCGTTCGCTCTATCGTGCCTTCTAAGGAAGGGATGTTTACCACCCTTTTGTCCACCCAATAGATTAGATACCAAGGGGGCCAAAGCCGGGAGGGCCATGGCCAGCAATGCCCCGATGGCACCACCCTGTTGATCGACAAGTCGCCGTTTGACGTCGGGTGGAACATTACTCAGTTTGCGAAGCAACGCTCGATGTTTGTTCAATTCTTCGGTACTCAGTCCCCTTCCGCGCTGTGCGGTCCGTCGAACGAATTGATTTCGTTTCTTGTTTCTTTCCTCTTGCAGCCTTTCCTTCCATCGCAGCAAGATACGAATCAACACACCCCCAAAAAATCCACGTCCCCCAGGTTTCATGATCAGGGAGAGTTTTTCGGTCGTCGGCATGTTTCTCTCCGTCAGTTGGGTCAACACTTGTCGATTTCGTTCCACCCATTTCTTGTGTTGAGCGTGCAGTGGCTGAATGTTACCCTTCAGCAAATGGTTGGCCGCCAACTTGAACCACTGCAGCAATCCAATACGTGCCCGGCCCGTATTCTTGACCAACTGCCCATAAGCCATATCGGGAGTCAGATGTTGTAACTTGCGAATGAAGGACTTGAGTCCTTTCATTGAACTCTTCTTTTCTCTTCGTGGTCTGCGAAAGATCGGGGAGAGAGACCGAGCAGGGGAAGGTGGTGACGAGGGACGTGGAGGTGTGACCGGTAAGGTGAAACGTGGTGGTGTGGCCGGTAAGGGAGACATGGGACTCGTGGGTGGTGTCAACGAGGGAGGTGACCACTGTGTTCTGGGGGCCCTCATTCTCGGGCGAGTCTGACTTCGTACCGTAGGATCACGGAGGTCCGGTGCCAACGTCGGGAACGTCGCCCTGGGAAGGTTGGGAGGTGGGTGTTTCCTCTGCGTATTCTTCGTGCGAGCCATCGTGACAAACAAGAGTCATTTCGAGGTACAGGCCCCCCTTTTATACTTTTTGGACGTAGACGATGGGTGGTTCCTCTTGGGGTAAAATGTTGGATCTCAGTCGCAATGTTTCGGGAGTGTCGGGCTTCAAATCAACGAGTAAGTAACTGCGAGGGGTACTCGTCGCATCTTCATAAGCTTCTTGCATATACTTGGAGCGGGAAGGGTACATCTGACGGGCCAACACACCAATTTGCGAGGCGTCTCGGGGATTTTTGAACAAGACCAGGTAATGGGCATTCAGACTGATGGTACGCTGTTGCTTGTCAAACAAATTTTGCACAATGTAAATGACACTCGTGTCGTGGTGATGACTCTTTTTCGTGAACCACTTTTGCAATATCTCCGTGTCTTCTCCCATCAAATCGTCCACGACTAAGACTTGTGGACCCTTGACTTGACCCATCACGTCGTCATTACCGTCAAGCCTTTGACATAAGTGTAGGGAAAGCGATCGTAACTCTCTTGCCATTCGCCATAAGCCCACACGATACGTTGAGGAGGGACGTCGAACAGGGACGCTTGAAGAAATTTCTGCACAAAGACCGTCTTTCCAACACCCGTTGGACCACTGACTAACATGGTAAAGGGATGTTTGAACGTCACATCCATCTTGCACTGTTTCCCCCCATTCCCTTTTCCCCCGCCTTTTATACCTTCGCGACAGAACAACAGACATGGAATGAAATTAGAACACAATTTATTTTACAAAAAATACAAAAAGAACATTCAATACAACAATTCAAAAAACATATCATATAAAGGAAAAGAAAAAACTGTTAGTTATCGCGTTCTCTCTTCAGGATCTCTTGTCTCACCCAGGGTACATTTCTCAGGACGCGAGGAATCCAATACACATGTCCCAAAAGCTTCTGCATCGTGTCGTGTGGGTGCCAGTCTTCCACTTCAGCAAACGTGACGACGACGGGTATCCATTCACTCATATCGAAACAAGGGGGATACGACAAGACTTCGGTCATATCTCTCGGACCCGCATATTGGATGAGTGCTCGGGAAAAACTTTCTGCTTCCTTCTCTGCCAACAAGAGGACAGCCGGCTTCGGGATTTCACCGTTCGAAGTTTCACCGTTTTCACTGGTAGTCGGGAGAATTGTAGGTGGAATAGAAATCTTCGTCAGCTGTTTTCTTTTTTTCTTTGTATCGTCTGTAGAGCTCGAACGCTTCTCCACACCAGTACCAGTATCGCTGACTGCGGGTGTTGTCTCTGGGCATGTCGATGTTGTTGTCGAACATGCGACCGGCAACGGCTTCAAAGTTGTTTTCTGTTTGGATTTCTTCTTGGCACTCGAGCAGGCCGTGTCCGAGCTGTCCACAGTTGAGGCACTTGTGATTTTCGTCGGTGGGTCTCTTGATTCCGTAACACTTTCTTTTGACAGTTTCTTTTCTTTCTTCATCACTCTTCGCTTTTTGGGCTTCTGTTCGTTTTCCACACTGGGGTGCCCAGTGTCCTGGTTCTCCACAGAGGTAACAATTTCCATAGGAACCATAGGCTGGTCTGTCTTGTCTTGGTTTTCGTTGCTGTTGTTGTTGGGAACGAGCAGGGCAGTCTCTATACCAGTGTCCGACATTGTTACAGGAGAAACAAGCTTGACTAGCCATCGAGAGCAGAATGAAATTGCAGTGTGACACTTCGCTTCTTATAGTCTTGGTCGTGACGTCACTCGCTTTTGATTGGTTCTTTCTTTTCCTTCGTTTTGATTGGTTCGTTGTTTAGTCTATGATTTCCAGGCTTTCCACGTACTTTTTCACTTCGTTCCAATCGACCAAGGCTTCACTCACGTGACAGGCTTCCAACAACGTCATCAGGTCGGCTCGATTACCGTGTTTTTGTCGCCAATGGTTGAACACAGTGAAGATTTGCATGCGCGCGTTGTTGGGATGACTCATCTTGGCTTGACTGATTCGCGCTTCTCTGATCCCCAGATGTCTGCCAATACATTCCCAGCCTTCTCCTATGTTGCCGGACATGACATTGATATCCATTTGATCCAGAGACCATCGTTTCTTTTTCTTCGGCAAACCGTCCATCCACTGGCGTATGGAGTCTTCTTTCTGTTCGACAAACTCGTCTTTGCGTTTGATCAACGCGGTCTTAAAGCCCGGTACCACCGTCCAGAACTTTTTCAAGGCTTTGTCGACGTCTTCTCGCCATCGTTGTTCGTCCTCCCACGTCTTGACTTGATCCCGTGGATCGTCCATCATACTGCCTAGCACGTTATCGATGTCTTGCAGTTTCGGTTCGTCCACCCAAAGGTAGTGATTGTAATCGTCCACGGGGTGCGAGGGTTGACCCGTTATGGAAGAAACGCCTAGTCCCAGACACGAGTGGTATCTCTGACTGGGATGTTCGTACTTGCAGCCGATACACTCTTCGTGTTGCCTTTCTTCTATAATGGGCAGGAAACATTTCAACACTCGAAAGTTGAGCCATCGTTGTCTAAGTTTCTCGATCATATTTTCTGTCGGTTCGTCATCTTCTTTGTTTGTTCGCCATCGTCCTGAGACCCGCAAGTCAGTATCCATAGGGGTAAGTGTTGCTCGGTTGGCCATCGTCATTGAATTGAACAAACCGCTTGTCATACACGATTTTATATCTTTTGTTCTCGGGGCGTGTCCAAAGACGGCGGTCACGTGATCTGGTAATCTTGAACGGATTGGCTATGACCAGAGGCTCGTTTTGATTGACGTGCCGTACATTCTCCTTCATGATGGCGTAGTTCAGCTGCTGGGAGGCACGGTAATTCAAGGTGAATCCCCATACAGTTTTACCATCGCTCTGGCGGTACGCGTAATTCTTTGGCCCTCCGCTAACAAATTCTCGAATGGTGACATCTTCGGGCAATTCGTTCTTCCACTGACCCAAACTAGAACCTTCCGGGGGATTCCATGACGTGGCGTGGTATTGGTAGATGACGCTATCGGTGTCAAAATAGCATACCCTTTCTCCCAACTTTTCCAAGACGGAATAGAGTTTCAAACGGGCCTGGGCAGTGACAAAGGCGGCGATAACCACGTTGGTGATGGGGCAGGGTGCGACGTGTTCTTCTTTTTTCAACGTTTCCATCAAGACCATGTTATCGTTGACTAACTGCACATCTCGTACGGTCTGGGTCACGTCCAACATTTTTTCAAAATAGACACTGGGCTCCGTGATGTATTCTGTTTTGGGAAAGTTGTCTCTCTGTCCGAATTTACCCCATGCCGTGTTCAATTGTAACTTGCTAAACGCCCGCATCCCTTTGTTGGGTTTTATCGACGCGGGATCCAGACGAATACCTTCCGTGTCGTACACGTCGTTGACGAAGCGGGTCTTGTCTTCTTCGGTGTGGCAGGTGTCGGGATAACCGCTGCTTTCCATCTTCTTCTTGAGGTAGTGATTAATGTACCCAGTAAACAGACCGCCCGTTTTGGCCTCGGGATCGTAAGTGCTGAATTCTTTCCAGTGCCAGACTTCGTAGACTTTCAGTACTTGGTATCCTAGGGCCACCGCTTTCTTGAGTTCCAGGGTGACAAACGTACCCACCCAGGCTCGCTGTTCGTCGGTGTGCTCACAAGGTTGGTATTCGGCAATCTCCCCTTGTTGCATGTGTTCGTCGACGCAGCTTCGACACAGGGCAAACACCAATTTCTGTTTGCGCCGAAACGGGAGCACTGGATGGTACAGGCCACGGGGCGGCAAGACGGAACACTGGATCAACCCTTCGTACTGTTGCCACTGGTCTTGATCGGGTTGTGTGACGATCGTGGGTTCCTTGATGGGAAAGGTACCGTACTTGCAGATGTAAGGGTACAAGGACACCACGTCGATGTAGCGCATGTCTTCCACCGACTCGTTCACCAACAGTTGGATGGCATTGGTTCTTCCGCCGAAGAAAGCGTTGCGGGGCATCAGAGGCTCGGGAGCGGGCCATTGCTGATCTTCCAAGCCTTGTAAAAATTCGTTCATCTCGGGATCGTGGCGTCGTTCTTCCTCTAGCTCACACTCCCACATGACGCGGATGGTCTTCATACCGTACTGTTCCTGGAGTCGACGCTGACGTTCTTGTGTCTTCTGGTACAAGTCCCTCATGCTGCGAGATGGATCGTAGGGATGTTTATGCTGAAGGTCTTGGACGGGGCCCGGGTAACATTTGGGACATCCGTGAAAGGCACACCCGTGAAACTCGTACACCGTACCCGTGGTTTTGTCCATGCCATCTAAACTGTAAGGACCAACTCGGCATTCACTACCGTTACGGGCGTGTCGAATGTTGGGTAGTGGGGTCTGGTTTCGGAATGCAGCCATGGTCTGTCGATGTTGTTCCCATTCCAACCATCGAAGGGCTTTGTTGGACTGTTGTCGAGGCTGGAAGCGGTGCCAGTCCTTACCAGGTTTTGGCTGTTGCATTAAAGCTCGAGGAATGACGACGAGGGTGTCTTTTGTGAGGTAGTGCGTGCGTAACACGCGACTGCAGGCAGAGGCCAGGGTCAAGCTTTTTTCGAAGGGATCGATTCCCGTGTCCATGAGAAATATCTCTCGAAACACACCACAGCATCGGCGGAGGACATCGACGTCACTTTTGCAGTAGGCGAGAATTTCCTGGCGAAAATGAAAGACGTGGTGACTGTGTTGTTGGTACCACTCGTGAAACTTTTCTCGTTCCGATACACTCATGCCATCCGGATCGTAATCGGTGTCGGGAGGATAGGCGCCCACGTAATCTTCGTTCTCCGGTTTGTTGAAGTGGTGAGGGAAATAACCTTTCTTGAGTTCTTGCAGGCCAAAGGTCTTGGGCATGTCCCGTAAAGCCATCGGTAGAAAGTTGAGGGAATCGATGAATTTTACCGTACCGACAGTGATCGTCATCGCTTTACCACCATTCATAATCACTTCGGGTTGCGCCACGGAATGTTTGTGCAGCGTCTGTAAAATCAGCAGTCCGTCGTAACCTTTAAAGTTGTGAGCCACGGCAATCACGGGACTCGATTCGTGACTGTCATGTTTTCGACCATCTATCACCGTACCGTGTGCAGCGAGTTGTAGAAACCATTTTCCCACATCGTCCAGCGTGTCTGGGCCTTTAAACACAATTTCCCGTTGGTGATTCCAGTACGTGTCACAGTGCTCGCAGGGATCTTGATTGTCGATACAAAAGTGACAGCAGGTTTGCAGGACACATAGGTTGGGAATGTGTTCACCGGTATCTTGCTGGCATTCAAAGTCAAAGAAGACGAAGCGGGTCAACGTTGATTTCTGTAGTTTGTCGATTTGGGTCTTTCGGTCTTTATTCATGTCGATGGGTGATTTTAGTGGTTGGATGTAACAAAACTGTTTCTCGGCCGTGTGCCACTCTCGGCAGATGGAACACTCGTATTCTCCGCATCGGTGTTCTTCCAAATTACGCTTGGCCTTGATGACGTCCCACTCTTTTTGACATTTCTCGCATTTCTTCCATCGATGACATACACTGCACTTGGCTCTGGAACGGGTGGCGAGATGGTTGTCGAAACACTGGCGGCTCACAAACACACGATGACAACGGTAACACGTCTTTGTGTTGGGATCAGGTGGACAGGGTGGACCCATTGTCTTGCATCCATGACACATGACGTGACACGAATGTATCTCGGCATGATCGTATCCTACTTGACAGGTCTCGCAAAAATACGACCTTTCCACAAAAGCGGGCATGGAGGTAATGACGTCGTAATGCCTGTCGTGTAAATACAGGTTCAGATGTTTTGGTGTGCCTGTGACGTGTTTTGTTCCCCGATAGATCGCCTTCCCAAAGATGGCCCGAGAGAAAACGTTGAGCTGATAACCTTGCTCCCCCAAATACTTGGCGTACAATTCCCAGGTTTCCATCCCCGTACAGGCTTGCCTGGCTCCACCGACAGCATCGATGAGTGCTTCCGTTTTTCTGGTCTGCCACGAGTGGGGTCCTGTGTTGTTGGTTAATCTCTTCTTCTCTCTTACCCATTCAGGCGTGTCCTGTTTGTTGGCATAATGACGAGCGACGACTATAGCTCGCTGAAAACAGAGTTCGTCGGCATTCTTTATGGTGACCAAACATTGCTTTTTCTTCAAATAATCGTTGAAATTTGCGCAGTGTCTCTTCTTCGTGTTTGTTCCACCGCTACCTCTACCATCGGGAGGGGACACGTGACAGATACTCATGGACATTCTTTGATCTAGTCTAAATTCTTCGTTACTCTGTAACACGGCAGCCACTTTCTGCAAAACGTCTTCGGCTTTCAACAAACGATGCTCACGGAACGGTAACCAAATAGGTGTTTTGAGTCCTGGGTGACTGATGGCAATTCTAACGTAGTCACTTTCTCTGGCGTCCAAGGTTCGGCGAATTTCCTCGATGATGGCCTCAAAAGTGTCGTGTAGTTGTTGTGGTACATCGTTGGCTGGAACGTGGGACCAATCTTCCAGAAAATCTATCTCCACACACAGTGATTCGGTTCTAAATAATCGGCTGTATCGTCTATCCACGGGTCGTAATGTAAAACTCATCTTGCTTCGCTCGCTGATCGCATATCAATGTTCGAAGCTGTCGCTTCTCGGCCTTTTATGCCCTGTATGTCGTGACGTCATCAAACGTTCGATATCGTACACCCTACGTAGTATAACGTTGCACATGCGCTGTATAACGTTACATCGCGTCTATATTTAGCCTCCAACGTACGCATAACGTTACATCACGTCTATTTTTAGCCCCCAACGTTCAACCTACGATGCATAACGTTATCTGTGACGTCACTCCATGAATGGACTCGTCCGTGACGTCATATGAAATGGACTCGCCCTTACGGTTTTAAAACGACACAACACACGTCTTTCTATCAGTATCAGAATGGATGCTCCGGTGTTACGCAGCGAAGACAACCACAGCACGGATACTCTCATGTATCTCAGGGGTAACACGCTTGCTGTGATTACCCCTGACGATATCTTCGTCTTACCTGACGAGGTATTAAAAACACCTCCCAGGAAAAGACCTCCTCCCGAATTAGTGGAGGCCATTAGACGCAACCGACATAAAGTGCGTCGTACCCTCACATTCTAGTGCTCGCATTCGAGTGAGGACCAACGGCCCTTTTCAGGGCCAACTTAATCAATGTAAAAGAGTTGTTTCCCCTTCCCTGCTTCTCCTCTTCTTCTTCTTCTTCTCTCTCTCTCTCTCTCTCTCTCTTCCCGCGCGCGCGCCCTCTTTCTCTCCGTACGTGCAATCTCAAGGTCACGCACGTGCAGGGGGTCACGCACGTGTCAGGGGGTCATTTAGGTCACGCACGTGCCAGGGGTCATCCAGTGCAAGGTCACGTGCACGCGCATGCACGCACGCGCATGCGCGCACGTGCGTTGCCAGACAAGCGCTCATACTACTAACACAAAGGAATAGATCCCTAGCATAATGAAAAGCTAAATCAGAAGTGGGCCATAACACCATTATAGCTAAAACGAACCTCGAACTTTGCGACTAGATTATCACACCGAAACATTTCAGTTCGAAACCGCGCGACTTGTTATTTTCTATCGAGAAATCTGAGAGGTCCCCAGCTGGGTCAGGATCCAATGAAAATTAGTGCCGAAAAATGTAGGGTATTAGTACGTGAGGGTCTTGATAAGATGTAATATTAAGCGATATTAAGCCTTCCATCTAAATATTATGCAAGTTTATGCAAATACTAAATATTGACAAGATCTACACAACTCCTAGATTTACTTTTGAGTACTCGGATAAACGGAGCAAATAATCAACCATTTATTTGAGTACTTGGATAAACGGGGCAAATAATCAACCATTTATGTTATATACTTTGTACCCAAATAATACAGAAATAATCAAGAGTGGATAACTGGCTATCAAAGAGAGAACACTGTGTAAGGGTGTTAGTAAAAGGGAGATTAATCTGTTCTTAACGGGAGCTACAGGCATTTGGGTTACAAGCACTGTTTACAGTACAGATTTCCGATCCCAATTCATTTAGTGATATCCACACACGTGTAGACTGTAATGTTTATCTAAATACATTATTCTTTGTAGATCGCAAAACAGTATGTTTAATAAAATATTGATCAATTTTTCATCTTAATAAATATGAAGACTTATAATAAGGACTTATTTTTCTGCGTATTGTATTTATAGCATCTTTACATAACTCTTCTAGACACATTCTTTTCAATTCTTATAACTTCTATATGTTGTTATTATATATTTGTTAATTTATACTCGGAACACTTTTACCTGTTAGTATTTATAAACCGTTGCCATGGTAATCTATTATACTATGTATATATAGAAACACATGACTACTGTAAGCTCGTAAAATTGTTTAAATCGTAGTCAGTGTTCAAAATATTTTGGCTTAAAATCTCCGGTGGAATTTTTAAAAGTCATTGACTATTGGTGCATGATACCCAATAACAGTGTCCATAATGAAAAGAGATGGATGGAACGGACAAAAAGAATTCGGTAAATGTGGTGCTACGTCTACATGTACATTGTTAAAGGAAAAATCCCTGGCTTAAGCGAATGTGGCTTGGAGATTGGGTCGCCTTCCAAATCTCGTGGATTTCTCCGGGTACTCCGGTTTCTTCCCACAGTGGCATCTCCATCGGTGGAGAAGAAGAAGACATAAAAATATCATCTTTTACAACTCATTTTGTTTTCTGTTTCTAATGAACTCCATGGTGAATTAAGACTAATAAAAACTTGAAATGTCAACTGGTTAAAATAGTTGCTCTTATGCAGTACTCCAGATAGAAATGTGGCTAACATTTGATTATTGATTAAATTAATATGAGAACGGGCGGATAAAAGAGAATATTGATGAAAGGATGCGAATACTAATAAGACATTTACATTAAATGTTTTGCATCTTTTTTTAAATAAAAGGAAAGTGGTATAATTTCGAATTAACAGGCGAAATTGATTTAACTCGTGGAATAAAAAGAGAGGCTGAACGAAGCATAAAATCTAAGAAATATTACCTAAATAGAATATTTATCTGATTTGCTATGCTTTTTTAGGAAGTACGCAATGAATCGCTTTTAAAAATCCCATGCAGATCTTGTTCAAGGTTGCTTCGGTGTCAAAACCGTTCATTTTCTTGGTTTTATGGGCAGAATAAATCACCAAATACCGTCGTATGAATGCATCCAAGCATGTCATAGATATCTCAAGTGTCTTTCAATTTGTGAAAAGGTTACAGCTTCTGCACTCATGGACACGGAATTATTTTAATTGGAAATCTTCTTTTCAAACCGAAATGGCGTGTAATGAAAATAGAAGCAATTAATAAATCATACTGGAGCACTGTGGGGTCGAATTGATCCATCTTACAAAGGCCAGCCGATGAATGCCTGAATGTTTACCCCGTGATCTTTCCACCATACGGAGGTTTGGACTTTCTCTTCCCTAATCTTCTTGTGGACAGTTCATGACCGCAACTTGACGAAGCTGGCTAGAAACCCCCTTTCTTGCACAAATGTAATTGTAATTAAATGATAAGAAAACTTTGCTGCCACGCAACGTGTGTTTGTCATGAGAGATATGTCTACATTTTCCAAGAGATCATATTCCGGATGTTACGCTCCGACATGCAATAATATCAAACCTAACCAGGATCTTTGGGCTATAAAAATAAAAATTGTGACCTCTAGAGGATCCACAAAAACGCGATGTTTCGTATAATCAATTTTTCGTATAATCAGGGGCCATAATCATGAACCGTGAGGAACCGAAATCCTTTGGATAATAACATTTAAAGTTTCGTCAAAATCGGATTAAAAATATGACCGTTACAGGGCTCACAACTTTGTTATTACATAACTCAACCATGACTAGGGATTAGCAGTGAAATGTTTGAAACGGAATTCGTACAAATCTGGCAATATGGTCTAGCGGTTTTTAATCGTATAAAAGTTGTGACCTGTAAAGCGTTCAGACACTAAAGGTCGATTTTCGTACAACCAGGGGCCATAATCCAATATGCGCGAATTGACATTTTTCGGTTACATACATACATTGCAAGTATCATCAAAATGCAATAATAACGGGAACCTCGAGAATGTTATATTCGTAATTTTTCGTTCAATCGGGGCAAACGTCCATGACATTACGGTCTGATACATGCATCGAAAGAAACCAGGATTAAAATTGTAGCCTGAAGATGACTGATTCCAAACACCGTTTACATGACATCACCGTGAGTTTGAAAAATATTTCTTTCAACGCCCGAAGTGACGTCGTCGATAATTACACCTTAAGATGTCATTTCGCTTTATTCGGCAAGTCGGGTGAACTAAGTGAACGCAAATATAACCCAAAGTATAAAAATATCGACATAAATCGTTTTACATTCTAACTGTAATAAGGGCATCATTTTTGTCCTAATAGAAAAATGGAGAGCAATGAAGAGGGGCCAGTTTCATCTATAGATAGACATGTTTTCTTGATGTTGGAAAAAGTCGTGTTATTATGTGAATCTGTCGTGTGATTTTGATCATTTTAATTCAATTTATATTGTCACATACAGTTTGTTTATGATGTTATCCTATTCAAAACGTCACCTGATAAGTGATAAGTACACGAATTCGAATATGTTTTTCCGAATTTAGTTGTTGAGTGATAGTGACAATCCCGATAACTTTTTGGGGAATAAAACTGCTTAATTTTGTGTTAAAATTTTTTAAAATCCATAACCTAAGGCCCACCTAATAACCCGATATTTGTGATACGCTTGTAAATAACTTAAACATGACAGTCTTCATCTGGAAATGGAGAACGTTTTATTATACAGTATCTGGATAAAACCAGACTTTTTTCTATAAAAATAATATGTAGGTGAAATTTACCTTTTTTTGTTATCAAGTACGGGGCATGGGTCATTCACTGTATAGACCTCTCAAGAAACATTAATCGATTATCAGGTCACCCAATGACAAAATTGACCCGAAATCTTAAAAGGGTTACGTGTCCGGATAAGCAGTGTTGACGTTCACGTCCAAACGACTCAATATTTTAAACTGTAACTTTGAGACAAGGTAAATACACCATGCCACTATATTTTGGTTCATAAATTTATAAATACTCGGACTTTAATTTTTGGGACTCTGTTCTTATCGGGACTGTCCCCCCCAAAAAAGATAAAAGTCACATATTGAACGTGAACGTAAAAAGAGTTTCCCAGTTCTGAAGGTTTCTTATGTTTTTATTAAAATTCAAGTTCATCGTCAGGTATTACATGGGATAATTAAAACAGTGTCACAGCAGATAAAAGCCGTATTGCTATACAAATAATGAACGTGAAAAGAGTTACCCAGTTCTAAAGGTTTCTTTTGTTTTTTATAAAAATTCAAATTCATTGCTAGGATGGCTATTACAAGGGGTAATTAAAACAATCTCACCACTTTCATAGATAATTAAGAGTATTTGTAAATCGTTGCCATTCCTAATTTTCCCGCTTTTTAACCGTGTAATATATCAACAATCCTTAATAAGAATTTCTAAGGAACTGACATTTAACTTCTGCCTATGCGTCGAATTAATTGCAACTAACTGGCTACATCCAGGATGAACCACGCAACGAAACTATTAAAATCTCTGCATGATTTTATTTTTAACTATTTTTGGCTGGAACACGCAGAGAATTGGTAATGGTACAACCAAGCTAATAGACATGTTTACAAAAACATGTTCTATATTCGGAGAAAAGTTGACAATAATAAATGGTTATATCATTGTGTATGTCAAAGAAAGTCGCCGTATGTTCTACACAATATTACGTTCAAAAACTCACCTAACAATCTTATAAAAAATATCACATAATATTATATCTTTCGGGGATTTTTTTTCAAAAAACATTAACGCAACCGCCATTGAGCAACTGCCACATTTAAAAACAGCCACCATTATGTAGTGTTAAACGATTAAGAACCACCCGTTTAACCAAAAGATACAATGATTATTTGAAAGTTCCTAAAATTATGTGAGTGATCGATGAAAATTGTTCAAAATTTTGACATTAAAATTGTGAAGTTATAATCTTATCAAGGTTAATGAGGGACCGCGTCACTATCGGTTTAACACTGTTCAATTCAATGGAACTTCTTATTTTAATATAGAAAATACCCAATGACAATTAAGTATATTAACACGGTTTCATGAAGGCAAGGCTGAATGTCGTGACATTACGCCTGACTGACAGAATCGGAAGTCACAAAGATAGAAAGACAATCCCGCAAATTAAAGTGTGACACCAAAGAGGACGGTTGACCGCGATAACTGTACTTGACGTGCCAGTAACGTGTGCCTATAATCAAAAGTATATGATATCATAATATATTTCAGAGGATAACGTGTTCAAAACCAACATGGTGATGGTTACGAACCGAGCGTGCAAGTTGAATGTCGACAGAAGTAGACATTGTTTAAAGTAGGAATTATATTCCAATTTTATACTGCCAGCTGTGAAAATGATCCACCTCAAAAAGTTATTGAATTGTAGGCTGGAAACTGAAGTTAACGTTTATTTCTTGATTGGTGGTTCCTGGAGGTCATATCTTCCAAAACTGCCTGGTATGTAAAACATAATACGCAACTAAAATGAAATGAAATGGCGTTTAACGTCCTTCTCTTTTGCACCTAACCTGGGCTAATGGAAGACGGGCATACGCCATTCAGTGTGTTATGAGGGAAATTTTGCCCGGGCAGCGGCGCTACGGCCTACTCTTATATCGAATTCAAACAGCCAAATGGATCTTTTACGTGCACTACAATGTGTACACGGGACCTCGGTTTTTCGTCCCATCCGAACGACTAGGCAGCTGTCATTGTCAGGGCCCCCCTTCTGCATCACTGACACGGGGAATCACGCCGGAAAATCGAGATGAACTTTCTTGGCTAATGCAGGGATCGAACACCTGACCTCCAGGCTAGCGAACCAGCGCCTTATCCATCGTGACCTCCTAATACGAAACCAATGATGAGATAACAACACCTATGTCATCTGCTGAATTTTGCAACAGTTCATTGTTCATTGTTACGGTAGTCTGGTCGAGAAAGTAGAATACGACACCGTATAGAAGCATCAATCCGATGATGCTGATGAAATGTTTTGCACAGGTAACTGATGTTACTTTCTGTTGACAAGTTTGTGCCCATGACAACACCAAGAGTTTTGACAGAATTGAAGTGTTAATGGTTTATATCAATAAATAGACTGAATTATGTGTTGGGATGAAATCATGTACTGTGGGTCATTCACCCAAATAGTGGGTTACCAAGTTGTTTGGTGTAAATGCAAATGAGAACTGACCCTAATACTAATCCTTGAGGTACGGCACTGGTATAAAACACAACTTCAAGTCATTGATACTTATTCAGATTCTAGACTATAGACACATATTTTGGTCATTTATGAATCTATTAGCTTAACGGCGATATTTCAGATATGTAACTAAGAAGCTGCAATTGCCAATTACTGGGGGCAATGTAATATTTATAATAAAATGACATCTGCACCTACCTACCCCAAATAGCCTCTAAAATAAAAGATATGCTAGGTGCTATTGTCATCAACTGGAGCCTTTGTATGAATTATAATTACATATAACATATAGCAACCAAAATCATTACGGATTATTCCAGGAGATAATTGATCACTAAAAAGCGGCCTTTCATTTAATCAAGGCAAACTTATATATTTAGAATACCACTAATAACACGCATCCGTATCAACCTCTCTATTAACCCTAAAACTGTTTTATACTGTTAAAGTCTTGTTTGATATTATTCGATTGGAAACTGTCACTTGAACTGCAAGCGTTACAAATTTAGGGATAAATTTTCCAGGCAACAATTATATCTAAGTTAAAAGATATAAATTGATATCCGAGAGCTGATTCGGAAACATGAAGCGTGAAATTTGATCCATTATCTCGGAAATGACTTAACCTCACCAGATAGTAGCGTGAGTAATTACTTCTGGTAATCTAAAGTACCTCAAATGTACCTAAGGCTATTATGCGTCCGTCATTGTGGCATACATACATCCTTTTAAAGAGTTGTCTTATCTGACTTTTGACGGAAGACTTAATGGCAAAATAAGAAACAAGTTCCTCCGATAGCTAATAATATAGAGGATTCGTTCGTTAAATACAAATTAAAGAAATTACATCCCACTTCTACTCGTTGCCAATGGCAACCTTTGATGAAACTTGCATAAGTGGAATTTCTGATAATCGGATACTTTTATTCCGTTTAACAAACTTATCAAGCAATAGGAAGCGGACGTTTAGTCCGACCCAGATCGCAATGATAACGAGTTGTTTCGTACTGCACTCCGCTGAGGTACATGAGACATCTAATCAAAATCATAGTAACAAAATAAACCGGTAGGAACTAGATGGCAGTGCAAAAATATATACTATGACATTAAATCAACATAACAACATATTACGAACAATTATTACACATATCAATTGGCATCTATTCCATAATATTGTTTGATTTATTATGCAAAATGAGAATATTGAATAATTATTTTAACTAATTGTGATTCTCTTGCTAAACACTTCACAAGCCTTGAAAATAAGCAGAATAACAAAAACGCCTAGAAAGTTATAAATTTTATTACAATTAAATTTCAACGGACGAACCATGCGCCGATGCATACTTTGACAAAGAATGACCCACGTTTCGAATTTCCATAGACAAGTTGTTTTGGCGACGTGGTCTAAACAAACACGGGGCTATTTTACACTCGGGTGTCACAACAAGACGCGCGTGTAAATACTACCATGAAATGTAACGTGACGCACAGAAAGGGATAAGTAAAAGCTGAAATTATTTGTCACTTTTCGGTTGAAACGACTCGATAATAAATACTTTTGTGATGTAAGTAACTTATTAGCACCTTTCATCGGTGTATGGGTGAATATCAGGACAGTTTTGGTCGTGGGCCGCGACTGTCCTGATATTCACCTCGGAAAGTGTGCTAATAGCTTATACTTCTCGGTGGACGAAATGATGCCCCGATAATACATGCCTAAGGTAGAGTGGTTCAGGCTAAAAATGTTTTATAACAAACAGACACAATTTCGGGACAGTAAAGACATTATATGATAAGACTTACTATAAAAACTTCATTGATCAACAATGGAAGTCTGGCCACTTCTTATTTTTGAGGATATATAACCATTTGGACATATGTTATAAATGGCTCAAAATCTTCCCAGCTTCCATAATCAAAGGAGTTATCTCTTAGTGAGAATAAGAGCTATGTTAGGGTGCCCCACCTTAAATGAATATCTCCAAATATCTCGACAATTACACCACAATACTAATATATTTAGAAAGTTGACCGTCTTCTATTATCATGTTCAGCTTCAGTCAGTTACATATGGGGATTACTTGTGTTTTCCTTTTGCTAGTAATATTTGACCAAATTGTTACACATCTACCAAATTGTTACACAGCAATGATCTATGTTTTATATTCTTTGAATGGTATAGTAATTGGAACATAATAAAAAAACACACTTTTATGGAATAACAATTACTAATACTATGGTTTATTTCACTGCGACGTTTCAACTAGATTTCACAAGTCGCTATCAAGCATATACACCAATGGATAATATTGAGAAAAATATGACTATATATATAAAAAAACCATCAGTGCGAACTATCCAATGGGATGCAAGAAGAGATAGTATGAGCAGTGAAATAAACCATAGTAATTGTTATTCCATAAAAGTGTGTTTTTTGATTATGTTCCAATTTGTGTATATGCTTGATAACGACATGTGAAATCTAGTTGAAACGTCGCAGTGAAATAAACCATAGTAAATGTTATTCCATAAAAGTGTGTTTTTTTTATCTATGTGTTAATCGTTATATTTCGGATGTAATATTGGCTGACACCAACATTTCCGTTTAACTATTACCAAGCGACGCCTACTCTCGCCCACTGGTTGTCGTAAAGTTCTAATTAGCACCAGCCTTACTGTTTGTACTATTTTAGAAACAAATTATTTTATTTCTGTTTTATGAAAATATTCCCAATCAGTGGTTAGAATATCAGGACAGTCACGTAAATCCATATGTATATAAGAAGCTGCATTTGTTGGATAGAGTGTAATATTTGTAATAAAATAACACCTGCACAGCCACCTCCCCAAATTGTTGTTAAAATGGAAGATATGGTAGGTGATGCTGTCATAAACTGAATCCCAAAGATTATCATTAGGAGCTTGTTTACTAGTTTTCCGGGCACGTAATATATCTCCGAGTCAGTAATTCACACCCTCTTAAAATCCGTATTCTTCACACCAAATTAATATGAAAAAGATGTGCACACAAGTGAAGCCGTTATCACGCGCACAGTGATTTTGAAAACACGCCTGTGGAGCACACGGCCGCATAATACTTATATCTTGCAATACGATTCCTGTATGTAACGAAATTATGTTTCAAACCAAAAAGAACACAAATCAGAATTGAAAACACGATCTATCTATTAAAACGGTGGTCATTAAATTTTTAGGGAATGAGTTTGGAATAGTGGGTTGCAGATGGGGGGGGGGGGGCTCAGATATGAAAAGTGGTTGAAAGCTGTAAAACGATTTGGTTCGATCTAAAGTGCTTCACACCAAATCCGTCTAAAATTGAAGTGTTTGCGTAAACGGAATGGGTGGAAGGGAGGATAACTATCGTGGTCATTAAATGCGTTAACAATGTTTAGGGATTGGGTTTGGAATTGTGTGTGGGGGTGGGGTGCTCAGATATGGAAGATAGTTAAAAATGTAAAACGCTTCGGTTTGATCCCCACTGCTTCACACCAAATCCGTTAAAAATTGTATGGTTTACGTAAAAAGAATGGGTTGCCGGGTGCTGGAAATCTGTATGGTTCGACCTCTCATAACCTACACGAAATCCATTAATAAGTGATAGCCTTTGTAGCTTTAACAAGGGTTACTGGAAGGAACGCAGAAATTGGGGGGGGGGGGCATTGTCCTATATCCATGTATACAAATCTGATTGCATACTAAATATTACCTTAGCTCTGAAAAAGTACACGTATTGACCATTACAAATTACAAACACATTTAAGCTCACCATACGACAATGCCTTATTCGTTGCTATTGTATTCTTATTAAAAAATAAAGATCATTAGACATGCAATTACTCCTCTAAACAGAGAGAGAGAGAGAGACGGGATTTAACGTCTACTCGAAGCAAATTAGGTTATTTCGGGAATAACACATGGTTTAATTTTATTTCAATAATTCCCTTGCGCGTAGGGGTCTTTAGCAGTGGGAGGAAACCTGAGTAGCCAGAGAAAAACCCACGAGGTTGGAACGGCGACCCTACTCCTTGAAACGTACAACCGGGGATTTGAAACCATGCCAGCTGACTCAATGACAGGGCGTATGATACAGCGCGCGAACGCTAACCATTCGGCCATCCAACCCCCTCCTTTAAACAGTGAAAGATTTATAGTAATAATATGCGAAATGTGATGACATGGAATTAACGTCACATTGTTCTGAACCGAATGGTCTAATGTTGACGATCATGCGCCATACAATGTGTTATAGAAATTCGACAGGAACTACGGTACAACGGCCTACTTTTATTTCGATTTCGAATTGTCAATGGATAAGTGCTCACTAATGTGTACATAAAGTCTCAGGTAATGTCCCATCCGAACGAGTATACGTTGTCCCTTAGCACTGCCAGGAACTTGGTCTTGACAATGAGGACCCGCATCGGAAAATTCAATGAATTGTATCGGCCAAACGGGACCTAAAGGTTAACATCCAATGACGTACTCGCCAATCCACCGAGGTTCACTGTGATAGGCTAAAATGTCCGTGTAATCAATTCGAATTTGAAAGATTCTCAAAAAGTGCCAAATTATAGATGTGTGTCATATTAGATATTAGCTTACACTTCCACACCATTGATTAATAGTGAGAGGTGTGTGTTTCGATCAAACTGAGCCACATACTGTGTTAGCATTATAATGTATTAATTCTGTTCTGTTGTGGTTTTGAAAAGTGCCATTATAAGCTAAGTAAAGATGTTTACAAAAATAGCCAGCCTAAGGGGTAAATTTTAAAGTTCTCTAATCGTGCATGGGATGATCGATCATGAGGAACGACCACAAATTAATTGTGAAAATGTGACTAGAATATCACGCAACCCGACTAAAAGGACAATAATTGATAAAGCCAGAGGTGGATATAGCAAATTTATTTTAAAAAATAAAACCAGGAAAAAGGTCAATAACCAACACAACCTATGCAACATGAATGCCATATGTTTACGTAAGTGGGAAGCTAAGATTCTGTACCTTTGACTCTCTGGAATTTTTTTATAGAGAGCGGTTGAAAATCTAAAGTGACAGTCATATATTTGCTACGAAATGAACCAAGCTTGGAAACAAGATCGTATTTCAAGTTCGTTGTTACAATTACTAGGAGCTTTGTGGACATATTGTTCTAAATGAAAAATCGATGTTAAATATTTGTAGACTTTCAGCATTCATCTTGGGGGCTTCTGGTAAAGTGCAATCTGATTAAAATACAGATTTATATTTCGTTTCGTTTTTTATACTTTCGATGGCCTACAATACATGAATCCACGTATAGTATTTCTTTTCGTCCAAATTTAATATCCGAAACCCCATGCCACAATGTATAACCCTGAACTCCAAGATGGCAAATGAAGACTCCAGGTGAAGAACGATCCAAGTCACATTTTTATCTTTTCGCATAAAACGCAAAATGGTGTTTAACACGTACCATAATTACCAGTATACAACTGGCTTCAACGTTTCAGGCAAATTAAGGTTAAATTAAGGGTGCGATGGACTAGTATTGTCCGAAAGTCCTTTTCAGCAAGGCCTTGGTTCGATGTGACTTTGCTCGTTTTTACCTGAAATTATTGTTTCGCAGAAAGCTTATATAATTTGCTGCCAGATGGCGCCATTAACTGGGGTTCATGGAAAAGGTGACTTTCTTCCATTGACGTTGATCCGCCGACCGAAAGAATCGGGCGACCCTACAGTTCTTTATCACATTCCATTGCTTTTAAAAAGCGCAAAATAAAAAGATTGTAAGATGACGAAGACAACATGTTATTTTATTATTACTAAAGTTGAGATCATATACTATCAGCGTCACATGTTTTACATATTACAGAAATGGTTAAACAGATTCCCCCCAAAATGGGCTAAGGTCTCTAAAAATAATTCGGAAGTGGCGTATATTAAGGAATTCGTTATTTGTTAGCGACTGGAGTAAAATGTCGTAACAGCCACAAAGCAGATGAGCTTCAGCTTCTTTACAATTCATTTTCGCGTGCTTGCACATTGTAAATAAACATCAAGCTGTTAAATTTTTAAGATGTCTATACACATCCTATCTCCTAGACATGGGTTACAAATTTCTAGACATGGGTTACAAATTTCTAGACATGGGTTACAAATTTCTAGACATGGGTTACAAATTGAAAACTGTTATCTACGAATCTGAACTTTTAAACAACCTACAACTGGTTTTGGGTCTTTTCTTATCATTTTGATGTCCGCTTTGGTATTCCTAATGGTATAATATGAGCTTATTTCCATGCAAATCTGCCTGTTTGACCCTGTGACATTGTACATGGTAAAACACGAGTTATCTAAACACCTTGTTCCACCAAAGTGATATCGCAGACATGTTTTGTTTTATTTTCATTAATATTCTCTAAAAGCAGGGAACTTTCCCATGGGATGAACCGGGGTAAACCCACGATGTCGAGAAGGCACCCTAGTCTTCAAGCCAAATACGCTTTCACCGGGGACCGAAGTGCAGTACTACTAGTGCCCCCCCCCCCTACAATTATATTTAAGTTCGTCTTTTATCCACTCGCAATATTGCTGAGCCACATCCACTCGAGAGACGGAGCTACCCCTTTAATGTTATATAATATCTTCATTTTTGATAATTGTATTGCTAAAATGTTCTTGGTGAAGTTGTTTTGTGCTTAACAACTAAGTATGCTAAGCAAAGCTCATTAATGTCTTAAACTAAATTTTTAACGTTTAAATTTATAATAGAGAAATTAAAAAAAAAAAAAATAATGGCTTGTATCAGAAAACATTTTTAACTCTGGAGCATAAACACACCAAAACATATTATGTAACCAAGGATGTTTTTAATTAAAGGATTGATAATGCCTAGAGTATTAAAATCATAATATCGCTATGCAATTTACTTTCTATTTTCGTGAATGACATTTATTTTTTACCTGACAAGTCCAAGAGATTTAACCCACTTACTACTCGTCTTATATATAGTTTTAGCGTTCAATAGATAAATGTATTTACTCCGATCGATAATTATCAAAGAACTAATAGGGTTGTTTAACCGTTATAATGTATTCGTAAAAAAATCTCTATAATCACTGGGGTTAATAGATGTACATGTGATAAACAGGCAAAGATTTTCTAGAATCGTATTACTAATCTTTACAATGGTATTTCAAATATATAAAACTTTTTTTTAAAATTTATGTCTCTAGCTCAATATCATCCAAAATCTTCGACAATGAAAACACAAAGTATTTGTCAATTTAATTCAACATTGATGTTGCGGTCTTACCGGGAAAATATGGGCTTCTGATATCCAATATTTAAGACAAAATAAAAAAGAATATCATTGCAATCTAATTGAAATCAGATCTATATTTCGTTTCGGTTTTTATAATTTCGATGGCCTACACTACATGTAGATCTAACAAGTTATAGCGGGAGGTCGTGTTCAACCAGTTCAGATGTCAAGCACGCGACATTTGACCCTATAACCTCAGACATTCGATTAACCAATCAGAATCGTTGTAGCTTTGTTTTGATTTCTATCGCTGATAATGCCTACCCACAATTCCGTGCAAAAAATGTCAAACCTTCGATTCGACAGATAAGTTGATTCCTGACCCCTCATTTCAAGCAGAACACGAGTTAAATAACAAGTCTTTCAGATCCTAGTGTAGTAAAGACAAGTAAAACAAAAGTTTGAACTATAAAAAACAAAACGAAATAGGATTTGTATTTTAATCAGATTGAATATCATTGGTACACGAATCGTGTACCATAATCCGTTTCAGGCCCATTTTTAACAAGAGACTTGGAGACGGTGACGCATTGAGAGCATACACAATAATGTAGAATGGAATATCCAGACGCTAGAAATTGGCATGCTATTGAGATTTCAGGCGTATTTCGCCGAACATGACTGATTTGAAATTAGAGTAAAGACGGATTGAATGAATGTAAATCAGGTTATGCATTCATATAAGATTTTATAAATTTCTAGGTCTCAAATATAAGCGATTTAGCTCCTTTAAGTATAATATTCTTTCATTTTATACTACCATTTCAAAGAATATGAAATAACGATTACACATGCACATCGCTACAGCCTAGCCACACCAGTATCATCAATTTCATGATAAACTACTGAATAGTCTCATTGGGGACGGTGTGCTTTGTCTATCAATCACATGTATTTCCATTTTTTAATTTCCTTTCAGTGTTGAACGACTCTTCGATACAATTTGTAAGCTTCGCCAGCGGGTAATAAAAGGCAGCAATACCTTGCAAATTTATATTATTTTCTAGAAAAAAACAACGAAAATGTAGCCGAAAAGCAGATTTAACCAATATCCAGACGATTTATTTCTAGTCCCCATCTTCACCAAACAAAGCAGCATTTGCATTTCTGAAATGTCCAAAGATCATTTATAATTTCCCCACTGACTTTAAATGTTAATGCTTGTCTCTGTTAGAGTGGCTATTACATTTCCCAAAATTTTTGTTGGGTTGAACGCTTTTTACCACGGGGGGGGGGGGGGGTCAGGTTGCGCGCGCTGTATCATACGGCCTGCCATTGAGTCAACTGGCGTGGTTTCAAATCCCCCATTTGTACGTGACAAGGAGAAGGGTCGCCTGTCCAGCCTCGTGGGTTTACTCTGGGTACTCCGGTCCCCTCACACTGCTAAATACCCCTATGCGCAAAAGAATTATTGAAATAAAAATAACCCATATCTTAGTCTCGAAATTGCCTAGTTGTGTCGAGTGGACGTGAAACCCCATCTTCTCTCTCTCTCTTTCTACCACAGATGTTAAGTCGCCCGTATGTTTATAATTGTTGTACTATTTTAATAGGCGTTTTTTCTTAAGATTTGCGATTAAGGCCCATGAAGTCAGCACATCTGTTCATTTTCATCTTCTTCGAGACCTTCTTGATATACTTAAAAAAAATCTTTGGTTAAGTGTATCGCACTTTAATCATTACTTATGTGGTGTATGTCTTTCATCTGAATTTGATATGTTATCTAATCATAAAAAGTATCGGATATTACACAATAAATAAAACAAGATCGGTAGGATTGCTGAAATAGCAAACAACTTTTATCGCAATAATTTCTCATTTACTTGGAAATAATATCCTCCTTAAAGTTAACCTTGTTACCAATTGACTAATTCATTATTTTCTAAATTACTTTATATTACTCTCATTTAGAACAATGAATAACTGACACGTGGAACTAATTAACAATTACTTCAAACAATGTTTAGATATTAACGACGAGATAGTAATCATCCATGTGAAATAAATTGAAATGGAGTTTAACTCCTTTCATCGGCATCATGACCTTCTCTTATAATATCGATGCAAATTTTTGGCGACCTTATGAATCTAAAAACTTAACCCCGAGAACCCCACCCTATTACCTCTTTTTCAGCCCCTCAGACAAAATGTATACAAACTAGAAGTGTATCAAACGGAGCTTACTACACGAAAAATAACATAAAGTTGAATGTGGTTGCTGGAGTTCTAATCGTTAGAAGTAATTTAACAGATACAACCACGTTATTCGAGGAGTTAGCTTAACTTTAACAATCAACTGCAAGCTCGTCAAATAAATTAAATTTGATGGAAAATGTCAGTGTTTGTTTTGATGTTGATTCAAAGGAATCTTATGTCAATGACCTTTACATTTGCATAGTGCCCTTTACGGCACCACATACGTACATTTACAAGCTTTTATGTACCCTTTGTGTCGAAAACAAAAGTGTCACTTTGGTTGCCTATTTTGCTTTTGTCTGTCGTCTACTGACAGTACCTTACAACCGTTTGAAAAGAAAACGAGCGTGACTGGATATCAAGAAATTCATTTAGTTTTACATATCAACCTATAGGCTATGAGACAAAACTAATGCCTTCAGCTAGTAGTGTGATGCTATCACAGAGAACCAATATCTAGTACTCGAGTTTGTCTTCAATAAATCAATCAGCCCCATGTATATTATTTTATGGTCATGTTATGTCCTTTTTTAAAACCATTTCGCTAAAGGACAGAGTCACTACTGTGTTCTGGCGATACGATAAACTTCTATTGATTAGCAGAAAGCGATTCTGTCGAACAGAAATCCATCTTTGATGCCGCTTACGGGGTAGTTACGTGGCTTTAACAGACAAGTCATCAAAAACACATAATGGGGAATTACCCTGTGTATCAAGAACATCATTTGCTGAAGGATGCCTGATGTCAAGTTTTGATAGTCAATAAACGCGAGGTGTACGGGAAGTGACGTTGTAATAGACGGAGTCGTGTGCTCCCGGACTATCTATAAAAATAAGATGTAGACCACCGACTTACTGTTTGTAACATACAAGATATACATGCAGTTAGTTGATAGCTTACCGTAAAGCCAATCAATGCATTCCTGAATCAACGGACTCATCACGCAACCCAAAAGGAAATAGTATATCGCCTCGTCACTTACAGGTGTTCGTCGAGAAGCGATAACGGCAATTTTTCACATACATTTAGATCATGGGGTGCTTCCATTCTAAAAGGTTGAAAGGAAAATTAATGAATGGAGAAAGTAAAAAACTACGAAAGAGTGCTAAGAAATATCTGCCTTCCCACGACACTGAGGATGGAGGGAAGGGGCGTGCAGAACTGAAACCAGAATTTACCGAAAGACAGAAAGAATTAGTCGTGGAGTGTTGGAAATGTGTATCGCAGGATATTGCAAGAGTTGGAGTTGTTATGTTTATGAAGTAAGTCACAGTTTCGTTCGTAGTTTACAATAGTTTAAGAGATAAGGATGTGTTTAGCACCTTTCATGTCTCTTTTTTCACTTTTACAGGTATTTGAACTTTCTGATTTACTACAAGAACTTTGTTTCTTACTTCAATCTCTGTCCTCATTAGGGGGTTGAATGGCCGAATGAATGGTTAGAGTGCCCGCGCTGTATCATACGGCCTACCATTGAGTTAACTGGCGTGGTTTCGAATCCCCGGTTGTACGTGGCAAAGAGTGTTTTTTCTCCGGGTACTCCGGTTGCATTCCTCTGCTAAAGACCCCTACGCACAAGCGAATTATTGAAATAAAATTAAGCCATAATGTTTGTCCCGAAATGACCTAGTTTTGTCGAGTGGACGTTAAACGCAATTACTGCTATGACGTTAAACCCCATTTCATTTCATTATTTCAATCTCTATTAATCAACTCCACCCCCACAACACTGCCAATTTGAACTAAACTTGCCATTCAATGCATCACATCAGTGTAATACTACACTATTTTTTAGTTAGGAAATGTAACATTGAATTCTTACGATATTTAGATTCTGTTGGACTGGTCTCCTAAATCATGCAATAATTTGAGATATCATGACTGACATTCAAAATCATGCATTGCTTTTTTGAAATTGACAGGGTATTCTGACTGGTATCCGGAAATGTGCATTGTTTGTTGGATATTTCGACATAATATTATGACCAGTACGGTAGTCAAGTCATGCAATATATATACTTATGTAATTGATTAGTATCCCACATCATGCACCACTTGCTTAATTAACTATACACCAAATCATACATTAATTGTTAAATTTTCCCGGACACTATCCCAAAGCAAGCATTACATGTTCTTTGTTTCGGGAAATTATGAATGGTATCCCCAATCATTCAATATCTGTTCAACATCTTTAGATATTTATTATACAGTCTTCACGTCATGGGTATGGTTTTGTCCGTGTATTAAATATATTGGGTTGAACAAAACAGGTGTTACAAACATTAATCTTATCGAAAAACTACAAAATAAAAGAATGTTTCCATTGATTGACATCGCTATTGAAAAGGCTATTGTTGAAATTCAGTATAACTTTTTAAACGAAATATTGATATAAAAAACAATATTACATAAATATCAATATCGTTTGGTATTTATTACAATAGCTAGCGTAAGTAAGTGTAAGCAAAAGAAATAAATGTATATAAAATCAATTTCAAGTATATTTATAGACACTTGCTCGGATCCGGTTTTATTTCAGAATAACAATAATATTTTATTTGTTCATTTATTCAAGAATTGTGTGCTGCTTCATTTGAGAAAACCTGTTGTGATTTTCGCATTTATACATTTAACTAACTACAATGCAACATGTTTTATTGTATTTTGAAAACTGTAATATAATGCACATGATAATTGTATGGATATATGACATATTTATTACCACAATCAATAATTTTATTATTGGGAAGAAAACGATTTCATAAAATGCTACGTTACATTATTTTGCTGCCTTCTGCCTCAAATTATCTGGGGGTTGCATTTGTCTATGCAAATCTACACTATAAATATGATTATGATCATCCATCGATCAGGAAGTTGAGTAACTGGCGACCAAACAAGAATTTTATTTTTTCTGAAAAGGATTACAATAGGATAGTTTTCTCAAATAGATAGATATATAATTGTATTTCGCTCCAGTAAACCAGGACGTATATTTGTGATATATCTGAATCTCGGTCAAAATACGCATCTTTGAAACTTTTGGGCAATTTTTCGAAATGGACCCACTTTGCACCCTTTAATTTGTCTCAGGCCAAGGTAAAATGATAGGCGTAGTGCACCAATAGACGTGTTATCGTTTGAAATTACTGAAACAATCACCCTCTTTTTTTTTAAAATGGTTAGAATGAACCTAAAACTACCAATCCAAGATATCAATAGTCTTTCAAATCGTCTTGTGTAAATTAGCCACCTTCATTTTCTATTACCCCTCCAAGACATATCGGTATGGGTTCGGTATGCTAGAACCTAGATAATAATGATAATAATACTTTGATTGGAAGTAAACAATAATTAGTTGTGTATAGGTAATATTAACTATGATATTTTACAAAACACGAAGAGTATGTTCATCCTGTTGCAGTGTTTTCATAGAAGTTTCGAAATGACAGATCTTAAGAATTATCTGCGTCAATCAATGGAAATAAAATAGTATAACCTTAAATGTGGATAGGTGTCTCCGGTTTGACTAGCTATATTTTCTTAAAGATAGTTCTACTGCGTACAGTATTGGTCCGTGGTTAATTATGAATGCAGAAAATACATCTGTAAATAGCCCTGCTTATAACTTATAACAAGGCGATAGCCAGAACTTTGTCCTCGAGGATAATTGCGATGATTAATTCGGACATCATAGGTCTTACTTTTTTAATGCCGTTTAAATAAGTTCAATTATTTATTGAACATTCCACGCTGGTTTTAACATTTATAGATGAAATGTACATTTGTATAACCAAAAGGAATGTTATAACTACGTAAAGACGAAGGTGGAGTTTTTTCCGGGATTTACTTATTTTTGTCTGATTTTTTTTTGTAATCAATAGCTAGATTTCGAACGCCTTTACCGTTATTAATTACTATGTTATTTACAAACGTGTCGTTGTTTTAAAGCAAAGAACTTTGATAATTTTATACTTTTACTAAAACATTTTGGGAACAAAGGCAGTAACTTGGAAGCAAATGTCTTGGGAATTAGCATAACCAAAAGACTTCTTTAAGATTTTACAAAAACAATTTACTAGATTTTAACGAATCATTTTTTTGTGGCGAGAGAGAGCTCATATCTTTCCAATCGACGTCACCATCTTATTTAAGTGTCTACGCGCCCATTAGTATTGTTCCAGTAAGTCAACACTTATTTTCAAATGCTCATGTTTATGAGGACGTTCTTTGATTTATTTATACAAAGATATAATAAAAATGAGATTTCAACACGCGGCTTATCTATCCGTAATCGCCGTCGCCATTTTATTTTAATTTCAACGTCTACAAGTGTTCTTTTATCCAGCAAACATTTAACCTGAAAATACAAGAGTACTTCTTGGGTTTATTTACGCCAACAACTAAACTTTAGTTGGAAATTAATAGGCATTAAGCGGTCCCTTAAAAGTTATTTCCTCCTTGATGGATAGCAAATGGAATGAAGTGGGTTTAACACCCTTCCTTTTCTGTACAGAATGAGCTAGTGCAGACGGACAATAGATACCAAACCATGATATTGATGTTAATATCCACAGTATTGTAGTACGTACATATTCGAATAATAAATAACTGGTTTTGTTCTGAATATCGCAATGATAGAAATGGCGTGAACTTAAAATATCCCTTGGCAGCTGGAATTTGATAATAGAGAAGGTCATAGCACACTTTAGCTCAGTCGGAGCAGAACAGTAGGACGTTACACCCCATTTTATTTACAGGAAAAGCGTTTATAGCCATCGAACAGGACAAAAACGGAAGTGTCCATTACACCATTGATGGTTCATTGAATTGCGCTGTCAGTTGGCAATTGAAATAATGTAAGAGTAGAGCCAACTTTAGCATATGGACGTTTTCATTATCTTTGTTGGTGCAGAATTGTGAAAGGTTAAAATAGAGTCATCACTTCACAGGCAAGATGGCTATGCACCAGATATAGTCCCCTATTCCCATTAACTGTATCGAAGGCGAAGTGAATTGGACTCGGGAGTTAAATGAAAAAATCTTGGGACAAATTCTGCAATAAATGTTCTAAACTTTGCTCTGTTCCCCTCGCACAGTGCTATAAGACGCAATTATAAAGACGTTAGTGTTCGAGTTTTGAGTTTTATGACCATAGACATCAGTTGTATCTGGTTTTATCTCGATTTGTATTTACTTGATTCCTCCGATCGGCTCTTGAAATGAACCAGCGTAACGTACCGGTCTGATACATAGGGATATAGTTTTTTGGATTGTTTTATTAACCGTTGTCATAATACGCCTATGTTCATATGATTAATGTTTTGTTGTATTTGCATGCTGCCTTAAATGGGGTGTTTAGATACAAAGCAATTTAATCTTATCTTATGAAATCGGGTTTAACGTCCTACTATTTTGCTCCTATTGGGCTAATGGGGAAATACCATGGGCCATTGAAGCCAGTCATACGACATACTGTGTTCTATGAGGGCCGACACTCATAGAATTTAAACTGCCAAGGGATCTTTTATGTGCACTGACAGGCGCCTCTGCGT
The DNA here is from genome assembly GCA_036850965.1 of Patella caerulea. Classification (NCBI taxonomy): domain Eukaryota; kingdom Metazoa; phylum Mollusca; class Gastropoda; family Patellidae; genus Patella; species Patella caerulea. The sequence goes on along the minus strand of JAZGQO010000007.1, from coordinate 48,209,219 downwards.
ACTCCTCGAATTCGCGAGACGTAACATAACGTATTTCTCACACTTACGAGAATATGTAATCAGATTGGTTATATAACAAAGCCAAAATACAGGTCCATCAATTAGATTTCGAGAACACGGGAAGATGGTAGGGGTGGCTTATGATGTCAACCGACAATAAACAGGCGTGTAATTATGGAAGGGTATCGCTGCCAATATTAAATGCTATGCTAAAATGTCTTTTCCTTTGATTATATGTAAAAAGTACAATGTACAAAGTCACTATATACCGGTAATGATAAAGTCAAAATACCTCTAAAGCCAAAGTTAAATGTAAAACGACAAATGTAATGTGTCAAATGACAAATGTTTTAATGCAAAATGCTGTTCTTTGACATTTCTACATCTTACATTTCTCGCACTACAAATCACTTTGCGCTCTGCCACATCTCATTTGTCATTCACGCTTTCTTTTTATCAACTTGCGCATAGCATCTTCTTAAATATAGTATACCACGTGACTTATTAACCTAAATACGGAAAAGACCGATCTTTCTTGAAATAAAAATATGAATAATTGTTCCAAAGGAAAGATAACTCAGTTAACGCGCCATTAGTTGTTTTTCTTTTTAAATTATTTATATATGGTTTATATACATTCATGTTACATTATTATATGCGTTGCGTCTCTCTTATGTCAATTTCTAGGTCCCAAATCAAATGTTAGCGATTTAGCTGCTTTAAACTAATCGCAATTTTGAAAAATAATTAATGTCACTAAACAGGAACAGGATAATGAAAGGACGGAGAAGCCAGGGAATTTTTTCATCCGTTGTGATTGTCATAATATAGACCTCGGCAATATTTACTTATTAGGCCTAAACATGTATTCATTTTTCACTTACGTGTTATTATGTATAATACGGTATCAATAATTATATTATAAATGCGTGAGAGAGAGAGAAATGGGGTTTAACGTCCACTCGACACAAACTGGGTCATTTCGGGACTAACATGAGACTTCCAATAATTCGCATGCGCGTAGGGGTTTTTAGCAGTGTGAGGAAACCTGACTGTCCGGAGGAAAACCCACGAGGTTGAAAAGGCGACCCATGCCACATACGCACACACCAGGGATCGAAACCACAGCCGCAAGCCAGAGGTGACCGACCAGCTAGAGGTCGAAGCGTGGCACTCTAGACCACTAGGCCATCCCAACCCCACATTATAAATGCATGAATATATATGATCTGTAGGTCCATAGTGGCACAGCCGTAGTACTGTATTTTGTCTTAGACCTACTTCATTTTATATAATCTTACGAAAACAAAAATTTAGAAAGTGGAATAATGATAAGAGATTCTACGCGCATGAAACCACTTGGGCTTACGGATCAACCTGGCCGAGAAGGTTTCCCTTAGTACGGATCAACTGAGGTCAACTTAATTGTTAGCTAAATAAGAACCCATGAATGGCATGAAGTCAACTGAAGAATGGCAGCACGTTAACTGGGAGAAATAATTCATATTCTTATTTCAAGAAAGATCGGACGTTTCCGTGTATATGTTAATAAGTCACGTGGCATACTATATTTAAGAAGATGCTATGCGCAAGTTGATAAAAAGAAAGCGTGAATGACAAATGAGATGTTGCAGAGCGCAAATGTGATTTGTAATGAGAGAAATGTAGAAATGTCAAAGAACAGCATTCTGCATTAAAACATTTATCATTTGACACATTACATTTGTCGTTTTACATTTAACTTTGGCTTTAGAGGTATTTTGATTTTATCATATACCGGTATTGTGACTTTGTACATTGTACTTTTTACATATAATCAATAGAAAAGACATTTTAGTAGGGCATTTAATATTGGCAGCGATACCCTTCCATATGTAATTAGTGAAAGTTCGCGAATGTTCAACGTTTAGAATAATACCTTTAAATACAAGAATCGTCCTGGAAGCAAGTTAAAATAACCTATCTGAAATATGAATAGTACAGTAACAATTACACGTGTAGTCCACGCTACGCTAAAATCAATAACCATTGTAAGTACTGGTATATATTCATGAACCTGCCAGTGAATGTAAAATTGATTAATAACTAAATTGATAAATGAATCCTTCATTTTCTACAAGATATATATTGGTATTGTTACAATGTCTCTTTTAGCCATTGTTGAGTTTATCTCCGTTAAATAAATACTGCAAGACACAGACTTACAACTTTCTTTCCGCGCTTTTATATACGGTAAAGGAACAAAGAAACATTGAAAATATTTTTTATTCCATTCTAAATCCATCGCATTGATCGTCCGACAATAACTACTTTCCTGTTAACGATTAACTTTTTTATGTATAATGGCCTTAGCGTAGACGCTAAATAAATGCTTGCGTTCGCTTTAAAAAGTTCTTTTATTGTGTAACTGTGAAAGAATTAGAACACTTAGCGGAAAATATTGACAGTCTCTAAGCTTAACGACATATTTTTTGAGATCCAGAAGTATTAAAGCTAAGACGACATAGTCTGTAACAACAAAGAAGCAGACAAAGAACACTCAATGAAACAAAAGAAAACAAGTAATTCTGTCTGTTAGAATTCGGGGTTCAGATTAGTCAATATGGACCTTTCATTTGTTTTCGTATATTCAAGTCTACTTAAATGACTGTGAAAACGTCCGTGTATTCAAATAAATAAACAACTATCTGACAAAAAAGGCCCCATGTGTAAAGACCTAGCGATAAAAATAAAATTCAAACCAAACAGGTATAAAGTGATCATCAAATAATCGTCCATTGCCTGGCATTGGCGATCAAAACATGACGCATAGACACACTTATTATCACGAGCAATATGAAATGAAATGGAATTTAACATCCTACTTTTCTGCACCCACTGAGCTAAAGAAGACAGAAAATTTTGCCTACCCTTCTATCGAATTGGGTTTTTTCGTGCCACTGACAAGGGGAAAATCACCCCGGAAATTCCCGAGAAAAGTTCTCGGCCAACATCGGAAACGAACCTGAGACTCTAGGTTAGTGAGCCAGCGTCAATTTTACCGAGCAACTGCGGATCGCATGTGATATGTAAATTGGACGCGTCATGGGGAAGGTGGACACCTGACGATACAAATTGGAGTTTTGAGCCGACGGTCATAATTATTTGTATCAGCTTGTTCTTTTGTAAAGGTCGTGATGTATTTGAAATTTAATGATTACCATTACGTGCTGTTCAAGCAAGTTGAGACCTCTGCCTTATTTGTGTTTGAATATGTAGGTATTGTGTGTCCCTGTTGGGAAATACGTTTATCTGCTTAAATAGCGCCAAGGGGTCGTGTATCTTGTTGATTACAGTACGCTGTATAAATACACCATGGTATTGTATTATCACATGACATAAAAGTGCATTTCCTTAGATTAAACGATCAACATGCAGCTTAAAACTGAAATATTACACCGTATGATTTTACAAGAATGGCGTTCGGTTACCTGTAAACTGCAAGGGAATATGTTTTTGTAATTTACAAAGAAGATTACTTTTAACCATATCAAGATGGATAATTATGTAATGTTTCAACATTTTCTTGTCAAACGTGTAAATCCAATTTGATCCGTTAATGGAATATATCTTGTGGCTTGACATTAGATCCGGTCAATATGACAAACAAAATTCCAGACTTGAAGTAACTTTCCTAGATATATTTTAGCAATGCTTAAAACTGGTATATGAAAAAAAAACTGTAACAAGGTTAGGGGCTCTGTAATGGTAAATTATATTCTTTTGACTGGCGACGTAGCTCATTGTTTATGGGCTAACCTAGCTGGGGTGGTAGCGTTGATTGGGTAATTACGTCTGTACAGCGGACCGAAATTCTTTATCTGACTTACTTTAACATTATGCAACCCCAGAAAACATTTACCAAAATACCAATAATTAAGCTAAAACTTTCACACAGGGTTAATAGGATCTACCAGGAAAATCCGACCTTGCTTTCGATTGCGTGAATTAAAAGTCTTGTGTGCAAGCAACATAGAGACAAAGCTATTTTCGATTCTTCAAATTTATTAACTGTCCCTCCCATTCTGATAACATGTATTTTGAGAGGCAAATTGAATGTACTGAGATATGTGCAGGACAATGTTTGTACAAAATAATAATAAACCGGATATCGATAAATGATGATGGAAGAATTGTCCAGGACGAGTACACGTCTTCAAGTACACTTCGAAATTAATTACATCGCTGACACAAGATCTGAAGGACTCATGTCTTTATCGCCCCAATTGGTTTTAAGATGACTTTTGGGTTGAAGCTACACTGAACCGGAAGTCACTTTTATTCTGGTTCTGAAAGTTAATTGTGTGCGTGTGTTGAATCATAGCTTCATCGGTCGAGTCATAGACTATAGTACGCTACGCGGTTTGGTGCGGTTGGTCAGGAAAATTCGAATCTTATCGATGGCAAACTCGAAAACATTATATACTTCAACGTCTATGATGTAATGCCAATGTAGTCTGATGAACAATTCTAATACTTGAATTATAGTTGCTTTTGGGGGGGGGGGACCGCTCTGCTATACATTATGCGATCCTACTATCACAAATAAAAAACAAATGATGAATCATCTACTTTATAAATAAGGTTAGCTTTGATAGAAGAAACAAGGAAGTTGCCATTTGATTCAATTATGATAACTTCGCTTGCTTTGCTCGAAACAGTAGGACAGTTAAGTTCCGTTATTCCTGGCACAATAAACGGTTGTAATTGTTTTGTTTTCGATCGTGTACATAACCACCAAAAACGAGTACAAAAGTTAGTTATTGGAGGAGGGAACTTGGATAAGTCGTAGAATATTGCAATTTACATAACGAGATGCTTGTGGTGGTTAGTCTCAGTCATATTAACCACCAAGAACCAGAAAAAGAGTTATATATTTAACAGTGAGCAATTTTGATGGGGATTATTTATTGTAAAAAGGGGAGGGGTATAAAACAAATAATAGTGGAATATTGCAAGTTGCATAAAAAGGTGCTTGTCACGTCTACCAACTTATCAATCACAATAATCACAAAATAATCACCAAAAGTGTAAGCTTTGTTGGTGGGTTACAAAATGGTCCATGGAACATTGTTATTCCTTAAAATGACGTTGGTCACGATAAGCAACAAACCAAATAGATCATCTACCATTAAATACAATGCACGCAATGCATTTCAATTATATTCTCGTGGTTAAAGGATGAAAACCATATTTGATTTATAAACCTCATAATATATATTGACATTTCGTCTCCTTACATCATTAGATGGTAGAACTTGATTCATGCTTTGTATCTTCAAATTAATCATGTATTATTGGAACAATATGCTGTTCACGCTCGGTCAATATGACAAGGAAACCAGGCAGGACGTGTTTTTATCAATTTGATCAGTTGGTTAGTTAACTTCTATCATCTGAGGAAATGGAGTAAATTGCGCTTAAGTTAATCAAATCTGGAGTGCAAAACATGGGATGGTACAATAAGACACGCTATATTTTATTACCAGTAGTAAAAAAATACCCGTGGAATATAACGCAAATGACGTTTAGTTAATTAATTACACGACCATCAATATAGTAATTGATACGTACTGGTTGTACTCGTTTTATGCATGTTTCATTAATCTTTACATCTATTATTTGTTTATTTATCTCCATTTGATAGGAATTTTACAGGAGAGGTCTGGTGAATAATTAATTTTTTTCTCTTAATATCAAACAATTACGATAGCTTTTAACCGAAATAAAAAGACGTATTGTAATGCAGGTTCCATGCAGTATTCGAGGAAATGCAATGTGGTAAACGTCCGACTGTTCTATACAAAAATGACATGAAGGTACCTCGGTTATTTGCTCAATTGGAAATACTAGACACTGTCCTTTCCAGGCCTGTTGCACTGCCCGAAACAGTAGGCAGTGGACTTATTAAATATGATGAAACTAATCCATTAATGACACGGATATACGTGTTTCAGTCGAGCATTAATTTACAATAATAACCATAACATCACTGTACATGATCACACAAGGCCCACCATTCAAACCCTACTCCTGATACAATGACCAATAATGGTTATTCATGTATGAATTCAAACCACGCACAGTAATAATATATACTATATGATTAAAGGTGGATTAACGGGGACAGATTATACTTATTGCTTCTTTAAATCCAATATATCTTGAGATTTAGAGCTCGATCGGTGCTTTGTTGACAACAGGAACGGACTACTCCTAAAGATGGTGGTTAATTCCAGTCTATTTAGCAATAAACCGATTTTAGAAGTGAACTATAGGAGACGATGCAGTGGGTTTGGAGTTATTGCGCTTTGTCTCAAATGGGAAAAAAAAGTCATTATAACGTTCATTTACGTCCGGTTCCACCAGCTTGGGTGAAACACGTGAACTTGGTTCGTAGCCCTAATCGATCTGGTTTCTTTAAACAGAGACATAGGGTAGCGTCCAAGGAAAAATTTCATCCAAGGGGGTTGCTCCGGATACTTAAAAAGTAAGATGGCTAGGGTGTGTAGTATGGCTCGCGTTGACATTAATGATCTTGCCGAAGCTAATTACGTTTGTTGATCTCAATGGCAGCTGAACCCAGGAATGCCAATATTCACCGGGCCAGGCGTTGTTGTGTCATAGGCCTTACCATTAAACAAAAACAAAAGCGTCCCCAAACAATAATAATGTTCAACCATAGTGTCCATAATACTGTGACTGTTGCTCGACACTAGCATGAGTTTTCCGCACCGCCCAAAATTGCTCGAGAAACCCAACGACGTAAACGTGATAGCCGAAGAACGCTCCACGTGCATTTCAAATATTTATAGATACATTATGTGACACAATGATTTGTTTCTGTACTTAATAATGTACATCCATCTCGACGCATTTTTGTTCATAGCTCCGGCGTCAACAATTGCCGTTGGCGATGTTGTGAATAATGTAGACCTTCAAAGGATGATCCCTATCGATTGCCAACATTATACGACTGTTTATTCCATAGTTATCACCATGTCATTTTGAGAGAACAATTCTCTGTGAAAGAAACAGGGCTCGGGTTTTAGAAAGATTGTTTTCAAACTTGGTTTCAAGCACCAGATTGTTCGCGTCTCCAATTTACTAGGTACGTAACGGATTCAATTGAACATCTTTAGCACCAATGCTGTACCCAATCTTTTAAAATAACATCTTGCGGTACGACCAAGATAATTTAATTCGTTTAATTTAGACAAATTTTATCCACAAACTGACGTTTATAAAGACTATTGTCTATTTTTACTATATAATAAAGGCTATTTAATTTCTAGTCTTGAAAGTAAAATTCTTTAAATTAATAAAAATTTACCGTAAAATATCAAAAAAGTAAGATTCGTACGGTGGCATGAAAAATACTATAATTTATCTTTTTTAATATCCATATTGCTTTTTATAATTTACGCCTAAGTCAATTTCAATTTTCACACAAGTCAATTTTATTTAAATGGGTTTTTTTTTATAATTTTCACTCAAGTCAATTTTATTTTCCACACAAGCCATTTGTAATATAATTTTTTTAAAATATATTATTTTCACCCAAGTCAATTTTAATTTCCACTCAAGTCAATTTTAATTTTCACCTAAGTCATTTGTAATATAATTTCGATTCTGTTGAATTTCCACCCAGCGCGTGATGTCATCAACAAGGAAATTTAATTTGATCATATCACCCCCAGTTCTCCGTTTACTACACCGACTGCTCGTGCTCGTCAAAAAAAGGTTTAAGGGTTCGAACTTGAGGGTCCAAACCCAAGGGGTTTAGAAGGCAATACTAAGGCCTACCCCTGTGCCAAATTAGGGGCCCCTGGCCCACGGGGAAAGGCAGGGTTTAGAAAAACGCGTCCTGAAGATAAACAGGTCTCGGCGGGGGGTAGAAACGGGGTTTAAGAAGGGGTAGCCTAACCCTCCACCCTGGCCTATGAATTTAGGCTAAACCCCTGAATCCTCTAAAAATGACAAAGATTTTGGAAGGAACCCCCATGGGGCTGAGTTAATGGCTTTTTCTAGGGGGGCTTCGAGATGACAAAATCGATTTTTTTCATTTTTCGCTAATTTTTGTTTCATATGGATTATTGCTACGCCCAACCCTTCCATAGGGGTAGATTGACACCAAATTTTCTGGACAGGTATTCCACCCAATCACCCATCTTTCGGCCAAACGCAATTCCCAAAACGAAGATGTTGATCCCGACCCATGGGGAGTGAGAGCGGTGGCCATTTTACTGGGGGGTAAAAATAGAGATGGAACTAGATGTTCGATTTTAATTTTGAGACCAATTTTGGATTCCCCAAGGTCGGAAATGGGAGGGGGGAAGGGGTGTAGCCGACGTTTCGAAGAGATGGGATCATTTTTTTAAAAAAAATTTCCGTCATAACAATGTATTTAGCTGTGGTCAGGCAAATGGGGCCATTCAGACATTCTGATGCAAAAAATCACGATTTCCGCCACTTCCGGTGGTCGAGGCTGAAATCTTAGGGTGCCGGGTGACTCCCCGGGGTCGATATACATCAAGAATTTTCAACCTCGGAACCTCCCAATGGGTGCATCTGGCCATCCCCCCACACCACGTCTCCCCAGTCCAATAAAAGGGTACGCTAGATTTTTGGGAGGGACATGGCCCAGCAGTTCAGAAATAATTGTCGTTCGAATTTTTTAAAAAAAAAGAAAAAACAAATGTGGGGGGAAGCACCCCCACCCCCATTCTTTTCCGGATAGGTGAACAAAAGTAAAACACAACCCGATATCCCCCCAAACTTGCATTTACCATCCCCGGACCCCAAGGGAACAAAATTCCAATTTGAGGTGACCGGTAGTCTTGTTTCTGCTAATAACAAACCATTTTTTTTAATGAAATATGGTGGGTGATCTGGAGACTATGCTCCCGCTCACGGTGACCTGGAGAAAAATGAACCAGCAACGCTAAGAAACACTATCTCTCGATCTCAAAACGTGAGTGGGAGACAAAAAAAAAACCCAAACCCTTACCCTGAACCACAATCCACGTAAAATGTACAGGACCGTCCTCCGATCTAGCGTTCTCTGATGAAATCACGCGCTGGGTGGAAATTCAACAGAATCGAAATTATAATATAATTGACTGGGGTGAAAATTAAAAGTGACTTGGGTGAAAATTATAACAAAAAAATTATATTAAAATTGACTTAGGTGAAAATTAAAAAAATCAAATAATATTATTTTTCATGTCCCTTATCAGCCACCATAAGATAGAGCTTCAAAGGTATTATTAAAAGCAATTATGTTTTCAATTATTTTAGACGAGATTCGTAGTTACATGACGTCATTATTCTTTATATGGCAGATTTTACATGACATTTAATTTCTGAATCAGACAATGATATGTCAGCTACTTAATTGTTTTGCCTGTTTTTGTCTGTAACTAAATCTACGATATTAAAGATGTCGATTATCCCCACCAACTTTGTCTGGACACTTAATACACATTCATATCCAAATAATATAATAAATTTTATAAAAATATAAGTATGTTATGAACATGAGTACACTGTATACAAGGCAGAGATAATTATTCAATGTTTATGGTATATCTAGCACGTTGGTGTGCATAAAGTTGATAAAAGGGGTGGCAACCACGGACATCTATTTTATGGATTGGAAATTTCAAGTTAGTTGTGCAATAAGTTTATTTATGTCTTCCTTTCTCCTATATCGGAGTCTTGCAAGGGTGAATACATACAATTAAGGAGGTCTCTGGTATCATCACATCTCCTAACGCTACAGTACTGACATTATACTAGTGGGCACATAAAGGGCCTTTGCTGTTTTCTAAAAGGTAACCGTAATCACATAGAAACAGTTCAGTGTATATTTCGATAAACTCATGTTACATTCAATCTCTGAAGTATATTTTATTTTATTTAAGCTGTACAAAAGAAAGTGGGAATGAGCCGATAAGAAGGTGCTTCACATGTAATGGGAGATAGAACAATATGGTTTTCAGGCAACGAAATGTCTAACGTAGCAAACGGTATGCCATATGCCATGTCCGTCTTCGTTATCCCGTATGACGCGAACCCCGGATTTCATTTCTTTTGGGTTTTTTATGATCATTATAATTTTCAATCTATTACTAAGTGCCCCACCCAATGAAGTTTTTGTTCGATATAGGAATACTCTGTAGTTTTGTTACCTTCAACAAAATTAATCCTGATAAAACAGATGAAAACTTGTCATTTCAAAGAGTATCATAACACCTCATATGACTGGACGGATTTGTAAAAGGCTTTCGCTCAGAATTACCGTTGCATTAACTTAAACCAGGCTGATTTAATACAATAGACTCTTTCATGTGCAAAACGTGTGCTATAATTAATTTGACATTTACACGGTTATGGGAATACAGTAAGGTTTGGACACATCTATGCATTGTCTTTAACGGAAGTATAGCCTGCATCCAGAGACATAAGTACTCGAATGAAATTATCATTGCCCTATAGCCCGGAGACCACTAAGTATAATTATAGTAGAATTCCCCAGAACAATGAATTCAAATATGGCATTATGGAGGATCGGTATTCTATCGTTTGCTTCAGCTGGGGGGTTGTTTTATATAAGATATGAACTGGGTCACAATTTAAAGAAACCGTATTATTTTCAGCAGGGAATTTAAGAAAAATTATAGGAGATTAGATAAAGAATTGATAGTTCTCATTGTAATAATTATAAAACGAGATAATATAAAGGGAATTTATGGTTTGGATACGTTTATTAATATCTAGTTAATAATTTAGTTAGTATTTCAGAACAGAAAATCATGCAACAGGCAGGTTAAGCTCTTGCATAATGTGTGTTTAAATTATAATTAAAAAAAAAACAAAAACAAAAAAAAAAACCAACCCCAAACCAGCAGTACAAACATTGTTCCCAACTATTTATGTTAACCAGGTAAATTTTCGTGTTTACAAACATCAGTTAACTGGGGAGAAAGGCGTCTATTTGGTGATGCTAAACTTATCCAAGATCGAAGTTAGTGTAAAATGTTCAGAATTTTGGATTTCACTTTTAAGATCTTTTGAGTACTTGCAGATTACTGCAGCTGTTGGCATTGGATATTTGGTGTGATATTAAGTGTTTCCTACGGCTACGACGAATTTATATGATGGAACGTAACGGGTGTAAAAGTAGGGCCTTGATATTATACTTTTATTGTACTGGAAACGCGGGGTGGGGGATGGGCTAGTGGTTTGGTGTCGCGTTTCAAGTGGGTGGATGACCCCTGGCGTGTTGTCGTTGTTACCATGGAGGCGCCTTATCAATCTCGTGGGTTTACTCTAGGTACCCAATTGTCGCCCTGCAATGCCATGAACCCCTCAAGCAATAGTTTATCGCAGAGTTATCTCCCATTGTCAACGCTATATCTTATAATTCATGGGGACTGCATTTTGTTTTTGTTGTTGCTAGCATTTGTCCCTGTCTGTGATCAAATAATGCCACCTATGTCCATTTATATTCATGTATGTCTAAAATCTTCAAAATTCTGTGAAATATTATTTGTATGGCACATAGTTATCAAATAACACGCTTTTTATGGAATAACAAACATTGCAATTGTTATTCCATCAATCGTGTGTTACTTGAAAGTTCTAAAATATTTACGGCCAATTAACTTGCCTCCTTAACATTCTGTATTCTGATAAAAGTGGTTGGAATTATCCCAACCAATATATCCCATAATACCGGGGGGTGGGTGGTTATCGAGTTGTTATAACACTGTCAAAGGGTAACCCAACATCAAAGCACAATTCAAAGAAAATGTAGAAAGCCGACAGACATAAGATTGAGATGTTAATTTATTTTTAATGGTTGCTATAGATGAATACTTTCAAGATTATTTCACTTGTAAAAGATAGGCTGGCACTGCCAGGCAGGATACGCCCACATTTTCGAGAGATGGACAGAGAACAAGCAATACCGAAAGTGATTTTTCCTACATCATTAAGTCCTGTATTTCATACTGTATTGGGAGCAGCCATTTAGTTGGTCAGTTCCAGTCTGATATTAATGAAATTCGAAACCGACAATGACTATGGTGTGACGGTACACAACCTAGAAATGTGACTTTTCATCAAAATCGGATAAGAATTGTGACCTGTAGAGAGTCCACAACCATGATATACCATATTTTTACACTATTCGCGTACAAACGGCGACCATTTCGTCCGGCAATTTTGGTACGATTTTCACGAAATTAGAACTCAACCTTCCTCATCAAAATCGAATTAAAATTGTGACCTATACAGGGTCCACAGTTTTTTTAACAGTATTCGCGTACAAACGGCGGCCATTTTGTCTGTCAATTTTGGTCCGATTTTCCCGAAATTCAAACTCAACCTTCCTTACAGTGTAACGGTGATATAATCAAACGTTTTTTTTAAATTGGATAATAATTGTGACCTCCAGAGGGACCACAAGCTAAAGAAAGGGGGCCATAATTCAGGAAGTTACGATCCGATATGCGCAAATATCGAAAAGAACCAAGATCTTTGGGTTATAACCATGAATTTCAAGTTTCATCAAAATCGAATTAAAATTGTGACCTTTACAGGATCCACAACCTTGATATACCATTTTTTTAACAGTATTCGCGTACAAACGGCGGCCATTTTGTATGGCAATTTTGGTCTGATTTTCCCGAAATTCGAACTCAACCTTCCTTACGGTGTAACGGTAATATAATCAAACGTTTTTTTAAATCGGATAATAATTGTGACCCCCAAGCTAAAAAAAAAAGGCGATTTTGCGTATAATCAGGGGCCATAATTCAGGAAGATACGATCCGATATGCGCAAATATCGAAAGGAAGCAAGATCTTTGGGTTATAACCATGAATTTCAAGTTTCATCAAAATCGAATCAAAATTGTGACCTCCACAGGGTCCACAACCTTGATATACCATTTTTTAACAGTATTCGCGTACAAACGGCGGCCATTTTGTATGGCAATTTTCGTCCGATTTTCCCGAAATTCGAACTCAACCTTCCTTAGGGTGTAACGGTGATATAATCAAACGGTTTTTTAAATCGAATAATAATTGTGACCTCCAAGCTAAAAAAAAAGGCGATTTTGCGTATAATTAGGGGTCATAATTCAGGAAGTTACGATCCGATATGCGCAAATATCGAAAGAAAGCAATTTCTTTGGGTTATAACCATGAATTTCAAGTTTCATCAAAATCGAATCAAAATTGTGACCTCCACAGGGTCCACAACCTTGATATACCATTTTTTAACAGTATTCGCGTACAAACAGCGGCCATTTTGTATGGCAATTTTCGTCCGATTTTCCCGAAATTCGAACTCAACCTGCCTTAGGGTGTAACGGTGATATAATCAAACGGTTTTTTAAATCGAATAATAATTGTGACCTCCAGAGGGACCACAAGCTAAAAAGGGTGATTTTTCGGACAATCAGGGGCCATAATTCAGGAAATTACATTCCGATAGCCGCAAAGGAACCAAGATCTTTGGGTTACAAATATGCATGTCAAGTTTCATCAAAATCGGTTCAAAATTGTGACCTCTATAAGGTCCACAAGCTAAAAAAAGTGATTTTTCGTACAATCAGGGGCCATAATCCATGAAGTTTTGATCCGATACACGCCAATATCGAAAGCAGCCGAGATCTTTTGGGGATAAACCTATATTTCAAGTTTCGTCAAAATCGGATAAGAATTGTGACCTGTAGAGAGTCCACAAACAAATTGTGGACGGACGGACGGACAGTGGCGACGACATAATACTTCCACATGAAAATACGGGCGTATAAAAATGATGAGGCAACATTTATCACCCACATGTTTTAGGAGACACCCGATGTTATTACCCTTGATGTTTTAGGGAAATCTTGTGACTGTTCAAGTGACTGAAGTTATTAACGTAATTATTTGAAATTGATAAAAGGTGTGAGGAATCATTTCTTTTGATAACTACTATCAGTATTATTGTCCTTGTTTTATATGTGAAATTCTAACGATAAACTTAGTAGAGTGATCAAGTACTGTTTTTCGATAATTATTGTTTTTTTACCCTTGATCACTTTTAGTGTAAATGATGTAGTTACTTTAAGATGCGACGAACTGTGAATTGTTGCTGTGTAGCATGTTTCGTTGCCTGGCAACATACGTTTAGTATTTCGAGACAAGTAAAGATTATAACTTTGTCTCCCTTTTGGATGTGATATAGGAATCCGATATAGTTCAAGAAGTTCATCATCTTAATGACTATGAACACCTACTTAATTATTCGACGTCTCTATTTACTAGCCTGTGGGGGGAACACTATATACTTTAATTATATCAACGAAGTATCATCGTCATCATATTTATTCTTGTGTCGTTACTACAGCTTCGTGTCGGCAGCCGTCATGGAAATCTGGGGCAATTTGATACCGTAACCTTTTAGTAGTATGGCTCCCTAAGGTTTGATCTTTATCCGTACAAATTAATCTTGTCCCTTCGACATAAAAATAATTCGTCAGTGGATAAAAGAGAAGACATGACGAAATACAGATTACTATTTACAAATAATGGTCAGTTAACCTATGAATTGTCCAGAGAAATGTCCTTTCACATTCACAATGAATTGCTTGAGATGATTTGTATTGTCTATGATGAGGAACTACAAATAGTTTGGAATGGAATACACACATGCATCAAAACCACTTTGGGTCTTATTCTTACAATAGTTTTTTGCGTTTCAAAGCAACTGTTAATTATGGATGAAAGTCGCCATTAAAAGACCGACACCTGCTGAAAATTATGTCAGAAGTTACCGATAACAGAAATTATTTGTCTTTGTACTAACGATACCTTTATACAGTAATTAATATGTTTTAAAGGGTGCGTAGCATGTATTTTGCACTAAAGACATCTTGATGTAAAATATATGATTTTGTTTCAAAGTAGCTAAGACATTAAATACCATCCACGGTCCTTCTTTTAATTACATGGCCGCCATTTCTACTACCTAGTTGAGGACTCAATGAAAACCGATTTCTATCCATTACCGTCGAGGCCAACATGAGATCTAACTTATGTTTAGTGATAATTGGCTTTTCCACCCTTATTAAAATGTAAAGTAGCTATAAAGTCTCTGTAACTCAATATCATCCAAAGTCTTCGACATTTATAACACGAATTATTTGTCAATTTAAATCAACATAGATGGCGTGGTCTTTACCGGGAAAAGATTGGCTTCTGATATCCAATATTTAAGACAACATAAACGCTTTACCGTTGGTATACGAATCGTGAACCAGAATGCGTATCGGTGCCATTTGTAACAAGGGGCATATTCCACAAGTCATGCGAAACGACGACGTCATATTCGTATCTGGACAGTTGCACAATGAATATTAGCGGTATAGACTGGATTAAATAGACGTTGAGATTGCTATTCGATTGAACTTCTGGCGTACTTCCCCGCACGTAACTGATTTGATATTAAGAGTTAAAAACGGAAACGATTGAATATAAATCAGTTCATATATATACATTCATATTACACTATTGTATGCGTGGGCTTGCGATCCATTTCTGTCAATTTCTAGATCTCAAATATTAGCGATTTAGATTCTTTGAGTAGAGCAGCTTTTACAATAATTATTTTTACATAGAACATCTTTGATTTTAGACAAGAGACAGGTTAGCTTATTTCCACCCAAACAGGAGAGAGGACTCTATTTAGATGAAGGAAAGACTATATATGTTAGATGGTATAGATATCTCACAAAACAAAGTAAGGACGTAGTTTACATACATGGACCTTGTTGGGATAAAAGTGTTGTTAACAATTCAATAAAACCTACACTTACTATATGTAATGTTCTTGACTAGACAATTTAAATCCCTGTAATCCTTGGAATTAAACTTGCCCTGGAAAACAATGAGCCTTTTAGTAAATGTAATAAGCGAGACATACAACCACATAACTTGATTAACTTCAATCAGATACAATATGGCAGCGGATATTAAAAGCATATCTTGTTTACCACCACTTACCGTTATTAAAGGCACGCATTCCTTATTGTTACACGGTTTAAAATCTTATTATAGCTAAATCACACAGTGAATACTAATACGACAGGTCATATATGCATGCTTGTCACATATTTATCTCGTACTGGAAACAAATCGATGTATTTTTTCTCGTTTTTTGCATAGAAATTGAGTTAGATGTCAACGTGGAGTTGATGAAGTAAGTTATTGGTAAAGTTCATCGGTGCCTTGTATTAAAAGGTTATGTAACCCTATTGTACACGCTAGACATGGCGTATTAGAGCCATTACGTTAAAATAACTAGAAGACTATGCCCAGCTGCCTGTAAATTCTCACAATATTTAAGCAATTTATCAAGTGCATGATACTTTAATATGAAGTTGAAATACTTGGTACACAGTTGCTAGAGGTTATCTAATTTGTATTGTGTACAAGGTGAATTATAAGTGTAACAAATTGCAATTAGATTAAATGGAATGGTGAATATATTTAGACTGCACGGGTATGTATCTGACCGTACTGTATTTAGCGAATACAGACCGAGAAAGGAAGAGATATAATGAAATGACAAGAAAAAATATAATTTTAAAACTATGCAGTTTTTAAACTAAAGTTGAAAATGAATATGATTTTTTTTATTTTTACTGTGTCGGTTATTACTAGATTTATGATTTGGGGATTAATTTTATTAAAAAATAACTAACTGTATCGGTTATTACTAGATTTTATTAAAATAACTTACATTCAAGCTAATTTATAATTAACTATTTGATGGGAAGAAAACCGAAATTATCTGTAGTGTCTCATGCTCCTCTGCTGGCCAGGAATCATTTGTATTTTGTTGTATAATCTCTGTAATATTCAAGGTTTCATGTCGATCGTACTTTTAATTGACGCAGCCATGGGATATTTTCGTATATTGTCGTGCCCACGAACAAGAAGAAGAGCAACACGATCAATAGCGTTCGGGGTCCAAAAAGTAATGTGGATGCCTTTTAGCGTTCTGTAATGACAAACGTACATCATAATGACAAATGTACATCAATGATGAAATGTATTTTATTCTCATGAAGGTGAAAGACAAATACCTTTGTTTGATATTCATATATCTACCGTCCCGAATCAGGAGTTAATGGTTTACTGTTGTATATCTAAGAAAAGTATGTTAATAATTAATTCCGTAAAAATTCTGTAATTAAAATACATTCCCACGAAAGTATTGATCGGGTGATTATTTCCAGTGACATGATGATAATTGTGGTATATGCTGGAAGTATATAGTCACCCAATCTCAATCTAACAATGGCGGATTTATTGAAAAACACCCAAGTGGTGTGCAAAAAACACAAATGTGGGGGTATCCGTACACGACTGTTCCTCGAGTGACATAAGGGCCGCTTCATCTGTGTTGGTCTAATGGCCAACGGTTGTGAGAACATAATCCTTTAGTGGCATTTAGCGATTGAGCACATAAAAAAACACAACACAATTTATATGGAAAACAAATCATTTGTACTTGATAACGATAAGAGAATACTTCTTGTCGAAACGTCGTGCTATATGTGTATAAACCAGTGACTTTTTTCCATGTAAATTGTGTTGTGTTTTTCTATGTGCTCAATCGCTAAATGTGCTCGATACTTTTGGAAAATGGTCATCGACTAACGCCAAGTACACGCTCAAATTGAATTCTTCCTCATTCAAGTCAAGTGTTATACAAAGCTGATAAAAAAAATAAAGTCTCATTGCAGGGGGTGTCCGATTGAAATGTGTTAATAGTTAAATATAAATTAGACTGAATATAAATTATTTTTAATAAAAATAATCATCCGCCAGACAATTTACACCATGGGAGGTCGATTTATTTGATTTTTGAATATTAATCGACTATATAATATATAGGATTTGAATGTAATGATATTTTGCTCGCTGTAGCAATTCATGTTGGGCGTTCCAAGTAGCAAAATGCTTAAGTTCGTTATCCATTTATTAGTATGGTTTACATCACTTTACTTTTTTTTAACAATTACAATATAACAAAGAATATTTTATCAGTGTCACTGCTTATTGTTTAATGCACAAGCTAACAATTCTGTGTTTAATATACATACTTTAAGTGTCATTTTGTAACATATTAATGGAATACTTATTTGGGGTTTTCAGGATATTTCAATGAATCGTTATATGGCGAAGTCTCCATCATAATAAAAAGTTTAAGCTGATAGTCAATAGGCAATGTAAGGTTATGGGTCCATCAATCAAATGTTAAAGAACTTTAGAAGTCTGGGGTTTTCTTTTTAATTCCTTGTCTGTTTTTTAGCCCTTAGATTCGTACGCTTCCCATATTACGAAATCTTAATTAAGCTAAGAGAAAGTTGCATTTGTCATGTCTCTTATAATCCTAAAATCACTTTCTATGAATGACTGCGTTTTAACCACTCATTGAATGGCGGCTGGATGGTGGCAAGACGGACATGGCAGTCTAAGCTTATGTTTTCAAACACGCGACTTATCCATCAGTGTTTCAGTTTGTATTGCCGCGTGAGGCTGATGGCAGTGCCACTTCAGGAAACGAGTGATGACCTTTTATTACAGTGTAAATGTAAGGTAGGAATCGAACCCATGGGCAATGAGACACTTATATGCAATACTCGACACAATTAGCTTGCCAAATAACCATTGAAATACTATTCTAAAGGTTCACGGTTGAAAACCATTGTTTTATTAATGCTGTCCCTTAAAGGAACTATCACAATTTGGAGAGAGTCTAAAAAATGAGTGCCCGAATACGTATGAAATTTTAGCACCAAAATATAGAGGAATTGTGTACTTACACTCTCTCTAAATCTCAGCTGGGGACCTCCCCAGGAAAATTTGAAAAAATAGACTGTTGGAAATGCTGCCTGACAGTATTTAGGCACCGATCGTAGAGATAAATAGAGCTGATCGTGTCAAACGAACGGAGTGAGTGTACCAAGTGAATGCATATTCTGGTCGCGTTAAACTCATACCCAAAAACTTTGAGGATCGTAAAAAAAAAAAAAGCACTTCTAAAGTAGATTTACAGCAGGATGGGCGTGATAAGAAATCACTCAACATGACTGCGTGGGGATGTATCACAAAACCTATTTTCATTTTCTAAAATAATTGGGTGGGGGGCAAACAGGGCAGACCAGATTGCCATTCGGGTTATTCAATGTTTCACTCGAGTGTATCCATTGAAACATTGAATAACCCGGGCGTGATATTCACTCTCTTGAAACTGTGAATAACACGAGCGGTATTAATGGCCATTGAGTTCTATCTATATATTGAGTTAGTTACTCGGCCCTGCGGTAGTGGATTTTAACACGAAAATAAGCAGTTTTATTCTACAAAATATTATCGGGATTGGCCCCTTAAAGGTTACATGGAGTCTGATGAAGAGATGTAGAAACGGCAAGTACAACAAGGTCTGTTAGGAATATTGAGAGGAACCGTTGTGACTCAAGAAAAGAGCTTGCATCATCCATTGACATGCATTAACAGGGGGTGGGGGTGGATGGCCGAATAGTTAGCGTGCACGCGTTATATCATACGGCCTGTCATTGAGTCAACTGGCGTGGTATCGAATCCCCGGTTGTACGTGGCAAGGAGTGGGGTCGCATGTCCAGCCTCGTGGGTTTTCTCCGGGTACTCAGGTTTCCTCACACTGCTAAAGACTCCGACGCGCAAGCGAATTGTGGAAATAAACCACATTTTAGTCCTGAAATGACCCAGTTTGTGTCGACGGAACGTTAAACACCATTTTTCTCTCTCACCTCTCCCTCTCTCTCTTTCTTACTTATATTTTAGCTGACTACTTCCTTGCTTTTGTCATCCAATGAGAATTACGCTCATTAATCACTCGCTTCTACGTCGCATTGCATGATGAAAAATTTACTTTCTTATTTTTTTTATTAAAGTTCTTCCGTGTCAAGAATTATTTGCACGGTGATTTATAATACCCCGAGAAAACTTGTCAAATCCACATTGCAACATGTATATATAAATATATGTGTATTACAGTGGGATTATTTTTAATAAAATGACTAACGCGTTTTGTGTTTGTTTGGTTTGCCTCGGCATAAAGTACATAAAATAGTGAAAAAATTGTTCGCTTGGATTTTTTAATAGCCACCGTAGCTCCCAAATTACTACGTATAAAAATAATTGAAAGAAATATTGTTACGTGTAAGGTCACGTAATATGGTGCACTGCTAAGTTGCACTATTACATTTGATATGGTATATTAATAAAGAAGTCATCCTATCCTTTACAAACAAAAAATGGTATTGCGTGTTGTCAGTATATTAATAAATATCGAGTTGGACTGGGGTTGGGTTTTTTGTATCTGCGATACTTGTGTATGTTAATGACGATCATCATCTACACAAATATCCAACCTGTTTTTAAAGTAATGACTTTGCCGTGAATCTAAATCTGTGAAAGAT
Source organism: Patella caerulea (assembly GCA_036850965.1). Taxonomy (NCBI): domain Eukaryota; kingdom Metazoa; phylum Mollusca; class Gastropoda; family Patellidae; genus Patella; species Patella caerulea. The sequence continues at coordinate 48,188,650 of JAZGQO010000007.1, read as the reverse complement.
TCGAAAAACTTGTGTTCAGCATTGTTTGATGGAGACGATACCGAATCTATTTTTTTTTATTTCCTTTTTGTGGCATATATATTGAGTATTGCGCTGCACTACAAAGGTGTAGGGATTCAGATACCGATTCTATGACACATTTGTGTACAAACATTAAAAAGATAAATAAATAAAAATGATCAGAAATTAGTGACATTTTTTGTTTAAAATACATGGCATCCACGCTCAGTCCAACAAATAATTTTATTAATCATTTATTGGCAAATCAAAAATAAGTCATCTTTTCATGTGAATTCAAAACGTTGAAGAAGAATTTAAAAGTGCCGTGGGGCAGCCCCCCCCCCTCCCCCGCAAAACAAAGGAAGTAATTTTGCCTTGGTGAATTTTGAAACCAGACATGCAGTACCCTTTTATGTTGAATTGATTTAGTCGGATTTGAAACAGGGCCATCCATTAAATTTCGGGAAAATAAATTGACCTTATTAAAACACTTGTATTTGGTGCTTTTCGAACCGTAGCTTTCAACATGGAGAAAAATCGGAGCGAGAATAAAAAAAAACAAATAAAGTGTACCATTTGCATAGGGTGTAGCTGTGATCGATGGAATGCGACTTCAAAGTATCTTTGTAAATACTATCAGGAATTGAACCATTTTTGGGACGAGCATTCTGTTATACGATTCATCTATCACAATATTGTAGTTTGCAAAGGATTCCTATAGCACTCAAATTTCAAATCACGCTCTGAGGCTTTATTTTCTGACAGATTAATAAAATTTGATGTCATCGTAATACGATCAACAGGCGACATATTGTTTGATTCTGCAGTATTCCCGAATACATCATAGTTAGACCAAGATGGTTTAAATTAGTTACTCTCTCTTTGTTTTGATAGATTTCACATGTCATTGAAGTGTTCGGAAAATTGATATTGATTCTTAAATACATAGAGTTTTTAGACGACAATTTTACAATATTTGTATATCCATCATTTTCTAATGTCATTTAGCTTCTAATCTTCTTCGTTTTCAATCATTTAATTGTGCTAATCTGTTAGGCTACATTAGGGAGGCGAATAAACGGTCGGCAAAATTATGGCCTTAATGACCGAACATAAACATTGATAGCTATGGATCGCAATTAAAGCAATGATTACAAAATTACCAGGTAATTTTAAATTGACTTTTACGCTCATTAAAATCCATTTCTGTTCGGAAATCGATCAGTTATTTTCCTGTGATTGTTTTATTGTTTCTGCGTTTTATTTGGGTTTTTTTTATTTCATCTAATGTCATCAGCTCAACGAGCTTTATTGTCCCAACAAAAATACCGATACAGTTTAATATATAATAAAATTATGTCAAAGCACGATATGGTGTGTTTCTGCACGTAGTCAACAGAATGTTTCACGTAGGCCTAATGGTGGTTTAGCGCGCAAGGCATTCTAGTTTTACTATTCCAGAAAAAGGTGTGATATGTTTTGTTTTGTTTTTTGTATAGCAAACAGTTTGATTCACCCATTACACGTCTCATATCTCAAGCACTTTGCGCTTTAGTGCTCATGGCAGAGTAGATGCGTACTCGCCCAGGAATATATGCAACCCCTGTTACCACTTGGGCTAATTTGTTACAATGAAGCTATTGAATAAATCAACAATATTTGGGACCTAGAAATTAACACAAATGGGTTGCAACGCATATGACAATGTAATATGAGTGTTTATAAACAGATTTACATTCAATCGTTTCCGTTTTTACTCTGTTTTCAAAACAGTTATGTTCGGAGAAATATGCCGTAGGTCTCAGTCGAATGGTAGTTTAGCGTCTGCGGGATATTCTGGTCTACACCCATAGTATTGAATTATTGCTCTCCAGATAAGAATATGGCGTCACCGTTTGAAATAACTTGTGGAATATGTCTAGCCACGTTTTTCCGAGTTCCTCGTTACAAATTGCGCCGAAATGCATTATGGTACACGATTCGTGTACATTCGTGTTCCAATGGTAAAATGTTTATTGTGTCTTAAATATTGGATATCAGAAACCCATCTTTTCCCGTTAAGATCACAACACCAATGTTGATTGAAATTCATATATAATTTGTGTTTTCACTATCGAAGACTTTGGATGATATTGCGTTAGAGACTTAGTGTCTGATAAATGAGGTTTAATTTAGCTTCACAGCTTTCTATTTGTAGTCGGTATGGATAGTTTAGTTCATTCTTTACTTTTAGTAATTGTTTTTGTCTCATGTTCTAGACAATTTATTGTTTTAATTTGTACACCTAAAAAGTATTATACGTAATAGGCGCGGATATTGGAATTTCTAATAAAGTAAACAATACAACGTAACCAGGCATCAACTATAGTTCACATCCATTAGCTAATCACTGCAAAAAACAATAACTAGGTCTGATAGGGTCCATTCTTATAATTGGCGAAACAATCCTACAAGGTTTTATTGACATTGCAAACTCTTATTTATAACTAGATATTATGCTAAATACAGCTCCTGGGCGTGCGGGGAAATTTTTGACTGGGGGGGGGGGGTATTTTGGTGCCCAACAAATGTAGTTAGGTTCTTAGTATGTTAGTCGTGGCTTACTTTACTCCAAACAATAGAGGGTTCGAATTAAGATTTCTATTTAATTGCCTAACTATAGACACTCTGAATTTAAATTCGTTGTTAAATTGGAGACATTCAAGAACACAATATATACAGCTTTTGCAAAGTACAATTGTGTGCCCAAATTTTCCCAGCATTTGGTGCCAAAAATGCCCCCACCCCACCTCCATTTTGTACGCCTATGAGACATCGTATGCTTACTGTTTATGAAACATCTGATATCATGGGGCTCATTTGCGAGCTAACACCTCGGTTCACTTTTTATACCTGGTGTACTGTACTGTTTGTAAATGTTTCTTTAATAGCTGGACTATGTATTGTCTCCATTAAACGATTTTTATTATATGTCTTTAAACATCACATAGATTCATTGATTTCAGGTAAATTCTATCACAATGCAGACAATGGGACTACATAAATGTATATGTCATTCTGGGATTTTTTTTTTTTTTGTTTTTTTGGTCTATTATTTTTTCTCTGTATAAATGTCTGAGTTTTGTGCTTTGCCAAAACAAGAGCAGGTTAAATATACATTAATAATACATTAAAGGAGATAAAAAAAAGTTATAATAGATGTACATCGTTAATTTTCGTAATTATTTATATACATAAATTCCCACTTCAACACTGGTGTGACGTTGAAAATATCATGGTGATCAATTGAGTTCAAATGTCAAAAACACATTAACCATCGGATATTCTTCAATATACATGTATGTGAAACTGAGAAGAACTGATGACCAAGCCGCTCAATGAATAAGGCCGGGAAGGTTAATCGGGGTTGTTAGTAGTGTATGGGTGCATGGCGGAGGACGACATGGTAAGAAACGGTTTCTGGTTGTTCGATGGGACGAGAATTCCGGTTACCGTGTATCGCGTAGATCATAGGCGTATAAGCTCCGGAAATGCCAAAAGAAATTCAGGGTTACAGACACCCCAAGAAATTTTGGAAAATTGTACGACTGCAAACGCGTTGTTTTGCTATTCCAGCCTCTGAATACGGCAACTTCAACCTAATTAAGATGGCTGACTCGAATTCCAATCAATCGTTTACAGTCCACGGAGACGGGACCGTGCAGTGAAAATTTTGAAATTTAACTGCTGCAAACGCGTTTTCTTGCTATTTCAGTCTGTGAATACAGCAACTCCAGTGTGGTCCAGTATAGGTTATTTTTGGTGGTTGACATGAATAACAAACAACCAATCAATCATTTCGGGTAATGGGGGTTTCGCCCTCCCGGAGAAAATTTGGAAAATTTAATATAACTACTGCAAATGCGCTTTTCTGCTTCTTAGTAATCTTAGCCCATGAGTTAAGCAAATCGAAATTTCTCTAGACGTTTTGTAACCGACCCTATATGCCGACCTGAATTTCAACCATCCAATCACACTGTCGCTACTGCATTCGGGGGGTGGGGTGGCCTAGTGGTCTAGAGTGCCGCGCTTCGACCTCTAGCTGTCCGGTCACCTGTGACTTGCGGCTGTGGTTTCGATCCCTGGTGTGAGCGTATGTGGCATGGAGTGAATTATTGAAATAAAATTAAACCATATGTTAGTCCCGAAATGACCTAGTTGTGTCGAGTGGACGTTAAACCCCATTTCTCTCCCTCTCTCTCGCTACTGCATTCACAAATATTAATCGATGCCCGAAAAATGTCGCACAAAGTAGAGTGGCTCCAGCCAAAATGTTTTAATCCATAGTCAATTCAGTACAAATTCGTGGTATTCAATTAAAAAAATTAATGAACCTGGTGGTGGCACGAGCTAGAAGTAAAAAGAATCCTTTGACAGTCGAAATCTGAAATAGGCGAAGCAATATTTCACTAACAGCACAGTGTATGGCGTATGTCCGTCTTTATTACCCAAGTTATTCCAATGATTCGGCCTGCAAAATATGTGTGTAGAATGGACCCCTTCAAGAAATGTTGGTGTGTTATACTCAGAAGATTCCCGGCTATAAGGCAATCCATTAAATTGATTATTTCGAGCTTTAAAGTGCCAATCCCGATAACTTTTTGGGGAATAAAACTGCTTAATTTTGTGTTAAAATCCTTTAAAATCCATAACCTAAGGCCCACCTACTAACCCGATATTTGTGATACGCTTGTAAATAACTTAAACCTCTCAGTCTTCATCTGGAAATGGAGAACGTTTTATTATACAGTATCTGGATAAAACCAGACTTTTTTCTATAAAATTAATATGTAGGTGAAATTTACCTTTTGTTATCAAGTACAGCGCATGGGTCATTTACTGTATAGACCTCTCAAGAAACATTAATCGATTATCAGGTCACCCTGAAAAAATTGACCCGAAATCTTAAAAGGGTTACGTGTCCGGATAAGCAGTGTTGACGTTCACGTCCAAACGACTCAATATTTTGAGCTGAAATTTTGAGACAAGGTAAATACACCATGCCACTATATTTTGGTACATAAATTTCATAAATACTCGGACTTTAATTTTTGAGACTCTGTTCTTATCGGGATTGTCCCTTTAAGAGATAACGATCGTTGGGAGTTCGTATGTCTTCAGTTACTAAATCAAATTAATTTAAATGCCGTCCCTCATCATCTGCTTTCACAATAAACTTGCCGATTTCATTAAATTTTAAAATGTCGATTCGTGGCCATCTATCTTCGTCCAAACTTCTACATCCATATAAAATTCATGGGTAGCGGATATCATATCTAGTTGCGTCTACAGAATATGGCCGATTTGGAAATGTATTTGCATGATGCTTCACTCAGTGCTAGATTAACCATTATTGTATTTTTTTTTTCATTTCTCAAAATATGTCTCAAAATATGATGACGTTTGACGTCCATCAAACCTAGAGAAAACTCTAAGCATGTGCCTGTCGCATTTTTACAGTTCGTTTACATTTTGAATTGTATATTATATTGCGGGGGTGGGGGCACCAAAATCTGCTAAGTGATTAGGGTCTTTATATGTCTAAATTCGGCCCTGCCTGGATATAACTATAAACATCGGTTTTCTTTTCTACTCGAGCTTTCGTGATAAGTTGTTTGTGTCAAGATCTTTGCTGTTGATCTGTATAAGATTTGTATAGGATGTCAAGCAGAAAAATAACAAGTCCGCTGATCAAGCATGTTTTTTTTTTATCGCCTTATAAGCGAGTCTTTGTTCAGCATCGCAGACTTATAACTCAAGCCACCAGTTATATTGCAATTCTTTCTCAGCGTTTCAGGTAATTGATTCTGTATCCAGCCTTGATCTCCAGTTTCAGATTGTTTATTGTTTTAATAGGAATTATTAGGAGTAACAGTTATGGATATAGTTAACTCTCATGGTGCAGAGCATTCGAAGGCACTTTAATTATACTGGAATTAAAATATAATGAATTTGGGTTTGACGTCCCATTGCTCTTTGTCGATTGGACTAACGAAGACGGGAATATGCCATACAGTGTGCTATAAGGGGAACTTTTGTTGGGAGAGGGACACTACAGTTGAATCTTATTTCGAATTCCAACTGTCAATGACCTGGGTGCAATGTCCCATCCGAACTAAGATACGTTGTCTCAGGGTAGAAACTCTCTTATGCACTATTGACAAGTAGGGTGGGGGCACGACTGCAAATCCTGAATATAGGACCTGTGGGTAAAACAAGCAAACGACTTACTCAGTGAGCCACCGCAAAGATCAGAATGTGCTCTATGTAGTTTTACATTTAATTACAGAAAGCAAGATAATATACGCGATTAATTCAATGACAGATACCACATTTTTAACGTACTCCACAGACTGTTATGCTACGGGGGATATATTGTTAGTTCAACGGCGGTTGACCTGATCGACTCAGTTAACTCAAACTTCGATAGGTCTTTTACAATCACACCAAGGAATACACGAGTGAAGATTAATTTTCGTCACAGGTCCACCGTCGTTCACCACTAACAAGATGAAACCAGGAGAAACGTTCTGAACCAACCCTGAGATCGAATCCGGGGTCTCCAAGTTAGTAATCAGCAGCAAGTGAAATAATTCAAGGAAAATATAATGGTGGCATGATAACGTATTCAAAATACCAGATATCTCTTTTATCTGTGACACCCATAGCCATATGATTAACTTTGGACGAAGTCTTCATTTTAAGAGACGTTTTTGTTCTGACTTACGAACTTTTGGTGGATCGATTTGTATTGACCTTTAAACGATAGCTTACAATTCTAATGATATTGTGGGTGATAATTCATAAATCGATAAAAGAAAATTAGATACTTTCGGGCTTTTCCTCTTAGCATAAGTGTAAGTTAAGACTAAAATACGCGTTTTTAGCTTGGACATCCGGCCAGTGTGGGTAACCTAATGAAATAAATTAGTTACTTGAAATGCGGAATTGTTATATCTGGTTAATTTAGGAAACGCCCGGATGTTTCAATGGATAGGGTTGGTGAGAGTTTAGGTGCTATGCAAATGGTTAATTTTTAATACGTGGTAATAATCTGAACTTATTCTGTTCGAATATAACGAACATCCACTGAATTTTGGAAACGAAAGGTGTGAAATTAAAGTAATATGTTTACTCTGTTTAATGTAAGTAAATGAAATGAAGGCATGATACACTTACCATGTTCAAAATATTGAAAATATGTCTTCGAATGAATTGCAATACACAAGCCATTGATATTAAATTCAATAGATAAATCACTAATATATAAAGATCTATATACATTACCCATAGATATATATAAGAACTCAATACATAAACCATTGACATAATGATTTCATTACTCTATTTAAAGTAGCTAAGTCTCTAACTCCATATCATCCAAAATCTTCAACATTGAAAACACGAATGATTTGTCAATTTAAATCAACATTGATGCTGTGACCTTACCAGAAAAAAAGATAGGCTTCTGATATCCAATATTTAAGACAAAATAAACATTTTACCATTGGTACATGAATCGTGTACCATGATGCGTTTCAGTCCCAGTTTTAACAAGAGGCTTGAGGGACGAGGCTAAACACATTGCACAAAATCAAACGGCGTATGTAGACTGGAATAACCAGACGCTATAAATTTGCGCTTGATTTAGATTGCTGGCTTATTTCGCCGAACATTTGATTTGAAATTTGAGTAAAAACGGAAACCATTGAATGTAAATCAGTTTATATACGTTCATATTACAGAATTATATGCGTTGCGACCCACTTGTGTCAATTTCTAGGTCCCGAATGTTAGCGATTTAGCTCCTTTAATGTAAGTAAATTAAATGAAGGCATAATACACTTACTATATGTTCAAAATATTGAAAACATCATGAAATAATTTTTCGAATGAATCGCAATACATAAGCCATTGATATATAATACATTCAATACATAAATCATTAATATATAAAGATTCAAATAAATTATCCGTGGATATATAAAGATCCCAATACATAAACCACTGCTATAATGGTCTCATTACATAAACCATTGACATGTAATGATTTTAATACATAAACCATTGATATATTATAAAGATCCGAATACATTGCCCAGTGGGTAATACAAGATCACAACACATTACCCACTGATATAAAGATCTCAACACATTACTCATTGATATATAAAGGTCTAAAGGCACTGTCCCACTGCACTTACGGATGCAAAGATGATGTAAAAGGGGGGAAAAACGTGCCCTCCGTTTGAAAACGCCATGTATCCGTTGTGTACTCATTGCATCCGTGTTTCATACGCTTTATCCAACGAGCATCCGTTCACTTTGATTTCATCCGCGCAAAAAGTTTTGAGCTGCACAAAACTTTTATAACAGATGAACTTCCTGCGCGTCATAACGAGCAACAAACGTTCCATGTCCGTTATCATCCGTTAAACGTCCACTGTATCCTCTCTGCATCCTCTGGGCATCATCGCAGCTCACATCCGCTCCAGGTGAAAACGGAAAGAGGGCGGAAAGATAAGGTATACATGGAACGTCTATACATCGTTAGTAGCACGGAAATAGAAAGGGTCTAAGCATGCATCTCGTATATAAAGTTTTCAAAACGGACAAAGCGTTTGTATCTGGGATATATCTGGTATATTGAAGGATATCTGGAGTTTGCTGTAGTATGTATGTAGAGCTGTCATCCACTTCCACACCCTTTCATCCGCTAAGCTTCCGATGAACATTCATTTAACATCCCCGCTACATATTTCTCACGTTCGTTCTTTTCCGTCCTGTTTTCGCAAATATTCTCGTCAATTTTATCCGTGTCTGGAATGGATGAAAACGGATGGAGCCAACGTTGAAAGTTTGCTCGTCCGCTGTGTATTTTTTGCATACGTTTTGTGACCATCGGCCAATGGGACCGGGCCTTTACATTGTGATTAGCTATTAAGTGTGATGGGGGCTTTTAAATTAGAATCCTCGAGCTAGAGTGAAATTACTCAACCAGTTCGATATTACGACCCAATACCCCAATCCCATCAGGCAAATTGTTATACATGTACAAGGATATTGGTACTTATTTAGCGTGATTTAGGGCTGTGTTTTACGCACCTAATGCCCTTTTCGGGTTTTTTGTTGTGCATATGAAGCCGACAAATCACAGTCCGCTTTAAATGACAGCCTGCTTTAATTTCCTAATACATTTAGCAGAATCTTGGAGGATTAAAATGGTGACAATATCCGAATGCAGTACACCGGAATGCAAGCAGCGTAATCAGAAGGAGACATAATAACTACACTTAGTCATCTGGATAAAGGAAGTCTCGCAGACTAATTAATGTGTTAATGAATACGACTAATGCATTGTACTATCTATCTATCGTGGTCGATCTGTATAATTGAACTCCCGTGACATTTTACTCAGACAAAACATATACTGAGCCTATATGACATTGTCTTATAGCTAATTAAGTCTACAAAGTGCCCGATCACTTTGGCGCCTATGTAAAAAAAAAACGATTGACCGTTTTACTCTATAGAATTTGGGGCTACAAGCAAAGATTTTCTAAGCGAGGAGGGAGGGGGCGCAAGTGGTCTTACATCTCGTGCGTTTTCTCCTGGTCACCCGATTTCCTTCGACCACTTAAAGGACAATATTGGTGCCAGTATTATCACATATGTGATAAAACTGATTGAACACTTTCCAAATATAATATTAACACAGAGATCATCGATACCATGGAGGAGTAATAAAGGATTCATGAATCGGAAGTGACGAACGCCAAAGGAAAACACGAGTTATTCCTCCATACAACTAACTGAAGTGATAAGTGATAACAGATGCATGGTCGAATATCTGCTCACTAATAATTCCCTCGAAGACCTAAAGCTGCTGTGTGACACTGTGAGAGAATATCTTACAATTCATAAAAATAATTGACTGCCACTAGATAAGAGAACACGAAAGAAAAACAGAAAAAAAGCAGGGGAGATCGGGGCACATTGAACAACCATGGGTGTATCTCTTATAAATAATACTATACAACCCAACACTATACAGAAGTGAGATAACTTCTTAGACCCATTTCTCCATCAATAAGCCACATGCTGTCAATTATTTTCATAGGCAGTGAACTTTTTCAAAAAAGAGCTTAAAAGAGAAAAATTTTCCATACATGTTAACTTCTTAGCCTAGGAAATTCTTGTACTTAAAATAAGTTCATATATGTCTAAACTATACACTCCAGATAAATCGGGGTTTGATCCATATAAGAGGGCATATTGATTTTTTTTTAAATTTTGATCATGAAACTGTGATGGGGCAGATTGAACCACTGTGAGCGGGGTACTTTGAACCATGGTTCAATGGTCCCCAGTGAATTATAGACTATATATCATTTAATAATTTGTTTAGCCTAAGAAATTCTTGTATATGTAATCTACAATCCATATAATCAAGGGCTTGATCCATTTTGAATTTTTTAAAAAATATATTTGAAAATAAAAACAAAAGATTTAGAATATCAGTTTATCCAACTCTGTAGGCCTATCGTATAAAAGGAATTAAACTTGTTCGAAACGTGGCTGTGCCATGCATGGACGCAATGGGTCTCCCGGACTAGAGTCGCTCGTCAGCAAATCAGGCTGTCTGAATATTGGACCAACTTTTGTTTGAATCACTACAAAAGTTGAATTGATCCCACCAAACTACCAACTTAGGGAATCCAGACTCCAGCTTGTTTCGATCGTTGCACCGATGTCAAATCTGTGGATATTTGGTTTTAGCTATACACTGCTGATTGTTTGCAGATTCATTAGATAACTACGAAATAAGTGAGTAGGTCTAAGATCTAAATCCAGATCTATGTTAACTTGGAATTTTTATCGGTGTTCAATTTCCCAATTATTTGGTTAAACCTGTCCCGAATATTTTGTAAGTGGGATACACTGAACCATTACGGTCAAGTGGATTAACAGATGTTTTTTTTTCTTTTTTTGTTGTTTTTTTTTGTGGGGCAGGGGGGGGGTGAAAAAAAATAAGTTAAAGATTAATTTAATTGAATCTGATACACGATGGCAACAATGATATGTCTTTAAACAATACAATAAAATAAAGAGATCTTTGAAAAACAACATTTGTTATGAAATGAGGGCAACGTGTATGTGAACAAAATGGTTCAATGTGCCCCGGTCTCCCCTATAGAATGAATAAAAACAAGGGGCTGTACGGAGTTTTTCTATTTTCCCCGTGTTCTCTTATCTTATGACACCTAATTACTTTATTGAATCGTCAGATATCCTCTTGCGGTCACATATAACTACTTTTTATCTTCGAAGGAATTATTAGTGAGCAGAAATTCGGCCGCTTATCTGTCATCCCTCGTCACTTCAGTCATTCACATAGAGAGATAACTCGTGTTTTCCTTTGCCGTTCGTCACTTCCGATTCATGAATCCTTTATTACTCCTCTATGGTAGCGATGATCTCTGTGTTAATATAACATTTGCCAAGTGTTTAATCAGTTCTATCACATATGTGATAATGACTGGCACCAATATTGTCCTTTAAGACCAATGCGGACTAAATGTAATTACCGAAATGACCTAGTTTGTGTAATTAAAAAAAATCCAAGTACGAACAATCCAAACCATAAGACAGAATTCGAAGTCCTAAAAAACCGTTATAGGCAAAATAGTGTAATCAGCAAATGGACTGCTCCCCGTGTACAAAATACACGACAAACAGAGGTAACAGGTGTCCGGAAGAGTAAGCTTACCCTGCCTGGCGCGCCACACCCACCCGGGTCCTCAGTTTTTCTTAGAATACTAAATAAAGACCAATGTGTTAGTTTGTGAGTTCACGACAGGACCCAAAGACTATCATCTGGCACATAAGCTAAGCTAAACAAGGAAACAACCCGTCAGTCTTAACTGAACAAACAATTAATCCCCAGTCTGCAAATCGAGAAATAATTACAAGTCATATACATGTATATATACTTCTATAATGAATAATGCCATTATGATTTAGAACACCTTAGAGACCCAAGGAACTGAACTGATTTTACAACTTTTTTGTTCAAAATGACAATTCTTAACTAGACCTGCATGCAGGAATGACGGGTTTCACTGGTGCCAAGTTACTCTTAAACATGTCACTTCCGGTGTCAAGTTACCCTTGAACATATGTCACTTCCGGTACCAACGAAACCACTAAACAGGTTTCCAAATTAACATTGCACACAAATAAAATGGACGCAGAATCAATCCAGCAATATCAAGTCATTTTATACATTTGTTACTTGTAAATGATCTTGACAAAATTAAATTACTTCCTGTGTTAATGAAAATGTTCAGTTAGTCTTATGAAATCAGAAATGGCATACGATATCATATAGTGAAAATTTTATGTAAATCGAATAATAATTGCCACTTTTAAAGACCAAAAAACTTGAAAAGTGACTTGTAGAAAATCGGCTATTTCTCTGCAACCGTACAAGTTAGAAACCATTTTGTGGTATCTGTATGATCGTATGGGTTCATTCTATTTGTTGATTGGCATCAAATACCATAATTTGAAAAAGATTTCAAAACAGACTCATTTGAATAAAATATCTGTTTTGAAGGCTAAAAATTCAGTATTTGCCAAAATGACGTTACTTCCGGTGATAATGAAAATCTTAAATTACTTGTATGAAATCACAAATGGCATTAGGTATAACATGGTGTAACGTTTATGAAAATCGAATAATAATTGACACTTTTATGGCTCCGAAACCTTCAAAAGTGACCTGTAGAAAAACGTCTATTTCTCGGCAACCGAACAAGTTAGAAACAATTTTATGATATCTATATGACCATATGAGTTGTATTTATATGTGAATTTAAGCCAAAAGTCAAAATTATTAATACATATTAAGTTATTCTTGGTTGAATAAAACATTGATTTAAAAAGTTTAAAATGCAGTTTTTGACCAAATGACGTCACTTCCGGTGTCAATTTTAAATTGTAATCAACTTGATATGACGCTACATGCTTTTTGAATCAAATGATGTCACTTTTATAAAAATCCCATAATAATTGACTATTTTACAGGCAAAATAACGAAAACAGTGACTTGTACAGAACTGCCCATTTCTTGGTAACTGCTTATATTACAAACTAATTTTAACACACATTTTCTTCGTATTGATTATAGCTACAAGTTTATAAAAGTTACGAAGAAATATTTTAAAATCTGAAAAGCCTGAATAGGTTGTAAATAGGTCAATTTTACACCATTTTTAGCCATTTAATCGAATTTGCTCGAAAATGAAATCGAAATTAAAAAAACTGCTTCCGACATTTTTTGCGCCTTGAAAGGGCGCACTCTTTGAGTCAAATAATTTTTTCAAAAAATAATATTTGTTTTCGAAAAATTGTACCTAACTGTCAAAATTGTAGTTTTTGGTAAAATTATGCCACTTCCGGTGCCGACAGATAACACTTCCGGTAATAAAAAAAATGACAATTGAGACAACGAAGCATATGAACTTTGTTTTATACAAATCAAACAATAAAAAATTAATCTAGGACTGAAAAACGGAATTAGCCAATGGCGGCCAAGGAAAATTACTGAGGCAAAAATTTTTAACATTTTTGCACTAGTCAAATGACTCTTTAATTCTGTGCACAATACGACTAAAAAATATTCATAAATAAAAAAGTTTTTTGTAAAATTTTAAATTTTCGAAATTTGGCGCCTAATATCTTCGAAGATCTGCCGAAAATCAAAAATCGAAAGTAGCGTAGCTATGTGCCCTGTCTCAGGCTATGCCAAAATGTATCGAAAGTTAAAATCCAATGATTATTGTTAAAATTACTGCAATATTTTCAAAAACGATAACTTCGGTGATTTCGGACATTTCGCATTGTCGCAGAACGTTCAAAATAGCTTTATCCTCTAAGTCACACCCACTTTCCCAGTAAAACTGAAGAAATCGTAAGGATGCGACACGTAGTTGCTGAGATCTATTCAAATTGGAATCTGAATAATAATAATAATAAGAACTAGACCTGCATGCAGGAATGACGGGTTTCACTGGTGCCAAGTTACTCTTAAACATGTCACTTTCGGTGCCAAGTTACACTTGAACATATGTCACTTCCGGTACCAACGAAACCACTAAACAGGTTTCCAAATTAACATTGCACACAAATAAAATGGACGTAGAATCAAGCAATCAATCCAGCAATATCAAGTCATTTTATACATTTGTTACTTGTAAATGATCTTGACAAAATTAAATTACTTCCGGTGTTAATGAAAATGTTCAATTAGTCTTATGAAATCAGAAATGGCATACGATATCATATTAGTGACAATTTTATGTAAATCGAATAATAATTGCCACTTTTAAAGACCAAAAAACTTGAAAAGTGACTTGTAGAAAATCTGCTATTTCTCTGCAACCGTACAAGTTAGAAACCATTTTTTGGTATCTGTATGATCGTATGGGTTCATTCTATTTGTTGATTGGCATCAAATACCATAATTTGAAAAAGATTTCAAAACAGACTCATTTGAATAAAATATCTGTTTTGAAGGCTAAAAATTCAGTTTTTGCCAAAATGACGTTACTTCCGGTGATAATGAAAATCTTAAATTACTTGTATGAAATCACAAATGGCATTAGGTATAACATGGTGTAACGTTTATGAAAATCGAATAATAATTGACACTTTTATGGCCCCGAAACCTTCAAAAGTGACCTGTAGAAAACCGTCTATTTCTCGGCAACCGAACAAGTTAGAAACAATTTTATGATATCTATATGACTATATGAGTTGTATTTATATGTGAATTTAAGCCAAAAGTTAAAATTATTAATACATATTAAGTTATTCTTGGTTGAATAAAACATTGATTTAAAAAGTTTAAAATGCAGTTTTTGACCAAATGACGCCACTTCCGGTGTCAATTTTAAATTGTAATCAACTTGATCTGACGGTACATGCTTTTTGAATCAAATGATGTCACTTTTATAAAAATCCAATAATAATTGACTATTTTACAGGTAAAATAACGAAAACAGTGACTTGTACAGAACTGCCCATTTCTTGGGAACTGCTTATATTACAAACTAATTTTAACATACATTTTCTTCGTATGGGTTATAGCTACAAGTTTATAAAAGTTACGAAGAAATATTTTAAAATCTGAAAAGCCTGAATAGGTTGTAAATAGGTCAATTTTACACCATTTTTAGCCATTTAATCGAATTTGCTCGAAAATGAAATCGAAATTAAAAAAACTGCTTCCGACATTTTTTGCGCCTTGAAAGGGCACACTCTTTGAGTCAAATAATTTTTCCAAAAAATAATATTTGTTTTCGAAAAATGGTACCTAACTGTCAAAATTGTAGTTTTTGGTAAAATTATGCCACTTCCGGTGCCGACAGATAACACTTCCGGTAATAAAAAAAATGACAATTGAGACAACGAAGCATATGAACTTTGTTTTATACAAATCGAACAATAAAAAATTAATCTAGGACTGAAAAACTGAATTAGCCAATGGCGGCCAAGGAAAATTACTGAGACAAAATTTTTTAACATTTTTGCACTAGTCAGATGACTCTTTAATTCTGTGCACAACACGGCTAAAAAATATTCATAAATAAAAAAGTTTTTTGTAAAATTTTAAATTTTCGAAATTTGGCGCCAAATATCTTCGAAGATTTGCCGAAAATCAAAAATCGAAAGTAGCGTAGCTATGTGCCCTGTCTCCGGCTATGCCAAAATGTATCGAAAGTTAAAATCCAATGATTAATGTTAAAATTACTGCAATATTTTCAAAAACGATCATTTGGTGATTTCGGACATTTCGCATTGTCGCAGAACGTTCAAAATAGCTTTATCCTCTAAGTCACACCCACTTTCCCAGTAAAACCGAAGAAATCGTAACGATGCGACACGTAGTTGCTGAGATCTATTCAAATTGGAATCTGAATAATAATAATAATAAGAATAATAATTTTAACAAAAACAATAGTGTTTCACACAAGCTACGCAGTGTGAAACCCTAACTAGATCTGCTACTGTCCCATGCAGATATGAAAGCTTTCATATTCATCGTCACGTGTCATTGATTGTATCAAGTATCCTAAATAAAAGGATAAGAAGAAAAAATTATTAAAATTGGTCAAAAACTCGCGAAGTTACAAGTCTAAATATAGTATGAAACATTGCACCCAGGCATAACAATAATCTGAAAACTAAAGGGAAATAACTGAAACTTGTATTACTGTAATGAGACGGATGAGAAAATGAAATGAAAATGGCGGGAAAAAAAAATTAAAAATGGCAGGTTGGACAGGCGACCTTACCCCTTGTCACGTACAACCGGTTAACGCTAGTTAACTCAATGACAGGCGCGCGTGCTAACCATTCAGGCACCCAACCCCCCTTTGAAATCAGACACGTGCAATATGTCATATAAGAAGAATAAGAAGTCGCTCACAACAAAATGGTAAATTAATGAGTTTAGGCCAAAAGGTTGAGCTACTGTTTTAGAGTACTTAATAGTTTTAAAGAGACACGTTAAGGGTTGTTCATAGTTAAATGAAAGTTTAATTTTAAATAAGGCCAATAAAATTAGGATTTAATAATGCCAGACTAATATTTTCAATATGTTTGGTTATAAGTAGGAAATCGTGACGACTTCTTAAGCATGTTTTAAACAAAGGATCATGTTTGTTTAAACAAGAATGGCACTCTGCAATAAAAAAAACTGGCCAAAACAAGATTTCTAATTAAATAATTGCTAGAACCAGAAAAATATTTATCCACTATAATAAATAAGCAACATAGAGAAAATGAAATGAAATTGAATGGGGTTTAACGTCCGACTGTTCTGCTCCTAAAATGGGCTAATGAAGACGGGCATATGCCATAAAGTGTGCAATGAGGGAAATTTTACCCGGGCAGCGGCGGTTACGGCCTACGAGGTTGGACAGGCGACCATACTCCTTGTCACGTACAACCAAGAAATCGAAACAACGCCAGTTGACTCAATGACAGACGTTATGATACAGAGCGCACGTGCTAACCATTCAGCCACGCAACCTCCCTAAAATCAGCAAATTGCTGACCTACAGCGAGAAACATTTCAACCGGGCCAAATTTTTTATTGTAACAGTTTAATTTGCACGGTACCTTTAGTTATCAACCGAATATTACAAAACTTTTAAAAATAAGCTCCCCCTGACCAGCTTAAGCGTTCGCAATAAAATCGGCAAATTGCTGACTTTAAAGTGAGAAACATTACAACCGGGCGAAATTTTCTGTTTTATCACTTTTACAGTACCTTTGATTACCAACCGATTATTACAAAACTTTAAAAATAAAAGAGAAAGAGAGAAATGCGGCCTAATGTCCATACGACACAAACTAGGTCATTTCGGGACTAACATATGTTTTTTAATTTTATTTAAAAACTCCCCTTGCGCTTACAGGTCTTTAGCCGTTGGGAGGAAACCGAAGGACACGGAGAAAACCCACGAGGTTGGACATCATACTTCATGTCACGTCCAACCTGGAGATCGAAACGACGCCCATTGACTCAAAATGACAGACGTTACGATACAGTGCGCACATGCTAACCATTCAGCCGTTCAGCCTCCCTGAATTCGGAAAATTGCTGACTTATAGCAAGAAACATTTCAACCGGGCGAAATTTTCTGTTTTAACAGTTTAATGTGCACGGTACTTTAATTACCAACCGATTATTACAAAACTTTTGAAAATAAGCTCCAACTGACCAGCTTAATCGTATGCAATAAACGTTTTGCCTGAATTGAAAGTTCTGCACGGAGAAAGTTCATCTCGATTTCCCGGCGTGGTTCCCCTTTTCAGTGAGGCAGAACGAAGGGCCTGACAAGCACAGCTGTATAGTCGTTCGGATGGGACGAAAAACCAAGGTCCCGTGTACACATTGGAGTGCACGTAAAATATCCCTAAGCAGTTGGAATTCGATACTGTTGAATAAGCTCTATACGATGACTAAATGCGTAGATTGTAGTCACCCACACCGCATGTTTCGCTTAACAATGAAAGGGTGCAGTATTCAATTTTCGATCCTTTTGTTCTCTTACTCCTGATATGTTGGACTGTTGATCGATGGTTTCATATAAAAGACTACCAATAAGACTCTTTGTAGAAGAAGTTCCCAAAAAATAGTATGTTGACTTTACGAGAAAGACCTAAACATGCTCCAAATTGTAAAAATACGACTTTTTGGATTTTCAATCTCTTTTTTTTCGGCTATCCCTGATATTTAGAAAAAATAATACAATGATTTCACACAACAGGCTAGCTATTAGACTCTCTATTGACAAAAGTTTCACCGCCCTCCCTTCATTATAACCGAAGTTATCGTGCCCTAAAGAATCAACAAATTAGCATGCTTATCTCTGCTTACCCTAAGCAGAAAATGCTCATCTTTGAACCCAATCATAACATTGACCTAGTGAACGTCTACACCAAGTTTGAACATTCTAGCTTAATTAGAAGGAGAGTAATTGTGTTCCAAAGTCCCGACCCTTCAAATTGCTTCTATTTTTCATTTTCAATTCAAAGTGGTGACCATCACGTGACCGAAATCAAAATTCTATTCGCGACATTTTTTAGGCCTTCCTACAAGGATTCAGAAAATATAACTCCCGAGTCTGTAAGTAAAATAGCAAAAAAGCCTTATTGATTTTTCACTTTTAAATATGGCGGCACTTCCGGTTCGATCGACAAACTCCATATTTTGTGTACAAATCAGTAATTACTTATCTAGTATCCAAAAAAAAAATCAGGTCATTCTGACCTATATTTCGATGATTTTTTTGAAAATTTTGATCTTTAATTTCGTCAAGGGGAGATAATTTAGAAAATTTCTAATTATATTTTTGAAGTCACATCGGTAAGGTCTACATATATACTAAATTTCATGACAATCGTACAACTATTAAAGAAGTTGTCAAATTGGTCTAAACTTCCGGTTCGAAATCACAGCGACGAATTTTCGAAATTCGAAAATGTGAAACTGCAGATGAAAATGATTTTTTTCAAGGTATTCAAAGAAAAAAGAATTAGTAAAATCGGTCAAAAAATAACAAAGTTACGACTATGCTTTGTCAATTTCGTCGTTCGTAAATTTCGGTGATTTCGGATTCGTAAAACGTTTTGAAAATATATTTAATCAAGGTTCGCACCCCATTTTTGGGGGGGTAGGTCAAAATTTCAGAAAGATCCTACGGATAGATTCTGAGAAATCCGATTTGCAGAAAACACACAAAAAAAAAAAATAATAATAATAATCTTAACAGAAACAATAAGCTTTCATATGTAATATGAAAGCTTAATAACTAGACTTGCTTGCAAGGCTGAAGGCTTTCACCTTACCCAAGGCAGCACAAAATGCCCACCACTCACCCCTTAAAACACACACACACACACAGACTTAAAGAACTCAGATATTGACACTTTCTGTGCATGCGCATTACGATAGAAGGAAAGTGAAAAATATAGTTGAACAATTTACAACATTATGAACTTGGATCGGTAGAATCCTACAGACGCCAGAAACCTAAATACACAATCAAAAACGCAAAAATTCTCAAAAAAAATACAATTTTAGTACATTTTCAAATTTTCAGGAAAAAAAGAGAACTGCGTGGTATTGCAATTCGACCTATATCGCATCCGCAATATCCCCAGCTCTACAAAAATATAACTTTTTCGAAAATCGGTTGGGAATTGAGATCATTAGGACCTATTTTCATTTATGCACGTTAAAGATTTACTTCACTTCAGGCCTGTTCAGAACTTTCGCAATAGTTCTAAGTACTTACTGCTTAAAGCATAGTAAAAATCATTATTCAGAATTCTATCTGCTTTAGTTTCAAAGATCTACACGAGAATAAAAAAAAACAGTTTTTCGAATGGGACAAAAAAAAATACCTTAAGTATCAGGTAATAACCAAAACCCCAAATCGCACCTTTCAACATTAATTTTTCAACATTGTAATTGAGGGGTACTTTATTTATACATGGCTTCAACAGAGAGCTTCATTTTCACTGGTATCAAATGATGACGTCATGTAAATATAAAACCTGGGATATTAATTTCATGAGTAACTGTTAATGACTAAAATGAATTATTTTCATTCTAGAAGCACCAATACCAGATATTGGTTACCATTCAAACACCCCTTTGTTCAAATATTGCCAGTTTTAAGAAAAAAGCTCTCTATATATGCTTTATACGTATGCAAAACGTTCCATTTATAACCAATTCGGACTTTTGTCGATGTCACATCAATGTGTTACACGGGACTATGGAATCGCGTTTTCATATCAGCTACTCAAATATGTAACTGGTTCAAAAATTGATTGAATATTCAATGAAATATCGTCAATTTTCTGATTTCGTGCACGTTAATGATTTGACGTCACTAACATATAAAAATTTATCTTTAATTAGAGATAGGGCCCAAGCTCAAACTACATCATGCTTTCTATCACAGGTGCAATATTCGTACTTCTGCACGATACTACTGCACGATACAACTGCAACCTATAGATAATTAGATTTCCTTATAAACAGCGCGAGCCGTCGATTTGTGTCGAGATGATTACGGTTATGAGGTAATTTTGACAAAGAAGAATCAATATTAATTCAAAGACTAATTATTACACACAGAAATCAATTATTTCTGTTACAGGGTCACTAAACCCATATTTTGAATATAAGTAAACACTCAAAGTTGAAATACTTTTAGCTCAAATATCGTCACTGTGATAGAAATGGGGAATTTTGAATATGCTCTAAACGTTGGTAAAACGTACAGATTGTATCAACTCTTACTGCATGTTTCGCTTAACAATGAAAGATGATGTTTTCAATTTTCGATCCCTTTGTTCTCATACTCCTGATATTTCTAACTGTTGCGCAATGGTTTCATACCTAAGACTACCGATAAAACTCTCTGTAGAAGAAGTTCAAAAAAAAAAATTACGTTGACTTTTCGAGAAAAAGACGTCTAAAAATGCTCCAAATGGTAAAAATACGACGTTTTGGATTTTCAATCTCGTTTTTCGACTACTCATGACATTTAGAGAAATTGTTCAATTGTTTCACACAATACACCACCTATAAGACTCTCCAATGAGAAAGTTTTAAAAAAATCGTAGGCGGCGTTTTCGAGAAATACGCGTCTAAAGTTGATCGAAATAGCAAAATACCTTACTTTTCAAACTCAGATAACTTTTTTATGTTTTGATAGAAACTTGTCGCTATAGCAACATCTTGTAGATAATTCACGTGGCTATCAAACGATATAATGCTTTAACTACTCGGTAAACAACCAATCGATACATCTTATTAGTCGCACAGGCACCCATTTTTCTGAATTTTGTCAAACTTTGGATACCTTTCTTGACCACTTCCGGTGATTAGAGGATTTTCATTTATAGTTTAAGGAACAATTCAGACATCTCTGTTCATCTTACCAAAGTTTCAGAAAAATCGTTGGAGTGGTTTTAAAAAAATAAGCCTTACCGTTTTTGACCAAAATGCGAAAAAAAGTGAAAAATCAAAGTTAATATTTCAGAACAAAACTTACATTGTTGGAATCGGATCGACGTCAGCTATTCAAAAGTGTAATTAGAATTTCTAAATTCCTAAAAATAAACATTTTAGCAAATTTTTGAAAATTTTCCAGTATTCACCAAAAAAATGAGAGCGACAAAGTTTCTATATTCAACGTTTTTCAACTGCCATCTAGTCGGAAATGTCTCCCGCTATTCAAAAATATAAATGTCTGAAAAATCGATTGAGAATTAACTGAATTATGGCCGATTTTCAATTTTTGTGCACGCCAAAGATTTCACGCATTTCCGCTATGCGCACAAATCTGGAAATAGTTTTAAGGAGTAACCACCACCCATTTTCCCGAGGGAAAATCAAACTTCAGACCTGTATCTCTTATAGTTTCTGAGATCTAGCTTCCCCCAATAAAAAAAATAAATAATAATAATAATCTTAGTAATAACAATAGTCTTTCACCATTGAAAAATGGTGAAAGCCTAACTAGACCTGCATGCAGGAATGACGGGTTTCACTGGTGCCAAGTTACTCTTAAACATGTCACTTTCGGTGCCAAGTTACACTTGAACATATGTCACTTCCGGTACCAACGAAACCACTAAACAGGTTTCCAAATTAACATTGCACACAAATAAAATGGACGTAGAATCAACCAATCAATCCAGCAATATCAAGTCATTTTATACATTTGTTACTTGTAAATGATCTTGACAAAATTAAATTACTTCCGGTGTTAATGAAAATGTTCAATTAGTCTTATGAAATCAGAAATGGCATACGATATCATAATAGTGACAATTTTATGTAAATCGAATAATAATTGCCACTTTTAAAGACCAAAAAACTTGAAAAGTGACTTGTAGAAAATCTGCTATTTCTCTGCAACCGTACAAGTTAGAAACCATTTTTTGGTATCTGTATGATCGTATGGGTTCATTCTATTTGTTGATTGGCATCAAATACCATAATTTGAAAAAGATTTCAAAACAGACTCATTTGAATAAAATATCTGTTTTGAAGGCTAAAAATTCAGTTTTTGCCAAAATGACGTTACTTCCGGTGATAATGAAAATCTTAAATTACTTGTATGAAATCACAAATGGCATTAGGTATAACATGGTGTAACGTTTATGAAAATCGAATAATAATTGACACTTTTATGGCCCCGAAACCTTCAAAAGTGACCTGTAGCAAACTGTCTATTTCTCGGCAACCGAACAAGTTAGAAACAATTTTATGATATCTATATGACCATATGAGTTGTATTTATATGTGAATTTAAACCAAAAGTTAAAATTATTAATACATATTAAGTTATTCATGGTTGAATAAAACATTGATTTAAAAAGTTTAAAATGCAGTTTTTGACCAAATGACGTCACTTCCGGTGTCAATTTTAAATTGTAATCAACTTGATATGACGCTACATGCTTTTTGAATCAAATGATGTCACTTTTATAAAAATCCAATAATAATTGACTATTTTACAGGCAAAATAACAAAAACAGTGACTTGTACAGAACTGCCCATTTCTTGGGAACTGCTTATATTACAAACTAATTTTAACATACATTTTCTTCGAATGGATTATAGCTACAAGTTTATAAAAGTTACGAAGAAATATTTTAAAATCTGAAAAGCCTGAATAGGTTGTAAATAGGTCAATTTTACACCATTTTTAGCCATTTAATCGAATTTGCTCGAAAATGAAATCGAAATTAAAAAAACTGCTTCCGACATTTTTTGCGCCTTGAAAGGGCACACTCTTTGAGTCAAATAATTTTTCCAAAAAATAATATTTGTTTTCGAAAAATGGTACCTAACTGTCAAAATTGTAGTTTTTGGTAAAATTATGCCACTTCCGGTGCCGACAGATAACACTTCCGGTAATAAAAAAAATGACAATTGAGACAACGAAGCATATGAACTTTGTTTTATACAAATCGAACAATAAAAAATTAATCTAGGACTGAAAAACTGAATTAGCCAATGGCGGCCAAGGAAAATTACTGAGACAAAATTTTTTAACATTTTTGCACTAGTCAGATGACTCTTTAATTCTGTGCACAATAGGACTAAAAAATATTCATAAATAAAAAAGTTTTTTGTAAAATTTTAAATTTTCGAAATTTGGCGCCTAATATCTTCGAAGATTTGCCGAAAATCAAAAATCGAAAGTAGCGTAGCTATGCGCTCTGTCTCCGGCTATGCCAAAATGTATCGAAAGTTAAAATTCAATGATTATTGTTAAAATTACTGCAATATTTTAAAAAACGATAATTTGGTGATTTCGGACATTTCGCATTGTCGCAGAACGTTCAAAATAGCTTTATCCTCTAAGTCACACCCACTTTCCCAGTAAAACTGAAGAAATCAAAACGATGCGACACGTAGTTGCTGAGATCTATTCAAATTGGAATCTGAATAATAATAATAAGAATAATAATTTTAACAAAAACAATAGTGTTTCACACAAGCTACGCAGTGTGAAACCCTAATAATTTTAACAAAAACAATAGTGTTTCACACAAGCTACGCAGTGTGAAACCCTAATTAGCTCCATATAAATTCTTAAATAAAACCCAGCATCAGTCTGACGAGTACATCTTTCACAGATTGCCCCAAAGGAATGTACTATTATTACCTTCAACGCATTGTGATGTACGTGATAAGACTTGACTGATGCAAATAAATAATTCAATCCCCCAAAAAATTCCTTGGCGGCTTTTCTTGACACTTCCACTGAAATTGTGGATGGATCATTAAAGGCATCGAGTATTACCATAACTCTCAATATCGATTGCGTATATTTAGTAATCCCATTGTGAAAAGATTCAGAGAAAATTTATATATCACCGATGAACGTCCCAGAAAGAAAATAATCTACACGTCGTCTCGATTGACTCATTTTTCCACGAATATCTTTTAATAATGATCCTTTGACCTTTAATTGATGTTAAAGGTATATGCGATGGAAACTAACAATTCTTTAATAAAATTATCTATTTCTCCAAGGAATAATGAGTAACAACCGAATAAGATTTGTTTTGTTCTTTTGTTCCAATGATATCAACGATCTTTAGAGCTATTGTATGTCTATTTAAAGTAGCTAAGTCTCTTAATATTATGCAATATCATCCAAAAACTTCGAGATTGAAAACACGAGCTATTTGTCAATTTAACTCAACACTGATGTTGTGATCTTGCAGTGAAAATATGGGATTCTGGTATTCAATATTTCAGACAAAATAAACGTTTTACCATGGTACACGAATCGTGTACCATAATGCGTTTCAGCGCCACTTATAACACGAGACTCGAAGAACGAGTCAAGACATATTCAACAAGACATGTCATACCGTGTACCATAATGTGTTTCAGCACCATTTATAACTAAGGACTCGAAGAACGTGGCTAGACATATTTCCACAAGTCCTGTCAAACGGTGACGTCATAATCTTTATCTAAAGACCTTGAGTAATAAATACTAACGGTGTAGACTGAAATAACCAGATGCTAGATTGTCATTCAATTGGCCTTATAATGTCACTATTTCCAAAACTACATATTATGCATTTCATTTAACAAGTTTTAGTTTAACAACTATCAAAATAATATGGAACCGTTTCTTTAAATGGATTTCATTATTATATATGGAAATTACCAAAGACATTTTGGAGCCAGCCACACAAAAAATAACAAGCAAGGGGTCAATGGTGCGAGGTTAAGAGATGTCAAGGCGAATAAAAGTGCGTGGCAGTAGTTCTGAATTGCGGAATCCTTGGAGTTCGATTTAATGATAACCATCTAGCTTGGAATATATTTTTTTTATGTTATTTCCTAAGACAACAGTATGGACAAAGCCAGTTGTTTTGGAATTTCACTTTGCGGAATATCATTGCAGCTTGTAGCAGAGGTCGGTGGTCGACTTATGAGGATATAGCTAAAAATCACGAGCTCTATTGTAAAGCCAACATCGACTCCCTCTACATGTATACTTAAAATAATTACCTTCTGGATTAGATACGAAAATAAATTTTAATCCAATGACTTTGATTGTCGTAGACAATGGGTTATAGGTGTGGTCAAGTTTGAATAAAAATTGTATTTCTCATCGAACCGATTTAATCCGTTTTGCCATTAGCCTATGGTAATCTCTCTACACCAACAAAGAAATTCCAAGTTTAGTTTTTACTTTGTTAATCTATTAATAAGCCCTCCATACGAAACGAACATGCTTAAATATTTGCGTGAATATGAATATTTGTTATTTAGTAATATAAACAGAACTAAAACCTTTAGTGAAAATGTCGAACGGCTCAGTTAAAAGAAGTATAGTTAATATATTGATTAGTCATAATTCTATAGAAATCTCGCATTTGTCTCTTATCCCTTTGTTCCTCTTGTCAATGTGACTTCTTTTTCCAAAAGCTCTATAAGCAATTAAATGCTTAAGCTTAAATAATAGCTGGCTAAAAGCTATCCCAGACTAAGTTCAGACTTATTACTTAGTTTATCTTGAGAAAATCAATATAATGATTTTGTCTAAATAAATGTGAAGATTAGCCCTGAAAAAGCTGTATTATTTATTATGAAAGACGTTAATTACAGGCTACTTATATTGATTAAGTCAGTTAATAATTAAATCCACCTTAAAAATAGATTTAATTCGCTTTTTACAAAACCAACTTTTATCAAATATTTTAAATAAAGCCCAGGTCGATAAAATTTATTTTCATTGATTGCTTATCGGGGGGAATCTAAGATTTTAATTGGGATTATGATTTTAATCTATGAACCGGCCATTAGCACTGTTATCTTCTAACTTTGACGGCTTCTGGTGACATTGATGGACATGCATCTTACATGCACTGATATTCTAATGATCGAAACAACGGTAAAAAATAAGATGTCGATCAATAATCAATACAGTCAATTATGGTTGCCCTTTAACTATCTCCGCCTGGGTTATTCCACTCAACAAATTATTTAAAACGGTAGTTGTAACATGACTGCGGTAATTTTTTATTGTGAAAAGTCAGAAATTAAGTGGCTTAATTAGGCTTGCGAGCGAGAGAGAGAGAGAGATAGAGAGAGAGGTGAAATCCAATGAGCTTGGACAGGCGACCGTACCCCGTGTCATGTAAAAACAAAGAAGCGAAACAATGCTACTTGACTCAATTACAAACCTTGTGATCGTAATGTACAGGCGTAAAACCATCTCCATCCCAATCCCCCTTGACACTGTTAGGTATACCATAAGGATGTTTTTGCAAGTTAATGTAACCATTGTCCAATTCTTTTACCGCATGGTAATAATTAAGATATGGTATAACGCCCACTCAACAAAAACTTGGGTCATTTAAGACATGGTTCAATTTTATTTCGCTTGCGCATTTGGGATCTTTAGCAGTGGGAGGAAACCGGAGGATCTGTAGAAAACCCACAAGGTTGGACAGGCGACCATACTCCTTGTCAAGGTATGAGAGGTAAAAGGTTAACATTGAAATTCGTTACATAAAAAGCCGTACGTTTTTCTGGGATATTTTTGGGGGACGTGTCAAGTACCGGCGGAGTGGTAGGGGGCCAGACCATACTTTTCTTTTCCCATACTGATTTAAATTACATCCAACAAACGTGCGAAGCCTAGAATGGGCTGGTACCACCCCAAACATGACATTCCTTGAAACCATTCAGCTCAAATTCCTGGGAGTATTCAAGATTGTAAAACAAAGTTTAAAATGTTATGTCTACCCATTTCAGTTTATTTGAAACCCATCCGGATGTGCAAGATGTATTTATGCCGTTTAAGGGGAAATCGAAAGAAGACTTGAAACAAAATACGCAACTGAGATCGCATGCTTTACGTGTAATGGGAACAGTGGAGAAGTGCCTTGCCAGAATAAACGAACCGAAGAAATTAGAAGAAATGCTACACGAACTCGGTGCACGGCACGTTATGTATAATGCTAAGGTTGATTATATAGATGTAAGTATAGCCTAATATATTTTTTCGTCTTTTTTTCTCATCAAAACGGACAAGAAAAAGATACTTAAATCGGATTCAAAAGAGACATGAAATCTCCATGCATTGTTTATACCCGTACGATGAAGAGTCCTATTGATTGATATACCTGATAGTTTTCCTGGTCTGGTATATACAAATATCATCTGATATTTATTGCCTTCTCTTACTTCTACAAATCTTGCATACGTTCTGGATCTCGTATGCTCTGTTTGTAATGGACGAAAATTTTAAGAACAGCTGTTATGGGGTCTACTTAAGATTCACATACTTGGTTTAAAGATGCTTAAAATTCTACAATTGCTTGCATTTACGTTCAAAGTAATTATCTTGATCTCTGCGAGAAATCTTTTGGACACGCCGGAAGCTTAAGTTCTCTTTCTGTCCTCTTGAAATTGAACTACAGTTTTCGGTTGATCAGTTGAAAATTTCTTTTTAAAGCAAAAAGTTCTGGGTATCTCTATTGATCATCTCGTGCGTTTTCTAGTATATATTTCATTTGAAGAAACGGTGGGGGATTTTCATTTTTAAACAGTATATGATGATTACGTTCAGAGTTAATTCCCATGATCAATTTGAAAAATATTCTCGGAAGCTCTAGATGTTATCTCCTTGCCTCCTTGTAAGTTAAGTACATTATAAAGATTAAACGACGAAATTAGAAATGATTTTGTCTTTTTCTCTCAATGTTATTTCCCTTGGCCATTTTGTTTGTTCTTGTAAATACTGTTAACAGCATAATGTTTTCCTCAATTAGCAATTCGAATAAACCTTTAGATCCTAAAAATTATTTAATAATGACTTGCGGAATTATGCTCTTGTTTATAATATAACCTGCTTTATAGACATCTCGGACAACCCCAATCTTTGTATGAAAACCCATCTTGATATTTAGACAGAAATCTTAGTTCTAATAACGGTACTGATTACATACAGTACAGCAGTTTTGTGTTTCGCTGTTCGTACAACATCAGAAGAACCCGAATCCATCGCTTAATTTATTCCTTTGAACTAATCTCTGTTTTCTTTACCGTCCTTTCCATATGCAATTTTAACAATAAGATTTCGGAACTATTCTACACGTTCTCATTTACAGATTGTTAAATACAATTATATAGATTTTGTGATAATATTATTTTGTATAGTCATGATGGATCTCAAACACCCTCCCATGATTCACAATGGCGCCAACAAATATATATAAACTTGTGGCCTATTTTTCTGTAAGTCTATATTTCACGACCAAATTTTAAGAGATTTTACATGTCGCGAATATGGACCTTATAGTAACAGAATTCTATGCTAATATTACGTGATTCAGCACCCTCATAAAATTTTAAACTAAAATATGGACCTTATAGTAACAGAATTCTATGCTAATATTACGTGATTCAGCACCGTCGTAAAATTTTAAACTAAAATTCAGTTCGTTGACGTAAATACATACAATTAAAAGTTATATTTTCTGGAGACGAAGATTTTATTCTTTATCCCTGATGCTACATCTGCAATGATTATTCATCATCATATGTAAAACTGTTTATTTGGGATAACTAAATTACTCTAATCTCTGAAATACGGTAGAACAAAAGCAAATAAAGAAATTACATAATCAGTGAATGAATGAACTGGGGATTATAGTCCTGCGTCGCGGCACCAATCGGGTCATTGAAGAAGGGGATATGATGTGTTCAATTGAATTTCAGATGTCGGAGGTTGTTTAGCGTGTATGCTTGTATGACAACAGCTACATGGGAACTCGGTTTTTCGTCCCATCCGAAGTGTACTCTAGACACAGTTCCTTACAATCCCCCAGCCCCGTCCTGGACTACGGACAAGAGGAACAACGCTGGCCTGAGCCCTAACGACCCCCTACTTCAATAAATCTTTATGATCTGGAACAAAAGTTAATGTAATAAATGGCTGCTACATTTCTTGTCTGTGAACATTTTACTTGTAGCTATTTCATTATATTAATGCTAATTCATAGAAAAACATCCATATTATATGAAGCACCATTCAATTATCTTAAAAATGTTAACGCTGACAAAGGATTTAAAATATGACCTGTAAATATATATATATAAAATGCCTGATGATCCCCATAGCGGGTGAAAGACTACCTAAGATGAAATTATATAGTAGTTTTCCTTCTAAAAAAAAAACCCATATTTGTATGTATGTAGTTGGTATATTATCTTGGTTCTTGATCCTTCCGTTAACACGAAGAAATTAATCAAGGAACTTCCTGTTTTTCTAAAGCTTCACAAATCCGGTGTGTGCCGAATGTGTTGTACTTTAAACCAACCTCATGTACACGGCAATTCATTGCCGTTTTATTAGAAACATTCCAATTTGAATTTCAATAGGTAAAATTCGATCAAATTCAAAACATATTATATTGATGTTCTATAAAAAATAATTAAGTATTGCAAGCATATTAATCACCAGTATTCGGAAGTTATGTACGGAATTTTGAAATATATATATATTTATTTTATTTATTTATTATTTTTTTTCGGGGGGGGGGGGGGGGGGTATTAAAAAAATGAGAATATAAAATTTCTGTTTAAATATCATGGCTTATGTAAATGTGAAGGAATGGTGTGGCGAACATGTCAAGCAAATCTAATCTAAGTAAAGTAAATGCAATTTGAAAGCTGTTGACACCGAGTGAGTTACGTGGCATTACATATTCTGTACAGAAGTCATGTTCCAGTTGTACGGTTGATCCCTTACATCTTAATGAAGTGGGGTGGTTATTCGGTGCATTGTATCATCATGCAGTGCTCCAGAGTTTACACCAACTCCTGTGTTTGCTGAAGGGACTATATTAAAATTAACATGGATATAAAGAATGGAATGGGGTTTAATGTCTTACTATTCTTCACCAACCGGGATAATTCCGATGAACAATTGCTATGCAGTGTGCTATGGGGTGACATTTTGTCCGGATAGTGGTGCTATGGCCTACTCTTTAAACGAAAAAGCAAAACATTGCCAAAGAATTAATCCGAGTATCTAGATAACCAGAAGCCGTTATTTGGGTAATTTGGCACATGATGACACAACTCTTGGCATTTCAAGAAGGAAGTCGTTCCATACACTAATATTGGTAATCTTCGTCCACTCGGGATGACATTCGTCAAGAAAAAGCCCAATAGAATCGACACACTTGTTCTTAAGCTAAGTGGTCATTGTCGTGATGGGTTCCTGGTTCATACAGCACACTTGTATTTATCAGATATGTAGCATATTAAAGATGTATTACTTAACAGCTAAATCGGCTTATTGTAGGTATTTATTCTGGCATCAAATGTTACATAAACTACTAATTTTACCTTTATTAGCATGACAACACCATAATTAACTGTCTAGATCATCGGGGGCTTAACGGGTACTTTTTCTTCAAATCACGTTGATACATTTTAATGACACACAATCCAGTTAAAACATAGGTTTGTCAGTGACAGATTTGGGAATATGGCAAAGGGGGGGGGGGGGCATTTTCTCTCACCGGCCTCCAGTACTCACATCCTCTAATATACGTCGTCTTCAGAGATTAGCTAGTTGTCTCGATTAAATAACCAGGAATTATGCTTTCCGAACTTTTGGGTAAGTGTCCTTTCTTCATAGACATGTGTTTAAAAAAAAACAAAAAAAAAACACGATATAACCGATATAGAATTTACTTTTCAAATATTTGTTTGAATTTTTTAAAAAAGATTTCCCTAGTAAATCGCTCGGACGGTTAAAAATAAATTATTTTAAAATTACCCCCAGGCGAGTGTAGAGTTCCCGTGGACTAAAACTAAAAACCAAATCAAATAAACTATTCTGACTTGGTTGCTGATCGGTTAAAAGTATTTGGGGACTGCTAACATCCGATGTTCCTCTTGGGATGATGCTTCCATTTTTGATTTAAAATTAATTTATTTTCTGTGAAATTCAACAATTAAATACCTATCAAATCGTAATGACATTCCCTTTTCTGTAGAAAAAAAGAACCCAAGATAATAGGGTTTTTTTTCTTTTGTTTAGGAAAACTATATACTATTACAGTTAAATAGTTGAAGACACGCTTGAACACTGGCCAAATAGGGATGGCTGTACATGAAAGTCCATATTTGCAAAACAAATGTAGAAATGAATTTGCGTATAATCTTTCCTTAAATTACCCCCCTAAATTGAATTCTTGGATGTTGCACTCGAGTTCTTTATGTATGTATAAACAAAGACAATGCTGCTACTGGGAAAATAATTTAACGCGATAGTTTCGTATTTTCTAAGAAAGTCAAAACATAATTATTTCTATGTCTTTTGCTTAATAAGTTGTCAACTCAGTATTATACGATCATAAGCATTATTTCCCACTCTTAGAAATCGTTCACACAGGAAATAAAAACACAATTACCTCCCTTGTTTTTTCTATCATCACAATGCAATTTGATATTTTGCCGACTTCTTAACTGGCAATAGTGAATTATAGGATTAATAAGAATATTCTTTATCGAGGTAAGACTGTTTATAGATACCTTCTATTTTAAGGCTTTAGTGTCATATATTTTAAAAGTATAACTTAAAAATATGAAATTGCAGCTTTAAATAGTTTGTATTATATCGTTCCGGTGAATGATTCAGTTAATAATTTGTAAGTAATTTTAAAATGTCCCACTCGGCATGCCTCGACAGATTCCGAAATCTAGACTCGGCTGTATGACGAATTCCGCCATATTGGAACTACTTTAAAGGTCCCGGATGAAACATGGTTGCGCCCATACCGAACACAAATTAGCGACCTATTTGGCTAGCGACCTATTCGACCGATCCAGCTAGCAACTTGTTTATTGCGTTTACAAAAAGGAAGGAAAACAAAAGTGGGAAAGCTTTACCATTTTTAATAGATTTCGACTAATTATTCAGAATTTGCCCCATTTCTAATCATTCAGAATTTGTCCACCACTAATTAAAATAAATTGTTAAATAAAAAGATAAAGATATTGTCTTTCGTGTCTTTCAGCTATGATGCGTCTTAAAGCCTCAACCATAAGCATGTCTCTATCTTTATATTCCCAAAGGGCCCCATGACTACATACAAATTTACGAGCTTTTATTCTTAAAGTGTAGGAGATTTTACTTGTCTTTTATAATAGGGCCCTAGTGGTGACAGATTTGTCTATACATGTAACGTCACTCATCGCCCACACAAAAATTAAAATTCTGTTCGTTGACGCTAATTTATACAATTTAAATCTTTAACCTTAAGTTTTCTGGAGATTAAGATTAAATATTCTTCTGGTATTAAATACAGATATAATATATTCACTGACGTGGATTTTTGTTAAACTCTGATCTCAGATATATTGTCGTATGTTTTAGGCATTTGAATTTGTCTTCGTGAACAAAAAAGGAGCAATTCTAAATTAATTGGTCAATGAACGAATGGAAAGGTATCAACGTCCTTCATTTTTATGTATCCATCGGCCTAATAATAAAGAAGAGTATACCCCATACACAGTCACACGCAAAGACTTGTATTATATGGAAAGAGCCATACGAACATTTTTTTTTGTAAATACTCAACGAATCCAGCTATGTGGTTTTTACTGCAAGAACTTCGCTTTTCCACATTAAACTAAAAATTCTTTTTTCCCATGGTATTTTTCTCAATCCGCTGCAGTGGCATCAATCAGTTGCACTTCCTGTTTCAACATGTTTTTATTTTGGCAAAGTGTGAGAAGATGACCCGCACTCTCCTCTCGCGTCAACGATTTTAAAGCTGTGTTTTAAGAACTTTGTATTGTTTAGTGCTTTACCTATTTTTTTTATATATTTCTCATTCATAGTAAATAACTTAAAATCCGTAAAATAATGCCTTGTGTATTGGACGTCAATTTTTTAATACAGAACAATAACGACAGTCGTAGTGTGTGATGTACTTGATAACAAATGTCAGAGGTGTACACTGCTGGAACTCGACTTTTCGTTCCATCTGCTCTAGACACTATTACTTAAGCGGGTCCCCATTCAAGGCAACTTTCAAGAGTAAACTACGCTAAAATAACCCGCGAAACTACATCGGTCAACAACGGGATTGAACCCTCAACCACCTTCTTCGTGAACATGTGCGTTACCAATTCAGCCCTGAGGACACTCGACATCAAATAAGATTTATCTGGAGCCATATATTTTTTTATTTCGAGCAAATAAAATATATTTCTGCTACATTTGAGGTCTTCTTCGACATGGCTTTGAACATTTTACATGTAGCTGCGCCATATATTATTTCTGCCATCAGAAGAAATGATTGCGCTCAGAAAACATTTAAAAATGTTATGATCTTATATTACCTATGTAAAAATCATGTAAAGGAACTATAATCAAGGTCTCTGATATTTCCGATTATACGAGGACAAGGATAAAACAACTTCATGTTTCTAAACCTCCGCATATCCGGTTAGCGTCGATTTATTCTCATTTTAAAGCAAAGTCATCTACACGTAATAGTATAATGTCGTTTTATCAAAGAAATTCAAATATGTGCCGCTAGAAGTAAAATTCAATAAAATTTAAAACAAATTAGATTGATCTTCTATAAAAAAAATAAATATTTCAAACGCATTTATCACTAGTGGAAATAAAAATAACAAATTGTGATCTATACATTTTGACATTAAAAAATGAAACATAATTTCCGTTTAAATGTCATGAGTTATGTTCAGGTTTTATGTTTTGCGAAGATGTCATGTTTTTTTTTTCCATCTTAAAAAGGGTAATATCTATTCGGCCCGCAAATGTATATTGAAAGCTGCTGACATAGAGTTATGTGGCGTTATTGTTCTGTGCAGAAGTCATGTTTTCGTTGTGCGGTTGATCTTGTACATCTTCATGGAGCTAAATCGCTAATATCTGGGACCTAGAAGTTGACACAGATCTGTCCCGATTCATATAATAATGAAATATGAATATATATGAACTGATTAACATTCACTCGTTTCCGTTTTTACTATCATTAGTTATGTTTGTCGAAATACGCCAAAAGTCTCAATCGGGTGACAATCTCTAGCGTCTCGTTCATCCAGTCTACACCGATAGTGTGTACTGAGCATTCTCTCCAGATAAGATTATTTCGTCACCGTTTGATATAACTTGTGGAATATGTCTAGCCTCGTTCTTCGAGTCCCTTGTTACAAATGGCACTGAAAAGTATAGTGGTACACAATTCGTGTACCAGTGTTAAAATGCTTAATTGGATATCAGAAGCCCTTAATTTCCCAGTAAGATCACAACAACAGTTGTCTTTTCGCAAGGGGGTGAAATAAGGAACAATGGTGTGTCGCTTGATAGTTTTATTTAGCAAATAAATTCTCTTTCTCGTTCTCTGAAACATGATCAAAATGTGGCTATTACGACATTATGTACATTCGTTTAGACTAAATATGAAAATATAAGGGTAATTCAGATAGTCTAAATACTTACAAGCTTTGGCACCATAAAAGAAGAATCTCCCATAAGAAAGTATCGATCATTAAAAACGGATATATAAAACTGGAGAAAGTCAAGTTAAAAAACTTGACTTTTATAAAACTTAAAGGGGAAGACCAACGATTTTCAACAAGGTTTCCATAAATCTTAAATATATATTCAGAAATAATCCCCCCTGTACCATAAGCAAAAAAGTCTTTGTAACCAAGAAATTATTTTTTTTATTAAAACCGGAAGTGGCATAGTTGGTTCTACACTTTCCAAATATAATTTTAACACAGAGGTACGCATAGTTTTTTGATGCGACGAAGATCCCGTGTACAAATTGGCGTGGACGTTGAGAACCAGCGATAGTTCGAATTCGATATATTAGGCCGTAACGCAGTTGGCTGGGTCATATTTCCGTCATAGTACACAGTATGACGTATGCCCGGCCCAGTCGGTGCATAACAGAAGGACGTTAAACCCCATTTCATTTTATTTCCTCTGGAGTGTTTTAGGTCAACTAGTGATGATAAGGTCGGCATATAAGTTTTATTGTATACCATTTCTTCTTCGTTTTCTTCGTTGGGTCCTAGATCCGGTTATATAACTATGTGTGTTTTTATTCTTCTTCATAAAGCCTCACGCACGTATTCAAATGGGATTATTAATGTCGGCAACCATTTTGTTGCATTTTAACCCTTTACTCAACATTTTGTCAAAGTAATACAAAAAATCTGTTTTGACAACACTGCTCTATAACTTCTAATGCAGACCTATTTCGAACATTTCCCCGAGATAATAAGCACGTATCAACCATTTCTGGGATTCTTGACATTTTTAGAATTATTTTACGTTTTACAACACACTATTAGACGTCAATTTTTCTCTCGTGCTCACCAGATGACAGGTTCTGCTAAATTAGTTAACGGTGCAATTTCAGTGGCTGAATATGGTATTGAAATTGCGCTACAACCGTGCGATCGACAACCCTTTCATAGACGCTTAACAAGTATTACTCCACAAGATTGCTTATACATTTTAATGACCCACAATCCAGTTAAAACATCATTATGTCATTGCCAGATTTGTGCACAATCTGAAGTACCAGGCGATTGGGGTTAAGAACGGATTTTCTTTAACCGACCTCCAGAACTCGGATCCTAATTTACGTCGTCTCCATTTCAGGAACTGTGGTTCTTAAGATGAATGGTTTAACTCGGTTGAATAATTCGATTCGGCACTAAATATGAGATTAGCTAGTTGTTGTCTCCATTAATAAAAACAGAAATCATGTTTTCTGGACATTTGGGAATAATTTCAGTATAAGTGACTTTTCACAGACATGTGATATCGTCTAGAGTCTGGGGGTGAATAGTAATATAGATCAATAATTACATTATCTGAAAGCCGATATAGAATTTACGTTTCAAATATCTGTTTGAGTTTTTCTAAAAGATTTCCTTGTCGCGGATAAAAGGCAGCTCCGACGGTTCAAGATAAATTAGTTTAAAATTTCTTCTAGGAGAGCGTTGAGTTCCCGTGGACTATAATCAAAACCAAAAAACTATCTGACATGTTTGCTGATCGGTAAAGAGTATTTCAGACCGCTAGCATCCTATGTTTTGATTTTAAGCTAACTTGTTCATGCTCTAAGTTTAATCATGTGCAGACAATAAACCTTCCTTCAAGACAAGGCAACTAATTTGAATATGCATATCAACTACCCAACCTATATGATTCAAATATAATTTGAAATTATCGGTTGCTAGGCAACGACACATGCATCATCCAGCGAGGCAACAATTATAAAAAAAAACAAATGAAAATTTATAAATGATTGGATCATGTCTAACACCCCCTAAGATGCTGATAAGATTCGATAACTAAAGAGGAATAACTCTGGAAGCAAGTATTGTAAATGGCCACAGATCACTAATTATTTCCCCATTGACTTCAATGTTAATTCTCGTCTCTTAGACCGGCTGTAACTTTTTCCCAAATATTCGTTGGGTAGAACGCTTTCTGCCACAGATGGAGCAACATGTGGCAAACTCTTGCCCAAAAGCATGTATGAGGTTCGTCATGAAAAACTTGAGATACCCAAGCTGGAAGTAGAGACAGCAAACCAGGCAATTGTCGCCCCCCTCCCTTTCAACGTAACCAACCTCACAACTCTTGTATCCTTCCGCCTCAAAATCACGAATATTCACCAAAACCTGGCAGAAAATGTATTTTCAAACCCTTTTCTTCGCTTCTACACCAAAAAGTAAACAAAAATCACCATGCAAAATGTCAGTATATACAGTTCTAACAAGATTTTGTAACATAGTTTTCTTCATTTCAATGAGGATGACAATTAATTTCAGAAATATACATACATATGGATTTGTATAGCTCTGCCGCGACATACTGACGGACGGGTGTGCAAACAGCGTGACGCCGATACGACTGTGATGTAATGAATGTCCAGGCAGATGTTTCAATATACCTAAAACACAATTTGTTTATTAGTATTTGCCCTTTACAGGAAACTACAGTTGAACTTTGTCGTCTAAATGACAAACTGGATATTTTCTTATCTACTATAAATGTAAATTAAATTTGAAATTAATTTTGTTTTCTGTGAAGTTCAACAATCAAAAACCAATAAAATCGTAATGACATTCCCTTTTATGTAGAATAAAATTACCCCGAGGGTGGTTTTAACTTCTATCAGAAAAAAAGAAGTTTTAGAAACCATATACCATTACAGCTGAATAGTTACGGATACGTGGAAATTAATTCCTCTGAGAATATAACCTGTGAAACATAAACCAGCTGGAGACGTCATTGCGTGAAGGTCAAAACGATCACGTTATGTGCATCTTAAATCACAAGCTGTAAACTATTTGCAAAACAAATGTAGAAATAAATAGGCCTATAAACTTTCCTGGTAAACAAGTCAAAGTAACATTCCAACGAAAATCTTAATCTAAATCTTGGATAAGACACATTCCAGTGAAATATACTGAGCGCCATAGGAAACGCATCACTATTCAAATGGGAACACATCAATAACAACACGATTGTACACTTATGGGTGGTTAATATACGGTACGCCAGAGAGGTCAAAACTACAAGTACGACAAAGATGGTTAATTGTCAGTAGCGCGTGTCCTCCACTGGCTCTTACGCAAGCTGTGCAGCACAATTAACCATCTTTGTCGTATTTTTGGTTTTGACCCCTCTGACTTTGTACCGTTGATTACAGATTAAACATCCATAAGTGTACAGACGTGTTGTTATTGATGTGTTCCCATTTGAATATTGTTCACAATAAGAAGCAAAATAAATAAGATATGTTTACAGGATCATCTAAGTGATGCGTTTTCTATGGCGCTCAGTATGTATCGAATTGAGTCAGTTCGGGAAGAATGATATTATGAGATGATATGAGGTGTGTGTTGGGGGTGAGAGGCTCTCTGATTAAAACACAGATCTAATTACGTCTCCCTTTATTTTATACAAGTAAGATTTGTTAGGTTTTTAAAACAATTGTATTTTCATTGGCGTGCGCAATTTTCCAAAGACAGTGTGTGTTTTATTCTGAAAGACTGGCGATTTAAAACGTTCACTTGAAGTTTAGATGCTGATTGGTTAAAACAATAATCGACGCCAATCGATTAAATGTCACCAACATGACCCTTGATGCGATCTCTTACTTCAACCATTGACGTGTTCAGTGGCCACTGAAGTTATTTTTTATAAGATGCTCGAAATATACAACTAAATTTTAATCAAATTATTTGAGAATGGATTAATTATTTCAGCTTGGCCTCGAATTCAAGGAATTAAATTAGTTGTCATTGCCACGTAAGATAATTGACACCATTAAAGACGAGCTCGATAGGGCCTGATAGAATAGTCTGTTTCCTGTGATGCAGTACCGTTTAATGTATAAGTTTATGAAAGCTGCTGTCTGCCATTTGCATTTTTCTGACAATATTTTCTTTACCACATTTGCTGTAATGTACTCAGATTGATTATTAACTATTTAATTCAGATGTTAACGTTGGTAAATCTTCTGGGTTGAGTTCAAAGGGATTAAAGCGTTGCGAGATAGTTTAGCCCGTTTAACTTTGCTGTCTGAATGCAAATGTGAGGTAAAAATAAAACAGTTCAAAAACCCTAGTTTGCGACCTGTCTTCGAGAAGGCATTTTTTAAATTTAAACTGGTTCATCTTGGCCGTCGGAATAGGTTGACTTTAAAACAGCTTCAGCTCGCTTTGGACACGCGTATGGTCATTCTTGAGTTTTTGCCCGATTTGTTTCCGTCACTTTATTCTCTATTTCATCAGACCCCATGTGCATTGAACTCCTTGTTTTCGAGAGACTTCTTCCAGATAATGGTGACCCAGTTTATATTTGAAATGTTTGTATACCCAAAACTGGAAAACTGTTGGCTCGTTGTCTGTTCTTGTATGTCGATACTAGAGTTGTGGGAACAGTACAATACTTAAACGTACAACAATTGAATAGCGGAAAACATAAGTTGGCAGAGGGTAATCCACGAATTGAAGTTTAAATGATCCGACCTAGTTCGTTTACTGGATCAGGAGGGTGTAGCTATTTCAATGCGGAACGGATTATGCCTGTAGTAAGGCACCTTACCAGTATTATATGACTATGTGTATGTTATACAATTATGTCACTCTTCCCAGTGTAAATAAAATTTATATTAACAAAGCTGTAATAAACTTATGAAAATCTCCACATCGTTTAAATAAGTTTTTTTTAACACAGTGGAAAAATAGAACAACACTGAATGATACAGAGAGAGAGAAGGAGAGGGAGAGAGAGAGAAATGAGGTTTAACGTCCACTCAACACAAACTAGGTCATTTCGGGACTAAGATATGGTTTAATTTTATTTCAACAATTCGCTTGCGCGTATGGGTCTTAAGCAGTGGGATGACACCGGAGTGCCCGAAGGAAACCCACGAGGTTGAGAAGGCGCCTCTATCTCCATGCCACATACGCTCACACCAAGGATCGAAACCACAGCCGCAAGCCAGCTGAAATGTAAATATAAAAATGAAATTAGATTCGTTTGGCATTTGAATTCATTTGACCACCCAGTGACAAGGTACCCCTATTAAAACCCCAAGTTAATAGATAATGTCGAAATTATCATTTTGTCATTGTTTGATACTCGTCAAACATCCATTATAAACACATCAGACTAGAAGAATTCGTCAAAAATCACGACTGCCATAGCCTAAGGCAGAAGCTGTTTACCTTAGTCCTTGATACCCGACGGGTGGCATAAACGGGTCCTTATAATGTTAAAATTTGGTTACGTTACCAACAATTTCTTGCAGTTTAAACATAGAATAATGACTGGCGCTGTTTGATCGGAATCGTTTCTTCTATCCAGCCAGTGGTATTGAATTGTTCTTAGAATAATCAGTTGGTAGCCTAAGCAACCAATTGCCATTATTTTCACATTTCCAAGCGCATCAAAATATAACGTTTATTGTTACAAACGTTTTTTAAATTTTTGCCCTGTAATGTATAACATATTCTGTATACACGAGAACTACCTGATTTGAAAATAGATCGCCGTCATGTGTAATCGCCATATTCAGAAATTAGCACTATATTTTGTAATGTTGTTCTGATCTTTCATGCACACACATTTTCAATTCCATCAAACGAAAACAGAATCAGTACTTTTGCATATTCTTTACTTTTAATGATATAGTCTTTTTGATTAAAATCATCGATTTAGGACTTAAAATGTCGGTGAACCAACTTCGTGTCTATTCCCAAGCAGAATCATAACTTCGGAATATTCTTTATTTATACTAAATATATGCAGTGGTTTTATTTTATTAAAATCTTCCATTTAGGAAGTTTCGGTCAACCAACTTCGTGTCTATTCTCAAGCGGGGCTAATGGTAGAAAATCGTGCGTAGATAAGTGGGTTGGTTTGAAACAAAGTAATACCTCTAATGTATATGTCATATTTCATAATCCTTTCCATCCAGTTGCACTGGCGTATCTAAAAGGCTTTTAATAGAAAGTTTGTTTTAAAATTTCTCT
Source organism: Patella caerulea (assembly GCA_036850965.1). Classification (NCBI taxonomy): domain Eukaryota; kingdom Metazoa; phylum Mollusca; class Gastropoda; family Patellidae; genus Patella; species Patella caerulea. The sequence continues at coordinate 48,147,402 of JAZGQO010000007.1, read as the reverse complement.
AGCTTGTAATGGAAATAGTTTAATGACTGTATATATAGCTAAGTAATTTATATCAGCTTTGAATAAGTGATTCGACTATCATGTAGCATTTTCTAAATAAGAATTACCAAATGATTCCAAGTAACTGTGCCAATAGACAGAGCGAAACACCGTCTACGAAAGCGTTGAATCGCTTTAATAATTGCATCTAATATTTAGGACGTGGTGTAAGAACTTACCTGTACAGAACAATTTAGTCAACAGAAATAAGACAACAAGTCAAGTCAAAAACTACGACTTCTAGATAGCAATCGATGTGGTTTAGTAGTGATCAAACAAAGTCGAAGCTGGATTCTGTGTGTTAGATGAATTAGCAGACCTTTCTCCAGTTCAGTTTATCCAAGCTGTGCGTCCGCTTATACCTTGGATGATGTCACAGATAAGTCCATTATAAGACTCCCAAGAAAAGTTAGTCGTGAATGGGAGACCCGTCTGGCCATAGGGTGAAAATGGGTCAGTTAGTAGGACATGGTTCAATCGTGGTGTTTTACATCCGCTTCCGCCTTGGGTGATATCGCAGACAAAAACTGGGAAGGTTGTATCACATCTTATTAATAGGTTAAATTCGAAAAATCGTGCCTTTGAGATACACTTCCAATGGTACAACATGAGGCTAATGCGTAGCACTCTAGCTCAGATCTCTTGTGGACTGATTAATATTATGGTTATACGCCTACTGGCAGTAGGACGTCAAGCCCCGACAACATACTGGACTATTATAGACTGTTGCTCACGGATTATTATTTTATATTAGAAAGGGGGTGAGGAATGGGTATTATCGTCCACCCGGCACAAAGTAGGGCATTTCGAGACTTACACAATGGTTTAATTTTATTTCAATAATTCTCTTGCGCGTTGGGTAGTCTTTTGCGGTGGGAGAAAACCGGAGGACCCGGAGAAACCCCGGGGGGCTGGACAAGCTACTTTAGACTTCCCACACACGACCAGGTAATGGAAACCGCGCCAGTGGACTCAATGACAGACCTCATGATATAGCGCGCACATGCCAAGCCTTTTAAGTAAAATGTTTATTCGTCACTACAATAGTATATATATATTTCTTCATTTTTATATTTACAGTTGATAGGACCGCAGTTTATTTGGGCAATCCAGCCAACCCTTGGTGACAAATGGACGGCAGAATTGGAAGAAGCGTGGTCCGATTTGTTTAAGTTGATATCACATATTATGAAAAGGGCAATGGTGTTTTAAATGGCTTAAACTGGTGTGAATGAACGTCAAGAATTAGAAATGGTCCTTAATCGTTTCCAACTCTGTGATACGAATGTGAAAAACAATAAAAGGAAAAGAAAATATTATATACTAATACTGCCGAAAAATTCAAGATTAATAGTTCCTTTCGTGAGAGAATTATGCCTTACACGATGCGACATTATTATTCATCGTTGATAGAATTTACGATCGCGTTTGAGTTTTGGTGAATAAAATCACGAATTTGTGCTAAACGGAATATTTGGTATATTCTATCATGGAGTTAGACTTTATATGGCATTATGACAGGTGAGAGGGGATTCTGGAACTGTTTGATCAGAACTAAAATAACGACATTTGAATATGGAACAAATCCAGATTTGCGTCAATCAAACGCAATCTAAGAGACCTTGCTTCGAGGTTATTGTCTTCGATATGGACGATTACATGTTGTATTAACTATGTTATTGTACATATAGATAGTATTCATTTCATATAACCATATTTGTTTCAATCGTTGTAGTGTCACGATAACACATCATTCACGTATTTACAGTATTGTATCTCATCGTTATAACCCTCAGTTAAATCAGTAAAAGCTCAATTTTACAGCTCATTTTTTAAATATCCAAATGCAATTAATAAGGGGAATTAGTATTCAATTAGTTAACCCATTAACTAATACAAATAGTTCCCGATTAACACCGCTCAATAGATTATTTTATAACCCCTATTTGTTTCATAATAGTAATAATAATAGCCTATATAACTGTTTTGCCACTTTTAGAAATAAAACTTCCGATAATTTTGATAATTATTATCAGATCAATGCATGTTTATCAATTTATAGAAATGCAATTACCACTTTCATTGCAAAGATCCATAATAAAATGCTTGTTAGAGGGTTATAGTGTGGAAAAAATGAACAATATAGAAAACCATAATTTAATTAAAAGCTGTTCGTCATTTGATAGATTTTGAATACCTCGTAAATTGATCAATATTATTAAAACAATCGTTCATTTCAACGTTATGTATTTAGAATTGTATGATGAATTGAATTTTTCGTAACATTCATTACCATCTGCCTTCGATATGAATGGGATATTGTAAACCAAAACAGCGATAATTCACTCTGGTCAAAACGGCTAAATATTTGGTCAAAATTTTTATAAATGTATATGTTATATGTATAACAATAGATTCATATTTTTTTTTTGGGGGGGGGGGGAGCCGTTCGACATTTTTAGCTATAAGTTATGACTAATAGGGTTTTCTTTTTTAGTTTATATCCGTCTGTAATCCTATGTATGCAAGTCCGCTAAACCTTTAAATAGACAATTTGAATTATCTCTTGTAAATCAGACTGAACCCAAGCTAGGAGATTATATATCGTTATTGATATTATGTTTTTGTATGCATGATTGTATTAGGCCGTTTAAAAATAAATATTGTAGAAAATTGTAAATGGCGATCAACGGCACTAAAGAAAAATTTCAGAAACTGCGAACACAAAAGTGAATGCGACGAAACACTGCCAATACCAATTTCTTAAAACTTATTTGGGAGGCGCGGTTGCACAGCAAGTATGAATCTGGCTTACTAGCCTGGAGATGTCGGGTTCGCTCCCTGTTCTGGTCGAGAATATTCCTCTAGATTTTCCGACGCGGTTTTTCCATGTCCTGACAAGGACTTTTTTCTAGTCGTCCGCATAGAGCGAAAAATATAAGATCCAGTTAAAAAACCTTTCACAGTTGGAATTCGATGAAAGCGTTATCTGTGGCGCGCTAACCGAAAATAAATTTCCCTCACAGCAAACAGCACGACGCACGTCCGATGCAAAAAAAAGTAGGTCGGTAAACCCTATTGCATTTAAAAATTAATACATAAAATTAATATAAACGGATTGCAAGATTTTAATTCATTTACTTTCTGTTTTCCGTCCGTTTCAAGATTCTTGTCAATGTAAAATATGACAAATGCTCAATTTTTGTCTTTAATTTGTTTATTTTACCATATCTGCTCACGTGGCCATATTTTACGGTATGTAATATCTTTATGTACGCATATAATATATTATGTATGTAAATTCTTGATAATAAAAAATTAAAACAACTACCTTTATTTATAGCGAGGGTGACGAATATATCCACTGAATATAACAGACTGGTTATGTTATCCACCCACGTTGCGAGAAAGATCACTGTTCATTAAAATATGCAAACAAAAAGTCAAAATGACACATTAACGTTATCTTAAAAGACAATATCACATATATGATAGAACTGGTTAACCACATTCCCAATATTATTTTAACACAGAGATCATTACGTAATAAAGGTTTGATGAATCGGAAGTGGCGAACGCAAAAGAAAAATACGAGTTATCCCTCTGAAGGGACGAGTGATAACAGATACTCGGCCCAATTTCTGCTTACTAATAATTCTTTCGAAGACCAAAAGTTTCATATATGGCTGCAAGGGGATATCTGATCATTCAAAAAAATAATTGAGTGTCATTAGATAAGAGAACACGAGAAAAATAGAAATAGTCGGTACATTCCCGTGATTATATTCCTTCTATACCTTATAAAACATGGTAGTGCTCCGACTTTTTCTGTTCTTTTATCTAGTGGCAGCCAATTTTTTTTTCATGAATAGCCAGATATCCTGTCACAGTCTCACCAAACGACTTTTGGTGTTCGAAGGAATTATTAGTGAGCAGACATTCGCCCATATATCTGTTATCACTCGTCACTTAAGTCAGTTATATAGAGGGATAACTTGTGTTTTCCTTTTGCGTTCGCCAGTTCCAAAATTTGTAACCTTTATTACTCATCTATCGTAGCAATGATCTGTGATAAAATTATATTTAACCAGTTCTTTCACATATTATGTGATAGTGACTGACACCAATATTGTCCTTTAAACTTTCAGCAGCATCTTATTGAACCGTTTGTACTTAAGTTTTTAAAGCACCGCAAGAGACTGGCATGATGGAATGAGATTATTTGATACACCCACGTTAATAGGAGGGTCACAGTCCAATTGACACATTTACGTTATCTGGAAGTACACAATACTGAACCGTTTGTACTTGCGTTTATAGAGAACCTGTCCGTATTTCTTCAGAGGCTGGCATGATGAATGGTATTATATGATACAGTTCGCAAACTAATTTTTTTAGATATAGAGCGCAGTGTGGTTTAACGTCCAATCGACACAAACCAGGCCATTTGGGGACTAACATATAGTTGAATTTAATTTCATTAATTCATTTGTGATTGGGGGGTCTTTAGCAGTGGTGGAATACCGGGGGACCCACAGACAACTCACAAGGCTGAATAAGCAACCCTACACCTTGCCACGTACAAGTAACAACCGCGGAATCGCAAACACGCCAGCTGACAGACTTTATGATACAGCGCACTCGTTGTCCAGCATAGTTATAGTCAGGTCTTTCAAGGCATATTGGAATAGGTGGCCAACAAGATAGTTGTTCGTGACAAGAATGAAAGATTCTTATGAAGACGGGCATACGACATACAGTGTATTACGAGGGAAATTTTGCACGGACTACGGGCTACGTTTATATTGAATCCCAGTTGTGAAGGGATATTTTACGTACACGCCAATGTGTACACGAGACTCCGTCTTTCGTACCATCCAAAGGACTAGGCAGATGTCCTCGGGCCCTCCATCCTGCATCACGGAACGTTCTCGGTCAATCTAGGGATGGAACACCCGACCTCCAGTCTAGCGAGCCAGCGTTTTGCCCACTTAGCAACCGTAACCCCCGATTACTGAAAAACAATGAATTTCCAAACTAATACTTAATACCGCCATATTAAATATGCTACGAGATAATTGCAACTTTTACCATTTCGGTCAGCGCTGGATTTGGGTTCCAATTTTGTTCTAAAGGGAAGGCAGGAGCCAACTTGTATTATGATGAAGCCATTCGCGTATTTATTGTGCTGCACCAACAGGCTTTCTTTTCGTAACCTTCGGTTGAATCAGTGAAAGGTTAATATTAGGGGGTTCAATGGTTGACGCATGTGCGTTGCATCAGAGGTCTATCATTGACTGAAGCGACTTGGTTTCGATTGCTAAAGGCCGAACCATAGGTTAGTAACCTTGTGGGTGCCTTGTGGACATTTAATACACATACTCTCTCTCTCTCTCCCCCCCCCCCCCTCTCTCTCTCTCCCAACCCCCTCTCTCTCTTTCAATCAGATTAGCATCTCTACTGCTTACTGATAACAGAGTTGTCTACCTTTATATAATCTGCTCATTTTGATACTCTCTCTCTTCTCTCTCTCTCTCTCTCTCTCTCTCTCTCTCTCTCTCTTCTCTATCTCTCTTTCTCTCTCCCTCTCTTCTCTCTCTCTCTCTCTCTCTTTTTCTCTCACTTTCTCAGATTAGTATGTCTTCTGCTGGTATCAGACTAGTAATTATTTGCCCATTGACCTCATTGGTAAAATGGCTGTAACATTCGGCTGGTTCCAATCTTTATAGGCACAATGGGGGCCACATTTGGCAATCTCTTCATCATAATTTTTTTTATTTTTGCTACGGGGAATTGATGTTGACTGGGCGAAAATCTCATTTCCGACACAATGATTGCAGTGCAGAAAAACACTGTACACCCCCTACCCCTCCGCTGCAATATCATCAGAATCACCAAAACAGCTATGATATTGAAAAATTGATGCTTTTTCTCAAATTTTAGACCAAAAAGTCAATCCAAAAATGCAGGAAGATCGGAGGGAAATGATGCGTTGCAGAAAAACACTTTACACCCCCTACCCCTCCGCAGTAATAACAGCAGAATCACCGAAAACTACGAAAGACGGGTAGGGACATTCCAACTTCAGTGTTCCGACTTCGAACTTCTAAGTTCCAACTTCCATGTTCCTACTTCCGACTTCCAACTTCCATGTTCCATGTTTCATTCTCCATTTTATCAGTAGCCACGTGTGTGTAAGATTGTGATAATAGCTTAAATAAAGCAAGTTTTTATCAATATTTATAGTTTATAAATACAGTTAGTACAGATATCTAATACTAATTGGATTATTTTTTAAGTCGGAGGGGTGGCCGAATGGTTAGCGTATGCGCACTGTACCATTAGGTCTGTTATTGATTCATCTGGCTTGGTTTCGATTCCCCGGTCGTACGTGACAGTTAGTAGGCTCGCCTATACAGTCCCCTGGTTATCTACGGGTCTTTCGGTTTCATCTCACAGCGAAAGACCACTACGTGCAAGCGAATTATTGAAATATAATTGAACCATATGCCCCGAAATGAAATGAAATGAAATTGGGTTTAACGTCCTACTTTACTGCACCTACCCTGGGCTAATGAAAGACGATCATACGCCATACAGTGTGCAGTGCGGGAAATTTTGCCCGGGCTGTGGCGCTACGGCCTACTCTTATATCAAATTCCAACTAACTGCCAATGGATCTTTTATGTACACGCCAATATGTACACGGTTTTATGTCCCATCCGAATGACTAGACAGCTGTCATTGTCAGGCCCTCCCTTCTGCATCACTGCCAAGGTGAAACAACGCCGGATCGAACACCCGACCTCCAGGCTAGCGAACCAGCGTTTATGTTACATGTATATTTGTTGCTTTGTATGAATGTAATTTTTTGTAATTGTACGTTGCTCTTCGTGTGCGTTTTTATGCAATAAATTTACTTTACTTTTTACCCAATTAGCGCACTCAGCCACGTGTTCACCCACCCAGAAATGGCCTGGTTTGTGCCGAGTATGCTGTGAATCATTATTCTTTATTACAACTTGGAAGTAAATGTAATAATACACATTGTAACATGCTTCAGGGTAAACCCTGCGTTTTGATTGGTCAATTAGACACTGTCTATTGGACAATAACACCCTTCTGTTTTAGTAATGTCTTTTAAAATCCTAAAAAAGCATGTTACAATGTCGATAAACACTTCCTGTTTCGCATTTAGAGGGGTGTTATTGTCCAATAGACATGTCCTGAGATTTTACATTAGAACCCTCGACCCTACGCGTCTCGGGTCCTAATGATCTCAGGACATGTCTATTGGACAATAACATCCCTCTAAATGCGAAACAGGAAGTGTTTATCTCCTAATTTGAAATAACAGCAATCAAATGCAATGGAGTTTAACGTCATACTGTTCTTTCTTGAGGTTTATGGTGGCAATTTTTCCTAGACAGCGGAGCTACGACCAATTTAACGAATTCCATCAGGGATCTTTTACGTATGCACCAGTACCAGTGCCTACATATGTAAAAGTTAAAGTACTAGCTTGTTTTAAATTCCTTTTATTAATTATGGCATCCCAGTAAGAAGTGTGTGTGTGTGTGTGTGGGGGGGGGGGTTATGCGAGTCCTTGATCCTGATGGAATATATCGTCGCTAGGCCAATCGATTAATCAGGCGTCAGTGTTCTACACCAGGGCCATACTTCGTCTGGCATTAAATTTGGATGGGTTAAAACCTTATTATTTTGCAATACAGGAGCAATTGGCGGATTGACGTGACTCTGGAGAAAGCATTCATCAAGACTGTTTGCGATACTGTTTTATGCCAGTTCTCCAACTGGAACTAGTAGTCTGGACCCTCAGTTTTTTTTTGGGGGGGGTCAAATGGGCACAAATCAAGACCCAACTTATAGAGTAAAATTTTGCGTAGAAGATGATGCCGAGTGGTAACCAGTCCGTCGTTGTGAGCGTTTTCGAGATATTGGCAGTCAAAGGTCAAATGATTTCATTTGCACTGAAACTGCGCAGTCAGTATCATGAAAATAAGCTAAAAATGATTGAAAGTAATCACCCTTTCAATAAAAATGTAAACTTGCTAAGTTCTTTGTGATCCTGGAGGTTAAAAGGTCAAATTTTCCGTTTAGCACTAAGACGATTTAAAGCAATGAATGTCAGCGTAAAATATAAAAACTAAAGCGAAACCTGATCTAATTAATAGTAGGAACAATTAAAATTTATCTTTAGGTGGTCTTAGCACTGTATATTTACTTTTGAACGTCGAAAAAGACTATTCGAAATTGTACATAATATACGTAATAGTTATTTAAATGTAAACCCCCACATTTGGATCCAAATTCATTATCATTTACATCAATAACAAACTTGGATTAGGGAAGAAAATTCAAAGCTTCTCTAGTAATCTACCGTTTACGCATGTTTAACCAATATTCAATCTTAAGCAGGGTTTCTAGAGAATCGCCAAAAATGTGCTTCTATCATGTCTTTATTTTTCGACATCCAAGCTTCCAGCCCCCCCCACCCCAACAGAAATTTGGCTACAGTACAGGTAAGGTAAGGTACCAAACACTGACAAATTGCATGTATTAGGCGAGGAACCCAGCTAATGTTTAACAAGTTTTATTGGGAAATGTAATGCCCTTTCTTATTTCTTATTGGTGAATAAATAAATGTAAACCATTTTATTTTTAACGTTGTTTATTAACAAAGAAATGTATATGAAATAAATCATTTTATGTCATTACTTGTGAACAAGATGCAAGCATATAGCAGCCATGTCAGAAACCAAACAAAGAAATGGAAATTACAACGTCTTAGTTTTTAAAATAAATGATACAGCAGGGGCGGATCTAGGAATTTTGAAAGGGGGGGGGGACGCAAAATGAGGGCACTGACCGCGGAGACGGGGCACGCCGTCCAAAGGGACGGCGTTTCCTTGCATCTGTAGCCATTCCAAGAGCTATTTGCCTGATATTTCGTCTAAGTAAACGTTCGGAACGGACATATTTGGGTCTTACTACATGTTCTGGTGGTAGTGGTTTTTTAAAACATTTAAAATCTGTAAATTATCTTATAATGCATATTACTAATTGAACAGTTATTAAAAGTATTACAGTCCCTGTATCTAAAGCTTTCCAATGAAACAGATTATTCTTGTATTATGTTTATTGCCAAAATAAGCATAACACAATTAATATATAAAAATAAAAAAGCTAAAAATTATCAGGAGATCGCAATGCAGGATATGCCCACATGGACAGAGAACGAGCTAACAAAAAAAAAATAATGTGATTTTTTTTGTACAACCAGGGGCCATACTCCAGAAGGTTACGGTCCGGTGTGCGTATCGAACTCAACCAGCGTCCACGTGAAAAAGCAGGCATATAAAAAGGAAAATTGCATCTGTCAAGATCTAGACACTGCTGTAACCAGTGAAGTGAAAACCACTTTTGGTTTAGTTATTGATTATTTGTCTTACATGTAGATGGAAATTATTAAAATTTTAAAAAATTGATACGTGCGCACGCTGTATCATACGGCCTACCGTTGAGTCAACTGGTGTGGTTTCGAATCCCCTTTTGTACGTGGCAAGGGGAATTCAGGGTCGCCTTCGAGCATCGTGTGTTTTCTCCGGATACTCCAGTTTCCTCCCACTGCTAAAGGCCCCTACGCGCAAGCGAATTGTTGAAATAAAATTAAACCATATGTTAGTCCTAAAATGACCTAGTTTGTGTCGAGTGGACGTTAAATAAACCCCATTCCCCCTTCCTCTCTCTCTCTCTCTCTCTCTCTCTCTCTCTCTCTCTCTCTCTCTCTCTCTCTCTCCGTCAAATAGTTGTTTAAGCTCATTCATTTTAATCTTTTAATCACGTGATGTTCTGGCCATCTGACCGTATTGGTATCACGTGATACTATGAACTTGGAAGTCGGAACTTGGAACTTGGAACAGGGAACACTGAAGTTGGAACTTGGAATGCCCCTGTCGGTCTTTCTTAGATACCTGTACTAAGTGTATTTATAAACTATAAATATTGATAAAAACTTACGAAAGCCTACAGAGCTCATCTATTTTTTTTTTTTTACTTCTGAGTTCCTAGTTCTCACTTTTGAGTTCCTAGTTCCCACTTCTGAGTTTAACTCTGAATTCAACGATTTGTATAAAATGCGCATGCGCACTTTCTACTTTCACATTACTTATTGGTTCGACGCCGACAGCGGTAAAATAAAGAATAAGATCAATTTGCGCCAATCCACATGTTGTCGCAGATGATTTGCTTATACGCTGGGAGTACTCGCGGAGTCACCCGACCACTCTCCCCATGAGTCGCCTTTTACGACACGCTGGGGAGGGGCAATAGACCTATTCTACAACCTAGTACTGGGCTAGCGGATCTAGGTGGGGGAGGGGGCAGGTGTGATAAGAGACTGACTGGTGGGAGACCCATGGACTCAAATTACCAATGAATCCGTGGATTGGGCACAATTATTTTTATCTAACGGACATCGCTGCTGAAATGGTCTCAAATGCACGAAATTCATTCGTAATTTTTTTTAATTCCTTGGGTGGTGTACTGTAACCCTAGACACAACCTTTAGCGCTAGCGTTGGGTGATTATGGTGTATAGTGATGTAAAGTTTTCCTGCTAAAAGCCCACCTCCCAGCAGACATTTAGCGCTCAAGGTAGATGCCTACGATACTAATATATGCTCCGCGTTCGAGATAATCAAACTGCAAAGCCTCGCCTCTGGAATGGCCTTATGCACGTAAATAAATCCTAATTTGCAAAAATGTTTTAGTAGAACAACCTCTCAGACACTCTCTACCGCTTGCGTTGAATGCCTACAACACAATAACGATTATATAAATAACTATAAGCGATATTTCAACATTTTATTACATGACAATGTATATTCTACTGTCGTTATCCAACTAGTGCCATATGTCGAAACGTCGCTTGTTAGTAAAGAAGTAATTGTTACCCATATAATTGTGTCCAGTTACTATAATAATCTGATTATTGATATTTGATGTACTAGACAAACACACACGCCTATTCACAATTCACATGTGGTTCTAAATAATTCAATTTAGTTGCAAGCTAAAAAAACATTATACATGTATATGATCCCAAGGTAATCGAAACGTCTGTTCAACCAGGGATTAAGGAGGGTTGGTGACGTGGAGTGTATTAAAAGGGGTCACATTATTGTGAACAAAACACGTTTCTACAACACATCATTAATTACAGGAAAGTATAATCATTTTAGTACTTATGAGTCAGAGGTTTGAAGCTATCGACTTGTTATCGTACTCGAAAATCGTCATGCATGCAGAAACATCTCTTACCACAAAAGTACCTTGATCGCTGGCATTATATAGCTGTGGCAAAAAATACATTGCGTCAGGTTTTCCAGTTGGAACCTCCTACTTATCTGGTGCAGATTCCAGTTTCTAGTGACCATGTCAAGTTCTGATTGAATAATGTGCATAAAACAGAACTGCAGACATTCACTGTGAAGAATATTTGAGTCATTAAAAACATTCTGTTCTCGCATGTCTTTAAATAAATTAATCCACCAATGTAAACATTGTCGTCGAAGGATGGACCACCACGCTTCTATACGCTGATTAGAAGTGCTCTTTCCATAAATAAAGGATTTCAAACACCCAGTGGGGTCATTTTCATCATAATGGAATAGCAGCTGAAGATTCTTTAATATAGAATTTTCTGTTCCCAAATCACACCTAATTATAGCTGGGACAACTTCAAGCTGTTGGACCGCCTCGAGGTAATATCTAGCAATTACCTTGCGATTATTGTTAGTTTTCCCAACACGTAGCCGTCGACTAAAGCCATCCACACAACCGTGAATGCAAAATCCAAAGGCTTTATCTTGTTATACCCATCTACATGCCAAACCGCATTTGGTTCTTTACAAATATATCATCTTCGATGTAAACGTCGACGTTTTCTCACTCGAATTCCTTCTGGATCAACAATCCGCATAAGTATGAGAATTTCATCGCGAGGAAATCTGATGCCCCATTCAATCTTTAAACGATACCACATAGATCGGTATCCAATACAGCGTCCACTACATCCGATTTCAGTTATAATTGCATTAACCACATCGTTATAAGAAGAAATTGTATTTCTACTCCCAGTGAGTTTACGTTTTAATCTCAAAGATCTTAGACGTCTTTTTAGAGTGCTCAAACTGATATTGACCTGGTGTAGATACAACAACAGAAGCATTATTTCCCCATTACAAAAATCACAATTGAAATATCGAAGAATCAGCTCATTTAGACTGAAAACATTACAAGACAAGCATGGTAGATAGCTGGTAGGTAGACCTACAGGTAGGCACTTTACACACGAAAGGCAGGATACCAAAATCAAACCGACAAAGAAAATTATCCCCATAATGGTATATGCAGTATAACACACGTAGGATGCCTTTAAAAAGAATAGTTATCTAGATTTTCATTCATCTATTCTCATTCTTTATTTAACCGCTGTCGGCGTCGAACCAATAAGTAATGTGAAAGTAGAAAGTGCGCATGCGCATTTTATATAAATCGTTGAATTCAGAGTTAAACTCAGAAGTGGGAACTAGGAACTCAGAAGTGAGAACTAGGAACTCAGAAGTAAAAAAAAAAAAATAGATGAGCTCTGTAGGCTTTCGTAAAAACTTGCTTTATTTAAGCTATTACCACAATCTTACACACACGTGGCTACTGATAAAATGGAGAATGAAACATGGAACATGGAAGTTGGAAGTCGGAAGTAGGAACATGGAAGTTGGAACTTAGAAGTTTGCAGTCGGAACTTTAAAGTTGGAATGTCCCTCCCCGTCTTCCGTAGAAAACCGCTATGATATTGAACAATTGATGCCGTTTCTCCAATTCTGGACCAAAAAGTCAACCCAAAAATGCAGGAAGAGGGGTGAAAAAAAATAAGGGAAAAATTGTCTATTTATAACTCGCACGTCCTGCTGAACACAGGCCACCATTAATTTCCCCATTGACTTCAATGTTAATTCTCGACTCTTTGCCCACCTCCAACTTTTCCCCAAATTTTCGTTGGGCTGAAGGCCTTTCACTACAGATAGGGGAACAAATGGTCATGTCTTTGCAGTAAAATTTGGTATGAGGTTGACCACTAAAATTTTGAGATGCCCAAACCTGAAGAAGCATAGTAAAACACGTAACTAGTTGCCGTACATATCACCGTAGTCAACCTGATAATTCTGTTATCATGATTGGTTAACAAAACCTGCCAGAAAATATTAATTCAAACCCTCTTAGTCCATTCTAGACCAAAACATCAACAAAAATAAGACATGCAAATGGGGAGAAAATAGACAAAGAGAGATTTGTACCAAGATGGTGAAATTTAATTGTGGTCTGCATCCTTCTTACTGGTGACAGAGTTATCAGCCTTTATATTATCTGCTGATTTTGTTAGTCATTCCAATGTATCATTGGAAATAAAATGGGATATTCGGTCTATTTGTCTGCACCGTCCTTGATAATGTAGCACCACATACTACGAATGAAATTTTAAGCATTGAGCGCTGTGACGGCTTACTCCTACTTATTTAGAACTTGAAATATTAAAGAGGCTTTATTCAAGAGCTAAATCTTCCTATTTATGTAGGCCTTAATTGTTTTATAGGTTTTTAAAACTAGAACTATCGGTACTACTTATTTAGAATTTGAAATATTAAAGAGGCTTTCTTCAAGCGCTAAATCTTCCTATTTATCTAGGCCTTAATTGTTTGATAGGTATTTTAAAACTAGAACGTTATGAAGATGGCAAATCATAATCAACTATCGGTACCATCGAATTGCTCCGATTTTAAGTAAATTACAACGGTTCGGTCATTTAATGATACAAACTAACACTATAATCGAACACGAGACCTCCTGATTAGCGAGGCAGCATCTTTACGTCGTTTTCGCTGAGGCACCCCGTCTCTCAATGCAAACAATGGGTCTTATTGGTTCTTCCATAATGTTAGGGTGTCCATTGTGGTTCGGGCGATGAAAAGATGAAATGGGCATTAACATCTTACTTTTCTCTTCCGACTGGGATAATGAAAACCGTCAAAGGCCTACGCCATACAGCGTACTAAAATGGAATTTTACCCTACGATCTACTTTTATTTCGACTTCCATGTGTGATGGTAAGTTCACATGCGGTGCCAATTCGTCCCTTCCGAACGACTATTCGTTGTCCCTTGCCAGACATTCCGTCCTATATTACTAACAAGGGGATCGCACCGGGAATCTCGTCGAAATTTCGAGGCCAATACCGGGATCGGACACATGATCCCCGTTTTAGAGAACCAATGTCTAACTTACTGAGTCAACAGGACTTCGAATTGGTTGGGAAGGATCGGAGAATTCATATGACACAATTATAGCTTCTTTTGTCAACAAACGGGAACAGTTAGGGAAAATGGCGAGGCTTAGTCAATTTACAACCGATATTAATGTAGAAGTCTGCACAACACTATCGCTTGAAATAGGTGAAAATACTGGATGCATAATACCCAAACATTGATTCGATTTGCGATAAAATAATTGATATTTTGCAATGGTAAAATTAAATAGAGGTCCAAACGTCTCTTTCAAGTCGCATAGTACGAATGTGGCTCCAAAATGCTATTTTCAAATCGAGCCAGAGGTGATCTATCAAAAAGAAAATTTGACAAAAAGCTTTTATATAGAAAAAAGTTATTTCGGAAAAGGGATATAAACGTGATTAAGATGTAGTACTTTATATGGAATATGGGCACCGCCAAAAATACAATAACTGCCTATCGAAGAATAAAGGACAGTATTAGTGTTAGTCATTATCGCGTAATATGATATAACTCATTACAGATATAATTTTACCAAAGACATTATTGCTACGACGAATGCGTAACGAAAATTTAGAGAAACGGGTGTGATGCAAAAGACGGAAAAACAAGAGTTATCCTTGACTGTCACTAGATTAGAGAAAAAATAATATAACAAGTTTTGTCCGTAAGATGAAACTCGATCTGTTACGTCAGTCAGTTATATAGCCCGATGTCTTCTTTTCCATTGTTCGTGTCACATCCATTATTTCAAATCCTCGTTATGTGTCTTTCGTAGCAATTTTCTCTGTGCTAAAATTATATTTGGGGTGTGTTTAACCAGTTCTATCACGTACTTCCATTATTTCAAATCTTCGTTATGTGTTTTTCGTATCAATTTCCTCTGTGTTAAAATTATATTTGGGGTTTGTTTAACCAGTTCTATCGCGTATGTGATAATAGTTGACACCAATGTTGTCCTTTAAGTCCCAAAGAGTTCATTGTTACATATAGCGATCAAATACAAAAAGCGAGTGGGTCATAGTGACGTCCACATTCTCCAGATAGTAAATGGGTAAGAATACATTATTAGTGCGTTTCTCGTCATGTTGTTGCATTGATTTGGTTTTGTATTTATGTTGTTTGTTTTTTTTTTGGGGGGGGGGGGGTTTGTTTTGTTTTTTTTAATTTGTTTTTCTTTTTTGTTTTTTTTTTGTTTTTTTAATTATATCCCTTTTTGATATAATTGCAATTTAGGGTGTAATGGATCTCCCATATCTTATTACTTATATGCATGCTTTTAAGAGAAGCTATAATTATATGTGATTCAAACGAATTAGTTTATGAACGTGTGACTTATTTGATTGATTATAATTGTCAAGGTCAATATGGCAGAGACAATGGTAACCAGTTGTTTGATATCATGCATTAAGAAATGGCTGTATTGTATATAAGTGGATAATCTACATCGGATAACAACGTAGCCAAACCATGCTGGTATGAAGTTTTGACTTATTAACTATTTTGTGCTTCTATTGATGGGATGGTCAAGGGTTCAGCGAATTGGCCCTCGTCTTGAATGTAGAGGCAGAGCAATCGTTCAAGAATGTTATTAATCTCAGCTTGACCTGTTGTAATAAGGGACGGGAATTAATAAGTCACGTTTACGCAAACGGTGGTTTATCGGTCGATAACGAATAATACTAAAATTTCAAATTTTAAATATTAAACCTATGGAGATTTGTGTTAAACATCTACATGTATTTTTGTGTGCATAGAATTTCACATCTTTTGTATGTCATTCGTCCAAAATAATATATATCGGCTATATTCTTCGCTACATGACATATAGTTTATTTTATTTTATTTTTTTGATTTTGGAATGTGGTTTTATTTATTTATGTAATTCTTTTTATTTGTTTTGAAATGTGGTATGATAAAATATTGTGCTTAAAATAGTATTTTTTTTTTTTTTTTTTTTTTTTTTTTTTTTTTTTGCTGTTTCTTAGCTGTTGGAGTCACTAGCCCTTGTCTTCACATTTATGATTAAAATTCATTATTGTGGATCACAGGCACAAGGTAAAACGATCTCTTATATTGTTTCAAATTCCATTGATTAGAACGATTTTTTTTTAAACGATAGATAAACGTTAGAGGGTAGGCTAAATGTCCTGAACACGAAATAATATTAATCATAAAGGTGCATATATAATATGCAATAATGAATTGTGTTCGTGATTGTCCTGTCGTGAAATTGTATTTTGTATAAAGAAGCGAAAGCTTTTTGGTCCGGGCAAACATTCTTTTAAATACTTTATAAGTTACAATTCGAGATATTGTTCGTCATAAGTTATCAATGCCCCAAGTTTTCACAGTTAAATATCTGTATTTCAGCAAGCGGTGATGCCTATGACAAACGGGCTCGTCAGTTGTGTCAACATTCATGTGGTAATAGTAACATTCTGACACATTTGTGTTTGTGTGATTTGGAATTTCCTTGCACTGTAAGTGTTCTGTATCAATTATATCTATACACTAAATATTAGATGTTCTGTAAGTGTTTTATATAGATAATATTAATTGTTCTGTAGGTGTTCTTTATAAATAATATTAGTTGCAGTGTAAATGTTCTATATAGATAATACTAATTGTTCTGCAGGTGTTCTATATAAATAATATTAGTTGCAGTGTAAGTGTTTTATATAGATAATATTAATTGTTCTGCAGGTGTTCTTTATAAATAATATTAGTTGCAGTGTAAGTGTTCTATATAGATAATATTTATTGTTCTGCAGGTGTTCTTTATAAATAATATTAGTTGTAGTGTAAGTGTTCTATATAGATAATATTAATTGTTCTGCAGGTGTTCTATATAAATAATATTAGTTGCAGTGTAAGTGTTTTATATAGATGATATTAATTGTTCTGCAGGTGTTCTATATAAATAATATTAGGAGCAGTGTAAGTGTTTTATATAGATGATATTAATTGTTCTACAGGTGTTCTATATAAATAATATTAGTTACAGTGTAAGTGATCTGATTGGATATAATGTAAGGGTGCGTCAGGGGTCATACGGGTGGCTTTTCGTCGTATGTCGTCAAACATTTTATTAACCAATCAACGCTGAGGTTTCTAATGGTTTACCTACAGTTCCGTGCCCCTTAAGACAAAATATCGTCATAACAGACCGTTTAATTGGCTAATCGCTCACTTCATCCAGTATATAACAAATCTTCCAGATACTGGTGTATAGTTAAGACATGTAAAACGAAATTTTGAACTATGAAAACGAAACCAAATTCGATCTGTGTTTTAATCAGATTGGTTTACTTTATGTCCTTTTGTCTGGCGATAAGCATATACTTCTCAATGCACAATTACTTATAATTAATTATAGTGAAATTTTGGACTTGTATTTCAGAAGTCTTGTGAAATAGGAACACATTGTGAAGTGATGCCAAACTCTATAGTGCCTAGAACTATTTGCTGTCCGGATAGAAGCGTGCGTGTGTTTTACTGTAAGTATACACACCTCTTAACATGTACGCCATCGGAGAAAATTAACAATACAAAAACTACATATTTCCATCGCACATAGCTTTCCTTCCTAATTCCAACTGTGTATACATTCTCGGGGTTCATTGGCCATTCCTTTATGCAGACTTAAGAGCTAATATTATAATGACAGTCGTGTTTCAAACATAGATCAGTTTTAATTGGACAATTATGCACATGGCATGCCCGATGCCCACAGCCATCGTCGGGTCGCTAAAATGTTGAGTCGGTTAGGCAAAATCTGTCATATCTTCGTTTAAACTCTAAAATGATTCTCTATCACAAAGACTGTCGATTTAAGGACTGAAAATCGAATTTTCGATTACTACACTGGAAATCGAGACGCTGTTTCTTGGAACAGTAATTTTACTTTACAATTCACGGCCCTGTTTCTCGAAATCTTAACTAAAGATTATGTCCAAATTTTAGTGGATACCCCCACAGCAGATAAATCGTCCGGACAGTCAACAAGAGTTGTCGCATATTTTTACTTTTTCGGTAATGAATCATTGATAACACACTAAAATCTTATTAAAGCCCCAATAACACTCTTGTTGTAGCTGAATAATATGTCCCAATCTTCATTCTGGTCAACAAATCGTATTATTTTAGAATATTCCAATTAAACGATGATATAAATTTCATCTTAACACACCTATTTTAAAAAATTGGAAAAATTCAACCAATTGATTTGAAAAGTCTAACGTAAACCTTTTCAAATGTGACTTGGATTTTAAAATATTTTCGAACTCTCTGGACAAGTAAAATAGGTTGTAATGGATAATTTACACAACAGGTAGGACACTTAAACATCTAGTACTTAGAATAAGGGTATTATTTATTTTCTGGAGCTACCAAGCCAGCAAGAATGTTATTGTCCCTTTGAGAGTAACAACACATTAAAATAGCTTTATGCAAGAGCAAAATCTGCTTATTACAGGTCTTTCTTTAGGCCTGAAATATTAACTAAATAATCAATTAGACATTAATTAACATATATCCAGACCATAATAAACTCTTGATGTCAAGGCTAGCCTTCGATGTTGGCGGATTAATTTCCTATATACCGCTTAATGGCCATTGATAATTAAATCAATCAAGTGGATAATCGAGACTATGCTGTTTATATTAATGATTTTAGTAATGATGACCCAGGCTATGTGAATATTTCTCCCGCTTTGTTCTCGGCTAATATTGGGTCAATTTGACTGAAATTTTCAGCAAATTACCTTTACACTATCTAGTTTTTGACTAATATAGTGAGAACTACCACCTCTTTATCTATCTTATCTCCCATAATATATCTTTAAGCACTGAATTCAATCTTTATTATCCAATCAAATTACTAAAATTTGGATTTTATCTTACATACTATTTATCGTCAAAACTTTACACATTCATGATTTCGCTCAGAATCAAGAAAATTTTTCATTATCTAGTTTACAACTTTTATAGTCATAACGACAAGCTCCGAATTAAAAATCTATATATTTTCAGATTGTCATCACAGAATGTTAAGATTATCTAACTACGGTGTTCCATATGTAACAGTATATATGTTTGATGAGAGTACTGGAGAATGTGTGAGGCGGGTGGTGAAACGACAGCGCAATCTAATAGAAGATGGATATAAATCGATCTATAGTTGCCAAGTGTGTTCTAAATTCAAAATGTGTGCAAAGAGTTCGAATAGAGACCCGTCGTTTTTGAGTTTTCAGGGTTCAGACAACGACCGATATGTAATTAAACGAACTGTACTTCTTCAGTGGTCTAACACATCACCGAATCATCCTATGGGAAGAGTAACAGATCAGGGACAAATTAATGGGGTGATTAGGATGGCAAAACTTCACCCAACTCCCTTCTACAGTAAATCGACACTGGTTCTCTAACCGGAATGTTTGGCAGACAAAACATCCGGGGTTTTCCAAAGTTACTTCCCCCCTGTCTAGAGATTGGACGAAAACCCGAGCGATCGCATTCACTTCGGCGTGCACGTAAAATAACCCATGAATGAGAGAATTCTATAACTGCCCGGGCAAAATTTTCCCCGACTGTATGACATATGCCCATTTTCATTAGCCTGGTCGGAAATTATGTCCCGTTGCATTGTATTTGAAACTAAATAATACATTTCTAATTACGTAAGATTTATAAAATAAAATTTGATTATTTTTATTGTTATCATATCATTAGTTCAATGGAGATGTAGCCAATGTTTATCGGCCATTAAATAATTGAATTAGTATAACACTATTTTGTTATGTTTTAATTCTTGGAAAAATTGAAATATCGATTGTTGTTATTGTTATTAGTGTGTAACGTCCGCATTCACCGAGAGTTGTATTGGAGACAAGTTGTTTATTTTTATTACATTGGAATACGCGCAAGGGTCTTTTCTATGGCAGGCGCCCCTATCTCCAAGCCACATACTCTCACAGTTACACCAAGGATCAAAACCACGACTGCAAGCTAGAGGTGACCGGTCAACTGATCTCGAAGCGTGATATTCTAGACTACTTCCGCCCCTCCCCCCGCAATATCGAGTCGAAAAACGTCTTAAGTAGATCCAGAATTTACTTTTACGAAAAGTATTATAATTTCCTCCATGGCCGACTTTCATAGCCAGGGCGATCTTCAGTTAACGTGTATGCGAATGCAAATGCCATATTTAGTCTGGACCATACTCAGAAAATACAGAAACTTGCTTTTGTGGCATGGTTGGAGTAGTTCCAAGAAACGTAACTGTAGACTATTTAGAAGAATCTCTTTTTTAATATATGATTTTAGGGCAGCTTGAAATAATTTTTTTAAATGGTTGCTATTTCTATGAGCAGATAAGTTTTGGTCTCCTATGTCTGAATATACGGTATGTAAGTCTAAAAATTGCATTTTTTTTTCTTTTTTCAATATTTGCGCTATGCAAAACATAATGTCAAATTAAATTTCGTCGTCTCTACGAAAACAATTTGAGTCCCAAGTTTATCAACGTCATGAAAGTAGAACATTACATAGCATAACGATTCATATTCCTCCATGAAGAAATGTAAAGATGTTCCTTTGGAGCTTAAGGGTTTTTTTCGGGGTACTTATAGCCGAGGTCTAAAGCAGACTAAATTGGCATTATCTAACAGGATAGCCATCTTTGTACGGACGGTGGTACAGACTGTCCGCGTTCGGTTTCTAGTAATCACTAGTCGCCCAGGTTGGAACAGAAAAGAGAGACGTTAAACCCTATAATTGTTGGTTTCACTCAAACACATCCTCAAAATACAATACAATAGGACCTACATGTATCTGTGTGAAAAGCGAATACATAAATATATGTATCACTCACAACTCATTTGCATATTCACGGCGGCTGATTTAACTCAAAAGAGAGTCTCCAAATACAATGCATCGATAGATATATGAACATTGCCCTAATAATTGTACTATGTCACTTTTGATTTCTCGAAGCGAGTCTCATTAACACGCAAACCGGATGCAGATTCGTCCGGTTTGGTCTGCTCCCCATCCCCCATACAAATATCCTTTATATACATTGTCGGAAATGACACGAGAACTGCGCATAAATGCGTCATATATCGATCTTGATCACGTGTTGTGAGTCCTATCACGATATTGTTGAGATTCAAACTGTAAGTTCTATTTGAGTTTTTGTTTCATTTTCCACGTGTACAGATAGTATATTCTTTAATGACGTAGAAGAAGTACGGTTAAATGTTCAAATTAAAACACAAGACAGACGTATATATTGAAATAACTACTTCTCTGTTATTTAAGAAAGTTAATTAAATTTAAAATACGCACGCGATAGAGAGGTGTCAATTTCACACAAATTAGCTCATTCCGGTACTAACTTATCTGAATAACTATTTAGTAGATTGAGGAAACTTGTGTATGTGTTACGAAATAACAAAGAAATATTTATATCCATATACATGCATACCAAATGATGTGTTTTATTGTGTATATATATAATATACACTACTTCCGTGTAGTTATAATATACAGGTGTATATATTATAATAAATCTTTATGTAAATAGAGGTGAATGACACATAATACATCATGCTAAACATTGTCAACATGGTTTTTTTGTAAAAAAGAAAATGAATATGATTGATATGACCAGACTCCCAAACAGACGTTCATTGATTTCTAAATACTACTAATAGTAATTACATACATATTGACGCCCATTATAACGCAGTTTAATAAAACTTGATAGGCTATTGAATAAAACCTAAAATATATGGAAAAAATGACGTACAAAACGAAATTCGAAATGGAACATGTTATAAATATTTGAATATATTGGTTGTATTTAGACGGAATTTAACCGACCAGTCAGTTTCATTTTTACTTAAAAATGTTCCCGGTATACTTTCCATTGAACATCATTATTATTAGAATAATGTATGTTTTGATGACGTACAAGAGAGTGTTTACATTAAAAATCATAATTTGGGATATATAAATTGATTAAAGATACATTATTGGAGATTGGATAAATGGCTGACAGTTATCACTATAATAATTAAAATATAGA
This sequence comes from Patella caerulea, assembly GCA_036850965.1. Classification (NCBI taxonomy): domain Eukaryota; kingdom Metazoa; phylum Mollusca; class Gastropoda; family Patellidae; genus Patella; species Patella caerulea. Next base: position 48,124,903 of record JAZGQO010000007.1, on the reverse strand, counting down.
CAATGTAAAGGGAATTTGCTGAAAATTTCAGTCAAATTGATCCACTCTGAATCGAAATTTTACACGATTGAATTTTCGGATAGGCTCGATCACTAAAGTCGGTACGATAAAGACACAAACTCGATTATCCAATTCATGATTAAATCAAAAATTAAAGTTGATAAAAAAAATGAGACCCTAATCCAGTAAGTATTACAGGCTAACGTTGACATCAAGAGTTGATTATGGTCTGGTTAAGTTAATTAATGTCTAATTGATAATATGTCTATGGCATTTTAGGACTAGAGAAAGTACTGTATTAGGCAGATTTAGCTCTTACATAATGTATGTTTAATAAATCATTTCATGATTATGGGTAGTTTTACATGTTTTGTTTTGTTTTGTTTTTTTGTTTTTTGTTTTGTTGTTTGTTCTTTTGGTTGATAATTTGACAGTTTCCGGAAACATGTCGTCTAGTCATGTCGGAAAAAAAGGAGCCGCGTTGCCTAAATGAGTAAGACATGGGCTCTCTGGCCCGGTTCCATTCGATGTTGAACGAGAAAAGTCCTTGGGATTTCCTGAGTGGTTTCCCCTGCTCAGTGGTGCAAGACGGAGGGACATATCTAGTCGTTCAGATGGGACGTAAAAACGAGGTACCGTGTGCACATTGGCATGCACCAGTCTTGGCAAGTTTCCGCCATAGAATTTCGGTTTAATATTTATATTCATAACTGAAAGTGCACTTCCATTGGGTCGGATATCGCACCCAATCCTTTCTATGATGACTAACACTTTTTTATGGTCCTCTCTTTGGTAGGCTCGTATTTATTTCATTTCTAAACAGCAAACATAGATATAGGTTGAACGTGTATAGATTTATATTTATCATGTATGTTCCAGGGCGTTAGCTCGACTTATGTGTCATTATAAAATGAAGGGTCTTGCGCAAGATCTTTATAAATTAAAAACACAGATTGCATTGACACTATCACGGTACATTCTTTTCTACGAGATCATCACGTGACCGCCATCTTAAATAGATATACGATTAAAGGGGCTAAATTGCTAATATTTGGGACCGAGAAATTGACACAAATAGGTCGCAGCGCATATAATACTGTATTATAGATGTGTATCAACTGATTAACATTCAATTATTGCTGGTTTTACTATAATTTCTAATCAGTTATGTTCGGCGAATACGCCAGTAGTCTGGATAAAATGACCCAGCATCATGTTATTCCAGTCTACACTGATAGCATACGAACATTGCGTAATCGTTTAACATGACTTGTGGGATATGTCTAGCCTTGTTCTTCGATTTCCTTATTACAAATGCTACTGAAAGGCATAATGGTACACGATTCGCGTACCTATAGTAAAATGTTTATTTTTGTCTCAAATATTAGATATCAGAAGCCCATCTTTTGTCAGTAAGATCACAACTTTAATGTTAAATTAAATTGACAAATAATTCGTGTTTTCAATGTCGATGCGTTTGGACGATACTTAGCTAGTTTGAAGGAGGTAAGTCTCTAACGCAGTATCGTCCACAATCTTTGACATTGCAAACATGATTTATTGGTCAGTTTAAATCAACAATGGTGTAGTTATCTTAAACATACATTATGTAAGAGCTACGGGTCCTTCTTTACATGTAGGCCTGAAATGTTATCTATATAATTAATTATACTTTGAAGGGACAATAACACTTTTGCCGGCTTGGCAGCTCCAGAAAATAAATAATAGCTTTATTCTAAGTACTAGATGTTTAAGTGTCCTACCTGTTGTGTAAATTATCCATTACAACCTATTTTACTGGTCCAGAGAGGTCGAAAATATTTTAAAATCCAAGTCACATTTGAAAAGGTTTACGTTAGACTTTTAAAATCAATTAGTTGAATTTTTCCAATTTTTTAAATTAGGTGTTTTAAAATGAAATTTATATCATCAATTAATTGGAATATTGTAAACTAATACAATTTGTTGACCAGAATGAAGATTGGGACATATTATAAATTATTCAGTTACAACAAGAGTGTTATTGGGGCTTTAATTAAATTATCCAGATGATAACAACTCTCGATGCCATTGCATTCATATTGTATTATTATATGCTTTGGGAACCATGTGTGTCCATTTCTAGTTGCCAAAAGGACGCCTTCACCAAAATGCATACACCATTATTTGAAATAATGATAAGTAAATCTTTACAGATAATACTTTTATGAAATCACCAAGTTTTTGCCATATTCAATATAATGTAGCATTAGAAAAATATTTTAATTCATATATCTGAATATACCCACGAGAGCACACTGAAGGTCGTTTTCTATATAGGCCTATCCGTTTCCGCCAGTGCCTGTTACTTTAAAACCCGATGTCACGGGTTGTGCCTTGTGGTGGTGGGGGGTGGTACAAGTACAGGCCTATCAGCCTGTCATAGTCGTGAGTTGGGTCGGACTCGAATAGATGTCGCTCCCTCACTCACTCTCTCTCTCTCTCTCTCTCTCTCTCTCTCTCTCGTGGGGGTTGGGATGGCCTAGTGGTCTAGAGTGCCGCGCTTCGACCTCTAGCTGGCCGGTCACCTCTGGCTTGCGGCTGTGGTTTCGAGCCCTGGTGTGAGTGTATGTGGCATGGAGATAGGGGCGCCTTCTCAACCTCGTGGGTTTCCTCCGGGCACTCCGGTTTCCTCCCACTGCTAAAGACCCCTACGCGCAAGCGAGTTATTGAAATAAAATTAATACCATATGTTAGTCCCGAAATGACCTAGTTTGTGATGAGTAGACGTTAAACCCCATCTCTCTCTCTCTCTCTCTCTCTCTCTCTCTCTCGTGAGCTTGCGCTATCAGTAACTGGATAAACTAAAGTAACAGCCTTAGTAGTCATATATTTCCAGTTCACCTCAAAATATATAATCTTACAAACATTGGAATGCGTTAAGACAAGCCGGGTAGGTAGGTAGTCGATACATTACTTTAGGCCTGTATACGTATGTGTGATATAACTTCATAAAATCTCTTATCACAATCCATGCTTTCATTCCCCCGCCCCCCTTCTAAATTATTACACAAGCTGTGTTTGTGGTATTATCACTTTGGTTCTTGTTTATTCGTCAAGATATAAAAAAAACCTGTTTCAATTGAATGTCCAGGTCATTAAACATAAACATAGTGTCCAGCTGTATCTTGTTTTAAAATGGGTCAATATAGATAGAGGTAGACCTATTAATGGAGTCTACTGTACTATATCGTTGTTATCATGACGGTTGTGCGAAGTTACCATCGTAAATACCTCGAAACACATTACAGAGATCCTGCCGGGTCTTTCAAATGAATAGAGGCTTTGTCGATTAAATTCTGAATAAGACACATTAATTCAAATAACGTCCATAATTTGTAACGATTTAATATATCAATTCAGGGTTCCGATCCTTTCCAGAAGGAAATATCGGACAACAAAATGATTTAGCTGGAAGATTATCTGATTTGATAATCTGATATTTATTCAATATAATCTCATCTTGACCTGCACCTCGGTTTCCTACCAAAGCGAGGGCTATGATCTATTTCATAAGTTCAGCCCCTAATATAAAAAAAATATGGAAGGGTTCTGAATGTTATAAAAAATTGTATCCGTCTATATTTTTTTTTACATAAATTCTGAACGGAACGGAACGAAGTTATTAAAAATCCCTCAAAATATGACCAGTGGTTGTACGTAAAAGTCCAAACGATTTATTACACAGTTGAAGGAATTGAATAAGAAATCTTGTATGGTACCGTCTTCAGTCTAAACGTTAAGATAGAAATAAACAAAATTACATACACCTCGGATACACATTTGTTTTGGACTTTGAAGAAATAACAATTTGTTATAAATGTAAAACGATCTTGCGGAAATTAGGATTTTGGAATTTTTAAGACAAAAATATTTAATGGATCAACCACGTGTATTTTCTTTGTTACATGGAAGTTGAATTAGGGGAAAAGAATGGGCATTGCAATTATTTCTTTTGATTAAATTTCCAAGTCTTTGTTGAGTTTATATTTTAATTATAGTAAATGTACAGTACTGACATAAACCCCAGAAGATCATAGATTAGAAGGGAAGATGCCATACAGACCAACTATATACATAATGGGTCCCCGACCTGGACTGAAGGAAAGCATTAAGGCCATTGATAACTCCTTAGATGTTGTATTTATTAAAACCGACTGGAGTAAGTTAGAAGGATTTTCATTGATGTTTTATAATGGTTCCCAAAAATTAATTCTCAATTGAAATGTTTATCATTGTATAAGCTATTCGAATGACAGCCTTGGTAGTCCAGATGAACTAATGTTTTTTCAGCCAAAAGTCTTTGGGTCCTTGAATTCAAATGTGATGGTGGACAAGATGGGCTCCGTGAACAAAAAATATAGCCAAGAAGAATTCAGTATGAAATTGTTGGGATCAACAATAGATTTCAGTTACACTTAAGTAATACTATAGCGATGTACTTTCTAGTGGTGGGTATAGGAAGGTTTGTCACAAAATCCTAACGCCATAACTATCGAACATTTTGTGTAGATTTATTAAGAATTAATTATCATTGTTCTATAGGAGAAGCACCAAATTTTACTGGTGTGGATGTTGAGAAAATAGAAATTGTTGTGAGCAGTCACTATTCATTTGGAGCCATCTACGAGCATTGTCCAAACTTGCGCTGGTTCCATTCTTTAACTGCAGGAAATGAACGAATGTTTCGATATATTGGAACAAAGGAGGTAAGTAAATTCTAGATAATGAAATAAACGCACCGTGAACTTATAGCAATCTAATTAAAATATAGATCTATATTTCGTTTCGTTTTTTATACTTTCGATGGCCTACACTCATGTAGATCTTAAAAGTTATAGTGGGAGCTCACGTTCTATGACGTCAGGTATCAATCACGAGACATTTGACCCGATAACGCCAGTTATTCAAGTAACCAATTAGCGACCGCCATGCTTTTTAAAATCTACTTTTGTTTTGTTTTGATTTCTATCCGCTGGTGATATTTACCCACAGTTCCACGCATTGGAAGGTCAAACGGTCGATTCGACAGACCATTTGTTTGGCTGACCCCTCATTTCAGGCAGAACGCTAGTTAAATAACAAGTCATCCAGATCCAAGAGTAGTAAAGACAAGTAAAAACGAAATTTTGAACTATGAAAAACGAAACGAAATTGGATCTGTGGTTTAATCAGATTGAACTTATAGCAGAAGCACACTTTTTATTTCTTGATTATGGTTACGATCAGTTCTTCATTTTTAAGCGATGGTGCTTACAGTAACTTGTTTGTTAAAACTAAATCTGCTAGTTCTTGCTAAAAATAAACCCGCAACGAGAGACGAATAAATTAAACAGGTGTTTTCATTTAGGGTATGAATATGATATACTTTTAATTGTCTTTGGTATCATCCAGGGATGCAGACATCTACATTCATATTGTGAAGCGGATATTGCCCAGGTAGTGTAATGGCAGACTGGGGAGTACATGACATTGTGTTCAGGCGATAAATATCCTCAAAAATTACATTTATGCTTGAGATGTTTTCAATTGGGCTCATTATTGGGGGTACTTTCTCATCAACGCTTTTTTGTTTTTTTCAAAAGGTTATACCGAAATGTGTTTACACGAGAAGTTGTACAGTTGTCAGTGAATTCGTTTCTCAATACGTCATCACACAAATATTAGCTCATGAAAAATGTATGTTTCAACTTTATGAAAATCATAAAGATAAACGATGGACGAGGTATGTATACATATTAATTGTTTGATTACTGGATCAAGACGATAAGCGCAAGCGAATTATTAAAATAAAATTGAGGCACGTTGCCCCTGAATTGGTTTGTACGGAGTGGACGTTAAACCCAATTTTTTAACGGATTCGTTAACATAGCTGCAAACATGTTGATGGGGCGTCGATTTTACGTCCCACCCGAACGACTAGACGATGTTCATTAACATACCCCATTTGAAACAACTAGAGGTAAAAATGAGCTAGTATCTTTCGCGTCGAGCCATCGTGGTGGCTTACTAGAGTGGAAATGAAGTCGTAGCTAAAATGTCGTGGGTTATCTATTTCTGTAAAGGCCTAGCTGTAACCCACAGACCTGTACAGTCCTTTTTTTAATCAAAGATGGTTGCTGGTTCGTTAAGCAGGATTCTATAATAACTTTTCTCCAATATTTCAGAACAAATTTGTGCTCTCGGTGTACGTCTGATGTTACAGTCTGCATATTAGGACTGGGGAGCATCGGAATGAAAGGTTGGTTTATTTACCGATTATGATACATTTTACCTTATCTGTTAATGTGGTCGTAAGATTCCATCTGCATTATCGGTCCGTTCGTACGATCTTCACATGTACAGACTCCAGTTTTTGGACTAAATCTCATGACAAACCTAAGTGATGATCAGTAACTGGGCAAATGATTTCACACCAAGGGTCGAGATAACGCATGCTAGCAGATTCAAAGTCCGTCCGACACTAGCATTTTCAATGTTCGTCCTACACTTGCAACTACCGTATGTCACTTTAAAGGGACAATAACATTCTTGCTGGCTTGGTAACTCCAGAAAATAAATAATACCCTTATTCTAAGTACTAGATGTTTAAATGTCCTACCTGTTGTGTAAATTATTTTACTTGTCCAGAGGGTTCGAAAATATTTTAAAATCCACGTCACATTTGAAAAGGTTTACTTTAGACTTTTCAAATCAATTGGTGGCATTTTTCCAATTTTTTAAAATAGGTGTGTTAAGATGAAATTTATATCATCATTTAATTGCAATATTCTAAATAATACGATTTATTGACCAAAATGAAGATTGGGACATATTATGCAGTTGCAACAAGAGTGTTATTACGGGTTTAAGCCAATGGCAGCTTTGACGTTCCTCTGACACTAGCAGCTTCTATATTTATCCACACAAGCAGTTCCTTCATCTCTCGTGCGACACTATCATCAGCTTCGTTAGCTGCAATGTAATAAGGAGTATTATATTATATAGTTTGATCCTTTGATTTTGTTTAACTACAGTTGAAGAAAATATATTTTACATTGGGCGTAATTTATTGTAGCATTGCACAATGTATTATAACTAATAGATTAATTAATCATTTTGACTGCGAAATCACACTTGGTGGAAGCGGAAGTACAAACGAACGAATTATACCTATGTATATAATGGTTTCTTTCTGTTAACCACAAACAAGCACATTGAACCAACACTGTCGCGATAATGGTCGCACGATTCCATGCCATGTCTATAAAATGCTCAGCCATTCAATATGCAAATAAAAACAATAAAGAATCGGCATAAATAACAACAGCTGTCACCATATCATTATATCCCAATAACAAATTTATGTGTATAAAAATTTGAAATAATGCAAAATGATTTATTTCAGCTGCTAAATTATGTAAAACTTTTGATATGAAAGTTACCGGTATTACGAATGCTCCTGTGAAACAAGAAGAACGAGATAACTCTGTTGATCAATATGGGTCAGTATATTTTATATTGTACTCAATAATATTGTATACTTTTAATTTTTAAAATACTTTACAGCACTGAAGTTTCATTACCCTACCTTTACCAAGTAAAAATGCCCTTTTATAAATCATTATATTATAATTGTGCTAGAAGCGTACAAAGCTCCAATAATTGATGGATTGGGGTCACTTTTGATGTTTAGCATAAACTAGCATTCTGAAAGTATTCTCATTGTCGTAATATAACCTTTTAAATTTCTGAGAATAGAGCGTTACTCGTTAACCTGGAGTTCCGCGTTCGATCCTGGTGTTACTGTTGGCTAAGAAATTTCGTCTGAATTTTCCGGCGTGGTTCATAGGTGCAGGACTGAGGTTCTTGTAATAAATAATCGTTTGGGAGAAAGGAAAAGCCGTAATCAAAGAACTATCGGGAGTTTGAATTCAGTAGTATAGTGTACAATTGATTACAATTCAATGTCACATTTCACTCTATAATAATGTAAAGGTGTGACTATGTAAAACACAGATTGGGTAAAATACTTAACCATCCGATCCAGTTCTGATTTACTATGCATTTTTATTAACAGATTACTAGAGGATTTAGAAGATTTATTATCTACATGTGATTATATAGTTAATCTGTTACCATCTACTAATCTTACTGTTGGTTTATTAAACGGCCGCGTCTTATCTGCTTGCAAAAAGGTTGGTATATACATTTAAACGATTATGAAAATACAATCATCCCAATGTTGGCCGTACCATTCACAATTCCAGATGGGGTTGGTATTACATGTACATGTACTATCAAATTTGCATAGTTGCTAGAATCTCAAATCATCCGCATTTTCATTGTTATGCATATGAATTTACATTTTGGCACAATTGAAATTTTTTCGCAAAGATTATAGGTGGCGCTTACTTGCTTCATCTGTATGTGAAAAGACAGAAATTGTGAGTGGAATGTGAAAAAAAAATGTCGCAAACTTTGAACTTTGCCTTTTATACAGTTGGTTTTTTTTTATGAAAATGGTTTATCTTAGTCACGGAGTCTAAATTTGATATAACTATTTTTAAAACAAAGCGACAATTATTGCATTCAAGTGAAGGATTCAAATAATAACACTTCATTAACACTTGGGAACTTTTGACACTTAATGAACTTTCCGTGATAGATGGAAGGACCAAATTCGACTGGAGCCCAGGGGCCATGAAACACGTCTTAGTATTATTTATCACCTGAGAAAAAGAATATTATAACAACAAGGCTGTATATTCCCATTTATTTTTCTGATTTTACCATTTGTCTATTTCTGATAATAAATTAACACCCATCAACAAAGCAAAACATCTTTGTAATCGTTCGTTAAATCATCACGTCTATTGATATATTTATTCCTGTAGAAACCAGTGTTTATATATAAAAACGAATGCGTCTATAGTTTATTTATTTTATAGTTTTTATATATATAACAGTAAAAATAGTTATTTATATAGACAGTGTTTATATATAAAACGTATATATTTTTATTTCTATAGAAACCAGTGTTTATCAATGTTGGTAGAGGTGATATAATCAATGATCAAGATATCATCCACGCTTTAAGGTAAAAATGAAACCAACATTTTATAGGTGTTTATAAACAACTATGATCTCGTTATTATATGTCCGGTATATTATGATACTGACAGTTTCCTGGCGCCATATTGTATGGATATTATTTGAGAATAAAAGTCATTGAACTTTTAGAATATGCGCTATAGAATATGCGCTATGTATTATTCCAAAAATTGTTTAAATCAACCAGTTTTATCAGAGGTTTTGACTATTTGAAAGATGCGTTAATTTCTATGTTCCCCATCCTTGGGGGTTAATACACTGATTCCGCTGATATTGTAGCAAATCTTCTGAATTACTATCTATAATTTGTTTAATATAAATAGTAAGGACATCACGAATCGTCGTGGGAAGAAAAGGGTATAGTTGTTATGGAAGAACAAAACCCCGAGGTCCTGTGCACGTCATTTGAATCATGCTAAAAATGCAATGACAGTTGAAAATCGAATTAAGGGTTGAGCAGAACGCCACTGTCCATGCGAGAAACGCCCCCCCCACCCTCCTGTTTTTCATTGGCCTAGTTAGCGCTGCGAATAGATCTGAAATTTCAACCGTCACAATTGCAAGCATCAGTGGAATTAAAACACATATTATTTCTTTTTCGCCCAGAATACAGAATCCGCATTTAAACTAATCAGTGTTTAAATTGCTAGTCTTCTCTAAAGGCATCTATACTAATATTTGTGACCGTCAATTGTCTTTCTGTCTGTTCAGGTTTATTCGAGGGCTGTCCCTAAGATGAAATTTTGTGTATAGGGTTAGCCCGGACTATGACATGGTGGCGAATGACTATCGCTTACGGCTTCTGAATTATGCTACTATCGGTTCAAGGCTAAACCGGTGATACGCCGGGTCAACCTCTAGTTTATTATGAAGATATATATTTTTAAATGTTTTTAGAGCTAATTGGATATCAAAAGCCATTCTAGACGTTTCAAAAATAGAACCAATTCCAGAAAATAGTATTTTATGGAATGAACCCGACGTTTTTATTACTCCACATGTAGCTTTTGGTCCAGGAACATCTTCATCCGCATATTTAAAGGTATGGATACACCCCCTATATAATTGAATCTACTTCATTAAAAAGATCGGTCATCTTTACCAAGGGAGTGGCTAAATGAGTACGATTCCTGTTCGCTCCCATCTGGATTTGCCGATGTGGCTTCTGATTATCAGTGGTGCCGTTTGTGCAGGATGGAGGCGTTTGGATAGTACGAAAACCGAGGTCATGTGTACACATTGGAGTGCACGTAAAAATATATTCTTGGCAGCTGGAATTCCCGCACAGTACTCTTTATATGTCGTAAGCGCCGATATTCATTTGCCCAGTCGAAGCAGAATAGTCGGACCTTAAACCCGAATTCATGTTCATTTCCATATATTCTTTTGTATAGTTTATTTGATTTAATTTAATACTATTCAAATTGTCTGCGACATGCCCACGAAACGGCTTATGGTCGGATAATAGGACGGATGCATTCTATATAGATAATCAGATTGATAATCTTTGTTTTCGTTTATTTTGTTGCAGCAAGCAGAAGAATATTTAACAAATTATAAAAGATACATCAACAACGAAGAGCTGAATAATACAGTACCCTGGAACAGAGGATATTAAACATGTGTGATACTAGACCGATAATGAACGAAGAAACACTAACTAACAAGCACATATCAAAATTATATATATACTCGGAGAGAAGAAAAACGGTTTGTATAGAAACCGACAAATATTTAAGGAAAAACCTCTGTGATAAATGTATATTTATTAGTTGTCTGAAAAATAAATGTGTGAAACAAGGTTTTAGATTCGAATCCGAGACATTCTATGGTCTACGGCGGTTCAATCCCAGCAATCTGATTGAAATACAGATTTATATTTCGTTTCGTTTTTTTTTATATTCTTCCGATTGCCAACACTACACGGAGATCTTACAAGTTGTAGTGAAAGGTCGCATCAGGTGCGAATTTTGACCTTATGACCTCAATCAGCTTTGACGTTTCCAGTGGTTTACACCAAAAACTCGCCGTAACAGACCGTTTCATTGGCTAATCATCCAGAACTCAAGCTATATCACAACTCCTCCAGATCCTAGTGTAATAAAGACAAGTAAAACTAAATTTTGTAGAAAAAAAAGGGAATATACGATAAACAGAGGTTGAATTGTGTATAATAGTCTAAAGATATATATTGTAAAATCTGATAAATAGGCTGGGAGGTTGAGAAACACCGCTGCAAAACATAAGATGGGGGGAGGAGGGACTTATATACTATTTGATTTTCGGGGCATAATACTAAAATATGCAAATGACTACGAAAAAAGTCACTATAGAACTTAACAGAAGAAACATTTCCAGTTACATGTGACGCCCAAACCCACCAATAGCTACCGCATGGAATGCAGGTGATGCTTGGGATCACCATGGGGGTCCAACCCAAGATTTGCACGACTCTGACTTTGAATGTTACAGTCATTGTGGCAGGGTGGAAACATCAGTTTAATTGTTTTAGTGAGCAGAAAACAAATTTTGATATGCGTCGGCTTACCCAAAATGAAAGGTTACAGATCGGCACAACACAGGCGCTTGTGGCGCGGACGGTGAATGTTTCTCAGTCTGTCATAAGCAGGCTATGATCCAGATACCGTGATACACAATCTGTACATGACAGACCACGCTCAGGTCGACCAAGGGCGACAACTCAAGCCCAGGATCGATTTATCAATACCTTGGCCTCGGGAAATCGTGTCATCACAGCAAATCAGATCAGCGCTCGTCTTCAAACAGACACTGGTGTGAGAGTGAGTGGCCAGACGATTCGGAATCGACTGCATAGTGGTCACCTTCGCGCCCGACGTCCTCGCGTGATCCCTTGTTTGAGAGATCATCACATTCAGGCAAGACGTCGTTGGTGTAGGTATCGTCAACACTGGGATAATCGACGATGGAGCAATGTTATGTTTTCAGATGAGTCAAGGTTCACAGTTGATTTTTTGGACAGACGTAGGAGGGTGTGGCGTCGTCGAAACGAGCGCTTCCAAGACGTTAAAGCCCCAATAACACTCTTGTTGTAACTGAATAATATGTCCCAATCTTCATTCTGGTCAACAAATCGTATTATTTTAGAATATTCCAATTAAATGATGATATAAATTTCATCTTAACACACCTATTTTAAATAATTGGAAAAATTCAACCAATTGATTTGAAAAGTCTAACGTAAACCTTTTCAATTGTGACTTGGATTTTAAAATATTTTCGAACCATCTGGACAATTAAAATAGGTTCTAATGGGTAATTAAAGCAACAGGTAGGACACTCAAACATCTAGTACTTTGAATAAGGATATTATTTATTTTCTGGAGCTACCAAGCCAGCAAGAATGTTATTGTCCCTTTAACGTCATCAGACATGATCGATTTGGGGGTGGTTCTGTTATGGTGTGGGGAGGCATCACTGTTGCTGGAAGAACGGCTTTACATGTTGTTGCAAGGCGTGTTACAGGCCAGTACTACCGGGACAACATCTTGGCAATCCATGTTGTGCCGTTCGCACGACGTCATGGCCGCCGTTTCATCTTCCAGGATGACAACGCAAGATGCCAGAGGGCCAGGATCGCGTTACCTCCAACAACAGAACATCACCACATGACCTTGGCCAGCACTGAGTCCCGATCTCTCCCCCATCGAGCATGTCTGGGACATGCTTGGACAGAGGTTACGTCAACGTCAACAACGTCCTGCCAATGTCCAAGAACTTGCTGCTGCGTTGCAACAGGAATGGGACAATCTGGACCAAAATGACCTTAGACGTCTCATTAGGAGTATGCCACGTCGGATCAATGCTTGTTTGGCAAACAGAGGAGGATTTACCGGTTACTGACTTTGTTGTGATGCTGTGGTAACTTTGCTGTTTGACCCCGGGTATCATTTTACCCTTATAATGGTCAATCTGTGCCTTACTTAGTCTAACGATCATTTGGAATAAAACGATGAATGTGAACTTCATTTCATTTTGTCATTTGTTTCTTCGTCAGTTTCATTAGGTGACTTACAAATCAAATATCCCCTACTTTTTTTGAATAGTATATTTAGCTTATGTTCAATGTCATAACTGAGTGTGTAATTTCCTGTATATAGCCGCTGTATTGTAGATATTATAAAGATATACAAACATGGTTAACCAGAAAAGAGTTCCAGAGTTAATTGATCATATTATACACAGCGCGAAGTCAAAGAAAGTCCTGGAAGATAGTGTCACAGTAGTGTCACGGACTATATCACAAAGTAGAAGTTAATTCATAATTCATCTATTTAACGACACCGTAGTGTCACACAATTGTCATATTAAGCTCTTGAACAGCATCTTTAAATCAGGTTTTGGATATTTGACTTGTATTTGAATTTGAATGACGGGTTAAACATGAAATTAAGGAAGCGAAACTGTAAATAATTGTAGTTTATTAGAGACCACGTTAGCTCAGATGGGACGGCGCTAGTTCACTAGCAAGGAGTTCCGGGGTTCGATCCCGGTATTGATCGAGAACGTTCTATATGATTATTTGGGCTGGTTTATCCTTGCCATTGTTGTAGGACGGAATGTCTGGCAATGTGTTTAATGTGGTGAAAAACGAATCTTGGGGGGAAAAAACTTTGGCAGTTGGAAATCGAAAGAAGAGTTGGTCGTAGCGCTGATATTCAAGCATATTTACTTCATAGCGCCGATGTAGAAAAGTTGGATGTTAATCCCCATTCAATTTTATTACCACACAAACAATGATTTATTCACATCATTCATCGTCTTACACATTATATAACTTAAAACGATCACATTAAAATTGATTGATTGGTATCAAAAATATGTACAAACCGTGACCCTATTTTCTTTCGAAATTACCTTTGTACTTTAAAGTATTCACATAACTGTCAAGGTTAGACGTTGGTTCATTAACTTGAAAGTCTTGTGTTTGGTCCCTGTTTTGAACGAGAAATTCCATTAGGATTTTCCGTCGTAGTTCACCATTGTCCGTGGTGCGGGACGGGGCCAGGGAGGCGGGGGTATAATTCGACATAATTATAGGATGTAGCGACGATGTCCGGGCGAAATTTCCCTGGTTCATGGCGTACGTCCGTCTGCGATAATCTAATTGGGACAGAACAGTAGGACGTTACACTAAATGTGATCCATTCATGCTTTATTGAATCGTCTCATAATAAACCTTTAAATCTTAAAACCCAAATGTGTAAAGTTTGGCGAAATCTTAATTTATTTAATGTTTTGTTGTTCTGGCAGGGTAAGCTTACTCTTCCGGACACCTGTTACCACTGTTTGTCGTGTACTTTGTACACGGTGAACAGTCCATTTGCTGATTACACTATTTTGTCTCAATCGTTTTTTAGGACTTCGAATTTTGACTAATGGTTTGGATTGTTCGTACTTGGTTTTATTTTATTGTAAAGCGGAAACGAAAATAACACCTGATTTTAATAATAGTATCTAGTTTCAAATTTGTATATCGTTTTATTTCATTTAATATCCATTTTCTATATCAACTTCACCAACAAGTGGTTTCTTCTGTACAAAACGTTGACAGTTTTCCAGAAAGTCATCGACTAACTGAAAGTAAAAATTATAGTTAATACCCAGTTAATATGATTAAAACACAGAGCCTATTTCGTTCCGTTTTTAGAGTTTAAAATTGTGCTTGTCTTTTTTACACTAGGATCTGAAAGAGCTGTTATCATTGACGTGTTCTGAATGATGTGAGGCATTGGTCTGTTACAGTGACTTTTTGGCCTCTAAAAAACCGAACTGTGGGCAAACCACTAGAAACGTCATTGCCGATATTACTTAATGTCTCGCACTAGACCATTAAACTATTCGTAATGGCGGATTAGTTTACCGAACGGTAAAAACGGGTTGCCTTATAAGTTATACTCTGATTTATTACATTATTATTATCTTCTTTTTGGCGGTAATATTATTGGTTTAGGTGAAAATACACGTACAAATTTAATGACTGTCCATTACCTTTTGAAATTGTTCCTCTCTACACAGGCCAAAAGCTGTGTGATGTGTAATAAATACACCGGGTTCATCCCATAATTGACTTCTAGTCGGTAGTGGTTCTCTTTCAAACACATCTAATATTGCTTTTGATATCCAACCACTTCTATGCAATATAAATATAGATCTAATAATATATAATTGTTTCCAATCTTAGAATTCCGTTATTGACTTTGTGACAGTTAATATTGGGAAATGTTGTGCTTTTTACCCAGCAACTACTTTCTGTTTTAATAGATATGTAAGAATGTGGTATAAATATAGCGAATGTTAAGTTTTATGAATTCTCCCCAACGAATGTATAACCGATTGTGGTAATTATGCTATTGTCATACCTCAAAGCGTTAATGATTGAATTTTCGTTGATTATATCACCTCTTCCCACATTAATAAAAACTGGTTTCTGTGGATATAAAAATATACTTATATATTAATATAACACATAACAAGCCAGATTGTTCACATATACCCTAGTAGGAAAAAAACATATACTGCTTTATGTAGCACAATAAAGTACATCAGAGAAAATGGACCACCATATTATGTTGCGTAAAAGTAGCCGAAGCAGCCCAATGAGTAAGTTGTTGACTGGTTTCTCCTTCTCATTGGAACACGACGGGGGTCTGGGGTCTGGTAAATACAGCGTGTCGTTCAGGTAGGGCAAAAGACGAAGGTCCCTTGTGCATATGGGTGCTAAAGATCAATTGATAATGAATTTCGACGTAAGAGTATGCGGTGGCGCCACTGTCCGAGCAAAAATTTCCTCTCGTAACACACAGTAAAGAACATGCTCGTGGCACATGCCCGTATTCATTAGCCCAAACGGTGCAGAAGTGTGGGATATTAAACTACATTTGCAGTAAAATTTGTAAATATTTACCTTTTTACAAACAGATAATACATCGCCGTTTAATAAACCAACAGTAAGATTAGTAGATGGTAACAGATTAACTATATAATCACACGTAGATAATAAATCTTCTAAATCCTCTAACAATCTGTTAAAAAAAAACATTAATGTAGATAGTAAACAAATCAAATCGATTGATATTCGGAACTACAAAAAATATTAAAAGATGGACAAATTAGTCAGTTCTTTACTGTGAGACCGACTTTGCCCCGTCCCCTCTGGGGCTTTAATCGGAACTTGGGAGAATGTAGATATTTCACCATGTTACTCTAACTTAGAACTACATTAAAAACAATAAACATCATAAATGATATATGGTGTTCCAGTCGTCATTCAATAGATAGTTTGGATGCCACCTGGGGGCCATGGTGGCTCAGCAATTAAGATGCTGACTCATTAAATGGGAGTTCCTGGGTTCGATCCCGGTGTTGTCCATGACAGTTCCCCATAATTCCCCGACGAGTTTCCCTCTGGTCAGGGGGACTTTATCAGTGGGAGGAAACCGGAGGACCCGGAGAAAACCCATGAGGTTGGCAGGCTACCTTTACTCCTTGTCACGTACAAACAGGAAATTGAATCCAAGGCAGTTGACTCAACGACAGGCTTTATGATACAGCCTGCACGTGCTAACCATTCCACCACCCAACTCCACGAGATGGAATTCGAAATAATAATAGGCCATAGTGGCGCTGTCCCTGCAAAATTTTTCTCTCATAGTACAATTCAGCCATTTCATTTTCTTTGTTGTCACGTGCCTACTATATTTAATTCTTTATTTTGTGAAGTTTATAATTCAAGCACATTATCCAATTAATGCTACTTTAGGGTTACAAAAGATTCAATTAAATCTTCACGTATCGTGCTAAAGAAAGGGGTGTGGTAGAGAATGAGACTATGTTAATGGAACAAAGATACGGAATTTTTTCTGCAAGGATTGAAATGCACGAATTTGAGGTTTAAAAAAGATTAAATGAAATGGGGATTAACGTCCTAAATTAGCGCAAATTTATAGCATCTGGGTATTCTGGTCTTTATACGCCGTTTGATTTGGTGCAATGTGCTTAGCCTCGTCCCTCAAGTCTCTTGTTAAAACTGGGGCTGAAACGCATTATGGTACACGATTCGTGCACCAATGGTAAAATGTTTATTTTGTCTTAAATATTGGATATCAGAAGCCTATCTTTTTCCGGTAAGATCACAGCATCAATGTTAATCTAAATTGACAAATAATTCGTGTTTTCAATGTTGAAGATTTTTGGATGATATTGAGTTAGAGACTTAGCTACATTAATTTTAAAATATTAGTTTTCCTAGCTTATAATAAAATGGAATATATCCGTAGTGAAATAAACACGTGACAATCTGACAATATATTAATTGATAATCGATCCCGATTGATCCTGTACTGATATCGAAGGTGTAAATTGCTTACTTGTATTCATCAACAAATGATTCTCTGTTTTCTATGGGCACATGTCGTCTGCTCATAGCTATCACCTTCATTAACATAGATTTACACAACTTGGCAGCTAAAATAAATATTGTTGTCATTTGATTATACGCAGGCATCACCATGTGACCTAATTCCTCTATAGTTCCTTTGTTAAATTATTTCGAAACTTACACAATGAAAAATGGCATGAACTCCGTCAAGGAGTCGAAAACAGAACAATGTAATGATTTTATAGGCCCGCTGTAAGAGCAATACACAGGGGCCCGTACCCAGGCAATCAGTCACATGAATAAAAATACAAATGATCGATAAAATTAATCATATATATTGTTACTTCCAGCAAAATCAATATTTAAACATTAAAACACACGTAAAGCCCCCGCGCATTAATACGACCGTGGTGTCAGGCAGTGCAAATAATAATATCTTTAAAGGGCATTTAGAGAAAACGATATACTATATAATAACAGCTTTATGGATAAAGATATATTATGAGAGATTAGATAAAGAGCTGACAGTTCTCGCTATAATAGTTAAAAACTAGATAATGTTAAGACAATTTGTTGAAAATTTTAGTCAAACTGATCCACTCCGTCTCTGATTCGAGGATTTTGCGCTCGAATGGAATCCATGATAATATTTTGATTTTGCTGTTTTATATAGTATTAAATGATAATTCTGAGAGTATATTAACCCGGATTAAGTCATCAGAAATTTAATATTTTAGTGAAACATACAAATGACGCACGACTTGAAGCACATTTTCCATGTTTTTCATATAGTTACGTGGAAGGTATATTTTGAAATTTACTTACCTGGTTTTCCGATAAACCCAAGTCCTAATATACCAACTCTTACCTCATCTAAAGGTCTAAAATCCACCAAATTACTGTAATAAATAATATATGGGAATTACCCCTTGAAAGTAGTATCCTCATGCAAATATTTAGGAATAATGTTTACACCTAAACACCCTATAAACATAGTCCAGGAAGCAAAGAAAGTTCGTTAAACATCTTCATCTATATAATCTAGTTCATTGTTTTTATTTGATAGAATGGTAGTATCTATTCTTTGTTATTGAGATACAAAAATATCCTCACTAACAAACACTTTGCATTCAAATTTCTGTACGTCATCTCTTGTACATCTACTTCTAATGCTGCCATTTATTGTGAGCTTAGTCTAAGACCTCTTGAATCCTATATTGGTTACAGCTAATAAACTGAATCCTATATTGGTTACAGCTTATAAAAATGCGACAAAACAGATACCCAAGAGCATGTTAGGATTTGTTCCTTTTGTTAGATAATGCTTGGAAAAATAACATAACCTTCAAATATTCGAGCTTTATTATATTAATATGGATTTTGATTTGTTTGGGAACAGCTCTCAGTTGGTAGTAACAAAGTTTTCAGATACACAATATGTAGTGACATAGCATTGATTTCATATCTAGTTAATTATTGTCAATACAAATCATTATTAGAGTCCAAGAAATACTTGGCAAACAGTTATTTAAGTAAATGTAGACAAGCCTTGTCAAAATTTCGTTTTAGTAATCGTAAGATGTCAGAGTTTGAGAGTATGTAAATATTCTGACAGCCACTCTACGGCCAAGTTTTATTTCAATTTCCAATCCATAGAAGATCTTCAACATGTTGTATAATATGAAACGGGCCCTTGGTTCTTCGTTCCTTCCGTGCCATGGGACAACCTAATGGAAGATCTCAAGGAAATTTCTCGACCAAACCCACATGGCTTGTGAGACACTAACATTCTTAATCTTAAACTCAATAGTAAAGCTATTTAGTTGCATGTTGTGGTCTTTAGATCGTTCCAATTCCGTAGCGGCGGGATGCCATGTTGATCCATTTTCTAGAATGTATTTTGGTTTTAAAAATATCAAAAGTTCATTCCTTAATACCTGGCGGTGTGTGTGTGTCAGTGTGTGTGTGTGGTTGTGGGGGGGGGGGGTAGCACATGCGCGCTGTATCATAAGGTCTGCCATTGAGTCAACTGGCGTGGTTTCGATTCCTTAGTTGTGCGTGACAAGGAATAGAGTCGCCTTCCAACCTCATGGTCTTTCTCCGGTTCCTCTGGTTCCCTCCCACTGCTAAAGAGCCCATGTGTTAGTCCCGGAAGGACCTAGTTTAATCCTTACTTGGCCCATTCTTTTGTCTTTTGCTTTTCGTATAGCTCAGGTATTCGTCTTTCATTCCATAAAATATAAGAGAGTATATACTGTGGTATTGTTACATCCATTAAACTGTGTACCCTTGTGTAGATGCATGGTGGTGGTTTCTTACAACATAAACATAACAGATTAAGTGCAATTAATTAGTTTGTTTATGTATAATACAAAAATTACAACCAAAGTCATTAAAGCGGGTTACCAATGAGTCAAGCGCGTGATAATAAGGAGTGTGGTTGCCTGTCTTACCTCATGGGTGGGGGTGGGGCTTCCTCCCACTAGTAAAGACCCTAACGGACAAGCGAATTATTAAAATAAAAATTGAACCATATGCCCAACCCAAAATGACTTACTCTGTGTCGAGTGGCCGTTACCCCCACCCCTCCCCAATCGTGAGCTATTTTAGAAGACCAGCGTTATGGAAGAAATAAAAATACATGCGCTGGTAGGGATGAGAAGCTCTTTCCATATTAAGCTCACACTGATCGGCAGTGAATATTTGCAAGCCCGCTAAAGTCACTGATGGTTGATGACATCAGTGCGGCTCAATAAGCTCGCAATAATAACTTTTTTCCTTCAGTAGATAAAATTGTAGAACACTTTTTTTCGAATTATTACAAAAAAAAAATCGTCTCAAGACGCCCCCCCCCCCACAAAAAAAAGGTAAAACAAATGAAATAGAGAAAATACAAGTGTCTCACCCCTTGTTTTCTCCAAACTGAGAATGCTTTTTCATTTCCTAAAAAAAAAAAACAATATCAGTTTAGTTACTCGGCGTTGTATGGGCTTGTTTCCTATACAGTGGAGTTGAGCTAGGTATTGAGGAGGTCTCGGGTTTGTTTCCGGTGTAAGTCGTTAATAATATTCCTATGAATTTTCAGCACGGTTTACGCTTCTCGGTGGTGCAGGGCGAAAGGCTTGGAAAGGACAATGTCTTGTCGTTCGAATTGCACAAAAGGGCACATATTTGCGTACACCTGGTTACAAAAGGTAGAACGTTTAGCGTCATGTCATAGGCAGTTTTGATTTCATGGAATAATTGAATAAAGAGATTTCCTAAAACAATAGGGCAATTTGAATGGCGTGGTACCCTATGGAATGTTACTTATGAGGCTAAAATATTACCCCTCAACATCAATGGGGGGGGGGGTAATAAGCACATGCGTTCGGTCATTGAGTCTAAGGCGTGGTTTGGATTGTCCAGTTGTACGTGGCAAAGAGTATGGTCGCCAGTCCAACCTCGTGGGTTTTCTCTTTGTTTTCTTGATTAAATGTTAAATAAGCAATACGGGAACATATTATCACAGAACTACAAGTGGACAAAATACTTCCGGAGCAGCGTTCACAGAAAAATTATAAGTTCAAACCAACCTGCAGTTATACTGTGGAACCATTTTATATTGGGGTACTTAGTAACGATCTTTTCATATATAAGTTGATTTCCAAAACATATATCTATATCTGTAATTCCTTCGAGTTGCTCGTCCGTTAGAATAATACCGAAAATGAAAATGAAAATGAAAATGAAATGAAAATGAAATGAAAATGAAATGAAAATGAAATGAAAATGAAATGAAAATGAAATGGGGTTTAGCGTCCTACTGTTCCGCTCCGAACTGGGATAATGAAGACGGGCGAACTCCATACAGTGTGCTATGAGGGGAATTGACAGCGGCACTATATATTTAATTCCCACTATCAAGGGATCTTTTACGTGCACGCCAATGTGTACATGAGACCTAGAATAATACACCGCCAACACTACTAGCTAATGAAGATGGGCATTTTACGATTCACTATATTATATTTTGCTATGGGGAAAATGTTGCCCTAATAGCTGTGCCTACTCTTAAAGATATCGGGGGATCACCTAACGCCTAACTACCCAATAAAAAGAGTATAGAACAAAGAGTCTGCCACTCACCATAATATTTTATGTGTATAAAATGAAATTTCAGGTTGGGTTGAATTCTTTGTATATAGTCTCTCATTTCAGCCTTATGACACACGACTAGAATACGCAGATCGTCCATCGTGCATCTAAAAGTATATTTATAAATTTTGGATATATTTGTCGAGCATCGTATTTCAAATTTACAGGGATGCTAATGTCAATAGGACCTAAGGCATGTTACTAATGCTCAATATAAATAAAATCAGAACAGAAAGTGCATCATTATAGCATTAAATATCGAAAACAGTTTGGAGTTGGACGCAGGGCCGTATATAGCGGGGGTGCAGGGGGTACATTGCACCCCCAGAAAAAATAAGGCGCCCCGAAAAACGGCGCCCCTCCCCATACCTCAAAAAGAAAATTCGACAATGCTTCGATGATAAAACAATACACTTGATTATAATCACACAGTGATGATCTTAAGGCACTGGGGCCTGTTTCACGAAATTTTAACTAAGATACAATCCAAATTTTAGTAATTTGATTGGATAATATTAGATTGATTTTAGGGCTTAGCCAATAAAGATTGGAGTATCTGCTAAAATCAGGATTTCGAGAAACAGGATCCTGATCAGTCGGTCGATTTTAAGGGCGCCCATGTGGCAATGGGTTCGTTTGCCCTGATCCAAACTTTCTTATATCAATTGCGTGGAGGCTTTGGCGTCCCAACACTCTGATGCACCTCACTATTAAAATCCTACATACGGCCCTTGTTGGACGCTCAACGTTAACTGGTATGGGAAGCACAGGCAACCGGGCCTTTTTTTAAAACCCCTCTCAAGTATAAATGTCGGTGAAGTGATTATCACATTAATTTGCGATACAGTACAATTGTACGAGGGCTGGCTGAAAAGTTCTAAGCCTATCTGCGAAAGACCTGCACAAATTCGATTGTTTCGGCAATACTGTATACCGGAAAACAACCGGAAAACACCACCGGAACACTAACAGAAAACTACCGGAACACACCATGTTATACTGAATACCGGACAATACATTCAGTACCGGAAAACACCCTAAATAGGTAACCCGAAGCCTGGTCCTCTGTTTCTGGAGGATAGGGTCAGGCTTAGGTTTTTCGTGTGTTTTCCGGAGGACCAGGCCATGAGTTGACTATTTAGGGTGTTTTCTGATATTTAGTTTGTTTTCCGGTACTTTGTGTTTTTCCGGTGTGTTCCGGAATTCAGTAAAACATGGTGTTCTCTAGTCTCGGTCACCCAGAACCTCCTAGTCTTCAACGCACGGAGGGTCTGGGACGGTTCTCAATTTTTGACGAAAATTACTGGATAATCTACCCCATAAAAAAACCATAGAGTTATATATAGAAACTAGAGTCCGCACTGATCACGTGACTCCCATGACTACAACGTTAAAGGTTTGTGCCGGAATGAAGCGACGGCCGCCATGTTAGTTCCGGGGAGTATGCACGTAAATACCCGGATGTTCACTATGTTATCGCATCAATCAATCCGTGTCGAACTGTTTTAAATCGTGCACAAATATTACATTTTTAAATTTTCTCACCCAAATATTTATTGTTTGATAAAAATAATAATAAAGGTCCATGGACCGAGTCTCCGGGCCCCTCTTTTCACGTAAAGGTTATAGAATAATTTATTTTGACATATCAGCGATCTCGACCGCAGTGTCTCTATCTTAGTATCTATACTATGCGCTACTATTTACTTTACCTTCGCTTTCTCTTTTAATTTTTATTAAAATATTGATCTTTTGAATTGGTGCAATGTCCACAATATGTATTCTTATACAGTAAATTTGTTTTAAAAATTTATGGAACTAATTAATAAAGAGTGTAGAGAAATGAATGTTTTTTGGGTTTTTTTTTAATTTAAGCACTAAAAGTTAACAGAAAACAATAGCCCGCAGAATTATATGTACTGGTATTTTTATTTATTTGTTAATTATTTTATTTCAGGAAATTTGGGAATGGAAAGTGAAGAAAAATTACTAGTCTACGAAAATGTTGTATTTCTATTTACCGCCCGGTATTTATTTATTTGTTAATTATTTTTAGAAATATATGGAACTGAAAAGGGAAGAGGAACTAAGAACAGCCTGCAGAAAATGTTGTATTTTTATTTATTTATTTATTTGTTAATTTGTTTTAGAAAATTATGGAATGAAAAGTGACACATGTCATTGTCAGCGATCCCGTATTCTTCTTTCACTTTCAATTTAATTTCCAGTATAATATTTGATACTTTAAAATATGTCTCGAATGTGTATTCTATAGTAAATATGTACTGATATTTTTATTATTTGTTAATTATTTTATTTCAGGAAATTTGGGAATGCAAAGTGAAGAAAAATTAATAGCCTACGTATAATGACATGTTGTAGGCCTATTTCTATTTACCGCCCGGTATTGATTTATTTCAATATTTGTTAATTATTTTTAGAAATATATGGAACTGAAAAGGGAAGAGAAACTAAAAACAGCCTGCCGAAAATGTTTTATTTTTAATTATTTATTTGTTAATTTGTTTTAGAAAATTATGTAATGAAAAGTGGCATGTCAGTGTCAGCGATCCCGTAGGCTTACTCTACTTTCACTTTAATTTCCAGTTTATTATTTGATACTTTAAATTATGTCCCGAATGTGTATTCTATAGTAAATGTGACTAATAAATTTATAAATTGAAATCTTACCTTACTGTCATAAAGTTTGCTAACTTTTTGAGGCCTATGTCATAGAGTATTATTATTATATTAGTAAAAAAGGTAAAGTATTAAGTAAGTAGACGCAGAGAGACACTGTTGTTGTCGAGATCGCTGACATGTCAAAATAAATTATTATATAACCTTTACGTGGAAAGAGGGGCCAGGAGATAAGTCGGTCCATGGATCTTTATTATTATTTTTTATTAAACAATAAGTATTTGGGTGAGAAAATTTAAAAATGTAATATTTGTGCACGTTTTAAAACAGTTCGACACCGATTGATTGATGCAATAACATAGTGAACATCCGGGTATTTACGTTCATACTCCCCGGAACTAACATGGCGGACAAGGCTCCATGTCGGCACGCTGTCACGTGATCAGTGCGGACTCTAGTTTCTATATATAACTCTATGAAAAAAACAAACATTTGGTTACGCATGCGCAATGGAACCTTTTGGCTAAAGTCGGTAAGCATTTTTTTCCGTCCACCGGAGCCTGGTCTTATGACGTCATATGAGGATTGTGGGTTACGATACGGGTTAGGATAAGGGCTGTGGCCTGCAGATTTCGTCACAGTCTCGAGATGTAGACAGGGCTAGCCCTAACCCTAACCCTGAGCCAAGCCTAACCCTTATCCTAACCCACAATCCACATATGACGTCATAAGACCAGGCTCCGGTGGACGGTAAAAAACGTTTACCGCTAAAGTCTCGGGTAAGTGCTAGATCTTATGAAGCCGGGCCGATTTTGCTAGATTCTATAAAGCGTGGTTGAAAAATATCCCACAATTCACTTGGCACATCTATTATTAGAAACAAAATAGAGACGATGAAGAATTAAGAAGATTGTGACAAGCCATACGTCTGATTCATGACGAGAGAAAATTACCATTTCAATTGAAACCTTTACAAACAAAATTTTGAAGAGTGTCATTGTTGACAAACGAGCTGTTTTGATAGATTCAGTACGTGGTAACTTAAAAGACTGGATAATCCAGACAATGACCTATTTTCAGTCAAATTTTGAGGACCCATCCAGACTAATATTCGTAGAATATTTGTGTGGATGATAGAGACTAGGTGTTCTCCGGTGTTTCCTGCTGTTTTCCGGTGTTTTGTGTGTTTTCCGGTATACAGTATAGCCCGGTGGTTTCCATATCTGTTGCTACATAGCCCGCTTCGGGCTGCTTCGGGCTATACTATACCCGAAAACACCAAAAACGCCGGACCAGGCTCTGGGTTACCTATTTAGGGTGTTTTCTGGTATTTAGTGTGTTTTCCGGTGTTTAGTGTGTTTTCTGGCATTTAGTGTTTTTTCGGTGTTTTCGGTAATCAGTATAACATGGCGTCTTCCGGTTTCTCTCTTTTAACTTTCGTAAACATGATGGCAGTTCGTAATGAGAGTTTAGATTTTGTCGTTTTCACCGCGTTTTATAATATTTGTGAACATGCTATGAAACGAACCTGACTAAAATCTGATTTAATGTATAGTATGACAGTGATATGACAGAAAGTAGATAAATTTAAGATAGTACATAATAGGTTAAGTTTGAAACTTTTTCGTGGATTCCGTGCAGTAATGTAGTGTCATTCTACAAAACTAGTTTTTTGACCCAAATCAGATTGATCTTGTTATTTAAATTTTATAATATTCATAACTAAAAAGAGTATACTTACCTACAGTTACAGGTACGTATTATAAAATAATGTACATTTACAATTACAACTTTTATGTCCGTTCTGCTATTCTTTAAGCTACAGTTTCTTTTATAGACACCAGCTCGTGACTTGACTTATAATTAAGAAACAAGAAAGTATGTAACCCGTTAACGTGATGGGGTACTCCCACTATGCCAATTTTTAAGGTTACATCTCACTGTGCCCACTTTTGATTAATCCAATTAAGGTCTAATTAGGATTAGTGTATTAAGCGGATTAGGATTAGGTGTTATAGGTAATTAGATGGAAAAAAACAAATATTGAAAGTGACTAAATATTCAGTCTTATAATTGGTGAGATGAACTCACTGTAATCGTTAAAGTGATGAATTTTATTCAAAATATGACACTTGAATATAATATGAATTATGTTCAGTAAGCCTACACATTACACGGTCTTTATAAGGACACACAGAAGTCGGTCTGTCATATTTCATCATGGCAAACGTTCAAGTAAACATCCAGTACATCCCCAATGCTCAAGGTGGAGAAAACTTAGTCCATGAAGAATACAAATTCTGAGTGAAGAATAGGAAGGCAGAACGAGTATACTGGAACCCTGAACACCTAATCCTAATCCGCTTAATACACTAATCCTAATTAGACCTTAATTGGATTAATCAAAAGTGGGCACAGTGAGGACACACCATTTTTAATCCCTGGATATAGGATTTTAATTAACAGCCTTAATTGGTTTAATCAAGTGGGCCATTATTGGCGCGCTAAAGACTACATAAACAATATCACCTCGGTGGAAGCGGACGTTAAATAAAGCTATTCCACACACTGGAATATAATCTTATATTTTTACTTTGGCGGGTGCTTATTACGATCAGCCCTAAAATGTTAAAAATCTATAGGATTCATCCTTTCCGATCCCAATGTTTATGTAGCCTTTAACGCGCCAATAATTGTTGACAGGACGACGGACATGTCGCGACGACATAATCACGCAGAACTTTGTGCGAATGAATACTAGTAAATGAATCAATTATTGGCTGAGATCACAGGCACTTGAAGGGATTAAAAATAAAACTTCCTACTACTTCTTGACTATAGGCCCATATTGTTACAGTATATATCACTTTCTCCTCCGCTGGGGGGTTAGATGGCCGAATGTTAGCAAGTGCGTGCTTTATCATAAAGACAAAGCCTGTCATTGAGTCAACTGGTGTGGTTTAGAATCCCCGGTTGTACGTGACAAGGAATAGGGTCGCCTGACCTCTTAGGTTTTCTCCGTGTCGTCCGGTATCCTACCACTGCTAAAGACCCCTACGTGCAAGCGAATTATTGAAATAAAAAATTAAACCATAGTACCGAAATGACCTAGTTTGTGTCGAGTAGACCACATGAATCTTACCTATCCGTATATATATGCATAAACCATACCGAACTAGGCAATATATAATAAAAAATATTGTATATTGTCTAGTTCGGCATGGTGTATGTATATATATATATATATACGGATAGGTCAGATTCCTGTGAGTGGACATTAAACCCCATGTCTCTCTCGCTCTTTTTCATCCGCAATGTTGTTTTCACAAGACATTTCGCCTGCTATACTCTCACAATACTCACTAGTTACACTTCTCGTTGATTTTATTGCCCGCGAGACTTCATTTGATCATTACTCACTTTCCATTTTACAGTGTTATCAATTGCAAATCAAACTTGAAGCGTGACCGCTCTTCTATTCGACTGACCGGACGACCTTTATTTTTCAAATCAAACTGAGCCATGTATTAGTCTCGAAATGAACTAGTCTGTGACGAATGGTTGTTAAACTCCATTTCTCTCTCACTTTTGTTAGTTTTCTGGAGAAGTACGTATAACCGCTGCAATGTTTTTATACGCCCACATTTTCATGTGGACGTATTATGTCGTCGCCCCTGTCCGTCCGGACGTCCGTCCGTCCGTCCGTCCACAATTTGTTTGTGGACTCTCTACAGGTCACAATTCTTTTCCGATTTTGACGAAACTTGAAATATAGGTTTATCCCCAAAAGATCTCGGCTGCTTTCGATATTGGCATGTATTGGATCAAAACTTCATGGATTATGGCCCCTGATTGTACGAAAAATCACGTTTTTAGCTTGTGGACCCTATAGAGGTCACAATTTTGAACCGATTTTGATGAAACTTGACATGCATGTTTGTAACCCAAAGATCTTGGTTCCTTTCGATATTTGCGGTTATCGGAATGTAATTTCCTGAATTATGGCCCCTGATTGTCCGAAAAATCACCCTTTTTAGCTTGTGGTCCCTCTGGAGGTCACAATTATTATTCGATTTAAAAAACCGTTTGATTATATCACCGTTACACCCTAAGGAAGGTTGTTTTCGAATTTCGGGAAAATCGGACGAAAATTGCCATACAAAATGGCCGCCGTTTGTACGCGAATACTGTTAAAAAATGGTATATCAATGTTGTGGACCCTGTGGAGGTTACAATTTTGATTCGATTTTGATGAAACTTGAAATTCATGGTTATAACCCAAAGATCTTGCTTTCTTTCGATATTTGCTCATATCGGATCGTAACTTCCTGAATTATGGCCCCTGATTATACGCAAAATCGCCTTTTGTTTAGCTTGGAGGTCACAATTATTATTCGATTTAAAAAAACGTTTGATTATATCACCGTTACACCCTAAGGGAGGTTGAGTTCGAATTTCGAGAAAATCGGATGAAAATTGCCATACAAAATGGCTGCCGTTTGTACGCGAATACTGTTAAAAAATGGTATATCAAGGTTGTGGACCCCGTGGAAGTCACAATTTTGATTCGATTTTGATGAAACTTGAAATTCATGGTTATAACCCAAAGATCTTGCTTCCTTTCGATATTTGCGCATATCGAATCGTAACTTCCTGAATTATGGCCCCTGATTATACGCAAAATCGCCCTTTTTTTAGCTTGGAGGTCACAATTATTATCCGATTTAAAAAAACGTTTGATCATATTACCGTTACTCTGTATCGAAGGTTGAGTTCGAATTTCGGGAAAATCAGACCAAAATTGCCATACAAAATGGCCGCCGTTTGTACGCGAATACTGTTAAAAAATGGTATATCAAGGTTGTGGACCCTGTAAAGGTCACAATTTTAATTCGATTCGATATCATGGTTGTGGACTCTCAACATGTCACAATTCTTATCCGATTTTGATGAAAAGTCACATTTCTAGGTTGTGTACCGTCACACCATAATCATTGTCGGTTTCGAATTTCATTAATATCAGACTGGAACTGACCAACTAAATGGCTGCTCCCAATACAGTATGAAATACAGGACTTAAAGATGTAGGAAAAATCACTTTCGGTATTGCTTGTTCTCTGTCCATCTCTCGAAAATGTGGGCGTATCCTGCCTGGCAGTGCCAGCCTATCTTTGTCTTTGGGGTACGTCATTCGGAAAGGAAGTTGATTTTTGTTAATTTTTTGACAGCTGCCTGTAATATATCATTTTTATTATATTGCATCGAACGGCGAAGCTGCCCGAAATGATAATATCACTTTGAGCCAATCTGTCTCAGTTAATGCGGATCAGTGTGTATAGCTGGGGCTAGGTTTACTGAACATTTCTTAAAAGAGTATCACTTTAAATAAAAACTATGCAAGAGTAAGAAAACTTTGTTATCAAACATGACACGTGTGCGTGCATAATTTTTGTAACCTATATACTTAACCCTATTCTAAACGTTCATATCCAGAAATATCAGTTACTTCAATAATGTTATAATACGACGGCTGAATATCGACTGGACAAAACGTTGCGGAATGCTGAATATCGAAACGTCATGCACTGTCATCCATTTACCGATACTACACTCCAACTCTGATAGTAAGTGCAGGGGGACTGCACCACACACAATTCTACACAAAAACAATTATACAGATTAGACATCATACTAAGAGACCACAAACAAAAACAAATCAAATGATGCCTTCAAACATAATTCAATCCAGTATATTAATATAAATTGATGTTCGAACTGGCTTAAATCTTTAATAAACAACAACGTGTCGAAATTTTAAAATGTCAAACGTTCATGTTAATGTTTTTCTTTATCTCCAATAATCGGGGCATTTATTTATAAATCACATAATGCTATCTAATAAAGGATAAACGTATAAAATTATTATTATGCATTTTTAAATGTGTAAATTATTATTATGCAATTTTATGCATTTTTATATGTGTAAATTATTATTATGCATTTTTATATGTGTAAATTTTTTAATGTTATTTAATAAATGTTAAATTTGTTAAAATCAATACAATTTTATTTGTGTAAATTATTTACTGTTATAGTTTAATAAAAGTTAAATTTGTTAAAATCAATACAGTTTTGTTCTTAAAAATAGGTATGGTTGTAACACCATTGTTCTAACTCTGGATTAGCGACAAAATTTGACATCAAAGCCTGTCGGCAAAGTGGGAACACCCCAACATATCCTACAACATAATGTCGAAGTAATTAGAAATGGCTGATTTACAAACAACAAAACAATAATTTAAAAAAAAAACGTGTAGAAGGCGAAACTACTGGTTTGTAAACTGTGTTTGATTGGTTCGTAGACTGTAGCTACAATCAAGGCCGGGCAGACAATTTGAAATCGTGGAAACCCTGTAGATTAACCCAGGGTGTAGTAGAGTGGAACGGAATGACAACATTGGGGTTATCAAGGATGCTTTTAATGATGATCCTACGATTTCTATGAAAACTGAACAGTAAAGGTGAACTTCCCTAAACGAATTCTCCAAGAAAAAACAATGCCTGCTTTATTTAAATTCAGGGGTCGCTTGAATGGTTAAGTGGTTAGCTTATGCGAGCTGTATCATAAAGCCTGTTATTGAGTCAACTGGCGTGGTTTCTTATCCCTTGTTGTACTGACAAGGTGTAGGGTCACCTGTTTAACCTCGTGGGTTTTCTCCCACAGCTAAAGACCCCTACGCCCAAGCGAAATGAAATGGAGTTGAATGTCCTACTGGTCTGCTCCGATTGGGCTAATGAAGATGGCGATGGTTTATTGGTGCCAGCATTTTGTCAGGTAGATCTACAACTAAACTGGTTATTCCAGGGCCAGTAAAATGAATATGTAAAGATGGGCCTGTAATTGTTCTAGGAGTATTTCCTGTAGCTGCCATCAGTATCTTTTGTTAGAGCACAATTCTAGTTCTAGAAAAAGCAAGTCAGGAATGGACAAAAATGTTTAAGCTTTTATTTATTGGCTATTCATATTTTAAACAAAACAATTTACTTTTACAATTGAATGAGAGAGATGCTTTAAGCTAACTCTTTATCAAAACAAACACCACAATGAAGTGTATAAATAGTAAACATTGGAATACTGGTTAGTCTATACTATAGGTTTTCTCATCAGTCCCATAAAATTTTCCTTTAATTAGCCTATATGGTTATTTTTTTATTTAAATGCACTCTAGTTAGTCAATTTGTGAAAAGAGACAAAATCATGATACAGGTACAATTCTTGCAAAACCATTTTAAATTCTGTAACCTAAGGTATTTTGATGTAAGGTGGTTCCTGTTCCTTTGATTAATGTTTTTCAAAGATTTTTCTCTAATTTAGATATTTAGTAAAATACATCCTACTTTTCATTAATTACAGCATTTATTGTAATTATAGCATTTTCAAAAGTTGTATCCAGTTGTCTGAAAATTAGATCTAACCAAGATAATAAAACTAGCATTTGTACTGCTTTCTTTATAAAAGCCAATATACATGCATTTGAACAAACTAAGTACTATTGCACGGTTAGCCAAGGAAGCTACAAGCACCAGTTGAAATGAGGTATGATGTATGCCTATGAAATATTGAAGTTATTTGTTCGAATATGGCAAATAATTGCAGTTCATTTTGTACACATAACCTAATTTTTTAAATTTCTTAAAGAATTGGTTTAGTGAATTAAATTTATATAAAAGGCACAGTACCACTCACTATTCAAGGCTATTCGGGGAAATAAAAAAAAAGTGGACTGGCTTGTACCACGAACAATTTGTCATTACTACTTAATTCAATGTAAACTGTAAATGGTCATAGCTTGATTCATAAATTTTGGATCCAGACAATTTTTTAATAAAAGTACATGACTATGAGTGGTTTTAAAATGTGAACTCTATATTTAACTTTTATTCCGGCACCCCACACACAAGAGGGAAAAAAAAATCCTGAAAAATCATTTCATAGGGGTTTATGATATAATAATACAATCTTTTTAATAGATACATTTTAGAATAATACACAGTAGTATATAGAGTACTTGTATCATTATAACATCAAATACTGACACATATAACACATACTACAATGATAAAGATAGTTAAAGTACAATGGTAAGGAAAGTCCAAGTACAATGATAAGGAAAATTCAAGTACAATGATAAGGAAAATTCAAGTACAATGAGAAGGATATTTCAACTAAAGTGACCAGGATATTTCAGCTCCCTAAGCTCAGTAGTGTGAATGACAAAAACACAGACAAAACAAGTATATGTTTACTTAACTAACACACAAACAAAATTCAAAAACACCAAGATATATTGTGCGCTGCCTTAGCAAAAGTCACAAATTATATAATTCTTCACTTGACAACAATTTGTCCCTGCTGCCCATTTCATTTAGCAAATTGTGGCGTTATACTCTCACTTATACTTTATTCATTTTTTAAAATTATGTTTTTTTGATAAATATTTGGCTAGAAAACAGGATTGTTCCAAATGTATGTGTATCTTTTATTTCATGTTGAAAGATATAGACATCACAATGGGAGAGTGCATATCTGATATAGAAATGAGATTTAGTGATGAAATAAAACATAAATGCAGAAGATCATAACAGTTTTCAAAAACATTGCAAATGTTATGAGTATTTCCAGTAATGGATCTAATAGTATAAAGATAGCAATGTGTATCTTAACATTTGATGAACCCATCCACAATTACAAAAGCAGTATGTCTAGAATAAAGTTTTACTCAAAAGCAGAAGAATGTCTACAATTAAGGATGCATTATGTAATAATTAGAGCTTGTCGTCCTTGCCATACTAGTTCAAAACTAGATAATGAAAAATAAACATATTTTTTAAAACTTCAGAGAAATTACTTTATTCTGTGCGAATGTAGCTTAAATTGTTTATTATTGTAGCAAAAGTACTTTGTTGAACTCTTAAATGGTCACATAGTTCTAATCTATTAAAAATTGGAGCTATCCATTGATCTAGAGAGTTGATTATGGGCTTGTCATATGAATAAATGTCTAAATTATAATGTATTTTACATTTGAAGCCAGAAAAAAGACATGAAATAGACCGATCTAGCTCTTACATAATGCATCTTAACCTTTTATTAAAATTAAAAAACGTGTTCAGTAGTTTGGATAAATCAGTACAGTATATTTATTTAAGGGCGTTGAGTAGTCTAAAATGCAAATTTTAAAGCTAGCACTGTAATTTTTGTTGATAAGATATGACATTTTTTGTTATTTGGGGTGATAAACTACATATTAATCACCAAATAAATACCAATTTTATTTACCAACTATGTTCCAAACTTGGCCCAAAAGCATGATAAAAAGGGGTATTGATGACAACAAAAGTAGAATTTTCTCAGTTATGCCTGCAGATATTTTCATCAAATTTCGCATGAACAATGCTAATAGCAAGTCCCAAAAATACACTGGTCAATTTTTGGCTATAGGTTGTGGTTTGTCTTGTATCCATGGAAACGCAAAAAAACGATGCGTTTTCTTGGAAATTCTATTAGTACAAGCTCAAAAGATTTATTGATAATCCCACCAGTAGATCGAAAGTGGAGGTTATAAGCTACATTTCGACACCAAAAACGTTAAAAAATACCAACTCAAAGTATTTTAAAATTGTTGTTCATTATTTACCTTCAAACGAGATTTTGCGATTTTGGGTTAATTCTTTGAATACGTCGACAACAAGTATTAAAATACAACAATTCGGATGTAAAAGTAAATAATTACTTCACTGCACCACTCCACCGCACTCTAAATCATGTTATGCATTCAAAAAATAGTAATCTTTGACCATAAAAAAAAAAATCCGTCATGTTCCTTTCGTGATAGATAAATAGACCTGAATAATCGCGTCATACAGGGAATTCCTTCTGGTCACGTGACATCTTTCACTCCCGTTGAAGCCACGTCGGTGTTGATCACGTGACTGGCGTGCACGACGTCATAATTTATTCAACACCTGATCTAGGTCAGGGAATCAGTCTCGTTTGCTATAAATAGTTTTATTCCTCCGCCTCGTATCTCCATTGTTACACATAAAACGACGCGACTTTCGAGAGTTTTCTGAGTTATTTTATAAGTGGAACAAGTTTGCAAAGACTTAATAAGATTGGCGTTGAAAAGTTAGTGCGAATCTTAGACTGCTCAACGCCCTTAATATAAATGATATGTTTCAGTAAAATAATATACAAATGAACACAGTAAACAGCAGAATCAATCAGCTTTTTAAAGCTATTAAAACTTAACATAACAAAAATCATACCATAGGCATTAATTAATTCAAGTAGGAATGTCTTCAAAATATACATAATTTAAATTAAAAAAAATGTACATAGCACATATTTCAAAACAAAGTTAAAAAAAATCATCACCAATACACTTATATAAAATTGGTGAAATCAAAAGCTTCACTGCATAATATATTAATTCTTACAACATATATTATATTATATACAAACATGCAAACTTATATATCTTTGAATTTTAGATAACAAATTTATTACTTCAAATAATGAGGAAGCCAAAATTTTAAAACACTAACAAATTTGTCATTACTTTAGGCCATTTCTTCTGTCGTAAAATAATAAGGTTTGATAATTCCATTTGTAACAAACTACTTCAACTTCTTTAAGATATTTTTATGAAATTTTATCATTAAGCACATTAAGATATACTGGCCTAATAGTTTGGAAGAAAGTACATCATACTCGAATAACACATTCCCATATAATATAAATTGCTGATGACAAAATATCTAAAAGATCACAATTATGATAAGATCTTAATATGTAATCATAGTGTTCATTCTAAGCTTGCCAATTATCGAGATGTGCACGTTTTTATATGGGAGATAACTCCTTTAAACAAGCATAATAATAAAGAAATATCTTAGTCGATGTCAGTCAAATTTCCCAATACATTTTAGGTGCTTTTTTTAACGTACAATTATTTCACCAGGATTTAAAACTACACTTCTATCTATTAAAAATTAAACTGCATCAATATACAAGCTCCATTTTAAATTCGTATAGTTTAGCCAATCTCATGTATCTGTTTTAAAATGATTTACAATGTACGGCCGATAACCTCCAAGTATCAATGTCCAAAAGCTATGAAATACATCATGAAATCATATCTATTGAAATCCACGACTCAATTTATTTACTATTAATATACCAATTCCAAAGCAACAATAATAAATAGGTATAATATACAATGATATCTGTTGTTAATTGAAACTATACACACATCAAATATTATAACTGAACTCTTTTCTCCCTGATTGAGTACTATTAAAATAGGATCAAAATCAAATAAGTAATCGTTAATAACTGAAATGTTACATTTTGTTTTCTCGAAAGGAAAAAGAAATAAAACAAAAATAAAAATTTCAAATTAACAGACTACACTTTAATCTCAACTGTATGTGTTTCCAACAGGACATCGATTTTTTTGGCTCATGATTATCTACAACTAATAATAACAAATTACAATCTAGCTATCTATAACAGAATTAGGTCACACGACAAAAAGATATTCTGGTTTTCAGACAATCCTTACGAACAATCAGATGCGAGAGGGAGGTTTATAAATTTATTAAAGGATTACTACTAAGGTACTGCACTAAATGACTGCTCATAAATTCCAATTTCAAGGCACACATTTATCTAATGTTGTTTCTAGGAATGTATGATTACCCAGTATCATTTCTGATTGTCATTAACATTTAATTGGATTGTGTATATAATTATCCGAGAACCAGAATTTTTTTTTTATATGTCCTTATATTATAAATAGTGTCCAAAATCTACAAACTAATCAATAATTGCACTTTGTTTGTAGTTCACTCCATATCACTTAAATTATACAACATGACCACACAAAAGCTCATATTAATATTGTGTGTATATTATACACAAGATTTTTAAATAATGCAACCATAAAATTTACAATAAATTTTCTCGTGGAATGCATACATGGAATAAAAGTGTTAATATGGATTTCTAAATGTGGATGTTTTGTAAGATGTCATGTTTATACTAAGTTTTAATAAAATTACTATTCATGATTTGGAAATGTAAATCATCAATAAGCTGATCTGAAAACAACTGATAAGTCTGTTAGATTTTGGTATATTCATCCAAGGAAGTGAAATGTTCTCTTAATAAAAGGAATCCAACCATTGCAAATTCTTTATATTTTATTTATAATCCATTATGGGGTTTGTGTCCTACTATTCTGCTCCGACTGGGCTAATGAAGATGGGGAACTAGCTGTTGACAAACAATCTCATATACTGTAATAGTCTTACACTAAAGGAAAAAAATGCCATAAGTATATTCTGCTCTGACTGGGCAAAAGACAGGGGATCTGTTGACAAGCAAACTCCCATGTTGTAAAAGTCGTAGACAAGACAAATGTCTTAAGTAGGTATTTCATGACCACATGGTTTTGTATATAAACCATGGTCAATCCCAAGGTCTTAATTTGTAAACTAAAAGCTAAATAGGTGTGATTTGAGGTTCTGTATTGTGGAAACTTTTTTAATACTAGACAATAAGAAGAATTAGCAATGGTCAGAGTCTCTTGTTCATTTGTAAGTACAATGATGATATGAAATGAATAACTACAACCCTTAAATTCAAAATAAAAATAACAACTAGACAATTGGCACGTGATATTAAGAAGCTGTGATATCTCCATATTCCTGATTCCATTTTTCGTATTTCGACAGGGAATCGGCTGGAACACTTCTGCGTATTCTCCTCAAGGCATCCAGAAAGTCTGACATTTGAATATTTCTGACCTACAAAAAAACAGTAAATGTATTAATACTATTAGGTTTTCAATGACTTAAACCCCATGGGGAAGTAGCACAATAATAATTATTAGTATGTGGAAGAACCCAAGATAAGTTACAGTATAAGCTTATCAATCATCATAGTATTCCCCTGGAGCAGCCATGTCTATGCGAGTAAGATGGTGGCTGGCTAACATGGAGGTCCTATATGTTCCATCCCGGTGGTGGACGAGAAAGTGCAACAAGATTTTCAGGCGTGGTTTCCCCTTGTCAGTGGTGCAAGATGGCGGGCTTGACAAGGGAAAACCTGTAGTCCTGAGGTCCTGTGTACACATTGGTTTGCACATAATAGAACCCTTTGTATTTGGAATTCGATGTAAGAGTAGGCCACAGCGTCGCTATTGGGAAAAATTTCCGTCATAGCACAGTAGGATGTGTTTAAAACTTACCTTAGCTGCATCAACAGATTTCACTTCATGTACACTCAGTTCTACAATTAAATATCATCAACATATCAATAAGAAACTAAATCGTATTGATAGCCGTCAATAGAGAGTTAAATAATCTCCCACATCACTATTTTAATCCTTTCATGAATGTTCTTGACACAACATTATTGGAATGATTACCTGATTTCTTACTTATTTGTCTTTTATATTCCTTGATGTTGTTTGCCTAACACAAAAAACCCAATTATTAGAAAAATTGATTTTTTGATATTATGGATAAAAGGAAGGGGGCGGCAATACTTCCTTGGTACGTGACTGAACTTGGACAGGCTTATACATCTGCGTACTAACTGGATCAAAAAATGATGCCGGCGGGGCAAAGGTGTAGAATCAAATAAAATTAAAGGATCCCTGCTAAACAGCAGCACAACAGACTTGGTAGATGTAAAGATTCTTTAAGAAGACAACCATTTCCAAATGAGATATATAATGATCCTGTGAGTCCCATATACCGGTATAAGGTGGTAGGATTTCTAAATTTATGTATGTACAGATGTTGGATTGTTTAAACAGAGAAAGAAGAAAGAAGAGTACTGTATCTTTACCTCGTATAGGTCCTAAAGCAGCATCTTTAGCTAAAGCAGTTAAATCACTACCAGAATAACCCTCAGCATCTCTACAAAAAGAAAACATACCATCCTATATCATTACATCTTCACAAAAAAACAGTGTCTAGTCATTTAGATGGGACAAAAAAAAGGATTCACACAAAAAGTGGATTCACATTTTCATATTGATGTGTATGTAAAAGGACCCTTGGCTCTGGGAATTTCATGGTTAGGCAGTGTTTCCGCTAGCTTCAAAATTTATCGGTACACCGTACCGGCAGAGGTCAAAACTATCGGTCCACTCGTTTTTTTACCAGTCCAGTGAAAATAATTTTTTTTCCCGCTAGTTAATAATGTAAATGATTAAAATAAATAAACACTTCATTCAAACATATCGTGAAAATGAAACATATTGTGAAAATAAGCCAGGCGGATCTCGTCATGGATGGTGTTGTGAATCTCGATATTAGCGCGTCTTTGATTCACGCTCCCATATGAATTCCAGGTAGATGGTAAAATAATAATTGGATCATACATTTGATGGTTTCACAGACCAGTTTCTAGTTCAATTTAAATCTTCAGTGAATATAATCCACTGACAGAACACCGAAAATACTCTGAGAAACAGTCATTAAATATATAATTTTCTGATGAAATCTCGGAATACCGATGACACGTGACATCGCTAGAATTAGGTCAATGAATCAGTGACGTAAGCGTAAGTTTTATTAAATACTGTTTTACTTTACTACATGCTGGCAAAAGCTTTATTTAATAAATTTTGTCAATATTATTTAAGGCAATGACAAAACACTTTTATTTTAAAGCAATTTCAATTGTGGCGGTCACGTGATCATTGTGTCGATCGTTTGTCTATCATCGTCGAATGAATAAAAACTAAAAGGTGACAGACAAAAACAACGGTGCTGTGATAAACGATTACGCATA
This sequence comes from Patella caerulea, assembly GCA_036850965.1. NCBI lineage: Eukaryota > Metazoa > Mollusca > Gastropoda > Patellidae > Patella > Patella caerulea. Next base: position 48,085,703 of record JAZGQO010000007.1, on the reverse strand, counting down.
GCACACACGTCTTTCCTCCGCTAGTACACTACTCACAGGAACTACCAAAGATATAAAGATGTTTCGATTGCGCTTGATACATGTATCACCACCCTTGTAAAGTAAAAGTACGAAAGATTTGTCTGCTTTGGCGCCACATTGTGAAGATCATGTCGACTTTGATTGTGCAGCGACCTTCACGATGGAAGATACCGTCATACTCATGTTACTATAAATAGCACCACGTTTCGGCAGCCATCGTCGGCACGAAACGTTAGACACGAGTTACGAATCGAAAAATAAAGTAGCAGTTGATTTTGGTGAAGTTTATGATTTTCCATTATCATTGTTTACCGGTCAATGGACCGCCGGGAAGATAATTTACCGGTACATGTTGAAATTTACCGGTATAAAACCGGAAAATACCGGTTATCGGAAACTCTGGTTAGGAGGAAATACAGCTGTCACAGCACACTGCATATCATTTGCCTGCCTTCATTAGCTCGGTTGGTGCAGAAAAGTAGGATGTTAAATCCCATTTCATGCCATTGCCACCATTATAAAGTAAACACATAGGAATAGATAATATATAATAATAGCAGCATTTAAATGCTTCAATTTAACCTGTCACGTTGGATAATATTTGAACCATTTGGAAACAAATGGCTATACAATTTCATAAGATTTAGTCCCGAAGGTGCCTACATTCTTTTTATTTATACAAATTTAACTTACTTAGCTAATTTATCTAGTTCTTGAGCTGTTAAAGGGTTGTCATGTTTTACCAGTAAATTTTTTAACATTTTTCCTCTTGTTTCTATATCGGGCATCATCACATAAACTCTTTTGGTAAAACGCCTAAAAAATATACAACATAAAATGGATCAAAGATACAGTAGGCATATTATCATTTATCATTTGGATATGATGCATATTCATTATCAAGCAGCTTAGGCCAGAGAGGCTTTCAGATTTCCTGTATCCATCTTTTATTCAACACAAAATGCATTTATGTCAAGACAGAGAGTGATTCAGATTTTCTGTATCTACCTTTCATTCTACGTAAAATGTCCTGGCCATCACATCAAGAGTGAAGGCGAAGTAAAGAAGCCACAACGAGGTTCAGCAAAAAGGATAACAATATTCATTGACTTTCTAGCTTCACCTTTTTCATTTCTTGTATTCACATAGCACAGCAGCGACAGAGTATAACCGAAAAGGTATTACTGGATGCCATTTGTGTCTATAGTTCTTAACAAGGTGGTTTTGAAAAGAATATTCATTACAAAGTAAATAGAAAAACAAAGGAATTTAATAAACTTTTTAGTACAATATATGCTGGTGAATGAAATTATCGTGAACCTGAAAAACTGGCATAAAACATTCAAGGTAAAAAGAGGTTTCAGTCATTCAGTCTTCTACCTAGGCCCTGCTTGATTTATCCATACCAGCGCATACTGGCGGACCACAGCAGATTCTCCGGCGAGGTTACTTGATTTAACTGGAAGTCAACAAATGTTTTGAAGTTGAATTTAAGCTTAAAACCAGACCTTCATATGTTATTTATATTTTTTTAGAAATATTACTAATAATAATTTTTCTGCTTAGTTTGCAGTCACTTATACTTATACAGTCATGCTTTCATGAATACTGTTTTATTAAAGCATGTCATGTAACCAGTTTAATATCATAATGTATATAATGTCACTTGATTTGCTCTGATACGGTAACCTGATCGGCATTTGCCTTGTAGATACTGGCCCAAGCCATTAAATTTCTGAGCTGTAAAAATTAGAGTTACCTCCCTTTGAAACCATTGTTATTATTTTAGTTTATTTTTATTCATACATTAATGTCAACAAATGTATCTGTATTTTGACAATCATTATTTTTTTTTTATCATAATAGTCTTCTCTGAGAGTGTGTGTGTATCATTGTTCAAAACAAAATTAACCAACTCAACCCATCTGACTTTGATAAGATAATTAGACACAACAATTACAAAATCTTTTGAACAGTTATGAAAGGCTGCAAAATTAGTCGGAAATAAACAAATAATTTAAGCCGAATCGTAGAAGGAATTTGAAAGAAGTAACAAAATGCCTCGAGATATACCCGGTCCATGAACTAATCAAGGTGGAAATAACAAGGTTCAATTGCAATGTTATTGTAATACTGACCTTAATACAGCATCATCTAATTCCTGAGGTCTATTAGTCGCACCCATAACTAAAACTTTTTCTTCAGGTCCACTACATACCTTTAAATATATATAAACAAGGTATTACACTGTCAATCATACTTATTTTACAAATTGTCAATTTAATTATTTTTTTTCTTTACAAGTCATTTTTATAATTTTCCAAAATGACAAATAAAATTCAACCTTATACATGATTGCTTGTCAGTTAACACCCACTGATTGAAGGTTGGATTATCAAATGTTAATTCAACGCAAATCAGGTGACAGGACCGCTGATTCATGTCGTAATTTGGAATATTCAGAATATGGACTACTCAAAACCTTTTTGGTTGAAGTAATAAGGAAATAAATCGGGACATGAAAATGATGACAAATTTCAGAGAATGACGTTTTATTAGGATGTCCGAAGTGACAGAGTTCACTGTAAATACAAACCCCATCAAACTGGACTAGAAATTCTGTTTTTAATCTACGGCTTGCATCATTTTCTCCTTCTCTTCTTTCACACAGCAAAGAATCAATTTCGTCTGAAAATATAACAAATAAAAAAATTCATTGACGTTGTAATGGAGAAACAGAAGAAGATCGTGTGTAGCTATACTTGTTTTCTTTAAAAATGACAATCTTTGAAAATTAGAGTTGTTAGTTCAATTAGTTGTTGAAATATCTGTTTCTGAAATGCCAGCTCTTGTTATAGATAATGATCATCATCTTGATTATTAACAAATCTACTATCACCAAAAGGGTCTTGTGGTTCTTTAATTTTCATCCAGTCAAAATTGACTTTCTCGCAAAGAACTAATTACATAATCACAAGTGCACATCCAGGAATTTATTAAGGGACTGGTCAAAAAAGGACACATTTTCTGATTGTTACTAATTATTATGTTTGTTTAGATGTTTTTATTTTAATCATATGAGGATATGTTAGGGCACTTGTACTATTCTAAATGGGAGACTGTATTATGATTTCCAGGCCAGCACTCTGTGTATTAGAAATGTTACAAATATAAAGAGTGCACTTACCCATAAATATTATAGATGGTTGCAATTCTCTGGCAGCAGCAAATAAAGCACGTACTAACTTCTCTCCTTCACCTACCTATAATATACACCAGCAGATGGTATATAATATACTTATGTATTAATCTCCTTTCTTTCAAAATGCAGAGATTTAAATTCACAAAAGATAGAACTATTCGTAAATGAATTGTATATTGGCTAATAGTCACTATTTAAAATTGCATGCTTGCAATCAAGATCATTGTTGTTAAGATCACTGCTATTCTGATGAGAACATTGATAAAATTCTTATAAGATAATGTTACCTACCCATTTAGAAGTTAAACTAGAAGCACTTATATTAAAAAATACAGCATTAGATTCATTAGCGACAGCTTTAGCCTGAAAGATTAAAAAAATAAATGATGTCACATACCTACAAGATACAATATCTGCAAGGAAATTAAATTAATAAAAAAAATAATTAGCTTCTTATAAATTAGCTCAATTCTGATCAATTTTGCATTATTTCTTTTATATCAGTGTAGCTTACTTTAAATGGTAAAACATTTTATATTCATTTTGACATTAGTGTTTAAGGAAAAAACTCACCAACATAGTTTTACCATTGCCTGGTGGACCAAATAATAATAAACCTCTAGCTGGTGCTCGTAAGCCAGTAAATAACTGTAACATAATAGTACCCAGTAAATAAATGTAATATAATAATACATCAATCATGTAAACTAGTAAATAACTGTAATATATTAATATATCAATCACATAAACTAGTAAATAACTGTAACATAATAATAATATATCAATCATATAAATAAGTAAACAAAAGTAATATAATAATAATAATTATTATATCATATAAACTAGTAAATAACTGTTCTATTGAGAATCTCCTACGTATTATTTAAAGTAAGTGATTTCTTTAATAAAAGAAAATAGTTTCATTTTGATTGACCAATCAAATTCATGTAAAGCGATATCTCCTAAGAGATATTGCAGTAGATTATGTAATTTATCACACAAGCGATTTCTACTGTAAAATGTATTATTGGGTGAAATGATAATAATTTATCAATCATATCAACCAGTAAATATAAATGTAACTGTAATATAATAAATAATAATATATCAATCGTGTAAACCCTATTTACTCTTGCTGTCCTTGTATTAATTCCCCAGGCATTTTTATCTATAAGTATAAGTCAAATGCTAGCTGATTCTATGAAAAGGTCAATCGACTCAAACAATTCCTCTTCACATTTTACAAACTAGATTTTTTGAAACATGTACTCTGACAGAAGAAAATGCAAGCAATGAATCTTCTTTAAAAAGATTAACAATATCATAATGAATAAATGTGTTTTTCAAAATTAACCAAATTTCATGACTTTTTGCTCAACTCCTAGAAATTAGGTTAACCAATCTACAATTCATGTTAAAAGACGAAACAAAAATTTGACATAACACAATACTATTAACCGTAATGATTTTTTAACGATTATCATTTTCTATACATGTAATTGATGCACAATTACCTACATGCTTTCTTATTAAAAACCAGACTTTATAATGATCTGTATGTATGACACATAGTCACAAGATTTCAGAATAACAGCAGGGTAGCAGAACAACTTCGAGGAGAGTCCATTAAGTCATTAGATATTTTTTTTCTAATTTAGCAACAATTTTTCATTTTGTCATAAAGTGCAGTTCCCAATATAATGTGTGTTAAGAGTGCTTAGTATCAGTATGTACATGTAACATTAAAGAAATGGAAGGAAATGAGTTACAGATCTTAGTTTTTTGCTCCATCAAGGTTGATGAAGATGGGTATATCATGCCATGTAGTGTGCTATGACGGAAGTCTCTCCTGTTTTTACATGCAAGTCAATGTGTACAGAGTACCTTCAGTTAGTTCTCATCCTTTCTTATACCAATAAAATTGCAAGGTACATGTAGATACAAACTAAAGTTTAAATTAAATAGAAAACATTTCGTAATTATACATGTATATGTATAGAAAATAATGTAATATATCTAGGTCGAAAGTGCTGCGTTAGTAAACAAGTGTTTTTTTTATATTTTGTTAATATTGATAACGATTTACAGGGAAACCTGTATAAAGTACTTAATCTAATTACCTCTGGTCTTAAAGCTGGTAAAATAACTATTTCTTGTAAAGCTTGTTTAGCTACATCTTGTCCAGCTACAAAACAAATGGAATTATAAATCAATCAACGTAATAAAAGGGCAAACATGTATTCAAGATTTGTTTTCTTTTACTTTTTCAGAGAAGAAATAGATAATTTTCTTATCCATTAAGATTTTTCACACATTCATTAGATATTTGGACATATTATATGGGGAAAACGCCTGAATGATTTTTTTTTTGATTTTTCTAAACAATATTTTTTATTCAGTAAATATCTGAATTTGGATTGGGGAACAGGCTATGCCTACATATATGTGTCACCCCATCATGATAGTTTATACACCTGGAGCAATGTTCTTCGAAAATCATTTGTTTGTTCATATATTTGTTTTTTAAGAACAATTGGAGATGTCTGACTTATGTACTAAACTAATTAACTTTATTCATTCTATACTACCAGCTGACTTGAACAAAATAAACTAAAACATGAAGGAGCACCTTTAAAGTAAATTCTCAAACCGTAAAGTCATAACTTATCTTGAGAGCATGCGCAATAGACTGGAATAACCAGACACTAGAAATTTTAATTCAGTTGAGACTTATGACGTATTTCGTTGGATAGAACTGATTTGAAATTAAGAGTCAAAACAGAAACAACTGAATGAAAATCAGTTCATATACTATCAGATTACATTACTGTATGTGCTGCGACGCATTTGGGTCAATTTCTAGGTCCCAAATATAAGCGATTTAGCTCCTTTAAACATATATTCAAAGCAAATGACTTACCAATCTCAGAAAAATTGACAGCTGGTCCTTGGTCCACAACTTCATTCAATATCATATTGGCTAATTTTTTATCAACATTCTTTAAACCTGATAATGAAATATCTCTTTTCGACTTAGCACCGGATTTCATCTTCAAAATAAGAGTAACAATACATATTATAGGTTTGAAGACAATACGACATTAATTCCTCAAAACCAGAGCTGTCCTGCTACAGTTCTCAGGCTACTAAACAAGTATATTTCTCAAACCATTAATTATCCAAGAACAGTCCCTTCCTGATCCACAATAATATCTTTGTCCTTAATTCTTTTATTACAGGGGTATATCAATTATTTTGCCAGATAAGATGGACCAAAGAAAAGTTTATCAATCCATTTCGACTGAATTTTCGCAGAAAAGACTTATCCTTCTAAAGAGTAATCATTCAAATCCTATAGGGTTTCCATTTGCAATTTATATGGTCAATAACTGACCATTCCACGGTTTCTGAAATTAATGTAGTGTAAGGGAGTTAACTCTCATGATGTACTTGTCATGTGATCATATAAATTGGACCGATTTCTACATGAATGACATAACAAATGAAATAACATTGATGTCATGTGACAATAATTATGACATCAATAAGAAATCGGATCAACCACGGTACAAGTAGCAGTTTTACATCATTTCATAGGAGAAATGGTTCATTCCAAATGACTAAGATACTGAAAGAGAATGTAAAGACTTACTTCGGGTTGTGAAAGTTTTCTGTTGTGAGACATATGTCTTGGTGAGGAATTAGAGCCTGTATTCACACCTGTCCGTGTGGTACCATGATTTCTAGGTAAAGTATTACTTTTATGGACGGCCAAAGGACTACGCATGGCTTTAATAGGTTTATTCGTTACTGGAAATGAACAAAATAAAATATTATTCTTTGAAATTGTCATCAACTATTATATTGACATTCGCGTCAATAATTAAAGTACATAGACTTATATCATTAATTAACGCTATAGAGGACTTCATTTGATTAGAAAGTTTGATCAGAAATATGAAATAATTACATATAAAAGAGATAGTAAATGAAAAAAGAAGAAGCTAAGAAATTTTAAAATAACGATATATTCTATTGATGTCAAATGGATCATCTAGTCATTGAATAAAAAAAAAAAAAAATTGCAATTCCATGTTTGTCATAAGTCTGATGACAAATAAACTAGTCTTGCAGATAACTGTCCATGTAGGTAAAAGGTCATACAGCTATAGGTAATTACATCACACTATTCATGATTTGTCAAACCAAGCATTAGTCATAATCATCAGTGCTATTTCTAGATTTACAATAGAATAGGAATGGGATACATTTATATTGTTATCAAATATAGTTTCTTCTCTAGTTTTGATTTTGTCTTAATTCGACATTCAACATCAAAGGAATATATCTTTATGAACAACTAAAATTTTTAATACTAAATATAGATATAATATATGTATGTAATATAGAAGAACATTTTTAAAAATAAAGTGATATGAAGGAAGGTGCTTCAAAATAAATCAATCACCAGAATTTATCTCATCTTTTACTCTCAAGTCATTATGTAAAATCAAAACACTGTTTCAAGTCATTAAATAAAATGTTTCTTGAGCTGTTTATTGTTGTACATTTCCATATCAGTAATATGTATATATGCATCATCAATTTTAAAACTGTATCAAACATAAATATGGCTACCAGAATGACAGTTGTGTCGCAAAGATGGCTACATGTACCATCCATCCTATGAATGACTGGTGTTAAATTGCAATATATTTCCTCCACAATACATACATGTAATATCAAATTTGGCATATCAATCAGTTTATTCAGTTCACTCTACTTTCAAGAAGGATTTTTGAAAATTTACGGGATCTTCAAGACATTTAGTTACTTTATCAAAATTTAATTTAGTATTCTACGATAATAATCTTGTATTCTAATTCTAATATTTTTTTGCAAAAAATTTAAGAAATTTTGGCAAAATTGCTGATCAAATATGGCTGAAAATGGATTTTGCAACACACTTCAGCGATGCATAATATATTGCTTTACGATTTTGGGTAGCAATACACAGCCTTATTTGGTGTAATCGTTTGTTTTGGGGTTTGTTTTTTTTTAGTATGTACCTGGTATTCGTTGTCTGATATGTGAGTTATCTGTAAGTCTACTGCCACTAGGTTGTTGACTACTAGTCGACGGCATTGGGCCCGCGTCTGCTTCACTTATACAAGCTAAACTACCTTCACGTACATGTAGTTGTTTTTCTGTAGACAAGACAAACAACACAACACAAAATCAATAAGACAATAACTAAAACAAAACACATGCAGGACATAAACACATGAGGGTATGCTGTTTAAAACAAAACAAATTATGCAATAATCTGAAGTGCTGAACTTTGGTCATTTACATGTACATGCAGTTTCTCTTAATGAAGTGAGGTACATCACAAGAGAAATAAAATGTTCCGTTACATAATTTTCTTCTAGATAACTTGCTTGGCACTCACTATACATGTATACATGTACTATAAAAAGACCATTGTTTTTAATTTCAGGATTTTTCTTAATGTTATGTTTACAAAATAAAATCAAGCACCAAGGAGTAAAAATTATTTGCAACGATTTGTTTTTGGAACATTATCCTTCTCCATTTCATTTTTACGTCCCTGTTTCCTGTTTTTAAAAAAAATACCCTCAATGTATTAAATAATATATGGGGACTTAAATTATGAGTCTATAACTATATATATAATATATTAAACTCAAAAACATCCACATCCAGACAGAGAAAAAAAGTTCCCAAAACAATCTCACAATAGGTTTCATAACCAAATTAAATCAAGAAATCTTAAAAAAAAATTTAGTACCCAGTTGTTTTTTATCCTGAACTGCAAAATCATAATTTAATTGAGTTATTGTCATCAATTATAATTCCTTATTACATGTACAATGTATTTATTATTAACTAGCCCAGCATCTCTAGTTAACACACTGATTTGGGCATTTTTTGATTGATTGTTTGATTCAGGTGTTAGTTAAGAAAGTTCTTCTGAATATTGCAGCGTGGTTTCCCTTTGTCAGTGGTGCAATATGGAGGGTCTGGCAAAGAGAGAGAGAGAGAGAGAAATGGCGTTTAACTCCACTCGACACAAACTAGGTCATTTTGGGACTAACACATGGTTTCATTTTAATTCAATAATTCGCTTGCACGTTGGGGTCTTTAGCAGTGGGAGGAAACCGGAGAGCCCGGAGGAAACCCACAAGGTTGATAAGGCGTCCCTATCTCCATGCCACATACGCTCACACCAGGGCTCGAAACCACAGCCACAAGCCAGAGGTGACCCGCCAACTAGAGGTCGAAGCACGCCACTCTAGACCACTAGGCCATCCCAATTTGGATTGTCACACATAAAAGAACCCAAGCCTTGACAGTTGGAATATGACAAAGATCAGGAATAAATACTGCTGTTCGAGCAAAATTTTACAAGTCTTAGTTTTATCAGTCTGGTTGGCAAGTTATAGCTGGATTAAATCATTACCCACATCTATTGAAACGATACTGTACAATATTTGACAAACTACCAAAGACCTAACTCGTATATATCTATATTAGTTACAAAACTACACAATTTATTACGAACTTACTTTCACAAATTAAATGTACTGTACTGCATCACGACAAACATTAGGATGATACTTACACTAACAATGGCATAATATGGAAAAAAACAAAATACCTGTGCCTACTGTTACCTGATATGATGTGACAAAACCACAGACTATAAAACACACCCCACCCCCATCAACCTCATTTACTAATCTTGGCCTGGTTTTCTGCAGACAAATTCCAAGACTGACTTTTATTTAGCATTTACATGTATATGTACAACACCCCAATTCAGCATTCTTATCTGGAACCTTACTCAGTAATTAAATTAATACTTTACTTTACAGTATTCCACAATGGCATAGACATAACAAAGACTAGAATACATGCTGTGTATGTTTCTCCAACATTCTACAACGCCATATTGAACAAGTTGGGTTTCTCTAAATTTGAACTTTGATAATGACAAGAAACAAAATTTCCCATTACCATTTCCCAATTCCCCCAAACAATCCAACCCACCAGACATATTTTTTTCTGGCCAAGTAACAATAAATACAGGTATTTTGATCATTCTCATTGTGAAATGTTTTGAACGATTCTGACTAAGGTATAGCTTTTGACTTTTCTTACCCAAAAACTCTAATCTGTCTTTAGCCATCAGCAAATTAGTGGACATCTTATCCTTCAGTCGTTTGGCTCTCTCAACAGAATCACCTACAAACAAACATTTAGCATCCCTTGGAAAATATAGCAGTAAATACTCAATTTTCAAGTAGCCTATGTACGTACATGTATGAGCCATAATGTAGTCCTCAAAATACAAACCAGTAGTGAAAGATAAAAAAGGCTGATTTCAATTGAGAAAAAAAACATCCAAAAGCATCAAAAGTAACGAATGTGTAAGAACAGAAAAGATATATTTCTCCAAGACCACAACCATTTGATTTGTTCTTCAGGGTCTTCAGACATATGTTTACAGTTACACAACCATAACATCCTTCTTATTCAAGAGATATGTCTTATGACATCTTATTTATATTAAAATCTTTCTCCTCAGAGTTAATATCAACAATACAAATCTTTTCTTACCACTTCCATTGATAGAAACTGATATTCCTTTCTCAAGTTCCGTTATACCTTTTTTGTATAACTCTATAGCTGTAGCATGGCCTTTCTTTCCTGAAAAAATTGAACAGAAAACAAATTAATTTAAATCAATTTATGAGAAATGATCATCGAGCACAATAACACTGCAATCAGTTGGCTTATATATTTATCTTATGAATATTATAAACATTGCGCATAAAGTTCAGGTCATTCGGATGTACCTTTAATTTAAGAGAATCCACAAAAAGGATGGACAGGCTTACAGATATACACGTAAGGATGACAACAGCACTACATGAAAATGCCCCACCTGAATTTGATGCCCCCGTTTGGCAATTAAGCCAATCAAATTGTGAAAGTACAAAATAAAATATAAATAAATGTACTTCTTATACAAAGGGTTATTTTCAATTTGACTTTTCAAAATTAATATAAATAGAGCTGAAGATAATAAATAATTCAAGTAAAGCATCACTACTTTAACCTGCTGCATAAAAATAATTTACTTATATTGCAATTGCAGGACTTCCTAATAATCAACATTAAAGGGTTAAGAAAGTTTGTTCTGCCATTTTCAAATTGTCCCCCTGTGGGAAATCACTGGTCTGTCTACGCCATTAAATTGAATTTCATCATGAACAAAATGTACCCTACACACAAATACACAATAATGTTATCAATGTATGTAATTCATAATTACATTATTTCTTTCATGCTCAGATTCTTACTTCGACAAATTAAAAGATACATATTTTGATTCAAAATTTAATTTCAATCCCCAACCCCCCACATGTCAATGTCATTTCAACCATCATGATCTTCAGCATAAAGTGGGGAAAAAATGTTAAAGTAGGCCACTTCATAATTTATAAAAAGAATGTCTTTTTTAGCAAATGAAGACTGATGTGCTGATGCTAAAGTTGTGTTGATGGGAAATAAGTAAAAGTCTAATTGCCGTCTGTTCAATGTAAATAACAGAGACCACCATAGCTGTATGGAAGACAGAACTAGAATGGATTGAGAGTTGTGTCTGGATTGTATAAAACCCATCAGCTGGTTTGAGTTAATCAATTAAATACTCATTATACATATCTAAGATTAAATCTTACTTCTTTCATAGCAACTTTAATAAGTACTGGTAGTTTTCTTCATTAAGGAGATTTGGTGAGGCTTATTGATTAAGGAATCAATTATAACGATCTAGCAGAAAAAATACTCACTTTACCCAATATCTATTTGATGTATGAATAACTATTTAATAGGATATTTGATCTTCAATTAGTTTCAGATAACAAACAGATATAATAAAATATAAAGTTAGCGTCATTTATCCATCTCAATAATCCATCAATTAAACGAAATGTTAAACATCCTATTCTTCTGCTCTAACCAGGTTTATATTATGCCACAGACGGCTCCCATCCATCGATTAATAAAACTTGGGATCAAGTAAGCATATAAAAAGTGACCTTATTCTGCAGATTCAATGTATGCATCTAACTTTCTGAAAATTTTATTCTGAATTCTGCTTATAATTTTCACAACTACTGGTACTAAAAAAAAAAAGCATAGTCCCAAGTACCAGAAGAGAAAAAGTCAGAAAATGCATTAATTTTATTAACAACCACAAGGCTAATCGGAAAAAAATATTCATATACATGTAATCTAACATGTTTATGGGTTCATTGCATTAAAATCTGAATAACCTTCTTATACAGGACTGTGTTTATTTTTTTATTCCCATCATTTTTCTTTAATGTTTTTAAACAGAAGAAGACTAAACCTTCAACTGAATATTTTGATTTTTTTCATGTCCTGTATCTAAATACAAATAAGGTTATTTTAATTTCCTGTCAAGTAAATTCATAAACAGTTTTAGATTTCTCCTAATAAAGTGACTGGTTAAAAAGGCCAACGCAGTCTAATATAATACACCAGTATTAATGTGTATGTTGAATGCCTATTAGTATTTATGTGAGATGATTTAAAAGTGTTTTTGGCATTATTTGTATCCAGGGTGCAACAAACTTCCATTTCTCATAGCTCCAAATTTAAAATGCTTTTCAACCATTAACTGTTTTCCTCACCAGATTCACAGTTGTTCAAATAAATCAAGTTAAGCGTCTTTGATGGCTCATGTCATCTACCATCAATTAACTATCAATTTCCGAAAGCTCTAATATCTCTATGGTCTCCTTAATTAAACTTCATCACCTGTTTCATTCTTTAACGTGACTTATTATATAGACTAGAATCTCAGATTTTTTCATGAGAGACTTCCTGCCCGAAATATAGTTTTCAAGTACCTAATTCAACTTACATTTTACACTTCAAAATTCTCTTTAATCTAAAAAATTTTATAGCAAAATTGTCATCACTTTAGTTCTACAACTATGAAACATTTGCTTGTGTTTGTGTTACTTCAAAATATTTTACAAAAGAGAGAGAGAGAAATGGGGTTGAACGTCCACTCAACACAAACTAGGTCATTTCAGGACTAACATATGGTTCAACTTTATTTCAACAATTTGCTTGCGCTTTAGTAGTAAGAGGAAACCGGAGTCAAATGCCTGGAGAAACCCCTATCTCCATGCCACATACACTCACACCAGGGATCGAAACCACAGCCGCAAGCCAGAGGTGACCGGCTAGCTCAAGGCCAAAGCGTGGCACTCTAGACCACTTGGCCATCCCAACCCCCACAAAAATTTACAAGAGAAATTGGTAGATTAGAAAATTTCATAATTAAATAATAACTTTAAAATTCTGCTATTAGAAAAAACACAACTGTTATTGAGTTGTCAGTGGAAATGATAAAATATTATTTCAACTGAAGAAATCAATATTTGTGTATTCTTTGACATACCTTTTACTAAATCAATCTATATGTATGTACATGTATTTGTAGTTGTAGGCTACATGTAACTAAACATTAGTATTAAACTTATGTAGACTGCAGACTTTAGTTGTGTCCCTGCAAAATTATGCACTCTAGCCCCTAATAATATTAATATCTATTCAAAATAATGAATTTGCAATCAATATTGATATAAACAGATCATACACTGTACATCTATCTGCACAATATTAGCTTCATTTGTATCAATTTGGGTCTGTTCACTTGAACTTGACTGAATAGAGCAAAAGATTTTACCTCCATTTGAAACAAATTTTAAAGGGGAAAATTCTTGTCATCTAGCATCACCGATTTTTGAATAACTGGGTGGATGGGTTGTAGACACGCAGATATAAAATGATAAATGAAATGTAAGTTATTCAATACTGCATCATGAACAGATTGATTATATGTTAATATATTGTTACTCCGTCAGATAAGCTGATGTGTGGGTCGATACATGTATTTATCCACAGGTTATTACTTTTGGATGCAAGTACTTTTATTTTGTAACTGTCCAAAGCTGTGCATAACAATTAAGACAGCCCTGACCTTTGATAAAGGATCGGATTTAGGATAAATATGTCTTTTTCTTCCCTTTTTTGGTGTCAATCAACACAAATAACCTGTACAATACAATCTGGTCATGTGACTATAGGGTATGTTTGTTTAACAGGTTCAAAAAGAAGACATCCGAATTTGGAATCTTTCATTTACATGTACACCAGGGATGTCTGAATAGGATTGACGATACATGCAGATGATTAAGCCAACTTTAACTGACCTTCTATAAATCCTCTCACAGAGCACAGATATACATGTAGGTACATGTACATGTACGCACCAGTTCTTAGAATGAGCAATATACATGTACATGTATAGACAAACCATGCAGTTTCAATTCATATGTTTGTACATGTACATGTACTTTACTAATAGCATTTACTCTCAAATGAGGTACATGCAATATTACTTGATGTATTTTAATGTTGTTGGAATTTGGATAAATATACTACCATGTACAATTAATTATAACCTAGGACCATCCCATCATTTAAAACAGTCATGTTAAATCTTAGACTAGTTAATAAGGGTTGGTGTTCGTTATCTTGAAGTTCAAATCATTAGTTTCAAATCATCTTGGAAAGATAATAAACAGAAGATGCAGATTATAAATTATGAAATATGCGTGGCCATAATGTAATGTACATGTAAATTATCAACACTTGAGACATAAGATCACAACATTAGTGACCAGGTCGATTATTAAGAATCTCCCAATGCAAAACAACATGTAGGAACTAGAATATATCAACCCCTAAATGGTCCAAATCCATTAAGCATTTAAAAAGATATGTAGAACTGAAATTTCATCAATGTAATAAGCTGGCAGTCATATAGCTGTTTGCAAAAATTTATTGGTAGCTTTTTTTTAAATCCAACTGAATCCAAATCAGGATATTAGCCCGTGTTGCATTATAATTTTTTTTTTTCTTAAAGGGGCATTATTCAAAAGCTAAGTCTGCCTATTGCAGGTCCTTCTTTAGGCCTTAAATGTTACATAAATTATCAATTAGACATTTATTAACATGACAAGACTATCAACTCTTGATATCATCAGATGTCTCCGATATTAAGTAGGTTAGAAGTGTTTGCCATTTAATGAGAGAGGTTTAATGTCCAATCAACACAAACAAGGTTATTTAAGGACTAACATATGGTTTGATTTTATTTCAATAAATTGATGCACATACATGTAAGGGTCTTTAGTAGGGGGAAGAAACCAGAGGACCCAGAGAAAAGCCTACGAAAATGAAACCAAGCCTGTTGACTCACTGACAGACCTTATGATGCAGTGTGGACACGCTAACCATTCGGCCTTCCAACCCCCATTCAGACAATGTATGACTAGTTATTTGAGGAAATATGTATGGTGTAGATCAGTAATTGAAAGTTAAGTAAAGTGTATCATCTTCTAATACAAGGTGGATATCACCCAATTTACTTATAATGAAGCCTGGTGAATTGATCAACATGGTCTTAATAAAAGACATGCCATTAGTGGCTGACAGAAACAGGTCTCTAAAATTCCTGTAACTGTGGAATGATCAATCTCACATGTTCCACAAGAATTAAAACCAGCCTGATATTTATGATCTCATTTACACAGCTGTAAACAGGCAGCCAACATCCCATATTGTTCAAGCAAACCTGGGCCATCCTTGTAGTTAAGACAAGAATTCTTGGAGGAAAACTATTCTGTCAACCTTCATGATTAGATCCATACTAACATGATAATTAGAATCGCATGTACATGTATAATATTGTTATTAGAAATTGTAAACATTATTTAGATAAGAAGCAGACTGCTACCTGAACATCTTTATGCATTATACATTCATACTGTAGTAGGTTACATAATTATTTTCCCTGTCTCTCTCGAAAATGTTAGGCACCATGCCATCAACGTGAACATTATAACTGCAATGATTACATTATGTAATGTATATAAACAGAAGGTAATTAACAGACAACAGTTTATATATACAGGTACTTGTTACATTCCAGAAGATATTTAGTACCTGTTAGTATACATCTATGGTGTTGATGATACCATGTACAGTACTTGAAGATCTTGCAGTTATATCTCAAAACAAAATTGTATTTTTTCAGCACCATTGTCACTAGTCACACATTAATTTACTGACTTAAAGCAACCGATTCTATAATCAAGAAGTTAATACCGGTGGCGGTAAACTGTAATATTCAAATATAGGTTGCCTGGCAACAAAGCAGTCACCTGAGGTGGTTTACCGGTAGTCATCTGAACAACAGTAACGTTGCACAAAAAAATAAAACTTACACATATGGTGCATATAGACAGAAGATTGCTGTGTCCCCTAATGATGCATTAATATCCACTATCTATCGATAAAAAAGATGACACATAGGACATAAGTAGGCTAGAATGTAAAAAAAATACATGGAGTCCATCCGTAAAACAGGAAGTGATAAGTTGTATCCATACCAAGAAATGGTACATGTAGCTACAACATTCACCAAAGATTATATACATGTACACTGTATGAGGCACTTGTCATTTGTCTTGTGCAACCTTGATGTATTTGTCAACTCGCCCTCTGTGGAATCACTGAATACTCGCAATCTGTAGAACAGTCTGATTCTTCACATGACATTGGCATCGCCAGTTATTTTGTCATTTGAGTATGAGTCTGTAAGACTGGTGTTTGGTATCACTCTTAAAAAAATTTTCCATCGCTTATTCCGTTGTTTTTCTAGTGGATTATAATTCGCTCTCTGTAGCTTCTGTTCGTATGGCATTTTAATTTGTGCTCATAATCCTGTGATATCTGAATTTTTACATTACTGGTTCCATTTTCTTCCATGGTCCATTATTTTGTTGAATTTGGGAACCATATTGGCTTTTATTCAGTCAAATCAAATCAATCTGTTTCATAGAGATTATGCGACAGGGGTCTTTTTTCTCTGTCCAAGATGACTGACCTTTCATAGTAAGTGCAGGTCATACCGCTATAGTTCTACGGGTGACGTCACATCATAATTGATGGTCACACATGTGTTGTTTACATCAAAAGTAGTAATATGAATAGGTACAGGCAGAATTATATTATTTTTAAACAATTTTACGCCTCCGTGTACTATGTTCTGTACCTATTTATGCTAAAAATTGAATACTTTTTATCCAGATATATTTCAAATACCTTTATTTATTTTTCTTCTACTTCAAAAAAATGTTTTAGAATTTATTTTGTCAGAATAAAACAGTTAATATGCCTGACTCAATAAGTCTCGTTGATGTCATCCATTGTGATTGTAGCGGCCAAGCAAATTTGAATATTCACTGCAGATATGTGTGCATTCAAATATGATTTGAAGAACCTTAAAATCTATAGTTGAATAAATCACTAACATCGCTATATCTTGCCAAATAAAGTCACCATTTTGAATTTGAGCTCAACCTGGAATAATTTTTGGTCAGAACATGTTATTATACATGTATTTATATTTGAAGATACATACATGTACTGTACTGACAACGATAACTGGCGATAACCCTTATTGAGTTTCCCCCGAATTGAGTCTCCATTTTCAGTTTGGAAAAAGCCATTAGAGCACTACCCAATATCATTGGAGCTCCCCTCGGAAAGAGGCTCCATTTCCAGTTTAGAATTAGCCATCTTTTTTAGAAGGAATATCCACGTTCATTGGATTCAGCAGTTCAAATTTTGATAGAAATCACTTTCATACTGCGAGAACCTGTCCTGAACTTTACTCCATTAAATCAAAGTAAATAACCAGAAAAAGCTTCATGATGGCCATCATATCTAGAAGGAATACTGCGTCCTATTAAACCCATCTTCAAACCAATGTCAGTAGTCTGTCACATATTTTACCTCACTTAATAACCAGAAATTGACTCATGGTGGCCATCTTCAATATTCTAATTTTGCAAAGGGTGTCAGGGTGGCATCATCAGGAAATGGAATCTACACATATTGCAAAAAAACACTAGATGGACTATAGTTACAAGTCAAGGCTTTAAATGTGGTTTGGCAACTGGAACAGAGTGACGCTGTATTGGTAAAATTTCCCTCATAGTATACTATATTGCATTTGCTCGTCTTCATTAGTCACGTCGGACGTTACATGTAAACCCAATTTCGTTTTAGCTAACATAGGAACTGGTTGCTGCAGCGTGTGACAGGAAGCAAGCATTTATCACCGAATAGTGATACTAAATTTTACTTCTTTTTCAAATTTTATTTTTAAGAATATACAGAATTTATTAAGCAGTTAGACAATATAGCTAATATTAAGGTTATCGGTTGGTATTTCCTTACATTTAATGTCAATATTTTGATTTAAAGTAATTGCCTAAAAGCATGATTGGTGTTGACTGTTTTATAATCTTTGAATGCCAGTAGGATTATTAAGAGAAACCATGAGCAAAGATTTATACAGTTAACAATGCAGGCAGATCAAGTGTCAATGCCTTTACTTTCTTTATGGCTTAAAACTACTACTACTACTTGGTGTTTAACCTCTGCTTCCACATAAGTGATATTGCAGACAAGACTTAGGAGAGCCGAAGCTGATTCCTGTTTTTTAGAATATGATTTTGCAATCTTTCCATTTGGCTTTAAGCCATGGATTGGGTTTAGTGGGAAATTCTTCCCTTTATTTAATAAAAAACATATCATTTGGTAGGTGATCTCGTCTGCTTCTGGATTGGTTGATGTCATCGTTTGGGGTAAGTGTTGAGGTGCCAGACCCGTCTTATCGTGGCCTCCCCTTACTCCACTATCCCACTCTATGGATTTGGTATCCTTTTTATTTACAGAATAGTATTTAGGTGCTGAGTACTGTACGTCTGACCGAAACTCCCCCTTACTCCACTATCCTGCTTAGTTTGGTAGATGTCATCTTTGTAGGATCTGTGTTTAGGTGCCAGGCCCGTCTTATTGTGACCTCCCCTTACTCAACTATCCTATTCTGTAGGTTTGGTGTCTGTTTTTGGCGGAATAGTGTTTAGATGCCGAGTCCGTCTGATCGTGACCCTCCCTTACTCCACTATCCTGCCAGTTTGGTGTAACTCCCATATGTAGTTTAGTGTTTAGATGCCGGGCCCGTCTAATCATGACCCCCTCTTACTTCACTATTCTACTTAGTCCAACTATGTCCATTAGGGCGTGGATTTGTTCGAAGATTTGCAGTTTCAGATCTGGTCTAGGGAAGAGTAGGTTCTTAGTGTTGAATGGTACATGTACATGTATGTACCATCCAAACTTTAAATTATATACGATGAGATTTTACACACTACTTCATTACTCGCAGCTCCAGTTAATCTAAACGCTCCATAAAGCACAGCGCCATAAATCACTTCCGCAATGTGGTTAACCGTTAGTCACGTGGTCAGAAACGCGCGAAAACATGAGATGTTGGGTTCGACACGGGAACTATATTCTTAGCAGATCTTGACTGTCACCGGTACATGATAATAATGTATTATGACACATTAAAACAATATGGGTGGGAAGGGGTACACTGCGAAAGTCACAAAAGTGACAGCGCCATGTATTTGTTGTTTTACAGATTCATATACATAGAATACTCTACATCTACATGCATTCAACGAAGGGATATTCTTACGACAATGTTCACTGTGACAATATACATCTACTGGGTGCCGCTCATTTCATTTCGGTAGAAGCGGATATTAAATAAAGCCATTTCACACAGACGCGTACATGGCATATATTTATACAATGGCCACCACGTGTGTTAATTCTCGTCGTCACCCCGTTATAATTTACTTATTTTGAGTACACTTCTGAATGATTCCATTCCTTCGTACGTTCAACTTCCTGATTTTCTACTGCATATACATGTACATATCAGCAGCTCAAAAGCTATACTAGACGATAATACTTCTCAAGCTAAGAGACAAAGGCTTTCGACAAATCTACAGGAAGCCATGTCATTGTTTAAATTTGACCCATTCAGGTGGTTAATACAATCATCAGATTCAAGCTCTTCTATATACAAGTACATAACATTTTATTATCTCAAAGAAAACAGATGCCTATTAAAACAAACACAATTATCAATGTATTAAAACAACAATTAAAACATCACTCTATTATTGATTCAACTATCGATTATGAAGTACTAAAATGTCTTAAATATAAAATAACACTTTATTATGGTCATGGATTCGTTAAAAATAATTGAATCATTCAGAAAGTGTATTCAAAATAAGTAAAGTATAACGGGGTGAAGGCGAGAATTAACACATGTGGCCATTGTATAAATATATGGCATGCGCATATACGTCTGTGTGTGTGAAATGGCTTTACTCAATATCCGCTTCCACCGAAATGAATTGCGCGACATAAAGTAGATGTATATTGTCAAAGCGGCGATTTTTTATACGACTGCTCAAAATGTCCCCCCCCACACCTATATTGTTTTAATACGTCATAATACATTGTTATCAAATACCGGTGACAGTCAAGATTTGCTAAGAATATAGTCCCCGTGTCGAACCCAACAGCTCATGTTTTCGAGCGTTTCTGACCACGTGACTATCACATTGCGGAAGTGATTTATGTCGCTGTGCTTTATGGAGCTGCGAGTAATGAAGTAGTGTGTAAAATCTCATCGATACTGGTGACAGTCAAGATTTGCTAAGAATATAGTCCCCGTGTCGAACCCAACAGCTCATGTTTTCGCGCGTTTCTGACCACGTGACTAACGCATCGTGGAAGTGATTTATGTCGCTGTGCTTTATGGAGCTGCGAGTAATGAAGTAGTGTGTAAAATCTCATCGTATATAATTTAAAGTTTGGATTTGATAGCAGCCAATAATTGGTGGGTTACATCTAAGTTATAGACGAAGATGTAATGATACGTTTAAAAAATTGTAAGTTGTTTATTTTGGCATACAATTGCCGGCGTTATGTATTTACATGTATACAGTGCGTTGGGGAAAAAAATCCTAAGCGATACAGAATGCCGGTAAATGTCTTCCCGAGATTACCTAACTCATTTGTTATTCAAACCGGCCTGTACTTTATACATATATGTACACGTTTTCCCGGGAGCATTACTATATTACAACTCCTGCAATTTACAAATGTATTATAGACAATATTAGTTCGACCCTTGCTTGCGGTAGACTCGCGAATTCCTTGCGGGAAACACGATGTACTTTTATCAAAACATGGTGAATTCCTAGAGAAACATGGTGAATCTTAGAGGAAAATCACCGCGGAATTAAGCGAAATTTCACCATGAAATTTAAGAGAATTTGGAGTATTTTTTTTCGCGTTGGTGCGATTCCGGTCTCAAAAATTTGGGAGGAACTGTATGTTGTTGGTCTCCATTATTCTCATTAGTTCCCTTTATTATAAAATTTCAACCAATGAAATTTAAATATTTAACTTCTTTTCATTTGATGTGTTACAATATTTTTTATCTTTAATTCGATTTGTTGAAATCATTGTCCTTTTGTCTGTATGCAAATTAGTTGCTTTAAAAGACCTCTACACACAGACAAGAGACAGATTGGAGAGAGACAGACAAGGAGATCCAATGCCTTGTATATAATTTGTAAATAATGTATTTTTAAACTGTATATAAAGTACATGTAATATTGAAATGGATTTGGACTTGGACTTTTAATGAACAGTGACCGCCTTCACCCGAATACTTCTCCAGTAATGAGCTATGCTACACCCCCAATCCTAGCTCATCCATATGTATCAAATAATACATCTGGGTGCATATTCGAACGAAGAATAGCCCCCGAAATGAGTCGGTGGCAATTGTCAAAATCGAGACGCAGATCCAAGTAGGAAGCGTAATTGTCACTGTCAGTGGTATTTTTAATTTCAAGCTCATCAGGATATGAATTCTACATAATCACTAAATTTAGGATTATTCGGTGATAGAACATCATCAATATACCAATAAGTAAAATTAAAATATCTGACTAATCATTAATTTGTTTTAGCTAGCGCCTGTATGTACTCGGCGTCATAAGAATAGAGAAATAAATCTGCAAGGAAAGGTGCACAGTTGGTCCCCATGGGAATACCAACCACTTGCTGATATATTTCCCCTCCAAATTGAATAAAGATGTTATCAATTAAAAAATCCAACATCTGAATTATCTTGATGGCGGTGAATTTATTTTTGGAATCACTATGGTACTTAACGAAATATGAAGAATTGTAATTAACAACTAAATATTGATATCTAGCAGTACCCAATTTAGATGAAAAGGCACTGTAAATAATGTCTTTCAACCGGGCTTTTAATTTACTATGGGGAATATTAGTGTACAAAATAGAAAAGTCAAAAGTTTGAATAGATGAGACTGAAGCAAGGGATCTAGATTGCAAACCATCAAGTAATTCTTGGGAATTTTTTAATATCCTTTAACACCACATGTACGTGTACATCGAGCGCCCATTTGGTCCGCCATGTTCAGTCTGATTTTCACAAAATTCAAACTCTACCATTATTACAGTGTACATACATGTACAGTGATATATTCAAACGTTTTAAAAAGATAGGTTGCTTGGCAACAAAACATATGCCCAGGGCAGCTAAATGGCCCGGGCAGTCAACAAGAGTTTTCGCATATTTTTACTTTTTTCGGTAATGAAACATTAATGATATACTAAAATCTCATTAAGTAATTATCAGATAATCATTAGAAGTTGTTTGCTACTTTATCTGCCCCATACTAACGTTTAGCATACGAAACATTTAATATCATAGATTTAACTGTTCAGTTAGCAAGATTCATTGAAAATCAATACTTGTTCGTCTCAAGATCTTAAACTCTGTATATCAATGTGATGTTAAACAGATCATAAGTTTTGCTTAGAGAGCATCATAAGATAACTTTGGCAATAATTGTGAGAAATCGCTGAAAATCAATAGGCGTCTTCGTTGCATGACCTTAAACTCTGTGTATCAATTGAAACTCATTCGGATATTAACTTTTGCCTCTAAGTCGTCTACAAGTTATCAAGGGCCATAACTCTGGCAGTAATTTATCAGAAATTGTTGAAAACCAATGATTCTTCGTCTTATGACCTAAAACACTGTGTAGAAATGTAAAATCAATCGGATATCAACTTTAGCCTCTAGGCTTTTTTAAGTGATCAAGGACAATAATTTTCTCAGTAATTATCGGAAATCGCTGAAAATCAATAGGCTACTACATGTACGTCACATGACTTGAAACACTGTGTATCAATCTAAAGACAATCGGATATTAACTTTAGCCTCTAGAGCGTCCACAAGATTTTTCAAAATGATCAAGCAATTGTGGACGCTGGACTGACGGACGGGGCGACTACAATATATGACCACATTTCAATGTGGGTGTATAAAAATGGTTACAAATTGAAACCTGCCAGAGCCTCTGGAGAGACCACTAACTAAAACAGACGGAAGTAAATACATTGCTACAAAATATGTAAATAGACCATCAACTCTAAAGATGTGCAAATTATTCAATAATGAGGAGGAAATCTTAAATTTACGTAACTTGTCAAACTTATCCTTTGAATTTTTTTTAAATAACAAGTTATTATCCTGGACTGTTCAGTGTTCATTTCATTGTCAAATATAATGTAAAATACGTATATATCTTAATATTATTTGTTGTAACTCATTCTGGTTTTAATAGTAATACCATTCATGTAACTTCATAGAATTTTTTTTTTCTTTTTTAACATTAGTGCGTAAGTCGTTACATGTATATAACAACGACCAGGACAACTGCCACTCACTGTGTGTAGGGCGTAATATGACGCCTTGTAGGTATTTTTCCCCAACCATTTTTAGAACATACATGTACATGTAGTTTGTCACTTTGGGATTCCTGTTAAGTGTGTATGGCGTTATATAACCTCCTGGACAACTGCCACTCACTGTGTGTAGGGCTTAATAATACAATGCCTTGGTGGTATGTCCCCCCACCTATTCCCAATCAGGAAAAAAATGGTTCAAAAATGACGTTTATCGTCAAATTAATTACACAATAGAGGGTAGTTAAGATTTTAAAAATGCCATGCTTAACGAGTTAATAAAGAATATAGGCCTATATATATATAATTATCAATGGATTAACCTACTTATTTCATTCATGATTAATAATCAACTACAGTGTATCAGGAATATCACATCACATCTTATCTAAATTTATCGAAACATTATAAAGTTGATTTGTTAGTTGATAAAATCTCTAAATAATATCAGCAACTGATACACATACCAGAGCACAGCATTGATAATGGTTTTTATTGATCAATCTTTTTGTATTACAACAAGGCATGTATTATTATTGACTGACTGATTTCATTTCCATACATTACAATACTGTACCTACAGTGATTAATTCTATCAGTCATAATTTGAAAGGTGTGACTTGTCTTTAATACATTTGTGTTTGAATAGATTTCATTACTTTAAAAGAAACAAAAATATACAGAAACCTGATAGAAATCATAATGATAATTTAATAATTAATAAATAATTACCAGCATTTTCTTCATCAATTTTCAAGGCTTTGGATATGTATTCAAAAGCTTTCCTGTGGTGATGTTTTTGTTGTGCAAGGGCGGGGTCTGCAGGTCCAGGTGTATGCTTATTTTTGGTGCCATCCGTCATGGTCTCTACTGATTCTTCGTCACTCCTTTTCTGTCTTGGTCGTAAAGGAATTGCCTGTCGACTTTTACATGCAAGCAGAACTATGACAATCCACAGCTGATACGCGAAAGTCCTAACCAAGGCGAACAAAAACAACAAAGGTGTAGCGGCTACTCTTAAATTCCTTCCGTGAAATGTTCTGTGCTCTCTAGAGTTCGATTTCCCCTTTCCATCCCCCCTTTTACGACCAAAAAAGCGACCTACCCCGGGTCCTTTTCGATGCATATTGACAACATTCCGCCATTATACGAACCATGATCGATACTTGGCGCGGAACTGTGGGATATGAAGGGATTCCCCGTGACGTAAGTGGGGATTCTCCTGGAAACGATTTTGATTGGTAACCTATCCCGTCACGACTTATTCACGAAAGTAGTGTTCATTTCGCTGCGAAAGCAGAGGGGTGTGTCATTTGGTGTTGGTAGGCCAGGTCGGCACACATAGCAGAACAGGACGATGGATGGTTTCGATAATCACTTCAGACTTGCGTTGGGTGATAATCCTGCCCATGTTAAAAGTTTGAAAGAACTTTGCAGATGCACAATTCTGAAAAATACGTGTGCATCTTTGAAGCATATTGCACGAGTAGGAAAGCTACCTTTACCAACGATCGTTAAGGAGTTTGTGACAACATTTTGCATACCGGAACATTTCGACTTAAACGGAACATTTATGGATTATAATTTCAATTTCCCTTACCATCTGCAACATAAAACGCACCAGGTATGCCCAGCAGTGTATCAACTTGACGGATCACAAGTATTGATAAAAGTTTTTCGTGACTGGCAAAGTAGGACAACTCATTTCGGGGCCTGTGCTATGTGCGGGACAGATAGTGTCAAAAATTCAACCTCGTCCTTGAAAGAGTTGGAAAAGTGGAGATCATTAGATCACAAAAATCTAATGAACTGCTTAGTCAGCTTCTCGGATGATTCTGCAGGAATTATGTGCTATGTCCTGGAATTCCCCTTGATGAATATCCATACTTACGTGTACCAGTTGTTTCTAAGTGGAAGACAATTGCCTGAACATCTAGCGTGGGAAACGCTCGTGAAATTGACATCGGTATTTCTATTTTTAGAAAGCAGGGGTGTCGTAGCGTGGGATTTTTGTATACCCGACCATATTGTTATTGATCACCACGGAGAGGTTAAATTAGAGAATATGCTGCTGTACTTACCAAATGCACATAAACTCATACCTGACCCACCCCAGATTTCGTCACACCTGATGGCTCCTGAAATCCGATTTGGGGGTATGGCTGTACCCATGACAACTGTATGGGGAGTTGGATCAATCATTAGAGAACTAATAGCACCTATTCCATCGGTAGTAAAATATGGAAATCTGAAGTATGCCATACCTATTTCGAATAAAATGTCTACCAAATATTATTCCACCGGATTAAAGAATGTTGTTGCAAATTGCACAATTGCAGATCCAAGACAACGACCATCTCTCTCCAAACTGAACTATATTGCCAAAAAATGTCTCAGTGAAATAAATGTGCAGCGAGGACCAACAAATCTTTTGCAATGCTTAAATCAATAGGAAGTTAAAATTGATGGAAATACAGGACCTAACAGGACTTCACTTGTGCCTTTGATCCTGACTGTTTAAAAGTGCCAATATATCTTTATAAAATGTTTGGTGCCTTTAATTAAAGCTTCCATACTGTATATTAGATATATATTTTTCGTTAACCTTTATATTTCTTCTGCCAAAATAGATTTGTCTAGATACTTATAAAAGTACATAATTACGGAGTTGAAATGTATGGTGATATTTTATAGATTGCCATTATATAAATTTATGAATTTCTATTGCAAGCTTATACATTGATTTAGTATGCAATATTATTATGCTAAGATAGTAATTTTATAAATTATAAGTTTATTATAAATATTTACTTTTTTGTTACCAAAGACTGTTGATAAAAAGATAATGCCCACTTTGACTGTTATGTCATTTATAGATAGGGCTTTTTGTTCATATAACATGTTTATGGTCATGGTCTATTAAGTGTGGTGTATAGTATTTCCTCATTCCAACAAGTACATGTTGTACAAAGTAATATATAATATTATATTAGACCATGGTATTCACCAATTAGTGCCTTTTTATGTGAATATGAACTGCCTAATATTGTACAATGAATGAATTAGTGCCTGTATATTCTTATATTTTTTTGACCTAGATATAGATTATGAAGTATATGTACTTGTATTATATTGCCTTTAACTTTTATACTAGTGCCTTATTTATCACTACATGTATACTTATAATGCATGATATTTTTTTTCTAAGGGATTCCATTTATTAACATTTAAATCATCAGTGCTGGAATTCATGATTTTGAAACCGGAAAACTTATTTTACACTCAAGGAGAAGGACTTTAAAATTTCTGTTTGAGGTCTGACCTATATGATTATTCAATCTACTTATTATTTTACATTTTCCTATGTATAATAACTACATGTAGAACTTGTAGCTTTTATTTACTTAATCTTGTTTACTAAACTTTACACACATGTAAACTTCTAAACTAGCCCTAAGGCCAACTCCAAGTATTCTTTGATAGATGAAAAAGAGCCTCTATTGTAAATTGAAGCCCTAGGCAGTAAATCACTCACAAAGTACTTATCTATGAACAATGAGGCAGTTATCAAAACTGTGACCTTTTCCTTTCGACATATACATGTGGTGTAGTATTAAATACAGATAACATTCAACTATTTTCCAACTGTGAGTTGAACTTTATTCAATCTAATCAGGCATACAGATTTATTTTTGCCCTGTTTATTACTGAATATCAAATAAAGAGTATAAATATTATTTTATATAATATTTTATAAATTTGTGAAAACTTTACAAGTTTGCATAAAATTCTTTAAAGAATGTGGTGGGGTTTTCTATTTTAACAAGTTCTGATATGTGTGCATCTTGAAGAATGCATTATTTTTTCTTTTATTATATTAATCGGACACTTATAATAAATATTACCCATATTGGTAGAATAGACACTTGTTGCATTTACAGGTTTCTGAAGTTATGAAATTTTTCTTTTTTTAAAATTTTCATTTTCAGTTGTATTAAGTTTGAATAATTTACTAGCTGATCTTGATTCACAAAAGAGAAGGATGAATATAACTAGGAGAGTACGGTGTAGTCATAGGCAACAGTGCAAATCCTAACTACATTAACAGTTTTCCTTACTGACATACCTAGCAGTAATTTATATATTTGTTTCAGTTATTAATTCATTGTACTTAATTTTCAATTCTTTTATCCTTATTATTAAAGGAGATGGTCTATTAATTAATATAGCAATGGTAGATCATGTTTGTCAATACTGTCCAGGTACCACTGTTCAAATGTTGTAAAATTGAAAAGTGTACATTCGTGACTAACAGTTAATTTCAAATTTTCCAAACCAATTTTAAACAATTTTACCTAGAACTTTACTAAAAAGCTTCATCCCGTCCAGGCTTTCAGTACTAGTATTGCTGATGCCATTAATGCAGTCTTTAAATAAGGATAGCTCTTGAATGGAAGCATATAGAATTTCTGTAAATGATTTTCCCAGAGTAGTTAACAGACCATCTCCTTTAAACGGCCAAGGTACTCTTTAAAACTCATGGAAATCAAATTAAAATTGGGACTTCCAACATTTATTTTACTTTATTATTAAAATTATTAATAATTTTAAAAGCATGTAATCAAAGTTTTGTTTATTATTTTTCTAATGCTTGCTGATTATTTTTGTACTGAATTATATTTTTTTTGGTTATACACAAGGGAATGTAAGCAGATTAAAAGATTAAAGAGACATTAAGCTAAATAATTCATGAGTTTTCACATGTCTAGAATTGAAAACTGAGGTCTCTTTAATTTTGTTTAGATTTCTTTAATATGATATGTTATTGTAAATGTACACACAGATTATTTTGTTTTGTTATATATTTTTTTGTTTCCATGATATAAGTTATATATATTTTTTCCTTTTGTTGTTATTTTTGTTATATTTTACGTTTAGTTTATGTCTTAAATGGATTTATTTCCCCTATCACAAAATCAAATATATTTACATAAAATTAAGAATTAAACACCCAAGATATAAAATGTAATATCTTTTATGATTTGATTATCAATGAAATAAAATATATAAGTTAGAAATTATGTTAGAGTTGCTTTCATAAATCTGAAAGTGATGGCCATGTGGTTGGGACACTGGAAATCTCGAAGTTAGTTCTTCCTTATGGGTGGTGTAGGACAGAGAGCCTGGCAAGGGACAATGTATATATAGTATGGCGTATGCCCGTCTTCATTAGCCCAGTCAGAGGGGAATTGTAGGATGTTAAACCTCCTTTCATTTCATTTTTTTTTGGAGATTGAATCACGATGTGGGTAAAGAAGAACCTGCAGAATCTCTCAAGATAGGTTATAAGTACTTAAGTTGTGCAGATGGGATTATAACCCAATGCCGTTACCATGAAATGAAATGAATTGTGTTTTAACGTCCTACTGCTCTGCTCCTAACCTGGGCTAATGCAGACAGGCATACACCATACAGTGTGCTACGAGGGAAATTTTGCCTGGGCAGTGGCGTTACTGCCTACTCTTATACTGAATTCCAACTGCCAAGGGATCTTTTATGTGCATGTCTATGTGTACACAGGACCTTGGTTTTACGTACAATCCGAACAACTAGAGAGCTGTCTGTGTCAGGTCCTTCATCACTGACAAGAGGAAACCATGCCGGAAAATCTGGATGAATTTTCTGGGCTGATACAAGGATCGAACACCCGACCTCTAGGCTAGCGAGCCAGTGTCTTAGCCACGTGATACCCCCATTAGTATGAAAATGACATAAGCTTTCACAGGACATTCCTTCACAAGTGTGATCAATGAGGGGGAAATTCCTCCACAAGTGTGATCAATGATAGGCTCGCATAAAACAGGGGTTGGGATGGCCTAGTGGACCTCTAGCAGGTCATTCACCTCTGGCTTGCGACTGGTTTCGAGTCCTGGTGTGAGCCTATGTGGCCTAGACACCTTGTGGGTTTCCTCCGGGCACTCCGGTTTCCTCCCACTGCTAAAGACCCCTACGCACAAGCGAATTATTGAAATAAAATTAAACTGTATGTTAATCCCGAAATGACCTAGTTTGTGTTGAGTTTACTTAAACCCCATTTCTCTCTCTCTCTCTCTCTCTCTCTCTCTCTCATAAAACAGGAAGATAACCTGTCTAACTTCAGGCTTCTTGCACTGATCAGGCCCATAGCAATGCCCCCCTGAAAAAATGTTTCTCCCCCCCCCCCCCCCGAAAGAAAATTTACAACCATAACTCTAATATACCTACTGTAGACTGTAACAGGTGTGCCCCTCCTAAAAACCTCACTGCCCCTCCGAAGCTGGCTACGGGCCTGGCACTGATGGGGGTTGGGCAGCCAAATGGTTAAAGCATCTGCGTTGCATCATAAGGTCTGCCATTGAGTCAAGTATCGTGGTTTCGATAAACTGCTTGTATGTGAGAAGGAGTAGGGTCGACGTTCCAACCATGTGATTTTTCTACAGGTCTTCTGGTTTCCTGCCACTAATGAAATAAAATTTAACCAATTTAGTCCCAAAATGACCTAGTTTGTGTTGAGTGGAGGTTAAACCCCATTCTTCCTTCTCTTCCACTGCTAAAGAATCTTTCTGAACCTGGTTAGAACTAGATCCCAAGGTCAATCCAAGATTTCGTCAAGGTGGCTGAGATGTAAATAAGGTTAGGGTGCATGATTGTTGTCATGATTGTTGGTTAGGGCTAGGTCCATGGTTATGGTTAGCTTTGGGATTAGGGCCAGCCCTGTTTACATCTCAGGATCTATGAAAAAACTGAAAATTCGCCTCATCAAATAGATCTAACCTTTATGAAATATTGAAAATGAAATGGGCTTGAACATCCAACTTTTCTACACCAACCAAGGTAATAAAGGTAGGCAAGGGTTGTGTGTTATGCGGAAAAAATGGTTCTCTTACATGTTCATGGAACCTGGGGTTTTCATCCAGTCCATACGACTACATGCAGTTTTTGCAAGGTACTCCTTCTTTTACCACTGACATGGTTAACCCTTTGAACATTGACTTTACATGGGGTGTTGCACATCCCTCCCTGGATTTACAGGACGTTTTATTAATTATGACGTCAACGTAATTAGAGCTTGAACATGCCCCAAGCCGCAAAACCGGCATTTCGGGTATATGCGATACAACGACAAGCCGGTTTTGCGGCATTTTGGGTTCTAAGGGTTAAACCCCACCATAATATCTGAAATAAATTTCTCATCCAGCAATGTGATTGCTGAATGCAATACCCCCTAGTTCGCCAGCATAGCGGTCCTCCTTAAGGTAATGTGGCTCCGTTAAAATCTGGAAGGAAAGATTTACAATACCATAGGACCCATAATCAAGGAGGTCCATGTAATATCCGAGAATGTTCGTCAGCATGGTTTCCCCTTGTCAGTTGTACAAAACAGAGGGCCTTCCAAGGAAATGTATCTAATTGTTCGCATGGTACAAAAAAGGAAGACCCCTTGACAAATGGACTTTGATGAAGAGTCAGCCAACAGGGCAGTATACAGACAATTAAACAGCCCCTCATAGTGCATTCACTTAATGGTGTATTCTTATCTTCATTAGTCCTTAAAACATCATAAGTAAATTTTATATTTAATTTAATAATTTTTTTTATTTATTTTATACAAATACATATTGATTTTGTTATCTGCATGTGGCAACTTTCGACCAAAACTTTGTGATTTAAGTTGAAAATGAGCAATAACAGCCTTACAAAAACAAAGTTTGAGTAATTCTTCAGTTGGGTAAATATCTTGGTATTATATATGGCTCTAGGCCCAATCCAATATCTACTCTTACTGTTCAATGAACAGTGAAATTTCAAAACTATAACCACGAGTTTGTTATTCTAAATGAACTCCAGACTATTTCTGGGTTAAAAATAAACTTTTGAAAAGATATATCATCTGGACAATTTCAGCGCCAAATTAATTACCCACGTCTCCTCTTATCTAACAAACCATCTCTCGAACAGTTGGCTCATCAAAGGAATGTAAGCTTTAAGCTCAAAGTACGGTGGTTATTTAAATTGTACGCTCTTGTACGCTAATGTGTGTTTCTAAGATAAAAACATAAAAAATAGATAGAAATTTGGTTCTGACAACAGAAGTGTTGTACGTCATAATAATTTGTGTACATGTAACTCATCAAAATAATTAATTAGGTCATTAAGCATCTTTAGAATAGATCAAAGCGGATGTTTTTGTACTAGCGTTCGCCGATTTAAGTCTTCTACAGCCTTTTATAATGGTTTTGTGTAGTTTTCTTCGTGCATGTAATAAAGGGGCGAAAGCTCTAAACTCCTTATTTGATACCTTATTTTACATAATATTCGAAATTAAAAACACGAATTGGAATTCAATATTACCCAGTTCTATCAATATTGATGTTGTTATATCTTACCATGAAAATATATATTCTAATACCAAATAATATTAAAGACACACTGAGTAGGCCTATTTGAAAATCAGTCGAGTGAACATATCCTAATATCATATTATATAACAATGGACATTTTAAAAATCACTACACGAGGTGTGTACTTGGTGGTTTAAGGCGTCATTTGTAATTCATAAAGAAAAACATGCATAGACCTATCCTACAAGACAATTCGGAAGTATATATAGTGCAGTTATGGCTGATTCCAAAGCGACAATGTAATATGCTACACACTAAAAGAAAACGTGTAGAATTTAAAACACTATAATATCATCCATTCATATCTAACATTAAATGCGCCGTTTGGTCCATTTTCGCCTATTTTAAGATTCCAAAGAATAGAGCCATACGCCATTTATGTTATCTGCGGAAGTCTACTTTATTATATTTATACATGCCAATATACTCAAGTTTAAAACTCATTTCCCCTCCAGACACAGTCGTGTTTATCATATGGTATTTTATATAGTACACCTCGCCTTCTTGTGTTTACATGTCCCTCGATTCACGAACAAAGTTTAAGAGCCATACACCCAGCTTAATGTCCATTTTGTATATTTACATAATTTCCTGGGGTAGGAATCTGTTTTTAAAGAACATAGACGTCTTCATAAAAATATCTCCATATGCTAGTACCTTGTTTTATTAGATATCGTTTGCATTTAGTGTGCTATCATATTTAGGATGCTTTATGTAAGATTTTGATGAAGACTTTTCTTTCTACATTAGTCCAAAATTAGATATTGAAAAATGAAAATGTTGAAAATTTCATTCAATTATTTTGTTCGCGTTGATGAATGTCTAAATAAAAATTTATATAATATTTGAATACAAAAGAAAGACTAACAATAAACAGAAATGAAAATATGAGGTTTAATGTAAACTGGGCTAATGAAGACGGGCATACGCCATAACATTAACAGTGTGCTGTGAGAGAGATGTTGCCCGGGCATGGCGCTACAGCCTACTCTTGTATCGATTCCAACTTGGAATGTATCTTTTACGTGCACGTCAATGTGTACACGGGACCTCGGTTTTTCGTCCCATCCGAACAACTAGACAGCTGCCCTTGTCAGGATCTCCACCCTGCATCACTGATAAGGGGAAAGCACGCTGGAAAATCTGGATGAACTTTCTCGGCCAATGCAAGGAACGAACACCCGACCTCCAGCAGAAATAGCTCTTATATATTGTATCTTTAAGCAGTTGAAGATCATATCATTTTAACATCAAGGCAAACAAAAATAAACAATCGATGAGACTGATATTAAACAAAAAAAAAGTCATATTCATTTAAATAAGTATTATAAACGGCCCGAGTAAAGCAATATTAACACGTTGAACTACACGTGGTTAGTATTTGACGAAGAGAACGAACACTATTTTCATTATCCTGGTCTGTACATAAAAGTGGGACATTGAACTCCATTACAGTTTAGACTTATTATGAAACCATTTCGTTGTGTTACCACCCGGCCAAGTGCATTTGAAACCCAACCACAAATTATATAAGATGACGTAAATCTACACCATTGCTTTATATTTGTTTAGAATAATCGTTATGTTTATTTATTTTATGTGTTGATATATACATCTTTTATATACATCTTTGTAAGTTTGTCTTTATTTATTTATGACCAATTACACGTTGAACGGCTGTCGACCTTGGAAGAAATACATCACTCGCAATAAGAACTGACACACAGTAAGATTGTTATCGTCTCCCAAACGGAAATACCCATTTCACGTTTCCTAATCTTTTGACAAACGTTGCCACGTGTGCTTATTTATTGACGATTATCTGTTTTTCCGCGGTTTTTTCTCGCCATTTTTTATGAAGATTTACATTAGCACTGTAATTAATTTATAGACTCACAAAAGGAATAATTGAATTCCACGAAGTAGCCTACCTCAATGTCGAGTTCAACAACTCGAGTATACCATGGACTGTTAATAATTATGCTAGTATAACATGACGTTCCGTTTTATAATTATAGTGAAGCCACCGTTGCTCAGTGAGTAAGACGTTGCTCGCTAATCTGTGGCTACCTTGCGAATTGATCAATCCCTGCGTTGGCCGAGTGCGTCAACAAATAGTAGTTGTTCGGGTGGGATGAAATACCGAGGTCCCGTGAACACATTGGCAGTCGCGTAAAAGATCCCTTGGCAGCAGGAATTCGATATAATAGTAGGCCATAGTGCCGCTACCCGGGCAAAATGTCTTGGCGCTGTCTGGGCAAAAGGTAGTTATTACACGAAATAAGTTTCATCCTATATTGTTAAATATAATAAAATCGAGTTTATTTTAGATTTGCTCTTATTGTTTACGAAATGAGGTAAAAATAACTTTTTTAAAATCAAGCACCTACACAATAATTTTATCTCATGAACTAACTTTCAATGAATTAACCGATTCCTTTACATTTCAGTATACTGATGCAAAACAAAAGAGTAGAAATATTCAAATGCATTTAGGAGGTTTCTAAACCAATCATTTATGTCATTGTAAGTTTGCGTATAATTATTGATGTAACGGGTATGTTGGTTTCATGTTTATATATTTTTTGAATGCATATTATTTCTCGGAATAAAATTTCGACGGCGTGTTTTTGATCACCAACGCCTTTATGTAAATTTTAAATTTAGTCTGTAAAGATAAACACTGGACATTAGCCAAGGGCTCTCGATTCCATAAAGCCAATTTTCAATTTTGTGTAATGCCTACCTTTATTTAAATATGCAAGTATAATATTGTGTAAGGCAAATTAAAAATAAATGCATATACTAAAATATAATCAATGTTTGGGGCGAAGTGCGGTGAGTTTATAAAGGTATGCAAGAATTGCGAATTAGTATATGGCCGCTTTGGTTTTCATGCATTAAATTCGTGAAAGTTTCCGGTACTTCAGATTTTCACATTCAAATACAAATTACTTCAGGTGATTAGATCTCTTCAAGGGGAATGTTTACCAAACATACATTAGTGCAAACAAGGCGATATGTGAAGAAACACGTCTGATAAATTCGACCTGACAATATAATCAATGGTTGGGGCGAAGTGCGGTGAGTTTATAAAGGTATGCAAGAATTGCGAATTACTATATGGCCACTTTGGTTTTCATGCATTAAATTCGTGAAAGTTTCCGGTACTTCAGATTTTCACATTCAAATACAAATTACTCCAGGTGATTAGATCTCTTCAAGGGAAATGTTTACCAAACATACATTAGTGCAAACAAGGCGATATTGTGAAGAAACACGTCTGATAAATTCGACCTGACATTTCAAACACAACCACCATACGATGATAAACATCAGCTTCATGATTTAATCAGCATGTTCACCAACATCATAGGCTGACCTAAATGACACCCGGGGATTTGATGGATATTGAGACGATGCGGGATACCAGGGCTAACTCACCTTACAGTCTACGTATAATGGACGATTAAATCTTTTCATTCTACATGAACTTCTTGCAAAACATATTATACAGAGCTTAATATTTGTTTAGCACAGTTTCGCATGGTAAAACTAAAAAATTATGAAATAAATAAAATGTCTTTTTTCAAAACGACACAGCGGAGAACAGTGGGTGGAATGGGCGATACGGAGAGGGAGCCAAGACGCCCCTCCCCCCATTTCCCCCATTAATCCATAACATAATATCCGATTTCCTTCGTGTATGTAAATTTTTTTTTTCAGACAATGATTTGCCCTAGAAAAACGCGATTACACGATCGAAGGTAGGTATACAGGACGGAAGAGTGCATGGGTGGAGGTGAAGCTACAATTAAGGAAGTCTGACCACATTCCTGTATATTGTTAAATACCTGAATGAATAAGTACTTAAATCATTCCAGTCAGTCGCAAAATGTTTTACTATAATGGCTTTCCGCTACGAAAATCGACAAGAATTGGGTAACAAAAAATAGCATCCAAGATTATTTCTTGTCATAGAGAAGCTACAATGTTAAACAGAACAAAGCCAAGAACATAATCAGAATGGTGCCATGACCTAGTACTAATAAATGTTGATTTCCCGCCATTTAAACGCTGAACGCCCGCATTCCCTGGCTTACTATCATATCTGACATTTCCATACCCTAGGATTTTAAGTAGGGGTTACTGCCATGGTAATTGATAACGAAGATGATAACATTCATTGTAAATGCCAGATGACATGTTAACACCTCGGATTGTTCGGGCATCGTAGTATAACCTATAACTTATTGTTTTTAGGGTTATTGTGAAAGACATAACGGACGAATAGTTAAACATACTGTAGTTAAAATGGCTGATTTCACCTAGTCCCACGACTGTGTACATTATACAAGAGCAAAATCTGCCTATTGTAGGTTCTACTTTAGGCCAGAAATGTTATAAAAACTATTAATTAGAAATTAATTAACTTATCCAGACCATAATCAGTTCTCGATGTCAAGGCTAGCCAGCGGTATTTGTTGGATTATAGTCATATTTACTGCAAAAAAATCCTTCGTGATTAACGATTAATGGATAATCTAGCCTATTAGTTTTGTCTTATACCAACTTCACTAATGACGATTGAGGCTAAGTGGAACTTTCATCCGCTTAGTTCTCGGTTCATAGTGGATCAATTTGACTGAAATTTTCAGCAAATTACTTTTACATTATTTATTTTTTACTATTATAGTGAGAACTGCCAACTCGTTATTTAATCTTCCATAATGTATCTTTAAAAGTATATTCTCTATGGTACACAAAAAAAGGATTAAACATACCGTGGTAGAATTTCGGAATGTGTACTATGGGATGATCCGATGGCGCATGCATGATTTCCGAGAGGGGTCTGGCTGTGACTTATTGCTTAAACTGATATCAAATCTGTATGCGGCGGTGCATGATCCCTATAATGTACTCTATGATCCATAATGTGGGCGTAGCCTACGTGTGATAGAGAGATGGTCGGTGCATGGTCCCTATAATGTACTCTATGATCCATAATGTGGGCGTAGCCTACGTGTGATAGAGAGATGGTCGGTGCAATAAATACATCAAAACAGCATGAT
This sequence comes from Patella caerulea, assembly GCA_036850965.1. Lineage (NCBI taxonomy): Eukaryota > Metazoa > Mollusca > Gastropoda > Patellidae > Patella > Patella caerulea. The sequence continues at coordinate 48,048,039 of JAZGQO010000007.1, read as the reverse complement.
TTATAACGTCAGAGGATGAATGAATGAAAAATGTGGTTTTATAGAACGTCAGCACCAAAGTACGGGGATGGATAACGTTTAACCGGGCTATATTGCACCGAACAGAGAGAGAGAGGGAGAGAGAGGTGGGGGGGGGGGAGAGATGCCCGTCTTCATTAGCCCAGTTGGGGCAGATTAATGGGACATTAAACCCAATATTATTTCTTTTTGATTTTAAAAAGGCCCACCAAACAGCCCAGGCGTATATCGGGCGGCCTAGAAAAAACCCGAAGTACTATATCTGATGAGAAATAATTCCATTTTAAAACCCATACTATGCGATTTGAAATAGATCGCTGTACCACTGTCTGAGCAACATTTCCCTCAAAGTTCACTGTATGGTATATGCCCGTCTTCATTAGCCCAGTTTGGAGCAGAACAGTATTATAGGACGTTTCATTTAATTTGCGCTATTCGGGTTAGGCCTATTATTCTGAATAAAAAATAGGAATAGGTATCTACCTGACTCGTAGACATGTCTGTAAATCAAAGAATATGTTTAATGGAGGTCAATATGATATTAATATCAACCACTCGTGATTTCACAGAAAGTAGATACCAGGGAATAGTCACCACAAATCACCAATAATTGCCGTGGAAGATATAGTCTGGAGATCTGGAAGGTAAATTAGTGATCAGAAAATCGAAGAAAGATGGAGTTATTTCCCTTATATTGGTCGTTCACCCAGAAAGGCGATAATTGCACATCCAAGTACTTTTATTTGTTTTTAAAGAGCCTTTTGAAAGCGCATTATAGTTTCATTATACCAGTACCAAAATCATATTCAATGCTGAGCATTTTCTGAAAGTAGCAATAATAAGGAATGTGATTGATGAAGTCTAAAGAACACAATAGCCCTGGAGAAAATGTTCAAACGTCTGAATAAATTCCTAATCTCCACTTTTCACCATCTCTCTATAGCTAAAATAGATTACCAAACATGCAACTACAGCTTCTAAGGAACAAAAAATTAAATGTAACAATATTAAAATTGGTGTAACGCCCTGATATTCTTCAAAATGTCATATATTGTGAAGTTATTGTCACTCTGATATTGTTGGGTATCGTTGAAAAGCACCAATTTTTCCATTCAATGAAAATAAGCTGGACAAATTATTAAAGATACACTATGGGAGATTAGATAACGAGTTGGCAGATCTTACTATAATAGTTAAAGCTAGATAATGTAATGGCAATTTGCTGAATATTTCAGTCAAATTGACCTCTATGAACCGAGAATTAAGCGATTGAAATTTCCGCCTAGCCTCCATCATCATTACTAAAGATAAGACGATAAAAAGCATAGTCTCGGTTATCCATTTATGATTTCATCGCGAAGGGAAGGTATGCAGTAAACTGGGCTAATGAAGACGTGTAAATGCCATACATTTTGCCGGGGCAGCGGCGTAACGGCCTACTCTTATAGCGAATTCCAAATGCAAAGGGATCTTTTACGTGCACACCAATGTGTACACGGTACCTCAGATTTTCTTCCCATCCGAACTAAAAAGACATAATATGCCCTTTTCAGGCTCTCCGCCCAGCATCACTGACAAGTGGAAACCACGCCGAAAAATCTGGATGAACTTTCTCGGCTAAAGCAGGGATCGAACACCCGACCTCCAGGCGAACCAGCGTCTTACCCTCTTAGCCACCGTGGTCACCATTACTCAGTAAATCGGGTCATAATCCACCAAAGATCGCTGACTAGCGATACCACCGGGAGTTGATTATGGTACGGATAAGTTAATTAATGTCTAACTGATAATTTAGATAACATTCCAGGCCCCAAGAAAATCCTGCAATAGACAGATTTGGCCCTTGCATAATGTATGTAATACTTGTTTTATGAAAACCGCTTGATATTTTTTGTGAACACTACCTATTCATAATCTCGAGGCAGTAGTTATGTGTAATATAATCTATTGCCCCTGTTGTAAAGTGTATTTTTCGATTAGTCCGATTGAGGTTCCAATTTGACTTAAGAGGTGGGCATCGTAACATACTCTTACTAGGAACCGAGTCGGCTGTTAGTTTTGAGGTTTGGATGACCGAATAGTAAGCATGTGTGCGCTGTTTCATAATATCCGCCATTGAGTCAACTGACGTGGCTTCGATTCACCGGTTGTTCGTGACAAGGAGTAAGGTCGCCCGTCAAACCTCGTGGGTTTTCTCCGAGTCATCCAGTTTCCTGCCACTGCTGAAGCAAATTATTGAAATAAAATTAAACTATATGTTAGTCCCGAAATGACCTAGTTTGTACCGAGTGGACATTAAATTTCTCTCTCTCTCTCTCTCTCTCTCTCTCTCTCTCTCTGTTGTTATTTTAGATCACGTGTACTTACTTAAACGACTTGATATTGTTCAGATCTGCCATTGTAACTCGAAAATGCTTCAAAATCCACGGTTTGAGACGTGACAAATACTGTCAATTTCCACGCCAAGGCTTCGGCATTCTAGCAGACCTTTGAATTTTGCATCGTTTATCTGTAGGTCAATGTTATCGCCAACATCTTATAGGGTCGGCTGCTCTTTGGCAGCATCGATTTACAAGCGCGAGGACATCTGTATTTGCAACGTTTTCCAGGTTGCCCGTTAAAGATACATTAAGCAAGATTAAAAGAAAGTGATGACAGTTCCTGCTATAATATAGATAATTTAAAATGAATAAAATGAATTACTTATACTTTGAACGAATGGGACTTAATGGCCTCGAGCACATTTGTAATGACAAATTTTAATGTAAAATATATAATAGACTCCACCTCCAGCCTCAATTAACCAAAACAACAAAAAAATCGGAACAAAAACAAATGGACAAACAAAACCTGTGTATGATGGACTAAACAGGCACAGATGACTGCCGTTCAATTTGGACTGTTTGTGTATTTCACTCTATATTATACATACATATAACATTAATTTGTGCCTCTACACCTGTGGTTCTCCTCCTCTTTGCCAACGTAACACCTTGGAATGGAACACATGAAAAACTGGCTTAATTTATAATGAAAGAAAGAATGAATGAGAGTTTAACGTCCTACTGGGCTAATGAATACGGGCATACACCATACAATCTGCTACGAGGGAAATTTTCCCCGGACAGCGGCAATACCGGCTACTCTTATTTGTAAATCAAACTGCCAAGGGATCTTTTAACTGTACGCCAATGTATACACGGGACATCGTATTTTCGTACCATCCGAAGCACTGGAGGCCCTCCTTGTCAGATCCTCCTATCTGCACCACTGACAAGTAAAAATACCACGTCGGAAAATCCCAATGAACTTTCACGGCCAAAGTCCGACATCTAGGCTAGTGAGCCAGCGTCTTAACCACTTAGTCACCACTGTGGCCGCCGATGTAAGAAAGGCTTATCAAAGTGTCGAACGCCTTGGCTGGGGGCCACTGGATCTTGAGGCTATCAGCACTGAGTTAGAATGTGCATTTAATAATTCTCATTAATTAAAATTAAGTCAACTCATGTTGAAAAATGATTATGTCAACATGTGTCAAACAAATTTATTTCATTGTTAACGAGTAGTCATATATTCACTGAATACTATAAATACAATACGATGTACCACTGTAAATCAAAGCAATTAGAATTTCAATTCAATAACGAGATATTAAGATTTGTGATGGTGAACATTAAATGTGGCAACTTACAACTAAAACTTCGGCAAATGTATATCGTCGTTAGTCCTCAGTTATCAAGTTCAATTCACAAACTACATGTATGGGATTTTCGCTATATAAACAGATGAGCTGTAAGACCATATTATACTATTATACTCTCTCCAAAATAATATTACAAATATTTATAGTACTAGTGTCATGTGGTAAATGAGCCATGTCAAAACAAATGAAAAATGAGACAAAATAACATATATGTAGACGGTATCTCACATCGGCATCACAATTAATTGACGTACATGTTATTTGAGGCCATCAAAGCCGAAACTATCAAAACCCCTAGGAAATATAGGTTGACAGGCAACAAATAATTTTACATCAGCATTTGGGTGTTCAGTCTTCGCTTAATGGAAATTCAAACGTCAAGGGTTATTTTACGTGCACGCCAACATGTACATGGGTCTTCGGTTTTCCATACTATTTGAATGACAGCACTTGTTTCTTTCTAGAACACCCGGCCTACACCACTGACAAGAGAAAACCACGCTAGAGCCATTCACAATGAGTCACCGTGACCCCCTTCTGGGTATAAATTACCAGTTAACTTTGGATATGCCTAATGCGGCCGGTCTGTGCCCATGATAACATACGCATATATAAGGCTAACTCGTCGAGATGTAAAATTTTCATTGCGACCTCCATTAGTATGCACTTTAGATAAAGATGAATGCACCAAACAAACGTATAAAAAGATTCGCATTCAATTTGAACAAATAAATACATGCACGAATTATCTTATATAGAACATAAACATACATCATATATTTATAAAGAGCTCGTATTATTATTGTTAGTTTTAAATAGAAATATTGATTTCACAATGTTTGAAAGCCACCCGCTTTCCTTTATCATAACCAAGTCAAACATGACATCATGATAATTGAAATGAAGAAGCAGGGTTCAACCTTCTACTTTCCGACACCCAATATTTCTAATGATTTATTTATCGTTGGTGTTATTATGAATAAAGTTTGAAACTATTTTACTGATAAAAATAACATTTTGTTATTTTTCAACCTGCAATGCTGTCCCAATCCTCATACGATCTTCTCGTATTATGTGACAGGACTCATAGGTGACATGACTTGGGAGAATATTTTTCCATCTACCTATTATACCAAACGTCTACGCTTCCTCTCGACACGGCAACATGGATATAACTTTTATATTAAGTGATAATGTGATCAATCCTCACGTAACAGAATTGTCATGCAAAATATTGTAATAGTACTGTATTTATCAAAGATGGGGATCTAAATATTATTAATAGACAATTGAACAGCACATTATATAAAATAGGTTCCATAGAACAAATAAGTGAACTTTGCCATAAGATGGGACATCCATGGTAAACGGAATGAGATAATTACTATATATATCTGTGCTACTGAGATGGCAACTCATATTTTTTTCTGACACACTTGAAATAATCAGTTCCGTGACAATGTGAATCACAAGAGGCAGCAACAAGTATTCATTAACAACATCCGGACGAGGAAGGTGATGATTTCTAGCCCTGAAATCGTATGGCCAAACTGATCCATCAAATAAATATTTCAATTGAGATATTGGGGCATGTTACCTAAATAGCTCACAATAATTGTGAATTCTGTTGACACCAAGACTTGCTAGTTTGGGATTCACTTGAGTTTAGAGTCAATACCAATAATAAAGAGTTCTGTAAATCGGCTGTGTCTCTCAGTACAAAGTAACAGTCGACGATAATCTTGGCTTCGACTCTTGACTCTTTAAAATATGTTTCTTCATACGCATCATCTTCTTACGTGCATGGTCCTACCCCAACACTTCGTGTTATATTGTCCTTTAATGCGAAGTTCAAGTTCGCCCAAGTGACAGTTCCCGTGTCTTTAGTAACTACTTACTTACAATAACAGTGAAGTCCTATTCCACCAGCGATCTACCATTGTTTCTTTTGCAGAGAAGCTTCTTGCTGGGCGGAATGAATTTAGATTCGAGCGTTGTTTAGTCTATTTGCTAGGGATATTCATTTGGAAATACTCTAGATATTCAACCTATTTTTTAGGCATTAATTGCAACATGCGGTATTTGATCAGATATTTCAAGTTCACACCAAACATTTGTTCGACGAACCCGTTTCTAGGGAAGGGCAACGCGATCCTTACAGGCGACTTTCATCAAGCACATAGTGTATTCTTGATTTGGGCAATTTGTTCCGCAGTAAATTGCGCTACTATGATGAAAAGTTTGCTAAACGTTATCGCAACATAAACTTACGAAAAAATCGCGTTTCACTAAACTTCTTTTAAGAAAACCGCAACTTTTATCCGAAAAGTCTATGACAACTCTCATTTATTACACGTAGGAATCTTTTACGTGTCCCTGAAATCCGGCCCTGCTTATGGTTGAATATCGGTCTGAAATTTGACAATGCCTGCATTTAAGGCCATCCTTATCTTTTAAAACATTAACAAATTAAATGATATATTATATACTCTACGGTTTTACTTTCCATTGATGAATAAAATGCTATTCCCATGCCTTTTGTTTACGACGCCATGGCGTGTGTCATAGTATGGAAGGGTATCGCTGCCAATATTAAATGTCTTTTCCATTGATTATATGTAAAAATCGCAATGTACAAAGTCTTAATACTGGTAATAATAAAGTCAAATTATCTGTAAGGCAAGAGTTTAATATAAAACGGTAAATGTTACGCAACGAATGCTTACATTTTAGATTTCTCTCATTACATTTTACATTTGCGTTCTGACACATCCCATTTGTCTTTCACGCTTTCGACATAGCACTTCGCGCACAGCATCAACTGACATATGCAAATGAAGGATATCACGTGACTTATTAACATACAAACGTATATGGAAACCTGGACAAGCTAGAACAAGGATATTCACTATAATAGGAAATCAGCCTGTCACACAATAAGAAATTTACTTACCTTGACAAACGATCAAAGTTGGATGGTACTTTACTATGATTACGGGGGTTACATATTAGTGAAAAGCATTTCTATTCGTAAATACGTAAATAGTGTTCTGGTACAATCGTATTTTCATAATTAAAATCCAATAAATATCACAGTCGAACGATGTCATAGATAGTTGATTATGGTTTAGTGGATTTGTTAATTTGTCTAATTCAGATAAAAATTAAGCCCTACAATAAGCAGATTTAGCTCTTGCACACTGAATGTAAGTGTGTGTGTTTGGAGGGGGGGGGGGTGTATTCAGTTATAGAACACGAGTCTTGTCCTTGACAACGATTCCCTTCCATAGGCATAGTAGCATACGATGTCTGTCACTATTCTACCAATAGACAAAATGGAGCATTAAAGTGTAAAGTTTATGTTACATCAAATTGTTCACCGTTAAATTGCTTTGTGAAACAACCCCCTCCCTCGGCCTATATGTCATCATTTAGTATATAAAAATCCTATTCGCATTTTGTTAAGGCATACTATTAACATTCTACTAGATTATAATAGTATATAGAAGCGAAACGAGCCACGGACATGCAAAAATGACATTAATTTATATTTGTTCAACCTAAATAAAAATGGAGAAGAAAATGATCTGTAAGTGAGGTGTGTGAAATGTAAAAGTAAATAATGCCAGTGCCGAACCATCTTCAATATGAGGTTTGATCTCGCCTTCACTACGTACATCTTATCAAGCCCTTCGCGTAATACCCGCATATTTCGGCATTAAGTTTGATTGGGTTCATAATTAATAAAGTGACTTGTCACTGTCGGTTTTCGTGCAAATAAACACATCTTTAGTTCCTAAAATTGCTTCAATTGCTTTTTTTTCTCAATTGAAAAAAAAACCCTAGTTTAGTTTTCTTGTCATGTCACGTTTTGGAGACCAGGCCTACCCGTTAGTGTTTTTTTAAAATCAGTATTTTGATCTGATTGGTGGATTTTAGTAACCATTTTACATACACTTACATAAACATAACACTGAACTAAATTAGCCCCAGCCTCTCTGCGGTTGAACGGACATAATATTCTTTCAGGCCCATCGTTACACTTCGCTTCTTCTTAATACCATTCTTTAATTGTATCTGCTGTGGCCATATAAAGCCCTTTGTATTCATGACAATATATTCTTGCGATCTTGTGAATATATTCACATTGTACTAGCAAAACGTTATAGATAATCCACACGTCGACCTTCGGTGAAATTCCAACGGCAACAGAGGTATGTTTTTATTAAACAGTGCAATTGTTGAACAAGTGATGACTTGTTTTAGTTAATATTTTATGTGAAATACGTTTGTACTGCTACACAAAAGTAAGTTGTGCTTTTTGGTATCTTATAACTAACCATACCTATTAATTTTAATGCTGGGTGGCCGGTGCCCCAGATAGTTCAATGAAAGCGAACCGTTCGTAGTGACGTATTGGTGATTATCCAGCACTGCCAATGGTAACACGGAATCTGTATATGGAGGATCCAGGTGTTCGGAATACCATCGTAGGGCGGATCCAAATGATTGAGGGGAGTCTAATCCCTGCCTACCCCTGTTTAGAAGCAAAGAAAAAAAAAATAAAAACTATTGTAAAACAACCATTTTTGTGAGAAAAGTGTAACGGTCGTGTGCTTTATCCTCCAATGGTGGGATTGCACTGGCATTCAAAACCCGAGATAATAATATATATAAACAAGCGATGCTTCGCATCTATGAAATTGAATCACGATGTGATCCTATCAAATCATTATAAAATTGACGTTAAACAGGGTGTCGGATTTTCTCTTAAAGCACCCAGCGTGTATGAATGAATACGTAATTTGGAGACGATGATTGCATTATGCACCGTCATCTGTCAAATTTCCTTAACAGGAACTTGACAAACCCCCTCCTACAAAAATTTCTTGATCCGTCCCTGGTATCATAACATAACAATCATTTTATCCGACAGTAATATCGCTGATCAATCACCTTCTTGGTTTCGATTTCACACTCATTATGCTTGATATAACAAGGAATGCAACCACTTGCCTCTTCTCCGATTCATCGCTGTACACCCCTTCAGATATAAGCTGATTGCTAGCTGAAATGAATAAACAAGACAACTTCCTTTCAATCTTTCCAAACAAATCCAAATCAATATTTTATTTTTACCAACATCAAAGCGACTTAGCTCCTTTAAGATTCATAATATATACTGGAATGGCCTAGTTTGTGATGAGCAATAATTTTAAAAGAAAATTGGATCATGTATATATGTATATCAAGCGACCAATTTAGCCGTGGATATTTTTGGTTATTTATAATCCAAACAAAGGAAACACACGCTGGTCAGTATACCGTGTAGCTCATGTTACAAAAATGTACAGAATTTCAGGTAAGATCGTTATCCGGGATGAGCAAGAAAAGGAATCTTAACCCATGTTGCCCAAGGGTACAGTGTACATTGTACAAAACCGGTCAACTTAGATATCATGACAGTTTATGTTATTTAAATAAATTGCATATTTTCCTTTTGACCTACCGTCTTCATTAGCCCAGTAGAAGCAAAATTTTTCATTTAAAGCGCCTAAACTATGGAACAAGCTGCCCCATCAATTACGATGTTGTACTTCTTTAACTGTTTTTAAATCAAAACTCAAAACGCATCTTTTTAAAATTGCATCTTTGTAACACCTCTTAAATTTTCAATGATTTGATTTTTTACAATTTAGATGTCTTTTAAGTGTTGTACAACTTTTAATTTCATTTATTATTTATTTTAATTTGATTTATTTGATTTGATTTATTTTAATTTGATTTATTTGATTTATTGTTATTTGATATGTAGTCGATTTATTTAATTTGATTTATTATAATTCGATTTATTTTAATTTGAATTACTTATTTGAATTTATTTATTTTTAATTTATCTATTTATGTTAATTTATTTATTTTGATTGATTTATTTTTAATTATATATTTATTTATTTAATTATTTTACTGTAAGGCACATCTGGGCACTTATGTGAAAGATGTGCTATACAAAGTGCCATAATAATAATAATAATAACATTAGGACGTTAAACCCCGTTTCATTTCTTTACAAATTATAGCAATATGGAATCTTTCCAACTGGAAAAGAAAGAAGATAAAACAAAAGGAAAACCACATAGAGGACAGTGGAAAAATGGATGTGAATTTACATTATCATTGATAGGATATGGAGTCGGGCTTGGTAACGTCTGGAGATTTCCTTATTTATGTGCCAAGAATGGAGGAGGTACCGTAGTTTTTTAAAGGGACAATAACATTCTTGCTGACTTGTTAGCTCCAGAAAATAAATAATATCCTTATTCTAAGTACTAGATGTTTAAGTGTCCTACCCGTTGTGTAAATTATCCATCACAACCTATTTTACTTGTCCAGAGGGTTCGAAAATATTTTAAAATCCAAGTCACATTGAAAAGGTTTATGTTAGACGAAATGTATATCATCATTTAATTGGAATATTCTAAAATAATACGATTTGTTGACCAGAATGAAGATTGGGACATATTATTCAGTTACAACAAGAGTGTTATTGGGGATTTAAACATTTTATTACCCCGCATATCATGTGCATATTGCCACTTTTGTCTGTCTATAATTTCTGGTAAAGATTCTACGGGTCATGTCTTTCAAATTGGCATTGAATATATATATAAGAAAGGAACCGATCGATATTTATAATGTTCGACCTTATTAATAAAGAATATAATGTTCAAAATTTGTCGGAAATGATCATTGGAATATAAAGAATATTCACTGCTTTCGGTTTGTAAATTTCAAATACGATTTGCCACTTCAAGTATACGGTCATACTTTAACTTTTAAAGCTTATTAAGAAGATCACATCAACTGGAAAGGAGAATTGGGAACAATACAGGAGTTTGAGATCGAAAGACTCAAAATTTCACAAGCCTTCCCCCACATCTTCGGGGGCCATAATGTACTACAATACTTCATAGTTTGAATAATAATAACGATTTAAGATCTAATCTATTTAGCACAGACTTCCCAAGATATTATGAAAATCAAAGACATCTTTATTAATCCTTCACTTTAATGTTTGATAAGACCCTTTCTATTATTCAGTGTGTTTTAACGTTTGTATAATATGCGTGACTATGTCAATGTAACGCATATGTATTAAAAACTTGTTGACATGATTAAGGACGCTAAGTGTTTAAGTTTAATAACATACTTTGAACACAGGTATAATACATATCATATATCATACTTGTTGAATAACAGACATCCTTGAACGCGTTACAAGGGCGAATCTAGAAATTGTGAAAGGGGGGGGGGACGCCGCAAAATGAGAGCACTGACCGCGGGGCCTGGGCACCCCGCTGAAGATCGGAGCGGACATATTTGGGTCTGAGGAAAGGCACTTTCAGCAGTAAAAAAGGACACTGTCGAAAATTACGGGGGGCCTCGTCCCCCTCCCTTGAATCCGCCTCTGCGTTACATGAAAGGGGCACAGTATAATGCTGTAATATACATTTTATATTTTGTGTACTGGGACACTATGAATATTAATAATAATATTGCATTACCCAAAACAAAGTCTTACATCTGCTTGTCTAAGGGGATTATTATCCAGTCCAAATAATATTGCTTTATTGTTCCAGCTGTGTTTCTTATACCATATGCAGTCTTCCTGGTGGTGTTAGCGTTTCCCATGACACTTTTAGAGTTATCAATTGGACAATATTCCGGTAAAGGTGCCTATGGTGTATGGGATATATGCCCTGCTTTAAGAGGTAAATAATGGTAACGCTCCCAAATGGACGTATATTTTCGTCCCCTCACAATTTGTTTGTGGTCACAGTTCTTTTCCGATTTTGACGAAACTTCAAATGTAGGTTTATTTCCACGGTTCCTGTCGATATTCGCATGTATGAAATCAAAACTGCAAAAATTAAGGCCTCCGATTGATCGAAAAATCAAGTATTTAGCTTGTGGATTCTTTAAAGGTCACAATATTGATCCGATTTAAAAACCAAAAACGTTTGAATGTATCAGTGTTATAACTTAATGACAGTTGAGGTCTAATTTCGTGAAAATCAGACCGAAACTGCCCGACAAAATGGCCGGCCCTTGTTCGCAAATAATGTAAACGTATGTAATACTGAGTCGTTGACCCTCTAGCAATCAGAATTTTGATGAAAATTAAAATATATCTTTATATCCCAGATATATTTCGATTCCTTTTTATACGCCCACATGGAAATGTGGTCGTATATTGCCGTCGCCCCCGTCCGTCTGTCGGTCCGTCCGTCCATCGTCCACAATTTCTTGTGAACGCTCTAGAGGCTAAAGTTAATCTCCGATTGACTTGAAATTTATACACGGTGTGTATATCAGCGATATGCGATAATTACTACCTGAGTTATGATCACTTTGAATGCTCTAGAGGCTATAGTTAATATCCGATTGACTTTAAATTTATACACAGTGTTTAAGGTCATGAGATGAAGAAGCCTATTGATTTTCGTTGATATCTGATAATTACTGCCAGAGTTATGACCCTTGATCACTTTGAAAAATCTTGTGAACGCTCTAGAGGCTAAAGTTAATATCCGATTGACTTTAAATTTATACACAGTGTGTAAGGTCATGCTAGGAAGAATCCGGTTGATTTTCGGCAATATCCGATAATTCATGCCCGAGTTATGACCCTTGATCACTTTGAAAAATCTTGTAAACGCTCTAGAGGCTAAAGTTAATATCTGATTGACTTTAAATTTATACACAGTGTTTAAGGGCATGAGACGAAGAAGCCTGTTGATTTTCAGCAATATCCGATAATTCCTGCCCAAGTTATGACCCTTGATCACTTTGAAAAATCTTGTGAACGCTCTAGAGGCTAAAGTTAATATCCGATTGAATTTAAATTTATACATGGTGTTTAAAGTCATGATACAAAGAAGCCTATTGATTTTCAGCAATATCCGATAATTACTGCCAGAGTTATGACCCTTGATCACTTTGAAAAACCCTGTGAATGCTCTAAAGGCTAAAGTTAATATCCGATTGACTTTAAATTTGTACATAGTGTTTAGGGTCATGAGACGAAGAATCCTATTTGATTTTCAGTGATATCTGATAATTTCTGGCTCTTGATCACTTTGAAATATCTTGTGGACAAAGGCCTTGAGACAAACCATCAAAACTATTCTAATCATTTCTGATAATTATTTAATGGGCTATTACTCGTAATAAGATTATCATGTGTTATAAATCGTAAATGTTCTCCTTACTGATAAAAGAAACAATATGCGACAACTTTTGTTGACTGCCCGGACGACTTAGCTGTTGTGCGTGTATGTTTCGTTGCCTGGCAACCTATCTTTATATTCGGCATATAGGACCATAATTTCTTGGATTATGTCCCGTGATTGGACGAAAAATCTCATTTTTTTTTAACTTGTTGTATGCCCATCTCTTGCAAAATGTAGGCATATCTTTTTAATTCATTCTTGGTATTTTATATTTATTTTCCTCCTGTGCTGGTTGCTAAAACTGATTTTAATTTCTTACAGGTATTGGAGCCGGTATGATCGGCGTTTCTTTCGTCTTTTGTTTATATACTAATACTATATTGTCATGGATTTTATATTTCCTATATAATTCGTTTCTATCACCTTTACCATGGACAACGTGTGATAATTGGTGGAATACAGACACGTGCTTTGTCCGAAACAAAATGGTGGGCAATTATTCACGTTATCTTGTGAATATAACAAACAATCTCGTGAACACCACCGATATTATGCATACAACAAATTATTCACTGTTAACGGATGCAGAAAATAAAACAAGCAATTCCAGCCTAATACAGACTTCTACAGAAGAATTTTGGAAGTAAGAATATTTACTATAAACTCTGAATTATGTGTAAAATGATTGTACGATCCACGATGAAATGAAATGAGGTCGAACGCCCTACTGTTCTGCTACGACTGGGATAATGAAGATAGACATACGCCATACAGTGTGTTTTGAGTGAAATTTTGCCCGGGCAGCGGACTATGGCCTACTCTTATGCCAAGGGATCTTTTACATACACGCCAAATATACACGGGACCTCTTGTTTTGCCCCCCCCCTCCCCAACGACTAGACTGTCACCGTTGTAAGGCCCTTGGTCCTGCACCACTGACAAAGGAAAACAGGTCGGAAAATCCCGATGAACTAGAGAGCCAGCGTCTTTTTCTTTTTTTGGATCAATAAATACATCATACGGAATATACATTTTAAAAAATGAAAAATGAAAATGTCACAAATAAAGCTGAAAGATTTGGTGTAAATTCCCAGAACCAATAAAATATATCAATTTCCGTCAGAGTTTAATAAATGTGCATGAATTGACAAATTTGTGAGTTTGTGATTTGGATATGCTTGATATAAACAAACAATAGAGACTTTTGGCAAGTGGCATTTCTCCTATCCGTATCATGTATCCGTATCGTATACGTGATACGTTGCGTGAGAGTAGTTTTAGAGTTTTGGAAGATTCTCGCGTCGCGTACGTATGCGTCACTGAGCTGAGCTTAGTTCTATTACAGCATGATGGCAGTTATCTACAAAGATCACCATCAGTACTAGTCAAGTACCTAGCCTACAATTTCTCAGTGTGAATGAAGTCGCTCTACAGTCGCTCAGCTATTTAAAAAAATCAATGTCGCATTTTATTTTAAAAAATCACATCATTTATAGATTTGGAAGGTCCCATCTTAAATTTATCACGAAAATTCCGAGAAAAACCCATCAAAACTAATGATTAAATTCCTGTCGTTATTATGGTTAAACTCACATCAAATATACGCCTTCGTGTTCTAGAATACACATAGATTCATTAAAACTCGATATGATACAACATTTCAGTGTCTAAAAAGACGACAATGTTATACGGACCTACTCCGTACGAAAGCTGTTCGATACGGACTGTCGTATCCGTGTGTCGTAACACGTATGAGAAATACACACACATTGATGACATCACGCGCAAAATCCATACGGATACGCGATACGTACTAGGAATTTACGCTTGCCAAAAGTCTCTAATATCTAGGCCCGTATGCTTATCATATAGTGCATACATTCTTCTACGGTAAAACCCAATACTTAAACTGCTCAACAGTACAGCCGTCCCTAAAAATCAAATAAAACCCTGAATTTTGGACAGACATTTTACATACCGGACAAAGATTATACATTTTCTCTTTTGGCCATAAAATATTAAGCAAATTCTTAAAAGCCAACTGGATTTAATCTGGGTTTATAAATATACGATATAAGTAATCCCAAGCTTATTTCCATTTATCATTAAAACCCAGATTTGTCAAGAGACATATTCCAATAGGGGAGTGAGCATGCGTCTTACCCACTTAGCCACCGTGGCTGCAATCCACGATCAAAGAGACTTAATAAATGATACGAAAGTTAATATTATGCATAGAACATATGGAATGTCCTAATACTACTTAAATGGGTTTGTCTGTCCACCTGAACTGAATAGAGTAAGCAGACACGAGCCCTATGAGTTAAACTACAAGTGTGTGTCTTAGATTGGTATCCAAGATATTCTGACCCGGGAGGGACAGAAAGGAAGAGTGTTCTACTTGGTGAAGACTTGGGGATAACTGCTAGACGGACGTCCCTACGTGAAGGGTTTTCGGGAGTTCTGTCGATGCGGAGGCCATTTTTGTTTTTGGTTAAGTTTAATGGCCCGGCAATTCCCAGTTCAACTCTGCAACTAGATCTCATCACACTCGCCCTGTACGCGCAGGAACCTCCCTATAATTGAATCCTTTTCGAAAACGTGACCCACCCTTTCCCAGATAATTTTACTGGACTATTTTTTACTCCTAAACGGTTGTGTGTCAGTCTCTGTGTGTGACGCATGCACAATGTAAAGAAAATACTTTTACTGGACTATTTTTTACTCCTAAACGGTTGTGTGTCAGGCTCTGTGTGTGAACGCATGCACAATGTAAAGAAAATACTTAGTTCTTGCTTCTCGAGAGTCAATGTGTGCGACAGAGCAAGCTGTTAAAATACGTAAATTTACGTAACTCGACAAGAGCTAAACTAGATAACACGTAACCCGGTGAATGTTTGCTTGCATTCCCTGGACCGTGGTCGGACAAGCGGCAAATACGCGGAACCAGCTGTCTGTCAGATCTGCCTGCCTTATTTAAGACGATGTTATTGACGGCAAAGCGGGCTAGATTGCCTACGCTCGCCATTTATACTAAGAGTACCAGCAGATTTCTTCCTCAAGATTAATTTTATCTTGGACGATATCCTACAAAAGCATCGTGTCTTTAACAATGAAACGAGATCGAAATGACATTCTATTGAAACTCCATCCCAAGCTGGCCCAAGCCTTCCTTCTGACTTCTGCTGGCAAGATGACGTAAATCCCCACGAACAAACGATCCACACGACTGTCTTTCTGCCCGCCTGGTTGTCTTTCACGCTTCACAATGTTCTAGAACACAACAACCATACTTCTAATGGAGGTATACAGTTCAAACATGAAGCATAGTGTTAATTAGATAAGACCATTGAGGAAAAGTTAAAATTTTATTATATCAATTAAGAACAGCATACTTGATATTAAAACAAAATAGTGCGAAAGAACCAAACAAGGACATTTGATGCAGGAATTGACATTTCCTGTTAAGGCTAGACAAGCAATTTGATTTTTTTTTCGTTTTTCGTTGCTTTGAGTCACTGATTCTAACGAAACTTTTGGTTCTACATGTAATTCAGTAAGATTTATGAAACTTGGCGCATACTTTTATTACGGAAATGCATTGGCCCAATTTCGTAAATGTCATGCTTGGCGTCATCTATCTATTTTATGATTTTTTTGTTTTGTTTTTGTAAAGTTACAATGTGTTAAGGATATCGAGTGGACTAGATGATATTGGTGCCATGCAGTGGCACTTGGTTATATCATTAGTGATAGCATGGATCATGGTTTTTCTCTGCATATTAAAGGGAGTAAAGTCAGTCGGAAAGGTTGGTATGTATAGAATATCACTCCTTGAATTATTGATGTTGAATACATGTTTTTGTACGAAATAAAAAAGAGGCCAAAACATCAACTTAATATGAAAAGTATTGAAGTTATTTGGAGAAGTAATTCATTAAAAAAGTATTTAAGATATTAGGAGATACGACTGAATTATCGACAGAGTTTATTAGGTTATTATGAGTTGTTTAAATATTAATATTATACATTCCGTATGCTCGACGCGAAAATGGAGAACTAGTTTCCTTCTTTCAGCTGACGACAAAATTCACAATTTTCACTTATCTACCCAAATGACCCATTTCACTAATATATCCAGTCCATTAGGTTCCAACAAATATTTTTTCATTGTCGATCCTACGAAATTTTAAAAAAATGAACACTGACAATCTGCTGCAAGCATTAAACAGTAAAATTCCGTAAGAATCGAAAATGATCTATTTTCATTTTTTTTTTCAATATTAAGTCATTGGCTTGTTGTTGTCGTTCCCTGTGTTGTCGAACAGACTGCAACATTAAGATAGGTTGACAGGCAACGAAACATACGCCCACAGCAACTAAGTCGCACGACAGTCAGCAAGAGTTGTCGAATATTTGTTCTATTGTCAGTAATGATACTTTTAGAATACATTGAAGTCTGATTAAGAGTAACAACTCATTAAGTAATTACCAGAAAACCATTAGAATTTGTTTGGCTTTTAGTTCTGCCCCATGCTAACGTTTAATATACGAAACATTTAATATCATGGATTAGGATGTTGAAGTTATCAAAATTCATTGAAAATCAATATACTTTTCAAGACCTTTAAACCCTATTTATCAATCTGAAGTCAATCGGATGATTACTTTGGTCTCTAGAGCATCCACAAGATTTTTCAAAGTGACCAAGGACCATAACTCTGGTAGTACTTATCTCAAATGATTTATAATCACTGGGTTTCTTTGTCTGACGACTTTAAGTGGGGGACAGACGAGCGTATTTTTTCGCCCGATCGATGCGATTTTTAAAATCGCTCAAAAAATACGCCCGTGTTCCCCTTCAGGGCGACGACGATTCTGATCGGCGAACCATTCGCCCGATCAATAGCTCATATCTAGCATGTTAGATATTTTCGGCCTAATATTTTTCGCCGGCGATTAAATTCGCTCGTGTGTCCGTGTCAAGCGTATATTGTCGGGCGATTCATTTTTATAAGCCAATCATCGACATAGTTATGTTATGGACAGACGAGCGTATTTTTTCGCCCGATCGCAGCGATTGAAATTCGCCAGCGATTTTTTTTACGGCCGATAAAGAACGGGCACACGTAGCGAACGTCTCGAAAGCGTACGAGTAATTAAGTCGATCACGTGACTTGCCGATCATGTGACTTGTAGAAATGGAAGCCATTTTGAGTTCATGTGATATCAACGGTGTCGATGATTGGCTATATAAAAATGAATCGCCCGACAATATACGCTTGACACGGACACACGAGTGAATTTAATCGCCGGCGAAAAATATTCGGCCGAAAATATCTAGCATGCTAGATACGAGCGATTGATCGGGCGAATGGTTCGGCGATCTGAATCGTCGTCGCCCTGAAGGGGCACACGGGCGTATTTTTTGAGCGATTTTAAAAATCGCCGCGATCGGGGCGAAAAAATACGCTCGTCTGTCCCCCACTTTAATATCACATGATCTCAAAATGGCTGCCGTTTTTCTTACAAATCACGTGATCGACAAGTCACGTGATCGGCGTAATTACTCGTACGCTTGCGAGACGATCGCTACGTGTGCCCGTTCGTTATCGGCCGTAATAAATCGCTGGCGAATCTCAATCGCTGCGATCGGGCGAAAAAATACGCTCGTCTGTCCATAGCATTAGACACTGTGTATACACGTGAAGTTAAACGGATATTAACTTTAGCCTCTAGATTGCCCACAAGATATTTCAAGGTGAACAAGAACCATAACTCTGGCAGCAATTATCGGATATCGTTGAACATCTCACGAATGTTTTGTCTTATGACCTTAAACACTGTGTATAAATTTAAAGTCCATCGGATTTTAACTTTAGCCTCTAGAACGCCCCCAAGATATTTCAAAGTGATCATCTCGCGACCTTAAACAATATGTATCCATTTAAAGTCAATCGGATATTATCTTTAGCTTCTAAAGCGTCCACAAGATACTTCAAAGTGATCAAGGGTTATGATTCTGGCAGTAATTATTGGAAATCGCTAAAAATCAATGGGATTCTTCGTCACACTATTATAAAGAGCGAGTATCAATTTCGAAACAATAAATGTAGTCCTTAGGGTGTTCACAATAAATTGTTAACGACGAACATTTCCAATGTGGACGTATAAAAATAATATTATGTTTGGAGTAAAATTTGTAAGACCGATCTCAACATCGATATTTGATGCTCCAACAACCCCGGTGGAACTCGCCCGCTTTCACCTAAAGAGGGCTTGAAGAATCTAAACATTTTTTAAATGTGCTGCTTTCTAATCACATTTCTGTCTCCGCTAACCATTGAAAGTTTCTGTAAATATTCCTGTTTATTATTCCAAATACTGTGAGCATACTCTGATTTATTTCTTCCCTTTTTTATAACAAAATATTACGTTTTGAGTTCTTTTAATGGCGTCTGTAACATGTGCATTACTCTTGAAAAACGGTATTTATATCGACTGATCACCATTCATGAGCATAGAAGAGAACCCAAGGGGTCATTTCAGTAGATATTTTGTGGTTTAGAAGGCGATAAACTCGTTAAAGTGCAGTCTCAGCTTTACACTGTGTTCTTTTGGAACTTATTGATAATTAGAATGTTTTGTCTGTTTTTAATCAGGTAGTGTATGTGACAGCTATAGCACCATATATCCTTGTCACAATCATCTTAATCAGAGCTGCTACCCTACCTGGTGCCATCGATGGCATCAAATTCTATATAATTCCTGATTTTAGTAAATTAGCCAATCCTCAGGTAATATTATATTTCTGTACAATAGAAGTTATTGTCTTTACGTAGTGTGTGTGCTCTTTTTTTTCTACAATTAATGTCGTTTTTGATGAATTTGCAAGCAAAGCAATCACTAGTGGTTTGGTATTCGGCATATACTCTGGCTGGAAAACAAAATATTCTTGTGCCCGCGGTCACTTTACAAGACCAGGCACAGTTCGTCCCCATATTTTAGAAATATAAACATAAATCTACCATTCATACTAAAACTTCGAGGTTTTGAAACTTATACCACGGATGATATTGCGATTTGAAAGCAATATCGAGTGTAAATTAATTAAGAGCCGGTAAATGTTTTCAATATTTAATTACGGACTAACTTAAAAACGCGTGATGTTTTATTTTTTTTTTTTTTTTTTTTTTTTGCAGATTTGGGCTCAAGCTATGATGCAGATATTTTTTTCAATGGGCATGGGCTGGGGAGCACTTATTACAATGGCTAGTTATAATAAATTTAACAACAACGTCATGAGGTACCTTTGATTTAAATAATTGTGTTGATGGTGACTAGATTTTTAAACCAAAATGAACCAATTTTCAGTTTAAAAACCCGACTTTTGTCACACCCCGTTTCTTGGGGCCTATATCTAGACTAGCCTTAAACATTAAACTAATACTTGACCTCACACACACATATATAAATAGATCGTAGTTCTTTAATATTATATGTTGCATATATATATTTTTCAGAGATACCATTATATATTCTATCGTTTGTGAGGGTACGAGTATTTACGCGGGGTTTGCTGTTTTCGCTGTGCTTGGATTTATGTCCCACGAAACCGGTATAGGTGTAGCCGAGATTGTCCGTACAGGTATATTATGTTCGTTTATGTTGATGGAAGAAAGACATTTTATCGCCATGCATTTTTCATGATTTAAATCCACTATCGCACGTTAACTTTCTGGATTATGCCCCTGATTGTACGAAAAATCACGTTTTTGACGTTTGGAGCATCTAAAAGTCAGATTTCGATGTAAGTTTAAGATATGCTTGTATTCAAAAGATCTCAATTCCTTTTGATATCGACATCCTGGATTATGGCCCCTGATTGTAAGCAAAATCGTTGTTGTAGTTTGTTCTGTCCACTTTTTGCAAAATGTGGGCGTGCCTGCATGGAAACCGCATGTTAGTGGATATGAACAACTACTAATTATTGCTTCCCTAAACGAACCTATTTCGTTTGTATAAGGGCTCTTCTTCCAACCCATTTATGTGGCAATTTGTGATGACTTTAATTTTTAAAGTCGAAAAAGTTGGTTTGAATTTAGATTTTTTCCTTGGTTTGGGTAGATATTCATAGCCATGATTTTGAATCAGATTGATCGGAAAATACATGGTCAACCTACTCCAATATCTTTATCAGTTGAATGTCAAAACAAATTGGTGTAGGCCAAGAAATGTCATCGATTTAATATAGAAGTGAACAGAGGGAGAATCACCAGTGAAAACGAATTCGAACTTATTACTTCCTTTTTTAATTTTATGTCAAGGTTAACCTGACTGACATCGTAGTTTTTGTCTAAAACTTCCGGATGTTCACAAACACAAGGAAGGCCCTACAAGTTCTCACTTTAATGTTGAGAAGTTCACATGTAACTAAGCACCTTTGTTATATTCACTTAATTACGAACTCAGTTGTCCCATTTACACCATTGGAAGGTCGTATTTTGTTTATGCTTTTTATTGCTAATCTTTCAAGGCCCTGGATTGGCTTTTATAACTTATCCCGAAGCTCTCGCTCAGTTACCAATACCACAACTCTGGGCAGTACTCTTCTTTTTGATGATGGTATGTGTGGCTTTGGACTCCATGGTAAGGAATATAGATTACTTGCTATAATTATCTTGTATACGCTTGGTAATTATAAAATAATAGAAATACAACTTAAAGGAATTCGAAGATGAACGATCGCCATTCTAAGTATTTATTAAGCACAAGTCGTCATTAATATGCTCTTAACTTATACATCATAATTTCCGAACGCGGCAAACGCATAACACATGTAATCTTGCCATTAGTTCTTGCCTATGGCTCTTTTGGAGAGTTCACTAAAATATTAGGGATTCTCAGTAATACAATTACTGGTTATTACAGTGGTGCTTGATAACACACACAAAAAAATAGAGAATCCTGGTCGAGGTTTCTGAAATAGCCGAGAGAACGGTATTCGATGAAAGGGCTCTCTGTAATAAACAGAACATATAATATAATGAATTGTTATTGTAATCGTGCTTGAGAGAGTACAACCCTAGTCGCAAATCGTAGATCAGTAATTAAAAGTATTGTATTTCACTTATGTCTTTTGCAGTACCAGTTCAATTACTAAATGCAATACGACGCACTTCGCTATATTTGTGTGATTTTGGGGGGATAAGAAACAATAAATCTTATGCAATGGGGATTAAGATCAATTCTATTTCACCTTCTAAAGCTTGTTTTATTGGTCTTTACGACAATAGGGTTGGGTAAAATTTAATATAAATATATCAAGTTGGACTTATAACTCGACAGTTGCCCGCGAGACTTATTGTTATACATTTGGATTGAATTATATAAATGTCAGATATGTACTGTCTGAATGAGTTAGGGAGAAGAATCAGTCTCCACCACTCGCATTACTGAACATCATTTTCCTATTAAATATAAATCAAACTGTAGGTAGATTCGCATGTACTTCCATTATACAATATTTCCCGGTCCTTTCTTCACATATGCTGAAAAGGTATATTTCAGATGGTTGCTATATCTGAACAAAGTTTTATTATGGTGCTTTGACATTATTGTCCCCCGCCTTTCGAAGAAAGTGTTGGACTGTTAAAATGACTTCGCCAGTCTGTCTGTCTGCCCACCTGTCTGTCTGTCACACTCTTTGGGACACAATAGCTCCCCCCTAATTGTGCTATAATGTTCAAGCTTGGCGTAGATGTTTATTAGGTCGATACTTGGTTAGTTGATGCTTTGGGACACGATAGTTCTAATTAATTGAGAGTGATGAAACTTGGTGTAAAGTTTCATTACATCAATTCGTTGACTAAGTTCGATAATGAACATTTTCTGCCCAGGGTAAGCAAAGCGATAAGCAATTGGATTGACGGAAACGTTGGAACACAATAACTTCCTTCTTGGAACGCAATAACTCCCTTCTCTAACTGACTCATCTCGATTTTCCGGCGTGATTTCCCCATGTCAGTGATGCAGAGGAGGGCCTGACAAGGACAGCCGCCTAGTCGTTCGGGTGGGACGAAAAACCGAGGTCCCGTGTTCACATTGGAGTGCACGTAAAAGATCCCTTGGCAGTTGGAATTCGATATAAGAGTAGGCCGTAGCGCCGCTGCCTGAGGAAAATGTCCCTCATAGCGCACTGTATGGCGTATGCCCGTCTTCCATGAGCCCAGGTTAGGTGGAAAAGAGTAGGGCGTTAAACTCCATTTCATCTCATCTCTAACTCAGCCAGAAATGTTTAAACTTGATGTAAATGTGCATTAGGTGAATGTCTTGACTGAGTTCAATGATTGACATTTCGAGCTGAAGCTAAGCAGAGCTAATCAATTTATTGTTCGATGCCTTGGGACAGGGTAATCTTGATTCTATCTGGTAGAGGGTGTATAGTTTCATTGCTCCTTACTTTTGAAAAAAAATCAATGTGCGATTAATTAATTATAATATGTATCATCTATTTATTTTGGGATTTCGGAGGGAGACATCAGCCTCACTGTTGGCTTGTTAGTATAGAATTAGATCAATACATATCGGTATCAATACATATCTGATCAAGATCGAAGTGAGCGTTTGTACGCCTAGTGGTTCAGACCGTAAAGTTATTTATCATCTATATATTTATAAACCATTTTTATCATGTCAGTTTGTCAGTGTCGAAGTTTGTATTACAACTATAAATGATCTTATACCAAATGTGACACCAAGAAAACGCTTGATGGTTACAGCAGCCACCTGTTTGATTATGTTCTTGGCAACTCTAATTTACACAACACAAGTAAGTTCAGAGAGAGAGAGAGAGAGAGAGAGAGAAATGTCATTTATCGGTCCAGGCGAAACAGAATTTACTCATCTTTCAATTACTGTTTATAAGAAATATCTTTGATCCAGAAACATGACTTTGCATATAGTTGCTTATTAATGAGTTTTTTTTTAACTTTAATCTCATTTGAGAATCCGTTGGGAAACCGTGGCCTTGTCGTGTCTAATTATGACTATCAGATATTATTGGTTGATCGCCCGAAAAATCTCCCAAGTCTTGCTGCAAGTAGTTATATTATTAATTTTAATTATGATAAGTAAACTCGAACAGTCTTGTATCGGTGAGAAGATAGCCCTGATTCGCTAACCCTCAAGGCCACGAAATCTCTTCAACTGATTGATTGAATTCAGTGGTATACATATGTTGCTGCGGTGGTGTTACTGCAATGAAAATGTGGTATGTTGTCTTACCGAACACAAATAAGCTTAGTTTCTCGTAAATAAATAAACGAAACAAAACTTGTTTTATATTGCAGGTTGGAGTATATATTTTTCAACTTGTAGATTGGTATTTGACTTCAGTTACTGTATTTTTGACAACAGCCATTGAAGCAATTGTTATTGGATGGATATACGGTATATATACTATTCAAAAAAAGTAGGGGATATTTGATTTTGGGGGCATAATACTAAAATATGCAAATGACTACGAAAAAAGTCACTATAGAACATAACAGAAGAAACATTTCCAGTTACATGTGACGTCCAAACGCACCAATAGCTACCGCATGGAATGCAGGTGATGCTTGGGATCATCATGGGGGTCCAACCCAAGATTTGCACGACTCTGACTTTGAATGTTACAGGCATTGAATTCCAGGGTGGAAACATCAGTTTAATTGTTTTAGTGACCAGAAAACAAATTTTGATATGCGTCGGCTTACCCAAAATGAAAGGTTACGTGCCCTTGGCATGCTACAGATCGGCACAACACAGGCGGTTGTGGCGCGGACGATGAATGTTTCACAGTCTGTCATAAGCAGGCTATGGTCCAGATACCGTGATACACAATCTGTACAGGACAGACCACGCTCAGGTCGACCAAGGGCGACAACTCAAGCCCAGGATCGATTTATCCGTACCATGGCCTTGAGAAATCGTGTCATCACAGCAAATCAGATCAGCGCTCGTCTTCAAACAGACACTGGTGTGAGAGTGAGTGGCCACACGATTCGGAATCGACTGCATAGGGGTCACCTTCGCGCCCGACGTCCTCGCGTGATCCCTTGTTTGAGAGATCATCACATTCAGGCAAGACGTCGTAGGTGTAGGGATCGTCAACACTGGGATAATCGACGCTGGAGCAGTGTGATATTTTCAGATGAGTCAAGGTTCACTGTTGATTTTTTGGACAGACGTAGGAGGGTGTGGCGACGTCGAAACGAGCGCTTCCAAGACGTTAACGTCATCAGACATGATGATTTGGGGGTGGTTCTGTTATGGTGTGGGGAGGCATCACTGTTGCTGGAAGAACGGCTTTACATGTTGTTGCAGGGCGTGTTACAGGCCAGTACTACCGGACAACATCTTGGCAGTCCATGTTGTGCTGTTCGCACGACGTCATGGCCGCCGTTTCATCTTCCAGGTTGACAACGCAAGATGTCACAGGGCCAGGGTCGTTACAGGTTACCTCCAACAACAGAACATCACCACATTACCTTGGCCAGCACTGAGTCCCGACCTCTCCCCCATCGAGCATATCTGGAACATGCTTGGACAGAGGTTACGTCAACGTCAACAACGTCTCATTAGAAGTATGCCACGTCGGATCAATGCTTGTTTGGCAACGAGGATTTTCCCGTTACTGACTTTGTTGTGATAATGTGGTAACTTTGCTGTTTGACCCTGGGTATCATTTTACCCTTATAATGGTCAGTCTGTGTCTTACTTAGTCTAACGATCATTTGGAATAAATCGATGAATGTGAACTTCATTTCATTTTGTCATTTGTTTCTTCGTCCCTTTCATTAGGTGACTTTAATAACACTTAAAAATCAAATATCCCCTACTTTTTTTGAATAGCATATCTAATTCAGTGTTGTTGTAGGCTATATATTCAACACCCATGCTAAATTAAGATTTCATTGGCATATAACTGACATCGAATATACATGTTTTTTCCTTGAAGACGCATGATGTAAAATTGGGAAAAAGAACTTGTCGTCTATACTAAAATAGTTCGTAAATAGATAATAATATATTAAATATTTCAGTCAAATTATTGTATTCTAAGCGAAATATTCAGTATTATGAGTTTTTAATTGAGCTAGAATGTTCAAACTTGGTGTAGGTGTTTATTAGGTCGATGCCTTGATGGAGATCGAAGATGAGTATTTTTTGCCAAATAAACACCTTCACCAAGTGACGGACGAAAAGACAGACGCACGAACCCATTTTTAGTGTAATAAATATATCCTGGTGCTACCGCACTCGTGCAATATCAATATGTGACTAAATGTGTGGCCGACGACAAAAACTCTCTTGCATACATACGGTGTTAATGTATATGTCTCAATTCTCTTGTCGCCCACATCAATTGATTGTTGTTTCATAAATGTGTGTTATTTCTCTGCCCGGTTAATAAATGACTCGAAAGGTTTCACACCCTGGTTAATGGCAGGAAATGTGTAGGTGTTCTGATACCAAAAGTAGTCATATAAATTAATCTCTCACTTACGAAAACTTTCAGTGTAGTTTTCGCCAAGGTAATAATTAAAGCAAGACATGTAATTTTGCCGCTTATATACGAGAACACACGTTACTATTGTGGATATTAATTTATTCGCAACAGGCCCACTTTATTGTCAAAATTCGCAATCCATATTTTTATTTTAGGTGCTGACCGTTTCATTGACGACGTGGAAAAAATGCTAGGAAAGAGACCCTCGGTGTTGTTTAAAATCCTTTGGCAATACGTTAATCCAACTTTATTAATTGTAAGTATTAAATATTTCCCAACAGATTCTTTATTTTAGAAAATGATCAAGGTGATGACAACATTAATGATGTTTCAACAACACAACCAATGAACGGTTTGACAATCTACAATACACGAGATGGAAGAGAGAGAGAGAGAGAGAGAGAGAGAGAGAGAGGTGGGGTTTAACGTCCACTCGACACACGCTATGTCATTTCGAGACTATCATATGGTTTAATTTTATTTAAATAATTCGCTTGCGCGTAGATGTCTTTAGCAGTGGGGGGGGGGCAAACCAGAGGAAACCCCGGACGAAACCCACGAGGTTGAGAAGGCGCCCCTATCTCCATGCCACATACGCTCACACCAGGGATCGAAACCACAACCGCAAGCCAGTGGTAACCGGCCAGCTAGAGGTCGAAGCGCGGCACTCTAGACCACTATGCATCCCCCCCCGGGAAATCATGAACCTAGAACATTAAACGTTGACAATGCAAACCAACCAAAGCCATGACAGTTTCCCAATTTAGAGAAATAAAGAACATTCAAGATCGACAAAGCAGATTAACAGAGCGCATTGTAGTTTGATAACCTGGACTAACCAAGACCACGAAACATCGACATAAATGAAAAGAGCACGTTTTTCAGCCACTTCCTGCGTTGTGCGTCGACTTTTTAAGACGATGTCACCCTTTATAAAAAGCTATATTATATTTATATTACTTCTTATTTATATCCTTATATAATGTTTTTCTCAGAAATTCTGTACCGGTAGCTGACGTTAAAATTATATTTGGAACGGGTTTAACCTGTTCTTTCACACATGTTATAATCACTGACACAATTAGGATATATTGCCCAAAGGAAGCGTGTAAGGAATGATGACAACTAAGGACCGTTAACAATTTAGACTAAAGGCATGCATCCCAGAATAAGAATCTAATTTACTAACGTTTAAAATCTAGATTAATTAAAGTTGTATATTTTCATGCATACAGTCGTTTAATGTTTTTGATTATAGGGGCTTCTGGTGTTTACTCTTGTTAAATATCAACCACCTTCGTATGGGAATTATGAATATCCATCTTATGCTGCAGCTATTGGTTGGATAATTGCTCTAATAACATCCGTGCCCATCCCAATATTGATGATAAAGGAGATAAGGAGCAGGAAAGGTTCAATAATACAGGTATGAAGTCATTAAACCCTCGATATCTTCTCCATATGTCGATATTACTGTCGTTCTTAGTGATTAGCTACTTATTGATAATCGTTGACTGCTGCATTTGTCTAATTACTGTGTCTTTAAATTTGCTGTAGTATCGGAAAGGCTAGTAGTGATGGTTACACAAATATGACCAAATGTATAGCACCATCGAATTGTTGCTTCAAAGTTGATTCCTGAGTAGTTAGTTCACGCCAAATCTAATTTGCAATTCAAATATATCATGGCATACTGAACTACAATAATCTATTTATAGTATTATAGAACTACAGCGGAAGTACATACACATTTCTTTGAGGGCACCAGATAATCGATAAATGGTTATGTGATACTTCATGTTGTCCTTCGTGTACAGATCTTGAAAATAGAGTAATTCGGAATATAGCGGGAAAAAAATAAGTGTTAAAGTTGCACTGAATGGTCTTATTTATATTGAGGAAACATTGATAGTAAGTGCAGTGCGGCTGC
The DNA here is from genome assembly GCA_036850965.1 of Patella caerulea. Lineage (NCBI taxonomy): Eukaryota > Metazoa > Mollusca > Gastropoda > Patellidae > Patella > Patella caerulea. Next base: position 48,019,600 of record JAZGQO010000007.1, on the reverse strand, counting down.
AGCATACACAATTACACAAAACAAATATACGGACAAGACACAATAGGCAGAAATCAAAAAAAAAAAAAAAAAAAAAAGAAAAGAAAAACACGTATCACAATCTGCAATATGATTTTCACAGCCTGGAAATCGCATTCATTTTGTGAGTCCCAATGTTGGAAAAAGCTCAATCATCATCTATAAAAATCTAGAGTAGGATATAAAATTATGTTGTCGAGAACGTGTCTTTTATTACATTGATTGATGAAATGAAACATCCTTTCGGGTGCGACGCTGTTTTAGCTTATAGGAATTAGAAAAAATGTTCAGATATATAATAAATTAAGACAATAAATTAAGAAAATGTTGGTTAGATAATGGCGTTACTGTGAAGGCACGTTTAACAAAATTGACAGATAAAATTAGATAAGTCAGATGAAATAATCTACACTATGATGGTGTGTTTGGTTAATAGTTCTTGACACTACTCAATCAAACTTTCCATACTCTGTGGTGAATGATTTCTTTTTTTGAAAAATAATGATCTATTGTTTTGCCATGTAATCTTTTTATTTTATTTCTCAGAGAGTCAAAACATCCTTTGTGCCCAATGACAGATGGGGTCCTGCAAAGGGCTACGGCCCCGTCGGCCAGATGTGAGATACCAAAATGTGTTTTTTTAAAAATTGTCTTTACTGTGATGAAGTTTGTCAAAAAAGAGTTAAATCTCTTTAATCATTGTTAGAAATAAATCTCTTTCGTCTGTTTAAAAGTGTGTTGTTAAATTTCTAACCAATATAATCACCAGGATGCTCGTCCGGCAGAATGAGTAATGATTCTGTAAATTAATCATAATATGGAAAGGTGTTTATTTATACAATATACGTTTAACCAAAGCCAGATAATCAAATGCAATATATTTAGGGAGTTTTTTTTATGTGGAAAGATTAAACGGATGTCTACAAGGGAGCAACCATCATTTATATATTGAATAGATAATCTCATATCGCGTATAGATTAAAACTGTTGTCCAACTTTTACCAAGACTATTTCAGTCTTGCAAAATCTGAAATGATTATGTAGCCTTATGTATAAAAGTCGGAGCAGAGCAGAACAGTGGACGTTAAAACCCATTTCATTTTCGGCAAATATAACATATAGAGCCGTTGGTATTAAGGGTACCCGAATCCAATTGATGTATGTCAAAATAAATATTCACCAGGGTTGATCTGGTCAATGTGTTCGTCCAGTCGACTCGTTATGGGACGTGGTCTATACATTTGGAATTTTATCAAAAGATTTAGATCTAAATAACCTGTCTTCTGCTTATTCGTTGGATATATTTCCAGAGTAGAAAACAAAATTGTCTGTTCTGTATGCTGGCCTTACCATACCACAAAACCAATCATCATGTAAGTGGTTGAGTTATTTACGGTTATTGTAGTTTCAATTTAATTTAATTAAACTTTGTCTTGTTGACTATACTAAAAGGCAAATGTTAGACCATTCGCACCCCTTGTCTCATCCGCCCATTAATGATCATAACTTCAATGAATGAAATGTCAATTGGGCCGTAACTAGATACGACTTATCTACAGCTGTCTACCACGTTTCAATATCTCAAAGCATCGAGATAAAACATTCGGGAAAATGAATTTTTAAAGCATATGACAACAGAGAGAGAAACTAAACATAACTTTCACCCTGCCTTGTTTCATCTTTAAACAAAAAAAAAAAAAAAAAAAAATACAAAAAAAAAAAAAAATATAAAAAGTTTTTAATCCCGTGGTATCTTTCTAAAGATAATATTTATTGCTTATTGGGTGGCGGGATACCCACAATGGCAATGATTATCAATACAATGGTAGTCGGTTTGGCAATTACAGTTATGTTGGTGAGCTTGTTGTATGCAATGGTCTCTGGTCCCACAGGTTGCTGGAAGAATAACAAAATTAAAGGCTGAGTTACTTTTTTAAATGATTGTTCTGTTTTCTTTTAAAAATAGATATTCAATTTCTTGAATATGTTATCTTTCGGATATGTTACAATTTATACTTAACGCTTATTTCTTACCTACGCCATTGGGACAGCGGGTCACACAGGTACATATATTATGATAACATCTTAAGGTAGCTGAATTACAACTTGTAGAAATACAATCGTTGGTATTCTGGCAACTCTCACTCGCCGCTAGAGCTGTCCACAGCAAAAAAGAAATATACAATTTATTTGAAAATTTATTTGGCGCATCATTAAATCTCTACTTAGTAAAATGTAGGCCTTATCAGAGAAAACAAAAATCTATTTTGGGTTTTTTTTTTTAAAAAAGATTTTATATTAGATATCCTATCTTTAAAGGACATTTATTTAAAGTACGTTCGACATCTAGTAGTATGTGTATATCTCATTGTCTCTGTAAACTTAAATCGGCTAAGAAACAATAACTGATGATGGAATTGAACACAATCATATTGTGGTTGAATGAAACTGGATTTAAAATAATTCGCAATTATGTGCTTCAAGTAAACAGATCAATGAGCAAAACCGGCTTCTCTCACTAAGAGAAACGACGTGACTTTTTAAATTTAATATTAATTATAGTTTTTGTTACACTCAAGTATTGTTGAAATAGAATGTAAGTGGACGATGATAAACCCAAGTGATCTATTAGATGATTTTTTTGTTCTGTTAATGGCCGGAAGCCTTTGATTTGCTTTAAAAATTAGTTTCCGTATTAATGGAGATATTTTTTTTATCTTTTAAAAATAGATACTATATTTCAACCATTACACGAGAATTTATTGGGTTTTATAATAATAATAAAAAAATATTTTTTAAACCTTCACCGATTTGTCATTCTCAATGTAGCAGTCATGATTGCGGACAACGAAGTGTGGTGATATATGAATTTGAGTTAATTCTTGCTAAGCGAATAGTGATTTTCTAATATTACTTTGTTTTTTCATTTCCAAAATAACATTAATAGCGACCACTATATTTGCTATTTCTATCTGAGATGCTGCTGTTGTTGGTGGCGGTGGTTGTGGTGGTGGGGGTTGACATATTAGATCAATTTGGGATAACTCCTGTTATTGAAAATTAAGAAAGGTATAATACTGACCTACACACACAGCTAAGATAATAAAACTTCTCATTCTGTTTACACGTCGTCTTTTATCAAATAAATGATTGTCTATAACGGGACCAGCATGCTTTTATAGTAAAGATAAGGAGGTAATGATAAAATTTTGAAAGTTAACAGATGTATAAACACTAATAATATACATCTCTATCTTATAGGTAAAATTAATCATAATAATATCTATTTCCATTATAGACACATTGTAAACTTATACTACGGAGCTGGCCTGTCTCGCGAACATAGTACAAAACTAGCTAATGCCAAATGAAAGTATTGCAAATTACAGTCAACTTAGTTTATTCTAATCTAAATAATAAATGTTTGAAGTTTTTACAGGATAATTTTGATTATCAAATATACCATTGCTAATATAATACATAAAGTTTCAGTTATCCATTTTAATGTTTACTTATTAAAATGGCATAAGAGTTTTAAGCTATCACATATCCCAAAGAGTTGATTAAAGATTTGCCACGTGAATAAACCCTAAATGATAATTTATGTAACATTTAAATCTACCATAGATAGCTGCACGTTAAGGATCTGATAGCCCATTCCTTTTCGTTGCTAGTGACAAGTACCGTTTTAAGAAATTTCCAACATGTTTGATATCTTGGAGATCTTAGCTTGCTTTACTTGGAAAATTTCTTGACCCTGTTAAAATATTTTTTTTTTGCATAACGTCCTCTGTATAGCAGGACAATTTTAGTTTGTGATTGGACAGAGATAGACTAAACCATGTTTAGTTACGTAAGGGCTTGTCATTTATCAACAATACAACTCTTTAATGTGCCATATGTTTAAATCCGTCGCTACATGTAGGCCTCTGTGTTAATCTGATTAAGATCTGACAGGTTGTAATGGACGGTCGAGTCAGGATTCATATGCGTCTTCTCATTTTGGTAATCTATATCGTTCTGTGTGATTTTCCACTTACAACCAAGATGCACTGGCTTTAACCATTGACCGAAACATTGTACAAATCAGGAAACGGTGTGTTTATTTCCATGTTGGAGGTACTGCTACTTGTTGTTCAAATATATATAGCATAAAAATTTTATGTCACGTTAGCATCCATACCTATATAGCAACTATCATTATGAAGTCGTTTGGTGTCATATGACGACATTAACAATTTAGAATTTTGAATCTCATATAGGCCAACTACCACAGTTCAAAAGTTCATTACCCTGGCATTTAATCAACCCAAAAAACCTATATGCAATACAAACCTACACCCGGTCCATTGACCTATTAAGTACAATAATCTAGTTATAAAATTATATTTTTACGGCGAAGTTAAGCGCCTATTCTTTGTAAAAAAAATAGATATTAGATTAGTGTTTCCTTGTTACCCCCATGACCCCCTTGTAAAGCCTACAGAACGTATTCCACCATTAGAAAAATGGTTTAATTAAATTTTATTTTATGTCTATAAAAGGAACGTGTTCTACACAACTACAAAACTCTCAGTATAAATTTAGATAACAAGGAAGTGATACAAATACTTATTATATTAGGTTTCCTAATTTGGACTATTTAAATCTGACTACATGACGTAATGTCTATAAACGTGGTAATCTGGTTCATAAGAAAATAAATCTGGAGTCTGTAACATGAATTCTCCCACTGCCAAAGACCCCTACGCACAAGCGAATTATTGGAATAAAATGAAACCATATGTAAGTCCCAAAATGACCTGGTTTGTGTCGAGTGGACGTTAAACCCCATTTTTCTCTCTCTCTGTAACATACATTAATGACAGTTATATTGATGATAGACATGCGTCTAACAGGTAGCAGTGATTGTTCGGAACTCTCAGGAAATAGTTAATTTTTTTTATCACGTAAACAGTTTCCAGATCTATCATAATGTTACCATAATTCAAACATGGATCCGGAAGTGATTAGTAGAATTCGTCTGAAACCAATAGGCTACCTCACTTCATTACGATGGAACCCCTAGAAGAATCGGTGACGACAGAAACCATATTATGATTATATTACCGATATGTTTGAAGAAACAAAGTATAGTAAATATGACATACTTTATGGTTGCCGGTAGTATTTATACTGTACTGATGGAGATAAAAGGTAACAAAGTATTGTAATATTTAACGCATACAATATTATTATACGACCCTAATTTCAAAAGAAAAAAAAATAGTGCCCAGCAAAAGAGTAATATTTTAAATTTCACTGGACAAGACAACCCGTGTACATCTTCGGCAATGCAGAAAATAGATGAATTGAAAGCCTCAGTTATCCCCGGTCCCCACCCACTCATGTCTGTGTCATGTGACTTACCTTACTCGGTCCCGGGCAACGGGTGCGAAGTCGGAGGAAAATTCATTAATTGATAAACAAGACGATGTTGTCCTTAATCGACGACAACTTATTACAAATATCGTATGAGAGGGGATTTGACTCAAAAGTCAATGTTATGTCGTTAGTGCTATTACATGTCCAATGTTGCAAATGTTTAAAGTTCCAATTTCATATTTTCTAAGAAAGTCAAAACATAATTATTTCTATGTCTTTTGCTCAAAAGGTTGTCAACTCACTATTATACGATCATGGGCAAATTTTTTGGGGCATTAGAAAGGCTGATTGAGGAAATAGTTACTCAATTACCTCCCTTGTTTTCCCATTCCTCTCCATGGACGGCCATCTTCAAACGTTTGAATTTGAAGTTGAAAATGATATTTTTGCCAATTTCTCAACTGGCAATATAGAATTATAGGATTAATAGGATTATTCTTTAACAAGGTAGGACTGTTTATAGGTTCAATCTATTTTAGGGCTTTATTTTAATACATTTTAAAACTATAACTTAAAAAAATGCTATTGGAACTTTAATGTTATGTGTAAATTGGACTAGGTCACGAGTAAAAAATCCTGTAATACTGACAAATACATCGTGTAAATTGACATCCACTTTTTGTCATTAAACATTTCATATTAGACATAATATCACAACAAGCCTAACTCCATTTACCCAGAGCTTTTAACTTTCAACTCTTACATCTTCTCATATGAACAAGTAATAAAATCGGCCAATATGCAAATTAGTTCATCACGTGATATGTTAATTTTCAAGCAGGGAATTAGCCCCCCCCCCGACATGAGACCTTCAACCGGATGTTGATTTCATGATAGAAAATGTCTCAGCTTTCAGAGATATTTCAAGAGATTATTCGTAGAATTCACAGAAAATATCTCGGGTCATATTTGGAAGCCGAGACATTTTACTTTCCTTTTTTACTTTCCTTTTATGTTGAAAACAAATCATAAAATCAACATCCGGTTGAAGGTCTCATGTTGGGGGGGAATTCCCTGCTTGAAAATTAACATATCACGTGATGATCTAATTTGCATATTGGCCGATTTCATTACTTGTTCTGTGTTGCGATGTAAAAGTGAAATGTTGAAGGTTACAATACATAGTGCGCGTGTCATATGAGAAGATGTAAGAGTTGAAAGTTTAAAGTTCTGGGTAAATGGGGTTAGGCTTGTTGTGATATGTCTAATGTGAAATGTTTAATGACAAAAAGTAGATGTCAATTTACACTATGTATTTGTCAGTTACAGGATTTTTACGCGTAACATTAAACATTTGCAACATTGGACATGTAATAGCACTAACGACATAGCATTGACTTTTGAGTCAAATCCCCCCTCATAATTATATCGTAGCCTAATAAAATTCTCGGATTATCCACTGCCAGCATCTTTTTCTGTGATTTTTATCTCAAAAAGTTTTGTACGTTTAACTCTTCGTAAAGTTTATCAACATGAACATCACGCGCTCTGTCGCCACTAGTTCAGCTCTGAACGTAGGTCTCAATACACTCGCCAGTACTACGTTCAGGTCCCATGCCATTCAAAATGGAATCTGCCCCAGTCGATTTTACTGGGCAACTTTTTACTGCTAAACGACCGCGTGTCAGTCCATGTGAATGCCTGAACAATGTAAATGAACATCTTAGTGAGAAAATAAGACCTTGCTTACCTCGCTAGAACCAGTATGACCGACACTATTAAAGATGGAAAATGTTCCTCCTAGTGGCAAATGAACCAAGATTAAGTACCCCCCCCCCGTCGATTTTATTATCTTGTCTATTTAAACTCTTATCACGATTTTATGAAACTTGATTAGATTGTTCATTCTCTCTTAAGAAATAACTATAGAATTTCGATAATTTTGCCGAGTTATCTTTCCGTAACATTTTGAGTGCAAAGGACCTTAAACACAATGCAGTTAACCTTTTGCTATTAAGTTAATAAAAAAAATATTGAGATTATTCACTAGGATGAATTACCAATTTGCAATTCAGAATATTTCGATGGTATTTGTTGGAGTGATTATCCGTTTACTTTCAAATTCTTGATAATTTTCACCGACATTCATTTTATTAGCAGTTAAGACTTTTTTATAGCTTGTTGTGTATTTCTCTTTATGGGACAGTTTCTTTAAATTGCTATGTTTTTAGATTTAGTTCTATAGCGCCACGTAAGGGACATTTTAAGCTCACGTCTATGGTTTTGTGCTATGTAAGGATTTCTAAAATATCGTGAAGCTTGGTCGGTGGCGCATAAAATGCTTTTCATGTATTTATTTCAATCTTTAACACAATACACACAAAAACAACAAACAGAAAGTTTTAGTTTAGGTTTATAATTAAAATGCGAAGAACATATCATATCTACACATGTGACTATAACCTTTTGATAATTAGTATACTGTCATACTTGTTGAATACAATACCAGTATTAAAAAAATATCTGAAAATATTTCCTCCTCCATAAAAATATATATATTTTTTGTACTGAATATTGGAACCATTTACATTTAAGAGTTGAAATAATATAAGTCAAAATCGTCCATTTTCGTGTACACTTCGAGTGATATCTATCAATTATAGTACCCCATCCCAAAACCAATATTTAATAATATTTTTGTTCCAGCTGTGTTTCTTGGTGTTGTTACCGGTTCACGAGTCACTTTTATGATTATCAATTGGACAATATTCCGGTAAAGGTGCCTATGATGTATGGAATATCTGTCCGGCTTCCAGTGGTGAATAATGGTACCTCTTCCATAAGGATATTTAGGTGTCATCAGTCTGCTTGTCTGTATCCTGTGACTTAAACTGTTGACCGATTCACACAAAATTTTTTGTATGTTACCTATTACCTCATGCGTTAATGCAGCGTTTTTTCACATGGAGAATGTATAGGCAGACCAGGTAGATCTTACCGGATAAACCAAAATATTAAAGTCTCTCACCCAGTATCATCCACAGTCTTCAAGATTGCAAGCATCACTCACTGCCCAATTTAAACCAACATTGATCTTACCGTGAAAAGACTGGCTTTTGATATCCAATATTAAAGGCAAAATACAAATTTTAAATTTAGTCATTTGTATGAATCGACTCGATTACGAAGCTATACACTCAATCTGAACCCTTCGTGTATTTAGCCGAAAATAACTAGTTAGAAATTTACAGAAACGATTGAAAATAATTCAGTTTATATATGTTGAGTGCAGATTGCCCTCCTCGGACAGATTTTCCTCACGCATGCGCGAATCTGCGTCCAATTTCCGATGAGTAATCTGCGCGCGCGAAGTGAACTTTGTCCGAGCAATTTAATGGATTACTACAATGATAATGAGCTTAGTATTATCAGTCATTTTAATGAAACTTGCGACCGTCAGTTTACTGGTACAAGTACCAGCAAGACCATACGGAAAGAAAAGTACCCCTCCTGACAGTCTTTCCGGGTATCTACTGTCCTAGTTCAGCTCTGAACGTCGGTCTCATTACACTCACCCTGACCGTTCAGGGACTGGCCTATTCAATCAATGTCGAAAATAATTTGAACCCCAGTCAATTTTACTGGGCAACTTTTCACTGCGAAACATCGGAGTGTCAATCCGTGTGGACGTCTGTACAATGTAAAGGAACATCTTAGTGACAAAATAAGACCTTGCTGACCTCGCTAGACTCAGTATGAGCGAAACAACACGCTGTTTAAAATACGTCCCCTCCTATCACCCTTTCGCCACCATGACACAGCGTGTTGTGATGCTCATACTGACTCGAGCGAAATGAGTAAGGTCTTATTTTCTCACTGAGATGTTCCTTTACACTGTACACGCGTCCACACGGAGTGACACCCATCGTTGAGCAGTGAAAAGTTGCCCAATAAAATTGGGGGTCAAATTATATTCGACATTGATTGAATGGGCCAGCCCCTGAACGTCCAGGGTGAGTGTAATGAGACCGACGTTCAGAGCTGAACTACTACTGTCCGAATTTGATGTAACCCAAGCACATCTCTTGGCCATTATCACTGATTGCTTGTTAATTCGTTTCTGGAGTTTAACGTACACTTCCATCGGGGTTAACATCGTAAACGATTATTGGTTGGCAGTTACGTCTGCTGGATATATCTTTATTAACGCCTTACCATAGATCTGTTTCATTGATTGACATCTACGATATCGGCCAAACTAAAGCAAATATTTTTGACATTCAGTGAAGTGGTCAGCACCGATTATGAGATACTGATGACAGAATCATATTTTGTGTGTACACACGCTAATAATGTAATGATTTTAAAAGTATTTCACTATAAAGCCGAAAGGGGGCAGGTCATATATATATATATATTACATTATTATGTGCTTTGCGATCCACTTTTGTCCAGTTTTAAGATATAGAATAGAGATTTAAGTCTTGTCAAAGAAATATGTGTTTCATCTAATTATGTTAAAGATACTCTCTTGGTTTATTAGTACTATTTTGGGCCAGTTTATTTGTAAATTAAGCGAGCTATAGGCCAGTAAACTTTTTGTAGTCATTTGACTAAAAAAACTTGCGCAAAGGAACTCTGTAGGAAAAACCACTACTGTGGCTGGAGTAAGACGGAAGACAGCAGTAGTGGAACCATTTCTAGCTGAATACATATATTTTGCAGTATAGAAATTGAGTTTTAGACGTAACGAATATTAATAAAGTTATTAGGAGAAATAATTATGTTATCAGAGAAAGAAGTAATTCATTTAATAAAGTACTTAAGTTATTAGGAGAAGCAATTAAGCTAATGGCAAAAGTCTTTAAGTTATGTAACGCTATATATTTTTTAAAAAACTCAAAAAATAGAGCATACGGATGATCATTGATATTTTAAGAATGTTAAAACATTTAGCTTTCAATAAGGGATAATGTCATGCGTCCATTTATCGAAATGGCGTAATGATTCTTAAAGTGGAAATTTCATATTTTCTAAGAAAGTCAAAACATAATTATTTCTATGTCTTTTGCTCAAAACTCACTAATATACGATCATGGGCAATATTTCACAGGCATAGAAAATAAACACAATTACTTGAATTATCTCCCTTGTTTTCCAATTTCCCAACTGGCAATGGTGAATTAAAAGATTATTCTTTAACAAGGTAGGACTGTTTATAGATACAATCCATTTCAGGGCTTTATTTTATAGTTACATTATGGGAGATGTTTATAAGGAGTTAGCCATTCTTGCTATAACAGTTCAAAAATAAATGATGAAATAAGAATATATTGAAAATTTCAGTCAAATTACTTTATTCTGAACAAAGTTATTACCACTATAATTTTTACTAGAAATGGCATCGACACCCCTTTTCGATTATGGCCGATCGTTGACTGACAGGCGTTAACTCCACCTACATAGTCTGGATTATCAAGTAATGTTTACAATGACTGTGGTACCGTTAGCGTATTCGGTTTGAGACGGGACTGCAATTCAATCCGTATTGCATTTATTAGTTACTACAAATTGGAATTAAGATTTTTAATATATAGATAAGAAGAGAAAGTCTGCGACAGGATTTTAAAGTTTCAAAATGGACCAAATCAACGAGGCAGTATTGTAAATAAATTATAATAAATAGCCGACTTCTTGCTTTGCCTGCGTGTACTCTTTTGTGCTTCAGGCAGGCCTAAGTGACTCCCTAAGTAGACGAATAGAAAATAGTGATCCGATGGGATTGCAATTAAACTGGGGTGATGTTAGCTGCGATTTTGATCAATTCCCATAATTTTACTGAAACGCAAGTGACAGAAGCGTGTATAATAACGACAGTGCATGTATTATAGAGAAGGCAGCGTGGTGAGCTGCTAATTTCCGGAAGTATTATGACGTCAACGTCACGAAGAATCTCCGCCCACGACGCCATTGTGATTAAATCAATCAACGAAATCCTGTTTAAATCCGAGTCCAATCCAAGTCATCCGTGGGTATACAGAGTTGATTTTTGGCTTGTTGTTTAAATAAAGATCTAATTCATAATTTCTATGACATCTGAGGCCCAAAGGAAGAGCGACAAAAGTCTGTTTTTGCTCTCCAATAATGTATCTTTAATATATTTTAAAAATATAACTAAAAAATATGAAATTGCCGTTTTAAACTCCTTTACAAATCACAGTCTTGTCTCCGATAACCATGGGAAGGGCCTGTAGGTATTTCGAATTACGCGTTTGGTTTTTATTTTAATATTCCAAATATTGGCCAGATATCTCAATTAATTTCTTCCAAATTTTAGAACAAAACGTTAGGTCATGAATTCTACAATTGCTTGTGGTTAATTTTTTTTCTTTCATCAGGTAGTGCATGTGATAGCTATAGCACCATATGTACTTGTCACAATCATCTTAATCAGAGCTGCTACCTTACATGGTGCCATAGATGGCATCAATTTCTACATGATTCCAGATTTAGGAAATTAGCCAATCCTCAGGAAATACATTTCGGTACAATAGATATGATCTTACAACAAATTTTATTAAATTCACTAATCATCCCGAATAGCCAAATATACATTTTCTGATGTTAACAATATTACAGTACATGTACAGTACATCCGGCTACCATTATTTCAACTATTTGTTACCGCCTGACTGATTAATATAACGGGGTTTTTCTTTCACTCTCACTTTACTGAAAACATTATTGCTTCACAATTATTATGTCGAATCAGGTACAAACTATTTTACTAATTAGACGTAATAAGTAAACGGCGGTGTACTTTTGCTCTAAGAATATGAGACAATCGGTTGCCATGCAAGACACACCTACATTTTGCAAGAGATGGGCAGAGAACGAGCTAAAAAAAAAATAATGTCATTTTTTGTACAATCGGAGGACATAATCCATGAAGATATTGTCCAATATGTGTAATGAACATACATTTCAAGTTCATCAAAAATGGGTAAAATTGTGACCTCCAGAGGGGCCACAGCCTTCGTAATACATATATACTTCGTAATACATGTTTTTTTAAATCGGATAAAATTGTCATCTTTATAGGGGCCATAATCGATTTTTCGTACAATCTAGGGCCATAATTCAGGAAGTTGCGCAAATATCGAAAGGAATCAAGATCTTGGGGTTATAAACATGCATTTCAAATTTCATCAAAATCAGATAAAAATGCGACCGTTTGGAGATCCACACCCTTGATATACCAGAATTTCACACTATTTACGTACACTATTTTGTCCGACAGTTTTGGTCCGATTTTCACGAAATTTGAACTTAACCATCATTAGTGTGCAACGGTCATACTAAAACATTCTTTTAATTTAGATTGTAAAACACGTGACCTCTAGAGCGTCCACAAGCTAAAACGTGATTTGTCGTACAATCAGGGGCCATAATCCATGACGTTATGGTCCGATACATGCCAATATCGAAAGAGACCGAGATCTTTGAGATTTAGACCTATATCTAAAGTGTCGTCAAAATCGGATAAAAATTGTGACCTATAGAGAGTGTTCACAAACAAATTGTGGGCGGAAAGACGTCGGGACGGACAGGGGCGACAATATCCCTTTGAGAACTGTCGTGTTTTCCATAGGTTAGGTATACAAGGGGCCAGTATCTAATTATCATTAAAATATCATTGTTTTCCTGTGCTCGGGTGTCAAAGGGATATATGTCCACATGAAAATGCGGGCGGATATAACTATCTAGGCTGATACGATTTAAATTAAGGCGAATATTGCGATTTGGAAGACAACCAAGCCTCCGACAAATGCCAAAATGAAATGTGTAATAAGTTTGAAATGCCATGTTCTGTACATGATGTTTGTTTTTTGTAGATCTGGGCTCAAGCTATAATTGCAGATATAGTTTTCAATGGGAATTGGCAGGGGAGCACTTATTACGATGGCTAGTTATAATAAATTTAACAACAATGTCATGGGCTACCATTGACTTACATAATTATTGATGGTGTCTAGATTTTAACCCAAATTTGTCACGTTTATTCGTTTGGCAATAAATATAGCCCGTTTCTTGGGGGCTAAATAAACACGTCGGGCGAAACATTTTGTCAGCGGGTTTTGGACACATAATTTTATTTAAATACGATCAACGTAGAGCTTCATATAAATACATACAATAATCAAAATCTGCAAAAACTTTTTTGTCATTTCCATGTAGAATTGACGGGGTTGGTCTAGTTCCTAGATTTGTTTTCAGATATAGATTACTAGCAAGAAAGATTCTTTGTCGTTTCTGATAATGTAATACTTTTAGTTTCTTATTAAATGTTGAACGTTGCCAATGCATGACTTCCGTTCTATTTGTAATATTATAAAATTCTCAGGAGACAATTATGAACTAGTTCCCTACAAATGTTTATGATATGGCCGTGGGATCACTAAATACTCCTTGTATCCGCACAAGGGTTAAATACTGACCACGAAAGATAAAGTTAAAGTGACCATCTCTATACTGGACGTCCGACATAGTGGCAAATCTCATAATATTTATGCAGTTTTGAGAATTTTCAAATTTGGTTTAATATGTTTCATAATTGGTAGCTACACTGTTTATATAAAAAGGATTGGAATTTTTAATATATATTTATTTCAGAGATACTATTATATTTTTCTATTGTTTGTGAGAGTACCAGTTTTCATGCGGGGTTTTCGCTGTGCTTGGTTTTATGTCCCACGAAACCTGTATAGGTGTAGCCGAGATTGTTCGTACATTATGTTGTATATTATGTTCTTTTATCTTGAAGAAAAACATTTTATCGCCATGCATATTTCGTGATTTTTTATTCCAGAAAACGTTGTAGTGGGTGATGAAAAGACCAATGTTTGCCAAATACAATGTCAACGTGAGAGAAGTATAACATTTTACTTCATGTACCAATGAGATCGTTAAACAGTTTTTCCTATGAACATGGTACATGAGTTTTCAACTGGACGTCAGATAACCATTGATAAAACAATTAATATTTGCTTTCTTCCGAAAAGACGTCCAAATCTGTCAAAATTTCGGTTTATGTCAAAGATAACGACGCGTCCGGAACGCAAAGAAATCCAGCTGAGACTTTGCTCCACGGTGAATATACACCTAGTTTCATTCAAATCTGACACCCCCCCCCACCCAATTAATCTATGACCCCAAAACTGAAATAGTCAATAAATGCAGAAATATCAGTTCTATTGACACATTTGTTACCATATGTTAAATATGTAAACCACACCATTACACGAGATAAACTTACGAACAAAACACAATTCACAATGAAGATGAATGGATCCGTGAACCAGCCGTAAGCGCTATCTGTGTATTATTATACGTTCTATTTGTCCATTGAAATCAAGTATCCTAATTTAAAACGAATAATGAATATCACTCACGTCCAAAATATGTGTTTTATAGGTTAAAAATACCGTTTCCGACAAGCTGACATCACTTCCGCAGATAATGTAAATGTTGATTTGGTTATACTGTATAGTCACAAATAGCATTAGTCACCACATTGCGATTTTATCTTTATGAAAATCGCAATCTCGAAACCAGAAAAATTTTTGAAGAAATTTCTCTGGTGAATCGGGGTAGCCATTTTCCCGGAAGGTGACATGTAATTCCTACGCGCGAAAATTCTCGTTTATTTGCGTCGTACGCCCCTGATTTTACATGCCTGGATGACCGAATCACTTAATTATATACCCACGCGTAGAAAAATAGATCTTTACAAAAACTTGAATTTGTTCGTTTAGGATCCAATTTTCTTTATGTCAGCGAGTTGACTTTGTCTCAAGGTTCATTTTACAACAAACGAAACGACGATCCGACCTCTAGTTTTCGAGAAATCGACCCAAAAAGACTGACCAATCAGAGGTTAGAATGGGTGGGGCTTAGGTTTGAAAAAAAATTGAAAAAATGGACGGTCTGATGTGCCAGAGGCCTTCGGCTCCGCGGCTGCCTCTGGGAACGAGATTGTGAAAATCGAATACTATTGACAATTCTATGGACTCAAAACCTTGACTATGCAATATAGCCTATTTCTGGACAACTGCTCATATTACCAAAAAATGAAAGATTTTTTAGCACTATCCATTAATAACTTCAGACCTCTAAACTTATAGTTGCTGAGAACTAAGAGCAATGCAATATTTTCTTATGAGGTTAGCTTTCCGAAGGTGGCGAAAACGATTTTAAAACTACTAAACATTGTAAGTATCTGTAAAATCGGTTGAAAATAAACAGATTTTTAATGCATTTCCGCTATTCACACCAATTTTGAAATTGGTTTAAGAACTAACTGCATTACACTTTCACAGACAAACAAACTTCTGGGATAGTTTCTGAGATATAGTTAGGATGAAAAAATAAAGAATAACTAGAATTGAACGCAATGCTGAAAGCTTTCATGATGTCAAAAAGTCACGGTGTGAGGATACAAATGAAATTGGGTTTTACGTCCTACTTTTCTGCTCCTAACCTTGGCTAATGAAGACGCTACGAGGGAAATTTTGCCCGGTAAGCAGTGCTACGGCCTACTCTTACATCGAATTCAAACTGCCAGGGGATCTTTAACGTGCACGCTAATTTGTACACGGGACCTCCGTGTCTCTCCCCACCCGAGCGACTAGACAGCTGTCCTTGGCAGGCCCTCCATCTAGTTCAGCTCTGAACGTCGGTCTCATTACACTCACCCTGAGCGTTCAGAAACTGTTCCATTCAATCAATGTCGAAAGAAAATTGGCGCCCAGTCAATTTTACTGGGCAACTTTTCACTGCTAAACGATGGGGTGTCAATCCGTGTGGACGCATGTACAAAGTAAACGAACGTGTTAGTGAGAAAATAAGACCTTGCTTACTTCGCTAGAGTCAGTATGAGCCACACAACACGCTGTTAAAAATACGTCCCCTCCTATCAAATTACAGTTTCGCAGCCATGACACTCTAACTGTAGGTCAACGTCCACATTCAGGAATGTCGGTCATACAGGAAGAAACGAAATGTACAGGCTTTCACCCGGATTGACACCCGGTCGTTTAGCAGTGAAAAGTTGTCCTGTAAAATTGACTGTTCTCCAATTATTTTCGACACTGATTCAATGGGATAGCCCCTGGACTAGCCCTCCGTCCTGCATCAATGGCAGCGTGAAACCACACCGGAAAATCTGGATGAACTTTCTCGGCCAATGCAGTAATCGAACACGCGATCCCTAGGCTAGTAATCCAGCGTCTTACTAGCTTGATCTAACACACCAGACATAATTAAGATATCCACACGTTCTTCGTATGCGCATTACAATGGAAGGAATCGATGTGAAACCCTAAATAACAAGCAGTGGTAAACTGATCTACTTACTGACATTTTATGTAGACTATTTTGTCCCCAACATACGGATAAAAATAATTTGAATAATGTTTAAAGAGATTTTAGAGGAAATCTTTTAATTTGCATTATGTACTACGACCGTGATTACATTGCAATTTGAGATGACTTTCTGTTCTAGACTCGAAGCAGTTGCTGTGCATTTACGTTGCCTGCTAGGTAGTCAGGAAGTTACGATTTGATCGGCGCAAATATCGAGAGTAACCAATATCTTTGGGTTATAAACATACATGTCAAGTTTCATCAAACTCGGTTCAAAATTGTGACCTCTACACTGTTCACAATCTAAAAACGTGATTTTTCGTACAATCAGGGGCCATAACCCATGAAGTTACAGTCCGATACATGCCAATATCGAAAGGAACCTAGATCTTAGGGTGATAAACCTATATTTTAAGTTTCATTGAAATCGGATAAAAATTGTGACCTGTAGACTGTTCACAAACAATTGTGGACGGACGGGCGAACATGGGCGACGACAATATACGTTCACATGCAATGTGGGCGTATCAAAACGAAGTCAGGCATGTCAATAAGCCCTTTGGGGTGACGTCAATATTGACGTTAACAGATTGTCTTGCGCAGATGATAAAATCCATTCAATTGGCCTTTTATGTGAGTAATCATATTATAACATGTGACGCTAGAACAAAGACGCGTAATATTCAGATTTTTAAATAGCGAAGGTGATCTAATATTTTACCCAACAAATGGCCTGGTGAGTTGGCCATGGTCTTGTCATGTGAATAAATGGCCAAAATATAATTTACATACCAATTAAAGCTAGAGCAATAGACCTGCAACAGGAAAATTTGGCATCTTCTTAAAGCATATGTATGTGCTCTTGTTATAAAATAAATAGTATAAACACCATAATACAGATACGATAAGAAACCAAGGTTAGTGGCTGAAACGTGTAGGTGTTTTGATACCAAACGTAATCATTCAAATATGATAATAAGAAATCAATATAAAGAAAAAACCATTAAGCCAAGGATAATGACAGGATACAGACATTGATTAAAATTATATCTCATATTTAAAGCACGACACGATAATATGTATTTGTGCGCTTTTAGGTGAGAATACACGATCAGATTTTGAGTATTAATTCATTAGCTATACGCCCACTTTATTGTTTTTCTTTATCTTAGGCACTGGCCGCTTTATTGATGGCATGGAAAAGATGTCGGGAAAGCGGAACTCCGTGTTATTTAAATTCCTTTGGGAATACGTTTATTCAACTTTGTTAATTGTAAGTATTAAATATTTCTCGACAGAAACTTTTTTTTTATTAAATGATAAAGATAATAATAGCCGTACTGATAATGATTATTAAACAAGTAATATATGATTTGACAAAAATAGCCTTAGGCCAGAGGTGGGGGATGGGCGGTATTTTCATATTGCAGCTACATAGTAAACGATAGGAACTGTCAGTGGACATCGTCCGATAAGAGACAGCTCCATAAGGAACTATCCCTCATCTTGACTAACGGAGGGTATGTAAGTCTCATAATCTAAAGTCAAATTTCTAGGTTGTGTACCGTCACACCATAATCATTGTCGGCTTCAAATTTCATGAATATCAGACTGGAACTGACCAACAAAATGGCTGCTTCCAATACAGTATGAAATACAGGACTTCATGATGTAAGAAAAATCACTTTCGGTATTGCTTGTTCTCTATCCATCTCTCGAAAATGAGGGCGTATCCTGCCTGGCAGTGCCAGCCTATAGTCTGGATATTCCGTTCCACATGACCGTTGAACTGGACCAGTATGGCACACCTACAGACTAAACATCTCTTGAAACACCGAGCTCTCAAACTGCTTGCTCTGGTCACTGTGAATTGCCACTATGTGCCGAATGTTAAAAAGAACCTTTCCACAAGCACTTTAGTAACCGTGGTGGCTTCTATGTTTTTGATGGGGAAAGAATCGGTTAACTAGTGAAATACTACTAAGATAGCCAGCATTTTCGAAGGACCGGAAGGATTGGCTGTCATAGTTCCTGGTGTTGTCGTTTACGAGCTAATAACTGAAATCGATAAAGTTGCCTTGATTATGTGAAAGAAAAAATGGTTTTCAAGTGCAGTCATTGACTTTGGGTAATTTCTTCGATGTCACCCTTAAAGTTTCGGCAGATCAATGAAAAGACCTATTTATTTCGGCGCAAATTTCAAAATGTACTTTATAATCAAGGAGAGAAGTATTGCCATTGAAATCACCTGGGTTCTTCGCCCCGGAAGATCTATCACCAGTACGATGCATTCCAATAAATAAAAAAAAATTAGGTTGCCAGGCAACGAAACATGCACCTTCGGCAGCTAAATCGTCCGGGCAGTCATCAAGAGTTGTCCCATATTACGTAATTATCAGAAAATCATTAAAATTTGTTGGTTTTTATAAATTTCTGCCCCGTGCTAAAGTTTAGAATACGAAACATTTAATATTATTGATTTAGCTGTTTTATTATCGATTTTCAAGAAATTCAAACTCAACAATCATTAAAGCCCCAATAACACTCTTGTTGTAACTGAATAATATGTCCCAATCTTCATTCTGGTCAACAAATCATATTATTTAGAATATTCCAATTAAATGATGATATAAATTTCATCTTAACAAACCTATTTTTAAAAAATTGGAAAAATTCAACCAATTGATTTGAAAAGTCTAATGTAAACCTTTTCAAGTGTGACTTGGATTTTAAAATATTTTCGAACCCTCTGGACAAGTAAAATAGGTTGTAATGGATAATTTACACAACAGGTAGGACATTTAAACATCTAGTACTTAGAATAAGGGTATTTTTTATTTTCTGAAGCTACCAAGCCAGCAAGAATGTTATTGTCCCTTTAATGTGTATAGTCAATCGTTTTTTTTTTTAATTCGGAATAAAATTGTGAACTCCATGGGGTCCACAAGTTAAGAAACATGGTTTTACGTACAACCAGGGGCCCCAATTCAGGAAGTTATGATCCCGAATATGGAAGGAACCGGGATCTTTGGGTTACAAACAGGGTCCAGAACCTTGATATATCATAGTTTTACACTATTCACGTATTAGCGGCAGCCATTTTCCCGGCAGTTTTGGTCCGATTTTTACGAAATTCTTCCTCAACCTTCATTACAGAGTAACGGTGATATAATCAAACGTTTTTTTTAAATTGGATAATAGTTGTGACCCCCAGATGGACCAAACGCTAAATAGGCGATTTTTAGTACAATCAGGGGCCATAATTCAGGAAGTTATGCGCAAATATCGAAAGGAACCAAGATCTTTGGATTATAAACATGCATGTAAAGTTTCTCATAACAATCAAATTAAAATTGTGACCTCTACAACCTTGATATACCATATATTTTTTTTTATAGTATTCACATATAAGCGGCGACCATTTCGTCCATCAGTTTTGGTCCGATTTTCACGAAACTCGAACTCACCCGTCATTACGGTGACACAGTGATATAACTAAACGTTATTTCAAATCCGTTAATAATTGTAAACTTACAATGTAACGGTGATATAAACAAACGGGTTTTTTAAAAGTCAGATAAGAATTTTGACCTCCAGAGGCACCACAAGCTAAAAAGGGCGATTTTTCGGACGATCATGGGCCACAATTCAGAACGTTATGATCTGATGGCGCAAATATCGACAGAAACCAAGATCTTTGGGTTATAAACATACATGTCACGTTTCATCAAAATCGTTTCAAAATTGTGACCTCGATAGGGTCCACAATCTAAAAACATGATTTTTAGTACAAACAGGGGACATAATCCATGAAGTCGAGATCTTATGGGGACAATCCTGTATTTCAAGTCTCTTCAAAATCGGATAGGAATTGTGACATGTAGAGTGTCCACAAACAAATTGTGGACGGACAGGGGCGACGGCATAATACGTCCACTCGAAAATGTTGGCGTATAAAAAGTTACAGTCATGTTACTTCTGCTGCCATACGTGACGTCATGAGTTGTAATAGATATTAAAATTAACACAGTTGTTGAACATAAACCACTTCATATATCATACCATTTTGACCACAAATGTATTCTCAATAAAGTAAATTGATTTGCGGAATGTCAGTTGAGGTTTTAGTGCGTCTTCCTTTTCAAGATATCCCTTTATTAATTTTAGTTTGTTTGCTTTGATACAATTTTTAAAGACATCCTTTATTTTTGTTTGTATCAAAGCAAACAAACTAAAATTATGTTTTTAAAAATTGCATCTCGCTCTTTCATTTTTTTTTCTTTTCTGGTTTCTTCCTCTTTTCTTTTCTTTGTCTGATTTGCTAACCGTTTTTGTTCTATTTCAGATCTACTTTTGAACTATTCTCCCATGATTACAGTTACAGATTCTCTTGACCTGTAAACCAGCTGATCTTGAATGTCTATACGATTTATTGGGCAACCATTGCGAAGTTTCGTGTAGACTGAACATAATGTAGGCTTCCTGGCTAATGCTTGTAATATTTGGTTTAAACCACAAGAGCTGGTCAGTATAGGCAAATACTCTTTGGGCAAATGTGTTATGCTTTTCTATACTCTTCGATCTATCATCAACGTAGTGTTGAAAAACTGGCCATCTTTTAGAAAATCCGAGTACTGACTTTGAAGATGCTTTGTTATTGCTGGAATTATAGATATGGAAGGATAGATTCCACATCTGTATCAATGGGTGATGGTTGAATCAGATAATCATATAAGCTGTCCCGCTTAAGAATCCACTCACACCTATCTGATGCAATGATATTGCCAGTCATAAATTCGCCGACGTCTTCACTGGAAACTATAAGAAAGTGGATTGTCAGCCATAAAACAATTCATGGCCATGACAAGAATATTCTTACTTTCTATTATGTTCCATAATGCACCCTTTTCCATCTTGTTTAGGAGGCCCAATGCCTTTCATCCGATGATGTAAAATGGTTGCTTCATTAAGTACAGCTGAATAATTGATTTTGATGTTGTTTACCTTCAAGGTTGGTGTAGAAAATATACATAACCTCCGTTAAAAAAGTATTAAATCTGTTTCCACGGAAAGGAACAATTTGTATGGTATTTATTCCATTTTTTTTTCAATGTGTTATGTATGTATAACTTAAACTCACCATAGCGGCTTGATTGTGCATCGCCACCCCTTGAAAACGATTTTGCAGCTGTCCGGATGAGGCAGATTGTACCTGGATTTGCGGTCCTGATATGTTGACAATGGTGTTTTTTTTTATTCTACTTCACCTAAAGCAAACGTTGTTACCTCAGCTAACTGTTCAAATTATGAAGGTCATGTAGAAGTTTGAAAGTCGTTCAACTGGTCTCTTGTCACCTTCACTTAAATTTTTCCAATTACTAACAACATCTGGAAGAATATTCTTTCTGTAATTTTCAAGCATATGATGCCACTTCATTTCAGTTGATGCTCTGTCTGACATGGTGTTCTGGGTGTTGCAAAGAATTATCTTCCCGACGTCAGATGCGGATTGCTTCTTTCTATCATCAATATCTTGTAAGACTTCATTGAAGGTTGTCAATGTGTCTTCTGCAGACTTGGTTGCTAAATCTCTGAAGCCCAAGAGCCCAGTGTCTGTTATCATCATCAGTGGCGTGGAAGACCATAAACTTTTTTTTTATCAAATTGTATTGTTTCATCACTGTATAAACTGGTATTTTTCTATGAAACAAATTCTTCGGTAATTTGCATCTAGGATAGGCCAAGCCGCTCAATGTTCATATTTCTAATTGTTTTTTCCGATGGTAATCTTGGTGGCCTTTTTCCGACATATGACAAAACAGTTGTTATAACTGGTCCAACATGTCCAATTCGTACATGATGTTTTAATATGCTGTATATGACTCTTCACTATTGTTTTTCATAAGCATTTTTCTGTAGGTCAAAAGTTTCTACACTCTTCCATTCTTTAGACATCTGTATTTTCTCCGACCTTAGCCTTTCTAATTCACAAGGTTCATTTTCTTTCTGAACTAATTCATCAAGTTGGACATTTTCAAGCTTTTGAGATTTTCGCCCGTGGTAGGTTTCTCGCATAGATGTTCCTTTCAGGTTTGATTTATAACTATTTAGTTTTTCTGTTAATTTATTATTTGACTTCTCTTTGTCTTGTAGTTGTACCTTTGTTTTTTCTACGGTTTTAGTAATATTCTAAATCTCCTTTTCAATATTTAAAACTCCGTTTCTCGTTGTTATACAATATCTAGTGGTTTACCAGCATTCCAATTTTCTGATTCTTTAGTTTGTTTCCCACGACACACGGAGAATACATAAAGCTATAATTACCATTTTTTTCTTCTTTTATTTTACTTTTGTTGTTTTTTTCTTGATACAATTTCCATACTCGGACAACTGAAGCTTGTATGTAAGGCATGGTAGAAGTATGATTTCTCTGTTTTCCATGCAACCAATTAACCGTTTGTTCAATACCATTTTCTTTGTTGAAGCTTTCAGCCAATGAAATTATACAAATAAGAAGTGTAAAACATTATTAGAAACTAAAAATATTCTGGCCCCAAATAATATGTTCATTACACATTTCTATAAAATTTATTTTGTGATAAAAAAAAAAAATGTTTTCCTGATCACTGAAAATTATTTTCTGGTTGTACATTTTTTTATACTCTGTGCCCATCAAGTCATTGTCAATAATCAACTAAAGATTGGATTGTGTAACGCCAGAGTTTCAAAGGGAATTGGGGAGCCACGGTGGCTAAATGGTAATACGTTGGCTTATTAGCCTGGAGGTCGCAGGTTCGCTCACGGTGTTGGTCTAGAAAGTTCATCTGGATTTTCCAGTGTGGTTTCCCCTTGTCGGTGGTGCAGCACTGAGGGCCTGACAAGGCAGTTGTCTAGTCGTTCAAATAGGACGAAAAACCGAGGTCCTGTTTAAACATTGGCGTACACGTAATAAATGCTTTGGCAGTTGGAATTTGATTTGAGTAGACGTGTGCCTGTCTTCATAAGCCCAATTTAGGAGCAGAACAGTAGGACGTTAAACCTGTTTCATTTCACTTCTAAGTTGCGGTCTTCCCAAAAGTCAGAGTGCAGCTAACACTGTCCTTTGATCAAATACATGTACGTTGGGCTTCTACACTAGTACATAGCATTATACGTAGTATGTGGTTATAAAGCCTCGTTTATAGGTAAATTTGGAACCGCTTCACAATCATATGTTACTGCAACAGAATATATTATTATATTGCATTTTCCCAAAGAAATATGATCTATTCATGCACAAAAAGGGGATGCACGGATGTGAAGAAATATATTTTTGGCCCTTAGTAGGTATAAGTTTATGAAATGAAATTAAGGTCCTCAATATGATGCTATAAGATTTCAAAACTGCTCAAATGTATTGGATGTATTTTTAAAATCCCAAATAAAGTGCTATTAAAATGCTTACTGTTACCTGTATTATTCAAATGAAGGCGCTCATTACTGCCTAAAGCGTAGACGTTTTCCAGTGTTTTAAAGACGTCTAAGCAATCTTCTTCTATAATGCAGTTGTCATTTGTGACAAGAATCACATCTGAACCATCGCTGTCATCAAACAATTTGGCTTTTACTACAAAAAAACAAACACAGATTTCCTCTCCCAAAATCAACACACATTTTGTTACACTAGTCCCCTTATACAATAATGATATACTTAAATTTGTAACTAATTAGCTTACAAATAATTTTTCATGATACAACTGGATATTTTGTTCCATGGTTTTAATGAATTGTACTCCAAACAAATATATTTTTATTAAATGTACTAGCATCAAGCCACCAGGATAAATGAAAGTTACCTTTTTCTTGGAGTTCTCTAAAAGAATTGAAGGTAACAAATTTTCCCTTTGATTTATTGAAATTCCAAACTTTCACCACAAACTTATAGCTAGTTGACTGGATAGGATCAAACTGCATCTGAAATATGAAATCAATGTCACATATGCATATTCACCTTGGGATTCTTTCTGTTGATTTGTTTCCAGTAGCCCTGATTAATGTAATAAAGTAAATGATGGCTATTATGCACAGGACAGTGTAAATCTACAAATATATTTTTATTAAATGTACTAGCATCAAGCCACCAGGATAAATGAAAGTTACCTTTTTCTTGGAGTTCTCTAAAAGAACTGAAGGTAACAAATTTTCCCTTTGATTTATTGAAGTTCCAAACTTTCACCACAAACTTCTAGCTAGTTGACGGGATAGGATCAAACTGCATCTGAAATATGAAATCAATGTCATAAGTGACATATGCATATTCACCTTGGGATTCTTTCTGTTGATTTGTTTCCAGTAGCCCTGATTAATGTAATAAAGTAAATGATGGCTGTTATGCACAGGACAGTGTAAATCTACATGTATCACATCCAGGTACTCCATCTACTGAGTTTGTCAATAATGTTATAATGGTGTCAAGTTTGATTGCCTTTATATATGAAATGCCATTTAACATCGTACATTTGTTTTTATTCAGAGATACTTTAGAATGCAGGAAATGTGGGTACCATAACGCTATACACAAATAGTCCACCTTGGGTCATTATCCCTTTTACAAATGGATTCACAATATTTAATGAATACATTTGGACCTGAAAGATTGACTTTGAATACGATTTCTTTGAGTCTGATAAACAATACACCTATCACCATTGGTAATTGTTGAGTCTCATTTGACCCATCGGAATCTGAGCCTTGAATGGACTGAAAAAAAAATCATTTAAAGAAACAGAGTCAGTCACTGTCTCAGTCACAAACACTCGCATAAAAAACCAGGCCTTGTCACCTTTTCTGTATCTAATTAGTCAATAATCAGGCCCCCTGAGTCCAGTAACGATTGCTATTGTAACCTGCAGGCTACACTAAAAACATGTGTCTAATAACTAATAATATTACAAAACGTTTCAAAAGAAATCATATTTGATTAGACTGGATGTCTATCAAGAGACGATCACTCAACTAATGTCGTAAATTTCATGTACTCTATTTTCTTATGAACATGACATAGCCTACTTTTTCAAGCTATCTTACGTGGATGCAATTCTGGATTTTGGTTTAACCATCCATTTCAATTTGGACAGTATTCAGGTGCGGATCCAGGATTTTTTGCAGGGGGGGTCTAGGATTGATAATTGCTTAACTAATTGCGCTCAACCGATAATTTGATAAATTAGATTCAATTTGGTTCATTCTGACGTATTTCCGGAAGGTAAATTCCAAAATAACAGGTCTAAATCGCCAATAAAATTTTCAAGCTTGAGCAGAGGGGGGGGGGGGAACCCCTGGACCCGCGCCTGGTATTCTAGATGTCAAAACTGAAAAACCAATTGCCCCTTTGCAAGTAGTAGTATACTACTAATAATAATAATAAAAATAAGATAACCATAATTTCGATATTTGTAAAAGTTAAAATATAAATATTTTATATCCTTGAATGCTGAAATCCTTTACTAGATAAATCCTCTACTTTAAGGGAGAGCATGGTTCTGACAAAGTCCAGTTTTAGGTGTTTAGATTTGCATCTGGCTTCGGGATGAGGTGGTGGGAGGGTGTTGAATGGTCGATTGGTTAGCGCATGCACGTTGTATCATAAGGTCTGTCATGAACTTAATTATTTGGTGTAGCATATCATTAACGCACAGGCACTTGAAGTTGAAGGGATTAAAATAAAACTTCTTACTACTGCTTACTAGTTTTATTTTAACCCCTTCAAGTGCCTGTGCATTAATGGTCCAGATTATAATTTTTAAATTTTGATTCCTTACAGTAATCGGCACTGCATCTGTATGTCTATACGTGCATTAATTAGTTCATGCGGTAATGAAATGATAGGCCTACATCAAAGCGATTAGGGGTTTGGGATTGCCTAGTGGTCTAGTGCCGCGCTTCGATCTCTAGCTGGCCGGTCACCTCTAGCTTGCCGCTGTGGTTTCGAGCCCTGTCGTGAGCATATGTGGCCTGGAGATAGGAGCGCCTTGTCAACCTCGTGGGTTTCCTCCGGGCTCTCCGGTTTCCTCCCACTGCTAAAGACCCCTACGCGCAAGCAAATTATTGAAATAAAATTAAACCACATGTTAGTCCCGAAATGACCTAGTTTCTTTTGAGTGGACATTAAACCCCATTTCTCTCTCTCCGTATGGGCGACACAACACGCTGTTAATAATACGTCCCCTCCTATCAAGTTCCCTTTTCGCCGGCATCTTCAGTCATTTATTGCTTTGCCCAACTTTTAATACTTCAATAGAATAAAACAAACATCTCAGGTGCATAATGAGGGATAAAACAATTTACTTTCATATTCAACATTCATTGTGCGACTTGGTGGCCGGGGATAATGTATAATAAAATCGTAGTAAAACATACATCTTGTTTTATTTTTAAATGCATAAATAACATGTTTGTTTTGTTTTGTTTTTTTAAGGGGGGGGGGTAAAAAGGAAAAACATATATTAAACTCTTAAAAAACCTTTCTCAAATCAAAATGACCAATGCATATGATGCAAATATCAAGAAATACATAAATATAAGGATTCATATTATTCTCAAATAAGACATAAATATAAGGATTTAAATTATTTTCAACTGTAACATTATTATAACTATAACATCGTGTAACATCTAACCAATTAGCTATGATTGTTAGCACAGGGTAATGAAACTTTAATCAAAGCTGAAAATTTGAGCCAGTATTTCTGGCTTGTTTGGGCATTTTTACACAGATTTGTACAGTAATTACAACACATTCAAAGAAAACATTTACAACATTTATCTACAGAGCATCCTTTGCCCAATTTGCTTGACATCAGATAAGGCAAGAGGCCCAACTGCAAAAGTCTTTAAGTACAGTAGGCCTCTGTATATCTGGCACACTCTTTACCAGAAGCGACACCTCTAACATCGTACGATGGTTTAACCCGGGCTGAGACGTCTGGGATACATGTAGGCAATCTTATCCCGAGAACATCTACAAACTTGCTGCCAATACTCAAGTATGCAAGATGCCACCTCCCTTCCAGTGAACAACAATATTTGGGATATAAACAACCATGCCGAATGCAATGGTTGACACCCGGCATGACGTGGTGCTGTCTACAGATTTGAATGACCTTAGTATTCTATCTTTTGTTTCTTCGTCTACAAATCCAAACAATTCATTATTTCGTAATAAGAATTTTCAATAAATTTAATGGTGTCCAAGGAAATGCTCCATTGAAATAAAACTAAAATTCATATTGAGACCAACACATTTATTTCAGTGACAGGGAGAGAAATGGGGTTTCACGCGTCCATTCGGCACAAACTAGGTCATTTTGGGGCAGTTCAATTCTATTTCAATAATACGCTTACGCGCAGGGATCTTTAGCATTAGCAGTGGGGAGGGGCGGAATACCTGGAGAAACCCCACGAGGTTGGACAGGCAACCATACTCCTTGCCACGTACAACCAGGTATCAGGGGCGGATTTGGCCATCCAAACTACGGCGATTCCTATCCAATCCAAATATTTTATTGTTTCAGCTGTGTTTCTTATACCATATGCAGTCTTCTTGGTGGTGTGGACGTATCCCATGATACTTTTATAATTATCAATTGGACAATATATCGGTAAAGGTACCTATGGTGTGTGGGATATCTGCCCTGCTTTAAAAGGTAAAAATGGTGCCACTTCCAAAGGGACACATTTTCTTTATTTCAATGAAACTTTTTATATCCCAAACATTTGGGTTCCTTTTGACACTTTGGCGCGTTTCTGGCTGTATCATCGTGGATTATAGCTAGTGGTTTTACGTGAATACGACCTTTTTAGCTTGTTCTCCTGTCATCTCTTGCAAAATGTGTCTAAGTCCTTAAATAACCGAACCGTTCTAATTTACTTAAGATTGGTGCTACCCCAATGGCACTGAATGTTGATTATGGCCATGCCATGTTAACAATACATTATGCAGGAGCTAATCCGCCCCATTACAGGTCTAATTAAATATTTAGTAACAGGAAAAGAAATTAATAAACTCTCGGTGCCATCATATTTGTGTGATTTTCATTGGATTTGAACCCAATCTGCTGCCTTTTTTAGAACGTATCGACTTTAGTAACGATAATTCGGGGCTAGGTCTATAACATACACCTCCCTTTAATAAAAGTCTAATTTATAAGTTATGTAACATTTAAGGCCCAAAGAAAATACCTGCAACAGGTAGATTGAGCTCTTATATAATCCCTGTTTAAGTCTTTCGAAGAATTATTGCTTGTATGATTTTCATTCTAAATATGTGAACAGTAGGACGTTAAACCCCATTTCATTTCATTTCGTTTCTAATAAAGAGGTCCTCTTAGAGAAAAGACTATTGTGCAAATATATAATTATATTGTTTTTTGCAATATTGTCAATTTTGGGAATTTTATATTTGTATTCATTTTTATTAGTCTGTTGCTGGTTGTAAAATCTGCTTTTAATTCCTTATAGGTATTGGAGCCGGTATGATTGGCGTTTCTTTCGTCTTCTGTTTTTATATTAATAACATATTGTCATGGATTTTATATTTCCTATATAATTCGTTTTTATCACCTTTACCATGGTCAACGTGTGATAATTGGTGGAATACAGACACGTGCTTTGTCCGAAACAAAATGGTGAGCAATTATTCACGTTATCTTGTGAATATAACAAACAATCTCGTGAACACCACCGATATTATGCATACACCAAATAATTCTCCGTCATTGGTGGAAGAAATTAAAACAAAGAATTCCAGTTCGATACAGACTTCTACAGAATAATTTGGAAGTAAGAATTTAAACAATAAACTATGCTTTGTGGACAGCAAAATTCCAATGCGTCAACTGATCTCACCATCCCCTATCCCCTATAAAGAAAGTTAATATGTGTAGGATAAAGCACGAGACTGGGGACTTTGTCTTGTTTTATAAACCGTCTATGTTTACATGTTCTAAAAAGGAGAATATCCCGGAATTCCTTTCGTTATTTTACGGAAAATAACCATATCCTGGAAGAATAACCCGAAACAGGTTTTAAGAAAAAGTTTCTGAAGAATAACCCCAAATCCATCTCTATATTAAATTCAGACCGCAAGTTAGCCCGGGCATATAATATACCCCAGAGATCAAAAAGATTTACCGTAATAGGTTTATATTATATTTTCCAGGGAATATAGTCTATGTTATGTTCTAGCGTGGTCTTAACTTTAATGTACACTTCGTTTTTGTACCCCACGTTGCAGAGAAGCAAGAATCGAATTCATTCAATGGGTTTGTCCGTCCACGTGTCCTTCAGCCTGTACTGGAACACAATAACTATAGACTCAAATATGATGCAGACCTTCGTTGTATGATAGCATAAGATTTTATTCTATCAATAGGCCTATAAGACAGTTTACCAGTACCACAGCTCTGGGCAGTAGTCTTCTTTTTGATGATGGTATGTGTGGCTTTGGACTTCATGGTAAGAAATATTAGCTTACTTGCTATAATTATTTTCTATACGCGAGATAATTATAAAATAAAGTAGATGTCCAGCCTGAAGGGATTAAAATATTTTAGTAGACACAGGTCTTCATCTGAGGACGCGGTATCCGTATATTAATTCATATAATCTTGTAATTAGTGGCTTACCCATCCGCCATCTTGTCAACATACTAAGGCCTTATCTAAATTTATTAGCCACAACCAACGATAATCAGTAATACAATTACTGGTTATTCGTATTATTACAGAAGTGTTTGATAATAACTAGAGAATCCCCGACCCCCCACAAAAAAAAAACAATTGCTGGTTAAAGACAAAATAACCCTATAGTCGTCTACACATCGCTCAGTAATAAACATTATTTGTAATCCACAAAATTGTGTCCGGTGTCTTTCAATTTCAATTACTATAAACCACTACTGGGACTACTAAACATCATTTTGCTCTTAAAAATAAATCTAACCGTTCGTATGCTCGAATGTACCTCCATTATAACATATTTCAGTTTTTTTTTTAAATCTCCCAGTTCTTATATCGTCTACAGGAATATTATTTCTCTCGGTCATGCCCGGATCATGGCCGCCTTTTCTGACCGAATTTTTATTATGACGGATTGAAATTATAAGCTAGCATAGAATTAGATCAATGCATATCGGTTTAATCGTATCTGATCAAGAACACAGCGAGCGTTTGTACTTATTGTGGTGAAGACTAAACTTATTTATCATATATATAATATTCATCTTTTTTTATCATGCCAGTTTGTCAGTGTCGAAGTTTGTGTTACAACTATAAATGATCTTATAACAAATCTGACACCAAGAAAACATTTAATGGTTACATCATCCACCTGTTTGATTATGTTCTTGGCAACTTTAAGTTAAGATAGAGAGAAGAAGTGAGCGTTTTTGTAGCAAGTAGCTCTGTTGTTTGGTCTGCATCGATTGGTAGAACAGTCCCATTTGTTGGGCCTGCTAGAAAATACCAACCACCCCCACACTTGTACCACGACATTTTTACGACTGTTTAAGATTTCCGATGAGCTACGACAAGAGGGTTACACAATATCCAAGACCACCTGGGTATTTCACAGCGCCTTGGTATTTCATTCGTAGTTGGTTGTAACCGGTTGTAAGTTGTCCTTTCTTGCAGTGAAATGGACTCAACCTACCATTTCTACTAAGTCAGTAGTACAGCAATTACTTTATCCTTAGTTCTAAAAGTCAGTTCAGTGATAGTTAAGATGCTGGCGACCCCGGTGTTGACAAATTTAGTCAGGAATACGAATTCACCATAACTGGTAATGGAATTCATCGGTATACATTTTGCTGCAGTGGTGCTACCTACTGCAATGACATTGTTCGTCTATAAATATTTCAAAGAAGCCACAAATTAATATTTAAGCAGGTATCTGGAAAAATAGCCATCAATCGACAATAAACGAAACAATTGTTTTCTATTGCAGGCAGGAGTATAAATTTTTCAACTTGTCGATTGGCACTTGACTTTAGTTATTGCCATTGAAGCAATTATTATTGGATGTAGGCTATATATTTCTACGCAGATGAAATAATTATTTGAAGTTCTGATAGTGACATTTATTTTATGATCAGTAGTGTAATATCGCTTTTTATCAGTGAAATAAAAGTGTTACTCCACAGGCTAGCAAAGTAGTCCAAAGTTGTTTTACATAATATGATTGTAAAATCATAAAATAAATAGAACATTTGTCTTTTTGTTGTGAATAACATATTTTATTTCATCTCTAAGCAAGAAAACTTATATATAATAACCACCCGTCGAGTTAATCGATTATGGTCGAAGCCACCCGTCGATCTAGGCAGCTGAGTTTGGGCTTGGTATGTGAATAAATGTCGAAATAATAATGTACATAGCATTTGGCGGCAGAAGGAAAACCCGACATATTCAGATTGTTTAAATGAAGGTCTTCGAAAACATTCAATATATCTAAGCCAAATAATTTACACACCATTTGAATCTTGACAATAAGACACAATGAATTCTCACATAAAACATAATAACGTATTAAAAACAAAATAATAAGCAGATTAATACATGTGTTTTGATACCAAAATTAATCATATTATAAATATAATCACATACAATAATTTTATAGGCAAGAAAGAAAGTCAAGATTAAGGACAGGACACTGATTAAAAATAAATTTCTCATCTACGAATATTTAAAGCAGGGCAATATATGGTTGTGACCCTTTTAATTGAGAAATGAAATGAAATGAAAGGGGTTTAACGCCCCATTGTTCTTCTCCTGACTGTGCTAATGAAGGCGGACAAAAGTCATACAGTGTGTTATGAGAAAACTTTTGCCCGAACAGTGGCACTACGGTCTACTCTTATAGCGTATTCCAATTGTCAAGGCATCTTTTACTAGCACGCCAATGTACACACTGAACCTCGGGTTTTCGACCAATCCGAACGACTAGGCAGCTGTCTTTGTCAAGCCTTCCCCTCGGTTCTACATCACTTACAATGGCGGGGGGGGGGGGGGGCACGCTGGAAAATCTGGATGAACTTTCTCCGTCAATGCAGGATCGAACACTCGACCCCCAGACTATTCCCCAACAGATTCTTTATTCTAGTAAATGATACGGATTATCAAACAAATAATGAATGATTTAACAATGATATACTATCCAGAAGAACATCGACGATCATGAAGACAGGCTATTTTACGTCGACAATGCAAACTAACTCAGGGCATGACAGTTTAGACAAATAAAAAGATCATTAAACATTGACAAAGCAGATAGTTTGATAATCTGCACTTACAAAGATCACGTAGATGTTTAGAAAATCAAAAAATTAGTCTATATTTACATTTCATCAGAAAAATACAACAAAAAACAAATATCGAACAACAAATAAAAATTTCAAAATACAAATCTTCAAATACAAATCTTGCAAAACATTTCTCCAAAAACATTTTTTCAAATACATTTCTCCAAAAACATTTCTCGAAATTCATCGAACCGGAACATTAAAAATCAACCTGGCATACAATAAGTCACCATACAATAATGGGAATCGAGTATAAGCACATGTACAATAAGAACAATCGCTCAGTGTCCGCGACGCTAGTGGAACGATCCCTTGGTAGTTGGAATTAGATATCAGAGTAGGCCGTGGCGCCGCTGCCCGAGCAAAATGTCCCTCATAGCATACTATGGCGTATGCCTGTCTTAGTCCAGTTTAAGAGCAGAACAGTTGGATTTTAAACTCATTTTCATTTTCATCATTCAGGTTGTGGGCGGGTGGGGATTGGATGGAGAAATGGCATATTTGTCTAACGTCTAATCGGACCGGGCCTTTGATAACGAAAATAAATTGAAAGTTGTCTATTTTCAGAAATTAGGCTTTTGTCTGACAGCGACATATTTCTTTGTTCAAAGAGAGGGGAAAATGGAGTTTAACAACCACTCGATACAACTAGGTCATTTCGGGACTAACACTTGGTTCAATTTATTTCAATAATTAGCTTGTGTGTAAGGGTTTTTAGCAGTGGGAGGAAAACGAAGGCCCCGAATGTCACATCCTCTAGTCTTATTACCAACTCTACATTATATTGGCTGCGCGCGATATTATGTCACGTGATTAGTTAGTGGAGTTACTTCTAAATATAGTAACTATTAAAAGACAATAGCGGTTCTGTAACAATCTTATACAGTTTATTAAAGCAGTAAACTAGATGTCTATAAAAGAGTCCCATAATTTATCACATTTCAATTTATTTTATCTAATGCTAGATCATGTTAACCAATATACACAAACATAACACGCAAGTGATTTCATTAAAGTCACGGTCATTGTACGATTTTACTTGTTGTATGCTTGCTCGATTCTTCTTTACTGTATGGTGAATTATTGTATGCCTGGTTCATTTCTAATGTTCCGGTTCATGAATTTCGAGAAATGTTTTTGGAGAAATGTATTTGGAGAAATGTTTTTGAAGAAATGTTTTTGGAGAAATGTTTTTAAAGAATTGTTTTGCAAGATTT
Organism: Patella caerulea; assembly: GCA_036850965.1. Classification (NCBI taxonomy): domain Eukaryota; kingdom Metazoa; phylum Mollusca; class Gastropoda; family Patellidae; genus Patella; species Patella caerulea. Next base: position 47,985,241 of record JAZGQO010000007.1, on the reverse strand, counting down.
GTATTTGGGGATTTGTATTTTGAAATTTGTTGTTCGATATTTGTTTTTCGTTGTATTTATCTGATGAAATGTAAATACATGTATAGACTAATTTTTTGATTTTCTAAAAAAAATAAATATCTTACATTAAAATACATTTTACAAATCTGATATGACAAATGTCTGATTTGTGAAACAAACATTGATTTTAAGATACAAATTTTAATTTTAGTGTACAAATGTCGAAATACGACAACAAATGAAGAAGTAAGAATTAAGGACTATGAATTTAGAACTAAGAACATTGAATAAAGGGCTGTTTGGTCTTCCATAAGTTTGACCTTCTATAGAGATTCTAATCTAACGGAGCGGGTGTAACTTTGAAATTGAAGACTTCATAAATCTCAGCTATGTATGTAAAACAACACATTTTATGAAAAAAGTGTCACGGTCGCGGCGTGATCATCAAATTGTGGGATGAGATGGGCATTCACAGCACAAGATAATAAAGGGATATAATATTATTATCTGATATCAGAATCAATGAAATTGAATCACACTGTGATCCTATTGATTCATAATAAAATTGGCTCAGTGTGTATACGCCAAAATGATGATAGATACGATGTATTCCACAACAGTTTTAAAGACCGGGGGAGGGGGAACCTGGTACCTACCTTCCTGCAAACATTCCTAGATTCGACCCCGCAACCATAGGTAGTTAACAATTTAAACTACACGCATGCATGATAGGGATAGGTAAGCAATCTAGGATAACGTTCAGAATCTAGTTTAATTAAAGTTGTGTATTCTCGCGCACGCAGCGAAACGTATGGGAAATTTGAAAACTTTTAATGTTCTTGAATTAAAGTGCTACTGGTCTTTACTCTTGTAAAATATCAACCACCTTCGTATGGGAAATATCAATATCCATCTTATCCACCAATGATTTTTTCATTGACTTAAATGTTAATTCTAGTCTCTTAGACCGGCCCTAACTTTTTCCCAGAGGCACGTGTGAGGTTCATAAAGGAAACATTGAGATACGCAAACTGGAAGTAGAGGTCAATAACCACGCAGCTTTTCACCCAACATTTCAACTCAACCAACCTCTTAACTCTCGCATCCCCCCCCCCTCGCCTCAAAATCTTGAATATTTGTACCTTTAAAAATCAACTAAGATCGCCATGCAAAAGAAGAAAAGTGGGAGAAAGGCTAAAAATAAATTTCGCCTTTGTTTCGCGGGTAATCACGGCGTGAATAATAGGGTGAGCCGGGCCCATACAATTGACGAGCAAGAAGAGACACACAGTCGAATTTCGGCGCACTGATATAAGATACCTTAGTTTCAAGCCCTGGCCTTGTTTAGAATATGGATATGAGGATTGTTCATAAACTGTTTAGAATATGGATATGAGGATTGTTCATAAACTATGGATATGAGGACAGTTCATAAACTGTTTAGAATATAGATATATGAGGATTGTTCATAAACTAGAGGCAATTAAATTCTATATATTGTTCTCAATAATGCAGATCCCGTGTTTGAGAAGAGAAATATCCGATCCAAGAAGATAATTGTTGTGATTCTGTCAGTTCAAAACATATAAACACAAAAAGAAAAAAATGAAACTTTTTTTTTACAAACATTGTTTATTTACCGTTGGGATAACCACAATAGCAATGATTATCAATACAGTGGTACTCGTCTCTACAATTACAGTTATGTTGGTTAGCATCTTCTATGCAGTTTTCTCTGTTTCTACAGGTTGCTGAAAGAAAAACAAAATAAAGGGTTGACTTTAATAGGAATTTTATTTATTGTATTTTAAATGCTCCTTGTTAGCTTTCTTTTCGAAATAAGCATTCAAATTCTCTTATTTCTTACCTATGCCATCGGGACAGCGGGTCACACAGGTACAGATGTTTTGAATACATCTTATGACAGCTCCACTACAAGTTGTTACTCTACAATCGTTAGTATTCTGACAATCTTCACTTGCCACAAGAACTACCCATATGTAAAAATAAAATAGAATCAATTTAACGGGCCATTAAGGCTATACTTGGTAAATATAGGCTCATGTCAACAAATCAAAATGTTTCTTTGTGAATCAAACACATTTCATAACAGTTGAATATCTAATCCTTATAATTATAGTTCGCTAAATTCTAATTATCTATGTAAATTTAATTCTAGCCTGTCACTGATGATTATTTTGAACCGATCACTCAGAAATCAAAAGAACGAACAATATAATATAGGACAAAATCTAAATCTAGTACTTCTACATACTTGATAAATAGACGCGACAGGCAATTATTATAATACAATTGAAAGGGATTGTGTTGGGTGGACATTAAACTCAATTTTTCCCAAACGCATTATATTTATACAGGTCACAATTCTATGGAATACAATCACCTATTTTCGACTAGTCATTATCATATTATCACGCAATGGTAAAATGTGAAATACAACAAGACAAAGTATGAAATAAAACAAGACAATGTAGACATGTCAACAACAATACTTGGGTTAATACTGACCAACCTGAGACACCCTTCTAATACAAGCATCATTGCATGGTATTAATAATGAAGATTGTTACATACAACACATGTACATATTTTCTTCTGTTCTTGGTATTCAATCGGTGAATTTGTCTGATAAATTGTTTCAATGGCGTTTAGAAATTGAACTGGAATATACAGGTCACAATTCGACTAAGCTTGTCTGTTCATTACCAAGTAATGATAAAATATGAAATATTCCAGTTCAGTTACTAAATGCCATTGAAGCCAATGGCACATTTCCTATTCCTATGATCAATTTAGTAATTCACACGTGAAAATATTGGCTCAAATGTTCTTCCTCACATCACGAGAAAGGTAGCGGGGCTACGTAAATTAAATACATCTGTAAAATACCCCTGTATTGTTTATGATATTAGAAGGGGAGATTTTGTCATGATGGCAGCATAACCCATACCCATACCCGAATGTTGTGCTGGTGACTCCAGTGTAGCCGAATACTGATAAATGGGAAAGAGACAGAATACTTACCTGCACACACAGCTAAGATAATGAAACTTCTCATCTTGGTTACGCCTAGTCTCTTATCAACTTAATGATTGTCTATACCTGTGCATGCATGCTTTTATAACATAATTACAATTTAAATGGACATTTCACCGAAGAAATCAATGATTGTTTTATGATTGAGATTTTAAAGTTTTACAGATACATGAACATCAACCCATAATTCTATCACAGTAAATAAAACATTTATTTCCATGAAAGAGGCCTCATGTAATATTTAGATAAAGGGTTGACCTTTCTTGATGTAAGATGCAAAATATAATATTAAGATAAAAGAGTTGACCTGTTATATTAGTTCAAAAATATATATTGGTAAATGAATAGCAATTCTACCATTGTTACGATAATATATTTGTTTCAGTTATTATCAATTTTATCCTTAAAGGGACAATAACATTCTTGCTGGCTTGGTAGCTCCAGAAAATAAATAATAGACTTATTCTAAGTACTAGATGTTTAAATGTCCTACCTGTTGTGTAAATTATCCATTACAACCTATTTTATTTGTCCAGAGCTTTCGAAAATATTTTAAAATCCAAGTCACATTTGAAAAGGTTTACGTTAGACTTTTCAAATCAATTGGTTGCATTTTCCAATTTTTTAAATTAGGTGTGTTAAGATGAAATTTATATCATCATTTAATTGGAATATTCTAAAATAATACGATTTGTTGACCAGAATGTAGATTGAGACATATTTTTCAGTTACAACAAGAGTGTTATTGGGGCTTTAAATTATTAATTGTCGAAGGGGTTCTAATCCATTCAATGGTTAGGTCATCCTGTGCCGTGAAGAGGTGATTTTACTCAAACTACTTTATTCTAATCAAAATTATGTATGTTTGTTTAAAGGTTTGACCAGTTTGGATTGTCAAGTATATCTATCCTCCCTCCGATAATAATATAGTTGTTTCAGATATTCATTTTATCCTTAAATTATTAAATGGCAAGAAGAATATTAAGGCATCATATCTCCCACAGATTTAGATAACATTTCAAACTTTAGCAAAAGTTTTACCGTAAGTCTATAGTTGACATCAACCCGCTGCTACGATGGCCCATCGTTTACTGTTGCTCGTGATATTTGGCGATACCATTTTTTTATTATCAATGTTCGATATCTTGCCTAGTTTAGGAGATGTATTTGTACTGAATTAAAATTATGTTTGTGTAAACTTCTTCAAGGACGGATGGAGATTTTCTTCAATTATATAATTATAATGACCAATTTATATATTAATTTATATGTGGAAGGAAACAGGGTTGTTATTTTTGACATAACAGCCCTTTAATATGCCATATGTTAAAACTCAAGATATATGTAGGCCTTTATGCCTATCTGATTAAAATACGGGACTCATAAGCATAACACATCTTTAATGCAAAGTAATATTTTACGAATGGGTGTAAGTTTTATGAAAGGTTTCCTCAGTGTAAAATCGCGTTAAAAAGGAAAGCTAACCTTAATCTGTTATCCAGTTATTTGTCCATTATATATGATAACTTGAGACTGGAAGTATTGCCTAATTTTAAAAAAAAAGGATATCAATATTAAGTTGCTACTTAATAATAATTAACAATATCTGTAATAAAGTAGCTAAATCTAAATACATAATGGAATGAGATTAAGATACCATAATAGATTAACAGTGGACCCCGAGCACACATGTTTTACGACTAGAATAAATTTTTACACATTGTGACGAGATCGGTATTCTTCTGCTTCCTACATGCAGAGTTATGTTACACAGGGCTTCAGAGGCCCAACAGTTCTTGTCTCCTTGGCCGATTACCGTTTGTGGAAAGGGATAATCCGCAACCAAAACCCTGTAAAGCAGCTAGTGGACGGGGAAATGCCGCGGAACAAGTTCAGCAAATACACCGTACTGTGGTGACGAGGTTCGGGGGGATCATAATTGTTGATATAGTATTTTTTGATACGATCCAATATTTTCTCTTCTACAACATTTAACATACTCGAACTTTTTGGAATACACGCAATAATACTTGTGTGATAACGCGTATTTCTGACAGTAGTCATTAAAATTAAAAAGATGGATTTGTTTCGGCATAATATGTATAAAATGTAATACTGCAAACATTTATGTCTGGTCTTGCCAGGAAACGTTTGTGATACGCGCACAAGCCAGGAAACTTTAATATTAACTCACTAAAGAAGGTCTTGTTGGAAAGCAGATTCTGCACCTATATATGGGCCCCGCCTTGCTGTAGTTCTCATATGACACTGTATAGGTGAAGGCGGGTGTCGGACAACCCCACCGCCGTCCACCTGGTGAGTAAGGCGCTGGCTCACTAGTTTGCGGTCACTGCATTGGCCGAGATAGTTCATCGGGATCGGAATATTTAAAACGGGATTTCCACTTCACAGTGGTGCATAACGGGGGGCTGAGAAGGACACCTACCTAGTCGTCGAGGATCATGGTGAATAAGGCGCTGGCTCACTAGCCTGGTGGTCACGTGTTCGGTCGCGGTAGTGGCCGAGAAAGTTTATCGGGATCGGAATATTTAGACGTGATTTCCTCTTGACAGTGGTGCAGGACGGGGCTGAGAAGGATAACTGCCTACTCGTCCACTGAAAACATCTCTTTTAGCACACTCTGTATGACGTCTTCATAAGCATAATACTGAATCACAAAATCGATATCCTTCACACTCAAGTTTGAATTGGACATTAACAACGTTCGTTTGGGTGTTACACCTGACCAAGCTATCGATATTTTGTATGTCAAATCATAAGATCCTAGTCAGAATTTCAATAGTTGATGTAGCAGGAGAAACGTGATGACTTACGTAGTTATGTTGTGCGTTCCGTCAGTAGTACTTTTTGATTTTAAACTTAACGTCGTAGATGCCATTAAAGAGGGAGATTCAGAGAGAACAATTATGACATTGAAATGTGCATGCCATTTCTTTTTGGCTTTTCAATTTTGACAAAGTACCTTGATGAAGACATTGACTACATTCTGAAAACGGAAAGTATACTGACTTAACGGCAATGCAAGTTGAGTCTGGATCTCATGTAAACATGACTGGACACATGGGTGAAAACAAGGCTACTTTTGAATACACCTATTCGAGGACTGGGTTCTACGAAACTGAATAATCTAGAATCGCCATCGCAAAGGCAGTCCAACGAGATGTCAGTTCAATTCTGAAAGTCTCCGTGTCATAGAGTAAATTTCAAAGAAATCGTCAAAGGAATTGCTATTCTCTTAAAATATTGGTATGAATCACTTTCAGAACTAGTTGAACTGATGTAAAGTAATTACCAACAGTTTGTCATGCATTGTGGTGTACTATGGGCTACAGGCCTAGATTACTGCAATAAAGATTAGTATTATAGTCACCTGTTATTGCGATTTCCCTCCGTAATCAAACGCGAAACTATTCACACGTTCATTATACATGGTTGAAACTATTTAAACATACATTATGCAAGAGCTAAATCTAATTATTGCAAGTCTTTATTTAGGCTTCAGATGTCATAGAAATTATACATTAGATATTTAATTAACGAACAAGCATAAAACCAACTCTGTAGACCCACGGATGGCTTGGATTTAAACAGGATTTCATTGATTGATTTAATGATTATAAATGGCGTCGTGAGAGGAGGTTAACAGTTACGTTGACGTCATACTCCTAGATCTAGGCTATTAATGATAAGAGTGTACGAAGCGGGGCCACTCAAACCCAATAGGCTACATGTAGGCCTACCACAGTCATTGAATACATTCCTTGATAATCGAGATTATGTAGACCGAGTTAACGTCTGGTCATCGGTGAAGATTGAGTTCTATACCATTTCTAGTCAAAAATAACAGTGTGGCAATGCAATTATATCCGACCATTGGCTGTTTCTTGGCAACGCTTCACTCACCCATAACTTCAAACGTTCTTAATAAAGTCTTAATCTTACAAAATGCTTCTTTAAATAAAAGATGGTACGGACACTATACAGTAATCGACACTGACCTTGGTCCTCTTTTAAGGCAAACGACATATTTCCTAGACCTGTAGTAAAACAATATAAAACAAGATAGCAGCACAAGCCAAATGCATAACGAAACAGACACTCCTAAAAACTTCTTTCGTTGGATAAAAAACGGTATATTTACATACTTTTCAGTAACACCCGTTTACTAACAATACAAATTTTATATTAACAAGCTAACAGTGAGGCTGATGTCTCACGCCGAAAACCCCAAATAAATAGATTACACATATTAATTAATCAGGTTTTTTTTCTTCAAAAGTATTGAGCAATCAAACTTTACACTAAGTTTCATCACCGTATATCAGATACATGTACAATCAAAATTATCTTGCCCCAAAGCATCGACCGGTGAAATTGATAAGCTTTGCTTAGTATCAGCTCGAAATATTATAGTCAAGACATTCACCTCATGAACATCTTCAATCAAGTTTAAACATTCTACCTCGGTTAAAGGCAGGGTTGTTATGTTTCAAAGTCTTGACCAATCAAATTGCTTATTACTCCTTCGCCTTAGCTAATGATAATGGGTAATGATAATAATAAAATAAAACCAAGTACGAACAATCCAAACCATTAAACATAATTAAAAGTCCTAAAAAAAAACTTATAGGCAAAATAGTGTAATCAGCAAATGGACTGCTCCCCTTGTACAGAATATACGACAAGCAGTGATAACAGGTGTCCGGAAGAGTAAGCTGGCGCCAACACCCACCATAGCTGCATTTAAACTATTAGACGAAATCTCTGTAATATAACATACACGGCAAACAGGAATCTATATTCAGAAATTTATTATTCTCACTTCATTATAACCAAAGTTATCGTGCTTCAAAGCATCAACCAATCAGATTGCTTATCCCTGCTTACACCTACACCAAGTTTGAACATTCTATCTCAATTAGATAATTGCTTATAGCTCTGCTTACCCTCAGCAGAAGATGTTCATTATCTAAGTTAGTCAAGGTATTGATGTAATGAAAAAAATAAAATAAAACCAAGTACGAACAATCCAAACCATTAGGCAGAATTCGAAGTCCTAAAAACGTTATTAGGCAAAATAGTGTAATCAGTAAATGGCCTGCTCCCCGTGTAGAAAATACACGACAAACAGTGGTAACAGGTGTCCGGAAGAGTAAGCTTACCCTGCCTGGCGCCACACCCGCCATAGTTGCATCCTAACCATTGGACGAAATCTCAATAAAATAGCATGTTTGGCCAATGAACTATCGGTATGCAAAATGCACGTGATGAACTATGTTAAGGATGTAGTAGACATAATTAGGGAGATAGTAATAGTAAACGTGTCAATTAAATATATCTAGAATAATAGCTGAGAGAGACACATTATATTTACTAATCAAGTCAATGTGACGGCCATAAAACTTTTTTATAAGTTTAGTGCGCACGCATCCTTGTAGTTGAAGTTTAGACGACAAATGCCGCGATCTAATTAAAAAATCAGAATAAAAGGAACAAGCTCTGGCGTAACGAATTAGCTGAGACACAAACACTCCATAAGCTGGTGATATTGGAATGTTACTACTAATAAATGGAAAGTTGACAATCGGAAAGTCAAAGTCATCACGTTTATCATACAATTTAACACTGTCAAATTGTCAAATTCGAGACGCAGATCCAAGTAGGAAGCGTATTTGTCACTGTCAGTGGTGTTTTTGATTTCGAGCTCATCAGGATATATGAAATTGACATAATCACTAAATTTAGAATTATTCAGTGATAAAACGTCATCGATATATCGATCGAGCTCATCAGGATATATGAAATCAAGTGTCCCCAAACTCACTTAATTAGAACTAAGTTATCGTATCAAAAAGCATCAACCAATCAAATTGCTTTCCGCTGCTTATCCTAAGCAGAAAAATGTCATCTTTGAATTCCACGAAAATGCTAATCTTCGAACTCCATCAAGGTTTGAACATACAAGCTCAATTAGAAGAAGAGTTATTGTGATCCAGAATATATAACGGACAGACAGACGGGCGATTCAAATTTAATAGTTCCCTGCTTTCTTCGAAATGCGGGGACATTAATAAAAAAAGACCTATGATATGGAAGGCGGACATACGCCATACAGTGTAATATGAGGGAAATTTTGCCCTTGCAGCGGCGCTTCGACTCAATCTTATATCGAATTCCAACTACCAAGGGATCTTTTACGTGCACTCCAATGTGTACACGGACCTCGGTTTTTTGTCTCATCCCAACGACTAGGCAGCCGTCCTTCTGCATCACTGACAAGAGGAAATCACGCCGGAAAATCGAGATGAACTTTCTCGGTCAATTCAGAGATCGAACACCGGACCGATCGAAATTGCTTCTATTTCTCGTTTCCATTTAACCATATGATGCCATATTTAAAACTACAAAAAACGCTAAATGAAAATATCGCTACAGGGCCTATAGTAGTAAACAAACAGCGTGAACAGATAACCGGAAGTGATCAGTCACCTTTCTCGCCGTTTCACGATTTTCGCAACATAACGTCGAGAATTCATGAGTCGACAATCATACGGTATTATCTATGATGACATTGATTAACTTTTACATAGCCATTCACCGATGTAGATCTATGTCTGACAGATTAAAAAATATCCTGGTATCTAAAGTCAGCATTCACCGGTTTTGAACATCTGTGCTTCGCGATATGGTATCTTTGAGGCAGATTTATAGTTTGAAAAACGAATTATGTACGGTCAGTTGAACGATTTATTTTGTTGTAACATCCCAATATTCTTCTAAATTTTTTTTTAATGATTGTCAATTTATTTCGCCGGCGGTATTTTAAAAAAGGGCAAATTTGAATTTTATTTTTTTTTCCAATTAACAAAAATTACGGTCGGCGGATTGGTAAACCAAGTAAACAAAGTGTGGCCTTATATGCCATTTACAGAAAAATACACAAATTGAAAAAAAAAGGAAACCATAGAATAAACGGGCATTTTCTATTGTTTCGTTTTCTCTATCTACCAACAGTCGCCCGGGGCGTTTTATGAATTGTTAGATATCCTCTCACAGTCTCATATATCTGTTATCGCCGTTTCTATATCCTTAACTTTAAAAATAATTAATACATCTCACACAATTTTTGTTGACCATCCTTTATTTTCATTTTTCTTATGGAAAGGTTATAGTATCACATAGATGCATAACTTATGATTGTTTACTAGGTTTAGTTCAATTAAATCAAAAGTCTTTGATTGAGTTGTCTAAAGATATATAGCCAATAATCCTCTCTGAAAAGAAAAAAAAAAAAAAAAAAAAAAAAAAAATCGGTTGCCAGGCAACGAAACATACGCTTACCAAAAGCTAAATCGTCCAGGCAGTCAACAAGAGTTGTCGCATATTAAGTAATTAACAGAAAATGATTAGATTTTTTTGAGTTCTTATAAAAGTTATGCCCCATGCTTAGTATAGGAAACATTTAATATTATAGATTTAGCTGTTCAGTTATCAAAATTCATTGAAAACCAAACTCAACCATCATTAATGTGTAACAAGGATATTGTCAAGCGTTTTTTTTTTAAATTCGGAATAAAATTGTGACCTACATAGGGTCCACAAGGTAAAAACATGATTTTTTCGTACAATCAGGGGACATAATTCAGGAAGTTATGGTCCAATGTGCGCGAATATCGAAAGGAACTGCGATCTTGGCTTCATAAACTTACATTTCAAATTTCATCAAAATCGGATTACAATTGTGACCATTACAGGGTCCACAACATGGATATATCATATTTTTACACTATACGCGTATTATTAGCGACAGTCGGCAGTATTGGTCCGATTTTTACGAAATTCAACTTCATCCTTTATTACAGTATAACGGTGATATAATCAAACGGATAATAATTGAAACCCCTAGAGGAACCCACAAGCTAAAAAGTCGGTTTTGAGCACAATCAGGGGCTATAATTCAGAAAGCTACACTGCGATATGCGCAAAAATCAAAAGGAACCATGATCTTTGGATTTTTAACACGTATTTTAAGTTTCATAAATTGGATTAAAATTGTGACCTCCACAGGGTCCATAACCTTAATATACCATATCTTTACACTATTCGCATTCAAGCAGCGGCCATTTTGTCTAGCAATAGTGTTCCGCCAAATTCGAACACAATCTTCATAACAGTGTAACGGTGATATAAATCGAATAATAATTATGACCTTTAGCGAGACCACAAGCTAAAAAAAAAAGCCATTTTTCGTAAAATCAGGGGCCATAATTCAGGAAGTGACGCTCCGATCTGCGCAAATATCGAGAGGAACCATGATCTTTGGGTTTTAAACATGTATTTCAAATTTCATCAAAATCGGTTTAAAATTGTGAACTCTGTAGGGTCCACAATCTTGATATAACATATTTTCACACTATTCGCGTACAAACGGCGGCCATTTTATCCGTCAATTTTGGTCCGATTTTCACGATAGTCGAACTCAACCTTCATTACCATGTAACTGTGATATAATTAAACGGTTTTTTTTAAAATCAGATAATAAATTTGACCTCCAGAGGTACCAAAAGCTAAAAGAAACGATTTTTCGTACAATCAGGGGCCATAATTCAAGAGGTTATGATCCGATATGTACAAATATCGAAAGAAACCAAGATCTTTGGGTATTAAATATGCATTTCAAGTTTCATCAAAATCGGTTCAAAATTGTGACCTCTACACTGCTCATAAGCTAAAAACTTGACTCTTCGTAAAATCAGGGGCCATAACCCATGAAGTTACAGTCCGCTACATGCCAATACCGAAAGGAACCGAGATCTAGGGTGACAAACCTACATTCCATGTTTCATCGAAATCGGATAAAAAATTGTGACCTGTAGACTGTTCACAAACAATTGTGGACGGACTGACGAACACGGGCGACGATAATATACGTCCACATGAAAATGTGGCCGCACGAGAACACCACACAATAGCATTAACCTACCAACCCACGAGAATCAAGACTCCGAGACTACGAAGGTTCCAAGAACATGCGGATATTATCTCAATATAGGTGGAAAGAAATTTGAGACCTTGGTTTCCACCATGTCAAAAGACCAAGCTAGTGTCTTGGCCGGGATGGTGGAGCCTGATTTCCCGTTTAAACCATATTATGTGGAGGACATCTTATGTTACTTCATTGACAGGAACTCCAGGTACTTTGAAATAATCCTGGATTACTTGAGGAATATTAACATCAGTATCTGTCCGGTTACTCATCAAACAGTTTTGAGCTGGAAGCCATCTGGAAGCACGATTTTATCGCCTCGGCGGGGTGAAGAAGCTAATTGAAGAACGCTTAAAGAGAAGATTTTGAATATTGATTAGTTAACTTAACCCAGTAAACGGACCCCGATAAATGTTTTGTTTTCTTTGCCTAAAATAATCTACAAGTCTCGGTAAATAAGCGGCTATCTACAATGCATTCGGGGCGAATGCTAAACAAAGGGAGGAAATAAAGTATATGGCAGAATGTCATGGATAAATAAATATGTAATAGGGAGGGACAGGAATTGATTCACTATATTAATAATTTACGATTAATGGAATCATCAAGTACTTCAAATAAGAATGAAGGTGTCGGGAACAAAATGGCAGCACACGAGCATGGATGTTACTTTCAGTTATTAGGCCCTAACGGACGAACGAATTAGACTGACAGGTTGGCAGCTCATGACAGGAGATACGAGCTACCTTACAAAGGAATTGGGCTAATCTTCCACGGAATAACGAAGTTATAAAATATTTGCTTACCAGTTGTCTCTGAGAGTCGGCACAATTCGTCCGTCGTTCCCCTGACAATCAGTCATGCTGCAAGCTGTCAGACGGGTTTTGAGTCGAAACGCGTGACGTCAGGGCGAACTGCGCAGACGCATAACGTTATGGATGATGATTGGCTATGGTCAAGCGCGCAGGGTATAAAAGAGGAATAGATCAAGGCATTTGGCCTGGAATCACCGCCAACGACCGATGAACCGTACAACGGACTTATTGCCACCACCCAAATCTATACCAATTAAGAATCTGGAACCATCTAGGGTACGTTGACCAATAATGGGATGTGGCTCCAAATCAAGCAAAGTTGGATTTCTGGCATAAACCCCAGATTCATTTTGGTTGGATTAAGGCCTTGCTTGGGACTATACTGAAATGTGTCTAGTCCGGGGGATGGTGGTATTCCCGGTTCCACCGTGGAGTTAGGTTGTCCAGTTGTTGTGTACCCCGAACACTGGTGCCCGGATAAGGCCACGTAAATAATCAATTTGTTGTGTACCCTGTGCATCAAAGCTCGGATAAGGACACGTAAATTATCAATCTTGGAGATAAGAACTCACGGAAATCTTAAACGCAAAGCAAATCCATAGCCTTTGCCATTGGGGGATGGGAACGGGGGATAAATAATCTTATAGCCCGGGGGGGGGGGGTTATTGAGGAACCTGAATATTACCAATGTCAAGCTCAGTGGCCCAAAAATGAGGGAACCCAAATACGGGACTCATATCAAATATGGGAAAGCGGTAATTTGATGGGAACATTTCAAATATGGAAACTTTGGGGCACATATGGAGGCATAGTCACGTAGCAATGCTGTAAGAGGTTAGATACATAATATAAACAAGACTTTTTTTTTTGGGGGGGGGGATTTATTCTTTACTGTCAATGAATGAATGAACCTCTTTGTACACTACCGACTAAACCGGTAACCGTTTTGCACATAACCATAATCTAGCTTTGTAACATATTACGTTGATTGATTTGTCATTAAACTCATTGTTTTCCAATTATCTTGACTCTTTTGTTTCTCTCGTAAAATCTAGTACTGGGGCGAACCTGAATATAATCGGAGCACCCGCCCCAGGGGAAGCCTGAGCGGCACGCAACACATATACTGTATTTTCTACTAGCTGACACTGCACCCCATGCTGTGTTTTAACAGCAGTGATGCCACCAATGTGCCTTGTTGGTGCCAGCGAGGGAGAGTCGAGCAAAGAAGACGCTCATCGAAATAACTGTAATTGTAGAGACGAGTACCATTGTATTAACCATCATCAATGTGCACTTGGAATTTTCGGGCAAATGTACTCCATCGCGCATACAGAGACCGTCTGTGTGCTACCCTCATCTAGTTTGGCCCGCCAGCCAAAGCCATTTACTTGGAGCCATAGATGAGAGCTGGGCCAGTGGCGAGACCAGTGTCAGTAGACCACCCAATGGAAGTAGCAAACTGCTAAAACAAAGGTATTACGACTAACACTACACATTGCAAAGACATGAAAACGTATGAAACTCATGAATAAACATACGAAGTGAGAAAAATATGTCTCGGGGTATGAAAAAAGATAGATGAACGTTTTTTAATGTAAATATGTTATAGAAATTAAAATCGATCTAATACACCATCAAATCTTATTGATATCTTTCTTAAGCCGTACGTGCTAAATATGTAAAATCTGTTATTCGGGATGACATAGATTTTGATAATAGATATCCCAAAATCTGAACGATGGCGACGTTTTCGTAACCACGGATGTTTGTAATATGTATGGCAACATTTCCCACAGCTTGTGCATTCATACTATAGAATATTGGTTGGATAAACACACTGAATGCAGTCATGAGAGAAATTCAAACAACTTTATCCTCAAAGCTATACGAATCATCCTGATCTAACAACACTTTTACATTTGGCGAAACAAATTACAAATAGATCCCGGTTAACTCCTTACTTCTTTACAACAATGTACAATAGCAGGTCACTCCTGGTATCAAACGACAACCTCTGAACGAAATTTGATAATGTTCAATTCATTAAATCACAAAGACAGCCACCTAATCTGAAGCGCCCCCTGATCAAAGCAAAGTTCAATTCATCTATCACAAATACCGGTTTTATGTATCTAAATGCAAGGATCTTCGATGTAAATGTTGCGGCCATATTACGCCAAATAACAAGTATAATTTTCATAAGTTTACGTTTCGTTTAGTGTCAATGACAACATGAATCTCATGTATGTCTTGACTTGCAATGGCTGCTGCTTTAGTTACTACATCGGAGAGACATCTACACACCTGCGGGATAGAGTACGCAACCATCGACGGGATTGCAATATTGAAAATGGGCTTTATTTGTAAATAGATAGATCTTTAAATGGAAAACAGTTTTATTCAAAAATACGTTCCTCGACTTAATAGTCAATAAGTAACAATTGGCCATTAGTTCCATTAATTTTCTTAATTCAATCCCATGATTATCTCCCACTCATTGTTCCTAAATTGAACCCATATACTACAGATTAACACACGTGTGTACATGTTTTGTATTAGTTAACCATAGACAATGGTAACTATAGCCAATTAAAACTAGTGTTACCATATAAATATGTATAAATATATACTATACTGTCCATCTTTATAAAGTAACATTATTTATAAATAGTCCCAAGACAGAAGAAAAGTACTTTAAAATGTTATTAAACCAGTGTTGAAATCAGTTTGTCTCGGCATACCTTTTATCTTATCATCGTTTACCGTGAAACAAAGTAGTGCACCTTACCGTTGTACTTATATTCCTGGATACTCATAGAGTGCTTTCCTCGGAAAATATGTCTCTTTTGAACTGAAAAATGTAGTTCAGCAGGCTTAAAACATAGGATTCGACACGCAAATCGGGCAGATTTGATTAGTATCCCTTGCAGAACAATTGTGCCAAATTTGATGCTTGTATCATCATTTGCACGATTCTTCCCGATAATTGCTCTTATCTGTTCCACTATTGTACAAGTTTGTGTTTTTTGTATTGCATCATCAAAATTTTTTTAAGTCTTTTGTGACATCACCTGAAGCGAAAATTAACCTATTATATCTGTATACTTAAGCGGTGTGGTAATTGCTTCCTGGATTAGTATCGATCGATTACATTGTCCGCGGTGGCATTGTTAGAACCAACCAAAAAATGATAATGTTTTGAAAAGAGTATTTGTATTTTGTAATAAAAAATGATGAAACTTGAAATACATGTTTATAACGTAAAGATCTTGGTTGCTTTCAATATTGGCGCATATCGGTTTGTAACTTCCTGATTTATGACCTCTGATTGTACGAAAAATCGACTTTATTATCGTGTGGTCCACCTGGAGGTCACAATTATTACCTGATTTTAAAAAGGTTTGATAATATCACCGTTACACTGTAATGAATGTTCGGTTCGAATTTCATGACAAAAATTGCTGAATAAAATGGCCGCCACTTTTACGCGAATGGTGTAAAAATATGGTATATCAAGGTTGTGGACCCTGCAGAGGTCACAAGTTTAATCCGATTTGATGAAATTTGACATACAATTTTACAAGACAAAGACCGCGGTTTCTTTCGATATTCGGGCACATTGGACCATAACTTCCTGAATTATGACCCCGGATCATACGAAAAAATCATGGTTTTTGCCTTGTGGCCCCTGTGGAGGTCACAATTTTATTCCGAATTAAAAACGTTTGACTATTTCCCCGTTACACATTAATAATGGTTGAGTTTGAATTTCTAGAAAATCGATAATTGAGAGAGAAATGGGGTTTAACGTCCACTGGACACAAACTATGTCATTTCGGGACCTATATATGGTTTAATTTTATTTCTATAATTCGCTTGCGCGTTGGGGTCTTTAGCAGTGGGAGGAAACCGGAGGAAACCTACAAAGGTTAAAAAGGCGCCCCTGCCTCCATGCCACATACGCTCACACCAGGGATCGAAACCTCAGCCGCAAGCCAGAGGTGACCGGCCAGCTAGAGGTCGAAGCGCGGTACTCTTGACCACTAGGCCATCCCAACCCCCCAAATCTAATTGAACAGCTAAATCCATAATATTAAATGTGTCGTATACTAAACGTTAGCATGGGGCAGAACTTTATAAATATCAAACAAATTCTAATGATTTTCTGATAATTACTTAATATGCGACAACTCTTGTTGACTCCTTGGACGATTTAGCTACCGTGGGCGTATGTTTCGTTGCCTGTCAACCTATTTTTTTAATTTGTGAATGGGGAGAGGATGTGATTATATAATATCATGTTATTAGTATTGGAATTAACTATTATCATTAATATTCTAAATGCGTAGTACTCATGTCTATGGTTATTTTTTGTAATTAAAATATATATTTTTATTTTAGTAGTTTCGAGGGGGGTTGGGGTATTTTTCATTACATAACACAATGTTATTAGTATTTGAATTGATTTTGTTCATTTACCCTCGAACTGTTTATTTAGAATTTGTTTGGCAGTGTTAATTTAATTGGTCATATCGTTTAATTTGTGTTGTCTCATACAAACATGTGTATAATCACCAACAAAAGTTTATGTTGTATTTCACCAATTTATATCCTATATAGCCACCTTTCCTGTGCAACCCATTCTTCTTGCTCTGTTTCAACTGTAGTCTTAATAAATGACACAACAAAAAAGTTCTTTGTTAGATTATTATTTATTCATTATAGATATTTCAACATAAGATTGAGAAATTTCAACAAAAGTGATGTGTATATTATCAAACAAGTTTGTGTCATTTGATCATATTTAACAGAAGTGTCGTGTAACAGATTTCGTGTTTCAACAGGTTTCTCTTTAACGTGTTAGCAAATTCTCTTTCAATTACTACCTATATCATCGGGTCACACAGGTAAAAATGTTTTGAATCCATCTTATGACAGATCCACTACAACTTGTCACTCTACAATCGTTGGTATTCCGACAATCTTCACTTGTCACAAGGACTGCCCTTATGTAAAAATAGATTTAAAGTAGCCAAGTCTTTAACTCAATATCATCTAAAGACTTCTACACTGAAAGCACGAGTTATTTCCTTATTTCAATCAACACTCATCTTGTGATCTTACCTGGAAAAGACGGACTTCTGATATCCAATATTTGTGACAAAAACAGTTTATCGTCGGTATCATAATGGATTTCAGCGCCATGTGTAACAAGGGACTCGAAAAAGATATACAACAAGCCATTTCAAACGGTGGCGTCATATTCTATTTCGGAGAGCATGCGCAATAAATACTATCAGTTCAGACTGGAATAACCAGACGCTAGAGATTTCCAGACTTCTGGCATATTTCGCCAAGCATAACTGATTTGAAATGAGATTAACTGAATGTAAATATTTACATCACATTAATATGTGCGCTGTGTCCCATATGTGTCTATTTCAAGGTTCCAAATATTAGCGATTTAGCTACATTAAGATTATTATTATGTATTTGAATCAATTTGGCGTCTCGTTAAGCCTCTACTTTAAAAAATGTTTTGGGGTAACGTATAGGACAAACTCTCAAACTACTACATAATATTTGATAAACAGACACGACAGCATTTGTTTTAAAATAAATATCAAGCAATCAAATTGATTAGCACGAAATTGCTTTGTTCTGCTTAGTTTGAAATATTAATCATTCAACTCACCTTATGACATTCACCTAATGAACATATATATCAAGTTTAAACATTCAACTTCAAAACTCTTGATCAATCAAATTGCTAAGAGCTCCTTAGCCTAAACAGAAAATCCTCATCATCCAACTTGTTCATGGTAATGATGACATGATGACTCGGAGTTTCGTTACCCTCATTTAATTATAATTATTGTGCCTCAAAGCATCAACCAATCAGATCGATCATCCCTGCTTACCGTAAGCAGACTATGTTTATCAACTAACGCCACCAATACATTCGACTAATGGACGCCTACACCAAGTTTGAAATTTCTACCTGAATTAGAAGAAGAGTTGCGTTCAAAAAACTCGACCAATTAAACTGCTCAATGCTCTGCTTACCATTGGCAGAAAATACGCATTATTGGTGTAACAAAACTTTACACTAAATTTCATTACTCCAACTTTATTAGAACTAAAGTTATCGCGTCTCAAATCATTAACCAATCAAATTGCTTATCTCTGCTTACATGCTTAACCTTAGCAGATAATTCTCATCTTCGAACATCATCAAGGTTTTGACCTAATAAATACCTAGGCCAAGTTTGAACAATCGTGCTCATTTAGAAGGGGAAAATATTTTCCAAATAAAAAGATTTTTCTAATTCTACTGTGTTTTGTTAAAATGGCATTAACTGGACCTATTTGCGACACAGGTTTGATAGTTTTTATATAACCCTATCATAGTCTTATACATTAATTTAAACATCTTGTAGATGAGTATGTTCTGTTGTACTGTTTTTACAAGATTTGTAAAATTTAACATTGTCTAAACAGGCGGTAGCCATGCAAGATACGCCCACATTTTTCAAGTGATGGACAGAGAACAAGCTAAAAAGCCAAACAAAAATGAAACGAATATTTGTTCAGTTAGGGCCATAATCCAAGAAGTTACGGCCCGATATGCGTGAATCTATAGAAACCTAGATCTCGGGATATTAACATAATATGCATCTATATCTCAAGTTTCACCAAAACCACAATATTGGTATTACATACTTTTACACTATTTGCGTAAAAATAGCGAGTGGCCACCATTCTGTCGGGCAGTTTCGATCTGATTTTTACGAATTTCAAAATGAGTTTTTAAATGGGATAGAAATTGACGGTCTAGTTTTATTTCAAACAAACCAGCAGTGCGGTTGATGTCCCCGCCGAAATCCCAAAATAAATAGATGACACATAACAATTAATAGCACATTTATTTTTTTCAAAAGTATCGAGCAATCAAACTATACACTAAGTTGCATCACTCTTTATCAGATAGAATGAAGATTACCTTGCCCCATTTGATTTTCCGGCGTGGTTGCACCTTGTCAGTGATGCAGAACCTGATAAGAAGAGCTGCCTAGTCACTTGGATGGGACAAAAAAACGAAGTCCCGTGTACACATTAGCGTGCTGGTAAAAGATCCATTGACAGTTGGAATTCGACATAAGAGTAGGCCGTAGCACCACTGTCTGGGCAAAATTTCCCTCATAGCACACTGTAAGGGGTCTGCTCCTCTTCCATTAGCCCAGGTTATGTGCAGAAGAGTAGGACGTTAAACCCCATTTCATTTATCTTGTCCCAAAGCATTGACCAATGAAAGTGATTAGCTCTGCTTATCTCCAGCTAGAAATGTTAATCATTGAACTCAGTCAAGACATTCACCTAATGAAAATCTACATTAAGTTTAAACATTCTACCTCAAGTAAAAGCAGAGTTGTCGTGTCTCTAAGTCTTGACCAATCAAATTGCTTATCGCGTCTTAACCTAAGCAGAAAATTCTCACCATCGAACTTAGTTAAGGTAATGATATAATGAACCCAAATTCTGAGTTTCATTGCTCTCACTTCACTATAACCAAAGTTATTGTGCCCCAAAGCATCAACCAATCCGATTGCGCATCCCTGCTTACCCTATGCGGAAAATGCTCATCTTCGAACTCCATCAAGGCATTGATCTAATAAACACTATTCTGAGGATCTGATGACAATTCGCCATTTTGAGCATAATGATGTCCAATAAAACTGTCTCCCATTCTATAACTTTGTTAATAACGAGTGAAACCACCACATGCTAGTAAGCAGTCGACACAACGACGAGGCATGCTGTCGATCTGACGTCGAAAGTTTAGCCCACACCATTACCCTACCACCTCTAAAGCGATGACGTTAACATAAGCAAATCTTTCTCGTTGTCGCCCATATACGCGAAGTACCAGCCCCCATTGTCCCGTCTGCAGTCACTATGACGTGTACACCAGTCACGAAGTGCTGCCCCATGACGTTGAAGAAGACGTGGTCGAACCGCTTGTCGTCGAGTTCGAATGTTGTGGGCTCGCAGGCGATTTCTTGTGGTCTTGTCCGATACCTGAACACCAAAGTGCATTTCGCGATTTATCTCTCGGACATCTTGCTGTAACAACGCGCTGACGTAAGACTATTTTAATGACAAACCGGTCTTGACGTTGTGACTTTGATCTTGGCCTACCAGACCGTGGGCGATTCTGAATTGAATTGGTTGCCTGGAAACGCTGGAATAGTCTCACAATCACACGCTGGCTACAACTGAATCTCTGTACCACAATTCTCTGTGTAAAACCCTGTTGAAGCCATGCAATGGCTCTATCTCTATCAAGTTCACTCTGGAAGTTTTTTTTTATGCCGAAACTTTTCATGGATAGTGCACGTGCAAGGACATAATCAACTCCAAAAAAGTCGTACCCTACTGCGTTTGGGAGATGCAAACAGTTTTGTGAAGCCTTGTTTTGCGCTTCAGTTTATGGTTTCTTGGGAGACTGTCCAAATCGTTTTGTTTGAAAATGGCATATATGCCTTGTACACAGGTTTTGTCATCAGGATATCGTGAACCAATTTCGACACGATTTCCGCCAGTAATTTTATATATCTGATACTTGCATAGACAATTGCCTGGTAGAAAAAAGGTTTGACCATTAACATCTTTTGAGTATTATATTACTATACCATTGTTACGATAATATACATGTAGTTGTTTCGATTATTATTCATTTTATCCTCAAATTATTAAATGGCGAGGGGGTCCTAATCCATTCAATAGTTACGTCGTCCAATGCCATAGATGGGTGATTTTAGTTAAATTACTTTGAAGTTATGTGTGTTAGAAGTTATGACCAGTATGGTTAATGCATCTAATTAAATTTGAATAATGAAAAAAACTTCAAACTTTCATACATTTAATCAATAAAATTATTTAAGATTTGTATATTTTACATTCGGCGAAGCTCGGTTGAATGATTAATTCTGCCATATTGGAACTACTTTCAAGTTCCCGGATTACAAATGGCGGTATAAATTGTTTGTTATTTACTTCCGTTAGAAAACCCAAATAGTCAGGGCTTCCATTAGTTACTATAATGTAACGATAACTATGGCTGGTTATCGTTACAAGTGGTACAGTCTAAGACCGTTGACGCAAGTTCAAATAGGTTAAAACGCACAATTGTCATTACAGTTTGTATTAAAATAAGTAATCCTATCATACATAATGAAGTCATAACAACTAAAAGAGTTACCGAACAGTTTTTCTTTGTGGCAATGCGTTTTACATTTTCTTGGCGGTGTTTCTTGTAATGTGCAGGCAGCCATGACACAGGCCAGTTGAAATCTCGCCAAATACCGCGACGCCTTAACTCCGCCCATCACTTTCCATATAAGGCAATGCCTACGATACGCTGACCCAGCACAAATACTATAAGAGAATCTCGGCGTATCGTAGGCATTGCCTTATGTCTGATAAAATGGCAATGGAAGTTAAGTATGGATCTTATGTAAACATGACTGGACACAAAGGTTATAACAAGGTTCATGATCTTTCAATAGAGGATGATTATTGGTGATGAAGGAACTGATGCGAGGACTGGGTTGAAACAAAACTAAAAAACAAATCTTGAATCGTCATCACTTAAGTTGTTAATGATTTTGATGGAATAAAAAATACTCATGGTAAATATACACAGCACAGCAAGCGTTTTTATAAAATGTCATTTGTATTCTGTAAGGTTCGACCCTTGGTGTGTAAGGAATAAGTAATCACATAATCCATTATAAGAATTAACGCCCTGCTATATAATTCTTATCTAATTCAGGTGAAACATAACGGATGTATTTAAATATGCATTACTTAGGAGATAAATCTGCCGTTTGAAAGTCTTTCTTTAGGGGTCAGATGTTATAGAAAAAAAACTCGGATGACTTTGATATAGCTTGGATTTAAACAGTGGTCCATTTAATAATTAAACAAATAAATGTCTGACCAAGCTAACGTCTATCGTTAGTCACTGCCGTGGACTGCTGATGAAAGGCTACCAATCGATGGTAACGTAGCCGTTTAGAATGTTACCAGAGAATTGAGAATATGTGGGTGGATTTATCCTCTGTCAATCAAGTGATCGGCAATTATCGGAGATAGTGCTTAGACAGTTGATGCTTATTTCTATCCAAAACTTCCAACAGCGGCACCACCTTTTAGAATAAAGTAATTTGACACAAATGTTACCAGAGAATATGTGGGTGGATTTATCCTCTGTCAATCAAGTGATCGGCAATTATCGGAGATAGTGCTTAGACAGTTGATGCTTATTTCTATCCAAAATTCCAACAGCGACACCACCGTTTAGAATAAAGTAATTTGGCACAAATGATCACAATTACCTTTTATATCATCTAGTTCTGTATTGTTATAGCAAGAATGGTCAAGTCGTTATTAAACTAATGTATCTTAAAAGATACCGATCCACACCCAAGGCGCATTGGTCACATTGCTGCTGAGAATCCTATAGCATGGAATTCAGTCCCAGCCTACTAAACATTCATTGGTTTACAATAGACCACTATTGATAGCAGTTTATGGATTACCATACCTCATTGCATACGTTCTGTAAAATAAGACACAATGGGTCCGAATGTGAACATTCGACGACCCTGCATTGATTGAAAACAGAAAGACATATCAAAATCGATCCAGTGTTTAAAATTATGATAGTCAAAAGTAAATGATTTTACAGTCATGATCGACTAAACGTTTGTTTTCAAGATATTCAACTTTGTAGTAAGTCAGACTGTATTTGTTTTTTGTTGCCTCAATAATTTTTAAATTAATAACACACGAAAAGGTTTCGTTTATAAAGATAAAATCCGTCTTCGAGCGCGTTGTCAAGTAACACAACATTAGAGACTTTTGGCAAGCGCAAATTTCTTGTCCGTATCGCGTATCCGTATCGATTGTGTGTGTGACGTCAACAATGCTTGTGTATTTCTCATACGTGATATGGCACACGGATACGGCAGCACGTATCGAACAGCTTTCATACGGAAAAGGTCCATATAACATCGTCGCCTTTTTACCATACTTTTTGCTACTTTTAGACGCTGAAATGTTGTGTTATAGTAGACACTTGACTAGTACTGAAGATCTTGGTAGATAACTGACATCATGCTGTAAATAGAACTAAGCTAGCCCAGTTACCCATATGTACACGCCGCGAAAATCTGCCAAAACTCTAAAACTACCTTGACGCAACGTATCACGTGGCGATACGGATACGGATGCGGAAAATTCCACTTGCCAAAAGTCTCTAATGCGTCGTCTTTGCCGTATTTGGACGTCCGTGCACGTACATAACACCAACCAATTATAATGAATGGAATACTGAAATGAGGTTAACGTTTTATTATAAAATTATATGGTACATAAACATTACTACATATTTATTTAAGATCAAATCTACGAAAGAAGTGATGGTAATCACCCGTACACCTCATATTACCATTCAAATATATACACATAGAGCACCGGTCTAAATTCTAAAGAGACACAATCTGATTAAAAGACATACCTTTTTCATTTTGTTTTTTATTTGTAGTCCAAAATTCGTTCGTATAAATAATATAGATCGGTATTTTAATCGGATTGAACGAATATAACACAAGGAAGTTATATTTGTCACAAAGGTTTGATATTTGTAGTTAAATATTCCTAATTACATGTATCCCCGGAACCTTATTTATCGAACGTCATTACATGGCCACAATACTGGCTTATAAAAATAGATTTTTAAAAGTATCCTGACATTTCGTGAATAAGGCCTCTAGTCTATTAAAATTTATATTGTTGTTGTTGTTCAAGTTTCTTAACGGGTTAGACTTAATACTTTTGTCTGATCCATTAACCTTTTTTTTTACAGATTTTCAAAAGGACAAAGATATTGAACAAACAAAACATGATAAATACAAAAACAGCAGCCAACAAGAATGTTTCTGGTCTCATATCCCAACATTATATTTTTATATGATAGGCAAACATAAAACTAAAGCGGTGTCTGAATTTAAATATTATCTAGACTATAAATGGTTTCACTTGTCCGTTGTTTTGATAACTCTACTAAAACACTATTTTACACATATTGGGAAAAACAAAATGGGGTGTAATATGTTATCTTCTAAGAACGCTGACAATCGATAATATCAAATGCTTTGACGGGAAAGTAGAATGCCATTTTAATTAAATTTTTCTCAGTATAAATTGATTACTATACTACGCATCCATTTAATTCATTTTAAGAGGGCGACAGGTCTTTGATTTAACCGAGGGCTGTTTTCAAATCTGTATTTTCAAAATTGTTGATAAATACATCTAATTTCAGTGGTTTGACGTAAGTAACCAAATATAGCGAACTATCTGACTTGATTGAGCACACTGATACAAAACTTTAACAATACATGAAATAATTATTGCTCGTTTAAGTTCACTTATTTTTAAATCAATGCCTGGCACGTTTCAATTTGACACGTCAGTTTTCATTACTGGCTGGTCATATTTTGATTGAAATGTTATGACGTATTCGTTCCACTGTTAATGACTAGATAAGAACGCGGCTAATCTACTTGACGTTGTTACATTAAATCAAAGAAACAAAACAGTTGAATTTATCGAAATTTTGTTATTTACATAATTGTTTTTGTGATTAGAAACAAGAGATATTTTCAAACGTCATTGGTTGAAGAATGTATTGAACAGCACAAAATGAGGAGTATCACTGTGAAGAAGCGATAGCTTTATACCGCTGGGAATGTTGATATTGTCATTATACTAAACCATACTTTAAATTCACCAAGGGTGAATATTGCCAAAACTAAAAATGTAATATATCATTAACACACATTAACCACTGGAAAGTGTAAAATGTTTCTATTGTCACCTCATAGACGTAAGTCGTTTAAACCTTGACTTGTTTATTTAAAGTGTTAATACTTCCCTCACATATACTCGTTTTATCTTACACATTAGATTGTTCTCGCGTGACGAGACAACTGATGTTCTTTAAATAATTCTTCCCTCGACAAACCACAAGAGAAAGCAGCGACAGTCAGTCTCGTTATCCCTATTATCAGAAGTCCCAAAGCTACATGACCAACATAATAATGTCTATATACGTTTTTCAAGAATCTATCTTGTTGAGCAAAGCGAAGTGCACCACTTACGGGGGTTTATAAGGTTGTCTTTCCCCTGTCTGTACAAAAATCCCGATGAGCTTGATCTGCATAAATCCCCCGAGTTCTCATATATTATTTTGTCTATAAATGTATTTATTTTGTTCCGGATATTGGTGATGTAAACACGGGTAGATCACTTTCCATAGAAACTGATGCTTCACTAAGGTCCGTAACTTGGGTAGAGGATTTTCCAAGTAGTCGATGATTAGCCTCGGGATCACACGATTCATCCGAATCGCTCGTGGAAAAGTCATCCTGACTGGATATTGGGGCATGTAAAGGAATAAGAGGTTCTAAGTAATTAGATGATGCATCAAGGCACACTCCTGAATGAGCGGGTGATATTGTTGTCGACACTGGGCTATTGGGTAACCGAAGACCCTGTGTTCCTGGAACTGCTGGTTGATAAAAGGCCGGTAGACCACGACTAGCAACATCGTCATCCTGTTGAGATAATTAGAAAAAATGTTTTATGAGTTATACCAAATATAAATAAAATGTAAGTTAATCCATCAATCGGAATTGAATTTTTCGATTAATGAGTTAAATCGACTAACTTGGATAATAATCTAGTGTTTCTGCACAAACCAGAATAAGAATATACACCATGCAGTGTGCCACAATTCAACTTCATATTCCAATTACCAAGAGTTGTCTTAAATGCACACTGCCGGGTACGGAAGACGTCGTTTTTTCGTGCCGTCCTAAAGACTAAACCCTGTTTCCTGCTAGGCAGTCCACCCTGTACCAATGAAAAGAGAAGGGGACTGGATAGAAATACCACACAGATTGCTTTGCCAACATCGGGATCGAACATAGGTTAAATTTGTAATTCGTGCAGCAGAAAGTAAGAGGTTTCATTGAAGAGTGATCAACGTCTTACGATATGCTAGCTCTTTTATGCCTACTATTTGCTGGTGGCAATCTATGACTACATTCTTCTGTGACTACTAATAAGATACACCACTCAAAATAATAAATGAGATGGAATGGGGTTTAAGGCCCTACTGGTTAATGGGCACTAGCATACCTCGTTTATTCCTCACATCTGTAAATTGTCCTTCGACAAACCCTCCACCCTTCAGAACAGACAAGAGAGAATCACGCCCTGCAGCACAGACAAGGGGGAACCGCACCGGGAGATCCCTATCAACTTTCTCGCCTGACACGGGACAAATGGGTTATCGAGCTAACTCTTTACTAACCGAGTCATGGCGGCTCCACCTCAAATTAATAAACAGCAATACCAAGCATGGTTTATACAATGATTTACTCTGTCAGTTAGTGTGTGAAATGTAATTCCCCTCACGCATACACCCTTGAAATTGAAAATACGAGATATACTATAAATACCTCAAGACACTTCTCTACACTAGAAACCAAAGTTGAAAATGTTGGCCTCTCCTCGGCTAATCCACTCCAACAATAATTCATAATTTCATATCTGCAAAATGTCAAAGGATTTCATTTTCAAAACACAAACCAAATATGGAAAATGATGAGACAATCACCAGTTATCGGATTGTATTTTTAAAACATCAAACAAAACGGAACATTAAACAAAATGGCAGAGGGAAAGAACACACACACAGATATAGGCCATAATTAATTCCCTGCAGTAGATCAATGTAGTTTACCGTGCATGTAATCTGTTCACCCCAGTTACCCCAATACGTGACGGTATTTAATCCTTTGGTGGCATTTAGCGATTGGAGACACAACAAAACTAACACAGTTATATGGTAAAACAATTACTGGTTTATTATACACGAAAATGTGAAGAAAGGTTAGAGCTTGTCAATCAATGAGACGAGAATTAACATTAAAGAATGGCTATTGAAGACGGGCAAACGACATACCGTGAGACAATCTTGTTTCACAGAGAATTACAAAACTCTTCCGATATCTCTGTAAAGATGACTGCCTTCGACTGTCAATCATTATGGCTCAATGGCGCGTGCATTGTTTACATAAGAAGTTACTAGTTCGGGCAGAATGGCGCCTTTTAGTCACTTTAATACCCATTTACTCTAAACAGGAAACAGGAAATATTTTTCACCTACAAATACTTCTAACGTCTTTATTTTTTATTTCTAACAGATAAGAAAAATGTTTTAGAATTAAATTTGTCGGGGGAAAACAGTTGATATTTCGGCTCCTTAAGTCGCATCGATGCCATCCTTATCATTGATGTGACATACTGAAACCTACATTATGCAAGAGCTAAATCTGCCTTTTGCATACCATTCTTTAGACCTGAAATGTTACCTCAATTATTAATTAAAAAATAATTAACTTATCCAGAGCATTATCAACTCTCGATGTCATCGCTAGCCTGTGATGTTTACTGGATTAGGATCCGATCTGCTGCTTAATGCTAATTCATGATTAAATCAAGAAATGCATAATCGAGACTTTGTGTTTTATCATCTCGACTTTAGTAATGATCGAGTCTAGGTCCAAAAACCAATTGCTAGATTCTCGGTTCAGAGTGAATCAATTTGATTGAATCAACAAATCCCCTTTACATTATTTAGATTTTAACTATTAACTACAGTGAGAACTGTCAACTCTTTATCTAATCCCCTATAATGTATCTTAGCAATGAAACTTGGATGCTAAAACTTAAATGAACGATGGAGATGAGTATTTGAGTATTATTCTGGTTCAATAACCCACGCGGCGTCTGTCTTCAATCGAAACCTAATAAGTCACATTTGAGAGAAAATGGGATTTTGTCATAGTTAGATATAATGCGTTCTGTTTGTTTCAAATGATTTGATGATGTAAGTAGATGGTGGGCGGATCGAAAAAAAATTCTAGTAGATATTCAATTTCAAAATGTGTACAAAACCCCCAAATCAGTAGGCCTGCCTGCTATTGAAAGAAACTAGTATTATGTCGATATCAATTATTGAAAATATAAAAGCGGATAAGTATATAAGATCACTATACAAATAAGCATTTGTCCAATTCTAATGAATTTGTTAGTTCATTACCCCTTTTGTTTCTGCAGGTTTCTGACAAATCTGTTTTGCCAGACATTGCGTCAATAAGTTTAATTTGGTCATTTATCCCGTACTTGTAGTTTCGGTAGGTAAAGTCATATTTATTTACGTTTTTCATGTATTTGTAAGAAGAAATATAGCAAAAACCAAATGAACTTACACAGCTGCCGGACAACCTTCTGGTGGTGTTAGTCGACCACCCATTGTAACTGATTGCATGACCTCTTCATTTGAGCAACCCGGGTAAGGCATGTGACCTAGCGAAAATATTTCCCATAGCAAAATTCCATAGGACCTGAAACAAAGCCACTCGATTAAAATAATCATTTAATGTATTCGGATTTGAGAATTAAATACAAGCTATAAAGTTGTTCTCAGTTTGTGAACTTTTATTTATGATACTGTTTAGAAGATATTAAGTTCAAAAGAATATGAAACAGTGCTGAATTGCTTACCATATGTCTGTTTTTGCTGTAAAAATTCCATCTAAAAATGCCTCTGGTGGCATCCATTTTACCGGAAGTAAAGCCTTTCCCGCCTTTTTATAATAGTCAGATCTGTAAATCATGACATACTTTTAAATCAAGATGTTTGATATTAAGACATTTAACATTTTAATTTGTTTATTCGGATGTAATGCTATTGCTATACATGTAGTGCGTATGCGCACTGTATCATACGGCCTGACATTGTGTCAACTAGCGTGGTTTCGAATCTCCGGTTGTACGTTGCAAGGAGTAGTGTCGCCTGCCCAACCTCGTGGGTTTTCTCCGGGTACCCTGTTTCCCCAACAGCTAAAAGACCCCTACGCGCAAGCAATTTATTGAAATAAAATTAAAACCATATGTTAGTCCCGAAATGGCCTAGTTTGTGTCGAGTGGACGTTAAGTCTCTCCCTCTCTCTCTCTGTGCTTGCTGTATAAAAACACTATACAAATAAATTCCAAATAAATACATTTTTCGTCTAAATTTGCTACTTTGTGATCTTCCAGAACGCAGTCCATTTCATTTCACCCACCTGTATATATCTCTCGCCATTCCAAAATCAGCAATTTTAGCTTTTCTTAATGGCCCCTTTGTGGTCAATAAACAATTTCGTGCAGCAATATCTCTGTAAAATCCAAAAATAAAACATTTTCAAGGCCACCATTTATACAAAAATATCTTCTCCGATTAAACTGTTCAATACAATAATTATATTACCGGAAATGGTAGATCATTAACGGTATTCTATAAAACATAACTACGGGTTTGTTTAATGTCTTGCAGTTTGATAAACATAACTGGTACAATATAAAAATGGAGGCAGCGAATGGTCTAATGCAAGCACTTTAGACCATAAGGTAAGTCATTGAGTCAGCTGACGTGATCCCTACTTATACGACGGGACAAATAGCTTGGTTACCTGTCAAACAACCAGGGATTCTTCAAGTTCTCCGGTTTCCTTCCATTTCCACATACCCCTACTCACAAGCGAATTATTAAAACAAAATAATTGAACCACATTTTTGTATTTCTAAAAGTTCGTGTACCTCACAACAAATTTAAACTCACAATATGAGTTATTTTACAACGATTATTGGTTTCCATTTTAGTAACCAACTCGACATATTTCAAACAGTTACTATAGATCTACCTGTGTATAAAATGTTTATCTTCTAAATGGTGGCAGGCTCGTGCTATATCTAGACATAATCCTAGTAAATCTCTTATCGTTAAATCAGGACATCTTGTCTGCAATAATCGACAATAAAATATAAATTAAACTTATATCAATATTAAAGACATTATTAATTAATCCTCAATGTTGAATTCCTGGCACAAAAACCAAAAGTATTATATTTTCTAAAAATGAAAATATAATAAACGTATCATTGTAGCTGATTATTTATTTTATTTCATCATGTATCAAATCAAATTTTAAACACTGCCTCAAAATATTAGACCGCGTCGTTTTTTCCAGATATTTGTCCCAAACTCAAGCAGTGCTTTGCCCAGGGCAAATTGTTTAACTATTTTCAAGGGGAAGATTGGTCCTGGTGAATGTTTTGCTTCCGACCCCTTGTGTGATAGCGTACGTCTTGGAGATATGAGCTTGTGGGTTTACACATACTTGTATACTCTCTCATGAAAGGTCCCTGATTATGCGCTGAATAGACTTAAATAAAAAAACTTGTCTGCGACTTTATAAACCCTACGAACAACGACGACGGCAGCCAAATATCTAATTACAAGAGTAGCTAGTTAAGCTGAAAGACACACGACGTGGGTTAATCCAATTCAAATTATATTTTTATTTCGTTTCATCTTTACGATTCTGAGCTTTTACACTGCATACTATCTGACATGTGGCCAGAATGGCTGCATTTTTCCAGGTGCTTGGGAGGACGCCTGCGCTAGGCTGCTGTTACATAGAGGTATACGATATAAGGTATACAGTATTCGGTATACGGGCAGGGTGGTTTACACGGACTATACGTAGGTATACTGTCTTGGTCAGTTATTTTCCCTACCGATTTCGCTACCGTCATTAAGGCGCTTTTATATCTGAACAGAATGGAATTAGTAGGAGATGAAACTCTTTACCATGTCTGAGTTATATATGTCCATCAATGTTTAGAACGTTTGATTCAAACTTTTTACAACACAAATGCCCCATTTTTCTACTCATCTCATTCAATCTAGAGACATAGGCCACAAAAAGGACGAACATGCACGATACCATGAATACTCGTATAGCGTGCCCCTGTACGTGTATAGACCTATGTAAACCGCTAAGCAAATTCCTATTTGCGTATACTGAATACCCTATACCGTACACCCTTATGTTACAGCCACCTTGGGTTTTTTTAACGTTCTACTTTTCTGCACCAACCGGGCTAATGGTAACGGCGCTCAAAATTTCACAAAGTTTAAAAATACATAATTAATAAAAAATATACCCCCCCCCCTCGATTACGATTATGTAACACGGAATGAGCCAAAATTTCACAGAGACTCTAAATAACAGGACATAATTATTTGTAGTGTAAGAGGATCTAAACATGTTTTTGCTTTCAAAGATAAATACTATACAATATGTATTGCACGACGATATCTTTTATTTCTGTCTTTAACTATAGTTTTAACGCTTATAACAAACAGAGTAAATCACATTTATGAAATTAAATATTTATTTAGTTTCAATTAGCGCAAAAAGATATCACACATTTGCAATAGAAACTAAATGTATTAATGATACATTATGTAAGAGCTAAATCTGTCTATCGCAAATCGTTTTTTGGCTTCAAATGTTCTAAAAATTATTATGCCAAACACAAAATCGACTCTCTAAATCCATTGGATTTGTTGTGATTTTTTATGGATAATTTGACAAAAGATTGGATAATCGAGACTTTCTTTATTATCGTAGCCATGGTCCTTGACAATCGATAATTTGTGAAGTCTTCAAACACTTTGCTCAAAATAAAGTAATATTTCGTTATCTATTTTTGAAATATGCCGGACAGTGGCGCTACGGCTTACTCATATCGAATTCCAACTGCCAATGGATCTTTTACGTGTACGCCAATGTGTACACGGGACCTCGATTTTTCGTCCCATTCGAACGACTAGACAGCCTCGTCAGGCCCGCCGTTCTGCATCACTGACAAAAGGAAGTTACGCCGGAAAATCGTGATGAACATTCTCGACCAATGCATGGATCGAACACCCGACTTCCAGGCTAGCGAGCCAGCCCCTACGCACTTAGCCACGTGAACCCCCACACCATGTTGAACTATCAAGAAGTATATGACTCTTGCCACCTTTTGGACTCTACACTAATTTTATTCCGATTTCGTAGTGAAGACATCATTTAGTATTCCTAAAAGGACGTTTCTACAGCCTCCTCGATTGAGAGGCCGGAAAATAGACCTCATTCAGACATCATAGGGTGGTATCAAATGGGCGTTTAGCCACCTAGGCTTAGTGGTCGCGATACCGACATCATGCGGGGTTCTTCGAAGAAATAGAGGCAACACGCAGTGCTCCTAGAAGGACATTAGTAGCCTCGTCTTAGGGACAAGCTAGGGTGTAGGGTATAACTTATACATAGACGAAGAATAGTGTTACTGGTCGTATTCTGGATACTGCGGACATGATAGTTTGCAGACATTTTTGGGGAGTCCGTGACAAAGATAGTCACGACGTAACCATGTAGTGTCACAAATAAAATACTACCAGTCTATCGGTTTGAGTCTGCTTAATATACATGTATTTGGATCAAAACCTAAAAAAATGTTGACATATGAGATTTGAAGTTCTCCTTGAAAGTAAATATGTTTTCAAGAAAAAGATTTAATATAGTTGTCCTGGTAATTACATTGAAACTAATAAACTGGATTACGGACGTCAAATGTCTGTCTGTTATTACAAATTTATTCATAGTTTTCGGTCACGAGAGAATTCCTCCCCTCTTGCTTATTCCTAAACATTGGGCACATAATTTCCATATTTGTAATTGTCAACTAGTATCTGATGGTGGAATTTACGAGATTTCGTGAAAGTATTTTGGTCTTCCCGGAAACCATTTCGACCCATTTTAATACCTTCCCTTTTTCATCCAGTGTGTCATAATATAACATGGTCAAAATTTTTACCGCTGTTGGTCTTGACTCTCGTAGAAACAGTTTTAAGTCTCCGCCTTCCAGTACCTCCAATATTATATACCTAGGGTGACTCTCAAAACACACACCGATCAGCTTTACAATATTTGGATGATTAAATTTACTGGAAAAAATTAAACGAAAAAAAAAAACCGATTAAGTTACAATCCGATTATATCTTCAATGAAGTTGAATGCCGTTGGGCATTTCAATTGATGTTATGTAAACCAAGGTTATTGATCGTCTCACACCAAAGGTGAACGTGATTGTTCTACAAACCCGATATATACATAATGACTCCAAATTGAGTTAAAACATACTTAACAACATCCCATCGAACCCATGGGTTTTTTTGTTATGCTTTGTGTGAAGATAAAATCACGATCGAGAAATGCGGCTTTGGATAAGATCACTACAAATCACGAATATAAATAAATGTTGTACTTTATGTGAATGATCTATATAATAAACAAAATTCGAGGTCACATCAGACACGGTATTGTTATAACCACTTTCGGTGATATTCTATGGTCCGGAGTGAAATACATACACATATACATGTACATGGAGGGGTGAATAAGCGACCAGTCTGTGTGTAAGTAAATGCCGCTTAAAAAAAATAACTGGGAGCTGTCAAGTAAAGAATTCAGAGCTAAGTCACAATATGTGTCACAAGTTGTTCATTATCGAAACAATGGTACTTGCTATTCATCTTTGCCATTTTTAAATTAAATTATTAAATGGAAATACGTGTTTAATCTGTTTACATCTCTACCATCCAATGGTCTGGGAGCCAATGATAAATACATTGAATAGTCTGATTTAGCTGTTAGACAATGCATCGTTAATATCAAATAATACCCTTTAATTAATGGAAACAGGGTAATCAGACCAAACATTAATAATTACCAACCTTAGAATCACAGCTTCCATTAGAAAATCTAATTCTGTCTGATCTGTACATAATGCCGGCAGCGTCTACAGAACAAAATGAAAGACAATGGGATACAATTAATTATTATTCGTTGAATTAAAACTGTAAATAACAAAATCAATGATTAGAAGTAACAACGATACACCATTACAAATACTACTATATTCATGTACATCGGTGTAATATACAAAAACAATAATATGGTAAATTTATTTGTTTTGTCTTTCTTGTCGTAAATGGTGTATTAAACAACGCACATCTTTGACTATAACATGGGGCGGATCCAGCATTGGTGTACGTGATAGTGGAATGTCAGAATGAGAATGAAAAACTGGATACATAATGATAATAAATAGTATTGGTTGGCACCGACATTTGGATGACACCGACATTCTCCACATAAACTATCTAATGACTTACTGACAACACTGCAGGCTAAAATAGAAATTAAAATTAGTAGATAGCCGGATTTCCGCGTAATTGATGAGAACCAACAACTAATGCATATAATATTTGTTACATCTCTTTAAATATAAAATAACACACCGAATCGGCTCAAAGTCAATCTAATAAATTTAGGGTTTTGTAATGTAAATAATATTTGCGCGTTTAATCATTCGTCCCTTTAATTAAGTCGATCTTTCATTTAATGTCCAATCTGCTGTATTAATAAGTTATCTAAATTTTGATATTTTGCTTTTAACGCTTTTAATATATTATACTCTGATCCATTAATCCTATATCACTAAATGCTTGGTAATGGATGGTTTTAATTACATGATAAGCTTAATCCTTACAATTTTCACTATTGATTGTGATTGTCTGTTATATTTCATTGTCACATTTATTAGTTATGTAAAATTAATTTAATTCTTAGACACTAATCTTATTATTTAGATACAGAATTCTACATCCATTCGAGATTCTAGATTTTGTCCCGTTTGCGGAACAGGTAGCCATTAGAGACTTTTGGCAAGCGTAAATTTCTAGTACGTATCGCGTATCCGTATGGATTTTGCGTGTGACGTCGTCAATGTGTGTGTATTTCTCATACGTGATACGGCACACGGATACGACAGTCCGTATCGAACTGGTTTCATACGGAAAAGGTAGGTATAACATTGTCGCCTTTTCAGACGCTGAAATGTTGTATCATAGCGTTTTTATGAACCTATGTCTATCCTAGAACTCGAAGGCGTATATTTGATGTGAACTTAACCATAATAAAAACTGGAATTTAATTATTATTTTGATGGTTTTTTCTCGGAATTTTCCTACTTTTCCTCTCTCCGCCTGCTGTTTGATCTACATGCTAAATTTAGGTAGATATGGGACCTTGTAAATCTGTAAATGATACATGTATATTAGTATATTAGTGAAACCAAAAATTGCGCAGAGTTGAAATTGAAGATTTTTTTTAATAAGATGCTACATTATTTTCTTTTAATAGCCCAACGACTGTCGAGCGACTTCACTTACCCCGAGATATTGTAGGCTAAGCACTTGACTAGTGCTGATGGTGATCTTGATAGATAACTGCCATCATGCTTTAATAGAACTAAGCTCAGCTCAGTGACGCATACATGTACGTCGAGCGAATCTGCCAAAACTCTAAAACTACACTGACGCAACGCATCACGTACACAATACGGATACGTGATACGGATAGGAAAATTCCACTTGCCAAAAGTCTCTATTGTTTGGGGATATTTTTACGTAACAGAACAGATAGGAAACGATATTAATCGGGTTTAGTGACCTACAGTTCTACACCTACTGGGCTGATAAAGACAAGCATTCCAACTGCCAAGTGTCCTTTAATTAATAGTGTATACCATTGTGCGCACGGGACCTCTGTTTTTCGTCCAATCCCAATGACTATACATTGTCTCTTGAATTTTCTTACCACCGGTTAGCGAACCAAACGCCTTAGGCCTTACTCACTGAGTCACCAAGACTCACAGAACTGATATAATATATAGGAATGACCTTATAACATAAAAAACAACAACGATATGCAGGTATTTTAATGTCCAAACATACTATTATAAAATTCTTTAGAAAATCGTTTTGTAAAATTGTTCTATTCATAAACTATCGATTGAAGGATGTTCTTAGAAAATGCCACTATACTGATCAAATGATAGCATATGGTTATTAATCAATGACAGTGGTTCTAAAAACAGTAGGCCTGCTCAGATCATCATGGGCGATGTCTTTGTTGTTACAAAAGTAGACCGAGGTCTTGTAAAACATGTTTGATGTACTTTTACAAAAACGAAGTGGTTGTTGATGGCACACATGTATGTTTTATGTACTCTTGTTTGAAAACAATGAAATGGCTGGAAGCACACTCATGTTTACGCTTTCGAATATTATATAATTATATATATAACAGTTGCACAAAGCCTGATTATTTCAGTTAACATAGTTTCTAAAGGTTAAGTTCAAATTGTATACTACCAAGCATCAATTATTTGGATGGTCAAAAACAGAATTAATCGGCAAGCCGCCTATATGCATTTCCCATAACAGAGATAGATGCTATCTTTTAAAACATTTTGTCCATTAGGGTCAATAACTGTGGCAGTTACTGGGCAGTACATATTATGCATATATACATGCATAGTGCAATACAAGTCCTTATTTTTAATTATGAATGTTGTTAAAAGTCACTGAGTATCATATTATGAGTGATACAATATAGCCAAAGCTGAATCTGTTATAGGAATATCAGTCCTTACACAGATATGCTGAACTGAAATACCATCAATCTATGCTGCTCCCTATGCAAATAATCCCACCACCATCTCTATATTTCGCAATATGCAATTGATGGGCCCACTTTCAATACCTAATTCAAATTGGGAAGTTCTTATGTTACCTAGCGCTGATATTTTTATTTTGATTTCTTAATAAAATGTTATACAGTATAGTCAATCTGAGTATATATTTTAGAGATATGCATCATATAATGTTATCAAACATCATATAATGTCATCAAGCGTAACCGTGGTAGACATTAGACAGAGGCGGATTCAATGGGGGCGCGACGGGCGCCCCCCCCCCCCCCTAATTGTCGCGACCGACAGTGCCCTTTTTTACTGCTGAAAGTGCCTTTTCTCAGACCCAAATATCAGACGAAAATATCAGCCAAATAGCTCTTGGAATGGCTACAGATGCAGGGAAATGACGGATAATTTTCTTGGGGACCCCCCCCCCCTCGCAGCGGCGTGCCCCGTCTCCGCGATCAGTGCCCTCATTTTCCGGCGTCCCCCCTTTTCAAAATGGCTAGATCCGCCCCTGTTAGACGTAAGATAATATTAGATGTTCGTGGTAGCCATTTGGGGTAAGATGACATTAGTTGTTCGGGGTCGGTCAACAATTGTTTCCGTCCATGTCTGAAGAAATAAAAACACCGAAGGCTTTGACTAAGTTTAAGTAACTATTTCGGAGTTTATCCGAAGCAACTTTAGTGAGAATAAGTTTAAGATTACAAATATGTTTCAATAAAAAATAATCAAAGATTAAACATATTAGCGTGAATCATTTTCTCAGGTAATACATACGACCTAAAACAGGATGACCCACCCAGATTTCTTCATGTATTAATAAATATACATTCTTTCATCAGAATGTCTTCTATAATGTGTATTGTATTATTAATGTAACCAAGCTTACCGAAGTCATTTGAACGAGAATAGAGATCGATCTAGAGACCTTTATTTTATCGTTCAGACTTGTAGGCTATAACTCTTGATCCCGTATATTAATTGTTGAAATCGGGCATGTTCATTTTCCGTAAATAATCCCAGAAAAAAACGAAAGGCATTGAAGCGAATGGCGTATACATGTGTTAGAAAAACTTAGGCTTAGGATTAATGATCCGAATAAACGAATAAAAATAAATCTTATAATAGCTAATGTTCGAGGTTTAATATAAAGTTGTATGTGTATTGACATGATCTTTATTGCTGTGGGCAATATTCAGGAAAGAAATTACTTTTCTTTTTCTGAAAGCCGATTCACCATGCTGGTTCCATGATATCTGTTACAACAGAAAATGTTAAAAAAAACAAGAATGAATCATTCAAACAACGGTATAGGCAAAGTAGTATAATCAGCAAATGGACTGTGCACCGTTTACTAAAAAATATACGACAAAAACTGGCCAAATAATTCCACCAGATTTAAAAAATATATATCCTAAACACACAGTTAAAAATATATTAACGAAAAGATACTTGTCGTAATGTCGTGCTTTGAGAATGAAACCTGTGGTTGATCTACCATAAAAATTGTGTTATGCTTAGAATAATGCTGCGTTGCCGAAACACCACAAATATTCTCAACATTTAGTTGTTTTGATTAAATTTTATTGTGGTCGAACTGAAGTGTTTTAATGTTGGGCATGATCTTACAGTGCACACTACAAATCTATGAACGTTCAGCTCTAAGCGTTTGAATTTATATTCTTAAATTCCCAGTCTGTGAAAGCGTAGATACATAATTATTTAATTTTTCTTGGATTTCGAGATATTTTTATTTAAAGGACACCTTGTTTGGTGTTAAGACTTTGTGCGATCTTTTGTAACAAATATTTGATTATCTACTCTAAATTTAATGTAATTTGTTTAGTCATACTTAAGTCTTGATAATAGAAGCTCGTGCGTCTGCCTCGAAAGACGTCATGACCTAAAATTTGTTGGTAGATTTCTTTTAGAACAGAAGAGCTGACCAAAATGGTGAGAAGCAATGCAAAGTAGGGACCACACCATACGCTCACACATTATGTGGTTTTCAGGTCAGCTACATAAACTGTGTCCCCCAAAACAGACAGTCTTTGATGCTCGGTCCAAAGTCGTAATCCCGTTGGAATGTTTTGTTCACGAATGTTGTCACCGTTTCTATATTCATGTAGCATTTTAAGGCTTATTGATTACGTGTGTCTTACTGCAAGGGCCTAGTAACGTTCCTCACTCGGTGTAGATCTAGGCCTATCTAGGTCACGGCCTGAATGGCAAACGGACGGCAATAAAGCTATTTGTGTCTTACTGCAAGTGCCAAATTAATGGTTCTCACTCAGTGCGCAGCCAGGCCTATCTATCCCACGTTTTGAATACAAGTAGGAGGTTTTACAGGTACACGCTACCTGCCATATTACTTTTGTTTATATCAGACATTTATTGTTGCATTATTGTATTTTTCAGTCAATAACTAAACATGCTGCTATAGAGGATTAATTTAGAGTATTAGAAATATTTTTTTAAAAAAAAACTGAATGAGAATGAATGCGTGTTATAGTAAGGATCAACCAAGTGTCTGAACTAAAATTTGTTATGAGAATCGCATGTCTTATCATTAAACGATATCTTACCTTGACAGCCACTTTCAGAATTTCTGTAAATTGACACCCAGTTGCTAAGGTTCCTCGATACACTTCTCCAAAAGCTCCATGGCCCAACAGACTAAAAGTGGGAACAGACGAAATAAGATCGGTGGTAATTGGGGATGAAGTATTAAGTGAGTGTCATTTATGATATGTACTTACATTTTATTTTGAATAAAAGCTTGACCGTTTGAAATGCTAACAACCACTCTGATATTATGTTCATTAGTTGTTTCAAACTAACAGAATTCAAAGCACTAGGTCATTTCGGGACTAACCTATGGTTTAATTTTATTTCAATAATTCGCTTGTGCGTAGGGGTCTTTAGCAGTGGGAGGAAACCGGAGTGCCCGGGGGAAACCCACGAGGTTGAGAAGGCGCCCCTATCTCCATGCCACACACGCTCACACCAGGGCTCGAAACCACAGCCGCAAGCCAGAGGTGACCGGCCAGCTAGAGGTCGAGGCGCGGCACTCTAGACCACTAGGCCATCACAACCCCCCTCATTATTAGAGAAGTTAAACCACTAACTCAATATTTTCCATAACATTGGAAATAAAAAAAACCCGAGCAAAAATTCAATTGGGGCCGATTTCAATATTTGAGATATAAAATTTAAAATCAGTAAAAGCGTCGCGTATTCTATTTGCTCGGGCACCAAATGTAATATTTTCCATAACATTGGAAATAAAAAAAACCCGAGCAAAAATTCAATTGGGGCCGATTTCAATATTTGAGATATAAAATTTAAAATCAGTAAAAGCGTCGCGTATTCTATTTGCTCGGGCACCAAATGTAACGAACACGGGGAATCATATGCTACAAGACAGTCAAAGCATAAGTAACTAGTAATGGCAGATTCACAAACAACAAAATAGTAATTAAAAACACGTGTAGAATGGAATAAGCAGAATAACCAAACCCACTGCAGCCCAGTTTGGGCTGATTAGCAATTAAAATAAAAAGTTCAAAAATTAAATATAATATTACCATATTTAGATTCATATTACATTAATATGAGCTTTTAGACCCATTCTCGATTGTTTTACGAATAGGGTCATATGACTTTTAATGATACTAATGATAAAAACTCTGCCAGACCGCATGTTAACAAAAAAATTGCCATAAAAGTCCACTTGGAACGAACAACAGTGAGTCTCGTGTTCCTCGCCTTCATCGCAAAATTTGTTGTAGACTGCTATGATTTCGAGTAAAAAGCAGATAATGACATAATAAGTTAAAAACGCCAAGAATGATCTCATGCAAAGTTGAACATGTACATTTAGGCATTTTATACCTATATTGAAGGTTTAATTTAGGTAAAGTTTTTCAATGGGTTTTATTATTTAAACTGAACATCATTCGGAAACACATGATCAGACTTAATATCCAAGATTAAGAGAGAGAGAGAGAGAAATGTGGTTTAACGTCCACTCGACACAAACTAGGTTATTTTTGGACTAACATAATTATGGTTTCATTTTATTTCAATAATTCGCTTGCGCATAGGGGTCTTTAGCAGTGAGAGGAAACCGGAGTGCCCGGAGGAAACCCACGAGGTTGAGAAGGCGCCCCTATCTCCATGTCACATACGCTCACACCACAGCTCGAAAACACAGCCGTAAGCCAGGGGTGACCGGCCAGCTAGAGGTCGAAGCGCGGCACTCTAGACCACTAGGCCATCCCAACCCCCTCCAATTGCAAGATTAAACTTGGCACACAATAAAGGTGAGCTAAAAGCATCTCGATTTCCAACTTGATACCTCGGATGTAAATGTTAATGATACTGCCTATCTAATTACCAGCCCTAATGTTCCGACTATCGGTAGGCAAGTATCACTTTGACAGGCTTTTTATTCCGATGGTATTCTAAACGGTTTCCAATTTCCATTAGGAAACACATTCCTGAGTCTTACCTTGTTAATTTCAGGTGACGTCTCGGAAGCTCTTTAAGTTGCTGTTCTGGACACTTGGCAATTACTACGTCATAATTGGGGTTAAATTGCATCACAACAGCAGTGTGGTTTATAT
Organism: Patella caerulea; assembly: GCA_036850965.1. Taxonomy (NCBI): domain Eukaryota; kingdom Metazoa; phylum Mollusca; class Gastropoda; family Patellidae; genus Patella; species Patella caerulea. The sequence continues at coordinate 47,943,110 of JAZGQO010000007.1, read as the reverse complement.
TACTTGTTGTCGTTTGTCTTCCACGGTGTCTTGTAAATACATTTCCGTTCTGGCGACTGGTCATAATTCGATCCAAACTTATTAAATTACTCTGTGTTTTTCGGTTTCGTCTCTTATCTGCGAAAAAGAAAATAAGTATTTTTCAGAAAAGTATGGAAAAAAATATAAATCTAGTAATTACAGTTTCGTGTTTCAAGGAACATGTCATCCAATACTCATTCATAATGTATTTCCAGAAACCAGAGTTATGTTATATCTTTTGTTATTGTCTGGTAAACACAATCTTATTAACAGCAGACAACTCATCGAAAACTCACAACCCGATTCAAATCATGTAAGTTGTGTTTTTCTATAGTTAGAGTAATGCATGAACGAGGAAAAATACGTGAATTATTTTCTGCTCAGAGAGTACTATCTTCTTGAAAAATCCCTGCCCATATTGACAGATTCCGTTTTAATATTTGAGGCCAAAAGAAAGATCTACAATGGATAGATTCAGTTCTTACATAAAGCATCTTTAAACTTAGAAAAATAATTGTGATATTATATATCATTGTGATCCCGACTGTCAGTGGTAGACATGATTTATTCAGTTACAATATTGCGGATAAAATCAATATGAAGTACTGAAAAGCTCAGATGATGGTCATCAATTTATATAGGATGGTTTTTGTATTCCTTTAATCTGGAATAGTATGTCTTTACGTGATATAGAGACAATGTGGTCTTTTCAAATAATATAGTAACCATATGTGTCCCAGACTTGTCGTGACGGTAAGACCCTCTTGGGTATTGTCTTCCCGGCGCCAACACAATTTACGCCAGTCGCATTGCTTTGACATTTAATAACCCGCCATTCAACCTTGGACTTTAATCATATAAAATGGATTTGTATTTAACCCTTCCTCTTTCTGAAAGAAGCCGTGGTATCACGTTTATTACAAGATAATTATGACCTCAGTTTTCTCTATCGTTGATTCATGGGCTCACATCAACTCAAGCAAGCTCATCAGCAGTAAATATTCGCTACCCTCATACAAACGGGTGACATGGACCCTTAGACCCATTTTCGTCTGTCTTCAGTTTCCAAAGAATAGTACCATACACCTTTTAAATGTACTTACATACAAATAGAAGACATGTTACTAGTATTATCAGTATGGCAACTGGAAGGAAGATGGCTATCCATTGACCTATTTGAAGACCAGCTACTGGTGATATGGCTAACACTTTTTGACGCAATGATGATGTAGCTAAAATAGAAATTAAACACAAACGTATTATATTACCAGTAAATTCATACCCGTATTCGTTTCAGAAATTCCATTTTCAAATACGGAAAAAAAAATCCAAATAAAAATTTTCCCCATTTTTCAAAATCTACGTATCACACAATAGCCTTATAAAAATAAAACAAATATATTGGTGCAAACATGAATAGACCTAAATAATAAAATTATTAAGACAAGTAGACCTATTGTATGTCTGTGTGTCACTATAAATTTTTTAAGCATTTAAACAGCAAAGCATGTCACTGCAGGAAACAGAAACCAAGATCATGCAGCGATAAACCCATTTCAAGTTTCGTCAAAATCGGATAAGAATTGTGACCTATACAGGGTTACAAACAAATTGTGGACGGATATCTGGAAGGACATGGGTGACAACAATATACGCCCATATGAAAACGTTGGCGTATAAAAATACAGGTGATCACATGAAGTCAATTTTAAAAAAAAAAGAAATGGTGTAAATTTCAAATGACAATTACTTTATTCATAACTGAATTGGGTAGACTATAATTATTTGGCCAAATAAAGAAAATGAACTACTCTCAATAAGAATATACATAATTACAGTCAAAATAGCTCACCTTATTATCCAAAATCAAAGACCTATTTAGGTGAATTGTATTTTTTCCAGTTACGTTAAACAACATGAACACTAAAGTAAGAATTAAATTTATACAACCGAAACGCCCATATTTCAGCAATGTCATGTTAGGTCTGACTTGATGATGCCTGCAGTAAGTAAGTGTATGGTAAAAAAACGTCAACTTTTTATCCATTCTGATTTAATGCAATTTTATAGGACATACCTATGCAGTGAATTCCATCCGTATCTAATGTTGTATTGCTTGAACAAAGGCAATGGTATTTATTTAATGTAATGTCGTCCCATATACAATAATACGTACACGGACAAAACTTTGGCAGGACTATTTCCACCCATCCGATTTCAGTTCCAATTCCTGAAAGAGAGAGAGAGGGGAAGATGTAAAAGGAAAATATTTTATTTAATCACAATCTAATTATAATTGCGCATTCTATATGTACCATTATTTAACAGTAACCAGGTACTAGGACTTGTTGATAACAGTAGTCTCGGTTGTCCGTTACTATTCGCGAATAATCTTGTTGGAGTTTTAAACAAGTTTTTTTTCGTGATGATATACAACTTACACAGACCCCCTCCTACTAAACGCATATAAATGACCGCTTAATAAGCCGAATTTCCATTTCCGGTCTAGCGAACACCCCTTGTATAATTAATTAAAATAGTAATAACAATGCTAATTAATACGTTATGTAAGAGCAGAGTTTATTTAAGACTTTAGTACTCGATTACAACGACAATGAAAATATACACCAGATCTTGTCAAAACTTACAATACTCATAACTTCGCGCTGAATATTCAACATGAACTATTTCAACAAGATCAGTCGGCTCTATATAATCTTACATAATGCATCGTAAACAAATTTCTAACCTGGTATAAATTCAACTTCAGTGGCTGTTTTAATAACATACGATGTTCCATTGTTGCCAGGATTGTGAGGGTTGTCGCTCTCATTACTTCTACCACCTATCGGCCGTGTGTGGAAATAAATATGGAATACAATTAATACAAGACACCAATATGATATTTAATGACCCCAAATAGGCTGTAATTGGAAATGAGGTGAAATGAAATGTAGTTTAGCGTTCTACGTTTCTGAACCATTCTGGATAACGAAGAGGAGTGGTTTGGGTCAACATTTTAGGACATCCTTTCTTGATAAAGTCATGAGATAAAGTATTGTAGTGATGCCAGGAGGGGTGGGAGGGCCTAGTGGTCTAGAGTGCCGCGCTTTGACCTCTAGTTGGCCGGTCACCTCTGGCTGGCAGCTGTGGTTTCGATCCCTAGTGTGAGCGTATGTGGCATGGAGATAGGGGCATCTTCTCAACCTCGCGGGTTTCCTCCGGTTTCCCCCCACTGCAAAGACCCCTATACGCGCAAGCGAATTATTGAAATAAAAACTGAAACAATATGTTAGTCCCAAAATGACCTAGTTTGTGTCGAGTGGACAATAAACCCCATTCTCTCTCTCTCTCTCTCCCTGTCGTGATGCCATACTATATCCGTAGCACTTCATTTTCAAAATTGTTCTAGATAGCTTTAACCTGGGGCAGTGTCTTATAATAAGCAGCATATGCGTATACATTCTAGAACCCACAATAACCGCAAACCGCCTTAACCATTCACCCCTGACTAATTAAATCAACAATCGGTTTAATTTCATGAGACACACCAATTCATTACAAACTGAAAGTGTTTTGATATAAAGAATATAATTCGTCAATTGTCCTGTCTGAAAGTTGGATCACTTGGAAATAATTGCCACAATTGTCGAAATCGCAATCATAATCCCAATAGGGGTTGTGCAACATTAAAACCGAAAGTCGACATAGATGTGACATGAATAGGAAGCATGGACATAGACAATGGCATTTATTACAATGTGCATATTTTTGCGATCGATACGGAGAAGTATATCTTTACTATAAAACATATTATCTTAATTCAGGACTCAAATAAAATATGTTCGAAACATTAACTTAGAAAGATAAAGCCAACCTATATATCCTCCTCCACCACCTCCAGATAAACAAGGTCCACCTCCCCCTCCAAATCCGCCAGTCGTTTCCCACAAAAAATCATCACGGCATGACTCTCCTCCTACGGCGAGATTAAGCAACGATCCGCCATCTTGAATTAGTAAATTGGAGGTATTTATAGAACCACCAGCTCCTGAAAAACAAATAGTTTCCAAACTTTTCAGCACAAATACCTAAACAAGTAAATTAAAGGAATATAGGGTTTTAGTCCTACTTTTATGCATTGACTGGGATAATGAAGACTGGGCATATCCCATGCAGGGTGCTATGAAGGACGTTTTTCATTAAAGACGCTGCGGTCTAATCTTATATCGTTTTTCGTCACATCCGAACGACTAGACAGGGGGAGGGACACGTCGGGAAGTGTGTGAATGTGTTGTTTTATTTCTTAATTGCTTTATCTCTTGGTATTGTTCTTTTCAAAATCGTATCAATAAGAAAAGGGGACATATCTTTGAAAATCCTGAAAGCTGGCTGTACTTGCCAGTTCATTGTGCACTAAAAACAACAGTGCGTAGCGGTGTGAAATCTCGTCACACACACGCTTGTGATTGTAATGACAGAATATAATTTAAAAAGTTTATATTCTAATAACCCGTCGTTTCTCCGAGGAACTGGTAGTCGTAAAAAAACTCTAAGATTTATTAAGCATACTGTCTCACAGGATTGCAATGTCAGTCTTTGGAAGGAGAATGAAAATGGATAAGTCATTAGTTTTGACGTAAAGAAATGATTGGAAATAGAATATTAGAAACTTTCTGGCCAATATAAATCGGTTAAACGATACATTATATCCATGGTTAAGTATTCAAGGATTTTGATAAGATATGCTGTAGTCGCGACTGCATACCGCTAATAAAACATTCCTTAAAGTTCCAATTTCACTTTTTCTAAGAAAGTCAAAATATTATTATTTCTATGTTTTTTGCTCAAAAGGTTGTCAGCTCACTATTATACGATTATGGACAAAATTTGGGGGGGGGGGGGGGGGGGTTAGGAAGGGGGACACTGGTTGATTGAGGAAATAGTTACTCAATTACCTCCCTTGTTTTCCCATTCTTCTCCATGGACGGCCATCTTCAAACGTTTGAATTTGAAGTTGAAAATGATATTTTTGCCAATTTCTCAACTGGCAATAGTGAATTATAGGATTAATAGGATTATTCTTTAACAAGGTAGGACTGTTTATAGGTTCAATCTATTTTGGGGCTTTATTTTAATAAATTTTAAAAATATAACTTAAAAAAATGCTATTGGAACTTTAATGTTCAGAAGTACTGTTGTTATTATGATGGCACAGATGACCATGTTTTACACGGCGGAGTGCCATAGAAGGATAATATAGAAAGTATTTATAGGGTAGTTATTTCAAATTAGTAGGGCAAAGTTGGTATAAATGGACAGTAGATACGCCAAACCACTCTAGAAAAGTACCGGTCTCCCTGGGAAACACTTATAAGGCGAACACTGGACAAAAATGTCTGGATATATATCGGCCAGCTCGAATTAGAGAGCGCTTGTTATTTATTGATTGAATGGTTAGGCAGTTTGTAAAAACATGAAGGGGGTTGAATGTACCAAAAAAAAAGAATGCACTTAAACTGCGGAGAAAGTTGAAAGAAGATTATCTAATAATTTACATGGGCTTCAATAATATGTATCGAAAGTTGACAGCAAGTAAAGCAATTTTGTGATAGGTTAATTGGTCTGAATATGATTTAGTCCAAAAATATCATCAAATTAAACAGTTTTTGCCTGGGAAGGCATCTTTATATAAATACAAAATTGAAAATAAATTATTAAGCCCATTTTTACTTTGTGATGTACCAGAAATAAAAGGTTAGCTGTCTGCTCTTAATTGAACTTCTTTTGGTGTCGTATATAAATGAAATTAAATGGGGTTTAATGGCCTACTGTTCTGCTCCTAACCTGGGTTAATGAAGACGGGTATACGCCATACAGTGTTATATGAGGGAAATTTGCCCCGGCAGCGGTGCTACGGCCTATTCTTATATCAAATTCCAACAGAGCCTCGGGTTTTTTTTTACTTTATCAACTTGTGTTGATATTTTAGGATATCAAAAAACACTCGTAGGAGATTGTCTACATGTAGGATAATACCGGATAAAATATATTATAAATAATACAACATTTCTTATTCCGTCTTATGATTTGGCAATGTACAGACGTGGTAAGAGTATATTTATACATGACGTGCAAATATTGCTAACATACATCGCTATTCGATGTTTGTTCTATGTTTACCACCAAATATGTGTTCAGTTAGTGTAAATAATTTATCTATAAAACTCCCTTGACGAAGTTAATAAGGTGTGGATCATGACAGTTTCACAAAATATAAAGCTAAAACCACTACAATAGGTTTTAACTAAAATCAAAATAAAATTTTATTCGTTTCAAAGCGATCGATTGTTAACTTAAATAGGTTTTAACTAAAATCAAAATAAAATTTTATTCGTTTCAAAGCGATCGATTGTAACTTAAAATGAAATTAAAATGGATTTTAGTTAGCTGGCGTACGGATTAAAACAAATATGCTTCGGAACTGAAAACTGTTGGCATGTTGGACTAACGGTTACAGTATTGGGAAAGTTTCATACATCGTAGTAATGTTTGCACATGGTCAGACAGTCGCAAAGAGATGAAATAAATTATTGGGATGAGTTTGTATTTGCCTGAAAATATAGGCTGGCCTTCACATTTGATTTACTATCAGGCTTCAATCGAAATAATGAGAATCGATGAACTAAATTCTTTGAATTTTGGATGGCGGAGAGTAATGAGGATTTTCACTAACAAACATAATGGTATTTGTGGGTGTGTTTCGGAAATTTATGAAATATTATAATATTTTTAAAAGATGAACAAACGGAGCTTAGGAATGTAAGGTCATACTTAAACCACGACAAATGTGACGTCTTCGGACCAAACACTGTAAATTATTGTCGGATTTTAAAAACTTTGAAACTAATCCCCCAAATAGTCATTGTTCCGATACACAGATTTGAAATATAATCTCCATTTACCGTATCGAGGATGCTTAATTGAAAAGTACCAAAGTACCACATTCTTTATTGGATGAAGTCCGATCTATCTTACTCAATTAAAATGATTTGTCACAAGAAAAAATACCGTTGGCTCCTAATGTGTGCTTCACTGATTTATGTTATATTGTTAACGTAATGCCTTAATGCAGAAATATTAAACAAATTAAGTTATTAACACTATAGGCCTATAATATTTTTAAATAAACATTTGTGATTATTGATTGAGTTTTTTTACAAGAAATCTTAACCTAAGACCACATAAGAGTCAATACATTCCACAAGGTATGCCTTTGGGCATTCCAATACCAAGAAATTTGTCATTTTAAACCATTGTACAAGAATATGTTGTCCTGGCTTCCTAATTTGGGGCGTCATCTAATTTCCTAATTCCTCTTACAATAACATAAATAAGCTATATTATTATATCCCATGCACGAAACAAATTGTTTTTGTAAATGATGGTAAATTATGTGATCCTGGGCTAATGAAGATGGGATAACAAAAACAGTTTAGTAAATATATCATTTATTTACATCGGGTATAGAAAACAGCTACATAAATACAACATGAACTAAAACTACACCAGGAACATAAACATGATATATTAAGACAAACATTCCTCCAGTCTCGACAGCGCCGATCTCTGCTTCTCCCCATATCCCCGCTCGTATGTTTGTCAGCAAACTTCTGGTTATATAGTCTATGGCAATAAGGAAATAGGTATGATTCATGATCATACATGAAATTGTCTATTTATTACGTCATGGTGTACTTGCTGACCAGTGTGTATTCCTCTGAAATCATGCGGAGCTTGTACACAGGTCATACTGTAGTTTGTAAATGACGTAATATGGTATGAATTACATGTTTAATTAGAGCATAGTCAGTTCGTGCTAAACAGAAGTATATACAAAGTTCAAAAGTCGATATCATTTATTATCTATCCAGCTAGGGTCAATAAGTTGAATCCAAATAGTAGTTCGTATTTTATGAAATAGAAAATTAAGCACTTTGCCACACTTATGCGTCACAACTGATTATTGCCAAATTTATCGGGAGGCCAAGAAGGTGTATTTTCTACAGAAGCCCATAAGGGTCAATCAAATGAAAACAAAATTTTGACTATCTTGTAATTACAAGATAGGCTATCTTGTTATTACAAGACAGTTATCTTGTTATTACAAGATAGCCTAAGATAACTTATCTTGTAATTACAAGATAGACTATATTACAAGATAGCTATCTTGTAATTGCAAGATACCGAGATGCACACGAGTGGCAATTTAAAGGTCACCATACACCGATTTCATGCTCCCATAAATACCATTGACTTCATACACCCACCAACTACATATATTTATATCATGACTCATCAATTTTAATGCGCTCTTTAAAGCCCCAGAACGCTATTTCTATTTTTCGGAAAACTTCTGTAAATTTTGATTTTTGGAAAGTAAGTAAGGAAAAGGATAATATTCTGAAAAATGGACCCTCCCTCGATGAAATGAGCTGACTGACGTAACGTCTAAAAACAGTTTATTTATAGCTTGCGGTACCTCCTGGCGAATACAATGTTTTGAGAGGGATTTGAAGCAAAAGTTTGATAGATTAATTAGTTTGAATATATCTTTAGTCCAAATATATCATCAAATCACACAGTTTGTACGCGGGGAAGGTATCTTTAAGGCGAACATGAAATCAATGTATCATAAATGATTTTAATGAGGGAATGAAGTTAATGAGAGTATGAATAGTTGACTCAATGACAGACTTTATGATACAGCGCGCACGTGCTAACCATTCGCCATCCAACCCCCTCCACCACTACTAAAGACCCCTACGGGCAAACGAATTATTGAAATCAAATCAAACCATGTTAGTCCCGAAATGACTTAGTTTGTGTCGAGTAGACGTTAACCCCCCCCCCTTCTCACTCCCTCTCTCCCACACTTCTTTGGCCTATAACTACCCGATAAATCAGCGTGGGATGACCTTGAAATAAATTAGGGGCTTTTTTTCATCTGATTGACCCTAACGGGCTTCTCCGTATCTTGTAATACAAGAAAATTAATTTTAATATCTTGTAATATTTTTTTTTCGTTTGATTGAGCCTTATGGGCTTTGGCTACCTTGTAATTACAAGATATATATGTCGAAACATCGCTCAATTGTTATAAGCAGTATTTGTATTCCATAGAAATGTGACCTGCATACTCCATTTCTATTACTAAATGCCATGGTTTCCTCCCTTACTATTTATTGGTGCACGACTTGGGGCCGGGAAAGGAAGTTCTGCGTTTACTAAATGACATTGTTTCCTCCCTTATTATTGGTGCACAACTTTGGACCGGTCAGGGAAGTTCTGTGTTTACATTGGCGAGCATTTAAACGTAAACTTGACAACAGGAATTCGAAAACAGGTACAGGTTATTGTGCCGAGGCCCCGGGACAATTGAGATCATCATGCTGCATGGAGCATGCCCGTTGTCGTTAGCTCTGTCGATGGGGAAAACTAGGACGTCACATTCCATTTTATTTCACATTATTTCCACGGAGAAAACTCTTTTGCAATATCGGTCCACCTTGCATGAAATGTATATATACTATTCAAAAAAAAGTAGGGGATATTTGATTTTGGGGGCATAATACTAAAATATGCAAATGACTACGAAAAAAGTCACTATAAAACCTAACAGAAGAAAAATTTCCCGTTACATGTGACGCCCAAACGCACTAATAGCTACCGCATGGAATGCAGGTGATGCTTGGGATCATCATGGGGGTCCAACCCAAGATTTGCACGACTCTGACTTTGAATGTTACAGTCATTGTGGCATTGAATTCCAGGGCGGAAACATCAGTTTAATTGTTTTAGTGACCAGAAAACAAATTTTTTGATATGCGTCGGCTTACCCAAAATGAAAGGTTACGTGCCCTTGGCATGCTACAGATCGGCACAACACAGATGGTTGTGCGCGGACGATGAATGTTTATCAGTCTGTCATAAGCAGACTATGGTCCAGATACCGTGATATAATAATAATAATAATAATGACTTTATTTTCTGAGGGAACATATTTAGTACATGAGTTCTAATTTTCAACATGTCCCTCCCCTACTCTAAAACTAAGAATCTACGTGATAATGATATTTACAAAGTACATATATGCCATATTATATAAACTTATAGTAATTAAAAAAAAACAAAAAAAAAACAATCAGGAGAGAAAAGAAAAGCAAATAAACATACATTCAGAGGGCAAAAGTAGTTAACAAGAGTTCAAAGATTTAACGTGTTTTACTAACTCCTTTTTAAAGATAAAACTTGAAGACGCATGTTTCACAGTTCGAGGTAGTGAATTCCATACACAATCTGTACAGGACAGACCACGCTCAGGTCGACCAAGGGCGACAACTCAAGCCCAGGATCGATTTAACCGTACCTTGGCCTCGAGAAATCGTGTCATCACAGCAAATCAGATCAGCGCTCGTCTTCAAACAGACACTGGTGTGAGAGTGAGTGGCCAGACGATTCGGAATCGACTGCATAGGGGTCACCTTCGCGCCCGACGTCCTCGCGTGATCCCTTGTTTGAGAGATCATCACATTCAGGCAAGACGTCGTTGGTGCAGGGATCGTCAACACTGGGATAATCGACGCTGGAGCAATGTGATGTTTTCAGATGAGTCAAGGTTCACTGTTGATATTTTGGACAGACGTAGGAGGGTGTGGCGTCGTCGAAACGAGCGCTTCCAAGACGTTAACGTCATTAGACATGATCGAATTGGGGGTGGTTTTGTTATGGTGTGGGGAGGCATCACTGTTGCTGGAAGAACGGCTTTACATGTTGTTGCAGGGCGTGTTACAGGCCAGTACTACCGGGACAACATCTTGGCAGTCCATGTTGTGCCGTTCGCACGACGTCATGGCCGCCGTTTCATCTTCCAGGATGACAACGCAAGATGTTACAGGGCCAGGATCGTTACAGGTTACCTTCAACAACAGAACATCACCACATTACCTTGGCCAGCACTGAGTCCCGACCTCTCCCCCATCGAGCATGTCTGGGACATGCTTGGACAGAGGTTACGTCAACGTCAACCACGTCCTACCAATGTCCAAGAACTTGCTGCTGCGTTGCAACAGGAATGGGACAATCTGGACCAAAATGACCTTAGACGTCTCATTAGGAGTATGCCACGTCGGATCAATGCTTGTTTGGCAAACAGAGGAGGATTTACCCGTTACTGACTTTGTTGTGATGCTGTGGTAACTTTGCTGTTTGACCCCGGGTATCATTTTACCCTTATAATGGTCAGGCTGTGCCTTACTTAGACTAACGATCATTTGGAATAAATCAATGAATGTGAACTTCATTTCATTTTGTCATGTGTTTCTTCGTCAGTTTCATTAGGTGACTTTAATAACACTTAAAAATCAAATATCCCCTACTTTTTTTGAATAGTATATATATTTTATATGATGGGTTAATAGATGGTCATAAGGAAAGTAATATTATAACATGGGATACACATTCTAGAACTTTTGTCGTTACGCTCATAAAATAAAATATATTTTCAGTACTAATCTACGCCCATATTTTCTTGAAAGATAATTTCATAATGTAACTGATTTTTACGCTATTATAGATGTTATAGAAATGGAGATTAACTCTTGCAAGACAGGTAACAGTGTTAATTAATTATGATTTAATATGTTCTATCATTGTTGGCCAAGATATATTAATGTAGTTAATCTGAATTTAAAAAGAAGAGACTGAGTTAAAGACGACCGTGACACACATGACTTCATCATGTATGTTGATTTACGAGAGATTAAATCACATTCTTTTTGTTGAGAATGGTGAAGCCTACATTAAAAATAAGTCACTTTTCATCGATAATAGATTATCTATAAACCATGATTTAGATGTATTTTTTACCAGTCAATTTTATTTTGCGTTGATCGTTCATGGTCATTACATTAACCATAGCTATCATTAAATCATTATCATCATGGCCGTGTTTCGCCATCGAAGAACAATTATAGGAGTGATCAAAGTCTATGGTGCTATAGTAGACTCAAAAATTCTAAAGCGTCATCGTCTAATTTGTAACCCCTGTTCATGTAATTTCTAACTTCCCTTCGTGTAATTTTTAATTAAAGACAATGTATGATCCAAATTCTTTATTTCCCAGGGCTAATTTTAATTATATTTTATCTTTTACTATTTAGACGACAATGTCTTACAAGTCAGTGATTTTTAAATATTTACGCTTCTGCCTAGCAACCACTATTATGAAGTCGTGTGCTGTTTGCACTGCATGCTCATTGGTGATTGCGCATCTGTTTGGGAACCTTATGTATTGTTTAATGGTCGAGAACGATATTTTAAGTAAACTATTGATACTGCAAGAGGCGTAAGCCGAGTGTTGTTTCAATATATTATATTACGCAATGTTTTCAGCTCGAGACCATTAATAAACAACTTCAAATACAGAAATTATCCAGCAAGCGCTTTTCAATGAAATACGTCACGCGAGTCCACTATTTCATCTCCAATAATTAATGTTCGATTGGTAAGTTGCCCGTAAATTATTGGAAATAAAGGTACGTTAACATCAAAGGATGACGTAACATCGTATTTTAAGTTGATGACGTCATCACTTGATCCCTGCATTGACTGAGAAAGTTCTCCAGATTTTCCGAGGCGAATTCCCATTGTCAGTGACGAAGGGTCTGATAATGGTAGCTGTCTAGTCGTGCGGATGGTACGAAAAACCGAAGTCTCTTGTACACATTGGCATGCACGTAAAAGATCCCTTGGCAGTTTTGCATGTCTATACTAGCTGACGATGTTATATATATAACTCATAGACGTATATTTCTATGATATAACCAATATCTTCCGGCGTGGTTCTCCCTCCCTTGTTATTGATATAGACACGGACAATGGCTAGTCGTTTGGGTGATATAAAGCGGCATATTCTTAGAGCTGTAAAGGAATAAACACCAACAGTGTATAGATATTAATCGGTTTAGCTGTAAACAAAATCAAATGGTCCCGACCAGGTGCGCAATCGCCAAATTGAGCACGCAGTGGCGAAACCTAACAACGTCATAGAGATTATTGTTGGGTAGAAGTATCAACATTGTAAATTAATTCGGTGTCCATGATTAACATGTAAAGTGTCAATGATCTTGAAGTAGACAATTTTTGTGCTAACCATGTAAAGCACCAATGTAATTTCTAAATAATAGAAATAAGATGAAACAGAATTAAAATTTACACCGAACAAATAAAGAAGTCAGATTATACATTTCTTAATTTAGAAATTACATGAATAGAAGTTAGACATTTGACGAACGAATATTAGAATTTTGAATCTAATGTACCGCCATAAGTCCAATGCGGGATAGCCAAGCATAAGCATGGCTACAACGGTTGCAGGTGAAGTTAGGGTATGGACTTGGTGCTGTTATTTCTCGGTCCTTTCTCATCTGCTTACTACTCTTCAGACTGCGAGAATATTTTAAGGTGGACAAAGCCTACTGAGTCATGTGTCGCCAGACTTCCGGGATTGCAGCAGAGTGGACCTTTGAATCCCGTCTGTCTCGGTGACATGACCCGCTCAGACTTTAGCTGCTAAGCCTCTTATTTCTGCCTGCCCAAGGAAGTCGACATCTGAAATCTGACAATAATCTGCCGATACATAGACGTGTTACATTTCTAAGAAGTCGTTATGTGGACGTTTGAGCCATTTTATGACCAGTACGTTACAGAGATAGTCCTTTGATGTGGCGTTCACATTTGTATGTGTGATAGAGACATAGACAATGCGGCGGATTTGGCGACCGAATGGTTTAACGTTGTAGATCAAGGGTATTGCATTGAATAAAGTAGCTTGGTTCCGATTCCCCATTTGTACGAGACAAGGAGTAGAATCACCAGAATTTTCTTCGTGGATCTTGGTTTCCTCCATTTACCAAAGTCTTTTTTACCTGCAAGCAAATTACACGGAGAGAACAAGGTTTCCGCAACCACCGCAACAACAACACTTGATAAATGGCAAACCCACTTGAAAACTCCTCCAAAAATACTTGTCACTATATTCGAAAGTAAAAGAGGCACACAACACATATAAGAAGCGCATTGAAACTAGGAACAGAAACTCGCGACAAAACAAAATAGACACACACAGAACACATATATCGTTAAGTCAGCAAAAGTGCTATTGGAATAATCAAACGAATCCTGGTTGTGCTCACATCCATGATAATGGGACGGACTCCCCAATTTTTGTTACGTTCGAAATGGGACCTTCAGAAATAATCTCCAGAGTTAAAGCAAACCGATCGGCTAGAAAATTTATAATCTTAGATTTCAGAAGAGAAATTATGGCTAAACTAGGATATGGTCAATTGTGAGTGATTTTGATTAGAGATTGCTAAGTTCAATTTATAGGCTGGAAGTTTCCTTCGGATAGTAATTTGGAGGAATAAACAAAAGAAAATTGAAGTAAGATATATACTATCTTGGCCCCGACGTAGAAGTATTACAAAATAATGGAAAGCCTACTGGTTAATATAAGGAAGTTAGTACTTGCGGATTAATCAAGAATATTATGCTATTAACATTTTTCCAAAGTTTTAAAGAAAAGTGAATATTGAAAATTTGCAAAAACAGGACACTGTGCTTCTGACATCCAACTAAAACCGCATGTTTCAAAGGCCGATTGCACACTGACAACTTACTATCCAAAAGACACTTGAGTACGGAAACATTAGTGATTATTGGCCCACTGTGGGATTAAGGGTGTAAATCTGTAAATAACAAAAGGGCGTCCCTACCTGCTCTTAACGTGTGTCCCAGGTTAAGAGTGTTAGTAGATAGTTGAGTAGAGTTAGTGGGTGAAAAAGAAGGGAGACCACCTCCACCACCTGCTACAACTAATACAACTGGTAAATTGGTCACATTATCAATCTGTAATAAATAACACAGCACACTCTTATATCTTTCATACATAGAGAAGACGAAGTATAATAATTAATTTGCATAATTCCTGATATCAAAGGCATCATTTGCTCATTATGTAAGAGATAACGTTATCATATCAAAAGGAGCTTTGTTTCAAAAACGTGGTGCCTAAACATTAACAATTTTAACCATGGCATGATACATCCGATTTATAGCAAAGGCAGGGTCAGATTATGGTAATGTTTGCATGAGGGGGTTTGCCAGGCTCATGTTAATAACATTTGACAGTTAGTTGGCAATTTATGATGGCATAATCGTCTTTAAATAACGCATACAGACACTCCGTTTTATGTCAATTTTTATAATGAATTCCTAAGATCACATTATGATTCAATTCCATTGCTGCAAAGCACCAATAGTGAGTGGTATCTAAAGTTTATTTCATTTTTTTGCGCTTTGAATGGTAGTCCCATCCCACCATCTGATAATAACCATGACACCATTAAGCTTTTCTCATAAAGTGGTGTTTTACAAAAAAAATGCAGGTAGATGAGCAGGGTGGGGTTTAGACACCCCCCGCCGATCCGCCCCTGAAAGGCTAAACAAGTAAAAAATACATAATACATTTCAAAAGGTCATACAATATTTTAATCTTTTTTTTACGATACTGGTAGCCAAATGGGCTACTGGATTTTCTTATTCAGCTCCAAATTTAATTAAGATCTCATGGTTAAACAAGTTGTTTCACACTAAGGAAAAATCAAGTTGTAAAGAAATGTTAAAGATCTTATATAACATAGCACCGTTACTTGTGTTATATCTCGTGAAATTAAATTACACGTTATAACAGGCATGGGATTTGAAAAGAAATTTAAAGCATTACCACTACAGTAGTTTTTGACTGACTAACTAGGTTATTGTTATTACTGGTATCTACACCAACACAGACAATCAGACCTGAATAAAAGCACTTTACGTATGCCACTTTAAACAAAGGGGTTAAGTATGCCAACGTCGTGGACTGGTACATGCATCTAGTGTGTTCTTATTTAGATTCATATTGACGGGTCACAATTGCACTTACAGATATTTTGTTATCGATTCTGAATTCGCGTGATTTCCAAAATCAATTTTTTTATAAAGCGGTTCGCCACTACAATCTTTCCATACATGCTATTGAGATACTCGTAGAAATAACGTTATTGCCATTGGCATGTGCCGAATTTGGGTCAAAACTCGTTCTGTAGGGGGCGGGGGAAATCTTGTTGGTCGTGTGAACTAGTATAAATATTCATATCCTGTAAAATTCTAATAGGAAAGATACCCAAGAGAATTAGGCCTACCCACTATTTTCCTACACTAAAATAATCAGTATTTAAATACTGCTACATAGATACAAATCTGTGTATGACTCTTCCAAAAGTTCTAGTCAACAACAGAATAAAACTACAGATATAAAAAAAAGATTGCCCCAGATGAACAATTGGACATAAAACAGCCTAAATATTTGCCCACGTGTAAAATCATGTTTCAAGCGCACTTACATTTACTTCGACGGGATTATGGAAATGAGTTTGTACTTAATCCAGCTTCAAAAGCGCATACATAACTTTTGTAAACTAGAAATTGAGCTAATTAAAGATTAAGTATATGGAATGAATACGAGTTTGTCTCTATGCTAAGTTTGCACTGCATAAATTTATAATAAATGTTAAAGTGCTAATCCCGATAACTTTTTGGGGAATAAAACTGCTTAATTTTGTGTTAAAATCCTTTAAAATCAATAACCTAAGGCCCACCTACTAACCCGATATTTGTGATACGCTTGTAAATAACTTAAACCTGACAGTCTTCATCTGGAAATGGAGAACGTTTTATTATACAGTAGCTGGATAAAACCAGACTTTTTTCTATAAAAATAATATGTAGGTGAAATTTACCTTTTGTTATCAAGTAGAGGGCATGGGTCATTCACTGTAAAGACCTCTCAAGAAACATTAATCGATTATCAGGTCACCCAATGAAAAAATTGACCCGAAATCTTAAAAGGGTTACGTGTCCGGATAAGCAGTGTTGAGGTTGACGTCCAAACGACTCAATATTTTGAGCTGAAATTTTGAGACACGGTAAATACGCCATGCCACTATATTTTGGTCCATAAATTTCATAAATACTCGGATTTTAATTTTTGAGACTCTGTTCTTATCGGGATCGTCCCTTTAATCTCTATGACTTACAAGCGTTGGCCTAAAATAACGTACAGATTGGGTAACAACCTGAAACATATTCTCGCTTGTGTCACCATCATTTTATATCTGGCGAAACATGGATAACACCCCCACCTTCACATATCTAATTTCAAACGCCGATGTCACCAATGCCATTTCGCATCCTGATTTGTCAATTCTTTGAAAAGCACTAACTTTACTTACAGATTCGATATAAATAAAGCTGGAAGAAAACCTGCATTATCAAGTCACCGACATCAGCACCAAACAAACATACCCATTTGATCTATTACAATCTACATGTATTTGCCTATTAATTTTAGTACAATAAGTTACTTCTAGTAACTGGCAGGAATAAAAATTGAGAATCTCTTGCAATCAAGTGAATTCTGAAGTGACCATCTGACAGTTGCACGGCTCTTAAAGTGTCAGCAAATTTATCATGCCAGAATAATTTGTCATCAGTACTTAGCCTTTACATGTAATTATACTAATTTCTGAATATGTATATTAATTGGAAACTCATGTACTTTCAAGTTTTTCCTGTATAATGCCGGCAAGCATATGTTTTCAAAGATTGTATTTAAGAAATGTGGAGGTTGCACGATTCAATAATATTGTAGATGACCATAACTGGTATAAGCTAACTTCACCTAAAACTTTGTTGGCGTTTAAACATACTTTATGCAAGAGCCAAATCTGCCTATTGAAGGTCTTTCTTTGGACCTGAAATGTTATCCAGACCATAATCAACTCTCAATGTCATCGGTAGCCTCCGATATTTACTGGATTAGGACCAACTTTCATTTATGATAATCGAGACTATGTTGTTTTTTATCTACCGACTTTGGTAATGATGATCGAGGCTAGGCAGAAAATGCAATCGCCAAATTCTCGATTCAGAGAGGACCAATTTAACTGAAATTTTCCCCCAAACTCCCTTTACATTATCCACTATTATGTTGACAACTGTCAAATCTTTATCTAATCTCCCATAATGCATCTTTAATACATATAAATTATTCACAATATCTCAACTATAATAAGGGCATTAAGAACCCACATTCGCGTGACAAGATTTTAAGTAAAATGAATTAATAATACACACGATTTTAATGACCGGGTGTTCGAACATTGGAGTCAGTCAACATCATCGTCTCAGTAATAACTAGAATTGCAGACGCTTACCCCATAACGACCAATAATTAATTTTTTGCACAATATTGATAGAATTTTTTTTAGAATTCTGGTCGGCCTAGGAGGATGTGAATAATTTCAGACTAACATACAGAGTAAAATATTAAAAGACATTTCGTGTGACAATGTTAGGTAACACGTTTTCGCAGCAGTAACGTCTTCTCCAGAATTGCGGATTGGTGACACTGCAGTGGTCTGCCACGGGACTTGATCTAAATTAAAAGGGAACATAAATGAGAAAATGTGTGTAACGTGGGGTACATGCTCTGGACGTCCCAGTAGAGACTGGCACAATTGGATGCAGTACTTCATCATGAGCTATCGGAGCCATGGTCCGCATGGTCGAAGCTGTCACCTGAGCACGTAGTAGGATTAAGTGCTGTTGATGATGTGTGTAATGAATATCATTTTATGACTGAAAATGACATTTTTCATCATCAACCCAAATCTGAAATAAGGTTCCAATTAGGTCTTGTAAAAATCATGATTTAAATAGAAAAAACAGAATGCCGGTCTAATTTAAAGAAGTTAATCATAGGCGATGCCAAGCCTGCAAAAATCGAGGCATTTATATATAAGAAATAGATATGATTGTTAAAAGAAATATATTACAGGCTGTAAGGCAATAAATGTATAAATTAATGTTGAAAAGATAACAGGAACAAACAAAAAAATAATATATGAACAAATCTAAATCATTGTTTCTATAAAGATGTTGGATAGACACCTATGTAAACATAAAATTTCCATATCGTTCGTTAGAGTTAAGTAAGGTTTTACCAGAATTTCTATTGCATTAGAAGTACTTTTATATACTCTTAAATTATATATATTTGGAGGTTCATGTTCTCCATAATCAATATGGCAACGTTTTCGAATTTCATTATTAACATTCCAACATTGAGGATTATTTCCCCCGTCGAAATCCCAAATAAATAGATGACACATTAATTAATCGCACATTTATTGTTTTCAAAAGTATCGAGCAATCAAACTCTACACTCAGTTTCACCACTCTCTATCAGATAAAATCAGGATTATCTTGCCCCATCGACCAATGAAATTGATTAGCCGAGCTTCACTTCAACTCGAAATGTTAATCATTGAACTCAGTCAAGATATTCACCCAATGAACATTCTACTTCAATTAAAAGCAGAGTTTTGCCCAATCAAATTGCTTATCACCCCTTAGCCTAAGCAGAAACTTCTTGCTATCAAACTCAGTCGAGGTAATGAATCAACATTCTGAGTTTCATCGCTCTCACTTCATTATAACCAAAGTTACTATGCTCCAAAGAATCAACCAATCAGATGGCTTATCTATGCTTACTGTAAGCAGAACATATTCATGATCAAACTCCACCAAGGCATTCACCTAATGAACTTCTACACCAGGTTTGAACTTTCTAGCTTAATTAGAGGGAGAGTTATTGAGTTCCAAAGTTTCGGTCAGTCAAATTGTTTACAAATGTTCAGTATCAAGTCAAGGTATTGCTGTAATGAAATAAAATAAAACCAAGTACGAACAATCCAAACCAGTAGACAAACTTCGAAGTCCTAAAAACGGTTGAGGCAAAATAGTGTAATCAGCAAATGGACTATTCACCGTGTACAAAATACACGACAAACAGTGGTGACAGGTGTCCGGAAGAGTATAATCACGCTTCCTACTTGGTGTTTAATTGTACGATAAACGGGATGACTTTGACTTTCCGATCGTTAACTTGTCACTTATTAGTAGTAACATTCCAATATCACCAGCTTATGGAGTGTTTGTTGTATCTTAGCTAATTCGGTACGTGAGAGCGTGTTCCTTTTATTCTGATTTTTTTAAGTAAAACGAGGGTAAACTTACACAGGTCACAATTGCATCCGATTTTGACCAAACTTTGAATATAGGTCTATCTCCCACATATCACCGCTCCTTTCGATATTGCCTCTGATTGTACGCAAATTCTCAGATTGTGGACATTCTTGAGGTCACACATTTTATACGATTTTGAACGTGAAATGCATGTTTATAAACCAACTGCTTGACACAATGGCTGCTCCTTGTTCGCAAATAGTGTAAAAATATGTACTACGAAGGTTGTGGACCCTTTGAGTTCACAATTTTTATCCGAATTTGATGAAACTTAACATAGATGTTTATGTCTCAAGGATCTCAGTCCCTTTCGATATTTGCGCACTTGTGACTATCGCTATATCTGGATTATGGCCGCTGATTGTTCGAAATTTTGCTTTTAGCTTTTGTTAGTCTATTAATGGTATTCCAATTCCGGCTCGACGGGACTCTCATTTTTCATCATATAGTTGACTTCTTGTAACCAAAATACACGATGTTGTAGCAGACCCGTAATTGGCGATATTGAAAGTTAGGGGAATGAGATTGAAACAAAGACAATGTTGCCGAGCGCACCTGGCCTCAAAACATTTTTCAACATCATCTTTGGTTTTGTATTGCCGTAATTTTGATTGATGGTTTGGATTGTAATTGAAATCTATTATTTTTGAAAACACATTGGAAAAAATACCGTTCCGGCGGCAATGGGTGCGTACTAGAATAATTTATCTTAAATTATTGCATACATGACAATGTAATATTTCGGTAAACTTTTTCCTAGTAATGACAATTATGATTTTTAACCGAGCATAGTTTTGGTCATATTTTAAATGTGCAGTTAAGTTTTTCACATGGTCAAGTATATGTAAAATAGAGCCTTTGAATTCCGATTTAAAGAAAGATACTTGTTAAGCTTCGTATACAAATTCGGCATAATAATTCGTAAACAATTCGACATATTCATAACTCATCTTTAATCGAATTTTTTTTCGACATAATAATTTATAAACAATTTGGCATATCCGTAACTCATTCTTAACCGATGGTTCTTTAATTTCGTACCTTTATCAGCATATTTTCCCCTCAATTGCCCACAAATTATCGTAACCTCCTCATAGTTATTTCCGAATCTCCACGATATTTTCTCCCTAATCTTCGCGAATTCCGATTAGTTTTGATTTGATAGTATTTGGAGCGACTGGTGGCATTTGTAGCCCATGCTAAAGCGGACATTTATATAGAAGAGAAAATAGTAGCCGCTTCGCTATAGTTTTGTAAGAGTTTGAGTTTCATGAATCTTAGGGAGCCGCGAATGATGTAACTTTATATTTATAGATATTAGAAAATATATAAATTAATCAAAAAAAATAACATAAATAAGATCAAGAAGACTGATCTAAATGTGCCAGCCAATGTACATCATCTTCTTAAAGTACTTTAAGAATTATGAGACATTAGATGGTCGCCATGTGAGCCCAGAAATGATAGAGTCAACTCTTACATTAAAACTATTACATTTGCCTATAAATTTCATAAATAGGATATTAAAATTTTCAGAAAGGGAATCTGTTAAAGAAGATTTTAAGCTTGGTTAAAGAAGATTCTATATAAGCTTGTCCAGTTACTTTTCTAGTATCCCCGGTATCAAACATGTAATGAATAACACCCTTTTAAACCCACGGAGTATATGGTCAGATAGGACTATCTTGTATAACGGCTTAGCCATCACTTTTATTTCCTCTTTGAATTGATCGAACAAATGAGTCCACACTCTAATGCCCTCGCCACTGAAAATACAAAGAATATCAAGTAAGAACGAAAGTCAAACCTTTCTCTTTACTTTCACAATCAGTTTCAAAGAAATAGTATCACGATGAGTGTTTCTACTTATAAGAAAACTATCCATCAAGAGAAAGACCTAGCTGTTACTGTTAAAATAATTGTCCATTACACAAGACCGGCCAGTATTTGAACAGATGTTGACCATGTTATACTTCGTCACATTACATATATTCCTGCAGCCAAACCTGTGACATATATTATTTGCAACATTACATGCCACCCAACAACGGAGCCGCGGTTCGATTTTATGCTGTGGTTTTTCCATGCTAGTAGCAAGCCGTTCTTTTAAACAAGCACTAGCGTTTGTGGGGTGGGTGTTTTATGGAAAGGGATGTATCAAAATTTTTTCGTCGATATTTTCCCGTTGGTCACTCAGGGATTGCCATTAGGGTTTATGTTTTAAATGACCAAAGCATCGCACATTAGCCAAAAAACTTGTTTCACTAAGTACATGTATCAATAGAATTATATGGATATAATCTCTAGTAACGCAGTGGAAATATGGACAAATTAATGTGAAGGGTTTCTCCGCCTAAAAGATCACTGGACCTCGTACTATTGAACTTCTGGCACTAGACGAAAATGCTTGCTTTGGCCTGTTACTGTGTGTGTGTGTACCTAACGTTTGAACTGGTATTCTTAAAAATCATAATATAGTATGTATCTATTTCTTTTATTTCCATTCTTACGGTGTTCTGGTTTTGTTTCCAAACTAAAATCTTACATACTATGTCAAATCATATCAACGGCTATATAATGGTCTTAGTATATTTATATGGTAATTGTCTTTCCCCCACGATTTCATATATCGGTCAACCACAGTCAGAAACATAGAATAAACACAGGCCTGGGAGTTCAGGATATCCACTGTGAGGTGGATCACATCTATGCCGTTATAGACTTTTCGTCTCAATTTATTAATGATATTTCATAGTATATAAAATGTTATAGATTCGCCATATAACCAAGCTTATAATCTCAAAATTGTCATGATCAGTGATATTATAATATTGGGATTCTAGTCAGTTTGTTTGTCGTAGCTTTACATCACTTGATTAGCCCAAATTGCGACTTAAATCTTTTTATCCCAAGGAAAGTCTTACAAATATATCATAATTTGATATTGTATTATTGCTCCCCGCCTTTCGGAGTAGAATGTTAAAACTTGGTGTAGATGTTTATTAGGTCAATACCTTGGTTGAGTTCGAAGATGGGTCTTTTCTGCTTATGGTAAGCAGAGACAAACAATTTGATTGCTTGATGCTTTGGGACACGATAACTTTATTTCTAATTAAGTGAGGGTGATGAAACTCGGTGTATGTTGGATATTTTAATTGATGATATCTTTGTTGAATTTGGAGGGGAAATATATCAGCAAGTGCTAGGTATCCCCATGGGCACCAACTGTGCACCTTTACATGCTGATTTATTTCTCTATTCATACGAAGCCGATTACACGCAGGCACTCGTAAAAAACTAATAACCGATTAGTCAGACATTTTAATTTCACTTATCGATATATCGATGATGTTATATCACTGAATAATCCAAAATTTAGTGATTACGTAGAATTCATATATCCTGATGAGCTCACAATTAAAAAAAAATACTTCTCGCAGTGCATGTAGTGTCCACAAAATAACTATGGACGGTAAATACTTCCACATGAAAATATGTGCGTACAAATTACATTGTACAAGGTTGTTAACAGCGATATTTCAAAACTTACAATCTTCTGTAAATATCACTTTTTATATATAGAATTGTTAATAAAATTATACAATTTGTGTTATGGATACGCCAAAACCTAAAATCCTCTGTAAATATTACCGTATACAATGATGAATCGATTTCCAAAGCCAATATTGATATAACACCATAATTATATAGACCTGTTTTTCATTTCTTAGAATTGAACTCACGAATAAAGAATAATTTTTAATTGAACAAAAACTGAGCATCTAGTAAAAATCTATTTTAAAATTGTTTTCTATAACAATAATTATTATTTCTCTTTTCTTTTTTTTTTGAATATCGCATTATTGGAGTTTAACTATAAAGAGAGATTCCATATGGTTATCTACCCGTATAGAAACGACAGGTTTGTAAACTGTTTTTTTATTAGTTCGTAGACAATAGCTACAATTAAGACTAGGATGGTTAATTACAAATCGTGGAAACACTATGAATTAATCCAGGGTATAGTGGAGCAGAACGGAATGAGTACACAGGGGATGCCGATGATGTCAAAGGTATAGCATTTTTCTTAAAAACAGCACTAACAAACACTGGGATTTTATTAATGAGTTCAACGCGGTTAAAAGTACATTACGGAAGACTAAATAAAGGGAATTTGCTGAAAATTTCAGTCCAATTGTTCCACTCCGAACCCAAAATTTAGCAATTGAATTTTGGGCCCAGTCTAGATCATCATTACTAAAATCAGTAATAATAAAAACAGTCTCGATTATCCATTTCATTATTAAATCATGAATCGGATTCTCATCCAGCAAATATGGCAGGCTAGCGATGACGTCGAAGGTTGATTATTATCCGGAGTAGTTAATTAATGTCTAATTGATCAATTAAATCGCATTCTAGGCTTAAAGAAATTGATGAGCCACGAGAGGCGTCAGGAGCGCCGCGAGCAATTTCGAGTTGGAGAACATTTGATGATTTTCCCCCAGTAGGACCTAGAGAATGGTTACGATTTTTCTTAAGTTTCGAATTGCTATAGACATGAAAATAGTATTAATTTTTGCATAGGATGTGGCAATTACGAATTTTAAACGTTGTCATGAAAATGCAACCAATTACTTTTGAATATTTCTCTCATATTGTGCTTGTTCTATTAAGACGTGTTTGCTGTTTTGTATTATAAGCTTTGAGTCGAAACTGATATGTATTATGTTTGCTTATAACGGCTTAAGATTTTCATTAGTACACATACATTGTGCAATAGCTAAAATCTGCTTATTGCATTTTTTTATTTTGGCTGTTATGTACATTATGAGATACCCAAGAGCATAATTAACTCTCAAAGCCATCGGATGCCTGGTGGAAGGGATTAGCGTAAAATGAATAATTGAGACTCTGTTTATCTTAACAACAGCGGTAATGACTATCGAAGCTAGCCTATAATTATATAGCGAGAACTATCAGTTCATTATCTAATCTGTGTTGAGAAATAATATACTACACAATAAACAGTATACGTTTATTAATTTTTCCATTTATTGTGTTACCATTGTTGTACTATGCTTGAAAATAATAAATATCTAAGTAATAAATTTATCGTAAATCTATTGGGTTTTTTCCTCAAATTTACAACATGGATAAACAAAAAAAAATAAGCTCTATAAAATAAGAGCTGAAATTTAGTTAGGGTCGTGAGGATTTTTGAGCTCTGATATAAAATATGCATCGATATGTCTCAGGTTATTGTCGTTGTCACCACAACGCATCTGTCTACATGTATCTTTTGATCACCACTGCCATTCAAATAGTACTCAGGTCAAATTTCCAAGCATGTTTTATTTCGTATGTGACTTTTATTTATTAACATTTGCACTAGAAAATAAGCGTGCAACCAGATTCCAAGCGAAGTTCATCAATATTTTAGCAATATATCTACCACGTTCTCATCACCACAACCATGTTAATACTAGTTCGGATAAAATCGTTTAACTGACCTTAAAGACTACAGTGGCTCCACCTCCTCCTCCTCCGCCACCAATCAAGGATTTAACAATTTTGGATGTGACCAGTGCTCCGTTCGTTTTATTGACTGGTTGCAGAAGACAATGCTTTTGCAAGTCTGGGTGATCCTGCAAAACAAAATGTCAACAAATTCCCCAAAAGTACATAATAAAAATTGCCCCGTTTATTGGAATTTTGTCGTAATCCCAGTTGAAGCTTCGTTATGTGTTTACGGTGCAACTGGTTCTGATTATATACGTTATGATGTGCCAATCACCCGCAATCTGGAAAAACCTAGCAAGTCTAATTTTGGTGAAAATTGAGTAAGACCCATATTTGGACTTAGTACTATATAATAATAGGTATTTTTCTCCTTCACCGAAAGGGCTTCTAATTATCTTCATCTAAAAAGACAAATTGGTTATATATTCAGTAGCTTAACAAAACAGTTTTCCTTTGTTTACTCAAAACTACATTCAACAGTGTTACTAGGCTTTTCCAGATTACGGGAGCAATGGTATTTGTAACATTTTAACGCTTACTCTCACCGCAAAGCTTATTCTCAAAGGGAGGTGTGACAATGTGAGCCAGATCCAAGCTCTTGATAATTCGACGTTTTAACGCTATGTTGCATATTATCCATGCAGTATCTCGCTGGTGTAATCAGCATCATGTTAATCTGTATTAATTCGTTTTCTGATAACTTTGGAAAGGGAAATAAATAGTTAAATATCCCATGGTCACTAAATTTGGCACTGCTACTTAAAAAAAATAATATAGGGTTGGTTGACTTATGATGATGGTGATAACTGTCTTAATTGGTTTTGGGGTTCATGGTCGCCATTAAATGTGGTCCAAATAGCCAATTTGTAAAATTTCTTCTACTGCCCGACTGCCTTATTATTGGCGATTTAGCGTTTAGATCTGAGGATGTGGAAAGTATTTGACGTCTTCAGAAGAGCAAAAAGGGGAAATTAACATGCCTTAAAACGATAACGCGAAGTTCAGTTCTATGTAGACCTTCTACTCCCCCATTTATACTCCTACGTCATAAAAGTATTTGCAGTTTCACCCATGTGGACTAATATAAGACGCTAGGTAGTAATACCATGTGTTGGCTGTTGTATATTTAACCCCTGACCCCATGAAGAAAGTCTCCACTGACACCATGTCCCCTTTTTCTGACGGCTTGAAACATTTGCAACTTTCCACATTAGGAAGATGGTATCGCATAATTTTGATAAAAAAAAAATCGACGTTATTTAAGAGAATAATGCCAATAATAAAATAAAATTGCGCAACATGAAACATTTTTAAATTATCCAAGCATGAGGAAAGGCGGACAGTTGAAGAACGACGAGACTATTTTAAGAGTTAGCAAGGTCAACAGCCAAATCGATAGCAAATAAATAATATAATATAAATAATTCATCTCAGTCGTTTGGAAAATGTATGTGTAATGATCCAATGGGTAACATAGCAGAAAGTCATGGACATATCATATCAAAGAAGTTTTACATGGGATGAGTTTTCAACCCAATATCGATCAGTACCAGACATTAGTGGAACATAACATAATAAAGTATGAATAAAATTCTTTTCGTTGTCAGCGACGCCAGGCTAGGTTCTATTTATATCTTCATTATGACATATGGAACGCTGGATATCGGCAGAGCTCGCGAACTCGTCACCAAAGTGCTCATCAAGAAATTTAAAAACAAATAGGAGAAAATCGTAACTTCTATCGTTTTCACAAGGGTTTAAGACAGATAACGATAACTGCGTGACGAAAATTGGCGGCAATATCGAATCGTTTGTTCTCGTATGACCTTAATGCTTAGCACCACATTCGAAACAAATCTGTTAAAATATATTGCCCCCATCAAGTTTACAACTAGGGGGTGGCGTAACTCTGCAATGGAAGGTTGCAGAATAATTATATATAATAGAGAATTCTTCCTTTTAAGAACCTAATTCTGCACACCAAATTTATAAAAAAAAGAATACCATTAAATACCGTAGCCTACATCGTGTTCAAGTCAATTGTAGACGAACGGACCAACTGTCAACTGGCGTGCTTTCGAATCCCCGGTTTCACTTGACAAGGAGTAGGCTCGCCTGTCAAACCTTGTGAGTTTTCTCCTGGTCCCCCCGGTTTTCTCCTACGATCACACTAGGATCTGGAACAGTTCTTATCATTGACGTGTTCTGATCGAATGATGTGAGGCTTTAGCCAACGAAACAGTCTGTTACGACCGACCACCTTTAGGTCCGTTTTTGAAGGGAACTGTGGGTAAATACACTAGTAACGTCAATGCAGATTGGTTAAGCAAATGTCTGACATTGTAGGGTCAAAAGGCGCTCGTATAGCCTCTGACGAGAATTATAATTATAATCATTTTACAAAACGAAAAGAGAAAAAAAAGAGAGAAAAAACCCCAACTAAGCAAATATAATTCAGTTGGGACTGAATTTGCGTTGGTTTCCAATTAGATCATGTTATCAGATTATGTAACCTGTTTTTGTTGTGCCATACTTTTCTTATTGTCGTAATAATTTTACATTTAGTAAATAATTTGTCTGTGATTTGAGAAATATGTCTTCGGCAGTACATATATGCATGTACTAGTAATGAAAAACAACATAAATTCACTGATTACATTCCTCAACTGGTTACAATTGATTCCATTTCAGTGTTTCGTAACTTTATTAAATTGCCCGAATTTCTACTAGGGGTGGGACGATACGTCGATACGTATCGGTATCGCGATACACAGCTTGGCGATATATCGTATCGTTTTGGCATCTCGTATCGCGATATATCGCCGAGCAATTAGACATTTTTGTTTTTTTTTATGTATCGTCTTATTTACTCACTGAAATTGTTTGAAATAAACGATTTTCTGATCAAAGGGTCTTTCAATAATACTATAGTATCCAGGCAGACGACCCAGCCTGGCAGCATGTCGGATGTTTACTTGGTGTAGGCGTACTTTATTACAACCGTCATCGGCGTCCCCAACAACGGTACTTGTGTAACTTGCATTTTCCGAGTGAAGGTGCATTCAATGGTGTATTTAATAAGGTCTACTGTAAGTTACATGAAATGATAGTTAACCTAAAATGATACTCATGTAAACGAGAATAAATTTGAAAGATTTTTTATTTGTTCGCTCCCTGAATAAATGAGGTTTACACATAACGTTAGTTCTAATTACCGACCGCCGCACTGCAAATTTACTTTCCACATTCCTTTTCGGAAAAAACGAAGGATTCCAATTGCGTATCCATGCACGCTTCAATCTAAAATTATGGCTAACGGTGAAAAATTAGTTAGCCCTCCGGCTTGTTATAAGGCAGCAATCTGGAAACATTTTAATTTTAAAGCTACAAAGAATAATTCTGGCGTTTTCGAAACGGATAAATCACACGCTATTTGCCGGGAATGTAATATTCCGGTGAAATATTCCGGAAACACTACCAACTTAAAAACTCACTTAAACCGGCATCACCGGGGGCTGGATCTATATCATCAGGACGACAGAACGGATAACGATTTTGACAAGAAACGTGATTCAAGCAGGCCTAGCGGCACCCCTGTTACTGTAGATAAGTCACAACCAACGGTTATCGACATTCTGAGCGACAGAAAGTTAAAACCGGACAGTAAACGTGCAACTGAAATTACTAATTTAATCGGGCGTTTTATCGTGAAAGACCTTCGCCCGTTTTCAGTGGTAGAAAATGTAGGAT
This sequence comes from Patella caerulea, assembly GCA_036850965.1. Classification (NCBI taxonomy): domain Eukaryota; kingdom Metazoa; phylum Mollusca; class Gastropoda; family Patellidae; genus Patella; species Patella caerulea. The sequence goes on along the minus strand of JAZGQO010000007.1, from coordinate 47,913,563 downwards.
TCAGAGCGCTTGTAAATAATCTAGAACCCAGATATAGAATTCCTTGCCGAAGACATTTTTCCACCAAAATTATCCAAGATATGTACAGTGAAAACCAAAGGGCACTTCTCTATGACATAAAACAGGCTGAATATGTTAGTATAACCTCAGATGGCTGGACCAGCCGGGTAACAGACTCCTATGAAACGGTTACATGCCATTATTTAAATGACTGGAAACTTGAATCAAAAGTTTTGTGCACTACCAAATTCGATGAATCACACACAGCAGAAAATATTACCAGTTTTCTGGAATCAGTTATGGATGAATGGGATATCCGTGAAAAAACTGTTGCATTAGTTACAGACAATGCCAGTAATATGTTGTTGGCTGCATCAAAGTTAGATGGCATTACTCATATGTCATGCTTTGCACACACTCTAAATTTAGCTGCCCAGAAAGGACTTAAAACTGATGGTGTTTCTCGAGTTTTATCCAAGATAAGGAAGGTGGTGACTTACTTTCATAAAAGTACTTCTGCCACTGAGTTACTTCGTAGTAAACAGACCCTTTTAGGTTTACCTGGCCATAAACTTATTAAAGATGTAACTACCAGATGGAATTCAACTTATGATATGGTTGAAAGATATGTTGAACAACAACCAGCAATACAGGCAACTCTCTTAAGTAAGGATATACGCAAGAAAGAGACTGATCTCCAATCTTTAAGTGATTCAGTGTTAAATACAGCTGAAGAAATTATTAGTATAATGAAGTCTATTAAAACAGCAACAGTTGTTATGTGTGGAGAAGAGACACCTACAATTTCTATTGTTTCACCACTCTATCATAAACTTTTGAATAGTTTTTCAAATCCTGTTTCTGAAAGATGTAGGGCCATTGAAATTATGACTTCTGCTATGAAATCTGACTTTGAAAAAAGGTACAGTGGAAACGGAGTTGATTCTTTTCTTCACAAAGTGTCAGCTTTAGATCCTCGATTTAAGGCCTTACCATACCTATCTCCAGTCCAAAGAGATTTCATCTTCAACTTGGTTTTTACAGAAGCATTGCAGCAGCATCAGATAAACAGTGATGTTAACGATGATGAATTGGAATCAGAAATTCCAACTAAGATAACCCGAACCATGCAGGACAATAATGATTGTGCTTTAAATGATCTGCTAGGAGACCTGTTTACCGACACCGACATGTACGATACAACAAAAGATAAAGAAGATGCCGTAAATGAGGAGATAGTAAACTTTCGAAAGGACATTGTGATACCTATGAGTGCTAATCCTCTAGAGTGGTGGAGAAAAAATAATGCTAATTATCCAATTTTGTCAAAATTGGCTATGAAATACTTAAGTATTCATGCAACATCTGTACCTTCAGAACGAGTGTTTTCAACAGCTGGGGACATTTTATCAGCTCAACGATCAACAATAAAACCAAAGCATTTGAATGCTCTCATCTTTCTGAAAATTTTTTTAGTTTAACTGTAAACTTAGTGAACTGTATATAGTGTTTTCTTTGGTGTAAATTAAGTAATGTTTTTAGTTGCTGACAGTATTTAAACTAAGTACTACATGTAAATTTATCAACCAGAAGTTGCATCCATCCATATTTATTTTATATTTATGAAAATAAATTTTATCACGGTAACACCAAATTCTTTGTTTTCACGCACACGCAATACGTATCGTATCGTGACCCCTGTATCGCGATACGTATCGTATCGTGACCCACGAACGAAGTCCCACCCCTAATTTCTACACATATTGCTTTTTATGCAATGCAAATTTTTAAATCGATTATGACAAGGGTTATTCGTGGTTGTCACAATTCGAGCCCGGAATTGTACTGATCGATTATATTCCCAAATGTACGGCACTATGAAGATTTTAGATAAAAAAAAAGCAGCACGATGATATTCTTCCTGCTTATTGATCGAGGAAAATAGGTCGAAATTGTTTTAATTCGATCTGGAAAACCTTATATTTTAGTGGCCGATGGGAAATTAAATAATTATATTTAGAATAATTACTTCAGATATTTGAAATACCTATTTGGGAAGTGTAGTCAAAGCAGTTAATATTGGGTTGTCAGTCGCTTCTTTTTGTGGATAAAGCGTAAGGGTGACCTCAGTTGCAAGCTTATCCATGCTTTCTTACAACACAGTCTTCGTGTGTTTTCAATTACGCACAAGCGTAATCTGTTATGTTATTTTCTTTGACTATATGGTAGTTCAGATACAGATGTCCATGTTGAAATCTTTCTCTAATTCACAGCAAAGTTAGAAACGAACGAAGAAGTTAAAACATTAATCTGAACAGAAAACTACACGATAGCCGATGGACTGAAGTATCATCTCAACTTCAATTTTACAATACTTGAAAAGTCAATAATTAGTGGATTGTAAATGTATGTTTAGCTTCTTTCTGAAATAAAACATTATTTGATGGAAATATTCTATATTATGTAATTTTTTCACATTAATATTTTATTCGTAATTGTCTTCTTTGCTATTTCATATTTAATGAATTTTTTCGATTGCACTAAGGGGGGTGGGGGCTAGTGGTTTAGAGAGCGGCGCTTTGATCGCTAGCTGGCCGGTCACCTCTGGTTTACGGGTGGGGTTTCGATCTCAACCTCGTGGGTTTCCTCCGGGCACTCCTGTTTCCTCCCACTGCTAAAGACCCCTACGCGCAAGCGAATTATTGAAATAAAATCAAACCATATATTAGTCCCGAAATAACCTAGTCTGTGTCGAGTGGACGTTAAACCCCATTTTTCTCTCTCTCTCTCTCGATTGCACTAAACAAATTTATAGACTTCATGTGCAACACTATTAGCGATAACAGAAGATCCGAGTAGACAATGTATTATTTATTTACATCGGAGACAGGAACATAAAATACACAGGAAAAAATATTAAACAGCAACTAAACTATATCAGAAACATAAACCAAATAGCAACTTTAATGAAATGAAATAGGGTTTTTAACCTGTTCTAATGAAGGCATACGACATACAGTGTGCTATGAGGGAAATACAGCCCTGATAGCGGCACCACGGCTCGTATATCGATCGAATGTCAACGGCCAAGGAATCTTTTACTTACGTGTACGTCAATGTGTACACTCGAACTCGGTTTCACCGTCGCATCTAAACGACTAGACAGCTGTCTTTACCAGGCCCTCTGTCCTGCATCATTGACAAAGGGGAACCACGCCAGAAAATCTGTATGGACTTTCCCAACAATGCAGGGGTCGAAACAGTGACTTAAAAACACCATGAACATAAACATTAGCACTTTACATAAATATTAGCACGGTACATAAATATTAGCACGGTACAGATTAAGATAAGCATTCCGCCCCTGTCACAGGCCACTCGGGCGAGTCACACAGCGAATACGTGTTTAGATATAGCTAATATTAAAACCAGCTGTGTATTTTATATGACATGGAATTTTATGGAGCACTTTATCAAACACGATCTTATAGACCAATATAATGAATAAGTAATAATCTGAATTATTGTATTATTATGACATTATAACCAGTTGTATTTGTTTACCAGCAAATAAAAACTTAATTTTCATTATTTGCATTTTTTGGAAGATCTTAATAGAGAAATATATTCTTAAACATTTAAAAGAAATCACCTACAACTTCGTTTCTTTTTGTAATAAAACCTATATCCTAGTAAACATATTGAACAGAACATGTAACTAAACAAACGTTTTGCATTTATTTTATTACTTCATTATGTGCATGGTTATTGTTCTGTTTTTCCAATTATTCGTCTCTGACTACTCATGTACGCACCCGATTGCTTATTTAGCATTATTTAATAGAATTGTATTATAAAGTTAGGGACCGCTTATGGAAGGAATACTCTATATGGAAGTCAACGACAATAAAGGCTATAGCGATTGTTCGAATATTAGCGGAAAGAGGTAAATTATGTCAGCGATAGCACTTCGGCGGAAACCGACGTTAAATAAAGCTATTTCGCACACGCATACAAGGTCAATGATAATTCATTGAAATTCTTATCATTTTCGAGTCTAGGGAACAAAAATTTCCAGGATTTATTTTTCTGTATTTGAAAATGGGATTTATGTTAATTGACTGAATTTCTGTAAATTACAGGAAAAACAAATACGGATAAAATTTTCTTGGCATATTTTGCTTCCGGAATTTGTTCCTTTTTTTCACGGATATTTTTGTTACAGTGTACACTGATATCTTCTATTAAAACACAGTAAAATGAGAGGACCGAATGGTCCATTAGATTACCCTTTAGATGTCTGCAAATCCTTCCCCACAGTACAGCGTTTTAGATTAAATTATGTATAAAATTGAAAGTGTACCTATTTGTAAAAAAGTGTATTTCCCGACAATGGAAACACTATTTGTAATGAGTATAAAAGTTTCAAGTTGATTGGAAATTGCGCAAGTTTGAAACTCGGCTGGATTTCTCCACATGTAAGGTCTAAAAAATGTGAACCCAAGCAATATAATTCCTCCCTGTGATAATGTTGGAATAATCTTTGAAAATTTTACACATCTTTTCTGATTGAGTTCGTAAAGGAAAATATAATGCATACTAACCTTCAAAGATACTTTACTACAAGCACTTCCGCCAGGTTGTCCTATCAAGATATAAACCTTCTCCCCTTTGGTAAAATTCACTTTAGCATGAACATAGGCACCATGCTGTGGCATCTTCCTGTTCTGAGCTCCAAGGCCACCCCTTGCACCAACTGCAGTTATACTGGAACATTGAAAATATATCAATATACAGTCTCTATTAAACAATGAGCATAGTTCTAATATGGTCCAAATACGAAATTCTTATGTGTGATGGGAATGCCATAACACTTTCAATACATTGTTACAGAGTTCTTTGTTACGATAGATGCGTAATAAAGGTTTCATGAATCGGAAGTGACAAAAGCAAAAGGAAAACACAGGTTATCCCGCAAAATAACAAAAGTTGTTATATGGCACTGCAAGATGATATCGGACGATTCAATAAAGTAGTTGAGTGTCATTAGATAAGAGAACACGAGAAAATTAGTCCGTAAATTCCTTGTTTTTATTCCTTCTATACCTTATAAAAACATGATAATGCACGGACTGTTGTTCCTTCGTGTTTTCTTATCTAGTGGTAGTCTGTTCTTTATATGACTTATCAGATATCCTCTCACACAGCGACTTCGAAGGAATTATTAGTGAGCAGAATTCGCCTATTTATCTGTTATTACTCGTCACTTCAGTCAGTTATATAAAGGGGTAAATCCTGTTTTCCTTTTGCGTTCGTCACTTTCGATTGCTGAAACCTTTATTAAACATTTATCGTAGCACTGATCCCTGTGTTAAAATTATATCTGGAAAGTGTTTAACCAGTTCTATCGCTTATGTGATATCGGCTGACACCAATATTGACCTTTAAGGTATGTCATTACTGTATATGCATTATTATATTTATCCGGATATAGATGACTGTCAGAAACTAGTGCACTCAAATATGTTTTGTTTTGTGAAGTCAGCATGCGAGATCTACTAATTGTAGGAACTGCAACAAGGGTGATCACGTTGCAAGCCAAGCTGGACATTCGCGATTAAGTCGAAAGAAGACGTCGGATATATGTAGGCTGAGGAAAGGTGAAAACCCCGGTCGAACTAGAATCGATCGAATAAGATAAAACCGAAACAATACGAGTGAAGTGAAAAAAATGTCCAAAGCAAAACAGTTAACTGCGCCTGCTACCGAGCCAAACTCCAACGGCATGTACCATAACAATCTGTTTCACAGATAATTACAATCTGTTTCACAGAGAATTACTGTACCATAACAATCTGTTTCACAGAGAATTACTTACGAATTGTAGCGGCCAAGCGAATATTCACTGCGGGATCAGTTTGGTACCATAACAGAGAAGTTTCAAGCTACAAAATCAATTGCTCTTTCGTCACAGGACCAGGAAGAACTATTCATTTGAAGGACGTCATCAATTTTTTAAAATATTTTTAACCAGCTCTTTTTTTTCAGCGTTATTTATAGCTTTGATTTTTTCTCGCTATTGCAAGGCTTTGATGTATTTATTTTGATGTATTTTTATAGCTTTGAGCTATATAAAAATGTTTGTTTCGTAACATTTGTATACGAAATTAATACAACTATTCCAAACGGATTTGCTCTAAAGAACATAAATCTTCTGTAAGGGTTATAAACATAGAACATAGACTTCACAGAAATCAGCGACCAAACAAAGTATCGATCATTTTTACGCACAAGCCAAAGTGCCCAAGTTACGAATAATAGTGCAATTAGTAAAAGTCTTCCTTCATACTAAGTGAAGCACATAAAGCAATGTTCTCGAGATTCATATGTTAATTAAAAATGTAATGCGGGGTATTGGACCTTGATCAGGCGAAGGCCTTTAGGGCATCTCCGATTACACCCCTTCTCTGAGCTCTTGTGGGTTGCACCTGTATGACTGCCAACTTAGCAGTGCCAAGGAGACAGTGTATGAATGTTACGATACAGCCATTATATGGGACGGGGTTGGGGGCGATATTATTATCCAAACTAATAAGCAGTGAATATTCGCTTCGCAGAGATAATATCACTGAAAAGGGTGACTCTAAACGAGTTATTTAGCCCTCATTAACTTCTTACTACGCCGCCATTTTCATGTGGACGTATAGTGTCGTCGCCCTGTCCATCCGTCCGTCCACAATTGTTTGTCTACAGGTCTACAGCGATTTCAATAAAACTTGACATATAGGTTTATCACCCTGAGATCTCAGATCCTGTCGATATTGGCATACATGAGACTGAAATTTCACGGATTATGGCCCCTGATTGTGCGAAAAATAACTTTTTTTGCCTGTGAACACTGTAGAGGTCACATTATAAACCGATTTTAATGAAACTTAAGATGCATGTTTATAACTCGAAGATCTTGGTTCCTTTCGATATTTGCGCATATCGGATCCCAACTTCCTGAATTATGGCCCCAGATTGTGGTCCCTCTGGAGGTCAGAATTATTACCCGATTTAAAAAAACACCTGAATTCAAAGAACGTATAACTATAACACGATAATACCGTATAGACGCACAAAATGGCCGCCGCCTGTACGCGAAAAGTGTAAAAATATGGTATGTCAAAGTGGTGGATCCTGCGGAGGTCACAATTTTGAACCGATTTTGATGAAACTTGAAATGCATGTTTTTAACCCAACGATCATGATTCCTTTTGATATTTGCGCCCATCGTATAGTAACTTCCTGAATTATGTCCCCTGATTGTCCGAACAATTGCCTTTTTCATGTGGACGTATTATGTCGTCGCCCCTGTCCGTCCGGACCTCCGTCCACAATTTGTTTGTGGACTCTCTACAGGTCACAATCCTTATCTGATTTTGACAAAACTTGAAATATAGATTTATCCCCATAAAATCTCGGCTGCTTTCGATATTAGCATGTATGGGATCAAAACTTCGTGGATTATTGCCCTTGATTGTACGAAAATTCACGTTTTTAGCTTGTTGACCATATAAGAGGTCACAAGTTTGAACCGATTTTGATGAAACCTGAAATGCATGTTTATAACCTAAAGATCTTTATTCGTTTCGATATTTGCGCATATCAAATTGTAACTTAATGAATTATGGCCTTTGATGGTAGGAAAAATCACTTTCGGTATTGCTTGTTCTCTATCTCTCGAACAATTATTATCCGATTTAAAAAAAAAACTCTGATTATATTACTGTTGCACCGTAAGAAGGTTAAGTTCGAATTTCGTGAAATTATAAAAAAATATGGTATATCATGGTTGTGGACTCCCTACAGGTCAAAATTCTTATCCGATTTTGACGAAAAGTCACATTTCTAGGTTGTGTACCGTCACACCATAATCATTGTCGGCTTCGAATTTCATGCATATCAGACTGGAACTGCCCAACAAAATGGTTGCTCCCAATACACAACTTAATGATGTACATGTAGAAAAAGTCCCATTCGGTATTGCTTGTTTTCTATCCACCTCTCGAAAATGTGGGCGTATCCTGCCTGGCAGTGCCAACCTATCTTTTAGCTTGTGGTTCTTCTGGAGGTCACATATATTATCGGATTTTTAAAAAAAAAACGTTTGATTATATCAGCGTAACACCGTAATGGAGGTTGAGTTCGAATTTCGTGAAAATTAGACCAAAATTGCCAGACAAAATGACCGCCGCTTGTTCGCGAATAGTGTAAAATTGTGGTATATCAAGGTTGTGGACCCTGTAGAAGACACAATTTTTATCCGATTTTGATGAAACTCGAAATGCATGTTTATAACCCAAAGATGGTGGTTCCTTTCGATATTTGCGCATATCGAATTGTAACTTCATGAATTCTGACCCTTGATTGAAGGAAACATCACTTTCTTTTAGCTTGATCTCTATCCATGTCTCGAAAATGTGGGCGTATCCTACCTGACAGCCGCTGGTTTTAATGCAATTTCACCAAACAACCCCAAAGAAAACAATGTGTTGGAACTATATATGGGTACATAAATTGTACACCAAAGTGTAAAGGGGGTAAAAGGCACCAATTCTGTCCGGACCACTTGATATTGAGGCGGCATTGGGTAAAGTCACATAAAGTTCATCTTTTTTCAGTGTTACTGCTGTGGATCAGATTGCCATTGTACGTGTACTAAATTAATAACAAAATACCACTGAGGGTAATCCGCAAATGACCCATACAGTGTAGAGGTTAAACTCATTTACCGTGTGTTTGGAACAAAAGATACAAAGACCTTACTTTGGCATAATTTCGTCTGATAACTAGTATTCACAACAGACCAGAAGTCAAACTAGTGTGGACCTATTCTACGATGATATCTTTTTATACGCCCACAATTTCACGTGAACGTATATTGTCGTCGCCCCCGTTTAGAGACTCTATAGGTCATAATTTTTATTCGATTTCAATACAATTCAGATCTCGGTCCTTTCGATATTTGCATATATCAGACTGTAACTTCCTGGAATCTTGTCCTTGATTGTGCAAAAATAGCGGATGATATAGCTTGTGGACCCTATAAAATTCACATTTTTTATTGAATTTGTCGAAATTTGAAATTTAAGTTTATATGATTCCTATCGTTAATTGTGCATATCGAACCATAACTTCCTGAATCATTGACGCTGACTGTACGATATCACGGTTTTTTTTCTTAGCTTGTGGTCCCTCTAGAGGTCACACTTATTATCCGTTTAAAAAAAAACTGTGTGAATATATCACCATTACACCGTAATGATGTTGTATTCAAATTACGTGAAAATCGGACAAAATGGCCGCCCCTCAAGTTTGATAAAACTTATATATCTGAATAACCCAAAGGTGTTGGGTTCGTAACATCGGTTCGTAACTTACTGAATTATGGTCCTTGATTGTAGTTCCTTAAATGTTCGTGAAAATCGGAACAAAACTTCCGGACAAAATGGTTACCCATTGAACGCAAATAGTGTTTAAAATATTATATGGTATATCAAGGTCGTGGACCCTGTAGAAGTCACAATTTTGATCCTATTTTGATGAAACTTGAAATATATTCTTATAACCAAAGACCTTGGTTCCTGTCGATACTCGCGCATATCCGATCGTAACTTCTTGATTGTCATCGCTTTTTGTTCTCTCTTTATCCATCTCTCGCAAAACGTGGGTGTATCTAACTATCTTGTCTGGCAACAGATGGTTTTTCGTTTATTACAATGCATATAAACCGCTCCAGTTTGCACCCAGGACATAAAATACAATATACTCACCTATAAACGCTGGTCTCTTGTACTGTCCAAACTTGAACTCCTGTAAACGGACCAGATTCAATAACTTGCACATCTAATTCTTCATCATAGGTCAAATCACACAGTTTCTGGTTCGGACCGTGTGCACCCTGAGCTCCACAAGAATTAAAGGCATATGCTGAAATGGTAAAAAAGAAAGATATTTGATTCACACGTGTATCGGCGTCTCGTATATAACATTGGGTAATTATTGTCGTGATGATCAGAGTCCGTATTCAAAGGCGGTACCTTAAAGTTAAGTGAGATTATAATGGCTTCTTTTAACCGTAGTACACAATGTAGTATCAAGTCCGTAAATTTCAAAACTTAGGGAATTAAGATTGAAACAAAGACCATGTATATGAGCGCAGCTGGCATCAAAGGCCTTTTATATCACCAGCTTCGATTTGTTCGTATTGTTTAATCAATTGTTTTACTACTGTTTCTATTCGTTATAATAAAGTTTACAATATCCATCAATATATTACCACCATTCGATAACAGCTATTGGAATCTATTGTTTTTGAATAACATCTATACAAAAACAGCTGTTCCAATATTACGGATGGGTACCATCAAAATTTATCATAAATTACAGTCATACTATTTTTGTGCGTTACAATATAATAATATGACGAACATTTCCCAGGTAATGAAAACTATAGTAGAGGTGCTCTTAAGGGGACATAACTTGCGTGCGACGTGAGTAACCCGTGATTTTGGCAGTCGAGGTTATTTCATAAGTAAACATTTAATGCTTTTTGGCTAATGTTGGTATTCTTTATTTTAAGTGTGCATTTTAGTTTTTCATATAGCCAAATATACGTAAATTTGAGCCACTGAATACCGATTTAAGATAAAACACATGAAGTGGCAAAATGGCCGCGTTTTGATTTGATTGTAACACGTGGTTGTCAAACTGTCTTTCGAAATTAAATCACCCCCGAAACAGTTGCATTGGTTTGGCCCAACACGTGACGAAAGCCATGTTGTCATGAACTCAGTCGAAAATACAAGTAAATACGTCAATTTTTTCAGGAGGGAACTGATTTTATTCTTTGGGATATTAGTTTGTTCATAATCGAGGAAATCCGTTTAAAATCTACGATGGATCAGGCAGTAGGAAGTGGATGTAGCTCATAAATATTTTAAGTAAAAATATTGTAGGTCAAAAATCAGGTTACACCACGAACTATTGCGTATAGTGACCTCCAATACCTACTAAAGTGGAAAAAAAACTGTTATTATTTTGAACTCTTAAGAAAACCAGAAATTATACTCCAGGACCCAAATTATCGATATAGACGTCCGGATTATCATCATTCCCCACATAAGTCTCGCTATCCAGCATTAGAGTCTGTCGTCGGCTCCGGCACTGCCCCAGTTGACCTAGAGGTCATTGGACATGCAATTAACTACATGAAGAAGTAGCACCAGTCCTTGCGTTATAAACACTTGATGAGTTTTAAACCCAGTTTACATTACAAAATTAAAGCGTGCCAAACATAAACGTGCTGTACTGAGTACCGTGCCAATCTGGTCCGATGAAATGAGGTGGTCTCGGCACGGTACGGTTAAATTCTCGTAATGTAAACGCTAATCCGGTTTCAGTACAGATCACTGCGCATGCGGGAAACGAACCTTGTAATTTGCATAGGAACTGAAATTTATTTTTCTGTGAATAGTTCCACATTTGGCACGGTTCCGAGACCGGTTATTTTAGAGAAGAGGTCGACATCTTTGATTTGAGTGTGTTTGTATTGATTTGACCTGATCAATCTTGTGATTCCGTTAAAGGACGATTACGTAGCTATAATCTCAAGAATTGCAGACTAGTCTAGCAACGTCCATATTGGGACAGTATTTGTTCTTTAATCAGGTTCATTGATGACAAAACTGGTATAACTTCTAATAATACTTTTATTCTGCTTCTTACAAACATCGTGATGTAAACGACCGTAGAACTAACTATATGGAGGGAATCATGCTTAGTTTACTTAGCTTAGCACGAGTGTGCTAACTCCAGAAGCTCTCGTCTCGTCTCGTGCCGAGGCGCCCATGACCTTCGCTCAGTCCTGGCCGGACCCGACTCCTCCTAGTCCTGACTGGACCTAACTGTCGATTCCTTTCTGTTGGTGGGTTTATAAATCCCGTCAAGGCAAATGAGCTCATTAGACACCTGTCTTATGTATCATATCAGGTTTATCATTCACTAAAGTTAACTTATTAAAGACAGTTAAATAAAATAAGGTGAGTGTGGTGATCTGATTTATAGCCCGATCCGCGTCCTCACTTTAGACGAACTCATGGCGCAGGTTTCAGTCTTTGTTTATTGGTCACTGGGCGAGGAAGGCCGTTTCCCTCTCACAGTTAGTATTTAGTAATTAATAATTATCTAATTTGATTGTACATTTTTAAGAACTGTAGCTTTGTTATTGTGTCGCCTATATTTTAATGCTTATGTATATTGTTTGCTCATTTTCGTAACTCCGTCCTTACACGCGCTGTCATTAGCCCGCTATCTATTGGTTGCACGTGGTTAGGATTGACAGCAACAGTAGGTGTGGCTTGTACCACGTGGTTACGTCACGTGATTTTAGGGTATATACCCCATGTCTTGCCCCGTAGCACGGCAGTCAGTAGTCAGAATGTAGTTGAAGTCGTAGTCTGAATCGAGTCTGAGTCGAGCCATAGAAGTGGTAAAACAGAGTCTGACCCCGACGTATAGGGAGCGATTAATAGAGCCCGGTTAGGAGCTATGGAGATAGCCCAACAAGGAGCGTTATAGTCTGACCCCGACTTATAGGGAGCGATACAGAGAGCCCGTCAAGGAGCGTTATAGTCTGACCCCGACTTATAGGGAGCGATACAGAGAGCCCTTCTAGGAGCGTTTACAGAGCCCGATAAGGAGCGATTAATAGAGCCCATCAAGGAGCGTTTAGAGAGCCCGAATAGGAGCGTTTAGTGCTGACGAGTGTTGGTTGGAAATTAGCTATTTTTGTATTAGGAGAATAATAAAGAGAGTTGCTGATTAATCTGCTTGGTTGGCTACTCCCACACCTCTACAGTAGTGAACCCTCCACGGAACAAAAGGATAGAGCCAGGCCCACTCTACCACAGTAATCTGCTCTATCCGGAGATCCAGTTCACTACAGAAGTTTTCTGGTGGCAGAGGTGGGATACAGATTGACAAACCCCGAGACGGAACCGGAAAAACCCGGGATACAGATTGACAAACCCCCAGGATCCAGACAGATCGGATGGAGCCAGATAGACAGATTTCTCGGAGTTATTTCAGAGCTGAGAGAGGAGATGCCCAGTTTGATGTTAGCTCAACTATAGAATCCACAGAAGAGCCAAGGAGGAAGAATGCATTAGAAAGGCTTCGCGATACGATCTCAAGACAAAGAGCGAAACCGGTTAGTCATAATGCACAGAGCCTGATGAAGAATTTGTCGGGAGCCAGAGCCAATGCTGAAGAATCATTTGATGCTGGTTTTACAGAACAGAAGAAAGAACTAAATTATCAACAGTCGGATATGTTGACTCCAAGGAACAGCTCTGAAGCTTCAGTATTTGATAACTGGCGGTCAGCAAGTAATTGTAGAGCCCCCGTCAGAGCTGCGACTCCTGATGTCATGGGAAGTCCGGATTTAATTAGAGACGAGAAACTTTATCATAAGGAAATGCCGAAGCTCAGTGAAAATGAGCAAGATTTTATATCTGGACCGAGCCGCGGTATAACAGAATTGAATAACACCAAATGGAAAGAGCATGATCAGAGGAAGTCTAGTATGTCCAGAAGGAACATGATTACTCCTCAGCCATTTGATGGAACGAGCTCAATTATGGATTATCAGATTCATTTCGAGACCTGTGCTGAATTGAATAGATGGGATGAAACAGAGAAGGCTTTGTACTTGGCCGGAGTCTTAAAGGGCAGTGCGCAATCTGTGTTGCCATCGATGCCGACGGAAGAGCGAAGAAATTATAAAAGACTAATGGAAGCTCTCAGAAATAGATTTCTACCTCCAAACCAAACCCAGATGTACAGAGCAGAGCTTAGAGCCATGCGCAGAAAAGTTGGAGAGACCCTGCCAGAACTGGGACAGGCGGTTAGAAGAAAAGTGAGTCTAGCGTACCCTACTGCTACTTTAGAGCTACAAGATGTCCTTGCACGAGATGCATTCTTTGATGCGCTACAAGAGAACAGAGAATTGGTCTGGAGAATTCAGCAATCAAGACCATCGAACTTAGAGCAAGCAATACAGGTTGCAGTTGAATTTGAAGCTTTTATGTATGCAAGTAATCGAGGTCAACAACCAAGTCGTGCAAGAGCTGTTGAGACTGGATCAGAAACCGAGAGACTTCGAAAGGAGATTTGCGAGCTGAAAAGTACTATAGAGCAAATGAAGACCTTGAATGTTAAACCAGAACCGAAAGAACGTCACGCAGAAGCCAGCAGACACCAATTTAACGCAACAAGGAGAGACGGAGCAAGTTTTGGTGATCAACGAACATGCTTTCGATGTGGAGGAAAAGGACACATTGCTCGTCAGTGCGGTACCCGGAGAGCTGAACTTAGAGGAATTTCAAGGAGGCGTAGGATAAAGAGCCGAATTTCTTCAGCTGTGCTCCGTGAACCAAGCGAGTCTGGTCTACATATAGCTGCCACGGTTTGTGGTAATCTCGCTTATTGTCTCTTGGATACCGGTGCAACGTTGACAATCGTTTCATTGAGATTGTATGAGAGCATCTCGAATCGACCAGAGTTATCACCAATTGGACAAGTCCTAAAAGCTGCCAATGGTGAATCATTAAAATCATATGGGAAGTCAATTTTCACTTTTAATCTGAATGGAGCTGAATACAGACAGGAAGCGGTAGTTGCCGAGATTGGATCCCAATGTATCATTGGACTTGATTTCATGCAAGCTCAAAGATGTACTTTGGATATTACAGGGAAATCATTGACAGTCGAAGATGTAGAGCATCCCGCTCAGATGCAAGGCTCTATTGGTATTTGCAGAATACAATTAGCTGAAACAGTTACAGTACCCCCGAAACATGAACAATTGGTCAAAGCTTATTTGAAGGGAAACCAGTCGAAGCTCTTCATGTCTACCCCTGGAATAATTGAGCCCGTTGAAGATTTTGTAAATAGAAATAATGTAATACCTGCCCGTACTTTAGTTGAGGCGAAAGAAGATAAACATGAATTTACTATCAGAGTCATGAATCCTTCAGATAGTGCAAAGACGTTACACAAAGATGTGACCGTTGGAAGTTTTGCCCCCGTTGATATTGTGGAGAAACCGGAAGATGTCCTTAATGGTGGAGCCGAGCAGAAACGTAATGACCTCCCAAGGCATCTACTAGACTTATATAGCCGTTCAGTGGAAGGATTAACGACGGAGCAAGCACAGGATATTGGAAAACTTTTGGCGCAACATCAGACTTTATTCGCTGCTTCATCTGATGACTTGGGACGAGCTAATAAAGTGAAACATGAGATAAAGACAGGCTCCGCGAAACCAATTAAACAAAAGATACGACGAGTCCCTATCCATCAACGAAAGGATATTGAAACTCTATTGCAAGACATGCTCAAGAGAGATGTGATAGAGCCTTCAGTAAGTCCTTGGGCGAGCCCAATTGTATTGGTGAGGAAGAAGGATGGATCCCTTAGGTTCTGTGTGGATTATAGAGAACTAAATATGGTTACCGAGAAAGATGCGTACCCCTTGCCACGGATTGATCAAACATTAGACTGCCTTGGAGGTGTCAAATGGTTTTCAACTGTAGATCTATTGTCAGGATACTGGCAGGTGGAGCTGAAGCCAGAGGATAAGCCTAAGACAGCGTTTACCACTATGCACGGTCTGTTTCAGTTCAGAGTCATGCCATTCGGTTTGTGCAACGCCCCAAGTACTTTTGAGAGGCTTATGGAGTCAGTGCTTGCTGGACTACAGTGGGACATCTGCTTAGTGTATTTAGACGATGTGATTATTTTCTCAAAGACGTTTGCTGAGCCTGTACAGCACCTAGATCTAGTCTTTAGTAAGATTGAAGCCGCTGGTTTGAAGCTGAAACCCTCGAAGTGTTTCCTGTTGAAGCATAAGGTAGAATTCCTGGGGCATATTGTGTCGCCAGAGGGAGTATCAACAGATCCAGATAAAGTGAAATCAATTAGAGAATGCCCAGTTCCCGCCGATGTGACACAGCTTAGGAGTTTCTTGGGAATTTGCAGCTACTATAGGCGTTTTATTGAAGGTTATGCCGAAATAGCAGCGCCTCTTCATAAAATGACCGAGAAAGGAAGAGCCTATTTGTGGACTTCGGAGTGTCAAGAAGCGTTTGAAATGCTAAAGGATCGACTCACGAGCGCTCCTGTGTTAATTTATCCAGATCATACCATTCCATTTGTACTGGATACTGATGCTAGTGGGTGTGGCATTGGAGCCGTACTATCCCAGATTATCGACGGAAAAAAAAGAGTCGTGGCTTACGCGAGCCGGAGTTTAAGTAAGGCAGAGCGTAACTACTGTGTAACAAGAAGGGAACTCTTGGCTGTAGTACATTTCGTAAAATACTTTAAGCCATATTTGTATGGACGAAAATTTGAGATAAGAACTGATCACGGAGCACTACGGTGGCTGCTGCACTTTAAGAACCCCGAAGGACAACTCGCCAGATGGCTCGAGGTGTTGGCTGCTTATAATTTCAATATTGTTCACCGAGCCGGAAGAGTCCATGGAAACGCTGACACACTATCCAGGAAACCTTGTGTTCAGTGTGGACAAACACACGGATCAGCGAGAATACCAGGAGCAGTGAACGTTATAGAAGTTGAAAATACAAGGATGAAAGATCAACAAGGAGCTGATCCAGATATTTCAATGGTGATTGATTGGAAGGAAAGAGATCTTAAACCAGAATGGAAAACCATATCTCCAGAGAGCATACTGGTGAAGAAACTTTGGTCCAAATGGAATCAACTTCATGTTCGAGACGGTGTCCTGTGTCTAGAAGAGAGAAAAGAATTACGTCCCCTACGAAAACGAGTAGTTGTACCCTTAGCTGCTAGAAGTGAAATTATTGCTCTTTCACATGATCCTCCAACGAGCGCTCACTTGGGTATAACGAAGACGATAGACCGAATAAAACTGAAATACTTTTGGCCAGGAATGAAAGCCGATGTAGAAGACTATGTGAAAACGTGTAATATTTGCTCTCCAATTAAACTTAGGAAGCGAAAAGCTGCTTTGGAAGCATACACTGCCGGGGCACCAATGGAGAGAGTAGCTGTTGACATAGTTGGAAGAATTGAGCCTGCTACCATGCTGAGGCCTACCCGATGCCGAATATGGAAGCAATAACAGTTGCCAAGGTTTTAGTGGAGAACTTCTTTCTGAGGTTTGGACTCCCCCGCCAACTTCATTCGGACCAAGGGAGACAGTTCGAGAGTGAACTTTTTCAGGAGATGTGCAGACTTTTAGGTATCAACAAAACCAGAACGACGCCATACCGCCCGCAATCAAATGGTCAAGTCGAACGGATGAACAGAACTCTGAAGTCGATGCTGTCATCGTATGTACAAGAAAAAGGAGATAACTGGGATGACGTGTTGCCCTATGTCATGTTCGCCTATCGTTCCACGGTACATCAATCTACCAACAGTACCCCGAATTGCTTGATGCTTGGGCGAGAGGTAAATACACCTGTCGACCTCCAGTTTGGTTTGCCACCTGATGAAGTCTACAAAGAGACCCATTATTGGAGTCGAGCTCTTCGACAGACGATGGAAGAGGCACATTCGTTTACGAGACGTTACCTTAGCGGACAATTAAGAAGACAGAAGAATTATTACGATCCAAAGCAGGGACGAGAGCCGTTATATGAAGATTCACTTGTATGGTTGTATTCCCCTGTGAAGAAGAAAGGGATTCCGAACAAATTACAGAAACACTGGAGTGGTCCGTACCGTGTCACGAAGAAGATATCGGACATAACTTACGAAATTTTGGACGAAGAATCCGACCGACGACAAGTGGTCCACATAGACCGTCTTAGAGAGTATCGGAGGAGAATTATTATTGATCCGGAAGAAGATTATCACAGTGTCGTATCGGAGCAGGAGTCTGACCAGGAACTCTCTGATGGCTGTATTGGCGATAATGACGAAGACACTGACGGCGACTATCCTTTAAGGCTAGGTTTCCGTTCCCGTACAGGTCGACTATCACGACGTCCTCATTACTTGGAGAATTATGTGTGTTAATAGAATAATGGTGCTCTTTAATTAGATGTTCGGAAATCTAGAGTTTATCCTGTTATTATTAGAGACTTTGTGGTTATGATGTGATTTGTGTTATTCATGAACGTTACTGATGGAACCCTAATGGTGGATGAACGTTTGTGATATCTGTGAAACTTCATGAACTTTTAATTATTTTGAGAAACTTTAATTTTAGGAAGTGACAGTACAGTTGCTTCATAGTTTTATATATAGATGTGTTTGATACTTTATGTGTTTTATTTCATAACTCTTTTGTAACTTTTGTTCATTTTGTATAATGCGGGACGCATTAGGCGGAGGCGTGGGTTATGTGGTGATCTGATTTATAGCCCGATCCGCGTCCTCACTTTAGACGAACTCATGGCGCAGGTTTCAGTCTTTGTTTATTGGTCACTGGGCGAGGAAGGCCGTTTCCCTCTCACAGTTAGTATTTAGTAATTAATAATTATCTAATTTGATTGTACATTTTTAAGAACTGTAGCTTTGTTATTGTGTCGCCTATATTTTAATGCTTATGTATATTGTTTGCTCATTTTCGTAACTCCGTCCTTACACGCGCTGTCATTAGCCCGCTATCTATTGGTTGCACGTGGTTAGGATTGACAGCAACAGTAGGTGTGGCTTGTACCACGTGGTTACGTCACGTGATTTTAGGGTATATACCCCATGTCTTGCCCCGTAGCACGGCAGTCAGTAGTCAGAATGTAGTTGAAGTCGTAGTCTGAATCGAGCCATAGAAGTGGTAAAACAGAGTCTGACCCCGACGTATAGGGAGCGATTAATAGAGCCCGGTTAGGAGCTATGGAGATAGCCCAACAAGGAGCGTTATAGTCTGACCCCGACTTATAGGGAGCGATACAGAGAGCCCGTCAAGGAGCGTTATAGTCTGACCCCGACTTATAGGGAGCGATACAGAGAGCCCTTCTAGGAGCGTTTACAGAGCCCGATAAGGAGCGATTAATAGAGCCCATCAAGGAGCGTTTAGAGAGCCCGAATAGGAGCGTTTAGTGCTGACGAGTGTTGGTTGGAAATTAGCTATTTTTGTATTAGGAGAATAATAAAGAGAGTTGCTGATTAATCTGGTGTTAGTCTTTCTGAGCCAGCTGCTTGGTTGGCTACTCCCACACCTCTACAGTAGTGAACCCTCCACGGAACAAACGGATAGAGCCAGGCCCACTCTACCACAGTAATCTGCTCTATCCGGAGATCCAGTTCACTACAGTGAGGTTACATAATAACGTAAGGAATTCTACCAAGAAAACCGGGGGTGACGATATCACCTGTCAAGAAGACATGCCGCATCTCTAGCATGTAGCATTGTATAACATATATTGCTAATTGATTTCATGAGGCTATTCAATGATATACCATCAATTGTGTAACATTATGTTGTAAAACTCAGTCGTAGTTTCATGAACACAACCAATACCAAGAATATACGTGTGCCGCGTCAAATGAGCCGTAAGCAGAGGTTTATGTGAACTGCAAGGGAATACAACTCTGCTTGGGAGATTGGGTCAACATATAAGCAAAGGTCAAGGGTCATTGTCTATTAAAGAGTTATTAAGCTCATAACATTGCATAACTAGAAGTTATACTTCAAGACTGAACTGTCTGATATTAATTTTTGGTACAGTTCAATGTAATCTAACATGTATAGGTCAAATGTCATTGAAGTATAAAGTCACGTGATAATCGGTTCACTAAGAATTGTTGACACCTTGGGCGACCTTCGGATGTAGACTATGGTCGCAACTACATTCTGAACCAGCAACCGAACGCAAATGGCCCTATCCATCGACTATTCAATACATGTGGCAACCATGTCAGTTGTTCTCCCTGCTATATTTTCTGCAGTTTACTCAGTATTTTTAAAAACTGATTAATTTTCCATAGATTTCAAAAAAGGATTAGTCAAAATCATTTAAAAATTCTTTCATTGGATTTATGTCACCCAAGATCATTTCCCAAGCACAGTTTTTCGTCGCGGGCGTATATATAAGACGCCTATAGAGGGCAGACAGCTAGCTTATATAATTTAATGTATGTCAGAATGAAGTAAAGTGGACAATTTTTTACCTGGACGTATTTTTCTATTTTTTTATGCATTATCTACCGTAAACAAAGAAGTACATGTACGTTATCTACTTTAATATATATTTATATATTCGAATAAGAAGATCCTAATATGTCAAATACATCAAAAAAAAGACGAGAAAAATCAAACGTAAAGTCTATACTCAAATGCGTATTCACTAAGTTTCAGGTGTTAAAATGGACCCTATAATACCGACCAATGTGTATATAACTCCACGGCAATCGGCAATTTTATTATATTTTTCAGAAAATCTTAACCCTAACAGTTTTGTCAGCCATCCTTGAACAATCCCCACCGTGCTTTATCGCATGGTACGGCTAGTCACGAGCACTGGTTGAACTAAATGTCATTCGGATGCAGATGGTTCGACTATAGTACGAAAATACGTACAACCGAAGGCTTCAAAACAAAACAAAAATGATTTGCCAAACCGGAATCAAAATATCGAATATTTTAATGATACTACCATTAAAAATATTTAGTCTAGTTTAGTTTAGACCTTTGGGATATAAACATATTATATTTCGCGAAAATCGGAATGAAACTGTCTGTCAAAAAACGGGCGTATTTTGCATGGCAAACGCATGTTTGGTTAGGTATTAATAGAGGTGAATGCTCCATTATCCCCATACGGAAAGATTTCTGCAATCTCGAAACCGGAAAATTTTTTGAAGAAATTTATCTGGTGAATCGGGGTAGCCATTTTCCCGGAAGGTGACATGTAATTCCTACGCGCGAAATTTCTCGTTTATTTGCGTCATACGCCCCTGATTTTACTTGCCTGGATGACCGAGTTACTTAAAAATATACCCACACGTAGAAAAATAGATCTTTACAAAAACTTGAATTTGTTCCAATTTTTATGTCAGCGAGTTGACTTTGACTCAAGGATCATTTTACAACAAACGAAACGACGATCCGACCTCTAGTTTTCGAGAAATCGACCCAAAAGATTGACCAATCAGAGGTCAGAAGGGGCGGGGCTTAGGTTTGGAAAAAATGGACGGTCTAATGCGCCAGAGGCCTTTGACTCCGCGGCTGCCTCTTGGAACGAGATTGAGATTTCTTGGCGATTAGCTTACGTTTCTCAGTATAAATACCCAATCCCACGGGAGCAGGCACATGCTATAAAGTATACCAAGCATATAATGTTTCAAAATCTTAATTCAGCATAGCATTATGTTTGATATTCTTTTTTTTTTTGCAGTTTGTCGGTGCTAAAGTCATTTGAAGGTCATAATCCGCCTCAGATTTCAGGTACTCTGCCAACATAATATAAAAAGTATATCGTCTTGACTTAATTTCATGGTATTATTTAAGAAAGGTGACCCGTCGATTGTAACCTTTTAATCTTGGATGGTATCACACACCATTTCATACATCATGACATGTATTGTCTAATCAACCACAACATTAAGATAGATAATGAATATATTTCGAAATGACAATTGTTGTCACATCTGAAGAAAACTGCCATCCACCCATCCCCATGAGGTTAATTAGGTCATTTATTTAACCCGTTTAACAAAGCGGTACAATTCAACGATGAAAATGCCTTATCACCAATGCCTCAGTCACCTCCAGAATGGGTCAAATGACGGTTGGTGAGATCGGAGATAGCATGAGTGAACAGGACATATTGGATGAATCTGGGACGCTGTGTCGGTCTGGCATTTCAATATCACTAATGATGGATGTTAGCGAAAAAACGGTTAATCTGAAACCTTTGATATTTGCCAGTTGGAAATGAAATACTCGAAATGGGGTTTAACGTCCTCCAGTTATGCGATTTGTAAGTTGCTGATTTTTTAAAAAAAAGTTGAACAAGCCATCATTGAGACCAAGTCCCCGGCCCGAATCTCAAAATAAATAGATGACACATATTAATTAATTGCAGAATTGGCATCGGACGAGTTGCTACGAAAAGCAACAAGAAACAAATTGAGCCAGAGGCCAGCACACAAGATGACGTAATCTCACATTGAAATAAACAAACCACCATTACTTCTACTATTTCTAAACAGCAAACATCAAAATGTAACCGAAAAGCATTGGATAATCTAGGGGAACAAAGGCCATTCATTCCGAAGTATTGTAAATAGGAGGGGAGCGGCGCTTCCACAAATCTTTGCCAAGTATACTTGCCTCGACTGTTTTCTGATCATCTTTGGTAGAATTCTTTTTTAACAAGCCA
The DNA here is from genome assembly GCA_036850965.1 of Patella caerulea. NCBI lineage: Eukaryota > Metazoa > Mollusca > Gastropoda > Patellidae > Patella > Patella caerulea. Next base: position 47,891,136 of record JAZGQO010000007.1, on the reverse strand, counting down.
ATTTCAAAATCAGCGGATGTACGTGACCACAGTAAATTGAACATATTTGGTAGAATTCTTTTTTAACAAGCCAATTTCAAAATCAGCGGATGTACGTGACCACAGTAAATTGAACATATTTAGTGGACAGTGGCAACAGGCAACCATAGTACGGTTAGTCAAGCTGTGGTAGAAACTGTTTACATGGCATTGAATATGTTATGATCGGTTCTGGTGGGATAAATCTTTCTACATTGGCCTAGTGTTAACAATTTTCATGCTCAGTATGGTGAAGTTTAGCTGAGTATTTCCCACCTGATAGCGTCCATCTCTCTCGACTTAATTACGACACGTTGGGGTACATGGTTAGCAACCATAAAATACCACACACAATACATTCATCTATATGAAGTATTCTTAACATCAGAGAAGTCTGAAGGTGTAGCAGTAGACAGTTTATTACAAATAACAAGGAACAAGAACAGACACATAGAAGTTCAATTACAAATGGATTTGATTGATATTATAAATTATTTGGAAAGGACCCATTTTCCTTTAGCAGCATGTATATGTAATACAATGGGAGAGATGCTAACAGATATTTAGCTCTAAAAATATGATACCCATGCAGGGGCTCTCACAAGCAAACACGCCAGAGACGCCCGCCCACCCCTGCATACTGTTACTATTTTGTTCAGTGTCTGTTCTCAGTTGACTTTTTTATGATTAAAGAAATCTTAAAATACAATGTTGAATACTTTATCGGAATAAATATTTATTAAATCTGCAGCTTTGGGGGAATCGATTGCAGGTTAGCTATAAATATTTTAAAGGGATTTGTGGTATGCACTTGGATTATTTGTAGCCCGGACACATCCCCTATGTGAGGGCGCGGTATTCAAGTCAGAGAAAAAAGTACACACTCGTCTTTATTAAAACTTAAATTAGATTTGGACACGTTTGAAAAGCATGTAAATTACCATCCAGCCATGGACCATTACAATCAACTCGTTTGTTGGCCCCCACCTTTTGAAGAAGGCAAGGGGCTATTAAAATGCGTTCGTATGTCTATCTGGCACACCCTTTGGGGGCTATTAAAATGCGTTCGTGTGTCTATCTGGCGCACCTTTGGGACACAATAACTCTTCTTCTAGTTGAGATACAATGATCAATCGCGGTGTACGTGTTTATTAGGTCAATGCCGGGATGAGCATTTTCTGCTTACGGTAAGCAATGGAATCACAAGTAAAAGCGGTTTGGATGATTTATAGAAAGATTAATGTACTAGTAATTAAATCAGTGTCTTGTTTAAAATTCTTTCGCCAATTGTGATACATAATACTATATTTTATTTATTCACTTATTTTAAAACGGGTATTTCATATTTTCTAAGAAAGTCAAAGCATAACTATTTCTATGTCTTTTGCTCAAAAGGTTGTCAACTCACTATTATACGATCACACGAATAAAAATCAACGACACAGGAAATAATAACACAATTATTTCCCTTGTTTTTCAATTCCCCCCCATGGAATGGCTGTCTTCAAACGTTTGAATTTGAAAACGATATTTTTGCCAATTTCTCACCTGGCAAAAGTGAATTATAGGATTATTCTTTAACAAGGTAGGGCTGTATATATGGATACGATCTATTTTAGAACTTTTAATACATTTTAAAAATATAACATAAAAATATGAAATAGCAACTTTGTATGGCTGAATGCTTAGCATGTGCGGGCTGTATCATAAAGTCTGTCATTGTGTTAACTGGCGTGGTTTTGATTTCTTGGCTGTACGTGACGGGGAGTAGGGTCATGGGTTTTCTCCGGGTCCTCAGATTTCCTACCACTGCTTAAGACGCCTACACACAACCGAATTATTGAAAGTAAAGATTCAACCATGTATTAGTCCCGAAATGACATAGTTTGTGTCGTCGAGTGGACATACCCCCCCCCCCCCATTCAAAACAATGTGAAATTTACATTACAGACAATCCTGCTTAGATTACTTTGGGAACTTTCATTGCCCCAATATTCACAGTGGGTCATGAACATCAGTCAATTTCAGTTCCAAATAAACAAATAGGCAACCTTGTTTAAATGCACACTAACTGTTTATCTAGAATCATCCTGTATTTGTGATGGGCGTTGTTGTATTTTGCAATAACTAGATCTCTATGGGACTTTAAACTAAATAAATTTAATCGTACTGACAGTCCCTGCAAGACAGACTTTGTAATGAAGTATTCTAATGGCTAGCTGAATACGCTAAACAAATAACGTCCAAATCTTCTGTTCACAACTTTGACCTCCGCCCGGAAGTATTGACACGACTGTATTTGTCAATTGCCCACCAACACCCCAACTGTTTGGACGAAATGTTTGTCCTCTCTAACAACCGGGAATACATTATCCCCGTCTTGAAAAAGGTTAGAAAGGGAACGAAATCGGAATTTTCCTTTAAGGAAAATGGGGTCCTCAAATCCCTTTCGAAAGACGAGATAATAACACTTTTTCTGGACACTGGTTGGACAAATTCTGTTATCGAATAGGTGTTTGAAATTATGGGGTTTGATTTAAACACTGTTGAACAAAGGAGGTGGTATTTCTCGATTATGCTGCTATTCGGGTAAAGTGATTTGTTTTGTTTTGATTTCCATGTTTCGTTTTCGTCCTTCAAGAAAGCAGTGGACAATATAAAAGCTCTACAATATTTTTGTCATCTGTTCTGAAGACCTCAGAGGTAGATGTAAATGCAAGGGTTTCGTTGGTGAATAAAAATTTAGCTACCATGGCGTCAGCTAATTCTTGGTATTTAATAAGGCATAATAATATAGGGTCATCTGACCTGGCAGATGGCACACATTTGAATGAGGTTGGGGCAAGAAAATTACTTCAGAAATTTCTTGAATTAGAAATGCTGTAATTTGGATGTATTGTATTAAAATATTTGGTTTTTCTTTTCAATTTTATCTCGAACCACCCCATCACGTATATATGTATTAGGTTGTCTTGAACTAAACCGGTTTGGGTAGTCTCGGTAAGTCGATGGTTCGCTTATCTGCAGATGGAGGTCCCTGGGTTTATCGGGAAAGGTCATCATCGGGATTTTCCGGCGTTTTTCAGTCTTGCTATTGGCGCAGGACCTTGGAACTGTCAATGGATAAACAGTTTTAGGTTGGTATAAAACACTGATGTATTGCAATTGGATACAAGAGTAGGCCGTAGCGCCACTATTTTGAAATAAAAAAAGAGTAGGGCGTAGCGCCATTATTTGGGCAAAAACAATTTCCTCGTGGCACATTTTTGGCGTATGCGCGTCTAAATTAACCCAGAGTTGGGAAGTTAAGTTAGCAGTGCATCAGGAAAAGGGTTTAGAAGTTGAAGTGAGAGTTTGAGACTTGGGGGGGGGGAGGGTACAAAGCAGAGCAATAGCACCACATTCCTATTGTATGACTGCTGGGGATGAAAGGTTACCGGTAGGCATCTTTCTCTAGATCTTAATCTGAAGGAAGAAGGTTCAAGTTGAGGAAGGAATACTAAGTTGAGGAAGGTATACTGTACTAACCTAGTACTAAATGTACTACGGTAGTGCTTTGAGCGAAATTCGAGTCCCGGACAGCGGATGCTTTTTTGTATTGCTGTCTGTTAAGGGCAGATTTGGTATCAGGCAATCACATATGTGACAGAAGTGGTTAAACATGTTCCAAATATCACAGAAATCATTGCTACGATAGATTCGTTACGAACTAACGAAGCAAAGGGAAAATACGAGTGACAGAAGTAACATGCAATAAGATACTGGGTGAATTTCTGCTCACTGATAATTCCTTCGAAGGCCAAAAGTTTTTATATGAGACTGTGAGAGAATTCCTTCGAAGACCAAAAGTTTTTATATGACCAATTAATAAGACACCAGGAATCGAATTGTATAACCTATTTTGACCTTACCTTAAAACAAAATAAATAATTGACTTATAAGGGCACTAAATTTTGTCGGGGTATGGACTCCAGTGCAAGGTCTTTTTACACGTTTCTAAGCTGGCGTGTTTATTTAGACATACATTTATGCAAGAGCTAAATCTGCCCATTACAGGTCGTTCTTTAGGTCTGAAATGTAACCTAAGAATTGGACATTAACGTATCCAGACCATAATAAACTCTCGATGTCATCACTAGCTTGTGATGTTTATTAGAATAGGATCCGATTGGCTGCCCAACTTTCATTTGTGAGATAGATAATCGAGACTGGCGTTTTCGTACTGACTGAGATCGAAATTCCAATCGCTAAATGCTCGGTTCATAATGGATTAATTTACTGCAATTGTCAGCAAGTAATCTAGTATTTGCTTTCGGTTGTGGACTGCAGGTAAGAAACAATTCCCAGGGAATTCATCTGCCAACACCGGGGTTAAACTAGTTAGTAAACCAGTGCCGTATTGAGTAATTTACTATGAGACACATCACGCAATGCAGGAAGATCATATCAATCACTTGGCGATAAGTTGCTATAAAAAGGTAATTAACTTCCATGCTCTCAAAATGAACAGGTATTTATCTAGATGAAAATACTTATCAGCCTTTCAGGTGTTCTTTTCCGTCCTTTGGTACTATCCGGTCTTTGTGTTATATAAAGAATATCCTACGGGTATTTTTCGTTATCAAAAGATATCTACACAAATCGATGAAAGTAAAAATAAACGAGATTTTCCGCCTTTTGGTACTATCTAGTCTTTGTGTAAAAGAGAATCTTTTAAAAGTATTTTTTTTTATAAATAAATGTAAACATAAGTCGATAAAATGTAAAATATAAACCGAGGCTACGTCGAGTTTTATTACTTTATCGACGAGTGTTGATTTTCCCTTTTATATCCAACAAGCGGTTGTCATGCAAGATACGCCCACAATTTTACAGAAGATTGACGACAACAGGCTTATGGTCCTACATGCCAGCGAATAAGATAGACATAATATATTTTATGTTTCAAAGAAAAACATAAAAATTCGGACCTTCAGAAAGTACACGACCTTAGTATTACATACTATTACACTATTTGAGCACAGGAGCGGGGGGTTTCTATCTGATTTTCAAATAATTCGAACCCTTATAATGGTGTAACGGTGATATATTCGAGCGGCCTTGTTTAAATCGGATAAAAATTGTGGCATCGATTGACCAAAAGCTCAAAATGCGATCTTTGAATTATAAACTTTAATTTTAAAATTTGATCTAAAGAAGCTAACCCTATTTGAAGGATATCCTTTCGTGTATTGATCTGTGGTATTTTAACCAAGCACTCTGGGGTTAAATGTTTGTTTCCAAAGGTTTAATTGCAGTTGGCGTGCAATGGGAGCTTTGCGTCAGAGTTTTGAGTTTTTGCGGCGCCTCGCAAACGGCAAAAATCACGCCTACGCTGTTTAAAAGAGGTTTTCAACATTGTACTTATAAATTTAGTCATACTTTGCCCGATATAACTAACACACAATAGCAACACCCGACGAATCTTACAATTATATTGTTGAACTCAAGGGTGATTGGCTATTTTCATTGGACCTTTCGTGATGATCTACATTGCGATACATATTTAGCCATAAACTATAAAGTTTATGATTGTTTAAAAACTTCCTAATTCCACACGGATGAAAGCAGCACCGAAACGCCCGAAGTATATGTTAACCGTATCAATAAACGAGAGTCCAATCAACTGACGAAAACAGTGATAGTTTCTTTGAGATTTGAGAAGTTACTCTCTAGATTCCTGGTAGACTTTTGACTTTAAACCCCACGTACATTGTAAGAGCTAGTCCATTTTATCATTCAAGACATCATTTTTACTTGGAGAATATTAATCACCTTTCAATGTCAACATAACTCCAAAACGTTTTATGTGGTGAAAGCATCGATACATTTCAAAGAATCGGAAACTGGCAATATGAAGAGGCGGAATAATAGATTGCTTATTTCATAGTTTAGATTGATGTTTATAAAGATACTACCTTGTATGTTCTGATATAATTATCGAAGATAAACAGATAATGTTAACATCCGCTACTTCGAACTTACTCTATTAATGAGTATATTAATGGTTTTATCTGGAAACAATTGGGCATGTTTTTGATGCACCAATTATGTTTGTTTCTCCACGGAACAAATTAGGCTTAGTTTGGGGGAAATACTTATAACTTCGGACATTTAAAACATTCTGGATTTTTACTTCTGTGACGTATTGCTTAAGCATAATTCAGAAACCGCATCTACGAATGTAAGTACCACACCGGCCTGGTATTGTATATTTGTGGAATTATTAACATCTTCTCATAAACATTCAAGAAACTATGCTTCACATCACACCCTTCGAGTTAATTTTTGTTCAGTAATTGAAATGGCGTACGATAAGCATCTAACCAAAACCAAACTGACATTGTATAGTCAGCAACACTGAAATATCCAATAGGTAAAAACATTAACATAATTAAAGGGCATAGTACATGTATAGTTCTATTCTTAGGATCCTTAATATATACAAAGATTAATCGAAAACACATATCATGTAACAAGAACGTATACAGAGTGATTTATACTCTATTTTTCAAAAGATATTAGAATTTCTAATCGATATATGCGGTAAAATACGAGAACAGTACAATTCTTTATTATCAGCCGTTGCTTTGTATCTATTGTAATATGTATCTATTTGATTATTTCGTAAGGCGAATAAAACCATTTAAAAATACACGACTCGTGAACTGATTTTAAAATATCCATTGCGTCTGAAATATTGGATATTAGAATCTGATATATTCACGACAAATAAAATAAAATCAATAATGATTGAATGGACCAATATCAAATTGCAAAATATTGAGTTAGAGGGTCGGCTTCTTTAACTGAAACAAATAAATGCATTTAAATTAGACCTTTTACGTCGCTGATATTGAGTGTTTGTACCTAATAAATATCCACAGTTTATTTTGTTTTCCTGTATAAATAAAGTAGCATCGCAACGATACCACTCTGGAAATATATACAAGTGCCAATCAACTGACGGAAACAGTGTAAGTTTCTTAAGGGACATTCTCACTTTAACGCCCGGTGGGTTTCTGCTTTAAAAACACCGACCTGTACAGGCTTTATGACAGCTTGTCATTCCAGAAAATTTCCTTACATGCAGAATATTGCCCATCCTTCAATTTCAACTCTGATACTATTCTTTTACCGAATGGAAGCATGTATTACCTTTCAAATGAGAATTTTTTTCCCCATATATTATGGAAAATGCCAGTATGAAGAGGCGGAATATTTGATTTATGTTATATCACAACTTAGAATTGTGTTTATAACGATATTATCTAGTAGGTTCATGTTTATATAATTTTAGAGTTATCTGAGATAAACCGATAGTGGTAACTTCCTTTCGATTTCCAATATTTTAAACATACATACTATGTTTGGTGCGTCATTGTAATTCCGTAGCATATTTCAGAAACAACCAATACAAATCAGTGTATTCACACCAATTTAGAGCTATTTTTCGACGTCTTGGTCATCTCGCTTTAACTCCGTGCATCTGACCAAGCTTTTCGCGTAATACCCTGCATATTTAGTAAGTAATTGAGATTGGCTATTGACCAATCTTTGGAGCCTATTAGGGTCCCCGATCATCGCCAATACCATGCCTCGTGCTTTCCAACTGAAGAGTCTACTTGTGATAATCGAGTTGCAAAGTCAAGGTTTCCGTAGAGGTCGACATCTTTGATTTGAGTGTGTTTGTATCGCAATCTCTGATTGGTCCTTATCGATCTTGTGATTCCGTTTAAGGAAGATTACGTAGCTATAATTTCGAGAATTGCAGACTAGTCTAGCAATGTCTAGATATTGTAAAACTCACAGTTGTTTCTTCACGAACATAATCGATTATATGACTTTTGTTTCCCATATATTGTATTATATTGTATAATAATGAAATTGTTAACATCTCCGCATAAACATTTTGGTGAACTTATTTAATGATATTTTTTAACCACATTAACAAACATCGGTAGTTTATTAGTGTGTAATATATTTAAGACACACACTATGTGCTTTTTAATAATATTTATCCATTAATTTATTAATGTTGATCTATTTTTTTAAAAAAATTAAACTTCCGCCTACAGCTTATATTCTAATTAATTAGAAACTACTTAACTTGGGTAATAACCTTCACTAGTGTTTCATAGTATTTAAAAATAATCCATTTAAAACATAATATGAGTTTTTGAGTAATATTTGTCTCTTGCATTGTATTGTTTTAGGTTATTGTTGTTTATTTTTACAGTATATATTCCATTCCGTTCGTGGGGTTGGGGTATGTTTCGCCATCGCCACAAAACTGTTCTCGAGTCCAAATTATCGGTAATTTACTTCCAAAATTAGTTTCGTTCCACTACTTATTTTAAGAAGTTGTTCACCATTAACAATCATTATCCTGCCAAATTGCTATGCCAGAATCAAATGGTGGAGTCACAAAACGTGTTTGGTCAAATGATACAATTTACCCTGAAGTGGTATAGGTTGTTCTACCTTATGATGTAAGTTGTTTAGTCACGTTGTGCATAAAATAATGTATGAGTTATATATAAACTGATTTACATTCAATCGTTTATGGCTCAGTCGAATGCCAATTTAAAATGTCTGGTTATTCGAGTCAACATAGTGTTTTTTTTGTGCATGGTCTCTGGATAAGAATATGGGCCCCCGTTCGACATGACTTGTGGAATATGTATAACCTCGTCCCTTGTTAAAATAGGCCTGGAACGCATTATGGTACACGATCGTGTACCAATGTTAAAATCTTTATTATGTCTTAAATATCAGAAGCCCCTCTCTTTCTCAGATGACAACAATGGATGAAATTGAGTTAGATACTTAGCTACTTTAAGGCTTCCTACTAAGATTAATGACCAGGCTATAGATTTTAAAAGCAGCGCTGAATTGACGTTATCAGAGTACTGTTGCGTACAATATAATTTACGTAGAATTACATTATATGAAATTGTTGATGAAGATATTATTCAGACATGTATTAAATATGTTGTATAGGCAAAGGCCTATTAGCCCCAATTAAGGTCATTTTCTTCAGTATGCCGTTATATGCCTAACAATTCATTTAATATCATTACCGAATACAAGGTACCCCATAATTTATAGCATCAGATAAATCAACAGAGTAAGTTCTGCCAGAGCTCAACTTATGGAAGAATAACGTTGTCAATATTATTTCAATGTTATCGCTGCAATATGCATGTTATTTTGTCAGCAGTTCGAAATACGTATTTTAGTTATACATGCAATTTGCCATTTCTCCACAATACCAATGTCACAGTGTTAAAATACGGAATACACTCTCGCGTATAAATTGCCCCGAAGTGATATTAACAATTTAGTGGGCCTCAGCATCTTTACACATTAAAACCAAGCCGACAGGCTAGAATTACAACCATATAAAGTGGTTATCTAGTGCCAATTTCTCTCAGAGAAATACTTCTCGATACTTGCTAATTAATCAGACCTTTTAAGGATAAGTAATATTAGTTCAAATACGTACATATGGTACATTTTATTTATTCTCTTAAAATCAAGACGAACATTTCTGATTTTTACCGAAGCCTACAATCACGACCAAAAAGACGCATTTTTGGTGTATGGTATTTTAACACTTCGACAAAACAAGCCAACCGCGTATATTCCATGTGAATGATCTGCGAGATCTATAAACCCCTTGCAAGTCACAGTATGTGAAAGGTGTATTTCTAGTAGGAATAACAGTCCACAAGTGGTTCAGTTCCATTGAGTCTTGAGAGAGATACGCATTGATCCATTGTAACACTACAGATAACAGAACATCACCATAATGACAGGAACTTTATTACCAACATGAAATAGAAACAAGTCGGATGTAACTTTATTTCAGGCATGTTTTACTGTCAGTGGTTGTATAACCTCCAACAATAGGAAAAGTGAATACGATTATCTTCTAAGGAATTGGGTCTCAAAATACAATATCATTAATATATGGAGCGTTTCTATAGATTAGTTTTACAAAAATAGTATGGTAGGTTTTTGTCATTTTCGTAATGAGTAATTTCTTTGTGTTTTTTTTTTTTTGTTTTTGTTTTTTGTTTAGATTATCATAAAGGTAATCAGGGGTTAAGTGGTTTATCATTTTATATAAAAATATCAACTAATGTCTTTCGCGACGTTGTTTTAGAGGCAAATCATGGGTCTGATGTGACTGTCGTCAAGGGTTTTCTTCGGACTTCACGTTGTTTTAAAATAGTATCCAATGTTCATCAAGTCTAACACACCGTTTATGTTGTTACTATGTTTATATACAGAAAACTACAATATCCACGGTCTGAGTTTAATATCCTTTCTAACTCAGACCTATCGACTTAAACATGGCAAGAGCCACATACTTTTTGTCTTGATAGTTCTACATGTCGTTTGAGCTAGAGTGATGTGTTCACCCTAGCCTCGAAGGCCAGCAGGCTACCACCCTCCCCTTTCGGAATCTCTATAATATCTATTAGAAACTTAAATCTTACACGTGTCTATAAATATGTTACGCGCACGAGTCATTATTAAGCCCCGGGAAATTGACCAGGCGCTTCCTTTATCGGATTGGTCACCTGCACAGGCCTCCTCCCACTGTTAAAGAGACCTACGCGCAAGCGAATTATTGAAATAGAATTAAACTATTCACCGCGAAGGAAGTTTGAGCAAATCATAGCACGAGGAACAACAATTTTGTATTTCAATAATTCTGCTGCGCATAAAGGTCTTGATTAGTACTGATAGTAGTGGAGGAAACAGGACCGTCGGGACCCGGAGAAAAACACAAGACGATGACAAGTGACCCAACTCCTTGTCACGTAAAAGATAGTGCTCGTAACGGCACCACTTGACTTAACGGAGTAGAACAGCAGGACGTATTAGCCCATTTCATGTCATTGCGATGTCCGATTTTAAAAAAAAGTGTATAACTTCAATCTATATTATTACCAGGAAACACTATTCCGTTATTATAGGAAAGGTCAGAATTAGACACAAAATGTCCCATCTGTAACATACACTGTGTCTGTCTGGCTACAAATTATCCAGGGTAGCAATGATGAAACAGCTTGGTTACTAGACAAGTTCTGGCAGCTTTATGGGTATGACGATCTGGGTTGTAACTATTTTTTTGGGGGGTGGGGGGGGAGGGGGTTAGACATAAGACATCATATAAACCTTTCATAACTGTTACTCATCTTGTTGTTCTTGTGGGCAACGCATTTCAAAAAAAAGACGAAGGTTCCAATAATTTAAGACCGATCGACTTGACAATCTGCATACTTGTTTATTGTCGGACATCGATTTTAATGCATGTATGTCACAATCTCATGATAGCAGCGTTCATACCATGCTCAAAAGATCTTGCCTTTTCTTCTTTTTTTTATTTCAATATTTTGTTTTTATTATTCAATACAAATGTTGTACATACACAAATAGTTCATTCTTTATACGCTACAGGATGCAATTTTCAAAATATTGTATTCTTTACACATTATCAAACAGCTTAGCAATTACATTCCATTTTCCTATATGTATTTATCAATTCTACAGGATGCAATTTTCAAAATATTGTATTCTTTACACATTATCAAACAGCTTAGCAATTACATTCCATTTTCCTATATGTATTTATCAATTCTGTAATAAAAATGACTCAACTTCAACAAAGCTTAGAAATTACGGGAATTGTTTGGTATAATACTTAGGAATGAATTTTCAGGTGCACTATGCAATGGGTTATTTTGAGCTTCATAAAAAATCAATTTGTCAATTTTTTTATTTAAAAATAAAATTAAAGTCGAACCATCCTATCGTCATGAAGTAGGCGTTCTTGTACAAAGGAATCGTAACACAATAAAATTTATTCACAAATCTCTCAAGCATTTTTTATTAGAATTTTTATAGACCATGTATATGAGTAACGTTAGTAATTATCCACTCCGAATTGATTTCCCAAGATAGGCTGGTAGGTGAAGTGTTTTGGTGGGAAAAAATTCCTGGAAAGATGATTTGTTATTTTTCTGTTAGGGGTTGGTCGGTAGTACTACATGTACAGTAAAAAAAAAGTCTCCATTAATCGGCCTTATGGGAAAATTTTTTAGATCAAGCAAAACAATTTTATTGTACAATGCCTCAACTGTGAACAGCTCTACCTCGCTATCATCTTCTAGCCTTGGGCATAAAACTAAGAACCAACCATTCATTCCATCATCTATCGGTCTTCCAGCTGCCAGATCTGCGGTGTCGGTTTTAAGACTTTTGAACGACGCGAATGGTATCGTGAATCACATGCTACTAAACATAGGCACCATTCTACCCGTCTTTTCATAACTTTGCCATAAAAATGGTCTCGTTCATTACACCGCTTCAGAATAGATTTCATAAACGAAGTTGTTCTGACTTCGATAACAGGATTTCTATCCGGGTGTCTGGAATCTATTTCCGCCTCTTAGCCAGAAAGAAAACAATCCCTCTTCCAATTAAATGGTGCTAAACTGGACCTCGACAGATGCTATATCATCTTCAATCATGGCCCTTTTAATAGCATTGGGATTCGTATAATCTTTCCTACAAGCACTATGAACACGTGTTTAACCACTTTCTCTATTTACTTCGATCTGTTAGCTTTTTGAGTTCTTTTTCGTACACTTTAGATACATTATGCCTTCCAGCAACCGTTCTTGACACAGTGCACACTGATCATGTTCATCCACATTCATATTACTGCCCTCTCCCTCCATTTCACCTCAAACATCTGTCATTTTTGTCAAAATTCGCTCCCCAAAAACATTACTTTCGGTTTCAGTGAAAGTTTTAGGTCGGATACAAAACCCAATCTTCGGTATACGCGCCCTGGCAAAATAGAAAACATTTGTTTGATTTGGTAGTCAATCCTGTGGATTCTTGGAAGGATATTTCGAACAATACATTGGTATTAAGGCATTTTCAGAGGAGTCGGATACCAAAACTAAAAAGTGCTGTAAAATGTTTTTCCCAAGGCCGACTCATGGAGACTTTTTTCTGTAGTACAGACCAACCCTAACAGAAAGATAGGCTGGCACTGCCAGGCAGGATACGCCCACATTTTCGAGAGATGGATAGAGAACAAGCAATACCAAAAGTGATTTTTCCTACATCATTAAGTCCTGTATTTCATACTGTATTGGGAGCAGCCATTTTGTTGGTCAGTTCCAGTCTGATATTCATGAAATTCGAAGCCGACAATGATTATGGTGTGACGGTACACAACCTAGAAATGTGACTTTTCGGCAAAATTGGATAAGAATTGTGACCTGTAAAGAGTCCACAACCATGATATACCATATCTTTACATTATTCGCGTACAAACGGCGACCATTTTGTCCGGCAATTTTGGTACGATTTTCACGAAATTCGAATAATTCAGGAAGTTACGATCCGATATGCCCAAATACCGAAAGGAACCACGATCTTTGGGTTATAACCATGCATTTCAAGTTTCATCAAAATCAAATTAAAATTGTGACCTATACAGGGTCCACAACCATGATATACCATTTTTTAACAGTATTCGCGTACAAACGGCGGTCATTTTGTCTGCCAATTTTGGTCCGATTTTCCTGAAATTTGAACTCAAACCTTCCTTAAGGTGAAACGGTGATATAATCAAACGTTTTTTTAAATCGGAAAATAATTGTGACTTCCAGGGGAACCACAGGCTAAAAAGGGTGATATTTCGTAAAATCAGGGGCCATAATTCAGGAAGTTACGAATCAATGAGCGCAAATATCGAAAGGAACCAAGATCTTCGGGTTATAAACATACATGACAAGTTGTATCAAAATCGGTTCAAAATTGTGACCTATATAGGGTCCACAACCTTGATATAACATATTTTCACACTATTCGCCGTGTAAACGGCGGCCATTTTGTCCGTCAATTTTGGTTCCATTTTCACAAAATTCGAAATCAGCCTTCATTACCATGTAACGGTGATATAATCAAACGGTTTTGTAAATCGGATAATTTTGACCTCCAGAGGGACCACAAGCTAAAAAGGGCAATTTTTCGGACAATCAGGGGCTATAATTCAGGAAGTTACGATCCGATGGGTGCAAATATCGAAAGGAACCAAGATCTTTGGGTTATAAATATACATGTCAAGTTTCATCAAAATCGGTTCAAAATTGTGACCTCTATAGGGTCCACAACCTTGATATAACATATTTTCAAGATTTTGGAGTTATAGACATGCATGTCAAGTTTCATCACAATCGGTTCAAAATTGCGACCTCTATAGGGTCCACAAGCTAAAAACAGGGGCCATAATCCATGAAGTTCCGAATCGATACATGCCAATATCGAAAGCAACCGAGATCTTATGGGGATAAACCTATATTTCAAGTTTCGTCAAAATCAGATAGGAATTGTGACCTGTAGAAAGTCCACAAACAAATTGTGGACGGACGGACGGACAGGGGCGACGACATAATACGTCCACATGTGTAAAAACAACAAATCATCTTTCCGGGAAATTTATCCACAAATTCAAGTTTTCATCGTTCACTAACCAGCCTACGAATGTAGTTCGTCTATCTGTAGCAATTCTCCCATTTCCAGCCTATTGCATGTCAGGTGCGCGCTGGATCGTTAAGACGTTGATTCACTAACCATGAGTTCCGGGGATTGATCTAGGTGTTAATCGAGTGTTCTTCGAAATTTTCCAAGCGTGGTTTACTCGTGTCAGTGTTAGGGGCTTGTCGAAAAAACGAGGTCCTGTGTACACATTGGTAGGGGGTGTTCGCATTCGTAAATGACTTTATACATTCTACAAATGTGACAGTCAAACCTCCTAAATATTGAAGTTAATGGGAAAATAATATATTGTATGGGTTTCTGTTATTAAACATTAAAGCTGTCCAGGACTGGTTTAGATAAATAGAACGGGATTATTGTATTTATATAATGATGTAATAACTTGTAACATAATGATTTATAACGTCAAGATTAATCAAATCGAGATGCTATTGTTGTCGATAATTGGCTACTGTTGAAGAGCGACGCCCTATGCAAGCCACCACGAAGTGAATGGAATGAGTTCCTGGTTCATAAAGGTATCTCACTATAAGATTTAGAGGAGATGAAGAGCTGACCGTTCTTTCAAAATTAGATAAGGCATAATTGAAATTTTCATTCAGATTATTTTGGTTGAGGTTTTGACAAGATGTGACATTGTTCAATATCGTTTCAATAGTAAGTGTTTTTCGAGACTCGACCATTTAAATTCGCCAATAGTTTAATATCGTTACAATGGTACTTAGCATTCGAGACTCGACCTTTTAAATTTGCCCATGGATAAAGGCTCGTTCTAGAATTCTTATAGACGTTTCCACAGCTGAAAAGATTCTGTTAGGCAGCTACGTTGAAATCAGAGTTCCAACATTGTGGGAGCGCAATCAGAATTAAAGGCGGCACTGAAATAAAATAAAACCATGTACGAACAATCCAAACCATTAGACAGAATTCGAAGTCCTAAAAACGTTATTAGGCAAAATAGTGTAATCAGCAAATGGACTGCTCCCCGTGTAGAAAATACACGACAAACAGTGGTAACAGGTGTCCGGAAGAGTAAGCTTACCCTGCCTGGCGCCAACACCCGCTGGTTGAATTTCAAAGGAACTTTTAATGACCAGGTGTGATGTAAGATTACTTCACCACGGTGTCTGAAACGTTTTAGCTGCATTCAATCATGGTTACATATTAGATAATCGATCGGAACGCTTTCAACGCGGGTAATTAATAACATACCATTAGTGGTCAATATATTATCCTTCGCCAATTACTGCGTTACCACCACCCCGACAACCACACACACATTCCCCCTATTTGTGACAAAATGTACACCAGGAAGCGATGATGTATAGTCTAGTTCTTAGCCTTTGAGTTATGCAAGTGCTGAGTACTACGAGTACTCACTTCAAGTGGCTGAAGCTGGATAATAATTTAAATGTTAATAATATTGCTTTAGAGATTGATGACAAGCTTCATCGAAATGTTCGGAAAATGAAGACAATATCCTAACAATTTAGGAGTGCCTACAATTGAACGGTCAAGGTAGAACGTCCTTGTGATATAGATAAGAGCGGCAGAAGACAGTCGCCTAGAAATGTGCTTGGAAGACCTATCAATGAACTAACTTAAACTTATGTGAGCCCATAAACAGAGGGGAGCCATACTAAATGCATTGTTTTGTGTAAATGTAACATTGTGTAGCCACTACATTTAGTCTTAAAGTGTCACCCATTTGCTCAATTCAGTGAAGCCGTGTGTTCAATATGAATGTATATAAAGTCATTTACATTTAATGTTTAAAAAATAATTCTTATTGCTTATCAACAATGTTCGGTGAGATACGTCATCAGTCCAAATTGAACAGCCGTCGTTCTTTTTAAATCAAACTTTATTGGATAATGGATATATTGATATTGTTAATTGTCCCCCGCCTTTCGAAGAAAGTTGGGGGACTATTAAAATGGGTTTCCTCCGTCTGTCTGTCGGTCTGTCTGTCCGTCACACTTTTTTTTCTTCCTAATTGAGCTAGAATGGTCAAACTTGGTGTATATGCTTATTAGGTCAATGCCTTGATGGAGTTCGAAGATGAGCATTATCCGCTTAGGGTAAGCAGAGATAAGCAATTTGATTGGTTGTTGCTTTGGGATACGATAACTTTAGTTCTAATTAAGTGAGATTGATGAAACTTGGTGTATAGTTTCATTACAGTAATACCTTGACTAAGTTCGATAATGAGCATTTTCTGCTCAGGGTAAGCAGAGCGATACGCAATTTGATTGGTCGAGACTTCGGAACACAATAATTCTCCTTCTAATTGAGTTAAAATGTTCAAACTTGGTGTGTATGCTTATTAGGTCAATGCCTTGATGGAGTTCGAAGATGAGCATTTTCTTCTTAGGGTAGGCAGAGATAAGCAATTTGATTGGTTGATACTTTATGACACGATAATTCTCCTTCTAATTGAGTTAAAATGATCAAACTTGGTGTGTATGCTTATTAGGTCAATGCCTTGATGGAGGTCGATGATGAGCATTTTCTTCTTAGGGTAGGCAGAGATAAGCAATTTGATTGGTTGATACTTTGGGTCACGATAACTTAGGTTCATCTTGATTGGTGATTTTATGCCAATACAATGACTGCATTCTCATTCAGTAATGGATTCAACAGTAACAGTGTATAGAAATGAGTGACTCGGGACACGAGGGCCCTTTCCCTTGGCCAGGGGGGGGGGACCCTTTTATCAAGCGTGGGGCCCTTTTGTCTGCCTTTAGGGTCCCCCTAACTAGGGTAAATTTTCATTTTTCTCGTCGGTTTTAGCATTTTTCTTTATAAAACACTTTTGAATGACACTTCGTGTATAGTTTGATTGCTCGATACGTTTGAAAAAAATAAATGTGCGATTAATTAATATGTGTCATCTATTTATTTTGGGATTTCGGCGGGGAACATCAGCCTCACTGTTGGCTTGTTTTGTTTACCTCAAATAGCACCCAACACCACGATTCACGTACTGATTTTACAATGTTCACTGTCTTAAACATTTGATATAAGGATCCCATATGTTCCCGACAAAATGACCTAAATTTTGATTGAAATGGCAAATTTGAATATTGTTTTTGAATTCTGATTAGTATTTTTAATTTTGAATATTATAGGAAATATTGAATTAGAGGTTTATCTTCTTTAACGCAGTTTACTGCCCATGGTCTTCATTGAAGCAAATTATTTAATTGTTGCATCATACTTGATATTTAACCATCTTAGGTATACCGTGTTGCACGGTTATTGCCAATAATGGTCAAATCCATCGTTAAATAGTGCACCAAAAATTCATTATTTTATTATGCCGTGATAATAAAATATTCAAGTTCAACTGTTTTATTTCTTATAGTCAACACCAAAACAAATAAACCTACTTTATTTATATAGTTCAGCTATAAACCAATTTGGGATGTCACCATTAATTTTAAAGATGGACACGTCCCTTTAAGTCCAAGAACACGCAAACGAAAGAAACTGAAGCAATAAAATGTTATTTTATGAAAAGGGGAATGGGTGGGCATACTCTAAATGTTCCACACGAGAAGTTTCATGACTACAAAAATTGTACACAAAACTGCCCAGAGTTATCTTTTCGGTTGGAATTACATACAAATATGCACTGGTATACAATTTATTTGTTTCCGAATTACGCACAGTTTAAGCCCATAATAGAATTAACTTGCAATCTTGTTTAAAATTGGACGAAAAGCAAAGGTTGTTCATACATACAAATTCACCTCTCGTGCCCCACAGTCGACTGCACGAGGAATGCCCGGAGCAGAAAAACAGACCGTTAAACCCCTAGTTCATTTCATTAATTCCACCTTGCTATATATACTATTCAAAAAAAGTAGGGGATCTTTGATTTTGTGGGCATAATACTAAAATTTGCAAATGACTACGAAAAAAGTCACTATAGAACCTAACAGAAGAAACATTTCCAGTTACATGTGACGCCCAAACGCACCAATAGCTACCGCATGGAATGCAGGTGATGCTTGGGATCATCATGGGGTCCAACCCAAGATTTGCACGACTCTGACTTTGAATGTTACAGTCATTGTGGCATTGAATTCCAGGGTGGAAACATCAGTTTAATTGTTTTAGTGACCAGAAAACAAATTTTGATATGCGTAGGCTTACCCAAAATGAAAGGTTACGTGCCCTTGGCATGCTACAGATCGGCACAACACAGGCGGTTGTGGCGTGGACGATGAATGTTTCTCAGTCTGTCATAAGCAGGCTATGGTCCAGATACCGTTATACACAATCTGTACAGGACAGACTACGCTCAGGTCGACAACTCAAGCCCAGGATCGATTTATCCGTACCTTGGCCTTGAGAAATCGTGTCATCACAGCAAATCAGATCAGCGCTTGTCTTGAGAAATCGTGTCATCACAGCAAATCAGATCAGCGCTTGTCTTCAAACAGACACTGGTGTGAGAGTGAGTGGCCAGACGATTCGGAATCGACTGCATAGGGTCATCTTCGAGCCCGACGTCCTCGTGTGATCCCTTGTTTGAGAGATCATCACATTCAGGCAAGACGTCGTTGGTGTAGGGATCGTCAACACTGGGATAATCGAAGCTGGAGCAATGTGATGTTTTCAGATGAGTCAAGGTTCACTGTTGATTTTTTGCAGAGACGTAGGAGGGTGTGGCGTCGTCGAAACGAGCGCTTCCAAGACGTTAACGTCATCAGACATGATCGATTTGGGGTGGTTCTGTTATGGTGTGGGGAGGCAACACTGTTGCTGGAAGAACGGCTTTACATGTTGTTGCAGGGCGTGTTACATGCCAGTACTACCGGGACAACATCTTGGCAGTCCATGTTGTGCTGTTCGCACGACGTCATGACCGCCGTTTCATCTTCCAGGATGACAACGTAAGATATCACAGGGCCAGGATCGTTACAGGTTACCTCCAACAACCGAACATCACCACATTACCTTGGCCAGCACTGAGTCCCGACCTCCCCCATCGAGCATGTCTGGGACATGCTTGGACAGAGGTTACGTCCACGTCAACAACGTCCTGCCAATGTTCAAGAACTTGCTGCTGCGATGCAACAGGAATGGGACAATCTGGACCAAAATGACCTTAGACGTCTCATTATGAGTATGCCACGTCGGATCAATGCTTGTTTGGCAAACAGAGGAGGATTTACCCGTTACTGACTTTGTTGTGATGCTGTGGTATCATTTTACCCTTATAATGGTCAGTCTGTGCCTTACTTAGTCTAACGATCATTTGGAATAAATTGATGAATGTGAACTTCATTTCATTTTGTCATTTGTTTCTTCGTCAGTTTCATTAGGTGACTTTAATAACACTTAAAAATCAAATATCCCCTACTTTTTTTGAATAGTATAATTCAAGTAACTTATCGATATAGCTATTACAGTTAAAGTTCCAATTTCATATTTTCTAAGAAAGCCAAAACAATTGTTTCTATGTCTTTTGCTCAAAAGGTTGTCACCTCACTATTCTACGATCATGGGCAAAATTTCACAGGCGTTAAAATGGCTGACACAGGCTGATTGGGGGAATAGTAACGCAATTACCCCCTTTGTTTTCCCATTCCTCTCCATTGACGGCCATCTTCAAACGTTTGAATTTGAAAATGATATTTTTGCCAATTTCTCAACTGGCAATAGTGAATTATAGGATTAATAGGATTATTCTTTAACAAGGTAGGATTGTTTATAGGTACAACCTATTTTAGGGATTTATTTTAATACATTTTAAAAAATATAACTTAAAGATACATTATGGGAGATTTTGACAAGGAGTTAGCCATACTTGCTATAAAAGTTCAAAAATAGATGTTGAAACAAGAATATATTGAAAATGTCAGTCAAATTACTTTATCCTGAACAAAGTTGTTACCACTATATTCATTTCATCGACACCCTTTTTCCACTATGGCCGATTGTTGATTGACAGGCGTTAACTCCACCTACATAGTCTCGATCATCAAGTAATGTTTAAACGGTATCTAGTGAAGCTTGTGTATAGCCTCGGTCATCACTGTCTTTTATGAAAAAATTCCGGAAGTATGATGACGTCAACGTCACGGAGAAACCCCACCCACGACGCCACAGTCGACGAAATCCTGTTTTAATCCGAGCCCAATCCAAGCCATCCGTGGGTCTACAGAGTTCATTTTGGGCTTGTTGTTTAAATAAAGATCTAATTTATAATTTCTATGACATCTGAGGCTCAAATGAAGACCGACAAAAGTTAGTTTTTGCTCTTCCATAATGTATGTTTAACAAGCCAACAGTGAGGCTGATGTCCCCCGCCGAAATCCCAAAATAAATAGTTAACACATATTAATTAATCGCACATTTATTTTTTCAAACGTATCGAGCAATCAAACTGTACACGAAGTGTCATCCAAAAGTGGTTTATCCTAAAGTGCTAAAACCGACGAGAAAAATGAAAATGTACCCTAGTTAGGGGAACCCTAAAGGCAGACAAAAGGGCCCCCACGTTTGACAAAAGGGCCCCTCTGGCCAAGGGAAAGGGCCCTCGTGTCCGAGTCAATCGTTTCTATACACTGTTACTGTCGAATCCATTACTGAATGAGAATGCAGACATTTTATTGGCATAAAAATCATCAATCAAGATGAACCTAAGTTATCTTGTCCCAAAGTATCAACCAATCAAATTGATTATCTCTGCCTACCCTAAAGAGAAAATGCTCATCTCCGAACTCCCATCAAGGCATTGACCTAATAAGCATACACACCAATTTTGAACATTTTAACTCCATTTGAAGGAGAGATATTGTAAACAGTTTGCTTATCGCAGTGCTCACCCTGAGCAGAAAATGCTCATTATCGATCTTAGGCAAGGTATTACTGTAATGGAACTATGCACCAAGTTTCATCACTCTCACTTAATTAGAACTAAAGTTATCGTGTCCCAAAGCATCAACCAATCAAATTGCTTATCTCTGCTTACCCTAAGCGGAAAATGCTCATCTTCGAACTCCATCAAGGCATTGGCCTAATAAGCATATACACCAAGTTTGAACATTCTAGCTCAATTAGAAAGAGAGTTATTGTGTCCCAAAAAGTGTGACGGACAGACAGACAGATGGACGGACGAACCCATTTTAATAGTCCCCCAACTTTCTTCGAAAGACGGGGGACAAAAAAATATGCTATTGGAACTTTAACGTGCATAATCTGTGATATGTGTATAGTAATAGTATGTCAAAGAAATCTAGACAATGTACACAATTAAACAACAGTTCATTGAACTATTACGTCCCTGAATATTTTGAGTGATTTACTCTAGTTTGTAACTTTTCCGATATTCCAGATTAGCATTTCCGCCTGCACAATATCAGAGTATAAATTACGAAGGAAATTACCGGAATATATAGCAGAACACTTATCACTTAGAGGAGTATGGCTACTTCTAGAATGAATGCACTGTTTTATTGATACCGGAACTTTGATCAATCTTGCTAAGGAGCTTGGTATATAAAATCCATCAATATACCTTTATTTTAACAAAGACATGATCATTACAGACGCCTGTCTACCCAGTAGATTTTAAGGGGTCAATTAAAATCTGGGCAAATGTGATAATGTATATTCTTGTATTTATTGTTATATATCACCCCGACACTTACTAATCGATACAAATTCGGTAAGTGGATTAAAGAGGTATTGATAAGGACCGTGTCTTGTAGTTTGGATGATACGAAAACCTGCAAATGTGGACATTGGGATATGTAATTTCTCGCCATGACTGGTAATTAGTTAAACTTTCAGTGGCATTTAGCGATCGGTAAACACATTAGCAGAACACAGTTTTTATGGAATACAGTCACTAGTTTCATTCTAAAAGCACGGCGTTTCGACAAGTATTCTCTTACTATTATTTTAAATCCATGTTGTTTCAACGACAAGAGAATACCCGTCCTTTTAGAATAAAATAGTGATTGTATCCCATAAAAACTGTGTTCTGTTAATGGTAATCATATCAGTAATTCACCCTGACCGAGCCATGTCTGGTGTGAGCGTATGTGACATGGAGATAGGGGCGCCTTCTCAACCTCGTGGGTTTCGTCCGGGCACTCAGGTTTCCTCCCACTGCTAAAGACCCCTATGCACCAGCAAATTATTGAAATGGAAACCATATGTTAGACCCGAAATGATCTAGTTTGTGTTGAGTGGACGTTAAACCCCATTTCTCTCCGAGCCATGTTCATTTCGCGGATAACTGTTAACAGTACCAAGTATGAAAGTAACGCCCTATTCCCGTATTATCTCAGTGTAAGGTCAATGGTTAAACCCCGTGTATTTTATCTGTTACCCATAGATATCGGGAATTAAATGTGACAAACAGAAAAAAACATCTTTTATCTTGAAGTTAGTGTTCCTTGAAAAGCTGGGTGGTTATTTGAATATAATTCAGTCAGACATGAATTAGCAAGCATGCAGAGATCATGGAGTTGGTTTCACTAATAGTCTGCCTGGTTGGTGGTTCGGACAGTTGATGTTGCAATTCATCTCATTCGTTTTATCTGTTTATTTACGTTGGGATATCGATACAAATGTGTTTGTTTTTAGCGTATGTAGTTTGTAAATTACATATGGGATTAATTACATATTTAATTAGATCATAGCCCGTCATTTTATACAGAGTTGAAAGGTCAATATCCTATCAAAAACCAGATGAGGTCATAATGTTCTAAGCACCTAAATGATCGATCGCATAATTGTAGTCTTGATTCAACCTTGAGATCTATTTATGGTAGCAATGCCCCTCTTGTATAATAGAAAGAAAACGTACAGATTTGTACAAAACCACCCTCGTCTATTTTCAAAACAATTGCCTCCTTGAGAACATAACTGCTATTTTGTTAGCAACCTTAGCTGAAGGCGACAGAAGAAACATCTAACTGGGCACGATTAATAGTTATTTATATAGCTTGGTGTTTTAATGACAACTTCAATTCGTTGAAATGTACGAATCACAAGCTTTGTGTTAAAACCAGATGTAACAGTTGTCAATGGAAGAAAATCCGCAGACTTCAGGTCGTCGACACGACCCAAAAGTGTTTATGAAGTGATAAAGCCGCAGCTGGATTAGAAAAATAGGATCGTAAAGGATTTCAAGCCCAATGTTCGCTTATATGTTTGCATGTCATTTTCAGTATGGTATGTACGCCTCGTAAATGTAACATGTTTAATCAGACGGTTAGTTACAAAACATTCCATATCTATTATCTATGGTAGACTACCACTACCAGTTTTACGTTATACATGAGATAAAATAGCTCTGAGTTTGGCGGTTGCCACATCTTTCATTATAAACTATAAGCTCTATAATAAGCTTGAATCCTCATGAATAAGTCTCAGTCTTGAAGACATAGAAATGTAAAACGCTTAACCACATTTCATTTCCCACATGATCTAGACACTCGCCAACTAACCATTTACAATTTATGATGTAAGGGCTTAAACTGCGATTTACATGTATTTCGTTTGGCATTAAATGTTATATAACTTATTTTATGGCCATCTAATAACACGTTAAGCTTATAATCAACGCTCTAGATGGTCGACACTTATGCCACTTATTAGGGATCGGAGGTGGTTCAATGAACATTCACTGATGCTTCGGTTATGGTCACAGACCTTCTGTGAATGTCCCCACAGAAGAATTGCCGTGAATCACGAGGAATGACCCCTAATACATGGCAACACTGCGGGGTACCGTTGCCGATATATATTACTGCTGGCCATTTTTTTTTTTTTTTGCCTCGCCGATGGAAATTGACGAGCCTCAGGAACAGGTTTCCACGATGTTCGGGAAAGCAGCAGGAGCGCTGCTAGCCTTGTGGAACCATTGACAGGCTCCGGGAGAACTGTTAAATATTCAATGATTGCATTGAATTTTTTTTTCGGGATTACCAGATTGAATTATTTGACATTTTACGAGAATCTTGTGTGGGCATTTTCTCCTGTCCTGTCAACTTATATCACTTTAAACTGTTTTATTTCACGTTCCGAGATTAGGAGTCAATTACATTTGTCAATTGAGCTCTCAACAAATGAAAATACGGTACATGAAGCAACCAAATTAATCCAATAACTCTATCACTGTTTCTTCAGAGACATGACAAGCAACACATATCTCCAGAAAACATGTATTAGAGAAATGACAATATAATATGTAAGGATTCGAAAGGAGAAATGTTTAAATTACACTACCAGTTTGACGGCGTTAACAGACATGTAAGATATTTAACGCCTTTGATTGTATCTGTATCAGTGATGAGAAATACATGTAGCAGTACGCAAAATGAAAATTTGTTCTCTGTTGGCGAATTGTCCACGTGTAATAAGCACGACCATACTATGTACCGGAACTTAGAGGTCTTCACTTCCAGAGTAGCGGTTGCGGTGTGGGACTTTTGGAACTCATCGTTTTCCAGATACTTGATGTTTTCCATAATATCATATATAAATATTTATAGCTTTAGCTTTTATTTGGTGTAACCATTTTTAACTGTACGCAAATAGAAGGTTATATTTTGTAGTGCTTGCTTTCATAGTTGATTGGGCTCTAGTTCATGTACAAATCCAAACAATTCATTTGGAAATAGAAAGAAACATCGTTCCTTGTAGCAATTTGGAATTTTTATATCTCTACATAAATCCGAAGGAGTCATCCCCAAGTGGGATATAAGAAAAAATAATTATTATGATAATTTGTTTTCTTTCTTATAAAAAAATAATACGTTAAATCAGTCGTATCGTACAGTAGTTTGGAAGGGACATGAAGTGTGTTATCGAACTTGTCCCCTTTCTGTTATATAAGGGTTTCAAGTCATGGTGTGAGCGTATGTGGCATGGAGATAGGGGCGTCTTCTCAACCTCGTGGGTGTCCTCCGGTCACTCCGGTTTCCTCCCACTGCTAAAGGCCCCTACGCGCAAGCGAATTGTTGAAATAAAATTGAACCATATGTTAGTCCCGAAATGAACTAGTTTGTGTTGATTGGACGTTAAACCCCATTTCTCTCTCTTTTATATAATGTTATCGTTTAACCTAGCTTATAGTGTTCTTATTATTCTAAGAATGTGACACTTATAGGTTTCGCCGTTTGAGGGGTAATCTGACAAAATGTTGGCATACACCCTCCGGGGTTTTCTTTGTTTTACATGTAAAACTCACTAAAACATCCAACCAGTTCTTCTATCGAGTCTAAGATATAACCAACAAGTGCCTTATTTGATTTAGATGCATCAGTCTAATAAAATAGACTAAAAATCTTTTAGTGCATTAATTCCTATATCACAGGGCCTATCTTGTCACAGCCATCGAAATGTCATGTTAGGTTCTTGACCGTAATAGACGTGTCTTAAAGCGGCAATTTCATATCTTTTAGTTATATTTTTAAAATATATTAAAATAAAGCCCTAAAATAGATTGTATCTATAAACAGTCCTACCTTGTTAAAGAATAAAAATTGGCAAAAATAAGATTTTCAGCTTCAAATTCAAATGTTTGAAGATCGCCTTTGCATGGAGGGGGAATGGGAAAACAAGGGAGGTAATTCAAGTAATTGTGTTATTGTTTTCTGTGTCAGGGATTTCTATGCCTGTGAAATATTGCCCATGATCGTATAATAGTGAGTTGACAACCCTTTGAGCAAAAGACATAGAAATAAGTATATTTTGACTTTCTTAGAAAATATGAAATTTCCACTTTAAGGTGTGTTCACACTGGGGGCAGAATTTTAATTGAATTCAAAATACAGTGTCATTTCCGATTATCTGAAATAACGAGTCCGATTATTTTTCCGAATTAAATCTGGAACAACTATTTCTAATCGGGTTTTTCGCAGTCAATGCATTGGGAATTAGGCCAATGCACCCCCCCCCCCTCGCGTAGTTGAAGGTGGGGCACAATCACGTGTGCTGGATCGTGAATCTCAACCTGGAGATCACCATTACGATGGTGATGATGGCGATAATGACGTTGTCCTGAATATGAACAACTCCGCAAGAAAATAAAATAAATGATGATAGAAAGGGGGAAAAAGAAGATAAAGATGGGATTTAACATCAACTCGAGACAAACTAATCGTAACTAACACATGGTTCAATTTTATTTCAATAATTCTCTTGCGCGAAGGGGTCTTCGGTAGTGTAAGGAAACCGGGATTAGAGTTGGAGGTACTGAAAAGTAACAACCCTAATATAGAGAGAGTGATCTTGTAATTTTGTAATATTGCAGGATATGATCTGAGATATTTTATTTACAATACGGAATTTAATTTTTGAAAAATTTGTGTTGTGAAAGAAGTCCCTGTTAATTTTATAGAATGTAATTTCTTTCTATTTTGAAATAAAAAAGAAATGGTGTTCGTAGATGTTCGTCGTTTTTATTTAAAAAAAACCTGAAATAATAATTTAATTTACGGTATGTATGGAAAATTCTACCAGTATGAACCAACGTGGACGTAAAAAAATCATAGTACATTGGTTGGTAACATATGTCATGTTGATTTAACACAGTCAAACTACACAGGTTGGTAACATATTGCTGCTGTGCTAATGGAGAAAATTCATGTAAATACGCGTAAAGTTTTATGTTAAATTCAGATTGATGGTTTCAAATAATAAACAAGGTTATTGGGCAATATTGATTGCATTCGGTTTACGGCTGGTCCATTTTCGAATTCTCCTTTCAGATACCAAATCGTTCGAATAAGCCTTCCTTTCTTGTGTTGTCGAAGCGTTCTATCCCAGTCTATCTCACACAGTATCATGACCCAGTTGGACACGAATCTTAATTTCAATAATGTGTTTGAAAATGGAAATTATCCTTGTTTATCATTTAAAATATATCCCTTTCTCACATTTTTGAACCGAGTACTATGTTCTACACTCGAGGGCAATAGACGGGAATGGTCTGATGTTCACTCAACACTTCGTGGGGTAGAGAGCGAGTGTGGTAGATGAGATTTCGGACTAACATATGGTGGAAAGATAAAAAGGGAAAAATTCTGGCTTCCACACAACATTTAACAGGAGGGTGGGGCGAGGAGAGAGAGGACGATGTAGATAAATTGGGGAACAGGGATGGGGGTAGGAAGGTAGATGTAAGAGGGATATAGATACAGAAGAAGAAATGAGAGATGGAGAGGGATGTAGACAGGGGAGATATATGAGAATAGGACAGGGTTAGAGAAAGACGGGTGGAGATACAGAAGAAGAAATGAGATATATAGGGGAGGGGGAATCGAAGGAATAGTAAGAGAGAGGGGGTGTTGAGAGGGATAGGAAAGGAAGTGGGGGAGATTGGGTTTATAGGATAGATACACGGTAATAAAGAGATATGAGAGAGAGCGATAGGGAAAGAGTGCAGACATAGATTGTGCGAATTAGGGTGATGGGAATAAACAGATGGTTTAGGGTTAGAGAGGAAGGATGGTCGGTCGTGATGAGGAGGAATGGGGTGTTGGGGAGATAACAGGAATAAAGAGGGTGTGGAGATATAGAGAAGCGAAAGCGTCTTTCGGGACTAACATAAATGATCATGTGTCCGACCAGTGTGTTTCAGCAGGTGTCTTTCGAAGGCAGGTAAATCTGCTTGCAGACGACTTGGGTTTGTGCGAGTCGGGCTGTCATTTTCCAGAATAACAATGCCGAATGACGGTTCCAGTGACCTAAACAAAACGCGTTATTTATTGCAACTTGTTTCCATTTACAAATTTGGACAGGGCTAAAATTGCAGGAGAGTAGCTAACAAATATACAAGGCATAATACTTACCTATTTTTTCTTTTTCTTTCTACTGTTAGTTTCTAGAGACAGGTCTCATTTCTCAACTAAACAAAATGACTAATAATTTCAAATTTACACCCCCCCCCCATTCCACAATTTGATAACTTATTAAAACATTAATCAATACCCAAATTGACCTAATCTGATAATGGGCGAACAAGAAATATGTACTATTATCTGTTCCAGGTGATGTTTCAACTCGAAAATTGATTGTCATTTCTTCGGTTTTATATTTAAAATGGTTAACCACCTGAATGACCATTCCACTGATTTCTGTCATGTGAGAACTATATCACGCTATATACTTCTGGTTTTTCTCCTGAAAAATCATGGTTTGTTGACATCTTCGTACTGAAAACAGCCATGTTTGGCATAGTTATCTTGAAGAGCAAAAGGACAAGGGGAGCTGGGTCAGTTTTGTTTTGAGTCGTTTCGCTCTTCTTGGATGTACAGGTTATTGTTTCGTTCCAGTAGAATTTATAACTCTTTTGAAAGAGTTATTTACTGGATCCCAGACACGATTGTTTGTCCCACTGAGGGTTGTAAGTTTTTTGATATATATACGCCACATACAAATTTTAACCTGTTATTGTGTTGTCACGTGATGGAATTTTGGAAGGGGCTACAGGGCATACTCAATTGGTTATGGCGGTTTTCATAGTTATTCAGAGGCTTAAAATTTACCTGGAGAACTATTGGAAGTTTTAAAACTTGAGTTAAGATTGGCATGGTATTCAATTAATTTTTCTTTGTAGCGAAATTTCTATTGACACGGGGGTTGGATGGCCGAATCGTTAGCGTGCGCGCGCTGTATCATACGACCTGCCATTGAGTCAACTGGTGTGGTTTAGAATACCCTGTTGTACGTGGCAAGAGAATTGTTGAAATAAAGATGAACCATGTGTTGGTCCCGAAATGACCTAGTTTGTGTCAAGTGGGCGTTAAACCCCATGCCCCTCACTCTCTCTCTCTCTCTCTCTCTCTCTCCTAATGACACATTCAACAAAAAGACAATTACTATTACATAACATTATTTAGATAGTTATTAAATCAATAACTAGGCATGTGTGTCTGTTATCAAATTAGAAATGTACTATTTAGATACAGAACTGACAGTTTAAATACCATAGTTTAAACATATTAGAATAAAAGGGGATTGTCACTTTAGTCAAAGTGCATAATACTGAGTCAAATTATAAATGTTGGAATTGTTGATATAAAAACACTGTCTCGTTTACCACTGCTACCATTTTAACCATAATAAACAAAGTCACGATTATTCATTTATAAATCTAATAATTAGATGGTGTTAATCGTGTTTCACTCCAAAATCGCGACCATCCGGTAGTCTAGAGAGTTGATTATGTACTGGTCACGTAAATAAATGTCTAGTTCATAATTTAAATAACATTTGGGGCCTAAAGAAAGGCAAGCAATAGGCAAACGTAGCTCTTATATAATGAATCTTTAAAATCAATTCACTTACATACTAGCCATTACCATTAGATGTAGTATTCTCTCGATCCCAACAGTGTACACTGTGTTCCAAATACTTGGCCGGTGCATTGAGCCTTCTTCGCTCTGAAATGCATGGAGGGCCTTTCAATGGTGTCTGAAGTAGGAAGCTATTAAACAATACTGAAGTTCTCCATGGACTTGTTTCGGCAACAATTGGGATGATGGTTACAAACAAACAATAATGTTCATGCTATATTTTACCATATCGACCAATTTGTTGAGCGATGAACGCCTAAACAAAATCCAGAGTTCCCCAGGGCAGAACACCAGCCCGGGGTATTGGCCATTGGAGTGAACAGTCCTTCGAGTCTGTTCGCAGGAACTTTAAGGCACTCTGACAGACAAGGGGTTACAAATTCAAACGAGACACGAAGCATTCTGAATAAGAGGCGAAACGACAGGCATGTAAACAAATAATTGTTTATTGCTCTCGTCATATTTGATATCAATATGTTTACGAAATTAAAGACTTTTTGCGAATGACGTCAGAGTTGTTGAATGAAATGATCGTACAATGACTTCATATAACTACAGTTAAAAAAAAAAAGATCATTTAACATGTTTTGCTCTGAAAACCTCGTGTCTCTCAAATGCAACAAAAATAACGAGCGTGTTTCACGTGCTACCCCTGTAAAAAAAATTAAGAAAATAGTTATTGGCTCACCATGCGATTTTCATTTTTTGATATTTTTGATGTCTAATGGGTGTACTTTCCCTAGATAATGTTCAATACCCGTGTACTTTTTTTATACCTTGTCGGCAACTCACCGGGGATGTGGTTAGCCAACCAAACAGCATATTTGGTGACACTTTCAAGCGATTATGTATAGAAAACTATATAAGGCGAAGTCGACTAGAAATGACATTTGTTGCATAAAGAATTTGTAACATTCTTTGTTTCAGTTTCATATGTTCATACAGTATTTCCAACAAAGAGATGTAAGAAATGAAAAACAGCCAAGCTCCAAGCGTAGCCAACTCAGTAATTGTATTTTAGGTCTTTGAAGTTTGATAATTACAAATAAAATATGCGTGTTTTTATATAATAAACGACATTTAATATGAAATGTAATATATTTGACACTTAGTTCTTTATATCTAAACGGCCAATTAAATTCCATCGAAACATGAAATAAGACATTTTTTATGTTCATATAATGACTTGTCAAGCGGAGCGAAACATACAACTGTATCGAAGGTTTATTTCCATTTTACAGGTGACCGGTCTACATCTGCGGTCTTATTTAAAGGCACAAATTCGACTATATTTTGGAGAATAAAACTGCTTAATGTTGTGTTAAAAGCTCTTTGAACCCTACCTTCGGGTCAAGCAACTAACTCAATACACGTTATACATTTCCAAACAACATAAACCTGTTAGTCTTCATCTGGAAATGAGACTGGTGTCCCAAGCTGCGTTATACGGTGTGTGGATAAAACCAGACATTTATTTTAAAAAATAAAGTGTTGTTGAAATTTACCTTTCGTTAAAGGAGCTAAATCGCCCAAATTTTAGACCTAGATCAGTTATGTCGGCGAAATAAGCCAGTAGTCTCAATCGAATGCAAATTTCTAACGTCTGGTTATTCCAGTCGACATAATTTGGATTTGGTGCAATGTTTCTAGCCGCGCTCCTCGAGTCTCTTGCTTTGCCAGAACTGGTTCTGAAACGCTTTGTGGTACACGATTCGTGTATCAATGTTAAAGTGTTAATTTTTTCTTAAATATTGGATATCAGAAGCTCATCTTTTCCCGTTGAGGTCACAGTATCAATGTTGATTTAAATTGACAAATAATTCGTGTTTACAAGGTTGAAGATTTTGGATGATATTGAGTTAGAGACACTGTATAGACCTCTAAAGGGACGGCAGCAAATTATTAGGTTAACAGAACACAATTTTTATGGGAGACAATCACTGAGTTTATTCTAAAATCACGAGGTTTCGACAAGTATTCTCTTATCGTTATCAAGAACGAAGACATTTATCAAACCTGAGGTCAATATATATACAAAATATATGTTGAAACCACAAACATGGATTAAAATAACAGTAACAATACGGATCTAAGAGATAAAATGGTACGTAACAAAAAAACAAGGATACATGTTGAAACGGTGTGCTTTTAGAATAAAACTAGTGATTGTTTCCCATACAAATTGTGTTCTGTTAATGTGTTTCCCAATCATTAAATGTCACTTATGAATTATAAAGTTCCCCAACGAAGAAATTGACTCGAAATCTTAAAAAGGGTAAATATCCGGATAAGCGCCTTTGACATGTAATGGACTCGACATTTTGAACAGAAATTTTGAGACCGGGTAAATACACCGTTACTCTATATTTTGACGTTAAAATGTAATACGTACAAGTATGTTTCTGGGACACTGTTAAAAACCGGGATGGTTCCTTTAAATAGAAATACAAAATTGTATACAGATGTTAATCCGAGAGCATTTTCTATTGTAGTGAAGACAATTGCACCTCCCCATTGTGAACTCAAGTAGATTGCTTGTGGTGAAATGTGGCGGATAACAACTACTGAAATTCAATGACTCAATAATAAAATACCAACAGTTTCATTCTCTAATTTAATTGTTTTATTTTTTTTTTGTTTCACGACCCGCTTTTTCTCCCTGACCACTTTAATTGAATCCCAGGCTGAAAAACACTGCGTTCAAACAATCTTCTTCCTGTAACTGAACCCTTTAATCAATGTTAAAGTCGTAAATCGATGATTATATGAAAACTGTGATTTAAAAATTGGATTTTTACAATCAAATTTTAAAATTTAGTTTTAATTGTTGGTGAAGGAGTTCTAGTCATAAGCTGCGTTCACACTAGGGGTAATCAGAATTGAATTCCGAATAAAGTCTTATTCCGGAGTTTAGCGTCACACCCAATTCGATAAAATCCGAACTGAATCTGAATCAACGAATCCGTATATTATTCCGAGCGGCTTATTCGCAGTTAGGAACTGAGTGTTATACGTTTGATTAACTGTTGACCGCCCAAGTCCAAATTACTGTCCCAGAGTCTTGTGACTGTTGCCAGTCTCTCCTGGTGAAGCACTGGCCTCCGGAGTCCTGTATATTATTTTGTAATGGCTGGTCTCGCCAATAATGCTAAATACTGCGGTGACATTAACCAGCTAAGAGATAGGTTGTCATGAAATTAAACATTAGACCACCAATACGAATGTCTGGCGCAGTCATCTTGGCTATGAATGACCTTCACTGTGCATTCAGAGTGGCGCCTTTCATTTTGAATTCAGTCCGAATAAACTGCAATGTGAGGCACCGCTTTTAATCCGGGAAAAACCAATCCGAATTCCGTAGGCCGGTCTCCGGAATTCGCAATGAATGCGCATACAGTGTGAACGCAGCTTTAAATTAACTAATCTGACTGTTGAGAATGCCAAATGCTTATTTTTTTATACCTAATCATAATTATTTTAGACATTCTTCGAAAAAAAGTTACTCTTTCACAGTGTGAAATCCTAATTAGCTTTATTGTCGCGAACAAACGGGGGAATTCTCCTTTGTAAAGTACCTATCTACCCTAATGTGATATACAAGTATAGTCATAATGTTTATGTTCTGAGAAAGTGATATAAGCAAGAGAAAACTAGATTTTATCGCGGACTTCTAGTCATCTATGGTAAGGGTAGAAATCAAAGGGATGAAAATTCCAGGTATGTCACAAAGTACCAACAATTCGAATTGTTATAACAACGTTGGTTTTATTTCAACTTGACTTACTGACAAACAATGCACCATATACAAAGACACACACAAGGTAACTTAACAATGGCCGAGAAAGTTCACCCGGATCTTCCGGCATGGTGCAGAAGAGAGGTCCTGACAAGGGCAGCTGTCTAGTCGTTCGGATGGAACGAAAAACCGAGGTCCCATGTACATAATTTTGGTCTTAGAGGTATTTTCACTTTATCATTAACTGTATTAGGACTTTGTACATTCTACACAAAACCAATGGAAAAGACATTAATTTTTAGCAGAGCATTTAATATAGCAGTGATACCCTTCCATACAGTGTGAGCGTTTTTATCCGAATTCAATCCGAATAAGCTGCAATGTGGCCCCTCGCTTTAATACGAGACAAACCAATCCTAATTTCGGAGGTCGGTCGCCGGAACTCGCATTGAAGGTGCACGCAGTGTGAACACACCTTATATAGCCTAAGTCGATGACCTAGTTGCAGATAATTTACTATTCATTTTACACGCAATTTTCTGAAGTTCATTCCGATGTTTAAATATAAACTGATTTATTCACCCCCTAACCTGTTGATTCTGGTTTGCCTTGTGGTCACATCTTGGATACAACAAAGGTAAAACGTGGCATCGAATTGTTATCTTAAATTAATAATGAATAACCTGCTCCCTGAGCTACCACGCTTCCTGAATGAAAAAGATCAGTATTAAGAATTAAGAATGACAGAGTCATTTGTGAAGCATTGTTAGTTTACGTAGGCCAGTTTTGCTTTAATATGATATTCAAAATTTATAAGAAATAGATTTCTGGAAAATGAAATAGGAATTTGCCCAACTATCTTAATCTGTGGCAAGTTCATTATATTCAGATATAGTTTCAGGAAAAAGAAGGTATACATTCCCAGGTGCATGGCAACACAATCTAAAAGTAATATCGTGGTAGCAGATCTGATAGATAAGCGTGGACTGTGATAATGAATATATATGTTTTTAAGAGAAGGTTATTGGGTTTCAACGAGTGGGACGAAAGGACATTAACATGAAGACGTACATATTTAATACGTTTGGATGTATAAAACCCGTGCCATATTTATACAAGCGCACATTGGGAACATTTTCGATATTCACAGTTTTGATATAGGCTTCATTCAGGAGTTAGAAGTCCTAACCCTTCTACCCCTACACCCACTCAATGCCTCCGAAACACCCATTTTCGATATTCACAGTTTTGATATAGGCTTCATTCAGGAGTTAGACGTCCTAACCCTTCTACCCCTACACCCACTCAATGCCTCCGAAACACCCATGAAGGCGACATACACTACATTTTTAACGGAGTTTCATCAAGCTTGTGAACATGATAGATTTCATATTGATTGAGGGCTTAAGGATCATTATCACTTTTGGTCAACATCCACATTTTCCCTTCTTGCGTGTTGCTGTCTATGGCTATGACTTTTTCCAAACATGATGTGTGGGTTGTGGATGAACCAATAGTCCATGATCTGTTGAAAATTCTAACATAAATTACACAAAATATTGGATTTATAATTACTCTAAATCATGTGTTATTGAACAAGCAAATCAGACAAAATTTAACCGAACAATTATGTTTACTCGAAGCCTTAGTTGGCAAACTAATTTTCAGTTTAACACAACTTAAGCCAATGAATAACATGGCTAATAGACTTTCGCAATACGCGGATGTATTTTTTAGAGCCCCCAAAATAATTGACGTTTAAACATACTTTTTGTTAATATACAGAAAATAAATTTCAATATAATCAAACGTGTTGATTTACATCTTTCATTCAGTTTCACATTAAAAACCTCTGTGCTTACAGACCATTGTACATACAGGATAAACGCTATTTTTTCTTGCGAACCAATTGCCATAAATTGAGTTTTCTGATTTTGGCTGGCTGGTGTAGGATAAATAGGTTTTAGGTAGCTATAACTTAATATGATACATCCGTTGTTATCATAATGTTTAGTGCGGTGTAAAAAAACAGTAGGCATAATATGTCAATTCCAATCAAATAGGTTATTTAGTGTGAATTTTCAATATGAGAGAAGCCCCATGTCTGAATCGGCGAGATAATCATGTTAAACATCCATTTTTAGATTTAACCCCAATTTCTATGACGGGCCTAAATCAAGACACTATTTTATTTCCAACTCTGCTGGTGTAGAAAGTTTAAAGTAATCACTTCCTTTTCATATAGCTTTGACATACCCAACATTCTGAACCCACATTTGCGAGGCAAACCTAATTTAGCAATTAAAAGGTAATTCATACTCAATCATACAATTAAGAAAACAAAGTCTAGATTGTTTGTATATATAGTCAATCCTCGTTTTTCAAATCTGTTTTTTTTTTTTTTTTTTTTTTTTTTTTAAATCAAAACAGATGTGTTCATGATGCAGATTAAGGCTGTCTTCCGTCCGTGTAACGGTGATGCATTTAATT
Source organism: Patella caerulea (assembly GCA_036850965.1). Lineage (NCBI taxonomy): Eukaryota > Metazoa > Mollusca > Gastropoda > Patellidae > Patella > Patella caerulea. The sequence goes on along the minus strand of JAZGQO010000007.1, from coordinate 47,854,929 downwards.
AGTCATATTACTGATTCTTGACAACCGCAGGTAATTAGGAATTATGATTTTCTAATATAATCTAAAATGTCACAACATCAAAGCGAAAGTTGGTAATATTGGCTGTCAGCTTTGAATCTTTCTAAACCAGATCAAATACGTTAATATTGTAAAATTCCATAATTTAAATAATATATAAACTGAGCACAGTGGTGTTTTTTTTTCTTTTCTTTTTCTTTCGTTGCTGTTTTTTTAGGGGGGGGTGGGGGGTAAATGAAACGTATTGACTTACCTTTTCCACTTTCATATTTAACACCAAATATTCCAGTTATATGAAAACAAATCACAAAATGTACTAAGTTTTGACAATGGGAAATGCCACCTTTTCCTGCCATTATTGGAAAAAGTTTGGAACTACATTTCTGAGAATCCACGTACTATAGCTTTAAAAGGACGATGCAAAGTCTCGTGTGTTGTACTATATCGATTGATTTTTAACACTGTTATTGTCTTTTCCTGTATTTTTAAATATATATATCGAACGTCATCTTTTCTAACACGAATCGCTCGATACCTTTGACAAACAAACGTGTCAATTAGATCTACGGAAATGTTGTAAATACAAGACACCTTTGTGAGCCCAACATTATTGCTATTTGACTCGATCGATTACACCACACAGGAGCTAACCATGCGCATGTGTTTGCTGATCGCCGACATTTTTATATGTTTGAAAACAAAAGTTTCTCACCCGTAAATTATGCGTACATATAATGAAACATTACATTTCAAAAATTGTATATTATGTCCAACATTGTTTATTGTAAACGTAAGATTTAACTGGTTTATGTGTTTGGAGATTTGCTCATAAGATATGTTTTGCCTTCTGTTTAATCTGGTTCAGTTTATTAAATAAAATATTGTTTGACTATAAGCATGCGTAATTACAGGAAAATATAATTTACTTAAAAGTGTATTTAATCATATTACGCCCCCAGCTTTCTATATTCATGTTTACCTGCTAAACTAAGTAAGACAGAGTTTTAAATATTCAAGGGATTTCTTTAAAACCACCACTAGAAAATAATTGTTCATAAAATTTAAAAGAAAGTAAATTATAATGCAACATAGCTTTTTATATCTCGCTGTGTTAAATATGTCTTTGATTCATAGAAATACATCTGGACAGAGAAGTTCACGGAGTGAAAATTAACGCCATCGTTTTGATGTTCGTTTTTGTATTGATGCGAAAGGTCCCTGTTATTTTAGCAAAAGCAAAACAAAAGTCTGTATCCGTGCTAAGAGACAATATATTATATCCGAGTGAGATACACGCTGTATGTCTTCAGAATGAATTGTCCGAATAATAGAATACGATTTGAAACATTACCGTTTATTACATTATTTCCCTAACAAATATGCCGGGTAAAGAAAGTAATATACCAGTAACCAAGATTATAATTAACTGTTTACTGCGTCCACCATCTCCTTAAATATACTACGGCTTAGTTCCAATTTAGAAGAAGAAGAAGAAGAAGAGAAAGAGAGAGAGAGAGGGAGAGCGAGAGCATCCACTCGACAAAGTGTAATTTCGAATAAAAGTGGGAGAAGAACGGGGATGGACAGGCCACCTATGCGTTAAATCATCTGGCCTGGCCACCCCACCCACCCCTTCCGGCGACACACACAGAACGTAGTATAAATTGCTAATAATGTAACTGAACGTTCCCACGCGTATCTTATTTTTTTATGGGTCACGTTGGAAATTAATCAAGCATTAGCTCACTTACTACAAGGTTCTTAAAGCTGAACTCCGATTACAAAACTACAGAAATAATTAAATTTAAAAAAAGGTAACGCCCAAAACAACCGCCATACGTGTTTTCAATTTCTTGAACTAACATGGCGATCGTTTTAGGCGGACAAACACACAGTCAGGCCACACCCACTTCCAGTGTATACTGAGTCAAGCGCAATGTCCACACCCAGTTACTTAATCTCAACCACCGATTTCCTTCTGACTGATTTCATTTTTTTTCACTATCAGCTCATAGAAAATATTATTGGCTATTGCTACACAATTATTATGTCTGACCAGGTATATATTATTTTACTTATTAGACGAAATAAGTCATAAGTAGAGACACCAAATACTTTTCTGCATCATCAAGTCTAGTATTATCGTTCCAAAATATATACAAAGCAGCAATAAAACTGTAGTCCTCTCCATCAAATAAGTACTCTCACTGCTAAAGACCAATACGCGCAATTGAATTGGAGTGGGGTGGGGGTAACATCCACTCAACACAAACTAGATCATTTCGGGACTAGCATATCGTTCAATTTTATTTCAATAATTCGCTTGTGCGCAGGGGTCCTTAGCAGTGGGAAAAAACGGGAGAAAACCCACTAGGCTGGATATTCGACCCTACTCCTTGTCACGTACATCCAGAGAATCGAAACCACGGCAATTGACTCAATGATAGACATTATGATACAGCGCGCACGTGCTAACCATTCAGCCATACAACCCCGCAGAAAAATAAATAAAAAAGAAATTTAACGATCTAATGTTCTGCTGATAATGTGTTAATGAAGACGAAAACTCGAGAAAAGCAGAACGTGTAGCTGCAGCAAACTCGTAGCTTGCTCCTAGCCATACTCCGCGCAGTGTTGTAGGCCGTGATGTGAAATTTCTAGCAAGCTTGCTTCTGTTGCTCCATCCCGACGATTTTCAGGCGGAAAACAAACTACATAATCTAATTCTTCTAGTATTACTTTGTATTTCCACACAACTTTTCTTTTATCAATTCTTTGACGTTTGACAGAAAACGTAAAATAAAAATGGGCTTACTTATCAATGTGCGATGGTATTTGAATTGCGCGGTGATTTGGTTTTAATAGATCACGTGACAAAGCTCACCAATCAGACGCACACGACGAAAGGTCAACGGGTCGTGTAGAGTGAAAGGTTTGTTTACGTTTTGATAGTAAACAAGCGGAAGAATAACTAGAACTGTATACTCCGTGTAGATTTTGTTTAAAACACCGATGTAAAACCGTTTACTGTGAGAAACTGGGAAAAATTTAGGGTATGTGCTAACCAGTGGATCAAATTAGATGGAAATATTGATATGTTGGACAAATAATTGTAGGAATGTGCAGACAAAACTCTCTCTCGTTCTAACAATACAGACTTCTCACATACATTACCAACGTAAAAAAACCCATTAACTGTGTATGAATAAAGAACTATGTTTAGAGCAGCTAATATTTTACCAGCGAAATAAGAAAAAGAATAATAGGTCTGGTTAATTTGTTAAGGGGATCATATCTTAACATTTTCCAATTTTATTGCAAATGCAAGTTGATGAAGATATTCTCCTATTCCTAAATGTATGTCAACTCAGACTAAGACAAAAGACCACTATGGAAAAGACTGTGTCACCATTGAGGTGAAATACCATGTGCATTACTTTAAAGTTGCCTTACTGTATCTGCAGAAATTTATGCTCTTCTTATTAAACTCTACTGTAACAAATGACAGGGTTAGGTTGACTATAGAGACCAAGAACCAAACAATATTTTCTCTGTGGATGCAAATCAGGCTGCATTAGGCTACAGATAGTTGTATTTGTTACAAGTGAAAGCTTTCTAGTATGGATTTGTGAAAATTGTTTGAATATGAAAGTGACAGTCAAATGATATTGATGAAATTACATGATTTTTTATGAATAGCCCTACACCTGTATACATACATATGTATTTTTGTAAGCGGTTTGGACATTGGTGTGCATGTAAAAAGACCCCTTGGCAGTTGGAATTCGATATAAGAGTAGGCCATAGTGCTGTGCCCAGGCAAAATTTCCCTCATAATAAACTGTATAGCGCACGCCTGTCTTCCTTAACCCAGTACATGTATATAGGAGCTACAGATAGATGTATTTTTTAGAAGTGAAAGTTTTCTAGTATGGATTTGTGAAAGTTGTTCAAATATGAAAGTGACAGCCAAATCATATTGATGAAATTGTAATTTTTATGAGTAGGCCTAAACCTGTATACATATGTATTTGTAAGTGGTTTTTACATTAAATATTCTAAACATGTTTTACTTAAATGTACTGTACATGTCGATAATTGTTCATATCATATTTAGCTATTTTAAGTTGACATATATGTTTTTATTTTCCTTTTTTATTCCAATTCAATTCGGACGTGGTTTCTCCTTGTCAGTGGTGCAGGCAGAGGGGCTGACAAGGTACAAGGACTGCTGTCTAGTCGTTCAAATGTGACGGAAAACCGAATTCCTGTATAACATTGGTGTGCACGTAAAAAGGTCCCTAGGCAGTTGAAATTCGATATAAGAGTAGGCCATAGTGCTGTGCCCAGGCAAAATTTTCCTCGTAGTACACTGTATAGCGTATGCCCGTCTTCATTAGTCCAGTACATGTATAAGAGCAGAACAGTAGGACGGCGTTTAACTCCATTTCATTTCTTATTCATATTACTGGAACCATTTTATTTAGTTAACTGTTTGTTTTTCTCTTATATGTACTTTTCTTTACGGGCATATATCTTTTAATTTTGTACAGTGTATATGGACACAAGACCTGATCTGTGTGTAAATACATGTAGTCTGTGCGGTTGAGCCCCCCCCCCAAAAAAAAAAAAAAAATTGATGATTTCTTAGGAGTATTCTTAGCCGGCCACATCCTCAGCCCCTCCAAAAAATTCTGTACCCCCCCCCCCCCAATTTTATGAGCTGGCGACGGGCCCGATTCTGTGGATATAAAAATCTGAAAAGCAGATTAGAAACCATTCTCCAGTATTAATACATCTCTTATAATATATCTTTATTGTTGTTTTTTTTTGTTTTTTTTTTAAAGTATAATTGCATGTTCAGGGTTGTTAGGTGAATCCTTATTAATATTCTGTTGTATCAGTGGGCTCATGTAGATAATATTATTTTTTTTGTTTTTTTCTCAACATTATATATAATTATTATACCGAACCAGTATTTCAATCATGCCAAAAACGTTTTCATCTGTATACTCTATTTATATTTCTTTTGCATATTGTTGTATTGAAATAAAATGGAAAAAATACTTTTTCCAGGAAATATCACATTCATTGATACAATTTCGCTTTTGACCATATTTTTTCCGCAAATCAGGGCCTAGCTGTGTTCACGGTGTCAGCACAACATTTATCTGATGTTATTGTCCCGTAATCCAGGCATATTTGCAGAAAAATTCTCTCATACAAATGTAAACAAGCCAACGTGTTCCGTCTCGTAAAAGGTATTCCCTGGTCTATTTATGGCTATTGACCCCTGACCTAATGACGTTGATTGCTTTTATGGTTTCTGATTGGCTTAGAATATGATTTCTTCACCACATTATGGCTACACTTGACAAATATAGTCCGAGGCGTAATTCGAGTGTTGGTCTGATTGTACAAAACATCGCAATAGAAATGTGTACTACAGTGACGACTTACTTGTTTACTTGTGCAGCAAAGCTTCAGATTTTCACCTGGAATTTGCTGGGACAAAATGAAACGATTTTCGTGGCTAAATCACAGCCTATTGCGTTTGATTAGAGATAATCCTACTACACACTGCTATTATTAGTGGATATTGTTGTTTTAAATTTTGATTGGTCAGTAGTCCGTCTACCAACCAATCACTAGCTGCCCTACAAAAGCTTTACATTTAAAAGGAGTGCCAATATTGGACCAAATATGTTTACATAACGTTACGTCATGGCTCACGATTTTATTATGCCTAATTAACCCGTGCATAGCAGAATACTACAGTAAAACTAATTGCGTGACATACGAGGCTATCAAGTCGAATGAAATGTAAACATTACTGTTTGGAAACGAACATACTTTCACCGTTTGTAATACCTTAAATCATTGTCCAAAGTTTTAGGGAAGACCCAGATTAAACGAAGGATTGTCATGTTGATGTACTTAAGTGATAGCTTTCATTGAACGGAAAGAATAGACACACTTCCGCATAAGTTCAAGAAACAGACGCTATTCCAGCAATGGACAGAGAGGGATTTCTCGGGCCATTGCTTCAGGAATATGACTCCTAGCCAGATTATTGTTTAGCAAAAACTGACCTGTTCAGCAACATCAAAAATTGTTCTAGCCTTCGCTTGACACAAACTAGGTCATTTCAGGACTAACTTATGACACACTGTAGTTAGCATTGGGAAGGACAGACGACCTTACTTGAACCCACATCACTTGAATCAATGATCTAAATCGCGGGTGCCCCACTCAAGCACCCAAAATCCCAGCATGGGAACTTTAGCTTTGATAAATATATTTTGGCCGAGCTCATTTTAATGACAGTATTAATTTCAAGCACCCTCAAAGCTTATTTAATTTTTCTGATCCTTTAAAAGCTACATATAGGATAAAAAGCTTGCATTCGCGACAAAAAGAAAAGTACGGTCTATTTAGGTTTATCATTAAAGCGAATGGTGACTCCTATCTAGAATTGACAAGTGGGTGATCTTATATTTATGGAAAGATGTTTGTAATATAAGTAAAGTATTTCTGTGTTTCCATCCTTTGTGTACATTTGGCATTCACAAGTAAAGGCTATAAAAACAGAAAATTTAAGACCAATGAACTTTAAAAGCGACATTAACTCTAGTCTGAACCCTTGGAGTAAATTAGGTGTCGTGTCGCGCGTCATGACGAAACTGAAAAGTGTATGAAATTCAACATTGGTTAGATATCGATTCCCGTCTAAAAGCAGACGACTGATTTTAATAGAAAATGACCACTACAATTACATTGCCAATGTCCTGTCTATCCTGATTTATATTAAATGTTAACTTTCCATATTTGCAAATTTAAATAAATTAAATCATATGAAATTGAAATATAAATTATAATACTAGCCGTGGTACAATTAAACAAGCTTACTGCCGGATGGTAATATTCCGCTGCTTTCATATAGGATTGTAAATTAATTGTCTTTTTCTTGCAATGGGGCAATGCTTATCACAAATAAGACTTGTTATAGTCGTTACTTAACTTGTTCTTCGGGTCGACGCTCTAATGTACGATCCCAACTTGACATGTGCATTCCTTAGACAATGTTGGATAGTACGCTCGTATTTGTTCTTTTTCCGTTTTCACTTACTATTATGAGTGCACACCTAAGATTAGTTATTGCGGTTTTTTTTTAACAAATAGGCCCACTAGGTGCTATTTATAGTATATTATGTAGGCCTAATAATTTAGTTGGAAAGAAACACAAATGGCATAAAATCGATATACAGGAGACTCCTTCAAAGCCGGTCACATTTGATCTACTACGTCTTGTAAGTCATTAATGGTTTTGTTTTTTTATTTGGAGTGCAGCTTAGTGTGTCATTACAGACAGTGGGTGCTTATGACTGGTCCCCAGATCGATTAACTTTGTATATTATTATTTCTTTCAATGTTTGTGTAGTTTGTCTTGTTAGCAGGTCTGTCTTATCCGTTTTGTTTTGTGTGTAGTGCGGTCCTCCTGCAATTAATATTAAGATAGAGATATCATGTTTTTATTTTAAAACAAATCTGTTTATAATAACAACCTTCACGAAAAATGGACTGTTTTGTGCGAAAATATATTATTATCACTTTATGTGTCTAAGACACGCAGATATCGCTGTTTGAAATCTATTGAAACTAATGTACGATTCCGATGATCATTAATCATAATAAACTTAAATTAAAACTGATATATGGGTATTCTCTATAAATGTATTTAACTTTTATCCTAACATGTTAGACTTTAAAGGAGCTAAGTCTTTAACTCAATATCTTCCAAAATCTTCAACATAGAAAACACGAATTATTTGTCAATTTAAATCAAAATTGATGATGTGATCTTACCGGAAAAGGATGGGCTTCTGATATCCAATATTTAAGACAAAATAAATTTTTTACCATTGGTACACGAATCGTGTACCATAATGCGTTTCAGCCCCAGTTCTAGCAATAGACTCGAGGAACGAGGCTAAAAACATTGTACCAAATCAAACGGCGCATGTAGACTGGAATAACTAGACGCTAAATAAAATGCCTTCGGTTAACACTTCTGGTTTATTTCGCCGAACATAACTGATTTGAAATTGGAGTAAAAACGGAAACAATTGAATGCAAATCAGTTTATATACATTTATATCACAGTATTATATGCATTGCAATCCACTTGAGTCAATTTCTAGGTCCCAAATGTTAGCGATTTAGCTCCTTTAAATAGAGAATATACGTGTACATTGATCACTCACCATCAGGAATCTTAAATTGGGTTCAATAAAATATGTGTATTATCTATAAATGTATTTAACTTTTATTCTGACTTGTTGGAATTTGAATGGGGATTATACCTGTGCATTATAAAAAAAAACTTCATTTAAAGATTAATTTGCGATGGGGCCAGATTAAGGATGATTATCAAGGAGCTGTTCAAGTTTGCTGTGATTGATTGTCTTAGCCATATATATAATATCCTTCGTACATTTCAACTTGTGACTATACACATCATGTCTACCTTGCTGAAATAAATCTTCTGCGGATTGCTATAATATTGAAAGTACAGTTTACTGCCGTCTGATCAAATAGTTCGTTACTCTAAAATGTATCATTCCTCGCAGGTCACGAAACATGCCCTGTGAATTACCACCAGTTTTTCGTAGAATTTTTTTTCGAGATATTTCGGAGTACAATTTTCATTTTTTGCCAGCAGTTGGTCCATGTTTTTGATTTTCATGGTGTTGATTTATTATGGTGTTAATTTCAGGTTATGTAGAATTATCACAAACTGTGCATTACAGCCCATTGGCTATAAGAGACAGAAGATTAGAGACAGCATCCCCGCGTGTTTTGTCGAGTCATATGTTTTTCCTAAAACTGAATGTACTCAAAACCTATATATTTATATGAACTTATCGCGTGGTGTTAACCGAATATCCCCACCTCTTTCAATGCGTATGGACCAGATTATTAACTTTTTTGTTTAATTCAGTAAAATTATTGTGTGCAATACATAATCTCAACATAATCCTTCTTCCTTGGTCGGTCATTGTAAACAATTCAAAGTTAATCTTACCTTTCGGACAAACAAATTCGGGGGACTTCCGCCACAAATTGAGGTTACTTTCATCTGAAAAATAAACAATTTGAATTCTTAATGGCGGCAGTGTAATCCCCGTCAGCACCCTATAGCCCGGTGATATTATTTTAAAAAATATATATGGCTTACTCCTTCGGTTTTGCAGTTTCTGCTGTTCTGCACAATATATCATTAGTTATTTTGAAGGGGGGGGGGGTCATTTCGAATCCCCGTTTGTACGTGACAATGAGTAAAGTCGCCTGTCCAGCCTCGTGGGTTTCCTCCAGGTCCCCCCGTTTCCCCCAACACGCAAGCGAATTAATGAAATAAAATTAAACCATATGTTAGTCCCGAAATGACCTAGTTTGTGTCGAGTGGACGTTAAATTATCTCTCTTCCCCTCCTCTCTCTATCTCTCTTTCTCTCTCACTATTTCGAATGGATGTTATGCGAGAGACTTCAGCTAGCTTATAAATAGATCAGTGGAAACGAAATAAAGTGTGGTTTAACATTCGGTGATATCGTATTCTTATCTGGAGAGCATGAGCAATAAATACTACCGCTGTAGACTGGAATAACAAAGCGTTCGAAATTGTCATTCGACTGAGACTTCTCGTGTATTCGGCGAACATATCTGGTTTGAAATTAGAGTAACATCCGATACGATTGAATGTAAATCAGTCGGTGTCCATTCATATGGCATTATTATGCATTGTGACCCATTTATGTCAATTTGTTTTGTCCCAACTGCTAGCGATTCAGCTCCTTTAGCCTCGATTATCACTGTTACCACTGTCACTATAATAAACACAGTCTCGATTAGCCATTTTTGCGTTTAATAACCAATGGGCGTTGTACATGAGATTCGATGCAAATCCAGTGAAAATCGGACCAAGAAGATGGAATCGGGAGTTCATTATGATCTTTTAATTGTCTAATTAATAGTTATATAACATTTCAGGCCTAGTGAAAGACCTGTAATAGACATATTTAGCTCTTGCATGATGTATAATATGTAAACTAAAAAATATAAAAACTTAAATTTAAAAACGAAAGAAAAGGAAATGAAAAGTATCCAATTTTAATCAGATTGATTCTCATGACTACTCGAACAACAAGTACTTTCTTTTGTTTTTATAGTACACGGCAGGTATCATTGGAAATTGCGTCCCAGTTTAGACATAGATTCACGGTGGGAACTATGTTTCAATCAAACAAGAATTGTATCCGGTCAACGCAACTTCATACAAACACATAAAGGATATTTTACTCGGAAAGCCATCTGTATAAATCCGTCCCGTTTGGCATTATCTCAAACTACAGTTTATAATTCAAGGGAAACAACTCTACTGATACAGCTTACCATTGATGGCCACAGATCACTAATTATTTCCCCATTGACTTTAATGTTAATTCTCGTCTCTTAGACCGGCTGTAACTTTTTCCCAAATATTCGTTGGGTAGAACGCTTTCTGCCACAGATGGAGCAACATGTGGCAAACTCTGGCCCAAAAGCATGTATGAGGTTCACCATGAAAAACTTGAGATACACAGGCTGGAAGTCCAGACAACTAAACAACCAATTTTCGGCCCTCCCTTTCAACGTAACCAACCTCACAACCCTTGTATCCTTCCGCCTCAAAATCATGAATATTCACCAAAACCTGGCAGAAAATGTATTTTTAAACCCTTTTCTTCAATTCTACACCAAAAAGTCAACAAAAATCGACATGCAAAAGGGGGAAAAAGGGAAAGGGAGAGAAGGACTAAAAATAACTTTCGCCCTACATTCGTAGGTGACGGCCCATGAATATTTAGTGATCTGTGTCGGCCCATGAATATTTAGTGATCTGTGTCCTGATATAGATTATTTCAATCTGTAAATATATTAAAATACAGATGTGACGTGACCCTTTGATATCGGCGTACCATTATTTCAACTAATCGTACGGACAACTTGCCAGTCTTACATTATTTATACTAGTGAAATGTTGGACTAGTGTGACGTATTTCTCTGTAAAAGCTAGTGCAGAATATCTGTATTTTAAGTTGTTTAATGGCTTCGGGCGTAATATAATGTAAACTCTTGTTGTTACAATATATTACTTAATGTCTCGCTCTCGACCATTAAACAATACATTTCTCTATCACATTCACTTGACAATGGAACATACTTCGTGGCTGACAGTCGTGGAAAGTCGACCATGGGCGATTTATCGTTTTCACTAGCCAATTTTTGAAGCACCTGGTGACGCCATAATTCGTATACACTGAAATGTAGGCTTTTAAAAATTGTTGCTTCTAGAGGACGTACAAGCAAAATAAAAGAACCATAATTCCGGAATCCAAATAGCGATTGTGATCAAATTCAATTCCAAATGGCGCCTAGTATTATTATCCCGAAATTTGGAAAAGATTCGTCAAAAATTGAAGCCTATATAGAGAGCGGATAAGCAAATAACGCCAATTAAAAAGGCACAATAAAATATAAGATCTTTATTTTGGCCATGTAGAAATTTATTCAAATGAAAATCCCCAAATAACTGCCAAGAACATCGAAAGGTTGTGAGTTTGAACGGATCGAAACACCATCGCCATGTAATGATTTAATTTAAAAATGGATCCCGAAACAATAGTACCAATGAAAATATCCAGTCATAACATCGCTCAGAATTAAGTAATATGACTGAAATTTTCAATATGTTCTTCTTCATTATTCTCTATTTGTGAAGTATTATAGCGGAAACTGTCAGCTCGCTATCCAAACTCTAACTCCGACACAATACACATTTAAATGCACATAAACCCGGACAAACTAAAGCAATTGCTTTCAAATTAATTCGCAACTGTGATCTACTCATTATCCCAGAAGAACATAACTCGACATGAAATGCTAGTTTTTTTTTAAAACAATATTTTATTCAGGTTGTCTGAATGGGATTCGGGAACACGCTTAGCCTATGTAAAATTCAACGCCAAATATCTCTACTCATCGGAATCATTATCCAAATTCGTCAAAACCTGTGGCTTCTAGATTTACATATCGACGGAAAGAGCAAACTGTATTATATGTCCATACCGTACGTGGGTGTACAATAACCAGCGGGTGCCAGGCAGGATACGCCCACATTTTCGCGAAAGTACGAGCTAAAAAGAAAGTGACTTTTCCTACAATCAAGGGTCATAACTCATGAAGTTACAATTCGATATACGTAGATATCGGAAGGAGCCAAGATTGTGACCTCTATAGGGTCCACAAGCTGAAAACGTGATTTTTCTTAGAATCAGGGACCATAATCCACATGCCAATATCGAAAGCAGCCGAGATCTGATGGGGATAAACCTATTTTCAAGTTTCGTCAAAATCGGATAAGAATTGTGACCTGTAGAGACTCCACAAACAAATAAATTGTGGACGAACGGACATCCGGACGGACGGGGGCGACGACAATATACGTCCATGAAAATGTGGGCGTATAACACATATTAGGAACAGCACAAATCAATATATATATGAAGCAACGTGCAAGGTAAGATGAAGTTGTTTCCCTTTAACCTTTACCAAACTAATATCACATTTATTTCGGTGATCCGCTTACGCGTTGCGGTCTTAACTTCCACTCGATACAAACTAGGTGATATCGGGACTAACATAATATGGTTTAAATTTAATTCAGGAATTCGCTTGCGCGTAGCAGTCTTTAGTTGTGGGAGGAACGAAAGGACCCGGGGAAAACCACGCAACTTGACTCAATGAAACACCTTCTGATTCAACGCACACGCTTTAACCATTCCGTGACACAACCTTCCGACAGAAGATGAAGTGACCATTCTCCTATCTGTATAATCATAATAACAAAGTTGCCAAGCGTAATCATAGTATACATCAATAATTTCTTAGAAAGAAGAAATTCCAGTTGAAATTGTTCCTTGAAACAATATCATATCGTTCGTGTGTGCAGTGTCAAAACTTATGTTTTCCTAATTTCATCTTCTCACCCCACCTGTAAATTGAGAGCTTTGCAAAAATCTAAGCAATCTGAATCTTATAAATTCCAGATTCTGTATGTGGGATAGGTTTGTTTCGTTTATCGACGTCTTGCATGAATTTTGGTTCAAAGTGTCACTCAACTTTAGCATTTTAATTTGAAAAACTATATATCATTCTTATTTTGAATTTAAAATTTAGATATCTTCATACACACTGTTCGTTTACCACACACGGCTGTACTATATAAACCAGGAATCAAGCATGGCGTCATTGCAGCCATTTTGGAATTGAAACGTCATCTCACATGTCAGCCAATTTTTGCGCAACTGTCCTTCGAACATGAATGTCAAATTCCATAGAGATCGTACTCGTACGCCGCCCTAGATCTACAATAAAAAACGATTACCTGAACTGAAACATTCTGGACTTAAGGATATATCATCAACAGCTATATCACCTTTTTCTGATAAGTAGCCTACAAATGCAGTAAACCTCAAAACAAAACTGAAAATAGAAAAACAGTTTCTTACTATCGTTATGCACATGCTAACAGAACTGCGTGACGAAAAGACCTTATCGGTCCCGCATAAATGACAGTTGACTTCGGGTGAAAGAAAGGATAAATTACAACAGTCGTTCCTTTAACATAATCCGGCTATTCATAATAATACGACACCTATTTACCTACTGGACTTTTTATATTAACCTCCTATAACTCTCCGCTCGGAGAGTAAACACTTGTTCAATGTGACGACAACAAAGTTAAAAAAAAACATTTGGATTCAAAACCTTTCGTTCGACAGCATTATTAACTTTATGGAATCTCTTCCTGTGAATGTTAACAATTTCTCTATCCTTATGTCTTCAAGCATAGCCGTCTAAATGCTACAACTGACTCATACTTGAGAGCAATATAAATGTGCTATAAATACGCTATATAGTTATCTACCAAAGACATGGTTAAGGAGCTACATTTGTACATTTCTTTCAATATTTATGTTTTTATCTTGCCATAAAATAATATGGGATCCTTATATCCAATATTTAAGATACAATGATCCTTTTAAAAGCAGTATACGAGTCCTGAACTCTATTGTCAGTTTGGTTTTCATTTTTAGGCCTCTAGAGATACAGGCCCGGGACTATATAGTTCATGAGATGCTTACGACTGACCCATGGACCCATTCACTTGACCTTATATATATATATATCATATGAGTATTTTTTAGAACATGTCGCCCCCGATATATTAGTCATTATAACGTCTGTAAATCGTATCAGATTTGTATTATGTTAGACCTAGAAACCTACAATGTATTAGTACATGAAGCCCGCGACACAACGTTATAACGTGTTAGTAGTAGATGTAGGAAAACCGCACTACACGCAATGAAAACCCTATACAGAAATAATGTGATAATGACTGAAACCAAAATTGTCCTTTGAACAGTACCGATGTTGTGTATTGCAATTGTAACCGCTATGATATTATGTGCATGGTGATTTAATTAATATCATTAATTTTATTGAGCTATACATACCTCCCGCTTATATTAACAAGTGGCGCTACGTAATATACCCATTCGTTCCGTTTTACTCGACGAAATCTATTCCATATGATGGTTCTTGATACATTGGCCTCTCGACACACTTCTCTAACGTCCAACTGCAATCTGAATACATGTTTCCCGTACATATGGTAGAAGAATCGAACCTATAAAGGGTCAGCAAAATGTGTTTCAATAACATTTAGCGCGCCATGACTATATAATTAACACATTTAAGTCACATCGTTAGTGACCACCAGTTTTACATATTTGATAGTGACAGTTTTAATATAACTTTCCAAATTCCATATTAACAATGAAATCTTATCCTTTTTGGTTGTTCGGTAATAACGATTTAAAGTTTCAGGAAATGGTGCAAATCAGCTAATGTTACCGACTGAAGAGAGAGCACCAACGGCTATAACGACTATGAGGGAATCGTTATACTAAAGTCTTCTCGGAAACTACATACCAGACAATCTATTATTGTATTTACACCCAAAAGTACAACAAAAAATGCCTAGGTATGTGAATTCCTGAAACGGTAAGTTGTAAGGGTTATTTTAGCAAGACACCGATGACTACGTTGAGCCAGGCGTGGATTTCACAAGACGTAGTGCTGGTTGCTTAAAAGACATTCAACGGCATAGATTTACCCCCACGTAAGCCAGAATAGCAAATTGGCGCAGTATGACCACTCTCTTATATACTTTATGAAAGACTATTTCAATTAGCTAAGTTATCGTGATCCTAAATCTCAGCATTTCAAAAATATTTTACTCTTACCTTACACTGTCCATTGCTGAAAGGTGGAACTCGAAAAACGGAGCTTTCCAAAATGGCGATATTTCCTGGGGATTGTCCAGACGACTGCATATACACATAATGACCTTTAAAAACAGAAATATTTTTCTTAGAGGGACATGGTGTTGCTACGGTACTACAAAGTATGTGTTAATAAAACAAAACAAAAACACATACTTATGGAACATTAGAGAAGCATTTGATATTAGTACATGGCGTTGCTACGGTACAATAAAAAACAACAACAAATATGCTGATTTACGGTCAGGCAACCCACAAAGTATACGGTTTTTTTTTAAAAAAAAAACCAAAAGCACATACTTATGGAAAATAGCTACTGATGTATTTTAAGGCGTCATTTACAATGGTATTCTATCAGCGTTATCAAGCTGATACACCAATGCAGACGAAGCAAATTATAGACAAACTGTAACAACATGATCTAAACTTTACTATTTTGCCTATCTTTTATTAGGATTGTTCGTATTTGGATGTATTTTATTATTATTGATTGCCTTGTTATTATTATTTTCTACTCTGTTTTATTCGTGTTTCAAAGTGCTCAAAGAATGCATACATGAATTCCGTACCCAAATATAATCCTATAACATAATTAAATACCGGATATAACACTAATTATCTTATATCTAGCCCCTAAAACCCTCCTTCATGTTACATGCATGAGTATAATCGCCAACTTAATGTTATTGTCTTAATTATATTACTCCCATCCTGTATTTTGTTAACATCGCAGCCAACAAGTGGCTGTTGTGAACATAACTGTCTAAATTTTCTTGCTATTGTACATTTTAACCAATTATCTCATAGACTTAAGACCTATCTTTTGTTTAGGTATGGTTTCTATTTCGGTTGGATAATTCAGTGTCCATTAATCAGCAAGATTAATTAACTGCCTCATCTGGTCATTTTAACTGTTGCGTCACATGGATTAGACCTTGTTGTTATCACGTATGGTTTCGGTCATGTTTGTCTCTATATATTTTCCTCATATGTATATTGCTGCTGGGGGGGGGGCGGAAGGGATGAGCTAGTGGTTTAGGTCTCCAGCTGGCCGATTACCTCTGGTTTGGTTGCAGTCTCGACCCATAGTGTGAGCGTATGCGGCATAGAGATAGGGGCACCTTCCCAATCTTTTAGGTTTACTGCGGGTATTCCTGCAGTTACTCCCATAAGAAAAGAAAACCCTGTATGTGCGCTATACTAATCATAAAAATGAAAAATAAGAGATTTCTGTGATATCACCTTCGGATGAAGCGGACATTAAACAGTAAGAACAACACCATATTGCTGGTCGAAGCGGACGTTAACTCCAGAAACGAAGGAAAGAATATTGCTGATTGTCTACGATATTACCCTTGGAGGAAGTGGACGAACGAACGAACATTCTTGTCAGCTAGACCTCCTGAGTCCTGTTTTTATTATTATTACAAAGAGTGAAGATGATCCACACTCTCTTCTCACAACAGCGATTTAAAATGCGAGTTTTAAGGTGACATTTTGATTAACAAAATGATTTAATTAAATCAACCTGTCCATTACATCATATTTATTGAACTGGACGTTAAATCTGTAATAACAACAGCATGTATTGCTGTATTACAAGCTTGATAACGTTGAGAATAGTCCTTGAAACTCCTTTTAAAAATGAAAAAAATACCAATCACCCTTTGTAGCGTATTTCTTGTTTAATTGGTCTTGTGCAAAGTTTAGAAACAATATCGATTGATAGTCGCCTTTACTGGTGGGACACTCAATGTGAAATTGGACATTAGTGCAACAATATTGGACGACCATTATAAAACGGCTTAGTATTTTTAGAGCTGAAAATTCAGACAATGCAAATGCGCAATGTCTTCATATTGACACCCAAGGACTTTTCTTTAAAAATACATTACCCACTTTAAACGGGTGGTAGCATTGGTGCTAGATAATCCTATGATCTTGGCAATAACTTGGCCATATTTGGAAGTCATGTGATGATCCCGTAGTGGGTGAAAGTTCTAAAAACCTTATATTATACTTTTACCTGAGAGTAGAATCGTTTATTTATTATAAATCAATAATATATATATATCCTATTGCACGATGTATTCATACAATTACACAAATTATGTCTTGAATTTTAATTATATTTAAATACACTAAATGGGAAAAGCGTGCTTGTAATTAAATCTCATATAAACGATTTTTTAAATATATATACATGTATGCAGACATGAACAAGTTTCACTAATTATATCAACTCTGTTTTATGCCCTTTACGACGTTAGAATGATCTTCTGGATTATATAAAATCACATCGGGGAACGTATTATTATAATTAATTGGTGCAAGTCTAGTACTGGCAATAATTGGACGAACAACGTCACGAACATGACAAAGTAAAATTTCTGGCTAAGTATCTTTTGTACAATTGATCATTAGCCTGAAGTCTGGAAAAAGAATGGTCACATTCGTTTATAACGGGATTTCCTTATTGTCGACAATGCCAATCAACAACAGAGTTAAATCGTCCATCATTCTTTAATTATGTATTGTAATATGCTATTTTATTTTATGACCCTATGTGCCATATTCAGCAATATGAAACTGTTGTAAACTAAACTATTTTGAAAGAGGAATCTCTAATAGAAATATCAGTCCAAAAATGGCCCAGTTTAGTTTAGTGATTACAAAGACAATAGTGGAATTGAAATTTCATCGATCGATGCTGTTCGCTATTAATAAGATGCCGCCAATTTTATTGGTAGCTGAGAAACCCGGTGGGTCGAGTTAAAAATCCAAGCCGCGACATTATCAAGCTTTGATATTGTGATTTGTGTTTTCTTAATTAAATGTTACATAATCAGTCTGGGTGATTGGATATGTTAGCGACAAATGCCGATGGCACATCGGGAGTCTATTATAAGAGGAGAATTATTCACTAGTTACTAGGTTTGGTCGTACAGTTATGTAGAATCGAATATCATCATTAAAATTTACGACGCAATCACTGTTACCTCATCTCATGGTTTCAAATCTTCTACACTGGTATTTACATTTACGACTGTACATCCAAACGTTAATGGCCGCCATTCTGTCGCATCTTGCTTGCTGTGTGTGATTATCTTTCAGATCATGAAATTCTTTTGTAGAAAAAATGGTTAGCAACAGCCTCATTTACGCATTTAGCAAAAACGATGTGGGGTTTAGTTGACCTTCCAGACACACCAAGGAAAGAAATAAGCTAAATTTCCAAATGTGCGTGTGTGTGAGAGAGAGGGAGAGAGAGAGGTGGATAGAAAGAAAGATAGAGGGAGAGAGAGAGAGAGAGAGAGAAATGGTGTTTAGCGAACTTTTCGGGATCATATTTTTTCTCCAAATGTACAGATGCATATGCATCGAAAAAGATTTATTACACACTGGGCTGAAACGCGAGATAAAATAATGTATTGTTGTTCATAGAGACATCCAATATGAATACAAACATGACACTTTTATAATAGTTGAGTCAAATAAAGCAGTAAAATAATAAGTTAACCTACCACTTTTGTCATAGTTTTCGGTCGTGTGGTCATGTGATGGTCCCATTTTAGAGGGTGCAGCACCAGTACCCAGCACCCAATCAAAGTCATCTGACTGTACATTGTGCCATCCGCAGTTACCACTTTGGTAATCACAATTTTCAAAGGTAGATCTTCCTGATTCTGGCATTTGATCTGTGTTAATGAAAGAACGTCCATCAGCCATCGGTTATCAAGTTTTAAATTAACTTTTATACCGTTTACATGGAGAGCTGACAAGAAAACGTTGTATTATAATGAACTGCCAAATACATACATTTCAATCATAACAATTATTTGTGGTTTGTTTGAATGCAAATCAGTGGAAGCCAGATACGCCCACATTTTGCAAGAGATGAATATATACATGTACACTCTTAAAAAAAAAAAGAAACGCATAGCCCATTTTTTTTATTTGAACGCGGTCGTTGTTTCGATAGAGCTTACTTGTTTTTAATACCATTATGTAAGGATAAAAGAAATTCATCATTGGTTTTAAAGGTAGGGTTGCTAATTGTGACTGGTCATACTTTTGCACTTGATTGCACCAAGACACAAGCGTTTAACCACTTCGCATGCAATTCGCATGGAACCTAAATCTCGGGTTCTCGTTTTCCAAATCAGTTGCAAATGTAAACACTCAACGATCGAAGTGATACCATATCCGAGAACGAAGACCAACGTAGCAACGCTATTGGTCGGTTACCGGCAGGTGAATCCAAAACAGATGTAGCCAGGCTGTTGAATGTTTCCCCGAGTACCATCTCTCGCCGTTGGGATAGGTACATACAGCGAAGTTCAAAACGTGACCGCCCAACCTCAGGCCAAACAAGAATGACCCCACCTGCCCTTGATTTTCACCTCCGGTTACGTTATTTATTTTCGGAAACGGTTCTGAACAGCGACCTCTATTGCAGCAGCAATTCCTCGGACCCACGTGAAACCAGATTACGTGCCAGAGGTTCCATTAGAGCTGCCTTTTTGGAAGACGCCGACACCGTAAAATCCGACTTCAATGGCTCCACAGCAACACTGGATAACAGTTTGGTTCAGCGACGTGTCGCGGTTCCTGTTGCTAGTCTGGAGGTCGGGTTTTCGAAATTCCGGTGTGGTTCTCCCTTGTCAGTGATTCAGGGCGGAGGGCCTGAACAGCTGTTCACATGGGACGAAAACCGAGGCCCCGTATACAAATTGGCGTGCACACAAAAGATCCCTTGACCGCGGAAGTCGCTATGCGTAGACTGTAGTGCAGCTGTCCGGTCAATATTCCCTCATATCACACTGTATGGCGTACGGTCGTCTTTATTAGCTCAAATCGAAGCAAAACGGTAGGACATTAAATAGTGGCCATAATCCAGGTAGGTAATCCCTGAAATATCGACAGGTACTGAGGTATTTAAGATATAAAGATGTGTTCTAAGTTTCATCAACTTCGGATAAGAATTATGACTGTCAGTAGGTCCACAACCTTGATATTACATCCATCCATACACAATTTTCGCAAAATTCGAATTCAATCATCATCAAGGTGACATGGTGATGCATTTAAACGTTTATTTTTTTTTTTTTTAAAAACCCAAAACAATCGGATACAAAGTGTGAGCTCTAGAGGGTCCACGAGCTAAAATGGTGATGTTTACGCAAATCAGGGTCCATAGTTCACGAAATTACGATCCGATATGCGCAAAAATCGAAAGAAACCGATATCTTTGGGTTCTTAACATGTATTTAAAACTTCATTAAAAAGGTCCACATCTTTTACACTATTTGCCTTGTCTACGATATCACCCCCGATGGAAGTGGACGTCAAACTCCAGAAACGAACGAACGAAAATACAAGCTAAACCCGTGATATTTCGAACAATGAAGGGCCATAATCCCAAGGAGTTACGGCCTAATACTAATACATGTTAATATCGAACGGAACCGAGATCATGTGGGATATAAACCTATATTACAAATTCGTCAAAATCAGATAAAAATTGAGACCTGTGTAGACATACGGATGTAAGAACGTCCGGTTGGTCAAGAGCGACGATGAATATATCTACATGAAAATGTGGCCGTACAAAAGGGAATAAATAGTGAAGAAATACTACAGCTATAACACACAGTAAAATCCCAATAATATACATACAAAATAAACAGTAGCGAGCACAACATTTAACATATTTAGAAAATAACGGAGAAGGTTTCTGAAAACACGTATATAAAGGAAACACGATTATCTAAAGTTAACATATCTTGTTTACGTTTATAAATCTTACCACATTCTGACAGTGTTTCATCTTCCCCATCGAGACAATCATGGTGTAGATTGCACAACCGATCTTTACTGATGCACAGCGACGATGGGCAGCGGAATTCATCAGTACCACAACCGGTTTTCGTATCATTTTCTAAAACTAAAGACAATGCAGTGAAAATTATTGATAAAGAACCAAGAGAGAGAAAGATGGTGGGGGATGAAACCACGCCAGTTGACAAAATGACAGGCTAAATGATACAACACACACGCGTTAACAATTAGACCCCCCCCCCACACACACACACACAATCCCGGTAATGAATATGAGTAGTTACAAACTTTTACATGGTAACATAGCGTATCATGACTCACACATTACAATCGTACAGCGTCTTTCGTAGGTTATTCAGTTTGTCTCAAAATAAGCACAGTCGGTCTTATTTTTTGCCCCCCCCCCCAACAAAACCTTTACCCACGACCCAAGACTTTATTTTCGATTTCATTTGAGAGAATTTGAACCTATATAATTACAGACCCAGGACTGCACAGATGTTTGTGTATTGTTAGCAAAATGTTAATTGTATATTGTACATCTTGTTTGTGTGTGGTGCGGTGCTTCTGCACTTACTAGTAGGCTGCCCATATCGGCCCTGTAAATCATGACTATATTGCAAATGGAGTTGAATGTTCCAATTCTTTGCGAATTTTATAAGAACACTGTCGGTTATATTTTTAGAGTTTCTCTTTAGCCTTCTCTGAACATAGTTATTGTCCATATTATTGAGACATTCTAATAACTCGAAAGATCAAATATTTATATGGAGTTATTAAACTTATTATTCAAATACAGTTCATGTTCAGTCAATGTAAATCTAGATAATATACCTTCCATTCGATACTAATAAAAGAGAAGATAGATCTAAGAGTACTGGGTAGATTATGAATTTGAGATGAGGGACATAACACAGGAAGAAAATTACAGGCATCAAGAAATGATATTTATAAATTCTGACTGTTCTCTATAGAATCGTCAACAGGGAATGTTTACTAGTGTTTTCCAGTTTAAATGATGAGCTAATGCATAAACCCCTTCAAGATTCTGTCACTAAATGAATTGTTTAAGAGTGCACCCCCACTATCGGTGGCAATGTCTAACTAATTGTATAAATGCTTACTATCCAACTGTCAACATAATTTAATAAATATATACGATGTGCTTAAAGACTTAGCCTCGGTTGTAAAATACCTTTGGCACGATAATATACTAAATCTTCAAACAGTCACAATTTCGCCCAGAATAAAGTAATTTGACTGAAATGTTCAATATATAATATTCATTTTGTTTTATTGATATTTGTACACATATAGCAAGACCGGCCATCTCTTCTCTTTATATAATTCTTACATAATTAGTCTTTAATCAGACAAATAGTTACAAAACGTTGTTATAATCAGTATCCATTGTAGACTATCACCCCTAATTTACCGGTGTAATAAAGACTATGGTGGTTACTATAGTTTCCATACAAACCGTAATCTCTGACATTTCTTTGTTCTGAAGTTAGAATCCTTAAGTTTGAATATGAGCTTCCGTTCTTTTTTTTCATTATGTAAGATTTAATTCTGCATATTGCAGATCTTTCTGTTGGCTTCAGATGTTATATAAAGTACTTACATGCCAAACCCATAATCGACCGCGATTGTGGAGAGACATACATACGGTTTGTCACTCGACTTATTGGTAATGCACGGGCCTTAACTGTACTAGAATTTGTAAACATGTTGATGTAAAATGCAGAATAAAGACGATATAATTCAATGATAAAAGTGTAGTTAACTTTTAAAACCAACACCATGGTCTGACGAGACGGCTAAGAAAGTTGTTGGATTGATTATAGTCGCACCAGGTATATCTGTATTTCGTCCGAAATGTAATTTTAAAGCCGACGCATTTTTTCGTGATTTCGCAACTTTAATGATCAGGTAATCATCAACAGAAACATGGATATATAGCTAAATACAGAAGCTGTTACATCTAACTTCAACTTAATAAAGGGGCTATGGCATTTGTATAATTTTATCAAAACCAATGTTAGAAGCTTAAATATTCATGGAGGGGTGTTCACATCACATGCTTGTCGTGACTACAATCCCACTGGATTTGAAACTTATCTTGAGTTGAGAAGTTAATGGAGATAAATGGGGTAGCGTTATATTTTTAAAATGTATTAAAATAAAGCCTTAAAATAGATGGTATCTATAAAAAGTCCTACCTTGTTAAAGTATAACGTATTAATCCAATAATTCCAATAGTTGAGAAATTGACAAATATATCATTTTTAACTTCAAATTCAAACGTTTGAAAATAGCTATTCCATGTGGGGAATATAAAAACAAGGGAGGTAATTATGTTTTTACTTTCTTTTAAAATATCAAATTATTGCTTTAAAAGAGTTGATAGCTGAAATCAGTAATCCCAAGTCACTGTTATTATCAAGGATTATTTTCGACCGCGGTCACAGCATTCATTTGTTATTAAGACGCTTTGATCTACGAATAAAACACTTCAAACAGTAGAATCAGACGTTGTTTCAGAACCATTGATATCAGTGTAATAAAATTCTCAGCATTAACAGTGCCCTTCATTTGTGAGCCACTCAGACACCAGTCGTTTTACAAAGTATGCCAGATGTGTTCTCATCTTTCACAAGATTATTCTACTACAGATGATCACAAACTGGAACTTTGTTACCGGACGATGCAATACGAAACGGGTGGGGGCTACAGCTATTCAAACAAAATTGGTATGGGTATCGTCTGATCAATCATTTTGTAACCTACACATGTTCTTAGATGCCGGACCCAGCCAGTCACTTCAATAAAACACAAAGGGGACTCCGCAGATTTTGGTACTTTTAGTCAATCGGAATCACGCTCCCGTTATTGCCAAACAACTTTGCACTAAGTAGGAAGCCGTTAATCAATTTACCCAAGAGAAGTTGACAACAACCAGATGTATTCAGCAAGGAAAATATTTATTCAGTCACATACAGGGGCGGATCCAGGAATTTTTGCAGGAGGCGGTTTGCCAGGTTTCCGTCACGGAAATCTGCCATCATCGTCTCTAAATTACATACACATACATACAAATTGCGCTTTTTAAACAGAGAAATCATATTTATACTGATGTGGGATCACTTTGTGATTTAATTTCATTGATGCAAGGCATTATTTTTCTTTATGCAGCTGAGCAGGGGGGGGGGGATCTCCCACCCTCTGGATCCGCCCCTGACATATGATTAATTAGAGACGCGTATTCTTGAAGTGGTTCCAGATCCAAATATAGTCGAAGTTGGTGAAACTCATAAAATACCATACCATTCAGTCAGGATAAACACACGACAAGAATTGACAATACACAAAATTAATATCCACTGCATCTTGGTTTCATTTTTCAAGAAACGAACCCTCCCGACACAAATTCAGGTCAATGAAGCTATAGATTTAACTTTTATTCAAGACGAATGCCTAAATGAAATGAAAATCAAAGATAGAGATCACCTTCAGACTAGTAGACTATCATCCGTATTTCTGATTTACGTAGAAAGTCAGTTTGAACAACATCAATTGCCAGTGATGCCACAAAAACGTAAACAGTCACTGCATATAATAAAGGTGTTGAAATTCATAGATTTACTAAAATCAAAGAAATCCATTACAGCAGAATTGATATCCATCGCGGTGAAAATATTTGATTAAAGGATCTCCAGTTTTCTTTGAGAACCAATCCTTAATATAACCAGTGATGTAATGCGCGTTAATTCAAATGAAAAATCATTTCGTCTTCATAGACTCATTCAGTTACTGTATTCATTAATGAAATCTTAAACGCATGTCATAGAACACCAAATTTGTGTGAACAATTAGGACGATGTAAATCACCACGTTAGTTCAGGTGATATACGAGGGGATCACGTGGATAAGACACTGGCTCGCTAGCCTGAAGGTCGGGTATTCGATTCCCGCATTGGCCGAGAAAGTTCATCCAGATTTTCCGCCGTGGTTCCGCCTGACAAGGACAGATGTCTAGTCGTTCGGATGGGACGAAACACCGAGGTCCCGTGTACACTTGGGCCAAATGTCCTTTATAGCACACTATGGCGCATGCCCACCTTTATTAGCCTAGTTTAACAGTAGGACCTAAATCAAATTTCATTTCATTTCAGCTGATATACGAATATCCCTCCAATGTATACGAATCGCATCCCAAGAGACATGCCACAGGGATAGCCGATCAAACGAGAAGAGATTTATTTAAGCTTAAGAACTTTCAAACAATGAGACAACCCTTAATTATTTTTTCTGGCTATTGAACATTTCAATGTATAGTTTCGGAAGAATCTACATCCATTTATTTTGACAAATTTGTTAATTGATTCTCATACTACTTTAATTATATTGTCGATCTTATTGACACATTTATTCGTCTTGATAGCCAGCAGTGGGCGTGAGCTTATAGTCAGTGCATTGTCAAGTATCTGTACTTATACGAATATTAGTTATTATAATCATTGCATGCCCAATTGTTATTTAATACACGGGACTGGTGGTACTTTTGTAGAATTTAAAAACACTTTCAAAATCCAGGTTGGATTGCCCATATGCTAAACCAACATGTACTTTTTGGGAGTTCATGACAAAACAATAGCGCCGTGTACTGTTCGTGGAAATTCGTTTCATTGGTGGTTTATGTATACATATATGTGGAGTATTTCATTCTTTCTTATAGCGTTTAATATTATTATCAATGGTGTTGGATTTTATGGGAGGGAGGGGAAATTTATATTTCGTTAGTACTGTTGGTAACATTAGCGCAGTTTTATATTTTCATATTATACTCACCTAAATGGCAATTACCAACAGTGATGTCATCCAGCGCTATAAACGAATCAGCCATGGGCACTTCCGCAAAAAGTACTATATGAAAGCGATCTTGGCGTTGTGATATATTGACTGTATGTCTTTGCCACCTAGATAAAAAAATAATTAAATAAAATGTTTGTAACGTTATATTATTCCGATTTAAAGCTCTGTGACTACGAGGCTTACAAACTCAGACAAATCAAATGTCACGAAACAATGCTGTTTTTAATAATGCTCTAGCTGTATGACTAGCAGGAGACTATTATTAAAATTACTCTCGTTCTAATTGAGCTAGAATGTCCAAACTTGGTGTATGTTTTTATTAGGCCAATGCCTCGACGGATTTCGAAGAGATAAGTTCTAATTAAGTGAGAGTGATGCATCTTGGTGTATAGTTTCATTACATCAATACCTTGACTAAAGTCGATAATGAGCATGTTCTGCTCAGGGTAAGCAGAGCGATGGGCAATTTGATTGTCCGAGTCTTGGAAATTTGGTCAATGCCTCGATGGATTTCGAATATGAACATATTTTGCTAAAGGTAAGCAGAGATAAGCAATTTCATTGGTTGATGTGTTTGGAAATAATAGAGCTCCGGTTAATCCAGATTCATTTGTTACTCTGTAATGTACTGGTTGTTGATTGACTGTTTACCAGTCATAATTTGGGACATGAACTTTGCGGCGAGTTCAGTTTTGTATGAGTGGGATTAGCTGTAATGAAACGAAACACTGCAATGTGTATGCGTATTTAAGGCATTGCAAATCTCGACCAGCGACTGCCAGGAAGGATACGCCCACATTTTCCAAGAGATTGATAGAGAACAAATTAAATCATAAGGGCCATAATTTAGGAAGTTACCATCCTATATGCGCAAATATCGACAGGAACCAAGATCGCTGGGTTAATAAACAAGCATTTTAAGTTTTATCAACCTCGAATTAAAATTGTGACCTCTACATGGTCCACAACCATAACAACCCATATTTTTTACATTATTCGCGTACAAGCGGCGGACATTTTGTCCAGTAATTTTGGTTTGATATTCCCGAAATTCGAACACAGTCTACACTATGCTGTAACGGCGAGATATTAAACGGTTTCATAAATTGGATGATAATTGTGGCCCCCGGAGAGTTCACAAGCTACACAAGCGGATGTCATCCAGGACAGGCCCACATTTTCGAGAGATTGATAGACATCAACAGTGTTCACAAGCTAAAAACGTGATTTTTCCTATAATCATAACCAGAAAACAAGAATGTAGTTTTAGCTGGCGGGTATATAGGAATACTGATACAGTTCGACAATTTCGTCTGTTTCAGTCGTAAATGTTGATCACTTGTGAGTCTAGCCAGGAAGAAACCGACACTATGATGTTACTGCATGTAGTTAACACTGTAGATATTCATTCCGGTGTGACAATTAGAAGTGATGACACTGGTGTTCTGGTTTTGTTGGTGTACTACTATGCCGCCAAATATATCAATATTAATACTTATATGCATGCTGGTCATGAAGGAAACAACCAATAAACACAGATTTATTCTTGTTCATGAAATATCTTGGAGAAAAGGTCAGCCTGTGTTTACCTGCATCACGTGCGTTATCTGGTTGTTACAGCACAAGTTCTCTGTACCAAATTGAAAAACGGACAGTAATGAACACTTTACAGAAAGATGTTGACAGTCTAGTCGTCTTTCGGGAATAGTCTTAATTTAACTGAATGTTATCGTCTGTAAGAAATTTTATTATACGGAAATCATACAAGAAACAAAGACCACGGATGTTATACCCTTGATGAATTACGACAAATCGGCAGCCACTCTTCCTCCAACACACACGCCGTTGGAACTACCAGACATATATACTATTCAAAAAAAGTAGGGGATATTTGATTTTGGGGGCATAATACTAAAATATGCAAATGACTACGAAAAATGTCACTATAGAACCTAACAGAAGAAACATTTCCAGTTACATGTGACGCCCAAACGCACCAATAGCTACCGCATGGAATGCAGGTGATGCTTGAGATCATCATGGGGGTCCATCCCAAGATTTGCACGACTCTGACTTTGAATGTTACAGTCATTGTGGCATTGAATTCCAGGGTGGAAAGATCAGTTTAATTGTTTTAGTGACCAGAAAACAAATTTTGATATGCGTCGGCTGACCCAAAATGAAAGGTTAAGTGCCCTTGGCATGCTACAGATCGGCACAACACAGGCGATTGTGGCGCGGACGATGAATGTTTCTCAGTCTGTCATAAGCAGGCTATGGTCCAGATACCGTGATACACAATCTGTACAGGACAGACCACCCTCAGGTCGACCAAGGGCGACAACTCAAGCCCAGGATCGATTTATGAGTAACTTGGGCTTGAGAAATCGTGTCATCACAGCAAATCAGATCAGCGCTCGTCTTCAAACAGACACTGGTGTGAGAGTGAGTGGCCAGACGATTCGGAATCGACTGCATAGGGGTCACCTTCGCGCCCGACGTCCTCGCGTGATCCCTTGTTTGAGAGATCATCACATTCAGGCAAGACGTCGTTGGTGTAGGGATCGTCAACACTGGGATAATCGACGCAGGAGCAATGTGATGTTTCCAGATGAATGAAGGTTCACTGTTGATTTTTTGGACAGACGTAGGAGAGTGTGGCGTCGTCGAAACGAGCGCTTCCAAGACGTTAACGTCATCAGACATGATCGATTTGGGGGTAGTTCTGTTATGGTGTGGGGAGGCATCACTGTTGCTGGAAGAACGGCTTTACATGTTGTTGCACGGCGTGTTACAGGCCAGTACTACCGGGACAACATCTTGGCAGTCCATGTTGTGCCGTTCACACGACGTCATGGCCGCCGTTTCATCTTCCAGGATGACAACGCAAGATGTCACAGGGCCAGGATCGTTACATGTTACCTCCAACAACAGAACATCACCACATTACCTTGGCCAGCACTGAGTCCCGACCTCTCCCCCATCGAGCATGTCTGGGACATGCTTGGACAGAGGTTACATCAACGTCAACAACGTCCTGCCAATTTCCAAGAACTTGCTGCTGCGTTGCAACAGGAATGGGACAATCAGGACCAAAATGACCCTAGACGTCTCATTAGGAGTATGCCACGTCGGATCAATGCTTGTTTGGCAAACAGAGGAGGATTTACCCGTTACTGACTTTGTTGTGATGCTGTGGTAACTTTGCTGTTTGTCCCCGGGTATCATTTTACCCTTATAATGGTCAGTCTGTGCCTTACTTAGTCTAACGATCATTTGGAATAAATCGATGAATGTGAACTTCATTTCATTTTGTCATTTGTTTCTTCGTCAGTTTCATTAGGTGACTTTAATAACACTTAAAAATCAAATATCCCCTACTTTTTTTTAATAGTATATATGTTACCATAGTCATCAGGCAAAACCCAATCTGCCTAGTCCAGTGGATCATTGGTGGCGAAGAAATGCTGGTGTTGTATTAGTACCCCTTTTATTTAAGAAGGAATCGGCGCAAAATGAAGTTAGGGAAATGGCTCACCCTTTTTTGAACAGATACGCGATGTGACTCGGAAAGACACTGGCAATGTCCTTCTGTCGGTTTTCCATGTATAGAACACTGCCGAGTGCTCCAAGGACAGTATATAAAGTGAAAACGATTAAAAACGCCTTGGTGTTATCCATATATTAATCTTTTTTTTATTAAAATAAAGTCAACACCACGAATATAAAGTTTCTAGGTAGAATCTTTTATATAACATAAACCACATTTTATTAATATCTTACTATATATTAACCCTGTTGCAATGGATTATTTTAATTGAAGGTTAGTGGGTTTTTTAAAAATAAGAACATGGAAGTTTATTTAACAATTTACCATTTGAATGATAATATTGGTGATCTTATGACAAAATGATAGCGATGACGTCGCTATTACGTCATATCTGCAAATTTACCGGTTTTGGCCAAAAATATGCAGAGGTCCTCCATTACTTCTTCTTTATGTAATAGTAAATTATATTCAAGTTTTTATCGCATTAAAGAACAGTCCATCAAATGTGTCTTCAAAGAAACCGTGGCCATTAGTAAAAGTGCCAAAAAAACCCCAATTGGGCCATGTTGAAAATTTGCCCAAGAACCAGTTTTAAGATCTAGTGATGTGTCCCCTATCAGAAAATGTCCAACGCGCTTTGTTCTATCTCAGGTAGGGTATCTCGTTATTTAAACTCCTTATGGCGCCTTGGCCGCTAGACTATTAGTTGCAAATCCGTTATGGGTGGAGAATGGCACAAACTATAAATATCAGAACATAATTGAAGTCCCGGGGCGCTAACAGGATTTCATTTCACTGGGGTTTATTATCGAAATGCTAACAAGATTTCATTATCAAACGCAAGCATTTATTTTGACATACATGTCTTTGTGGTGCGTATGGGAATAAAAATTGTTTCGATATGCTGTGATTAGTCGACTTTGCCTTGGTAAAAGTCAGTTGTCAGTATTCTTTTGCATAGTAAATATTTGGCGTTTAAAGCCCCAATAACACTCTTGTTGTATCTGAAAAATATGTCCCAATCTTCATTCTGGTCAACAAATCGTATTATTTTAGAATATTCCAATTAAATGGTGATATAAATTTCATCTTTACACGCCTAATTTAGAAAATTGGAAAAATTCAACCAATTGATTTGAAAATTCTAACGTAAACCTTTTCAAATGTGACTTGGATTTTAAAATATTTTCGAACCCTCTGGATAAGTAAAATAGGTTGTAATGGATAATTTACACAAAAGGTAGGACATTTAAACATCTAGTACTTAGAATAAGGGTATTATTTATTTTCTGGAGCTACCAAGCCAGCAAGAATGTTATTGTCCCTTTAAATGCTAGTCGTGAGCAGATTATGATTTCTGTTGGAGTATAAAAAGTGTTCTCTATCTACATCGTACGTTACACCCGTGAACAGAATATGATTTTTCGGAGCGTATAAAATGTGTTATCTACGCACGTTACACATTATCAGAATTGAGTCTGTGTCACTTTCTATACCTCCTTGTGGGTTACTGTGACCTGCCGACATTTAAAGATGGTATTATTGATGAATTCATAGATCTGCTTAATAGGAAGACATATATTTCCACAAACTACCCATGTCTGTAATTATATGCCGATTTAAATTCTGGACATAGAATTCCTTTGGTTTCTTATCACTGGTTATACATGTATTAAAAGGAATTTGTAGCTTAAGGGCTTCCAGTTCATTTGATACAATGAAACTGAATAAACCTATAACATTCTCATAAAATAACTAATCAATATAGAATATACTGTAACCCCAAATGAATAACTATTCAATATCGAATATACTGTAACCCCAATGTCACTATCGAAACAATCAAATATTAGGACACAAAAATTACAAGTACTATTCTGGTACCAAATAAAACAATCTGTATATGAAAAAATCAAGTTTAGGAATGGTGAAAAATCATTGAACCGATCACATAAGGTTTGTCTATTACACTGGGATTAGTAAAACCAACTCATGCATAGGTCTGGTATATACAGCTATGTTTGCGTCCTAATTCTTCGATTAGCACCAGGAAAGGTCTTAGTTATAACAAACAACAAACGAGAAACTATTGCGCAAAATCTGTAAAGTTCGGACAGTTTGAATCCCCTTTGAACGCTGGTTCACTTTCGACGTTCTTGGATCATTTGCAAGAATTCTTTCCGCCATCGCTTCTAAAACATGTCTGTGAGTAGTTGCCTCGGCCAAAAAGGTTAGTAAGCAATTCATACTTAGTACAATAGTGAATCAAGAATGATTCGTGTTTTCCTTTAATTCTTTCCCACACCTGGAGCATGTGGCGCATTAAATATCCACTTTGTCCTCGAGTCGAGTAAGAACTCTTCAATTTCAACACTTTCAAAATTGATACCAATATTTGTTCCACGGCTGGACCTTTGCTCTGATTGAAATAAACCCACAAGGGCGTTTAAGAAAGATAAAGTACTCATTCCTATAGAGGAAATAAGACAATAATTGTGCCCAAATTTTAGTAATGGCCTGGCCTTCTCGAGTTCCATATCTTACTTCACGATATCTTTCCGCGATGTCATCCTCAAAACCTTTTATGAACCCTTTCTTATTTTAAGTACTTTTATGGAGTCCAACATTGTCATTCTCTCTGAGAATGTGTTGTGTCCTCTTAACCATATCTGTGGCAGGATGTTAGTCCATTGTCGGCATAAACGTTTTTGACAAAAAAACCCCAATGACAGTATCATCAACGTGTAATTGCCATAAACCTAGTGTTAAATTTATTTTGTACGATAAACGTGATGATTTTGACTTTCCGATCGTTAACTTTGCATTTATTAGTAGTAACATTCCAATATCGCCAGCTTATGGGGTGTTTGTTTCTTGGCTAAAGCGTTACGGGAGAGCTTGTTCATTTTATTATGATTTTTTAAGCATCAAAGCTTCAACTACATGGCCGTCATTTTGACTCGATTGGTATATATAACATCTTTCTCGGCTATTATTCAAGATATACAGTAGTGGCCAAAAGAATAGGATCACGCTTGGAAATGGTTGGATTTCTTCCGTCTAAATTCATTTGATCATATATCTGCCACCTGAAGGCCGATTTTAACAAATGAGGTATCGGTGGATAGGTTATGTGAAGTATGATCATTACGCAAGCACCTTTTAAAGCCAATTGTGATCATGCGGTCTAAATTCATTTGATCATAAAAATAATATCTGCCACGTGAAGGCCGATTTTAACAAATGCGGTATCAGTGGATAGCTTATGTGAAGTATGCTCATAATACATGTACATGCATGTTTGAACAATGACGTCATCGCGATCGACTTAGATGAATAATCACTTTCCATTAATAAAAAAAATATGTAAATATTTGGCATCAGGACACAATACTTAGAAAAAACTAAACCCTAAGTAAATATACAATACATGTTCTTAATCAGTCGTCAAAGCGATAATGATCTCTTTAAGAAAAATTCGTCCGGGCAGTCAACAAGAGTTGTTGCATTTTAAGTAATCATCAAAAAATCATAATTCAAACTCACCCATAACTACGGTGTAACTGTGATATAATTAAACGGTTTTTTTAAATCAGATAATAATTGTGACCTCTAGAGGGACCACAATCTAAAAAGGGTGATTTTTCGTACAATCAGGGGCCATAATTCAGGAAGTTACGATCCGATATGGGCAAACATGCAATGGAACAAAGATCATTAGGTTATAAACCTGTATTTCAAATTTCATCAAAATCAGTTCAAAATTGTGACCTATATTATTATAGGGTCCACATCCTTGATATAACATATTTTCACACTATTCGCGTACAGACGGCGGCCATTTTATCCGCCAACTCTGGTCCGATTTTCACGAAATTCATACTTTCTCTTCGTTACCATGAAACGGTGATATAATCAAACGGGTTTTTTTTTAAATCGGATAACAATTTTGACCTCCATAGGGACCACAAGCTAACAAAAGCCATTTTTCGGACAATCATGTAACGGTGATATAATCAAACGTTGATTTTTTGTTTAAATCGGATCACAATTTTGATCCCCAGAGGGACCACAAGCTAAAAAGGGCGATTTTTCTGACAACCAGGGGCCATAATTCAGAAAGTTACAATCCGATTGGCGCAAATATCGAACGGAACCACATGTCAAGTTTCATCAAAATCGGTTCAAAATTGTGACCTGTATCAGGTCCACAACCTTGATATAACATATTTTCACACTATTCGCGTACAAACGGCGGCCAATTTGTCCATCAATTTTGGTCCATTTTTCACGAAAATCGAACTCAACCTTCATAACGGTGATATAATCAAACGTTTTAAATCGGATAACAATTTTGACGTCCAGAGGGACCACAAGCTAAAAGGGGCGATTTTTCGGACAATCAGGGGCCATAATTCAGAAAGTTACGATCCCATTGGCGCAAATATCGAAAGGAACTAAGATCTTTGGGTTATAAACATGCATTTCAAGTTTCATCCAAATCAGTTCAAAATTGTGACCTCTACACTGTTCACAAGCTAAAAAACGTGATTTTATTTTACGTACAATCACGGGACATAACCCATGAAGTTACAGTCCGATACATGCCAATATCGAAAGGAACCGAGATCGTTGGGTGATAAACCTATATTTTAAGTTTCATTGAAATCGGATAAAAAAAATTGTGACCTGTAGACTGTTCACAAACAATTATGGACGGACGGACGAACAGGGGCGACGACAACATACGTCTACATGAAAATGTGGGCATATAAAAAGGCTGGTTGTAAGACATCGCCTCTCGTGGAAATATTTTTAAAACGAGAGAAAACCTCTAAAATCCTCATTAGCAAGTTGATGCAGATAGGTATAAGGTCGTTAAACCTTATGTCATTCCACCCCGCTTGTAAATCCGAAATCAAGACGCGTTGCAGGATTGCGTGAACAACAAATCAAGATGATGTGTTAACATATCAACTCATTTCAAACTAAAAGATTGGGAAAACCCCTGTCAATTTTATTGCAATAAACTCATTATTGTGAGACGTGAGCTGGACAAATAACCTTGAATCGCAATAACTCACTAATAAATAGTATTTGATTCGATTACCCAGTTTTGTGTATAGTGTAAAGTATTCAGGATTTATGTTGTTACCAAATCGCGCGGGAGAGCAAATTGTGTCAGCCCTCCTGCATAACATTTTGATAAATGTTTTGATTCAGTTGCCTGGCTTGATTCATCACATATGATATTGGTGTGGTCTAAGAAGATCATGAGGTAAAGCAACTCGTGTGGGAGAGCACATCGTGCGGTAAAGCCGAACTAGTCTTTGGCATTCGATAACATCAATTTTATAAAGTATGACAAAGGCGGGTAGGACATGCGATATATCTTAATAAAACATAGATATATCATATTCTTTACCGAGTATCGAATTCCCCTGCTCTCTGTCGATCACCGAGACCTGCTTTGTTGAGTACGTCGCCAATTAATCTCTCTTTCTCAGTCAATATAATGAACAAAATCGAAGAGTTCTGTCAACGAGTAATATCAAATATTTCCTTAACCGTAGTTTTTAATGGATTGGTCGCAATGTTGACGGAACGATGGATCCTACACGTCATTTAATCATTTCGCTTGATAGTTTGGTCAGGAAATAATCCAAATAATATTTAAGGCTTGTGTGTGAGTAAAGACAGAGTTAGGATAAACATGTCATGCTTTATTTTTTATTAAATGCCAAACAGAAAAATTTGTACTTAAATATTTATTTGATAAACTTGGTTCCTTTCGATATATGCACATATCGGATGGTAACTTCTGAATAATTGCCCATGATTGTACGAAAATTCGCCTTTTTTAAAGCTTGAGGTCCCTTAGAAGGTCACACTAATACTTGCTCACTACAAATAAATGTTAATTCTCAAATTGAAATTTGGCAATGGCACACATGGCATCATATCTGTTTATATAGAGAAATGTTGGGCAAGCTATAGTGACACATATTATGCAATATAAACTTAAACCCTTCCCTCTCGCGTAACTAATGCTGCACAACCTCCCGGTACTATTTCAGTAACGCATCTCTACCAGTTTCCGTGATCGTAGATACTTGAAATTGTCAGGGAATGTTCAACGGGCTAACCATGTCCTCCCATCAAATTTTAGCTTTAACTCCGAGAAAAGTTTTATCGGGGCTAATTTTTTGAAATTTGAACTTGTCACTATCTTGGCATGGACGGTCAGACGCGGAGGACCCGTGTTCCAAAGTAAGTCACAAGGCGAGGTTAATTCCAGGTCATGTTGACCTCCTGCCATCAACGTTAACCATCCGTGACCGCGACCCGGAGTCCAAAACCTCCAGAAGAGCTAAGGGCCTTTGCTTTTGTGCGTGTCATGGTTGTATTTCCGACTGTATTATCGAGGTTAATGTTCGTGTTAAAAGCAGAGACGATGGGCTCCAGAAAAGATAATTCGACTAAGTTTGTGTTATCTGCGACTTGATTTTGACAATTACCATAAACTGTCTAAACAGTCAATTCTGCGTGAACTGGTAAAGGTGCGTTGCTGAAAAACTATCTGCCATTCATTGTCCAATGGTTCTATTGACTATTGTAACATGCTTCAGGGTAAACCCCGCGTTTTGATTGGGCAAATAGACACTGTCTATTGGACAATAACACCCTTCTGTTTTAGTAATGTCTTTTAAAGTCCTAAAAAAAAAACATGTTGCAATGCCGATAAACACTTCCTGTTTCGCATTTAGAGGGTTGTTATTGTCCTGAGATTTTACATTAGAACCCCCGACGCTACGCGTCCCGGGTCCTAATGATCTCAGGACATGTCCATTGGACAATAACACCCCTCTAAATGCGAAACAGGAAGTGATTATCTCCTAATTGAAACATACACAACGTGAAGTACAAAATATTGACGTTTGCTGTGACATAGAATTAAATTAGGTAGTTCCTGTTTTTGACTGCTGTCACATTGTTTATTTAGCTGATGTGCCTTTTATTTGGTCCCATGGCACATGTCATATTACATAAATGTGTTTCACAATAGTCTCCTTACATCTACTATTCAGTATCGTGTCTTCAGTAGGTGACAATGGATAGTAGATAGTAATATAATACCCGGAAACCGTTGACCAGGATAGTTTTTATAAGGACGTACTAAAACCACATCTGATTAATATCCCATGTAATTTACATCCGTTATATTTATTTTTTCACACCGGAACTAAGATTATTGAATTCATTTCATCAAAATGGATGAGATGAGTAACGTGTTTCCGTTGAAATTTTTCACCATTTTCTTGAAATGTGCATATCAGCATGTGTCCACTGCATTTATGGTTCGACGAGATTAAGAAAGAATTACAAAAGCTACTAGATCGGTTACAATATCTCAGTGACAAGCGCAAACAATTAGTGCATAGCTGTGAGTTTTAATATAAGGATTTGTATTTATTACCATCCATACAAACTCTGTAAGAGGTCCACAGAAATTGTGCAACGTGGAAGTTGACAATTTCACCAGTACACCAATAATTCGTTAGCTTTGTATTTTAAAAGTAGTGCAGGCAGTACATCGCATTCCAATACCAC
Source organism: Patella caerulea (assembly GCA_036850965.1). Classification (NCBI taxonomy): domain Eukaryota; kingdom Metazoa; phylum Mollusca; class Gastropoda; family Patellidae; genus Patella; species Patella caerulea. The sequence continues at coordinate 47,817,583 of JAZGQO010000007.1, read as the reverse complement.
TAGTTGGCAGATGTTAAAGCTTAATTTCATTTCAGTTATAATGCCACTAGCAGTTTGGTAGTTTTAAAATATTTCGTCTGTATTAGCTCAGTTGCGGTGCGACGCTATACGCCCGTTTCATTTCAGTCACAATATAAAAATACGCCTAATCTTAGCTATGTAAACTATTCAAATATTGCGAAGTGTTCTAAACAGGTCAGGCGCGTCTAACATACTCAATAGTTGACATTATAAAACTCTCTGGAAAACGAAATGTATTTTTCTGGAGACGGTATGGAAATTAGATTGGATATTAAGTCGATGTCATTGAAGAGAACGGAATACAGATCACGTACAAGAAAATGTGATAAATGTGTTGGTGTTTGTAAATTGTTAACACGTCGTCAACTCTATTTTCCTATTTTTGTTAAGATTGAAATTGGAATAAAAAAAATGGAAAAAATACAACTCCCAACTGGATCGATATGAGGCAAAAATACGTTAGCTAGCCATCAATATAGTAAAGAGTGGGAACTAGAGTCTTGTTCCATCGCGAAGACTTCACACAACAGCCCGCAGAAAAACCCAAAGTAAGATTAAAGATCGCCCATGAATATAACAACTCATCTGATGACAACAACAACTGGAAAACTTTGATGTCCTTCCACAAAATAAATGTAATAATCATACCCCTTGATCTGCTGGTTTCGAATTAAACCCATCTTTTGGATTTCGCCAGTCGTTGAGCAGTTGTTTTGAATAATTATGGACATTCTCTCCTGGCTAGATAAGCCATGCATCACATAGTTAAATTCCAGATAACACCCGGGACCACTAGACCCAAAGCATGGACTTAACATTATTCTCGATGGACCATAACCTTTATCTTCAACAGCCAAAGCATAGTGACCTATAATGGAAAGGGTTGAAACAATATAAGTATTATGACAAAGGTCCCTATATATCAATAACCTCGGGTAGGTTTAAATTTTGGTTATCTGAGCGCCATAGAAAACGCATCACTTAGTTTTTCTTATAACAAAAAGATCCTGTAAACATATCTTATTTATTTTGGGAACACATCAATAACAATAAATTTGTACATTTATGCATGGTTAATCTGTATTCAACGGTGCAAAGTCAGAGGGGTCAAAACCCAAAGTACAACACAGACTTAGTAGCGCGTCCGTCCTCCACTGGCACTTGCGCAGGCTGTGCAGCGACGTAGCATGGAATTAACCATCTGTGTCGTACTTTTGGTTTTGACCCCTCTGACTTTGTACCGTTGATTACATATTAAACATCCATAAGTGTACAAATGTGTTGTTATTGATGTGTTCCCATTTGTTTATTGTTCACAATAAGAATCAAAATAAATAAAGATATGTTTACAGGAGCATTTTATTATACGAAAAACTAAGTGATGCGATTTCTATGTAATTTCTCAGTATATGTAACTTACGTTGGGTATTGAACATAGCTTTGAGATCATTCTCGAGTTCGTAATAAGCCAATAATAATAATAATAACAATGTAAAACCGTAATGCATTGAGTTCATACGACTAGATTGTCACGTTTCTTGTTTTCTGGCTTAAAACAGGGACCACGCCGAATAAAGGTAAGATCTGACGCAGTGCTAAATTTCAGATCCATAAAGACCAAGGGATATCTGAAATATCAAATTAAGCAAAGACCAGTAATACAAATTGTAATATAATAATAAACCAGCTAACAGTGAGGCTGGTTCCCCCGCCGAAATCACAAAATAAGTAGATGACACAACTTGATTACTCGCACATTTAATTTTTTTTCAAAAGTATCGAGCATTAAAACTATACACTAAGTTTCATCACTCTCTACCAGATAGAATCAAGATTTTCTTGTCCCAAGGTATTGAGCATAGCTTCAGCTCAAAATGTTAATTATTGAACTCCGTGCAAGACATTCACCTAATGAACATCTACATCAAGTTCAAACATACTACCCTAATTAAAGAGAGAGAGAGAGAGAAATGGGGTTTAACGTCCACTCAACACAAACTAGGTCATTTCATTACTAACATATGGTTTACTTTTATTTCAATAATTCGCTTGCGCGTAGGGGTCTTTAGCAGTGGGAGGAAACCAGAGTGCCCGGAGGAAACCCACGAGGTTGAGAAGGCGCCCATATCTCCATGCCACATACGCTCACACTAGGGCTCGAAACCACAGCCGCAAGCCAGAGGTGACCGGTCAGCTAGAGGTCGAAGCGCGGCATTCTAGACCACTAGGCCCCCCACCCTAATTAAAAGTGTTTATATGTTCCAAGGTCTTGACCAATCAAATTGCTTATCGGTCAGCGGTTGGATGGCCAAATGCTTAACACGTGCGTGCTGTATCATAAAGCTTGTCACTGTTTTAATCTCCCATATTGCATCTTTGATGAATAGATAAGATTTAGTCAGACAATAAACAACTTTTGTGCATGATCGGCACTGAAAAGCTGAGGGATTAGTTATGTGCCCGCAAAGACTTCTACTCATCTAACCTACGGTAAAGATTGGGGTCGTCCATGATAAATTATTGAGAAATGTGTATTAAACTACATAAAGGAAGCTATATGTAATACCAGATACATGTGATGGCAGATAATCTGGTAACATTGGATTTACTTACTCTTTGATTCAATTGATCGGGATATAACAGGTGTGTGATAAAGCGAACATTTCATATTACCTAATAAAATAATACCATAATTATATAAAGAACATGTTTGAAATATTTTCTATTCCATCACAGTACTTGTTCACTGGAAAACTAAGTACAATAATTATTGCAAACTTGTAGCTTATACAGATTGAATTTCAGACTTGATTTAAATATTCCAAGCCCCCCCCCCCTTGTATTTTTGTTTTTCGTAGGTATGGTGTTTCAGAGACAGTTTGTGTGTGTGTGTGGGGGGGGGGTAATTATTAAGACCTGTGAAATTTAAGTTTGATTCTAAGTAGTTTTTTGTTTGACTTCTGTATATAAATACAGACGACGTTTTCCACAAACACACCAGACGTACATGGTGCCTATTGTCATGAGGCGAAACCTAATATCCCTTGTCCATTTGATCATGGGTAGCGAAGAAATGGTGATGGCATATCGTTATCTGTTTTATTTGAGAATCTGTGAGGAGGGAGTGATTTGCCCTGTAATTCCATGTTCCTTAAACAACGTCCGTGAGTTTTACATTTAACCGGTGCTTCAATAGCATTGTCCAATCAGAGATCGTGGCACATATCACACTGTAAACAAACATGGCGGCCTCCATAGTTTACATCCGTTGAAAGTTTTTATTTTAAATTAAGAAACTTACGGAAATGTGTACACGAGACCGGTTTTTCGTCCCACCCGAACGACTAGGCAGCTGTCCTTGTCAGGTCCCTGTTCTGCATCACTGACAAGGGGAAACCACGCCGGAAAATTAGTCGCAAATGACTCTCTAAACTGTTTCCCAATTCCCAACCCGTCGAAGACCTAGCCACCGCATTTGTTCTGTTTAGTGTATTCAAGTCTGCCGCGTCTTAGGTAAAAACGAACTGTTGCATTGTTATAACTGAAGAAGACAAACGTCTTAAGAAAACAGCAAGAAGAAATACACAACGTGAGGGAGAAGCAAAGACGATCAGAGATAAATCCTAGACGATCACAAGGCTACACGAAAATATGTAGTAAGAAAAGATGCATGGGTCATACGTAGGATGTGGCGACCGTTTTTTGGTGGATGTCCGCTCTCCACGTCAGACAGAAAGACCCATGGTGCTACATTGGGTGTAGTATCGAAAGGGAGAAAGCACGCTGCAAAATCCCAGGAAACTTTCGTGTCCAAATCTAGGATCAGTATACATAATCCAGCTGTATATTGCGAGGACGATGGACGATAACCCGACATTTTAATAGATCAATACAACATCATTACGAGACATTACTACATTTTTAATGTCGTGGTGTCAGGTAAAATTATCCTATAGCCGGGTTAAAATATACCAATCAGCCACCATACCTGCTGGATTTTTTATAGTATATTTACTAGTATATTTTACGGCGGCGGACTAGAGAACGTGAGGACTTCAGAACCCCTCTCAAATTTAGAAGTTTTGACCAATAACCTAAAATATGAAAGGCGACACCACGACATTATACCAATCAGCCACCATACCTGCTGGAATTTTTGATACCCATATTACTAGTATTTTTTAAGGCGGTGGACTAATGCACGAGTGCACTACTGACCTCCTCTCAAATTTAGACGTTTTGACCAAAAATATGCACTGGTGACCATTTCTCGTTCAGATGGTAGTATTATATTCATGTGTTTTTAACATAAAGAACAAAAACCAAAAAGCTGTTTCTACCCCGATATAATATATTACCTTTAAAGAAACACTGCTCATTAGTAAAAGTATAGACCGTATAGAAAATTTGCCCCTGAACTAGTTTTGAGTTCTGGTTAGGTGTATCACGCCCCATAAGCCCCTGAACTAGTTTTGAGTTCTGGTTAGGTGTATCACGCTCCATAAGCCCCTGACCGCTAGCCTAAAAGTATACATACTGGAAGTGGTCGATTGTCCATGTCTATATCTAAACCGATAATGAAAATTATGCCAAGTTGGCAAGGCACAATTTACTCATTTGTTTTGATGGCTATATTGAAACTTTCGAAATCAAAGGTGTTACTTTCAATTTGTCAACTTACACGAGTGAACTTTGCGATTACTAGGATAATTTATTGCTTCTTATTTGAAGGCTTTTTTAAAAAACAAAAGTGTCTCTCCAGGTGGCCGAGTGGTTTCTTGTTTCTCCTTGTCAGTGGTGCAGAATACGACCTGACAATGAACAAATCTAATCGTGTAGATGTGTCGACAACCTTGGGTCTCATGTGGGGCTATACGTAAGCTGTTGAAATTCAATGAAGAGAGAGTAGAAACGCTGCCTTCTGAATCTTACTCTAAAACTACTGGAAGGCATGTGAATTAATAGCACGTGATATTCATACGAATATTAACAGTTGAGCCAACTTTTAATGGTGGGTTGTCTATATAACTGCAATATAAAAATGCCCACACACACAATCTATGGTGATGTACACGCAATTAATTATTGATGAAAGCGTACATGCTGTTTTGTCTGCGACATCATGCCCCGTGGAACCGGACGTAAGTACGCGTAGTATATAAATTTGTAATGTAGATAAATATGCACTAAACACTGTAATTGACTGGTGATGTTAAATGTGCATTGAACTGGAATTTGCACATTGTTTTTTAGCATGGTGTTCATGAACACTTACATCAAAATGTAAACACTTTATTATCTGAAAACCCCCATTCAATTTTCGCCGTTTTTCTCAATTCTATATCTTTTTCCGCTGTTTTTCTCAATTCTATATCTTTAAATAATCAGTCTACGCAAATCAGTGAATGGATTGCTTGAATGAGAAAATAACAGGATAGACAACGGCATTGTTCTACAATCCTTAGAGGTATTAAAATCAAGAAATAAAACAAATCACGATGTAGGTATATGATGTAAATCAAGTTCTTTGTTAAAGCAAAACAGTTTGTGAATTCCCTACGTCGTAATGATCATGGAGTGGGGATGCAATATTTGACCTGATCACAATCGGAAACCCATTTCCTGGTTAGTGGCTTATCGTGAGTTGAACAGTTATATAAGATCAATGACAATTTGACAGGACTGTGATTGGATTGAAATTCCGCCCGATCGTTACTTATCAAAAGAGTCTTGAGCCAAGACAGATATTCTTTTTGAATACTAATATCAGGACCACAAATTAAAAACGTAATCGCATGGGTAATGCAAATTTCATTTCTTGTTCGAATGTTTGGTTGATAAAAATCCAGTGAAATGTCTTTCAATTAAGAAAGGGGGGAATGGATTTCAATCAAACGTCATTCTGTGATATGATCTTCAACTGATTAATTATCCAAATTAAAAGGAACCATCTTTTAATTATACGTGATTAATTGTAATAAGCTAATTACATAACCAGGAATATTGCTAAGAAACATACAGTTTCAACTTATTGAATCCAATCCGAATGAATGAAAATATGCATTTTAACATCATCCTTTCTGGATAAAATACAAATTATCTTTCCAACATAAAAGTACTACGTTACACATTTTTTCATATATTTGTTGGTGGCCATTGTTCCCACATAATCATATCCTCAATGCCGAACTGGTGGGTCGAAGGCCCACCTGTCAGTTCATCAACCAAAGCACGCGAGCGTCCGAGGAGGGACTGGGCAATGGGGGGGGGGGCGGGCGGTCTCCAACGAGGAAAATTTTGGAAATTGACAACCGCAAACCTATTTTTCAGCATTTCAGATCAAAGCAGAGGCTCAGAGATGAATTGCACGGTTCTCGGGTATAATGAGTCAAGCTGAAAGTTCTTTCCTTCTTTTTTGTGTTGTTTGTCAGTCATTTTTCCTATAAAGCGCTAATCCCGATAATTTTTGGGAGAATAAAACTGTTTTTTTGTATTAAAATCCATTAAAATCCTCTACCCAAAAACAGCGCAAATACTCAATATTTGTGATACGTTTTCAAGCAACTCAAACCCGTCGGTTTTCATCTGAAAATGGCGAAGTACATCACATTGACATTCACTGTATGGACCTCCAAAGAAACGGGAATCGATTATCAGATCACCCAACGAAAAACTTAACCCACAACCTTTAAAGGGTTACGTGTCCGGATAAGCATTTTGACATTCACGTCCAAACGACTCAGTATTTTTAGCTGAAATTTTGAGATGAAGGAAATACACCATTTCTTTACATTTGGACGTTTAAATTTCATACGTATAACTCGCACTTTTATTTGTGAACCTCTGTTCAAATCGGGATAGTCCCTTACAAGCCTCGGTTTCTAAAGTCTAACTATAACTACATGTATATAGCAAATCTTCATTTTATAGCAACTCCGTGGTTATTGTTTTTCAATTGAGTGACAACAGTCGGTGTTATACTGAGTTCTTAGTAGATTATACATCACATCATACATTTGGATTTTTCTATTTAATACGGGACACAGCAGTCTTCTTCAAGGTTATTGATTTAACTTAATTTAATAATAATTAAGTCAACTGTGAGGCTGATGTCCCCCGTCGCAATCCCAAATTTACTAGATGACACAAACTGATTAATTGCACATTTATATCGAGCAATCAAACTGATTGTCTATACATGGTCTTAGCAGAAAATGTTCATGATCGAACTCAAGTCAAAGTTTCGATGTACCTGGTAGTGACACTCCCATCACTCCACGTCGGTTACATCCAAAGCGGTCTTGTATAGGCCAATGATATTGCTTCATTTCTTAGCTTATTGTCTCAAATATTTAATATAGTTATTAAAGTGCTATAGCCAAATAATTAGGGGGGGGGGGGGTCACTTCTGAGTTACCCCCCCCCCCCTTTTCTGAGAAGTTGGCCACTTTCAAGAGCACGACAGTTAACTTAAGTCCTTATCTGTTCATAAATAGAAAACTGTTGTTTGCTGGAAACGTATAGATTATCCCGTTTTAGCAAAGTTGTTAGGATTACATTAGGTCACTGAATTATATATTTTTCAAATTTTAATTAAGGTTTATGCATTTACTCAAAAGGTATTGTGTACACATTCCAATACTCTTCCGGTGTATATCCCATATGTTTACACTTATTTATTTAATGAAATCTGTAGTTGCGACCCAAAACGAATGTCCAATGTGCCTGATAATAATAAATTTCCCAATGGAAACTGGTAGTTTTGAGCTTGAAGAAAGCTATTCTTATGCTTCCTTTGACAGTGTCACCATCATATACACAATCTTTACGATTTTAGTTGAAAAGTACAATTCCATTACGATTTATATATGTAATATGAATACTCCCGGGCAAATGACCATCTTTCTATTTCATTAGAGATCAGTAATTGTATATCACAAATTGTTTTGCTCGGATAATAAGTCTGGCTTCATTTTATGGTTTATTCAGTGGGGACAAGACGTGCTTGTAACGTCCTGACTGTTGAGATGTGTATTAGACAACGAATGGTGTCCGAATGACGACCATTATTGATTAACGGAAATAACACCGTTGAAATATAATTGCATAGGGTATCCATTAGAAAATTAACTAGAGATTGATGGAGTCTTGTGTCAACTATCTAGACTTTTGACAAATCTTAGCCAATGGTCGCAATTTTCTAGAAATTGGTTTGTTAGCATGAATGCATCTTCATTATTCGGTGAAATAATTGCGTATTTTTAAATTATGTTATTCAGAAAACTGAATTTCCATGTATCCTGTAAGCTATTTAATAAAATGGCGAATTTGGTGATATATTATCAAAAATTAATGCACATTATGTAACACTGTAAATGTACGTTATCGCAAATGGACGTTGTTTGCCTGTATAATTTTTTAAAGAAAATTAGATAAATTATTAGCTCTTGAAATCTCGAGAGTCAACCCGATGGGCCATGTGAACTGTGCACTCGGCCGTCCACAATTTATTCCGGGTATTTCCGATTATTGAAAAATGGCCAAGTCGAATCAACTGTAAGAAAAATTCAAATATACTCAGATAAAAATTAGTAGAAAATGGGCCTTCGATTTTATGGTGGGCCACTGCTAGCACTTGTGCCACTCACCTGAGTGCCTACTCACGCTATATGCGCTCGTCACGCCCCGATACATTTATGTCTTGTGTGTATAAATTATAGTGTATTCAAAACCTATGACCTAGACTGGTGGCCAGTCTTCTCCACACACGAAAAATTGGCCAGTCCTCTCAAAAAAACAAAATAAACGTAATCTCTGGTGCTGGTTACAGGTTTACTCAAATTTTTTTTTTTATACAAATGGAAACGAAAGTGTTGGTTTACTAAAAATTACTACTTTTATATAAATCGAAATGTAAAATAAATAGAAGAGACTGGGCCAGTCTACCTATGACCAATCTGGATTGTCACCACTGAGAGCTTTTGACTGATATTTTAATAATCTCCCAAATATTTAGTTTTAACAGAGTGTAATACACATTAATTCAAAAGTTTGGCTTTTCGTGATTAGACGAATTAAAGCACAGATGTGACGTAATCCTTTGATGTCGGCACACCATCTTTTCAGTAATGTACGGGTAACCTGCCAATTGTACATTATCTATACTAGATCCTAGATCAAATATTGGACTCGCGTGACGTAATTCATTGTGCGGGTTAGTGTATGCATTATTAGTTTGTTAATGGTATCGACCTAAAGACATTGCGTAATATATTGAAGAACACTCGGCTAACGCCTCGTGCAGTATCAATACATCACATGGCTTGTGCTCGAACATTAAACCATATTATATATATATATTTCTTTTAAAGTTTTGAAAATTGAAAATTAATTCCAATTATTTTATCGGCGAGAAAAATGATCCACTTTAAATAGAAATACAAGCGCACGAAGAGGCATAAGCAAGAACGAAAACAAGAATATCCGTTAATTGGGGCCTCCGGGGATTTTTGTAAACTTTCTCATTGCGTAATGGTTTCTTTTTTTCTAACAGATATTATTCCTGAGCGGATTGCGTTACCGTGTAATTTATATCTAAAATGACATTATCGAAATAAACATCTTTGAATTGTTTAAATTATCGTGTCAGTTCATTCCTATATAGAATTTGATATTTACAAATTAATTGTATATAGACAAATATGACACAAATTTAAATATACAAGGGGGGTTGATTGTTGTTTTGTGCTATTTATATCTTTTTTCGACTTATTGTGTGAAGGCAGATGCCAACTCTGTGGCCATGTCGTCCTTTCGCTCCCCGTATTTCCATCCCCGCCACTATCATTTCTTTTAACTATGTATATAAACCAGGGTCCTGTTTCACAAAAACTTAAATCTCCTTAAAATCGCCTTAAACTAAAATTTCATCTTAACTTAGATGAGTTTCACAAAACGATTTTAAGCATTTTAGTTAAAATCCATTAAAATAATATTTTAAATTAAAATCTAATCCTAACTTAAAATAGTGGCGTTTCACAAACACATTTTAAGGACAATTTTAACTAAAATCAGTTTTAACTTAGGATAGCCGTCACCCTTCCTAACTTAAAATCAAGACATTTAAGGACAATTTTAACTACAATCAATTTTAACTTAGGATAGCAGTCTTCCTTCCTAACTTAAAATCAAGACATTAACAAACATTGATTAGAGCTACATTGTTACATATATTGCGACATAAAGATATAATTGAAATAATGATAATATTGTGAATATTGTCACACAATTTTAATATTCCAACCACCATTTACAAAAACAAATCTCATTAAATTCTTTTCATCTGTTTATTTTATTGTAAGTAAATTTAAGCATTTGGATGGTGCTCCATATTAGAACTCCACGAAACAAAAACACCCCAAACCCCAGTAAACTAAACAGGGGGTCGGGCATGCGCCAATAGGGATCATCCTTAGGGTATAAAGAATAATTTTATAAAGTTTCAAGATTATCGATTTAGAATTGTGTCCTGTAAGTGACAAAGAGAGACACAAAAAGAACATGGGTGTGGCTCTGTCCCTGGGGACGGGGCATGCACCCAAGCGATAGGGATGTTACAAAGTATAAGTATTCAAAGTTTCAATGTGGCCTGTAGGCGACAAACAAACAAATACAAGAAATGGGCGTGGTTCTGTCCCTGGGGGTCGGGCATGCGCCAAAAACAATAGGGATCATCCAAAGTTTGAAGAAAATCGAGCAAGAATTGCGCCCGGTATGCAACTCACATACATACATACACACCATCACACACACACACACACAGACAGGGGTGGTGGCATAATACGTCCACATTATGAATGTGGAAGTATAAAAATGTTATTGGCCTAGGCCTATTTGAAATTAAATATAAATTCATTATTATTTCTTAATGAAGTCTTACGTTAATAAAACAACAAAAATAACTGCCATTTTAGGAGCCAAAGCTATTTTATCTTGGGGGGAAAAATCATTTAATTGAATAAGTATCATTTTCAAAGTATCATTGAAGGGAGGGGGGTCTATGAGAATGAAATTTCAAATTTAGTTAACTAGTCATCGGAACATTGGCTATTTGGTGTATTAATTTCAAAGTTGATATTTACTTTTAAAATGCGACGAAAATTACAACCTAGATTAGCCGTTTGAGTCACAAATGCCACAATGTTTGTGACAATTTTCCACAAAACTACAAATCCATGCGATTTAGTATAGATACACTTTATTTCCATTGAAGCCTGAGAGTAAATCAAATGCCCATGTCACAAATCAAATGCCAAGTTCAAGGCTAACCAACCGATACTTTTCAAATCACATATTACGCAGTACAATCATTTATTTCACCTCTCTATGAATGTCAGACCGTGTGCAGACATTGCTTCAGGGTATGAAACTCTCCCCATTGATATTGCAACCGTTAATTCAACAAGTCAACAGTTTCCAAGCGTACTTGCTTTCACCGTAAGTACCCTCAGCGGAAATGTGCACCGCGCGGGCGCAAGTGATTTTAACTAAAATCTATTAAAATTGCATTTTAAGTTACAATCAATCTTCGTGAAACGTATAAAATTTAAAATTTAATTTTGATTTTAGTTAAAATCTATTTTAGTGATTTTAGCTTAAGTTTTTGTGGAACAGGGCCCAGTACTTTATCATGCCATATTTCCATAACGGAATTTACAATCAATTTGTACCGGTCGAGTATTGTACTCATACGTATATCTACTACACTAATTGCTAGCGAATCTACTTTAAAACTAAAATAAATTATGGCTAACAAATTGTAGAAATAGAACTATGAAACAGTTATGGAATCCTCCACTGTGAGAACCTCTGAGACAAGATATTAACTTTTGTAATCGTAATATTAACACTCTAAATGTATTAGTAGCCAACAAATCTGTTATCATTATTAAAACGACATGCGTGTCAAATATTTAATTCGTTAAACGAATAGTAATAACGATTTAAACATGAATGGTAGGCATGTTAAATTACAACACACGATGAGCCCGAGCAACAATTATCAATTACTGTCGTACGAAAATAACTGTTTAGCCTTAATTCTACGGATTGTCATGTAGCAAATTAAGATGAAAATTTTAAATGGTTCTTATAGTTATTAGGTGTTCCACAAAGTGTAAACATGCCCTGCTTCGTGCTTAGGAATTAAACGGTTTTACAAAATGATTATCTTAGGTTACTTGAAAATTAAACACCGGTGTTTTAGAGTAATCTTAATCACCGTCTGCTAATAAATCAGTTGTTACTTCAAGACATCCGATATTGACAAAAACATCGGTCTTGTCTCATGGCTAGACAACAGATTGTACAGAAATACTAATAGGTATAAAAGCATATCCTAAGACGTTCATTATTTGGATTTAATTAACGTAAAATCAATAAAATCTATATAAATTCTCTTTACGAGAATCGTCAATCTGATTAAAATATAGATCTATATTTCGTTTGTTATTTTATTCTTTCGATGGCCTACACTAAATGAAGGTCTAACAAGTTATAGATAGCGGAAGTTCACCTTAGAGATCATACGAACAGCTTCTGATCCTATGACGTCAAATATATTTTGATTAACCACTCAGCATTGATGTTACAAGTGGATTACAAACAGTTCCGTGCAAAACACGCCTAAAGCTCGACGTAACAGACCGTTTCGTTGGATAATGCCTCACACCATTCATAACACGTCAATGATAACAACTCTTCCAATCTGATTAAAATACAGACCTATATTTCGTTTCGTTTTTGTATACTATCGATAGCCTACATAACATGAGGATCTGACCGATTGTTGCGATTGTCAGAGGTCAAACGAATGGCTTTTGACATATGACGTCATACATTTCAAAAACAATCAGCATTGATGTTGCTAGTGGATTACCTCACACTTCATTGATAAAATCTCTTCCTGATCCTAGTGTAGTAAAGACAAATAAAACGAAATTTTGGATTATAAAAACGAAACGAAATAAGATGTGTTTTAAACAGATTGCAACTCTTCCAGGCCCAATGTAGTAAAGACAAGTAAATCGAAATTTTGAACTATAAAAACGAAACGAAAAAGCACCGGTGTTTTTATACGCCCAAATTTTCATGTGGACGTATTATGTCGTCGCCCCTGTCCGTCCGTCCACAATTTGTTTGTGGACTCTCTACAGGTCACAATTCTTATCCGATTTTGACGAAACTTGAAATATAGGTTTATCCCCAAAAGATCTCGGCTGCTTTCGATATTGGCATGTATCGGATCAAAACTTCATGGATTATGGCCCCTGATTGTACGAAAAATCACGTTTTTAGCTTGTGGACCCTATAGAGGTCACAATTTTGAACCGATTTTGATGAAACTTGACATGCATGTTTGTTACCCAAAGATCTTGGTTCCTTTCGATATTTGCGGCTATCGGAATGTAATTTCCTGAATTATGGCCCCTGATTGTCCGAAAAATCACCCATTTTAGCTTGTGGTCCCTCTGTAGGTCACAATTATTATTCGATTTAAAAAACCGTTTGATTATATCACCGTTACACCCTAAGGAAGGTTCAGTTCGAATTTCGGGAAAATCGGACGAAAATTGCCATACAAAATGACCGCCGTTTGTACGCGAATACTGTTAAAAAATGGTATATCAAGGTTGTGGACCCTGTGGAGGTCACAATTTTGATTCGATTTTATTGAAACTTGAAATTCATGGTTATAACCCAAAGAGCTTGCTTCCTTTCGATATTTGCGCATATCGGATCGTAACTTCCTGAATTATGGCCCCTGATTATACGCAAAATCTCCGTTTTTTTTAGCTTGGAGGTCACAATTATTATTAGATTTAAAAAACCGCTTGATTATATCACCGTTACACCCTAAGGAAGGTTCAGTGCGAATTTCGGGAAAATCGGACGAAAATTGCCATACCAAATGGCCGCCGTTTGTACGCGAATACTGTTAAAAAATGGTATATCAAGGTTGTGGAGGTCACAATTTTGATTCGATTTTGATGAAACTTGAAATTCATGGTTATAGCCCAAAGATCTTGGTTCCTTTCGATATTTGCGCATATCGGATCGTAACTTCCTGAATTATGGCCCCTGATTATACGCAAAATCGCCTTTTTTTTTTAGCTTGGAGGTCACAATTATTATCCGATTTAAAAAAACGTTTGATTATATTACCGTTACACCGTAAGGAAGGTTGAGTTCGAATTTCGGGAAAATCAGACCAAAATTGCCATACAAAATGGCCGCCGTTTGTACGCGAATACTGTTAAAAATGGTATATCAAGGTTGTGGACCCTGTAAAGGTCACAATTTTAATTTGATTTTGATGAACCTTGAAATTCATGGTTATAACCCAAAGAGCTTGGTTCTTTTCGATATTTGCGCATATCGGATCGTAACTTCCGGAATTATAGCCCCTGGTTATACGCAAAATCCCCCTTTCTTTAGCTTGTGGTCCTTCTGGAGGTCACAATTATTATCCAATTTAAAAAAAACGTTTGATGATATCACCGTTACACTGTAAGGAAGGTTGAGTTTGAATTTCGGGAAAATCGGACCAAAATTGACAGACAAAATGGCCGCCGTTTGTACGCGAATACTGTTAAAAAAATGATATGTCATGGTTGTGGACCCTGTATAGGTCACAATTTTGATGAGAAAGGTTGAGTTCTAATTTCGTGAAAATCGTACCAAAGTTGCTGGACGAAATGGTCGCCGTTTGTACGCGAATAGTGTAAAAATATGGTATATCATGGTTGTGGACTCTCTACAGGTCACATTTCTTATCCGATTTTGATGAAAAGTCACATTTCTAGGATGTGTACCGTCACACCATAATCATTGTCGGTTTCGAATTTCATTAATATCAGACTGGAACTGACTAACTAAATGGCTGCTAGCAATATAGTATGAAATACAGGACTTAAAGATGTAGGAAAAATCACTTTTGGTATTGCTTGTTCTCTGTCCATCTCTCGAAAATGTGGGCGTATCCTGCTTGGCAGTGCCAGCCTATCTTTATCATATCGAGAGAATCCACTACTATTTAAAGATAATCTATTTTCTCAATAGTGTAATAGTCACCAGATACAGTTGGCCAACGTATGTGAGCCGTGTGTAGACTTTATCCATGAATGTTATTATCATAGGCCTTCATTCAGTCGGCCAACGTTTGTACGCCGTGTGTAGTGTAGACCTGGGCCCGGTTCCTAGAAAAATTCTTAAAGTCATGCTTCACTTTTTCATAGGTAAGAAACTTATAAAAAATACAGTTTTTGATCGCCGACAAATAGTGTGTTTTACTTGTAACACACCAGGTCATTTTATGAGAGATTGTCCGCAAAAACCAAATTCGGGATATTCAAGGGATGGTAATAATTACTACCAAGGGAAGGGTATGAATTACCAAAGAAAGAAGACAGCTCGTCCAAATTCAGGAACCAGTCGACGTCCAGGGTACAATCAATCGGGAAACGACAGACCGTTGACTATGTAGGTCCTTAGTCAGCGACAACCACTAGGCCTAAAGAAAACACAAAGTATATGAGAACAGGTCATATTGGTGAAACGAATGAAGCTTGGGACAATGCATTTTATACAAGGGGTGGAATATTTGATATTGATTTTGATTTTCTTATTGACAGTGGTTCAACCACATCGATACTGGCCAAGGATTGTCTTGACCGATTACCAAGCCATATGTGCCAGATAAATGCAGCGTATTTTGACATTAGGGATGTCAATGGAAACGACATTCACACCTTTGGTTCGACATTGCTTTAAGTAAAGTTTGGAGATCTTACTTTAGAACACACAATTACGATTTGTGATGTACACCAGGGTGCGATTTTAGGACAGGATTTTCTTCTTCGTTTCGTCAATAAATTAAATTACCAAAAGATGACACTGGGGTTAGATGATGATAAAGAAATAAAATGTTGGGTTGGGGGAAGATGTAATATGATACGACGCACTTTACCGGAAAATTGGTGTTTGTCACAAGCTCACCTCTAAATAGAAAGGACCATACGTAATTACAAGAAAAATAGACGACATTATCTACTTGGTGAAGAGATCCAGAAAACAGCCTGCTAAAGCTTACCACTTAGATAGACTCCTACCGTATCGAGGTAGAAACCCACCTTCGTGGTATAAGAATCAACTGGGGAAGTCTAATGAGGTATTTCAATGAAGGGGTGGTTCCACAAGAAATGACAGGGAGAGGATTTTAAAGGATGAAAGCCCGACAGGGAGCTTACGGAGATGCACGGCCCAGGGCTCTACTGCTGGTAATGGTAGAGTTGGATATTGGTGATTGCGTTGCGGCCCATGAATTCAGAAGGAACAGATACGGTAGTCTAGGGCTATGTGGTCGCACATAGAGGTACGGATTGCTGTTCTTGGCCTTTGAGAGTTAGCTATTACCTATCCGCTTGGAGTTTTCAACGATTGGAGTTAATATTGGTTTACCAGAATAGACAGATACGGGAGTTTAGTGGTCTAGGGCCCTGTCCGAGATTCGATGGATGGTATAAGGCCAATACCATACACAAATTACATTCGTGAACGATGCCATGAAAGGATCGTTCTCAGACTAACTTAAAGATGGAACCGCCCGAATAAAATATTGTATGTTGCCGAGAATTCTAACGATTTGTAGTGACAAACCGTGTACCCAGTATAATAAGACAGTCTTTTCCGAAAATGATGTTTTTTTTAAAATGAGACATGGGTCCGATTCCCTATCCTTACCCTGCGTTAGTTTATTTTCAGAATGAAGATACCGAGAGAATATTCTTGCATTCTATGCACTGTTTTCCAACAAAGAAGGTCCTCAAGAATCACCTTACGGCGGTTCCCCATAGACGGTTGGTCGTCAAGTGTCCTTGGTGTGAGGAGAATACCTCGAGGAGAGCTGCAGATTTGAAAAACACGCTACAGCCTGCCATTCGGAAGAAATTAAAAACTTGCCCGGAGTGTTTTTCTCGGAGAATAATTGTTTTTGGCTGTCTCTATACCCGGAAAGTTACAGACAGGTTGTGGATCCCACCCCTGAAGATTCTGTGGTAGCCAGGAGAGCCCGGCTAGAGATGGAGAACCGCCAACCAACCCCAGTCCTCTCTCTAGTTGCGGTGAACCTCGTAAGAGGCGACGTTAACGCCACGCTGATGATGAGTGGTGGTCCGTCCAGCGGATTGTGGATGTTAGCGTTGGAAGACGAAGTAATGACCAACAAAAAGTATCTGGATGCCCTTCGCCGGAGATTGGCTGGTGTGGCTGATTCCAGCGCCGCAGACTGTCCCAAGTCTAACTCATTTAGAGCTGTTGGCGTGGAGTCAGTCAGTTCGACCATGATCCGGGAGGCTAGCACCTGTCTAGGTGTGACGGCGGGATTATTTAAGACAGTAATGTCCGCTAGTTTATCTGCCCCAGTAGCAGTCACCGTCACTCAGGACGACAACGCACCTCCGTTAACTCCACTAGATACACCACACAATCAACTTCCAGCATAATCTTGAAAGAGCCCGAATCTGAAGATTCATCCATGACCATTACAACTCGAGAACAAGCAACCGTATATACCGTAAGAAAGGTTGAACAAGTAGGGAAAGCCGAGTAAGATTAAAAGAGAGAGAGAAAGAGAGGGGGGATAGGTTGACAGAGAGAAAGAAACGGGAAGAAGTTGCTAGGCGAGATAGAGAGAAAAGAGAGAGAAAGAAATGTTTTGGTTAAACTTTGATAGACGGGGGTGAGAAAGGAGGGGAAGTAGACACAGATTTGATGATGGATCAAAAAGGAGGGAATGGGAGAGAAGGCAAAAACGAGAAGAAGAAGAACGTAGAGAAAGAAAGAGGGAAGACGGGAGAAGAGAAATGGAAATAAAGAGGCAGCTAGAACAGAAAAGACAGGAAGAAGAGAAGAAGGTCGCAGAAAGGCGGGAGAGAGAGAACAAAAGAACAATACAGGAAAAGAAGGACTGCGAGGAAAGGAAGCGAGTAGAGCAGAGGAAAGCGGTAGAAAGGAAGAGGCGGGATGGTGAGAGAAAGCAGGCAGAGGAGGAATTAACGGTGAAGGTGGATGCCGAGTGGACGGAAAACGGAATCTCTGGAGGAAAGAAAGAATCAATGATAGTTAAAAGCAAGGGAGATAAAGAAGGTGGGAAAGACATACAGACGAGAGCAACCAGTTTGTTAAAGTTTGGAGGGATGCTTGCATGCGTAATTGGGATGACGATGGAGTGGTCGTTCTCGCCCCGACCAACATCAAGTGGCCACCTGCAAACTGGAGACAGATGACGCCCGACCAAAAAGTACTCAACTTTGAATTTTCTGCGACAGAAATAGAGCTGTCCCGAAAAGTAATAAAGTCACTTCCAAGGGAAGAACTACTCGCGAAAGATAACTTTTTGGTTTTACCAGCAACTAAAGCATCAAATGTGGACGATATCGTATCAGACAAATCACGCTACTATCTGTATGAGTATCTCCGAAGAGCCGCTACAGTGGAAGACCACACAGAGTCAGCAGCCATGCTGAAGATGCTGGAAGCCGCATGTGCCCAACGAGATACCTCCACAGACTGCCTAATCAAAATAATTAATTATATAGATGTGAAATTAAGATTGGTAACGGACCAAGACAACAGTGACAAGATTAATTTATAAGGAAAATCAAGGAGTATTTTGTATGTAGGTTAGGGGGAGTGTAATAGTCACCAGATCCAGTCGGCCAACGTATGTGAGCCGTGTGTAGACTTTATCCATGAATGTTATTATTATAGGCCTTCATTCAGTCGGCCAACGTTTGTGAGCCGTGTGTAAACCTGATCGATGGATGTTATTATTATAGGCCTTTATTCGAGGTCTGTGTTTAAGCCTTATGGTGTATTTTCTAAACTGTTTTTATATTGTTAGGCTTTTGGCAAAGAGTAACGGGATGATGTTACTGACCTTCTCTATTATAAGGCATTGTATTGGAACTATGGTACGACGACAGCAAGCCTAGCAGCGAAGTCAACGATGTACAGCGTGATATCCATGTCACAGTAACATTACCACGCGTAACGCGAATAGAAGTAGTAATTACTTACTTTGATTGTTATGATGTCCATTCCTATTTATGAATTAGCATATATCCGTTATTTATTGTAACAGTTAAAGTCATAAAATGTAAATTGTATGTCCATATTATTAGTAGAACACAGGTTAAACGAAGTAAATTTATCTAACTCATGACTCTTCGTCACCCACCGTCGTACTCATAGAGATGTAAACAAATCGTATTCATGAACTATAATTAATTTATGTGGTTAAGATGCCTATTTTATTAATTGTTGTGTAAGGAACGACTTGATAAATCATTGTACATCGTAGTTTTGGTAACACGTAATTTTATATAACTAGAGTTACCGATTGGCATAGGGACTATATTGTACCACGTCACTTAGCGACTGTTCCGCGTGACGCATTGTTGTGCATTTTTGTTGGTGTTTTTATTTGTTTCATAATTTATTTATTACTTGTTCGAATTTCATATGCATTGTCGCAAAATGTACATAATAGTTAAAAATGTAAAAGGGCAACAAAAGGGTAAGTTAATATTGGGGACTTAAAAAGGGCAAGTAATTATTGGTCACGACGTTCACGTGACACCCTAACGAGGGTTATAAATAGAACCCCGTGACGGCAGTATGGCAGATAACGTCTCAGCGTCTTACGTGAAAGACTTGTCCTCTTAATGCTTTTTTTTAAGATCAACACAAATTCGAGAATATTCAACTAATGACCCTCCATAGCCAGACCTGTAGTACCGGATGCCTTTTCGGTCAATCAGGAGCCAAAATCCATGAAGTGTCGATCCGACACATGTCAATACCGAGATAAAGCTATATTACTAGTTTCGTTAAAATCGGAAAAAAATGCGATCAGCAGACACACCACAAACAGATTTTGAACTGGGATGACGACATAATACGGCATGAGAAAATGTGGGCGTATCAAAAGTCATCGATAGGCTAGTGTCGAATTTGACTATTATTTCCTAACATTTAGACAAAACAAAAAATCTTTGAACCGCAAAGTCTATTGTATGAATTTCAATCTGGTTGCGACCAAGATATGCAAAAAGCTATCATTAATTTTATGTCACCACCCTTAGTTCTTCTGGATTTGTCGATCGCATCCCAACGGTTTGTATTACATTGTGGAAATGCCCCGGGGTTTAGTGACGTGCACACAATTAGTTCGAAACTCCTCTGGGATCCGTGTCTGTTTAGCAGCATGATTTAAAAAGAAACATCATTTATAAAACACATGGGATGGGGTGTTTCTCACACCTTTTCCCTTATCAATCAAATAATTCACTGCTATCAGGTATGAACAATTAAAACAACCGGTTGTCATGCAAAATACGCGAACAAAAGTTTGGGGTGGAGATACAATGAATGGGGCACATCCTGCTATTCAAGGGCTTTTGATCCTTAAAATATTTGTTTAGTTTAATTAGAATGTGACAACAAATTAT
The DNA here is from genome assembly GCA_036850965.1 of Patella caerulea. NCBI lineage: Eukaryota > Metazoa > Mollusca > Gastropoda > Patellidae > Patella > Patella caerulea. Next base: position 47,796,992 of record JAZGQO010000007.1, on the reverse strand, counting down.
ACATATTTCACACTTTGCGTGAAAGGCAGGGGCTTTAGCTTCAGAATCTAAGGTCCGGTGCGTACCAAAGTCAAACTCATCCTTTTAAGGCAACACATAGTTTATGATTCATTTCATGAATCGGACAAAAATTGTTGACTCAGAAAGGTCCACAAACTGCATTCATATTTCAAGTACATGGAAGTGGGCCAATGCGCACCAAAACTGAACTCATCTAAATGGGATAAATAGTCTGACCTTAAGATGATCCACAACCTTGGCATTGCATCCTCTTATATTGGCGTAAAGAGGGGTGGTCATTTGACTGAACACTTCGGTCTAATTTTCAGTAACTTCGCACTCAACCATAATTAAGATAAAAGTGACCTCTAGAGGGTTCACAAGCTAAAAACTTGATATTTCGTACGTTCAGGGGTCATAATCGAGATATTTCGGATGCATCACGTTTAGACCGAATTTTCACGAAATTAAATTGAACTCAGAATACCAATGACACGCCATTCTATGAAGTTGGCTTACTCTTATTTAAAATAATTGACGAGGGAAAAACGTTAATTATTTGTACCTTATTAATGTATACTCAGAGGTTAGAATACCCATGACAACCCATCCGTTGAAGTTGGTATACTTTAATCTTAAAATAATACCAATGACACGCCATTCTATGAAGTTGGCTTACTCTTATTTAAAATAATTGACGAGGGAAAAACGTTAATTATTTGTACCTTATTAATGTATACTCAGAGGTTACAATACCCATGACAACCCATCCGTTGAAGTTGGTATACTTTAATCTTAAAATAATTGGCGGGAAACATGTTAATTAATTGTACATTATGATTTATATTTGATGAAATATTGGACTATTGCAGTGAAATTCATATGTCGAGAGAGAGAGGTGGGGTTTCGAGTCCACTCGACACCTACTAGATCATTTCGGGACTTACATAATTGTATTTCAATTATTCGTTTGTGCGTAGGGGTCTTTAGCAGTGGGAGGAGCCGGAGAAAACCCATGAGGTTGGACAGGCGACCCCAATCCGGGTCAAATCAGGGAATATATATTGTTTTAATGCGCTTGGTGGTAAACAAAGATATTGTGTGTTTTTATTGAGAATGATAGATAACCCAATGGATGGCAACTCAAGAAAACCCCCTTCCACGAGGATGACAGGCCGAGCAGTGTAAAAATTAAAAGTACAATAGAAATAGCTTACATTCTAAATGAGACTACAAAACAAAGTTTACCTTCTTCGGTACTTTCGGTCGTATCTGCGGACGGAAATCCTTTAGTTCGCCCTTCTTTGGCTTTTTGGATCTCAAATCCTTTGTTGCCGACTGTATTCCATGGACACGACTCATCTTCAAAATCACACGTAAATGCAACAATTGCCTGCACTAAGGACATGAACAACATACTTTGATACATTAGTGTGGGTTTTCCTCTAAATTAGCGAATCAGGTTTTATCCTATATCGTTTACTAAGATAATGGCAAAATTATCGTTATGCACACTGCATTAGATTATGTTCCAGATCTGTTCATTCAATTTAAGATATTTATAGGATCCACATTTCTATGATTTCTCCTTCTCAGATGATTTTAAGATGATGGTTGTACATACTGCAACCAATTCAAATCCCTTCTCACGTTGCAGTCAAAGAGTATTTTGGATCTCCTTTTTTGTTTTAAATTCCTCGGTATGTCATTCGATTGATCTGTCCACTGGTTTTCACAATTTCGACTTTTTTAAGTTTAAATAACCTGTCTCCACATTATCTATATTTCAGACGACATCGAGATGAGAAGATAATGATGCAAAGACCTTGTAGCAAACAAAATTTTAAATAAAAATTATCTTATTTAATTAATACGGATGGAGATTGTTCTGATTTGCTCACTGTCTTACCAGTTAAAATATAAACTCCACCTTCCAGAAACAAAAGATCAATAAATACACATTGTATCCTGCAGTAGAAATCTTTATACGTAATTCAATACACTGTAAACTGACGCAACATATTGTATAATTATCGCTTTTAATTTAGCTCACAGGGCGTTGTTGACTACGATACGTACATCTTTATTCCTACTTCACACTACCATGACTTTACTGAATGAACAATTTTGTCCATTCGTAACTTGAAAAGCTATTGAATCAAAAGTGGCGTAGTGAGTATTTTAAATGTATCGATTTCAGCAACAAACAATCTTTATGTGATAAGGTAACACAAAAGTTAATTGAATAGCTCAGAGTGTAACGTTACCATCAATTCATTGTCTTTAAGTCGAATTTCTGAAGAAATAAACGTAAATGCCTAAACTGACGATTGTTATAAGGCTAGATTGATCCACCGATTGAATAGCCACATGCCATCTGTTGAAAAACGTGTTTAAAATACCAATAAGACTTACCGGGATATTCACCACGCGGTTGACCAAATTCTTAAATATACGCCCTCGCGATTGTCCATCATTGGATCAATACCTTCTTGGCTCTTATTACAGCAAAACCTAAATTTGTGGCATGCCGTCACATGGTTTAAGTCCGTTAAAATAATAAATTAATATAATAGTTTCTTTTATAACGTATTATTTATGGAACTCGGACACACGTTAAATGTTTGGTTTACAAATTGACACATCGCAGTCCCGTGATATTGTCGTTAACGAGAAATTGTTATCATTTCTTAATCTCTATGTAAATCGGAATCTAACTTATAGCGGAAATACGCACCCGTGTTAAAGAATTCCCATTAATCCAATTGCATGGAATTACACTCCTATGGAGGATATTACACTGTCATGGCAAATTAACTCCCACAACTAACATCCGCTTATACAGTAGATGGTTGATAAGAATACAAAAATCAACGTATTGATATTTTATCCATCTTGTATTCATGAACGATTGTAATGACTTTTAAACAGCAATATGCAAGGGTAGATTTAGCCAGTTAACGTTTATATTGGTAACTGTTGATTTCACGCCGCCATCGTCTTTTTGTATTTTGGAGTAAGACAAATATGGTGATAGTTTTGTCATCAGCAAAGTATTAAAATATGTCTGTCCGTTACTCTGACACAACTTTTGGGACACAATGGTTATGCTTCTACATGAGCGAGAATGTTCACACGTGGTGAAGGTGTTGATAGGGTCTTTGTGGAGTTAGAAGATAAGCAGTTTGCTGCTCAGACTAAGCGATTTGATTGGTCGTTGGTTTTGAAACAAGATAATTTCGGTTGTAATTGAGTGAAAGTGATGAAACTTAATGTGTATACTTTCATTACATGACCACCTTGGTCATATTGGGCATTGTTGCTCAGATTAAACAGGCTTATATAAGCAATTACTTTGAATCTAATTGATTAGGAGTGATGAATCTCGGTGTACAGTTTTATTACATCAATGTCTTACCTCGATGACCTTCCATCAAAAGGCGGTTAGAAGAAATTTAGAATCAGATTGGCATAAATTTAGAATTATTAGAAATAAATATATAAACCTAATCAGAAATTGTAAAAGGGAATATTTTGACAAAATCGATAACAAAATTAATAATTGCAATAATTTTGGAAGTAAAAACTAGCGGAGCCTTATCTACTCATTTATGAAAAAGAATCGTGCTGGCACTAGCACTGAACTACCACCTCTATCAGTAAATGGCACTATATATCAAACACCATCCGATAAATGTAACTGCCTTAACGATTTCTTTATAAGTCAGTCTAACATAGATAGTAACAATGCACCACTTCCTGCACTCGAAAGAATACCAAACTCTATAACTAACATTACCCTTAGCCAGAAGGAAGTTGAAGACATCATAACTACTATAGATTCCTCAAAAGCAAATGGACCCGATGAAATAAGCGGAAAACTAATAAAATTTATATCCAAAGAAATCTCTGAACCTTTATATAAATTATTTAACCATTCCCTCGCATCGAAAACAGTACCGAATATCTGGAAATTTGCCAATGTAACTGCCATATTAAAAAAGGGTGACCCATCAGACTGCAGAAATTATAGGCCAATATCACTACTTAGTATCTTAGTTAAAATATTCGAAAAATGCATTTATAAATAATTTACTGAACACTTTTTATTGAATTGCTCCTTAAGGCCCCCGTACACGAGCGCATTTTGCGTACGCATTTAGCGCCGCGCTAAATACGTACGCATTTGACGCAGAAATACGGCGTCCGCACACGAGCCGAAAACGACGCTGCGCGAAAGCTACTGCGGCAAGTGTGTCGTTCACGTGACCACCACTCATCCGAAAATGGCAGCGGTCTCGAAATTCTACACATTTTGTATCATATAGGCAAGGATATTCTTGCCATAAATCGACGATTTTATCCTCTAAAATTGCGTCACTGACGAACTCACTGGGTGCCGCCATTTTGCAGTAGTGATGACGCATGCGTATTGACGACGAATGAAACGCAAATAGCGCTGAGTCGCCCGCACACGAGAGCGCAGTTGGCGCTGCGTCAAAAAATATCAAACATGACAGATATTTGACGAACGTCAAAATGCGCTCGAAAATACCCCCGCACACGAGCCGAAAATGACGCTGCGCCATTTGCGTACGCAGTTTTCGGCTCGTGTGCGGGGGCCTTTATATTCAAATGCCCGAAACAATACAATAAATAATTTAGCGACTATTTACCAAAACACTACCGTTTTATTGCACGGAACTGACGACGTGGAAAACTTGCTAAATATTTTCAAAATTGTCCACTCGTTCTTCGAAATCCCCAGACGGTTCCAGGGACAACTATAACCGCACATTGTACATATGTACATTGATAATTAATGTCTAATATGTAAATACATGTATCTATATCTGACCGGGAGAGGGGTTTAATATAGGCTATGCCTGTTCCCCAATCCCTATTCAGATACAAATCTGAATAAAATACTGCTTATAAAAAAAATGACGTTCCATAATAAAAGATTTCTGCCAGGGCTAGCATATCACTAAAACAGAAACGTTTTACTTTTACAAGGACACTTTTCAGAACATTGACACAAACAAAATAGCTTGGTCTTTTAAAAAAAAATCAGACAATCAAATATATCGCAAATGATTAAAGATGCTTGTATATTTGAAGTGGTAAATGAACTATTTTTCAAATGTTAGAGAGACATGCATATTGCTAACAGGTGGTTAATCAAGTGTTCATAAACTAATGCAAATTAGAAGCAGCAAAGCAATTGTGTTACAGGGTTTAAATATTAGAGGCGGCAAATCAGCTGTGTTTTTAATACAGAAAGTAACAATTACATTGAAATAGCCACTGCATATTGCTAAGTGGTATTCGGGAAAGGGGAGACATGTGCTGGACACTTATCAATAAAATGGGCAAATATAAAGGAATACAAAGTAGAGTTTATAATAACAAATGTCTTAATATTGTGCGCCTCCAATAAACACCAACTAATAAATTACAAGAAAATAGTTCTATAGTCCTCATCACCCAGTTCTATTGTTGCTTAAATCGTCCCAATATCTCATAAACTTAATTCTTCTTCGTTTAATATCACCGGTTTCGTCATCAATTTAAGCGAAAGTCTTTTGATGTATCGGTAGTTGTTGGGGCATTAGTAGATATAGTTGCCGTGCATCAACAAACTTAGATTTCAGATTGTTTTAAATAGTCATTTACCCAACCAATTTGTAGAGTTGCAGCAGCTGTGTATCTTGCTTAAACGAACACTTAGGAACGGAAAATAAAAACAATTCTATCAATTACCGTTTCTTTGGTATTTAAAAATCAATTGTCTTTGTGGATGGAGTTAATTCTATTCTGTCATCAACAGCCTGTCCATAGCGATACACAACGAGAACAGGTGTCTCAGAGGTTTGAACTGACAAGTCGATTTACAAGTCTTATCCAATTTATACCACTCGTCCTATGGGAACAGTTTATATAGCTCCTCGAACCGCGATACCTTACGCTATATTCTGTCTCTAGTGAACATTTTCAAACCATAATTATCATTTATAATGCGCCTGCTCCCTGTGACCGAAACCACACCAGTTGATTCAATAACAGACCTTATGTTCTCAAGCACACGCGTTAAACCATTCGGTCACCCTCACGCTGGAAAGAAATTAGTAAATTGATGTTGTAATTTTGTATGAATCTATGGCAGGGATATTAACCTACTAGGCTGAGAATGTCGTCGTATTTGATATTGCTTTTCTATGTCCATTAGTCAATCAGATTTACAGTTAAAAGGACAGAAGCTCGTTGATTTAAGACAATATAAAGTGTTGAATTGGATTAATCTGAAGTGTTATTCCGATCGCACATGACACAAGATCTATTTCATTAAATATTTTATTTGGTAGTGTCTGTTGAGAACTTTTAGTCGTCGACGGGTACAATTTTAACCTAGATCAAAAAGATCGTGTCTTTTAAGTTTCATCCAAATAAAACTAATGTAATGGACGTGCATTCTTTACATGGGGTTCTCCCAGGGGATACTTCCAAGTTAATCTCACTTTTCATAGTACAAATTTTAACAAAGGCCATTTTGGTTTCCACAATAATAGCACGTGCGGATATACCGGTAATACAATTACCGATTGGCAGTGTGTAATAAAATGTAGACCTATGCAATGCTGTCGATTTGAGCGTAACATAAAATAGGGTTTGAGTTATGTACGATATCGACGGACCGTATATTTAACGTAGCCATTTTAAACTTAAAATAGGGCACAAATAAATCTGTAACACATATTGATCACCTGCATATTAAGTTTTGAAGGCCGAACAATTAAATTATTTACAACTCTACTTAACCGAAGAAATTGACGGTTTCCGTTATGAAACGTGGTCAAGTTTCATCACCGACATTCAATTACAATCAGACTTACTATGTCCCATAGCATCATCGAATATATCGTGTCTTCAAAGCATCAACAAATCAATTGCCTACCTTCACTTATCTTGAGCAGAAAAAGAACATACACTGAACACTTGGGCCTAGGGGATATGGACACCAAACCTGAACAGTCAAGAATCCATGGACAAGTAGAATATTATCACCATCGAACCCAGTCAATACATTCACCTAAAGAAACTACACCATGTTTTACATTTTGCCCACAGTTAGTGTGTCTTAAATGTGTGACGGAGTGATAGATTTGAAAAACCAATCTTAATAGTCCTTTCCTTTCGTCGAAAGACAACAAAGGCCATGGTGGTATAAACTTCGAAGTAAGCTAATCCTAAGTGCATCTCCTGATATGTGTCGATGCCCGATTTTCCCATTCTTTGTCCTGGTATGCAACACCGATCTTTGAAATTAAATAGGAGGGTTAGAAGTGTGTCAAAATATAATTCCAAAGTAAGTTTATCGTCTGACGTTCTTTCATATATTCATATATCTTTATCTGTTCGTCAACTGATCTGCTGGCGCCGGTTAACTATGTCATTCTGGTGCTATTTATTACACAAAAAGACTTACACATGTCAGAAACCCAATGGCGATTCATATTGCCTTACATTTTATCCATTAATTGCAGACGAGGAATTGATGGTGCAGAGACCGTCATCGTGAATGCTGTATTCTCGATCGAAATATTGAAGATTATTTGACTTTCTCGTCTGAAATAAAATAGCAATGACCGCTGACGCGAGTTTGTGTGTTTATGGATACATGTAGTGACATTTAGTTTAACTGCTGGTACAGATGTGACAATCTTTGACTTCACGTTGTGTATATGATCAATTAACCCTGGAACAATTGTTTGATTAACTATGTTTTAAGTATTTATAACATTCATAATACAAAGTTATACACAGGAAACTACACGCACAGCTATGATATAAGTTTTATATTCCCTAACTTGTGTTTTATGGCGGTGTTGCCAAGACCATCGGTCTAGTAGGCTGTGGGAACTCCCTTCTGAGAAAACGAAGTGGTGCCTAAAGAAACTTAAACCCCGCAAGTTATTTATAAAGAGGATATGTGCATGAGTCATATACTTGCCCTAGAAAAGTGCGTAGCAGTTTTCCGGGAAAGCGCTCCGTAGTTCTTTATTTGTACCTACGGCTTTTGGTACCCACCGCTGTCGTTTTCTGGGCAGTCATCGCCGCCTGTGAAATATTTTGATATTGTGCTGCCTATGTTCTTTTTTATTTTTGTTAACTGTGTCTGCCAATTGTATTTTCATGCAAGGACTTTACTGTGTATCTATATGAACTTTCCCTTAGCTTGTCATATACATGTACTCTTAAAAACAATTAAGAGATATTGACATGCAAATACCTATGCAGGTTGTGATATGATAAATAGTGATGGACACTTGACATATTTTGAGACTAAGTTCACAGATGAAGAGCTTGTCGACCTAAAAGAACCACTGAGCTGCACGTGCGACACACAATAAATAGCGCCATATACACACGCGAGGGTTTCATTGTCAAATTTGCCAGGATGTATGAAAACTGCCGCGTACTGGATTATGATATCCATTTTTTATTTCCTATCGGTTCTTGCATAAAATTTACTAGTTAGCGTATCTCTGCTTTAGTGTGTTGCGTTTAATTTGCAATGGGACGTCGTCAACAAGATGAACGTCTACACGGTATTAGCATCCTTCAATTGGGTTCTACACAGCGAGCAGTAGCCAACATACGAATGTGTCACAGTCTGTGATCAGAATGTTGATAATCGACCTTGTTTAGGTCGTCCTAGAGCCACAACACAATACATCGATACATGCGTAAACAGGTCCTGCGAAATCGAGGACAAACGGCTAATCAAATTCTTGTAAACAGGACGAGTTCACACCAAACGATTAGAAATCGGCTATATGCAGCCAATTGCATAAGCGACGGCAGCGTGTTGTGTCTCCATCAACTCACCAGCATATGGAAGGATATCGCTACCAATATTAAATGTTCTGCGACAATGTTGTTTCAATTGAATGTACAAAGTCATAATACCGATAATGATAATGCCTCTAAGACAAGACTTAAATGTTAAGCGTCAAATGTTATGTGTGAAATGACAAATGTTTTGTTAAAAATACTTTCATTGACGTTTTTTTTTTTATATTTTACATTTCTCTCTATACATTTTACATTTACGCTCTGCCACATCTCATTTGTCCTCCTCGCTTTCTACATAGCATCTTTCGCACAGCATCAAGTTTCATATGCAAGTGTAGGATATCACCACAATCACTTAAAGGGATTAAAATAAAACTTCTTGCTACTGCTTGACTATTATAGTATAGTATAATAAATGTAATTCAGACGCCATCTTTGTTATGACTGATTTACGATAAATCGTCTGTTATCATCTCGCAGTACTCACTAGAGCCTACGAAGCCTGTGGATATTACGTGACTCATTAACATACGTATACGAAAACCTGACACTATAAACCAGCACACTCAAAAGAAACTATCAGGACGACCGTGCATAATCACTGCCTATTATATGTCTTAAATTTTATGTAAATTAGAAATTGGACAACTTAACTAAGCCACTAGACCCCAATCAGCTCTCTATGACATCGTTCGTCTGTGATATTTATTGGATTTTAATTATGAAAATGCGATTGTGCCACACCCTATTTACTTGCTTTTCACTAATATGTAGCAATCATAGTAAAGTACCATACAAATTTGATCGTTGTCAAGGTCTCCCTTCTGATCTCCTCTGGTGTCCTTCGGTGTCCCCCACCTAACTCTAAACTAGCCGTTATTTACTATCCAGCAATGTCTGTCAAATGACTGAGGCACGTCATAGTTAATAGCATTAGAGAAATAAGAACAACACGATCAAGATAAACACATCTTAGCTGTAAAACAATCTCGAAACCAGAAAAATTTTTGAAGAAATTTCTCTGGTGAATCGGGGTAGCCATTTTCCCGGAAGGTGACATGTAATTCCTACGCGCGAAATTTCTCGTTTATTTGCGTCGTACGTCCCTGGATGACCGAATCACTTAAAAATATACCCAAGCGTAGAAAAATAGATCTTTACAAAAACTTGAATCTGTTCGTTTAGGATCCAATATTTTTTTATGTCAGCCAGTTGACTTTGACTCAAGGATCATTTTACAACAAATACATCTTACATAATAGTGGGGATACTCGATTCACAGTTCTGGAATTGAATTCCAAAACTGGTGTCAATCGAGTGAAAAGGAGAATTTCGGATTACAGCGCATGCGTCGACTGTATAAAAAGTATCCCAACCAATCATGATTGCTGAAACATATTTTTTACCTAGGAATACGTAACGATTCTACTCACTCCACCTCAGCTGTCGGGACTGGCAGAACTGTGACAGGACTGAATTCCGCGTCACTCGATTGTAATTCTGTCGATTCGGGACGTTCTGGACTGTGAATCGAGCACCGCCAGTATGTCAAACAAACTCACACCTGCAACAGACTAAAGCTTGATATTAATCTGTCACTTAATATATGTCCAGAATGAGTTAAAATTGAAATTACAAAATAAAATATGAATTAAAATTACAATATTACATTTTAGATCCCAAATGATTTTGTATTACAAAAGTTACACATATATTTTAGATAGTACCCATGTTTGGATTTTAGATTTCATGCCGATTTGTCTAAGGGAGATAATATTAGCTTCCTGTTTATCAAGAATTTATTAGTTGGTAGACATATTTAATTTAAGAATTAATTAGTATATTGTATCCTCAAACATTGGGGTACACGTAAACGATCCCTTGGCAGTTAGAATTCGATGTGAGTAGGCCGTAGCACCGCTGCCCGGGTAAAATTTCCCTCATAGCACACTTTATGTCGTATGCCCGTCTTCATTAGCATCAGTTTTTTTTATTGTTTATGCATGTATCATGTTGGTTTAGTTAAGGTTATGTTTTTTTTGAAAATTTATTTTGTGTCTGTTAGTTTAAGATTTCTCCTCGCCTTCTGAGACTAGGTGGATTAACAAGTTGGGTCTCATTACCTCAATGCATTAGCCTCTGTGTCTTGTAGACTGGATATTATTATCCTGGCTCAAGAAGAAAGTCTTTTGTATTACATAGAAGAAAGTCTTTTGTATTACATAGTTAGAGACGACCACAAATCATCTCGAAACCACGTAATTCCGGATACCCGCATTTGACTAATTAGCTATCCTCAGCCAAAAAGTTCATGTATCATATATGTTTTTCTCATTTTTATACACACCTGTCCGTCCGTCCGGACGCAATTGTTTGTAAACACTCTATAGGTCACAACTGTTATATACTATTCGAAAAAAGTAGGGGATATTTGATTTTTAAGTGTTATTAAAGTCACCTAGTGAAACTGACGAAGAAACAAATGACACAATGAAATGACATTCATCGATTTATTCCAAATGATCGTTAGACTCAGTAAGGCACAGGCTGACCATTATAAGGGTAAAATGATACTCGGGGTCAAACAGCAAAGTTACCATAGCATCACAACAAAGTCAGTAACGTGTAAATCCTCCCCTGTTTGCCAAACAAGCATTGACCCGACGTGGCATAATCCTAATGAGACGTCTAAGGTCATTTTGGTCCAGATTGTCCCATTTCTGTTGCAACGCAGCAGCAAGTTCTTGGACATTGGCAGGACGTTGTTGACGTTGACGTAACCTCTGTCCAAGCATGTCCCAGACATGCTCGATGGGGGAGAGGTCGGGGCTCAGTGCTGGCCAAGGTGATGTTCTGTTATTGGAGGTAACCTGTAACGATCCTGGCCCTGTGACATCTTGCGTTGTCATCCTGGAAGATGAAACGGCGGCCATGACGTCGTGCGAACGGCACAAAATGGACTGCCAAGATGTTGTCCCGGTAGTACTGGCCTGTAACACGCCCTGCAACAACATGTAAAGCCGTTCTTCCAGCAACAGTGATGCCCCCCCCCCCACACCCTAACAGAACCACTGCTTAATTATGTGTTAAAACCCATTATCTAAGGCCGACCAACTAACACGATATTTGTGATACGCTTGTAAATAACTTAAATCTGATAGTCTTCATCTCGAAATGGAGACCGTTGTATACTATTCAAAACAAGTAGGGGATATTTGATTTTGGGGGCATAATATTAAAATATGCAAATGACTACGAAAAAAGTCAATATAGAACCTAACAGAAGAAACATTTCCAGTTACAAACGCACCAATAGCTACCGCGTGGAATGCAGATGATGCTTGGGATCATCATGGGGGTCCAACCCAAGATTTGCACGACTCTGACTTTGAATGTTACAGTCATTGTGGCATTGAATTCCAGGGCGGAAACATCAGTTTAATTGTTTTAGTGACAAGAAAACAAATTTTGATATGCGTCGGCTTACCCAAAATGAAAGGTTACGTGCCCTTGGCATGCAACAGATCGGCACAACACAGGCGGTTGTGGCGCGGACGATGAATGTTTCTCAGTCTGTCATAAGCAGGCTATGGTCCAGATACCGTGATACACAATCTGTACAGGACAGACCACGCTCAGGTCGACAACTCAAACCCAGGATCGATTTATCCGTACCTTGGCCTTGAGAAATCGTGTCATCACAGCAAATCAGATCACTGCTCGTCTTCAAACAGACACTGGTGTGAGAGTGAGTGGCCAGACGATTCGGAATCGACTGCATAGGGGTCACCTTCGCACCCGACGTCCTGGCGTGATCCCTTGTTTGAGAGATCATCACATTCAGGCAAGACGTCATTGGTGTAGGGATCGTCAACACTGGGATAATCGACGCTGGAGCAATGTGATGTTTTCAGATGAGTCAAGGTTCACTGTTGATTTTTTGGACAGACGTAGGAGGGTGTGGCGTCGTCGAAACGAGCGCTTCCAAGACGTTAACGTCATCAGACATGATCGATTTGGGGGTGGTTCTGTTATGGTGTGGGGAGGCATCACTGTTGCTGGAAGAACGGCTTTACATGTTGTTGCAGGGCGTGTTACAGGCCAGTACTACAGGGACAACATCTTGGCAGTCCATGTTGTGCCGTTCGCACGACGTCATGGCTGCCGTTTCATCTTCTAGGATGACAACGCAAGATGTCACAGAGCCAGGATCGTTACAGGTTACCTCCAACAACAGAACATTACCTTGGCCAGCACTGAGTCCCGACCTCTCCTCCATCGAGCATGTCTGGGACATGCTTGGATAGAGGTTACGTCAACGTCAACAACGTCCTGCCAATGTCCAAGAACTTGCTGCTGCGTTGCAACAGGAATGGGACAATCTGGACCAAAATGACCTTAGACGTCTCAATAGGAGTGTGCCACATCGGATCAATGCTTGTTTGGCAAACAGAGGAGGATTTACCCGTTACTGACTTTGTTGTGATGCTGTGGTAACTTAGCTGTTTGACCCCGGGTATCATTTTACCCTTATAATGATGGTCAGCCTGTGCCTTACTGAGTCTAACGATCATTTGGAATAAATCGATGAATGTCATTTCATTGTGTCATTTGTTTCTTCGTCAGTTTCATTAGGTGACTTTAATAACACTTAAAAATCAAATATCCCCTACTTTTTTTGAATAGTATATTATACAGTATCTGGATAAAACCAGACTTTTTTGTATAAAAATAATATGTAGGTGAAATTTGCCTTTTGTTATCAAGTACGGTACATGGGTCATTCACTGTATAGACCTCTCAAGAAATGTGAATCGATTATCAGGTCACCCAATGAAAAAAATGACCCGAAATCTTAAAAGGGTTACGTGTCAGGATAAGCAGTGTTGACGTTCACGTCCAAACGACTCAATATTTTGAACTGAAATTTTGAGACAAGATAAATACACCATGCCTGTATATTTTGGTCCATAAATTGCATAAACTCTCGGACTTTAATTTTTGAGACTCTGTTCTTATCGGGATTGTCCCTTTAAGCCGCTGAAGTGGTGGTTAGATCGCTGAACAACGAAACATCTCGAAATACTTTTTGTACAGCCACGGATGATCTAATTCCAATCTTATCATACACTGTAAGTAGAGTCTGGTACACTTCGCGTAGTTCATGAGTTTATAGCATGCGCTGATCAGAGCCTTTTATAAGGCTCTGTCGCTGATGTGCCCGTACCAGTACTTGGCCCATTCGGAATTGATAAACATAATATATACATGTATGGTCTGTGGATTTTTCTGCCTCTTATCGTTATATTCGCGCCTGCACTCGGTGTGTACATGCGTTACAGCAGATGATTCAATTTTTTTTATTTGATTGTCCTTTCTCACATTCGCACATCTCGCGCTCCTCCACAAACCACGCATTCCGGCTGAAAATCTTCATTATCCATTAAATCGATCAAATTTGAAAACAAAAATTTCAAAAATACACTTTTGTTTTATGTTGGATACCAAGCAAATCAAAAATTGGTTGAGATCCTTCTGATGTTGCCGACGTCCTTCGCGAGCAGGGACTGCTAAGTTTGAAGGGCTGCCAAATTTTTGAACCAAGGCCAAATGATGGGTCATTTTTATACGCCCACATTTTCATGTGGACGTATATTGTCGTCGCCCCTGTTCGTCCGTCCGGACGTCCGTCCGTTCACAATTGTTTGTGAACAGTCTACAGGTCACAATTTTTATCCGATTTCAATGAAACTTAAAACATAGGTTTATCACCCTAAGATCTCGGTTCCTTTCGATATTTGCATGTATCGGACTGTAACTTCATGGGTTATGGCCCCTGATTGTACGAAAAATCACGTTTTTTAGCTTGTGAACAGTTTAGAGGTCACAATTTTGAACCGATTTGGACGAAACTTGAAATGCATGTTTATAACCCAAAGACCTTGGTTCCTTTCGATATTTGCGCCAATCGGATCGTAACTTCCTGAATTATGGCCCCTGATTGTCCGAAAAATCGCCCTTTTTAGCTTGTGGTCCCTCTGGAGGTCAAAATTGTTATCCGATTTAAAAAACCGTTTGATTATATCACCATTTCATGGTTATGAAGGTTGAGTTCGAATTTCGTGAAAATCGGACCAAAATTGACGGACAAAATGGCCGCCATTTGTACGCGAATAGTGTGAAAATATGTTAAATCAAGGTTGTGAACAGTGTAGAGGACACAATTTTGAACCGATTTGGATGAAACTTGAAATGCATGTTTATAACCCATAGATCTTGGTTCCTTTCGATATTTGCGCCAATCGGATCGTAACTTCCTGAATTATGGCCCCTGATTGTCCGAAAAATTGCCCTTTTTAGCTTGTGGTCCCTCTGGAGGTCAAAATTGTTATCCGATTTAAAAAACCGTTTGATTATATCATTGTTCCATGGTTATGAAGGTCGAGTTTGAATTTCGTGAAAATCGGACCAAAATTGACGGACAAAATGGCCGCCATTTGTACGCGAATAGTGTGCAAATATGTTATATCAAGGTTGTGAACAGTGTAGAGGACACAATTTTGAACCGATTTGGATGAAACTTGAAATGCATGTTTATAACCCAGAGATCTTGATTCCTTTCGATATTTGCGCCAATTGGATCTTAACTTCCTGAATTATGGCCCCTGATTGTCCGAAAAAATGCCCTTTTTAGCTTGTGGTCCCTCTGGAGGTCAAAATTGTTATCCGATTTAAAAAAACGTTTGATTATATCACCGTTCCATGGTTATGAAGGTTGAGTATGAATTGTGTGAAAATCGGACCAAAATTGACGGACAAAATGGCCGCCGTTTGTACGCGAATATTGTGAAAATATGTTATATAAAGGTTGTGGACCTTATAGAGGTCACAATTTTGAACCGATTTTGATGAAACTTGACATGTATGTTTATAACCCAAAGATCGTGGTTCCTTTAGATATTTGCGCCCATTGGATCATAACTTCCTGAATTATGTCCCCGGATTGTCAGAAAAATCGCTTTTGTTCGCTTTTGGTCCCTCTGGAGGTCAAAATTATTATCCGATTTAAAAAAACGTTTGACTATATCACCGTTACATGGTAATGAAGAGAGAGTTTGAATTACGTGAAAACCGGACTAGAATTGACGGACAAAATGGCCGCCGTTTGTACACGAATAGTGTGAAAATATGTTATATCAAGGTTGTGGACCCTATAGAGGTCACAATTTTGAATCGATTTTGATGAAACTTGACAGGTATGTTTTAAACCCAAAGATCTTGGTTCCTTTCGATATTTGCGCCCATCGGGTCATTACTTCCTGAATTATGTCCCCTGATTGTACGAAAAATCACCCTTTTTAGCTTGTGGTGCCTCTGGAGGTCACAATTATTATATGATTTAAAAAAAAACGTTTGATTATAAAAACCAAACAAATTCTAATGATTTTCTGATAATTCCTTAATATGCGACAATTCTTGTTGACTGCCCGGACGATATGGCTGCTGTGTGGGCGTATGTTTCGTTGCCTGGCAACCTATTTTTTTTTTCTGAGATACTACTAGGTCCCACCTTTATTTTGAGACCAAGAAAGCTTACTTTGCACATTTCTGCCACTAACTTGGGATTCCGAGCTAATTCCGGCAGACTACTTGGTTCCTTTCGATATTTGCGCATATCGGATCGTAACTTCCTTAAGTATCGCCGTTGTATTTAGCTTAGTCCCTCTGGAGGTCAAAATTATTATCCAATTTAAAAACCGTCTGATTAAATCTCCGTTACACCGTAAAGAAGGATGAGTTTAAATTTCGTGAAAATCGGACGAAATTTGGCGTACAAAATGGCAACCGCTTGTAAAATGGTATTTCACAATTTCGAACCGATTTTAATGAAATTTGTAATGCCTGTTTATAACTCAAAGATCTTGGTACCTTTCGATATTTGCGTATATCGGATCATAACTTCTTGAATTATGGCCCCTGATTTTCCGAAAAATCAGCATTTTTAGCTTGTTATCCCTCTGGATTTAAAAAAAACCCAACAAACATTTGATGATATCACCGCGGCACCGTAATGACTGTTGAGTTCGAATTTCGTGAAAATCGGACCATAACTGCCAAACAAAATTGCCGCCGCTTGTACACGAATACTATAAAAATATGGTTGTGGAGACCACAATTTTACTCTGATTTTGATGACACTTGCAATGCATGTTTATAACCCAAAGATCTTGGTTCCTTCGATAATTGCGCATCTCGAATTGCAACTTCATGAATTATTGCCTAGATTGTAGGAAAAATCACTTTCGATTCAGCTTGTTCTCTATCCATCTCTTGAAAATGTTGGCGTATCCTGACTGGCCAGGGGCGGATATATGAATTTTCAAAAGGGGCACTAACCGCGGAGACGAGACACGCCGCTGAGGGGGGGGGGGTCCCTCAAGAAAATTATCCAACATTTCCTTGCACCTGCGCCATTCCAAGAGCTATTTGGCTGATATTTTCGTCTAAGTAAACGTTGGGAACGGACATATTTGGGTCTGAGAAAAGGCACTTTCAGCAGTAAAAGAGGGCACTGTCGAAAATTAGGGGGGGGGGCATTGAATCCGCCTCTCCTGGCAGTCGCTGGTTATTAAAGCTTTTTTTACGTTCCTTGTTTTCTAGTTTCGTTTAATTTATTAGACTAACAGTGTGCTGGTAACAAGTGGTCATGTACACCTTTGTCTGATTGCACAGGCGCTACTCTGGATACCCGTGCACTAATATGGGCACACGAGGGATGGTTGTCAACGTATCTAAAGCATTGGGAGATTGCCATATTTAGATTACCAGACTACTATGTCAATTCCAGATTTTAATCTACAAGGTATATCGCATTAGGTTGGTTCTCGCTGTCGCTTGTACCAGTTTACGACTTAAATACATTAACCAGAACATCATTGAAAGAACTCAAATTAATAACCTCTACACTATATAGGCCCTATAGTATTATGGCATTTATCTGCTATTATTTAAAAATATCCAATTTTGATATTAATCGCATCTCCTTAAAAATGCAAGTTAAAGATACCTTCCCAGAAAAGTATTTATGAGATTGTTATTTCGTATTAAAATATGTCAAATTTGGTACATATGGAAATTATAGACATCCATTCTTACTAGAATATTGGATAACCCGCAAAACGCCCATTGAGTAAGCGCTGGGCAAAATTGTCAGGGTATGACTAACTGACAACCCGACTGATGCCAGCAGTTATTTTTTCTTAATAAAATGGTAAGGCAGTTTTGGGAACATTGAGGGAAAAAAATTGTCAGAAATACAATTTACTTCGGCCTAAATATGTATGGTAAATGTTTAATAAGTAATGATAAATACATTTTGAAAAAAAAACGGATCCTCCCACAATGAAGCTAAGTTGACTGATTACTTTTAGCTATAGGTATCCCCGGCGGATACTAAATTTTGTTGCAAATTTTTGATAGATTGATTACATGGAATATTAGGTTTTAAGTCCGAATATATCATCAAATCGCAACGTTTGTACCTGGGAATGTATTTTTAAATGTGCCCATTATTATTTAGACATTTATGCACGAAACAAATTTACAAATATCGTTGTTATGATAGTAAACAATCTATGTCACATCTTGTCAAAACTTCAAGCAGTAATACATGAAAACGTCTCTAGATTCAGTATAAAGGAATTCAAATGAACTGCCCCGGAGAAACACTGAACCAGGAAAGAAAGTCAAATACTTAAGTAGCAGAATTATTGTGATTCTGTTGAGGCAGACAGTGGGTGAAACCAAGTCTAAGCAACTATGACTAGAAATCTTACATTCTATTATTTGTCGACATAGGTACGGCTTTTGAAGGCTTGCATTTCGAAAAAGGGAAGTAACTCATAAGAGCTGAAGTTGCCTTGAATAAATCAAGGCTATCCACATTCTTAGGACTAATAAATTACTTTATTCGATGCAAATTTTAGGTTTTGGAACTCCCAAAAATGTAACGCTGCACTTACTGGGATAACGGATAAAGACTTGGTAGCCAACACAATTGCATTGCAATATACAATTATGTGTGTTTCAATTATTTACATGTTAGCCCTATTATAGCCGACGTGTATCCCGTTTTCCTTTGTATAGATGTCCCAGCACCATTGCCAAGGTAAAATGAACTAAATGTGTTGTTAAAATTGTTTTGTTAAGGTGGATTTTGGCCGGGTTATGGATTACATTGATATCAATACCATGGTATACAATATCCTCGCCTGTTTCTGGCCGCTGGACTAATTTGGACTTACCAAGTTGTGAAATTAATATTTAACACGCCTCTATCCAGTCAGTAATTAAACACAACCCGGCCCCTAATGGATATTAATCGGGAAATATTACACCAGCGGGTTAAATGAGAATAATGGGTTCAGTGAAGATATAACGTGACACGGACAGTATTGCTTATTTTCATTTGTTCAACGATAGAGTGGAGAAGGGATTTAACTTCTTGACAACACCATACTTCGTAGACACTATCAAATTACTAATGACACGTGCGCATTGCCAGGGATATCGGCTTTGCCCTTGCATTTATCCTACTGCACCCCAGTGGAAATAAATATTTGTAGTGTTGTAACTGACCCGTTAACTAGGGTTATCTCTCTTAAACCTTTTCATGCATTTCTCCAGATCTTGCCATTATTGATGGATTTAAGCCTAGATCATAACCTCTCTACAAACAAGCCAATCACCAACAGACCCAACATTACCTTAGTATACCTGTACTTTCTTATACTTGCAGATGACAAACGTTTCTCAATCATGCTTGTCCGACCACTAATTGCTTGGAAGATGATAATCTCGACATTCCACTACCTACAGACCATGAGGACGTCTGCCAACCATCATGTACAGTTTACTTTAGATACAAAGGTCGAAAATGACATGATCAAGTCCGGAGTTGCCAAGTATATCGGGGCGATTATACTGACCAGTTATCAAAGTGCCCGTCAGGCCGATAGTATCACACCTTTAGCTTTGATTGATGAAAGACCACTCACTGTCCATAAACCACGTGAAATTATCCCCCTAAGCTCCCGTTGCGGACGACTTAGCTGGTATTTGTTGGTCCAGCCAAACATCAAAATAATACTACTAATGTGTATTGGTCTAAAGTACCATTCCATCCCCCGTATACGGGTTTCTGTAATACGCACGACAATTATTTGGAAAGATGATAACTTGAAAGTTCCTGTTACACCCGACGATAATCTTGGCCATCGAAACTTACAAATGTGAACCACAACCCTTCGCATTAAGATTATATGGCCGGTAGGCTGAACACACCTAATACCACACATCAACCCGGAACCACTCAAAGCAATGGCACAAACTAGATCATTTTGAGACTAACATATGGTTCAATTTTGGTTAAATAATTCGCTTGAGCGAAGGAGTCAGGCAGTGGGTGGAAAACGACGAGGTTGAATAGGCGATCCTAATCTTGTCGATTCCGACCGGGGAGTCTAAACCACGCCATTTGACACAATGACAGACTTCTGCTACAACGCGCATGCGCTAATCATTGGACCAGCACACCCCCTCCCCAGTAAGTCAACGTCAGGTTAGCCCATTCGAAATACAGTCTCGCCACCATGCGTGTGATCTAACCGATAGTGAGCCAAGGATCCAAGCTATATTTAACCTTTACAGTGGTGATTTGTCTTCCTGTTCACGCATTAATTCCTTTTTTTCTGGGTTGACGATGACGACTCGATAAGTACTGGTTTGAAGAGAAAAAACACCCGATAAGTTCTGAATCGCAGTGAGATAAACACTCAATGAGCACCGGGGTTGTAGACAACGTATCCAACTTCTTCTGAGATACCACTAGTTGTTGTGTAATTGGGAATAAGCGTCATGCAACCGCGAGGAACGGTCTTGCTCTTTGTGAAACCTTATCGTGGAACGAGCCTTGATGGCAATTGATGCGTCGTCGGGAAATTCTTGGGGAACTAGTTCCTGATTTCCATTATGTGACAATGGAAGCACATAATTTTGTTGAAGCCACAGCTCTATAAACCGTTTCTTGTAGGTCTCCACCATTTTACAATCGTAAACGTGTTTCGTAAGATGCCAAAGAATATACCATCTTTATCCGTTGGGTATTGTTGCTTATAGTTTTATGTGTGGTACGGCAGATTGGCTCTAAATAAGATTATTTTATTTGTACAGGGATGGGTCTTAATTTTTCGTCAAATTTTAACGGGATTTCAACTCAAAACATTCTAGTGTGCGTAATGAAATCAAACAAAAGCAATATCACACACTTGTTACCAGGCAGGGTAAGTTTACTCTTCCGAACACGTGTTACCACGCTTTGTCGTACATTTTGTACTCAGTGAACCGTCCATTTGCTGATTACACGATTTAGCCTATACCGTTTTTGAGGACACCGAATTTTGTCTAATGGCTTGGTTTTATTTTATTATATAATAACATATATTCAATAGTGCCGCATCCGCGAGTTGGACTCAGTTGTCAAATAATGTATGAATCTATATTACCAGGGCTGAATTTATCACTTCATTTACATATTTCTAGATAGTTATATTTTATTTGTTAATAAAAATAATTTTGTAGCCACCCCCTCCCTCCTGGTGCTATTCTATTAAATGTTTATTAAATGTTGGGACGGTGATTGGATAGCATGTGCGCGTTTTATCATAAGATCTGTCTTTGCGTCAATTGGCGTGGTTTCGATTCTAAGATTGTACTGGAGTAAGGTCGCCTGTCCAACCTCGTGGCTTTTCACCGGGTCTCCCGGGTTCCTCCATTTGCCACAGACCCCCTACGCGCAAGCGAACTGTTGAAATGAAATTGAACCATAATGTTAGTCTCTCTCAAGCTGTGGTCATAAAGCCTCTGCCACGCCAAACTAATTGTCACAACGTCCTGGAAAATATTGTCAAATGGATTCAGTCTTATAACCCTACATCGTCCGATCGTGCTTAAGAACATACCCAAAGCCGGTCCACAAAGTTTATAAGCAGATCGTACACAGTTGCTACTGCGCCTACGCACCGTTTGAGACCGTTCATGCAACATTTTAAGAACGTAGTTAGAACTAGTTAGGTGTGAAAGGGGCTTAAAAAGTGCGTATGTAGTTTACTATTGTAATCTTGAGATTCACAAACTTAAAGTAATATTATACTTCTAACCCGAAACTATACGCCCTACATTTCAGTTAGAACCAGTTTGGCGTGAAGAGGGCTTAAAAACTAGTTCACCATTGTAATCTTGAGATTCTCGAATTGAAAGTAATATACTTGTTAACCCGTAACTATCCGTCCTACATTTCAGTTGATTGCGATTTCAACATAAAAGTAAGATGGAATTACCGGGCTACCATTCTTTAAGCCGGCAATAACTAATGCTTACTTGATGGGATTTAGGACCTAAGTAATCCCCCAGAGCCACCATAAACTTTGATTGCAAAATTGGGTAAGTCATTTATATTTCTTTCGGGATTGTTCAATTCTTAATAAAATTTATCATATTTTAAAAACATACGTGCTGTATCCCATTCTTCAATAAAATGTATCAATCGTACTTAGTTAAACGCATCAGATAGACGTGTGTGGATAACATAGGGGTGTATTTTCGTAATCAAATTAATGGTCGTTGTCATGTTCAAATGTTCCCTCTGGGGATTACGTGGACACCTGTAGCTCTCATAGCCCTATAAACAGGGTAAAAAGAAGAGTTTTCAGGAGTCATAGACAAATAAAACCGTCAACTTCCATGAAATATGCGGATATGAAACACAAATGGCTGCTATTTTAAAACCATTAATTTAATTTGTATCAAGGATGCTGATAATTCCCCCAATTATGTAGGCATATACTTCAATTGGTTTTACATTAATGTCCTGGGTGTCCAAGGAATATAATATATCTTTCACAGATGATTTCTTATGTTCTGAGCTTTAAATGAATATCCTTAATCTGGGTTTATACAAATAAACATATTTATCATTATTTAAATAATCGCCGGTGTCACAGGTGTCCGTTGCCCTATCGAGCTTTGTCAATTTGTAAATCCTGCCGTCTGCTAATTGAGAAGTCTGTCTAAAATAACTCCCTATACTCTGAAGATCAAAGTTTCTGAGCTTTCCTTTAAGAACATACTTTACTCTTAGGCATATAATTGGAAACTTATCGATTAATTTGTTCTGTTATTTTCCAGCTAAATTGGCGTGATTTTGTTTTAAGGTCTCAGTTCTGGTTAAAATGCAAGGTTAGATAATTCTTTATAGAAAGAGATTAAATTATAAACCTATATCAGTACATCTCTTTGATATTTGGGGTAAATTCTATGCCCGGAATAACTTGCGATCTTAAGGTCGGGAGCGGGTTTGGATATATATATGGGGGATTTGGGGTTATTCTTTAAACTTGTAACTGGTTCCACTGTAGGTTTTTATTTCCCATAAGAAAATATGGGATATGCTCTCGGTCATGATAGTGGGTGTAATTTGAGTTTTTAACAACTAATGACATTAAAAAGCACTACTTTGTATGACATTAAAGATACCCAACTTTCAATTAGAATTGAAACGGGATTTAACTTCCTACTGTTCTGTCCCACTGCACGGGGGAGAGACAAACCAGGTCAATTCGGGACTAACATACGGTTCAATTTCATTTCACTTGCGTGTAGGGTCTTAGGGAGGAATCCAGAGAAAACCCATGAGGTTGGACTTGTCACGTACATCTGGGAAATCGAAGCAATCCAGTTGCAAATAGGGGAAATAAACAACAAAAATTATATGTTTTATTTTATATTTAAATTGAAGGTTATTGTATTTCTGTCATTTTGGACTTCCGGGGGTTGGTCAAGTTTCACTTGAAGTCAGTCGTCGCGTGAAGCGTTCTGCGGCGAGTCGTCGAATATGCTTCTTTGCGGCTGGTCATCATTGGTCGGCTAGTTTCTTTACTTTATTGTCAATGAATCAGCGATCACGCGACCGTCAACCATGTTGGCGGCGGCTTTTCTCCGATCTAGGACTGGAAATTCTCGTTCAATGTGTCACACAGATTTATCCTTCGAAATATCTTATTTATCCAAACGTTATAAAACTATTTACATTGTACTATGATGAATAAATTATTCTTACTTAATCTTACTCTTGATGCTGTGAATTTGTAACAATTTCCGTTTTCACGTGATACAGCTTATTTTTACTTTTAGGCTGACAGTTTCGAATCGGGGCAACGTTGTTTAGTGTTCAATTTATTCTACGTCTTTTCTTTACTTGAATTTGGTATTATCGATGCTCGTCAGCACATCACAGTTTTCTTGAAAAAAGCATCAAAGTTTGTATTTTTACTGTAACGGCTGGAGGCCAAAGCTTGCTTAACTTCTCTCCCCGGGATGGCCGTTTTAGATATTCAGACGTACTGAACAATTTTAATTGTACATGAAGCAGGTAAAATATCTTTGTGATGACATACAACTTGATAGCAATTGAAAGTGAAGTCATGCCCTGCACATGAGACACGTCTGTCGGTTTTAGGGAAATTACTCAACCAATTATTTAATTTATAGTATTACGGATGGTGAACGGAATGTGAACAGAATTTAAAATTATAAAAAATAATCTATCTCTGTAGCACAGGTCTCTTGTGAGCAAAGGAAGCAACATCTAACTCTAATTGCCCTAGAAATGTCTTAATATGGACTCTCAAACTAAATGTTACAGAAATTATTGCCTAATTATCAACAACACTAGCAATTGGTGGATTTTGAATCCCGTTTCAAATTACAATATTGTCAATGTTAACTCAGAAAAAAATATATTTCGTAGACGTGTTAGTGCACAAGGTGACGACTGTCTACGTTATCAGCCTCGGTACGGACGGAAGAAGTTATTAATTTATTCCCATGGTGTATGGCTTTTTTACCCCCATCTCCACAAACGGATCTTTTCAGTAGTTATGTATGGCCCCTTAGTGTCGTGACATTACGATATACCATAGATCGTAATGTGTGTCAACTCTTTTCGTCAACTTCCTGATAATTGCTGCTAGTTTTGCACATAAACAAATATCTCATGTGAACTGTAAACCTTCGTCGACTAAGCTAAAACGCTAATATTTGGAACCTACAAATTGACCCAAATGGGTCGCAACGCATATCATAATGTAATATGATTGTATATGAACTGATTTAAATTGAATTGTTTACGTTTTGATTCTTAATTCCAAGTCAGTTATATCCATCGAAATACGGCATGAGTCTCAACCGAATAGTAATTTATAGTGTCTGGTTATTCCTGTCATTTGCGCATGTTCTCCAGACAAGTTGTGGCGTCGTTGTTTGACATCAGTTGTGTAATATGTCTAGCCTCGTTCTTTCTGGTTACTTGTAACAAATGATACTGAAACGCAATATGATACAATGTTTATTTTGTTATATCTATTGGATATCAGAAGTCTAATTTTTCAAGGTACGATAACAACATCAATGTTGATTTGAATATACAAATTATGTTTTGAACGTGGAAGACTTTGCGTTGATACTGAGTTAGAGACATGTATATGAAACTTCACACGAAACTTGATTTACAGAATATGTTTTCGATTTTATTACATCATATAAATATAGTAGAACAATGCGGTTTTCAAGTACAACTGCCCTACCCAAATGGATGTTGTTTCCAAATACAATTGCCTTGTCCAAAGGCTTTAATTAGAATGGCTGAGTGAATTACAAATTTAGTAGAAACGCTTACGGTTAGCCTACGGATACACTTTTTATAAAACATATCGATTGACTCAATCATCAAATTGAGACGTCGCCATAAGATTTCACAAAGATGAAGCATCTTCTTATCGTGTTCTTTTCCTGTTATAAATATTTTGAATTTATGTAAGGGATGTGTTGGATATTTAAAGTGCTGGCTATATACAGAGATTTCGTAATAATGACACTATTCATAGTTACAAAATGAAAAACACGTCGTAATTTATATTATATTCAATAGTGGGGCCATGTAAAGATAAACAATATTGACATAACTACAAGCTAGACAACACATCGCACTTTTGTTTTTAGCATCGTGCATCAACATAAATGCAGTTATTGATTACTTATTGTTAAATTATTTTATTCATCAAAGGACCGACGTGGTTTAGATCATGCGGGTGAAGACAAGTTTTGGCAATTAATATACTAGCGTTGGTTCGACCCGAAACAACTTTCTTTCGATATATTTCTGCAACATTTTCTGAAGAATCGTGCTGCCATTGCCGCTGTAGAAAGAAATGTTCTAAACGAATTTATATTATGAAGTCTCTGTATGCAAGTAAGTCGTCCAAAACGTCATTAAGATGATGTTTACAAAACGGAAATCAAACAATCTCATCAGGCAAACATTGGCCCAATGTAAACGACTGATTTAGCCGTATCTGGAAATCGAATATCTTGATGTTCCAACGGGTTTAATCACTCTGATATACGTGTATGTGATTACCATTTAGATGTTAAGGTTAAATAAATGCTTAAGATTGGAGTGAATACATATTTGAACATATTATTTTCGTGTAGAATATTAACATAGAGATTATTAAAACAACTTTGAAGTTATTCATTCCTATACAATTACCAGCTAAAAAAACAATTTGTTATTTCAATCCGGATTTAGTGTGCGTAGTAATTAGTAAACACTTTTGGAAATACTTGATGGTATTTATATGGCATAATACGAGAGCTAAATAGTAGTAAGTAAGTAAATTGTATAGTCCACAGTTAAGTCGACAAACATCGTCGTTCTCTTAACAGATGACGTTCTTATTATCCAGACATTTCAAGATGGACGTCGTTGAAAGGTTTCACTTTTGATAGCAAGGTAATTCTAAGAAGACTGTGTTTTCTATTCTATCGGAACTAAGGGTGTCGTTCAAGCCAAAATAAAAATACATGTGAATAAATTTCTCAAACTAGGCCATCTGCATGGTTGCAAACAGCACTTTGTAGGGCGCAAGCCCGTCTTAATGGAAAGATGAAAACAAGTTAAATCCGGACTAATGACGCAAATAGAGGATTTTCTCGACGAATCATATTGGAAATTGTTAATAAAATTAAGGAGATAGCTACCTCTTCTCTTTTGTAATGAAGAAAGAAAAACATATTCTACAATAAGTAGTTAGTAATATTTGATGCCCGAACTACAAAATAATTATGACAGAGTAGAATTTACTAAGCAAGACGTTAACCGAACATAATTGATTAAAATTACAATATATGACCCATTTTCGTATATTTTAATGTTTCAAAGAACATGGGAGACAGTGACAGCATCTGTAGACAATAAGCTGACAGTTAATGGAAAAGTCTTATTTAATACCCTTATCTTTGTAAGATCAGTGGTTCAGGGATATAAATGAAATATGTTGGTGTATAACGCGGTTAATCAATTCGGGTTAATACCATTTTACGATTCTAACATCCAGTTCGGCAGACTGTTTTCGTGACATAAACTAATCTACTCAGATTAATACAACAGTGAGGTTAGTAAGCTGTTCAACCACAGTAGAAAAGGGAAAGGAAATTAACTCTCACCTTTCTGCATAACGAAGACGGACATACGCCATGCAGTGTACTGGGGGATTATCTACGACCAACCCTTACTTCCAATTCCACCCGCCAATGTTTCGTTTACGTGAGTGCACGGGACCTCGGTTTTCGTCCCGAAAGTAGTTTTAAAATATGAAATCCTGTACTACTCTTCGTCATTCCAGGACCTCCTAGTTTTCAACGTACCTAGGGTCGGAGACCGTTGTCAGTATTTGACGAAAAGTTTCTTTATTATGTGGCTGATTATCCATTATCTTTGGCCATGTCAAGTAAGCCTTTGTTTATGATAATGATGGGAGTGGTTATTTTAGCCAATGACCTATTATTCTTAAATCTTGACAACGCATCCTGATTTATAGTCGTGGAATGTGTTTTTTATGGATGATAGAGACTACAAACCACTCAGTAAAGCGAAATATATCTTATCGAGACAGTCAAGGGTCATGTGCTCCTTGTCTTTTAACCATTTTTCCCAACAAAAATCTTTCTCGAATTATTCAAGTTGCATTACCGGGTATAAACTGGATGATTTGATGATATATTAGGACTAAAACATATTTAAACAAATTAATTTATCATAATTAATTTTGCTTCAAATCCTTCTCAAAACACTGTAATTGCCAAGTATCCTCTTCTATAAAAATCGACCAATAGAGGCCATGTTTGCGTCAGGGGATTACCCCTCTCCGTACCTTTGCCAACTTTTCCCTAAATTTTCGTTGGGCGCGAAATGCTTTTCACTACAGACAAACAAAATGGCCATGTCCTTGGACTAAAATTTGCATAAGGTTGACCAACAAAATTTTGAGATACACGAACTTGAAGCATACTCAAAACCTGTATCTAGTTGCCGTACATATCACCGTAGCCAACCTCATAACGCCGTTATCCTTCCGCCTCAAAATCATGAATATTTACCAAATCCTGGCAGAAAATATTAATTCAAACACTCTTCGTCCATTCAAGACAAAAAAAATCAACAAACACGGGCATGCAGAAGGGGAGAAAACAGACAGGGAGAGAACTGCTATAAATAGACGAACTACAATTTGTGGGTATCGAGATGGTGAGATTTAATGGTGGTCTGCCTCCAGACGAAGCTAGGCAATAAGAATTCACTCCCATTAATCTATCTTTAGCACACGGGATTACGCAAAATATATAAAATTGATAGTTTAGAAAGGAACCGACATAAAGGCAATGATTGTTACACATGTAGATTGTTTGTGAAACTCTTTCAATAATATGGACCAAATTATGATTGATTTTATCAGTAAAGGCAGGGCTGGTTATTTTGACGTACGATCCTAACGCTACGGGTGTCAAATGAATTTATCGACATCCTAGACAGTATTATTAAGTTATAGTAATGGTTTGCGTACTCGCCTGTGACGTTATATACAGTTTCACGTTATACCCTATCAACAACTTCTTATGCTCAGGTCGGATAGTCCAATATTTTCCATTTCTTGAAAACAAATCTTTTAACGTCGCCGAATCATAAAATAACAAACTATTATGCTAGATAATATTCCCATTAAATACAGGTTTTTTTGTTTGTTTTTTTTTTTTTTGGGGGGGGGGGGTATTTATTATAAGACGAACCATCCAAGCAGTTATTGTCAACATAAAGTTACTGGGTGAATATTGACTATGATTGAACGTTAAGTACACGATTTGCGTCATTAGGTATGAATATATTACGCCGTGCCGTCATTTTATTATATTTATTGTTTATTTAAAATTAAGGATTCAACGTTTGGCTAGGATCGCATTGGAATGGTTGCACGTGTACTGAAAATAAAATTACGTGCCATTTGTCTGCACAGACTTAGATTATGAAGACGGGTGTTAGCCATGCTATGTTGCCAGACAGCGATGACATGGTCGACTCTTGGTCCAAACTGGATTTTTGGCGTCAGCAAATAAGTGCAACCAACACAATGTCATGATATTATAATTTCAGAGTTTACATTAACCAACACAATACTATGTAGTAATTATATTTCAGAGATTACATTAACCACCACTCTAAATCACAAAACCATGCCATCCGCAGACATATCACGTCGTCAAAATGTAAAGAGGGTTTTGAAAGGTTTCGGACACTGATTTTTGTCTCTCGGAGTAGCATGTACTACATAGAGACAAATGTTAAGAAAGTATATCTGTACTTATAAAAAAAAAACTCGGCAGCAGGAATACTATTTAAGTCATTGAGTCCCGAGTGTTGGTGATTATGATGGAATGTATTAAGTATCCGCCCGACATTACCATTCTTCGCGTTTATTTGCCAATGCTGATTCTTTTGGAAATATTTTTGTAGAAGTACTTAATGTAGAAACGATCCATCACATTGGTCACTGGACTGACGATACTCTAATTTTGTATACTGATCACACTGTTCGAGCATTTTACGTTGCCTTAATGATTTATTATGTCCTTTGACAGCTCAACATAGTACATGTCAATATCAGTGTAAAACGAGCTGCACTGAATATACGATTTGCAGAAATAGTCACTGTCCTTCACGTGATTCTTAGTGAATGAATGACATAAGGTTTGGCGTCTTTAATGCAACTGTGTTAATAAAGACGGGTGATTCTATACACTACCCAATTCAGTAGAATGAAACACGAAAACCACGATTATAGTACACTTTGTGGCAAGAATTGTTACTAATATTATAGTAAGGTCAGTTAGCTATACCGTCGATTGATCGATTATCTGAAAGGGTTCCATTAATGACTGTGAACCAGGAATTAATTTATTTTACTATCAATTATTTACTTCAGAAAGATCAGAAACAATAAGTGTTGGCAGTATTGTGTGTGTGTGTGGGGAGGCGTGCTATTTTATAGTAGAGCCACGAACTCAAGGACGGGCATACTGTGCAACTTTCGAATGTACACTGATCGGACTACAGTCTGAATAAGCACCGGAACGCAGATGGCGAGGACCACTGACTATTCAATATGTCGGCGACCATGCTATATTGTCTGCTATTTACTCCTAATTTAAGAATTAGTTAATTTCCCAAACTGCAATATGAAAGTAAGATACATACAGTCAATGTCTGAATTTTGTATTGGACTTATGTCACCCAAGATCATGTCGTGGGCCTTTATATATTCGAATAAGAAGATCCTAAATCAAATTCATCAAAAAATGCGAAGAAAATCAAAGGTGTAAATATCTATTAACTAAAGCTCATTCACTGACTTTCGTGTATTGACGTGGACCCTTTGCGTTAATAATCAAATGGCAATCGACAATTTCGGGATATTTTTCAGACAAATCTACTCAGTTTTGTCAGCCATAGTGAACTATCCCGACTGTGCTCTGTTGCATGGTCGTGCTCTGTTGCATGATCCGGCTTGTCACGATCACACGAGTTGAACTAAATTTCATTCCCATGCAGATAGTTTGACTATAGTACGAAAATCCGTGAAACCGAATATCGCCCTGGTTGACTTCACTGTCATTATAAAATTAGAGCCTTACACTAAGTGTTCAATTGATTGCCAACAGTGTTTCACTGTTCCCTTATTATAAGGCAACTTTCCTTTCGCAGAAAAGTGATACTTTCTTGGAGTCTGACTTTTCACTAATTAAATAACTAGAGAGAGCAACATATATGTAATATTTGTTTAAATTTCGATATTTCGCTTGTGCGTGGGGGTCTTTAGCAGTTGTAGGTTGACGGGGGGGGGGGTATATACTGTTCGCTCCGACTGGGTTAACTTACAGTTAGTCAGTGTATGTCATACCATATCAAAATTACAGCCAGTAATGTCGAGAAGCTACCGTAAACATTTGATGTAATCTGATTATTGTTAGTGGTTAACGTAGCAAAATGTGTGTGAAATAAACTAATGCAACCATCAACAGCTTAGAATCAATTCCTTAAAAAGTTATTTGAGAACCTGTTAAGCCGTCCTGTTGTATTATATAGGCTTCTGTTAACAACTTAGTTTGCTTGTCATTTAGCAGTTAATACAAACATACTTCCTCATGAATACATAGGAATTCTTTTTACCAATGATATTTGCAGGATGTGTTCGACATGCAACCAAGGCACAGGGACTTGAAGGGATTAAAATAAAAATTCTTACTACAGCTTGACTATAACTATATGATAAAGGGATGGCAGACGCCATCTTTGTTCTGACTTTTTTATGATATATTGTCTGATGTCATCTCACAATACTCACTAGTTCTGACACTTCATGTCATTTTTATTGTCAACGAAACTTTATTTGATCATTATTCACCTTCCGATGTAATTAAATTTGTCCTTTTAC
The DNA here is from genome assembly GCA_036850965.1 of Patella caerulea. Taxonomy (NCBI): domain Eukaryota; kingdom Metazoa; phylum Mollusca; class Gastropoda; family Patellidae; genus Patella; species Patella caerulea. Next base: position 47,765,196 of record JAZGQO010000007.1, on the reverse strand, counting down.
AGCGTTATTAATAACAAATCAAACTTAAAAAGCTATCATTTACCGATATTCAACTTCCCGAGCCCGGAAGAAACCCGAAATAAGGTCAAAAGAAGTCTGTATCACTCAGTCCCTTTATAAACCTATCATTACTCGATATGTGCATAGGAACTGGGTGATCAAGTCTCGCTCAACAGCGGCCTCGCTTCGTAAGTTCTATCACGTGATAAAGCCTACAAAGCGAGGCCGCTGTTGAGCGAGACTCGATCACCCAGTTCCTATGCACATATAGAGTAATGATAGGTTTATAAAGGAACTGGGTGATACAGACTTCTTTTGACCTATTTTCGGATTACTTCCGGTCTCGGGAAGTTGATTGTGGATAAATGATAGCGGTTCAAGTTTGATTTGTTATCAATAACAGTGTTAAATGACCAATTTAATTACATCGGAAGGTGAATAATAATCAAATAAAGTCGCGTTAGCAATAAAAATGACATGAAGTGTTAGAACTAATGAGTATTGTGAGATGAATTCAGACGATTCATGGTATCTCAGTCAAAACAAAGATGGCGTAGTGACTTACCTTCTTGTATTTATTAAGCAGTGGTAAGAAGTTTTATTTTAATTTATTTTAATCCCTTCAAGTGCCTGTGAACCAAGGGTCATCCAGAAAATGTCCGACTGTAGTTCCACACAGTGTGCCATAGGCGTACGGGCTCGGTGACAGTTAGGGGGGCAGAACCCGAATTGCCCGAAAAAATTTCGGGTTTACAAACCCCCCACCCCCCACTTAAGAAAATTTCGGAATATTAGGGCTCGATGACAGTTAGGGGAGCAAAACTAGAAATGCCTGAAAAAATTTCAGGTTTACAGACAACAGCGCCGGTTTTAAGCGGCGCTGACCTTGCATAGGACTCCCAAGAATTTTTTATACGCCCACATTTTCATGTGGACGTATATTGTCGTCGCCCCTGTTCATCCGTGCACAATTCTTTGTGAACAGTCTACAGGTCACAATTTTTATCCGATTTCAATGAAACTTAAAATATAGGTTTATCACCTTAAGATCTCGGTTCATTTCGATATTGGCATGTATCGGAATGTAACTTCATGGGTTATGGCCCCCGATTGTACGAAAAATCACGTTTTTTTAGCTTGTGAAAAGTGTAGAGGTCACAATGTTGAACCGATTTGGATGAAACTTGAAATGCATGTTTATAACCCAAAGATCTTGGTTCCTTTCGATATTTGCGCCAATCGGAACGTAACTTCCTGAATTATGGCTCCTGATTGTCCGAAAAATCGCCCTTTTTAGCTTGTTGTCCCTCTGGAGGTCAAAATTGTTTTCCGATTTAAAAAAAACGTTTGATTATATCACCGTTACATGATTATGAAGGTTGAGTTCGAATTTCGTGAAAATCGGACCAAAATTGACGGACAAAATGGCCGCCGTTTGTACGCGAATAGTATGAAAATATGTTATATCAAGGTTGTGGACCTTATAGAGGTCACAATTTTGAAGCGATTTTGATGAAACTTGACATGTATGTTTATAACCCAAAGATCTTGGTTCCTTTCGATATTTGCGCCCATCGGGTCATTACTTCCTGAATTATGTCCCCTGATTGTGCGAAAAATCACCCTTTTTAGCTTGCGGTCCCTCTGGGGGTCACAATTATTATCTGATTTAAAAAAAAACGTTTGGTTATAAAAAACAAACAAATTCTAATGATTTTCTGATAATTCCTTAATATGCGACTACTCTTGTTGACTGCCCGGACGATTTGGCTGCTGTGTGGGCGTATGTTTCGTTGCCTGGCAACCTATTTTCTGAAATTTTGACGGTCGTAAACGCGTTTTACTGCTATTCCAGTTCGTAAAATTAGTGTTTTATTAGATGTCGGGCACTTTATTTTGCCTAGTAGATGAAATATTTTTTCTTTATAACTTTACCCGTCTGCCCGAAAAGTCATCTTGCCCGAAAGTTAGGGGGGGGGGGGGGGCTCCTCCCCCCCTGCCTCCCTGGCTCGTACGCCTATGCTGAGTGTGCTATGAGGAAATTGTTGCCCGAGCAGCGGTTCTATGGCCTACTCTTATATCGAGTTCCCACTGCTAAGGGATCTTTACGTACACGTCAATGTGTACACGGGACTTGGGGTTTTTGTCCCATCCGTAGGACTAGATAGCTGTCCTTGTAAAACTTTTCATCCTGCACAACTGAAAAGTCGAACCACGTCGAAAAATCCCGATGATCTTGCTCGGCCAATGCAGGGATCGAACACGCGGTCCTGTAGCCATTGTGGCTCCTAAATAGCAGTGGAACCGACAAGGATAGACAACTAAACGTTCACCAAGTATCATCTTTTAAACAAAAACTTTCTGAATACTACACTACTACAATGGTTACAGAAAAGGTGAAGTTATCCACAGCAAACTACGACTTTATGTAGTAACTTATAACCAGTAGTCCCTACGAATATTGGTCTGGATGGGTCTTCAAAATTTGACGGAAAATAGGTCATTGTCTGTATTATCCAGTCTTTTAAGTTACCACGTACTGAATCTATCAACAGCTCGCTTGTCAACAATGACACTCTTTAAAATTTTGTTTGTAAAGGTTTCAATTGAAATGGTAATTTTCTCTGGCCATGAATCAGACGTATGGCTTCTCACAATCTTCTTAATTCTTCATCGCGATTCATGCTTATTCCTCGTATCTATTTTGTTTCTAATAATAGATGTGCCACGTGAATTGTGGGATATATTTCAACCACGCTTTATAGAATCTAGCAAAATCGACCCGGCTTCATAAGATCTAGCACTTACCGAGACTTTAGCCAAAAGGTTCCATTGCCCATGCGTAACCAAAAGTTTTTTTTTATGTGGTAGATTATCCAGTAATTTTCGTCAAAAATTGAGAACCGACCCAGACCCCCCGTGCGTTGAAGACTAGGTGGTTCTGGGTGACCGAGACTAAAGGTCCAGGTAATTTGGACAGTTGATAAGGGTCTGACATAGGCATGTTGCTTGTTCCCCGATCTCCCATTCATTTATAGTGAATAAAAATATATCTTAGAGTAAAGTAAATAGCAAATCATCGTTTTGAAATCTTCGATGCGTGCTAGGTATTAGTATTCTACGCATCCTGGCAAAAATTTCAATTTTTGGACCGCGGGAACAGTGCCCGCTAATCCCTCTTGTGAGCCGTGGCATTTGCCGTGTCTGTTACGGTAACCCACCGCACAAACTCCCTGGCATGGTCATTCTTGATTTCTGTGGTGGTACTGAACACGTTCAACGCAGTTTTGGTTGGTACAGATCTCAGCTAATCTCGCCTTGCCTAGGAAATAAGATAACTGCTGTCAGTGATACTCTCCCACTACAAATGTCTGACAATTACATAGCTCTGTCAGGGGTACACGACCACTGAAAATGTCTGTCGGGTTGTTTTTGTAATACCTAAAGTTGGGTAGCATGTCATTTTGGGGGTGGAATATCATACCCAGGGCCAGATATCCGGCAGACTTACATTCTGATGATACTAAATATGCATGCATTGATACCATATAGGAGAAAATCGGTACACTTTTCAGCTTGGTTGTTTTTGATAGCTACTCAATGGATCCCATTACGAACAAAATAAATGAAATCAAATAGGATTTCACGTCCTATTGTTCTGCTCCGACTGCGCCAATGAAAACGGACTTAAGCAATACGGTGTACTTGTAGGGAAATTTTTCTTTCACAGCTACGCTACGGCCTGCTCTTTTATCGAATTCCAAATACCAAAGAATATTTTACGTACACGCTGTGTCAACTGACCTCGTTTAGTGCCCCATTGAATGACAAGCCCTCCTTTCTGACTGACAAGCAAGGGAGAACCACGACGGAAAATCCCGATGAACTTTTTCGGTCAACGCCAGTTCTAGTCCCCCCCCCTTCGCACACAAACGCACGCATTTTAAGAAATATGTGACCTTTGTGGAATGCGAGGACGACATAGATGTGTATTCGCAAGTTACACATACATGTATATATCTTTATGGTCCATTACCATGGCAAATCTCGTATGAATATAGTGATATAAGCTAAAATGCTTGTTCGAAAACCTATGGAATGGAATAACCTCATCAAAGGGGTATGGAGCGCATTAAAATAAACGAAATAAAGCTTATTTTTTAATTAACCCAACACTTAGGTTATTTTATGACTGTGGCAAGGAACATTTTATTTTCTATGGTTATGTGCGATATTGTGTAAGGTAATTGTATCCGAACAGTGACGTCTCCGCCTCATTTCCGTTTGGCTTCTGCTTTTCACCCTACTCGAATGCCCTAGACTTTCCGTTCCTGGACAAATTGTAGTAGCCTTATAAAAACAGCGCGATAATACACAGTTTTAGTTCTTAAAATAAGTAGATCATATTGATCATATTGAATTTATAAGTGCGGCGTGAAGCCCCGCAAAAATTAACAAAAATAGATTTAATTTTTGCGCGTTCTGATGTTTGATCTGTTCCAGTGACACAAATTTAACAAAATCGAAATGTTGAACATTTTTTATGTATTAGAACGTAAGTTTCAAATTTTAGCTAGGTGTCAAAATAGCGCCCCGATTGTGAATCGAATGAGACCCCAGAGTCAACCGATGGATCTTTTAAGCTTGTACTCAATCAAAGATTTAGGTGGCTTGAGACTTTGCGCTTACTAAGTTCAGTACTGAGAATAAGATGAAAATCGCGACCATTATTGAAAATAGGAATTACTGTGAACTTGCATGAAAATTGTTAGTTGGCCAATAGTTGTTTTTTTTTGTTTTTTTTTGTTATATCTCATAATTCACAATCCGACAACACGACTTCATTATTTTGAGACGACAAATATTTATCTGAATAATTATGCACTAGTGTCCATTGTGGACAAGGCTTAAGTTAACTTTGTCGTGTCATAGCGCTAATACTGCCATGGTGTCTTGGTGTACAGGTTTTAAGGAAAACTTAGTTACATGGGAGCCGCGATGGCTCAGCGAGCAAGACGTTGGCTCGCTCTGGACGTCATGTTTTCGATCCTGGTGCTTCCGAATAAAGTTCATCTGAAGATATGGACCTGGTGCAGGACAGAATGTCAACTGACATCACATAGTCGTTCGGATGATAAAACAACCGAGATTATGTCTTAACTTTGGCATGTACGAAAAATCCTTGACAGCTTGAACACGAAATAAGACTAGGCCGCAGTGCAACTTTCCGGGGAAAATATTCCTTATTTGTGTATACCCGTATGCATTAGCTCAGTCGGTGAAGAACATTTTATTCCTCGCATGTTTATATGACCACCGCCAGCCTCCAATGTTTTATCATAGACCGTAATTTGCTAATCAAACTGGGGGATGCTCGATTGTCAGTCCAGAACGTCCCTAATTGAGAGAATTACAATCGAGTGAGATGGTATAAGTAGAGTCGTGGCGTTATTAAACACAACGACTATGTTTTAGCTATCATGGTTGATTGGGATATTTCTGGTGCCGTCAGCGCATGCGTTGCATCCCGAAATCCCCCGTTTTCAGCAAATTGCCTGGCAACCTATTTTCTGAAATTTTGACGGTCGTAAACGCGTTTTACTGCTATTCCAGTTCGTAAAATTAGTGTTTTATTAGATGTCGGGCACTTTATTTTGCCTAGTAGATGAAATATTTTTTCTTTATAACTTTACCCGTCTGCCCGAAAAGTCATCTTGCCCGAAAGTTAGGGGGGGGGGCTCCTCCCCCCCTGCCTCCCTGGCTCGTACGCCTATGCTGAGTGTGCTATGAGGAAATTGTTGCCCGAGCAGCGGTTCTATGGCCTACTCTTATATCGAGTTCCCACTGCTAAGGGATCTTTACGTACACGTCAATGTGTACACGGGACTTGGGGTTTTCGTCCCATCCGTAGGACTAGATAGCTGTCCTTGTAAAACTTTTCATCCTGCACAACTGAAAAGTCGAACCACATCGAAAAATCCCGATGATCTTGCTCGGCCAATGCAGGGATCGAACACGCGGTCCTGTAGCCATTGTGGCTCCTAAATAGCAGTGGAACCGACAAGGATAGACAACTAAACGTTCACCAAGTATCATCTTTTAAACAAAAACTTTCTGAATACTACACTACTACAATGGTTACAGAAAAGGTGAAGTTATCCACAGCAAACTACGACTTTATGTAGTAACTTATAACCAGTAGTCCCTACGAATATTGGTCTGGATGGGTCTTCAAAATTTGACGGAAAATAGGTCATTGTCTGTATTATCCAGTCTTTTAAGTTACCACGTACTGAATCTATCAACAGCTCGCTTGTCAACAATGACACTCTTTAAAATTTTGTTTGTAAAGGTTTCAATTGAAATGGTAATTTTCTCTGGCCATGAATCAGACGTATGGCTTCTCACAATCTTCTTAATTCTTCATCGCGATTCATGCTTATTCCTCGTATCTATTTTGTTTCTAATAATAGATGTGCCACGTGAATTGTGGGATATATTTCAACCACGCTTTATAGAATCTAGCAAAATCGGCCCGGCTTCATAAGATCTAGCACTTACCGAGACTTTAGCCAAAAGGTTCCATTGCCCATGCGTAACCAAAAGTTTTTTTTTATGTGGTAGATTATCCAGTAATTTTCGTCAAAAATTGAGAACCGACCCAGACCCCCCGTGCGTTGAAGACTAGGTGGTTCTGGGTGACCGAGACTAAAGGTCCAGGTAATTTGGACAGTTGATAAGGGTCTGACATAGGCATGTTGCTTGTTCCCCGATCTCCCATTCATTTATAGTGAATAAAAATATATCTTAGAGTAAAGTAAATAGCAAATCATCGTTTTGAAATCTTCGATGCGTGCTAGGTATTAGTATTCTACGCATCCTGGCAAAAATTTCAATTTTTGGACCGCGGGAACAGTGCCCGCTAATCCCTCTTGTGAGCCGTGGCATTTGCCGTGTCTGTTACGGTAACCCACCGCACAAACTCCCTGGCATGGTCATTCTTGATTTCTGTGGTGGTACTGAACACGTTCAACGCAGTTTTGGTTGGTACAGATCTCAGCTAATCTCGCCTTGCCTAGGAAATAAGATAACTGCTGTCAGTGATACTCTCCCACTACAAATGTCTGACAATTACATAGCTCTGTCAGGGGTACACGACCACTGAAAATGTCTGTCGGGTTGTTTTTGTAATACCTAAAGTTGGGTAGCATGTCATTTTGGGGGTGGAATATCATACCCAGGGCCAGATATCCGGCAGACTTACATTCTGATGATACTAAATATGCATGCATTGATACCATATAGGAGAAAATCGGTACACTTTTCAGCTTGGTTGTTTTTGATAGCTACTCAATGGATCCCATTACGAACAAAATAAATGAAATCAAATAGGATTTCACGTCCTATTGTTCTGCTCCGACTGCGCCAATGAAAACGGACTTAAGCAATACGGTGTACTTGTAGGGAAATTTTTCTTTCACAGCTACGCTACGGCCTGCTCTTTTATCGAATTCCAAATACCAAAGAATATTTTACGTACACGCTGTGTCAACTGACCTCGTTTAGTGCCCCATTGAATGACAAGCCCTCCTTTCTGACTGACAAGCAAGGGAGAACCACGACGGAAAATCCCGATGAACTTTTTCGGTCAACGCCAGTTCTAGTCCCCCCCCCCTTCGCACACAAACGCACGCATTTTAAGAAATATGTGACCTTTGTGGAATGCGAGGACGACATAGATGTGTATTCGCAAGTTACACATACATGTATATATCTTTATGGTCCATTACCATGGCAAATCTCGTATGAATATAGTGATATAAGCTAAAATGCTTGTTCGAAAACCTATGGAATGGAATAACCTCATCAAAGGGGTATGGAGCGCATTAAAATAAACGAAATAAAGCTTATTTTTTAATTAACCCAACACTTAGGTTATTTTATGACTGTGGCAAGGAACATTTTATTTTCTATGGTTATGTGCGATATTGTGTAAGGTAATTGTATCCGAACAGTGACGTCTCCGCCTCATTTCCGTTTGGCTTCTGCTTTTCACCCTACTCGAATGCCCTAGACTTTCCGTTCCTGGACAAATTGTAGTAGCCTTATAAAAACAGCGCGATAATACACAGTTTTAGTTCTTAAAATAAGTAGATCATATTGATCATATTGAATTTATAAGTGCGGCGTGAAGCCCCGCAAAAATTAACAAAAATAGATTTAATTTTTGCGCGTTCTGATGTTTGATCTGTTCCAGTGACACAAATTTAACAAAATCGAAATGTTGAACATTTTTTATGTATTAGAACGTAAGTTTCAAATTTTAGCTAGGTGTCAAAATAGCGCCCCGATTGTGAATCGAATGAGACCCCAGAGTCAACCGATGGATCTTTTAAGCTTGTACTCAATCAAAGATTTAGGTGGCTTGAGACTTTGCGCTTACTAAGTTCAGTACTGAGAATAAGATGAAAATCGCGACCATTATTGAAAATAGGAATTACTGTGAACTTGCATGAAAATTGTTAGTTGGCCAATAGTTGTTTTTTTTTTTTTTTTTTTTGTTATATCTCATAATTCACAATCCGACAACACGACTTCATTATTTTGAGACGACAAATATTTATCTGAATAATTATGCACTAGTGTCCATTGTGGACAAGGCTTAAGTTAACTTTGTCGTGTCATAGCGCTAATACTGCCATGGTGTCTTGGTGTACAGGTTTTAAGGAAAACTTAGTTACATGGGAGCCGCGATGGCTCAGCGAGCAAGACGTTGGCTCGCTCTGGACGTCATGTTTTCGATCCTGGTGCTTCCGAATAAAGTTCATCTGAAGATATGGACCTGGTGCAGGACAGAATGTCAACTGACATCACATAGTCGTTCGGATGATAAAACAACCGAGATTATGTCTTAACTTTGGCATGTACGAAAAATCCTTGACAGCTTGAACACGAAATAAGACTAGGCCGCAGTGCAACTTTCCGGGGAAAATATTCCTTATTTGTGTATACCCGTATGCATTAGCTCAGTCGGTGAAGAACATTTTATTCCTCGCATGTTTATATGACCACCGCCAGCCTCCAATGTTTTATCATAGACCGTAATTTGCTAATCAAACTGGGGGATGCTCGATTGTCAGTCCAGAACGTCCCTAATTGAGAGAATTACAATCGAGTGAGATGGTATAAGTAGAGTCGTGGCGTTATTAAACACAACGACTATGTTTTAGCTATCATGGTTGATTGGGATATTTCTGGTGCCGTCAGCGCATGCGTTGCATCCCGAAATCCCCCGTTTTCAGCAAATTGCCTGGCAACCTATTTTCTGAAATTTTGACGGTCGTAAACGCGTTTTACTGCTATTCCAGTTCGTAAAATTAGTGTTTTATTAGATGTCGGGCACTTTATTTTGCCTAGTAGATGAAATATTTTTTCTTTATAACTTTACCCGTCTGCCCGAAAAGTCATCTTGCCCGAAAGTTAGGGGGGGGGCTCCTCCCCCCCTGCCTCCCTGGCTCGTACGCCTATGCTGAGTGTGCTATGAGGAAATTGTTGCCCGAGCAGCGGTTCTATGGCCTACTCTTATATCGAGTTCCCACTGCTAAGGGATCTTTACGTACACGTCAATGTGTACACGGGACTTGGGGTTTTCGTCCCATCCGTAGGACTAGATAGCTGTCCTTGTAAAACTTTTCATCCTGCACAACTGAAAAGTCGAACCACATCGAAAAATCCCGATGATCTTGCTCGGCCAATGCAGGGATCGAACACGCGGTCCTGTAGCCATTGTGGCTCCTAAATAGCAGTGGAACCGACAAGGATAGACAACTAAACGTTCACCAAGTATCATCTTTTAAACAAAAACTTTCTGAATACTACACTACTACAATGGTTACAGAAAAGGTGAAGTTATCCACAGCAAACTACGACTTTATGTAGTAACTTATAACCAGTAGTCCCTACGAATATTGGTCTGGATGGGTCTTCAAAATTTGACGGAAAATAGGTCATTGTCTGTATTATCCAGTCTTTTAAGTTACCACGTACTGAATCTATCAACAGCTCGCTTGTCAACAATGACACTCTTTAAAATTTTGTTTGTAAAGGTTTCAATTGAAATGGTAATTTTCTCTGGCCATGAATCAGACGTATGGCTTCTCACAATCTTCTTAATTCTTCATCGCGATTCATGCTTATTCCTCGTATCTATTTTGTTTCTAATAATAGATGTGCCACGTGAATTGTGGGATATATTTCAACCACGCTTTATAGAATCTAGCAAAATCGGCCCGGCTTCATAAGATCTAGCACTTACCGAGACTTTAGCCAAAAGGTTCCATTGCCCATGCGTAACCAAAAGTTTTTTTTTATGTGGTAGATTATCCAGTAATTTTCGTCAAAAATTGAGAACCGACCCAGACCCCCCGTGCGTTGAAGACTAGGTGGTTCTGGGTGACCGAGACTAAAGGTCCAGGTAATTTGGACAGTTGATAAGGGTCTGACATAGGCATGTTGCTTGTTCCCCGATCTCCCATTCATTTATAGTGAATAAAAATATATCTTAGAGTAAAGTAAATAGCAAATCATCGTTTTGAAATCTTCGATGCGTGCTAGGTATTAGTATTCTACGCATCCTGGCAAAAATTTCAATTTTTGGACCGCGGGAACAGTGCCCGCTAATCCCTCTTGTGAGCCGTGGCATTTGCCGTGTCTGTTACGGTAACCCACCGCACAAACTCCCTGGCATGGTCATTCTTGATTTCTGTGGTGGTACTGAACACGTTCAACGCAGTTTTGGTTGGTACAGATCTCAGCTAATCTCGCCTTGCCTAGGAAATAAGATAACTGCTGTCAGTGATACTCTCCCACTACAAATGTCTGACAATTACATAGCTCTGTCAGGGGTACACGACCACTGAAAATGTCTGTCGGGTTGTTTTTGTAATACCTAAAGTTGGGTAGCATGTCATTTTGGGGGTGGAATATCATACCCAGGGCCAGATATCCGGCAGACTTACATTCTGATGATACTAAATATGCATGCATTGATACCATATAGGAGAAAATCGGTACACTTTTCAGCTTGGTTGTTTTTGATAGCTACTCAATGGATCCCATTACGAACAAAATAAATGAAATCAAATAGGATTTCACGTCCTATTGTTCTGCTCCGACTGCGCCAATGAAAACGGACTTAAGCAATACGGTGTACTTGTAGGGAAATTTTTCTTTCACAGCTACGCTACGGCCTGCTCTTTTATCGAATTCCAAATACCAAAGAATATTTTACGTACACGCTGTGTCAACTGACCTCGTTTAGTGCCCCATTGAATGACAAGCCCTCCTTTCTGACTGACAAGCAAGGGAGAACCACGACGGAAAATCCCGATGAACTTTTTCGGTCAACGCCAGTTCTAGTCCCCCCCCCTTCGCACACAAACGCACGCATTTTAAGAAATATGTGACCTTTGTGGAATGCGAGGACGACATAGATGTGTATTCGCAAGTTACACATACATGTATATATCTTTATGGTCCATTACCATGGCAAATCTCGTATGAATATAGTGATATAAGCTAAAATGCTTGTTCGAAAACCTATGGAATGGAATAACCTCATCAAAGGGGTATGGAGCGCATTAAAATAAACGAAATAAAGCTTATTTTTTAATTAACCCAACACTTAGGTTATTTTATGACTGTGGCAAGGAACATTTTATTTTCTATGGTTATGTGCGATATTGTGTAAGGTAATTGTATCCGAACAGTGACGTCTCCGCCTCATTTCCGTTTGGCTTCTGCTTTTCACCCTACTCGAATGCCCTAGACTTTCCGTTCCTGGACAAATTGTAGTAGCCTTATAAAAACAGCGCGATAATACACAGTTTTAGTTCTTAAAATAAGTAGATCATATTGATCATATTGAATTTATAAGTGCGGCGTGAAGCCCCGCAAAAATTAACAAAAATAGATTTAATTTTTGCGCGTTCTGATGTTTGATCTGTTCCAGTGACACAAATTTAACAAAATCGAAATGTTGAACATTTTTTATGTATTAGAACGTAAGTTTCAAATTTTAGCTAGGTGTCAAAATAGCGCCCCGATTGTGAATCGAATGAGACCCCAGAGTCAACCGATGGATCTTTTAAGCTTGTACTCAATCAAAGATTTAGGTGGCTTGAGACTTTGCGCTTACTAAGTTCAGTACTGAGAATAAGATGAAAATCGCGACCATTATTGAAAATAGGAATTACTGTGAACTTGCATGAAAATTGTTAGTTGGCCAATAGTTGTTTTTTTTTTGTTTTTTTTTGTTATATCTCATAATTCACAATCCGACAACACGACTTCATTATTTTGAGACGACAAATATTTATCTGAATAATTATGCACTAGTGTCCATTGTGGACAAGGCTTAAGTTAACTTTGTCGTGCCATAGCGCTAATACTGCCATGGTGTCTTGGTGTACAGGTTTTAAGGAAAACTTAGTTACATGGGAGCCGCGATGGCTCAGCGAGCAAGACGTTGGCTCGCTCTGGACGTCATGTTTTCGATCCTGGTGCTTCCGAATAAAGTTCATCTGAAGATATGGACCTGGTGCAGGACAGAATGTCAACTGACATCACATAGTCGTTCGGATGATAAAACAACCGAGATTATGTCTTAACTTTGGCATGTACGAAAAATCCTTGACAGCTTGAACACGAAATAAGACTAGGCCGCAGTGCAACTTTCCGGGGAAAATATTCCTTATTTGTGTATACCCGTATGCATTAGCTCAGTCGGTGAAGAACATTTTATTCCTCGCAGGTTTATATGACCACCGCCAGCCTCCAATGTTTTATCATAGACCGTAATTTGCTAATCAAACTGGGGGATGCTCGATTGTCAGTCCAGAACGTCCCTAATTGAGAGAATTACAATCGAGTGAGATGGTATAAGTAGAGTCGTGGCGTTATTAAACACAACGACTATGTTTTAGCTATCATGGTTGATTGGGATATTTCTGGTGCCGTCAGCGCATGCGTTGCATCCCGAAATCCCCCGTTTTCAGCAAATTGTCACTATTTGGGGGATGAGAAAATTTAATTCCGGAAGGTCGAACAATCAGCATCCCCAATTCCAGTTGCCTGGACTTGCAGAACAGTGACAAGACTGAATTGCACGTCACTCGGTTGCGATACCGTCATCTAGAGACGCCCCGGACTGACCAACGAGCATGCTTATCGACAAAACTTGTGACGCCAACGAAAGTCCAATCGAACGCAACCTCACAAACTGCGCACGTGCATTGCAATCTCTGTTTTGTTGTCTTTACTCTCACAAAAGTATGTTGACTGATGATGACACCGGGGTTAAGAGGACAGGTTTTTACTAATACGATTCAAGGGAATGACAAACTTCAAAGAAGTTTTTTTACAGCAGAGGATATTGACATGGGTGGTATTGCGAACACGATTCAAGGGAATGACAGACTTGAATATAGTTTCATTACAGAAGAGGATATTGACATGGATGGTAATAGCTGATTATTTACTGGAGCGTCTGAATAGATAAAAAAGGCGAATCGAATTGATTGATGATTTAGTTTGTCTATTCTCATCACTGACATCTCGTCAGTTATAAATTAGTTAGTTGCATTTGGAAACTCTTTGAGATACGTCTCAATAAATGCCAGTTTCATTGCATTTAGTGTTTTATTCGATCAATGACCTGTTTGTTGTTACACAACTGGCGTTTTATCTGTAACGTCCCAGAAAATAGATTATTTGGGATTGATTTAAATTTGCCCACACATAGTCACGCACATTTGAACTCAATCCTACCAGTCGCCTTATTATATTGCTGTGTAAAATAAAATAGCTGTGGGAAGTGGAATGGAAGTTTGATTCGGAACTTCTGGCCTTGAAGGTGATATTGAAAAATTATGGACATAATCTGAAAACTGTTCCAACTGGATTTCAACAACAAAATGGTTATTGTACAGAAAGGGCGACAACTCCGATTACGATCCAGTTGGATTAAGACTAATAATTACTTCCTTGACATTTCCTGGTTTATAACATTTTGTTAACCCCAATCACAAACTGCCTAACATGTCACAATCATTCATATATGCTTATTTCGGTATGTATTCTTCCACCATAAAATCAGGAATATTCACCAAAACTCGAAGTCAGTGTCAATTCAAATTCCATACTTCGATTCTAAACCATAAAATCAGTTTAAAAATCCACAAAAGGTGGAAGGGAGAAAGACTATATAAATACTGTTTTGATGATATATATAACTCTTTTTTTCTTTTACAGATAAAAATGAAACGTGGACAATAATATGTCAAACTCTCGATAAACAGAATCTGATGATGAAAAAACATGTTCCTGAATTCCGGAAAAAATGGAGAACATCTTTGAGAAATAAAATCAAAAGACCCAAACGAGCTAGTAAGATTTTTTTTTTTTTTTTTTTCTATCAAAAAAACGCATGGGATTGTTTAAATGGGCTCTGTTTCGATTGTCCGTCGTACCCTTGGTGTGGTAATTTGTAACCTAATAACTCTTGCTTTTAATTATGGTAGAATGTTCAAACTTTCTTCGGCATTTTCCAACATGGTTAGTCATAACCAGTGGAACAGGGCGGAGGGACAGGCGAGGAACAGCTTCTAGTGGATCGGATGGGATGAACACTCGAGCTACAGTGTACACATTCTCATGCAAGAAACGTGACCATTTATTGTTGGAATTAAATCCCCCCCCCCCCTTCAACTCACTATATGAGCTATAGCCGTCTGTGGTGTTAAAATCTCATTTCATTGCATACTTTTTGAAAATGTTCATCCGGTTTTGACTAAGCTTGATGGCGAATGTTTTATCATAAAGTCAGGCAGCTGTCCGTTGGTCCGTTGTAATAACACACTAACTCTGCTTCAAATTGGTGTAAAAGCTGCTAACTTGGTATATATAGTCGTCAGGTGAACATCTTGGTGGAGTTTTTGGAATGGCCCACCCTCATGCTGTACCACGGACGCGGGGTGGGGGAGGGTCCTTCAAAATATAGAATTGTTTTAAGAGGTCCGGATAGATGTGTGTATGCTTATGAATATCAGCTCTAGTTGAACATAATCTGCCAACATTGTTAAAAAAAGAATTCATTTGGTCTTTAATTACAGGTGAGGTTAGATTGCAACAGGCGGCAGTATCGTTTCTGTCGTCAACAGAGCAATCAGATGACGTTCAAGACGAACCAGAATCCACTACGTCGTTCTTTAGTTCTTCTACATCCCCTTCATCAGAGTCAGGAATAGAAGACGATCAGTGGGAACTAAACAAAAGGATTTCTATAAAGGGAAAGCTGCAATTAAAAACAGAAACTGCAAATGGTATCACGCCTATTATTGTATTAGTTTTTAAGTTTTATGTAGTTTGTCTTTAGATGAAACAAATGATATATTATGGTTGAGTGCATTAGCTGCTGATTCTATTAAAGTAGTGGCCGAGAAGTGTCCTCGTGGGATTTTAAGTGCAAGATGTAGGGCCTGGCGAGAAAGGGTGTCTAGTCTTTCCGATGGGACGAAAACTGTACACGCTGATATGCACATAAACAACCCTTTACAGATGGAATTCAAGGAAGTTGGAAATGCTGTTGTCTGGGCTAAATGTTCCTCGTAGCATGGCGTATGTCCGTCCTTTATTAGCCTCGCTATTGCAGAAAAACATGATGTCAATTCTTATTGCAATTCCGAATGATTTAGTGTTATTGATGAGTGTACACATCAATGATTATTTTTTATTGATAATCTGATTTCACAACGGCAACATTGTGTCAACAAAAACCTCACTACACATCATACAGGATTCCTCTTGTCGGTTTCTCATCGACTTTGATATGCGGTGCTGCGTCTTCGTATATAATATATATTTTTGGTGTAGGGGTGTTGGCCTTGGCCAAAGACGTAACACGATTTGACGACGGCTACTGCGTATGCAAATAGATTTTATCCAGCTTGATCGTTTGTCTACAATTGTTTCCACCGTTAATGTTCTTCATTCTATTAATCTTAACTGAACTCATTGACCATTGTATGACAGTTCGGAAGCTTTATGCACACCACGGTACGGTCATAAAGCTATTTATTTCATGATATGGCGCTCATACATGTACATTTATTTTTTTATTTTGTCATATTTCAGAAGAATCTGCCAGCAGATTGTCAAACAAATCAAATTCGAAAGATACAAATGTTTCAAAGTCGACTTCTCGCCTCCCACTGCGTATGAAGAACAGACTTCTGGGCAGTCTACCTAAGCCCAAATTGACCAAGACATTGAACGGTTTACATAGCCATGTGGCTTTAAATGTCGGCGTTGATGATACGTTGTCTAGCAACTCTGAAGTCGGATATACAGTATTACCCAAGTACCGTGAGAGAAAATCTAATAAAGTACCAATGGCATCATCGTCACCAGCAAACAGTCTTGGTGGTGGATCGGATGAGTAGGTATCTTTGTATTTGTCTTAGTAAATCGTGTACACATTGTTTTTACACATTAAAGATCTCTTGGGATGAAAAATAGACGACACTGCTGGCAAATCAAATGTACATGTGTATCGACACTGAGTGTTACCAAATCTTAGTATAATATTAATTGACAACGTGTTGATAAGACATTACAACCAACCCTTTCCTGTTCCAAAGTCGTCCGGGGTGAGTAATTGTGGACATGTTATTTGACAAGAATTTCACGGTCCATAACCCGGAGTAGGTATTACAGTATGCATAGTCATTCATATGAAACAAAAAAGCGCGATTTAGTATCATTACAGGGCTGAGGTAGTTGTGGGATCTGACTGAGACACATGTTCAGTAACCAGGAGGTACCGGTGTTCGAGGAAAAAGTTGTCTGAATTTTACAGTGTGATTTCCCTTTTCAGTGGGTGCAGGACGGGGGTCGTTCGAATATGCGAGGGTCGTGGTCCCGGGTGCACGCAAAAAGAGCCCTTTTTTTTGAAATTCGAAGTTAAAGTGGGCCTTCATATAACATTGCATGACATATGCCCATTTTCGTTATCCCGGTTGGTGCGAAAAAAAAAATTAGGACGTTCAGCTTTATTTGATTTATTATGTGCGTGCAACTGGTAATAATCCCCATCTGTGATTTAAGTGGATATAGGTTGGGCCCAGTTTTTACAGAGCTATTTACCTTTTTTACAGAGCTTTGTCTGTTAAATCATCCACGAGTTGTTTAGAATACAGTACACTGCCATCATCCATCAGTTTCTCCGACGACACTAGTGATATTTCTAATGAAGTTCTTAAGACGGAACGCGAAACGTTACGAATGGAAATTGCTCAACTAAGGGAAGAGAAGGAGTTGTATTTAACAGTACGCAATGCACAGCTAGGTAGAGGTAAATTGGCTGAGCAAAGGGAACTCCTTGCAATGCAGCGCCGTAAACTTGAAATGCAGCTTCATACGACGATGTATTACTACGCCCCGTCGACGCCAGGTAACTGCGGCTGGTCTTACGGTCGAATAGTGCCGTGAGGAAGGACTAAGATCCATGTTTGATTTTTGCTTAATCTGCTTTTGCACAGTTATTTATTGGCTTGAATATGCTTTGGGATGTAATTATTACTTACACACCTTTGTCTCTGTGTGTAAATATTTAAATAAAATGTTTGTATGGGTACCAATTGAATGTTATTTAGCTATTACAAATGATAAAATGTAGATTTTGTTTTGCTACTTTTGATGGATATAAATCGAATGTAGTTTTGCTGGTATGTTTGATAAATATAAATTCTATGACGTTTTACTATTGTACACCAATATAAAATAATGTGGTTTTGATGATATGGGTGTATATAATACAATTAAATGTAGTTTTGCTATTAGAGATGTATATAAACAAAATGAAGTATGATGATAAGTTAATTGTAATTTCGCTATTATAAAGCATAAATTAAATGAAGTTTTGCTATTAAATATGAATGTAAATTAAATGAAGTTATTATATTATAAATAATTGTAAGTTAATTGGCTGAGCTATGAAGTTTTGCTATTAAATAAGAATGTAAATTAAATGAAGTTTTTCTATTATAAATGATTGTTGTAAGTTATAAAGTTATAGACACTAACTATACAATTGTAGCTTTGGGATTAAATATTAATATGAATTAAATTACGATTTTCTATTATTATGATGATTATGTTCTAGATGATAAATGCAATTTATATAAACGTTTGCTGTTACAAATGGATATGAAATAAATGAAGTTTTGCTATCACAAATGAAAATAAATTAAATGGAGTTTTGGTATGGATATAAATGTAAATGATATTAAGTAATTTCAGCACATAATGTAAATGTTTTATCACACTCCATGTATTTTAATAGTTCTTATTATTGTTCGAAAATAATCATTGTCACCTATTTCAGTTATTTAGTTCAAGATTTAAATTTAAGGAAAAAAAATATACTTTAGTTACATGTTCATTGTTCTGCATAATAAATATTTTCTTATCAACGGGTCTGCTTTATTTCAAAATCGCATTACGTTTTCCTGTTTTACCTATAACGACTATATAACTCACAAATTTCGAATCAAACCTCAATACAAGACCATGCCCAATTCACATATACTCAAATAACTTGTGTTAGTTTTAAAATGTATTTTTTAAAATAGAAATTATAAATAAAAACAACACAATTCACATAATATTTGATGTAAGAAAAGAAATTAAAACTTAAATACATTCCGCCTGATATTTTCTATCTGAAAACCAGTTACTGGTTGGGTTTTTTTTTCCTGCTGGAACCAAAATATTTATAACCGAACCTCCGTACAAGACAATTCCAAGTTTGCAGATACTCAAATGAATTATGTGAGTTTTAATTAGTATTGCTCAATAAAAGCTATCCAGTTTGAACAATATTTTATTTAAAAAAAGAAACTTTATGTAGGCTCAATAGTGTAAACATTAATACTCTCTGTCAATTTTACTTTATTTTGACTGTTTGATATACAACCCATCCCCATATGCTAATGTTTTACTAATAACAATGCTTATATTAGTCTCCGGGTCGAAGTGACTCAGTGAGTAAGGTGTTGGCTAACTAACATTGGGTTTCAGAATGGAGTCCCTGGCAAAGAATAGAATCTAGTTGTTCGGATGTTCCGAAAAAACTAGGCCCCATGTACACATCAAAGAATAATTGGCAGTAGCAATTCAAAATAAGAGTAAGCCATAGAGCCACTGGCAGTGTCCTGACAAAAGTTCCTTTGTAACAAAGCATGGAACAGAAAAGTAGTGCTAATTATCCGGTTGGGTTAGTCGACAAAGCAGAGTAGTATGACGTTAAAACTCATTGCATTTAATTGCCATTTCTCGACAAATGTTCCAACTGGGAACATTGATCTAAAGACAAAATATTCATTTGTATGTTGTATGACCAATAAATTGGGTGACGAACGGGTCAAAACATTTTATAACGGATCTGCGTTACCTTAATAGCCTCTGGTCTGGTTATTAGATTTCTTTAACTTTTTTCTATTTATCTACCTTTAAATGTTGCTAAATTAACATTTTATCCATAAATATTTGACTGATGTTGACTTAATCCATACAAATCAGCACACTTCAAATATTGTCGTCTTCATTTATTTGAAACCGTTATTTATTATTATATGTATTTATATTAACCAAATGTGGCCGAAATATGACGGTCGTCGGTATTTAATGGGGCAGGCTAACTGAACTTGATTATTTCTTGCACTTTAAAATCTTGTCCCTATATTGTCAACGACAAAAATCAACTATCGACATATTGTGAAACATAAACCAATCGCCTCATTTGGAGGTTAGATCTATTTGATATGGGGAACTTACACGTAAAGTTTGGTCAAATTGCAAGGTCTAAACAGGGCTAACGTTAATCCAAACCCTAGCCTTAACCCTGAACCTAGCCCTAACTCTAACCTACAATCTGGCCAACAATCACGTGCCCTACCCTTATTTACATCTCAGTGACTTTGACGAAAATTGGGCTGGTTTTAAGAAATAGAATTAGCCTTTTTGAGATGTATTGTGAAATATAAACGATGACTAGACAATTGCTGATGATAAAATTGACGAACATTTTATTAATCTATGATAATATTTGTATATAGAACTAAATCTATTAATAATGTCTTGCCTAATCTGAACATCGATACTGATATCGATGAAATCAACCTAGTCTCGCGCATCGATTGATTGGCTTCGATTTTTGACAAAGAATTTATAGTTTTTCGAATGCAGTGTCATATAAATCAATAATCGATCATAATCCAAGGGTCATCATTTCGATATTTTAATGTGTTTTCAAGGTTACAGTGATTAGACAACGTGTGGAAATATTCTAAAGATTTATTAAGAAAAGCAAACAATATTATGTCAGAGATAAGATCTTGAATTTTATTCAGTCAATATTTTATTTTTAAAATACATTTAAGTAGTCATATAAGCGTCTTTACTTTCATCACCTTTACGGCTGTATTCAGAAATGTTTTCCAGTCTGTTGATATCGGTTCACTGTAAACTTTATTTAAGAAACAGGTGTGTTGATATCGGTTCACTGTAAACTTTATTTAAGAAACAGGTGTGTTGATATCGGTTCACTGTAAACTTTATTTAAGAAGCAGATGTGTTGAAATGATAATCGCATTTAACGCTATCTATGTTTTAGAATATTTAATAGGATTTCGTGTTTTACTGTTGTATTTTGATTCTATCTATATGCCACTAAATCTCTTCGTCACATTTATTTCTAAATATATTTCTCTTTAAGACATTGATTCTTTGTAAACTGGAAAGTCATATTAAAATAAAAGCCCCGTAAGTTATAATAAGAGGCCAATCCCTTCTGTATATGGAACTGTGTTCAGTTTATAATAACCGGGAAGTCCTATGAACAAAAGACAACACTATGCTGTAATAAGTTGCCTGTCTCACCTCCCCACGGAAAGAAAAGGTGAATTTCCGTGGCAACCATGTACCAGGACACCAACCTCTTGTGATAGTCGTAGATAAACCATGAAAAGAAAGAGAGAGAGAGCGAGAGAGAAATGGGGTTTAACGTCCAGTCGTCACAAACTAGGTCATTTCGGGACTAACATATGGGTTTTAATTTTATTTTAATAATACGCTTGTGCGTAGGGGTTTTTAGGGGTGACCCTACTCCTTGCCAATTACAACCACGCCAGTTGACTCAATGGCAGGCCGTATGATACAGCGCATGCACGCTAACCATTCGGCCACCCCACCCCCGCCATGAAAGGAAATAATTACGGACAGTAATCAATGATTCTACACGTAGTCTATCGGTTTTTAGTCAAGTGGAAAGAGAGACAACGACGCAAAGAAAAGAAATTTAAGCACAGTGACTTGACTTACAAGATAATATAACCGTGGAAAAGGAAATGTGATTTGCAAGAATACATCTCTAATTTTAATCACCATTACGAGATAGATTTTCAAGGAGTATGAAGGTGCAAGGTCAGAAACACAATTCAACATCGTGATTGAAAAAGAAAAAATGACATTTAGATTCCACATAAGACATTGATGAGACAGATCATCAATCGCGGGTAAACCCGCCATTTGCCTAGAGAGGACAGCTGTTCTCCACCATAAAGATTTGTCGGGTTTACCCACTTTTGATGATTTGTGTCAATTATACGCGTTTGTTCCATTTACAGAGAATTTTACTAATACTTATACGGATGGGGATAAAGTTGGAGTATTAAAAGATCGATGACATAAAAATCCCAAATAAAACCAACCATTATAAGAACCGTATAACTGTAATTCAACATTCGGGTTAAAGAATTGTCTTCCCACCTCAGAATATATAGCATAAATCACTTGCTGGTCACTATTCATTAAAGATTTCTCAAGAAATATTTCTACGGCCTCCATATAATGGTGAATAAAGTTCTCAAAAACATCCTTACTTGCTAATATCATTCCGCCGCCAACCCACACTTGATTTTTCAAAAATATATCAGAAATTGAAATGGCTGGCACAGCATTATTAACTTGCGTAAATGAAATCCTGTTTTTATTAAAATTATCCGGTAACACTAGTTTAAAATTATAGGCACATGAAACTATTTCGCGAAAATATCCAATATCCAGCCAAGAATAATGCACGTGGTGACTTGAAAAGTAGTCCACTTGAATCGCCCTCTGTACACATTCATATTTAGCATGCTGAGCGCACGAATATTCAGGAACCACGGTGTTGGGGTGGAATTTCGGGTATGATGCATTAGAAAATATGTTTGTTATCCTTCTGTTGAGACCAAATGACCACAATTTGGTTCGATCCAACATAATGATTTTTGTCATGCTTTTCAGATCTTTTCTCAACTTTTCAAAAATTTCAGCCACTTCTTGATCATCAACGTACACAATCAGGGGATTGTGCAAATACTGGAATGTTTTCATCCATGACTTGTAAAGTTTCGTATCAAATTTTGTATCGTGGCCTTTGCGAAAACTACCAATATTAAAGTATGCCGTTACGACAGTGATTTCATTTTCTGGCGTCGATCGGGTGATAGTTTTAGGATTTGGACAAAACTCCTGGAAAACAATGTGTGCTTTGTTATATTTTTTAATGTAATTTAAGCATTAACATGATAGGTTCTGACAAGTCACATGTTCGAATTTCTGTTTCAGAAGGATTTTACATATGCTCCACTTACACCCTTGTGTTTACTGTTGTAAAATGAACTGTACTTGAATCAACAGAAATTATTCTTCCATTTGTCTATCGATCCCTAAATAGTCATGAACGTATCCACGACGTATCCACAACGTATCTACAAAACTATTGCAGTCATGAAATTTTAAGGGCTCGATAATGATTGAAACTAAAAATTTGTGAATGAATTCGCCGTATTTTACTACACCACAAGTTCTTGCAAAATAATAAATGAAGATCATGTTAAAGTAGAACATCAAGAATATAAAATTGTGGCTGGGATTTCTACAATCTAGCAAATAAACACCATACCTTTCTTAGCGGATCTGGTATCAGTTCAGTTAAGTTGGACATGACAGTCGGTGATGATGTGACATTGTCTTTGCTTTTCATCTCTAAGCTTGTCAGAGGTTCATACCATAATTTCTAAAGAAATTGTTTAGATTAATGTTGGCTTCTAATGTTATATATTAATTACAAATTTATTCACACGACAAGCCAAACTGTCTAGAACATCGGATGGTCGTGATTAATATGACTGAAACGCCATTGCTGTGAAACCGGAATTCAAAATAAGCCGCCAAGTCGGCGCAGACAAATTAGAGGATAAGCCCAATTTTATTTCATGTTCATTTCACCTGGCAATGCCTAATAGCTCGACTCATGCGTTTAAGTCCCACATCTTACCACGAGTAGCAGTTACCCATCCCCTCCACCCGGCAAAAGAAAGCAACCCAGTCTTCAAAAAGGGGGAAGCCGTTGTGAGAAGGAGTTACCTTTGGCAAGAAGTTCTGAAGGCGTGTTTTCAACTCAAACAAGTCTATCACGGGAAGGATTGTGCTTTAGTTTAGAGTATAGTCACCGATTTTAATGGCATGAAAGCCAAATTTCGTATTACCCGTGCTCAAAAATATATGATATAATACCTTACTCAGTGGAACAAGATATATATAATAAATTGTGTAGTTTCTTACATTTTCCTGGTGAACATTTGTCCGCATCTCTACTGCATAGAAGTAATGTTGCCTTAGGCGGTGCGATTCATTCTTGTGCTAAAGTAAATAAAGGTGATAGCATAATGAAGTAAGTAACGATATATATACATATAATATATTATTTTTGAATAGATCAAAGCAGGCATTATGTCACCAAGATCAGCATTTTACATAACTACTTAAAATGCATTATGTAAGAGCTAAATATGTCTATTAATTGCGAATCTTTTATTTGGGATTCAAATCCGATACAGACTAAAGAGCCACGGTGGCTAAGTGAGATTTTCCGACGTGATTTCCTTTTGTCAGTGGTGCATGATGATGGGCATAACAAAAAAAAATTCTCATTCACATGGCAAGCATACAACCAAGTCTCTAGACATCGGATCGACGAATGGCGAATTGATAGGTAGTGTCGATTGTCAAGTACGATTGCTACTATAATAAACAAACTATGCTTGTCGAAACTTCGAACATACTTTCGCCCAGGGAGAACTAATTCGAATGCAATTTTCAACATCTACATGTATATTTATAAACATGAAAATACCATAATCAATTCTCTGGATCATCGGAGGGCAAATGGTGGATTAGACAGTACCGGTCCTGTCTACATTAAACAATAACAATATGGCACTTGGCACTTGGATGGCTACAAATCGATATTTCGTTTGCAAAAGTGGTAATGCTGCTATCGAGAATATGAAATGTCAATCACGATCGTCGGGCACAATTTTCTTATCATTTGATTGACCATAATGGTCTTCCGTAGAATTCTACACCTCTGTAATAGTAATTGTTCAGCTGAATTGCCTTTTTAATAATCATGTATTTCATTATTTTGTTAACTGTTCGTGCGATTTGTTCAGCTGTCTAACTCAACAGCTAGGATATATATCAGCAAACATTTTCATACAATATTTCTAATTTATATTTTAAAATAAAAATTTAATCCATAAAATCTCGTTATTAGAAGAAAGCTAATGCGGTAAACAAATTTCTCAGCACACCTTGATATAATTATGATCGTTGTTTACTATAGTCACTGTTAAATATTTTAATTGATTGTACATGCGTTTAATTATCTGTATGGTTATCATATGTGGTTTAGCTACAGTATAAACTATATAATCTATCTACCTCAATTAAAAACACACCTGTATTATCAAACTTTAAACCATTATTCTTTTAATGATACATTCTTAACCTTAGTAAACCTTATGTACATAATTCTAATTCATAATTTTTGTTGTTCTTATATTGTTTTGTTATGTTTCATGGCAGAATTGTAAAAAGGCCTGGTCTAATTTCTTACCCTAATAAAGATATTATTATTATTATTAAGTACTAAGTAAATAAATTAGTTAGCACACCCCTCCTATGGACGACACCCTTCACTATTTATAACCAACTGATGCGAAGGTACAGACCTATAAGATTTCAGTAATCGAAGGCAATTATTTAGATCGGATCACCCAGTGGTTCAAATATAAAGTATCAAAATTCTGTTAGCATTGTGCGCACTCCAAGTTAGCAACAGCTATACCCTTCGCATTGACGACACTCTTCACTATTTATATCCAACTGAAGCGAAGGTACGGACCTATAGATTTCAGTAATCGGGTCACTCTGTGGTTCAAATACAAAGTCATTAAAATTGTTGTTAGCTATATGCGCAGCCAAAGTGGGAAGTTGTATAATGTGTTCTAGAAAGGATTAGCATGTCCGACGACTTGCAGAAAATCAAACAGCCGCAAGTAATTATAGTCCATAGTGTGACAAAGTGTTCCCTAACCTTTACCAAATTCAGATAGTATACGATATATGCTTTTGACCACTCCATAAACACGTATCTTTTATGTTTTAATTACAGACTTAATAAATACCACAATGCCTTGTTTAGATTTCGCATTGGCTAATGCCACACAATAACCATTGGTATCAAAAACTATATATATATATATATATATATATATATATATATATATATATATATATATATAATGATGACCTTGTGTTTTGAAAGCCATTGTATTACTTATAATTCTTGAGTGCCATTTAGTGACTGAACACATTAAAAACACAACACAATTTATATGGAAAACAATCATTGGTTTATACACATATAGCACGACGTTTCGACGAGTATTCCCTTATCGCTATCAAGTATAAGTACATGTAACCCGTTTTCGCTGGTTGGAAGGGTTATGACAAAGAGGTGTTTGTTTTCGAATTATTTTTATTTAATTTTCGTAATGAAGTTACTACCATTATGTCTATGCTCTGTTATCCGTAGTGTTGCAAATGAAGCAATGGTCTGGATCAGAATTTCCAAAGCCAATGCCCACGGGGTTTCAAAGACACTCACCTCTATATTTAAAAGAGTTTTCCAAGTTTTCAAGGTACATTAATAATAAAAGAAAATTAAGTACATGCACGAACAATCTAAACTATTAGACAAAATATAAAGTCGGCAAAATATTGTAATCAGCAAGCGGACTGATCACCAGGTACAAATTACATGATGGAAAGTGGTAACAGGTCTCTGTAAGAGACAGCTTAGGCAACTCTGTCTGTTGCAATATCGAATTGTGAACATATTGCCCAATTACTTTGACTGGAACTTCAGTGTCCACATTGACACGAACTGGCACGACGAGTTCACGCATAGTTTGCGCATTGTTTACGCACTTCCCGCAGTGGCGCGATGAGTTTGCGCAAATCGGACGGTACCGTGCCGACTCGAGTCGTGCCAGTGCGTGCCACGGAATCGTGCTAGTTTCAGCCTTGCTTTATACTGGCTTTTTCAAACAGAATTAACCAATTTTATTTAGTACTGCTCGGTTTTCTCCATCAGGACTCATGATGCTACGATTGGAATCGTGGATTTAATCACAGAGTAACCGTGGTGATCCTGTTATTTCTAATATATTGAGGTCAGTCCTAGCAAACGTATCCCAACCTTTCCTAATCGTAGCGGCAGATCGTGGACATAATAGAGAGAGAGAGAGAGAGAGAGAGGGAGAAGAGAGAGAGGGAGAGAGAGAACTGGAGTTTTAACGTCCACTCGACACAAACTATGTCATTTTGGGTCTATAATTCGCTTGCGCGCAGGGGTCTTCGGTGGTGGGAGGAAACCGGGGTACCCGGAGAAAACCCAAGAGGCTATACAGGTGATCCTACTCCTTGCCACATATAACCGGGACATAATAGAAACAATCCTACAGTAACGCATTGCACGACAGCCGAAACCTGCCATTAAATAATAAATCGCGGCTGCTCTTTATCGAATGTTGTATGTCAAGGGTTCTTTTTGTGTCGTCCATGACTTACAATGGGAAACCACGCAGAGAAGCCCTGAGTGAGATTAAAAGGGAGGGGTGGGGTGACTGGATAGGCTGCAGCCAGGGGCCCCAAAAATTTTGTTAGGCAAGTGAACGCCTCAAATGAGTAGTATTTCCTAACACAAAGAAATATTTGCTTTGGGAAGGATCTCTACCCTAAATGATCGTCATATGAAAAAGGCGGTGTAATATATTGTTATGCAGTTCTAAGACTAACTAAACATTTTCAAATGGAACTCAAAAATATTTCTTGACAATATTCGCCCTTAGAATGAACAGTTGATAAATGAATGGTATTTAACTATGTCATAACTGTGGTGTGTCTTTATGTAAACATTTTTTTTATTTTAGTGCCGATGGGAACGCACAATGAGGATCGACTTCTAATAGTCACACTTATGATCATTCAACGTTATTGAGAATTATTAGCAAGTATTTGTGTTTTATGGATGCTTTGAGTATGCAATGTTCCCACTATTATCACGATTAGCCCCACGATTGAAATCGTGGTTTTAATCATGGAGTAATTGTCGTGATCCTATCAGGTCGTGTCATATAATGTGGTCAGTCGTTGCAATCGTCTTCATAGTATGAAAACGTAGTTAACTCACGGTGTGGTATTTAATACACCAAAAAAGAAATGCTGGCATAATCATAAACAGAAGGATTTGGTATATCGATCTCTTTGCTATCTTCATTATCATGTACTCCTCAGGTGCACGACTGAAAGACAAAACCAGATAAAGTTACATACCTTAATATCTCAGTTACCCTCGGTATCTCAGCAGATAACATATCATGTGCCTATAAATGTTGTGTTATAACAACTAGAAATAGAATGCCCCGCCACCACTACAAAGTTCGAATTGTCTTACCACTTTTTCTTTCAATCCATACACAATTATACGTGTGTGACTTCAAATATCCACGCCCCAAAAACGAAATTTAGCAGTGAAAGGCCAAATCGAATATGAAACATTCGGCTATTGTGGGTGGTAATTTTCTATTAATTTATTGCACCGTTCGCATTAATATTAATCCCGGAACTGTTGTTAATACCAACTAACATACTTTAAATGTAATTTACAGCAAAACACACACGAGAGACATTGTATATCTGACGAGTAGGCTTAGAATACAATAAAATTTAGAATTATATACCACCGAAAGAGATGTATTCGCGGTTGTTGATAATTATGAATTAAGATTATGACTATCTTCTTAGAAATCAAAATTTAACAGTAACAAGTACAAGATTAAAATTTCCTCCTTACGAAATTTACACAGCATAATTTTTTAAACGAGTCTCCATACTCAACGAATATTAATGTGGTACATTGTCACTCATCTAATGTCACAGTTTACAGAGGGGAAACCAACTGAGGATTCTTTATCAAGCCCATTTCTGATAACAGTAAACATTTATATAAGTATGCTTCAGACCTTATAGATAATAAATAATATTTATGAGCTAGTAGGAGAAAACAATTTTGCTTGGATGAAATTTTATTGGACCCATTTTAAATGACAAAAATATTTACGACTAGTGGAGGAAAAAATATTTAAGTTTACGACTAGTGGGGGGAAAAAAATTTAAGTTTAATATCCTTACACTCTTTTTGGATAATAATCATTATGTATGACTAAGTGTTGGAAAACAATTTCTTAAATGTACTTTTGCATATGAATTAATATTTATGATTAAGTGGTGAAAAATAATTTACATAGATGTAAATTTGACCTTTTTTGGAAATTAGTTAATATTTATGACTATATGTCATTTTACTAGACTGTTATATTCATGGCGGAAAACAATTATTTGGATGCAATATTCCTAGAGTCTTATCAGATAATAATTACTAATTAGTATCATTATGACTAAGAGGTGGAGAACGCTTACTTAGACGAACCCGAGTATCCGGAATGCCATACCCCAGTTTATGATATCCCGAAGCAAGGGACAAAAAACAATAATATGAAACCATATGTTTTGGTATCTTATTAGTTTTTGATATTCAAAATAAAACAACTACTTACATGAACTTTAGTTGGTAAGCTGCTGATAGTTTAGTAAGATAAATCACACCGATGTTAGAATAGGTTTACTAAACGTCACCGAGGTAACAACGTCAAACTGTTAAAAGGTATTCTAAAGAAAAGCTCAGTGCGAAAAACAGTCTAATGACAAGAAATTAATTATGTTACACTTATATGGAAATAGACCACAGGAACTCGATACGATTGCTGAAGACAGACAAAAGTAAGGCACTATAGCTCGCTAAACTGGATGGGACCGGGTTCGATCCCAGCTATGATCGATGTAGTTTCTAGGGGTTTTCCAGCGTAGTTTCTATGGTGAATGACAGATAGCCTGGCAATGATCGGATGAGATACCAAGTTCCCGAGTACACAATGGCGTGCACCTAAAAAAAGAATTGACAGTGGGAATTCGATATAAGATATGCTTTATGTAGGTTTATGAAGGTTTTTCGAGAAGAAATGATAAGGCATGTATGACTAAACATCTGAATGTAATATCTGTATACTATAACAATAACCCTTTTCCTGCAGAGTCCATGTACATCATATGTATCAAAATATTTAGTGATTCTCAAGATCTATTATTTAACTTTTATAAGAGTCGAATCATTAATTGTGGTTTCTTGCAATTAAAGGTTCAGACCAAGTTTAGAAACTAAGAGGATTAAAAGTTACTTAACACTGGCGATAAGGGTTAGCGCCGTTATGGTATATATGGGAGTGAGTCACCGCACCCAGTGAAAAAGGTAATTGAATCCATTAAATATCACAGACATCCGATGGCATCGAGAGTTGGTGTATATCTAATTAATAATTAAGATAAGATAGTAGACTTGGGTGCATGTTTAATGTGTGGGAAAGTATACTATTTTCAATGGTAAGGAAGGTTGACTGCCTATAA
Source organism: Patella caerulea (assembly GCA_036850965.1). Lineage (NCBI taxonomy): Eukaryota > Metazoa > Mollusca > Gastropoda > Patellidae > Patella > Patella caerulea. The sequence continues at coordinate 47,735,163 of JAZGQO010000007.1, read as the reverse complement.
TCTAACCCTTGGTGCACGGGAAAGGGTCTATAATAGTTTATCGCATGCAGGTCTTTATTTGTCGGGATTTTGTTTTAAAAGTCGATCGTTAATACTTACACTCAATTTCATTTTTCTTTTCGCGCAGTTAGATTTTTGGTTAGCCGTGTGACAATCAGTTAAAAAGTTGTGTTTGAGTTGGCAAATTAATCAGTTAGAAAGTTTTGTTGGAGTAGGCATCAGTTAAAAAGTTATGTACCGATTTGAAAACGTAATTCTATCTAGAGACATTAAAGAAAATTAAGTGGTAAAGTAATATTTAAATGATAAAGAAATGGTTCTTTAAAAAAGAAATATTTAATTCTTTAAAAAGAAATATTTAATTCTTTAAAAAGAAATATTTAATTCTTTAAAAAGAAATATCAAATTCTTTAAAAAGAAATATCTAATTATTTAATAAAAAATATCTAATTTTTTAATAAAAAATATCTAATTCTTTAAAAAAAAATAATTCTTAAAAAAAAATTAAGTGTTAAAAAAGGAAACAAATACATGTATTTAATTCTTACATGTAAAAAAGAAAGAATTAAGGCGGGTGGAAGAAAACGAATAGACTTGTTTCAGTTTTATCACGAACATATAATATTTGACCAAAACCTACCTTTGAGTTGGAACTTTAATTTTGTAGCCAAAAAATGCGTTTGGTACTTTATATTACGGTGTGCCCGTCTATAAGGTTGTAGCGTAAGGTTATCTTAGAAATTCGGAATGGACTATTATACAATAAATATTGTCGTACTATACAATATATTGATTTGTAAGTCAATGATTATGGTGTTCCTCGTCTTTTCATTGGCTAGACGTATTTTTGCATGCGTTCAAATAAAGACTGTGGAATATATTATAATATGCTGAGTCTTGGAAATATATGTGACAAAGAGTATTATCACCTGCATAACCTCCTTCCACTGCTAAAAACCAAAAGATAACAATTGAAATAAAATTGCTCCATATTTTAGGCCTAAGGTTGAGTAGACGTTAAACGATAGACGTTAAAAGGGAAACCTTTACGGTAATAATATTTTAATGCGCAAATATGTCCCGGATACTAACAATCAACCTCTTTAACCATGTTTTAGTTTTTGTCGAGTGAACGATACCGCCTCTCTCTCTCTCCCTCTCTCTCTCTCTCTGGTATCACCTTACTAATTGGGTAAGACGCTGGTTCGCTAGTCTAGAGGTCGAGTGTTCGATCCCTGCATTGTCCGAAAAAGTTCATCCAAATTTTCCTGCGTGGTTTCATCTTGTCAGTGATGCAGGGCGAAGGGCCTTACAGGAACACATTGGCGTACACGTAAACGATCCCTTGGCAGGTGGAATTCGATATTAGTCGGCCGTTGCGCCCAGGCAAAATTTCCCTCATAGCACAATGTATGGCGTATGCCCGTCTTCGTCAGCCCGGTTTAGGAGCAAAACAGTAGGACGTTAAACTCCACTTTATTTCATTTTATTTATCTGTCTACCTCATCTATTTATCACATCACAAGGAGGCAGACCACCACTTAATATCATCATCATTGTACATTGTAGTTTGTCTATTTATATATTTGCCTATTTATATATTTATAGCAATTCTCCCTGTGTCTCTTTTCTCCCCTTTTTCATATCCATTTTTGTTGATTTTTGGTCTAGAATGGACGAAGAGGATTTGAATTAACATTTTATACCAGGTTTTGGTAAATATTCATGATTTTGAGGCGGGAGGATAACGGGGTCATCAGGTGATACGGCAACCAGTTACACGTTTTTAGTGTGCTCCTTCAAGTCTGCGTATCTCAACCCCATACAAATTTTGGTGCAAAGACGTGACCATTTGTTCCTCTGTCTGTAGTTAAAAGCATTCAGCCCAGCGAATATTTGGGGAAAAGTTTGAGATGGACCAAGAGGCCAGAATTAACCTTGATATTAATGGTGGTCTGCCTCCATAAGTCAGTTTTCAAAATTAGAGTAGCTTCCCTTATATTGCCAAGCCATTAGTTATGATACTGAAAACCAAACGCCAGGAAAGAGAAGAGAGAAGGGGTGGGGGTTAACGTCCACTCGACATTTCGGTACTAACATGTGGTTTAATTCTATTTCAATAATTCGTTGCGTGTAGGAGTCTTTAGCAGTGGGAGTAAACCTTAGGACCCAGAGAAAACCCACGAGAATGAACAGGTGACCTTACTCCTTGTCACATACAACCAGGGATTCGAAACCACTCTAGTTGACTCAATGACATGCGAAACAGAAAGCAGACGGGCATGTAAGATTAAATTATCGATTCCGAATCCAACATTCTCACCAGGTAATTTTTGTATGTACTTCTGTCATTCTAGTCACCAGTGTGATTCTGAACAAAATGTGTTGAATTGCATTTTACGACGAGAGAGAGAGAGAGAGAGAGAGAGAGAGAGAGAGAGAGAGAGAGAGAGATGGGGTTTAACGTCCACTCGACACAAACTAGGTCATTTCGGGACTAACATATGGTTTAATTTTATTTTAATAATTCGCTTGCGCGTAGGGGTCTTAAGCAGTGGGAGGAAACCGAAATGCCCGGAGGAAAACCACGAGGTTGAGAAGGCGCCCCTATCTCCATGCCACATACGCTCACACCAGGGCCCGAAACAACAGCCGCAAGCCAGAGGTGACCGGTCAGCTAGAGGTCGAAGCGCAGCACTCTAGACCTCTAGGCCATCCCAACCCCCCAGAGAGGGACAGAGAGAGAGAGAGAGAGAGAGAGTTTTAACGTCCATTCGACACAAATGGGGTCATTTCGGTTCTATTTTACTTCAATAATTCGCTTGCGCATAGGGGTCTTTATCAATGGGGGGGGGGGGTGCTGGAGGACCTGGAGAAAACCCACGACATTGGAGAGACGAACATACTCCTTGTCACGAACATCCACTGAAAAAAAGTGCTAATACTGTATTATGACTGTTGGAATGGTGGTGTGAACTACGCAAAATTATTCATTTTTTAAAAATAATATATGTCCAGACATCGCTCATTTAGAGCTCTTAAGTCTAGAAAGATCAACACAACTGTAAGGGCAATGGGGTCGCTAATCCCTTTATCATCAAACGATCTAACGACCAACCCTTCAATTGTTGTGTTTAAATAATAATGGGTTGAATACAGACAGATACCCTTTATCTCAAGATCTAATCAGTGTCCCACCCAATACCAAGTTACCCCTATTATTGCGCTCCCTTTCTACACCTAACCCCTACCATTCTTCTGGAGAACCCCTTGTTTGTATTCGAGATAGGGATCATCACTTAATCCATTAGTTGGACAATAGTTCGGTAATCGGCCTGTCATGGCCATGTAACGCCCTCTCAACATAAAAACACATTGGCGATCTTTGTGATAGTATTTTGTTACAAGTTACTATCGTACATTTTGCAGTTAAGAAATGGAAGATGATTTATTTTATCTTTAGGTGTCTACTTCAACAGTTCCATTTCCCATGTAGAATACGACAGAGCTGAACGTCGCGAAACACTAATTCGGAAGGCTCTTCCATCGGGGTGGCTTTAACCGGTATAATATTTTTATTATAACTTTAATACAGGATGACATTGGTTTTATTATGAAACTTGAGAAAAAATCCCGAGGCCCAGCGTTGTGAAAGACTAATCCGGAAGGCACATTTAGTTTTATGCTACTTCTATCCGGGTAAACCGCATAGGCTTTAGGTACCGGTATGATATTTTTTATTATAACTTTTATACAGGATGACATTACGTAACTTGACAAAAAAAGAGACCCAGCGTACACATTGAGCTGTTCGTAAAATAACCCCTGGTGACAGCATTTCCTTTAAAGCACACTACATGTCGTACTTCCGTCTTCACTATCCAGTTGCAGCAGAAAAATAGGATGTTATAGCCCATTCCATTCATAAATTCCAAGAGACCTCCTTACTGAGCGGCCAAACTGTTTCAAGTGTTCACTGATATTCTAAACCCTTGCGGATTATACTGTCTCCCTAAACTAGCTACTTGGCTTAGTGCAGCGGGGCTGCATCACACACAGTTCTACACAAAAACAAATATAGGGACAAGACATCGTACTCAGGGACCACAAACAAAACAATTCAAAGTGAATGGATCTGGGGGCTAGCCGTAAGCGTCCACTACGCTGTACAGTCCCGGGCCTGTGGTGACACAGACTTCACTCATATTTAGAAATGGCACTTGTTAGTATAATTAGTTTGTCATGTGATATACGTCAACAAAGATTATCAGCGCCTGTATATCCCAATGTATGTTATGTTATTACGTGACACCGGTAGTAGATCTTCAAATTCTCGTATTTTTGAAAATAAATATATATTACGAAAATTGTTTGGGCACTACATCGATCAACCCCTTTTTTGTCCAGTATGGTCAATATTAGATAATTATTGTTGTCAGTGATATTGGAGCATTATTTTTGCCCCAAGGATCTGTCGTTTGTGTATGTAAACAAACGTATTGTCAGTTCAATCACACGTCAACAACACTCCGTTATCATTCTATATGGTGACTAAATGTCCAGTCGAGATTAAACACGGGTCAGTATTAATCCCTTTTTATGTATTTTTCATTGTTTTGTAGCCTGGGAGCACATGTTTGCGAAACGAAAAGGGGATGATACCTCCAGGGGTATTTTTCTGGCACCAATGTTTGTTTGAATAAACCTTAAAGTGGACATCCCAGCTTTTATAAAACGGTACATGTATTAGAATACAAGTCTGTTTAACGCCAAAGTGCGGATAATGATAAATATTTTAAGGTTTCTAAAGTCTATCAACATATTCTCCAAAACATTTATAGAGCTTACGTACGTAACTCTTTTAGGGCGATGACCATTGTTGTTTTACTGACGTGTGCACGACTTTTCGTTTCTGGGCCATTAATCAAGCAAAAATCTATTACTCCCTGCAAAACGAGAACCATAGATCCACCAAAATATTGCGACGGGGGGTGGGGGTGACCTCTGGTGTTTTTAAAAACACTTCACAATGCGTAATTCTAGAATTAAAGGTTATATTTGAATTCTTCACAGCATTAACCATTCTTATTCACTGAATTACATCTAGGGATTTCTCCTTTAAAATTTCCGTGCCTTACCAGATAGCATATTATAACCTGTAATCCAAAAGACAAGCATTTTTTCTACTGACAAACGATGGATATATTTAAATTCAGACATTTGTTATGAACTGGATAATTTATACGGTTGTTAAGCTCCTCTAGGGCAACCTTCCCGGCACCAATCGTAATCTTGTTTTATGAAGCCAGATTAAGAAAAACGTCTACGGAGATAGTATCATGAGTCCTATCATAATCTGTTCTAATGTTTTTTCATTCGTTTGTCGCTTTCTTACCTTTTATGTTCCGTATTTTACTGATCTTTTGACAAGTTTTATATTCGTCCGTATAGCAATAATTATTCCACAACGCACGTACTGTACAGACACTGAACCATAAATATATATATATATATATAAAAGCCCAGGTGCATTTGGTTTAATAACATGAAACTTGTTATCACAATGCTTTGCTGCATTCTGGTTATTTTTTTATTAGATTGGAGATAAAAAAATGGAGTTTTGTGGGCATTTAATTCCATATAGAAGTGTTAACTGAGAACTCCACTGCACGAGTATAGATTAATGCAGTTCAGATTGTATTAGGGGAAACCTTTTAAATACCCATATGAAATGGGATCGTCACCGACTTGGATGATAAAGATGGAACAAATTCGATACAATGTTCAAATGGTGGGTGGGGGTGGGGGTGCGGACAGCAGCGCTACGGCCTTCTGGGATTTCGAATCCCTTCTGTTAAAGTTTCAATATTATAGATTTCGGTTTTCGTCCCATCGAACGACTAAACATTATTAATTGAAAGTTCATACACATTGGAAGGTCTAAGACATCCTGAGCGAACACTGTGATCGAATCTCAGATCTCCATGGTTAGTGAACCAGCGCCTTACTCACTGAGCAATCTCGGCTCCACCGAAGTTGTCAACATTAAACAGTGTGTAAACAAAATTAAATGAATTATAAAATTGTTACTTCCTTTTAATTGTAGGTAGTGATGGGTGTTTATGTACCTTCAGGATTATCGTTCTAGAACATAATATGTCACTTGTGTCACTATTTTGTTAGACAGTCATGGGTATTGTGCACAATCGGTTCCCTATCTCCAGTACCGACCTTATAATTATTTGTGAAGTTCGAAATTTAAGAAAATACGTGCGGGAGACTTACGCTTCACTTGTTCGTCAACGTAGAAGATCTCGGACTGGCCGTAGAGACTTTTGGTCTTGCACATACAAAATATTCATCTTACAAAAACACTTACGACAGATTGTGAGCTAGGCTTTATATGACGTTTGTTGTATGGTGTATAGGACACTTCTTCTGCACTTACTTTTAGTCCCTATATAGGTCAGAATATGGACCTTTTACAAATCAAAGAGATCAGAGATATTTGCCTTATCGCATTTCATACTCTGTCAGACGGTGCATTAGTCTATTATTTTCATTTTGACACTAAGATGTCCTTTATAATAAAACCGATGATAGGTGTTAGCAACAACAGGAAACGCCCTTTATAGATTTCTTTGGATTTTGTAAATAAGAGCTTATAATACTCAATACGGTATGCTGAATGAAAAACGAAATTTTAACACAGGTTTTTCTTTGGGATGATACACTATGCAGATGTATTTCTAGTCATCCCTTATATAGAGTTTCCAGGTTCATCACTCACTTATTATCAAATTATGTACTCGCAAACCATTATAGGTTATTGACTATACATATTGAGCAATTGGAGCTTACTGGATATACATTCATTTGCTTTGAGATAGTCATCTAAAATTTTAGGTAGAACTGATGGACACTTTAATATGACGTCTATGTATTGTTTATGGTTGTATAACAGCTATATAAACCATTATTCTGCGATTTTCATGGTCAACTTATAAATAACAAAGCCCACCCACAGCGTTTTGTTCTTTTTGGTAAACAGATGATAGGGGAACCAAAGAAATGACGACAGTCTATATGGTGGTCTCAAGTTATGTCCCGAAGTCAATGTGGAGTGAATTACCCTGTCTTACACCAATAACTCAACTTCAGCAGAAATAGTTCCATAGTTTATAAAATATCCGATCTTTGATAATCAGAGACTGGACTACCTAGCGTATATTGCACCTCGTAAACTATGGAGACTATAATATGCCATAGTCGAAATGTCATGTAGCAGTAATTTTATTCCATAGAATTGTGAGCTGTATATTCCAGTTTAATTACTAAATGTCATAGAAACAATTTATATGCTATATTAGCATTTAGTTACCTACATTTTATGGGCCTGCTGTTCTGGTTGAAATACACGATAAATAGCACAGTCTGATTTCATTGACATCTTTGCAGCAAGACAGATTATAATTGCTTCATATTTATTGTTCACGATATAGCCACCTCGTTTTTCCGACTCCAAAATTTCCGGAAACGCCGATGGTCGTCGCAGTCCTGCTGGTTTACAAATTTTTGGGGAATCCTTCTTCATCGTAGTTTTCGTCATTGCGACATAAATATTAGGTTGTGTTTTAAGGCACGGGGCTCACGGTGGTTAACTGGACTAGCCCGGAGATTTGGCGTTCGATCCCTGTAGCGGCCGAGAAAGATCATCCAGCCAGATTTTCCGGCGAGGTCCCCACCTTGTTTGTGTAGCAGGACAGCTGTCTAGTCGTTCGAATGGGACGATAAACCGAGGTCCCGTGTACACATTGCCGTGTACGTAAAAGATCCATTAACAGTGGAATTCGATATAAGAGTAGGCCGTAGTGCCGCTGTCGGGGCAAAATTTCCCCCATAGCAGACTTTATTAGTCAAATTAGAAGCAGAACAGTAGTACGTTAAACCCCATTTAATTGAATTCTCTTGCTTTCAGTATAAATTAAACATGTTAATCTTCGGCTTATTTTAATGCTTTATAAATTATATTAATTGACATAAAAGAAACATTACTTGGGTACAGCTAGAGGCAACTCATATTTTGTTTTATGTTTCTCGTATCACCATTATTCACGTCAGGAGTAAACTTACGACAGATTTATGAAGCGTCCATCGGTTATTATTGGTCATTTTAATCTCTATGGTTAAACGTGATGTGCAGATCGTGAGCTGATTTCGTGCCAGGTTCACCCGGAGAATACAGTCATGCTTTATCGGTTTAATTTCCAAAGCGTCAAATAAAGAGAAAATGGAAATACTTCTGCAAAAGGTACAATAACGTTGTTGCATTTGACATAGGGAGATTTGTTCCGGAATTTGTGCAGGAAATGGCAGGGGTTGAAGGTCTGGCGTGCGGTCTAGGGGATTAAACGAGCATTTTATGAAATCAATAGCTCTGAGATAATATTTTTGTTTATATAGGTGCATACATGTATATGATTAGAGTGGAATGCATGTCAAAACGATGACAATTTTTCCCACCATTGTTTGTTTGACGTCATTTCAGTGAACTAAGGAGAAACGTATATGTTTTGCGCGAGCGGAGCGGAGCCGGGGGTGGGGGTCAAGTGAGACATGTACACAATTTCAATTAGGAAGTGAGACATGTACACAATTTCAATTATCAATAATTATTTTTGAATGATATCATATTAATTTTGGATTAAGTATAGAATATACCTATCTATATAACAGAACTTTGAAGAACATAATAATTTACATTTGCAAATCAATGTGTCTATATAATAGTACTTTGAACCTGTACTTTCCGTTTGTTGTAAATAGCAGTGTTTTATATAGCATAGCCCGGGGCTGATGACACATTTCGAGAAAAACTCTGAAAGAAAATAAAAAAAAAATCTAGTTGATATACATTTTGATATTTCTACTACCACTCAATGATATTTTTAGAACAAAAGATAGCTTTAAAACTAGGCCATGTACATTAAATTAGTGTCACCTATCCAACCTCGTGGGTGTTCTCAATTATTGAAATAAAACTGAACCATGATATGTTAGTGTCAACATGACCTAGTTTGTGTCGCGTGGATGTTAAACCCTATACTATTACGGTTCATTAATAATATAATTGAATTCTGTTAGAACATTTCTCAGTTTGTCGATAATTTTATGTAACCCTTTGTCGCTGTTTAACTTTGTTTTAGAGCAATTCCGACTATTCAAATAGTGAACAAATTAGTTTGATGAATAGAAAACGAACATAGATAAAATTGAAATGATATTTCATTTTATTTTTTAAATCAATATCTGTTTAATCAAATACATTTTGTTGGTGTAGTATATACAAATACAAAAGATTAACTTTGTAAAAAAAAAATTATGGTGCAATTAAAATGATGCTTTTGATTTTAACACATTTGGCACAATTAGGTTTGATTTTTGTCCGCTTAAAAACCGACAAAATATTAACTATTAAGATTATCTTAAATTGAATAATACTAAAATATGCATATTATAATCGTGTAATGGAATAACTAAATAAATTCTGAACATTTATTATGTCTGACAAAAATTCAATCAACACAATCACACACTTGAAACTCTGGTGATAGTATATTCCAATACCTGGCCATTCACTTGCGGTGACATCTCCTCTTTGAAGTGTATAATCTCTATGTCTATATTATCATTTATACAAACCCATTATTCCCTAATTCGTTTGATCACACACAATAAATAAATACACTATAATACATAAATATACAAACATACATAGATTACATCATCATTATATCAACGTGAACTTTAGTTTTAGATTCTGCAATTTGAGATTGGCAATTCGGTGATCTTTGTCAACAGGTTCTTAAACGTCGTAAAATCCTCATTAATGCCATAATGGGATAATTGCAGTAAATGGGATAGTGGACATCTCTTGCTCTTTGTGTTTTATTTTGTCATTGCCGATGAGCGAGAGAGTGAGAAATGGGATTTAACGTCCACTCGATACAAACTAGGGACATTCGCGAAGGGGTCTTATCAAAAACTCGAAAATCGTACAGCGATCGCAACACAATTAATTTCGATTTACAAAATAGATTTATAATCCTGCATAGAGTTTAGTAGCACACTCCGAATTTCAAATCTCAGGGGAAACGTACTTTTATTTCAGATAAATAGCCACAAATCTTAGCAATAATTTACATAAGAATACGATCCTGTAATTTGTTTGTCCACATTGAAAACATTTGTTATATAAAGATACAAAGTCGGAGAGTCATTCAAAACGTTTAGGCTTCGATAATGGGCCATGTTGCTATAACAATACATTTTCTACATTTCTGAAATTACATGTGTGTTGCAAATGTTAATAGTTGATTCAAATATCTATTGTTGTAAATGGATGCCCCCTCCCCTTCTTCCTTAATATAATACTATTGCGAGGGAATGACAAGTTGCCCATCTTTCAAATCAAACAATGTATAATCATACCGAACTAAACCAACGATTCGTCCATATAGGTTTCGGCGGAAACGTCTTACATGATCATGAAGAGACACCATTGTCGTGTTTGTCCAAACTTACACACGACACAAACTTGTCAATCCTCAATGTACCCCACATCGATATAGTGTTTAAATGTCCAGGATAACCTTGTATTGATAAACTGATTCACAAATGCATATGAAAAATTCCCTTTCTGGGAATTTAAAAATTCGTTACAGCTACTTCCAAAATCTCTTGTTAATTTTTTTTCTTCATTTTTATAGACTGAAAATATAAATAGATATTAATTAATCAGTTGGGGTAACTATGTCACTTTCAATCATAGTATAGCTTAGTACAATGCCATCTTTTGAAGATTTGACGTCACGAACCAAGTTTTCCGAGTTTGGTAACTATATCTAAGTAATTTCTGTTAAGGAATAGGCCAATTAAATGACCATTTATAACGGCACAAACGTCGCGAATACAAAAACCATATTCACGATGACCTTGAATCGTTTAAAGTAAATTAGATCTCATAAACATTTAAATAGAAACATTTTCCTATGAAATATCGTGTCTTATATAAATAAACATTCTACGATGGCATTAATTGTTACCTTATGATGGGGGTGTATGTTTTTGTGGTGTGTTAAAAGGTCATTATATATAATTCGTGTAGAGTGTATTAATGATTTGTCTATAGGGCGGTGTGACACGGTATTTTCTATACAAAATGGTCTTGCTGTAACACCCACCAGATTACGTTAAGACGTTACGTATTATAAAGCAATGCTAGGTGTGTCTTAATAATATCATACTGAATAAAACGTTGTTGTTCCGTAATTCAAATGTATTATCAATTATTCCATAGAATAATATATTATATTAATTTGGTGTTTTTACAACAAGAGCCTAAACAGATTATACTACCTAGACATGAAATGAAAAAGGGCTACTTTACGCAGGGGAAGTTTAGGGTAGTTAACTATGAGCAGATTAAAAGTTTTGAAAATTTCACAATTGGCCAGTAGTTTGTTGTAAGCATGAAAATATCGTACACAGGACACCACAGTTGAATGTAACGATACGTATTTGACTGGCACCAGCAATTCAGTTGAAGGGTATATTGAAGGGTATGAATAAAAGAGAAAGTACTATCCTTCCGTTATTTTAACGTACAATATTGAGAATGTTTTATCACGAATTTCAACAATTGCATTAAATTCAAAAAAATCAGAAATAGCAACAACTTCCTTAAAATGTCATGAAATATTTTAAATATATAATGTTCACTCCACAATTTCAGAAATAAATAGATTTACATATTTTAGAAACCATTGTATTTTATTCGACATAGTCATGCGTTTAGAACGAAGTTGATCTAGTAGAACTAAACCGGCTTTCGATGAATCTGAACCGAAAATTTTTTTTTTTTTATTAGTTCATTATGGCTCTATTTTAAGGAAATTGTATAAGGGACGTTAACCCTAGAATAGCGGAAGTTATCCCAATAGGCGGACCATGATAATAAATATTTTACCCCCCACTCATGGTCCCCGTATGCAACGTGTTTGAGCTTCTCGTGTGTAAAAGGTAGACATTCATTATATTTGGTGACAATGTGCTACAAATACAGGTATAATGTAATTAATTTAAAACAGGACGTCTGATTTTATCATTATAAATAACATATAAGATGTTAAAAAGATAATAAAACCGACTTTAAACGACTTAAATGGGACAAGCTTAAGACATTTATAAATTAATACAGCCTTAATTTATTCTTTAAGAGTTTGAAAGTCTGTGACGCCATATTGGAAGACATGCTGGGATCACGTGGTGTAATATTATCCAATAGTTAACCTCACAATTGTAATGATTAATGACGCATTAGTTACCAAATAAAGATGGCATTACTTCATTATGTAAATTAGATACTGCATTATTGTTGCGACATGAAATACGACGAGGGTATGTATTTGACATATGCGATTCATAACGTATTTCAAATTAGGATATAATATACATAATTTATTACTTTTAAATGGTACAGTATTCAGTTGATCAAAACCGCTTATTCTAACCACAACTATATGTTCAAAGTGATTCATTTCAAATAGTCTCTTGTCATTTTACTAGAAGATTTGTGACTGAGTTTGGAACGGAGATAAAAGTATTTCGACCGCATCGTTAACACATAATCTCGAGAGAACTTCTTGCAATCCATATTTCAGTTAAATATATAATATTATAACTATAAAACTTTAAATATTGAACTAAGCAGCCAGATTTATGAAAACATTCATGCACATTCTCCATTGACAACTAGAAAGGAATTTTCCCATCCACATAAAGATAATAAACACACTGGAGCAATATCCGATCGAGAAGTTTAGTTTTGACATCAAAGTCCAAATAAACGCGATGGATGATGAGCTTTTATCAAATCCACATTTTATTTCAAGCCAGGGAATCATGGTAAGACGCTGGTTCGCTAGCCTGGTGGTGTGGTGTTTGGTCCCTGCATTGGCCGAGAAAGTGTCAAACGATTTGTCAGTGATGCAGGAGCCCGACAGGACAGCTGTCTTGGCATGGCACACTGTACGGGGTATTGGCGTATGCAAGTCTTCGTTAGCCCAGTTCGAAGCAGAACGGTGGGACGTTAAACCCCATTTCATTCCATTTCACCTGTTCAAGTACATGTAGTAAGAGACATAATTGTTTGCAAGATACAATATATATATTTACATATTTGTAGCCTTAATCTTTACGATATTCTAAGGTTGGGATAGCTCAGGGTTTAGGGTCTCATCAACGCAATTCTTGTGATACTAACATATGGTAACTTGTTTTTCATTGGGAACGTGGGAAATGGGGGTGGGGCACATAGTGGGTATTCCAGCTAGTCTTCATTGAATTCTAAGAGTTATTTTACGTGTACCCCAATATATATATGGGTGGACCTCGATTTTTCGTATCATCCAAACGACTAGACACTCATTCTTTGTCAGTGATAATTCGAAACCGGGTCTGACAAATTTGTACCCGGTACATTTCCATTGAGAGTCTAATTGCTGGCTATTCGACTACCAGCGCTCCAATATTTAAAAACAAATCTTGTTGTTTTTCCAATGAACTAGCCGTTTGATTTATAGGGCCCGTGGGTTTCTCAAAGAGACTGCGTGTTGCTAGTTTTTTTATGCGAAGTATGGTATCCTTAATATTTGAATGTAATATTACCTGTATATAGTAAACTGATATATACCCATTATAAGTTGTGGTATATAAATGGTAAGACTTTAGTTTAATAGCAGTCTGTGTGGTGAATCTCTACGGGTCACAGAATCTGTATACAACATGTCGAGATAGCATCAGTAGGTCTCAGGTTTATGTACCACCATGTTGTATAAAATAAAGTGGCACTACGTACACTTCTCTAGATATACACTATTGTATATGTATTTGTTGAGATAGGGAAATATTATGTTTATGTACCGCTGACCACCATGTTGTAAAACATATGCACTAAATACAATCTCCAGATATACACAATTGTGTATACTTGTTGAGATTACTGTGTATGTGCCACCATGATGTATAAAATAAAGTGTAAAGTCTTGTGTTACATGTGCCACCACGAGTACACAGATGTGTACACATGTTGAAATAGATTCAGTCTTATGTTTATGTGTGCCACCGTGGTGTGACACTAAATACTTTTCTGCACTATTGTATACACTTGTTGAGACAGTATCAGAAGGTCCCATGTTTATTACGTGCCACCAACATAAAGTGCCACAAAATAATTTTTCTACACCGTTGTTTACACTTTTTGTGTACAAAATAGTGGCACTAAATACATATCTCTACATATACACAGTTGTATACACTTCAGTATCGCCTTTTAATTATGCAGATTCAGTCAAAGTCCGCGCTCATTGCAGCTCTTTATTTTTGTGAAGATGTTTTGTCTTATGACTAAATCTATTTAGCTACAATACACTTTGATTCTACACAGTTCTCAGATGACAGATATATCTTTGCTGGATTACATGCTGGAATAAATAACACAGTATACTACACAAACTGATACACTGCTAACTACATGTATTGTATTATAATTTGTATGAGTAAAATATAAAAAAATTGCATTGATAGTGTGTTTATCATTTATAAAATCAAAATATGCTATGCTGTTCAAATTGGCCTCCTTTAAGAAACATGCGTTATAACCAAACGCGACATCGAGTGTATTAAACAGGTGAAACATATCACCTCGTGTGTACATGAACATATCAAACGCACCATTGTAATCGAATAACTTGTCTCACAATCCTCCAATTTCATGTTGGTGCAGAAACGAAGGACGCTAAACCTCATGACATGTCCAATTTCAAGTCTGGTTCTTACAGACCAGGTAATAACACCGAACGAAACAATCATCAACACGTTCATCCAAACTTTGATACTTTCGCATTATTTATTTGCATTGACACGTTCGATTACATCTATACAAGCAGACGCGAATAGAAAGTTCGCGGACGTTCGACTGCGGTGTTGTGTTTTCTATTTCTGGTTGTAAACAGCCGGAACTGAATAATGTAGACAGTGTGACACACTTTTCATGCATTTTTTGTACTTTCATTTCTTAATAGTTCCGTTGATTTATCGCTTAAATAACATGGACTCGAACAAGAATTTGACCCTTCTTCCGAAGAACTATTGTCCGTGGCTAAACTGTTACTGTCACCGTCTGAGTTCAACCCTTGGTTGTCCTCATACCCCAATACACCCCGTAAAGCTCTGATGTAGTTTAAAGCTAGTCGAAGTATTGTTTGCTTGGGGAGTTTACTCTTATTATCAGGACCCGTCATTTCAGGTAGGGCTAATCTCAGCTCTTCATAAGCGGTATTCATGTCATTAATTCGAGTCCTTTCACGCAAGTTTGCGGATTTTCTACGATATTTACTCAGTGGCTGCGGTCTGGATTTAATTTTCGGTTTCTCTACTTTGGTCATCTTCTGTTTCTCTTCCACGCGTATTCGTTTTATAACCGAGCTTTTTCTAAAGTTGTATTTTTGTCCATTCCGCTTTTCAATGTCACCCACACTGCTCATTTCACCTACATCCTGGAGATCCATTTTACTTTGATTAATGGTTAATTATTTTTCTCCTGACCCTACACAGAGTGTATTGTGAAACTTTATGAACTGTACACACAAAAATGTCTTTTAAAATACATTTAAGAATCACGAACACAGAAAATCGACAAACTCAGTAATACCCAGTTTTAACATTTAACGTTACAGTCAGTGTCTATAATTTCTAGATATAATGAGTTGTCCCCAAGTTTGTGCCCACCAAAACAATTTGGTAATACACAATAAAAGTGTACAATATCGTTAAAGGTAGTGCAGTTTTGTATAAAAGTGTCTAATATCTTGGTATAACGAGTTTTCCCTAGGTTATATCCACCATATGTAACTATAGCTTCAAATATCACGAACATTCCTCGTTATAACAGCCCCGTCATATAAAAGAGATAAAAGTAGTGTTACAGTCACGACACTACGAATATAAACTCGTTCATGGATATCTAAAGATAGGCAATAAACACCGTCCTCGTCTCCTTTTAGTGTACAACTACGAGAAACACTCTTTAGATACCGCTCGAAGTTCAATTATGTACACTAATTAAAATGTTCAATCTGTTGGCTGGAGAGTCTCACTCATGACGCACACGCACAATATATATAAATGTTATCCCAATCCAGCTGGTCCTATAATTCTAAGGTATAAATCTGGCTTGTCCGGTCAACTGCTTGTCCACAATGACGTCTAAAACATGACTAAGGCATGTCCATCCAGACTCATGTAAGTACACAACAACAACCGTTTGCACCTGTATATCTTACACATTTCTAATCAACAAGTAAACAAACTAGAATACTGTATGATGAATTGTTACACGACTGTCACTTTTGTCCTCCAAAGTTGTCGGCATGGCCAAAATTCACAACCATAAAATAACGCCAACTACAAAACGAAATGGATGTAGAAGTTAACGGCGTCCTACCACCTGTTGTCAAATTTATAAAAATTTAGTTCCATGTTTGCCTGTAAATACAAAATAAAATCTTTTAAAGCACTTGATTTAATTAGAGGCGAAGCTGCACAATAAAGTTCTGTCATGAAACTATCTAGCAATTACTTTTACACTTATGATATTAGTCCACGTGTTTTAATTTATATAAAAGTATAAGTGGACTCTAGATTTAGAGACCATAAGTCCTTCAGAGCACGTCACAGTTGTGCACGTAACTATTCTCCGTCTCCATCCATTAGAATGTTTTAAATACCTCGCCTATGATTCAAAATAAAACAAAATATACACACAAGTATCTAATTTAAAAACAGAAAGTCCTTCTAGTGCTCCACACGTGTCTCCTGTTCGTCTACATCAACTTGTAATGTAAGGTAGATAATGTTAACCAAATGCTTGAAGCGATATAAACAAACTCCAGCCATGACATGTAGCGTGGTTTTAACGAACTCAGGGTTCACAGATAGACGACATCAAGCCACGCCCTCACCTCTTGTTTAATTTAAAGTGTTTACACCCTTCAGTGGTCACGCTTGACCAGTAAGAGGGTCCTTTGTAGCTTTTCCACATTCAAAGAACTGTTGAAGTTGACGGTAAATAGATGGTCTTCCATACATCAGAATAAATACAAGTTTTATTGATATAAAAAGAGGGTTTTAGAGAGAGGGAGAAAGTAGTTGAGTTCTTTGATTTTGTGCTAGACGCTGAAGGTCTGAGTTTGACAAGTATTGATAGGTTATTAATATGTCAAAAATATTGGCCTTTATTCTCGATCAAACCAACAATAGTCCATACATATGTTTTATGCTTTAAGGACCGCTATGCTTTACATTTCCTTTCACCAATACTAGAAAGAGCATGTCATAAGGTTGTCTATTGACCTTGTGAAGTTGAATACAGAACAAAAATAGTGTCAGTCTTTCCCTTGATACCTTCAAATCATTCACGTTCTTTCAATGGCTTCTACAAATGACGCTACAGCTCAAAACGTTGTAAAACATAGAGAGAATTAACTGAGTTATCATTAAAATAACACAATGGTCAATTTCCGAACGGGGATTTTCGGTGTTGACCAAGAAAACAGCATTTGCAAAACGGAGGATTTTCGGTGTTGACCAAGAAAACAGCATTTGCAAAACGGAGCAATGGTGTCCTTAAGGCTGGAATAAAAACAGAAAAATGGCAATATGAATAAGCTGGTAAAAGAGATGATATAAGTGGTTTTGTTGTGGTGCTCTGTAAAAAGTGAGAATATGTTGTTATCTGCACAATGCCCATCAATACTGTACATGGACATAGACATTATGGCAGAACCAATGCCACACCAAACTACAATGTTATGTTAACTGAGTATAAAATGAGGGGCAATATTATGTCTAATTAGATCTAAATGGCCACACAGAGGTGACTTTTTGATTTAGATTATCGAGGTCTTAATCGGACACAATTGGCATACACTAATGGTCTTGTCGTGCACCCCACCGGTAGTATCTTACAGGGAAATTTCCTGAAGGGTGGTGATAGTAATGCAATAGAAATTACCTGTTTAATGATTGGTGGGTTTGTCAAATCAAATCAACATGCAAAGAGCGTAGTTATGAAAATCAAATACCACAACTTATTTAGTGGTTCTGGTTGTAAATAAAAGTAAATAAATGTATACTAACCAAACTTTAATATATTCGAAATCTAAAATCAGAACGTTCCGTTTGGGGTAGGGGAGAGAATGGGGCGTTTTTCAGAGGACGGTGACTTTTGAGATGTTAACAATAACACTTGATATGGCCTGGCTTTTTTTTTTGTTATGGTCATCTTTTGAAGGATACCCAGAGGCTAGATAAATCTACAGATACGTTGAACAAACATTAATTACGAATCAAACCACCCGCATTACACGTCTTCAAAATACACTGTTCTAAAGAGACTGTCACTAGAAGACATCTTCAAAATGACAGATTGACAGGCCCCTTTCACTGATATGGTACTACAGGTAGACATTAACAATACTTATCTTACCCGACCAGTTTATTATAAGCATTGAACAGGTAAAAGTTTGAAAAGCTTGTCGAAGCAAAGCATCTGCGTAATTAAAGGAGAACCACGTCGTTTAACTTGACCAGTGACCATAGCCTTTTCAAAACTAAACGTCCTACCTTACTCCAGAAGGGAATCCCGCATTCAATGTACTAACTATCTAACTATGATCCCACTAACAATGATTCGTTTGAGACCAATGACAGTGTGCAATACACATAACCGATAGAGGTTTAACATGACCGATGAGCCCCTAAAGCTCCCATGATAACCCCTTTAAGTGGGTATGAAATATGAAAACAATGTCCGTTTAGTTTTATTATTGTACACATTGAATGATGACAGGGTGATTATTGAGAAGAGATAAACTGAGAGATAAATTCATTGTATAATTCCATCATTAGCTACGATGACAATAATACAAATTACCTATCATTTAAAGATATAGATCAGTTATATTGTGCATCGCAGTAGGAGTTGTGTATAAGGTTAATTCAAAAAGTCTTGTTATTCACGATGTTCATTGTCTTGGTTGTGAGGTTTCATAGACCGTCGGGTCACTAAAGTTCAGTTGTGATTCACGTTAATTTGTTTTTCATGTTGCGAAAGGGAGAGGGGGGGGGGGTAGTAACGTCCACTCGATACAAACTAGGTCATTTCGGGTCTTTCACATGGTTCTTTTTTATTTCAGTGATTCGCTTGTACATAAGGGGTCTTTGGCAGTGGGAGGAAACCAGAGGGCCAGGAAAAACCAGGAGGTTGAACAGGCTACCGTACGCCTTATCACGTACAACGAGGGAATCGAAAATACGCCATTTGACTCAATGACATACTTTACGGTGCAACGCCCGCCTCCCTTATCATTTTGTACATTGTTACTAATGTAATATTTGTTCTGCTTAACGATGGTATATTATTACAACATATGGAAAAAACTTGCAAGATACATACAAATCTTATTTTACAATCTTTGTCTTCAAAGGAATTGTTAGAGAGCCGAGGATTGACGAGTTGCCGCTGTCCAATTCAGACAGCCCCAGAATAATTGACGATATTATGTTCTAGGGTTTGAAAAGTTTACGCGACTGGCAAATAATAACTTTGAATATAGTTCATATGCGACTCTAAATTTCGACAACTTAAAACAAGATTATTTATGCGACTAGCAAATAATAACTTCAAATACAATTCGTATGAAAATCTAAATTTCGACAATGTTCCGGTTCAGGATTATTAGTAATTCGGGGCATTACGTCTACGAAACAACGTTACACAAGAGTACATCCTTGTTAAGAGCCGAACATCCACAGTAAGTTTGAATTTCTTTTTACAAACCCAGTAACTGGCGAACATGGGTGACGACAACACACTCAAACTTTAAAATAATGTGGTTGTATACATTTGAATGCAGTATTGGGTTAATGGGTTATTCATTATACTACTACTTTCGAAAAATGAAATCCGTGCTAGGTCAATTAATTCATAAGTGAAATATTGCCTGAAGTAAAGCAACAATTCAATGAAACCCGTCAACGAGGTTAATATGTAACTCGATCCACGATGAATAGGTAAAAACATAATCTACACGAAGAACGTAAACATACAAATACCTCAAGATATCGAATTGTTAAGATGGCCTCCTTACTGGACACTAAACCCTGTTATATAAATATTATGCGATGACCAGCCCAGTGAACACCACAGATTATTAAACAATACAGTGTTTGGTTGAAGAAGACAAACTTCGCTTAACACTCTATACAGTTCATTTTTATAAGTCTGTGAGAACCACTTCACTAACATATTAACCCAGTAGATGAATTCTTATAGAGTATAATATTATAATAACTTAAATATTAGCGTATAAATAATAATACCCCCAGTAGATTTTCTATGTATAATGTTACTCTATTCTATATATTTTATATATAAAGTATATTTTGAAATTTGCTGTTTACCGAGAAATAAAAGCAACACGGTTTATATTACTTGTGGGATCAGACCCCCTTTCCACACCTTTAAAAGGGTGATGTTTCTCAAAGCGATTGCTACTTCATCAATAATGTTTATGCACAGCGCGAAAGCGAACGTGATATTGAACTACTATTTGAATGACATTGTTTATACGCGTCGGATTTTGTGGTTTGAGCGGTCTCCATGGCGAATATTTCGGGAACAGTTCGCGCGAAGGATTTTCTTTGGCCAGTTAGGTCAAAATTCATACATATATGTGTAGCCGATCATGGTCAAATCATAAAAGCACTACTTTCTTCTGCGAATTTCCGTACGTATCGTCGCTTTCAAACGAAGATTCGCGCAGGAAATCAGAGAGATCGTAGTTCGCGCTCAATATAAACGGACCTTAAATTCGCTATGGAGGGCAGTTAAACAATCAAATGTGGTCACGGTCGCGCACAGTATAAACGGCCCTTTCGTGTATGTGGCCGTACTAATTTTCTACCCGCAATTCTCCGCAATATTTCAATTCTTAGCAAGATTTGTCTAAAAAGTATTACCTAAAGTGGAATCCCATTTTGCACCATAACAAGGTGTACTACAGAACCCTACACCTCAGATAAAACACTTGTCGATGATTTCGCGCATACAATAACATTAAAACCAAACACAAATTTGAATGACGTTATACACACTGTATTGTTGCTATCTGTACTGCTTAAGTGCTAATTCAATGACGTTATGCACATATCCTTTGAGTGCTATGTTTACCAAGTTGGGTGTGTTTGATCGATGGAACGTGCTTCTATTTTAAAAGTTGTGAAGTAAAAATTGCATTAAATTTTAGTCCATAGCTGTATCAGGTTTCTTTGTCACATTTGACACCTTGGTGGGAAATATGCCGAAAATGCATGTGATAAAATTAATGCAGACCTGCCTATGTTTAAAAACGTAAATCGGAACTTCGTCGTGTCCGTGACGAATAGTTTTTAATATTCTCTATTGTTAGTTTTACATCGGCGTTGCTGACGTTTAATAAACAATGACGTACATATCACCAATTCTTCCGAAAATAGTTAAGATCATATTCCATCACCGGAGTTGGTTTTCAATCGTTTTTGTTTTAACCCACTTGATGAACTATCCACTAATATGTGCACTCTTCCTGACTAACATAGAGGTTCATGCTGTTTCGATTCCAGTGTTGACCGAGAACGTTTCTAGTGATTTTCCAATCTGTGTGAAGTAATCGCGGCTGGTGCAGAAATACGGGACATCAAATCCTATTACATTTCATTTCCCGAACGATATCAACTAATAAGCCCATTCTCCCTTATGTTTTTATATCTCCTCCCGATTCCAACTTTAACCCCGTTAAATGCTCTCCACCACAAACAGTGCAGCAGATGGTAATTGTCTTTCCCAAAAGCTTTATAGTATAGTAGGGTTGGTCATGAAACTTTTGTGACATACACTATTGCTTTAATCCGTTGTACCCTGAAATGAGTCAATGCTCTAAAATATCACGCCCGACTAACTGTGGATTTTCCATTTTAAATGATTTAAATGTTACAAAATGTTCTTTTGTGAATTCCTCGTAGTAACAGCAATCACGTGGCGGATGTCAGCCACATTGTAGTATGTATGCTAAGTATTTCTAAAACACCCATGGCTACATCTTTGAAATCAATGGTGTTTCTATAAACGGCACTGTACACAACTAGACAAACAATGAAATGCAATGGGGTTTAACGTGTCACTCTTCTGCACCTGGGCTAATGGAAGACGGGCATACAGTGTGCTATGAGGGACATTTTGCCCGGGCATCGACGCTACGGCCTACTCCGATATCGAATTTCAACTGCCAATGGGTATTTTACGTACACATTGGGGCCCTCGGTTTTTGTTCCATCATCACGTCTAGGCAGTTGTCCTTGTCAGGCCCTCCGCTCTGCATCATGCCGGAAAATCGAGATGAACTTTCTCGGCCAATGCAGGGATCGAACACCCGACCTTCACGCTAGCGCGCCAGCGTCTTACCCACTTAGCCAAGTGATCCCGTAGCCAAACAATCGACTAACAAGTGGCAAACGCACGGACCGGATATATTGTTAGCCAGATGAACTCTGGTATATGTGTTTCTGGGGCGTGTGCGACACCGTTAAGACTTACAGCTAAGTTTGGATTAAGATTTCGGAAGCTAACGTTGGCAGGGAGACGATAACCTCGGGGTGGTTATACTTCAGCTTGGCGAGGAACCCAATTGATCTAAAAACCAGCCCCAAGCCATATAGTTAAATTTATGAACTCTATTATAAAGCTATGGGTGATATAGGGGTAACTATAAGGGCCCGCTATAGAAATATATATCTTATCTTGTGTTTGCAGTTGGGTAGAATTTATGTCCCCTTTATAAGATTTGAAGTAAGTGTAAATATGGCCACTTGAAAGTGTGAATTATTACGGCTTAGTGAGATGATAATACACGACTTACATGTGAAGTTCTAGACTTTCAAGTTTGAAAGGTACTTGTCGTCTGCTGATTCATGTTATTAAATATCTTGGCCCTTTTGTTTGGCCTTACAACCATCTTAATAAATCCATGAGAAATAGTATTAATGCATTATCAAATATATTTAAATCGGTAAAACAGTTTGTAATTATTAAAAATAAAATCTAGACAACGTGGTTTGTGGGTATACATTTAGGTTTCGTGGTATTTTTCAATATGACCCGGCACCAAACTAAAGGATATTCCGACATTCCGTGTTTTAAAAGAGCAGGCCGCGAGTTCACAAAGCATTCTCAGACTTCAGATAAGAATTTGCCCAAAAGCGTTCGCTTTATTTTACTTAAAATATAGTCCTTTATAAAACTTGTATTGTTTTAGTGTATCAACAAGAAGCTATATGCATAAGTTTTGTGTTTCTGGATCAAAGATATTTCTCATAAACCGTGATTGAAAGATGTGTAAATTATTAACTTAAGTCTGAGACTGTGAACCCGGGGCCTGATAAACATTCTGGAAGATATTTAATTAGTCAACGAAATTTTGAAGTTATATTAGATATCCTACAAAGAGTACATTATTATGACGCAAAAGAGAGAATTTCGAATATAAATATTCACATATTGTCTCAAGGTTGTCACGGCTAAACAACAAATCAGTATACAGCCTAAGTACTTAGATAATTTTCTAGAAAATATCACAGATTGATATCATTTTCTGATTTATTTTCTATTTAAACTCAAAAATATTTGTTTTTGGTTTTTAATTTTAAGATAAATGGGGACAGTTAAAGAGGGGTTTACAATTGAATGGTCAATATTTGTTTAATTTATGGAGATGGGAAACAAACGAATCATGTTTACTATCTGTAGTGGACATTACATAAATCATATATAATGACCGCACGGTCAAATCATAAATATTGTATAATGACCAAGGTGAGACAGCTTAGTCAACAGTTGATCGGAGGTAGATCCATCATTAGTAAAGGTTGTAAAGAGTATAATTATGTAGTTATCTAAGAGGATCATATATTATATTAAAATAAATATTAGAGAAAGGTAGAATGGTGAGATATATGCAACCCAATTTTGAAGAACTGAGGACACTAATCATGATGTCCGGGTACGATTACGTTGTTGGTCGAGAGGGTTTCCATGGATTTTCTAGTGTATAGTTGTACATGTATCTTGATACTAAAGGCAGGGACGGTACAAATAACTAGAATTCCCTGTGTACGAAGGCGTGCAATTAAAAAAGAAACATGGACAGAATTCAATTGCTGTCCCAGTTATGGCAAATTTTCACTAACAGCACAATGTGTGACATTATGCCCGTCTTGTTATCCTCGTTGATGCAAAAAGATAGGACGTTAAACCCGGTCTCATTTTTTTCATTAACGGAAAACAAAATTTAGCTTAAAATATACATATCAATTACAACAATACATCTTTATATACAAAAATAAAATATGACCCTGTTAGTGCTGCAAATACCTCAAAAGAAGTGGATCCAGGTGTTTTAAAAAGAGTAAGCATACCTGCCATTTGTATATGGATTAAATTAAGAAACGACCAGGGCAATACCCGTAAACGTCCCTGTCTCATCAGTTGGAATTCTCCAGTTTTGTAAACAAAAGGAGCGCGCACTGGATTGATGAAAACGTATTGTTATCCCAATTACGTGTATCATGCACCACAGATATTACAATTTATTGTGACAACATAGATTTCAGAAGCCTATAAGTTACTGTTATAGTCGGTAACCTCGGAGCAAATGTATTATATTACCAATAAACGGTTGTTATCCAAGTATGGTATATTATTTCAAAATTAATACCAGTTAACCCCAATATAATCTCTAACTTACAATAGCTTAATACCTGATCAAATTATAATACCGGTCAAATATCACTTAAAGAGATGGGTCATACGTTTGATTGCTGGCGATATCACCTCGGTGGAAGCAGACGTTAAATAAAGCTATTTCACACACACACACACACACACACGTTTGATAGGAGGACCTGTCTAGTCTTCCGGATGAAATAAAAAGTCGAGGTCCAGTGTACACATTGGAGAGGACATAAAACAACCACTAACAGTTGGAATTCGACATAAGAATGGGGCGTAGCGCCGCTGCCCGGGCAAAATTTCCTACATAGCACGCTGAATTGCGTCATGTCAGTCTTAAGCGCCGGTGTCCGGGCAAAATTTCCTTCATAGCACACTGAATCGCGTTATACCCGTCTTCATTATCCTGGTCGGTGTGTTGACCGAGGATGGTCATGGAGATCTTCCGACCAGGGACAAAGATGGGACCAAACACCGACGTGAATGTAAAAGAACCCCTGACAGTTAAAATTCGATATTAGAATACGTCGTACTTTCGCTGTCATGGCAATATGCCCTCCCCCAATACACTGTATGGTGTCTATCCATCTTCATTAGAACAGTCGCATTTGAATAGTAGGACGTTTAACCCCATTTCATTCCCTTTAAGTTTAACTATGTATCCTGTACACTTTAAAGCTGTCGGTAGCAATCCTTCAATTTAATACAAATCTGATTTCATTAAAGGTATCCATGCCATGAAATAAGATCACTCCCAGTTTAGAATGCACAATTCCTTTAAGTGTAAGCCTATTTAACCCTTTAGGTCTCGTCTAGATTACAATCATCACAAATTAAACGATAACAAAATCATCTCGACAGTTTGTATGGGACTCAGTGTAAATGATCTGGTCGGGAGTGGATCATTAAAGGGTCAATTTCAGTCTGAAAGGGGTCACGAATAGGGGATTATCTAGTGTGCATCTGAATCGGTCAGCCCTAGGACATCATCCATAAAAGGACACGCTCATTGACCATTCAACAATAACTTCCGCACAGCACGTTTTACACGGAACTAAAAACGCACGATCCGTTACGTGTCATAGGTGTGTCGCATTCACATGCATAACATGTCAGAGGCAGGTCGTATTCTCATCTTTTATTGACGAGTAACATGTTTTATTATCAAGGGATTACTGGAGATAAATACCCCAAGTTAAACCAATGTCCACCTTAATTGACTGCTATAGGATTTTGTGACATTGACGGGTTAATTGATAGTTCGACAAGTTAAATACCAAATTGTTATAAAGCGCAACGTGAATATGTCAAAATGTATTTAAATATGAAAATGGTAATTTCCCAAAGGTTTAATATGGTCGAGAAAATTAAAAGGATAGCACATTTTCTTTCTCTCTTTAGTGTGTTGAAGGGTGGGGTAAGCTGGTGGCTTACTAACCGGGGGATGCGGAGTACGATCCAAGGGTGGTTGAGAACCTTTCCGAGGTGTGGTTTCCGTCATGTAGAAAAGTAGTACGTTAAACCCCATTTGATTTCTCGGACTTATTATTCAAAACATGATTGATTGACTGCATTTGATATCCCCGCCTCTTATCTGATTTCTGTATTATTTCAGCTTATATCATCGTCTTTAATGAACAATCTTTGATACGTATCACTTACTTATATTTGATGCGTATAGTATCACTTAAAGATGTAATGAGCCTCATCTTTTGCACTATGTTGACGTTCACATATAGCTTGATCAATTAGTACTCAAAAATATAATTAAAATCGCAGTCAATGATGTTTATATTAAAATCTGTCGTAGTTTGAATTATAGATGATGTTCAAATCTTACTGACTGGTGAACAAAGCTTTGTTATTTTGTTTATGAGAATCAGTGCCGTGTCTAGCAGGGATGCGAGAGAGAGAGAGAGAAATGAGGTTTAACGTCCACTCAACACAAACTAGGTCATTTCGGGACTAACATATGGTTTAATTTTATTTCAGTAATTCGCTTGTGCGTAGGGGTCTTTAGCAGTGGGAGGAAACCGGAGTGCGCGGAGGAAACCCACAAGGTTGAGAAGGCGCCCCTATTAGCAGGGATGCAGGGGAGGGGGTAAATTGCACACAAGAAAAATAAGGCGCCCCGAGAAATGCCCCCCATCCAAAAAAAATATATAATAATTTGACAATCTTTTAATGATAAAAATAATTCACTAGATTATGATCACACAGTGGTGCTCATAAGGCACTGTTCAGTCGGTCGGTTTTAAGGGCGTCCACACGCCAATGGGTTCGTTTGCCCTGATCCAAACTTTCTTATAATATCACTTACGTGGAGGCTATGGAGCCCCACCACTCTACTGCGCTCCCACCTTTAAAATCTTACATACGGAACTGATGAGAATAATATATTTAGCGTGAAAATCATGAAAATAAACAAAACGAAACGAAAGTGTAATATATTTTTTATTGTATTGCTGAAAACCGCATTTCTATTGACATTTCCTATCAGATTAATCAGCGTCATTGGCATAAGTAAGATAAATCTTTAGATGCATCGCATGGCTAAGGTGTCAAATTGTCATCCTATTATAATATCTTATCGTCGGTTCACGGAGCTCACAGCTTGATTCAAATTGATATATTGGATTGTTTAAATCTCCATTTTCTTTATCGTTACAAAAGAAGACTGTTTGTCGAATGAAAGGTTATACGAAAAACTTATCAGTAATGAGATAAATATTAATTATAGAAATATATATTTTTAAATCATTAATCTAATTCAGTAAGAACAATTTTTCCTAATTATAAACTACAAAATAAAATAAACGGGTTTCTTTTGTGTGGGCGTGAGCGTGAAATGTCAAAATATGTGAACGTAATAACTACGAATACAAGTATCACAGTGAATGCTATAAGGTCTACGTGCATAACTGTCGAAATAATTTCATTTCACTTTTTTGTCAATTTCCCTATTCACAAATTAGAAAATGAAAACAGTTTTTATTTTTGTGTGTTACCGCCACGAGCATCGCAGTGAATGTCTAGCTACGTGTATCAGTACGTATAACTGTCGAAATAATTACATTATTTTCAATATACCATACCTTTTTCAAATCAGGCCATGAAACTGTTTTGCTAACCAAATGATCAAACTGATCAATCTAAATCGCCATATTTAAAGGGCATGGTTATTGATTATCACATATTTTAAAAAACGAATTGACCCCAAATTGTTAATGTTGACCCTTATTTGAAACTTGACCTGATTGAATGTACAATTTATCTGCCTGGATACGAGGTTAAAATAGGGATTTATTTCAATTTGTCCACCTGATTGTGTCAGCCGCGTGGTTTATTTGGTCATTTAATCTTCGGGGCAACAGGGTATAGCATGGTGGATAATAACTTTACTTAAAGGGACTCCAGGCGACACTTTACTTCTCCTGTCTGTAATATCAAACCATCCGATAGAAATATTACTTGATAACGACCCTGAAAATATTACGAGTTACCTTGATAACAAATAAAGAGTCTGTCCTTTACTTATTTATCATGTACAGCGGCTAAATATGACCATATACGGTCTGCACACTTTCCTCAATCTCTGTTATAACCCAAACAAATGAAATGTCAGTCACAACTGGTATTACTGTTCTATAAAGGGAGGGTAGACAGCCTCTTTAAGTTCCTGTATTGTAGATAGACATTTTGGGATTACACAGTCAAAGATATTGGGTGTGAAAACATTAATAAATTTGATATAGAGATGATACAATCAGATAATATCCTGCCTGTTTATAAGATTTATATCTTCTATTGAACTCAGTATTAGTGCATTGTAATCTTTTTATGCCTTTATGGATCCTTAATACGTTCTTCTCTAAGCCGTGCCATGAACCTTATTCGGAGCGTTATGAGGGGACGTAATCGAATGATTTACTCAGGTTCCCCTCACTGATAAAGACCCTACGTGCAAGCGAATTATTAATTTCAAAGTACACCAATATGTTTGTGGTGAGTGGAGGTTAAAAAAGATTTAATTAAGCTATCATCGTGAAATAGAAAGCGTCTTCTCAAAAGGGAACAGAACAGTTTTATGATCTATATTCTTCAATATTGTTTCTTGGCACTTCAAAGGAATATTTATGTTAAATTTTATCAGCAAGAGACTTTTAACGCTTTAATTCAAATTTCGTTAAATTTGTAAGAGTATTGGTGTACCTTATTCAAATGTATGGGACGCCCAACTAAAGAAGGGAAATCGACTTTGCAAGAAAGCAATTCGTGGCTCAGCAGGAACAATAATTAACTTTTTGTAAAATTTTAAATCACACTCACTTTTAATTTGTGGTTCTGTGTGGTTGATTTTAGTTATTCAGATTCAAATTGTATAATTTTTAATATCCCGCTGTTGAGAACTATTCGCATTAAAATAACAGTTGGTGATATATGTGGGATATATACGTGTAGGAGAGTATATTCTCCCAGGTAGCCTACCTACAAACCATCCCCCCATTGTCCGTTTTCACGAATACTTGAAAGTAACTGATTGTTAATTGGGGGCTTTTGAATACTTTACGATTGTGGAATCTAAATTTCGCGCAGCGTTTAAGACCATGTGATGCATTACAAGTTTTACAAGATTTTATAGACCTTTTTCAATCAAATTGAATCCAAGACTGGAAATTGTCCACCGTTGATATGTTGCTTTTGTTTTCTTAATTAAATATTAAATGACCAATGAATTTTACCGTTGGTTAAGACATCTATGCCCGCGTGTAAAAATATCTAAATTACCCAATATTGTTTCGGGAATCAAGAAATAACTAAACGTTTAGGTAGCTTACCGTTTAAAAGTAAATTTTAAGTCGAATGTATGTAGGCGAGATGTTTCAAATTTGAGTCCTGTACATTTCTGAATATACTGAGTTATATATAAAGTCATGTTAGAGTGAACAAGGCAAAAATAACCCACTCAAGGAAATGATCATCTGTTTCATGGTTTCTTAGGTTGGGTCGGTTTGAGTGCTTAGGAGTTTTGGTTAAGGAAATTTGTTTTTGCTTGGTCCGATGGAGTAAAAAATCCCAACAGCCATGCAATTTTACGGCAAAAGAAAGAAGTGGTACTTAACCCCCACCCAACACAAACTTTATCATTTCAGGACTAACAAATGGTACAATTTATTTTCTTTCTTTTTTTCAATTTGTTTGTTCTTTTTGTGTGTTGGGAAGGGGGGGATTCGCTAGGGGACTTTAGCACTGTGAGGAAACCGGAAGACCCACTGAAATGGAACGATCACCGGATGTGGAATGCTTCCCTTCCTAAAAAAAAACTACATACCCCCAGTGTCTATTATTTTTTAACGTCATTCAAAGAACGGAATTAGATTTTCATTTGATCCCTTCTGCGAAATTTCCCGTGTATGTCGGTATCTTTTAATCATTTATCTGTGCCAAAGGGAGTGGGTGTATGTGTGGGCCTTTTTTTCTTCTTAAATCAAGTGGTGTTCAATAACAAGGTCTCTTTTATCAGTGAAAGATTGTTTAAACAACATTTGGATATGTAAAGTCTGCATACAATCCATGTTGTGCGTCAAAGATATTCGGGAGTTTTTTGTTCGATCAGTAACACGACTTAAGTCAATGAAAAAAAAAATAGAATCATTTTCGGAGTTGACAGCTCTGTATTTTATTATGTACTTCTATTTGGTGAAATATTCTTAATGACTCTCCTTTTTATTTCTTTATTAACTGCGACAGACCCTAAAACGACGCCTAAACACCAACTCAAATTACTGTGGGTCTTTTAAAAACTTAATCGCCAACGACAGATAAGGTTGGTCGCGATTATAGACAACTATTAAATATTTGAAAGGTTTATTCATATCTTTGAATAGCGGTAATATTAATCCTCTCAACGGACTTAAGAGTTTCGTGGTCCACTTACTATGCCCAATAAATTTCCTAATGGCGACAGCAGACGAAATGGGAGCACCACCGTGGTCTTCTTGTCGTTTTAATTACCTCGAAGTCTGTTATCACGAAATTGTCTCGCCTACTAAAAGTAATAGCTATATATCGTATTTAATTAATTAAAGGATTCAATAGAATAGTATAATTATGTAATCTCTCCGAACACCTGACCGTTTTTTCCAAATAAGCCTATAGTATATTAAACTTTGCGAAAGTAATTATTTTATAACTTCATTCACCCCTGCTGTGATAAATTAACGCATGGACTTGGTTGTTTTCCATTAACGACAGTGTTTGTCGTTACATACAGACGGAAGTTGAGCGAGTGGTATAACGCGTACACTTTAACTCATGCGGTCTCAAGCATGTGCTGACAATACCAGGATTGGGATCGTCTGCTCGATTTCGTCGGTTATCTCCGGTTCTCCACCCACCCCCACCCCCACCCCCACCACTGCTATTTATCTTTCTAACATAATGGCTACTATGTTAAAATTATCAAAGCAATTCATGTAATCTAAGTGTAATTGAAGTATTTTTACTTTGACATTATAAATGTAAATTTTAATACTTAAATAAATCCATTCCTTTTGTATTGCATTAGAAACTTTCTTTTGAATTTTACAGTAAGTATTTAGCATGATAGGTGAAACATTTAATCTTTATAGGTATATGTGTCCTTGGGCTTTACTGATGTGTGACGGTGATGGAAAACTATCGGTAACTCTCTCTCTCTCTCTCTCTCTCTCTCTCCCTCTCAATTGCGTTCTTATATTAAACCATTCATGGAAATATCCACCATAAATAGGTCAATTTTAACCCGGGATTCACCAGGACAGAGATAGATAAACACAGTTAACACAAAACTGTCAACACAACGTCTATTTCTAGACATGTTTATTGTTAATTCCAGTTGAGTAAAGTGCCTAGCATTTGGGTCGAACAAACCGAGCTCCCGCGTACACGTAGGCGGACACGTAAAAGAATCATTGATAGTTGGAATTCTGAATAATAATATCATATCACACTGCATGACGTATTTCTGTCGTCATTGACCCGGTTAGTGATGAGTAGGATGTTAAACCCCATTTCGTTATGGAACAGAAAATCCACGAAGATCTAGACGGACGAACCTATACGTTGCTATGAAGAAATTTTGAGAGTGTAAAATAATACTACATGAGATGTAATGGATTCGCACAAAGTTAAAAGTTTATAACTCCTTGGACCATGCGCATACCTTTCTTTATGTATTTACCCTACCTAGTGTCCAGTGTTTGTTGTCATAGAATATTAAAGATGCATTATTATATAAGATTTAGATAAAGGACTGACATAGTGAGTTATCGTCGATTACAAAACAGTGTATTCACGATTGTCATTGCCACCGTTGTTACGATAATAAATACAGTTTCGATTATCCATATTAAAGTTAAATCAATATTCCCTTTTCGGATTTAAATCTGTTGAAAATCTGAACCATTCGCTGGCGTCGAGGGTTAATTAGGGCCATAATCAAATGTCTAATTTAGATTTAGCTATGGCTAATGTCCTGTTAATTAACGAAAGAATAATTCAGAGTAACACTGTTGACTGAACCTCCTATAATAAGAATGAATACCCTCACCCAAGTCGTGTAAATGGCAGAGGCGTCAGTATCTCTTTACTGGGTAAAAATAAACAAAGTGAAACCGTATGTGGCGGTCATTCTCTCGAATGATAAGATTAAATCAAATTCAGACATTTATACTACACATTGACAGCAACAGGGTATTTTCATTGGCTGAAAATCGTGTCAACGAATAAACGAAGCTTTTGGGAAATCCCATTGACTATCCTCAAGCATGATTTCATATGGGCGTTTTAAAAGTCACAATGTCTCTCTTAATCATTGGTCTGACTAATAGTGATTTATTCCTTATCCAATAAGAGAAAAGGAAACAATATGCCCCAAATTTCCTTAAATATGTATATATGTTCATATGTAGTGGCGCGTGGTTATCGTTTTGGATATAGTAAACACACTCACAACGGGAATATCAGTAGAAGCCGAGTCGTACTCCACGAATAATTATTAACAGTGACTACAGATTTTGAGTAGACCCGTAATCGGTTAAATTGAACTGGTACCGAACAGTTTGACAGACAACACAACTACATACTTTTGTAGAGATTTACAAACAGTAACCGTTATAACAACGTTAATCAGTTATATAACACAGTTGTTCGATATTTTCTGAAGAAAGCCTTCCCGATTCCAATGATTAAGTCGGGACTAATTGTTACAGAGTTGCTTTTGATAGAAGTTTTCAATATAACGGGCTACTGTTGACAAGAGTATAACATAAAGTTATCTGTAATTACGGCGACCAACATCATGGATGGTCCACCCTCGAACAACATCACCAAACCAACAAGATACATCAGCGATACTTGTGAAAATTTAACGAACGAAGAAAAATATAATTTGCGGAGGAGTTCTTTGGTTAACCGAGTTCAAAGCGAAAGAAAAAGAAACTCACCCAAACAACCAAAGCCGAAAACACGACCACCACCATTGAGTAAATATCGAAGAAAAACGGCAAATCACCGAGAGCGAGAACGAATGAAGGATATGAACGATGCTTTTGAATTATTGAGAAAATCTGTGCCGTTGTCAGAGGAGTCTGACCCAAAACAAAC
Organism: Patella caerulea; assembly: GCA_036850965.1. Classification (NCBI taxonomy): domain Eukaryota; kingdom Metazoa; phylum Mollusca; class Gastropoda; family Patellidae; genus Patella; species Patella caerulea. The sequence continues at coordinate 47,701,574 of JAZGQO010000007.1, read as the reverse complement.
AAAAGTAACCACTTTAAAACAAGCTATGAATTATATCACTGCCCTGCGGAGAGTTTTGGGTTACGAACATGGACAGGTTGATTCTGACGGTGCCAGTTCGTCCCGTGGGTCCGAGTGTTCGACCGCCTCAAGTACTTCGCAATGTGCACCAATGCCGTGTCATGAGCAATTAAACTCTGATGGTGAATCGTCCAGTCCATCTTTTTGTGGTATTTCATCTGGGGACGAATCGCCGTGCCACAATGATCATTTAGATCTGATATCATCTTTCGATCTGGAAGATGATTTGTGTTTGGATTTCGATGTTGACGGTACTTTAATGTTATAGTAGTGGTTTCTCTATTTTTTATTGCGGACAAAAAAGATTCTCTACAGCTGTAGCACAATTTAGGTTTATATTTTGCTCAAATCGATAAACAAAATAAGCCAAAACTATTGTCTTACAACAAATATGTTCTGTCTTTGTTTAATTTTGTAATTAAAACGATTTAGATGCATGGTCGAATGGGAAATAAATGATTTATACATGGTGAAAGTGTGTTCTATGGAAAGAAAAGGGTTGACTGTAAGACAGTAGATTCAAATAATAATCGATATTCATTCTATAAGCAATGATGACTATAAATCCAGTATTGTGTGGAATATGTTTGTCAAAAACTGAATGACTGGTGTGTATCTGCAACACTTTATGCAGCTACAATTAACTGTCTGCGACCACCCTCTGTAGAAGCGGGCGAGCGATGCTACAATTAAGTGCTACAGTGACTTACCTAACGATAATGTATTAAGATATTTACAAACAAATGTGCTACATATTCGCTTTTATATATTTAGAGTCTATCTTTGTTGAAACAATTGTGCATAGTTTAAAAACGTTTGGATTTTATATTATTATGAAAACGCAGGTTAGTTTTTAAAAAAGATAAAACTAAGACTTTTTAATCTACCTCAAATTATATAGTAAATAAAAGAATACATTTTATATATTTTTTAATGAATTTTGTAAATAATTTGTTTATATTTTGTCAATTTTGAAAATAAATTAAAATTTAAAAGGTTTATGTCTGTTATTTCTGAACCTAAAGTCTGAGTCATCTTAAAACATTTCTTAGAATTGGGGATCAGTCGGAGGAGAACCGTAGGACGTTAAGCCCCATTTTTCATTTCAGAAGTGGAGAGATTTAATGTTTTTACCGATATCCGGGCTGTGTGGGTGCTACGTTTAGCTTCATGAAATTGGGGATCGATTTAACATTGATTGGTTAATATATTTGACCAACGATTGACTTTAAAGTGTTAAGATATTAGACTTCACTATAGCTGGTGTATTTATTGTTTTTCTTTAACATTAATAAAGCAACATTTCGAAACTGCATACCATTATGGGTAGTTGAAATCATGAGTCAGATATGAAGAAAGCTGGTCTATTTATTTTTTTCTTTAACATTAATAAAGCAACATTTCGAAACTGCATACAAATGTGGGTAGTTGAAATGATGAGTCAGATATGAAGAAATCCACGTTCTCTTCCTTTCATTTCCAAAAAGAAATCAGACGTCAAAGAAGTTTCTATTTGTGTAGTTCACAATATACTACATTTATGTATTTTCCATGTTCATACGCTTCATTAAAATATGTTTCCAGGTGATTTAATCTGTGGATTGAATAAAACCAAAGCCAAGTGATATCTTCGATCTATAGATCTATTGATCCTGATCAACGATGAGTTATCAAAGAAATAAAGTATATATATATTTTTGTGATCTCTTGCCCTTAAATAAAGGTTAAAACCTTGTTATAAATGTCCTTGAGTTTTACAACCAATTTCAGTTTGATATTTTGGGGGAAAGTCTACATTGTTTTGTATTTTATTCGTTTTAAATTTAACTTAACCCACTATTCTCAGAAATTATCTATTGCTATTTTCTAATATTCTATAGTTAGATGGTCTTGTTAGGAACAACAGTAACACAGAAGTTATGGGTTTATTAAATGAAGTCATCCTTGACTAAAGTTCTAAAAATGAGAACATCTAACAGCGTAGTGAAGGGATTTTCTATCGTGTTGTTTTGTATAATGTTGGTATGTATGGATAGGGTAGTAGACTAGTATAACATGAGCCCCTTTAAGTAAAGTATATTATCTCCACACAACTAGCTTGATTTTATGCCTTTGACCTACTCTCTCGTCTACAGGTATATGTATAGCATAATGTGGTATACTCTTGTACTTATATCATGTACTACATAAGGTATATCCATAATATCTAATATTGTACAGATGATTGTATACATTATAAACTGAACCAATCTGAGAATAATGGATAATGTAAAGTAAAAGTTTACTCAAACTAAGATATACAGAAATGTATATAATATATTGAAGGTATGTTCTATTGCAAATTACAAAACAAGACTAATGCGTATTAGTTATAGTTAGAAATGAGCAATTGTTAACAATAAATTAGCAAAATAGCATATTATAGATAGACAAAACGCAAGACATAAACAACACCAACACTTATACTTCGCAAAAAAATAATATAATGCCATCTTAAGGTCGGTCTGTACCCGGGTCTAATATTGCTTGCTATAGAACACGCCTTCAACTTGTTACCACCCTCTGCTACACAACTTTTACCTTACACTATCTTATTAATACCCAATCTTGTAGAATCGAACACGGGTGTAATGCACTTCAAAATAGCCTCTCTTTCAGTGACTTATTTAACAGAAAAGATTTCAGATGATTTTGTTTGCATTTTCAGTGACCACGGCGATGGGAAGTCTAACATTATCTAAGTATTAAACATATCAGTGTGTAGAATCTCTTGGTTTGTACGAAAGTAATTGCACAATTATTATAACAATTATTGTCTAAGAGAGATACAGATGGCTGAGTGAAATCAACAGAAACTTGCCCGTCTAATAAAGACGGCCATCTTCCACCCTATTCGGTGTGCTACGACCTACTCTTATATCGAATTCCAACTATGAAGGGCTCTTTAACGTACAGTCCAATGTGTACACAACACCTCGGTTTTCCTTCCCATCCGAATGACTAGACGACCACAACGTAAACTATAATATAGTATATATATTGTATTAAATGAAGTCTATTTCATGCTTTGATATATTATACCTGAAGCGTAGTAAAATATAAAATGAATTCAGATAACCCAGATACGTGGTTTCACTTCGAGATTAAATCACTTGAACATAATCCTTAAATTGAAGGATTCAAATTATAAATTACACTTGAACTTATGGCAACCAGATCCAAAGATATGTAAGACATTGTGTGGTCGCCCGGGGCAGTTCTCAACGGGGTACCATATAGGGGCGGATTACATTTTTATATATACACGTTGTTGACATTATAATACAATATATAATTTACGATGACACAAAGATGTCATACGAGGTAGGGTATGATGTTTATTGTTTTCACAGAACATCTAATAACACTTCTCGCTTGAGTCCGTGTATAGTAAACAAAATGAATGTATCTCGATTTTCTCGTAAACTGTTTAGGTGTGTACAGCAGTTTAATAATCTGAAGCAACCCCTAAAGTTTAACATGTGTAACTAAATAAATAAATTAAATGGGTATTAATGCCTCATCAAAACCCAAATTCCACCATTTTGAGACTAACTTTATGTTTACTTTGTGTTTCTGTGGTCGCGTGTACACATTGCTAGAGTGTCTAATTTAGTGATAACAGCAATTTTTCGACCTGTAGCTTTGACGAAATACTATTGTCAAAAAGTACTGTTTTTTTCGTGTTCACTGGAGATTTGGAGGATAGGGAATTCATCCACCGTCTATTATTAAGGTTAGGGTTCTGTTAGGGTTAATTCGTCAGTGATATCTATTATTAGTTAGGGTTAGGGTTGGGTTGTGTTTAAGAATTTTACTTATAAGTTATGAACACTAATGAATACCAGACTTGAAATTAAACGTGTGTTGTAATCATTAGACACATTATTCATTTTTACTGATTTTCAAGTGACTGATACTTTTCACTTGCGACTGTAACCTAGCTACTTTTTAAAATTACGTTTCGAATAAATAAACAAAGAAAACGTCGGAAATGCATTTTAAAACATCTTTCCCATTTTATATCAATGAATCACAGTCTGAAACATCCATAAAGATGAAGTCAGAGCGTTTAAAATGAATAGCCCCGGGTTTAAATCTAATTTATATCTCAATAATTGAATTAATAGTCCTTAGGCTGTGTTTTAAATACACTAGAACAAATGACAAAATAAAAACTATGTACGGTCATACGAGAGGTGTCATTTATGCTAATAACCCATCCGCTTACTGAATAAATTAAAATTATGCAAATTTATTATACTAGCGGGAAAGAATATGCAACATGTAGCTAACGGTATCATCAAGGTCAGTTTTACAGACTATGTAATAACCTATGGTCATTTTTTGTGTGAACTTTAGTTGAATAAACGTGCACTTAACAATCTTAGTGTCGAAATCTCAAAATATTCAAAGGCGTAAGCATGGTTTATAAAAAGATGTTCGTCCTGTTCCATTCAAATATCGGTCAGCTGTAGCACCGTACTTTCAAGGGTATTCCTTTCAACGTTAAATATTATTTTAAAATTGTATCCTTAAACTGATTTTTAAATCTGATTCAAACACCAGCAGAACATGCCCTTGTTCTTCAAGGGTTTCCCACGTAATACGCCTAAAGACAAAGAAAAGGTGGTGATTGAGTAAAAATGGCGTCTTTAATTTGAGGTTGACTAAATTTTACCTTCGTTTAATTTGATCGAACTGTATTGAACCTCTAGTTTTATATTCGGATATTTATGTGAGCAGACACTTTAAGGAGCTTTAAAACCTTAAAGGATAAAGAAAGGGGTTTGTTGAAGAAAAGACTTATAGAGAGAGTACAATGCCGCTAAATATTTCTAGTCAATATCATCCAGATATAACTTAGTGTAAATCAATCGAATTCTCGTTTAACGCGAACCTTTACACCTTTGCACACAATAAATATATACGTTTTAGTTTATATATATCTTAAGATCTTGTTCTTAAAGGAAATGTTCGTGGGAGAAGGAATTCAGATATTTATATTGTTAGATTGCATTTGTATAATTATAAAGGTGTTCCTTGTAATACATTGTACTTTAATTGTCATTGTCGTTTATACAGTTATCTCAATATAGTCGTTTCAGATATGCGCAGATTCAACACGAGCATGGGAATCGATTACAATTAAAACATATACAAATGCTATGATTTGATGTGTAATGTGTGGGGCATGTAAAGTTCCTAATATTTATAACACCAGCTTTGTATCCATAGTCAATTGTATGCATTATTGTGCATGAAATATTTGGCAGTATCCGTTTAAGCTTCAGTCCCTCGTTCGACTACGTCTAGAACAACCCAGGCGAGCTTCCTGACGAAGAAGGTGGAGTAGAAGGTAACGTCTAGTGCTAGCATCACGCTATAACATTATCTCATATCTCTGAGTGCAATACGATATCCATGTTGGATGTAAGAGGGCCCGCCCTTAACTTTTACACTACAAATTGCATTTTGTTAAAAAAAAATATGTGTATACATACATGTGTGCATCAAGGGCATATTAATTCCCTGCCAAATTTTTATCTTTCACTGCTTACCAAATAGTGTATTACGGCTGAATAGCTTTGAATATTTTTTAATGATGGGCGAAGCAAGTTACATGTATCTTCTGTTTAACCCAGCAATTAAATATACATTTAAAACTCGCATGTTAAGTTAGTACATGTAGATATATACATGATAAAGGCTTATATATACGATGTTGTATTATCTACTGCTGGTAATTATGATCAAATCAGAAAGTGGTTGACATTAAACTTTATTATAAGGTAAAGAAATTATATATTATGACTTGAGCTGATTACTCCAATCATATATCTTATGATTTGAGCTGATTACTCCAATCATATATCTTGCATTGGTATTAAACTTTAGCAGGATCATATTTTTCGTCCTTAAGCCCATGTCACACTATAATATCCCTTTTTTGTTCCTAGAAGACCTTACTTTTGCGTGTCTCTTGTTACTCCCCAAAAGACAAATAGTTGGCAAGTCATCCAAGTCTACCAATGAGTACATTCTTCTTATTCGGATAGGGTTCTTTTGATCTCATGATGGTTTGGAACGGTGCATATTTTAGCTATATTTTGATAAAAAAAAAAACAATTCAGACTGGTTGTTCTTAAGCAGGTCACGCACCATATTATGCTCATTGGAACGACATCTTGAACTACAGTTAAAAGAATATGATTATATAATGCATGAAGCCCAACTGCTCTTTTGACCATAAGATCTAGTAATAGTATATTCTGTCGTTGCATATATGTCATTTTTTCATGTACAGGCATTAATGAAACCTAATAACTCATGATTATATTGATATATCTTTGTCAATCTGTCACATAAGCATTATTCTATGGTTAAATGATATCTAAAATTTAGTGCAGAAATCCGTACCGTATTGCACAATTGCCAAAAATTCAACAAACCATTCATGTACATTTAAATTACGATGTATCATATTATACCATTTAAAAGAAATATAAGCCACTCTCTATAAAATGAGCATTATATCGTGAAAACCTATAATTATTTGATAATTAATTTCCGAGGACCATTTAAGAAAGCAAATGTTTCGAAAATCACAGTATCTGAAAAGCTAAAGTATCTGAAACACTTAAGCAACAGTGGAAAGTCTATCCCATTGATAGACCCCAAGGGGTGTAACAATTGCCAAGATTGTGTTTTGCGTACCGACGTAAAGATTTGAAGTATTTCAAGACTTTCGTGGAAGCTAGTACTGACTGAATGTAGAAATTTCACGGCTGTAATCGCAACAACCAAACCAATTATCTTATTTCAAAACATATTCATGAAACAAATAAACTCGCAGTGATGCCCCTTTAAGATTTGTTCTAAATGATTTAAAAGTGGATTTATTACGAGTATTCCAAGGATATCGTGCAAAAGGTTCAACTTTTATTTTTTTTTTTTTTTTGGGGGGGGGGGGGTCAAAACTTGATACTTTACGCCTTCGTCATTTTACACCAAAAAAGACACATTATGAAGTAACGTATCACATTCCTAATTGTGTTAAGTGAAAAAAATATCAGCTGATTCTAACTAGTTGATACACTATGACCTTCTCTTTATACTTCAGTCGATGTTGTTAAAAGTGTCGGATAAGAATGTATAACTTCATACTACTTTTTCTAATATTATTTAGTGCAATTCTAATGACAAATTACTCTCTTTGTGGGTGGGATGGAAAGTCAACTCAATGCACAGACAGTGTAAGAAAAGGCTTCATGGGCCTGGTGCATTATTTAGGCCGATTCCTAAATTTTTAGTGGTCTCTAAATGATTTTGTCACCAGCTCATTAATCTGTTTAATATTCCCCATCCCTACACACATACCCAAACCAGACTAGCATGCTAATCTTAAAAAGAGTCAGTGAGTAAGGTACTGGCTCGCTTGTCGCTAATCAGGTGTTCGCAGAAAGGTCTTAAAGGTTTTCCTACGTTACGTTAATAGAATTGGTGACCTGGTAAAGAGGGAGAGGGGGAGGGGTAACGTCCACTTAACACAAACTGAGTCTTTTCGGCACTAACATAATATGGTTCAATTATATTTCGATTATTCGCTTGCGCGTAGGGGTCTTTAGCAGTGACAGAAACACGGAGGACCCGGAGAAACCCCACAAGGTTGGCCAGGCGACCCGATTCCTTGTAGTCTGGTAAGGAGCAGTGTCCAGCAGTACAGCAGTTGGATTATATTAGTTTGATGAGGTTTGTGGATGTTCATTTCTCCTTTAACAGAATCAACGACGAGGAAGTTTGTTGATGTACTATGTTTTTCTAAGAGACGTGGTAGGCGTCAGTTACTTTATAGTGGACCAAATCTTGGGAGCAAACCAATACGTACGGCTTGTTGTTGTTGGTAGTGATAACTTATATTAGTGGGTCTTTCTTGTGGAAGGAAACCAGAGTACCCGCAATAAACCAACGAGGTTGAAAAGGAGTTGAAAAGGCGACCCTATCTATATGCCACATACGCTAACACCAGGGATAAACCACAATACCAAGCCAGAGGTGACCGACAAGCTAAAGGTAAAATCGAAACATGCTAGGAGGCTATTAGGACAGTACAAGTTTGTGATTTTAAAGGAGTATGTGCATGCAGAAGGTTGCCTTCGTTGAGTTGGTGTCAGACTGTGGTACAGTTCCATTGTGATCTGGGTTGTGTTATTTGTCTGAAACCTGAGTGAAGTTTTCGTGGGAACTTTTCTGATACTTCGGCAGGTTTAAGTTTCGTGGTGTGGGTCGCTCATAGTATCGTGGTATTCGTTGGTTTCCATGGTCACTATTTCCGTGATGATTATTTTGGAGCCATTAATGATGGGTGTGGTTTTCCAATTGATATATCAGCAGTATTTAATAAAACTAATGAATAGTTATAAACTAAGATTAAAAGATAATTAAGCTACAGTCTTTGTGCATGAATGTCGAGTAGATCTTGAGATAACATTCCTGCAGCTTTTATTAACCTTATAGTTCCGCTTTTTAAGCATTTTCTATGTTTATGGTTGAAAGGGCGTTGTTGGTAAGATGTTCAGATTTCAGTCCACTTTTTCTGGTCAAATTGTAAAATATTTGTGAAACAGAAGACACATTTTAATGACAGATATTGTTTATGAATGTTCTAATTTAAAAAGTAAATGCAAATAAAAAAAATATATATAAAAATGTATGTATATTATCAAACTGTCAATCAACGGTATGTTTCATCTTTTGCTAAAATAAGATGTTGCGCACCTGTGATAGATGTAAAAGATTGTACGGGCCTGGGTTAAAATAATGCCGAAATTCTAGTGTTTTATTGCACTTTTGTTTACGATCATGTACTGTGTGGTCGCCTTGGCATTATACATTTTAAAGGAATGTCCTCGTTCGATAACAAATCATTTATAAGGTATAAATTTATCGTCCTAATAGTGCCTGAATCGGTTCTAAAACGTGTCGAAACAAAACTCCACTGGACGAATAAAGCATACTTGATCGATAGCAGGTCATAACAATTGCATCTGAAAGTTGTACGTAAGGCAACAAGTAGTCGAAAATGTCCCTCCCCCTACCCATTGCACTAACCTGGTCAGTACTAACCTTCAGTCATATAAGCACCCAACACTTTGGTCTCAATAAGGTAAAGAAGAAGGGCATATCTAAAACTGAGTACCTGTATATATCTTACATCAGTAAGGTTGGTAAATATCCAATACGTTTATTGTTTCTAACAAAGTACCTCTTCCAATTTTGTTACTTTCCCAAGATTCTTGATATGTCGCAAGCGCCTTTGTAATAATTTATTAAAGGGTATCACTAACAGTCTCCTTAGACAGGCTAACTAGTGAATAATCGGTCCCTCTACCCTGGAGGTCCCGTCCTTTGTCATTTCTTCAAACTATATTTTTCTTTATTGGTCAGTGTCCTGTGTAATTTACTATACAATCTCACAGAAGAAAAACAATTAGAGGTGAATCGATACATTCTTCCTTTTTATTTTACTGTCAACACTAGATGGCGCCATACTGGACGGACACCATATACTACAAACACGTGCGTCAATCAATCTAGTATTCTTATTGGCTAATTTAAACCGACACTTAATAAATATTATGGTATGGATATTGTTCTTGTATTTACACATACGTGTCTGATATAAAACATTGTTAGTGTATCTGATACTTGTTTTATTGGTAGGTTTGCTTTTTCTGACACCATTTATAGGATTTGGACCACTCTAAAGAGAGTTAATCCTTCTCATAGTACCTGACGAGTCACTCGATCTCTAATCACACATAGCCGTCTATCTTAAATGGTCTACGCACAGTTCTGTGAATTATCTTATTCGACAAAAACCAGTCAAAATTTCCCAAAATAAAACTTGTAGAATCTGGTTATAATACTATATCTGTACCATTAGAACTTCGCTATTAGACTGATCAAAAGCCCGATCTTGCAGTCGTAAAAGCAATCCTGACTTATAGGCTTAAGCAAGGCTGACACTTGCACGATTCCGTGGCACGCATTGGCACGACTCGAGTCGGCACGACACCGTCCGATTTGCGCAAACTCGTCGTGCCAATGCGGGAAGTGTGTAAACAATGCGCAAACTATGCGTCAACTCGTCGTGCCAGTTCGTGTCAATGTGGACACTGATGGGCACGACAAAATCGTGGCCAAAAGTCGTGCAAGTGTCAGTCTGGCTTTAGAAGTTTGGACCGATTTCTAGTCAAATTATGTTTTGGTCAATTTACACATTAGCTGTGTGGTTTCTAGTTTAAGATAGTGCTGTGAAAAACATATGATTTTGCCTCCAGATTTGTGATGGCCTTAATGGGGACAATTGGCGCCAAAAAGTGGGAGTAAGAGGGTCATGAAAGCTATCTGAATCCGATGTCTTGTCTCGTTTCGAGACACCTTTAAAATAAGCACTAAGTTGGCAGTTGATAAGATTGCTCCAGATCGTTCGTGAGCTAAACGCGCACCCCGCTGTCAATAACCGTTATGCACGGCATCTTTTCCATATCAAAACAAAATCCTTCAAATATTCCATTAGATATTATTTAAATAGTCTCAAATGATTTTACTTAAATTAACTACGACTTATCATTTGCATTTCGTTTTAAATAAAAAAGGAAAATTCCCAAGAATATAGAAAGGGCGCTGTTATGTAATGTCATCAACACACATGACACATCGAACAATAAAAATAGTTGTCGAAATTAGAATTAATTAAATAGCTACCGCGTCGATAATTCGGAAAACAAAAAGTGTTGTTTCTCACGAAGATACAGAAAGCTTACGTATACTCCAATCGCTCAAAATTCACACTCGTATTTCTGAACTTTCTTGGGTATTATCATCAACAATCTCGCCCGTTATCGTTTATTATAACTGGCAATTTAAGTGTGCATATTCATTCATGGGAAGAAAAAACGAGATCCCTTGCACATAGACGTAGTTCACCTAAACTATCCTAAGGAAATTAAAATTCGAAGAAGAGCTTCCTTAAAGTTAAATGTAACTGTCGGGTTCAAAATTCATTTCGATTTCGTTCTATCGAAATATATGCACACTCGTCTTAAGTACGTGGAAAACAGGCAGGGTTTGACGTGAGCACGAACTAGAGTCTTAAGCAGTGGGGATGGGGGCAGAGAAGGGTTAGACTAAAACCACACACCACCGCCCTCTCGACTCACCATCACTAATTCTGGGCACCTTAAGTACCCAGAAAAACTTCCCAATCGGCAAACATGTGAAAAAGATGCCCTCAGCGAAATTTACGCATTATTAAAATAATAATATGGTTCTTTTTTTGTGATTTTAAACAGCAGTATAAATGAACTTGTTTAGGTTCACTAATTATCTTTAAAAAAAGTTTTGCATGAAGAATTTTATAAAAATACAAAACAGTAAATGATAACTGTTGCCAACACGTCTACTAAACAACTGCAATTATTACCATGTTTCTTTTTCACTTTATGGGAAAGTTTGAAACTGTGGGAATACTTATAATATGTCCTATTAATTAGATGTCATCGTTTCTAACGGTGTTGTTGGTTATGAGGAAACGTGTTGTTTTCAAAGCGTTGTATGATATAGGTAACATCAATTTACAACATGTCTGCGCATCGTTTATCAATAGATACAAATGAAGCCTGTTCAAATCACCAAACAAGTTATCTTCTATCTCGGTTGACACTTATCACGTTACTGTTAGTGAATACATTTTGTAAGGTTTTTTTTTCATTCCATCCGAACAACAAGGCAACGCTATTAAATCACTTGGTTCTTCTCGAAATTGAATAGATCAGTGGATGGCATAATGGTAATGGAATTAAATACAAGTCGAACGATTGAAGTACCGTTCGACTGAAGTCGAACTCTAAATACCATTTTGAATCGGGTTTACGGGTTTTACTAAACAAAACACATCATTATCTACTCAAACATCACAGAATTAAGTTAATGCGAAATTATAACGATTCTATCCACCTTTAAGCTATTGAAAGTTGAAATTCATTTAATGTACCTCAACATGAAAATTTCATATCTCAAGCTCATATGAAATGAAATGGGGTTTAACCTCCTACTTTTCTGCTCCTAACCTTGGGTAATGAAGACGGGCACACGACATACAGTGTGCTGTCTGGGAAAGTTTGTCCGGGCAGCGGCGCTACAGCCTACTCTTTTATCGCATTCTAACTGCCAATGGATCTTTGACGTGCACGCCAATGTGTTCACGGGACCTCGGTTTTTGGTCCAATCCCAACGACTAGACTGCTGTCCTTGTCAGGCCCCCCGTCCTACATCACTGACAAGGGGAAACCACACCGGAAAATCTGGATGAACATTCTCGGCCAATGCAGGGATCGAACACCCGACCTCCAGGCTAGCGAGCCAGCGTCTCACCCACTTAGCTACGTGATCCCCTCAAACTCATGTACTTGCATACTATGGCATGTAACAAAATAAACATTATACCAACAAAATGCGTGATTTGACTGGTCAATATTTGCACATCAATATGTCTGCAAAAACGGAAACTGGTATATCATAAAAAAATTTTCAAGGTGCGGTATCAAGGCATCATTCCTAAAAGATTGAATTTCCCAATCAATTCCCCTATTGTTCACGGAGTTGGTGACGTCAGACAATATATACATCTATTGATTCAGATGAGCAAAACTTATTCTAACGTCCAAGTGTTATATTTTACATTTTATTTGTGAATGTCTGAGCTCTTACAATTCATATTTCATATCTGGAATTTAATTCTTTTATCAACAGAAGGTTCTAAAGATGCATTTCTTACTATTGGGTGTTATTTAATTAGAATATTCCCGTTTGACAAATCGGTTAAATTTAAATATAATATAGCCATTATAAATAAATCATGGCTGCATGTTTCGAGAGACGCCCACGGCAACAAATCAGTTTACTCTGTCTTTTTAGTTCAATTTATTTCACTGACTGAAATATAATTATTTTGCATGATCTGAATATCAGTTAACACTTGTCAACATTCGTTAAAAAGGACACAACTATAATTGTTTGGGGTGTTTTATATCCAAATACATCTCAACTATATAGGCCAGTAACTTCAAAACAATCTAATGACCAAGACCGGTCTTTTCAATTTATCTTTTCGTATTAAGTATTTTATGTATTGCGTCACATTTGACAACTGATAATAATGTGTCGTGTTATAACTTGTGCTCTCCGGCGAAAAGCCATCTTTCTTATAGCTATAAAACCAAGATATTTTCCGGGGGTACCTTTATAAATGGAGTCAAGGGGCGCAGTGAGTAGAGCCCCGACTCAATCACCTTAACATCTAGGTGTTGTCCGAGGAATTTCCCATGGGAGTTTTTTTCCTTACTGCTGGTGCAGCACAGAGTGTATGTGGTCTGTCCGTTTACACGTTAGCGTTGAAAAAGCCCTTGGTAACTGGAGCGCCAATTTCTCGGCAAATGTTGCTGAGTATTGACAGATTTCACGACCATGCATAATATGGCAAGTTTTTCTGTCTAAACAAAAATGTATATAAATTGTTCAGTGAAGATATTGTGCTATATGAAATACACGCAAAATAAATAATTATACTACTCGACTGTGACATTCGCATACCCTTTTAAAAAAACTCCGTTTTTTTAACTTCACATCACATAATTGATAGTTACAGTATCAATCACACAAAACGTACATACTTCAAACAGTTTGCATTAGGCATAGAAATGAAGAAAAGAAATTCATAAAGAGGGTTTGGATTTTCGTTAATAATAAAAATTGCTTAAAAGAGAATCACAATTTGCGCAAATATTAAATTTTGTATCAAAAAAAAAAAACAAAATAGAAAATGAAGTGGGGTTTAACGTCTTTTTCAGCACCAACTGGATTAATGAAGACATGCATGATTAAATTTTTAACAAAATGTAACTGTATTTTTAATGTGTACCAAAATGATATCCAAAAGACCTATTCGAATGACACCACTGGGAAGCGGGATCCTAAATGGAAAATCCAGAAGAACTGACTTAACCAACGGTGAGATCGAACCGGGACAACGAGCTACATGTATACAGTGGATAGTTGTATTTATGATTAACTGTAGTGTGGTGGGTTTCTGTTCACTTTAAAAATGTTAGTTTGAATTGTCCGTTACTGAAAGAAGCTAATATTGATTGATTGCTTATCTTTATTTCCTCAATAATGAGATAACAAAGGGATCAAATATAAAGTGAGGGAGATTATGATATATAACATACTTTATCAGTTTATTTACACTTTAATTAGTTAGACAGGTCATCACGTGGGTCCACATTTCACCCAATCCTTTACGAATTAACTTGTCCATTCTGTAACTGGCATCTGTTCAGGACACAGAGGAACTGTTCGATATCATTGTATGGTCTCAACTGAAATATCTTCATCACTGTTCCACGCAGATCCTTAAATATATTGATATATATTTCACATCAGATGTGAGGGGTTTCATACAGGTTACCCCTAATCTCAATACAGCTCATCATAGAATGCTTTGTCATATCAACACAATTAACACCTCACGCCTCCATCAGTTTTGAAGATGGTCACTACTTTTCATATCGAGAATGGCAGATTGGTATGACGAATGCTGGAACGTGTTGATTCATTTTTGTGGTCCTAATGAACTATATTTTTTTTCATTTTTGTCGCCTACACATCGACCCAGAGAACTTTGTATAGTTGCATCCAATACTAGATGGCGATGGAAGAGAGGACACTCTTTAAAACTACGTTTATCAATTATATCATTAAAAAACTAACCCTCATTTATTGCAAGCACGTTAATGTCATTGAATATGTTTAAAGCGCAAGTCGTGCATATATTCAATTATATCTCGAGTTAAAAAAAAGTGTCTATAATATCGAATTAAACAACCTCCTTCGCCGTTAAAAAAAAAGCTTTACGGCAGTCACAGATTGCTACGTTACACAACTTCATCATGATTCCACGTGTTTAAGTGGTGTCTTTTATCTAGAGAATTATTTTCTGTCGATAACGTATATCTATCTAGAGTACAACTTCTGAGGGGGCTTGGGTACATTACTTCCTTGCACTATTATAATGCATTTGCATTTGGCAGACAACCCATGCACACAAGCATGTTTCACTACACAGACACGTTAAAAATATCAGTAACTGTCAAATGTGAAATATAACTGTAAACGAAATTGAAATGAAATGAAATGGCATGGGGTTTAACGTCCTACTGCTCTGCACTGACTAGGTAAATGGACACTTACATAATCAATACAGTGTGCTAGGAAGGAAATTTTGCCCACCACCTATTCGTATATCGATTTCCAACTGCCAAGGGTTCTTTTCTCGCGCAAACCAAGGTGTTCACGGGACCTCGGTTTTTTGTCCAGATATGTTGTTGACCCCGGCCCTAAATCACTGACAATTCGTTTGACCTCTAGGTCTTACTCAAGGGCTCGGAATTTGAGTCTATTTTATAGAAATTTTGACGTTTAGCCGATAGAAACAAAGATAGAAAACACTACCTCTTTAAACTAATATAATTAGCATGGTCATGCATGCACTCGACATTCACGACATAGCGAGTTGTGAACACCTGTTTATATGAGGTAAATCAATTCCAAATTCTTATCAGGATATTTTAAAGATTTAAACTTAAAATATTAGTACCCCATAATTATTAAATACTATAATATATACACAGGTCATTATGGGGTCGAGCTTTATGCTTAAACCTCTAATTACCATGACACTGTTATATACTCGATACATCAGCCGTCACATCTCCTTATCACATCCACACTAAATCAACACTTCTGCTAATAATTGAATGTATGTGTTCAGAAAAATAGTTTTTTGAATAACAATATTTTCAAATATTGCAAGAGTAAAATATGCCCATATTTAATATGTAATTTACCTTTATCGAAAAGATATACAAAGAAGAAATAATGTTGTTAGTGAATCAAGTTGCACCCTATGCGGAATAATAAAATGTATCTGATTGTAGTACAGTACTGACAGTACTGTATGAGTGCATACATGTGTTTCAAATTCCTGGTTAGGTTTGTGGTATTCAGTGCTTGTGGTGGTGCTTATTTCTGTGTTTTCTTTTGTGCGAGGAAGGGGGTTAGGTAGTTGTATGCTAAATTGTATTACTTACATTCGTAGATATAACCACCACGATTATATCACAGATACATATAGTGTTACATAATAATAATAAGCACCAAGTTGCCTCCAAGTTGAATATTATGACTCTTCCTTATAACAATAGTTCAGATAGCATTCTTATACTCAATACTAAACTTGTTTTACACATTTTATATCTATTACGATCAATTTTCGTTGTTGGATAAGTTATTTTATCCAAATAAAAGAAATATGAGGCGCTGTACGTGGGTGGTGTTGGTTTAATATCATGACACCCTCAAATCTCTTAGATTATCCTTCGTGCTAGGGATTCACATAGCACAATACAAAACGGGCAGTGTTGCTTGTTGATGATACTAATTCCAACTGAGGCCAGGTCTCATAATATTACCGTTGATCTGACCACACAAGTTACTGACTGATGTATTACAGACTAAGGCACGGGATTAAATGTTAGGGTTTTAAGGATTAAGTGTTAGGGCTTTCGACTGTTAAAAGGTTCGAATATGATTGATAAGAGGTGATTTATTAAATGAAATCAAACCTGAGAGAATTAAAGAGTTAAGAAACGTGTCAATAACAAACAGTTTAAGTTTCTATCAGATAATCCTTTAGATTTTATAAGAGGTCAGTTTGTGATATACTTCGCATTGGCTAAGGTTCAAAGGTCCCCTGGACACAGCTTAACTCGCCACCTATTGTCTACATATACCTGAAAACCTGAAAGTTCTTTTCGTTTTTGTTGGCGTGTTTCAAAAGACCCTTTTTACATTTCGGAACATTTTTTTTTTATTCCGAGTATTTCTCATGTATATTGATAGATCAAAATGTGTGATTGCTTTGTGGTGTATGCTCCTTTATCTTTTTCGACAAAGAAATTGATTCCATATTCAGCTTTTTTTCGGCGTCATTCGTATATCGTGCTAATTATGATGTAATGTTTTAAAGGTTTAAGTAGGTCTCACTATTCGAGTTTCAGAACTTGTTGGCACTATCCGTCTAGATAGCGACTAAGTCAGGAGAACCGTTCTGTAACTCGAAGTGAACCGCGGTGGCTAAACGGGTAAGCTGTCTAGGCGTTCGGTGGGACGAAAACCGAGTTACCGTGTACATCTTCTGATGCACCTTCACCAGACGTTTCACATTTGGCATTCGACATAAAAGTATGCCTGTCTCCATTTTCCAGGTTGGTCTATGTTCCATCGTTTATATTGCGTTACAGACGGCACTACTGCCATTAAAGTTAATTATTTTCGTAGAATATATTAGCATCGTTATTCAAAGACGTGTCACATTTAAATTGAGCCATTTAAGATCAATACAATACTTGCTGAGAAGGGCACACATGAACTCACATTAACTGTACATGAGAACTTTGAAAACGGTTGTCCATGAACAGTAACCTTAGGAATATATATATCTACTTATATTTGTTATCGGCCATGTTTTCGATTGGCTGCTATTATTGTATAGGGGAAGATATTTTTTTTTAAAAATAAACCTACACGAAACCTTCAATAAATTGACTAGGAAAACCCCAAATCGATCATATTTATAAAAGATCACGAATACTTGAAAACTAATACGGGACAGAATAAAATTAGTATTTACATAGATAACTTTTAATCAGAGACATGTATTTAGTTAGAAAAGTTGCTGCAAGAACTTTAACCTTTTGAGAGAAAAGGGCCTCAAGTTACAGGCCTACACACTTCAAGCTTTTGTAATGATTTAGTTGATTGACGTAATGGTTTTCTTTATGCGATTCAGAGAGGGAAGAAGATTTAAATTCTTTCATGATTTCTAAAATACAATTTGTCCTTTTTTTCAGGGGATTTTTGTTATACGTTTGTCAAACAGTGAACTTTACTTTTAAAGACTGCGAGTTGCTGCACAGCAAAACTCGTAGTCTGTGGTTATGAGCTTATTCTGCAAAATTACCGATGGGACAGCTTTTTTCTCTCTGTTGGTCCAATATAGCATCAGTCGGTAAAAAATGAATCCTTTTCTAGGATAACATACTGAAAATTTGAAAACTGAAATATGTATTTTTTAAAAATAAATAAATTTAAACTAAGAAGACTGCAGACAACGAACTGAAATGTCTGGAAACATAGTCTAATAAGGGTGCTGTAGAAAAGATATATTTCACGATGGACATAAATGATATCTATATAGGGTTGACAGAACAAAAACATGGGATGAATCAAAGAAAAAGTTCAGGCCAAGTTGTAAAAAAGACATATATTACTCGTATTTACAAGACGAACACAAGTGATATCTATACGGATGAAGAGTTGAGGTGTCAACATACATGCCCCCTGGTGTTGACCATGTCTTGTCCGCCATCACGGTTCACATGTCCACGTCTTGTCCGCCATCACGGTTCACGTATTACCTGGTTTGATTTACACCCTGGTACGGTCGACACGAAATATATTAAAGGGTAAATAACAACAAATACTTGTCGTAAAATAATATCAATCATATTGACGGGGCAGTGGTTAAAAGAACATATAAACCTATCAATATGCTATCTATATAATGAGAAGGATTAGTATATATCATCATGTTTAGTACTTATAGCTATTTGATACGCGACAAGATCCACCTTCTTTTTAAATCGAAGTCGACCACGTGAAAACGTCATTAATCACATACGTATTAAACTTGGCGCGTGATCCGATGACCCCGGGGCACGTAACGCCGTTCTTTTGACCACGTAGCAAAACACAATATCGGATTTGTGAAGATTTTTAATGAACCGTCATTTACTTCGTCCAGTATTCTAATCGCGTGGAAAACATCCAAACATAATTAAGCCTCCAGAACATTAATGCGATTAGACAGCCATAAATTGTACATTCTTCAGTTTATCAGTCGTTAAGGTCAAGTGTAATTCTAATACATTTTCAATTACAATCATGTACAGTAGGAGAAGGTGGGGATTTGGGAAAATATTTTTGAAAAGTCAGTTTTACCTTATGCACCAACCCATCGATATGGATCGTATATCAATATGCAATATTTATTTATATACGCTTTCACAATAAGATTTTAATATATATCACATTGAAATCATGTAGTTCTACCATTCCGATCCTTAAAATACTTTATGAAAAATTGTATTAAAGTGTATTAAAGAGGATGAAAATACAAATGTGACGTCATCCTTAGATGTTGTTTTACCATTATTTCAAAAAATCGGTCAGGCAAAGTACCAACCATACATTATTCATACCAATTGAAATAGTGTAACCGAGTGACGTATTTTATTAAAATGCACGTGCAGGATACTGTATGTATTTTAAGTTGTTTAATGGTCTTGCACTCGACCATTAAACAACACATAGAACATTTTGAAAACTTTACTAAATAAAGGCGCCGAAGGTGTGAATTTCAAACGGGAATAAATGTAGTGATACCAAGCGTTTTATAATCAGTAAACCAACTTTGTCCAATGTTTTGCTGATTATTAAGTGATATTTTTAATTGAAAGACAAAATCTCAGAATTAGAAATTAAATTCTTCCAAGGGATGCAGATATATCGGCTTTTTGTCTCATCCAAAACAATGAAAAAAGAGTTTCGCGGGTTAAAATGTCACGAGTTTAAACAGGACACTGAAACGAGCAACAAGTACGATGCAATTTATTGGTTTTTAAGTCCGCTTTATGTAGATGGCTTATCTCACGATCTATAAAGTGCACACAGGATACTATGTAAACAATGGACTACTGTTGTCAACTTAAATACAATTCTTCTTTTATTTCATACCTCATGAAAAACTAAATTTAATTCAGTATTTTATTTCTACCTTTTTATTTCTTTGATAACAAGATCATCAATTTTTCACCTAAAAACCAATAAAACAGGCGTCAGACTATTCGTGGTTTCATTAAGAAAAGTCCAAAAGATAGTAATGTAAAGAATTCAACATAAAAAAAAAGAATCACATAATGATGAAAGTGTCATTGATAGCTTATAACTGCAGATTTATTTCAAAACGTTAAAAAAATATATATAGGATAAAAATGTGTATAAATGTACATTAATATTCACCCTGTTGACATAAAAACTAAGCCAACAACCATGAAACCCTTATTTATATACAGCCTTCAGGCTTTCAACAGACGGAACATTAATAGTAAGCAGTCCAAGAGCCGGTGACGAAAAAAATGCCTCATAAGTAATAGAAGGTTTGGCCATACTAATTGGCAGCTATTGATAGAGTAAATTCAAAACACCCCAGTCTTATGCGAATTCAGTGGGACATTTGGATGGGCGGATAAAAAGGGCCAAAAGGGGCTAAAATTTGCCTCATTAGAATTAGAATCAGAATTATTTCTGAAATGTTGTCATACAATGTATGAATACAAAGCATATAATTCTGACCGGAAAAAGTGGGGCCATGCCCTTTTCTGACTGCCTTAAAAAGTGCCGACGGGTACCAAAATTTGCCTCAGAAGCAACGTAGTTGAAAATGGTACCAAATGTTAGCTATGTACCAGTCGATTCTTAAAATGTCAAATCTGAATGGTTTTAGTGAGGCACATCCATAATCTGACCACTTAAAATCTGCACGCTCTGCCACGCCCACAAAAGAAATCAAAATTTGCATTATAAGTAATACGATCAGAACGAGTCCTGAAATGTTGTGGTGCTATATCTGAATCTTAAAATACAAAATCTGGTCGGAAAAAATGGGGCCACGCCCCTTTCTGGCTGCCATAAAAAGTGTGGACAGAGGCCCAAAAGACAAATCCAGGAACAAGACACAAACACATGGCACACGGACACTGTAAAATAATATAGGAATAGGACACTGCGTTAAACGTCCACTGCCCTATACGGTATTAAAACATGAAAAGGAGGGTATTTACCCAAAAGGAGGTGTGTGGTGTGTGGGCGGAGAGGGAGGCGGGGGGGGGGGGGGGCTTGCGGGCGGCTGAACCGCCGATATAAAAATATTGCGCGTTTTTTGTACTCAAACCCCATACCTGTACATAATGTGCTGTAATATACGTAACAGTTAAACATAAATAGCCAACTAAACATGGATGAAAAAAAAATCAAAATTAAATTTATCAAGATTTTCATGTCAACCTAAGATTGTCTTGTGTGAGAGAAAAAAAAAGTTAATGTATAATTCCGAAATGTTGCTTTTTGTAAGGACTGGCATTTCAGTCTGTTTGAGATAAGCCCAAACAATAGTTGCATTGTAACGCAAAACAAGTTTCACTGTGGGTTGGTGTCAAATGAAACGGGTATATTCTGTATACATTTAACAAGATATTTATGTTTAATTGTTGATGGTCTGACGAAAAGAATTCAAAACTGTTTTTCTATTATGAATTTGAGTGTGAAAGGTACTTTACTCGCATCAAAATATCAAATTTTTATCTAGACAATTTTAATCCTTTTAATAGATACATTCCATGTGGGCCATTTTTATGTAAATTCAAACGGTGTCGTATATTAGCCATCATCGCCTTGAAGGGGATTGTGGTGATGTATTTTTTGTGTAATAATACTTTGAATGAGGCTAACACATCACGACAATTACATAGTTATACGTAGTATCTATAGAATATCTGATTAGTAGCGGTGCAGGTTGAGTCTGTGATGCTTCCTTATGGTTGTTTCAAAGAACGCCACCAGCCACACGTCCCTACCGGGCGGGCTTCAACTGCAGTCAGTCATTTTAATTAAAGGAGCTAAATCGCTAACATTTTGGACCTAGAAATTGACTCAAGTGGATCGCAACGCATATAATACTGTAATATGAATGTATATAAACTGATTTGCATTCAATTGTTTCCGTTTTTGCTCTAATTTCAAATCAGTTATGTTCGGCGAAATAAACCAGAAGTGTCAACCGAAGGCATTTTTTTTAGCGTCTAGTTATTCCAGTCTACATGCGCCGTTTGATTTGGTACAATGTTTTTAGCCTCGTTCCTCGAGTCTCTTGCTGGAACTGGGGCTGAAACGCATTATGGTACACGATTCGTGTACCAATGGTAAAATACTTATTTTTTCTTAAATATTGGATATCAGGAGCCCATCTTTTTCCGGTAAGATCACATCATCAATTTTGATTTAAATTGACAAATAATTCGTGTTTTCAATGTTGAAGATTTTGGATGACATTGAGTTAAAGACTTAGCTCCTTTAAATTGGGTTAGCGATACTAAGAGTATATAAACTGCCTATATTCGTTTATTTTGTAAATTCTCGTATACACATCGAACAAAGAATGCCACAAAATTGAGATTGTAACCTTTTTAAAATATTTTATTGTTGAACTTAAACCAAGGTTCCGTGGTTATCATTGTCAACACGTTAAAGATTCCCTGGCAGTTAGAAAACGAAATAAAAATATGTCGGGGAAAAATGGTCCCTCATAACACACAGCCGTTTAGGACAAAAATGCAAGACGTTAAAAACCCTTTTAATTTCAATTCATGTTTTAGAAGAGTGTAAAGAAAAGAAGTAACAGTCATTTATACGGTTGATGTAACAACCACAAAATACGTCCAATAAATATTTGCGTATATTTACATATCTGTTAAATGCCATAGTAAAAAAAGAATTCTAATAATTAACAATTACATATAAATAATATGTTTGCTATATACACAAAAGAACTTTAACAAACTGATATTACTATAGAAATTTGTTTACTCTGGGTTGTTTTTGATCTGTAATGTTGATGACTTACAAGCATATTTCAAGTAGATAAACTCGTGATGAGCATAAAAAAAATATAATTCGAGGGGACATTTTGTCGACATTCAAGAGTGCGTGTTAACGACGCGTTGAAGTGTTCACTTTGGTCAATGCACAAGAAAAAGTAGGGATACAATATTTAAAAATGTTATGAAATGGGGTTTAACGTCCTACTGTTCTGCTCCGACTGGGTAATGAAGACTAACATACGCCATACAGCGCTGTGGGCGAAATTTTTTCTGGTAAACGGCGCTACCACCTACTCTTATATCGAATTCCAACTGCCGAGGGATTCTTCAGGTGCACACCAATGTGTACACGTGAACTCAGTTTTTCGAAAAATGCGAATAACAAGATACTCTCCCTTGCCAAAGCCTTCGTATTACAACACTATAACAAAGGGGGGGGGGGGCACGTCGGAAAAATCCTATGAACTTTCTCGGCGAATACCTGGATTGAACAGCCAGTCAACTCTTCCTTAATGAGTCAAATTTAAATAATAAACATCAGTCGTTTCTAAATGAAGCGCACAGTGAAAGAACAAACCCAAATTAATGGCGTCATCTGGTAGCAAATTGTGTAAGCTTTCTGTGGAACAATCAATTTCAAGTAAAAAGGAACCAAGGCCCTTCTGAAATGACCTCCTGGACAAATACGTCCATCGTAGGCTACCCTAAATTTGGCTGAAAAGTGGCAGCCAGTTGTTGTACTGGTATTACGATTCGTATTAAACATCATTTTGAAGTTGTTATTAAACCCATTTGTGTTCTGTTCGCGTCAAGCATTCTCGTCCAAAATTTTGTTTTGCCTTGCCTAGATTCTTTAAATGTTTTATATGTTTCTGTAAAGGTATGATATACAACACTATGAAATACTATGTATAATGATGATGTTTATGGAATTAGGTGAGGTCATATTTGTAAAGAAAAACAATTCAGAAGGAGAAACCTAGCCATAAAATCATAAAAATTAATGTCATGAAATATCTATAATAATTTATTGAAAGTGTTGATTTTGATTTGCAATTTGTTCGCCAGTCTAATATAACAAGGCTTTCCTCCTCTTTCGTTTCCATATTGCTTTAGTAGCACCGAAAATGTATATAAACGACTTGTGTTCTTTTGGTAAACCCGTAAAGAGATGTTTTTAATTTGGCCATAATGGTATTAATCAATCAGAATGACTCAAATCGCATTCCGGATAACTGAGAGAGAGAATTAGTTATTTTTTTTTAATAATATACTGTCTAAATGTATTTTATTAGTAACGAGATAGCGTTTTTTAGAATGTGCTTCTAGTATATGACCCTCTATAAATTTCTAGATATTTCGGTATCACAGCTTTCAATTCTCGACAATATGTCCCTTTTTATTCAATGTTAGAAGTTTTAACAAATTGCATTTAACTGTGACTGAATGGCGTTTAAGTGTTCTGATTGTTGGTTTGATTACATTTGGATGTTTTGTGGACATGCCTCGAGGACAAGTTAAACCAAACAACGGTACATAATACACACATTGAAAGCAGGTAAATAGAAATTGAAAGTAGTGAAAAGGGGGTAAATATTACCTATCTGTCTAATCATGTTAAATGACACAACTTTATTTTATAAAACTTGGTACAGTGAGATACCGTTTGATCGCCAGGAAACCCCTTTACTGAAACCCAAGACAGAATATATTCTAACAATGTTATTCAAATAGAAAATAAAGAGGAGAAGTAACGTGTCATACACCCCTTTTTTCCAACAAACCGTGTTCTTTATTCTAGATAATATTCAAATATGTGTATAATAAAAAAAGAATCTAAGAGAGGTTACTCTTATTATCATCTTTAGAAAACACGCGATAAGATATGCCTTGCTGTTTTCTAAATGGAAAAGGAATGTTTCAAGAGATTTGTATTTTTGTTTGGTTTATTTGTTTGCAATAAATATATGATGCTTGACAATATCTTTTATATTTCCTAGTGTGACACGACGCTTTAGCTGGGATTATTTTTCTTTTTGTTTTTGGTTGTGAAAAACATATTTATTAAGTTTAAGCGTGTATTTATATAAGAGCTAAATCTGCCTTTTGCAGTTCTTTTTTCTGGCTTCAAATGTTATATGTGTAGTTTAATGATCGAGTGCGAGACATTAAGTAATAGTATTGGTATTTTACGAGTGCGATAGCACGAGGGCAATATCTATATATTACGCAATGCCTTGCACGAGATCATTTAACAACTTGAAATACAGGCACTATCCAGCACACACATTTCAATGAAATACGTCACTAAGTCACACTATTTCAACTAATATGAATAACGTATGGTTGGCACATTGCCCGTACGATTATTTGAAATATTATTATTTAGACATCTAGTCACATGACAATAACTTCCAACTCTATATCTGAAATGGAACACCAATACGATACTGTTCAGACAAAATCTTCCTCTCACTGCAGAGGTAATGTGTGGTAGGAGGCCATCGTAAGGGACGAAAACCAGAGGCCACATGTAAAAGAAACCTTGACAATAGAAATTCGAAATGATATTATAGGTCGTGGTGTCGTTCTTCGGGCAAACTTTCCCGCATAGCACATTTTTTCCGGTGTATGCCAGTCTTCTTTAGCCCGATCGGTGCTGAACAGTAGACCATTAAACCCCATTTCTTTTGCCTGAAGAAGTGGTAGAAACATTCATTTTAATAGTTTTTATTACTTTTAACCACCCTAAAGTAGATTTGTTTTATTTTGTGTTTTGACACTGGCCTGATATTGGATCCTAATCTTTATACTTGTGACAAATAGTTTAAGAGACAAGTCAATCCAGCAAGGTATTTCTCCCTATTTACGATTTGTAAATTACGATACATCGACATATTTAACCGAAATGTGCTGAATAATGTTACAAGTAGGAAGACAATAAACACAATTAAATATATTGATATCATATGTATAATGTAAATACTCGTAATCGTTGAGAAATGTAATTAAGCCTTGTGCAAGCACATCGGGCAATAAGGGGTAATCTAAGACCCCAGAAATAGATAAGTGTTTAGGTATAATTATTCAAATTCTAACTAAAGCTTCATAAAAAGACTGAAGAATAGTCAACCAAATTTATAAAAATATTTGAGGCAATTACGGTGAAGCTATATATGAATGATGTGGTATTTTTGAAACCGTCAAAATCTGCAAATAACTGTTGCCATTTCCACGTAGAATCGTCTTTTAAAGGAGTTGGTAGAGTTCCTAGATTTATTTTCAGATATAGATAACCAGAGTGATCAGCACGATATCATCAGTAAGAACCATTCACAAAACAAAAATTACACCGTGCGCAGAACAGATTAGGCAAAACGTTTCAAAGGGGATGAAAAACTTTTAGTTTCTTGCGAAATGGCGAATGTTGCCACTGCCTTACTCTACTTGCAGCATTATACCCGATGTTAAGTAGCTGAGATTGTATAAAGTGCTCGCCATGAACGCGATAATTAAGGTAAATAGCATCAGTAATATAACCCGAACAATTGTATTACTCGCTGGAAAACAGCTGAAATAACGTTTTACGTTTGTTTTAATGCACCGGTCAATAGGAATCTTGAACTACCCCCCCTCAAGCATCGACGGCTATTCGACGCCATGTCGGCGTCGAATCTTGACGTCAAAATAGACAGCTAAATGTGAAAGAGGTGTGAATCTTTGGCGAGAACAAAATTTGCCAAAGGTGAATCTTGAACAAAATAAAATATTGCTGAACACAAATAGACGTCGAATCTTCAACCAACACATTTTTCAGTAAATATTGTATTTTTGAAAATGTGTTTTTTTCTGAAAACGGACGTCTGTTTTCGTTGGCTGTCATACGGAAATTCCACCTGTATAATTGTAGACGCGATTTTCTTTATGATGTTTTCGTGGTAATCTTGATAATCGTAACTACAAAATGGTGTATGATTTGGCGGTAAGCTAATTTATTTGTACATAAATTTGCTGATTCGTTTGATTGTGTGTCCGGTTGATATAGACTCCATTGGCCAGGTCTGAGCTTGCACGTATGTCTAGTATAATGAATGACAAGATAATCTGGTCTCAACTTACGTCTTACGGACCATGCTCAATCAGTCAATGTAAGTTAGTTCAAGCTGTTGATGTACTGTTTTGTCGTTTTTTGTGAAATTTGCGAATAAAAGTTAAAATAAAAATATATTATTAAAATAAGTACTTTTACAGTAAGGTGTACAGTCACGTGACTTTAAATCGTGACTTTAAATGTGTCTAAAAGAGCCTAAACCTGCATACCCTTGCACGCTTTCCTCATTTAATGATTTTTCTGTTTAAAATAAACACATGTAAATTTTACATCGTTAAAAGCAGAATTAGATAAGGAGATGTCCTAAATTGATAATACATGTATTTCGAGTTGAACACAAATTTACGGCTCTCCGTGACGTCATGTTCGCTTCGAAGAAAACGGCCCGTTTTTTTTTTTGGGGGGGGGGGGGGGCGTGGCTTTTTTATGTGTTTTTAAAAGTGCCATATTCATATGATCATTTATAGATATCAACACAATTTATTTTAATCTACAGATAAATAATTGAACTAAAAAATGTCTTTGCCCGAATGGCGAAAAAGATCGGTTCGTAAAAAATATTTTTAAAATGCTGGTTAAAAAGGACGATAAATTTTCAAAGGTAAAAAATACCATCAAGGGTGAATGCTTGGGGTAGGTAGTTCAAGATGACTATTGCGTGAATCTTGAACTAATTTTTATTTTTGGACCTGCGTTAGAAAGTGAATCTTCAGTGAATGTGTATTGGCTTCAAGTACATTGCGGGGTGAATCTTGACCCTAAAATATTGAGCTAAATGACAATCCAGGGTGAACGCTTGAGGGGGGGTAGTTCAAGATTCCTATTGACCGGTGCATAAGAGTAACGTCACCGCACTCTTAAAACAAACGTAAAACGTGTTACAGAACTTGAGATAGTCGCCAGGGGTTAAAATAACTCGCACCAAAACCCTTCCATACAGAATAAACCAGTTGCATTCACTTGCATATATTCGGTGGCATTACTCTTTAAGTAGACATAACACGTGTCACGGAGCTTCGGATCGGCTGACGGCATTAAATACAGTGAAATAACCTTGAAAGAAGATAATACATATTTATTCGAAAAAATTAATTTAAATGGTAATTTCTACAATTTTGATTTATGATTTGAATTAAAAAGAAATAAATTAATGTTTAAGCTTATTCTTACTGCACCGTTTGCGGTCTTTGACCTTAATGACAAGGTCGCTGCGGAAGATGGCAGACGTCATTCTTAGCACGGATTAGAAACTCGTAAGCGTCTTAGCTTAAAATTTCTTTTAGTTAAACCTGGTCAGTTGAAATAAAACTTATCTTATTTTAAATGACTTTTCGCTACAATAAATGGCTACAAGAAGCTGTCCCGTAGAGTTATTCTTATTAGTTATTATCCGGCCAGTTTACCACCAACAAAAGGTCTAATAAATGGCTGCTCGTAGTAAATAACGTGAGAGTATTTATCAATATAATAACACAATAATACCTTCAATAACATTTTTCACGGAATTCCTTAATAAATAATCAAAGAAAACGTATAAAAACGACTTATTTTCTCAATGCCTTTCTTATAGTGTTGATAATCTTGTACACCTTACAAGCGGGGTGTAAACAAGCTTTACTTTCATCTTTTTATTTGTACAAATTTCATTTCGCCTTTTCTATTGTTAAATACACAAATTTACAAGCTCGAGGGTAACTCGTGAAATATATTTTTTGTATTGTATTTCGACGACCATAGTGTTGACTCCGTTCAACAAGAATAACTTTTTAAGGTTTTCAATAGCAGTTCACGGTAGTCACATTTTTGGGTTTAGCAATAAAAGTTTGAGCCCTGTTTTCCATTGACGATGTACATAAATGACAATTACTCGCAGAAAATGTGTCCTGCCATTTGTTAATTAGGGGCATTATTGATATTAAATGAACACGGGTTATACGTTCGTGCTGTTTCTGGTGGCTCAGTGCGTAGGCCGTAGGGTCACTAACCTGGCCGTGAAAGTTCATCGGGGTGGTCCCCCCCCCGCCTTGGCAGTGGTGTAGGACAGATGGCCTGGCAAGGAACAACGTATTCGTTTGGATGGGACGAAAAACAGGCCCCGTATACACATCGGCTTGTACGCAAAAGACTAAAGACCCCTTGACAGTCCGGGCAAAATTTCCCTCATAGCACACTTTATGGCGTATACTTCATTGTCCCAGTAGAACAGCGGGACTTTAAATCCCATTTCATTTCATTTCGTTTCCTCTCTCTGCGAAGAATATCCGTACACATCACTCGTCGTGTGGGGGGGGGGGTAGATCATAATGTGTGTCATTGAGTCAAGCTGCTAAAGACAACTCCTCTGTGTAAGGTCTTGTTAAAAAAAACCTTACCATTTATGTTAGTCCCGAGATGATTTACTTTGTATCGAGTGGACGGTAAAATATATGCGCTCTTCATAATAATAATAAATCAAAGTTTTAGAACGACAATACTAAACTGGTTATGTTTCATGAACATATTCTATAATAAAACGATTTTCAAATACTCTTGCGTCTTATCCTTAATTAAATTGTAGCAATGGCATTTAGATTTAGTAAATGAACTGGAAATAAACATGACACAACACTATGGAATATAACTACGGTTTATTGCTGAGACGCCTATAGTCAATATACCGCCCAGTATTATAGACAGTTATATTCCATGGAATTGTGTCCAGTTTATCTTAAAGATACATTGTGGGAGATTAAATAAAGAAATGGCAGTTAAAACTACATAATGTTAAGGGTATTTGGCTGAAAACTCCAGTCAAATTGATCCGCTCTGAACGGAGAATTTAGTGATTGAATTTTATGCCTAGCCTCGATCATCATTACTAAAGTCGGTGCTATAAAAACTTAGAGTCTCGATTATCTTAATTTTATTTAATGAGCGTTGAGCAGCAGATCGCAGGGGCGTGGTGAGAATGAGTTCATGAGTAGCCATACTCATGCGCCAAAAAGTTTTTGCGCCAAAATCACAATCAAATTACTCAAAAAATGAAAAACATTTGTAAGTGGAAAAATTGTTTCATCTGACCCAATTAAAAAAATTTTGAAAGAGTCAAGTTGGAAAATTTAATCATATTTTATTACCGTATTTCTTGTCTCGGATTGCTGGAGATTGCGTTTCTGGGCTTCTAATTTTCGAAATTTTCCCGGGGGAGGGCCCCCCGGACCCCCCGCCGCGGGCTCGCGGTGGCCGGCTTGGCCGGCCACAGCTCCGCGGTCAGTAAAAGGGTTTTTGTGCCAAAATCTTTTTTGTTACTCATAATTTCTTCTCAATAATTGCCCTCACCACGTCCCTGGCAGATCGGATTCCAATTTAGAAAATATCAGAGGCTAGCGATGTGATCGAGAGTTGATTAAGATCTAACTATAAAGTGACCATCTTCAGAAATGGCAATTCATTATTTATATAATTTGAAAAATGTTTATAAAATCCGTACCTATACGTCTCATTAAAACCCGTCAAATCCAGTTCAGCCAACTGACAAATTGAATGTTCACAGGCTAAAGATGTTGACATTTAAGACGAATTAAAGTAGGCATTGACTAAAAACCCTTTCGCATAAATACAGGGACAGTAGGGGTTACTCCTAGTGAATGAACTCGAGCTGAAATAAGTATAAATGGTTGTTTATTTACAAAGAAAGCTGGTGAAACGTAAGACACAAATAAAACAGGTGGTTTAAACAGTGGTAATGTCACTGAGTTCAAGTGAACTGGAAATCAAGTTGTCAATATTTGAAAAAAAAATAGTGCAAAATTTTAATAAAGCAACTACCGAAATACATTCAGAGATTGTTGGTGGAAGTTAAAAGTTGTTTTAAACAATGAAATGGGGTTGAATGTCGTACTGTTATGCAACGACTCGACTCGGCCAATGAAGACGGGTATACGCCATGCAGTGTACTATGACAGAAATTGTGCCTGGACAGCGGCACTACGGTCTCGATCGTTTTCGTCCTGATGACAATAGGTTCTGGACAGGTGAGAAAAGGTGTGTGACATCAATAATTGTATGTATAACATATTGGAAATTGCAGTATATTTTTCTTATTTATTGGCAATACAATTAGAACGTATCATTATTCGTAGATTCCAGTTCAGTTTAAGAGTGAAACAGAAAATATGAAAAATCTTTATAAACACCCTCGGGGATATTATGTATGTTATAAAACTAGGTCGCGTTATTTTTAGTAATTGCTTGATAATAAAACTCGCATCTATTCTGACGGACCGCTTACTGTTTGAGAACTTATAGCGTGTTGCATTAACCTTTTTGCATCATTAAAGCTACATTATGATTACATAAAGAGCTGGCAGTAATTCTTATTTTGCAAGAAATGGACACATTTTTCGTACAATCAAGAGTCATAATTCAGGAAATTACGATCTGATATGCGAGAATATTGACCGGAACCAAGATCTATGGGTTATAAACCACCACACGGGTTTAACAGTGATATATTCAAACGGTTTTATTAAATCGGATAAAAAAAATTGTGACCTGTAGCGGGTTTACTATAGCTAAAAACGTGACTTTTCGTACAATCAGGGGCCATAATTCAGGAAGTAACGATCCGATATGCGCGAATATCGACACGAACCAAGATCTTTGAGTTATAAATACTTATTTTAAGTTTCAACAACATTAGGTCAAAATTATGGTCTGAAGAGGGTCCACAACCTTAATATACCATATATTTACACTATTTGCGTGCGAGAGGCGGCAATTTTGTCCGGCAGTTTTGGTCCGATTTGCACGAAATTCGAACTGCACCATTATTAGGGTGTAACGGGGATATTTAAACTCTGCGTTAAATCGGATAAAAATTGTGACCTCAAGAGGGATCACAGTCTAAAACGTGACTTTCCGTACAACCAATGTCCATAATTCAGGAACTAACTATCTGATATGCGCGAATATTGAATGGAACGCAAGATCTTTGGGTTATAAACATGTATTTCAAGTTTCATCAAAATCAGATGAAAATTGTGAGGTCTAGAGTGTCCATGTGCTAAAAAAAACACTAATTTTTCGTACAATCATGGGCCATAATCCATGATCGAAGGGAACCGAGATTTTTAGATCCATTTTTTTGAGCTGCAGATCGGATCCCAATCCAGTATATATCGCAGGCTACCGATAACAATGAGGGTTGATTATGTTCTGGATAAGTTAATTAATGTCAAATTAATAAAGAAATACCTGTTATAGGCATTTCGCTCTTGCAAAATGTATGTTTAAGATTACACTGGATAATTTGGACTATTTAACGCCAGACAAGGACCAAAAAGTTATATTCTCAGGTTCATCCTATTGACATTAACACATATAATTTGGAGGTTTGGTTTGTTTAATATTACAGCATTACTTTCTATAGATTTCAAGTCACCATCTTTTATTTCTTGTAATCGTCTGTCGAATTCGGCGAAGGCGTTTATATCCAGACTTATCGCTACAAGGATATTATATAAGGAATTTCTTTCATTTACTGAAATCACTATCTTGTTGGCCTTCTATCGCATTGCAGGTCTGCATCACAAACACATTGAATCCCAACAAAAAACATACAACGCTTTCACGACAGATCATTGTAAACCCTTCCTAAATCAAGCCAATTACGTTCTCGTCTCTTCCCGAATATCCAGTCATTGTTCTTACAAATTCGAAAGGCATTATATATGGGGATGTACATACAAATCCCAGGAACTGGGATTGTAACGACCGGTATAGTAAGAAAAGGCGACGGAAATCTATCGTTGATAAATGTAGAGTGTGTTATGCCCGAAGAGTATCAACAAAAGATTAACCTATTATCATTTAATACCACAACAATATGTCGTCACATTCCACTAATAAAAGTCTGTAAATGCCTGACTAATATACCGTAAATAAACCTAATCCCTGTCTATTAAAATACAGACATTACCAGTCAAAATATCTATTAGTATGAAACGCCCACAGCTCTATCCACATGCACACATAATATACATTATGTTTCAACGTACGATCTCATAAAAGACATTTAAAGACAAGAACGCTGGGTCGATCAGCGAGCATTTTACAGCTCGAGTTCACATCTATGGCAAGGTTTGGGGGCATTTGTGTGGAGCTTTTCACCACAACAATTCCACAAGATATTGGACTTAGAAAAAAAAAAATTCTCCAAAATTATTTCTCAGACCCTCTATATGCCTGTGTGGTACCACATTCCACAAGATTTTCGACTTAGAATAATTTTGATAGTGTTATGGTTCTGTGGTGTTTTTTACCACAAGAGTTCCACAAGGTATTTTTTTCTCCAAAATCCTTTCTCAGACCCTCTATATGCTTGTGTGGTACAACATTCCACAAGATTTTCGACTTAGAATAATTTTGATAATGTTATGGGTCTGTGGTGTTTTTTACCACAAGAGTTCCACAAGATATTCGACTTAAAAAAAAATCATTTTCTTTTCCAAAATTTTTTCTCAGACCCCTTATATGCATGTGTGGTACCACATTCCACAAGATTTTCGACTTACAATAATTTTGATAGTTTTATGGGTCTGTGGTGTTTTATACCACAAGAGTTCCACAAGATCAATTTTTTTCAAAGTTTGAGGCCATTTTTAGACCACTTATATTCTTTCAATGCTTTTTATTTTGAATTCACTATACACGGATAGGACTTTGAGTAGGAAAAGTTTCAGAAAAATCTGCGGCGTCGTTTTCGAGAAAAGGGCGTCTCAGAATGTTAAAATATCGGAAAATACTAGATTTTTGGCATACAATAATTTATTACCTTACCATCAAAATCGTATTATTTAGATACCATATGATGGTCCATTAATAGGGCTATCCAGCGACACTTTAGTTCTTTTGGCTATTAAAGTTTTTCGCAAGTGCGACAATGTTTTTAACCTTTTTTTTTCATTTTTTGAATACTTCCGGTATGGTTATTATTGTCGGAATAGTTTTAATAGCCGGTTTGAACACTAAAATAGCCACAGGGCTCTCTAATGATATATTACATTATATGACCAGATAAAATGCTCGTGAGAAATCCTATGTTCAAAAGTGCGAAAAATGCAAAAAATTTAAAATATCGAAGATTAAATTTCAGTAACTACATACATATTATATTTATATATCGTTAAAATCGTAATTAGGTCAGCTATCTGAATATACAACCTTTTTTTGAAAATCTCTTAAAATAAAAAAATAGTAGAGCATTGTCCAATATTTCACGACTTTTTTTGATTTTCAGTCCCTTTTTTTATCATATTCCAGACATTTCAAAGTCTTATTGGATGGCATAATTCACAAGACTATCGAATGGACTCTCGATAGAGAAAGTTAAAAAAAAGTTGCGGTTAAGTGGTACCACACAGGCACATAGAGGGTCTGATAAAAAATTTTGGAAAAAAAAAAAATGATTTTTTTCCAAGTCCAATATCTTGTGGAACTCTTGTGGTAAAAAACACCACAGACCCAAAACACTGTCAAAATTATTCTAAGTCGAAAATCTTGTGGAATGTGGTACCACACAGGCATATATAGGGTCTGAGAGAAAAAATTTTGAAAAAAAAATGGATTTTTTTCTATGTCCAATATCTTGTGGAACTCTTGTGGTAAAAAACACCACAGACCCACAACACTATAAAAATTATTCTACGTTGAAAGTTTTGTGGAATGTAGTACCACACAGGAATATAGGGGGTCTGAGAGAAAATGTTTTGAAAAAGAATGGAATTTTTCTAAGTCCAATATCTTGTTGAACTCTTGTGGTAAAAAAACAACACAGAACCATAACACTATCAAAATTATTCTAAGTCGAAAGTTTTGTGGAATGTAGTACCACACAGGAATATAGGGGGTCTGAGAGAAAATGTTTTGAGAAAAAAAATGGAATTTTTCTAAGTCCAATATCTTGTGGAACTCTTGTGGTAAAAAACACCACAGAACCATAACAGTATCAAAATTATTCTAAGTCGAAAGTTTTGTGGAATGTAGTACCACACAGGAATATAGGGGGTCTGAGAGAAAATGTTTGGAGAAAAAAAATGGAATTTTTCTAAGTCCAATATCTTGTGGAACTCTTCTGGTAAAAAACACCACAGAACCATCTTGTGGAACTCTTGTGGTAAAAAACACCACAGAACCATAACAGTATCAAAATTATTCTAAGTCGAAAATCTTGTGGAATGTGGTACCACTCAGGCATATAGAGGGTCTGAGTCCAATATCTTGTGGAACTCTTGTGGTAAAAAACACCACAGACCCATAAACTATCAAAATTATTCTAAGACGAAAATCGTGTGGAATGTGGTACCACACAGGCATATATAGAGGCTCTGAAAAGAAATTTTGGAGAATTTTTTTTTCTCTAAGTCTTGTGGAACTCTTGTGGTAAAAAAAAACCACAGGCACAAAACACCATGAATATTATTCTAAGTCGAAAATCTTGTGGAATGTGGTACCACACAGGAATATAGGGGGCCTGAGAGGAAACTTTTGACAAATAAAATTCAGTCCACTATCTTGTGGAACTACTGTGGTAAAAAACACCACAAACCAAAAACACTGTATCAAAGTCGAGAATCTTGTGGAATGTGGTACCACACCGGCATATAAAGGGTCTGAGAAGAAATTAATGATTTTTTTTTTTGATTTTTTACTATGTCTAATAACTTTGGATCTCAGGGGGTCTGAGATGAAATGTTTGAAAGGACACAACAGAATAAAATTTTGTAGAATATATTTTCCCCACATTTTACATTATTATTGCTCAAGAAAATATTTCATGGTCTACTTTTCAAAACGCCCCCAAACCTTGCCAAAAATATTTTTGAGTCAGTAACTAGACCCAAGTGGTACTCATCACGCTGTTCTTGTTCATGGGGTGACGTTCTAAATAAACGCATGTCTGTACCAATTCATGCACGATCGATTGACAACTTGGCATGCTTGTGCCTCGGAAATTTGCCCACCGATTTCTGACGACGTAACAATTTCAAAACTGTGACTGCGAGGATATTCTCGGGTAATGATTAGAAACCGTAATCCTAGTCCTTTTAATTAGTCTTTAATTCCAGTGTAGAGAAATACAATCAGGTTTTATATGTTGTTGGTAATAAATTTTCACCAACTTCAAGCTATAATTCGGGCTGGAAAATCATGTCTGTTACCGAAGATAAAGGGAGGGTGATCGTGTTATTGACAAACTCATCCACATAAATAAACCATGTAAGAATTATTTATCTTAGTTGCGAGAAAACATGTGAAGTAACGTTTGCGACTATTCCATTCGCGCTTCACTGCCAAGCAGATTTTTTGAAAAGTAAACAGAAACAATTGGCCATATTTGTTGGGTTTTTTATTTATCTATTTTGTTGTTGTTGTTGTTGTTGTTTTTGTTTAAATCCACAATACGCTCAACCATGCCCTACTATTCCCACATTAATTATCAGGAAATCAATCAAATAGCCAATAAATATTTTTAAAAAAAACGAAAAGGGGGTATGTCCGGTTGCTACGATGGACGAATGACAAGTGAAACACATCAATCATTTGTTAGTTTAAACTAAGCAAGTGATCGAATTTGTCAAGATAAACAAAAGAACAATATACTCATAATCCTTCATTCATTTTGGATTAAGTTGATACGATAATTTATACACCAACAAAAATTTGATATTCGATATCCTTTAATTTAAGAATAAAAGAGACATATCAATCATATTTTTTATATATATTTCAAACCTATTATACACTATACCAAATATCACATTTTGTATTTCGTGAAACTTGATATATTTAGAGATAATTATTCCATTATTAAATCGTTTATAGTAAACGTGATATTAATCATCTTTGAATATTTATTTAAATATCAACTTCAACTCGACATATAATCTTGTTTACAAATAATACATATTATACACTACTCGAGATAAGGTTTTTAAGCTAGATACGGTAGCGCCGTTCTTAAGTCTGGATTCTCTGTTATTGCAATGAGGAGTGATAGCCTTGAATTTGTTAAATTGGCATCTTCGGACCAACGCCTTAAATACCATTGAGAATGGTGATCCAGATGTGTGGGGAAACAGAATTTGTCAAATATCGGTTCTCAGATTTAGTGTCAAAATGCCTCCTCGGACACCACCGCCCTTCACTCTAGCGCCAATTTGATAATAGAATCTGTTACCTAATTTTATAAGTCGACAGTCTGAAAACCCATGAACTGAATGGGACTTGAAAAACTAAACACACGACATAGCTTGACCTTGCCTTCCACCCACACCCTTCACTACGGCGTCAATTAGAGATTTGATAATTGAATCGGTAACCTAATTGAATTGGTTAACTGGTGAACTGAATGGGGCTTGAAACTTGAAAGAATAAACAAACGACATAGCTTGACAGCGTAGCTGATAAGGTATGCATCTTTGAATAAAACATCAAAGAATATTATAGAGTACAGCTACACAAACCTTGCACCGATGGAATGTAAAATGCTCACTTTTAATATACTCGAAATTATTATTATTTTTTTTTTTTTTTTTTTTAAATTATTATATTACATTAAGAAAATGTAAATTTATCATGACGAATCATGCGGTACGTGTGTGTAGTCTTTACTGTATAAAAACCAACAACTCTTGGAAACGGAAATATTCCCTGAAACATTCGAATAATGGGTGTTTTTTGTCGAGATTATTTTTTGTGACTTTAAGTTCTGAAATATCACTAGTAATTTCTACTTAATCCAAATATAAATATAAGATATTCCATACCCCTGTTTAAAATATCACGTATCATCAATCACTTTTGATATTTTTATTTCAGTTCTATTAAATTCTCTTCACATATATATATTTTTTTAATCCGATATTAGATATATTTGACAATACTTACTCCACATTCTTTGCCTTTAGAGAATTAATACGCGCTATTAATCATATTAGACGGAAAATGGAAGAAAATATGTTTTACTTATTTTGTTCAATTATTCTGCCGAAATCTAATATCCTATACAAATAGTATACCTTTTATTCTGATATTGAAATTGACATTCAATAGCTAAAATAATATTATTTACTTTTATTAAGCATTATACTGAATATATATTTTATTGTAGGGCTTGGTGTATCTTTACAAAGCTTTCAATTTTTTAGATGTACGACGCATCAGCCTCATAAGTTTTTAAAACTTAACCTTAAACTAAGCACATATATCCTTAACCTAACCCTAACCCTTTAGCACAATTTTTATATTTAAGCTCTGTGGTCGTAATATCGGTAATCGAAACGTCGGGGTCCATTCAGTAAACTGTTCGTTGAAATCTTCTGCCTGATGCTGCTTATTGAATTGGTTGACTTTTAAACAGTCGATCTACTACATGCATGCTTCTTCATAATCATCAACTGTTGACCGGTGTTGAACTTGAAGTGATCTGCAGGACCACACCATAATTATTCAATGAATAACTGTTGAGTGTTGACTCGCAGTCGCATATTCCGGAAGCAATGGCCCGACAAATCCCTCTCTGGCCATTGCCGGAATAGCGTCTTGAACTGTGCGGGAGTGTGTGTATTCTTTCCGTTCAATGAAAGCTATTACTTAAGTACAGCAATATGACAGTCCTTCGTTTAATCTGGGTCTTCCCTAAAACTTTGGACATTGATTTAAGGTATTAAAAACGGTGAAAGTATGTTCGTTTCCAAACAATATTGTTTACATTTCATTCGTCTAGACAGCCTCGTTTGTCACGCAATTAGTTTTACTGCAGTATTCTGCCCTGCACGGGTTAATTAGGCATAATAAAATCGTGAGTCATGACGTAACGTTATGTAAACATATTTG
Organism: Patella caerulea; assembly: GCA_036850965.1. NCBI lineage: Eukaryota > Metazoa > Mollusca > Gastropoda > Patellidae > Patella > Patella caerulea. The sequence goes on along the minus strand of JAZGQO010000007.1, from coordinate 47,662,586 downwards.
GTCCAATATTGGCACTCGTTTTAAATGCAAAGCTTTTGTAGGGCAGCTAGTGATTGGTTGACTACTGACCAATCAAAATTTAAAACAACAATATCAACTCATAATAGCAGTATGTACTAGGATTACCTTTAATCAAACGAAACGCGGCGCGGAGTATGCATATGGCGCTGCAGCTTGTGTTGCAGTGTTATCTTATATTTGAGCGCTCTGTGGTGTTGTGCTGCATACTAACTATTCATTTAAAAATGAATATCTGGTGACTGACGTGGTTTTGAAGTTTGTCTTGTGGTGCTGCCATAGGTCGGAGCGCTCTGTGGGGCTGTATAATACTTGTGTTGCAGTGTTATATTTGAGAGCTCTGTAGTGTTGTGCTGCATACTAACTATTAAATGAGTATCAATCTGGTGATTAACGTGGTGCTGAAATTTATCGGAGCGCTCTGTGGGGCTGTATAATACTTGTGTTGCAGTGTTATCTTATATTTTGAGTGCTCTGTAGTGCTGTGCTCCATACTAACTATTAAATGAGTATCTGGTGACTGACGTGGTACTGAAGTTTGTCTTACAGTGCTGCCTTATGTCGTAGCGCTCTGTGGCGCTGTATAATACGTATTAAATAAGTATCTGTTGACTGACGTGGTACAAGAGCTTGTGTTGAAGGGCTGTCTTATATTCACTATTCAGTTATTTACAATCTCATCCAATGCTTGAAGATATGAGTTACACTATTTATGATCTGCACTTCTCTTACACTTTAGGCCCTTTGGTTACATTCGTTCCACTACCTGCTCTGCCTGTACCTTAAGAAGGCGGTTTATTAAACCTTTACTTGATTTTCATGGCCTATAGTGCCACCAAACTTAGCAAACCAACGCTAAAGTATGTTCTTTATATAATTCGCGTGAAATTGGGAATGTCAATTCTTTCCAGAACAACATCTATATCTTCAAACGATAATCCAAGGACAATCTCCCACAAACCTATACAATCTAGCCAATAACATCTGCATATCAAAATTATGCATAGTGGATTTGAACTTTATATACTCATACTTATATAAACCGTGGCATCTGGTATGAAATATTAGTTTTTAAAAGGGTGAAGATTAATATATATTAACCTACAATACAACACCAGCCCTATATTTCACCGTCTTAACACCAACACATGATAATAACATCAAAATAATAGTCATTTTATGGCTTAAAACCCTCAGAGGAAACAGTTAAATAGGCATAATTTATTATCGTTCAGTTTTACCTTGTCTTCATAAGTCAACTTTTAACTTTTTTCCATTATTAAATTGTTTTGGGGCATTTTTTATTACGGTTTATTATCCCAAATTATGCAATGGCTTGTCACTGTCCAAAATGTTGGTACCGTTTACACGTACTCGTTTCCGCAAGCAAATGAGAAGTGGCATCAGATGCTTAAGAAACAATAAGCATAATCTTGTCGATTTATTGCTCGTCGCTGCTGTTGTTTGGAGTTGAGTTTACGAAGCCCAAGCCAGGATCGGTTTACCAACGTTATCTCTAATATCTTGATTGCAAGATGACAAATCATATTATTACAGGAGTTGTATCATGGTCATCAAAAGAAACCATAAATTTTATAATAGATACATTTTTCCTGTGGTTCCATTGCTTTTATATGAATGGACACATAAACTATCCCTGCGAAAAACCGCTTCTAATAATGTATCTATGTAGCACATTGCTTTGCATGGACCCTGTATCAGAATCAGAATATAACACAAAAAAAGTCACCTTAGCCTATTCATTTGTCCAGAACTAGATTAGACAACCCGGGTTATCAAAGAATCATAAACGTTTTATATCTGGATGGCTACATACATGTACATGTAATGCAATTACATATCATCGAAAATACCACAAAATAACCCATCTAATCGTCCAGTCGTTCGAGGGGAGGGGGTTTGACTCGTGGTTCCGATTCTCCGCCTGTACGTGCCAAGTAGTAGGTTTTCTTCCCAATCTAAATACCAAGTAAATTATTGAATTGGCATTGTACCAAGTTAGTCCCGATATGACCTAGTTTGTGCCGCGTGGACGCTAAACCCCATTCTTCCTCTGTTATTTATGGTGTAACCCTGATGACTCGTATTATCGCTCCGCTGATAGTGTGTGTTACTGAGACGTTGAACTGACAGTCCGCGTAATAAACATAAAATAGCGTTGATAATAACAATAAACTATAAAAATACAAGACAAATGTTAAACATGTTTACATTCTACACGTATAGACATCATGGCGGTTGTCTTGTCTACTTGGTTATTACAGTTTACAATATAGTTGTTTATTACTACCACTGAATTATACTAATGAAATGAAAAGGGGGTTAATTTCTACTTTCCTGCTCCGCCAAGGCAAATGAAGACCCAGATTACGCTTTGTGTTGTAGCGGTGTAAAAGTAACTTTATTCTTTTTGTGCCTTAACCTGAGCCTCTAAATCTAACACTAGTGTTTACATCGATGCCAACACTGATGGAAAATTGAAAAAGACCCTACCACTAGTGTCATTATTAGAAATTCCACCCAGTGTCTCCTGTCCTAACCCACTTAATTTTTTTCTGATCACTATCAAGTTGCAGATACGAACAATTGGAAATGCTACACGATAATTAAAGATACATCATGGGAGATTAGATAAAGAGATGGCAGTTCGCTCTTTAATAGTTAAAAACTAGATAATGCAAAGGTAATTTGCTGAAAATTTCAGTCAAACTGATCCACAGTGAGCTGATAACGAAGTGGGTGAAATTTTCGCCCAACCTCGGTCATCATTACTAAAACCATTAATATAAACAGCATAGTCTCGATTATCCACGTTTAAAATTTAAATTATCAATGGTCGTTCAGCTGCATATATGAATCTAATCCAGCCAACATCGAAAGCTAGTCTAGACACCGAGAGTTTATTATGGTCTGGATAAGTTAATTAATGTCTAATTGATAATTTAGATAACATTTCGAATTAATAATTTAGATAACATTTCGGGCCTGAAGAAAGATTAGCCATACAGTCCTCAATAACCAAGTCCTCAGGCTTCTTTTACATTCACGCCAATTGGCACACGGGACCTCGGGGTTGCTTCCCATTGACACGATTGGATGGTGTTCCTTGCAAGGTCCTCCGTCCTACATCACTAACAAGAGGAATCACGTCGAAAAATTCCGATGAACTTTCTCGACCCGAAGGATGGACAGGCGATCATACTCCTTATCACCCACAGGTGGAGAACCGAAACTGCTTTATTTGACTCGGTGACAGACCTCACAATCTAAAGCGGGCATTGACCCCAACCTTTCTCTGTTCCATAGGTCCTGTATATTTACAGTTGATTTCGAAAAACGAGTGGACAGTTTTATAAACATTAATTGAGCTTTCTGTGTCATCAATTCCGCGCAGTAAAATATTGGGGTGTCGATGGGTAGACGCTATATTATTTATGGTATTATTTCGGGCATCTTGCTATTGGTACAGACGAAATTATCTTAGTTGATTTATGTCGACTTTATCTCTGTCTACATAAGCGCATTAACCTACCACTCTACTTGTTCAAAATATGAATAATAAATGAATAATATTATATTTATAGTGAGTGACAGGAGGGGGTAATTATTGGGGACGGCGATATAAGGCGAAAACCTTTGATCGGACCGCCAGTATACCGTATATAAATACAAACAAATAAAATATACATTGTTCAATCAAATAAATATAGTTTTATGTCCAAGTCGCGAGATGGCAAAGACACATTAAACTCACCCACGTGTAAGAAAGTTTAGGAAGCTTCAATCCTAATAACTTACGCTTCGTTTCATCAACATAAATTAATTCTGATTTTCAAATTAAAATGTAAATTAACCCCAATTTATCTCATTTTTATTCATGATATATCTATGTATAATATCACTATAATACAGTAGGATAAGTTTCACTGCCAATTAGTCCATAATGTTTCATTTTAGATTAGACCGTTGAAGGGCGATCGGGACACAGGGCCTTTGACTATATCGTCTCGTTCGAGGTACCTATTGGACCAGTTACATAGTTAGTTGTTCCAATATTAAATAACAGGACTAATTTGCCACGTTGCTTCACCTATTTGCATTACACCGTACTAGGCCTACTGAAGTCAACTTCAATTTATAAACTAAGAAATGGAACCCAATCGCTACTTATATTTTTTTGTTGTTGTTGTTTTACTGTTGTTCTTGGGGGTGACGTTCTTCGAATCTTGACAAGCTTGCTTCTTTGGTAATTGCGCATTGTTTTTCTTCAAATATTAAAATGATTATGTAACAATTCCAATATGGTGGCGATGACGTCATACCTGGCGCAAAGTAACCTAGTACTCTTCTTTCAATTGGCCTTTCTCACAATTTACTTTTATTAGAGTGGTATAACGCGTGCGATGACAAAGTCTTCCATTGAATCAAGTGGTGTGGTTTCGATTCTCCGTTTTCACGTGACAAGGAGTCGGGTGGCTTGTCGAACCTCTTGGGTTTTCCTATGAGCAATCAAAGTATTGAAATAAATGTTATCCCCGAAAATACCTATATTGTGTCGAGTAACCGTGAAACCCTATTTACATCTATCTCTCTGACACTCTCTACTTCCGCGTCAGTTCCCGTCTTCTCGTGTTAGATTCTCTGAAAATAAAACACCTGTACATAGAAATGGTTGTAAATCTGAAACAGAACTCGAAGAGACATCTTTTCGTGACCATAAAATAAAAATGGCATATTCTAAAATTTAAGATAGCAATATGGGTTACGCTGAAAGGCCAGAGGATTAAATTAAAATTTATAAGTATAATATTATTAGAGACGACCATGCTGAATATTCGAACTACGGCACGGCCTATGATGCTTTAATTGATTTAGGAGAATTGATTGAGAATCAACATATTATTTATGTAAACATATTTGTTTTATGATTATTACCCAATGTTATATTTTTATGACCAATAAGTCCCATAAATACAATTGAATTAAGCTTGTCGGACAGGTGTCCACTGCAAATTATTAAAAACATTGCTTATTTATATGTGTAGCATTGAATCAGATATTTACACATGTTTACGATGTGTAAATCTAAGTATTATGTCGCCATAAATTTCACTTTGAACCACCCAATGGAAGAATAAGATAAAATTAATCGACTTGAATTATGTTAACGATGTTATCTAACCATCATTGTACAACGTTATCTGCATTATATTTTTGACTGTGCAGTAGTACCCTCTGTCCATTAATCACGCACATATCTTGAAATACACCAAATTCCTGTGGGTCTATCCTCTGGGACGATTATGCTTTATATAAGAGCTAAATCCGACTATCGTAGACCTGTTGGCCTCAAATCTTATATATCATTTGGGTGCTATTCTCCCAAAAACCAAAATTAAGTAATTTGACTGAAATGTTTATTCAATATATTCAATTTCCATCCTCGATTTCTTAACTATTATAGCAAAAACTGTTAATTCTTAATCTAAACCTTACATAAATGATTTTTAAAAATCGGTAAAACCACATACTTTGTAAAAGCAGAATATTGGTACTAAATACTTTAAGAGAATAGGGAGCAAGTAATGGAGAACACACACCACATATTATAACAATCTTTTGTAAACTTTGTACGATGGTATCAGTTCCTAATTTAGTATAATGTAAGGGTAATTTCGTTTCTTATTCAATTATAAAGCAACTGCTCAATTTTAAACATAATATAATGTTACAAAAAGTGTACATAGTATTTTTGCCATGATTGCTTGATAAATTGTAACAAATACAGCGAGGAGATATAAATCTAGCATCAGAATCTATCTTAATAATTGAGTAATTTAAAAGGCCCAATCTTGACCTTTCTTTGTCGTATACATATATGCATTTACTAATTGTAAATAGAGAGCCTGTATCTTCTAAAGTCTTACATAATCTATGCCTTTATTATACGTGACAAAAATAACAATTCAAATGGTTCATCAAATATGTAGTGCATCATTATTCATGTTTAATTTGTGTTTAATTTGTATATCATTGAAGTACACCAGGGGAGGGAAAACTTAATATATTTATCTGCTGGAAGAATTGAAAGAGGTGTTAGTCACCAACCTGTCCCCGGGTTCCTTTTTAAATATACTCCTAGTTTTACTAGTTTGTAAAATAAGATTGTGCCTCGTTTTAACTCATATTGCCAATTGTATCGAGGGGTTCGTCAATCAGAATGCCCCCGTTCGATGCCGGTTTTGATGGAGAATGTTGTTTTTTTTTTATTTTCTGCGGTTTTTTCCGTCGTCTATGATGCAGGACCGACGGCATGGCAGGAAGGTCTCGTGTAAGCGTTGGTGTGCACGTAAAAGGACACTTGACAGGAGAATAGGCTGAAACGCTGCTGTGCGTTGGTGTGCACGTAAAAGGACCCTTTCAGGCTGAAACGCTACTGTTCGGCAAAATTCTCCTCATAGCACACTGTCCATCTTCGTTATTCCAGTTGGTTCAAAACAGTAGGACGTCACTTCATACGTTGCAACAATAATTGAATTTATTAGTTCTATAGTTTCATACCTGTCTCTGTTAAAGGATCATTGAGTCTTTAGCAGTCAGAATAATCTATATTCCTCTTTTATTACACTTACTTTTGAATATGCATATTTATTTCGAAATTCTAACAACTTAATTTCCGGTAGTTGCAATATTCTTTTGTAATGCCCATTGTTTTGAAGTGTTCAAGCGTTGTATTTGAGAACCATGGAGGTGTGTAAGATTGGGTGAGTTTGTAGATGATAACCATCATAGGGTGGTTGGGGTAACATCCACTAGGTCATTTTGGGACTAACACTGTTCCATTTTTTCAAAAATAATTCGCTTACCAGTAGGGATCTTTAACAGTGGGAGGAAATCGAAAAACACAGAAAAGACACACGAGGTTGGACAGGCGACCCTACTCCTTGCCACATACAACCAAGTAATGGAAACCGCGCCAGTTGGCTCAATCACAGACCTTGCCATACAGCGCGAGCCGTAAACATTTTGCGCCCCCCCCCCACACACACACACAATCAACATGCGACAACTAGACGTGTTTTATTTTTATAAATTATGTTCAGTCTTGTCACTTTATTGAACACAGATATCACCAGGTATGTTTGAGCTACATTTACCACAGTATATGTCAATCCCTAATTTATCTAAACTTGCAACAGAAACAAACTTGTTCGGGTTAAGTATTGTCGAGGTCATTGCTCTTTACTATTACACAATGGCCCAACTAAGAACGCTAAAAATCTCTTTCATTGAGCATACATGTTGTACATGTACATTTAAAGTATGTCCTATCCTAGATCTATTATTAAAACCAACCAGACTGGAAATCATGGTTTTAACCCAGAATTAAAGAGCTAATCCTTATAAAACCACAAATATTTAGTCAGGTGATCTACCCTGGTTTAATGGTTCATGACGTAACACAATTGAATTAAAGCCATTGTGTTTCCAGAATAATAATACCCACAAATGAACAATCATTGATAAGACAACATCATTTTCTGTGTGAATAATTAGAAGTGTTTTATCTTATTACTAACTGTATTATCCTAGTAGTGTTGTCGTCAGAAGCGGATACGAGATTGTCTTAAGGGGGGGGGGGCAAAATAAATAAATATGGAGTTTTTAAATGTTTTTTTTTTCCGAAAACCAAACACAGCAAAGTCGACTTCAAAAAGCAAGTTATTTTTAGATGTTATATTGAAGCATATATTTCTGTTTCGTATTATACACCAGAGGGTCTGGAGTCGATGCCGTTGTTTGCCAAGAACGTTCACCATATCAGTGGTGTAGAACGGCGGGTCTAACTAGGGTCAGTGTCTAGTCGTTTTGATAGTACGAAAACCCGAGGTCCCGTTGGTCATGTTGATGCAGACGCATGATCAGAAAGTTTTTTTTCTCGAAGTAAGCATTACATTTTACCCATTCCTTTCGTAACATCTAAGTCTGCTTTTAAATTCACAAAGTTTGTGCGCAGTTTCCATAAAGATGCATTTCAGTATCAAACGTTGATAGAATAGTTACATGATTTTATTGCAATACGCATGTCTCTCGAACATATTTGTTATTTTGGACTGATTTATGCTGCCTTTAAACACTTCAAAAGTCACAATAAATAAATAAATCACATTGAATTAAGGGGTCATTTAAGGATTTAGTACTTAAATAACCTTCAGATAAAAATTATAGAGTTGAGTTCCCCGAAAAAAGGATGGTTTTAGGGGTTTAGGGGAGTAAAATAGCTCTCACAGTGGGAGACATATTTTGACATTTTTTCATTCATTATAATAAAATCCGGGTAAAAACCACATTCATTGATAATTTTTTTTTAATTCTATATGTAAGGATTGTCACTAACGGTTGTCCGTTAACATCTAGGTGTTCATCAAAGTCCACGTCCTTGACCCCAATTAAGCTATCCAAACCCTAATTATGCCCTTTATTCAACTATCTATCGAGATAACATTAGAAAATAATTCATTCGGTTTTTGACTATTTTGATAACTTATGGATGAAGGATTCACAATGGCAAAACGTTCTGTCACGGTCCACATGACTATTACTTACCTATCTAATCTTTGGTCTGATCAAAATGATGCTGTATTAGTAAAAATAATACAAATGTGCTTTACTTATACATTAAAGAAAATATTTTGCTTTCAATTCAACAACGCTTCGATAAGTTTCGAGCATATAGCCCATTTAACACGACGGAAGACCTACAAACTAATTATTGATATGTATTTTAATGAATGACAAATATATTTCAAAATGTAACAGGGTGGCGCCAGAGATGCAATTACGATAATTATCTATATATTGTTAATGAATAGAAAAGAAAACAACCTCATTAATTAAATAGAAAAAGTGTAATTAAGCTGAACATGTTAGCCTTTGATTCTTAAAGCATGTAAATAGGGTTATTAGTGTCAAGCAATGGAAATATATAAGTCTTGATCGAAATCATATATTAATATAGTATTTTTCTTTAAACATGACAATATTGTTTTCTCTGTAGTTTTAATATGGAATTGAAACATTAATTGTAAACACAATCTAATAGATAGTAATGAAAATGAAATGGGGTTGAACGTTCTACCGCACGGCTTCGACTACGCTAATGACGACGGACGTACTCTAGTAGGCATAGGTAGTAGTTGAAGGATTAACGTCATCTTCCTCAGAAATGAGAGTACAGACTCTTTCGTGGGACTAATATATAGCACAATTAGCTTATGGGTCTTTAGCTGTAGTAGGAAACCCGGTCACTCGAAACCGCGCAAGCATAAAACTAGTCGAAATACAATGAGCCACGCTAGGCAAGGTTCCGACTGTCATGTGATGCGTTACGATAGGATCGTTCCTATTGGGTTCACGATCTGGTACGTGCCTGATTCCAGATATGTTTCGATACGACCAACACGATTGAGAGTGAGACGACTGCCCTCAATACAAGACATGATTGAATCACCACGATTACCGGTACTCCACAATTAAAACCTAGCACTTCAGGCAAATTAATGCTTCTTATATTGACATTTACTGTTATTAAACGTACTGGCATTTAAAAACACAGGGATATTGAATTGTTATTCAGAAAAAATATAGAACACAACAATTTAGAATACGTTATAAACGGTTTAATATCATCATTATTTTCAATAACTTGCAGCACGCTGCCTAAGCAAGGTCTCGATGAGAGACGATCATCCAGACAGTCTTCTACAATGGTTACCAAATCTGAATCTGTGATGCTGTATTCTTCAAGAACAGACCTCATAAGATAACCGAGACTATAAATATCTGACATGAAGGAGGTTGGAAAACCATCTCTAACTTCGGGTGCTAAATAAGTAAATCGACTCGACTTACCAGTCACGCGAAATATTTTGCCCCTTCCAAAAGTAGCCACACCAAAGTCTATAAATGCAATTCGGTTTTTGTTATGAACGTCAATTAAAATGTTATTGGCCTTTAAATCGTTCCATATGATATTTTTAAGATGGACTTTCCTCAAACCTTTGGTCAAATCAATTAAAAGTTGTAATACTTCCATTTTACTCCACCGTATACTTTTATCATAGAGTATTTCTTGAAGCGTCTTCCCATTTCCATAATAATCTTGAACCAAAGAAATTTCGTAGGGATTTAATTCATTATGTATAATACCTAGAAGTTCTGGAACAATACCCTCATCTTGTAGATAACACAGTATCTTAGCTTCTTGAGCAGCTGCCTCTGGTGAAGTACATTCGGGGTAAAATTCTTTAACACACACGAGACCGTTATGGTCGTAAACTTGCGCTAAATAAACGCACCCGTATGTGCCTTTTCCTACTAACAAAAAGTCGTCACTCGCCGTTTTAATAAATCTAACCGAATCAACATCAAGTATGGGTACCTCTATATCTTCAAAGAAATCAAAATCTCTTTCAAATTCTCCAGAACGTAGTATAGGAGTTATAAATGGTGCTGACTCGGAAATAGATCCTGCGTCAAAAATTACAGGCGTAAAGAAGTCTATTTCATCCATTTCCGTGTTTAGAGGCGTGAAATAATCATAACTTTCAACAGACTGATTATCAACTCCAAAATATAACAAATATCTTTCAATGTCATTAAATTTTCCTCGTAGATTTCTTATGTGCCTTGGCGTAGAATGACATAAAATAGCCGGGGCTGAAGCACACGGTCTTTGACGACTGCTCATCGAAAATTCTCCATCGTCCATGAGGTCAATCTCTGTGTTGTGATAGAGTTGCCTTCCCTTGTTATTAGAGGACTGGTTATCATCTTTTACTGCCAATGCCCCTGACTTAATGATATCCGATATATTTTCTGTTTCTTTACCTTGAAAGCTTTGAGCAAGTTCTCTTTTACCAAAATCCCCGCTCTTGTTAAATCCCAGAATTGTTTGCAAACGTTTTGCATTTTCTTTGTAACGCCAAAACTTTTCTTGTATTGTATTTCCTCTGGCATTAATAGAAATACCCTCACTGAATTTGGGTTTATTTCTTGACAGTACGACCTTTTGAAAAAGCGAATTATCCAGCAAATTCCTTATGTTATGCCTGTTGTTAGTAATTTTTGCTAAACACACTACTTCCCGATATTTTAATTCTTGAAAACATTTCGTATCTTCCATAATCTTCGGAATTTCTTGTCTTCGAGCATATTCTTCGCAAAGGTTACAGAGCTGAAATTTTGCAGTCTACAATATAAGAAATAATATTGACTATACATTTTCGTGCTCAATATATTTCACAAACGGAACTAAACAATGATGTTGTAATAACATATATTTTGACTTTGTATTGGATATATTTTAAATTAGCATCTGATTCACAAAATGTTTCATATTATATTAATTTATTAATTTAAAATCACCAGGTCAAGTGATGCCAGTTTGGTGTTTGGTCGATATTTTGATTTGGGATTTCGGGAGTGGGTTAAGGTAAATTATAATAGTTTTAGGTTTTTGGCTATGTTTATAATTCTTTTGTTTTAGGATTGGGGTAGCAGTATTTTAAAGTGAAATATCGCTATTCCACATATCCAACATGCGTTTGACAGGCTGTATATAGGCATTTTACAGCTAGGTTTTAAAATCTGTCCACCATTCACAAAAGTTGTTGGGTGATTTACAATCAGGTAAGGTACTTTAATACTGGAAACTTATAATATACTATTCAAAATAAGTAGGGGATATTTGATTTTTAAGTGTTATTAAAGTCACCTAATGAAACTGACGAAGAAACAAATGACAAAATGAAATGAAGTTCACATTCATCGATTTATTCCAAATGATCGTTAGACTAAGTTAAGGCACAGACTGACCATTATAAGGGTAAAATGATACCCGGGGTCAAACAGCAAAGTTACCATAGCATCACAACAAAGTCAGTAACGGGTGAACCCTCCTCTGTTTGCCAAACAAGCATTGATTCGACGTGGCATACTCCTATTGAGACGTCTAAGGTCATTTTGGTCCAGATTGTTCCATTCCTGTTGCAACGCAGCAGCAAGTTCTTGGACACTGGCAGGACGTTGTTGACGTTGACGTAACCTCTGTCCAAGCATGTCCCAGACATGCTCGATGGGGGAGAGGTCGGGACTCAGTGCTGGCCAAGGTAATGTGGTGATGTTCTGTTGCTGGAGGTAACCTGTAACGATCCTGGCCCTGTCACATCTTGCGTTGTCATCCTGAAACGGCGGCCATGACGTCGTGCGAACGGCACAACATGGACTGCCAAGATGTTGTCCCGGTAGTACTGGCCTGTAACACGCCCTGCAACAACATGTAAAGCCGTTCTTCCAGCAACAGTGATGCCTCCCCACACCATAACAGAACCACCCCCAAATCGATCATGTCTGATGACGTTAATGTCTTGGAAGCGCTCGTTTCGACGACGCAACACCCTCCTACGTCTGTCCAAAAAATCAACAGTGAACCTTGACTCATCTGAAAACATCACATTGCTCCAGCGTCGATTATCCCAGTGTTGACGATCCCTACACCAACGGCGTCTTGCCTGAATGTGATGATCTCTCAAACAAGGGATCACGCGAGGAAGTCGGGCGCGAAGGTGACCCCTATGCAGTCGATTCCGAATCGTCTGGCCACTCACTCTCACACCAGTGTATGTTTGAAGACGAGCGCTGATCTGATTTTCTGTGATGACTCGATTTCTCAAGGCCTATGTACGGGTAAATCGATCCTGGGCTTGAGTTGTCGCCCTTGGTCGACCTGAGCGTGGTCTGTCCTGTATCACGGTATCTGGACCATAGCCTGCTTATGACAGACTGAGAAACATTCATCGTCCGCGCCACAAACGCCTGTGTTGTGCCAATCTGTAGCATGCCAAGGGCGCGTAACCTTTCATTTTGGGTAAGTCGACGCATATCAAAATTTGTTTTCTGGTCACTAAAACAATTAAACTGATGTTTCCACCCTGGAATTCAATGCCACAATGACTGTTACATTCAAAGTCAAAGTCGTGCAAATCTTGGGTTGGACCCCCATGATGATCCCAAGCATCACCTGCATTCCATGCGGTAGCTATTGGTGCGTTTGGGCGTCACATGTAACTGGAAATGTTTCTTCTGTTAGGTTCTACAGTGACTTTTTTCGTAGTCATTTGCATATTTTAGTATTATTTACCAAAATCAAATATCCCCTACTTTTTTTGGATAGTATAAGAATTATCTACATGTATACACTTAGAGAATCGCGGATTACCGACTGGTACCTTATGCTACTAAGTCGGGACGACCCAAATGACTGACGTATCAAGTACAATCACATATTTATATGGAATTACTTCTAATCACTTGGCTAGATCAAGTGTTGACATAAATAAGCATTGATGTAATAATGTACAATATAAGAAATAAAACAATGGTAAATAAAACAATTAATAGATTAATCATACGATTGCCATGTTCACCAGACAGGCCATATTATTGTCAATTACTTTCTATCTGTACCAGTTTTATAAACATTAAGGGGTTATAATAAATTAACATGTCATTACTTAACATTTCACCCTTGGCAACAGTCACCATTAAATAGCAAACACACGCAATGTTTTGAAGAAATAGAATAATTATTGTTCCTTGAATTCACCTGTATACAGAATTCCCTTTTTTTAATATTAAAGTATTATCTAAAATATTCTAGATTTAAATTCTAACATAGAAATACTATAGTATGAAGAGCACGGTTATATATATCGTTCCCTCTACACATAATTCCAAAACATACCGTAATGATGTGTTTTATAGTGGGAACAATGTTTCTTCTTGCTGTTTCAACGTCCTTTAAAATGTCTTGAATATCATACCCGTTGATACTAAAATCCATTTCCTTTTGTCTAAAAATACGACTGTACGGTATAAGTTTACAAGATATAAATGAAACAAAACATTGACGTCATTTTCATTATGACGTCACAATGCTTTACCTTCTTAAAGTAAGTCTTTGGGTAGGATTGGGAGTTGACAGTTCTCTTTATAATGGCTAACAAATTATGCAGAATAAAATGTGAATATGTTGAAAATATCAGTCAAATTACTGCACTCTAGATATCGGCGATAAAATAATGGCGTAGCCTTGATTGTCATTGATACCGTTGTTACTATAATAAACAATGTCTCGATTATCCATTTTACGGTTATTTCCTCAACCGCAAAACGTACTTGAAAATACATTATGTAACATTTAGATAAAGGGCTGGTTCGAATAAAGATAATGTAAGATGAATAATTTGAAAATGTCATTCAAATTACTCTATTACGAGCAAATGTTATAGCCTTTGGAGGTTTGACAGGCCGTGTACAATAAGTTCAACCACCGTACTGATTGTTTGAAGTTATGTCTCGCTCTTCCATGTATAGCTTAAATCAATCTACGGCTGAATTATTCTTATCTATTTAATATCGGAGAAATCGGATGCCATGCTAATTAATTTAGAAAACATTTCAGGCCTAAAGAAGACCTGCAATAGGCAGATTTAGCTCTTGCATAACGTATGTTTAATATAGGAGGCAAGTTAATTAATGAGTGATTGATATGACATTTAAGGCCTATTATCTACTTTGTAATAAGGGGATCTCGCGCGGCTCCCGCGTGGCTGTCAAGGACAATCGAGCGAGGAACATTCATTTACACATTGAAATTCACGTTAAAGAAACCCTTGACATATGCTACTGACTTAGTAAAAGTATCAGGCATTTCAGACGTGACATAGACATTAAAAATGTTAGTCTCTTGATTGCGGAAGCATTGTGTTGAAGTGACTTTGAACTCAATTTGACTTGAAGTCATATTTCGAATCTTTTGACACTTTCCCAAACCTCCTATAGTGACTTTATTATCTTGTATAAAACATAGATAATAGCTGGAATTAACTTAATGATGTGAGGGGGTGGGGTGCCCCTGCGCATTGCGCTTTTCCAATTTTGTGTTAGTTTCTTGCTTCAGATTTGTGGAAATCCATCAAATTACAAAAAAAACACCATCATAGCCATTAATTGTATGCAGAGAACAAAAACAGAGGATTCGAACTACGTTGTAAGAAATGTGACAAAATCAAAATGTTTAAGTCTTTCTATGGTATAAAACAGTGATTGTTTCGTTTAAGAATATGAAATTCCCGGGGATTACTGAGTCATAAGGTCGTTTATTATTGTATTTCACTTGAAATGTTTTCAATGAAATTACTAGGCACCATTAGATCATAAATTACTATGGTATGTGGTGTATATCATCTTTATGGCTATTAAAATTATGATGTGTCCGAATTATATGACCGGATAGCGATCAAATTTTAAGATATTCATGAAACTATATTTACGATGGTTTCTATGAATTATTCAAGGTGTTATAATTATGTCATGACTACTTTGACTTGATATAAATTCTATGCCATGGTTCAGCAACTTTTCGTTCACAAATAGTTGTGGAATAATTTCTCCATGATCATGTGCTCCCTCTGTTATACGTATTTTCATATAATTGTGTTCATAGTTGCTTGTCTGACATAGCCTAATAGCGGAACAGACACCCGACAAAGCTTAGCATTCACTATTTAAACTTGCCGTTTGGTTTTGAAGGGTGAGCTGGCGACAATACCAAAGATGTCAAACGACTAGTGCTTCCAAATATTTTAGAACCATGCGATTTCAGCGAACTAAATAAACATATCGACATTATTATGTCCATTTAAGTGTTGAGTGCTCTGATTTCTTATGGATGGTTTTGTTTTTTGTTTTGTTTTTTGTTTTTGTTTTTTCACAATAGTGAAAAAAGAATCTCATAACCCGAAATAAAAGAAAATGGGGTTTAACGTCCTACTGTTCTTCTACGATTGGGCTAATGAAGATGGGCATACGGCATATTGTGTGCTGTATGGAAGCTTTTGCTCGGGCAAGGGTTCTTTTACGTAAAGTTCAATGTACATGGGACCCCAGTTTGTCGTCCCATTCGAACGACTATGCGCTGTGTCTTGTCCTACACCACTGACAAGAGGGAACCATGCCGGAAAATCGAGATCTAACACAGTACCTCCAGATTTGGCCATCGCGGCTAAACCTCATAACGCGAATGTTCAGTTTGAGATTGCCCCGCAGTACGTAGTCCATATATTTTGATGATAAATGACCCATTTCAAATTAAACTATTTTCGCAAAAATTATTTATTTAAATCTTTCTAAGCTCATTCAGTAACAAGTAAATATGAGAAGTTATGGTAAAATGTTGAACGTGGTGACACTAGCACACCTGGGAGCCGTCTATTATGACACCGCCTGAATCTATAAATATGGATATATTTTAAAAATAGACTGGTGGGTACCCAGGGAACTTTTCACATGGTAACAAAAGAAGCCTTGTAACCATCGCTATGATGTATGTATTAACTTTGGTCTTGTCTCAGTGAGACTGACACTAATTGTAGCCGCCGTGTAACACTCTCAGTGTGAGAAGGCTGGACTCGAACATACTACTTGACATAAAATATACCCAAATCTCATGAATTATTGAACAGTAGTTCTAATATTTACTTTGACAGAAATCATAAACTGAACATCATACCTTGACGAAACTTCTTAATAAACTTAATTAAATGCGATTAGACGTCGCTCTGCTTCGACTTGGTTAATGAAGCCATGTAGCAACGTTGCGCTCTTGTATATCGAACTCCAATTGTCAAGGATTCTTTTACGTACTTGGTTAATGAAGCCATGTAGCAACGTTGCGCTCTTGTATATCGAACTCCAAATGTCAAGGATTCTTTTACGTACATCAATGTAACACTGGACCTCTGTTTCGTCCTATCCGAACGACTATGCGCTACCCCTTGTCGGACCCTCTGTCTAGCACCACCAACAAGGGAGAACAAAGGCGGGAAAAATTTTCTTATAGCGCCGTTTTCAAATGTCGGTCGACGCCTTTTTGTATTTTTGATAAAATATTAAATTTTTTCACGAATTAATCCCTGCCAAATTCCAAAAAAAGAAATATGAACGACAAGAAAAATATCCCGGCATGGATTCAATCGGAATAAGTAAAAAAAAAAGGGTTCACGCAAATATTTATAGGTAGCGCTGGTGTGTTTACTTCATCGTATACAAGCAACAGTCAATATATACATGTATGTCTTCTCTTATAGATGCATGTATCTAACTACAACAAGCATTTAGATCTTAGTGCAAATAATGGAGAGAATTGGTTTGACGATATACTGTTACTCTAACTTATAAATTGCAATCGAGTAAATATAACAGTAAAATTGAATTCCTTCGCTACATTTATTGCATGCGTTGAAAAACCCACAGAAAAACGGTCCTAAAACCGCTTCGTGTCTTCTGGGTATTTCGTCAATTAAAGTTATTGATCAGTTTATCACATGAGCACGTTGATAACCGCGTATAACTAATTACAGATACATAATGCTAGAGCTAAATCTGCCTATTGCCGGTCCTTCTTTAGGCCTGAAATGTTATATAAACTATTAATTAGACATTTCTTTATATGGCAAGACCATAATTAACCCTCAGTGCCATCTGATGGGTCCGATTTTCCACAGATTTGAATCCAATCTGCATATTGGATAATAATGACAATCGATGCTATAAACTATATAATGAGGATTCATCGGCTTTA
Organism: Patella caerulea; assembly: GCA_036850965.1. NCBI lineage: Eukaryota > Metazoa > Mollusca > Gastropoda > Patellidae > Patella > Patella caerulea. The sequence continues at coordinate 47,644,843 of JAZGQO010000007.1, read as the reverse complement.
CGCGAAGAAAGTTAACTGAATTTTTTGACATATCCCCTTTGCATCAAGAACAGTCGCCTCCCTACCTAATCTCCCATAATGCCGCTTTAACATACAGGCAGGATCATGATTGCAACTACGGATTTCAAAAGAATCACGCTTTTATTATTGGGTTATTGGTTTTGTACTTTTGTGTGTTGGTTTACAGGTGAAGGTTATGGTTTATCTCATCTTATAATAATTACAATCGAAGGTATGATCTAGATTTACGACTCGCGCAACCGCTTTATGTATTTTATTTATGAATGGGTGTCCAAATCCCTATCTTGTTTTTATCGTCCATCTTGTTGTAATGAATGAATCTAATTTAAAAGTCAATTTTATCAGGTCATCTATTTGTAAAGAAGTGGGTCAAATCGATTTCCTGTTAAAATGGAAATCTAGAAAATGAAACTAGGGTTGATTTAACTATTCAAAGGGATACATTTAAATGTATTTGAAGTATCAATTTTCTCAGGTCATTGTTAAAAATACAATCTAATTTATGTGGGAAAACGTATTATGAAGAAAAACTTGTACACAAATCAAGTACGAATTGAGTCAAAGAATCTCCATTCGAATAGCGAGTTTGTGACCTCAGCAGTGGTCTGTGTCCATGTTTTATCTGCTAATAGTGATAGACCTTAATGGCTACTGCAGCTAATGTGCGTTGGCAGTATTAGCGATTCTTCTGAAAGTCAACAACTTCATTAACTTTCCTAACTTGTCAGTAGGACTGAAGATGCTGAATGAACGCAACACCATTGAGAATCTCTTGAAATGCCACAAAATGTTCTCATAATTTCCCAGTCATGATATGAGTGGACAATTTTGTTTCCATGCTTTCAATACTAATCTTTTTATTATGTCCATTTGGATTTCTTAAATCCACAATAAACACTTCAATCATTTTTTATTTGTCGAATTAGTTTAAGTTATACATATCCACAGTTCAAATGAATGTGAAAAACACTCAGTTTGTATCTGTATCAATACTATACACCATCAGATGTGATTTCCATTCATATACAGGCACGTTTAGAAATCCTCGAATAAGCAAAAAGAACTAGAAGGGGGTTTGAGGTGTAATTCGCATAGATTATTAAGAGATGACTGAGATGACCACACCCTCAAAAACATTTCCATATAACAAATGAGAGAGTTTAATATCAAAAGGCCCCTTGTATTATGTACGTGTGTATTTTCATCAATCAGTATGTAAAGAATAAATGGCAGTGTACGTGAGGTATTATATTAACAGCCGACAATTTGTATTTGTTTTTAAGATCAACAGACAATTGATGTCATTGAGAGAATAATTTGCGATAATTAACGAAAAACTATTTCAGCTCGGCAAACGATATTCGTTCTATGAACATACCCAAGTATGAGGCTTTGGCGAAAACACCTTTTGCTTGCAGCCCTACGGTTATTATATCTTATTACAAGTACCTGATCGATGTCATTATCATATATTCACCCAAAATAAGACAGTACAGTGGATAATGTGAGCTTTCTTTTTGCAAATGAGACTTCCTCATCATTTCAATGATTTGCATCACGAGGCAACATTCTCAAAGTCGGGATGTTTTAAAACGAGAAAGGAAAAAGCTTGTTTACATTTAGATTTATTACACTGCACTCGGATTTAATTTGGTCACTTTCAGCACACCTTTCGTTATTTCCTTATAATATTATCCTGTAATGCGTCTTTGAAATGCAGGAAATAGTGGTTGAATTTAATTGAATGTGGAAAATTTGTAAAACTAACGACGATCCTTTACGGATGCTTATAATAATTTATTGTGTTTTACTATTCATTGCCATGAAAATTGGCGAAACCGACGGTGGGGAAATACCACCTAACCAAAACCACACCTAAAGTTTATGATCCTCCAGAGAATGCTTACGGGGGACGTTTTTAGCACTCCTGAAAACCCCAAGGGACTTTCGTGGATACCCACCGGTGTCGATCCTGGAGCCGCCATTTTACCACACGGCGCCTTACTCTTTGATCCACGCGGTTTGCATACTTAATATACTTCTTAACGGAAGTGTTGCTTTAAACGGATAGCTACTTAAATCTATTTCCTGTCCTGATGTTGACAAGATATATGACAGCATTCACTGCGAATTTCTTAATCCGACCTTGTGTTGAATATGGATTAAAGATCCGAATAACTAGTTGAAAAGAACATCGACGTCAGCAATACTAATGAATCAACTTAACCTCCGTATTCATAAATTGGATTCGTGACTATATCAAAGCCAGAGATTCATGAGAAAGCGTCACGCCTACGCAATGATAGTAAAATAAATATTGAATGAAATATTTGCTATTACTCATTCGTTTACTTGTATAAATTAAAAGTGACCATACAGGGTTATAAGCAAAATGTAGTACAACCGGTCAGGTATTCAGTATAAAGGGTATAAAAATGAAACTGTCGGGTAATTTAAAAGCGAATGATAAATACTAGCTTACCCTTTTTGACATATAAATAATATGTATAGGACAAACAAGGGTATGCATCCAGTACATGTATTTGTAAATAGAGGGCCCGTGGTGTTATATAATCTAAACCTTTTGCTATACTTGACAAAATTAATGATTTAAATGGTTCATCAATTACTAATTACATGGCATTATGATGTGCATCATATTATTCACATACTAAAGAAACGTTTGATTTGTAGATCATTCGAGTACACCAGGGAAGAGAAAACTTAAAATATTCATCAGCTGCAAGAACTGAAACGGGTGTCAGCCAACAGTGTAAATGAAAATGAAATGAAATGGGGTTTGACGTCCTGCTGTTCTGCTCAGAACTGAACTAACGAGACGGACATACGCCATACAGTGTGCTATGAGGGGAACTGCGCCCGGACAGCGGCACTACGGTCTACTCTTATGTCAAATTAAAGGGAGGGGTGCTAACGTTAAGCCGTAACCTGGTTAGCTTTCCTACACAGCTTCTCTTATTGCTGTTGCCATTTCTGCTGCTGTTACAGTGGTTAATGCTGCTTTTGTTGTTAGGGATGGAACGGTGGCTGCCAGGGTTGAGCTTGTTTTTACTGTTAGCATTGCTGGTACCTAACACAAGAACCATAAGTATAGCTTGGTATTTCCAACGTGGTAAGTTTGTTTTTTTCTTCCGAGGATTGTTTACATAAATCATCATAATATATAGCACACTTTTAACTACCAGGACCAGATATGTTCACATTCGCAAAGGGTTGATAATAGCTTATGACAAACCGTCAAAAATAACAACCCGAAACCAGACCAATTTTGCATCTAATTGTGTGGTGAATTTACTTACTTTATTTACCTCTAAAATATTCCCGAGAAAGCGCGATAGCCTTTATAATTACTAGCAATAAATCTAATGTATCCGTTGAATCGCGAATTTCACACCTGATGGGATGATATGATATGAAATCACTGACAGTGTTCGGATGGTGATATAACAGATAACCGAGATAAACCGAGAGGTGTATTCGCATTTCGGCATTATTGTAAAACCACAAAATTCGCAAAAGGGCGTATTAGGGTGAAAACCTTTAGCTTTCTCTGCTCGGCTAACGTCCCAGTAACATATATATATGTTTAAGATGACTACCGTAATATACCGATCGTCGAAACTTGATTTTTCTTTTACCTTTGACCAAAACAATTTATTTTACGATTCAAAAATTATTTTTGGAAAATTGTAAGTTAAATTCAAAACGTTCCTGTATAAACTTAATCAATCCGTACGAACTCACCACTACAACTCTCTTATCACCGAACAGTCCACATCGGAAGTTTCAGTGTAGTTGTTTATAAATTGTGGGATGATTTACTTTACCTCTGAAACTGCTTTCAAATCACAATCGAAGAATCGCCTATTTCTACTCAAAGCGAATGTAACTCATTGATCATTGGAATGTTCTGGATTGGATTTTTCACTCTATAACTACAGTAAAGTCTGTAATTATTTTATTAATTGTGGAAGAAGGGACAGTCAATGGGTCGAAAGCAGTAAACCATGGGTCTGTCACCCATGCACCAGTGCTATAGCTGATATAAATAAAGCCCAGCGCAGTAAATCATAGGTCTGTCAGTATTATATACCTGAAGATATATAATATCCAATATAATGAGGTTTTACAAAAACAAAAATATGTCATATATATTGCGAAATGGGCTAATGGTTTTGACTGGATGCTACACCCAAATTCTTGCCGTCTCCGTTTCCAATCATACGTAATCAAGGCGTTGGATAGTTAAAAAAGAAGATATGTGCTCTTGAATAATAGTCCTGAGTGACTTGCATGTCAAGGAATAAATTTAACGAATAAATGCATAACTTTAAAGGTTCATTATTATGAAAAGTTATATTTCAGCAAGTACTTCTAACCTAAGATCTTTTATAAAGCTAAAAAACAATTTACAGAAAGGTGACGAGGCCCATGGGGTATAAACTGAAACCGTAGTCTATAATAGCGTATTTTACACGTATATGGTAATTTAAAAACTTAACTTTGATATACATTATGATATTGTACGCTAATGTAAATGATGGGTTGCATATTTTTGTAAGGATGTAAACATATGTATGTGCACGGTTTTTGTTATGTGGAACATCTATTGTTACACCTGTCTAACCTTATTGTAACATGCGTATGATATTCTCAAGTGACAATATGGGAGATCTGCACGCAGTATCCTTGTTTTATTTTTGTTTGGCTTTGGGGTTTTTTGGTGTTAAATGGATTGTGGTTTGACGTTGTACATTCCTCCATTTTTGTCTAGACCAAAACCTACACGCCGTCGAAGCTAATTGTTGAAGGAGGCAAGTTTTTGACACGACTTATTGGTCAAAATAAATGTTCGTTAATTATCTTACAATGCATAGTTTGACTATTGATACCCATTGTTTAAGACATAATTGAAATTTCAAAATTGGCATATCTTAAGCCAGATTGCTTTCAATTGCGCCATTCGTAATGAAGCGACTCGGTGAATAGCCTGACGCCAAAGACTGGCATTCAATTTAGACTGTTCGCGTATTTTGCCGAACATGACTGATGAAAAATCACAGTAACACATGTAAGAAACGAATGAATGTAAATCTGTTCATATACGGGGACCACGTGGCTAAGTGGGTAAAGCGCTGGCTCCCTAGCCTGCAGGTCGGGTGTTCGATCCCTCCATTGGGCGAGAAAGTTCATCTCGATTTTCCGGCGTGGTTTACCCTTGTCAGTCATGCCGAACGGAGGTCCTGACAAGAACAGCTATCAAGTAATTCAGATGGGACGAAAACCCGAGGTCTTGGCAGTTGGAATTCGATATAAATGTAGGTCGTAGTGCGCGCCGCTTCCCGGGGCAAAATTTCCCTTATAGCACACTGTATGGCGTATGCACGGCTTCCATTACCCCAGGTTAGGTGCAGAAGAGTAGGACGTTAAACCCCATTTCATTTCATTACCGTTTATATACATTCACATTACATTATGCGTTTTAGATTTGACTCACTTAGAGATCACTCCCTGCTTCTCGTCTAATCCGAAAGACTAGGCAAGGTTTTTTGCGGGCGGATGGGGGTGGGGTGTACCACTGAGAAAAGAATTCAAGGCTGCAAAGTCTCTGTTGTGGATCCATGCAATCTGATTAAAACACAGATCCACTTTCGTTTCGTTTTTTATAGTTCAAAATGTCGTTTTTACTTGTCTTTACATGAGTGTAGGCCATCGAAAGTATAAAAAACGAAACGAAATATAGATCTATATTTTAATTAGATTGGGATCCCTGTTGTTTCGCATGGTCAAGGCTTATTGGAATTATTATTTTGTGTGCAAATTATGATTTAATTTCAGTGGTCTGATCCCGGATAAAAGTCTAAATGAAAAGGGAAAATACGAGAGCACAAGGAATATGTGCACGAGGTCTCAAGCTACGCAGTTCTATAACTTTGAACTTAGAACTCACTAAGAACTTATGGAATGTAATATATTTCAGTTGGACCAATGCAAAAGCATCACTTCACTTTGTAACATGCTGGCTATGATATTTCATTTAGGCAAAAAATAATAATTTATGATGACACACGAACCAGGGAAATAAAATTCTCAACAGCTATTTAGCAACCCTCGACACTCCAATAACAGTTTCAACACCACTTTTATAATATATCTAGAGAGATATTAGCAATAAAGTGTGAATTCAACAGCGTTTAAAATTTCATTACATTGCAGATACTGATGGTATTAGTAATGAGGTGTAAACTAAATAGCGTTTAATATATCATAAGTATTTAAACATACATCAAGCAACAGTTAAACCTGCTCATTGCAGGCCTTTCTTTAGGTCTGAAACGTTATATAAATTATTAATTAGACATTAATTAGATTAACTTATCCAGACTATAATCAAGTGTCAATGCCGTCGCTAGTGTGCGATTGTTAGTGGATTATGACCGATTTGCTGCTCAACTTGCATTCATGATTTAGTCATGAAATGTATAATCATGCCGACTTTCGTCATGATGATCCAGGCTAGGTCGAAATTTCAATCGCTTAATTCTCGCTTTATAGAGGATCAATCTGACTGATATTTTCAGTAAATTGCCTTTACATTCTCTAGTTTTTAAATATTATAGTGAGAACTGTCAGCTCTTTATCTAATTTCCCCTAATGTATCTTTGATCTAAAGAATCCTAACTACAGTTTTGATGGACTTAAAATGATATGAAATAAGATTTAACGCCCCGCTGATCTGTACCGATTCGGCTAATGAATGCTGGGGGGAATTTTGCAAAGACAGTGGCGCTCTTTTTTCGAATTCCCAATGTCGCGTCTTCTTTCTCGTGCAGGCCAATGTGTACACGGGACCTTGCCAGCACTGACTTGGGAATTTTTTTTTATAACACCTATGTATGGATTACCTCTAAAATGTATCAGATTGCTAAGCTGGGTGATATAAAAAATTCATAAAATGGTGAGTAGAGGGCGCCTTCTTTTAACGAGTAATATCACAAATCCTTCCGTTTTAAAAAAGAGGAACGGGGCCAATATTTTTCCGTATTCATTAAAATGACAGGCCGTGACCGTGGAGATTTTATCTTGGCAGTTTTCTTTTATGTAGATTCTACATAACCCAGACATCGGCTGTACATTTTAAATCTTATCATCTTACAGCATCAGTATTTCTTTCCCTTTCAAATCAGAATATTTGAGGAAAATTCTACAATGGTTTCAGTACGGTTCGTGGATTTTTGATTACAACTATAATCATGTGAATACCATCTTGACAAACAAAAATACACATTTTCATCCATTCCCGCATGGTGGTCTAAAATCAATTCGTCCTTCCGGCATTAAAATATATTCGATAAAATTACGGGTTATTTAATTAGAGTTGTCAATGGATTTCAATCTGGGTTGCAAATCTTTAAAATAGCTTGCACTCTGAATTTGGTCAGTGGATCGTTATTTTCACCAAATATTATAGGTCTGTGATCGACCGTGTTTGCCTTCACAGATTCCCAATTTACAGAGTTGCAGAGATAGGTGGGTTATAGGAACTTCTTGTCCGCCAAAGTGTCTTGGGAGGGGGGAAAACATTGTACGCCTAAGGGTGTAAGGTAATTAATATCGACGGAGGACATATTCAATTTATAATTTGATATTGTTTATGAAGTTTCGGATACAAACATTAAAGACACTTTCCCGCGTACATTCTTGGTGATTTGACTAAAATTTTAATCTCTCAAAAAGGTGCTTCTAATCCTTAACAAACCTTTGCATATGCGGGGAGATTTCTCAAGCTATAAATAAAGTGATATTAGGGGCATCTTTCAGATTGTATTTTTCATTACTCACTGTTCATTTATCATACATAGTGAGGCCTAAGCAAATTCTTAATTAGTTTCTGTCGGTTGAGGCCTAAGTAAATTCTTAATTATTTCCTCAATATTTCCCAAACCGCCTAACCATTTGATCAAGAAATAACAGCTCAACAGCTCCCCCGGTCAAAGTAGCATATACAATATATTGGCAGACAACAGTGCTTGCCCCACGTTTTTTTTTATTTCTTTTCGAGTAATCCAGTATTTTGCGAATAAGATTGTCTATACTTTACATATATCAAATGTGATGTACTTTAATGGGAAATAACCACCCAATAAATACTTTCGGGATAATGTATCTTTAACTTCAGATGCTAACACTGGCGATATTAAAACTCACACACAAAATATAAATATTAAACTTAAACAGCGTCAGTGACGCAGAAACAGTAGATCAGAGGATTAACAAAAGATTATGATGAAAACATTGAATTTGTAACAGGCAAAATCAGATTTGTTACTATGTCGACGAAATTCTAAACTTATTAATAGCTAAAATTTGTTACGTTTTCGTGCAGTGGCGCGACTCCAAAAAAAAAAACGGTATCAAGTTGGGATTTAAGTCGGTCAGTTGTAAAAATATTTTTAATGGGTTACAAGATTGATAATAAATACTATGCATTAAAGCAAAAGTTTAAAAAATTCGGCACATTATAAGTTGGGGTCGCCTTACATGTATGTTAAAGACTGATATCACAAACCCATGCGTTTAATAAAATTCTCGATGTGTAATAAAGATATTTTGAATGAACGCATACCGTAGCCACTACTATTGGATCATTGCATTTTCAGTCATTTTCGAAAGAATCTTTTATAAAAAGGGGTATCATTTAGCATTGCGATGTCCAACAAAGCAAATTAACAATGAGTTAAAGAAAGTAACACTTATATGAGATAATACGTTGTTGGGGGAATTTGATATAAAAATAAAATACACACAAAAGCACTTCAATAACAGAGGGAAAACGTTGGTAGCTTTTAACAGTATGTATATAAAAATGTGAACTGCTATCTAAAATGTCAAAAGAATTTCGATATTCGACCAGAATTCACTCTTAATGACATTTCATCTTTGAAAGGCGCCAAGTAGTTTTCAAAACGATATGAATCTTAATACTGAGCAACTTATACCATTCTTTGATTTAAATGATATCGGATTAGTATTTATGGAAAATGGCTGACTCTTGTGACATCATTAATAGATTCTAGTAATCCTGTGAAATAAGTTAAGTGTGGTGAATAATAATGAAGGGATAATATAGAATTACTATTACTATACGCCCAGTAATACTACACGTTCAGATTATAACCAACTAAATTGAGGTTTTCAGGGTTGACGCCGCTACAGTTACTTTTGTATACGTTAAGAAGTCTTTAAACCTAATAACAATAATGTATTAAGAAGAAAACATTTTCGTCTCTGAGGTGTTACTGCATGCTGTACTACATTGGAGGTGGGGGGTAGAAATGATTTTATATACTCGTAAAAATACAAATTCTTCTATTTATTTTCCATAGCCCAAGATAAAATGGATCACTCATGTTCTATATGACGCCTTTCATATAGAATTGTTCCTGCTAATAATAAACTCGCACCCTGTTGACAGATTTTCAGTTCATCATAACTTTGTATATAATAAACGCAATTGAACCATTTTTAGTCCGGTGGTCCTTTTAGAGATTCTACTTCCCCATTACTGTAGTTATAAAGGGATTTAAAATCCCTCAAATAATGATGAAAGATTCAAAACAATTTTCAGAGTTTTCCACATCGTGTTCCTTTTAGGTTAACACACGTATGGTCAGGAAAAGGTCTAGAAACTCTTCTTTTGGAAAATAACTATTTTACAGATTTAAATGGCCACGCATAAAGTAAGTCTGCAAATCTCTGGATCCGTGGACAACCGTTAAACTTTAAGTCAACAAAAGCCGTATTGCCTTATAAATTGGAATTAATACAAAAGAACAAATCAAGTATAAAGTCCTTTAATAGCTATAGTACAGGTGTTCTGATCAAGTTAGTATCATTGTTTATCTTGTTATTTATATAAAACCACCGATGATGAGAGCTGGATTGTTTCTTAATAGACTTAAATAGGAGATATTTGGTCAAACTATTGTAACGCTTTCTCTCGCCACGCCTCGAAACTATCTAATAGTATATCTTACTATAGGTCCACGTTATTTGATACAATGTCAATGTTAGCTTGCTGGATAAGTCTGCTATATCTTCTCAAATCTGTAATCAAAATCCCCGGATTTCGGCTTACTAAGATCGTATGAATAGCGCTAAAGTTACACGGCTTTGACACAAGGCTGAGATAAAGCTGGGGATCATTGCCAACTAGAGTTACCCGATCTTGCACCATTTCTTCAATGAAGGAGACACGAAATGGTTACTATGTGAAATTGTGACAATTCAAGGTTAGAGACAAACGTAATCAAGGGATGTTGTATTACAGGATGGGGGTCTGCCTCTGTCTAAACAAACTTAATGTACTCTATAGCTTCATCCCATGTCTGAACATACAATCTCAGCGATATCTCAAGCAAGGATAGTGAGGAAACTTCAACTATAACAACCAATACAAGTATCACATATTATACTTATTTACTTCAAGAGAGATGTTCTCAGCAAAGTCAATTAGTAACTTTGTGTGTATATTTAAAAAAAAAACGAATACATATTCTGTATCGGCTTAGAACGGATTTTCCTCATAGTAATCAAATTCTATCCTACCAGGTCTCACCTCACTGACGATCTTTAAATTCAGCTCATCCGTGAGAACTCTAACCTTCGCTTACGGTAGGGTTTACACCTGCTTTCATCTATGGTGATATCGCAGACTGGTGTTTTCGTCGAAACTTATTAGATGATGTCACTGATAAATGTTAATCTTAAATCATATTTATCATACTGACATTGGCGATAATCATGAATGGGTATTTGGCTTGTTACTTTAAGCATATAGCTCTTTGTTACTGTAACAATAGGAGACCGCTCATTTTGACCAGCTAGAGAACACAACTTTATGATTTTATGACACTTTTACATTTTGAAACCGATAATGTCATACACATAAATTTAGATTCTGTATTTTGTTTTATTATGTTTGTCTCTTATTTTTTTCTGTCCTTCATAGATTTCATAACACCCCATTTTAGATGTATTGGGTGTGCTTTTAATGTTGAATATTTACCTTAAAAGTTATTGAAAACAGATAACTTTCAAATGGCGAAAACCTATGAATGAAAATATTCACACGTGATACATGACATGCGCACAAGATTATGCATTTACGTAAATAACACTCTGATATTTTCTTAGAGATGGCCCACTTGACCCTTATACTAACCACAATTCTACTTTTATTTCTTTTAAATGGATAGTCCTATCCTGCTCGTGTCACTACTGACGAATTTATATGTTAAACATTTAAACCAATCATCATTTGAGGGATTTTTATTCCTTTGCAAATTAATTGCTATACCGGAAAAGTTAATACCGGTACCATAGGAATTTTTTTAAAGGGACATATTTAATCCCTTTGAATCCAAACCCGTAGATTACCTAGCGCTGATATTTTGGTTTTCTTAACCAAGGGTAAAATGATTAATGTGAACCAATTTAGCATGGATGAGGTCGTGAAAAATTATATATTTTTTCCGAAAAATGAAATCACCAACTGCAGCTTTAAAGGCGTGGATAAGCCGTTGCATGTAAAATAGATTAATCTTAATATTATGTAACAGTTCGACAGGTGAATAGGTGCATAACATTTATCAGATAAAACATATTTAATGGTTTAAACAATCACCAGGCCCATAATAAATTATAAAATACAAATCAACCTTGACCTAAATGGCGCGAACACTTAACCCCTTTTGGGTTTTTTTAGATCACGTATAAAGATACATGCTTGCTATCTTGTAAAACGAAGTCGAGTCCTTTTCTCAATGTTGAATTGGGCTGTTATACACCCTTGAAACATGCTCAAATTCAACTTCGATCAACACGAAACTTGGTTTCACCATTCCAAGATGACTGCGACGACGTTTAACTCGGTTTCTTATGGAAGCGTATAGGGGTCAGTAGCCCGCTATATATCGCAAAATTAAGTTGGTAATATGTCAACATATTGTGATTTTTCCGATGATTTTATCTCTATAAAGACAGTGTTTGCCGAGTTAATTGAATAACTCGCTATTTTGCTTGTCGTCATTTCGTTTTAAATGCGCACGTCCATCTAGCGCATATATTTGTCGAACATATCGACAAATACTGCAGCGAACTGGAATATGTCGACAAAGCTTCAGAATAGAAATATCTTTCCGCAAACGTGCAGATTTAAAACGAAATGGGGACATATAACATAGCGCGTTGATTCAGTTAACTCGGCAAATATTGTCTTTTCACAGATAAAATCGTCAGAAAAATCACAAAATTGTGACATATTACCAACTTAATATTGTGGTATAATAGTCCAGCTATTTAGGATATAGGAATATTTTACCTCTTTGGTCTAATTCTAGTGTTAAACACTGACATCTAGCCCCTTAACTTCGCTGTGTATTAAGTAAGTCGACATTAGTTTTGAGGGTTCGCTTCCCGTTTTGAAGGAACAGTTCCAAATTTCACAGAACACTGTGAGCAAAATGTGGCGTTATAGCCTTTTGCCAAGTCTGAAATTATATAGCGTCGACCAGAAATGTATGGAAGCGTATAGGGGTCAATAGCTCGATAGATACCGCAATATTAAGTTGGTATTATGTCAACATATTGTGATTATTCTGATGATTTTATCTCTGAAAAGTCAATTTTTGCCGAGGTAATTGAGTCAACACGCTATGTTTTATGTCCCTATCTCATCCTAAATGTACACGTTTGCGGTAAGATATTGCTATTCGGAAGCTTTGGCGACATATTCCATTTCGCCGTAGGGTATGTCGACATATTCGCAAAATATTGCCATGCGCTATGTCGACGTGTGCATCTAAAACAAAATGACGACATGCAAATTAGCGAGTTATTCAATTAACTCGGCAAAAATTGCCTTTTCAGAGATAAAATCGTCCGAAAAATCACAATATGTTGACTTATTATCAACTTAATATTGTGGTATCTATCGCGCTATTGACCCTTATACGCTTCCATAGAAATGAGTGTTGAACGTTGTTAAGCATCTTATTTAAGGATATTCATTCGTTAATTGAATGGAGGCTCCTACACATCGAGGGCATCCCAGCATGGAATGGAAATTAGGAGTTAATATCTCTGTCACAGAGATTCAGATAGTTGCACAGGAGAAGAGTAAAGGCATATTTCACTGTTAATTAACTAGTTGTTTAAACGTATCTGGGTCTTATCTTTTAATTTTGATCAGAAGCATGTTGAAATTAACCAGATAAATTTCAAGATTTAAATCTAACCCACAAAAATCGTCAACACTGCACTGTAGTGCATTTAAGACCTTTTGTGGACATTATCAGTGGCGTCAAGTTTGACTCCAGGTCAAATACGTGTTAAACAACACACACTGCATATTAAACTGTAATTATATTATCATTTTGGGTGTTGCGCGGGTTCGAGATAACAGACTGGCGAATATACCTCATTGTTTGCTATTTACAAATAGTTTATTAAAATGATGACAGAAACGATTCATAACTCACGTAACCAATATCTAAATAAATAGTCATCTTTTTTCTTTCTTTCTTCAAATCAAATATCTTTTCAATTCAATTATTATGGACAATTTTACAGGGATAAAACTGACAAACAGAATGCCCTATAACAAATATCTTATATTACAAGGTGTTGCGTGACAAATATCGTTTTCGGATGTTTTGTCAATAAACGAAGACAATATTCTTATCTGAAAAAATTAATTTTTTAAAAAAAAAAAAAAAAATGTGAGATTGTGTTCTGCGGCATGTAGTACAAAATGTTGGCTGACCAATGATCCCTGATGTATGGAAGCGTATAGGGGCCAATAACGCGACATATTTCGAGATATCAATAATTATGTCAACAAATTGTGATCGTTGAGATAATTTAACCCTAAAAAAAAAACAAGTATTGCTTAGTTAATTAAATCAACACGCCATATTGTGTGTCGTCATTTTGGTTTAGCGGCACGTGTTTGTGTTGAGATAATGCAATTCTGGAGCATTATAAACATATTCCATTTCGACGTAGTATATTGTGATACAGCGCATAGTCATCAATGGAATATGTTGACAAAACTTCTAAGTAGCAATGCGTTAACGCAAACAAGCACATTTAAAACGAAATGGTGACATATACAACATAGCGCTTCGTAAAATTAACTTGGCAAAATTGTTCTTTGAGGTTGTAAACTTATCTGAACGATCCCAATATGCAGACATATTACCTCATTACCTTATACTTTTCGCGCTAGTGACCCGTATACGCTTCCATACAGATGATATGCATGTCTGGACAATGTTTCATAATCAGTTTTAAATAAAAGCGAGTTTCATATTTCTCTATTTCAGCTTTGTCATTAAACCTTGTCTCAAAGCCACTGGTCGATATTTGCATTTTGCGGATATGTACTCAAATTGATTATTTAAAATTAAATTAAGGAAACAAAACGGATGATAATCTCCCGGACCATATGGCCCGTCAACAGACTTTATCATTTTGTTAGACGGCTGTGGCATTTCTTGATTCTGGCGTACGGTATTAAGCTGTTTTTGAACTAATATTTATGGAGGCCTTACAAGGGCCTAATCACTTCTACTATCAGCGTCGTCGACATCACTGCCATTACCATAATCGTAATTTTCACTTCCACCTTCAATTCCTTGTTCCACCATTACGATAATAACCCATATCACTTCCACTATCGGTATATATATAGAGAAATTGGGTTAAAGGTCATTCGACACAAATTTCGTGACTAAAACATGGTTCAATTTTATTTCAGTACATTAATTCGCTTAAGCAGTGGGAGGAAATCGGTGGACCTGGAGAAAACACACAAGTCTGGACATGCGACCATAATCCTTGTCACGTACAACCGGCGAATCGAATGACAGACCTTATGATACAAGCGCGCCCATGCTAACCATTAAACCATCCAACCCATCACCATCGGTATAACTAAGAAACATTTCGGTAGAGGGAGCATGATATACCTTATGTACTAAACACACCAGTAGATGGTCCATGTAATATCTCAAAACTAAACGGAGACAATTGATGTCTGTTCATAATGATACAATATCCGTTTGATTTGATCTGAATATAGAATACATGGTTTTCATGTGGACATTTATGGAATACGACCAGGGCATGTAAAGTTATCTCCTTTGATGTTAGATCAAATTCACTGTGCTGAAGACATTCAGCTTATCATATTTATCCTAGGTCTACCTATATTTCAGACTATGGAAATAGATATCGAGATTTCTTCATGATATTAAGAAGCTAAGACTAACATTAATATTGCCTTGATTCCTCGCAGACCATAGCAATTCTAATAAAACCTGCGCAAGGCTATAAAGTCAAACATTTTCGCACTATAGCGTTAATTTAACTTCGAGATATATCACTTCCAATATAAAGCTTTTATCAGCTTATGGTCAATACCTCCCTGACCCCTGGTCGCCATATCGAGATTTAGCTACTGACTAAACAAAAAACCATTAAAATATACGACAAAGCCATTCTTGTCTTGTATATATTTTACTAAAAGGGTTTCCATTCTCATGTCTATCTGTTGTCGCCGAGATGTCGCGATTAACCTCACTGACACAGTAACAGCTTAGATTAAAAGAAGGTCAAACAATGTTTTTCAGATAATGACCACAAATTGCTTTTAAGCAAGTAAGACAACAACCTGGTCATTAAACGGTATACTTAACCACAAAAGTCGGTCAAAATGTCATAAATCAACTCAAATCACTAATTATACTATACAGAGATAACTACTGCTTTGATTTGTGACTAATTTTATTTTAAATCTTCTGTTTATGTTGGTTATCTTTAAGAAGGAGCGGTGCATACTCAAACTTTAAAATATTGTTCTTACGTTATTTGGTGCGATTTGTGAATGGAATCCGCCTTAAATTTCATTTTAATGTTTGTAAATTTTGGTTATCTTTTTGAAAGTACGGTTCATGTACTAAAACTTCGGTTTACATTAATATTTAGTGAGATTTGTAGTTAAGTGTTAAAGATTAGTAAATATGAATGCTACGATATTGTACTATTGCTTTTTTTAACCAATTGTCTTGTAATGTGTCAAGAAACAGGGCACTCGCTCAATTTTGATTCTTAAAGTATACTTTTGTGGTATCAATATACTTTAAACGCCGTATTCAAGCGACTGTCCTATATATAATTATTTCATATCTGAATATTTGATATAATTCGGGAAGGGTTCTACTTGCCCTTTTAACGGTGGGTTACTTCCCTTCTTTGCACCTATTGATAAAGCGCTGTGTAAATACATATACGTGTACTTAATTTTATTAGATCATTTATTCTTGAGTTTTAGACCTAAAGATGGCATTCTTCCCCATCTGTAAATTTTAAAGCTTGTCAGCATTGCTAAACAGTGTTGTAACTACTTAATAAATTGTTATCGAAGCCCTCAATTTGCTACTGAGAAGATAAATTTAGGGGAAATGGGCTTACAGACCTTAAAAGGACAGGACGACTAACTATAGCTTTCAATTGTTTTTATGTTGGCACTATTTGTCAATGCAAATACACTTTGACCGAAATATTTTAGTCACATAAAAATATAAACGAAAATAATAATATGCCATGCTGAAAAGTATAGAAATACTTTAAAATGGACTGGCTTTGTAAATGAAATAATGCCAAAATTTAATCCGAATGACAACCCAAATCAAAAGGTGTCTAAGCAATATTCGCTTTGCTTTTCGACGAATTCATGTCGACACTCGAGTGCAATAATGGTATACTCAAAATGAACCACGTTTGATTTGATTAAAATATGTCTTGTGAAGTGATATAGATTTAGTTTTCAAACGAAACTAACATTAGACAAAATTTGTTGGTATTCAGTGAAAAAACTAAGCTCGTGTATTACTTGTCCCATCCCTGTTCGAAACAGCCCATCAGATCAACTAAATTCTGAATAAATACTTTTTTAAATCAACACAATTCCTACGTTTATTTTCTCCCATAAGCAAAGGTGGTTTAGTCCCTTTAATTAAAGAAATTTCATCTCAAACTCAAGCAAACAAATCAAATGTCTACATGCATCCGAATATCGCATGCCTTAATAATGACGTCTTTACATATTACGTGATTTTATAAAAAGGATTTTGTTTTTCCATTTTCATTCTTTGATTCTTCTTTTAACTAATATTATCAGAAATAGAAACTAAATTGGACACCTCCCTCGTTCTGGTCGACACCTTTCATGATAACTAAATAAATACTATTATACATTTCTTAGAATTTACGTCAAGAAAAGTCTAAATATATTCCCCAAAATAGTCGAGCAAACAGAAATTATTCTCTCAATAATATCAGATATATGTTACCCGTGTCTTTAAGGGTTTGGAAGGGTTTTAACACGGCGGTGTTACGCCGAGGTTAGACCCTAACTATTGTTGACCATGATGACTCGCTAGGATAAAGAAACGAAAGTCAGACTTTATATAGAGTCTCGAGTTGGCGAGGCCGGGATCTTTTCACATCTAAAATAACAACCATCTCCTTTCCGCAGAACTCTGTCAACATTAAACTGGGTTTTATATTACAAATTAAACACGGGTATATTAAAAATACAAAACCAGAATGCAAGGGTACAAAAGATGGCGAATGGTCCCCAAGGTTTACTTGTTGATTTTTATTACTTTCATCACAAAAGAGCTCAATGGCGCTTGTCAGATATTGTTATCCAATTAAACGCAAGTTTGTCACGAAATTAATGATACACATTTTTATTAAAGAAATAATTTTTAATGAAAGTTAAAATATGATCTGTGAAATCATTATTTAATTTAGGTATGAACACGTTTGGAATAGGATATTGGTGTATCCATTACACCAAGTTTTAAGTGAGATCTATCAAATCTTCTTTCTTCTTTCTCTGATTCCAATAGCCATGTTTGTGTTTCGTTTGTCAATGGTGTCCATTGCATACCATCTCCGTAAAAAAACGATTTTTTAATTAAACATTTGAACTTGATATATTATTTCGATATTTTTTCGGTAAAATAAAAAGTATATTTTATTTGTAGTTCTGTGCTTGATTTTTGTTCCTTTGAATTTGATTTCTTTATAAAAACTTTATTATTCGTTTTGTAAGCGTACCCTATACCACAAAATACGGTTTATTTAAAATAATTGTATTTCATTTCAACTAATTTCTTTCATAGCCCCTTTTGATCACATTTACACCACCGCTGCCAGGTACCAAAAATGTTAAATTATTGACATTATCGACTGTCCTAAACTTCAATCATTTCAAATAAGTTTAAAACAATCTTTGATGGGCATTTAGTAACTGGATAGAGCATTAAACTATAACACATACTTATGGAAAACATAGTTTAAAACAATTTCATAGACTGCAACATGGCGTGGTTTCGCGCTGTCGCATAACTATATCTTCAATCCGCGCAAGGGTATTCCTACTGTTTCTAGAAAACTTGATAACATCTGCAATTTGAGAATTTAAAATAAAAATCACTGCTCTAATTCCCATACAGAACCAAAAAGAATTTAGTTAATACTTAATGATTTTTTTTTATTCAGACATCGTAAACTAATGTTTTATAATAATATATTATGTGTATCCAGCATCTTTTCTTATGGGGGTTGGGATAGCCTATTGCTCTAGAGTGCCGCGCTTCGACCTCTAGCTGGCCGGTCACCCCTGGCTTGCGGCTGTGGTTTCGATCCCCGGTGTGAGCGTATGTGGTATGGAGATAGGGGCGCCTCCTCAACCTCGTGGGTTTCCTCCGGGCAGTCCAGTTTCCTCCCACTGCTAAAGACCCCTACGCGCAAGCGAATTATTGAAATAAAATTAAACCATATGTTAGTCTCGAAATGACATAGCTTGTGTTGAGTGGACGTTAAACCCCATTTCCTCTCATCTTTGCTTATGTGTTTATTTGGTTATGTAAGTATGTCTAAGTTATCCTGGTGTCGCAGCTCCGTGTTGCGAACACTAGGCAGGCCATGTTCACTCTTTCTATACCAATTGCTGCAGTACTCTAGTTTGTAATAGAATAATTGTGGTAGGTATGTCTAACAGTTACGCTCCCGTTCCCATTTAGAATTCTCTGTGGGTTTTTTTTTGTGTTCATAAAACTTGTTATTGATTTGCCAGTATTCATGCATCTCCTACCCTGCCTCTATCGGTTTATTTTTAAAGGGACATTGTGCTTTTCTATAAAATGTATCGGCTTCATTAGTTTACAATATGCATCTGACGTCATTGTTTCAGTGAGTGCTTGAAATGAATGGAAGGAACGACTACGAGTTTTACATCTGGACGTTGCTAGATTACTTTGCAATTTGCGAACTTACAGCTAGTTTTGTCCCATTTACTGCAGACACGTGAACAGTAGCGTCAAAACAGAAATTGTGTCACTACGACAACCGAATCGACTATCACGGAATGCGCCAGACCTGGTATTCACGATGATCGAGGAATCTGATAGCCCCTTAACCTGTGTGATATGAATACCAAATCGAAATTAGTGACGAAATATGCAGGGTATTACGTGAAGTCCTCCATAACATGTACGGGGTTAAAGCGGACCAAGCCTTCTATGGAAGGCTAGCTTACTTGAGTAACTACTTAGTATAAATCCAGATTACAATATAAATGTTGAACCTATACGCATCGTGTCTTCAACTGAATATGATTGCTTGAAACCTTACATATGGGGTTACTGAGAACATTTGAATCCACGATACAAAGAGAAGAAAAAAGAGGTGTTTCACTTCCAGTCATCTCATTTAAATTAAAACAAAGATCTTATAGAACCCACCCATGGTGCACAAGTATTCGCTTCAGCAGACACATTTGCTATCATACTCAAATATAGACCAACTATAAACCAGGTACAGGAATCGGTACATTGACCTGAAATTAATTTTATACGCTTGTTGGTGGAAAGTGACTTATATAGGTAAACCCGGCATCAAAAATGCAAATCCAAACTATTAGTACTAGATATTTACTGACAGACAGGTACCGTGCACTAATAGGGTGTCTCCATTGCATAACACCAGATATCACTTTCATTTATTCACTGCAAAGGTTTATGTAAACAACCTGGCCGGTAGCCAATGTCCGGTGCATATGTGCATTACTTGTTCTAGAACATGTCATACCACATCTCAGGGTTATCTCGTTAACAATATTCACAACTATCTGATAGTGGCTGTTTCCCCGAAGTTAACATGCGGGTGTTTTTATAACAAAAAGCAAATCGAAAATTCCCTCTTTTACCGATTGGCTACCATAGAGTAACACATTAAGTAACTTGATTTCACGCCCTGGTAAACGGCATATAATTATTATATTAAGCTATTTCTTCCTTCAATGGAAACACATCACTCGCCGATTACAGTTTCATAAAAACGACCAATAGAAGTTGTATGAACATCTAATTAAATACATGCCTCAATGCATATACCAATCTATGCATCAATTGTAAATAATCAAATCAAATAAATGCATTAATTACCAACATTTCATCGCTTTAAATAAACTAAAGTTTACATTAGACGTCTCTTTTACTGTGTAATGAACCAAGGTCCATAAGATTAAAATCTATACACAATGGGTACCACCTTCACAAAGGTGCCCATTCTTTCGTTTTTTTAAAAAGAAAACTGGAACGTTACAAACATTACAGGTCTTTTAAAGTAAAGAAAATTACAGTTGAATGAAACGTCCATACCGACAACATATTTCGGGACTTGACAAATGCATTCTTTATGCTGTATAACTATAAACAGTTTATCTGAAAGAAATTGTAGTTAACTCCTAAAATGAAAGAATAATATAATAAAAACAGAATGTTTTATATACCTCTGTGTCACTCTCCATAAAACCCACAACATAATCCAAATTGAGGGGACATATAAATGCAGATAGGACCTCCCTCAGCTGATTTAGTATTTTATTTGTGTGTTTTAACCAAGTTGTATTAAACGATGACCACTCATTGAACGCTCTATGTTGCGGGTGATCATTGCCTTGAGTTACCTAACAGCCCCTGCCCACCATTTTCCTGAGGCAATGCTCCGAGAAAACCCTCTCGGCACATTGTTGGATTGACTTCTGATACTTGGCTTTTTGAGGGAGTGTGTCTATTCGTCCCGTTAAATCAAATAAGTACAGCAACATGGCAGGCCTTCGTTTAATTTTGAGTTTTCCCTAAAATTTAGGACAGTAATTTAAGGCATAAAAACGGCGAAAGTCTTGGTCGTCTCCATGCAGTATTTGTTTACATTGTATCCGTGTTGATAGCCTCGTTTGTCACGCAATTAGGTTTTCTTCAATATTCTGCTATGCACTGGATAATTGGGGAATAATAAAATCGTGAGTCATGTCGTAACATTATGTAATTATTTGATCCAATTTTGAGCTCTGTTTTAAGCTTAATCATATTGTTACGCAGTTAGCTATTCGTTGTTAATCGGGATTTTGACCATAAATGTGCTTCCATTAAAGCAGTGTGTAGTGGGATTAACTCTAATTAAACGAAACACTGCTAGGGAGGGGGCATCCAGTCACCTACTTACAAGACGCTAAGAGGAAAAGTGTGCTAACGCTTTGTATTTCATAACCGCAGCAGTAATACTTGTTGACCGCAATTTTTTTTAAGTTTCTTTTTACATTTCCTGCACGTAAAAAGGTTGTATTCAGTATTATTATTGGATGGAAAATAACTGGGCGGAAACGTTTACTGTAAGCACGACATTACCTTCAGATGCAAATTTCGGGTAATTGGCATAGAAAATTGATTATGGTTATACAACGTTTTTAACAAATACACAACCCCATAGTCACTCTATTATTTAGTCAAATTGGTTTAAATGGTATTATGCGTGTGATATAGAGTGAACAGACCTTTAAAATAATTCTTAAACAGTTACGTACACTAAGAAATCTCTTGATAGTTTAAATCCATCACCGTAAAAACAGGGGCTTTCACTACCTGTTGCTGCCCCGGCGACATGCCCCTCATAGAACCCTGCATGGTGTATACGCGTGTTCAGGAGCCCAGTTGGGGCTAAAATATAGGACCTTAACCCCAATTTCATTCTCTTTGTTGAAAGCAAAGGGAGAGAGAGAGAGAGAGAGAGAGAGAGGGAGAGAGAGATGGGGTTTAACGTCCACTCGACACAAACTAGGTCATTTCGGGACTAACAAATGGTTTCATTTTATTTCAATAATTCGCTTGCGCGTAGGGGTCGTTAGCAGTGAGGGGGGGGGGGCAATCGGAGTGCCCGGGTGAAAACAAAGGCTTTACCAGAACGAAATAATGAGACATTCGTCAATTTATAACAGGGATTCAGTTTAGAAAAAAGAGATGCATTTACTTTATAGATATACAAGCGTGACAAATTGAATGTGTCAGTATCCAGTACAATAGAGTAATTAGGTTTAGTTTACCACAACATAGGTCAAGGGTTGAAGATACAGAGATAATCTAATGCCGACCATAAAACTTATTGTACTACCAATTTACAATCTGACACTAATATAGATATTTACAAGAATACATCAATTTGAAGTCTTTATAACGAGGACTCTGTTATTAAACAAGAAATGAAATCAAATGGGGTTTAACGTCCTACTGTTCTGGGCTAATGAAGACGGGCTTACGCCATACAGTGTGCAACGATGGAAATTTGGCCCGAACAGCGGCACTACGGCCTACTTTTATATCAAAATCCAACTGTCAAGGGTCTGTTACGTGTACGTACAGGTGTACGCGGGACCTCGGCTATTCGCCCATCCGAACGACAACACAGCTGTTCGTGTGAGGCCCTCCACCCTGCATCACTGTTCGAACACTTCACCTCCAGGCTAGCGAGGCAGCGTTTTACCCACTAAGTCAGCGTGACTGCCTGTAAATCAGAAGGCCACGGTGGTTCAATGAGTAATAATTTGGCTCGCTAAACTGGAGATACCTTGTTCGATCTCTGTGTTAACCGAGAAATTTTATTGAGAGTTTTATGCGTGACCTGTCAAGGGACAGCGTATAGTCGTTTGGATGGTATTAAAAGCCGACATCCCATGTAGGCATTGACGTGCACTTGAAAGAACTCTTCGCGGTTAGAATTTAACTTCAGAACAGACCGTAGTGTCTCAGCCGGAAAAAATCACCCCTGTATGGCGTAAGCGCTTCTTTATGAACGCTGTCGGTGCAGAAGAGTAGACGTTAAACTCCATCTTGTTTTACGTATGTAGTTTTCTGAAAGTTTACCCTGGCCTTTACTATAAATCTTTCGATTGTTAAATGACTACTTTTGGATAAAACCCATTACTGTCTAAAACGTATTAGGGCGGGGCGCAGAAAACAGGTAATAGTTAATAAAAATCACTATCCTTTCGTACTATGTCTATATACAAACGCCGACCTTATTGTATTCCAGGTTAAACAATATCAATATATCTCGCTAAAACAAATATATACCCTACACCTAACACTGCGGGGGCAAGATGATTCGGCGCTGGTTCACTATAACTAGAGCGTCCAGTTGTTCACCGCGATGGTGCCCCGGGTGTCTGTGGTACAGGACTGTGAACCTGACAAGGAACAGCATCTAGTCGTTCAGATGCAAAACCCTGTATTCCAATGTAAAGCACATGCCCTTTTTAATTATCCCGGTTGGTTATGTAACATCAGGTATTACAGGATTAAATGTATCAACATTCTCATGGGTAATCCTACTACAAATCTTATTGTTGATCTGACAAATCCTAGTCATCTATTTAACCTATTAGTTGGACAAATGTATTTAAATACTGTATAAATCTAGCAATCCATCTTATATTATTATAGCACTGTTGGTATTACTAACTAAAGACTAACAAAAGAGGTAAGACCGATGTCTTCTGTCACAAGTTAATCTACTCGCCTAAAAATAGACGAATACTGAAAAAAACTATCTACATGGATGAAATGGTAGTATAATGTGTCACTGTGGGAATTCTGTCTGGACTGTTGTGTTTCCCTCCCTTTTCATCGAATTTTAACTGCCAAGACATATTTTATACCGGTGCTGTGGTGATTTGATTTAAGGCGGGAGCGTGGCTTTTAAAAATTCAGCAGGAGCTCAAACATCGTCGCCTGAGCGCAATCACAGACTTTAGCGAATAAAACCAACCTTTAATTATCCTCTTTCTGATGTCTTGGACATAAGATATCAGTTTTATAATAGCCGAGTTTTAGTGTTCGATTTGACTACCTTAGATGTCAATGCCACAGATACATTCGTTTAATCAAGATATCAACATACATTTAACACGCGTAAATTAAGCTTTGATCAATTTAGTGACAGACGTGAAGGCATCGAGTGACACCCCGATTTCATTACGGTGTTGACAATTTGATATTTCGTGAAAATAATAAAAACAAACATTTAATACAACACTAAAAACAGTAAGATTTCGTTTTGTTTATTGGAGGCGTTTTATTGTCTTACGGTGGACATCTTTATCTTACATTAAAGAGAGGATTATTGTCAAGGACGATAACTCTGGTGATAAAACAATACCACCTACGATGGTCGTTAGCTTTGAAGATGTTAGCCTAGCGCCTAAAGTGATATAAACTACACCCAATGATCAAACCGCTAACAAAATTAGCACGGTTGTCTGAGCTTTCATAGTTAAATCTCCATGATGCGGATACTTCTAGGCGTGACTAGATATCGAGAAAACTATATTATCTGTTTAAAACTTAAAGGAAAAGATATCTTTGAAGTTAATTCAAGCTTTCATTTAACAGTGTATGAAAGCTCTCGTTCGTTAAGTACAACGAGAGAACGAAGGAAAAATTATTCTCAAAAGCGACAGATATCTTAAACTTCGATGATGTTACCAAACCGGAATAGCTAAAAAAAAATGGTGGGGGGGGAAGGGATCGCACGGCCAAGATTTTATTGATAGACAACACATAGATGGGGGGGGGGGTGATGGCCTAATGGTTTAGAGTGCCGCGCTTTGACCTTTAGCTGGTCGGTAATTTCTCGCTGAAGGGTGCCTTCTCAGCTTTGTGGGCCTACATCATGTAATCCGGTTTGCAGAGGAAAGGCCCCTTCGCGTGCGCTAAAATAATAATAAAGGAAAAATAAGACATCACCGTCGGTGGAAGCGGACGTTAAACACTAAGAACAACAACGACAACTACATAGATGGTATACAAGTCGTCGACTTGTAAAATATCTGAGGCGAGATGGTGGTTTGTCTTTTCGTATTCTTTTGAATTTAGGCGAAGGCGAATGATAACTTATTCATAGTTCGTCGAGGGAGAATACGACATGGCAACCGAAAATCGTCACAGTAGGGAGAAAGGGCCACCCGAACAGCCAATTCTTGAATTCTGATCTTGGATTTGAAACACCTTGTTGTTTTATTCGGCCATTGTTCATCAACTGCGTAATTCAAATCACGTTATTGTTTACTTGTTAGCAGGTCAGCAAGTCGCCAGCGCCGCCATTGTTAAAATGGCGACAAACGTATTGCTTCCCAGGTAGTTTTATGGCATGTTACAAATTGAACAATGGCGGTGATGGTGATGGTGTTCGCCTTCCTCCTGTTTTTGTTTGTTTATATTAAACATATTTATATCATTTATCTGTATTATATTTCTATTTACGATGACGATATACGGATTTTTATTTTATAGCACAACAATAAACTTGTTTATTTCGTATGAAGGTAATTTGTCGCGGATGTCTACAGGTTGAAAGATATCCCGCTTGAAAACAATAAACAAAAATATGGTTAAAATAACAAACAACAGACAATATAATCGAAAAGTAAACTTCAATGCTGTACCTGGCCATGGCAGTGTGTTATTCATATAAAGCCCACACCTCTCAATGATTTAGTCAATCGATAGTATTTCAGTTTGAACCTAAAATTCTCCATTTATGTAAGATCTGTAAAAATGATGGTGAGAAAACATCAAATAAATAAAAAAGCATTATTTCAATAAAATAGTACTTTCTATTTGGTTAATCCACGTTCCGGTCTCAGAATGGCTCTGTTGCTGGAACATCCTACATTTGTTTTAATTACAATACTATTGTTCCCGCGCCAATAATTTCTAAGGAATTCTCAAGAACGCCTCCTTGTTTTCGTGCTGCAACTTCTTATAACATTTTGTCCACATGATTTTCCGAATCGCCGTCCAAAATGAATATTCACTTGGAAATAATCATTGATGTTTTTGTTATACTTACCATAAGAACATATTGAATCATGATATCCAATATCTAAGACAAGATGAAAAATTTATAACCCAGTACGGATGCACTGTCTTATACAGCTGGTGCACTATGTTATACAGCTTGATTTGAAGTAATTAAATGATTTTTGTAGTGCCTGATCTGTAGTAAGGAATGTTTTATTGAGAGATGTAGTTATAGAGGTTCATCAGGTTTTTAATGACCCGGAGTAAATATATAAATATAACCACTCAACTGAAATGGATTACATTCTTAGCTATTAATCTTTAATTATTCAAG
This sequence comes from Patella caerulea, assembly GCA_036850965.1. NCBI lineage: Eukaryota > Metazoa > Mollusca > Gastropoda > Patellidae > Patella > Patella caerulea. The sequence continues at coordinate 47,618,194 of JAZGQO010000007.1, read as the reverse complement.
GAGAACGGGTTTGGATTACCTGACAAACTATATTCACGTCATCGAGGTCGAGTTATTTTTTTTTATAATAAAACTTCACAACTGATTTACTGCAAAGATTTATGTGGGTCAGACACCATGAGAGCATCTGTTCTCCTGGCGGTATTTGTACTTGCATCGCGTAAATGTCTCTATTCCGTGAAATGAAATAAAATTAAATGTCCTGTATCACTGACAAGTTGAAACCACGCCAGAAAATCTGGATGAACTTTTTGGCCAATGCAGGGATCCAACACTCGACCACCAGGCTAGCGAGCCAGCGTCTTACCCACTTAGCCACGTGATCCCCAAACAAACAAGATTGCAAAGCCGTCAAAAGAGACATTTATGTAGTCAAGTGTTCATTTTCTATTCGATTTGTAAATACAAAATCTCGAAATGACCAACGCAGCGCTTGATTATCAACAACTCCATTAATGTTCTATACCTGATTTTAAAATCGATAGCAGTCATTCTATGATATAATTGCGTGTATATGGCATCGACCTGAATTAAATTGTAAAATCGAATATATAAACTATTGGGACAAATAATCTATTCCTTACCAAACCCTTGTTGCTATATTGCCAAGATGGGTGAGCGGTAACGGTATAATAGATGCCAAACTGCGGTGGACGCTGCGTTATAGTTGACTTTTTTCATTTATGGTGGGTTGAATAGTCAATTTGAGGCTATAATTTGATTTTTCTTGGTCTTTACAAATAACATAATTTCAGGTAAAGAAAAATGAAGACGGTCGAACGTATGACCTAATTATGCTCATACATATCTATTAGTGGGTTACAGTAATTTCTGTCGAGTTTGTCTTGCGTAATGTAATGCCACCATTCTATTCTATTTTTATATTCACCGCAGAAAATTTATCTGATAGACGGTAGCCAGAACATCTTAGCTAAAAAGGGTCGAATGTAAGATAATAATACAGTGAATACATACATAACGCTAATTGTATTTAACGTATGCCCTGGACTTTCGCTGCACACAATTGTACATTTCATATATTTTGATGGCAAATAAAAGAACCCATGTGTTATCTTATCCCACGAAAGATTGGATGCAACAGAATGTATGTGTCGACCAGGATATATGAGTGTGTCCCTTGATGCTATAGAGAATATATTTTTGTAATTGTTTACTGGACTGCACCACCATCTCTTGTTCTCGACAGATATTATGTGACTATAACAAGGGATATTAACCTGCCGTATTCGGACTTCAAGATGCATGATTTAAGCGGTAAATTTGCTTATTGCAGGCCTTTCTTTTGGCTTCAAATGGTTCAATGTCAATTATAAAGTACCAAGCAACTACATGTATAGTTTCAAATGTATTAGACATTTATGCACATGATGTTAAACCCATAACCAACTCTCTAGCTCATCTGATGATCGTGATTTTAAAGGATTAAAGCAAATGGTGATTTAATAATGGAAAATCTATAGACTTTGTTTATTCACAATCGAAACAAAATCGACAAACCTTCAAAGGCCCATTACTTCGCTCAAAATGAATTAATTTGACTGAAAATTTCAATATATTTATTAATTTTTATTATCTATTTTTAAATTATTATGGCAATAATGAGCAGCTCGTTATCTTAATCTTACATAATGCATCTTTAAGGTCGTTACATAACACCAATACTCAAACCTTTGCTTCTGTTAGTTACAGAATCAAATTAAAATACTGCATTACACTGCATTTTTAAATTGTATTGCCCTCAAAAATTTACAATTCTATTTCTATACTGTTTCAAGGAGATTATTTAGATAAGAAATTCCTAGTGGTGTCTGAGCCCAACACAGTCCGTTTAGGTCAAATGACTTTCCATATTTATCCCCAACAGAGTGCATGTCACCCGAGAGTCTACGGAGTTCATTTTGAGCTTGTTGTGTAAATAAACGACAAATTAATAACATTCATAACATCTGAAGCCTAAACAAGGACTTGCAATAGGCAGATATAGTTCTTGCATAATGTATGTTAAAGTGTATAAACCCCATGTAATGAAAATAATATATGGTTCTCGAGATCGCGTAATGTAAATTCGACAATTTGACCAAACTTTTACAAGATGGTACTACGGGCGTTTGTGTAACAAATTTGCGTTTATAAATAACAGGTCCTGTTATAGGAAAGAGTCATATTAGTTCTGACGGGCACCTTTGTTTTGGCAGCTAAATGGTGGTCCATAACTAACATGTGCTATTATAGTAATTTGTCAAAGGAGTTTTGACGAGCACATTTGTTTTTGTAGCAAAATGGCGATCTATAACTAACAAATCCTACTACATGTATATTATTCTATGAAAGAGTCCTATTATAGGAGTTCTGACGAACACCTTTTTTGTAGCAAGATGGCGGTCTAAAACTATAACTCGCATAGCCATCCAGTACAAAGTATTGCAGGCTCTTTCCTTTTACAATTTATTAAAGATAACATAGGCATTGTATACTGTTATATCTCCGAGGAATTTTGTCTACATATTAACCCGTAGTTTTAGATAATCGTTTTGCACCATTTGTAATATATCAAATTTCGTTCTTGTTACACCAGAAACGTAATAACCACTTTCCCGTTCATATCAACAATATTATAGTGTTCGAAATATCTTTTCACTATCAGATAAACATCTACCAACAAATTAAATGTCAAATTTTCTTTTAAAGAAACCCGTCCAATTTGTTTTTAAATTTTGATGGGTGATCGGATTGTTTTGTTTGTGAGTTTATTTGGTTTGTCACCTCTGTAACTTTCAATAACTCCAATTTGTTTCAGATTTTATCAGTTTAAATTGAAATTTTCCCCGGCGTTCATAGGGTGCAGCTGTTTGAAATAACCCAAATGACTTTTACTTATATTGAAAAAAAAAACTCTTTTCCACTGTGACTTTCTCCGGGCTTTACTTATTTTACAAAACTAAAACAGTTATATGGGACAACCTATATACCAGATAATGATACTTATCGTAACACCGTGCTTGTACCAGTGATTGTTATGTCTTAGTTCTCGATCATTGGGTGGGGTGGGATCGTAGTGAAATCGTTTAGATGGATCAGACTTATTGAAACATCTACGTGGACGGATTGTAATATACGAAATACAGGTAATAGTTCAGGTATTTCAAGATTATGGGAATTTGAGTAGATTTTGTATTTCTAAAAATTTACATTATATCTTATATTATCTCAACCATGGATTATGTAAAAGCTAAATCTGCCTATTACAGGTATTTCCGTAGCTCTGAAACGTTATCTAAATTATTAATTAAACAGTATCCATACTCAAATCTTGATGGCATCGCTAGCATACGATATTTACTCGATTAGTATCTGGTTTAATTCTCAACTTTCATATATGATTTTATCATGGAGTGGATAATCGAGATTATGTTTTTTTATCGTACCGATTTAAATAATGATGATCGAGGCTAGGCTAGGCCGAAAATTCAATCGCTAAAATCTCACTTTAAAGTCGATCAATTTGACTGAAATTTTCAGCAAATTCCCTTTACATTATCTAATTTCTAACTTTATGAATATTAATTCGTAAAATCAATTTCTTGTAGGTGATTTTTATTATAAATTATAATTTAACTAGAACTTTAGTAAATTAATTTTCAAAACTTGGCAGCAATAATAAATTCACAAATATTGATATATGATTACAAAAATGATAATATATTGACTGTTTATTGTTTATGAAGGAATATATGAATACGCGTTTGTATCTTATAAATTACAAATAAATCATATGAATAATACACGGTGTGTCGTGTCTCTATATTTAAAATGTTGCGACATACAATACTCTATCGCACCGTGTTCGATATTTGTAAACATTGTCAATATTGTAATAAAATACTTAATCAGCATAATCGTAGTTCACAATAAGAGTAAAAACACAGTTTAACCATTGTTACCCCTTTACTTACAGATGTTTAAATACTCTATGAATATTCATTGGTGAAAATTAAAAATTAAATTATATTAAAGGAATCGATCGACGGGAATAAAACAGAAATGATTACAGTGTCTTCTAATTTAATTTAATAAAAGGCTATCGATGGTCCCCGAAATTAAAATTACATCCATCTGTTTCATCCCCGCCACTTATATTATTCACAATGGTTTTAGTTTGTGATAATATGATGGAGATGCCGACGGGGTAATTATATAGAACTAGACACAATAATAACCAGGTAATGATGGATCAGGGAGTCTCAAGGTAAAAAATACAATCACGGGTCAATCTGGACATTTTCATCAATCACTGTAAGAAATAATAATGTTTCTATATGGTCAGTGTTACCTTTTTTGAATAAATAAGTGCTTAATTTTCGTATTTATTTTTTATATTAACAACATAAATTTGTAACTAAATATTTGATATTTTACTTCTTGTTGACTCATGACATTTGGAATTGCATATTTTGTAAGTTTAAAAAATGATGCCGAGCCCCATTTTAGTATTCATTTTATGGTCTGAAATAATATACTGAAAAATATATATGAAACTATGTATGTATATATAAACAAGAAGTCCATCTACCAAATACATATATATATTATTTATACGTTCTATGGAGAAATCTGGTGGGGGAGGGGGTATATATTATATTTTGTGCGTTATTGAGTAGATTTCCTGAAATAGAAGAGTTTATAAGCTGTACAGTGGTAGCGTACGACGAAATTATAACCCCGCTTTCCGCGATGTAAATTCGGACAGCAAGTTTTGCTTTTCAGAGCATGGGAATAGATCTTGTTCAATAAAGTATACTTGATAGGGATTTGGAGATTGGATGAAAGGAAGTTTTAAGGTATAAAATGAAAGAGAAAGCATCGTTTCAGCCCCCCACATTAATCATGTTTATAGATAATAAGAAATTACGAGAAATAAAACAGTTGCATTGAATCATATTATTTCGCTAGGCTGCTACAATTAATTCCTCGAAAATTATTTAATCAAGGTGTGTGTTATTATATTTTAGTTTATGTTCGGTTTATATTAATATTAATGTTCCAAATTCCACATACATTTGGCATTGAAGTCAGCGTTTGATCAAAAACGAAATTTGACACTTATTAAGTAAACTATAGTGCAGTTAAATCAATTTAATACCCACGGAGAGGATTTGAAAATTTAGAAAATGAAATTTGTGGATTTTTTCCTATTTATTTTTTTTTATTATTGTTATTATTTTTTATTGGGTGCAGAGTAGACCTAGATGTTTTGTTGAATATGTAAACCTACGGTGATCTTTTAGTGTCATGCGTTGATTTATGTCCTTTTCTTGTAATATACCTCACATATGAAATCGCAGTGAAAACTGCTACAAATAGAAAAAATTGTAAATCTTTTCACCGCTGCGTAGGCTAAAACATTGTGTAAACCTTTTCTCGGTGCGGGCCTTTTTTCCGCTTTTAAACCTTCCGCTTGTCATGCATAGTTTTGGAAGTAAATGTGGTCAGTGAATATAAACCAGAACAGTGAGTTTCCTTGTATTTAAATTACAGCGAATCACTGTTAATTTATTCAAATATTGATAAATGAATCACTGTTAATTTATTCAAATATTGATAAATGAAATTTTACCAACATTGTTAAATGTCTCAATTGTGCTTTAATAACGTCCGCGTATTCTTGTATGATCAGTATAATAAAATGAAATATACACGATACACTTTTAATAGTTGTTTTAATAGTGTGTCTTGGTGGTAATCATAAATCTATCTTGACCGGAATATTGAACAATTTGGCAAATATTATTATGTAGCTAAACATGGCGTACGGATATTGATATAGCGACCTATAACTTGAAAATAATGCACACAAATGGCGGTGAGGTAGTAAAGGGGAATGGGGTTTAACGCCCATTCGACACAGCCTGCGTAATTTAGGGAACAGCATATATATGTCCAACTTTATTTTTGCTTGTGGGAGAAATCGGGAGGATCTGGATAAAATCCAAACAACCTTACCCCTGATCAAGTACAAGCTTCGGATCCGAAACACACACCCTGACCCAAATGACAAATATTATGAATTCAAATGTATCCGTTTGACCACGAGGCCACCCAACCCCAAATATGGTAGTGAAGTTATTTCATTCAATAAGATACTATAGTACTTATAGTAGTTTTAGATGTCTGTGAAATTCTGGTTTGACGACAATATTAAACAAGTTTTACATATTTTAATAACCAATAAGACATATTTGCGGAACATGTAAATCAGGATTTTACGTAAAACTCGCCCAGATACACGAAATTTAGATATAAAAAACGATCGCCATTTTACAACGCTCATCTTTTTCATTCTTAATTTAAACATAAAGTTGGGATTGCTCGGTTTCAAAATTTACTTGGTTCCAGTCCTTTCTGTTAGTTCGCATTATTGCCTCTTTAATAGGAAACTTTAGACATTTGAGGTCTTAAAATTACGAGCCGGTCGTGATATTATTATATAAGTGATTGAAAATTAAGTGCGAATCGCTTTTATTTCATTCAAAAACAAATTCTCAAAAGTAACGGCCTTTGGCATGCCTGGGCATTTCGTGTTGCAATTCAGAATTGCTGTATTACTTTATAGAAATATTCTGACGTATTTCCGGAAGGTAAATTCCAGGTCTAAAAGTTGCCAATAAAATCGCATAAAAAATTTTTCAAGTCTGAGCAGGGGGGGGGGGGGGGTCCGGACCCCCTGGACCCCCCCCCCTCTGAATCCGCGCCTGGTTAATTATGGTTTCTTAGCCTGAAACTTTTAAGTTTTCCACTACAAATAGTGCAACACATGGAGTCGTATCTTTGCTCCAAATACTCTAGGAGGGTAACCGCTGAAATTTTGAGATGCACAGACTTGAAGTATAGTACTCAAAACATGTAACTATCCACCGTATATATACAGTAGCCAACCTCTAAACTCTGTTATCTTCAGTCTTTAAAGGACGAAATATTTACCAGAATCTGACAGAAAATATGAATTCAACCGCCATTCAGTCGAAGGCCAAAATTATAAAGTTTTATGAGAAGCAATGGTCCGAGAAATCCCTCTCTGTTCATTGTTGGGACTGACTTCTGATACTTGAACTTTTCAGGGAGTGTGTCTATTCTTCCCATTCAATCAAATCTATCACTTGAGTACAGCAACATGACAGTCCTACGTTTAATCTGGGTCTTCCCTGAAACTTTGGACAGTGATTTAAGGTATATTATAACCGGTGTAAGTATTTCAAACAGTATTGTTTACATTTCATTCGACGTGATAGCCTCGTTTGCCACGCAATTAGTTTATCTGCAATATTCTGTTATGCACAGGTTAATTAGTTAAATAATATAGTGAGCCATGTGAGCCATGACGTAACGTTATGTAAAACATTTGGCGGTTGTTAATCGGACTATTAACCAATCATAATTAAGAACCAGAATTTTCTCGCTTTACAGCAGTGAGTAGTGGGATAAGGTCTAATCAAACGAAACACGGTGTGGGGTATGAAGTGACACTGGCTTGTTTATATTTCCCGCAGTTAATGCTGAATGATGACAAGTTTTGAATTGTAAATAGTAAAGGGTCTGGGACCATTTTGGACTGATGCTCCTTTTAGATATTCAACTTTTACTATTTTGTAGTTCTGCAAACGTCTTGGTCTATGTTTTGAGTAGAGACCGAATCTGAATATTGCAGATGTTTATTTTAGCTCCAAATGTTATATAAATTGTTATTTATATATTTAGCCAATTGGCAGGCCAATGGCAGGCCAACCGTTGCCCATCGGTTGGCTAAGATATTGAGTCGATTAGACACACTCCGCCATATCTTAGGTAAACCTTACTATGGGCGATACACGGAAACAGACGATTGGAGGACTGGGAATTGAGACTCCGTTTATTATCGTCACAATGGTACTTGACAGTCAAATCTTTGAACTAGTATAGCAAGGATATCTTTAACAATAATCTAATATGCTGGGGGATGACATTGAATGCCACTTGCCTTGACAGGAGTGACGCAAAATAATTATATTACATGTTTTGCTATCTTTACTTACGACATTTATTAATAATAGCTGTACAACCAAACATGTATTCCAGGCACGGAATTTTTAACATGTTGACTGCTGACTGCTGAACATGAGCTTAGTCAGACAGGGTTACGTCCCTTGCTGGTCTATTTTCGGCAAATGTACCCTTTTTTGTAGTTTTATCATTTAGCATACAGTTCATTTTTATTTTCAGCTATGTGAATTGGATAGAGTAAAAAAGGGCAACCAAGTATCAATTTCCATCTCATTAAAAATCACCTTTCAGATGCTTAGGTTTTAGTTACACCACTAAACCAAAGAAATGACGAGAGTTCACTGAAGCATGTTCACCATCTTAAAATAACAATTTTATATCAAATTGCTTTACTTGACAAAACGTTTTGTCTCTCTTACATTCAAGAATTTTGTATTTTACGCTTTATATCCCAAATGTTCAAATTTCTTTTTTAAACAGGCTTTATTTTATACATACGTTTACAATATTACAGTCGCAACAACTGTTGTCCCTACTTTAAGCTTGTTTTCCTTCTTATTTCGGTATTAAATAATTTAATGCACCTATATTAAGCCCAACAGTTTTTCTTATTTAATTTCAGGAAATGACGCGATGCTATGTGTATATACTGGTAGGAAAGATGTTCATGGAATTAGTATTTTAAATACATGCTCTTACAAGCATAATGTTTGCTATTGAAGATCTGTTTATAGACCCGTATGTTTATGTATGTATGTGGATGAGATTAGTAGAATTTTGAATTTGGGGAGGGGGGGGTAAATAGAACGACACTTGCTTATCTGGAGTAGCTGTTTCATTTAACGTACCAAGCCTGTGTTAATATATCGGATGGGGCAAATGGTTTAATCCGGCTGTCATAGAATCAAGTGGCGTGGTTGTTTCGATTTCCCACTTGCACGTGGCAAGGACATCGGATCGCCCGTTTAACTTCGTGGGTTTTTCTCCGGGTCCTCCAGTTTCCACTATCAGTTCAAGACTCCTATTCGCAAGCTCCAAATGAAATGATTTGTGTCGAGTAGACGTGTGCCCTTACCGCCACCCCCCCCCCCAATGCAGATACATATCGAAATCAGAGAAAGTATGTAATACCCCCAGTTGGTTCTGAAAAGTTATACCCTATAAACCCTATTTCATTTCCTTAGGACGTTACATTTCAAACGGTTCAATATCGGTATGATCAATAAATGATTAAAAGCCTTAAAACCGATCGACTGATAAGAACATCACAATCGAGTGTATTATTTTAAATTTTAAAGGTTGTCATTTGTGGGGGGGGGGGGATTTATCGTGCGCCTTATATTTCGGGGGGGGGGGGGGCACGACCCTATTCTCACAGGGAATAAAGCTTCAATAATTTTGTCCTTTATACTTTGTATCATTTCTAGAGTGCCTTACATTTTTATTAACCAGTTGCCTTGAAGAACTTTCGCTCTACAGTTAACTTTTACAAAATATCTGAATGCTTTGACATTGCTCTATTGTAAGTAAATAATTGAGATTTTAGTTTTCGCAATTCTTATCATTATAAACCTTTGTGAATCACTGAGCTCACGATTTTCTTATAAAACCATCACCCCCTGGTGTAAGTCGAATAACTTTCTCCACGATTTCTTATCTACGTTTGTATATAAATAATTAAACTGTTTAAGTAACCCCACCGAGAAGATAAATTGAAGGAGTCGACCCCGAGTCGTGAATTGTCGTGATGAATAGCATAATTTCTGAAATTTTGGTCCGTATTTCAACACAATGTCCAAATTAAATATAAAAAATTTGGAGCACATCAAGGATATTTTTCTCTTTCAAGTTTCCAGTTAGATTGATGTGGGTTAGAAGTAACAATAACATTACAATCTTGAAACTCTTTAAGTGTTTTATGTAACATTTAAAGTGCAAAAAGAATTATAAGTAGGCTTTGGTCTGTTTTGGGGATAAGCATCTTTCTAATTGCAATGTAGAAATTTGGAGTGAAATGTTTAAACAACGGAATCGTAGTCTAAATGTTACGGCGTGTGCATCGCGATGCAAATTGCATCCCTTTTAAATTCAATACTTAAAATAAGGCGTTTCGAATCTTACAGGTCAAATTACAGTTTTAATTCCAGTAGATAGTTAACAATATCTTGAGGTTATACGTATTTATCGCCATAAAGTTAATAACACAAACCTACACTCAGTTAATAGTATAACTCCCTATGACTCCAGCCCTTGGAAGACACACACACCCACACACATTATTTCCAAGCTGACGAAGGCATTGCTCAAGGCACGTTCCTAAGTCGGCTTGATCTGGACTTTAAACAGGGAAATTTGGATCAGTTATGACCTATCTGATTCTGCACCAAAAGGGTCCATATACCCTAGCGAGGAGAAAATGGAAGCTGTGTGGAACATCCTGGAGTAGATCCACTGTATATGTTTGATACTGGTTGAGGATTATAACGCTAAAACATATTACATTGAAACCGGGTTATCTTTAACCACTTGACAGTGGTTGCAAAAGCTCTAAACATATGACGCAAAGCTCACAATTGAGTACCCCTCACTCAGCCTCTGACTTATCCGAAACCCGATTTTAGTGCAATCATCGCAACCCAATAACTATTAAATTTCATTTGATATTCTAATTAAAAATAAAGAAATATACATTTGAAAATACTTTAATATATATTATTAAAATAAACTTGAACTTTTGATTTTACATGATAATATATACATTTATATGATATGATTTTGATTATGCTAGAAATATTCCCTGCAATAAAATACTATATTCTATATTATTTGGCACATTTCGCTTGCATTCAATATATTTATCTTTATGTACATGTGGGGTTAAATTCAATACGTACGTATCATAGATCGAACTAGGCTTTCTGTTAGTAATGATGAAATGCTTTCAAAATTCAATAATTTGACACCAACAATGTCTCGGTAATAGAGGTAAGGGGTGTTGATGCCTTTGGTCGACGTTTTAATAGCACGTTTTGGTGATTAAACTCATTGTTAGTTTTAATAAATTATAACCAGGCCGTGTAATTATACAACAAAAAATTAGCATTCCATCTAAACAAGAAAATATGTTGAGTTTAACTAACAATTTTCGATGAAAATACATCAGATTCTACAATAATACAAGGCATATCTTATAACATACAGTTTTGATTCTTCTGCATTGGTGTTGTCATCAAATTTTACTTTGTTTGATATTATGACATATTCATTGACCAAATTAGAAATTAACCGAAATGATTATAACTACATTAGATGCGAATGTACAAAAAAGTAGGATGGTCAAATTATATTGTACTCATGCCCAATCATTTCTCACTTGTGTGGTATTCACCGCGAGTCAGTATTCAATGTGTGTACCCATTGCATTTGTCCACACAAAATGCTTATCACCTTCGCTTGCGTATCTTGATTTAAACATATATTTATTATTTGAAGATATTTAACAATTGTAAAATCAAACATCATTTTGTTCGTTTTGTTCGTTTGAATCACGGGTGTAAGACTTGTCATCTGACTGTTAATCTGAAATAGATGGAAAATATATTTACAAAAGAATATCGGGAAAATCGAAATAGTCTCCAAAATGATTGCATTACATCCATATGTATTATGACGCATTTTATTGCCACCATCCAGGACTATTCGTTACTGGGGTATTTCTTATCGTTCTAGCTTGTATTAGACCGTATTTTGTTATTTAATGTAATGTTGTTATTTGTATCAAGTGGGGTTGATTTCAATATGATTTGAAGTAGTTTTCAATTTCATTTTTAAATACCAGGACGAACTGGTGATTACCAGTGTTAATTAGTTGTTTCTTGCAAAATGGCGACCTGTTTGGTTTTGAATCCACACTCAGTTATGATCATATTTAACTCGTGAGATAACATGGGTTTTCGTGAAGTATAATACCTTTTTTATATATAAACAGTAGCTATAAGAAGCCCCTTCATAAGGTCATTTATATAACAAGAAATAAAAGACGTATGTAAACGATCTCTCTTGAAGAAATTGGAAACATTTATTGTATATATGTGTTGTTCTAAAACTACCCCTTCAATGATATTTATTTATATAAAAGGGGTAATGAACCTTGGTGAAGAACGTGTTTCTTCGATTTGATAAAATGGCTAATTGAGATATCTTTACTTGACGTGTCAAAATAACTATAAACTACTTTACTCAATCTGATAATGAAAGAAAAGCAATCTCTAGCTGCTGCTTACCTTTCTCCTGGACCGTCAACGATATCCGTAAGTAAGATGTCGACGATCGTCTGTTAGTCTAGAGTCTGTACCATAAGAGAACTGTGTGTATAGTCGCCGATGCCCAGTTCCCACACACAATCAGCATAAGTGAGAACCTCCATGTTCACTATTCAGATTACAGCTAGCTATCTCGTTCACCACAGTTCTCTATACATGATTCCGTCATGGTTAACGCTTGTCTCATCTGGATGAGCCCAGTGACATTAAAGAAAGCACATCAAAATCAGTCTCCTGGTCTGGAATCTTATGCAGTGATATTCAGTTGCATCTGGATCAAAACAAATAATGTGGTTAAATGATTAACCTATGATCTACACATATTCACGATTCTCGGGTACTACGGGGTCATCTCCGATAAAACGTTTATGAGCTTAGTCCGTGAATCTGGTACCTTTCTTCATACACTCAAAACTACCTTTGTAGTAGAACAATCTAAATCAAGAGTCACATTTCAATTGCACATTGTGTTATTGCACTTGTTTCAAATTTTTGTTTAACAAACTGTATTAAGGTAAAAGTTCGTCTAAATTTAAGTTCATCAAATCGTCTGTACATCCATCTGATAACAGGAAATCCGAAACTGGACTGAACGAATTTTCATCTCCAGAAGAACTGCTGTATGTTGATCCACCACTTGATTCGAAGCTCAAGGGATTATTTTCGCTGTAACCTAAAACCTCTCTCAGCGAATTGATGTAGTTCATAGCAAGTCGTAATAATGTTAGTTTGGTCACTTTACTGGGGTCTAACGCTGGTAGAGCTTCGCGCAATCGTTCAAATCCCACATTCATCTCATTCATACGAGTTCTCTCGCGAGCATTCGCTGATTTCCGTCTATATTTACTTAATGGAGGTGGTTTAGTTTTCGGTTTCTGTTCTCTGGGTTGTTTACGTTTTTCTTCCACCTCGATTCGTTTGACCAGTGAACTTCGTCTTAAATTGTATTTTTCCACTTTGCTTCGTTTGGAATCGGAGCTACCCATTGACTCTGTGGACTGGGAATCGTCGCTGCTTCCAGGAAGAATTTGCTGTGCTGCTGCTTCTGTACAGTTTGGTAAACTTGCTGGAACTTTTGAGTCTGTTGCTTCTTCCATATTGGTCGTCACTAGAATGAAATTAAAATCCTTTTGGGCTTTTTAGCAATTAAAAGTTAACGAAAACAAAACGTGAATATGTATCGTCGCGTGTCTTACACTACTAAATCTACAAAAAATAACATAACACACTTTATATATACACTTGCTTTATTTACCTTGAAATTAACCAATGGGAGTACTAGTAGTCGTTTATGTCACGCCCAAATCACTGTCACTTTAGACATATGGCTGTCGTGTTTGAAGTCTGGTAATGTGCGTGTTAAAGGGGTCCTACTATGCGACTAAATCCTTATCCACGCAAACTACGTAGTAGGCTTGTGATAAAATATTTCATCATCCAAGGATTGATTTCCGACAAAGGAGACTATGAGGCAGTTTGGAATCATTCCCTCCTTAGCGTTCCGTAAGCCGATGCTCGGAACAGAGTTAAATAAAGCGTTTATGCAGAAAGTATAATCCCACAATATCATCCTGTTTAATGAAAATAAATAAAATGAAATGTAATGGGTTTTAACGTCCTACTGTTCTGCTCTTAAACTGAACTAATGAAGACAGACATACGCCACACAGTGTGCTATGAGTGAAATTTTCCCCAGGCAGCGGCGCTACGGCCTACTTTTAAATCAAATTCCAACTGCCAAAGGATCTTTTCGTCCCATTGAACGACTAAACAGCTGTCCTTGTCCTGCATCGCTAGCAAGAGGAAACCCCGCCAGAAAATCTGCATGAACTTCGTCTGTTTATTAGATATAATACACGTAAACGCTTGATTCTCAACGTATCTGATTGCTTTATTTAAGGATCTAGAGTTCAATCAAGTTCATCGATCGTTCCTACCTGTATTTTCATGGAAATGCCTATTTACGGTTTAAATAAACCCCTGGTATTACCCTCCACCAACCCACTTCCCCACCAATCGGACCATCTCTCTCTCTCCAATACAAACTTATTCTACACTGTTGTTTCTCTCTATCTATATTTACATCGGAAATGTGTCCATAGTATTACCATCTTATAGCTTTAAAACCGCTCTTTATATGTTTTTTCTCCCGATTTGTAGAATTCTAGTCCACGCATCGCACCCATTTATGTTAATGGGAATAAGTTTTAAATGGCTTAAACCATGAATGAATGCAAATAGTTGAAGTTTATATTTGGTAATTTGGTAATCTATTGCAATTGTTGTGGTTTTAAGTAATGCAAGGGGGTCTTTCTATAACGCAAGGTGTGATAAAACAGGTTAAGCTATAAGTAAAGCATGGTTATTTGAAGTTCAGTTATTTCAGTCTCATCAGTTTATGTTTGCTGTTCTCGACGGAGAGTGCGTGTTTAGATTTTTAAACAAACGTTAATTTTATTGCATAAATCTTACTCACTAGAATAAAATTGACGAGACATCTTTATTACGCAGCAGATGCGGATGGTGGGGTGGGGTCAGTGTGTTATTATCATACAGCTAAATGGGTATCACCGGCTGAACAATATCTACTACGGGTCCCCGTTCCTACCACAGCTATAGGCATCTCTCTCCTCTCTCTCTCTTTCTCTTGTTCGATAAGTCTATTAACAATATTACTACATGGACAATGCTATAGATAGTGACTTACTTTAAAACCGGTATGCATGAAAACCTACATATGAAACGAATATAAAGCCACATTGAAAATATCGCCCACGGCTCTACATGTACGTCTCCTTTCAAGTAAAGCTTAAAAGATTTTTATGTGTAGGAATCTAAATACTAGATGTGATTTCATTGATAAAACTGGTTGAAATGCAGGTTGGCGGGAGACATAATATATAATGTGGACACCAAGGTCGCCAGTCTGGTACAGTTCAAATATAAATGAAATGTGGTTTAACGTCATAATTTAAATGCACCGACTCATATCCCGGGCAGCGTTTCGTTTGATTAGAGGTAATCCTACTACACACTGCTATTATGAGTGGATATTGTTGTTTTAAATTTTGATTGCTCAGTAGTCCGTCTACCAACCAATCACTAGCTGGCCTACAAAAGCTTTACATTTACAATGAGTGCCAATATTGGACCAAATATGTTTACATAACATTAAGTCATCGCTCACGATTTTATTATGCCTAATTAAACTGTGCAGATCAGAATACTGCAGTAAAACTAATTGCGTGACAAACGAGGCTATTTGGTCGAATGAAATGTAAACAATACTGTTTGGAAACGAACATACTTTCACCGTTTTTAATACCTTAAATCACTGTCCAAAATTTTAGGGAAGAACCAGATTAAATGAAGGACTGTCATGTTGCTGTACTTAAGTGATAGCTTTCATTGAACGGAAAGAATAGACACACTCCCGCATAAGTTCAAGAAACAGACGTTATTCCGATTTCTCGGGCCATTGCTTCAGGAATATGGCACCGACTAGGCTAAATGTGGTTTAACGTCATTCTTTAATGAACGACTAGGCTAAATGAAGACAGATATGCAGACTCAGACAGTGGTCTGCTCTTATTTCGAATTCCAACTGTGAAGAATTCCTTTATGTGCACACTAATGTGTATATGTTTTTTGTGTTCCATCCGAACAACAAGACATACTGTCCTAAACAATTTACAAGAGAAACCACGCTGGAACTTTCTCGACCAACACCAGGAGGTTATAAAATGTAAGGAAGTAAATCAAGCAGAATAAACGCAACAGAGCGTCAGTTCTTCCCCTTTAACATCTATAATCTTAACGTTAGATTTAATCCCCCGACTTTTTTGTACTAATGTTTGAAAATTGAAACCCTATTTTTCTCATTGACCTAATTTTAATCCCAAACCCAAATACTTTAAATGACAATGCCGCTCCTCCAGCCTACTTCATAGATACTTTGAATATTTTGTGGTCAGTTGACGATCGTAATGTAGATAGTATTTACACTACCATTGTTAAAGTCGTAAATTAAAAAAAAAATCCTGTATGACAGTTGTGCTAAATTATGTTGTAATGTAATTTGATATTAGCTCGAGGGCACCACGTGGACAAACGAAGGTGTGTAAAGGCACGTGACCTTGATAATCCACCAATTATGAAATTATTTTACATATAAAATAGTTGACATTTCTATATTTATGTACTTTTGTAGATTTATAGATACAACAGCAGTCATTGGTGTGGAGCAACGTATCTTTCCTAGAAATGTGTATTTCGATTAAAATACGTACGCACACTCCCCGTCAATGCTATCTGCCCGCGATAAAAATGGATATCATTGTGCACCACAATTATAATATATGCACGCACGCTTACTGTGAAACCTTTTAATAACTCGGATATAGATATGTATAAATACAGACGGTAAGTTGAAGCCTCACTTTCATTAATCGTAAATCTTGGGAAGAATCCAGGCGCGAATTTCAAATGGGATGAGGATTGAAAGGATGCCCCTAATCTTCACAAGAAAAAACAAAAACATTCAAAATGTAAAAAGCGAAATAACAATCGATGGACAACTATGTAGGCAATATATATTCTGGATGGCGCCCTAGATTTGAATCCGCCCCTCCCCACCCTGTCCACCTAGACCCGCAAAAGTGATGACCAGATCACAAAATGGAGTATATATTCCGATAGGGGAAAAGTTTTATCTAGTTTCATTCCCAATAATAACTAGATAGGGTGTGAAGAATCGAGTCATAAAGGGCTCACTCGCTGTGTGAAATTAGACCTTTCCTTTTTTTCCTTTTTTTTTTCATAAATGATTTCGAGTACCTTGCAATTTGTAATATACATGTTTGGGTGAGAACTGGGTCATTACGGGGTCACTCTTAGTGAACTATTAAACAGTTCAGGGGGTTTGGTTCTCCATTATGAATTTCGTAATAATATACACCTTGCAAATATACCCTCGGTACCACCTTATGTTCAGTTTGGGCTCACTCGTAATGAACTTTTATTAAACAGTTCAGGAAGTTTGGTTCTCCATTAGTAATTTCGTAATATATACCATGCATGCAAATATACCCCAAAGTTGCATATTTTTAAATTTTGCATGCTGACTATTTGGATCTTTGTACACCCTTTTATTGTTGTAGAGAAATTACAATCTCTCGTTTACCCCATGGCTTATGGAAAGACGATAATTTCATATTTTCAAAGAAAGTCAAAACATAATTATTTCTATGTCTTTTGCTCAAGAGGTTGTCGACTTACTAGTATACGATCATAGGCATTATTCCTCACACTTAAAAATCATTGACACAGGAAATAATAACACAATTACCTCCCTTGTTTTTCTAATACCCCCATGGTATAGCTTATCTTCAAACGTTTGAATTTGAAGTTGAAAATGATATATTTGCCAATGTCTCAACTGACAATAGTGCATTATTGGATTATGCTTTAACAAGGTAGGACTGCTTATAGGTACCATCTATTTTAAGGCTTTATTTTAATACATTATAAAAATATAACTTAAAAATATGAAATTGCAGCTTTAAGTCTACGAATAATAACTTTTAAGAGATATTATTTATTGTCAAATGTTAAAGAAGATATATCAGCCAAAGGTTAAAACCGATTCATAGATTTTAATAGAGCCTTATAAAATCTCTATAAAATGTAATTATTATAATATGGTTATAATGTCTTACGCGTAGTCATGCATTCCATTCTGCACGAAACACGATTGTTCCACGTGACCGACTTCTACGGTCTTATGATCATCATAAATTATGAAGTAAGGCAAAATGATAATAAAACATTATTAACCAAAGAGAGATGGAGCGTTACATAAATTATTACCCATAGAATAAGAACAAGCGTCGAGAGAACATGAGAATTATTACTGAAAATATTGAAATGGTATTTCGGGGATTGTCGTTAGCTAAAAGTACACTGTTGATGTCTGCGATATCACAATCATTTCGCTGTATTAAATACCCAAACCCTCGTTTTCAAGTGTTACCAAGATCTGTAATATATTTAATATGCATCTCCGCTTAATCCTAGAATAAAGACGACCAAACAGAGAATGTGAAATGGGATTTTGTTCGGGGATAAAAGCTGCATTTTTTGTTATCTCTTAACAATAACAAAAAGACGTTTTGTAACTTCTATTTAATTTTTTATCCGAGACAGTACACACTATTGTAGCCTTATCCCTTGCCTAAAGCGCAGAAGGGGGGCAGCTCCCCGTCCGCCACCATTGTCTTCATTACCCCAATCGGAGTAGAACGTTGAACCGTATTTCATTTCACGTCATTTATAAAATCACAAAGATCATGCGTTTTAACACATATATAGCTGACACCTTCTCGGGAGAGCCACGCCGGTTTAGCATGAATGCACTGGCTCTCTAACCAGAACCAGGAGTTCTGGGGTTCAATATCTGTTTTGAACGAGAAAGCTCACCGAGATTTTCCAGCGTGGTTTCCCCTGGTCACTTCACTGGTACATGATCCAGCTTTGTCCCTTGTATATCGTGTACGTAAAAAAAGCAATCGGGAGTAACAATTCAATCCCTGTCCGCGCAAAATTCCCGTCTTCATTAGCCGAGTTGATGCTGAAAGGTGGAAGGTTATCCTTTCACAGCAATTCACGGCGTGTAGATAACATCTTCTCAGGAACTCAAACATCATCTCAAAAACAACCCGGTTGCATGTTAGTACGTGCTGTAAATCTCTATTTGTGCACCATAATGCAATAAACCCGTCGACCCCCTGATACATTGTCTACTTGGTTTGAGTGGTATCCGGTAATCCGTGACATACAAATCGTTCACAAATATATCTTCATCTTATTCAATTTAAATCTCTGTTACACATAAACCCTCTCCCAATTCTTTACCCCATATAATCTTCAGGGATTTAAATAACCTTAGGATTTCGGTTATTTCTCTATTACAGTTTAACTTCGCCGTATTCTCCAGCTCACATAATCTGGGGGATTTAAGAAAATCAATTTATTTAAGATATGTGATGTTGAAGTGCTGTATTTGATCACGCCCTGGTCATGATAACTCAATAGCAGGTTTATAATTAATCCGCTATATTATGTTATCTTGTTCTTATCTCAACAAGAGGCAAACAGTACAGTTTTTTTTTTAAAGGGAATGGAAACGGGGTTTAACGTCCTACGTTCTAACGTCCAATTTTTGCTCGGACAACGGCACTATGGCATAGTCGACATTAGTCGTATATCGATTCCATCTCCCAGGAAATCTTTTACGTGTACGCCAATGCCACGCCTTCACGTTTCAAAGGCATATGGGTAATTTTCAGACTTATCTAGGTTTTTATCTTTTTAAAAAAAGGCACAGAAAACACACAAATTCTCCAAGTCGTCATTAGACTAACAAGAAACCTATCAACAGGCAAACGTGTTCTCTCTTCACGAGACAACCATTAGACTGGTGGCCAGTCTTCTCCACACACCAAAAATTGGCCAGTCCTCTCAAAAAAAAAAACGTAATCTCTAGAGACTGGGCAAATAGAGCTTCATTCTCATCTAGTAGGTCAAACTGCATTATGTAGGTCGTGTGACGTCGTGCACGTGATCACGACATATCTAACATCACGTGATAATAAACATGGCTTTCGACTAACTGGCAAACTGGTGTAGGTGCGAGATGTTTGTTGTGGAGAACAGTTATTGTTATTTAGTGATACTTTAACGATCTAAGAATTTTGTTGACGGACAATATCTGTCGAATGAACGGATACTACGTATGGGATGAGGTGAATGAACATAAATAATTACATACGACATCATTATAACAACTTAACGAAGCCAGTTCGTGCGTATCGGGACGAAGCCGAATGGCGAATAGAAACAAAAACGTGACATCAGCCCGCAGACTTTATTTACAAATTCGTGTCACGTGACTCGAGGCTTGCTTGACAACTGTCAATCATTCCAAATAAGGAACAACGTAAAACAGGACAGGAACGCCCATTTTATTGTGAAGCTCGCAAATTGTCCAGTCTCTGCTGCTGGTTACAGGTTTACTCAATTTTTTTTTTCATACAAATGGAAACGAAAGTGTTGGTTTACTAAAAATTAATAATTTTATATAAATCGAAATGTAAAATAAATAGAAGAGACTGGGCCAGTCTAGACAACCATATATCTGAATGAATTGCAAACGGCGAACTTTTTAATTTAAAGGAGCTAAATGATCATGTAATTTGAATGCAAATATAAACTAATTTACATTCAATCGTTTCTTTTTAATTTTAATCACTTATGTTCGGTTAAATACGAGAATAGTCCAAATTGAATGGCAGACTTTGGCGTCGGTTATTCTGGTTTACACTGATAGTATTCTCCTTGTGATATGTTTAGCCCCGCTTCATCGAATCGTTTCATTACAAATGGCGCATTTGTCCTAACTATTGAGTAGGAGAAGCTCATCTTTTCACGGTAAGATAACAACAACAATGTTGATTTAAACTGACCAATAAGTCGTGTTTGCAATGTCGACGATAGTGCATGATATTGAGTTAGAGACTTGCCTTCTTTAAAGACCGTACATTTCTAGATCTGATAAATTCACATAACACCTTTAATGATGTCATACGCTCTCAATGTCGCCTATAAAATGAGACTTGTCGGAGCGGGGTTAAGAGGTCGTTGGCATCTTGTCCTCCGATACTGCAAGTAAGTTAAACGTCAATGATCTAGGAAGCAACCCGCGGTATACCATTCTTTAGTGTTTGATGTCGGAATTGGTTTACTATAAAAATAGATAGAGGATTTTAATTGAATCATTTTTTGATTCAAATAGATAAGGTCACTTAATCTCTGGGGGTTCTCCATCTGGCGGACATCCCTGATCTGAAGCTCTTACAGTTCATGCCATCGTCCGGCTCAGAGTCCTGTAGCTTTTAGAAACTTATTTAAATGAATCGATGCTCTAAATGCTGATATTAATATGTGGTAATTATATTCACTTTAATACAACAAAATGAAAACAATACTATCACAATAATAAAACAGTAATCAGCAACAGGACATCGTCCGTATAAATTAAGGAAACTCCATTAAAAATAATCATCAAAAATATGCTTTGGCACAATAACAAGATGTGCTAAAAAAAAAACCGAAGCGTTACCTGGCAACATAATCTGTTTATTGATTATAGAAAATTTATGATGCCGTGAATAGGTCATCTGTGATCTATTGAGTGTGAAAATGATGATGTTAAGATTTACAGAAGGATTTGTGCATGTAAATAAATATCACATTTACTATGATACTTGATTATTTCCTCTATCAGCGCTTTTTTAGTTACATATTTATACATTTAAATTCGGTACTTTCTTGGAATTTGTATTAATTTTGAAAGACAGATAACCCGACATCAGTTCCGTTTCGACAGTACCGGTTGATAAGACATGCCCGCATTTGGGTAGTCAAAGTAACAATTAATATTTATCGTTTATGTTTGAATAAAAAACATTTTGGTTTAGTCTTTCTTTGATTTTGGTTTGCTATGTGTTTGTTTTTTCAATTAAATTGCTATAAGATATAAGTATTTATATATTTATATTTGTCATCACTAATCTCCGCCAGATAAATTGATGGAATTCCATGATTTTAATGTAAGTAGTTACAGATAATTGTGTGTGAGAGAGAGAAATGATGTTTAGCGTCCACTCGACACACACTAGGTCAATTTGGGACTAACATATGGTTTAATTTTATTTCAATAATTCGCTTGTGCGTAGGGGTCTTTAGTAGTGGGAGGAAACGGGAGGACCCGGAGCAAACCCACGAGGCTGGACTGGCGACCCCACGTAAAACCGGGGATTCGAAACCACGCCAGTTGACTCAGTCACAGGCTTTATGATACATCACGCACGTGCTAACCATTCGGCATTCGGCCATCCAATCCCCCCACAGATTATTGTACAGGCGGTGATCGTGTGATCGAAAGCAAAGATGGTAGAGAAAATACATCATGTTGATTCCATTCATCATTACGGAATCAATGGCTGGTAAAAGCTTTGCTCGGCAATGAAATTTTGTCGTATTTTCATACCACAACCGATTGGTAGGGCTGTTCAGAACTGATTTCACTTTACATACAAGGCCATTTAGAGACTAACATACGGTTTAATTTTCAAGTCAATAATTCGCTTGCACGTAGTGGAAGGAAACCAGAGGAAACGGAGAAAACAAGCTACCAATAGCCTTTTCACTGAAAGGATAATATCACATGTCGGTGCGGCGGGGGGGGGGGCATTTAAAGCTTGTGTGAACTAAATCTACTTTTCGAACCTTCAGCTTAACTTACTATAGAGGGCTATCATTATTAATGTACATGTACATCGTTAGTTTATTAGAATTTGATGACGGAAATTAATAAAACGGATTAATTAACCCTCGTGTACTCTGCCGAGAATAAGAATCAATAACATTATGTCTATACAAATGTTGTTTTATTTACTATAAAATTGTAAAATTGTTTGAAATCCAATTGTTGCAGTTAGAATACAAGATGAGCCCCCGGTGTACTTTTCAATAATCAAATCATCAACCGTCGAACACAAATACTTCAAAGATGACTGGGAACAACTTTCCACTTGAAATCTGAAAAAGAATACATTTTGCTAAATTGTTAGTTTTGGGATTAAACTATATAAAGTATAACTATAGAGTAGGGTGCGTTAAAACTTTTCAACTTTTTGAACTTTGAATAATTTTGTTATTGAAAGTGACAAAAATCCATCTAGCGAAACTAAATCTAGATTTATATTTGTTAATGTAAACTGACCTCTTCAACAGATAAAATCTTATAATTCTTTTCCTTTTTAACATTAATATAATCCACGCGACGTTCTCTCATGAAGACGGGTGTTAATTTTATAAATCTGGTTCCTTACAGCCCATTAAAGTTCTGTTGTAGGTATTTAATGTGAAACTGATTCTTTGAAAATAGGCTAATACAACTGTGAAATATTTATTTGTAACTTAAATAATTTTAATATTTTATTAGATGACAACTTTTTGCTGTCCCCTGACAATCAGCTGTTCTTGAATTATTGAAATAATCAAAATTGTAATATTTCATATTTTGAGTCATTCTGACGAACACAAATGATTCCTTTTCGTGATAAAGTGGCATCATTATTGTGATTGGATATTAAACAACAAACGCAAAAATAATCTTGGCATGATACGATACGGACGATAATTATTCTAAGACGGACAGGGCCTTAGGTTTTATGATGCAATTCTATAGTTTCGAAAACATTATTTTTTACACAATATTTTTATTTTTATTCAGGATCAAAATATCTGAGGGGGGGGGGCGAACAGGAATAGTGTATATAAACATAGTTAAAATGTCAATAAACTTATGGACTTGATTAACATAGTTACAATGTCAATAAACTTATGGACTTGATTAAAACTATTATTGTTCACATGTAGACTGTGGGTTGTGGAACTGAACATAAGAAAGTTTATGTTTTTAAAATCGTATTGTAGTTTTTCTAGGGTTTCCTTTCTTGCATTTGAATGTAAAAGAGCACCACAAGTGGTAATGATCGGGATCCTATGACCACATATGCAAGTGACAGCATCGGGGTCTAAGTTTAGTGTGAATTATTTGGAACTTCCGCTGACCTTTACAGTAAAACAATGGATCACTTTCGGAGAGATATGAACGCAGAGGAATGTCGAAGGAATATCTGACCCGCAGATCAGAGCACAGGAGGACAAGTTTACTATGAATTATTTTGAACTTCCGTTTACTTTTATACAGTAAAACGATGGAACTTGATTTGGAGAGATGGTCGGGGAACATTTCAAAAGTTATCGAGTTTCTTGCAGGGGTATTGAATTTATTCCATTCTCTTTACCGGATGCGATAAATAATTTTTAAAAAGAATCAGTACTACACCTAATTTCTTTTACGTTATCTTCGTTTCGAAAGGATTAATATATCTTTGTTGTTTTAAGATTGATGAGATCGTTCAGGTAAGGGGGGGGGGGGGTTAGTTTATTAATACGTTTGTGTAGTAGTTTTGATTTTTGTCTATTTCGTCTTCTTTGAGTGGAAAAAAACTTAGTTTCTGCATAGATTGGAGCATGCTATCCTTAAGTGTCCCGCAAATAGTGCGTAGTGTGTCAAGATGACGGTATTTCAATAAGAAGTCAGTGCACCCGTTCCAATTAACACCGGTACAAACATGCACAGGCAGCGAAATGATGCTGAAATTCAGGCTGAAATCTCCAACGTTTGGCATTAAAACATCTATAATTTTGTATCATTATGGTTTATAAACGACAAATTATTCCGAATCATCATTGTTGTTTTGTGTTCATGATAATTGTCATGATATCCGATACATGCAGTCTCTTCCTTCCTCTGGCTGATATTTGAGTAAGATTATGAGCGAAAGAGGGAAGAAGGAAAATCAATTTGATTTATTATGCAATTATACGTTAACCATCTGTAAAAACAAATCTTTTTTTTTTATTTTTGCCTGCAATGAGGTATCTTGAGCTAACGTGGACAAAAATTAAAACCATTTACAAACAGGAAAGGAAAGTCGTCAACATCCTTTAAGTTGAGAGAAATTATTAAAGTATGATATTTTTTTATAATCAGGAAGAGTTAAATTAAATAGAATAAATCGCCCAATAAAACAAGTGCCGCGTGACGTTTGGTGCGGTTTATGGGAAGGGTTGGGTTGTCTAGATATTTATATTTTCGCTCAATGCTATATCTTTATTCCCGAACAGTATTTAAAACTTATATTATTTGATGGCGGTCCAAAATGAAATCATTGTGTGTAATGGCCATTAAGCTTAATTTTCTCCTCATATTCTCCGAAAAGTCTGCTAACAATTTATATTTTTTGCCGATTTCGTGTATATATATTTTTTATGTTAGTATGTCTGCTAAAACTGATTTTAATTCTCTTTTATTATATCATTTGATGGAGTAGTATGTCAGTCAATAAAATATGATCTTTATCTTCAATTAAATTTTGTGTTTTATGACACCTTGATGATAATTTACACCTTCAATGTAATCTACACACAATACCTTCCATGTTCTTCTGAACACCTCACATACATCATATCATTATCTAATCATATTTATACTCGTTTTCATTGTCCACCCCTAAACCAGGCGAATATCCTCATTTACATATTAATATTATATTATATTATATTATGATAAAGCGTCTAATCCCGTATATAGACATTCCAGCTCGCTCTGCATAGAATATTCTATTGTTATTTGTTTATAATTCACTTTACTTATCTCACCTCTTTTACTCAAATTACTAAATATAATAACAAACCTAATACTTTACTCTCAGTGTTATTATACCTGCCTCTAATATTACTAAATATCACAATAATCCACATAATAGGCTGAACCGTATTTTTTGTCCGACTCGATTTTCGGGTAGACAAATGAAATAGAGTGGCTTCGCTTTCTGAAATAAAAGTCAGTCGTGAAGTATGTCGTGTACGATACAGTTATGATTCGTGCGCGCTGTATCATAAAGCCTGTCATTGAGTCAACTGGCGGGGTTTCTAATCCCCGATTGAACGTGACAAGGAGTAGGGTCGCATGTCCAACCTCGTGAGGTTTCTCCGGTTTTGTCCCACTGCTAAAACCCCTACGTGCCAGCGAATTATTGAAATAAAATTAAACCATATGTTAGTCCCGAAATGACCCATCTGGCCATCTCTCTCTCTCTTTCTCTCTCTCTATATTTATCTCGCAGTTATGAATACTCTTTTCAGATCACCTGAAACCAATTCGTATTAAAGTTTGCATAGCTAACACTTTCGGTTTTATATTTGTGTTGAAATGAAGTTAAACCTCAGTCATAACAGATGTGTTAAGACTGTCTAAGACTAAGAGCATATTCTAATCTCGGCCTGGCCGCGGGTATTAGGCTGAGAGATCAGACAATCTTCGCGCGCAAACTTTCAAATCTCCCGAGCAGACATTTTTGTCCCGGACGCGCTCTATGGGTCTTTTCTGTACTTAGGATAACAAGAAATCATAAAACATTACATTCTGTCGCAGTGAAAAACATTTCACCGAGCTATTGGCCTCGCTAAACCCGATAAAACAAAATGTTTGACCATTTTAAAGCAGTTTCGTAAATCAAGACATCGATGTAAGGGAGATAACACAATTAGTGATATCAGGATGAAGAACACCAACTATTCATTTTCATTAGGTGGACGCTCTCCACTGCAATTCAACAACTATTAATTCCGCGCCCCCAAACCTGTATGAGGTTGACCACAGATAGTTTGAGACAAATTTGAAATAATTTACTAACTACAGAAATGTAAGCATTATAAATCCAAGGCTTTTAGAAGGACAAACCCTCTGGGTCAAGTTTCAATATAGTTTTTTTTCAATCAAACTTGAGATAACAAACACTGGACTTGGACCAGGAATATCAAGATTTAAGCAAACGAGGATGACAATTGTGTCAGAGCTCAGAGAATGCACCCGGATGAAGTTTTGATAACGATTCATGTGCGAAACCTTATAAATACAATGTAATGTTTGTATCAATTTATAAATTGTAATAATCGACCTTTTGCGTTGGTTAAAGATAAACGAATCATATTAATTCTTTTAAGGGTCCTTACCCTGGCTGACCCCAAACCCTCTGAATGGACCTGTCCGGATGTTAAGTGTCAATATGTTTTTTATATAGAATTGTATACAGCAGTGGCAGGTATTTGAGTTTTTACAGTATGTGAGGGGCGGGGATATTATACATCTTGAAACATTCTAAATGTAGTCAGCCGGCCACGTCTTCCATACTTCTTATATCGCGAATTCCCGCCTACAAAACCGGAAGTTACTTTCCGCGTCCTTTGTGGTATCACGTGCATTAACATTGGATGAACCTTGTTGAGGCAGCTAGAAGGTGACGTAGGGAAGACAGACGCGCAGCAATATTTCCAGAAACAGATACATGTTGTTATTAACATTATACAAGCAGTTAAACCACAGCCAAGACCAAGCATTATGTTGTTCATAATTTCTTTCTCTCGCATCTGCTGTTGCTGCTGTTCCTCCTTCTCCTCATGCTCCTCCCCCTCCTCCTCCTCCATCACCTTCTCGTTTTTAAATCGCTGCAAAAAAGTAATGCAATATCCAATAATGCAAAAATTCTCTTTATTACATGGTTTCTTAGTTGACGATGCGTATTCACGTGGCCCCTCACTCGACCCGCTACCCCTATATACCATAGAAATCAGGAAGGCTATTTTAATATCGAGGCCAAATTCGACCTTTAATTGACTTTTTTGATATCGAAAGTGACATACTGGATGGTTAAAGCATAATTCTCAACGGTAATGTGCATATTTGTAAATGCCCATGACGGAATTTGTGTGACACAATTAAATAACCTTGAATGTCCGACTGTTCAGTTCTAAATACATACAAAGAAAGCAGGGAAAGGCTTACCTGATCAGACCATTCGGGTTCACCATTGGTTTTATCAGTAAAACGACTACCTGATGCCTCCGTTAATGAAGTTTTGAAATCATTGTTATGGGTGATTTCTTTTCGGTGATGTACAATCTTTGAAGATGGTGAGATGAACACTTCTTTATCGTTATATTCATCAAAAATAGTTTTAGTCGCCACAAAGTTGTCATTCCTCAAACTAGACGGTACTACCATGTCACGCTCTTTCTTCAATGATTGTACCTCGGATGAAAATGATATTGACGTTGGGATTACTGATAATGGAGGCGTTCCAGTGTCTGATGCACGAACGTGTGTTATTTTCAATGTATTTAGCCACGCTGAAGATATCGAAGTTGGCGTCAACGATGAAAAAGATATATGCGACGGTGTCGTTGTAAACACAAATATGTTTGAAATGGTCCCATCAGAAGCAACGCCAACAGCAACGCTAGTTTCATTCTCACCCGGACTTAAATTTTGTGTCTTGGTGATAAAGTTTTGGTCAGAAAGTTCCAATCTTACTGATGACGTAACGCTAGTGTACGTCACAGAACTATTAATGTTGTTTTGGTTGACCTCTAAAACTGATGTTATTGTTGCTTTGGTGAGTAGTTCTTCATACGGCATTTCTGATCCACTGTCCACAGTTAATGATTCAACTGGGGCCGTTGATGGGGTAAGCGATGCTGTAATTTTGTTGGAGCTCAGTCTATGTGCTGATAATAAAATAATAGAACTCTTGTATGAACATGAACATATAGTCGATTTTACGACCGAAATTTGCATACTAGCGTCTAATGACTCAGAATCAACTGGCGCAATCAGAATCAGAATTAATAAACATATTATTAAAGGAGTACACATCTTGAAATACACTACTATTGTGGAAGCAATGTACTCCATCTATCCTTGTCTATTCACACTCCATCTTCATTAGTCAAGCCAAAGCATAAATGTGAGATGTTATACCCCATTTCATTTATATTCACGTTGTCATGGTATTATTCATTTCGGACGCTATGCATTGGTTGTTTCTTCAAAATTTATGAATACCAATAAGATGATAACTGTTGGCGAAGCGTTGTCTTGGTCCATGAATACAGGAATGTACAGAGATGAGTCCACCGGTCTACATTAATTCTCTACTTATAATGTCAAATAAAGATAAATTGGACACTCGCCTTTTTTAACTTCACGATGGAATCGATTTTGATATAACCATATATAAATAATGCCAGACCAGCTGCTAATGTGAAGCTGTTTCTCTTTGGAGTGACGTTTGGTTTGAAGTTTGCTGTAGACTGTATTATTTCTTTTCGTGACATGTCATCGGTTATTAGAAGTTTCAATAAGGCGCTATAACGTCAACTGTTAAGTCTTCCCATAAATCAGACAACTCGAGAATGTGCTATAAATTTTTCATATCAGCGGGTGACCTTATCGAACCAACATTATTTTTTTAATAAAATGGGTAAATGATCGCTTGAGAGACGGTAGTAGTGGTGTAATTTTTCCTACACAAGGCATTCAGCGGGGTTTAGTTATTTCCTACACACCAGACATTCAATATCGAGCTGATCCATAAATGCATGACTGAAATACCATTTTAGCGGGTGCTAAGATAGACGCAGACCCACACTATAACGGGTGTGCATACTTTGGTAAGTGCGCAAGTTATTCTTTTTGTCTGATATGCACTGTTATTTTGTCTGATAATGTCTGTCATTGAGTTAATTCCTTGATTGTACGTGACAAGGTGTGGGTCGCCTGGTTTTTATTCGGGTCCTCCCACTGCAAAAGATCCCTACACACAAAAGATATATTGAAATAAATATTGAATCTCTCTCTCTCTCTCTCTCTTTCTCTCTCTCTCTCTCTCTTGATAATACCATTTAAGTAATAGAGACATAATTGTAAAGATAAATTATAAATAGCAGTAAATAAGGGGTGTAATTCATTGTGAGATGTTATGATTGTTAGTTTACATTTTATCGGTTTGACTGTGAAATACCTCAACCTTGTTTCTCACGTTTACACATCATTTTTATTAAAGCAGACCACTTCACTTGAATTTTTTTTTTAGGGTTTCACACTGCGAAGCTTGTGTGAAACACTATTGTTTTTGTTAAAATTATTAGGCTTTCAGACTTTCGTCTGAAAGCCTATTGTGATTACTAAAATTATTATTTATTATTATTATTTTATTTTTCGGGGGAGCCTATTTCTCAGTGTCTGTAACAGATACAGATCTGGGACGTAATTTTCTATCAGGAAACCATATAGTGGCCATCCCTTCCACTGTATTTGAAACTTCTGCGCAGACCGGAAGTGGCCGAATTTTGTGCGGTGCCAAAAAATTAAAAAACGGCCGTAGATTCGTCAATTCTGTACCTATTTTCATACAAATTACATTTTTGGAAACCCTGAGTCTTTTCTCGGACGATAGCAGTTGAAAATTTTGCAATTTAGAAACTTCGCCGCTGACTTCTAGCATTCGAAAAATGAAAATATGTTGTTTAAGACACATTTTTTGTTATTTTTCAAAATTTTCAAATTTGACCTACATTTTTGGATACCTGAAGGCAATACGGTTCCAGTAATATAAGTTTCGTTCAGAGTCATCGCCCTTTATTTTTCGATTTTTTTCGAATTTTCTTCACATTTTGTGAGCTTAAGTTTCGTTTTACGGCCGGATCGACGTTTCTGAAATTCCTGGAACATGAAGTAATATGGTCAAACCACCGTTTAAAGCAATTTCAACAACAATCCGTAAACCGGAAGTAGTCGAAATACTATGCGAAATTTTGAAAAAAACGTGAAAAATTGGTGTTTTGGGTAAAAACACGATTTTTCCGTCCGATATCAACCGATTAAACAAATTAAGGTATCATTTGGTCGGGCGGTAATTGGACCACTGAATGATACCCAATTCGTACGGACACGATCAGCAGGAAGTAAAATATGGCTCGCTGAAAATCAAGTATTTTCTGATTTGGAGCGTTTTTAGATGCCTGTATCTCGAAAACTGCTCCACAGTTTTTTATGAAACTTTCTCTATCGAGAGACCTTGCAGTAGTCTTGTGTACGAAACATTCCATTACGACTTTGAAATATCTGGAAAAGGTGAAATAACGGACTGAAAATCGAAAAAAGTCGAAAAATCGTGAAATTTTGGAAAATGCTCTGCTATTTTTTTATTTTAAGAGATTTTCCAAAAAAAATTGTATATTCAGATAGCTGACCTAATTACGATTCTATCGATGTATAATATGTATGTAGTTATTGAAATTTAATTTTCGATATTTTAAATTTTTTGCATTTTTGGCACTTTTGAACCTAGGATTTCTCAGGGGCATTTTATCTGATCAGATAATGTAATATATCATTACAGAGCCCTGTGGCTATTTTAGTGCCTAAACCGGTTATCAAAACTATATCGACAATAATAACCATACCGGAAGTATTCAAAAAATGTAAAAAAAGGTTAAAAACTATGTCGCACTTGCAAAAAACTTGATTTCTCCCTTAGGTAATAGCGGACCAAAAGAACTAAAGTGTCGTTGGATAGCCCTATTAATGGACCATCATATGGTATCTAAATAATACGATATCGATGGTAAGGAAATAAATTATTGTGTGCCAAAAATCTAGTATTTTCCGATTTTTTAACATTCTGAGACGTCCTTTTCTCGAAAACGACGCCGCAGATTTTTCTTAAACTTTTCTTACTCAAAGTCCTATCGGTTGTCTATATAGTGAATCAAAAATGAAAAGCATTGAAATAATATAGGTGGTCCAAAAATGGCATCAAACTTTGAAAAAATTGAAAAATCGTTAAATTTTTGTAAACGCTCTTTAATTTATCTTTTTTTTTCAAAACTGCTCAATGGATGTTTCTGACATTTCTGGTACAGAAAGTTAAGTATCCAAAGAACTTCGTAAAGCTATCACAACAACGATCGTAAAACCGGAAGTAGTCGAAAAAATGTCCGATATTTTGAAAAAAATTATTTTTTTTACGAAAATCATTTTTATTTATGAATATTTTTTGATGCTATTTTACACGGGGTTAAACTATCATCCTACTTGAGCAGAAATGAGAAAAAAAAATGTCTCGGTAATTTGTGTTAGCCGTCATCGGCTAATTTAGTTTTTCGTACCCAGAAAAATTATTTATTGTTCGATTTGTATAAAACAAAGTTCATATGCTCCGTGGTCCCAATTGTAATTTTTTTTGTTACGGTGAAATTTTTCTGTCGGCAACGGAAGTGACGTAATATTAACAAAAACTACAATTTTGACAGTTCGGTACCACTTTTTGAAAGCAAATATTATTTTTTTTCAAAACTGATATAACTAAATGGATGCACCCTGCAAAGGTGCACAAAATCCTTAGCTCATATTTTTAAATTTCAATTCCATTTTCGGGCAATTTCGAATAAAATGCAAAATAAAGTGTAAAATTCAGTTATTTACAATTCATTCAGCGTCTTCATATTTTGAAATATTTATTTGTAATTTCCATAAACTCGTAGCACTAATCCAGACGAAGAGAATGTATGCGAAAATTAGTTTGTAATATGAGCAGTTGCCGAGAAATATGCAATTTTGCATGCATCACTTTTCACGTTATTTTGCCTATGCAAGAGTGAATTATTATTCGATTTGCAATATTTTTTTCCCATTTGATGCCTAATGCCAATTTGGACTAGGTCAAGCCAATTTTACATTTTCACTGTGACCGGAAATGACGTCATTTGGGCAAAAACTGTATTTTTAACCTAAAAACTAAAATTTTATTCAAATCAGTCTCCCTTATAATATTTTTAAAATTATGATATTTGATTCTCATCAACGAATAGAATGAAGCCATAAGACCATACAGATACCACAAAATGGTTTCTAACTTGTACGTTTACAGAGAAATAGGCGATCTTCTATAAGTCACTTTTCAAGGTTTTTGGTATATAAAAGTGTCAATTATTATTCGATTTTTATAATTTTTTTACCATTTGATACCTTATGCAATTTATGACTTCTATGAACCAAGTTAACATTTTCAATATCACCGGAAGTAATGTAATTATTGCAAAAAAACGTATTTTTAGCCTTCAAAACAAACATTTTTTAGAAGTGATTTATATTCATTATTCGTTTAACTTTATAACGCCTGACTCTAATGGGCAGTAAGAGTGAATCAATACCATCATATTGATATCAAGAAAAGGCTTCTAGCATGTTCCCTTGTCGAATAATAACCAATTTTCCCAGGGTCACTTTTAAGTTTTTTACCTTCTTAATTTCAGTTTATGGGTTATAGGTTAATTATTTATTGCCCGAAATGTATAAAAAAAACGTTTGGATTTTGTATGTTGCGAATTTTCGACTTATTTTTCACCTATAAAAATTTCTTTCGGCACCGGAAGTGACTTAATTTTGCCATAATTTACAATTTTGACTGGTCTTTTCGCCAGCAAATATTACTTTTACATATGATAGAGGGTGGCACTAAAGCAAAACAACCTAAAGTATAGTTTGGTAGCTCAATGGATCGGCTGTGGTATAATAAACTTCCTGTATGATTCCTGAAAGCCGGTTCAGTGCTGCTTGCAGGTCTAGTTATTCTTATTATTATTATTATTATTCTTCTTTTGTTTTGAGTAGATCTCAGCAACTACGTGTCGCATCGTTACGATTTCTTCGGTTTTACTGGGAAAGTGGGTGTGACTTAGAGGATAAAGCTATTTTGAACGTTCTGCGACAATGCGAAATGTCCGAAATCACCGAAGTTATCGTTTTTACAAATATTGCGGTAATTTTGACAATAATCATGGGATTTTAACTTTCGATACATTTTGGCATAGCTGGAGACAGGGCACATAGCTGCGCTACTTTCGATTTTTGATTTTCGGCAAATCTTCGAAGATATTAGGCGCCAAATTTCGGAAATTTAAAATTTTACAAAAAACTTTTTTATTTATGAATATTTTTTAGTGGTGTTGTGCACAGAATTAAAGAGTCATCTGACTTGCGCAAAAATGTTAAAAAATTTTGTCTCAGTAATTTTCCTTGGCCTCCATTGGCTAATTCAGTTTTTCAGTCCTAGATTAATTTTTTATTGTTCGATTTGTATAAAACAAAGTTCATATGCTTCGTTGTCTCAATTGTCATTTTTTTTATTACCAAAAGTGTTATCTGTCGGCACCGGAAGTGGCATAATTTTACCAAAAACTACAATTTTGACAGTTAGGTACATTTTTTGAAAACAAATATTATTTTTTTGAAAAATTATATGACTCAAAGAGTGTGTCCTTTAAAGGCGCAAAAAATGTCGGAAGCAGTTTTTTTAATTTCTTTTTCATTTTCTAGCAAATTGGATTAAGAGGTGAAAAAAGGCGTAAAATTGACCTATTTACAACTCATTCAGGCTTTTCAGATTTTAAAATATTTTTACGTAACTTTTATAAACTTGTAGCTATAATCCATACGAAGAGAATGTATGTGAAAATTAGTTTGTAATATAGGCAGTTGCCGAGAAATAGGCAATTTTGCATGAGTCACTTTTCACGTAATTTTGGCTGTAAAAGAATCAATTATTATTCGATTTTCAATTTTCTTTCGCCATTGGATGCCTAATGCCATAGTGGACTATGTCAAACCATTTTACCCCTTGCGCTGCCACCGGAAATGACGTCATTTGCTCAAAACTTAAATTTTAGCCTTCAAAAAACAATATTTTATTCAAATGAGTCGTATTTGTTATTTTTTTCAAATTGTGATATTTGATTCTATTGATCAAATAGATTGAACCCATACGATCATACAGATACCACAAAATGGTTTCTAACTTGTACGGTTACAGAGAAATGGGCGATTTTCCTTAAGTCACTTTTCAAGGTTTTTGGTCTATAAAAGTGTCAGTTATTATTCGATTTTCATAAAATTTTCACCATATGATATCTTGTGTCATTTATGATTTCATAGATCTAATTTAACATTTTCAGTATCACCGGAAATAATGTCATTTTGGCAAAAACTGTATTTTAGCCTTCAAAACAGACATTTTTTTCAAATGAGTCTGATTTGTAATATATTTCAAATTATGATATTTGATTCCAATCAACAAATGGATTGAACCCATACGATCATATAGATACCAAAAGATAGTTTTTATCGTGTACGGTTGCCGAGAAATAGACGATTTTCTACAAGTCACTTTTCAAGGTTTTTGGTCTATAAAAGTGGCAATTCTCATTCGATTTACATACAATTTTCGCCATTATGCTGCCTTATGCCATTTCTGATTTCATAAAACTAATTGAACATTTTCATTATCACCGGAAGTAATGAAATTTTGCCAGGATCACTTACAAGTAACATATATATAAAATGAATTGATATTGCTGGATTTGGTTGATTCTTCGTCCATTTTATTTGATGTTTACAATGCTTATGTGGAAACCTGTTTGATGGTTTCATTGGTATCGGAAGTGACATATGTTTAAGGGTAACGTGGCACCGAAAGAGGCGTGGCACCAGTGAAACCCGTCATTCCTGCATGCAGGTCTAGTTTATTATTATTTTGTTGAAAATTTTGGTTGATAAAAAAAAAAGAGTCGCTTATTTCAATGATATTTATTTATTTTTTGATAACGACCGTGCTCTGTTCACTTGACTTAAGGGGTGGATTTCCATTGACCCATAACAAGTTTTAATTTCAATTTTCCCACAGAAGCAAACAATAATTATGGATGGCTACCTTGGTGCACTTATATATATAGCTGTTACCATACACACAATTATGTCTACCGTATTTGTAAAACATATCCAAAAACAAACAATAGCTGTTTTAAAAAGAAAACCACAAGAAATCATTAATCATATGTTAATGATGCATTAAAGCGGCATTTTGCAAGATTAGGTAAAAGAGATAATGAAAAGAAAAATCTGCTGAAAATTTCTGTCAAATTAATTCACTCTGAGCCAACCGAAACGAAACGAAATGGGTTTAACGTCCTACTGTTCTGCTCCGAACTGGGCTAATAAAGACGGACTGAGCAAACCAATTGCCGATTTTTTTACGATGACAAAAGTCTCGATTATCCATTTTTACTGTTATTTCAATTTCATGAACCACAAAACGTATTGAAATCTACTAAATGTCGATCGGAACCATCCGAAGGCATCGACAGCCGATTGTGGTCTTTCAAGACAAAAGAAAGGCCTGCAATTGGCAGTTGAAGTGGTCGAATTTAGGATGCGTCACCGATGTGACAGATTGCTAGTAAGCATTACAATACTGTTATATGAAGGGAAGAGAAGATCCCCAAGCGCTTAATCCACCCGTGGGTTTTGAGTAGTAAATTCTATCGCACGACCTACTTTTTCGCGAGGTGTGTCTGCCATCTGCTAATCGACGATAAAATACTAATCTCGTTCATCTCAAAACTTAGAAAATAAATTTGGATAGAAAAATAGTTGTTTCGGATAGAATTAATGTCGCTTTGCTAAATGTGTGGTAGAATATAAGAACCGATGCCATATTCTAGTAGCAATGGTTAAGGACATCGTCAGATCATTTGCCATTTCTACACTCGGTTTTTCTTGTCAGTTGTCTATCGGTTCCTGCGCGTATTGGCCATTTTATGATGTTACATAATAAACAATTACCTAGAGATTTCAAACTGAAAATGTCCTTGCTCATGCAGTTCGATCTGGTAGCAGTACGCTTGTGTCGACTGTTTCGATTAGTCTACTACCAAACTCGATGGACAAATGAAAATAATAGGCTAACAAGAGTCCTCATAGTTAGGCAGAAAAAAGTGTTAATTCAACATATAAAACAATCATTACTAAGACTGCTATCTATAGTGTCTTACTAATTACCGACAAATTTTGGATATTATGTGTGAAAAATAATGCATTTATAAATAATACACCTTTCAATAATTTGTGCGTTATTCACAAAGAATCCTGCTCTTTTCGGTTCGTGTCGGGGATTTTTAGGACCGCCGTTGCTAAACGATGAGCCAGCCGATAGGTGGGACCATCTTTAAAATTGTTGCTGGTATGATAATGAATATGTCACCTGAATGCAAGCCGCCCGCAAAGATTAGTCTGTATATTTGTATTAAATACGGTTAAAACGGGACTGATTTACTGTTGCCCGTGATTAGAGCAGGTGCAAAGAAATCAATGTACTGAATAATTCAGAAGATTGCTGATAGCTGCCTAGTCTTTTATATCTGATTAAGAAATAGTTTAAATGTACATGGATACCGACTGAGCGTTTCGGGTCGTTTTGGGTTTCGATTTAATTAAGTTATCGCATAAATTTTGCCACCCTGCGAAAAAAGGTTAAAAACCGTATTAGAAAGAGAACAAAATGATCAAGTAATATTATATGTGGAACGAATAATGGCGAATAATTATCAAAATATGTGTAAAACTAGGGTAAAAATACATTTTTAAATTCATTAAAGAATTGCAAAATAGAAGTCAATGCAAAAACAAATATAATGGTACTTTTACTAACGCTACGTGGCGAGGAGTAGGGGGTATCTCTGGGCACTTCTGTTGCTAACAAAAATAGCATGCGCATGCAAATTATTGAAAAACTAGTCATATCATCATTGCGTGCTCATTGCTGCCAACTAATCCCACCAAATAGACAGACATTTTTTTTATTTATTTTTTTTTTTTTTTTTTGGGGGGGGGGGGGGCGAATTTTCGTCCTTAAATTAAATACTATATTTGTATATATGAAAGGTTATATCACCCAATCTGGTACAACTCTGTACGAACGTATGTCAAAATCTTGTAACACACAACAGGACATTATCTGATTTTATACATGGGAAATATAAAAGAAAAAGAAACCTCTCAATAACCACACGTCACAATAATATCTAAACAATAGACTATGAATTATATAACAATACATTAATCCCCTTCTTCACTATATTAATCCTCTTAATCCAAATACCAATCTCATTTAATCCAGTTTGCCCTCGACCTGTTCAGTTGGAGACATGGGTACACAATAAATTTTACAAACCAATGGATATTATTTACACAGAGCCTCCAGAGAAATAGTGATAAACAAAATACACGTAAGGTAAAAAAAATACCCTTTCTTCCAATAATTGCATGGTGTATCGAATGAGAAGAGATATCGGGGGAAAAGGATTAAGATGTAGTTCAAAATGGATTTCTGAAGATGAGATTGTTAGAGTATATCACCAATAGTGTTTATTGTCGACCGAGACGACCATACGAAACTCTCCCAATTTTATCTAACTCTGTTAACCTGTAATTTTCGAAAGTTAATTAAAATTTAACCAGGCCAAGTTCACGTTCGTTTACCCAGGTCAATTGTTTTGGTATTTATGTACTTTGATATGATGTAAGATGGTTCAATTTTACACCAGTTAGGACATAATAAATCTGGTTTAATATTTTGAAGTGATAAAATTGCTCAATCTGAATAAAAGTCGCATCAGTATAAACCTTTAATGTTTAATATTACTTTTAATTTTCATATTGTTTTTACAGGTATGACGGCTGAATTAAAGTGGAACAAATAAGTGATATTTGTCTGCGAATGATCAATTTTGACATTACAAGGATCTGTTATCCGAGTCAAAAAGGAAACAAAACAGCTATATTTATATTTGATTTACACGATGGAGAAAAACACAAATTCGGAAAATACCCACATCATCCAAGCTGCCGATGATGACAAAGTACAACAGGTTGGGGTTTCAAATGACGGGGAAATCCCTTATGTACCCCCTCTAGAAATCAACCAACCAAAAACCTCGGCCCATATGCCGTTTGTATATTTTGTGGTGGCAGAAAACAAAATGCCAGTACAAGTAAGTCTATTGGACGGTACGAGTCAAGCCTGTAATCACGCCATTAGAGTGCGGAAACAGTTCATTAACGACAAGAAAAAACAAGCCAAACGGTGCCAAGAGGTGAGAAAAATAATCAAAGAACAGAACTCTATGCTCGGTCTGTGTCTCGGACCCGTAAAGGACAGCGAAGGCAACACAGCAACAGCGTTAACAAATGATCTTCATCCTCTTTGCAACAGTTCAAATAACGGCAAGTCAACGAGTGAAAAATCAGATTATTCAAAAAAACACACGCGCTTTTATGGACTGTCCGATTACGAACAAGAGTTTGATTCGGATCCAAGTGTCATAGAAAGCGTAAAGAAATGCAACAGTATCATTAATTTGGAACTTTCGGTTTCAGAGAAGAAGGACAAAGCGATAAGGATTCCTTCTGCGCAGCTTCCAACAGAACGTGATCATTCAAAACGGGTTCAGTTCTCAGAATATTCTTCTGATGGAACACATCCAAAAAGATGCATATCGAAATCATCAGCTACCTCGAGCCGCTTTCCTAGCAGATTGTCGATGTATAGCACCCGTAGTGAACCTCGTTATCCGAGTCCAGATAAACCCGACCCTAGCAACGGACCCATGACCTCCTCCAGACCCCAACTAGGTAATAAATCAGAAATGGCATTACCTAAGATAGATCTGATGGATGATATGTACGATGAAGTCATCATCAAAGCAATCGACACCTTCATGACATCCAGGAAGATCTCTGCTAAACGGCGACCCCAAATGGAGCGACGGTTGATTTCACGGTTAGCCATGGCCAGAAAATACCAAATGGAAGTCGACGCTAAAATCAGAAATAATTCAGCGACAACATGTCACAGCCGCGCGTCTGTTCATCCGGATAGGGCATCATTAGAAAAAGGAGACGAACAACCAAGTAAATCAATTCCTTTAAAGCCAACAGCCTTTTCCATGGTTTCACCGGGTATGCAGATAACCCGATAAACTTTTAAGAACTTTCTAAGCATTATTTTTGTAACCATACTATATTTATTTATGTAATCCACAAATAAAAATCTAGAACCAAACAGATTAAAACATATGATGGGCTAACTTTTTTTCATCCCTCTTCCGAGCTGACAATAGGGTCGTGCCTGTACAATGCAGGGCTAAGCGTGTGGTCAGATCTGTGAGCTACAATATAGGCCTAAGGCTATAAAATAGGAAATTGAAGAACCATTTTAAACGACCTG
Organism: Patella caerulea; assembly: GCA_036850965.1. Classification (NCBI taxonomy): domain Eukaryota; kingdom Metazoa; phylum Mollusca; class Gastropoda; family Patellidae; genus Patella; species Patella caerulea. The sequence continues at coordinate 47,578,161 of JAZGQO010000007.1, read as the reverse complement.
TAAGTATATTGCAATCAGTGTGGGCATAATAAACATGTGCAAAAAAAAAAATATATTAGCATTTTGTGGCCAGCCAAAGCAAAATTTATAAACAATCAATCGGGTAATAACTTGATAAAGGGCGATTGATAAAGGGCGATAACTCTGTATCATTATCAATATGACAAAGGCTTCTTTGAAATGAAAAGAAGTTTAAAGTCCTGTTTGTTTTTTGTGCATCGATTTAACTGTAAAGGTTTATTTCACCTACACGCCAATGTGTACACAGGACCTTGATTTTTCGTCCCATCCTAACGACTAGATATTTTTCCTTGCCAGACACTCGGTCTTGAACCACTGACACGAGAAAACCCACACCGGAAGTATGACGGAAGGCATCAGTAGTGGAACCATTTCTAGGGCCGAACACGAGACCTCAAGGTTAGCTAGCTATTGGCTTTCGAGGATCCAGTGGCTATGACGACGACTCGCTAGCTTGGAGGTCGCATGTTCGATCTCTGCATTAGCCGAAAAAGTTCATCGGGATTTTCCGACTTGGTTTCCAATTGGTGAATGATGTTGGGTCTGACAACGATAGTCGTTCAGGTGGGAAGAAAAACCGGGGTTCCGTGTACACATTGACGTACACGTTAAAGATCCATTGACAGTTGGAATTCGATATAAGAGTAGTGTAGCTAGACCTACCCAGTCAAAATTTCCTGTCGAAGCAAAACAGAAGGACGTTAAACACAATTTCGTTTCAGTATCTTACGAGACACCACGGCTTCTCGACTTCCCTGTCTCATGGATATAAACACCGTGTATAAATTTAAAATTAGACAGTTGATAACTTTAGCCTGTAGAGCGATCCACGAACAATTGTTGACGTCCAATGGAAGGACAAACGAAAAAAGAGAAAAAAATTAAAGGACAATATTGGTCTCATTATCACATATGTGAAAGAACTGGTTAAACACTTTCCAAACATACTTTTAAAACGGAGATCATTAGATGAGTAATAAAGGTTTCAATAATCGAATGACGGACGCGAAAGGAAAACACGAGTTATCCCTCTACATAGCCTAACTGACTGAAGTGACGAGTTATAACAGACACATGGGCGATTTTCTGCTCACTAATAATTCCTCCGAAGATAAAAAGTTGTTGTGTAAGACTGAAAGAGAAGATATGAAATTAATAAAAAGAATTGACTGCCACTAGATAAGAGAACACGAAAGAAATCAGAAAAATCCGTACATTACTATGTACGGAATAAAAACAGGGGAATGTAAATACTATTTCTGTTTTTCTCGTCTTCTCTTATCTAATGACATCTCTTATCTAATGACATTCAATTACTTTATTCAATTGTTAGATATCCGCGCAGTCCCATATAATAACTTTTGGTCTTCGAAGGAATTATTAGTGAGCAGAAATTCGGCCGTGTATCTGTTATCACTCGCCATTTCAGTCAGTTATATAGAAGGATAACTCGCGTTTTCCTTTCGCGTTCGCCACTTCCTATTGTTGAAACCTTTATTACTCACCTATCGTAGCAATGATATCCGTATTAAAATCATATTTGGAGTGTGTTTAACCAGGTCTATCACATGTGTTAATGACTGACACCAATATTGTCCTTTAAGTCTAATGGGACTGTTTAAAAAAACCTAACCTACCGCGCGGATTGTCCTTAACTGTAATTAAACCAAAAGACACTTAAATAACTGAAGAAAAACATATTTATTACACCATTTTATAATCAACACAAATATGCTATAAAAATATCTATTATTTAAAGTGCAGTATTACAAAACTATTTACTGTGAGTTATTTACTGTGAGTTATTTACGTGGATATTATAGTAATTCAGAATTTTCTTTAAAAACGGACGAGATCAATGTTTTAGGTTATTATTAATATTATGGCGTATACATAAAGCTATATTTGTACATGTATTCGCCAAATCTTCTGATGATAAACAGGGTCACAGACCTTATCCGACTTTCAATACTTGAGACCATTACTTAATAGAAAGCATAGACTACCAGAATGGCCGTAACGTAAATTTCGTCTTGAAATTTTCAAGTAACACATTTAATGAATAAAATAAAAAAGCAAAAAGTATTGGCTACAAAGGAATTCAATATTTCAGTAAGTACTATCGAAATGTGGGGAATGAAAATGTCTCCCTGGTTAAGTCAGACCGGTCCTTAAATAGAAGTCATACGGTGGGTATGTTGTTCCCAAAACTATCAAAAAAGACACCTAGGAAAACAATACAGAAAAACAACAAACATATTTCAGTATTACGATAATTTGATATACACTCAACGAAAAAGTTATCTACGTTTAATAAACCACCGGAGAAAATAAATGCCAACATCGACAAATCCAGTTGTAATGCTATAATTATTACGGTGCCTTTATATAGGTCGAACCATTCTCATATGGAACAGTCTTTGCACAAAAATCATTTATATTCCAAATACCTCGTGTACGAAGACTGTTTCAGTCGAGCGTGGACCTCAACTATATTTGCATTACCCAAAATGTATTTTAAGTAAGCGCAGTCTTGAATAGAAGTCAATTTGAATAATCAAGTTTCAATAAGTCTAAAAATAACAAGATTTACAAACATTGATAGAGAATGAATTGTGAAACTTATACCGTCGCTTTACACTTAAATATTCTTCAACGGCTAGGAACTGACACAATGTACTTTTCTATCGATCGCAGAAACTATGACCTCAATCAATGTAAAGTGGAACTCAATTTAATGAAAGTTTCTTAACATTGTATCTCATCCTTACGACCGGGTGTGGGAAACCGTAAAGGGATTACGTTATTGAATTTGGTGATTTTGTAACCGTTGCACTCATCGCTATCTTTGCGATAAAATGCTACATTTAACGCAAGGCTAAAAACAACCGTGCAAAGTTGAAAACAAATGGCTTTGACATTATAACACATGGAGGTACTATATGAGACCCGTCGTGGAAACATAGCGTCAGTTTGTGACAATGGCCATAGGTCTATCCACAATGTTCATAAACATTGGGTATATTCGGGCGTTTCTTAGGCCTTGACAAATGTTTGAATTCGTTTGGGGGTTTTTTTCGTAGGACATTGGCTATAAATGGAATTACATCATACATCTACAGGTGTATTTATTCATATTTTAAGGGAATGTTTGAACAAATAAACGAATGGACATAAAACACAATAAAACTGTGTCTGAAGAAACAAGTATTAACAACATTACAGTTAGGTAAATTAAATCAAATTAGTCATTATAACTTCAAAATATGAATTACATAATAATATAATCAAATCAAATAAATTACATAATTATATTTAAATTAAGTTATTCATTACAACTTCAAAACATAAATTACATATAATAAAATCCAATTAATCCTTATAACTTTCAAAAGGTACATTACAAAAATATATAGACAATAAAAATATAATGAATACATCTAAATTACTCTCTTTTGACAAAATGGATCATTAAATAAAAATGTAAGTTGGATACTATTTTGGCCTTGATGTTCTTGGATATAAATCAGTTACCTTTGAGAAGTTGAAAAATGGTTACCGGTACTAAGAAATAAAGATGGTAGAATAAAATTAAAGGAATGTGGAACGTAAATGGCCATAACTTACTTTGAGATTGATTGATTCAGATAAATGTTTTGGGGCTAATATATATAGTTGCCCTTTATTATGGAATAATGGGTCAGACACTCCATCTTACTACACACTTATATAAAGATAGATAAAAGGTATGGTCTTTTCCAATTTAATACACAGTTTATACGGTAAACACTAGAGTATTGGAATGATAAGACAGCTAATTATAGTTTGTCTATATAAACAGGAATGAAAGTTCTAGATGTAGACAACATATTTAAATATACATGTAATATAAACAAAAAGATGGGTTGTCTGGCAACGAAACATACGCCACACAGCAGCTAAATCGTCCGGGCAGTCAACAAGGGTTGTCGCATATTTTTACTTTTTTTTGGTAATGAAACATTTGTAATACACTAAAATCTGATTAAGAGTAACAACTCATTATGTGATTATTTGAAAATCATTAGAATGTGTTTGCTTTTTATAAAAGTTTTGCCCCACGCTAACAATTAGTATAGGAAACATTTAATATCATGGATTTAGCAGTTCAGTTATCAAAATTCATTGAAAATCAAAATACTTGTTCGTTTCAAAGTTTCAACACCTTAAACTCTGTGTATCAATCTGAAGTCAATCCGATGATAAATTTGGCCTCTATAGCATCACAAGGTTTTTTGAAGTGATCAAGGGAGACAACTCTGGAAATAATTATTTGAAATCGCTCAAAATCAATAGGCTTCTTCGTCTCATGACCTTTAACAGTGTGTGAGTATTTAAAGTCAATCGGGTATTAACTTTGGCCTTTAGAGCGTCCACAGGATTTTTTTATGTGATCAAGGGTCAGGACTCTGGCAGTAATTAGCAGAAATAGCTGAAAATCAATAGGCTTTTTCGTCTCATGACCTTAAACAATGTGTACAAATTTAAAGTCAATCGTATATTAACTTTGGCTTCTAGCGTGTCCACAAGATTTTTTTGAAGTGATCAAGGGCCATAACTCTGGTAGTTATTATCGGAAATCGCTGAAAAACAATAGGCTTCTTCATCTCATGACCTTAAACACTGTGTATAAATTTAAAGTCAATTGGATATTAACTTTAGTACATGTAGAACATATAAACACAATCAAATATAATGGAAATAACTGGAATTGGAACATATAGACATAATCAAATATAATAACTAGAACTGGTAATTTTAAGTGAATTAACTTAAAATATTTGTGAAAATAGACAGAATAATATTTCAAAACTACCTAATTTTCATTAGTTTAGACCATGTTGAATTCAATAAATGCTGTTTTAATTAAGTGTTAAAATTAAGGAATTGGTAGATGTTTTCTGCCTTGATGAAAATTCAAATCAACTTTTAAGTGATGAAATAATATTAAATTTAAATGCAAATAAAATGGTTTAAAAAGACAGGAATGCTAAATCATAATCAGGGGAGTTTGGCAAAAATGGAATCCGATTAATTTCTATGTGACAAAATAAACATAGTGAAAATTAATGGAATTCCTCAACTTTTGGTACTTAACAAATATAATGGATTGGCATGGGAACTAACTCTAGTAAATGGAATCATACAACCAGTTAAATCAGATTTCCATTCTCTGGTTGAAAAATAAAGTTTGGAAGCTCATCAGTTGTGTGGATAACAATATGCATAATCTAGTATAAATGTCATGAAAATTATTTTTTTACATTGTTGACTTCCATAGCAGAGCTCTCAGGAGCCAATCAAATCATCTACCTGTTGAGGCATTTGGTTAGCTAGCTACCAATTCAAAATCAATTATTTTTTCAGCAAAGGCACCTACTAATAGACAATCAAACAAATATTAACTTGTGACAAACATATCACATAGTCATTTATCTATTGCAGTAAGAGAGGAGAATTTTGCTAATGGCTGGGGGGGGGGCTTTTCTTCAACTGGCAAGAAATGTTTCATGTGCCTTTAATAACATTAACACAAAAGAGAATGTCCGTATTTCAGCCCTGCTCATACTATTCATGCATTATCAATCTGTGCTGTGACGGTGAACATACTTATTTTATCGGAATGGGTAACAAAGTTCACCGTTATAAACATGATAAAAGTAGAAATATGATTATTTAATTATTAATATAATATATAAATATAAATATATTCTCTATACAGGTGGATTGGTGTTAAATATAATATATATAAATCTAGATATCTTTCTTCTTCATCTTAAGTAAAATAGGGTAATGGATGTTTTCATCATATAAACTATCTTCCTTGAACTGAAATATACAGAAAATAAAAGTTTTAACTCTTAAGATGGTTTATTTATATAAAACATACAACAAGTAAGAAAAAGACTGGGTAATAATTTGTTTCAAAATTTCTCTAGTTGCGCAGTTCCAGAACTGTTAATATGTGTTAAGGGAAATAACTCTTTAAGTAATTCAGTGTGACCACTGCTACCTGTCAACCCCGCAGAGCTGAAATACAGAAGGGTAGTGTAAAAATTGCAGTAGCAACCATGATTTGTCAGTAGATTTCCAAAATTTGCACTTCCCAGGGTAATTAATTTAGAAATGATACATTGAACTGCAGGCCCAACAATACAAAAATTGCATAAAATGGCCAGAGTAATAGATAAAACATAAACAAGCAATGGTAACCATATCTAAAATTTAACTAATTAAACCAAAATTGAATATGTAGACTACTGAAAGAAATAATTAAAATTACCAAGCAGTAGCATATTATTTTGTTTTAACTTAGCATGATTTTAAAAATATCCTTTTGACGTGTTTCCCATTCCGGGGAAGATAATTGATTTGCTTATTACATGTAGATTCTATAGCATTTCTACATCAGGAATAGAGGGGGGGGGGAGGGAATGTAAAAAATTAGTTTTGCATAACGACTAAATATTGGCGAGACATATTCCCATCTTGAAATTAAAGTTCCAGGTTGTGTTCTATTTGAAATATTGTATTAGATGCTGTATTGATGTCAAACATTGCTGTCACTACTTGTTTGGTTTAATACTACCAGTATGCATTTTAAGAGTATTTGGAACACATGCCAATAATTATATCTGCTTTATTAACTCTAAAATTGGTTGAAAAGAAATTGACAACAAATCCCACCACAAGTTCTCAAAAAGAATCGCCAGTAGCACAAAACATTGCCTAAATCAAATTTTAATTGCCACTTTGGTGAGCCCTCGACTTGAAGTTCTCTAAAAGTATTGACCTCATACTAAATTACTAACCTTTGAATGTAATTGCCAGATTGTTGTATTATAATTGGTTTTGATTTCTGTGTGGAATATTTCCTGAGCTAGCTGCATGAAATTATTAAAGGTTTCTCCTCTTCTTGGTGCAAATATTATCACCTCCCCCTGAAAGCAATATACACATTAAAGTGTTTTTGTAAATATTCCACTGATAATAACAAGATGAATGTTATTAAATGGCTTAGATAAAAAATAATATTTGGGAAGTGGAACAGATCACCTTATATCTCTGATCATATAATTTGAAAGTGTAGCTAGCTGTAATAGTAAGTGCAGGAGGACCACATTACACACAACTAAAACTCATAAGACAAACCAAGGACAAAACACACAAACATAAGCAGTAATGACTGTAGATGTTGTAGTACATCAGTCAGAGTATGTCCAATGTTTCTGGAACCCTTGATACAATTTGCATTTGTGCATGCAATGTACATTAAAATATAATAAAGTTTAAGACTAATCAGCGTACCTGGGGCTTCAATCATTCATGCATTCATTTTGTCCTACTTTTAGCATTTTCAATAAAGAAATATATGGAATTTTTAATAAATCATGTATTCATTTTGTTAGAATTTCAGCATTTTAGATAAAATGCAGAATAAAATATATAAAAATTTTAATAAGTCATACATTTAATTTGTTCTACTTTTAATATATTTTAAGAAAATATACAAAAGTTTCAATAAATCATGCATTCATTTTGTTCTACTTTTGCAACTGAGATAGGAGACAGATTGAATTAAAATATAGTTTAACAGTAATCAGCATAAATCATACATTCATTCTGTTCTACTTCTGCATTTGAGATAATAAAAATAACAGAATATAATATAAAAAAAAGGATTATGAGAAATCAGCATACCTGAGGTTTTAATAAATTATACATTGATTTGATTAGATCTTTTCTACCCTCTTCAAAAAACAAACTGAAAAAAAAAAAAACAACATGGTTTTAATTACACATTTAAAATAAAGGTTTCATTTTTTTTCACCAATAAAATGAATTATAATTTGAACTGTAATTCGTGTGCATAGACAAGGTATATACTCTTCTGGAAACAAATACAACTTTTAGCTTTGCTGTCCATCTAAGAATTGACCATTTTACAATTATGTTGGTTCATATATCACAGTACTGCCTGCATTGGCTAAATAAATAACCTGCAAAGCATATTATGTATGATACTTACATAATGTTTGGCATGTAAGTTACTGCTGTATTATATAACCCAGTATACCATCAAAAATCAATTCTTATATATACAACAGTTCGTATACTTGAAACATGAATGTAATTGATTTAACATTTTAATATGGCTATTTACTTATAACTGGTCTTGGTCAGGGATTGGACGTGCCAGGAATGAGCTCCAAAGTATTTATCAAAGAGTTAATGAGATTTTCATTTAATTTTATCACTGTGTAAAATATTTTAGACTGGCCTAGTCATTTTCTACACATGTTGTCTAAACCAAAAATATGTTTCTAATTTCAAATTTACCTTGTAAACAAGAACTTACCAATCAGAACATAAAACAATATCAAAATTTTCTTGAAGATTTCCCTCTAATTTATCTGGTCCCCAACGAAATAAACTAAAAGTAAAGATATTTAAAAGTTGCTTCAAATGATGTGTAGACTATGGTATGTAAGGTATTTCATCGAATTCAGTTCAGAGTAACCCAATAACTCAGATTTAAATCAATAATAGCTTTTAATTAAAGTATTCTAGTTTGTGATCTCTTGATGTCAGACTGATTACATGTGTTGAGAACAACCAATCTGCACACAGAGAGCTATCTACTTTGAGGATAGATCTGTACCCTGAATGGTCGCCATATTGAAAAATTAGTGAACTACTTTGTTATGCAGTTCTAATCTGTATCATACACACAAAAACTAAATAAACAATTCCAATTCCAGTGGTGGGGGGGGGGGGGGGCTTGTACAAAAAATCTTTCTTCAAATTCGACCCTTTGTCGATATTCATCTGATCAGTGATTGGCTAAGAATTTAACGATCATGCATTGAATTTGAACACAAGGCCGGTTGGATGTGGCCAAACTATATACTGTAATATAGGTCTAAATTTAATCAGAGCAACTGGAGTCACTGGACACTAATGATTCTGATTGGATGACAACTAACCTTGATTCAACTTGTGTTTCACCATAATTTTCTTTATTCCTCTCTCTCATAATCTCAAGATCTAAATAAAATAGACATATTTAACATTATCAATATTAACTGGAGAGCTTTCTCAAATTAATGACTACATGTATTTAAAAGTGTAACCAATAAGCCCACTGAAACTCACTATTTTAGACCATTCTATTATCTAGATTCAGATTCCTAGGCACTGTCTGTGATAAATAGCAAATGGCGGTAAAAATCTTACTTTTAACAGAATCTTCATTTCCATCTGTGATTTGAACCTGTTGTGCCTCTGTCCCCACTGCTATCTATAAATACAATATAAAAGTAATAATAATTATCTTAATATGAGATAGATGGATTTCCCTACTTATAACAAACTTTGGTAGATCAAACTAACAGTATAATAAGACAAACATGATTTATATTATAAATAAAGTTTTATTTAATATACTTCAAATATAATTCATATATGTATGGTGACCATACAGAGTGCTATGAGGAAAATTCATATCAAATTCTAACTGCCAAGGAATCCTTTACCTGCACACCAATGTGTACAGGGGACATCCGAATGACTAGACAGCTGTTCTTGTCAGGCCCTCCATTCTGCACCACTGACAAGGGAAAACACATCTGACCCTACGTATATTAAGCTTAGATTGATCCTTCATGGCATTGTATATAAATGATATGAATTAGAATACAGGTTTAGGACGACCATTTTATCTACAGTGTGAGTTAGGTTAATATATATACAAAATATGAACTTACTGAAAAGCCTGCCAGACAAGACATACCACCACCAATTTCTATCACTGATTTATTTCTGAAATTTTTGTTTTTAAACAACACTATCATTTTCTAATTCTCTTGAATTTGATAATCTTACAAATACCTTGTACATATTATAAATTTTAAGTTAAAAGGAATCACAAATGTGCTGAACGGTGTGAAAATACGCTCAGACTACTATTCAAGCAATTTAGTTATTTAACGTATACCCAGCAGATCTGATTTCTCTTTAAAACTTACCGAAAATATGCTGCATTTAACAAACAATAATAAGACATTATTTCTTCTGCTGGCCAGATACCTTGAACGAAAAATAATTGTACTCTTATATAAATGTATAGATAGCTATGAAGTAGATGGTATTAATAATATGTGATTATTTGTGATACAGGAATACATGAAGTACTTAAATTTAAGAAATTACAACAATTATTTGTAAGGTTTCTGAAGTTCACAAAAAAGAAAAGCAGTGATATCATGTGTTCTAGACAAGCACAGTATGAACTAAATTGCCACTCTTCCTGATGCACAATCACATTTTACAGCCTAGGACTATTTGAGCATGTAAAATATTTGAAGTTTGAAAATTAGAACTTACAAACATTGCCTGTGTTATTAAAACCTTGTAATTTATCAGCTTTTAAACATCCACATAATTGTCTACAATAAAATCAAATAAATATCAAGTATTACTATATTATAACATGCATTATGCATGAGTTTCATCTGTCTATTGCAGGTCTTTCCTTAGGCCTGGAATGTTAAATAGATTATCAATTAGTTAGACATTATTTATTAACTTATGAAGACCATAATCAACTCTCAATGCCGATTGCCTGCGATATTTACATGTAGTAGCTTCAAATATATTTTGTGGTCAATGCAGTTACCGTAAAAATGGATAGTCGAGACTTTGTTTATTATCGTAACAATGGTAGTAATGACAATCAAGGGTAGTCTATAACTGTATCACTAATGTTGAGGCTCTTAGAGTGAAAGAATTTGACACACTGGGGAAAAATGAAGTTTTTTCCACAAAGAATAACATACAAGAATGATTTATAAAGAGTAAACTGAAAATGGTGAACACATGTACTACTATTCCGATGAATATATAGCTCAAAATAAAAAAAACAAACTTGTCTTTGTGTCGAAAAGGTGAGTGAAGAATTTCTCAAGTGCTCTGACAGATGAAAGACGCCATCTTGAGCCGGAGGAAATACTGGCCAGTGGCACTACACATCAGTCGATCTTTGGGAGAAAAAGAGCATGTACCAAAAGTAATTTATGCCTCCTCGTCTAAAAGAACCAATGCGGAATCAATTAAACCATACGTGACAACAAAATAGCGAAAACAAAAACGACTGTGAATCTTATGTAACCTCAACAGATATGGCACAAATCACGGAAATGATTCTAAGCCAAGTTCAAAAATGTGGAAGACCTCATAGAAAATAGAGTTTGCTCAAAAATTGAAGAACTTTAAACTTAAATAAAAGTAGAAATTAGAGGTATTCAAAAAGAAATTTTACAGATAAAAGAAACTGTTAGAGAAAACGAAAAGATCATAGGAAATGAAAACAAAAAATAATATTGAAGAAACTCTGCCTCAAAACCAAAATATTCTACTAGAGAAAATCAAATAATTAGAAGAGTTATTGATCAAAGAAATTCATGATAGAAAGAGAAATAATACGTTAATTTATGGAGTAAAAGAAGAAAAAGAGGAAATTATCCAAGAAGTGGTCACACATTTCTTATTAACCAGTTTAGAACTCTCAAAGGAGGATATGATGGAAATAAAATATGTTAGTCCCGATTCCCGAAATGACCTTGTTTGTGTTGAGTGGACATTAAACCCCATTTCTCTCTCTATCTCCCTTTCACAATTTCCCCTTTGGACCCTACAAACCATCAAGAGTTTTTGCAAGAGTGTCCTTCTCTAAGCAAAACTGACTATGGCTAACAACTTAAAAATATTTTCGGTAAAGTGTCAGGGACTTGGGGATGGTAAGAAGTGGCGTGATGTTAACATGCTCAATCAGCAGAATGCAGACATTATTTGCTTGCAGGATACGCACTTGGAACAAAAATTAGAAAAATATATAGCAGCTGAATGGGGAAATATTGATATTGAAATGTGTGGTAATTCCTCTAAACAGAGAGGATTTACTATCTTGTTCAGGAATAAATTAGAATATTAAAGATAGGTTGCCAGGCAACGAAACATACGCCCACAACAGCTAAGTCGTCCGGGCAGTCAACAAGGGTTGTCGCATATTGTTTCTTTTATCAGTAAGGAGAACATTTACAACACATGATAATCTTATTACGAGTAATAGCCCATTAAATAATTATCAGAAATGATTAGAATAGTTTTGATGATTTGTCTCAAGGCCTTTATCCACAAGATATTTCAAAGTGATCAAGTGCCAGAAATTATCAGATAACACTAAAAATCAAATAGGATTCTTCGTCTCATGACCCTAAACACTGTGTACAAATTTAAAGTCAATCGGATATTAACTTTAGCCTTTAGAGCATTCACAGGTTTTTTCAAAGTGATCAAGGGTCATACATGTAACTCTGGCAGTAATTATCGGATATCGCTGAAAATAAATAGGCTATTTTGTATCATGACCGTAAATAGTGTGTATAAATTTAAAGTCAATCGGATATTAACTTTAGATTTTTCAAAGTGATCAAGGGTCATAACTCTGGCAGGAATTATCGGATATTGCTGAAAATCAACAGGCTTCTTCGTATCATGAACTTACACACTGTGTATACATTTAAAGTCAATCGGATATTAACTTTAGCCTCTAGAGCGTTCACAAGATTTTTCAAAGTGATCAAGGGTCATAACTCTGGTAGTAATTATCGGATATTACCGAAAATCAATACGATTCTTCGTCTCATGCCCTTAAACACCATGTATAAATTTAAAGTCAATTGGATATTAACTTTAGCCTCTAAAACGTTCACAAGATTTTTCAAAGTGATCAAGGGTCATAACTCTGGCAGTAATTATCAGATATCACCGAAAATCAATAGGCTTCTTTGTCTCATGACCTTAAACACTGTGTATAAATTTAAAGTCAATCGGATATTAACTATAGACTTTAGAGCGTTCACAAGATTTTTCCAAGTGATCAAGGGTCATAACTCTGGTAGTAATTATAGGATATTGCTGAAAATCAATAGGCTTCTTCGTCTCACGACCTTAAACACCATGTATAAATTTAAAGTCAATCGGATATTAACTTTAGCCTCTAAAGCGTTTACAAGATTTTTCAATGTGATCAAGGGTCATAACTCTGGTAGTAATTATCGGATATCGCTGAAAATCAATAGGCTTCTTCGTCTCACGACCTTAAACACCATGTATAAATTTCAAGTCAATCAGATATTAACTTTAGCCTCTAGAGCGTTCACAAGCAATTGTGGACGATGGACGGACGGACGGACAGACGGACCGACAGACGGACGGACGGGGGCGACGGCAATATACGACCACATTTCCATGTGGGCGTATAAAAACATAAGGTTAAAAAAGACTGGACGAATAGAAACTACATAATTGTAGTGATCAGATGTATTCCAAAACCAGGAAAACATCAAACACTTTTAAAAAACTGGAGGCCCATAAAGCTGTTGAATTCTTGCTACAAAGCCATATTAGGCGGCATTGCCAATCGTGTTAAATCCATTCTACCCCAATTAATCCATGAGGACCAGCAAGGGCTCCTTTCTGGCAGATATATCTGTGAATGTACAAGGCTGACTAATGAAATCCTGTTTACAAACGAAGAGACAGGATATCTCGGCCGTGCTACTACTAATAGACTTTGAAAAAGCGTTTGACAGTGTGTCATGGAAATTCAATGAAAAGGTTCTTCCCGCATTCAATTTCGGGTCCTTCATACAAAACTGGATAAAAATACTTAACAAAAATGTGCTGTCACGTGTTATACAAAACGGCCATCTGTCTAAATTCTTTAAGCTGGAAAGAGGTTGCTGACAAGGAGAGCAAAGAGGTTGCCGACAAGGCGATCCGTTCTCGCCGTACATATCCCTACTATGCGCAGATGTTCTTGGGTCAATGATTATGATAAAATTAAAGGTGTATATATATTTGGTAGGCAATTTAAAATAGCACAATATGCTGACGACAAATCACTTTTCTTGGTATGCCTAATGCTCTTACAAAATATGGGTTGCTTGATGTCCATTTCACATGTAAGGATAATATAATGCATGGAAAACAGGAGACACCCAGTGTTGTCAATTGTATTATCATATGTAGCAAATATTACATCTTCTGAAGTAGTTTAAAGGACAACTCCCTTAATTTCCAAGCCGTTTTGAAGATATTTCATTTTTATAACAGAATCAAAAAGTACATATTATAAGAAAAATGGAAACATCCATATCTTTAATAGAAAATGGAATATGATTGCTAAGTTGTTTGATAATATACTCAGCCAAATTAAAAACTTGACACTCAGGATTTTTGGGTCTAGATTTTTAATATTTGGTTTAAGGCAACTATTTTAGTGTTATGTTGTCTCGCCAAAAGTCCTTGACATTGATAACGTTTGTGATGTCACACTACCCCGCAAAATGACATTCACAGACTTGGAGAACAATCGGAATAAAATGTTTAGTAATGGTTGTGGCCTCCTCTAGCGTCTCGCACTGCCACACAACATCTTCTCATCGATCTCAGAACATTAGTAAAGACTACCCGAGGAAGATGTCGCCACTGCTCAGTAAGAGCATGTTGAGGATCCTGCAACGTCAGTGGTGGATTCACTTGTTGACGAATACGTCAACCCAGGTGTGTTCAATAGGATTAAGGTCTGGGCTAAGCGACAGCCAATCTAGGACTTGGACACCGGCATTTCTTAAAAAATTCTGGGTAGCAATTGCCATATGGGGTCGAGCATAGTCTTGTTGAAACGTTAGTCCAAGCCCATGTCTCTGTATAAACGGAAGAAGAACAGGTTGCAAAATCTGATCCCTGTTCTGGACAGCATTTAAGTTCCCTTGGACAACAACAAGAGGAGAACGTCCATGTGCACAAAAAGAACCCTAAACCATGACGCTGCCGCCACCAAATCGGTCAACTTCTCTGACGCATACTTGAGCGTAACGTTCACCTCGTCTTCGGTACACTTGGATCCTGCCATCGGCAAATCTCAAAGTGAATCGAGATTCGTCACTAAGGACAACCAAATTCCACTGTCTTTGAGTAAATCTTATGGTTCATGTGGCCCACATAAGTTGGTTATGGCGATGAATAGGTGTTAAATTAAAGGCTTCTTACTATCATTACAAACACTTTAAAATTTAATTGACTTACCGGAAAAAAAAAATTGTTGAAATTCATCAGTGTCAAGTTTTTAACTTGGCTGAGTATATGTAAAGAATAGAATATTGCTGAGTTGCTTGATAATATGTAAAGAATAGAATATTTTGAAAATTGCATATTGTAGCTTGATGAGACAGAGATATTTGTGATAAATATACATGTGTATGGAATAATAAAAAGAAAAATTAAAAAAAAATTATAGTGAGGACTGTCAACTATTTATCTGATCTTACCCACATGTAATGCTGCTTTAATCCACACTAAAATGTATTCAAATTGATTATTTAATATCTAATCAAGATACATGTAAATGAGGCTAAATGTCTCCGCATAATGAAATATCATGGTCAATGCAACCACAGAAATATAAACTCTTGACATTAATGTTTAGAATTCATGTAAAATGAGTATAATGACATGAGAATTATATACATGTAGTTTATGTACCTGACAATGAGGGTAAAGTTGTTGATTAAATCTGTTTTATATTCCCACCATTTACACTCCTCTTCTTCGGATATAACATCAACACGAAACAAACCAAAAGTCTCAAATCTTCGGATGGAAATAACATTTTTACAAACATCTTTCCTTCTATCACCATTGCTGATAATCTGTTTATAATAAAATAAAGAACAGTATACGCCCATACCTTTCTGTTGCTCATCGTGGATGATATTAATTACCGTACTGTAGTGCACACACAAATATATTCAAATAAGATTATTCACCTTAAAATAGTTCCTAATCCTATAAAGTATAACAATTTACAGCTTGGTTTTTCATTATTTGAAATAAGGCAGAGAGAGAAATAGGGTTTAACGTCCACTCGACACAAACTATAGGTGATTTCGGGACTAGCATATGGTTTAATTTTATTTCAATAATTTGCTTACGCGTAGGGGTCTTTAGCAGTAGGTAGAAACCGGAGAACCCGGAGAAAACCCATGTGGTTGGAATTTTAAATAAGGGTCATATGCAATTAGTGTAGACCAAGATGTCTTATGTATGTTTCTTGTATGCCTACGCCAACCCAAATACTTAAAGGGAGAGAGAGAGGAATGGGATTTAACGTCCACTCAACACAAACTGGGTCACATCGACAAATACTTAAAGGAGATAAATTGCTAGTATCTGGGACCTAGTTATTGACCCAATCAAAAACATATATATTAATGTAATCTGAGTGTATATGAACTGATTTACATTTATTTGTTTCCGTCTTGACTCTAATTTTAAATTAGTTATGTCCAGCGAAATAAGGCATGAGTCTCAACCAAATAGAAATGACACTGAAATGCACTATGGTACACGATTCGTGTACCATTTTGTCTTAAACAATGGATATCAGAAGCCTACTTTATCAAGGTAAGATAACAACATCAATGATGATTTGAATTGACAAATAATTTGTGTTTTCATCATGCAAGACTTTGGACGATATTGAGTTGGAGACTTAGCTACTTTAAGTCGATCACAGCGAACATATCGTCTCATGGATAGTGTGCCCCGTAGCCGAAACTTTTCCCTACTAAAAGTTGTACTCGACACGTTGAATGTGTACGCTTCAATGGCTTAACTCTGATTTATTTCAGACGATTCAAAGCTTGGTCTAAGTATTGTGGTGTAATTGTCGAGATATTTGGAGATGTTTATTTATGGTGGGGCACCCACTATAAGTATCACGGACTCCTCGTCCTCTATTTTGTTACTACTAACTATTCTAGATTGACAATTATTTGGTGAATCCATGGGCCAATATTCCACAGACGAAAAATGATACAAAAGTCAAAATCTTCTGGCATTGAAAACGTGACTACACTGCACACCAGGCAACGGTAATCTTGAGGCAGTCCAAGTCTGAATCTCAATCTTCAATAACTTCCCCAAACATTCTTTTATCTTTACAATTAATTAGGCAATACTAATAGAGAATTACAAACCTGTGCCAATAAACTCCATCTTTGCCTGGCTATTCTAGGTTTCGAAACAATACAGGAAGAGATGTGATCCGTTTCATCTGAAATCATCTTCGCTACTTCCACTCATCGAAGCAAGCTCTTTACAACAAACCGTTTTCCAAATAAACTTGAAAAGGATTTTGTTTGTTTACATATTTCTGACTTAATCCATTTCCGAAAAGTGAAGGTGGTAAGAGGGAGGTAACTCTAAAAGAAAATCGACGGCATCGCACAACACCATTTACCATAGTAACAAAATACACGTATCAAACTTTTAGGCGGCCGACTTCAACTAAATAAATAGACATTGTAAATCACGCCCTCCCCCTCTATTGAAACTTTCAAAACATATTTTTTGTTTGAAGACCATGTCATCAAAAGCAAATGTATTATCTCAGATATAATCAGATTACATTTACCGTACCGGTACTTCAAATTAGCACTAATCTACCCGTTATTTAGATTAGAGAGAAAAAAAAATAGGGGTAGGGTCAGATAATCCCTTGAAAACAATGCCAGTTGTTTGATATAATATATAAAGCTAATACATTTTATATATTACTAATACAGCTTTAATTAATCATTAAATAGCTCTAAGTAGTAAGTAACGTTCATGATATGAAAGTTTCATCACAAGTTAATCCATGTCAATATGTAGGCCTACATGTACTTAGACTGACTTTATAACATTTGAGAAAAACTTATATCAAAATAAGATTCAATCTGATTAAAAAAAGATTCCCATTGGCTTTTACTGACCTTATCCTATCTATTTGTTAAAGAGTTTACAATAATGAAATTTAAAAATCCCCGTCAAAGAGTATCACAGACTTGGTAGAAGTGAAGATTCTTTCATCAGACAACGTTTCGGGTATAGATAGATACCCTTTATCAAGTGATAATGTTGTTTGCAATGGATTAAAGTATTAATGTTGTTTGCCATGGATTAAAAAAGAAATTCATACGACAAATTAATGGGAATTAATGGGTTACCTGCAATCACAATACATAGTTGTTTTTTACAATGGATTTAATAATAAAAATAACTCATGTGATGATCAAAACCTTTAAAGCCCCAATAACACTCTTGTTGTAACTGTATAATATGTCCCAATCTTCATTCTGGTCAACAAGTCGTATTATTTTAGAATATTCCAATTAAATTATGATATAAATTTCATCTTAACACACTTATTTTAAAAAATTGGAAAAATTCAACCAATTGATTTGAAAAGTCTAACATAACCCTTTTCAAATCTGACTTGGATTTTAAAATATTTTCGAACCCTCTGGACAAGTAAAATAGGTTAATGGATAATTTACACATCAGGTAGGACACTTAAACATCTAGTACTTAGAATAAAGGTATTATTTATTTTCTGGAGCTACCAAGCCAGCAAGAATGTTATTGTCCCTTTAATAAGATTCCAGGGAATGTGTTAACTGTGATCAACATACACATATTGTTGGGGCTTTTCTTATTTAAAAATCCTCAAAGCAATTTATACCATGTTGGCATGTTCATAGACTTTAATAGCTTAAGAGTCAAGGAAATGGGTTAACTGCAGGCTTGACATCCTGCATACATGGAAAACATATTAGAAACAATAAAAATAAAACACACTTATATGGATATACCACTTCTGAATTTATTATCATGCTACGTTTCGATACACAGATATCGTTTTCAAGCAAATTATGATAATCCACATAAATGTGGTACAATATATAGGTAACAATTGGAAACCATTTAACAGAATAATCATTACTATCACAAAGTATTAACAAGATCAAAAAAGTTATGTAACTTAACATGATGAAAGTATAACACTAATAATACAAAAGGAAGAGATTAGAGGATAATTGACTATATGAAAACATAACTATGAGATGAAAAAGCTAATAGTACACACTGATTATGAATTAAATAAATCAACCCAAAGATTTGGGAGAAAATGTCCCTAGTCTCTGTTTAATTTTGGCTTATGCTTTTGAATTTCCAATGCCTCACAAAGAATTCTGCTTTTCCATTTTGATAGGTTTCTAGCTAGTATTTCTGTACTTTCCCATTTGAATTGGTGCTGTGGGTTTTGGTAGATATGTTTTGCTAGCGCTGATTTGTTTTGTTCTTGTTTTTTAACTGCTGTCTGATGCTCTTTAGCTCTGACTGAAATTGGACGGGATGTTTCGCCCACATAGGCCATGTTACACTCACAATTTATTTTTAGTGAAATCTATTTCTATATGTCTTATAAGGATTATATTAGAAACAATGTTGGCATACAATACAAAACAAAATACTTCATAGGACAATCATAGACTTCAATAGTTTAGTATCCATGAAAAACAATTAAACTGTAGTCGATGTCCCAGGTTATGACTAAGCCATAAACATACTGCATACTTGGAAGACATATTGGAAACAAAATTTCTGAACATTATTAGTAACCAAAAGTAAAATGCTAGTACTAAATTTATAAATGTAGAACATATGAGTCATGTATATAATTTTGCCAATATAATATTCTAGGGGACATCTGTGTGATATAAGTAATACCGGGCACTAAATTTCTCCTTAAGCTTGAGAACTGGTATGGATGATCTTGTTGGAATTCAAGCTGTGTTTTAATTTGATTTCCTTTTTTGCTATTCCTCTTTAAGTTGCACTGTAAATCTCAACATATTTACAGGTAGGATACTACGACGGAAATGTAGCAACCCAGAAAACGTTTCTCGTCAGTCCCATAGCGCTCAATTTTTCCCTCTTAAATTGGCAATTATAGGTCAAGAAAAAAATGGCTAATGCCTTGAAATGCTGGATTCTTTTTCTAGCCTTTTTGTTTAAAATTAGAGGATAGTTGAGCAAAGAGAACACCATGGATTATTGGTTGCCAAAAACCTGATTTCTTATTGGCAGCTGTTGGTCTTATGATTGCATACTTCTATTATTTCTTCTTGGCAAATAAGAGCTTGTTTAAGAATATAAAAAGAGAGAGAGAGAGAGAGAGAAAGGGAAATGGGGTTTAACGTCCACTCAACACAAACTAGGTCATTTCGGGACTAACATATGGTTTAATTTCACTTGAATAATTCGCTTGCGCTTAGGTGCCTTTAGCAGTGGGAGGAAACCAGTGTGCCCGGAGGAAACCCACGAGGTTGAGAAGGTGCCCCTATCTCCATGCCACATACGCTCACACCAGGGCTCGAAACCACAGCCGCCAGCCAGAGGTGACCTGCCAGCTAGAGGTCGAAGCGCGGCACTCTAGACCACTAGGCCATCCCAACCCCCCTTAAGAATATAAAGAAATTTGTTCAGCAAAATGAAAGAAATTTCCGGGTATTGGTATGTCGTGCACAAAAATTATTTTAATTGCATAAAGGCTATTCGGAAGTTCTATCAGTTCCTTGAATTTTCTTAGCAGATAAAGCCTATTAGAAATTTGATACAGTTGTTCAGTAAAATACAGGAGATTCAGCAGATATTTATGGCGTTATCTGTGTGTAGGAATTCGCACAATTTATTATGATTTTGTTGTATAAACATATATAAAATAAATTGTATAAAACACACTGAAATGTTTATTGCACAAGTTACAGTATTTACAAACTTTTATTGAAATATTTTGTAACATGTTGGTAAACCAATTTCCTCTGGAGTCAGTAGTATTCAAGGATAAGCTACGTCCGCAACCATAACATGCTTTTTTTTGGACAACCATATAATGGATGAAATTTGTTCTGTCAAGCTAAATATATGTGTGTCTTATTGAGTCTAATCAATTAGAAACAATTAAAGTACATAAAAATAGACAAGAAAAGATTCACAATCATAGGCTAAATGGGGTTTAATGTCCTAATTTTCTGCACTGACTGGGTTAATGAATAAAGAATGATTTGTGGATAAATGTAGGTCAAAGTTGTAGAATGTCATTACCATATAGGAAATTCATATGGTATTGATATTCTTCAACTTTAACCTCACACTAGGAATATTTAATGTTAAATCCAATGGTAAGAATGTATAGGAATATTAACTCTTTTTATAACAATACAGGAGCGAATTCCTACGGCCTTTTGACTACATTTCATTCTATTTATTGACCCTAAACTATATTTTGACTGGCTTAATTATTAAACTATATCTAATTTGTCAGTTGGCAACTCTAATCAATAATAACAGATATATCGTTGATTCTATTCACAATTTCTATATAACACAGCTTTTTGAAGCTTTAGTTATTATCAGCAATGTCTTGTTCAAATTATGTTGATTCTGTACTAAAAGAAATTTTTTTTATATTTTAAATTGTCTTTTTAAACCAACAGAATAATCAAATAATTTTGAATTATGGAAAACACCATTCTTATCCAAAAGAAAGTAAAACCATTTTCCTTTAATCTTCATTGGAATCTGGACTCCTGACTCGTGCCGGGCACGTATACAGTTAATATGTTCAACTGGGATAATAAAACTCTTGTATTTTTTTGCAAATCCATATGTTGCTATGCCGACCCTCTTCCCTCCTTTTATTAACCAAAGTTGACGTACAGTACGTGTTGGATACAGAACACTCACATTAAGGATTATATAACCTGAAAATAAAAGAAAGGCATTTTAATATGGAGGTAATCTAAGAATAACATTTGAGTTTTGCTGTCTATCTATTAGTCAAAGGGATTGATATTTGAATGTGTCCCCCAATTTTTTAAAAATTATATAATACACCTTAAGTCGTATGTTCGATGTATGTTGTCAATACAGTTTACCTTGGAGGAGTGGAGACCCAGAGCTTGAAAATAATAGAGTTTTTTTTTTTTAGGGAAAACTTTACAGAATTATCAAAGATTGGTTGCCAGGCAACAAAACATATGCCCACAACAGCTAAGTCGTTCGGGCAGTTAACAAGGATTGTCGCATATTGTTTCTTTTGTCAGTAAGGAGAACATTTACAACACATGATAATCTTATTACGAGTACATGTAATAGCCCATTAAGTAATTATCAGAAATGATTAGAATAGTTTTGATTGTTTGTCTCAAGGCCTTCGTCCACAAGATATTTCAAAGTGATCAAGTGCCATAACTCTGGCCGAAATTATCAGATATCACTGAAAATCAAATAGGATTCTTCTTCTCATGACCCTAAACACAAATTTAAAGTCAATCGGATATTAACTTTAGCCATTAGAGTGTTCACAGGGTTTTTCAAAGTGATCAAGGGTCATAACTCTGGCAGTAATTATCGGATATCGCTGAAAATAAATAGGATTTTTTGTATCATGACCGTAAACAGTGTGTATAAATTTAAAGTCAATCGGATATTAACTTTAGATTTTTCAAAGTGATCAAGGGTCATAATTATCGGATATTGCTGAAAATCAATAGGCTTCTTCATATCATGACCCTTAACACTAAACACAAATTTATAGTCAATCGGATATTAACTTTAACCTCTAGAGCGTTTACAAGATTTTTCAAAGTGATCAAGGGTCATAACTCTGGATATCGCTGAAAATCAATAGGCTTCTTCGTCTCATGACCTTAAACACCGTGTATAAATTTAATGTCAATCGGATATTAACTTTAGCCTCTAGAGCATTCACAAGAAATTGTGGACGACATACCGACGGACGGACAGACAGACGGACGGAAAGGGCGACGACAATATACGACCACATTTCCATGTGGGCGTATAAAAAGTCTCATCTAAGACCTTTTATCTGTCGCTTCAGACAGCATACATGTATGTATCTGGACTGCAAATATACAAGAAAAATAGGTGCAAATATTTACATGGCTCTAGATATTTGCTACCCACAAAACAAAGCCCTATCAGAAGTCATATTATGAGGCGTTTTTACGAGAAAACAACTTGGTTTCGATTACCTATCTCGGTTTGTACATGACGTAGGTCTCGAGTTTGGTATTCGAATCGGTTCTCATAAACGCGACAAGCTGCCTTGCAAGATGGCTGAAGACAGAAGAATTGGGAAAAATGTTTTAAAAAATCAATTTTCTTTATTCTGGTCTTTGGGAAAACACCCAAAAATAAAAACGATAAATGTACCAGTTGACTGTTCCCAAATGCCACAAATTCGTATTAGAAATGTCCATGATATACATATTTTAACGTGAAATTCGGAAGAAAATGAACTAACGTCAGGCATGTCGTGTCGCTTGTTGTGGGCTTGTTGGAAATCGAATCGCCAATCCACCAGGCCAGCAAGTTGGAAGATTTGCATAATCGTTGTAAATAAGAAAATTAGGTGAAACCGATTAGGTTAATTTTTGCCGTAAATGCGTTTTAAAAGGAATTGCAAATCGATTAGCCATAATCTGTTTCTCGTAAAAACGCCTCAATTCAATCAAATTGATTTTACCTATCGAAAAAAACAACACACTGAGTGCATTTTTATAATGCATTTGAAATGCATTGATGACACTTATCCATGAATCTGCAGGAACTTCAATTTTAGACGGCGACTTGTCTTCTTTGAAATTTTGATAAACAAATAATGCCAAATATCCCCAAAACACAAATTGTCCTATCCCAAAGTATGGTACAAATTTTAAAAAAGTTTTATTTTCATTTGAATATATCAGCACATTTTTCGGCACGTTAGAGTTTATTTCATATGGTCGAGTTGGCTTTGTGGTGTAGTATGATAATATTTTTCTGTAGCCGGTTTGGTACCTTGAACAATAACCGATCTGATAACCGAATAATATTCGACTACAGGTGCAACTGGGATGGATAGAACTAAAAGTAGAACTAAATAAAAGTCTTTTGGCGGTCAATTGCACAGATTGTGATAAAATACGCGTCAAGTAACGTGCATGTAAGTGAGCTTTTAAAAGGGGTAATGCCATAATTGTCTTTTAAATAACAAACAATAAGTTTAACAAACACGTTTCCAAACTTTCCAGATTCAATGGGTATACCGATTCAATGTGTGGGTTATGTGTGACCAAATTTTATGTCATTATTTAGCAAAACGCAACGGTAAATGAAAACTGTAATTCTTATGTAAAATTTGAGTAATTCGAGATTATCTTGGTGAAAATAAAATATATCAGTGCATCTTTAAATGAATTTACATAACATTCAAAAAAAAGTTATATTTATAGTATTTCGTTCCGTTTTCTATGTATTGCAGCTTCAAATATCTACAAAACCGTTATCTTTATTAACTTCATCTGAAAAGAGTAAGGGAGAACTTCGGGAATTTATGCATTATTAGAGGAAATTTTATCTTTAATACAACTTTAAAAGTAATATAACCGACAAAGTCAGACCATATATTTAGAAATGTATTTTAAATAACACAATGTAAATATGTCACACCAAATAAGAGTTATGATAAAGATATATTCATTATATAAAGAAACCAAAATGAATGATCCCTATGGGACATTCCAAAGTAAGAAGACTGTAAACAAACAAACAAATCACTGAAAAAGTGAAAGAAAATTGAATTCTGTTTTCGTGAGACTGAAAAAGCTAGTCAACATTTACGTAGCAAGAATATGGAAGAGGAAACGTTTGATTTAGGGCAAACAAAAGCGAGGGTAACATTGAATTAAATTTTCTTTCAGAATAGCCTAATCAAGTTAGTCTCTAATCAAGCAGGCCTAGCTAGGTCTAGTATCCAATAATATAATAATTATATTATAACAGTAATGATAGGCCTAATATGTAACAGGCCTTGCCAGAGTAGAGCGAAGCTGATTTGATTGTTGTCAAATAAAACCTTCATAATAAAGTTTCCCCAATTGAAAAAAGAACAAAAAGGTGTGAGTAAAGTAAAGTAAAGTAAAGTAATCTTTATTTATCGTCGGTGCATATATACATTTAACAAGATAACACGAGCTCTAAGGAGCTCTTAAACCGACAGACATGAAACAGTATATTATACATCATAGACAGACGTGAGAACAGTGTATACAAAACATAGACATAACTTCAAGCACCATACATAAGTACATAAAGACACATACAAGCCACATAAGAAACAGCAAGCAGCACTACAACGATATATCAAATATTAAAATATGTAAAACCAAGAGGGAAGGCAGACATTTCAGCTGTGAGGCAGCATAGGATGGATTCGGCAGGCGCTACACTTGCATTTTTGACCCCCATACCAGCTATTTATATAACTTTTGAACTGGCCAAATGAGTTCATAGCTCTGGCCTCATTTGGGAGAGAGTTCCATACTTGTGCTGCCTCATACCTGAAGGATTTTTTGCCGTATGATGAGGTTTTAGATCTCGGTACCTCAGCAGTATTTACATACCTGAAATTATAGGAGTTTTCTTTAATTACAACCAGATCTTGTATAAATACAGGGCTTTTTATACGCCCACATTTTTATGTGGACGTATATTGTCGTCGCCCCTGTCCGTCCGTCCGTCCGTCCGTCCGTCCGTCCGTCCACATTTTTTTGTGAACAGTCTACAGGTCACAATTTTTATCCGATTTCAATGAAACTTAAAATATAGGTTTATCACCATAAGATCTCGGTTCCTTTCGATATTGGCATGTATCGGACTGTAACTTCATGGGTTATGGCCCCTGATTGTACGAAAAATCACGTTTTTTAGCTTGTGAACAGTGTAGAGGTCACAATTTTGAACCGATTTGGATGAAACTTGACATGTATGTTTATAACCCAAAGATCTTGGTTCCTTTCGATATTTGCGCCCATCGGATCGTAACTTCCTGAATTATGGCCCCTGATTGTCCGAAAAATCGCCCTTTTTAGCTTGTGGTCCCTCTGGAGGTCACAATTGTTATCTGATTTAAAAAATCGTTTGATTATATCACCGTTGCATGGTTATGAAGGTTGAGTTCGAATTTCGTGAAAATCGGAGCAAAATTGACGGACAAAATGGCCGCCTTTTGTACGCGAATAGTGTGAAAATATGTTATATCAAGGTTGTGGACCTTATAGAGGTCACAATTTTGAACCGATTTTGATGAAACTTGACATTTATGTTTATAACCCAAAGATATTGGTTCCTTTCGATATTTGCGCCCATCGGATTGTAACTTCCTGAATTATGGCCCCTGATTGTCCGAAAAATTGCCCTTTTTAGCTTGTGGTCCCTCTGGAGGTCAAAATTGTTATCGGATTTAAAAAACCGTTTGATTATATCACCGTTCCATGGTTATGAAGGTTGACTTCGAATTTCGTGAAAATCAGACAAAAATTGACGGACAAAATGGCCGCCGTTTGTACGCGAATAGTGTGAAAATATGTTATATCAAGGTTGTGGACCTTATAGAGGTCACAATTTTGAACCAATTTGGATGAAACTTGACATGTATGTTTATAACCCAAAGATCTTGGTTCCTGTCGATATTTGCGCCCATCGGATGGTAACTTCCCGAATTATGGCCCCTGATTGTCCGAAAAATTGCCCTTTTTAGCTTGTGGTCCCTCTGGAGGTCAAAATTGTTATTGGATTTAAAAAACCGTTTGATTATATCACCGTTCCATGGTTATGAAGGTTGAATTCAAATTTCATGAAAATCGGACGAAAATTGACGGACAAAATGGCCGCCGTTTGTACGCAAATAGTGTGAAAATATGTTATATAAAGGTTGTGGACCTTATAGAGGTCACAATTTTGAACCGATTTTGATGAAACTTGACATGTATGTTTATAACCCAAAGATCTTGGTTCCTTTCGATATTTGCACCCATTGGATCATAACTTCTTGAATTATGTCCCAGGATTGTCTGAAAAATCGCTTTTGTTAGCTTTTGGTCCCTCTGGAGGTCAAAATTATTATCCGATTTAAAAAAACGTTTGACTATATCACCGTTATATGGTAATGAAGAGAGAGTTTGAATTACGTGAAAATCGGACTAGAATTGATGGACAAAATGGCCGTCGTTTGCACATGAATAGTGTGAAAATATGTTATATCAAGGTTGTGGACCCTATAGAGGTCACAATTTTGAACCGATTTTGATGAAACTTGACATGTATGTTTATATCCCAAAGATCTTGGTTCCTTTCGATATTTGCGCATATCGATTCGTAACTTTCTGAGTTATGGCCCCTGATTGTCCGAAAAATCGCCTTTTTAACTAATTGGAGGTCACAATTATTCTCCAATTTAAAAAAAAAAACAAACAAACTATGATTATATCACCGTTACACCTTAATGAAGGTCGAGTTTGAATTTCATGAAAATTGGGCCAAAAATTGCGGGACAAAATGGCTGCCGTTTGTAAGCGAATAGTTTAAAAATATGGTATATCAAGGTTGTTGGCAAGTAGAGAACACAATTTTAATCCGATTTTGATGAAACTTGAAATTCAGGTTTGAAACCCAAAGATCTTGGTTCCTGTCAATATTTGCGCATATCGAATTGTAACTTCATGAATTATGGCCCTTTATTGTAGGAAAAATCACTTTCTTTTTAGCTTGTTCTCTATCCATCTCTCGAAAATGTGGGCGTATCCTGCCTGGCAGCCGCTGGTTTTATTTATTATCTTGAAGGTCTCCAAGGCAATAGTGCGCATTCGACGGGTCTTGAGAGATGGTAATTTTGACTTTTCCAAAAGAGAATCATATGAGTTTTGGTAATCGTCATATATAAAACGGAGCGCGCGTTCTTGGATTTTTTCAATTTTTTTAGTGTTTCGTTCCCCACAGAAATGCCAGGTTAACGGACAGTAACTAAAGTGAGGATTTTCAGTGATGTCAAATTTATCTGACGTCATTTATTCGACGCGTCATACGTGTCATAGAAATATTTCTTAGAGACCAAAAATCTCGCTTAGGCGAGATTTGATCAGTTGACATGTGCATTGACAATTTTGCCCAGTGTATCCGGTTCCGGTCTGAATTTTTTTTTAATCAACAGTCTGTGGGTGACATTTTCACTTACGCTCCTGTGTTACTGGAAAAGAGCTTTGCTCTATATAATTTTAATTAATTAAAATAAACAGAATTTCATTTGAAAACACAAGCAACTTTTTACTATGCTCGGTCATCAGTGTCCACTACATGTATCACGATTCATGGATTAATCATGGTGATCCTATCAGTTATCTAAACGTAACTGGTTTCAAACGAACAAGCAAAAAGTGGTTCCAAAATTAATCTGGCACATTTTTGCGATGTAACAATAAATGTAATATAATAGGCCTTGCCTGAGTAGAGCGAAGCTGTTGGGATTATTGCCAAATATAAAACCTTCATAGTTTCCCAAGTGATGCACAAGTGAAGTACTGTTATGTTAAATAATTTCGTTTTGCTGAATTGATTTCAATTTAGATCAAAATTAAAATGATTTATTTTATTTTGTTATTAGTTAATTAAGTGGATCAATTATTCCCTTCAATTGGGATTATATTTTCACACAGTAGTTAAAATGGGATTGTGGTATATAATACATATTTTGTCAAATATATACGATTCATATATATATGCAGGCCCCCTTCAGTCCTTGCACTAGGGTAAATCAGGTCCTGCTTATTTACTCCGCAACAGTATTAATTCCTTTTCACTTTTCCACAGAATGCAAAACAGGGTCGACGGGCCAGAAACAGAAAAGAACCCACCCAAGTCGATGAAGATGACACACAAGAAGAGCAGATGCCTCCAATTTCAAGTGATAACGTAAGAAGTTAAAACTCATTCTACTTACTGCTACTTGTGCCTGATAGACAATTAATATTAAAATGTTAGACCTACACCATATTTTGATCAACATTAATATCATGTTGCGGGACTAAAAACATCAATTATTCATTTATCCTGTAGTTTTTTGGTAAATATTGACCTGGCTATAAATTGTGATACAAATCGTATTGTAGCACCATAAACTCAATACGTAGCGTATCATGACTGCAGTGGCAATGCCCAGTACTAGCCAAATCAAGACAAATCCAAAAATAGATTTTTACCATCTAATACAGATATCTAAACTAATGCCTCTTTAGGACTATATTGTCATAGATTTTGGCTCCCCAATCAGTAGTCCCTGCAACATTTCTAACTCAACAAGAAATTTTCTGCTTACTGCACTTGAACAGTGCAATATTTGCGTCAAATTTAAAATGAATCCAAATTCATAGTTGATCAAATTGGCCAAACTGAACAGCAGTATTTGTTTCACAGCCAATGTCACTGATGATAGGAATAACACAAGGGTGAGTTAATTAGGAATTTTATCAACTTTTTTTCTTCTGCATATTAAATTCTAAACTCTTTCTGAAATTTTAAAGATATAATTAACAGTGTTTGAAATGGATAAAAAATTATTTCCTATGTACATGTATTATAAATAGAATAGTACCTGGAGGTGCATATTCCTGGAGCAATGTCGCGAGAAATCCCTCTCTTACGATTGCCGGATAGAAGTCATATTCTTGAAATTGGGCGGGGCGTGTCTCTTTTTAACGTCCAATCAAATCCCTCCTCTCTTCTCTCATTCGGCATAATTTTCAAAATGGCCAATGAAGAAAACATGTTGGCACTGGATAATCGAGCATAATAAATTTCGCGGGTTATGACGTAAACAAGTCGCGATTGTCACTAGATACATTGCGGTAACATACTTTGAGGTCTGGTTAACCCCGATATTGTTTGTTACAATGTAGGTCATTGGTTGGTAATGGCACTACTGACCAATAATAATTTAGCACAACAATGGTCACTCAAGATAGCAGTGTGAAGTGGATTAGTTCTAATCAAACGAAACACTGCGCAGGAGTATGCTGGAGGTGTGAAATGAGTAAAAGACCCCAATTTTGTCTGGACCAGCTTGTTTTACAAGCACTAGATATTTATATGTCCTATGTAACAATGCACATGATATTGACACCATATGATGTGACATCACACATGGAACCTTACTGGGCATGATCTTTAAGGTCAGTAATCTTGTACAATGGTTGATAAAGAAGGCTTTCGGACTGCCTATCCTATCTATGAAACAGTTTGCAGATTAGCTTCAGTCAAAGACACCTTTAGTGGCTCTTGTGTTTTATACAAGTTTGTTTGAATATATGTTGAAAATATTTTCTTTTTCTAGTTAGAAACTTCTGGTCCTCCTGGTAGACCAGCCAAAGCTGTATCAGGTTGGGGAGAGGAAACACCCAGACGTCCACGGTAAAAAAGAATTCTATTTATTTTTTCTAATGTAACGATTGTTGCCTGGATTTAACATCAAGTTAGTTGAATTGAATATGATAAAAAACGTAAACATGTTATGGACAGCTTTTTCAGTTGCCTGAAGATTTGATGTGGGTTTTTATTATATATGCATGAATCAATGACTCTCCACTTAAAAATACTAACTATTCTACAGTGTTGCTGAATGGAGTAATGTAATTGTAAATTTTAATACTGGTACACTAAAAGCATGATTGTCAAACTTTGACATATTTTATCTAAATGTATGTATACCTTTAATCCCCATTCTACAGAACTCGTCAACTAGGAGAAGGGCTTGAGGTCTATGAAGAGTGAGTTAAAATATATTATCACTGAGTTTAGAAATCTATCATTTTGCTACTTTATATCATATTTTATATTATTAGCTTGTTTTATTTCGATTTTTTAAAATATCTTTCATTCTGTCGTTAATTCTTAGCCCTTTCAGTGTAACATTTATACCTTACTTTTATTATTTTTATTTTTGCGTGTTGAGATTTATGTTTGTTGTAGCGTGGAGTTTAAGATTTGATCAATTGTACAGCTTTAAGGAACTAAACCTCTTTGATTTAGATTTATAACGGCAATTTCATATTTTTAGTTATATTTTTAGAATGTATTAAAATAAAGCCCTAAAATAGATTGTATCTATAAACAGTCCTACCTTGTTAAAGAATAATCCGATTAATCCTATAATTCACTAGTGCCAGTTGAGAAATTGGCAAAAATATCATTTTCAACTTTAAATTCAAACGTTTGAAGATCGCCATTGCATGGCGGGGAATGGGAAAACAAGGGAGGTAATTCAAGTAATTAATTATTATTTTCTGTGTCAAGGATTTTTATGCCTGTGAAATATTACCCATGATTGTATAATAGTGAGTTGACAACCTTTTGAGTAAAAGACATAGAAATAATTATGTTTTGACTTTCATAGAAAATATGAAATTTCCGCTTTAAATAGAATGTTGACTTCCAGACGCCATAGGCTGATCTGACGTGTTATTTGGATTACTAATATTTAAGATTTGGAGTTGTCTAGTCGTTTGGGTGGTATGTAAAAGATCCCTTGGCAGTTGAAATTCAATATAAGAGTAGGCCGTAGTGCCGCTGCCCGGTCAAAATTTCCCTCATAGCACACTGTATGGTATATGCCCGTCTTCCATATTTGCCCAGGTTAGGTGCAGAGAGTAGGACGTTAAACCCCATTTCATTTCATTTGCCACTATAATCTATAAAATTGTGACTACCGGTACAATAAAAGATTGTAAAATGAACTTTACAGAAATTCTCTTGTAAGATCTAATAATTTTTGCCACAATTAAACTTTTGAATGTATGGTTTTATATAATTTTCAGTCACAGTTATGCAATAATGATCTTTGTTCTTAAGGAAATATATCTTTAATAAGTAGTATTAGATGTGTTTAAAAGCATTCTTATATATAGAAAGTGTGTTGTATTTAATTAGCTATGTGTGTTAATACTACATTATATTTCCATATCTCTTTTCCAAAATGGAATAACTTATTTCTTTTTCAAAAGCATTCTTTAATTCTTTACAAGTTTCTCACAAACATTATTTGTAAAAGCATTGATGAAAAATCATTAGCCTCTGGTATTCATAGAAAGTTGCCATAGATCATTAATAAGGTGTGTTTCAGAAATTATATTTGGTAATTATATTTGGTAAGCAACTTTTGTAGTTATATTTCTTTACACCTGTAGAACATTTTCTGAAATATCTGGAGCACAAATAAAATTTTGTTTTCCATATGCCTATTTTGTTCCATCCCCAGTATATCCTTAGATCTGAAGTATTATGATGTATTGCTATTTCACAGCATAAATTGCTCTTTCTCACAAAAACAAGTACTCACAGAATCTCTTCCAAAGGGTCTACCCACACGGACAGTGATGCCATTTTACGCACTCAATTTTTGGTTTTAAACTCTTCACAATAATTTTATAAATGGCTGGTAATATAAGAAAAATACAATCAATTAACTTGCATGAACATTAAAGTTTTATTAAGAAGTGCACCAAATCTTTATGGCTAAGTTTAAGGGGTTTATTTCAAGGTGCTTAATTCATTGAGAGCGAATTTCAGTAAGTAAAATTCTGACTTTTTGAAAACACAAAGCTTTTGTTACAGGACATTTAAACCCTAAAAAAACAAAGCAATGACATCTGATGTATGATTATTGAATCACATATTATTTATTTGCGGAGTTGGTCTGTTTTACCAGAATGGAAGCAACATACTATCACTTATAGCCAATATTATGAAAATCATTTGTAATTTAGATTTATTTTGTAATTATTTCAGTGAGAGATTACGACCTAGAAGTCCTGCAATTGATAATGATGAATCTGATAACGGTTAGTAATATTTAATGTGTTTTTACCCAACCCAGCAGACAGTAATATATATGAAATTGAAGATAATGTTTAGTCTACATTTCTATTTAATATGTGATATATTAGAACCATTAAAGGAGCCATTTTATATACGAATAATGCATTTATTATACAGTCTCTCAAATTGTTATATATTGTATAATGTTTTGTTCATCAGATATTCCAATAATACCTGAGTTAGAAGACCAACAAGATGAGGATATGACATCAGCTGTAGCTTCGGCACCAAAGTTAGTTCCTGTTATTTTATCTTGTTTACATAAACTTACTGGCTCCAATTAAGGATTTGAATACTTTTTAAAATTTCATAAAATTTTAACTTAAATATTAAATCCAAATTTTAGTAATTTGATTATATAATACTAGATTGGTTTTAGTGCTTAGCCAATTAAAATTGAAGTATTTACTAAAATTTGGATTTTACCTTTGTGCATTATTGTTATGAAGAAATTTATATTTGACAATCAGCTCTATAGCATACTCTTACTTTCATTTCCATCTATAAGGGCATCTGTCATGTGGGTGGAGACAATGCGTAAATCATGTTTATAGCACCTATTAAAGAGCAGATATGTGAACTACAACAGTAACAAAGCAAACTAAAATGAAAATAAACAATGTCATTGGGGCTGACTGGGGGGTGGGGGCACGGATCCGCGCCTGAATGGATAATCCCAATGAACTTTCTCAAGATTATGTTTGAGTCACTCAATGTATTGATTTGTATCAACGTTAATTATCTAATTCATTGCTGATGTTTTGATATTTCAGTGTAGCTGTAAATCGTGTGGCAACATTCCGTGAACTGGATGATGATTTATTACGACAGGCAGCTTTCCTTACTTTAGTAAGTTTAGTCTTACTGATCATAGATTCCATTAAAAACTTTTCGAGCAGTGATGTCTCTGTGGCAAATAATTCTCATTAGCTGTGGGGGGAGGACCCAGAGAAAACCCACAAAGTTGGACAGGGGACACCACTTCTGGTCATGTGCAAGCGGGAAATCAAAACCACACCAGTTGACTTAATGACAGCCCTTTTGATCTAACATGCACGCCCCACCCCCATTACTGAGAAGAAAGTTATTTTTCGTTTTTTTGGATAAAGACACAAAGTAAGTTTCATATCCATACAAAAATATTTGACAAAGTGAAATTATGAATTAAATGATTTTTACTTACAGGATAATGAAATTGATTTAAAACTTTTAACCAAATCTTTATCACCCAAAGAAGACCTTATTGAGGTAATTCTAATTTCTTTTATGAGATATTGTATGTTTCATTTGTGGGACAGTCCAACTTTGCTACAAAATGTTGGTGTGTCTTTCAAATGTTTCTTGTAATCCCTCTACACACTACATTTCTTGTTGGTGATTGTGTTTTCGAGAGAATTTTTAAAACTTGTTTAGTTTAAAATTCATGAAATCTTGTGAAAGAAATAAAAGGTAGATTTCCCCAAAGTATATTTGATGGATTTACTCATTGTGACACAAGAAAAACCTCTATCAAATTTCAAGAGTAAATTTGTTCTGTGGATTGTTGCTAGTTTTTATTGTGTCGGTAAATATCCTGCCTACAGTCATGCCAAAAATCACATCACAGCGTTTCTGTATACATTGAATTAATAACTTATAGTTTCTAGAAATCTGA
The DNA here is from genome assembly GCA_036850965.1 of Patella caerulea. Classification (NCBI taxonomy): domain Eukaryota; kingdom Metazoa; phylum Mollusca; class Gastropoda; family Patellidae; genus Patella; species Patella caerulea. The sequence goes on along the minus strand of JAZGQO010000007.1, from coordinate 47,543,726 downwards.
AATTCATCAAAAACAGTCCATAAATAGATGTTTTTAATCGGATCGCAAATTTAGAACACAAAAAAAGTAAAATAAAATTTAATTATCTTTTTAGGCTTAAAATAAGCGAAGTATAGTATTGATTTTGATTCTATTTTACATTGCACTGAAATATTTTTGCTTTGTTTGCTCTTAGGATGATAAACCATGGGACTGGGATAGACTATTTACAGAAGTTACATCAGACCTCATAACAGAATGGGAGAAAAATGAAAGCATAGAAACAAAAGAGGAATAACTCTCATAATATTATTTATATTATTTATATCTTCATGTTATACACATATCCGTCCGTTCGTTTCATGTTTTAATAATAAACACTGTCACATCACTATATCTTCATATATTTATTCTTTGGCCATTTAGTCACCCCCCCCCCCTATAATATTGGTCCAGTCATAGGTGACATTCTTCCTCGAGAGGCGAAGAAGCGGAGCTTACCTTGTATGCCCCCCCCCCCAAGAAAATTTTGGAATATTTGACGGTTGCAAACATATTTTCCTGTGATTTCACCCTGTGAACAAAGCAATGTCAAAGGTATATAAATACAGCCCAATAAAGGTGGCTGACTCGAATTGCAATGAATCGTTTACAGTCCACTAATACGAGACCGTTGGGGTAAAATTTTGAAAATTTAACCGCAGCAAACGTATTTTGCTGCTATTCCAGTCTGTGAATACAATTTTGTCCTATATAGTCTACGTGGCTGACCCAAATTTCAAACAACCAATCAATTGTTGCTGGGTTTTGGGGGTTTAAATTTGTTTTCTGCTATTCTAGCCCGTGTATAGCCTGTGTAAGCGACTCCAAAAGTATCCAATGGATTTGTAACCGAAATTCCACTCTGAATTCCAACCATCCAATCAAAAAATTTCGCACGAAGTAGAGTGGCTCCGGACACAATTTTTTAATCCATAGTCAACTCAGTACAAATTTGTGGTATTCAATTAAAAGAAAAGTAAAATTAGGGTTCAATGACAGAGAAGCAATACTATAAATGCCTGAAAAAATTTGGGTTTACAGTTACAGGCGAAAAAGCGGAACTGACCTTGTATGGAACACCACCACACCCCACCCCAAGAAAATTTTGGAATATTTGACGGTCGCAAACACGTTTTCCTGCTATTCCAGCTCGTTAACTTAGTGTTTTATAGATTTCAGGCACTTTATTTTGCCAAGGAGATGAAATAAATTTTTTTTTCACTTAACCCATCTGCCCGAAAAGTCAGCTTGCCCAAAAGTAAAGCCAGGCTGACACTTGCACGACTTTGGCAACAATTTTTTGGTGCCCATCAGTGTCCACATTGACACAAACTGACACGAGTTCACGCATAGTTTGCGCATTGTTTACGTACTTCCCGCATTGGCACGACAAGTTTGCGCAAATCGAACAGTGTCGTGCCAGTGTCAGCCTTGCTTTAGGGGTGCAGCTGCCCCCTCCCCCTGCCTGGTATGCCTAAGGGTCCAGTATATTTTGTTGTGAAGCTGTCGTGTGGAAATTAAGACTCTCAGCTATAATTTTCATGGGTTCAATATACATGCTCCTAAAATATCACTCAGGATTTTTCAGGCCTAGTACTTACTTATGAGGAGTAGTGACTGCATGAATGACCAGGAACAGAGCCCTCAACAGTATTTATTGAAAGAAGTCCACTCCTGGCAAAGTGTAGTGAATTCCTATTGATATCGGCATGTTCATCGTTCACAAAATCTTGTGTAGACTCCATTTAATATCCTAACTTAAAATTTGTATGGTACATATATATATATATATGAACTTTCTAAGTTATTGCCCTTGATCACTTTGTAGAATCTTGCGAACAATCTAGCAAGAAAAGTTATCATCCATTCTGCTTGAAATGTGTATGCATTGTTCAGATAGTGTGAATGCATTAACAGCAACAGTCATCCTCTGATGTATTTTAAATTGTTGTGGTTTTAATTATTGCAGTATATAACAAATACAATCATTTCTGAGTTATTAGTTGGGGTGGGATGGCCTAGTGGTCTAGAGTGCCGCACTTTAACCTCTTGCTGGCCGGTCACCTCTGGCTTGCGGCTGTGGTGTCGATCCCTGGTGTGAGCGTATGTGGCATGGAGATAGGGGCACCTTCTCGACTCCGGTTTCCTCCCACTGCTAAAGACCCGCACGCGCAAGCGAATTATTGAAATAAAATTAAAAACCATGTTAGTCCTGAAATGACCTAGTTTGTGTCAAGTGGACGTTAAACCCCATTTTTCTCTCTCTGAGTTATTGACCATATTTGTTTATGCCAAAGAATCTTGTTGAATCGCCAATGATGCATTAGCGATTAAATATTTTGCTTTTTATTCACAGAGCAACCACCTTTATGCACTGCTCGTAAGTGGGCATGTTTCATTGTGTGGCAACCTATCTTAATAACAGGCAAATAATGTGCAAAGTGGCTTGCACTCTGTACATGTACATATCTCCAATGTAAGTGTTACAAGATGAAAGCTTATCTTATAGGCTTTGAATTAACACATGCAACCAAGCATAAGAAACAGAAGACAAATACTGGAATTGATTAATAATTTTTTTTATGACATTCTGGAATAGAATATATGATGTGAGGAGGTTTTCAATTTAGGATTGAAAGGTCACCAGGTAGAGGTTAGTGTTTCAGCCCCAGGAATTTATAAACAGAACCTGTTTTATGACATTGTGGTGTGGTATACTGTATAGATAAAAGGAATTATATAATGTATACACACATAATTATATCACATAATATACACTTAAATTACAAACAATAATTGGCAATAATTTATAAATGTCCACTTTCAAGATACACATAATCCTTATAAGATATATAGAAATAGATTTCATAACATAAGTGTGTTTAATTTTAAGATACACATGGCTAACACTTTTGAAATGATCACATGAAAACCATTTTATACAAATATTGCTCTTTGACATAAAGACAGTGTAAGTAAACACAATAAGATATAGAAACTTTAATAAATTAACTTCTTAAATTTCCTTGAAGTGGCACATATAGAGTTAAAAGTTATTTTGAATATAAACTACACACATAGGTCAATGACAATGTTTGGATTTTTTTACTCGAGCAAGACTAATATTATTTGGCCTATTGTAAGGCAATTTCTATTTCCTAATGATGTCTCCTTTAGACCAATTAAAATGTGGAATAGCAGAGCGGCTCATAAGTAATCAGTCCTGCTCTATGACTTTACCCACTTTAATTTACACATTTTTAAGTATAATGTCTCTTTTACATTTCATTCCCAAAGATAAGTTATGGAACAATACTATCCTGTCACTTTAAAATAGATTTCATTATTCTTCATTTTGTTTTTACAAACAATAACAATTTATACATCAAATACATTTATACAATAAGATTATCACAGATTTTATACAATTTTATAACAATAATAAAACAAAAAACACACTTTATTTTTCAAAAAGTTGTGTTTACCAGTTTAAACCAGATATAAACAATTAAAGGGTCATTTCATTTTGCACACTTGGTTATAATTCATCACACCTGGCCTTGCGAGTAGGTATCATTTAATTTATCAAATACAGGTATTGGAGGAACCAGTGTTTTAAATGGCTGAAAATAAACAAATATAAAACAACTATATGGTATGTTATTGTTTAAAATATCCACTGTTTTTCATTTAGGCGATTATGGATCCCTTACAGCCACGTTTCTCAACCTTTTCTCACCGCTCACCCCTAAATGAGTTCTCAACCAACCCATTTACCCCCAGAGTTTTGAGGAGGTTACTGATCGCGGAGCTGTGGCCGGCGTAGCTGGTCACCGCGAGCACCGTAGGCGCGAAGCCCGTCGAGGAGGGTCAAGGAGGGAAGTCCCCCTAGGAAAATTTTAAGAAATTGGAGCCCAGATATGTGATTTCCAGCCATTTCAGGCACTCTTTAGGCTTTTCATAGGAACTTGAAAATGGCCTTTTTCTATAGAAGCCATCCGACATGAAACACGGATCCTTGCACGGGCCTGCACCCCATGACCACATTGACATTGAATATGGAATGAATACGAATCAAAGGTGAGATTCAATAATCACCAAATTTATTTCCAGTTTAGTGCGAAATTTGCTCCTGGTGATTGTCACAAACGATTTTTTTTTTTATTCTCGGGACAGTGTTTGAGAGTGCTAATCTCAACTGCACAACCTTTATATGATCATTTTTGAAGTTACTGGGAGTGTGGTCATTCACCCTCTGGACGCGGGCCATTCCCCCCTTGGGGGTGAATTCACCCCAGGTTGAGAAACGCGGCCTTACAGAGTACATAACCCTGATAAATTTTAATGTTTAAAATTTGATTTGTATAGAAGTCATATAGCCAAATAGCGAACCTTTGACAAAATAAAAACCACCCTCCTGCATCAGATTTAAGATTGCTTAAATATTTTTATTAAGTACATTTCAATTCAAATTAAGCTGTTAAATTAAATGTTTGATAAAATGTCAATGACGATTAGGTGCTTCAATAGCCATGTCAGAGTTGAAGAATATCATAAAACAAGAAATATTTTCTGTCACCGCTAGGATTGAATCCCAGGTATCCAGGTCAGTAAGCCAGTGCTTTACTAGCGTGGTCACTTAGACAAAATGCTTTGTGTTAAAAACAAACAATGTATTATATAATACAAAGGGGAAATTTATAAAAAAGCTTTCAATAAACAATGACCTACCATTGGTGTTATATGTTTGTCAAGAAATTCTTCACGGAAATATTTAGTTCCGTAAGGTAGATGACCATATTTAGATGTTGTATAAAGAAGCTTTTGATATTGTGGATCTCTCGATTTAACTGGTAAAAATCTGTAAGAGAAGAATTATATATATCTTCACTCATTCAAATTAATTCATTTTCCAAACATTTAGTTAAATATGATGTGGACCACAGTGGATTTGATCCAACAATGTATCCTTGTTTTGTACCATAGTTTATCTTAAAATTTGGTTGATAGAGATATTCTGTAAACTATTCAACTTACATATCATCATTAATTCTAGCCACCCATTCCTCAGCTTTCATCTGTTTTCTGGCCTCGTCTAGAGAATAATAGTTTGTAGCAACACGTAGCGATGGTTTAAAACCTTTATATCTCTGTTCCTGTACCTCCTGTGGTTCTCGGAATGGACCCTAAAAAAGATCAATTATCATTGAATGTTTGTAACATAGACAATAACAAACACAAGTAAACATAATGATAAAACAAACAAAAACAATACACATTTTACACACAAAGATTACATGAATTTAATTTTGATAACAATCTGATTAGACCCTACATCCTATTTCTTTTGTTTTGTATAGTTCAAAATTGCATTTAACTTTGTTTTCACAATAGTAGGATCTGGAAGAGTTGTTATATAACCCACATTCTGGTTAATCAAACTGCCTGTTATGGCGAGTTCTTGGCATGTGATGCACAGAACTGTGGATAAACCCCGAGAAATGCGACCACCAACCAGTCACAACTTGAAGTAGTGTGGGCCATCGAAACGAAATATAGATCTGTATTTTAATCATTTTGTTTTGATAATATAAGCTTAAATATTCTTGTTTAAGACATTTCTTAAAGACTGACATAATATCAGGACTATTTTGGACAGCTGTTTGTAGTCTATTCTACTCTTCATGCGCAGCATATTTATAAAAGCAATTGATATAAATTCACTGATTGTGAGCCAACAAGGGAAGTATTATGAATGTAACTTTGGACCACTTTCTATTATATGAGTACTCTACCTGTGGTTTAGAAACCAGTGGAGGAAGCTTTTCTGGACGGGGTAAATTATAACTTTTCCATGCAGGATCAAACCGATTTGATTTATCTCCCTTTTTCCTTCGAATACCTAATGGTTTTACACTTCGTAATTCATATTCTTGTTCTGATGGGAAACTAAAAAGATATATCATGAAAAAATTGGTTCAAAATGTTATTCAAGTAGAAAAGACAGTGTCGGATATAAAGAAAATAAAGTGCCATCAGCAATATTTGTAGTGGTGCAGAGGGCCCAACAAGGACAACTATATAGACATTGGGATGGGACGACAAACCAAAGTACAGTGTTCGTTCACATTGGCATGCATGTAAATGAAACCTTGATAGTTGAAATTCAATATAGAGTAGGACTTAGCACCTCATAGTAAACTGCATGACATATGCCTGTCTTCATTATCCCAGTCATTGCAGAAAAGAAGGATGCTAAACCCCATTTCATTTTATTTGGCATTGCTGCATGGGTTAAAATATGTGTTATAATATTGATTCTAAGGTAATATCGTACTTACGGTAAGAAAGGAGAGTTGTAGATACCCGGTATAACTTCTGTACTAAGAAGATGATGATTTTTCCGGGCTGCATATATTTTATTATTCCGTTCCTGCTCGTCCGCCATTCGCTGTTGGATCTGTGCTTGTTGTTCAGCATATTCATCCAACTCAGATCTGTTCAATAAATAATTCAACAAGAACTGTAAGCTTATGTAGGATGTTTTACTGTGATATTGGAGGCTAATTTAAGTCTGCTTTTATGTTATGGACCCTACATTATACTCCTGAGTCCAAATTGCAACAAACATATATTTAGACTCATCACATTTTTAAAACAATAAAGAAACTGTGACAAATCACCTGTCATACATTTATGGTCCCCAATAGGGCCGGGTCTATTAATTTTGATTTTTTCTTCACAAACTCCATTGAATTCTGACAACGATGCTCACTTTAAATCTCTTACAAATCTTACTGTTAATTTTAATTGATATATTGTCGCTCTTCATTCATTTTACCGGTAAAGAGAGAAATGGAGTTTTTTCCACTCCACACAAAAGGTCATTTCAGTACTAACTAGCATATGTTTCATTTTATTTCAATAATATGCTTGGCTTAGGGGTCTTTAGCAGCGGGAGGAAACCAGAGGACCCGGAGAAAATTCATGAGTTTGGACAGGCGACCCTACTCCTTGTCACGCACAACGGGGAATTCGAAACAACACCAGTTGCTTCAATGACAGGCTTTATAACCATTGCCCCCCCCCCCATTTTACAGGTTTAAATGACTATTCTAGGTGTGAATCTCATAAAAATGTATTACTCAATCATACCTGACAATTTCATTTTTGACTTGAAGAGCTTCTAGATATCTTTTTCTACTGTAGTAATTAAATATATATTTTCTGATGTAATAACCTCGCCATACTTTCTGGATCTGTTTAAAGACAAACAACATAAATTCTGATATCACCTTGAAATAAGGAATACTATGCAAGAATTAATTTTTAATGTCAGACCATATTTTGTAGTTCCTGTTTTGAAAAGCTTCAGATCCTACCATTATGTGATTTTAATCAATATGGCATTAGTTCAACATATAACAAAAAATGAAAAAGTCATTAGCGATTATTTTTTCCCTTTGTTCATACATATGTATTAACTAACGCTATGAATACAACTGATCTTTTTTGTTTGCTCTTTCATTTTCGCCTTAGCTAGGCTAGTCTAGTTACCGTAACAACACACCTGGATAACCAAGTCCTAATGGCCACTCTTATCTCAATCAAAATTGGTTTATCTTATTTAAATTTCAATATTATATGGGAAGCCCAGAATAATGTATCATTTCAATCTGATTATAATGCAGATCCTTTTTCTTTTTGTTTTTATAATTCAAAATCTTGTTTTACTTGTCTTTACTACACTAGGATCTGGAAGAGATGTTCTGGATGATGTGATGGATTAGCCAATGAAACAGTCTGTTACTGTAAGTTTCTAGTGTGTGGTAACCCACTGGAAACATCAATGATGAGTGGTTAATCAAATGTCTGATGTCACAGGATCAAAAGCCACTCGTCATGACCCCTGATGTGGCCTTCCACTAAAATTGGTCAGATCTTCATGTAAAAGAAACCATCGAAAGTATAAAACAACGGAACGAAATATAGATGTGTATTTTGTTCATATTGGTATAATTTCACATAATTCATTTCTTGATAACTTACTTACCTTTGATGCCATAGAATTATAATAATTTAATTTGAGTATAAATACACCATTCTGAAATAAAAAAATATAAATAATCTACTATAGTTATGGAAGCACTAAAACTGCCTATTGAAAGTTTTTTTTTCAGTGTATAAGGACAACAAATTTAAAGAAACATAGTATTGTAAAAGTGAAAAGTGAACCTCTAATATTTAGGAATACCAGACCCAAATGGTTCAATCCCACTCAGTATTTATATGTGGAACATAAATTCCATTGATCTATGTTGCTGACTATGCAATAAGCACATTCTTTGTCAACGAAAACTCAATGCAATGATGTGCCTCTTTAAATCCGATTGAATCCAATTGAAGCAGAGAGATTATAAAGTGTTGGTATTTAATTTTGAATTCTCAACTACTGTAAATGTTAAGCGTTGATTAAGCTGTGAGAGATTTGATACGTTACTGTTGAGACAAATGCCATTGACGCACTGTTACTTTTAATGGATATTGATACAAAATGTAGTACTTTGAGAAATTGATTGTAAAACAAAAAGGCCAATTTTACAACCTGAATAAGGATTCTGAAGTATTTCCTTCCTAAAAATCCTCTCCATTTTCTTTGTATGTTTACAGCAGAACTGTTTAAGTGTCTGGAAAGCAAAATATTTTTAAAATTATTGGATTTGCTCAAATCTTTGAAATTAATATAGCTTATTAATAATAAATCTAACATCTACAATGAATTGAATAAAATTACACTTGTGCTCAGACTGTTTGCGAAGTGCATGGCCTACATGTGAAAAATTATCATTTCTAAAACTTGCACGAATCACTCTTCAAGCTTATCCAATAAGTTTGTATGAACAGTATAAGCTTTAGAATTTAGATTGTTTGTTTTTTTTTCTAAAATATTTTAGTTGAATGATTTTCTAGCCTTATATTATTATAACCTCATAATAATATTTAGCATACAATGAAAATAAAATGATTTACTTTAAGTAGGACCGACATCTTGTTGCTCGAAACCACGACTGAATTTTAACAGCAGAAACATATTCTGGATTTCTGCTCTCTTCGGCTTCACTGAAGTAAAAAAACAAAATAGCAAAATTAGTAAATAGTTAAATACAAGATTTCTAGAGAAGAGAAAGAGAGAGAGAAATGGGGTTTAACGTCCACTTAACACAAATTAGGTCATTTCGGGACCAACATATGGTTCAATTTTATTTCAATAATTCACTTGCGCGTAGGGGTCTTTAGCCATGGGAGGAAACCAGAGTGCCCGGAGGAAACCCACGAGGTTGAGAAGGCGCCCATATCTCCATGTCACATACGCTCACACCAGGGCTCGAAACCACAGCCGCAAGCCAAAGGTGACCGGCCAGCTAGAGGTCGAAGCGCGGCACTCTAGACCACTATAGGCTAGTTCAGCTCTGAACGTACTCTGCAGTCTCATTACACTCACCTGAACGTTCAGGGGGTGCCCGATTCAATCAATGTCGAAAATAATTTGAACCCCAGTCAATTTTACTGGGCAGCTTTTCACGGCTAAACGGTCGCGTGTCAGTCCCCGTGAACGCCTGAACAATGTAAATGAACATCTTAATGAGAAAATAAGACCTTGCTTACCTAGCTAGAGCCAGTATGGCCGAGACAACACGCTGTTAAAAATACGTCCCCTCCTATCAAATTAACTTTTCGGCGCCATGACACTCTAAATATAGGTCAACGTCCAGATTTAGGAATGCCGGTCATACAAGACGAAACGAAATTTAGGTAAATGTTGGAATGTTTGAAAAAGACGATTAGAATCTTCAGTCATTTATTGCTTTGCCCATGTTTTAATATTACAATAGAATAAAACAAACATTCAAGGTGTATAATGAAGGATAAACCCATTTACTCTCAGATTCCGTATTTATTGTAGCTTGTTTCTTAAGTTTTATTATTTTTTTTTCAAAAAAATAAAAATAAAAATACAGAAATAACAAGGTTGTTTATTCTTTAGAAGAAAAAGAGGAAAATATATGTTAAACTCTTAAACAAAACTTTCTAAAATAAAAATGACACATATGCATATAATGCAAATGTCAATGAATAAATACATAAATATATGGATTTAAATTATTCTCTACAAAACTTGTGCCTAGTGCACCACACAAATATCTATAGAATAAATACATAAATACAAGGATTTTAATTTTTCTAAACTATACCATTACTGTAACATCATATGGGTAGTAATATTTATCCAATTAGGTATGCACATATGCATATGTGTCATTTTTATTTTAGAAAGTTTTGTTTAAGAGTTTAACATATATTTTTCCTCTTTTTCTTCTAAAGAATAAACAACCTTGTTATTTCTGTATTTTTATTTTTTTGAAAAAAAAAAATAAAACTTAAGAAACAAGCTACAATAAATACGGAATCTGAGAGTAAATGGGTTTATCCTTCATTATACACCTGGAATGTTTGTTTTATTCTATTGTAATATTAAAACATGGGCAAAGCAATAAATGACTGAAATTTCTAATCGTCTTTTTCAAACATTCCAACATTTACCTAAATTTCGTTTCGTCTTGTATGACCGGCATTCCTAAATCTGGACGTTGACCTATATTTAGAGTGTCATGGCGCCGAAAAGTTAACTTGATAGGAGGGGACGTATTTTTAACAGCGTGTTGTCTCGGCCATACTGGCTCTAGCTAGGTAAGCAAGGTCTTATTTTCTCACTAAGATGTTCATTTACATTGTTCAGGCGTTCACGGGGACTGACACGCGACCGTTTAGCCGTGAAAAGTTGCCCAGTAAAATTGACTGGGGTTCAAATTATTTTCGACATTGATTGAATCGGGCACCCCCTGAACGTTCCAGTGAGTGTAATGAGACTGAGTACGTTCAGAGCTGAACTAACTATAGGCCATCCCAACCAGCAGAAATCTCATTTTTCTGCATAAAAAGCATAATGCTAGTTTGATTTGATAAAAAGTTCAATGATAATATCAACTGGAAGGGCTTTTTTATTTTATATTATATTTAGTTGTGTGCACCATGTTTTTTTTAATTTAGGCTATTGCCTTTAGGTAAGTTAATAAAATCAATAAAAACAATATGATGCGCTGATGGGTAAGGTAGTTTTAACTATTAATTTTTATGGCTGATCCAAAAGTGAGTGTCATGGAATCATTATGAGCACTCGCTAACTGTTAGCCTACTCAGGCTACTGTAGGCATAACTCATCAAAAAAAGTTAAAATCAAAAATTCAACCAGACTGATACCCATGTTTACGCATTTTCTACACGTTTTGCGTTTCAAGACTTTTTATTTCAGGCAGCTGTATAATTGCTGAATAAATCATAATAACCACAGAATAAATTCTTACTTTTTTCGGGCATAAGTTTCCTCGACAAGGCTGTTGATTTGACGTTGAAGTCGTACCATCGCCGCCATGATGTTTATTGTTGTCAAGTACAAGAACATGGAGTCCATGAAATAAGGACTACTTCCGCTTCCGTTACTTGTAGCAACTGCCTGTAAACAACATGGCGACCACCAGTGTGCGTAAGTTTAGAAATAAACAATAACTTAACTGGCAACAGCTACTTACTGAGACTAAGGATCGCGTTATAAGTTAATTGAAAAAAAATGGCAATTTATATGCCACCTCTTGCAAGAAAGAAAAAAGTACCAGATCACTTTCAGTAAGTTTTAATAAATGCAGATCATGCTAGGCCTACTATACTATCTATAGGCCCTAGTCCTAGTATGCGGTTAAAAAAGTAGCTAAGCAGGCCTCGAAATGTTTGAAAAAAAGCTTTTTTATCATACCCCTCGCTTCAGTAAATAACCTGTCACTCTCAAAATTGTCAAACCCAAAAGCCAAAGACTAAGTAATAGTATACTGACTGTATACTCACACATATCCATATGATAATATGTAGTACTACACACACGTTTATTTACTATTATTTAGGTATATATACGTACATTGATTGCTTCATATAAATATCGTAATATAAAAACCTTTTTATTTCTTCGACATCGGAATGCCTAAAACTAAAAGTTCTTGAAAGTCGGCGAATCTGTGTTGGCCAACCAAGTCGAAGATTCGTACAACTACAATTCTAATTTCTATGTCACTCATAGCCACATAGATTCCACAAATTATCATGGTATCACACCTCCGTGCTAAATCGAATAGTTGGACGTTGAGGTGTAGAATTCAAATTTTAAAATATCCGTATTGAATTGAATATCAAAACACAAATCACACCTGTACATCGCACAGTAAGAAATATGCTGCGTACGAAAGACAGATAGCGCCACCTGGAATATCTGTCTCACAATGTATCAGGACTGTATTTACGCTACAAATTATATTAAAAATATCTGAGATATTTTTCTGACCTGATTATTTGATTTTGTCGAATTGTCTTGTTAATTATTCAAATGATTAGATATACAAACTTACGAAGCATCGATCTATCGAGTCGTGTATATTTCCCTTCCACTCCAGCCACTTTCTAATATTTATACTGTGGTGTCGTTACGGTAGAATTATTTCAGGTGACGTTTTAATTTACTTAGATATAATACTCCATAATGCTATAAACTAGTGTCAAGTAGATGAAAACAAGCGTAGAATGTGTGAAATTCATTGTTATAAAATTGTCTACTTCCAAACTGAGTACCTGTAGCCTGCGACAGAGCGAATGTAAACAATGCAAATGGCGGCTTTTCGCGGTATTTCCGTGCTCAATTCTTACATTTAGAAACAACTCTACGAATAAATAAATACGGCCTGCATGTACATGACGTGGACGTGAGTATTGTGGTCAATTTACTGCACATCAAGTAAAATTTAGTTTTATTTGCTACCTGTCGAACAAGTATACAGGTGAACATTTTGAGCCATGAGTTAAGTCTGTAACTCAATATCACTATCATCCAAAATCTTCAACATCAACATTTTACTTCTTTTGGTACACGAATCATGTACCATAAAGCCATAAGCCATAATTAATTCATTTTTCAGCCTCAGCTTGAGGGACGAGGCTAAAAACATTGCACCAAATCAAATGGCGTATGTAGACTGGAACAATCAGACGCTAGAAATTTGCATTCGATATTTGAGTGTTGGCTTATTTCGCCAAATATATCTGATTTGAAGTTAGAGTAAAAACAGAAACCATTTCTAGGTCCCAGATGTTAGCGATTTTAGCTCCTTTAATATTCTATTGATTGATCTATTTATTTTGTATTTAAAATAGAACTATTGAAACTAGTAGCTCAACTGAGCGAAATCTGGGAAGGCTGTTCGCCCATTTAAAGTCTAACTTGTCGAAAGTGTCAATGAGATTTGATTGTTCAATTAAGAATAATCTCCATCTAGCTACAAAATCCCTGGTCATGTGGTGTCGTTTGAATTACAAAATCTTCAGAATTAAAAAAAGGCTAGCATAGCTGTAGAAGGCTATAAGCTTATCTATTACGTAGACAAAATGAAATTTTAAAATTGGCACACAAATTACCTGCTAGCATGCTTTCATTCAAGTGCCATTTGTGTATAAATAAAGGTTAAACTCATTATCCCATGTATGGCAATACTAACGGTGTATGGTAGCTTTGCCGTGTAACTTTGAGAACATAGCTAAAGACATTGAGATTGAGTTACTGATATAATGTTTGTTTTTAGCTACGATTGGGTGCCTCCAGTTTCTTTATTAATACATGTAACATCTAAAAAATAAATTAATTTTATACTGTGATACGTCTAATTAAACTCTTTTTTGTCCAACTTGAAAATGCCATAGAAATCCATTTTCATTTGGAAAACCTTGATCTCTAGAAACTTACATCTAAAATCAATTGTATGATGGTAAGTGATATCATGGACCTTAAATATGGTTAATGATGATATACAGCTACACCTATACAATTGTGATGTGGCTACCGGTTTATTTATTAATAAAACTTAGAAAGAAATTCTCAAAATGGTGTTGTTCAAAGAGTGTATGGAGGTTTCATTGCAGGGTTGTTGGCGACTGGAGTTAACTGAGGTGTGCCAAATTGCTTCTTATAATATAATAACATGTTGCATTTCAAAATGACTTCCTAATGACGACTTAGCACCTGGATTTAAAATACAATGATTTAAACCCATTTTAGTTGGATTATACGCTTATTTGTAGTTGGACGGGGCAGAAATGTTATAAATAACAATAATCAATCGTTGTTTTTTGATTCATTGCACCAAATGAAGGCCGATGTAATCTTCGTCAGGTATTGCCAGCTAAAGCTATATATAGCACCATCACCTATCTCAAAACACAGAGGGTTGAGAGATGAGGTTTGTTATGTATAACTACCAATGTTGACTGGAATAACCAGATGCCAAATACTGCCATTTAATTTTGACTTTTTTGTATTTCGCCGATAAGAAATTACAATAAGAACAGAAACAACTGAATGTAAATCAGGTTATTTAACTACATTCAATTTCATGTTACATTATTATATGCATTGCGACCCATTATTTATTTTCATTTCTAGGTGCGAAAGAATACCGATTTAGCTCCTACGCAGCACCAGATCAGTACCAGTATCATACAAAAATATTTTTCAGTTAACCCCCAAAAAATCATGTATTGTTCTTTCTATTTGCAGTCCTGATTCTTTCCGAGTAATAAGTCGAGAAGCAGAAGAAGATCATGAACATTTTGCAAATTCCTGTTTTCATGGACTCGGTCGACGACCCTGGTCACAGTCCAACATATTACCTAACATACTTGGAAGAGAAACTCGTGTTTTACCTCATGTAATGCCAGATTATCGAGCAAATAAACCACAACCAAGCACATGTAACTTTCTAACACATAATGTTCGACTTCTTAATGAGCCTGTTTGCACAGTTACAACCCAGAAAACACTGTCTGAGCAACCATACTGGTGGTGCGCCAACAAGCCAGAAGAATGTAATGATAAACCATCTTATAGTTTAGATACCTTATATAGAAATGATTTCCAAAATCGAAGTGAACATCGGCTCCACCTTTCTTCCAGACACTCGTCAAATCCAAACAAGGATCCAGCTTATGGAATAAGTAAGTATCATTAGGTTTACTGCAAACTGTGTGGTGGCTGAGTGATAAGTCTAAAGCCTTTTAAGTTTTGTGTAATTGGCTGTGATTTTCTTTTGCTGTAGTTATATATTTAGCAACAATCAATGTAAAATAATGATGTTTGAGAATTAAAGCCATGATCTATCGAAAAACAAAATTTTGAAAAATTTGTTTTTCCTTACTATGACAGATTTAGATCACCATTCGGTGTAAGCAAGTTAAATATATCAATTGGATCATAAGCAAATGTTAAAAAAGTCTCAAAAGAACAAAGAAATTTGAAATAGAAAATGCTTTTTCTCATGAATTTTTTCAAATCTAGCAAAATGTTAATGCAATCTCTTAATAAGTCCAGTGTTTAAAGTCAGCCGAATAATAGCTTGCTGTAGTGTACTAAATTCTTTTTCCTGTTTATTTTCTTTCCAGTACCAATCAATCAACTTGGTGGTCGTAAACATAAACAGCGATTATTTACAGAGAAAATGTCATACGAACATGAATATAATAGCCGTAAAGATCCTAATTATCCTATTCGTGGCAGAGTGAGTGTATATATTATATATTTTATTTAATTACTGGTAGTAATGTCAAAAATATGTAGGGTGAAGATGAGGCATTGGCTCTCTTCAGATCTTTGCCAATGACTAATAAAAATAGATTTTAATATATGCCGTTTTTAGTATGTACTGCCACATTTGAAAAAATTATATATAAATATTTCAACTATTAATCTACATGGTGCACATTATTTGTTTGTCTTCAAAATTCATTACTCTATGCAGGCCAGTGCTTGCATTCTCGTTGATAAGCCAAAACAATTCTTGGGTTATCTACATTTATGTTCTTTGAGAATTTGATAACAATTTTGTCTTAATGGAGATCATTGTGCACGAGCAAAAATAAAATAATATCTCAATAAAGATCCATGACCAGCGTAAGTTGAATCAAGGGTATGGTTTAAATGATCTGTTAAAACTTATTTATTATATGATTTATCTTTTTTGTTTTAGCGACAGGGAAACTTTGTTTGGAATGAAATGAAGCCAGACAAATTACAGGAATTTATTGATTATCATCAGAGTTTGAATCAATACCAAGATCCACAGAAACAAAATTATCCATCTTCAGTATTAACACCACTTCGCCAAAATTCAAGTCCAATGACTGAGGTACCTGAAGTGTTACCATCAGTTATGCAAGAGAAACCGCAACAGTTTGAAAATAATTTAAATGGAACTGATGATGGCACTAGACAAGTAGAAATTAAAGATGACAATATATCTAATAATTGTCTAATATCACAACCACAGTTTAGTACAGATTTACCACAAAATGAAAATAGCCAAACAGATTTGAAAACAAGTACAGAATAGAAACACTTTAACTGTAATCTTATGTTTCAATTTATTTAAAAAGCACATCACTCTTCCCTTTAGTATTGTCAAAAGAAACAAACATTTTATGCATTAGTCTTTCTTAAACTGAGTCTAATATAACAGTCACTGTATCACTATTTATTTGTTAAGTCACAGTATTTTTAGCTTCAAGTTAACATGACATCTACCAAACTGGTGCATGTCTCTAATATTGTTTAAATTTTACTTGCCACAGATTTCTTTTTAGGTGTTTAAAATTAATCAGAGTTTTTAATCTTGCTCCTGCAAGATTTTAAAGAAGCATTAATCTTTTTGATTTAAGTCAAAATAAACTGTGAATATGGGACGTAACTTATAATTAAAACAATATAGAGATCCAGTTTATCCTTAAAATATCTTATTCAAAATAGTCCCAGGATTATAATATATTTTTGTAAGAATTTTATAAATACATTGTAATTGTTGTTAATATCATTATGAAAAGTGTCTTATTTTATAACTTGTGGCTTATATTTACAACATTTTAAAGTCACCTATATTTATTGTTATTACTATTAAATATTGGTCTATTTACAATGAGTAAACTTGATTATAATGTTTTTGTTACACACAATGTTTGTGGAGTTTTATACTGCATGAAATGTATGTGTAAGATCTACTGGGGGTTTATTTAATCTCCTGAATTTTGGGGGTATTATAGATTTCATGACAATGGCCTTGATTTAAAACTTTTTAAGAAGGCAGGATCAAACCTGGTTGCTTCATCTTGACTTTAGTCAAGTCGGGGCCATCTATTGTCTGTAACTGTGATATAATTGTTAATAACTGTGATATAATTGTTAATAACTGTGATATATTTGTTAATGATATGTTTGTTATGATTGTTGCTTTTCATATTTATTGTCGGTTTATCATTATCACGAATAGCATCCTCTGCAAATTTTTTCTTATGAGCTTGTTACAGAACAGAATTCTCAAAAATAGTTATTTTTTTTTAATATCCAAGGAATGTTATTATTCATTCATGTGGAAAAAAACTATCAAAGCACACACTTGTCGCTTACTTGATGTTTGTGGTAATCATTTGGCAAACTTTTAGGAGCCTGTATGATTTATTTTGCCAAATCTTAATGTTATGTGTCAAATTCTTGGAGGTAATTATTGAAATTATTTACAGTTCAAATGTCTCAATTCTATGAAGATGTCTTATTGTTGGACAAGGGTAAGGTCAGGCAATATTTTAGAAAATACTATATTATGCGAGAAATTATGTAATATGAACTTCAGAGCATATGTTTGTTCAATAGATTTATTTAATCAAAATGTTTGATGTACCTGTGAATCGGTATAGTAATCTAGATTAACCAAAATACTGGAAAACAGTCAACAAATTTGGTATAAACTGTAAACTTGAAAGAATTGCCTATTGTTATAATCATGGTTATTTTATGTAAAGGCAAACCACCTGACAATATTTCTCATGTTTGTGGGAAAGTCAACATATTAGGTAATGTGTGTTTATCTGGAATATGTGTTTATAGAGGCTTGATGGTCACATTTATATACTGGCTGTGATATATATACTGGTTCATACTAATCTTTTGACATGTAAAAAAAAAGAAAAAAGAAATATACATATCATTAGACTCCATCTGAGTTTTTATTTACATGTAGTATTATGGTCTTAAAGATAATAATAATGACGACATCGATTTATAATAATGTGCTAAATAGTAAATTCCACCCCACCAAAGCAGTTTCTATGATCCTGGTAAAGCCATAGGATTATCCCCCCCCCCCTTCCCTTTACCTCTGATGTTTTTCTATCAATCTAACTGTGCTAGGGTGCAGCATGTTTCTGTATAAGAACACACGTCATCCGTTTATCTATTTCTGATATGTACAGTAAATATATTATACTTTTAAGTCTACAAAAAAGGTCATTTTGTTTACTGTGTGTGTGAATTCACTGTGATGTATCAGTAATTGTCACCATATGGACCTTATAATACATTGGTCAATGTTGTCACCATATATAAACGATTGACAAACAGGATCGGTCTATGTTGTCACCATAATAATCAATTGACAAACAGGATAGGCCTACAAAGCTCTCTTAATTTTGTTCAATGAAATAATTAGATGGACTAAGACTACGAAAGTATCGTGAGTTATAAATAGACAATTTTTCCCTTATCATTTTTCTACCCTCTTCCTACATTTTTGGTTTGACTTTTTGATCTAGATTTGTAATAATGGCATTAGATTTTCAATTTCATGGCAGTTTTGGGTGATTATGATGATATTACAGCAGAGGGATAGGGGGTGTAGGTGGAAAGTGTCTTTCTGCAGAGCACTCATTGTGTTGGAAGTGAGATTTTCACCCCAGTCAACTCCAAATCCCTGTAGCAAAAAATCTAAATGGCCAACCCCCTACAAATTTATGATTAGGAGATTGCCAAATATGATCCCCATTGGGCCTATAAAGATTGGAACCAACGGAATATTGAGCAAAAAGCTACAGTCTGTGATGTTGTTACAGTCATTTAACATTGAAGTCAATGGGCAAATAATTACTAGTCCACGTACAAATTACTCTATACAGTTACCTCCCTTGACACACTATTAAATCGTCTCACCCAGTAATTCAAACGTTATTCAATGATTTAAATGCGTGTTCAATGATTTTCAAAGTTGAGTTTCCCACAACGCTCATTTTGACATTATTTTTCATAATCATTAATACACATTTGTTATAAAACAAATAATTTTTTTAAGACGGTTTATTTTAAAGAGTTATCTCCCGTTAGACTATTCCAAGACAGCATTCTTTTATTTAATGTAATTAATATTGTTCGCACTGAAATAACTTTTCAAAATTGCATCGATCTGTAGTTTTACTACTGATAAGGTTAAAACTCCGGGCTGAAACTTAATATAGGTCAAGAAGTTTGATCGTGATCGGGTTGGGAGCAACTCCATTTATTTTCTGCTGTCAAAGTTTCAAGTCAAGGAAGGTAGCACACTGATCCCCAGTGAATATCCGCTTGGCCGCTACAAGACGTCCGTCGCATAAACTCTGTGAAACAGATTGGGAAGGTAGATGCCACTCTACTCGCTAAATGATACTCAAGGATATTATAAGGTAGATGTACACCAAATATTTCTACGTCGTCACCATTGAACAAGGGTCAAGGCTATTTTTCTCTCTTTTCCTTCCCCCGCCCCTTTTGTCTGTCGATTTTTGTTGACTTTTTGGTGTAGAATTAATAGAAAAAAAGAGGTTTGAAAATGTATTTTCTGCCAGCCTTTGGCGAATATTCATAATTTTGAGGCGGAAGGATACAAGAGTTGAGAGTTGATTAGGCTGAAATGTAGGACCGAACATTGCATGTTTTTTTTTTGTCTCTACTTCCAGCTTGTGTATCACATACATGCTTTTAGGCAAGAGGTTGTCACATGTTGTTCCATCTGTGGTAGAAAACGTCCCACCCAACGAAAATTTGGGGAAAAGTTAGAGCTGATCTAAGAGACGAGAATTAACATTAAAGTCAATTGGGAAATCATTAGTGATCTGTGACCAGATAAGGTACACATAACAAAATAAACTTTTACTTTAGCTTTCATGGTTTGGGTTTGAATGAAGTTTAAAAGATATATCCTCTTAAGATTTACCTAAATTGTAATTGGCAATAATAATACTACTCTAAAGATGAATGTCCGTTGCTTAAAATCAAGGATAATAATATCACAGTATCTGAAGGTGTTAAAATGTAGAAATGTGCCGTGCTTGAAACTCTTACAGTCGGATTTTGCTAGTACGTGTCGTAGACATTATAGTGACGATCCTTCAGACAATAATGACCCCAAAAATGATGGTTCGAAATTCTCACGTAGGAAATCTCTTTCTCCGTCAAATAGACTACAATCTATGTTTCATCAATCTTCAGAAACATTTTTGGATAAGAGTCAAGAAGAAAGAAATAATCCCAAGGAAATCGAAATTCCCAGCAAGGATAACCCATTAACAAGGAATAAACCTAACTACTTTAAGCGAAAAATGCGAAGAAGTTTATCGCCTCTACAACGCTATAGTGACATTTTAATAACTGAGGATGAGAATGCAACTGGTAATAGGTCACTTAAAGATTTGAAGAAACTTGATGAAGATTTGAAAGATACTAATTATAAGGATAAGAAAGAATGAACTAACATGAAAATGTCTTTTAATATATACTGAAGGTTCCGGGTCCGTAACCCCTCAAAATCGAATTAGCCCCCTCAAACATTTCACCAAAAATAATGATTTCTTAGGAGTGTTCCAAGCCGGACACATCCTCAGCCCCTCCCAAAAATTCTGCATACCCACCAAAATTTATGAGCTGGCTACCGGCCTGTAGTTCAAAGTCAGAGGCGGATCCAGCCGCGTGTGTTCCCCCCCACCCCCAATGTTCAACAGTGCCCTTTTTACTGCTGTAAGTCACTTTTCTCAGACCCAATTATGTCTGTTCCCGGCCCGTTACATGGATCCCAAATGCCTCAAACCATTGACTCATACACACCAGTCTGGTCTAATTAATGCTTTCACTTTTAAACAAATTTTTGTTGTTCAGCTGACAGTGCCCTAATTCTATAGAGTGACTATTGACAGACATCAAGTTTACTTAGACGAAAATATCAGCCAAATAGCTACAGATGCAAGGAAATGACAGATAATTTTCTTGGGGGGACCACACCCCAAAACCCCCTTCGCAGCTGTGTGCCCCGCTGATACACTGCATCTTTCTGGTGTGAAGCTAAAAAACTGAGTCACTATTTCATTTCAGGATGTTGCCTTGACCGTAAAGTCTGTGCGGACAGTTTAGACATTCCCACATGACATCATCTACCTTTTCAGAGAGACATTTGGAGGCTATGTTTTAGTGAGCTTTCAATATGAAAAGGAATCTGTGTTTATTTACAACCATCATTTTATGAAAGTGATATGCTTTAAGCCTGATTATGATATTCAAAGTCAACATTGAGAATTGTGCCTGATGTGATCTTAAAAATATTGATTGAGGGAGATTAGTCTGTTCTTGGTTAAAACACAGAATCAACCGATTGGGGGTATAATCAAAATTGATATTGGTATTTGAAATAGTAATATTGTATATATACAATGTATATACAAGCAAAAAATTAATAATAGTATCTTGCCAAAGGAGGATGTGTTTGATGTCAAACTTAACTTCAACCCTTCTTCACTACACTTGTATAACTATGTGAAAGGTGGTGGATTATAGGTTCTAGTCAAAACCACGCTGCATTGGATATCATTGTGCTAATTTGCAGACAGATAATAGCCCAAGATAAATCAATTCGATAGGATTTAAAATAATATTACCCAGCCACACTTGTTGGTGTAGTCTGATTTGTAAATGAAACACAATAAAATGTTTCTGTAATTTTTTCATCAAGTTTATCAATGGATTATTTACATAACAATAAACAATGTTATTAAATTGTGTTAATCACCATCCTTCTATATAAGTTAAATTATTTGAATAACCTATGTACAAATATCACAGTCTTGCTTTAGTATTATTTAATTATAAACAACAAACAGAAATCTTAGAAGAAAATAGTTCCAAACTTGTTGTATAGTGGAGTTAAATGTTTCTGTCAAGTGGTGGTAACTATTATTGGATTTCATGAATTAAATTGAATTTTCACATTAATATCCTATAATGCTATAGTTTCAGGTTTTATATAAAATATGCATGTGCAAGAGCTACATCTGTTTATTCATTTATTAAGATGACCAGCATATAATGTTTGTCATATCTTGGTTTAGATAAAGTGGGAAGTAAAGACTCTAGGCTATTTATTCTCAATGTTTCAAACATTCATAACTTCACTCAGAATAAAGTCATCTTACATTTTGAATAAATTTTCATGTATATTAGCTCATGTAAATTTTGTATGATGCATATTTGGCATTTAGTTTTAATTTAAATAATAGTCCATGGCTTCTTTTAATGTACCAAATTAGAATAATTTAATTATTATGAAACAAGGGTAAGATGTGTATAACACTCAATGTTTTATTCCTCTATAATAAAGTATATACAGTGAGTTCTAGCTCAGTTTTCTTTCATCATATTTATATAATATACTAATATTAAATATTGTGAACAAATAACATTGTAATACATTAAATTTATCACTTATTATAAATAAATACTGTCACAGACTTTTCAAAAATTGTCACAGACTTTAGATATAGATATATATAATACTTGATCTACTGTAATATATATATATATATACATGAAATAATATATCTACATAAATGGTTGGATTCAATATAATGTATTTCTTACAAGCTTATCTTAAAACTATATTATGATTAAAATATAATAAACCAGTGTTGGGGGTATGCTGGCATGTTTTATATTTTAACATGTTTTCAAGCCAGTCTGTAAATGATCATTGGGATCATGGATTTTCATGGTAAAATCTTTATCCAAATTAAGGGATTTTGGCCATTTATATTTAATTCGTGCAATATATCTTTAATTGGTGGTCTATTCATTTGTATATGGTTCATTCAAGAAATTGCTCTAGTGTAATTTGAGAAATATCTTGTAGATCACTGAATTATCTTTCCTATTCCATAATATTACTACATGAATGCATACAAGTTGTCATTGTTATTGCAAGATTGTTCCACAAGACCAAATATTAACTGTTTGTCTGTTGGGCTTTTTGTCATTCTTCTATACTAGAAGATGGCCAAACATCATCTCCCTCACCTTTAGACAATGGTAGAGTTTTCTTTAATCCTAGAAAGATAAGAAAAAACAATGAAATAACCATGACCACGCCACCTTACCATTTGTGATAAGAAAGAAACGTTGACCCTTTCAAGATTTTCCTGCGTAGATGCCACTTAATATTCCCACTAAATTTTGAAACATTCTACTAAAACTTCTGTACCCCTGCATCACGTCAATTAATAGTGACATTCATAATTTTTAACGTAATAAGGTGGACAACTCAATCATTAATTCGTTCAAATTTGAAATAAATTGATAAAGAATGATTGTTGAATGACGACAGACCTCGGAGCAAAGAGGACTACACACTTTTTGTGATATGCATATAATTCTTTTTTAACATTTAGTGTATATATATCAATACTCTTATTAAATGTTTATGTGTTAAATCATTTAATATCAACTTGTGTAAATATTAAAGTAACGAGGCGCATTTATCGCTTAAATGTTAAAATACATGTATATCTATCGGCTAAATTCACGCTTATTTGTGCACTCCTTTAGATAATGTCCCGGCTTTGATTCAATCGGATTAAAACAGGCATATCCTTAAATTTTCATGGACAACAAATTGGCAGTTGGCTTTTATTGCATAGCAGCAGCATAGGTCGATGACATTTCAATTCCACATCTTTATAAATACTGAACGGAATTGAACTGTTATTGGACTGACATGATACCTATTAGAGATTTATCTGTCACAACATTGTAGTTTGCAAGTATTTCGTATTGTTTACCAGTGGTTGCCACTTGCCAGGAAAGATACGCCCACATTTGTCAAGAGATGGATAGAGAACAAGCTTAAAAAAGAAACGCGCTTTTTCGTCAAATCGGAGTCCAGAATCTAGAAAATTATGGTCTCAAATGCGCAGATATCGATCTTTGGTATATAAAGATATATTTTAAGTTTCAATACAATTGGACACAAATTGTGACCTCTGTAGAATGTCCACATCCTTCGTATTATATATTTTACACAATCTGCAACCAAGGAGCGGCCATTTTATCGGGCAGTTTCGTTTCGATTTTCCCGAAATTCGAACTCAATCTTCATTATGAGACAATGGTAATATGATTAATCGGATTGGGCGTGGAACGCTGAATATCAATTGGGTTCATACTAGTTCCTGATAACCACAATGCTTCACATCAAATCTGAAAAGAATCTGTTAAAAAGATCTGTAGCCCCTATAGTGTTTACAAGGTATTCGGCAATGGTGGCGGGGGGGGGGGGGGGGGACTGCCGAATCGACAGTCATGGAAGGCTGCATATCAATAGGGTTCGCCGTCTTATGACTGCACTGCTCAAAAGCCAATTTGAAAAGAAGCCATTAAAAACTGTAGCCTTTATAGCGTTGACAATGTTTTCGGCAAAGGGCGCATCATTCTGGAACAGCATATTAAAGGACGTTGAATATCAATGGTAGGGTTCATCCACACATGACCTAAATACTTCCCACCAAACTTGAAAAACATCCGTTACAAACAATAGGGTTTCGGAAAAAGGGGACACAACACGCACACAATACTTTTCCGACAGCCTAATAAATCCATCCATCTAATTTGTAAACAATTTATTTTAAAGTGGTAAATATAAACTGTGGATGTGCCAGCAAACTGGCAATATTACGTTCATATAATTATCTTAATACATAGCTGTAATATAAATGCAGAGCTGTAATATAATTAATGTTGTACCTTGCATGTTAAAGAATATATCTGACTGATCGTGTTCTCTAGTACAGTTTTTATGTTCCGGAGAAGATTCATTAGAAGAAATGTACCAAGCCGTATCAGTTGGGCTGGCGGAATCATATTGACTGTCTGTGACATCACATTCACGACATAATCTCGGTGACGCTTCGGGTCCTCTGGGATAACCGTCATCTTCTGGATCTCTCATATAGTTCCTGAGAGCTCCAGCATGGTGTAAAGGGCGCACTCGCCTCCAATATATATTACTAGGGGTCAGCGCCATAATCTGAAATAAAAATATATGACATACATAGCAAAGTTCCCTCATTAGACAATTGCCCTTTGAAAGTAAAAGTACGCAGTTTGAAATTCGATAGAGCGTGGATGCATCTTAAAAGAACCATTGACAGTGAATTCGGAATACTAGTAGGCCGTAGCGTCGCTGTCCGGGCATGGCGTTGGCCCGTATTTCTTAGTCCGTTTGATACAGAAAAGCAGGACGTTCAACCCTATAGCCACGTCATTTCATTTATTTCATATTAAACAACCCCATTAATTTGAACGAACACTCTATCTGTATCGGTTTTATGTTTGAACATAAATGGGAATATAACTAAGCGATTTTCTATTGAAAGATTCTGAATTTAGATCGGGTTTTTCTTCTTGCATTTGCAGGGCGTATTTGCCAGTGAGCAGAGCTGTAATGGGTTGGGTCTGTGGTCTAGGGTGTCGCGCTTCGATTTCTAGTTGGCCAGTCACCTCTGGCTTGCGGTTTTGGTTTCGCCAAGATAATAGGACAACAATCACCCTCGATGCCCCTCCCCCCCCCCCCTCCGCGTTATCTCACAGCTCGAAAAAGACAAGCCATCACGAAAGCCGTCGACGGTTTTCCGCGTTCGGGTTCGCGATCCGAGTTCGCACTCTGTATAAACAGGACCGACATTTTCGCCGCCCATAACGCGCTGTTTAGACAGAGTGCGAAGTCGAACGCGTCCATCGCCAACCCCGACGTAAACCCCCAAACCGTCGATAGCTTTCGTGATGGCTTGTCTATTTCTAGATGTGAGAGATAAATTATGTCATTTGCTATCATGGCTCCGGTGGAATCAGACACAGACGAGATATTGGCACTGTATCTGTAAATAAAACAACAAAGGGAAAGAAAGAGTGCATGAAATCTTACAGAGAAGAAGTGAGTTTGGAGAATACCATCACCTCGTAGAAGAACTATATTTTCATCTGGAATATTACACACTAGAGTGGTAACGATCAGGTTTAACGGTTTCTATTCGCGGAAATGGTGTCATATTAAGTCATTTTAAGATGCCCCGTTTATACAGAGCGCGAACCCGAACCATAACAAATATTGGTTCGCGCGAACAACCGCCTTGATTGCCCCCCGAAAAGCTCGCGCGAAATATTTCCCAATGAACCAATCGGCGGGCACTTCTCACGACATAATAGAAAACGCTAGGCCTGATAATCCCAGTAGTGTGCAATATTCACAGTTCGGTTTGCAAATGTCGTCTCTAATCCATTGCAATATGTAGTCAAATTGCTCCTCTGTCCTTCGTAGATAATGTTGGAATTTTTCCGGATGAAAATATAGTTCTTCTAAGAGGTGATGGTATTCTCGAAACTCACTTCCGTAAAATTTCATAAACTGATATTCGCCTCTTTCTTTTCCTTCGTTGTTGTATGTGCATCTGTGTCTGATTCCCCCTGATGCATTATAGCAAATGACAAAATGTATCTCTCACAGCTAGAAAAAGACAAGCCATCACGAAAGCCGTCGACGGTTTTCAGAGTTCGGGTTCGCGCCCTTTTAGAACGGTGAAACTGCTAAAGTTGAGTTTACGTTCGGGTTCGCGGTGGGCGCGTTCGAGTTCGCACTCTGTATAAACAGGGCTTAGTGAAATGCAATAAGACCGTTTCCATGTGACCGTCGAAAACGCGTACGTACACATATTTGTTGATGTTTGTGGTCTCTTAGCATTATGTCTTATCTGTATATTTGTTTTTGTGTAGAATTGTGTGTGGTGCAGTCCCCCTGCACTTACTAATAGAGACTGGGCTTAAGAATTACCTCATCACAGCACCGTCTACTAACAATAGCTCTATATCCAATTCTTTTAAACAGACGATCTCTCTTTAACAAAAACTGGGGATATTTATCTTTCCATTTTCTTCCAAGAGCCCATGGAAATATTTCATATTTTAAATCTTCGTCGTCTTCTTCTATGTCATTAGCTAAATAACTGGAATGAAAAGGGGATATTCATTGTCAATGTTTCCCTAATTGAGCGAACAATAGTCAAAAGCGTAAAAAAGGTGTTCTAAAACATCTAGTGGGTAGGTGGTCGAATGGTTTTAATGCATGTCCTTTAGATCATAAAGTCTGTAATTAATTGAGTCGTCCAAGTGACGTGGTTTCAATCTATGGCGTAGGTTGCCTGTCAGCCTCCGGCTTCGATTCTCCCGATGCCAATCATTGAAACCATATGACCTAGTTTGTATCGAGTGAACGTTAATCATCGTTTCTCTTTCTTTCTCTAAAACCTCTCGACCTTCAGGAGGAAAACAATCACTTTTTAAAATTTGAGCACAGTCAAAGCAAATTACTTTGTAACCAGTTTACAATGAACAAACCTGCTTATGGTTTTACTACAGATGAAATGTGAAGCCATTTCCTTATGGGGGTCAACAAGGAATGGCCATATGATTATTGTATGTAAATAAATGGGGATTCAAATATGATATACATGTATCGCTCTGCAGAAAATTTTGGAGACTACTGTCCAGATTAATTCAAACAAATGTCTTTTTAATTTAAAACACGACGTTGAATAATTATATGAGAATGTTTTATTACTTTAGTACGTTCTTTAATAAGTATTTTATAAACCCAAAAATGTTCATTATTTATCAAATATACTTACAGTGCGACAAAGAAGTTCGTTCTCGTGTATTCTCGTATAGAAAAACAGGCTCGTTTAAAATAGGCAAATACCATAGCCAGGAGGTACTGAAATAACAATTAACGACATTTATCTTTTGAATTTTAAAAAAATTATTTATCTTTTTCAAATCTTATATCAATAAGAAACTTTCTAAAACTTGTTAGTTATGAATGTGAGCCTTTTACAATCTCCCAAACAGAGTTGTCTTCCCTTGCAGTCAGCAGTCGAATGCTTGATAGAGCGAGACTTGCGTGGAGAATGAGCCTTTTATTGCAAACTTGGGCAGCATTTTCGACAAATATTATGTCCCGTGGCAGTTTATAATATGTCGATACATGTTGAACCAAGGTAATTTATCATAATCTAGACAACATTGCAGGGGCGGATCCAGGAATTTTTGCAGGCGGGGGTTTGCCAGGTTTCTTTCACGGAAATCGGGCATCATCGTCTCTAAATTACATAGGCATACATACAAATTGAGCTTTTTAAACAGAGAAATCATTTTTATACTGATGTAGGATCACTTTGTGATTTAATTTCATTCATGCAAGGCATATTTTTTTTTTATGTCGCTGAGCAGGGGGGGGGGGGTTGTTTGGACCCCCCAAACCCCCCCTCTGGATCCGCGCCTGCATTGCTTGACCGCTTTTGTACTTGTATGTATAACTAATCCAAGTAATAGATGCGGTGTTTCTTAAAATGACGCAATGCTGACAGCTCACGGATAGCCTACGGTTACTTTCATTTGTTTGTGGTATTCTTTACTTTTTTGGATAGCCAGGTCCTCAAACTCTCCATACATCTATTTATAGACACAATTATTGAACAAGATTCTATTTAACTTACTTTATCGGATATTTTAATACAGCTGTCAACTTCTAAAAAATCTTGAATCAATTCATCAGCTGAAGATTTTAAAAACATGCAGATACGTTTTTAACAATTTCAAGCTGTGACATTTGCACAGCACTAAATTTTTATTTTGGGACCAGGGTGAGTATAGGCCTACACCCCCAGTCTGTTTATATGTGGTCTCACTGGTCGTATTAGCTTTAATTTATCATTAAGCTTTAAGAGCGAGTCCGGATTGTGGGCGCGCCCGCGCGGGTATTCTGACAAAACTGAGTTTTCCCTACTTGTCTTCAGTTTGGTACTGTTAAAGGCGCATGCCAGTGAGTACACAAGTGGACCCCTTCTTTTTGTCCCATCCGAACGACTAGACGTATTTCAATGCTTTGTCAACCTCAGGGCGCTACCCGACAAGTTAAGACTGGACTTATAAAAACTCCTGGTGGTTCTCGTTTCACGCCGGGATTGGAATCTGGGATATTTAAGCTTAATTTAATGTTATTAATAAGGAATGGGTGTGTAATTAAGATAACGGATTTAAAACCCCAAATGTATGCCCTACTTTTGGGTACGTATCAAAGGTGTTCTTGAAATTGAAAGTGCATATTATCTTGATACCCGTCACTGCTAATATTACTATTAATAACTGGAGCAGATAGAGAAACAGTGGGCCACTAAGGGCCAAAGCTCATCTGCAATCGGCGCTTCGACAGCCGGCCTGTGATTTAAAATTCAAATGTATAGCACACAAAGCGTGCTTTGGCCAATCTTCATATTATTTAGGGAGAGCTTAAGTGGGTGACGGAAGTCTGAGGAGAGAAGAATTAAAACTGTATTTTACCTAGTAAACCAAAAAATGCCCGCATTTCTTTGGGCTTTACAATAAAACTCGATTTCTTGGCTCTTTTTGCAGGAACAACGGGAAGCTCTATCTTGACAAATTCATTCTTTTTAGCAGTTATGTTTTGTAAGTTAGAAACGGTTCTTAAGCGCTTCATTCCACGTGCTTGAATGCTTAAGGGTCTTGACAGATGGTAATTTGAAAATTGCTGAATCGCTTGACGTCCTGATCCTGGATAAATAACTGGAATATTTGAGTAGTCAAAAAACCAAGGTACAACAAAATCACTCTGGTACGGGTATTCAAACCAAGGAGTTCCCACTTTCCAACAATTTTGATGATTAATTCTTGGCTGTACAAAAGTTTCTGAGAAGCTTGGCAGGCGAAATGACATTTGAGATGCGTTTACGATCTTGCTTTTAAGCAAACTGATTATTGCAACCCATACAGGAATGTTTTATTAAGATTTATTTTAATATCCTATCTAATATCAGGTGGGGTAATAACAGTCGGGCGTCTTAATTGGGACACTTCCTCAATTGACTTGCAATTTCTTTCTGTGTTGCATCTTTTGCCTGAAGTAAAATAAGACTGGTTTAAATACAAGACAGGGCCGACAAGAACTTAATCTGGGCTAAAACGAAGTGTTTTGCCTTTGCTTTGGGGACGTAGCCCTACAGTAGATCTGAGAAAGTAGGTAGTATGCAAAGAAATATCAATACCTGTCAAAATTTTGATTACCGTATTTGCAAGGAGCTAGTCTGTAAACTTCTAGTTTTAACTAGCCACGGGTAGTGTTTCGGTGGTACCGTAAAGAGGAACTACTACACAAAAACAAATATATGGACAACACATCATACTCAGAGACCACAAACAGTTCAAAAGAGTGAATGATCATGGGTCCGGGAGCTAGCCTTGAGCGTCCACCACGCTGTTTAGAGTCCCAGGCCTATGGTGACACAGACTTCACTCAAATTTATTTGAAAACAATAGGGAATACAACCCAAAGAAAGAATTATATAATCATAATGCCAGCTAGAAATGGTTTCACTACTGTGATGTCTTCCGTCTTCTGCGTTGCAAATATAATCATAGTGTCAGCATAAGTCATGATCCGTGCTGCAAGAAATACTAAATTAAATACGAATGCAAGCATATTGATTCCGCTATACAAACTTACAAGTAAGTAACCACAACGGTAACGTAACGTATCACTTTCAGCACTATCAGGGAAGTAGTCCAAAAAACTAAATAATGCAATAGGCTAAATAATCAATAATATAATATAAAGCCAAGAAACGATTTACAAGGGAATCGATTCAAATTCGACGCATTAGGCTAATGTGAGGCCTAGGCCGATTAGGGTACATATAGTCCTTAATTTTGTAGGCTATATATAGACAAGTAATACATAATACTGCTACTGTGCTAGTGCTAGCTAGCCTAGAAGATCATAGATTTATTTATGCCTATGCTTCTTACTTACCGTACGTTCTGAATGTCTTATTTTATTATTTATTTAGGTCTAGAGGGCTAGGTTACGGACCCACGGCAACACTGTCCACAATCAGTACTAGTACTAGTAAGTAGTGGTACTGTAGTGTAAGTACGGTAGGCCTAGGCCTAAATAAATTGACATTAGGGCCTATAGTCCTATAGTTAGGCCTATAGTATAAAAGTTAGTTTAGGATTGCCACAGCGTCAGCCACTCAGCCTACCTTAGCCTATTATTGTCACCCATCACTCATTCACTGCATTATCAGTACCGTTTCCCTATCGCCGCACTGTTGTAGAAGAACCCCGATTAAAACCTAAAATAAATGGGCCTATTTACAAAATGAAAAAGGAGAAAAGACGTGATCCCGATTCCGTCACCGTCGGCTGCGTCATAAGCACGTGTCGTCTGCTATGTTATTAAACACTACAGTGCCACCTTTCCTACAGAAAAACAGCAAGAGTTGTCTCCAATGACGTATATATATTAACTAGACCGCGCGCATGTCCAATCTCGACAGCAAACCAGTCATAACATCCGGTTCAGTCAGAAGGCGGGATACATGATAAGAGTAACGGTAAGTAGCTTATAGATTCTAAAAGTTTTTAGCATGCTATTCATTTAGTACGAATTTGTTTACTTATTTAACATGATTACATCGGGCTGTGCTGTTGTATGTAGCAATAGAGATGAAAAAAAAGTCAGATAGTTCATGCTGACGGTAAAATTTTCATCATGAAAGTAGGACAGTCGCCTTTCCAACAGTATGAGTACTATGAGTATGATGACCGGGTAGGCCTAGATACTAGATAGGAGTTTGGTACTTTATTTATACAAGTTTTATAATTATCCATGCTTAAATTCGCACATCCCTAGGCTTATGCTAAGTCCGTGTGTGTCTTCATTGGGCTAGCTGTCGAAATGTTCAATAATATTAATATTTCATTGATAAATGATAAGATGAATCATATCCATGGCGATGTACGGTAATAAATACTAAAGGCCTGCTGCTACAACAGGCAATCGATATTTCGCCTGTGGAAACGTTATGACTTTAGGTTAGAATAAATAAAAAATGATGCCACTTCTGAATAGTTAAAATCAACTTGATTTTCTATTTTATTTCACATTACTAAGCCTATGTCCGTGAGTAATGTTCTAGCTACGGAACTTAAAAGCACTTGGGGAATAGGCCTATTTTAGTCAAAATAAAATACTTTATTTCAACGTAATAAGGCCTATTGAAATATGGCGAAAAATACATCTAAATTTAAAATGAAATTATCTAGTCTAAACATTTTGTGTTCAGACTATTTTTAAGCATATGCTAGATAGCTCTAAGATAATGAAATAATAATTAATGTCACTTCTGACCTAGTTAAAATGAATCGACTTGATATACCTATATAAATTTTTTTTAATTTCACAGTGCTAAGCTCAAATCCGTGAGTAATGGTATAGCTATGGAAATGAAAAGCCCTTGGGAAATAGGCCTAGTTTGAAAAACATTTATTTCCACGTGTAAGGCCTATACGACATTTCAGGCTTCGCAACTGATAGAAATATGGCGAAAAATACATTTAAAGTAATATCATCTTAACATTTTATTAGATAAATTTCATCATATAAGCTACATCTATCTAAGATAATGAAAATTACAATCAAATTTAAGTTTTAATAAATGATTTAATATTTGGTAATTAATAAAATATTTTTAAAAATGTATTTTATTATGTTAAGATTCACAGGATTATTTTTACTCAAAACGAAAATGGTAAATTGATATTTAATTTACATGTTGTATTTTTCAGATCACTTCCACGATTGTAAATGACATACACAGATTATGAAGTGACAGGAGAAAATAAGAAAAACTTATCAAATTAATAAAAAGTGAATATTAGGAAAAGACACACCACGAACCAAAGTTACAGAAAGCAATATATCGCAATGATATCATTTTACAGATAAACGTGGGAGAAATTTTTAAATTCTAATAATTTAAATATGTGCTGACAATTATTGCAGTATTTTAGATTCAAAATTCTAACACGCTGTCGTCTAATTTCTTACTACTATTCATGTAATTTCTAACTTCCATTCATGTAATTTCTAACTTTCATTCATGTAATTTCTAAAAAAAAAGACAAAGTATAATCCAATTTCTTTATTTGTTCAGTGTAAATTCTAATTCTTTTTCATCTTATTTCTATTATTAAGACTAATACATGAATGAAAATAGAAATTACATGAATGGAAGTTAGAAATTAGACGATAGCATGTTAGAATTTTCAATCTAATATACCGCCAGAGACAATATTTTTCAAAATATCAGCTCTTTGGCTAGGAAAACCCCACAGTGCCTTCAATACCCTACTATCCACTCAATTATTAGTACCAACATTTTTGTGAATCGTTGGTAATGATGCGTGTGGGTTTTGTAATGAAGAGCCAGAGACAATTCTATTTTAAAATTTTAAACATTCATAACTTCGCTCAGAATAACGTAGTTTAAAAGTGTGGCACTGCTCCTAAGTATCTGTGTGGACGTGCTCAGTCTTACAATCTACCGAAAATGTGATCGAAATCGAAAAATGCGACCATAGACAACTGATCATACCAAGTTAAAGGATGACTAGAAGGTGGTCTCATTACCTGTGAACCTTCGTCAACACACCTCATTAACATCATTCAAGGAACTTTTAACAACTCAACTGATTCAAACAAGTAATTAACCGAGAGCTAAAGACTTTATGTAGACATGTTTTGTCAAACGCTACGAACACAATTTTTAAAACTATTATAGCAAGAACAGCTATCTCTGTATTACCAAGTCTTATGGATCTATCGTGTACCATTATATTACTGCACGATTGAATACTGCGAGATAGCTTGATAAAAAAAAATAAGTTTATTATCACCCATAAGCACATTCTACAGTAGATATCACTTGTGTGATAAATTTCATAATCTACTACAATATCATATGCATTTTTATTAAAATTTTGAATAGCCATTTTACTGTTTGTTTTCTTTCTGAAAAGATCATTTATTTGAAGTTATTTTATGACAATGTACACATTACATTGTAATTTGTTTGGGCATCTTTACAAATAATTGTTCAATACCGTGGTTGCTGCTAAAGTTATTTTCGAGAACATTGGGTGTGATTGTCATTATTTCTAATGACACTCGATCCTTAGACAAAGTGGAAAATATAATAATACAAGTGCCTTAAGGTCGCTTCGCTCAAAAACAATTTAGGTTTTTTTCTTTAAAACCAACATGGATTCTTTCATGCCATAGCCTGGGGCGCACAAACAAAATTTCAATGGTGGCGGCTGGCGGGAAGGGGGCGCTATCAAAAAATCGTTCCACTCAATATTAGAAAATCAATTCGGCCCACTATTACCTTATTTTTGGCACCCAGTGAAAATGGCATCGCCAGGCCCGAGATGGAGAACATTTTTTTTTTTAAATTATCAATTATTACCCCCAGTTATAGGTCGAAAAGTAGTAAAGTATAGCACTGTGTAATTTTTGAATGACTCGGTTGAATATTGATTTGTAGGTGCGTATGTGGCATGGAGATAGGGGCACCTTCTCAACCTTGTGGGTTTCCTCCGGGCACTCCGGTTTCCTCCCACAGCTAAAGACCCCAACGCACAAACGAATTATTGAAATAAAATTAAACCATATGTTGGTCCCAAAATGACATAGTTTGTGTCGAGTGGGCGTTAAACCCAATTTCTCTCTCTGATTTGTAGGCCTCATTTTGTTTTTATTATGTTTAAGAGACAAAACGGTCCATTTTCCCGAAAGAATCCATTGAAATAAAATTAAACCATATGTTGGTCCCAAAATGACATAGTTTGTGTCGAGTGGGCGTTAAACCCAATTTCTCTCTCTGATTTGTAGGCCTCATTTTGTTTTTATTATGTTTAAGAGACAAAACGGTCCATTTTCCCGAAAGAATCCAGTCACTCGGCAAACAAAATCGACCCATCCCCAATACCCCCTGTTGTTCAGCCCTGTCCATCGCCCTTGTTGTGTCACATTTTAATATGCCATGAAGTGTATATTATTCATTTCCAAGCATTTCTAGTAAAATCTCAGAGCAGCGTAAGGTTCTAGAAAATAATGCTGATTCGTGCTTATGTAAAATGAGAACTGAGTTGTGGCATTTGGGCGCAGAAATCACACCAATCCCGATTCATAGGTCCTGTAGCAAATTGATCACCAGTAATCAGTTCAGAATAAAAAAAAAAAAAAAAAAAAAGGCTTAGGCCTAGACACTAGAAGGGGGTCTGAGCATTTGGCTTTTAAAAGATAGGGTCGGTATAGATGCAATTGCTTACCACCTTTTAAAAAATGGGCTCGGTGGGAAAACGTCTTTATTTAGGGTTTTTTTCCGGTAGGGGAATCGTAAACAGACTTTTTATATTTATTTTTAATTTTTCGGGTGCCGTTATACGCCAATGAATCCTAATGCCTAATATGAAAATAAGTAGTTCAGCCAGAGCTCAATCAGCGCATTGCCCATTCGTGGTCATATACTTGAAATTATAAGATATGATCACTTCTAAAAAATATAAAATTTTATTTGTGAACTGTACGGCGATGGTAATAATAGAAAAAATCTAAATTCCAATCAGTCTTTATATTTACAAACGATATAACGATAAAAAATAAGGTGCACAACGTGTATTGTTTACATTAGAAACGTCACGCTTTCGGCTCTTCTTGACTGAACCGGAAGTCAGCACTGATTTGTCATCACGTCATTAGTAAACAGATTGGCGTCATCGGTCTAGTTAATATATATACGTCATTGGTTGTCTCTCACATTCACAACTACTTACTAGTCATAATTTTCATCAATTGCTCTAAATGGCGTAAAAACAGATATTATTGGATAATTTCATAAACTTTGTTCGAATCTATTCTACATTTAAATCAAAATAGTATTCACCTCGATAACAAAACATTTTCTCAAAACACCCATTAAAGCATTATAATGGCTAAGTGTAAAATGAAAGTAGTTTTCTATCCAATGACACAAGGCCACGAAAAGTTTATTTATAGAGATATTGGGAAGACCGAATTCTGTTTTATGATCATCCAGGCGGATTTTGAAATGACAAGTTCTAATGAACTGGATAATGTAGACTTATTGATGTGGTGGCGGCCATATTGCTGATTCCCTTTCGTAAACAAGAAAGTCAGTTTGTGTGAAAACGGCTTCCAAACCAAATCATGAGGTCGTTTTTGATTACGGGGGCGAGTTTTGTCCTCTCAGGAATGGTAATATGCAATGCGTACTACCAGAAGAAGCAATTTTACCCGTCCGTTGTGTATATAACTAAATCCAATCCCAGTATGGCAGTAAGTTTGATGTATTAATTACTATTTAATTGCCGGGTATTTACTGGGGTTTTGTTTGTTTTTTTTTTTAACTCTCATGGCTGACTTATGTCAGCTGCCACGATGACATATGTTTTGAGTGCCATGTAGAAACATAGTTGTGGCGTTGTCACGTTAGAGCCCTTAGACTCTAACAATAAATCAGCTTTCAACTTTTCAAACCTGGTACTGGTAGTGTAGTAGTGGTAAATAGTAAATGAGAAGAGAGCATAGCCATAGAATTCTTGTAAATAAATGTCACATATGTGTCAAAAATATTTTCTAGATACACTGGTACAAGAAGACAATCTCTTCTGTTAATGTAACCTACTGTCTGGTTCATGGTAAATAATAAACAGATTTCTACGATTATGAACAAACATAAATCTACTTTGGTTATTATTTGGTTATTATAAACTTAACTGTGTTATTGAAATGAACTCCCGTTAAATAAAATCCTTTGTACAACTGAATATTCCAATGAAAAAAAAGGGTTCTCTCTTGTGAAATTGAACCCCTCACAAACTCTGGCATAGAGAAATAAAAAAAATGGAAGCTTAATAGTATTACGTCACTTGTCGGGATAGATCATTTCGTATATAAGGGGGTCAAAGCAAGGTTTGTCTATCGCAACTGTGCTTGGCTCTTTTGTGTATGAATATCTCAGACCCAGTAATGAGTTTGGGCGTTTACAAACATAAATACGCCCGTAGTCCGATATTTTGTTTCCGTCTTGTTATTTGGTTAGAGAGTTCGATGGGAACTTTTTATATTGCCGTCACCTCCATCCGTCCATCGTCCACAATTTCTTGTAAACGCACTAGAGGCTATAGTATATATCCGATTGACTTTACATTTATACACTTTGTTTAAGTTCATGAGACGAAGAATCCTATTGATTTTCAGCGATATCCTATAATTATTGTCAGAAAACATTGACTTTTCAAGAGAAAACCTTTTTTGTTTTGTTCTAATATTCAGTTGTACGATGGATTTTATTTAATGGGAGTTCATTTCAAACACACAGGTAAGTGTATAATAACCAAAGTAGAGTAGTTTGATCATAATCGTAGAAATCCGTTCATTATTTACCATGAATCAGACAGTAAATCTTTTCTGTAAGCTTCTGTTATGTTGCTCTCTATTCACTCTGGTAAAAACCTCTAAAATATTACTTTATGTAGACTTATGTACAGGGCTAGGTAGCACCTTTGGACTCAACACAAACAAAGTTTCAGACTTACTTGATGACTTTTCAGACTCCATGAATAATAAAAAAAACGTTGAAAATATATGTGTACAACTACAATATAGCCAGCATAGCTGTGTTTTTTGTCCCCCGCCCTTCGAAATGGGTTCGTCCGTCTGTCTGTCTGTCCGTCTGTCCGTCACACTTTTTGGGACACAATAACTCTCTTCCTAATTGAGCTAGAATGTTCAATCTTGGATGTATTTATTAGGTCAATGCCTTGATGGAGTTCGAAGATGAGCATTTTCCGCTTAGGGTAAGCCGAGAAAAGCAATTTGATTGGTTGATGCTTTGGGACACAATAACTTTAGTTCTAATTAAGTGAGATTGATGAAACTGGGTGTGTAGTTCCATTAGAGTAATACCTTGACTAAGTTCGATAATGAGCATTTTCTGCTCCGGGTAAGCGGAGCGATACACAATTCGATTGGTCGAGACTTTGGAACACAATAACTCTTCTTCTAATTGAGTTGAAATGTTCAAACTAGGTGTATATGCTTATTAGGTCAATGCCTTGATGGAGTTTGAAGATGAGCATTTTCCGCTTAGGGTAAGCAGAGATAAGCAATTATATAGCATATAGTAGAGAATATAGCAATATCAATACACACCACAAGTTGACAAGCGTCTATTGACGGTCCAATTACCATGTGACTTGCCTAATTATAAACACCGAATTATTGTCTTACATTGTTATAGATTAGACATTTGTGATCATAATATTTTAGAGTGAATTTAAAATACCGTATCATGCCGTAGATCCATTTAAGTGTCCTTTGTTTGAATAGGCCGTGTGACAAATGAAGACGACTCATGCATGCAATTAGCGTATTTACCGGTAATTTGGATAACCCAGTAATGCTTGATATCCACACCTACAGAAATGCAGATGGTGGCAGTCATTTGTCTATATATTCATTATTAGCTATATTATATATAATAATAATAACCATTTCTAAACACAAAGAACAACTTTTTTTATCATAACTCCATTTGAAATCCACAGCGAATATGGAATTTTTAGAAGACTATGCACAACAATAAATCGCCCTCATTTCTCAGCTGGGAATCTTATTACCCTGTACGGTTCCATGCACTACGGGCGAAAATTGCACGGGATACATGGACATGAATATCAGATACACTTGATCAAATGTGGGTTTTCTGGTGCCGTTTGGTGAGTCATGTAATTGTAACATACCTTTATTATTAAAAATAGGTTAAACGATGTTAGACATTATAATCTTATCTTATGACAAACGTATATCCATCCAATGATTTATATTTAGATGTTTCTACTTTATTACAAAAACATCGGTGAACAAAGCTAATTAATCTGGTCGGTGTAAAAAATGATAATTACCTATTCAGCATTCGTAATTAGTTTATGACCCAATCTCTGTGCAGCGTTAGTCTGATTGATTTATGGTAGGTATAAATGACGCTACACTTGCCATCAATACACGAAGTAGTTATATGACCCTTCTCAATTTGTTATTCCATTAAGATGGTTACCAACAAAATGTATTTGCACTGTTAATTCTGACGTATATTGAGATTTTTTTTCCTATTTCATTTTTACGGTCTATGAAGTCAAAGTCACATGCAGAAAGAAAGGCAGCATACGATGATAATGGATGGATTGTCATTTACTAATCACGTTTCAATCATTTTTGATGTTTATGATACATCTGGCATGACCACATCTTTTTACTCGCGTACTTTTTTTTTCTGGGTAAATTAGAACCACATACTCTTCTGATGAAAATGTATCTCGAATCGTTTGGACTGCACACATGATGGTAGAGGGTATTTAATCGCTGCCGTGAGAAAATAGAACGACCGTACATTATGAAACAAATTCTAAATTAGAACAACAATACCCTTCTGAGGCAAATGTATCTCAAATCGTTTGGACTGCACACGATGGTAGACGGTATTAAAATGGCTGTCGTGAGAAATCAAAACGACCGTAAATTATGAAACAAATTCTAAATTGGATCTTAAATTAAAATGAATTACAAAAAAAAATTTCCGTAGTCAATTGTTTTTTTTAATGAGGGGGATTAAGGAATCAGTCAGGCTTTAATGAATACACACGCTGGCTGTATATGTAGTAAATAATACCCTACTACGAGCTTGATATTAGTAGAAATATCCCGAGACTGAAGGTTGAGGGCTATTTCTAATATTGAACCGAGGAGGTTGAGTGGGGTATTATTTGACATACACATTGACATCACTTCAATGACAGAGTGGTCAGCATACCCCCATATAGCAACATAAACATAATATCGTCCCGTGTTGTTTTAGCATGAGGGCTACATCACTGCTGGAAAGAGTATTCTAAAGGCCCCCGCACATGAGCGCATTTTGCGTACGCATTTAGCGCCGTGCTAAATGCGTACGCATTTGACGCAGAAATACGGCGTCCGCACACGAGCCGAAAACGACGCTGCGCGAAAGCTACTGCGGCAAGCGTGTCGATCACGTGACCACCACTCATCCGAAAATGGCAGCGGTCTCGAAATTCTACGCATTTTGTATCATATAGGCAAGGATATTCTTGCCATAAATCGACGATTTTATCCTCTAAAATTGCGTCACTGACGAACTCACTGGGTGCCGCCATTTTGCAGTAGTGATGACGCATGCGCATTGACGACGAATGAAACGCAAATAGCGCTGAGTCACCCGCACACGAGAGCGCAGTTGGCGCTGCGTCAAAAAATATCAAACATGACAGATATTTGGCGAACGTCAAAATGCGCTCGAAAATACCCCCGCACACGAGCCGAAAATGACGCTGCGCCATTTGCGTACGCAGTTTTCGGCTCGTGTGCGGGGGCCTTAATAGTTAACTGTTGTCCACCACTGCTCAAAATACACCTGCATTATTTCAGTCATAAATAGAC
The DNA here is from genome assembly GCA_036850965.1 of Patella caerulea. Lineage (NCBI taxonomy): Eukaryota > Metazoa > Mollusca > Gastropoda > Patellidae > Patella > Patella caerulea. The sequence goes on along the minus strand of JAZGQO010000007.1, from coordinate 47,502,939 downwards.
TAGTAAAATGCTGTCAATGACCGAGTCAGACGAAGAACTCCTTTTTGCCAGCCAGATTGCCGAAAGCAATTTGAATTTATATGAAAATTTGGACAAGGATATAATTTCAAAAAGTCAGCGTATAGAATAATCAAAGTATATTTTCGATATGGATGTTGGAAATCCAGTGCTGTATTCCGATATTTCGGATGTTGAGGAAAATCGACCTGAAAATGACAAACGTTTTCATATTGCCAACGAAGAAAGGATTTTAAACGTTGCAAATAATGCTGTGCCAAAAAATACTTTAAGGCATAATAAGTGGGAATTTATATTAATACATTTCAAGCATGGTCAATATGGCAGAACAATCAGTCATAATAATGAAAGGACAATAGGTCAGGATCTTGAACACATGGATAATTGTGATTAAAACTTTTGGTTAAAACACTTCGTGGTTGAAGTTAGAAAAACGGACGAAGAGAAATACCCACCGAATTCAATATATTGTTTAGTAATGGGATTGATGTCTTATTTATGTCTTAAAATGTATTTGCTGTGTTTGCTTAATATGACGTCATCAGGGGGGTGATATGGGATATTGTCCCAGGGATCACCCTCTGATCACCCATGGAACATCAAAGACAAAACTCTGTGAAGGTGTGTATAGGTAATTAAGGAATAAACATACCGAACATTCGGTCACTGTGACGACGTCACTGGCGCCTGAGGGGATTAAGAGTGTTTTCAATAATTGGCCAAGTCGTTTTTACGGGAGGTCTATATTTGCGACTTTGAATGACGATATCTGAATTAATTTTCATCAGATTGATGTTAAACTGCCGTAAAATGCATATTAACCAATGTCTATAAGTTGAATCAATTTAGTTTTCTCATTTTATGTGCTCTTTAACAAATGCTGTGCTCTTTAACAAAACCAAGCAACCCAACATTGCTATTTGACTTTTGTTTTATTTAATTGAAGGGCGATTTTTGAGAACATTGAAGAAAGATTAACACTGCTAGCTGTGTTTTGTTTTGTTTAATAGAGTGGAAATGAAATGAAATTTAATTCCTACTCACCTACTGTTCTGCTCCAACTGAGCTTATTAAGATGAGCATATGTGATACAGTGTACTATGGGGGAAATATTGCCTGGGCGGCAGTATGGTCTACTCATATATCAAAGTCCAACTGCTGAGGGATTATTTACATGCACACCAATTATACACAAGGTCTTGGGTTGTTTTTTTTTTATCTCTTCCGAATGACTGCATCTGTCCTTGTCAGGACCTTTTGTTTAATAGTGACTAGTTATTTTAATAGAGAATTCTTCTATTATTGTATTTTATGTTTTTATTTTCACTTTCAGGTATTATATTTACAAGCTTTTGTTTTTATTATATTGTTGGGAAAACTGATGAGGAAGATATTTTTTGGTCAACTTAGAGCAGCAGAAATGGAGGTAAATTACTAGCTATAATGATATTAAAATAAGTAGTTAAAATGCAATTGATGACTGCTGCTAAACCTGCTTCTTGAAATGAAAACTGAAAATATTGCAATGCGTGTCTGTGACAGGTGAGGGTGCAATATGTACTAATACTTCTATGCTAAATTACCTTATTCGCTTGAGGATATGCCAAATTGGTTCATCCTTTTTTTCCCCAATATTGATAATAATAATGATGTGAATATTTGTTTAGCATTATTCCACACTATAGGTTCTTTGTTTCTCTTTCACGCATCAATAAATTGTCATGTTTGGATCTTTTTTTCTTTCCAGCATTTAATAGAGAAATCCTGGTATGCTGTTACGGAAACATGTCTGGCATTTACAGTATTTCGTGATGATTTTAGTCCCAGATTTGTAGCCATGTTTACATTGTTATTATTTTTAAAATGTTTTCATTGGCTAGCAGAGGACAGAGTTGACTACGTATGTATTTATATGTTCTGATCACCTTACTTTGCACACCCGAAAAAATGGATAAGCCGTGTTAACTGAGATTAAGCAATGTGTCATGAAATAGACAGAACCATTTAAAACTTCTTTATTTTTAATTAAACCAACTTCTGTTTTAACAACATGCTCATCATTAACAGAAGTTGATTATGTTATTTAACCCTTTGAACCCTGAAAATATTTTCGGGTGATGCATATTGCATACCCTACTCTGACTTTACAGCACGATTTTGCAAAAATGACGTCAGATATGGAACTAAATGTTAGGTGTGATTTAGATATTATATGTGTTTATAATTCTGAGAAATTAACCAAAATATTTAACTTATAGTCAATCCATAACTTTGGAATGAGTGCCAATCATACCAACAGCTTTGAACTCTGCTAATATCACAACCACACCCTGTTCCACAATTTCTATCATAAGCCATGTAGATCAACATTATTTACAAATTGAGTATGAAGTGTTATCATCGCTGTCATTTTCTTTGGTTTTTTTGTCTGAATCTCGGGTATGTTCTCTTTCAAAATCACTTCAATTGTCGTAATTCAGGCCACCAATATCTTTTTTCATTATCGCTTGTTATAAGAGCTAGCACTTCCTTTGCATTTAGTCGTTTAGAAACACACAATTTGTCAAAAAAATTTGTCGAAATGAAATGTAAACAAGTGAAAGGAGTTGCTATTTACAACAGACCCAGCGCAAACGATAAACAGCATTTTGATTGGCTATTTTGTAATTGTTAAGGAAGCGTGTTTTGAAAACACCCCCACAAGCCACAACACCAACATTTCAGCTATATCATACTATATGCAAGTTCTACGACTTAAGGTTTTTGCTCCCCATTGTCTTTATATACCAAAAGAGTGGTCAAGCTGTTTAATGCATGTGCTTTAGATAATAAGGTCCATTATTGGGTTGAGTTTATGGTTTCAATATCCATTTTGTAAGCTTACGTAACAAGGAGTAGTGTTATCTGCCCGACGTTCTCAGATTCTCTGCTCCCCCCACCCCCTACTGCTAAAGACTGCTTACAGCAAACAAATCATTGTAATAATGAAATGGTAAGATATGTTAGTCACAAAATGACATAATTTGTGTCAAGAGGAAGTTTTACTGTATATAGTTTTACTTTGGACAACTCGAATGACTTAAAATAGCATTATGCAAGAGCAAAATCTGCTTGTTACAGGTCTTTCTTTAGGCCTCAGATGTTATCTAAAAAATCAATTAGACATTAATTAACATATCTAGACCATAATAAACTCTTGATGTCAAGGCTAGCCTTCGATGTTGGCGGATTAAAATCCTATATGCCGCTTAATGGCCGTTGATAATTAAATCAATCAAGTGGATAATCGAGATTATGCTGTTTATATTAATGATTTGAGTAATGATGACTGAGGCTATGTGAATATTTCAAACGCTTTTTTCTCAGCTAATAGTGGATCAATTTGTCTGAAATTTTCAGCAAATTACCTTTACACTATCTAATTTTAAATTATTATAGTGAGAACTGCCATCTCTCTATCTTATCTCCCATAATGTAACTTTAATCTATCTATTAATCTTCGTTATATATTTGCTTTATTTCTTGTTTAACAGATGGAGAGGAGTCCAGTCATATCATTTTTATTTCACACCCGAGTTTTGTGTAAGTATAGATTATTTTGTTACTGATTTGGGATGCTTCAGAAATGTACTTAAATCCAGAGTACAGATGCCAAATTCAATCAAAAAGAATCAAATTGTTTTTTTCAAGCTTGCTTTTGCAATAAATCTGACATGTTGTTTAGATATAGGAGTACCATATCAGTTGGCACTAAATTCTTATAACAAGAATTAGAAGATGACCACAAACTATATGTTAGTCTCAAAATGGTATATGGTATATAAATAAAGACAATGTTTACCAGTAGTTAAACTGACTTTTGTTACAGTTAGGGCTAGAGCTGGGCGATATACCTAGAAACATATCGCGATATTTCGTTTTTTCGATATTTTTCTGAAGACGGTATTTTTCACGGTTTTTATTTCCCTGACGGTTTTATATCGAAATATTGCCCAGCTCTAGTTAGGGCTTTGACGGCCCAGAAAAGCACTATTGATAGCGGTGGGTTACTATCGATTATCGCTCTTCGTCTATTTTTCTTGCGTCTGAAATGTCAATGTTTTCTTTCAGTTAATCATAATACACCACTCACTTTAATTACTATCAAGTATCAATGTAACACATAACAAAATTGCGACTGCTTATTGAACAGCCATTTTCATAAATTCACTCTCATTGAAACGTTTCTTTAGTTTTGAAGAAATTATTGTTGAATATCGCTAAATTAGAGATACACGGATGTGTAGATAAATTTAGAGTTATTTCACTATTTCTGTATGTGTGCCCGGTACAATAAATAGCACACATGGATGACAAAACGCTTGTTGATTTTCCCAGCAAAGCTAAAAGTGCTGTGTGGAAGCACTTTGGGTTTTAGACAGGAGCAAACGATCTTTAGCAACTTCGTATGGTTTTGAACTTTGAACTTACACTATATCCAGTCTTGATGACGACCGTGAAAATAAGTTTGTTTTCGATACTATCGATTATCGACCGACATTTAATTGCCAATTATCGATCGTAAAAATCACTATCGATACCCATTCCTAGTTGCAGTCTGTCAGTGGCCATTTATGTGTATAATTATTTGTTCTTTCTTTTCAGCCCTGTTAGTAGGTCTAGGTGCTGTAGATCTGTATTTTATAAACCATGCCTACTATAGTACTTTATTGCGTGGTGCTTCAGTGCAACTTGTCTTTGGCTTTGAGGTGAGTAAAGATTATTTCACTACCTTTGTATGTCTTTCCTTTAACATTGTTTAAAGCAATGCTGACTAACACTGTGAAGTAAATTATAATATTACATGAAATGAAATGGAGGTTTAACTTCCTTCTGTTCTGAAGATGGGTATATGCCATACAGTGTGCTATGAGAGAAACTTTGCTCGGACAGCAACGCTACAGGATACTCATATTTCAAATTCCAACTGCCAACGAATCGTTTACGTGCAGGCCAATGTGTACACAGGACATTGTTTTTTTCATCACATCCAAAGACTAGATAGTTGTCCTTAACATGACCTTTGTACCCCCGTCTTGCACCTTTATTCTCCGTTCCCCAAGACCTTAGTTTTTCCAAGGGAAAAGAGCCCAGTTTGTGAGACTGATAACAACTGATAACAACTGATAAGTTTTGTGTAATGAATGTTTTTATCATATTCCAGTATGCCATTCTTCTAACAGTAGTATTGATGACGTTTTTTAAATATCTACTGCATTCTGTGGATCTACAGAGTGAAAACCCATGGGAAGGAAAAGCAGTTTATCTTTTATATACAGAATTATTTATGGGTAAGTGCGGTGAAGGACTAATGCTGAAATAAGTTTGATACATGTATTTTTTTATGAGATATGCGATTTTTTTCTTTTTTCTTCTAATGTTGTATAAAAATGTCTGAGTTTGTTGCTGATGGAAAGATTTTGTTAAATTATTTTAAGTTTTTTTCATCATTAAATTAATAATTGATTCAAATCTGAAACAAAACCTTAATGGGTGCATGTTTCATTTAATTTTACTGTATAAGGGAGTAGGGTACATGAATAATTACCAGTTGCTGTCTAGATTTTGAAATTATACAAGTCACATGGATCATGAACCTTATAGAAATATGTATTTGCTATTGCATGGTGATATTGTATGTGTTACATGTATTTATATTTACATGGTTAATTACATGGTGATATTGCATCTGTTATGTTACCTGGTAATATGGGTGATGCTACATGTGTTATTTATTTACATGGATAATTTTATAGGTGATATTGCATGTGTTAATAGTGGTTTAAGACCAGTAAGGATGATACTGTATGTGGGCTTTTATATATTAAGGTTGGGGGTTGGGATGGCCTAGTGGTCTAGAGTGCTGCGCTTCGACCTCTAGCTGGCCGGTCATCTCTGGCTTGCGGCTGTGGTTTCGAGCCCTGGTGTGAGCGTATGTGGCATGGAGATAGGGGCGCCTTCTCAACCTCGTGGGTTTCCTCCGGGCACTCCGGTTTCCTCCCACTGCTAAAAACCCCTACATGCAAGTCAAGTATTATAATAAAAATTAAACCATGTGTTAGTCCCGAAATGACCTAGTTTGTGTTGAGTGGACGTTAAACCCCATTTCTCTCTCTCTCTCCATATTAAGGTGATTGATAGGGGTAAAATTGCATGTGTTTTCCTATTTACAGAGTCAATAGAGTGGTTTTGTAAATTGACGGTTAACATGGATGATATGTCATGTGTTATTTATATTACATTACAGGGTTAATAAGAGTGATATTATATGTGTTGTTTATGTTTATTATGATCAAAGTTCACACCTTCCCTCTGTTTGCTGTTAGACCAATGTATTTAGCTATGAGGTATGTTTATACTATCAATTTTTAGAAAACTATTTGTAATATTGATATGAATCATTTTGTTGATAAAGGCTTACACCCTTTGATAACCCTAGATATCGTTCTTGGTATGTTGTAAACTTCAACTTTCTGCTAATGTCAAATCTACAATTATTTGGGATATTATGCCAATTTTCTTTTAATTTCTCTCGAATTTATATTTGACAATAATTTATTGTAATTTCTTCAGTTATGTTAACAGTTATGTTAAATTGTCTTAATGATTTTGTTTTAGGGCATTTAAGAAAGCATTACATGATGTAATAATGTCAAGACGAGCCATCAGAAATATGAATACATTGTAAGTATTAATAAATAACTCTCTATTATTCGATATCACTGATATGATACAACTGGATACATGTATCTACTACTGAGTTATGATTGATTGAATTATGTCTTTAACTATTTGCTGAGATTATGAGCATTTCAAATGAGATGTGATCTTGTTTTGACTGGCAGTGAAATTGACTGAATTTTGCGACAGATCAACAATTTCCTAGCTGTAACAGTGTAAAACAACATTAAATAGAAATAGGACCAAATCTGCCGGACAAAATGGCTGCCGCTTGTACGCGAATAGTGTATTATTTTGTTACTTTCCAAAAAATATTAGCCTGCACTGTTCTAGGGATTCTTTGACCGATCTACTTTACTTTTAGTAGGAGGCTATTTCGAGGCCATCTTGCAAATGACTGTAATATTTCTATTTCAGATATCCTGATGCGACAGCTGAAGATCTGGCGAGTAGTGATAATGTTTGTATTATCTGTAGGGAGGAGATGGACACCAACTGCAAAAAACTTCCATGTAATCATATCTTCCATACATCATGTCTCCGAACGTGGTTCCAACGTCAACAAACATGTCCAACATGTAGAATGGATGTATTACGTCTTCCCCGACCACAGCCACCTACTCCACCACCTGCTCAACCAGCTCAACCACCTATGCCACCAAACAGTAAGTTCAAAATACAGATAACTCATTTCCACATAAAAGATTTATTGATATCAGATCTGAAATATCAATGTATTAAACTAAAAGCAACATAATATATAAAATATCTGTATTCTTTTATTTCTACTGCATTTGTATTTTTGGGATGCTTATTATTTGGAGAACAATTTATTAACCTAGCAAATTCTTTGGACATAGTTCTTCAGAGCAAGAGATAACACTCTGATTAAAATACAGATCTATTTTTTGTTTCGTTTTTTTATACTTTCGATGGCCTACACTACATGAAGATCTGACCCGTTGTTGCGATAGGTGATGTCAGAGGTCATACGAGTTGTTTTTGACACTATAACAATTGACATCAGACATTTGATTAACCAATCTCCAGCATTGATGTTACCAGTGGATTACCCACATTTCCATGCAAAACATGCCTAAACAGACCGTTTCATTGGCTAATCGCTCACATCATTTCAAACATGTCAATGATAACTGACTTCAAGACATGTATGTAATAAAGAATAAGATTATTTATATTTTTATATTTCAGTGTTTCAAGGATTTCAATATGGCTGGCTGCCTAATCAACAACCACAACCAGGTAAAAATTTTAATTTTAGATTAAAAGATTTTAATAGATATCCAGTTAAATTCAGCAGACTCGATCAATGCCATTGGTCGATTTATGATCAGCCTGTCACATGCAGAACAAGAAGCTAAGCATAAGCACAATAATTTTATGAAATGAAATGAAGTTTGTTATCTTACTGTTTAGCTCCAACTGGGCTAATGAAGACAGGCATATGCCACACAATGTGTCATGACAGAAACTTCTCCTGGACAGCAACAATGCAGGATACCCATATTTTGAATTAAAACTGTTCGCGGTTCTTTTTTTTGCATGCGAATGTGTTCACAGGACTTAGTTTTTTGTCCCATCCAAATGACTATACATTGTCCCTTGCCAGGCCCTCCTTTCTGCACCACTGACAAGAAAGAGCACAATTTATGGTTTCAGTAGATGAAGGTCTACTTTGATGTCCCCCACCTTTCGGTATGTCTGTCCGTCACATTTTTTGAGTCACAATAAATCTTTCTAACTGAGCTAGAATGTTCAAACTTGGTGTAGATGTTCATTAGGTCAAAGCCTTGATGGAGATTTGAAGATGAGCATTTTATGCTTAGGGTAAGCAGAGATAAGCCATTTGATTGGTTGATGCTTGGGAACACAATAACTTTAGTTCTGATTAAATGAGAGTGATGAAACTTGATGTATAGTTTCATTACATCAATACCTTAACTAAGTTCCATAAAGGGGGGTCATGGTGGCTAAGTGGATAAGGCGTTGGTTCGCTAGCCATGAGTTCCGGTGTTCGATCCCTGCATTGGCCGAGAAAGTTCATCTCAATTTTATAGCATGATTTCCCCTCGTCAGTGATACCAAAGGAGGGCCTGACAAGGACAGTTGCCTAGTTTCGGATGGTACGAAAAACCGAGGTCCTGTGTACAAATTGGAGTGTACATAAAAGATCCCTTGGCAGTTGGAATTCGATATAAGAGTAGGCCGTAGCGCCGCTTCCCGGTCAAAATTTCCCTCATAGCACACTGTATGGCGTATGCCCGTCTTCCATTAGCCCAGGTTAGGTGCAAAAGAGTAGGACATTAAACCCCATTTCATTTCATTTCAAGTTCGATAATGAGCATTTTTTGCTCAGGGTAAGCAGAGCAATAAGCAATTTGATTGTTCTAGACTTTGGAACACAATAACTCTCCCTTCATTGAGGTAGAATGTTGAAACTTGGTGTTGGCATTCATTAGGTCAATGCGTTGATGGAATTCGAAGATGAGCATTTTCTGCTGTTTAAACTTGATGTAGATGTTCATTAGGTGAATGTCTTGACTGTGTTCAATGATTAACATTTCAAGCTAAAGCTAAGTAGAGCTAAGCAATTTCATTGGTCAAAGCTTTGGCACAAGATAAACTTAGTGTATAGTTTGATTGCTCGATATATTTGAAAGAAATAAATGTGTGATTAATTGATATGTGTCATCTATTTATCTTGAGATTTCATCGGGGGACATCAGCCTCACTGTTGGCTTGTTTATTTCAGAAGTTCCACCTGGACAGAGTTCAACAGCTTCTTCTACAGCACCAACAACATCTACTACAAACACACCTTTATCATCTCCTCCTTCCCCACCATTCTTACCACCCATGATGCCACCTTCACCATTCATGCCATTTAGTAAGTATTGCTATTACTTTTTTTGACAAGTGAATAATATCTCTTGTCCAGTCCAATCCTAAGGACCTATAGGGTCCAAGAAAATGCAACAGAATTCTACATGTAAATTTCAAATAATTTTTGCATTAACCTGGAAGAAATCTATACTATTCCTTTTGGAATATTTTGATGGCCCTGTTCAATGTGTTGGATGCTACTGAATTTGGTCAAAGTTACGGTTAGTAAAAGGGTTTGTAACACAGTGAGTACAAGTACAGGTAGTACTTATTTCAAGCATAGTCAATAATATTTACATTGTTATTACTGTGTATCCCCATCAACCTAGCAGTATGTCTGGTCTATGTCATGTTCCTTAAGCAACATCCGCGAGTTTTACAACGTCTAACCGTTGCTTCAATACTCGGCAATTCCCGAACTTTTGCGTCCGTTGTGTTTACACGTGGCTAATTAGCATTGTCTTATCAGAGGTCGTGGCACATAACACACTGTATACAAGCAAGTTTACAGCCATTGAAAGATTTTTTTTAGATTGGGAAACTCGTGGAAAAACAGCAACCTTGACATTGATCAATCTTTGAACTTTGCAACTCGATTGTCACATGTAAACATTTTAGCTAGAGGCGTGAGACTTGGTATTCACGATGACCGATGAATCTGATAGGTTTTCAAGCTGGGCTTGTTATCAATTGAACTTTGTGGTGAAATATGCAGGGTATTCCGTGAAGGGCTTGATAAGATTTTTTTTTTTTAAACAATATTTATTTATATGTTTATTACAGTGTATCCCCAGCCACCTAGTAGTATGTCTGGTCTATCTATAGATGAATTACATACTATGGAAGGAGAAGAGAGAAGTAATATAGAGGCTAGAATACAGTGGTTACGTGATATACAGTCATTATTAGATGGTGCTATGTTATTAATACATCAGTATAATACAGTAGCTACACAGTGCAGGTATGTTAATGTTAAATTCTCCTTAGTCTCTAAAAGGCATACATAAAGTATTTTAAAAATATCAATATATCATCTAGATATTGCAGAATTCATATGTATAAATAGAACTGTAGTAATTTGTTCAGAGAGAAAGCTATTGTCTCTTCAAATTCATGCATCATGTGGATGGGAATTGTCTGTTAATACATAATGAGAATGTATGATTATAGCTCTAGTTCAAGCCAGTACCCTAATGATTTTCAAATTTTTTTATATCATAAATTTCAAACTTGCGGAATCATCTTTGAAGTCATATTTTGTCCTTTAATTCTTGTAAATGTGATAGAGGAAAAAGTAATTAATCAAACTGTTAAATTGGACTTATCAATTTAGAATTTGTTGATACCAACTTTATTCCCCTGTTTATGTTCCAATTGATCATAATTGATGCGATGTTATCCCTACATCAATCAGAACACTTTCCGAGCATTGCTAAAACTACCATAAAATGGTGCTGTCATGGCTCAGAATTAAATTTAGCCAGGCTTAGTGTGTAGATTATAGGTTGACTTAGTCTGTACTCGTAAAGTGTGATAACTCCCAATACATTTATATTCATATCAAATAATTTTGTGTATATATATTTGATGATAGGAGATATTTCTGTGTTTCTGTATATATAACATATTTAATTTATTGTTTATATTTTTTAGTATGCCTGGTGTGAGAATACCTAATCCTAGTAATACGTCCCATAGTAATAACAATACATCACAACAAACTGATACTAAAAATACAGCTGATGTTACATTAAACAGTGGGTCATTAGGAGGTGCTCGACCTAAAACAACATCTTTATCTAATAATACTAAACAATCTTCTAGTCCAGTTAAAACAGAAAAATTAGGTACAGTCTTTATTTTATTTCCTTGATGTTCTATATTGTGGAAGGTAGCTGTCCAAGATTTCTCTTATCATCATAGCCTCAAATCTTTTGTTGATTATATGATGATGTCTTAACTTAAAGAGCATGTCAAGCAAAACCAAAATAGGAGATTATGTGTACATTGTAATGGTTCTGTGACCTTACAATAATGTTTGTATACAGTTATGTCTTGGAATCTTGTCTTCAGAAGTATTTTCTATGCTGATAAAACATTGATAAACATTATTGCTGAATATAATTGTTGAGTAGAATTTAAAGATTTAGCGCATCAATCTGATTAAAACATAGATACTATTTCATTTTGTTTTTCAAAATTTCGTTTTGCTTGTCTTCACTACACAAGGATCTGAACTGAAAGGGTTGTTATATTACCGGCGTTTTGGTTGAAGTGAGGGATTAGCCAATCAAATGGTCTGTTGGGTCAAGTTCTTTGGTCACGATACATGGAACTGTGGGTATACTGACGTGCTTGGATCAAAAGTCGCTTGTATAATTCCTGACACTACCTCCCATTACAACCGGTTAGATTTTCATGAAGTGAAGTCTGAAGGCCATTGGAAATATATATATATAAAAAAAAACAATCTGTATTTTAATCAGATTGTTTTACAACATTTACGCACCTTTCAATACGAAGAGTTAGCTATATATATATAGGCCCAATATAGGGTCTACATTGTCTACATGTACATGTACATGAACCATTTGCGTAAACTCATCACTTAACTCCAAACTTCCTAAATCAGTGGGTTATAAAAATTTTAATGAAAGATAAATTATGGGAGATTAAATAAAGAACTGGCTGTTCTCACTATAATAGTTAAAAACTAGATAATGTAAAGGGAATTTGCTGAAATTTCATTGCAATTGATCCACTCTGAACCGATAATTTAGCGCTTGAATTTTCGGCCTAGCCTCGATCATCATTGATCATAACAAAAGGTCTGTACGATTAAAAGCATAGCCTAGATTATCCATTTCGTAATCAAATCATGAATGAAAGTTAGGCAGCGAATCGGATCCTAATCATTTCAGGCTAGCCTTGACATAAAGAGTTTATTATGGTCTGGATAAGTTAATTAATGTCTAATTAATAATTTAGATAACATTTAAGGCCTAAAGAAAGACATGCAATAAGCAGATTTAGCTCTTGCATAATGTATGTTTAATATAATTATATTACTCCTTTTTTTGGTAGGTGATTTATCAAATTTAGGTGCAACAGGTTTTACTGTAACAAAGGAAGAAATAATTCCTGAGTGGCATGATCCTAGGAAAGAAGAAGAGGAAGAAGATTTACATGAAGTTAGAAAAAGACGCTTACAGAAATTTTCTTCCACGGAGGGAACAAAAGCAGATAATATAGATCTAGATTGATAAATTACTGACAGTTATTATTGGCGTAAAACGGCAACCAAATAGTTTATGTGAGATTATCATATTGTTATTATGGACTAAGATATGTGGAGTATAAACTTATGCAAAGTTAGTACATAAATTATTCAATGAAATATATGTGACCAAAGGTAATACTATATACAGTGATAAATGGTTTACTCTTGTTTGTTGAATGGATTAATATATATTAAATATGGTTATTTTGGCACCGTATACATGTACCATCTGATCTGAAGGACTCTTTGCGTCTTATTGTATGAAGATTATAGACAAAAAATATACTTCCATTCATACTGTTAAAAAAAAATAAGATCTATTTTGGAAGGTGACATAAGGTTATTAAAAGTATAATAATATAATAATGTGTTTTCCATAAACCTCTTTGCATCTGGGTAGACAATCTGGGGTTATGCCTTAAAGAGTGATTTCTTCTCCAAGTGCAAATTTAACACTAGTCATAATATCTCGAATAATTGTCTTTACACTGATTCTGTCATTACAAGAAAATTCTGTTTTTGTGAACTTAAAATTCATAAACTGTTTGATTTTGATGAATACCATACATTTAATTAGTGATATACCCGGTATGTATTTGCTATGTGGAAATGCCAACCTTCATAGCTTAAATCGAAGTAAAGATATAAGCAACCCCTCTTTCAACTGGGAATAAAACTTGGTGATATGAAGGTTGAGTGTTATTCACAATTTGTTTGGTATCATTATTGAAATACTATCTCAAAACTGCAGAAATTTTTTCCTTTTATTTACCCTATGTGTGGGTGATGGTACTATTATTAGGTTTGAAATGTACAGTGAAAAAAAAATAATTAAAAGCTTTAAAATTTATTTAACAATTGTCCTGTCAAATTTAAGGTTGGAAGCCTAAAACATTTTTTTTAATTGGTTGTATTTTTACTTAAATTTCCAATTATTCCTATGCATAAAATTTTGTAAGTTTAAAAATTCTATGCTATTATTATGTCAGTAGATCTGTATTTGTATCATTTTGGATGTGGTTGAAATTTAAATGGAAACCCTGAGTATAAAATTTATTGTCTGATAATTTAGATGGTTCGAAGTTAATAATATAAAAATGTAAATGTTAAAGATTGTAATATATATTATATATTGTACATAGTAAATGATGTGTAGATCAGCGCATTTTAGGAACCCATCATCAGACACTGAAACCTTAATTCTGTGCAACATTATGTGAAATAAGCTTTTGTATAGAACTCTATATCCCATAAAAGGGCTGGTTTTTTTTGAGTTTTTATACACCCACATTTTCATGTGGACGTATATTGTCGTCGCCCCTGTTCGTCCGTCCGTCCGTCCACAATTGTTTGTGAACAGTCTACAGGTCACAATTTTTATCCGATTTCAATGAAACTTAAAATATAAGTTTATCACCCTAAGATCTCGGTTCCTTTCGATATTGGCATGTATCGGACCGTAACTTCATGGGTTATGGCCCCTGATTGTACGAAAAATCACGTTTTTTAGCTTGTGAACAGTGTAGAGGTCACAATTTTGAACCGATTTGGATGAAACTTGAAATGCATGTTTATAAACCAAAGATCTTGGTTCCTTTCGATATTTGCGCCAATTGGATCGTAACTTCCTGAATTATGGCCCCTGATTGTTCGAAAAATCGCCCTTTTTAGCTTGTGGTCCCTCTGGAGGTCAAAATTGTTATCCGATTTAAAAAACCGTTTGATTATATCACCGTGCCATGGTTATGAAGGTTGAGTTCGAATTTCGTGAAAATCGGACCAAAATTGACGGACAAAATGGCCGCCATTTGTACGCGAATAGTGTGAAAATATGTTATATCAAGGTTGTGAACAGTGTAGAGGTCACAATTTTGAACCGCTTTGGATGAAACTTGAAATGCATGTTTATAACCCAAAGATCTTGGTTCCTTTCAATATTTGCGCCAATCGGATCGTAACTTCCTGAATTATGGCCCCTGATTGTCCGAAAAATCGCCCTTTTTAGCTTGTGGTCCCACTGGAGGTCAAAATTGTTATCCGATTTAAAAAAACGTTTGATTATATCACCGTTTCATGGTTATGAAGATTGAGTTCGAATTTCGTGAAAATCGGACCAAAATTGACGGACAAAATGGCCGCCTTTTGTACGCGAATAGTGTGAAAATATGTTATATCAAGGTTGTGGACCTTATAGAGGTCACAATTTTGAACCGATTTGGATGAAACTTGACATGTATGTTTATAACCAAAAGATCTTGGTTCCTTTCGATATTTGCGCCCATCGGATCGTAACTTCCTGAATTATGGCCCCTGATTGTCCGAAAAATTGCCCTTTTTAGCTTGTGGTCCCTCTGGAGGTCAAAATTGTTATCCGATTTAAAAAAACGTTTGAATATATCACCGTTCCATGGTTATGAAGGTTGAATTTGAATTTCGTGAAAATCGGACCAAAATTGACGGACAAAATGGCCGCCGTTTGTACGCGAATAGTGTGAAAATATGTTATATCAAGGTTGTGGACCTTATAGAGGTCACAATTTTGAACAAATTTTGATGAAACTTGACATGTATGTTAAAAACCGAAAGATCTTGGTTCCTTTCGATATTTGCGCCCATTGGATCATATCTTCCTGAATTATGTCCCCGGATTGTCCGAAAAATCGCTTTTGTTCGCTTTTGGTCCCTCTGGAGGTCAAAATTATTATCTGATTTAAAAAACCGTTTGACTATATCACCGTTACATGGTAATGAAGAGAGAGTGTGAATTACGTGAAAATCGGACTAGAATTGACGGACAAAATGGCCGCCGTTTGTACACGAATAGTGTGAAAATATGTTATATCAAGGTTGTGGACCCTATAAAGGTCACAATTTTGAATCGATTTTGATGAAACTTGACATGTATGTTTATAACCCAAAGATCTTGGTCCCTTTCGATATTTGCGCCCATCGGGTCGTTACTTCCTGAATTATATCCCCTGATTGTACGAAAAATCACCCTTTTAGCTTGTTGTGCCTCTGGAGGTCACAATTATTATCTGATTTAAAAAAAAAAACGTTTGATTATAAAAACCAAACAAATTCTAATGATTTTCTGATAATTCCTTAATATGCGACAACTCTTGTTGACTGCCCGGACGATTTGGCTGCTGTGTGGGCGTATGTTTCGTTGCCTGGCAACCTATTTTTAGTTTCAGAGTTGGCCATTAGATTGTTCTGTATATCTAATTGCTTTACTAGTCTGTTAAGAACAAGGTTGTTGGTAGATGATAGGTTTCTATGAGAGAATGATAAATCTATTTTATCTATAATGACATCATCTTTTATCATTTTGTCTGTTTATTATTATAATAAAACACAGACAATGAAACCTCTTGGGTTTTTTTTTTTATTTTTACTGTAGGATATCATAAAAAAAATGGATAGCATGTAATTTAGAATGTCAAACATCACATTGCCCAATCACTTTGTTATTCAGGTTGAACTTATTCAGATTGAACAATCACTGCATATGGTATATTTTCTTCCAATTCACTTGGTCTGCAAGCTGAGCTGTCATTTCGGGGGCCACATCTCTAGCACCACCACCAATAATGGAGAGATATGTTTTTTGGAGGGGGGCAAAATCTGTTTCGTCCAGCAGAGAATATTATTTGTTGGCAATAATCAGAGAATTTTTGTGTCATAAATAGTTCTGTGAAATTGCAGCCTTCATATTGAAGTGCCTAATAATGCTGTGAAAATCTGTATAATATACAATGAAAACTATGCCCCAATAAATAATTACACGAAAAATTAGAAAGAATTATACAACCCTATGAACAACTTTATTGTTTGTTGGTCAAAATAGTTCTGTCGACAAGGACAAGTACGGATAACAACAGCCAACGGATAACAACAGCCAACACAACAGCCAACGGACACAGATATAGACCTACCCACGCATCCATGTATCATAAGAAAATATTTTTCATGTCAAACTTTATAATCTAGAATAATTTATTACATCATTTTTGCACATTTTATAAATGGGAAGATAACTTTCATTTTCGATTTTATGGTTTAGCTATTCCTTACCAAATCAATAATATCTGGCTTCATGCTTGTCATCTGAAGAATAAAACAGTGACGTTCTGTATGGCAAAATTAAAACTTTCAACAAAAATAGTAGGGATAAAAAACTATTACAAATGTCATCAAGCATCACACTCGACAAGAATAGCCTTTAAAGTAGTATGTGGAATACGATAAACGCTATCTAAATAAACCCATGCTCTGTAGAATAATCAGGATATTTATCTCGTTCTCCTTTACCAATACTAAACAAAATAAAATAAAACCTTTTAAAAGCAACCAGTGATTTAAGAATGAAAATAGTATTTTAAAGGAGACAGATTTGCAATGTTATAATGATCAGAGGCATGTTTGATTCTTGTTTGTAATATCACTATATTGACAAGGCGGACGTTAAATAAAGTTGTCTTTTAATTGTCAAAATGACGTCATTTTTTGAAAATTTAACTTTGTTGTGAAACTAACAATTTACTTCTTCACGTCCAATATGTTTCAATGATATTTGTGAAATTATCTGTCTAATATGACAACATTCATTACAAATCTTTTACAATAAAATAATTTGCATGGGGCTTGAACAAAAATTATTAGGGGTGTTTTTATTTATGTAAGAGTTCAGAAACTCTACTCAAAAACGTTGCGAAAAGCCAAAGCCTGGTCGATGCTCAATACATGATTTATGTTTGCGTATATACTATAGACACTGTTCATAATATAAATAATCTTTGAAGGGATCCCCCCCAATTCCTCTACCAAGGGGTTATAGTCTTCCTTAAAATCGTATGTCCACCTGCCCCCCCACCCCGAAGATAGTAGCCAAATAGAATAGATATTAGAAGATAGTATAACACCATCTAACCTTTTGACTTTGTTTTTTGGGAAAATCCTCTTCCAAAACTGCAACTTCTAGTAAATAAAAATGATTGTTATATCAAGATTATGTTCCTTATATCTCCTACCTAGAGAGACTTGTCAGTTGTGAAGCGTCGTATATCATGGCAAACCCAGCGTCAGTTGCACCATTACGTATACATGTAAATGTAATGACGTCAGTGTTTTGTTTATTATATTTTGATCTTCGGAGTTAGTTTTATAAAGTTTCACAGCATATCACACCCAAACGTTCACAAAGCCGTTTCTCAAGTGGACAACACTCATTGAGATAAATTTCATATTGACTTTTAAGGAGTTTCTTTTATGCCAACCTTAATTTTGCATTAAATATGTTCACACAAAGCCTCCAGACTAAAATACATTAGCTTACCGATAAAAGGTGAGAGGTAAGACTTAGTTTAGTTGTTTGCAAGTCTTCTTGGCCTGTTTCCGATATGTTTGCATTAGTTTGATCGAAACTTTGCATGCTGACATCGTATTTTGCAATGGCAAGGTTCAGGGCTTCATTTCTTTTCTCTAAGTATAACTTGAAACTATCATCGGTACCTATCGTGCGTTTCAACATCGACTGTCGACATTTGTCTAGTTCAGCGCTTGATTTATTTAAATATTCCATAAGTGGATTTTTCAACCTCGGATTATCGGCGACATCATCGGCGCAACGGCTTTCACCCTCCGCTATTAATTTTGTCTGTTTCTTTGTGTCTTTCAATACCGGAGTTTCCAGTTCACGTCGCCTTCTTACAGAAATATGTTTTTGGATTTTTCCAGAAACAACTATGATCTGTTCTTCAGTATCACCGGTCGTGGTATTTTCTCCTAAAGCACCTGAGATGACATTTTCTTTCCAAGCATTCGTTGTGGAATTTTCATTCAAAGCATTAGTCGTTGTACTTTCTTTCGACTCTTCAGAACGTATGTGTTTTGAACTATTCACTTTAATCTCTGCAAAATCGCCATTACCTGAAACTTCCAAAGCTCTGGCACTTGTTGTTTCGTTTTCGTTCAAAACACAGTTCATGGTAGTTTCTCCCAAAGAATTGGTCGTTGTATTTTCTTCAGACCTGCCTGAACACATGGTTTTTGGATTATGCATTTTATTCTCTGTATTATCTCCATCACCTGAGAGTTTACTGTACAGATCCCTTGATGGCGAGTGTGCTCCACTAACATGTATTCCATCACAATATCCGGCTGTTGTCTGTTTATTGACTTCTCGAGTTTTTAATTGTCGTTTTACCGAGGACTTCATTTTTCAGCGTTCGGTGAAGAAATCAGAATATTTTTTTCTTTCTTAGAAGAAAAACGATGCCACCTCAAGTTATTATTACGTTAAAATCCTATTATGACGTAATTCTATTCTTTCACATTGCAGCTAATTATTACGTTTATATTTGGATAGTTCATGCCGTAGTCAAAATATAATGGACAAATTCGGCAAAATCGAGTAACAGCAAGTGGAATCGCCACGAGAAAATTGTCATGTTTTTAGGCGTTGGCTCCCATGTTCGATCCCTCCATTGGCCGAGATGAAAGTTCATCAGGGATTTTCCGACGTCGTCCCCACTTGTCAGTCTTGTACATTTCATTTAAGACGTCCGCATACCAAGGAAAATTTGTCGACGTACGACAGTCTGATTTACGTCGAGCAAACACTCTGCGCACAAGTTACCGACTTCTCGTCACAGGCGTTTCATTTCAGATTGTTTGTCGTGCACGTTAATTCTATGACGTTGTTGCTTTTTAGCGTTTAACGTCCGCTTCCTCCGAAGGTGATATCGCAAGTCTTATTTTCATATTCATTATTTTAACGTCCGCTTCCTCCGAAGGTGATATCGCAAGTCTTATTTTCATATTCATTATTTTAGCGCACGCGCAGGGGTCTTTGCTGTGGGAGGAAACCCGGAAGAAACCCGCGAGGTTGAAAAGGAGCCTCTATCTCTGGTACACGCTCACACCGTGGACCGAAACCACAGCCACGAGCCAGAGGTGACCGGCCAGCTATAGAGGTCGAAGCGCGGCACTCTAGACCACTAGGCCATCCCACCCTCCACGATATATTGTCTGAGTTTCGCACAACCGACGAATCGTTGGAAAAAATCTGGCATATGTATGAATCTTGGAAGGGCTATCTTTGGTGTGTGCCGTCATTTTGACATGAAGGGTTTCCAAGTGAACACTTCAGGTTTGGGTTTTTTGTTTCTCCACTGGCCATCTCAATGTTATAATATGCTCTCTTATATACGAAGGCCGTTTGGGGGCTATTGTTTACCTTTAAATACAGGAAACCCATTCGGAAACGAAAGAACAGCCGGGACGGATCCTGGAATTTTTGCAGGAGGAGGTTTGCCAGGTTTCTGTTACGGAAATCTGCCATCATCGTCTCTAAATTACATAGGCAATAGGCATACATACAAATTGAGCTTTTAAAACAGAGAAATCATTTTTATACTGATGTAGGATCACTTTGTGATGTAATTTCATTGATGCAAGGCATTATTTTTTTTTATGTAGCTGAGCATGCGCACCCCCCCCCCCTCTGGATCCGCCTCTGAACAGATTTATATTTCATTATAAAATATGACGGCTACAGTATACTCTGCAATAGACTGATAGTATATTGACGGATACAAACAGAACTCGCATTTAGTAGGCGTTAATATTATGCCATGTCTATCAAGCTCTTCCAAGCTACAAAGGCAAGTCATAAACTGGTTTCATAAATTTATTCCAAACTTGTAAATAATTCTTAACATCAACAAAAAGTTACATGTTTTCATAAATAAAATATTTACAATGGTCATGAATTATTTTACGGTGAAATATATTGGTAATGGTGGTATATAAATAATGCCAGGGGCGGATCCAGGAATTTTTGCAGGAGGGGGTTTGCCAGGTTTCTGTCACGGAAATCTGCCATCATCGTCTCTAAATTACATAGGCATACATACAAATTGAGCTTTTTAAACAGAGAAATCATTTTTATACTGATGCAGGATCATTTTGTGATTTAATTTCATTGATGCAAGGCATTATTTTTTTTTTATGTCGCTGAGCAGGGGGGGGGGGGGGGGGTTACAAACAGAAGTTCTTGAATACAACAAGAATGTGGACATTGGCATAAATTCTGCGACGGAGAGTAATACGAACCTCAACGTCGGTCCATCCCAGACGATATTACATGCACCATACTAGTAAATAATCCTCATTAATAATCTCTAACTTTTTTACAAAACAGAAACTTTTGTCCTTAATGTCTAATCACAACAAACTCTTTAAACTCTAATTTCTCTATAGTTCTCTCATTTTTAAAAAACACAATTTTTAATGATTGATTTGGGACTTCCCTTTGTCTTCAACCAATTTTTCCTGAAATAAAATTCAAAAACAAACAATCAAATAAAATACTTGCAATATACTGCCATACATCATAAACTTCCAATTTGTCAGAGATGGGCTGTGGGTTGAGGAGCAGCCCACGTGTGCACTATAATGGATACAATGATAATCAATGGGACCGTACGAAAATCAGTTTTCAATCGCCACACTGGGGTGCACTTGGTTCTGCAGAATACGCCATTGTAGTTTCAAGGTTCAACGTCAATCAGTCTTGCAGAACTGTGTACTTCAACTACACAGAGAACTACCTGGCAGGCCCATCGAGGCAGGTGGAATGGTTAATGGTTAAAAACATTTTCCGAGATCCCATTTTTAATCACTACACTACCCCCTACAAATTATATGAAGTTCGTTTGGACGGGCCTGTCGCGTTGATAGACCATCATCAATGTGTGGAAGTGAACGTTAAACCAATTGTACTGTTGAACACCAGTTATAGAAATTTTATTCATATGTATACACGAGGTCTTTGCTCTTAACGGATTGCTGAAGAATGTTGATTCGAAATTACAACAATTTACTTACATAATTTGCATTTTATCTTCAGGTCCCTGTACTACACCAACCACTGTTTTATTTGGAGTATTTTTAACCCAACCAACTAACCCATGACCCACAGCTGTCTTTTTAGTGTGCTGAATTACAACATAGTATTTTATTGAAAGGGTATTAGTAATATTACACAAGTTACAGGAAATACATAATACGATTTTTTTATCCTTAAAGAAGTCGTCCGAAAAAAAAGTTCCTCTAATGGCTCTAGATTTTCGGATCTGGTTTCTGTCCATGGAGCAGACGGACGGAAAAACCGAGGTCCATCCGTGTATTACCGGTTGATGCGGAAAAGCAGGAGAGCGAATGAAATTGAGATTAACGTCCACTCGACACAAACCTGGTCATTTCGGGACTAACATGGTTCTATTTCATTTCAATCATTCGCAATAGTCAAAATATAATGGACGAATTCGGCAAAATCGAGTAACAGCAAGTGGACTCGCCACGAGAAAATTGTCATGTTTTTAGGCGTTGGCTCCCATGTTCGATCCCTCCATTGGCCGAGATTAAAGTTCATCAGGGATTTTCCGACGTCGTTCCCACTTGTCAGTCTTGTACATTTCATTTAAGACGTCCGCATACCAAGGAAAATTTGTCGACGTACGACAGTCTGATTTACGTCGAGCAAACACTCTGCGCACAAGTTACCGACTTCTCGTCACAGACGTTTCATTTCAGATTGTTTGTCGTGCACGTTAATTCTATGACGTTGTTGCTTTTTAGCGTTTAACGTCCGCTTCCTCCGAAGGTGATATCGCAAGTCTTATTTTCATATTCATTATTTTAACGTCCGCTTCCTCCGAAGGTGATATCGCAAGTCTTATTTTCATATTCATTATTTTAGCGCACGCGCAGGGGTCTTTGCTGTGGGAGGAAACCCGGAAGAAACCCGCGAGGTTGAAAAGGAGCCTCTATCTCTGGTACACGCTCACACCGTGGACCGAAACCACAGCCACGAGCCAGAGGTGACCGGCCAGCTATAGAGGTCGAAGCGCGGCACTCTAGACCACTAGGTCATCCCACCCTCCACGATATATTGTCTGAGTTTCGCACAACCGACGAATCGTTGGAAAAAATCTGGCATATGTATGAATCTTGGAAGGGCTATCTTTGGTGTGTGTCGTCATTATGACATGAAGAGTTTCCAAGTGAACACTTCAGGTTTGGGTTTTTTGTTTCTCCACTGGCCATCTCAATGTTATAATATGCTCTCTTATATACGAAGGCCGTTTGGGGGCTATTGTTTACCTTTAAATACAGGAAACCCATTCGGAAACGAAAGAACAGCCGGGACGGATCCTGGAATTTTTGCAGGAGGGGGTTTGCCAGGTTTCTGTTACGGAAATCTGCCATCATCGTCTCTAAATTACATAGGCAATAGGCATACATACAAACTGAGCTTTTTAAACAGAGAAATCATTTTTATACTGATGTAGGATCACTTTGTGATATAATTTCATTGATGCAAGGCATTATTTTTTTCTTATGTAGCTGAGCATGCGCCCCCCCCCCTCTGGATCCGCCCCTGAACAGATTTATATTTCATTATAAAATATGACGGCTACAGTATACTCTGCAATAGACTGATAGTATATTGACGGATACAAACAGAACTCGCATTTAGTAGGCGTTAATATTATGCCATGTCTATCAAGCTCTTCCAAGCTACAAAGGCAAGTCATAAACTGGTTTCATAAATTTATTCCAAACTTGTAAATAATTCTTAACTTCAACAAAAAGTTACATGTTTTCATAAATAAAATATTTACAATGGTCATAAATTATTTTACGGTGAAATATATTGGTAATGGTGGTATATAAATAATGCATTTTTCTCCTATTTTACAAACAGAAGTTCTTGAATACAACAAGAATTTGGACATTGGCATAAATTCTGCGACGGAGAGTAATACGAACCTCAACGTCGGTCCATCCCAGACGATATTACATGCACCATACTAGTAAATAATCTTCATTAATAATCTCTAACTTTTTTACAAAACAGAAACTTTTGTCCTTAATGTCTAATCACAACAAACTCTTTAAACTCTAATTTCTCTATAGTTCTCTCATTTTTAAAAACACAATTTTTAATGACTGATTTGGGACTTCCCTTTGTCTTCAACCAATTTTTCCTGAAATAAAATTCAAAAACAAACAATCAAATAAAATACTTGCAATATACTGCCATACATCATAAACTTCCAATTTGTCAGAGATGGGTTGTGGGTTGAGGAGCAGCCCATGTGTGCACTATAATGGGTACAATGATAATCAATGGGACCGTACGAAAATCAGTTTTCAATCGCCACACTGGGGTGCACTTGGTTCTACAGAATACGCCATTGTAGTTTCAAGGTTCTACGTCAATCAGTCTTGCAGAACTGTGTACTTTAACTACACAGAGAACTACCCGGCAGGCCCATCGAGGCAGGTGGAATGGTTAATGGTTAAAAACATTTTCCGAGATCCCATTTTTAATCACTACACTACCCCCTACAAATTATATGAAGTTCGTTTGGACGGGCCTGTCGCGTTGATAGCACCATCATCAATATGTGGAAGTGAACGTTAAACCAATTGTACTGTTAAACACCAGTTATAGAAATTTTATTCATCTGTATACACGAGGTCTTTACTCTTAACGGATTGCTGAAGAATGTTGATTCGAAATTACAACAATTTACTTACATAATTTGCATTTTATCTTCAGGTCCCTGTACTACACCAACCACTGTTTTATTTGGAGTATTTTTAACCCAACCAACTAACCCATGACCCACAGCTGTCTTTTTAGTGTGCTGAATTACAACATAGTATTTTATTGAAAGGGTATTAGTAATATTACACAAGTTACAGGAAATACATAATACGATTTTTTTATCCTTAAAGAAGTCGTCCGAAAAAAAAGTTCCTCTAATGGCTCTAGATTTTCGGATCTGGTTTCTGTCCATGGAGCAGACGGACGGAAAAACCGAGGTCCATCCGTGTATTACCGGTTGATGCGGAAAAGCAGGAGAGCGAATGAAATTGAGATTAACGTCCACTCGACACAAACCTGGTCATTTCGGGACTAACATGGTTCTATTTCATTTCAATCATTCGCTGGGGTGTGGGGTATTTAGTAGTGGTGGAAAGTGGAGGACTCGGAAAAAATCCACGTTGGACAGGCGACCCTACTCATTGTCACGTTCAACCGGGGAATCAAAACCACACCAGTTGACTCAATGACAGACCTTATGATTCAGCGCGCACGCGCTAACCATTCGGCCACCCCCACCCCCCTTGTCCAGAAAAGTAGGACGTTAAGCCCGCTCCATTTCACGCATAAACTTTGTAAGGATTAGATTAGCCTATGTTATGTACAGTATCGTGAAACTTGCTCAGTCGAGATTAGACAACGGTATAAATGGAATCTTGGACACATAGTGCCTACCTTTCTGAAAAACACACCTGAAAAGATAAATAAATATATATTTATAGGCCTACTCTAATAGTTTAGTACTTAGGCTACTACTTAGACCATGGGTAAAAAGCATTTTGCCTTCCACTTCCAGACCATTATCATTCATTAAGAAATTCCAATGTAAGCCAAAAGCCCGTCCTGACTCTTCTGGTGGATATGATTAAACCCTATTACTATTAATTAGTATTTCGTTCATTGTTATATTTCCTCCCACGCCAGTGAAGCGTTTTCAGACGAACTATTTCCCCAAGACTTTTTGCAATACTTAGAAAGAGGTTTTACATGTTACAAGGTGTGCGTCGATGTCCGTGTGATTTCCGGCGCTATTGCGGTTTCGCACCTCCACCGTAGGCTACTCAACTGTTCGCGTAGTTGAAATTTTCGAGGGATGTCCAGTGAGTCAGTGACCAGTCCCCTCCTGGGAAGTTAAATAAATGATTAAATGTCGGTAAAATTTGTTAATTGATTTGTCTTGAGGTCATGGCTAGTCCACCTGAACACCCCTTGAAAATTGCAAGTCGTTCTCTACCAGTTTTGCGGAACTGCAATAGTGCTCAAGCACCTGTGTACATAGTTTCCCTCAGTGCACGCATGTTGTTGATGAGTGGAGTGAATCGTATCGTTAAAATTTAATAAAAATGAAAGTAAAACATTATTCTATTATAAAGCTATACATGTATGTACATTACATGTTTGGCCATTACTTTGAAGAAATCTGGGGATGAAATGGAAGGGTAAAATGACAGTTTTCAGAACAAATACTTATGACTTACCTTGAACTGTGCCAAAAACTTCATAATCAACCGAAAGTAGTCTTCTTGCAGCCGCCATGACAGCTTGTTTACGTGTTGTTAAGAATATTACCCCGGTTGTCATTGGCTTAATAATTTACAATAACCAATCAAAATGAAGCGCTACTCTACGGGAGATAACACTTGTCTTGTTCTATCTTATGGATATAGACCACAATAACCGTCCAAATTACCTTCCTGAAATACGACTTAAATACAACATACTGACTGGTATCACCAAGATTTCATTGAAAGCCACAAAACTTCATCTGGATGAAAAACTTCTATATACCAAATTTGAATAACAGCCATCTTTTAGCATTCAGAGAGCAGCAAGTCTAAAAGTATAGGCCTACATATTCCCCCAAATCACCAGAAATGAACTCCCCTCTAATCTTCAGTAAACGTTGATTGTTAGGTTACGGTACTTTATATTCACATCCATTTGAGGAAACTTGCAGAAAAAGTTAAAACAGGCACTTTTCAAAAGATTTTGATCAAAATATCATGAAAATTTGAAAAAGCAGTTGCTATGAGGTAAATTTTGCCCAGGCAGCGGCGCTACAGCCTACTTTTATATCAAATTTCAACTGCCAAGGGATCTTTTATGTACACAGGACCTCGATTTTTTGTCCCATGCGATTGATAAGGCAGCTCTCCTTGTCAGGCCCTCCTTCTGCATCACTGACAAGAGAAAATCACGCCAGAAAATCAAAATGTGGATGGAAGGACAGGGGCCACAACAATATACGTCCACATGAAAATGTGGGATGTGGATGTAGAAAAACAAGTAGTTCTGGGAAATCACACTCCAGACCCAATGTGTTATAAGACTCACATCATGCTGTATCCAGTACCATAATGAAGACAAACCTACTCCAGGCTTAATAAAAACAGCATTTGATTTATTTCATATATTTTATAAAGTGGTTATTATTTTTATTATAAAACAATATTTTTCTATCTATTTACCTATCTACATCTGACAATATCTTTAAGCCACATTGTGATTTGGACAGGAAATGATGGCAAGCATTAACATTAACAATCATCTATTTAACTTCTTGTACCATATGATCATTTAACAACAACATAACATACATCAACACTCAACAGATGTTGAGAATACTTGATGAGAAATTATAATGATATTCTCCATTTCTTTAAAGAAAAGAAGGATACATATCTACATTCTACTTGTTTTGTTATACTTTAGGTATCATGGCTATGTCTACTTTTTTTCAAGCACTGACTATTTATTATGGAAACAAAATGGGGCTTATGCAGTAAATGTATGAAGGTTAGGTAGGACATGTGAATAACAACTCAAGCAAATTTACAATTTTTAATTAACACTCCTAAAAGGCAAAGACTGTTGATAAATAAATATGATTCATTTATGGATGGACATTCTTAGTAGGTTACCAGGTATTAGGGATTTATTAATTGCAAATGGAATGCACAAAAATAAATATTTTTTCTAATTTGTTAAAGTTGTAAAAATTTAATAAATAGGTTAACAAATTCACATAGTTAAAAAGTAAAACAATGATATAAAACATAAATTTATTTGCTTTAAATGAATATAGAGAAACATTTGACCCTTGAGGTTTAATGTCCACTTGACACAAATATAGCCATTTCAGAAATTTTTCGGGGCCCAGAATTAACCTTACAGATATTCTAAATTTTCATTAGCTCTGAATCTCAATTTGTGTACCATCCATGCCTACCAATAGCTCATTTATAAGTACAATAAATATTGGTCTTGCAATGTTCAAGATAAAAATATGCTTGTAAGGACATCAATATAGAATGATATACTAATATAAATATGACATAATAAATAGGTAATCAGATCTAGATTTAATTGAATGAAGAATTAGAAAAAAGTTAATAAAATAGTAGCGCTTTCAACTATTGTAAGACTAGTACAAAATACAGCATGAAAACAAGCCATGAAATTCATGAAACTTCCCATCCCCAATCATTAAGCGTAAACTCATCTTAGATCTAATTAAGCTTCTACAAGGAAGTCCACCATTTTAAAAGAGGATGATGTATTCTTCAAATTCATTTATTTCTTTCAAGGCAAGTTACAAGCCAAATACTCTTTTAATAAATAGAATATCAATCAGTTAAAAATAAGTTATAATCCTATATTATATTTACATGTAAGTTTTAGATTACCAAACATTATAGAAAATTTATTATACTACATGTATATTAACTATATTATTAATCTTACAACATAGGCCTACAGGATTAGGTTCTAAATTACCCTGCAAAAAATGTATTTGTACTGGTACCTAAATTGTTATTTTCCTTAAAGATACATTATGTACGATATAGATAAAGAGCTATAATAGTTCGAAAGTAGACAATGTAAAATTAATAATCTGAAATGATATTAGCCTTTGACAGTTTGACAAGATGTCTGCAATAATTTCAACCACCGTACTGGTTGTTCGAAGCTAAGACTTTCTTCTCCATTACTAGAAAAAAAAAAAAATATGGCTGAACCATTCTAATCTATTTAATATCGGAGAAATGTGACGCCATCAAAAGTTGATTATGGCCTGGGTCAGTTAAAGGTACATTATGAGAGATTAAATAACGAGCTGACAGTTCTCACTATAATAGTTAAAAACTAGCTAATGTAAAGGCAAAATTTCAGTAAAATTATGAACCAAGAACTAAACCTTGATCATCATTACTAGTAGTCTCGGTTATCCCTTTAATAGTTAAATCACGAAGGAAAATTGTGCAGCAAATCGAACTATAATCCAACAAATATCACAGGCTAGACATCAAGAGTCGATTATGGTCTGGAGAAGTTAATTAATGTATCATTATTAGTTTTTATAACATTTCAGGCCTAAAGAAAGATCTACAATAGGCCGATTTTGCTCTTGCATAATGTATGTTTGATTAACGTCTAATTAATAATATAGAAAACATTTCTGGCCGAGAGAAAGACCTGCAATAGGCAGATATAGCTCTTGCAGAACGTGTATTTAATGAAATGTCTTTGAATTGGGAGGCCAGCTCCTCTTGACGGTCTGCCCTATAGCCCTATATTAATGAAAAAGTGCAGTTTATGTGAGTTTAGAAACATAATTCAAATTACCGGTATGTACTTTTAACTAAATACATTAGATGATTTTTGTAAGGTTTAAAATGAGTTAAATCCCTGTAGTAAAAATATGGCTTCTATATACAATTACAATGAAAATACACAATTAACAGTACATATTATACATTAATATTATATGATGTATTTACAATACAGATAAACCTGGATTAAAAATATTACAAACTACCCCAAAAAATAAATCAACATTTGAAATTTGTTACAAACTACCCCAAAAAATAAATCAACATATGAAATTTACAAAGGTGTTCATTACAGTGATTTATCACCCAAACACACATTGAACAGAAGATATCATTTGTGTGATTTGAAGGAACTACTTTCTTTCATTTAAAAGAAACCACTTATTTTAAATAAAAAGTAACTTCTTTTTTTGTTAAAAAGAAGCTGTTTTTATTTAATTGATCTCGAAGAAAATACTGGGTCGATATATAGGACTTTGCAATAGGTAAACTGCTGTCAAAAAATGATGTATCACCACACTGTAATGTAATCAGATTCGGTAAAAGTGAAATCTATACCAAAGAATTATATTTATTTATTTGTGGATGTAAAAAGGATTGGGTGATAAATAAAATCTCCAAATCGTCTTCTTTGAGTCTCGTTTTTTTTTTACTTTATCAACTTGTGTTGATATTTTTTGATATCAAAAAAGACTTGTAGGAGATTCTCTATATACAACAATTACTAAATATTTATAACAACACCAACAAATTAATGGTGATTGAAATTTTTAATTTATGCTAAGTTTTTTTTTTTAACTTCAAACTTATCGTGTAAGCTTCTTCTATAACAGAACGTCTATGATTGAAATATTCAATTTCTTTTTATACAGTCTGGGCTATACAAATGATACATAATATTATATGTAATGATTCATAAAATATGTAATCTACAGTAAACACACAGAACAAGTTTTTCTGCCTCTATGGAATATACATTGTGAAACAGCATCATCTGAATTATAAGGCTGCAAGTTTCCACAGAATTTTCTTTTTGAATAAATCCTTTCTGCCTGTAATAATGTTTTCTTTTCTGTTCAGAACATTCTTTGAATGATGCTAAATTTTTCTGTCTGCTATAGAGTTGGAAAACAATTCTATACACACAAAGACAAATTATGTAACTGTTTGGCACCGGCTAATACGTCACCATGAAATCTGAGAGTCTGCATGTTATTGTAATACTTGATAATCTTAATCTCGGGACTCTAGATTAGTCTAGTATTTTTAAGATATTGTATAAGAGTATTATGTATAAATTGATATTGTCCGAGTGTTTGAACCATGTACATTCTCTGTTGACGAATTCCTGTTAAAGCTTTGGGTAAATCAACACTCTGTAAAAGAAAAAAAAAAAATGAATAATTCACTCTTGCTCTCTGTAATTTACACATTTAACCCTTTCATTGCGTCTAACCGGTAGTACTGGGTATTATAAAAAGTTGTTAAAAAATGCGGACCCTGTATTACTGGGTACTCAGTACAGCCCTCGCTAAAATTAGCACTGTAGCTGTAAGTGCCATTTATTGTATTTTGTTTACACTAGAACATATTTCCACATGTTTCAAAGTGGCAAACCGTCTATACATGTATTAATTTTGTGTCTGGATGATTGTATTTATTATCGTATTCTTTTCTGATCTTATTTAGATAATTACTGTCACTTACATGATTATGTTCTAAACACCATTTCATGACAGCTGTTAATATTACTACACCAGTTCTACCTACACCAGCACTACAATGTACAACTACTGGAGCCTTTTTACCACTGCCTTCTTCACTCTCCGCCAATCTACGGACAGACTCAATTTCATCAAGAAAACCTGAAACAAGTCAAATATAATGTAATATCATTGTAAAAATTGTATTCCCTGGTAAAGTAGCAAATAAATCGAAACCAATATTGTAACTAATTTAGAAATGTACATGACACAAGCCATTTATTGGATTTTTTTCAGATGCTCTAAGCTGCTGCTTGAAAAAAGCTAGCCTTTGTGTATACATAAACTAAATATATAACATCTTAATTTGAACTATTTCTTGATTTTTTGTTAAACTGGCTTCAAAATCTTTACTTTATAAAGGCACAAGACGATTTATGATCCTAGAATACAAAGATTATCAACATATTGGGTATACAAAAATGAGGAAAATCAAATAGAAATGAAATGATATGGTGTTTATAGTCCTACTGTTCTACTCAGGCTGTGCTAATGAAGACAGGCATACGCCATACACTGTCATACAGTGTGCTATGAGGAAAATCTTGTCCGGGCAGCACCACTATGGCCTATTCTTATATCAAATTCCAAATGAAAAGGGATCTTTTATGTGCACTCTTATGTATACATGGGACCTCAGCTTTTCATACAATCCAAAAGACTAGACATGTCCGAAAATCGAACGAACACGCAACCTCCAGACTAGCGAGGCAGCATCTTATTC
This sequence comes from Patella caerulea, assembly GCA_036850965.1. Classification (NCBI taxonomy): domain Eukaryota; kingdom Metazoa; phylum Mollusca; class Gastropoda; family Patellidae; genus Patella; species Patella caerulea. The sequence continues at coordinate 47,471,234 of JAZGQO010000007.1, read as the reverse complement.
TTAGTCACTTGACCATCGCCCATCAGACATCCAGATCAAATACACAACCATTCGATTGTATTATGGCCAAATTGACCTAATTTCTTCAATTAAAGTGCAAGAAAAACATGTGCTATTTACCTAAGAAACCATATATATCATCTGGGCAACCATGATCAGGCCAATCTGTATATTGTAGATGCCAGATTTGTCTTGATTTACCAGATGGTAAATGACGAACTGTAATTCTCCGTGTCACATAACATAAAGAATCATCTGTCAATAATAGTTCGATCTCAAACTGATAAAATAAAGAAACTTGTTAATACTGTTATAGTTTATATAATTTTCAAGTCAATTATATGATGATACCTTTCGCCACTCAAAATTATGTCAAAGCGATCAAGTGCAGTAACACCGAGAATCAAGCGGATTCTGTGTCATGAATGAATAAATTTCATGTCAACTGCATGACAACTTAAGCTGCCATAGCGTTCACAAAATTTGTCAAATTTATTGAGGGCTAACACATTAACAAGCCTTTACAAAGAGAACAAGGAACAGAAATTGCTGAAATTTAACTTTACAAAGAAAAATGTTGCACTATTGTGAATAATGCACATGCTTTTCAAATAAATAAGATGATAATTGTTTCCAGTAGACTTTCGACATTATTCCATGAAGTAGTCAAGAAATTGTGTACAGAGGATTCACAAATAGGGGTGATGGAAATATACAACAACATTTCAACGGTCTTTTAGAGGCATTTAGTAACTGGATAGAGCAATAAACTATAACACATACTTATGGAAAACAGCTACTACATTATTTTGGGCCACGTTTTGAAGAGTATTCTCTCACATATACAGCTAATAGTCTTCAAAACATAATACCGTTAGTTGTTTTCCATAAGTATGTGTTATAGTTTATAACACTTCAATGGTTTGTAACCAAAATGAAAATGCATCAAAGAATCATTTTTAAAAAACCCTGATAAAATCAGTTTTAAAAGAAGACTGAATCTATCTTAAAAAAAACTTACATCACCATAAATCTTTCTGTGACTTGGACCAGGTTCATCAGGTCGATAAGGAAAACATTTTTGACGACCTTGTTCCTGTAAATAACAATAAATTATTATTAGATTCTCAAACGAATTTCTAAATGAGTAAGTTAACAAATCAAATAAAATCATATAGATCAATTAATCACAAACACACATCAAACAACCGTTTTTTAAAATAAATAATATTTACCGTTAATGCTGTTAGCATAGCAACTACATCTACTTCCTGTTCCCAGATCATCTGCCAGAAATCACTGACAGTATTCTCCAATGGTGCTTGAGTAGCAATGAACCACCAGTCCATATTTTCTGCTGTTAACTAAATACATGAAAAAAAAACCCTCCACAATAAATATTTATTCTTAGAATCTTACTTTCAATCATTATTTACTATGGTAATGTATGCACTACAAAAAAAGACACTAAAATAGTCTCAAATACCAATCTGACTAAAAGGCAGATCTTATTTCGTTTTGTATTTTATAGTTCAAAATTTTGCTTTACTTGTCTACACTACACTAGGATCTGGAAGAGTTGTTTTATTAACAGCGTTTTTGTTTAAGTGAGGGATTAGCCATTGAAACGGTCTGTTATGGTGACTTCTTGCACGGAACTGTGGGTAAACCACTAGAAAATTCAACACTGATTGATTAATCAATGTATGACATGATTGGGTAAAAATACACTTGTACGACCGCTGACACAACCTTCCAGTACAACGAAATATAGATCTCTACTTAAATAAGATTGCTCAAATACTTCACTGACTGAAACAGTTTCATCTTGTGTTAGAAAAATGTGTGAAAAATACTTCTCAGTTATCATTGGGATCAAACCTGATTGGTGAATTATATGCCCATTCGATGGTTATCTATAATAAACCTGAGATAAGTGGGTGGGGACAGATAATAACTAATAACTCCATGTAAACTTACCTTAACATGTGAAGCGTTGATATAACCAGCAGGGTTATCTTTCCTTGGTGTTAATTTTACTCGGGTATTATCGTACGGTAAAACATCTTTAAAACGATTTCGAGGATTATTTTCTGGTAATTTGGCAACATTATATTCCAGATTTGGAGCTCTTTTGTAAATTTCTTCAAATTCCACAAAAACTTGTCCTTCTGATATCTTACTCTCCAAAATCTTTCTCTGAAAATAAAAATCACATTTGACTTAAGCTAGACTAACAATAGGCCTAACCTTTTCATACAGAAAATGAATATGCTTCTTCGTCAGATTGGATGATAACCTCCACTGATAGAGTATCACCAAATTTTCACAAAAAAATCAAGAATGTAATTACCAGAATGTGTTTGAAAATCAATAACAAAATGTTATCTTTTATTTAATTTCAGACATCTGTTTTCTCTAAATTTCGCCGATTATTGCATCTTATCATCCAACTCCCAGATTTTCCTTCTTTGATATGGTTCAGTTTGAAATGTGTTGCACTATAGGCCTAGATATGTTTCATTATCAATATTAGAAAAATGTCTTTAAACCAGCATAATTTTGAATAAGTAGGCCTATGTGAATGATCAAATCAGTTGCAGACAGTAGTGTTTTACCTAATTTGGATTCTCAGTCCTCAAAGACATGCATAATTTCAAGTGGTTACAAAAGAAATCAAAGGTGACCCCAACTCCAAAGCATGAAAATTAAGACATTCAGTTATCAAAAAACAAAAGACAGATTCACAAATTTAGGCCCTATTATTAGGCCTATCAAATTGCATAGACAATTAGAGTACCAAGAACATGAAAATCTAAGGCCTATCAAATCAAATCTAAGTTGAAAATTTTAGCCATATTAAATTGCCAATGAAAACAAAATTAAAGCAAATCAGGATCATACTCCAGAATAATAATAAGGTACCCATTTTAAGAAATGTGAAAAATATCATTCAATTATAATTCGAGAAGAGTTATCTCCCCTATTGTACACAAGAAATTGAGGTCTGCTGGCCTACACATGAACATGTGTATGCCCATATTTGGTATCTGTGTGGGGAAAGGATGTTTTCTTTTAGTTTTGCTAATGGGAAGAAGTGGAAGAAAATTTTAATGTCAGTTGTAGCCTAGTTCATGGGCAAAGAAGAAGAAGATGAGGGCATTTTAAGGTTAGGCTGGTGTTTTTGAATTTCAATATATAGATAGAACTGCACTTGATCTGTGTGATGCTCACAAATTACTATTCTGGACTGATCATTCATTGGCCCAATGAAACCTATCACATGCAGATATTTGAGACAAAGAACAAATTAAAGCAATAATTCCATATTTTCAAAGAAAGTCAAAACATAATTATTTCTATGCTTTTGCTCAATGGGTTGTCAACTCACTATTATACGATCATAGGACACTCTTATAACTCATTAACTCAGAAAATGATAACACAATTAATTATCTCCATTGTTTTTCTATTGTCTCCCCATCCCACCCCTCCAATGCAATAGCTATCTTAAACGTTTGAATTTGAAGTTGAAGTTGAAAATTACATTTTTGCCAATTTCTCAACTGGCAATAGTGAATTATTGGATTAATAATATGATTAGGACAGTTTATATAAACCATCTATTTTAAGGCTTTATTTTAATAAATTTTAAAAATATAACTTAAAAATATGAAATTGTAGCTTTAAATTAGACCTTCACCCCACCAACCCCAAATAAACAAACAATATAATAAACATACAAAACAAAACACATCCTATTTCATTTGGCCAGGTACATGTAGGTTAAGGTTCCCACAACATATGCCAAAATAAGAACTTTTTACATTTAAATTACAAACACATGTGTAGGCCCTACCGCAAATTTAATAAACACATTTCAGTTATTCGTGTTTCGTCAGTAATTGTGATACATGTAAATGCTACATAATATATTCTTTAACATGTGAAAAAAGCCAGTATATCACTATAAATATAAAATATACTGGTACATAATTAACTCTATATAGTCTTGATGGTGTGTGAAACCCGGGGGAAGATTCCACGTATATGTTCAGTGAGTCGTATCTTAGGGATTCTGATCATCCAGTCATTTGGCGGGTGTATGATGTATGAGATGGTCTGTCCCCGCTATGGATGCTAGTTACACCCGATCCTATGCATGTACGGCTTTCTAGATAGAAAGGGAGGCCATAAGTGGTCAGCGCGAGTCTTCCTTGTGTCTCTCTATCACAGTGATAGATTGAGATATGCAGGGTTTCATTGATCATCAACTAAGAAATCGAAATAATTTTAACAACTTTCTATTGCTTTGCCCTGATAAATAAATATGTTATCCAAATACCACAAGGTAAGTAAAAGAAATTGCCATATTATGAATATACAGAATAGAAGAGGAAACATTGTTCTCTGACAGTACAACTCTACACAGTACGAGCTGCTATCATAACTACTTTGAAAAGGTAAGTAATTTCAGAATATTTTTTAAAAATCAAATGTTGTAATTCAGTGGTGGCAGAGCTGTTGTGTCATAAGTATCTTTACTTTTTAAATAAACTGAATGTTTGAAAAATGCCAAACCCTAGAACTTCAGCCCAAAATACCCAAGGTAGGGTAATTCATTACTTTCCTGTAACTTTTTAAACTTTTAATTGTGTCGATATAGTTGTAAAATTGGGGAGTGGAACAAATCTACAGTGTACTATAAACAGAATCAGAAAAATATTAAAGTACTATCATTATAAACTTCTATGTTATTTTCAGATGACAATTTTATGGCTTGTAACGAAATTTAAATTATCAGATTTTACAACCAATTTTAGAAAAATTTATACATGCGTAGAAATTTTTTTATAAACTTTTAAGGAATTTAGGTTAGTATGGCTTGTTGATGCTTTTGAAAGTGAAACTTAAATTTCCCGAAAATGAAACATAGCGGCGTATTCAATAAATTGATCTGGTGACTTATATAATTATCAATATATTTTATCGTAATTAAATCGGAGCATACTATACTATTCAAAAAAAGTAGGGGATATTTGATTTTTAAGTGTTATTAAAGTCACCTAATGAAACTGACGAAGAAACAAATGACAAAATGAAATGAAGTTCACATTCATCGATTTATTCCAAATGATCGTTAGGCTAAGTAAGGCACAGACTGACCATTATAAGGGTAAAATGATACCCGGGGTCAAACAGCAAAGTTACCACAGCATCACAACAAAGTCAGTAACGGGTAAATCCTCCTCTGTTTGCCAAACATGCATTGATCCGACATGGAATACTCCTAATGAGACGTCTAAGGTCATTTTGGTCCAGTTTGTCCCATTCCTGTTGCAACGCAGCAGGAAGTTCTTGGACATTGGCAGGACGTTGTTGACGTTGCCGTAACCTCTATCCAAGCATGTCCCAGACATGCTCGATAGGGGAGAGGTCGGGACTCAGTGCTGGCCAAGGTAATGTGGTGATGTTCTGTTGTTGGAGGTAACCTGTAACGATCCTGGCCCTGTGATATCTTGCGTTGTCATCTTGGAAGATGAAACGGCGGCCATGACGTCATGCGAACGGCACAACATGGACTGCCAAGATGTTGTCCTGGTAGTACTGGCCTGTAACACGCCCTGCAACAACATGTAAAGCCGTTCTTCCAGCAACAGCGATGCCTCCCCACACCATAACAGAACCACCCCCGCGCGTGGAAGCGCTCGTTTCGACGACGCCACACCCTCCTACGTCTGTCCAAAAAATCAACAGCGAACCTTGACTCATCTGAAAACATCACATTGCTCCAGCGTCGATTATTCCAGTGTTGACGATCCCTACACCAACAACGTCTTGCCTGAATGTGATGATCTCTAAAAACAAGGGATCACGTGAGGACGTCGGGGGCGAAGGTGACCCCTATGCAGTCGATTCCGAATCGTCTGGCCACTCACTCTCACACCAGTGTCTGTTTGAAGACGAGCACTGATCTGATTTGCTGTGCTGACACGATTTCTCAAGGCCAAGGTACGGATAAATTGATCCTGGGCTTGAGTTGTCGCCCTTGGTCGACCTGAGCGTGGTCTGTCCTGTACAGATTGTGTATCACGGTATCTGGACCATAGCCTGCTTATGACAGACTGAGAAACATTCATCGTCCGTGCCACAACCGCCTGTGTTGTGCCGATCTGTAGCATGCCAAGGGCACGTAACCTTTCATTTTGGGTAAGCCGACGCATATCAAAATTTGTTTTCTGGTCACTAAAACAATTAAACTGATGTTTCCACCCTGGAATTCAATGCCACAATGACTGTAACATTCAAAGTCAGAGTCGTGCAAATCTTGGGTTGGACCCCCATGATGATCCCAAGCATCACCTGCATTCCATGCGGTAGCTATTGGTGCGTTTGGGCGTCATATGTAACTGGAAATGTTTCTTCTGTTAGGTTCTATAGTGACTTTTTTCGTAGTCATTTGCATATTTTAGTATTATGCCCCCAAAATCAAATATCCCCTACTTTTTTTGAATAGTATATAAAAATTATCAATGTCGTTTAATGAAATTAAGTACAGTTTGCATAGAAAGCAATGACATTCATACTATGTATTAAACATCACTTACTCGTTCATCTTTAGGGGCTCGACTTTCATCATTCATTAAAGCCAATACCATCGGCCGAGATAAAGTTAACCCATTCATAGCAGCTCTCTTTAATGGTCCGATACTTCTTCTTCTAATAGTACCATCCTACATATAAACAAACAAATTTAATTCATGTTCAGGTTAATAAAGCTGCATGCATACAATTCAGATTCACCAATTACAATGAAAGGGAAATTCACTTGTACTGTTAATCAGTGTTCAAGTACAAGTCAATTTTAGTCTTCTTTCTTTCCTCAAATTACGATGAGTTATGAATTAAACCTTGGATGAAGCGAACAAGTTATGTTCAAATACAGCACTGATAATGATAGACCTAAGAAAATAAACACTATAATTTCAATAAAAATATTTATGGCCTGGAATTTCTTTTTTCTTATGTTGGATGGTAAATTATAGGCTTTCATTGCCTTAAATCAGTCATTCACGTTTAAGGTGCACTTTCGCTCATGCTCCTCTCAACGCAGCTCAGATTTTCTTTGCAGGACTCATTCAAGACACTGGCAAATTAGCTAAATCGCTCTCCTAAATATTAGGATTAATAAACTACTTTCAGTTTTTGTTTATTTTTAATGCATAGTATGAGTTATCATTGCAAGTCAGTATCTTCCATAAGAACAGAGAATATTAAGCAAGACGAAAGCATAAATACAGTTTGGCTCTCCTTTGTTCAAGAAAATGTAGAATTACTCTTGCAATACAACTAAGACCGCTTTTTTAAAAAAATTAGCAGGAGCTTTTTATGGCTCCAGCACAGTTTTATAAATGTGGAGGACTGTTATATCTATTTTAAAAAAAACAGATTCTTGTAGTGAAATATATATATCTATTTCACCCTGTGTTGACATCTCCTTTCTCCTAAAATCTCCTTCACTCAGAAATTTGAGTCTAGCTATTAATAAAAATATAATGGGTATGATAAAACAAACTTACTGCAAAATCTGAAAGATCAGAATCAGAGTCTTCTTGTTGTGATGTGGAACTATCCATTGATAATGCTTGTGTGTGGACTACTTGATTAGACTCTAAACATTTTATGCTACCTGTATCAGACATATGTCTAGATGATGTCACATGATCTGATGGTTGAATGACGTCTGGGATGGGTAATGATGTTGAAGGGGGATCCACTAATATAACAGGATTAGATTTAGTGGTCGGCACTGATTCTTCTACTTTGGACAAGGTGATGTCACTTGAATCTTTTGTCACAGACTTAACATGACTGTCACCTGGTTTTGAACTCATAATTGGCCCAGCTCTCGCAATCATCATCCTTCGAAAGCTCTCACGTAAGGTGGCTACTTCTTTGCTTTTAGAAGGGGGTGGAGCTTCTTTAGGACCAACTAATCGAACCTGAATTTTCTTTCTTTCCGATTCTTCTCTTCGTAATTTTTCTGTATCATCATCTGAACTATCATCTTTGACATGAAATGTAGCATATGAATGTTCACTGGATGTATCATCTTGATCAACAATTTCCGAACTCGGAGACTTCACATTTGACTCCATTTCATTTAAATTTTCAATACTTTTATCAAAACGTGATTGTTGAGCTAGATTACCAAATTGTTCACCTTGTTGGGCCACAATATCTGGGATTTCATTATTGTGTGATGTTATAGCCTGTACTGCCAGGTCTGGTGTACTGCTACTAGTTCGGGGGTAAGGCGGAGGGGGACGGTATTGATAGGGAAGAGGATCTTGTATCATATCTGATGTAAATTGTTCCTGTAATCCTTGGGTATTTAATTCAGGTGAACTGTAAGTTGAATGGACAGGAAGATGATTAGATCGTTCCCCTGTTCGATTGTTTATATTATCATGGCCATCTTGAAAACCACTTGCATATACTGAATGACTATAATTTCTAATTGCCATGGCGTTGGCATATTGTGTTTCGTCTTTATAGTCACTGATTGGCTGCCGTATCTCAGGTTCACTGTTAAATGTTACAGCATCTTGATTATTATATATTTGAGCACTACCGAGGCTTTGAGCACTTTCCGTTGTAGACACTTGTGTGTGTTGTTGCTGTGGATTGGTAGCCATTCTCTGCGCCATTAAAGTTTCATAATCTGGCGTATGTCGGTATGCTGGTAATAAAGCAGCACGTGTTGCTATGTCTTGTTGCTGGGTGATGTTACCAGGTTGATGGTTCATATAAATACCTTCATTGATGTGAGATTCTGACCCAGAATTGGGTATATGCTGGAAGTCAGGAAGAACATCTAAACTTTGCTGTGAGTTTGTATAAAAATCTTCATTAACAGTCATCTGTTGTACATCTACCAAAGAAAATTTTTAATTATTTATGCTGTCCCTATAAGTTTCATCAAACTAAACTTGCCAAAATGTGCACAAAATCTGTTATTAACCAAATAAAAAGGAATCATGCAAATCCCTAAATGTAAGATTACAGATCTTAGAGGGTACCTAGATCAAATGTCAAACTAAAATTGGGTGTTTTGAAGCAGCACACTAATCAGTTTGGCAAATTTCTCAATAATAATTTTATTAATCTGAACTAACCTGGAGTATATCGTTGATCTTGTATATATGCTAATGATGTTTGGGACTCTGTCTATAAAATATTAATATCAACTATCTAAGTATCATTCCATAAAAAACATAAGTTAAATACAAACAATTACGCAAGATGTACAACACTACACGTTTACCTACATGTAGTGAAACAGAAACTCATTTCACAAAGCATGTGATTTGGGTACACTATTTATGTCGGTACACATAATTTTACCTGTGGTTTTTGAAATGGGCCCCTGGTTGACATTTCATATTGATATTTGACATTAACATGGATAGAAATCAAAGGTGTAGTTGACTAAGACATGATTTCTTCTTCTGGATTTGTTTCCTGTCATGAAAAGATTATTCCCAATGTTACTACATTGGATAATATTCTAAGTGGCATTTAGTAACTGGGTAGATAAAAAAAAACTATAGCACATACTCATGGAAAAAGCTTCTGATTTATTTAGATGACGTTTCGAAGAGTATTCCCTCAAAAGTTTAAAAGCTAATACAATATAACAAAATTTGAATAAATAAATCTGTAGCTGTTTTCCATAAGTATGTGACATAGTTTATACATTAGATAAGTAAATATATAAATTACCAGTTCGGAATATTCTGTTTGTGGAAGAGCTACCTGAGCTTCTCTGAAATAAAAACAAAAAACAAATCTGAATTATTGTACTCTAAAATGAACACTCCAGGTAATCTAAATTTATGTTACAAAAAATGAGCATATTTGCTGCTGGACTGGCCATTTACACATAGGCCCCAATCAAATATAGTTCTATTTCTATTGAACAAAACAATATTTGGTTTGTCACATGAGTTTTTGATAATTGAATTGTATAACACAAATATGTGAGCAAAACAATTCATATTTAATAAAACATTTTAAAACAATATCTCTACAAAAAAAGTGGGTGTGTGGTCAGCGACAGTCCCATACGACACACCTGTGCTTGCCTACTCCATGATCAAACACGATAGCAGATGGCTTCCATCTTGTTTACTGACGGTACTACTTATTTTAAGACAGACTCGGCTTTCCAATTTATAATATCTACGTCATTGGGGATTTCCAATTTATACTCACCGGTTGCTATGACCCGCTATGGCGTTGTCTAGAAACGCGCGTGCTCGCGTTAGTTTAAAATTTTTGCTATACGTTTAACATGGACTATTTGATGTAATTTGCCTGATTTGATTTGGCCCCATTTCCATAAATTTAGGTTGTTTTTTAGAAATTTTTAGCAAATGTTAATCTTAGGTGTTTTTTTAATTCTAGCCGAAGTAAATTTTTTTACAATTTATAGCGAGTTAAGTTATCGTCTCTAAGAGGCGGGCGTAGTATTTTAAATGGCGGCCATTTGCCATCATGTGTATTCTTGAAGTAGGTACACATGATGTAATCGTATGCGACAGTCCTTCACGTTTATAAAATTGTGCGGGGTCCATAAAAAGCTCCTGGTACCTTGAATGTATGCAGTTTAAAAGTAGTATACAAAAACTGAAAATAGTTTATTAATCTCAATATTTAGGAGAGCGATTTGGCCAATTTGGTGGAGTCTTTAATGACCCTTCGAAGGAAAGCTGATGTGCGTTGAGAGGAGCAGGAGCAAAAGCTCCCTAGTCCCCTTAAACGCGAAGGACTGGTCAGCGACCAGCTAACCCCATTCAGAGACAGAAAGAAATTTAGCTATAATTCAATTCATTCAAAGAATTGGAAACAATTCAATAATGGTTTCAAATAGTATATGTTGTAATTATTCAATCATGTGAAACAAATTATAAAACTAAGTACGATAGATACTTAGTAGATAGTTCAAAAGTGTCAGTTTTAAACACTGGTAGGTGGCAAATAAATACTATGCCATTGAGACTTTATCATTCATATTTTCATGCTAAGAATAGTTATCATGCAATTATTAATAATGATGAACATACAATCAGACCAATTAGGACAATTTGCTTTAAATATTTTTGTTCAGGATTTTTTTATGGCTAATCTGGATTGCAGGTATACAGTACTTTAATTTGATGGTATTTTCTTATATCAAAATATGAAACCAACAGTTTTAAACTAAGTCAATAATGAAATAAATGATATAATTAACTTCACTGAGTTGATGTTTCTAGTCAAATGTCTTTTTTTTCCTTTAATTAAGCATATCTTAAGATTGACTGTTTATTTCGATCACAGTTACACTTTTGGTATTCAAAAATAATAACTTTCAATTTAAATGATAACAATATGTCGACTGATTTGTTAATCATATATCTGAGTAGTCTAGTAATTTTTAGTTTCCTTACGTTGTATTATTGTTGTCAGTTTCTATGTCACCTCGAACGTCTGTCATGCTCACACTGGAATTAATGAAAACATGCCATCAACAAAATCAAAAATAGAAAATAAAACAAGCATAGAAATAAGAGAAATATGTTGACATCAAATAAATCAACATTAAATAATATGTTGAGTTATATCAATATTTGCATGGAGTTGAATTGCATAGGGAAACATTCATGGGGCCACACCATAAAATTTCATTACTCTAAGACATAAGAAAAAAATGTCATCTGTTTACCCATATTAATGGCATTATTAGCAGAATCTGCCCATGAGAATTAATATTTTTATTTGACCTATTATTAAAAGACTTTATGTTTTAGCGTTTATACCCAATATATATGCATGAACATGGATTTCTAAATATATAAACCCATATCAATAATATCCGATATTACAAAATTGTTATTATAAAACAACCATATTTCATATTATTAAAAGTATCTTGAAAGTACAAACAATAAAATGTTAGACAATCCATGCAAAAGATGTCAAAAAGTAGAATAAAAACAGATTGTGTCAGTCCTACATGCATTATAGACAAATGTTCAAAGACTTATTTCTTAAAAAAAATTATAATCTAAGATATGTAAGAATAAAACTTTTTCATTGGCAGATTAAAAACTTAGCAAAGATTGTATTTCTTAATTTATTCTACTTGTTAGGAATTATTTGCAGTTCTTGTTTGAGACTAAAAATTCAATCATGTACATGTGGTAACTGATTTAAGACTATTTGTAGAACTCTTTTTACAACAACTTACTTGAGATTAGCCTTACTGGATTTATAGAACTTGATTTGATAATTGATGATACGACATAAATATTTACTGGTATCTGTGTCTTCCTGTAAAAATTATATTAAAATTAATGATAGGTTGCCAGGCAACGAAACATACGCCCACAGCAGCTAAATCTTCCGGGCAGTCAACAAGGGCTGTCGCATATTTTTACTTTTTTTGGTAATGAAACATTTGTAATACACTAAAATCTGATTAAGAGTAACAACTCATTATGTAATTATCTGAAAATCATTAGAATTTGTTTGATTTTTACAAAATTTTGCCCCAATCTAACAATTAGTATAGGAAACATTTAACATCATGGATTTAGCTGTTCAGTTATCAAAATTCATTGAAAATCAAAATACTTGTTTGTTTCAACACCTTAAACCCATGTTTCTCAACCTTTTCTCACCGCTCACCCCTAAATGAATTCTCTATCAACCCATTCACCCCCAGAGTTTTGCAGAGGTTACTGACCGCGGAGCCGTGGCCGGCGAAGCTGGTAATCACGAGCGCTGTAGGCGCGAAGCCCGTTGAGGAGGGTCAAGGGGGGGTGGGTGACTCCCTAGGAAATTTTTAGAAATTGGAGCCCGGAAATGTGATTTCCAGCCATTACAGGCACTCTTCAGGCGTTTCATAGGAACTTGAAAATGGCCCTTTTCTATTGAAGCCATCCGACATGAACCCAAATCCTAGCACGGGCCTGCACCCTCTGACCACATTGACATTGAATATGGAATGAACACGGATCGAAGGTCAGATTCAATAATCACCAAATTTATATTTTAATGAAAATACGTTGTTTCCAGTTCAGTGCGAAATTTGCTCCTGGGGATTGTCACAAACGATTTTTTTTATTCTCGGGACAGTGTTTGAGAGTGCTCATCTCAACTGCACAACCGTTATATGATAATTTTTGAAGTTACTGAGAGTGTGGTCATTCACCCCCTGGATGCCAGCCATTCCCACCTTGGGGGTGAATTCACCCCAGGTTGAGAAATGCGGCCTTAAACTCTGTGTATCAATCTGAAGTCAATCGGATGATAAGTTTGGCATCTGTAGTGTCACAAGGTTTTTTGAAGTGATCAAGGGAGATAACTCTGGAAGTAATTATTTGAAATCACTGAAAATCAATAGGCTTCTTTGTCTCATGACCTTAAACAGTGTGTGTAAATTTAAAGTCAATCAGATATTAAGTTTGGCCTCTAGAGCGTCCACAGGATTTTTTGATGTGATCAAGGGCCATAACTCTGGCAATAATTATCAGATCGGTGAAAATCAATAGGCTTCTTCGTCTCATGACCTTAAACACTGTGTATAAATTTAAAATCAATCGGATATCAACTTTGGCCTCTAGAGCATCCACAAGATTTTTTGAAGTTATCAAGGGCCATAACTCTGGCACTAATTATCGGAAATCGCTGAAAATCCATAGGATTCTTCGTCTTATGACCTTAAACACTGTGTATGAATTTAAAGTCAATCAGATATTAACTTTGGCCTCTAGATCGTTCACAAGATTTTTTTGAAGTGATCAAGGGCCATAACTCTGGCACTAATTGTCGGAAATTGCTAAAAATCAATAGGAATCTTTGTCTTATGTATTTAAACACTGTGTATAAAATTAAAGTCAATCGGATACTAAGTTTGGCTTTTAGAGCATCCACAAGATTTTTTGAAGTGATCAAGGGCCATAACTCTGGCACTAATTATCGGAAATCGCTGAAAATCAATAGGCTTCTTCGTCTTATGACCTTAAACACTGTGTATAAATTTAAAGTCAATTGGATATTAACTTTGGCTTTTAGAGCGTCCACAAGATTTTTTGAAGTGATCAAGGGCCATAACTCTGGCACTAATTATCAGAAATCGGTGAAAATCTATAGGCTTCTTCGTCTTACGACCTTAAACACTGTATATATATTTGAAGCCAAACTGATATTAACTTTGGCCTCTAGAGCGTCCACAAGATTTTTTGAAGTGATCAAGGGCCATAACTCTGGTAGTTATTCTCGGAAATTGCTGAAAAACAATAGGTTTCTTCGTCTCATGACCTTAAACACTGTGTATAAATTTAAAGTCAATCGGATATTAACTTTGGCTTCTAGAGCGTCCCAAAGATTTTTGAAGTGATCAAGGGCTATAACTCTGGTAGTTATTATCGGAAATCGCTGAAATAAATAGGCTTCTTCATCTCATGACCTTAAACACTGTGTACATGTATAAATTTAAAGTCAACCGGATATTAACTTTAGCCTCTAGAGCGTCCACAAGCAATTGTGGACGACAGATGGATGGACGGACGGATGGACGGGGGTGACGACAATATATGACCACATTTCAATGTGGGTGCATAAAAATAAAATTATATTAAAAGTACATATAAAACAAACATTAAATATTGACAAAGCATAGTATACAAACCTGTATATATAGAGTACACTATTCAGTTTAAAATTTATGAATAAATCATACTACATGTATACAGAATTTAACATTTTTAGCATATTCAATGTGGTAATTTAAACCTAATGGGATCAGAAAACTTACAAGTGTATACTGAGCTGAACTTTTTGATGTATCCACTTCTAAATTCTTTTTATTTTGTGAAACTCTTGCAATTTCTGCCCATCTGAAATAAATTAAAATTGTAAGTCATATTCCATTAAACCTACATGGCAGACCGTATTTGATGATGGGCGGAAGTGATTTTGTCTTTTGACCTTTCATATTTTATGTAAAGGTAATGATTTAGATGTTAATTTTGGTATATAAGAGAATATCTAATAACGATCGCATGAAAACCTCATAAGTTTAGCTAATAGAATAACTAACGAACCCCCAGTTCTTTATTATTCTTTGTTGAAACGTTGACTCCGTGATTGATTTCCATATAAATTGTGTTTTATTATTCTATATTCAATTACTAAATGCCATATAACGATTTCAATGAATGAAAGGGAAACCTTTTTAATTTTATGTGTGGCAATTTGCTATTTGGGCAAAGAAGCGAGTGTGGCATACATGTATATGAAAAGACGTGAAATGTTATAAATCGATGTTATAGATTATAGTATGCTGATAAATAAAATAGTTTATAATGTAAATTATCAAATAAATATGCCCATTGTTATAAATTGATGTTATCATTTTATGACATGTTGATAAATAAAATAGTTTATAAAGTAATTTGGCATAAGTGTTATATAATTCTATGTTATATACCCGAGTCCGAAACGTCACCCACCCGAGTCCAAAATGTCACCAACCTGAGGACTAAACGTCACCTCCCCGGGTCTGAAATGTTGAGGACATATTTTTTGGCGTCTGAAATGATGTAAGACCGAAATGACATGGGACCGAAATGACATGTAATCCTAATTACACGCATGACATTATTAAACACAGCTCCGAGAAATTAAACGCTGGTACCATTAAATTAAGCCATAGTACTAATTAAACCATTTTTGTAGTTTTCAAACGATTATAATCAATTATCAAACGATGTTTGAAATTCAACTCTATAGCATTTTTTAAAGTCTAAAAACCCCATATTAAACGATGCCAGTATTCATGTGTAATTAAAGAATCTTTTATTATTATTATGAGTACAATTGTACATACCGAAAAAAAACTGGTGGTTGACGATCCAGAAATCTAGCAAAGAGGCCAATATATGACGTTCCTAGGTATAACTCCTTTCCTGAATCATCCTAGAATACAATAATCCAATTTATAGTAATAATTACATCCTAAAGAATTGTAACTGGCATAACAAACAAGACTATAAAGTCATCAAAAATTAAATGATTTAAATAGAAGTTTCACTTTCATGTTGATAAAGTTTAGTTAACTGTTAGGTCAATTAAAATTTAAACAAACTGTATAAAAAATAGGATGGGGGTGGGAAGGAGGGAGCGATGGAATTAGGTATCCAGTTGATTTTATTATCTTTTATACCTTCAAAAATCATACAGGTCAAAATTTTATAGAATACAATTACTGCTTATTACTGTATCTTTAACTTGAAATTCGTACAACTAGCTCATTCCTTCATAAATTGGAAAATGTAAGTACATAAAAAGGCGCGGTGGGAGAGGTATGAGGGGGACAACAATGAAACTGGATATAAAATTTGATTCTATAAAACTAACTCTTGTTGTAAAAATTCATTAACGATTCGATTAAAATGTAGACCTTCAACATTGAAGCTTCTGGAATATATTCCTCACGTTTTCAACAGAATGATAACAAATGAGTATGTTCCCCACCTTAGCTATGTAATATTCTGTACCAAATCCATCCATTTGTTGAACTTCTTTAATATACTGTATTTCTGCTTTAATTCCATGAACTCCATGTAATCGATAGTGACCATTGATAACATCTGATAATAGTTCCATAAATGTTGATTCATCTTTTGTCATAGACTAAAAAAATCAAACGCAGAGAAATTATAACATTCTTTTTAAAAAATACAAATATTTATAAATTTTCAAAACCCATAAGCCATAGAAGAGAATTTGTGGCATCATACTCTAAGATATCATTTTTGCTTCTACTGTGGCAAAAAAATATGGCTTAAATCATTTACTGATTGCCTAGAGTTTGAATTATAAATAATGTAAGACTTACTTTAGGCAAAAGAGGGTGATCTTTAAAATACGCTGGATTCTGTTTATCATACTCACAGTCGCCAAATTCAGCTGAATAAAGAAAATAACATTAATTTAAAGATTTTAGTGATTGAATTTTCGGCCTAGCCTCGATCATCATTACTAAAGTCGGTAAGATAAAAATCATGAATGAAAGTTGAGCAGCAGACCGGATCCTAATCCAATAGATATGTTAATTAATGTCGAATCATTAATTCAGATACCATTTCAGGCCTAAAGAAATGTATGTTTAACACTTCAGAGTTTTGGCAATAACTGTTAATAAAATTGCTCATGAGACTAAATTTTGGTACCTATTGGATACTAAGAAATAATAATTAAAAGCAGCTATTAAGCTATAATCAGGATAGATATAAACAATAACAAGATGCACAACCTGCACATACAGAATATCTAATAAGCAATTAAATTTACAAACCAGCAGCTGACAGGCAGGATACGCCCACATTTTGCAAGAGATCGATAGAGAACAAGCAAATCATAAAGTGATTTTTCGAACAATCCAACTTTTCAGCACTATCCAGGTTAATGAAACGGGTCAAAATGAGTCAAAGTGGCTCAGTGAGAAAGGATCTAACATGTACTCGCTAACCCGGGTGTACCAGTCTTAGCACGGATTTTCCCGCGTCCTTTCCCATTGTGAGGCCTGACTGGCAACACAATCTAGTCGTTCCGATAGGAAGAAAACCTGAGGTCTCGTGTACAGTTGTAATTTGAATTTAAATATTGACTTACTGTTTAAAGAAATTTAAGTTTTCTTTCTGGATTAGTTATGATTTACCTCATACAGCATTTAAAAGTGACTTCAAACTACACAAAACATCCATGACGTCTGATTTTGCTACGTGGTACCGAGATACGATATTTTGTCAGAAATACGATGTTTTGGAGAAATTAATTTTGGCGAATCAGATTCCGAGAAATTGTCAGATGCTCGAAAATCTTATTTCTAATTGGCGTAGAGGTACGAACTTTTGATAGATGGTGCGCGGCAGGAATTTGATTCTGATCAAGCAAAAATGTAAATTTGGCAAAAAACCGAGATACGAGGTTTGGATAGCACAGCGACGACATTTATTTCAAGTTTAATCAAAATCGGTTCAGAATTGTGAACTGTCGAGGGTCCACAACCTTGTTATAAAATTTTTTTACATTATTTGCGTACGAGGGGCGGATATTTTGTCCAGCAGTTTTGGTCTGATTTTCACAAAATTCGATCTCATTAAGGTGTAATGATGATATATTCAAACTTTTGTTAAATCGGAATAAAATTGTGACTCCAAAGGGTCCACAAGCAAAAAAAAATGTGATTTTTGTACAATCAGGGGCCATAATCCCGGAAATTACGGTCCCATATGTGCGAATATCAACAAGAACCAAGATCTTTGGATTATAAACATACATGTCAAACTTGAACAAAATCGGATAAAAATTGCGATCTCTGTAGCGTCCACAAGCCAAAAACACGATTTTTAGTGCAATGAGGGGTCGATACATGCGAATATCGAAAGGAACCAAGATCTTAGGGAGATTAACCTACATTCGTTGAAATCGGATGAAAATTGTGACCTTTAGAGAGTCCACAAACAATTGTGGATGAACGGACAGGGACGACGACAATATATTATGTCCACATCAAAAGATGGGCCTATAAAAATGTAGATCAATTCGAGGGTAATCGCATAAACATGGTATTCGAAATATTATGTTGTTATGGTATTTACCTTGTAAACTCAAAGCAGCCAATCGTACAGCTTGTTCTACAGAACATGGCAGACGACCATCAATGATATCATTCTTTAACTGTAAGTAATAGTGAAATCTGAAAATAATAAATTTGAATTTAAATCTAACAACTACAACCTTAACATTTATTATTATTTACCAGCGTTTATACAGCACCGTATCCACAAAGTAATGACGCTTTACAATAAAAATAATATGATACAAAGCAATAACAAGCCAAAAAAAGGATTAAAAACATTCAAAAGTGAATAATATACATGTACATAAAAGACGAGTAAAAAGAATTAATGTATAAAATCATAGATACAATTTTAATTATAATTATCACATAAGGTAATCAATCAAAAGTCTTTTTTAAACACGTGTTTTAAGATAAATTGACCAAATGAAATAAGGAAGTTTGTTTCACAGTTTCGGGGGAGCCACCTCAAAAGCTTTCTTGCTGACACTGACATGATTGGCATTTATCTCAACAACGAACAAATTATCACTAGAAGACCAGAATTGTCGACAAGGTTCATAAAAACCTAAAAAAGATAAGTAGGTGCAATGCTATTTATATATTTAAAATCTAACATTAAAAAACTTCTATTCAATTCTAAAAATTAGCAGAGGTCAGTGTAGTTTATATAAAATAGGTGTGATATGATCCATGTATGTTCTAGAAGTAAGGTGAGCAGACGAGTGTTGTACAGCTTTTTGCAATTTTTCCAAGTTGTTTGAGGGGTGAATGTGGTTAAAAAGATCTATTCAAGAAGTAACTACTGAATTTATTTCTGCTTTTGTGCCATCCAGAGACAAATAATTTATGTATTTTACCGTTATTTCTTAAATTAAAATAACCTGTTTTACAGATATTGTTTAAGTGAATTAAAAATTTCTGGCTGATTGAGAAAGGGCAATGCAACAATATGTATCTTCTGACAAGCAGTAGGGTTGCATGCCTTCACTTGTGGGTTTCCTCCGGGTCATGCTGTTTCCTGCCTCTGCTAAACATGATTTGTAAATGTCAAACTGTTGTCGCCGCATGGCGCATTTCTTTCTGCATGCGACTTTGACTTCATAGACCGTAAAAATGAAATACGAAAAAAATATCTCAATATACGTCAGAATTAACCATCTTAATGGAATAACAGATTGAGAAGGGTCATCGAACTACTTTGTGTATTGATGGCAAGTGTAGCGTCGTTTATACCTGCCATAATTCAATCAGACTAACGTTGCACAGAGATTGGGTCATAAACTAATTACGAATGCTGATTAGGTAATTATCATTTTTTACACCGACCAGATTAATTAGCTTTGTTCACCGATGTTTTTGTAATAAGGTAGCCTCGTATTATTTGTTGATTAGTGTTTAAACATCTAAATATAAATCATTGGATGGATATACATTTGTCATAAGATAAGATTATAATGTCTAACATCGTTTAACCTATTTTTAATAATAAAGGTATGTTACAATTACATGACTCACCAAACGGCACCAGAAAACCCACATTTGATCAAGTGTATCTGATATTCATGTCCATGTATCCCGTGCAATTTTCGCCGTAGTACATGGAACCGTACAGGGTAATAAGATTCCCAGCATTGATTGGCTGAGAAATGAGGGCGATCTATTGTTATTGTTATGCATAGTCTTCTGAAAATTCCATATTCGCTGTGAATTTCAAATGGAATTACGATCAAAGTTGTTCTTTGTGTTTAAAAATGGTTATTATTATTATATACATGTATATAATATAGCTAATAATGAATATATAGACAAATGACTTGTCACACGGCCTATTCAAACAAAGGACACTTAAATGGATCTACGGCATGATAATGATACGGTATTGTCACACGGCCTATTCAACCAAAGGACACTTAAATGGATCTACGGCATGATAATGATACATTATTTTAAATTCACTCTAAAATATTCCAATCACAAATGCCTAATCTATAACAATGTAGGACAATAATTCAACGATTATAATTAGGCAAGTCACGTGCTAATTGGTCCGCCAATAGACGCTTGTCAACTTGTTGTGTGTAATGATAGTGCTATATTCTACCGACAGTGATATCTTGTATAGATAATCTGTATCCTTACGTGTAGTGCCTGTGACATCACCAGCCAATCAACTGGATTAAGGTCGTAATTGAAAAATTGAAAAGCGTTTTGGCATGTTGGTTACTAAAACGTTAAAGCCAACTTAATTTTAATCAGATTGTTGTGAACTTGCCGTTAAATGGATATACTAACCATTGGCTATGTGTATATTGAATTTCGATATGTCATTTTACGTGGTCTTTAAAGATACGTCGGGTGGTTACATGCATTTCCAATAAAAGTATGGCAATTTTGATTTATATGGAAACCAGACATACCCAGTATTTCTAGAAAAATCCTGGATACATTTAGGGCTGTCTGCTCGATTTACATCAAAGGTTGTATCTCTGTTCATTAGGGAACGTGTAATGTATATGTTTATAAACATGTTAGTGAGCAGACGTGGAAAAAGTGAGAGACTTGAACATACAACAGATACTAAGACTAAATGGGGGGAAAATGACTTAGGCATCGATATTTTTGATAAATTGACAGCAAATAAAGACAACAGCATTTTTTATATGCAATGAATTTGCCTTCCGCTTGACAGTTTCTGTTACCATCAAGCCACTTGACACAAACATGACTTCTTTAAATAGATGTTTTATGGCATAAGGTATTTCCTCGCAAGTACAAAATTTTGAGTGGCATTTGAAGCAAATTATTGATAGATTTATTAGTGTGAACATGTTTGTAGTTTAGTTACACATGTAGGCTATATACATGTACATGTATTCCTACCACCCAATTTGTAGACAGGAATAGGCTTCATTAATAGGCTTTAGATAACTCTTTAGTAGCAAAACATTATCTAAACTAGATTTAAACAAGGAGGTAAATATGCCAAAATTGATGTAAATATTTTTAAAATGATCGAACAGTCTCAAAAAAAATAGTCTGAGTGAGTACATATAAAATTTGAGTACATATAAAATTTGAGTGCCTTTATAGAGGAATGGTACATTTACCTTAGTCCCGAAATTTCAACTCAAAATATTGAGTCGTTTGGATGTGAATGTCAAAACTGCTTATCCGGACACGTAACCCTTTTAAGATATCAAGTAAATTTTTTGGTTGTGTGGCCTGATAATCGATTCCCGTACCTTAGAGGTCTATACAAGGAATGGGCCATGTGCTGTACTGGGTAACGAAAGGTAAGTCTAGTTTTATCTAAAAACTGCATTATACAGCTGAGCTTGGAACACCAGTCTCCATCTCTACATGGGTTTAAGCTGTTTGAAAACATATCACATATATATTAAGTTAGTTGCTCTTCCCTAAGGTACAGGATTTTAAGGGATTTTAACTCAAAATTAAGCAGTTTTATTCCCCAAAAATATTATTGGGATTGGCCCTTTTTATTATTCTTAAATGAACACCCAAGTCCTGCCCTCCAGCTCCCCCCTCCCCAACAAACAAAAAAATGTGTCCTTATCACATGTTTTGTATAAATAAAAATAAATAATTACCTGGCAACTTCATCTGGGATTCTGTGAGCACTAGCAACATAAAATTGAACTCCAAAATATAAACATGGTGGATGGCAGGATATCTGTGCTTGTTTATCCAGTTGTTTCTTTAATGGTCTCTCTAAATCTACCCAGTGAAAATGTAATTTCTTCGTCACATATCGTAATCCAAAGAAATGAGTCTGAAAACAGTTATTAATAAGATGAAAATCGAATGTAGGTACATGTACATGTAATTAATAATCCCCCCAGTAAAAATCCAGGTGGTAATAATCCCCATAGTAAAAATGTACAGTGTAACCTTTTAGAAAGCAGGTAAAAATCACCCTCATTATATTTTGTGATACCTTTTTCCAAAATTCAAAAACAATTTGACCAAGATAAATTTATTTCTTTATCCTAAAGTGTGAACACAAAATATATTGTCAATTTTAAGTTCTTTCTAACAATTATCATCAAAATATAAAAAAAAAATTATGTTTTGTCCAAAAATATGTTTTATTAAGATTAAAATTAACTTCACCAGATTTAATTAATATTCCCTGGCTTTACTCTTAACACAAGAAACAGAAGAATAATGCCAATTTAAAAATCTGATAGGAATAATTTTATTAAGAATAGTTACACAGAAATTCGTACAAAAATGTTTGTAATTTTAAGATACATGTAGTAAGCACAGAAACCATGTACTTTCCAAGAGGGGAGAGGGGATTTTTTACCGTATACCGTCAAAAGGCACATATTAATGTAATATGAATGTATATGAAGTGTTTGAATTGAATGGCAGTATTTGGCACCAGGATATTCCAGTCTGCAACGGTAGTGAGGTATTTCAGCTTGTTCATCAAGTCGCATCATTACAATTTAAATGGCGCTCAAAAACTTACTGACAAGCGATTTGTGTGCCAATTTTAAAATGTTCAGTTTGTCTTAAAATATGAATATCAGAAGCCGGTCTTTTCCCAGTAAGATAACATTAACCAATACATGTAAGTCACATTAGCAATGTCAAAGACTGTGGGCGATATTGAGTTATTGAAGTGCCTTCTTTAATCAATGATGTATTATATCAGAATGAAAAAGTATAAGTTGGGGATTTTTTTTAACAAGACATTTCTAATTTTGTAATACACATATTTTTTCTTGTTTAAAGCCCCAATAACACTCTTGTTGTAACTGAAAAATATGTCCCAATCTTCATTCTGGTCAACAAATCGTATTACTTTAGATTATTCCAATTAAATGATGATATAAATTTCATCTTAACACACTTATTTTAAAAAATTGGAAAAATTCAACCAATTGCTTTGAAAAGTCTAACGTAAACCTTTTCAAATGTGACTTGGATTTTAAAATATTTTCGAACCCTCTGGACAAGTAAAATAGGTTGTAATGGATAATTTACACAACAGGTAGGACATTTAAACATCTAGTACTTAGAATAAGGGTATTATTTATTTTCTGGAGCTACCAAGCCAGCAAGAATGTTATTGTCCCTTTAAGCTAAAGAGATATAATGTGTAATACATTTATACGTGTACATGTACATATGTATACAAGGTTGGTACATATATTTTTGGACATCGTAGTATAATATGTTCTTGTCCACCCCTACACCGTACATACATGTAGTTCTGTGCGTACAGTATGTAGGTACAACAGACTACTGTTAATATCTCTACATGTTTGTAATTTGACCTTGTTACCAGGGGTCAACATCTAATGGGAGTACCCACAAATTAAAGAGACAGTCAATGATGACTCATAAAATATTTTGCTTTATGAATAGGAACAGGCTATTAGACTGATTATAATTGGGAGAAAGGTACACAGCAGAGAGCCCAAACATATATGTATATACATGCATCAACAGCAACTGGTGTACATGTGCAGCAATCCAATATCCCCTCCTTGTTCATAACGATCTCACATTACTCCATCGTGGCCCTGACATGTAATTTGTACTAGAGAATGGTACATGTAGTATATTAGATACTATACAGGTAGATAGTAATAGACAGTAGGATTTATTTTCAGAAAAAAAAAATCCATTACTTGCTTCTCCCTCAGAAATACCAGTATAGAACTACATGTACCAATATACATCATATAAAAATAACCAATGGCATCGATGATACATATACTTGAACTTAAATGATTTTTATTTAATGCCATTTTTTTTCTCTGGTAACTGAAGCAAAATGGATGTACCTGCGAAAATTTTGCCAAGATATCCTCAAGAAAATTAAAAAAAAAAAACCAACAAAACAACAATTATAAGTTGTTTGCAAATTAAATGGAGGTTTTTGAAAACAATGGCCTGTAATCTTGACTTTTGATCAAGGTCTGTTAATCTCTAAGCTTAAATGACTTTAATGATGATCTAGATAAAAGATTACAGAAGGGCCAGACAGGCAAATAATCTCCCATTGTGTGTTTTGGCAACTGTTTCCATAGTGATGATGTGTGACAGTAATCTGGGGAATGTTGTAACCTGGGTAATTTTAGAGGTTATACAGCTCTCCATGAATTTTGTTAATTTTCACTATGTTACAGGCTATATATTATCTATCTATATACTTTTTATTGTTTACTTTAAATTTTCTAAGGCAATTCTTTTCTGTCTTATTTCAACTTAATGATACTAAATACCTTAAAGATGTATTGTGTCAAGCTAAATTTGCCAATTGCAGGTCTTTTATTTTGACTTTAAATCTTATTTACACATTTATTCACAACACAGGCCTATGATCAACCCTCTAGATCAAACAATGTATGAGATATAAATGGATTTGAACAATTGCTAAATTAAAAAATAGGTTGCCAGGCAACGAAACATAGGCCCACACAGCAGCCAAATCGTCCGGGCAGTCAACAAGAGTTGTCGCATATTAAGGAATTATCAGAAAATCATTAGAATTTGTTTGGTTTTTATAATCAAACATTTTTTTTAAATCAGATAATAATTGTGACCTCCAGAGGGACCACAAGCTAAAAAGGGTGATTTTTCGTACAATCAGGGAACATAATTCAGGAAGTAATGACCCGATGGGCGCAAATATCGAAAGGAACCAAGATCTTTGGGTTATAAACATACATGTCAAGTTTCATCAAAATCGATTCAAAATTGTGACCTCTATAGGGTCCACAACCTTGATATAACATATTTTCACACTATTCGTGTACAAACGGCGGCCATTTTGTCCGGCAATTCTAGTCCGATTTTCACGTAATTCACACTCTCTCTTCATTACCATGTAATGGTGATATAGTCAAACGTTGTTTTATATCGGATAATAATTTTGACCTCCAGAGGGACCAAAAGCTAACAAAAGCGATTTTTCGGACAATCCGGGGACATAATTCAGGAAGTTATGATCCAATGGGCGCAAATATCGAAAGGAACCAAGATCTTTGGGTTATAAACATACATGTCAAGTTTCATCAAAATCGGTTCAAAATTGTGACCTCTAAGGTCCACAACCTTTATATAACATATTTTCACACTATTCGCATACAAACGGCGGCCATTTTGTCCGTCAATTTTGGTCCGATTTTCACGAAATTCAAACTCAACCTTCATAACCATAGAATGGCGATATAATCAAACGTTTTTTTTAAATCGGATAACAATTTTGACCTCCAGAGGGACCACAAGCTAAAAAGGCGATTTTTTGGACAATCAGGGGCCATAATTCAGGAAGTTATGATCGGATGGGCACAAATATCGACAGGAACCAAGATCTTTGGGTTATAAACATACATGTCAAGTTTCATCAAAATTGGTTCAAAATTGTGACCTCTATAAGGTCCGCAACCTTGATATAACATATTTTCACACTATTTGCGTACAAACGGCGGCCATTTTGTCCGTCAATTTTGGTCCGATTTTCACGAAATTCGAACTCAACCTTCATAACCATGGAACGATGATACAATTTTAACCTCCAGAGGGTAAAAAGGGCAATTTTTCGGACAATCAGGGGCCATAATTCAGGAAGTTACGATCCGATGGGCGCAAATATCGCAAGGAACCAAGATCTTTGGGTTATAAACATACATGTCAAGTTTCATCAAAATTGGTTAAAAATTGTGACCTCTATAAGGTCCACAACCTTGATATAACATAT
Organism: Patella caerulea; assembly: GCA_036850965.1. Taxonomy (NCBI): domain Eukaryota; kingdom Metazoa; phylum Mollusca; class Gastropoda; family Patellidae; genus Patella; species Patella caerulea. The sequence goes on along the minus strand of JAZGQO010000007.1, from coordinate 47,444,796 downwards.
TTTCACACTATTCGCGTACAAACGGCGGCCATTTTGTCCGTCAATTTTGGTCCGATTTTCACGACATTCGAACACAACCTTCATAACCATGGAACGGCGATATAATCAAACGTTTTTTTAAATCGGATAACAATTTTGACCTCCAGAGGGACCACAAGTTAAAAAGGGCGATTTTTCGGACAATCAGGGGCCATAATTCAGGAAGTTACGATCCGATTGGCGCAAATATCGAAAGGAACCAAGATCTTTGGGTTATAAACATGCATTTCAAGTTTCATCCAAATCGGTTCAAAATTGTGAAAAAACATGATTTTTCGTACAATCAGGGGCCATAACTCATGAAGTTACAGTCCGATACATGCCAATATCGAAAGGAACCGAGATTTTAGAGTGATAAACCTATATTTTAAGTTTCATTGAAATCGGATAAAAATTGTGACCTGTAGACTGTTCACAAACAATTGTGGACGGACGAACAGGGGCGACAACAATATACGTCCACATGAAAATGTGGGCGTATAAAAATTTAATGATAAAATCTATACTAGAAAATAAGTCTTAGTTGTAAAGTACCAATGCTACAATAAGAAACAAACTACATGTACTCTACATCTTCAAACAGTCATAATTACGCCCAGAATAAAGTAATTTGAATAAAACTTTCAAAATAGTCATATTCATTATCTATTTTTGATCTACTGGTATTATAGCTAGAACAGCCAGCTCTTTATAATCATACATAATGCATCTTTAAGATATGCTGAATTAAAGACATTTTTAACAAGAAACGTGAACACAGTGAAGTTAAATAGAACATCACTATATTTCATTATTCATTATTAATCAGAAAATACGAGCAAAATTGGAATCAGTAGTACTGAAGCACTGTATACTTTTTAAATCAGATTAGCCAATAAAAAATGTGATAAAAGAGAGCCAGGCTTTACACCTGAAGTTAGCAACTTTTATAAATGAAATGTTACACTTTACATAAAACTCGAAAAGAAATTCTAGGCATTAGTCCAGCAATTAGTACTGCAGCAATTTGTGCGATCCTTAGATACAATACGTACAATACCAATAATCGAACAAAATATTTTCGACAAAAGAAAGATCCCTTGCAAAAAAAGTTTGGATTAAAGTTGTAATGTTGCACATATTAACTTTAGCATAGGGCCTATATATTTTTCCTTAAAACAAATTTTTATTTCAGAATTCATATTGACCAAGTCAGATGAAGAACAAATAGAAACTACATGTATGTTCTGCACTGTTTGAACAAGCTTCAATCCCATAAAATTGTAAACGATTTAAAATTCTGACTTTCAACCCAATTAAAATTATGAATTAAAATAGGCATTCATAAATTTATAAGTATGACCGTTAAGGGGGCCATAAAGCATACACCCAAAACAGCCAGTCATCCGAGCAGGCTGCAAATGTTGTCAAATATTGATTCTTTTGTACAAACATCCCATAAGTAATTATTAACATACAGGAGAAATAATAAGAATTTGAATGGATTCTACATGGATTCTTCAAAATGTGTAATGGTAATCATATGATTATAATACACTTCTTTGACGCATGAACATAAACACTGCATAAACTTGACTACAACTGGACAGAAACTTTAGTCTTTAATAGTGGCCACAAATACCAAGTATATGTAATGGTTGACAATGGATGGACGAACAGGGGTGAAAACAATATACAACAATTACATTTCACTTGACTATATAAATATATGACAGAAAAAAGTATAGTGTAAAAAAAATAAAATGTCCCCCCCCCCTCCCGAAATGCGACTTTTGACATAAAAATCGCTGCCTTATCTACATGCATACCCATTCGTTTCTAAAACATTCCACTGTGTCCTGTATCTTGTGAATAAATGTAAACAATTATGCCAAATTTGAAAAACATCCATCAAGATTTAAAAGAACAAGCTCTCGTTAAAACATAGCTGTCAGGTGTTCAAGAAGGGTTTAGCACAAACCTGCCTTTTGCATAACACCATACATGTATGAACTCTATACAAGTTTATATAGACAGTGCATTGACATTTGACAAACATGTAATAAAAAGTGAAGAATAAAAACAAAACTACACAAAATAACCAAATTAACCTGTTGATTTAAGAAAATATTTAAAAAGCAAACATCTTATATATATTTAATGATAAATCTATATACTATACTATATATATAACTAAGCTTGCAAATGTTAGGAATTTGTTTAAGACAACCATGTATTATGAAGGGGTAAAAATGTAATTAAAAAAATGAAAACATCTATTCTATAGTTTCACTGATTGAAAATTTTATCTTTTTATGTGTGGATGTAGAAACTAGAAGCGATAAATAAATTTGCATAAGCCACGTACCTCTGTTATTTCAATTCTTTGAGCAATGCTATCCAAACACTCATGCCCTGTGCTATCCGATGTTAACGTGCATTCTAAGAAACTATTATCCAGTAAATAAACTCCCACAATGAAGGCATTCTTTGTTGAAATCTCGTAACGTTTTGTTTTCTTTAATCTCCATTTAAAGGGCATTGTAATTGATCACATCTACCCGACTCAACCGTTTTTCAGTCAATCAGAGGAATTTCTTTTGTTGTTCTCTTTTTCTTTTACTTTATTTCCCTTTGTCTTTTCTACCTAAAATTAATAAGAGATTATTATTTTACTACCCATCTAAATAAATAAACAACTAATAATGCTGAACCTCTCATGTAGGTATTTTATTTTTGAAGTAAGACACTTTAAACCAAAACCCAAATAGACCTACATCAGTGCTCACTCTGGGTTCAATTTTTCTTCTGCCAATTTTTCATTTTAATTTATTAGCCATATATTTTTTCCGCCAGAAAAAAGAACGAATATCCTACATTACGAAGTAAGCCTACATTGCACACTTTTCATCAACATGTACATGTAGGCCTTTAATACGAAAATACAAGTAAGTAATATGCAGTATTATTTTAAAATATTTTTGATGTCTCAGGTAAATGTAGATCACTGGCATTTTTATTTATTTCAACCATATTTGCTGCTTTTTGGCATATTGTCAGTTGTCACAGTATAATGTGGTCAGTACACAAACAGATTACTCAGAACATAACAGGTCCTTATTAATTGTTGTACCAAACAAGTTTCATCAGCAACTAAATTAACCAAAACCTGTTTTAAAAGCTGACAATGCTGACCACCTGAATTAATAACCTTGGTTATCTTTAAGTTTATCTCTTATCTTTCATTGTAAAAAAATAAAAACAATTCTAACACTTGATTTTTAATCTCATATTGAATTCATGATTTCCCGCCCCCTCTATTAATACCATGTTTACAAAGAGCATAATTATAATAATTGTTATATTTGTACATAAAGTTTAACAAAACTGTAAAGTAGTGTTACAAATTATATTCAAATCTCAGCTAAGAACATTTACATACATTAATTTATTCATTAATATAAATATATTCACAAGATGAGGAATATTTGTATTCAAATTCAAGAGGTGTTATATTGATTATAAGATGGATGTTATAACTATTATAAGCTTATATTGGTATTAAGCAAAAGATAATACTGTGTAAAATACTGACCACCTGGTGTATTATGCATTTTATCATGTAGTACAACAGTTCTATTAAATAATGTATCAAATTCAAGCAATTACAAGATGTGGGGAGCTTAAAATTTATGTAGACCTGATCCATGTATAATAAATAATATAGAAATATACAATTCGTGGTCAATTTATGGCTCTTGTTTATACACATACAACTTCTACAACAGCATACTAAACAGTGTCGGATAACTGACAAATCCTCTCTCTACACCAAACAACATGATCTTACCATAACACCTTCATCAACAAAACCCACAAATTTTCAAATCTTCATGAAATTGTCATTGAGTTTGCCTTTTCGACAAGTAGAATGGTTAAAACAAATATAACACTTGGCATACAGATCTTGTTATGGTTAATTTTAGCTCTGCATATGAAAATAATTTGACAACAAGAAATCATATGGTACAGAGAAACCTGCATGTACATACAATGCACAGTCCATATTACTTAAACTTGCATCTGTATATTTTGAAACTATATATGATTGCCATAACATGTAGTCTGTCATATTGATACCATATATATACACTGTACATGTATCCTCCATGATTGAAACTCATTTAAATCAATCTATATTGCAGTACAAAACCTGCCTGATCAGACAATTTAATCAATTGTTTTCTTATAACATAGCATATAATATATAAGTGTATTTTACTTGATAATAAACATAATTAATACAAACTTACAATATACAATTTTAACTCCTTTGACGGTTAATGGTATTATGTGTTTCAATATTAGTATAACTTGGATGAATTAACAACTTAATTTAGTGCACATGATAATAAGGGTAAAATTGGGTATTCAACAACTAAGCAGCAGAGACCAAATACAGTCCACATCTTGTTTCTGTACTGAATATGAAAATATGTAATTTATCAGATGAAAGTAATCATTCAAGCATGCAAGTCAACCCTGTAGATACAGCTAACACTCATGATATAAATGTTTAGTTTAGTTAAAAGATTAACAATTAATACAGCAAATTTAAGACTTGACTTATTTATTATAATAATAATAATATATTATATAAAATATTACTAAAGCTTGAGGTAAAAATAATTTAAAAAAACTTGCCATTTAAATCTGTAACACTTTAATAATAGAAGCATTCAATATTTTCCTACACAGACTGACACAAAACGCCAAATGACACTAGAGGGTGACACATCTAAATATTGCATTTCAAGTTCAACACCTCAAAATTCCATGCATAACATAAACAATGTAGGTTGGAAAGGAGTTTTCAAGATGTGTGATGAAACAGGCACCTGCTTATTGGATAATTGGATAAGTTAAAATGACAGATCTACTAATCATATGATAGTCATGCTTACCGGCATTTATGTGTCATAATATTCAACTTTTTAGGAGTGTCACATCAACTTTTGTTATCATTTCGTCTTTACGACTATTTAAAGACTCGATCTAAAAGTCGCTTTCACGTTGTGACAATCGGGACTACAACCACTTGCTACCGTAAAACGTTCTCTGTTTCTTTGTGTCGTAAAATACAGTCATCGACAAATTGGATTAAATCAATGCGATGCAAAGTATATTTTCATTGGAATTAAATGAATATCAAATCTGCAATTTGATAACCTATTATTTATTGAAATTTTCCGACTGAAACCAAACCAGATATTGACCCATCAACGACAATCGTTGTAAAACAGTATTATTATTGTCAGTAAACTGAAAGTTTTCGAATAAGACTAACCATTAAATTTTCTCTTTTTTCGGGGTGATTTTTGTATTATTTAATTATTGTGAAAACGAAGGAAAGAAAATGCCACCATCAGACATTTTGAAATTAGATCTTTATGGGTTACTTGATGTCACAGCAGAGGCAACAGAAAAAGAGGTGAAATTTTATTAGCCTCGGCACTGACAATATTTCACAGATGGGAAAGATCTAGTATTATGCGGCACTGACAGTTCTCACTGATATCATTATTTATCATTCCATTCTTCTCTAATATTCGCACTATTCAAATTTCAGGAAAAATTTATAATTTTGCTTATTAAAGGGACAATAACATTCTTGCTGGCTTGGTAGCTCGAGAAAATAAATAATACCCTTATTCTAAGTACTAGATGTTTAAGTGTCCTATAATCTGTTGTGTAAATTATCCATTACAACCTATTTTACTTGTCCAGAGGGTTCGAAAATATTTTAAAATCCAAGTCACATTTGAAAAGGTTTACGTTAGACTTTTCAAATCAATTGGTTGAATTTTTCCAATTTTTTAAGATAGGTGTGTTAAGATGAAATTTATATCATCATTTAATTGGAATATTCTAAAATAATACGATTTGTTGACCAGAATGAAGATTGGGACATATTATTCAGTTACAACAAGAGTGTTATTGGGGCTTTAAGGTACGATGTAGTTCAGCTCTGAACGTCGGTCTCATTACACTCACCCTGACCATTCAGGGACTGGCCTATTCAATCAATGTCGAAAATAATTTGAACCCCAGTCAATTTTACTGGGCAGCTTTTCACTGCGAAACATCGGGAGTGTCAATCCGTGTGGACGTCTGTACAATGTAAAGGAACATCTTAGTGACAAAATAAGACCTTGCTTACCTCGCTAGACTCAGTATGAGCGAAACAACACGCTGTTTACAATACGTCCCCTCCTATCAAACTATCCTTTCGCCACCATGACACAGCGTGTTGTGATGCTCATACTGACTCTAGGGAAATGAGCAAGGTCTTATTTTCTCACTGAGATGTTCCTTTACACTGTACACGCGTCCACACGGAGTGACACCCATCGTTTAGCAGTGAAAAGTTGCCCAGTAAAATTGATGGTCAAATTATTTTCGACATTGATTGAATGGGTCAGTCCCTGAACGTTCTGGGTGAGTGTAATGAGACCGACGTTCAGAGCTGAACTAGGTACTATGTGAATCACACCAGGCCCGGGGTTCTAGCCTTCTGCTGGAAGAAAATAGTGTATAATTTTACACTGAATCGCAGTTGAATATTCGTTTGACACTGCTACAATCACTGATGTGTATGACATATCAGATACATGTGTCTGGATAAAAAATATTCCATATTTAGCATAAATAGAAAAATATAATTCTGCCCGTACCAGTTCATATTACTAGTAATACTACGTTTAGATGTTAACAATGCACATGTGACCATCATTAATTATGCAACGTCACCCGTATAGAACTAGTAACTACATGTATTTAAAAGCGGTCTTCTGACCAACACTTGGATAGAGATAAAGACGCCTGTCGCATAATCTCTGTAAAACAAGTTGAGTAGTACCATCTCTATCTTAAAGTTACATTCCCGGGTACAAACTGGGTGATTTGATGATTAGAACTAAAAACATATTCAAACTAATTAATTCATCATATTTGTGCTTCAAATCCTTCTCAAAACATTGTAATTGCCAAGTATACCCTGCTTTAAAAATCTATCAAAAGAGACCATGTTTGTGTCAGGAGATTACCCCTCTTCTCCATACCTATAAATGAAGGTAGAGACAGGGGAGAATTCATTACATACACAAGATGATGTTGTCTGTATCGAATCCTAATTAAGTTTTCGGAATTATCCACTGCCCACATCTTTTTCTGTGATTTTCATCCCAGAAAGTGTCGTACATTTATTCCTTCATGAAGTTTATCAACATGTTCACAAAGCGCTCAAGTTCGCATGCAGCCTTCGAGACTACGCCTGCAGGTATTCTTATCGTCGGGCTGACTATTAAGGGAACCCCTTACATTTTTGTCCTGTATACGCTCCATGAATGAATGTTTTTCAGGGAATCCAGTATTGTTCTAGTATTTCCATATATTATACCAAAATTGTCATACTTTTATAGGTAATAACCACCCAATAAATACTTATCTGGGAACCCATCTCTTAAGACATGTAAGGTCAAGAGATGAGGTTACTTTTTTTACAATAGGCATGGTCTGTTAATAGCCTGAAATGTTGGACGAGTGGTTAAAAAAGCCAAACGAATATCCATAATCAATGTAAATAAAGTTATCCCTGACTTAAACCATTATATTTACATTGGAAGTGCATGTAGGATACATGTACTTGTAGGCCTACAGTACTAGTGCTAATCCCATTCAATGGAATTTGGTTCCAGGGATATACTTTTGTGTCCTCTACTAATCTGTATCACAATCCTTCAGAAGAGCCTTCAGGAAATTTTCTGGAAATGTCCCCAACCCATTCCTAACAATATTTCTCCATAAAATTAACTATGGTGCAATTACTAGGCCTAGTGATGTGGGTACAAAAATGTAAAATCTCAACTTGAAGCTTAGAAAAAAAAAAGTGAAAGAAAAGCAGAGGCTTTTGAGTCAGCCCTGGCCTTCACCTACCACAATAGGCATTAAAAAGATTATTGTATGTTCGATGTTACTCTTATTAGGGTTTGAAGTTCCTTCCTTCCACGAACTAGGAAAAACAAAAGAAAACAAAAAATGCCTGAACTAGAAAACAGATAACTGTGCTATATGCATGTATGTACCGGTATGTTACATGTAAGTGTATTCATATATGTGTTAATCAATTTTTTACTTATAGATTGTCAGTGCCTACAGGAAAAAAGCCAGAAAATGTCACCCAGATAAAAATCCTGATAATCCGAAAGCAGGTAATTTATAAATATCTCTTACACTGTCCATCTGATAGTATAAGATAGGTTGCCAGGCAACGAAACATACGCCCACAGCAGCTAAATCGTCCGGGCAGTCAACAAGGGTTGTCGCATATTTTTACTTTTTTTTGGTAATGAAACATTTGTAATACACTAAAATCTGAGTAACAACTCATTATGTAATTATCAGAAAATCATGAGAATTTGTTTGCTTTTTATAAAGTTTTGCCCCACGCTAACAATTAGTATAGGAAACATTTAATATCATGGATTTAGCTGTTCAGTTATCAAAATTCATTGAAAATCAAAATACTTGTTCGTTTCAACACCTTAAACTCTCTGTATCAATCTGAAGTCAATTGGATGATAAGTTTGGCATCTACAGCGCAACAAGGTTTTATGAAGTGATCAAGGGAGATAACTCTGGAAGTAATTATTTGAAATTGATGAAAATCAGTAGGCTTCTTCCTCTCAGGACCTTAAACAGTGTGTGTAAATTTAAAGTCAATCGGATATTAACTTTGGCCTCTAGAGTGTCCACAGGATTTTTTGATGTGATCAAGGGCCATAACTCTGGCACTAATTATCGGAAATTGATGCAAATCAATAGGATTCTTCATCTTATGACCTTAAACACTGTGTATAAATTTCAAGTCAATCGGATATTAACTTTGGCTTTTAGAGCGTCCACAAGATTTTTTGAAGTGATCAAGGGAGATAACTCTGGCACTAATTATCGAAAATCGCTGAAAATCAATAGGCTTCTTCGTCTTATAACCTTAAACATTGTGTATAAATTTAAAGTCAATCGGATATTAACTTTGGCTTTTAGAGCGTCCACAAGATTTTTTGAAGTGATCAAGGGCCATAACTCTGGCACTAATTATCGGAAATTGCTGAAAATCAATAAGCTTCTTCGTCTAATGACCTTAAACACTGTGTATAAATTTAAAGTCAATCGGATATTAACTTTGGCTTTTAGGGCGTTCACAAGATTTTTTGAAGTGATCAAGGGGCATAACTCTGGCACTAATTATTGGAAATCGCTGAAAATCAATAGGCTTCTTCGTCTTATGACCTTAAACACTGTGTATAAATTTAAAGTCAATCGGATATTAACTTTGGCTTTTAGAGCGTCCACAAGATTTTTTGAAGTGATCAAGGGCCATAACTCTGGCACTAATTATCGGAAATCGCTGAAAATCAATAGGCTTCTTCGTCTTATGACCTTAAACACTGTGTATAAATTTAAAGCCAATCGGATATTAACTTTGGCCTCTAGAGCGTCCACAAGATTTTTTGAAGTCGTCAAGGGCCATAACTCTGGTAGTTATTATCGGAAATCGCTGAAAAACAATAGGCTTCTTCGTCTCATGACCTTAAACACTGTGTATAAATTTAAAGTCAATCGGATATTAACTTTAGCCTCTAGAGCGTCCACAAGCAATTGTGGACGCCGGACCGACGGACGGACGGACGGACCGACGGACCGACGGACGGACCGACGGACCGACGGACCGACGGACGGACGGGGGCGACGACAATATACGACCACATTTCAATGTGGGCGTATAAAAATGTTGTGGTTTTTTTTTTCACAAAGATAAAGGAAATTGTATTCAGTTTTAAGACAATATTGATCAATTTGTTCATCTTCTTTTACAGCTGAATTGTTTCATGAATTATCAAAAGCTCTTGAATTGTTGACAGATGCAGCTGCTAGAGTAAGTATAAATTACAATGAAAATGTTTTATGAAATTGGGTTTGGTATGGTTAAAGTGATTAGCACTCTGGGGTCATGTCTATAATGTCCAAAACTGGAATCCTGGTGGACTGTTGGAACCCAATTTACACTTGACAAATGTAAGGAAAGTTGGTCTACTTTTTAATCCAGATGTTTATGTAAATATTGCTTAAAATAGACTCCTAAACAGTTGGAGTTCGAGGGTTGGGTGGGTGGAGGTTAATGCTTATCCTTTCCCTTACACACAGAACTATACATGTAGAAAAGGAAGGTTGGAGGAGTTTGACATCCACTAAACACAGCTAGATAATTTGTGACTAGCATAATTTAGTAATTTTACTTTAACTATTATTTGTGTTTACAGGCAGCCTATGATAAAGCTTTAAAAGCCAGGAAAGCTGCCGAGTTACGTCACCGTGAACTTGATAGTAAGAGAAAAAAACTTAAAGAAGGTAATTATCCAGAAGGATTTTGCACTTGTCAAATAAAAAAGAAGTGGTATAGTGTGCACCAGAAAGAGTAAGAAAAGCATGCCTCATGCATTACACATGTCACTGCCAAATGGAATGATAGCTTGGATTTGGACTTTTGTAGTTCTAATGTGATTGCTGTTCCTTTTCATTCAAGTCTTTCTCTCTATTAGATGTAGTTCGCAAGATTCTTACTTGGCCTGATGTATCTCAATTTCCTCTTGTTACACAAGAAAACAGAAATACAAAGACACATATTTCATTACATTCATATTATGTCAATGTATATTAACTCTTAACTTACCCACAGCGACTTTAGTCAACACCTTTGACATTACCGTTAAGTACCCACGGCAACTTTTGGCGACAAAGCCAGTTAGCCGAATGCAACTTTTCTAGTGCAACAAGAGTTACTTTCCTTATAAACAGACAGCCTTTTCTCATTTGTTACTTACTGTTTGACATTTTGACAGTTGAAAATCATACTGTTTCTTCTTGAAAAATTATGATAAAACGGCGATATGTCTAGACCTTTACAACAACGTTCTACTACGACGACAGATTACCATCCCTATTGAATGACATTGATTTTATCGGTGGTGTAAATATTTATAGTTTTGCGTTACAACGTGATTGAAGTAGGCCTAGGTAATCAACAAATTTTAATTACGGTACTGTACTTCTAAATTTTAATAACCTTAAATTTAAAGAGATTTACGATGAATGATTTTTAGTTCTCAAAAGCTGAACAGAGAAATAGAAATAACCATTATAATGCATGAATTTTGCTTGAAATGTCTAAATTAATTCTTTGTATAAAATTCATCTTTATGAAAATGACATTTTAGATTATTTCATCCATTTACATGAAGGGCCTATTTACAGTTGTTTTTTAATGATATGACTTTAAAATGCATATCTATATTTTAACATTATGATGTGGGTTTTTATGACGTCATACCTCTGGGTCATTTAAGAGTTAATGATTTTTATTCGCCACATGGAAATGTGGTCGTATATTGCCGTCGCCCCCGTCCGTCCGTCTGTCCGTCCATGAAAATTATAGACGGTGTTTAAGGTCGTGAGACGAAGAAGCCTATTGATTTTCAGCGATATCCGATAATTACTACCAGAGTTATGATCCTTGATCACTTTGAAAAATCTTGTGAATGCTCTAGAGGCTATAGTTAATATCCGATTGACTTTAAATTTATACACAGTGTTTAAGGTCATGAGACGAAGAAGCCTATTGATTTTCGGTGATATCTGATAATTACTGCCAGAGTTATGACCCTTGATCACTTTGAAAAATCTTGTGAACACTCTAGAGGCTAAAGTTAATATCTGATTGACTTTAGATTTATACACAGTGTTTAAGGTCATGATACGAAGATGCCTGTTGATTTTCAGCAATATCCGATAATTCCTGCCCGAGTTATGACCCTTGATCACTTTGAAAAATCATGTGAACGCTCTAGAGGCTAAAGTTAATATCCGATTGAATTTAAATTTATACACGGTGTTTAAAGTCAAGATACGAAGAAGCCTGTTGATTTTCAGCAATATCTGATAATTCCTGCCCGAGTTATGACCCTTGATCACTTTGAAAAATCTTGTGAACGCTCTAGAGGCTAAAGTTAATATCCGATTGAATTTAAATTTATACACGGTGTTTAAAGTCATGATACAAAGAAGCCTATTGATTTTCAGCGATATCCGATAATTACTACCAGAGATATGGCCCTTGATCACTTTGAAAAATCTTGTGAACGCTCTAGAGGCTATAATTAATATCCGATTGACTTTAAATTTATACACAGTGTTTAAGGTGATGAGACGAAGAAGCCTATTGATTTTCGGTGATATCTGATAATTACTGCCAGAGTTATGACCCTTGATCACTTTGAAAAATCTTGTCAACGCTTTAGAGGCTAAAGTTAATATCTGGTTGACTTTAAATTTATACACAGTGTTTAAGGGCATGAGACGAAGAAGCATATCGATTTTCGCGATACCCGATAATAACTACCAGAGTTATGACCCTTGATCACTTTGAAAAATCTTGTGAACGCTCTTGAGGCTAAAGTTAATATCCAATTGAATTTAAATTTATACACGGTGTTTAAAGTCATGATACAAAGAAGCCTATTGATTTTCAGCAATATCCAATAATTACTGCCAGAGTTATGACCCTTGATCACTTTGAAAAATCTAAAGTTAATATCCGATTGACTTTAAATTTATACACGGTGTTTAAAGTCATGATACAAAGAAGCCTATTGATTTTCAGCAATATCCGATAATTACTGCCAGAGTTATGACCCTTGATCACTTTGAAAAATCTAAAGTTAATATCCGATTGACTTTAAATTTATACACACTATTTACGGTCATGATACAAAATAGCCTATTTATTTTCAGCGATATCCGACAATTTACTGCCAGAGTTATGACCCTTGATCACTTTGAAAAACTCTGTGATTGCTCTAAAGGCTAAAGTTAATATCCGATTGACTTTAAATTTGTACACTGTGTTTAGGGTCATGAGACGAAGAATCCTATTTGATTTTCAGTGATATCTGATAATTTCTGGCACTTGATCACTTTGAAATATCTTGTGGACAAAGGCCTTGAGACAAACCATCAAAACTGTTCTAATCATTTCTGATAATTATTTAATGGGCTATTACTCATGTGTTGTAAATGTTCTCCTTACTGATAAAAGAAACAATATGCGACAACCCTTGTTGACTGCCCGGACGACTTAGCTGTTGTGGGCGTATGTTTCGTTGCCTGGCAACCTATCTTTATTTCTATTCACAGATTTAGAGGCAAGAGAAGATTCAGTTGAACTACAAAATAAAACAGAAGCAGCTGCTAAGAAAAATCTTGAAGCTGAGGTAAAAAAAAAATTATAGCAAAAAAGAACATAAACTGTATCTAGTCAGAAGTAATAAATGCCAGCGGAGGACACATGCACTACTGACAATTAACAATCTTTGTCATACTTTTGGTTTTGACCCCTCTGACTTTGTACTGCTGATTACAGATTAAACATCCATAAGTGTACAAATGTGTTGTTATTGAATATTGTTCACAATAAGAAGCAAAATAAATAAGATATGTTTACAGGTTCATTTTGTTATACGAAAAACTAAGTGATGCGTTTTCCATGGCGCACAGTATTCTAAATTGTAATAAAATAAATTCTTAGATTTAATACTTAAACCTTCATTTAATCTATATTCAGTCATCATATTTCAAGTCTTGCCGTTAAATGGAGAATGGCTAGTGATAACTTAATGATGTTATTTTTTTTAATTTAATCTATATTCAGTCATCATATTCCAAGTCTTGGCGTTTAATGGAGAATGTCTTTGAAATCATTTTAGATTCTCCATGTGGTCATTCACTTGAAATTAGTAAATGTCTCTAAGTGTTATACATCACTCTAAAAATCTTGAACATTGTATCTGCTGAATATGAAATTGCAATATATTAGTACACGCAGTCCAATAATGATATGGAAAGCACTTATAATATCTCCAGCTCTGATCTAACCATTACAATGTTCGATAGGATTTGGTGGAAGGTTGTTTTGTAGTAATTTTTTCTATTTTTTTTTTACAAATAGATTGAGAGATTACGTAAAGAAGGGAATAAATTATTAGAAGCAGAGCAAGACTTATTGAGAGAATCACTGAAACAACAAACTGTAGTAACTGTCGATTCTAGTGGTATGTAGTGCTTTTATTATCCACTGAGATATTTGTCGTTTGGACCTCCCCAAAATGTTTTGGTACAGATGCATGGTTGTCACCAACAAGGACTGAACAATCAACAAATTTTGTGAGAATCAAAACTATTCCTGTGATAAGAAAGCGCGAATCAAAGTGCAAAGCCGTCTGAATTTTGTCACGGTCATCAAATGCTACTGTTTATAATGAGATTCATAGATGCAACAAGTTACTTTTATGTGGACAAAAATGAGAGAAATTAAATGTAACAGTATATTTGTTTGTACAGATGGTTTTCTTTTTTTTTTTCAAGATGACGATGTCCCAGTTTCACCAAAAATAAAGGTATCATCAGTATACAGTTCATTCTGTTTCCTTTCTTCACTGTTAACTCAGTATTTTAAAATATTATTGTATCTACTAGTTCTACACATGTATGTTCATCCCTTTTATCAAATTGTTTATAGTACCATTTTAACAACTTCCTTTGGATCTTAGGTGGCCAGTTGGTTAACAAGTTTGATCATAAAGTCTATCATTGTGGCAAGTGATGTGGTTAAGATTCCCTGCTTATACGTGACAAGAAGGGTCGCCTATCCAGTCTCTTAGGTTTTTTTTACAGGTCCTTTGGTTTCCTTCCATTGCTAAAGGCCCCTACGTGCTATTGATTTATTGAAATACTTTTGAACCATGTGAGTCCCAAAATGACCTAGTTTGTGTCGCATGGATTTTACATCCCATTTCTCTTTCATAGAATCTGCTTATAGAAACAGAATTCCAAAACAACATAACTTTATAAATTTTTTGAATTCAGGTCAAATGGAAAGCTAGAAAAGGTGATGAATCAAATGGTGGATATAATAAAAATAATTTAGAGGCATTGTTTAGTCAGGTAGGAATTTTATACATAAATAATTTACCTATATACTAATACATTTGCAGAAGTTATGATTTAGTTCACAAGTATTACTTGTTTACTGTAGTTTGTTTTTTGTCTTGTTACTTTTGTTGGATTGGTAAATTTTCGTAACTCATATTTTGGGAGGCAAGCATTTGGGTTACAATTTAGTACTATAACTAGAATTTCAAAAATGTTTTAAATTAATTTTAAAAGTAAAAGTTCTTGTGATGTGTAATACAAGTTTTTGTTATTTACAGTATGGCGAAGTAGCATTTGTTTTGGTTTCTGCTAAAAAATCAGGTTCAGCTATAATTGAGTTTGATAAAAGCCCATCAAGTAAAGTATGTTTCTCTAGATAAATACATTGATAGAGAATGCCCATCAACTAAAAATGGAAACTGTTGAGATGAATTACTAAGATTTGATGCATTATTCCTGTTAATTCACCCAGTTATTTTGAATATATAAGAAATTAATTCCATTTTTTTTTTCTATTGAAAGTTGTAATTATGCCTTTAAAATCCTTTTCATTTCAGTTATTAGAGGTAGAATATGAAGATGGTCTTCCCAACAATCCATTTACAGTCAGCTGGTTATCAGGGAAACCACTGAAATCCAAACCGTGTGTAAATATGACATCATCAATTAATCCAGCTGCAGTCGAACAGCCATACAGTAGTTATATTCATGTAAGGTTTATAATTTTTATTATTTCTACTCACTAGTAGTTATCATGGATCTTTAGTGGTTGAGCTGTAGGACTCTGCGCCTAAAGATGCATTATGTAAGAGCTAAATCGGTCTATTTCATGTCTTTTGTCTGGCTTTAAATATTTAATTACATGACAAGCCCGGCTGAGGCATTGAAGGCTTTAGACAATCCTCACCACACAGTTGCTTAAAATGGACCTCGCAAATCTGATGTAATTAAAGATTGACAGTTGTCACTTTAATTATTTTGGCAATGGTACTTGACAATCGGCTTTTGAAATTTGAACTATTATTGCAAGAAATTAGAAAACACCCAGCTTTTTATCTAAACATAACATAATGCATCTTGGTAAGGTTGACAGAGAAGGTGTGTATCGGGTGATCAACCGAGGTCCTGTATGAACTGGCAATAATAATATGACCTGGATTTGAATGCACACTATTTCAGAACCTTCATTTTTAGTTTGGACTTACAAGCGCTCACACAGATACTCTTTGTAGTTAATAGGGTCTGGTTGAAAAGCTGTAGACCTGTGGATAAATGGCAGTGCATGTGAAAGCTCCCCAGCAAATTATCCTCTGAAGCCATTCAAATAAATATTTTGTAGGCGAGTTGCACAAAGAGGAGTGATCACATTACATACCAAATCCCTTTTATTCTAGGCATCAGAGTTTGCTAAACCTGTCAGCACATCGGATAATGATTTTGAATCTCTAGTTCTTCGTAAGTTGCGACAAGCTGAGGAGCGTAAAAGATTAATAGAACAGATGCAAAAAGAAGATGGAGAAGGCTGATTTTATATATATATATACATATATATTAGTTTTTAATCTGTACATTTTGTAAATAAAGAACCTTTTTATTCTAAATTATGTATGCAGTTTTCTTATTAATTTCCTGATAATAATATACATTATATAAATCAACGTTATTTTATCTAAATCAAGACATTTAGACTAGGCCATAAAACATGACCATGCTGATCGATTATCAATGTGAAAACATTCCGATCACAATGAATGGCTTATTATGCTGCATTGTGAAAATGGAATGAACAGTTCAAAGTTATGAAGAGTATATTAAGTCAGATTCTTTAAATAAACTCTACTCCATGTTGACAACATTTACCTTCCCTAATTACTGCAAATTAATAATTATGTAAATTAAGCAAATCACTGTATTATGATTTTGAATCATGTTTTAGTAATATGTTTCTAGTGATCCTGTTTCAATGAAAGTATCCATCCTTGATTCCAAAGCTACACCTGATACCACCAAGCTGCTCTCCTCGATTCATATTAAGGACTGATTGGGTGTAATTCTAGCCTTGTGAAGTAATAGGTTCTAACTTCAATAATCTAGATTATTTATACCACATATCATTCTCTTTAAATCTATCATTTATTAAACTGTCCCTATAAGTCCCGTATCAGTCTACTCCATATTTTTGTGCTATTATACCATCTATTTTGCGTTTAATGTTGGCGTTTACATTGTGAAGTTCACTTTGTTTCCTGGCTGCAATCTGAAGATATAAAACAAATTTTTGTTACAAGAACATAATGTTATCACTTGGTTAATAGTGTAGCCTGTGACAACTACATAGAAATTGATAACACCTTTAACTTAAGATAGCACCTGAACATGGGCACCTATAATTTTGCTAAAAAGTCAATCTAAGTAACCATTAATTTTCTTTTCTGAGAATATTTAAGTTGAAACACTACATCCTTTCAGAGAGTTGACACATGCTTTGGATAAGAAATGATTTAATTCTTTCATCACTATATTCTGATAGAAATCTTCATTTTCATGTTTTAATTTCAATTTACCTCAATTTTCCACAACAAATCAACATCCCATTTCTGACTGATCAGACTGGTCACATGACCAGAGTTGGGAGCCCCAACTCTTCCTACACGCCCCACTCGGTGTATATAATCCGACATAAACAACGGAAAATCAAAGTTAATTATATGCTCCACCTAAAAATATATTTTAAAATTACATAGAACAATGAAAGAATCTTTTTCCTTTAAATCATAAGAAAATTAATTTTTAAAATGAAATGACACTGTAAGGTCATATCTAGTCTCTATAGCCTTAAGAAGAGTTATTTTAACCTACATGTATCCTACAGAGATGACTTCGGATCCATTCACTTGATTTCATATTTGTTGTATATTTTTTCTCGCAATATCTATATAGTTTATCTTGTCAGTTTTGTCTGTAGGTAGTGAAGCCATCCTGCACATATTACTATGTCCTGTATTGAGCAAACCTACCATTGTTGTATCAAGACCTCTTGAAGCAATATCTGTAGCAACCATTACATCATATTTACCCTCTTGAAACTGTAGAAAACGTCCCTGTCTTTCCTGCAAAATATTATCATCAATATTAGACATTATCCCATAGTAGCATAACAGATAGGTTAACAGGAAACAAAACCTCCAGCCACAGGAGCCAACGTCCTACTGTTTTGCTCCATAACTGG
The DNA here is from genome assembly GCA_036850965.1 of Patella caerulea. Taxonomy (NCBI): domain Eukaryota; kingdom Metazoa; phylum Mollusca; class Gastropoda; family Patellidae; genus Patella; species Patella caerulea. The sequence continues at coordinate 47,426,444 of JAZGQO010000007.1, read as the reverse complement.
GCTAATGAAGACAGGCATATGCCATACAGTGTGCTACGAGGATTATTTTCCTATGGCATACTCTTATATCAATTCAAACTGCCAAGAGATCTTTTACGTGCACAACAATGTGTACACAGGACCTTGGTTTTCCGTTCCATCTGAACTACTAGACAGCTGTTCTTTTCAGGCCCTCCGTCCTGTGTCACTAACAAGAGGAAACCACACCGGAAAAATCTGGATGAACTTTTCCGGCCAATGCAGGGATCACACACCTGACCTCCAGGCTAGGGAGCCAGCGTCTTACCCAATTAGCCACATGATTCCCCCACATTGTGAGAGAAAGAGAGATGGGGTTTAACCTCCACTTGACACAAACTAGGTCATTTTGGGACTAACATATGGTTTAATTTATTTCAATAATTTTCTTGCATGTAGGGGTCTTTAGCAGTGGGAGAAAACCCATTAGGTTGCACAGGCGACCCAACAACTGGGGATTCAAAACCATGGCGGTTGACTCAATGAAAGACCTTATCATACAGCGCACACATGCTAACCATTTGACCATGCAACCTCCCCCCCCCCAATATACATTGTAACGGAACTTATAAGCACGAGAGAGAGTGGATTTAATGTCTTCAAAAAAAGTTATTTTGGACTAACACCTTTAGTTCAATGGGCAAAAAATGTCAGGGCATCACTAACTAACAACCTGACTGTTGTCTTCCAGCTTATTGTGTGCCAGCTTGACTGAGGGAGTGGTTGTCATTTCTATCAAGGAGTGTCAACGTACAAAAGACTCTGCAATTAAATGATGAAAAAAGTAGCTGACAGTAAATAATTAAGAATTTACTTAGGGCCTCAATATGTATGATAAATGGACAGTAAGTAACGAAAAGTACATTCTGAAAAATGGATCACCTGAAGAATACAAAGGTTCGAGAGGGATTTTAAGCAAATTTGCGAAAGATTGATTATAATTCTAATGATTTTAGTCCAAATATATCGTGAAATCACACTGTTTGTTCGCAGGGAACATGTCTTTAAAGTTTATAAATTGTTTTCAGTTGAATTGCAAAATAAAGAAGAAATTCTATCCCCCTTAATTGTTGGTGGTAAGCATAACATGTCTATGTTATTAGAACTACATAATAGTTTTACCCGTTCTTGTAGAGCTCCAGAAAGGATAATATTGTCAATATTATTTTCTAATAAAGTTTGACTTAACCAATACACTGTTTCACTTTTATTACAAAACACTAGAGTTGGTTTCTGTTTAGTCTTTAATAACTTGATAATATGTTCTGAAAGTTAAAATTATCAAAACAGATTAATGTTTTATTAAATACTGTAAAACTAGAAATTATTGCAATTTTGATAATTATCCCTGGTCTGTGCTGCGCCAGAATAGAACATTTATATCGGTGTGGGATATTGGTGACAACCAACTAATACCTATCAAATGAGGCAGACTCTTGACGTACATTCATTCCATCAAAATGCTGTTGGGTGTGTACATATAATATAGTTTCTGGCAGTGATAATTCCACTGAGCCAAGAAAACATCTGAGCAACCTTCAGTTGCAAGAATTTTTGTACCATACAACAGAGTATGGTCAGGATAATGCAGGCTAGTCATAACAATCGTCTACATTCGAAAGTTGTCCCAGTATGTGAAAAATCAATTAGTAGATGTAGAACAAATTAAAATTAAACAAGGTATAATATACATATACATGTTTAAATTAAAACAAGAGTAATCTTATATTTAAACTTAACTCATAATTTTTTGTATTGGTTTATGATATCAAAGGAATACCTGCTTTATCTGCATTGCTAACTCTAAAAAACTTTTGAGGAACGTGTGGCATCAATCGATGTAAACCTGCTGTTGTTACTCTAGCCATTTTATCTACCTGTAAATAAACAGCATATCAGGATAAATATTGAATGCTAAACTAATTTTGAGTAATGAAGCATTCGTTACTGCTCATGAATAAAAATGTCACACAAACCAGTATAAAGGTAATAATCACTATTCAGTATAAGGCCTGGGTTCATAAATGTTATTTAAAAGTCATCCAGTGCATACAAAGTAATTAAGACCAGTAACAACTGCTCTAACACATTCTTAAAAAGAATATAGTTAATGATACTCAAAAGATCACCATTTCTGGAAATTTTACAAGGTGGGTAATATGACATGAATTGATTATAGTTTCAAGACTTTTCAATTGTTGTAAATACTTACCGGTATTAAATTTCCTATGATATCTTGTAGACCTTTAGCTAATGTAGCACTAACTAATATGAACTGTACACCTTTATTAACAATGACATCTTCATCTCTAACACTAGCTCCGCTTGATGCCTACAAAAGAAATGATATGCATTCTCTGCTTAGTGTACGAAACTACATCTATTAGAGATGAAATCAAAATATATAATGATAGAGATGTTTTATCATAAAAGGGGCTTTATTTTATAATTTATACGATCAGATTATATATGACCTCAAATTTTAGAAATCCACATCTCCAGATGCTGATGTTTTGCTAGTCTAAGAAATAGTAGCCAATCAATTCATCTATGCATCTGTTAATTTTTGTTTTTTGTATGAATAGAGTTCGTCTTAATTGCTTGACTTGATTATCTAGTCAATACAATTTTATACCCTCTAAAAGCTTGGGTGTCACATGATTTCCTGTACATGTTGAATATCCCCAGTCTAGGTCATAGTTTGAGAATATATCATGAATCTATCGTCCATGTAATTCATCACGTGGACGTATATTGTCGTCTGCCCCATCCCTCCGTCTGTCCACAATTGTTTGTTAACAGTCTACAGGTCACAATTTTTATACAATTTCCATGAAACTTGAAATATTGGTTTATCAAACTATGATCTCGGTTCCTTTTGATATTGGCATGTATCGGACTGTAACTTCATGGATTATAGCCACTGATTGTAAGAAAAATCATGATTTCAGCTTGTGAACACTGAAGAGGTCACAATTGTGAACCGATTTTGATGAAACTTGAAATGCATGTTTATAAATCAAAGATCTTGGTTCCTTTCGATATTTGCACATATCGGATCTTAACTTCCTGAAATATGGCCCCTGATTGTACGTAAAATCGCCTTTGTTAGCTTATGGTCCCCATGGAGGTCAAAATTATTATCCGATTTAAAAACCGTCTAATCATATCACTGTAACACCGTAAAGGAGGTGGAGATCAAATTTACTGAAAATCAAACCAGAACTGCAAAACAAAAAGGCCGCCGCTTGTACGCGAATAGTGTAAAAATATGGTATATCAAGGTTGTGAACCGTGTAGAGGTCACAATTTTAGTCCCATTTTGATGAAACTTGACATGCATGTTTATAACCCAAAGATCTTGGTTCCTTTCAATATTTGCACATATCGTATTGTAACTTCATGAATTATGACCCTTGATTGTAGGAAAAATCACTTTCTTTTTAGCTTGTTCTCTATCCATCTCTTGAAAATGTGGGTGTATCCTGCTGGCAGCCGCTTTTTTTTTAATGTCAATAACCAATGCTACAATCAAATTTTCCGAGGTCTATATTGTTCTCTTGAAATCAGAACTGATTCTTATAGATATATACCTGTAATTTTCGTATGATATGATTAACAGAACCACTAAAACTATCATCTAACAGTGTATCAGCTTCATCTAATATAATATGCTGTAAATTACTTCCTTTTATTTGACCTGAAACAGACAATAAATATAACGAATTGTCATTACTAGTGCTGTGTATTGTGGCTGAAAATCGTATTGCAACATACACTGTGAAATCTGGATTCAGAGAAAAATATATAAACCCATTATTAAATAGTCTAGAATATCTACCAATAACAAATTATCATCATGAAGTGGAGGCACTGTCACAGGGTCATTGAACAATACTTCCATTTTCTATAGGACTTGGTTACCAGTTCCCATTTTACTATTAGAGTAGACAATAATAGAAATAGACACAGGAAGGAAGCTGTGGCTAAAGTGACAATTAACAGAAAAGTTAAATTCACAAATTTTCAAATATTTACTTAGTTACCATACCTGCTGTTAGTAATTTAGCAAGAACACCTGGTGTTGAGATTAATATATCCATACTTCTAGATATAGGCCACGCTAATTTACCCTATAAAATATAAATTCATATCAAAATTGCTTAAAACATTTCTAGATGCAGATAATTTACCTTAGAAAGCAATGATCAGGCTGTAGAAACAAAGTATAACTACATGTATGTAAGCTATATGCCACACATTCTGTGGCAAACATTGTCAAACATTGTAATGAACAGAGACATCATATGACATTTCGGGGGTTCTGCCATATGTAAATGTATACATTGTATGTGTATTTTTAGTATTTTTATAGTAAACCACATTTACACTTGATGACACAGATAAATCGTTTCTTACCTGGGTGCCACGCCCACCAAATTCCATGTGATATCTAACATCAGTATAATTTGACAATGATTCTATCACACTCTGTAAATATTACAATATTATAAATCATGATTCTCTAAAATTAATGTCAGAAGATTGGGTTGGGAATTCAAAATAAAGTTTAAACGTGCCAGATTTTATGTTTATAGAGAAGCTTTATAATAAGATACTTTTTCGCATACAAACTGTTTGATTTGATATTTTTGGCCTCAAAACATATTCAAACTCATTAATCTATCAAGAATATGTCTCATATCCCTCTCAAATCTTTTTTTTTTGCAGGGAGATACCTCAAGATATAAATAAACTGTTGTTAGACATCTGTCACCTCAATTCATTGACAGAGGGTCCATTTTCAGAATGTATTTTTTATTATTTACTGTCCATTTATCATACATATTGAGGCCTAAAAACATTTAAATTCTTAATTAGTTTATGATACCCTGACATTTTTGCCCAGTGTTTGCCTCACGGGTGTTTTTTCGGTAATCCAGTATTTTTCTAGTAAGATTGAGTGTCTATGCTTTTCATATACACCAAATTTGTTGAATTTTTATTGGAAATAACCACCCGATAAATACTTCCAGGATAATGTATCTTTAAATTCTATTTAGGCAGATAAAAACAATAAAATACTTACACCTATTTGTTCTGTCAGTTCATGTGAAGGTGTTAATATAATTGCATATGGAGAATTCCAGGGATTTTCTTTCCCAAACTGTTTTATTTGCTGTTCAATACGTTCTATTATTGGAACCAGATATGCTAACGTTTTACCACTACCTAGAAAAAATACAATTTTACTGTATACTACAAAACTACAATCTTTAAAGACATAATGAATAAAATCTTTTAGCTTTCTATTTTTGAAATCTACTCAATTGCAGTGAATCTGTGTTACAAAGTGCCATATGTTTTTTCCAGGTAGTTTGGATATGTTTCCCAATTTATGGCTACATAAGGGATCATCTTTACAATAATACTAAGTAACAATATGTAAATGGTTGTTGATTTTCTGTAAGTGAAGAAGCCAATATGACAACAACAATAAATATACATACTTTTTCTACATATATCTATAAATAAACTAATAACCTGTTTCTGCAGCCATAATCAGTTGCTGACCATTTAATATTTTACTTATAGACTCTGACTACAAAATAAAAACTTACAGGTATACTACAGCCATACTACTAAGTCAAAGTCAACATGCAACATTGAAATTATTAAATTTCCCAAAATTTGTAATTTGCACTAGACACAACTACGATAATAGTTTGTTTTGTGTACAAAGTTACATAAAGGTATCTTGAATGGTTTAAGAGGCATGCTGAAGAGAAAATTTGGAGAGATGGCAACATGGCTTTCAAAATGCAACCAGTATCTGTTATATGAAAGACATGTTTCACATACTATGTAAGAACTTTAGCTGATTGATAACCCTTATACACAAACTGAACTGCAAATAGTGTAAACAGGATCTTGATCATTCAACCCATCCAAATATCAGAATGCTCTTCCTTATTTACAGCCTAACAGGTAAGGGAAACCAGACTGGAAAGTGAGATAGCATCTTACTCACTGAGTTCCTACCTGAACTTTGGTCATGTTAATAAAACCTAATTCTTTCAATCCTTCAACTAATCTACTGTTTACATTTTGATCAGAGAATTTTTCTCTTTTATCTTCCTCTAATACAGCCGGGTTCTAGAAATATACAGATACTTTATATATTAATATAAACAACACGATAAGCATGTGTAAAATAAATAAACAATTATGGTATACCCAATGGTACTTCCATACATAAGTGATATAACAGTCCATGGCTTAAACATACATCATGCAAGGCCTAAGTCTAACTTATGCAGGTCTTTCTTTCTCAAATGTTATATAAACTATTAATTAGACATTTATTAACAAAACAAGACCATGATCAACTCTTGATGACATCGGATATTCAAGATTTTAATTAGATTAGAATGGTAAAAATTCAATTTAAAATGGAAAAGTGAGGCCAAGTCTCAAATGTACCAGTCCCCTAGTTATCACTATGCACACACCTTGTCAAAACTAAAAATGGTGATAACATGGCTCGGAGTCAGAATGAAGTAATTCTTATGAAATTTTCAATACTTTCATTTTACATTTTTTTTAGCTATTACAGCAAGAATGCCCAGCTCTTTATCTAAATCATACATAATGTATCTTTAGATATATCTGACTATATTTCTTAATAGGCGCTCAGAACTGAATTTAACTTTTTCAAATAAGGTTTTGCAATTGAAACCATGCACATAAATCACTATCAGACAGCAATAATTACTTACAGCTGCTCTATAAGTATAACAAGCAGCTGTCATGCAAGATACACTCACATTTTGCAAGAGATGGACAGAGAACAAAAAAAACAAATTTGAAGAATTTTTTTATAAAAATAAACAGATCGGAAGACACCGCAGCAGTATCTACGATCGATACACCAGTTGAACTCACCCCGTCGGATCACGACGTTATATCTAACGAATACCACCAGTTAGACAGTAACAGCATTCTAGAAGAATACAACATCTCGTTTTGAAGTACTCAAGAAGAATCAAGAACTTTTTTCACACTTAAATATTTTTCAAACATTTTTTAATTTTTTTCAAACTTTGTTGTAAATATGTTATTAGTTTGTTAAATTGTTTAATCACCATAAACTCATGTCACCCCACACATTACCGTGAATCAAGCGGTATATATAACTTTTTCTAATAAATTTCAATTTTACTATCCAAACTCATCTTTTACATGCATTAGCATGCAAAACCTTCTTGAATAATCATGATCACTCCTAGATGATCACGATTAGTCCAAATCACCCAAAACCATTCTTAAATAATCTTATTACGTCACAATCGACTAGTATAAATACTGCATGGTTCGCTCCATCCCAACTCATTACTGAGGAAGGACACCATAGTCCGAAACATTTAATCAATAAATTCAACTTTAAAACTACCAAGGACTTCATCTATTTTTACTGGTTTGAGGAGCTACTATTCTACAGATTTCTACTTTTTTCTGAGACCCCTTGTGCATCGCTGAGATCTAAGTTTACATGTAGATGTCCTCCTGTCACTAGCTTCCAGCTACTACAGACCTTTTGTACGAGAGTTCTTGTCGTTTTCCTCTGCTCATTTATTAAGAAAGAGTTTAAGTGCAAAGAATTTTATACCAACCTTGCTATATGAAACCAGTGTAAAATAATCACCAACAGATTTACTATGCTTCCAGCCATGTGAGGCTAGGTTTCTATCATTTTGATCTTGAAATCTTTCACCTTTATGACAATTGTATTCACTTCTTTTACACGATATTACCATAGTTTGCGATCTACGTCCCATTCTACGTAATTTTTCCTCACGTTCTCTTATGCCAGTTTTATGTCTATCCAGTTTTTTTATCATTTTTTGTGGCATGGTTATAACTGGTAAAGGTTCACTTGATGTACTCTAAAATAACAATGGTTTATGAAAAGAAATTGTTCATAGAATTCTATAAAAATTAAAACCAATCTTTCGATCCCATATATTTTATCTTGTATAATAGATACATGTATGTAGGCAAAAAACAAAGATTTGAGAGGGATATGAGATTTTTTAATTGATTTTGTACAAAATGACAAGACCTCTTGATTTGGGTAAAAAGAAATTGTTGAAATAGCAAAATTTAATGATGTAACAATCTTCTTCTCAGGCACAAGTTTAACTCTGTTATGCCTTTTAGTGCAGAAACTACATGCACATTATCTCCAACCAATATCAATTGGTATCAATAGTGGTGTGCTACGTCTTATGTTTTCTTGTTCATTTGATCACAATGTTTTAAGTCAGTTCCTACTCAGTTGATTCCAAAACTCATGTGCTAAGCAGGGTCATGTCCATTTGATAATTTGCTGAAGACACTTAAATGTATTAAAGAATATTTGTTTAACCCGAAAATGTATGAACATGTACCATTGTTTTTCCAATAATCATCGCTCTTTGTTCAAGACATTTTGTTAAAATAGCCCTCGACAATCTCCACATCTTTCTAAACTATTAACATATGTTTCTGAAAATAAAAAGTAATCAATCAGCCAAAAAATATGTATTTATTGCCTTCTAGTGAGAAAAAAAGCAAGACTGGTTATCATACATGTACATAAACTTATTTAAATTCGAGGTAGCTTATAATAATAATATTAATAGTTTTATTCTCAACTACATGTACAAGCATGAGTATGGAAGTTACAACAAACGTTTCACATTGTGATGCATAACAATATCTCAATTAATATCTTACAAAATAACATTAATGTTACATATGACTTAACAAAGCTAGATTTATATTCCTCTTTTCGTAACGGCTGTCAATACAAAAAATTTCCAACATCCTCTATACACTCTGCATTACATGTATGTATTAGTATATTAAGTCGAATTGAATCAGTTATATGAGGTTTGATAAATGGTGAGAGATATTGTTGTCTCAAATTATCATAAAATGGGCAATACAATTAGGAGTGTTTTTCATCTTCTACTAATTGAAAGTTACAGTTTTTGGAGCAGTTCATTTCATCCCACCGCTGGTTCATCTCCGGCTGTTTCATTCCAAATTTACATGGTCGTTTCATTGCCCTTATATCCGGTCATTTCATCACACAAATTAAGAAAAAGCCCCACATATTACATGAATTTTTAATCTTTGTATGTATTTATATTCTGAATATTTTATTACCGGTATGTCAATGCAACTTGAACATGAATAGTGTCCAACTTTGCATACACTTAAGCTTATTTTCCGAATCCACACTAACTCTTGACACCAATTTCACTAAAACTAAATCGTTTACAACTGAGCAATGCTCAAAGTAAAAGATTCAACTTGCAATATACCCGTAGTCATTTTCATACATGTTGTTTTCACTACCCTGTCGTAGAACAGATCAAAAAATAAAATTGCACATATATAGTCACTATCAACAGTTTGTTTTAAAATTAATTATGGTGCCGAAATCATATCAATCGAATTTGTCTTATTTAAAAAAGGGCTCTGGCGCAATTTAGTTGATTTTTTTTTTTTAATATTTAAGCAAACTGTGGTATATTTTCAATGTTTCATATTCATGTAATTATCACAATGCATACAAATTGCTTTTTGTTAATTAAATCATTATAGCTAATTCAATTTGGGTGAACTAATCTAAATTCATAATGGCAATTAACTTACATATACAAATGTCCTTTACTACAAAAACATCGGTGAGCTGACCTAAAATCTAAATTAACAGAGAGAGAGGGAAATGGGGTTTAACGTCAATTCAACACAAACTAGGTCACTTCGGGTTCGGGACTAACATATAGTTTAATTTTATTTCAATAATTCGCTTGCGCATATGGGTCTTTAGCAGTGGGAGTAAACCGGAGTGCCCAGAGGAAACCCTTGAGGTTGAGAAGACGCCCCAATCTCCATGCCACATACGCTCACACCAGGGCTCGAAACCACAGCCGCAAGCCAGAGATGATTGGCCTGCTAGAGGTCGAAAACTAGGCAATCCCAACCCCCCTATGAATTAACAAACGGCAACAACTTGATAATCTTGTTCATGATCGGTAACCAACATAAATCAATTGTTTATTTAACAATAGCAAGCCTAGCCTACCGCTATTTATTATAATAAACAATAATAAACATTAAACAAGGCCAAGGGGGGGATGAAGCAGCCCAATTGGCAATAAAAAAAATAGGTTCGGGTGAAACAGCCTGAGATGAAATAGTTCAGCTCTGAATGTCGGTCTCATTACACTCACCCTGAACATTCAGGGACTGTCCCATTCAATCACTGTCGAAAATAATTGGAACCCCAGTCAATTTTACTGGGCAACTTTTCACTGCCAAATGATAGGGTGTCAATCCATGTGTGGAAGCCTGTACAATGTAAACGAACATCTAGTTAGAAAATAATACCTTGCTTACTTCGCTAGAGACAATATGAGCGACACAAAACGCTGTTAAAAAATACGTCCCCTCCTATCAAGTTACATTTCCCCCCCATGACACTCTGTAGGTCAACGTCCACATTCAGGAATGTCGGTCATACAATACGAAACGAAATGTACAGTCTTCACATTGTACAGGCTTTCACACAGATTGACACCCCGTCTTTTAGCAGTGAAAAGTTGTCGGTAAAATTGACTGTTCTCCAATTTATTTTCGACATTGATTTAATGGGACAGTCTCTGAACGTTCAGGGTAATGAGACCGACGTTCAGAGCTGAACTAGAGATGAAAGGGTTGTGGAATTCTAAATTTACTGATCGTACCCCTTTCAGTTTTTTTTACAGAATTTGCCTTTTTTGTGTTTAATTATATTTTCTGCTCTGTCTACATAAATCTATCGGTTCATATTTTCATTGTGTTATTTCGACTTTTCGTGTTTTGTTTACATCTCACACGTGCTTCCGGTTATTGGTGTATGATACAAATTTTTGATCACAAACGTACCGTAAAGAAATAAAGTAATAATATTGCCTCTATACAAACATCTAATTGAAACAGTTTGTATATATTTTAAAATATATACTCACATATTTAAGATTTAATTATGAGAAACTAACACAGCTTCCAAAGCATTCAATTTCGTTTCGGGATTTAAAGACTGATAGTAACCGGAAGTAATATGGCTGACTAATGTAGGAAATATTTTTGTGTGGCGAACAAAATAATTGAAATCATGGTATTAGAGAGAGAAATAGTGGAAGGAATACGCTCTGCTTTTGCTCCAAATATCAGGAAATATGTAGAGACTCTTGTTGTAGAAGGAAAATTTGGAATTTGTAAAGGAGAAGTGCGGGTTTTGGACCCAAAGACAGGGTAAATCTTATTTTAGTATATTATTTGTTTTTATAAAAAAATTCTTAATAAATGTGTTGACGGCTATCTTGCCTCATAAAGTTTAATTATCAATATTAACCATTTCTAAAAAGTAGAATAATCAATTTTAGATGGTGAAATAAAGGCCATAAGCCATAAGATTGTTCAATAGTTCTAATACTTTAGAGAGCATGCACGTAAGTTGAAGTTCAATTTGATTTACATTACAGATGTCTGTCAATAGCTGATGATCCAAAATGTGATCGTTTTAGATTGGTAATACCATACGCTGGTGATTCAATCACATGTAAGTAACATTACTTGATACATAATGGTACTAGTTTATAAATATTAAAATTTTAGAAATATTTTAACTACATGTATTATGTACGTGTATCATATCAACAAATATTTCAGTCTGGTTACCCTTAAGACTACATGAGGTTTTATTTTTTCATCTGTGTATATCTCATCCTAGGAACACCTATATTACCCTCTACATGTAATATTATTTGATGTGTGTCAATCTCTGTATATTTCAGGGGAGGTAATTTTTGATTGTACTCATCCTTCTAACCCTCCAGATTTTATATTTGGTGTTGATGATGAAGGATTTTATCCCAATATAGAAGATATACAGGTAAATATCTTTTCAATACTGGTACCAGACCAAGAATGCTATTTCGGCTTATATGCTAGACATGTCCTATGCAAGTTAGCAAACTTTCGTTTGGGAATATGCCAATTTTGGACATCAAGATACATGTATTGTCAGTTATGTTTAAAATTTCAAAAAATATTTAATGTAATGAGGGTATAATTTTTACTAATCTCGATTGTTATTGAAAATAGGCAAGAATGATTATGTAATTTACCACATGTACTTTATGGCAAATTTCAGAGGGTTGAATTACAGAATTTTGATTTAGGTGTTATTCTGAAAAATGAATTACCTACATGTAATTTCAGAGGTTTAATTGGATAGGTTTATCTTTCAGAGTTTGGTGATGTGGAACCCACAAGATTCTAGAGGTTTGATTTATGTGATAGAAGAATTATTGAAGCATTATCGTCAGTTTCAAATTTCTTTATTAGAAGGAACAAGACTACAGTTTGAATATTCACACTTAATAGAACATACACAAAGTAAGGCAGATGATATTGAACTAGTTGTTTTTAGGAATGAGGTAAATCTAATTTGTCAACTTATGCCTAAAGTTAATATCAGTAATCTTAAGCCATTTTATATTTCTTGTTAACAAAAAAAAAATGTATTCAATAGTTAACTGTCTATTTTTGTGCAAACTGTGTATACAATTGCTTCAATAACTGTCATATTTAATTGAAAATATGTTTATTTTAGGGAAGAATTGGTCCAGTGAATATCCTAATTAAATTAGACCTAGATTTAAGTAAAATTCCACCAATATTGACAAAAGTAAGTACACGTACATATAGTTTAATAAACATAATCTAAATACAACACAGGGGTTTGGGATGGCCTAGTGGTTTAGAGTGCCGCGCTTCAACCTCTAGCTGGCCCGTCACCTCTGGCTTGCGGCTGTGGTTTTGAGCCCTGGTGTGAGCGTATGTGGCATGGAGATAGGGGCGCCTACTCAACCTCGTGGGTTTCCTCCGGGCACTCCGGTTTCCTCCCACTGCTAAAGACCCCTACGTGCAAGCGAATTATTGAAATAAAATGAAACTATATGTTAGTCCCAAAATGACTTAGTTTGTGTCGAGTGGACATTAAACCCCATTTCTCTCTCTAAATACAACACATGTATTGCTAAAGCTAGAGGTAATACTGCTAGTGGAAGGGTTGCTCAGTAACAAAAAGTAATTATATTTCATAGAATTGTGGTCTCTATGTATCACTAAATGCCTTTGAAACACCATATAAGGTAGCTGAAAACAGGCAGCTGATCTTAACGACATAACATATAATTATACTATATGTATATAATTACTGCTTAAAGTATGGTACAGTAACAAACCATTTGTGGATTTATATTATGTATATTGAAGGATTTTGTCGGTAGTAATTCAGCTGTTTTGCTAGTAAGCTATGTATCACCTGATGGCTACAGAGTTTCACCTCAACTATTTCTATCACCTGCTGTAGAACTGTAAGTTTAGTTGAAGATTTTTTATCTAATTTCATAAGTTATGATAGCCAGTTTACCTTTTTCTTGAAAGGTCAATATTTACCGTTAGATTCTGCCATTAAGGAGAAATACAAGTAAATAATAGATGATTTTTGATAAATTTAAAAGATTTCTGAAATATGGAGTTTTAATTTTAACTAACTTATAAAAATCAAGGAGAACTAATTTAATCTACACCTTTGTACATTGATCAAATCAAATTAAACCTCGAAATCATACCTTGTACGAGTCTGACAATCACCTTTTATCAAAGTAATACATTTTTGACATTTTAATTTTGATTATCCTGTTGTTTTTTATTCGGTTTTCTAGAGCTTTAGGTGGTTCATCTCATCTGAGAATCCCATCTTTCCATTCTGGTGAAACATTATTTGATTATGTTCCCAATGTATATCAACTCCTGAAAAATAAGGTAACATGCACTATTCAATCTGATTGTTTCACATGATGAAATTTATAATTTTCAATCAAATTTCAATATCAAATATCATGTCGCACATAACACAAATCATAAACCAGGTATGTGTAGGATTTTTGTTGATAAGTTTTAAAATCATTGTACACAGTAAAGTTTGTATTATTGTTGTACATTGGATCTATAAATTTAAAAACATGTGATGTTATAAATGTATATAAAGGCGATGACAGATTCTTTAATGTAGTTTTTTGATGAAGCATCATAAGTCTCGAAATGTTGTGAATTAACGTCCTACTATATTTTACCAAAGTCTGCCTTCATATGTCTACTTTCCATCTGCAGTGATGGGAGTTTCCCGTATAGTCCGATCATGTCTGACGCTATTTTCCAAATAAAGTTTGTTGATACCCATATATTCTTAATGAAAATTATGTCTGTTTCAGGTTAAGCATGTTATTGATGGCTTTGAGAAAAGAGAAGAATATGTAGCAGCTTTCCTGGCCCATTACGGAAGGTAATATTTACAATAAAAGTTTGTTTTAAAGCTACAATTTCATATTTTTAAGATATATTTTTAAATATATTAAACTAAGCCCTAAAATTGATGGCATCTATAAGCAGTCCTACCTCGTTAAAAGAACAGTCCTATTAATCCTATTGTTCACTATTGACAGTTCAGAAATTTGTAAAAATATCATTTTCAACTTCTAATTCAAACGTTTGAAGATAGCTATTCCATGGGAGGAATATAAAAACAAGGGAGGTAATTGTGTTATTATTTCTGGCATGAATGATTTTCAAGTGTGGGGAAATAATGCCTATGATCATATTATAGTGAGTTGAAAACCTTTTGAACAAAAGACATTGAAATAATTATGTTTTGATTTAATTAGAAATTATGAAATTTTTGATTTATTACATGTATATGAATAATTTGAAATGGATGTGAAGACAACTTTATAACAAATATTTGTTACTTCTAATGCACAAATTAGATACTCTCTACTGAACACGGATTATACTGAAGATGTTTTTATAAAGTTATTTCAAAGGACATATATAAACTTACCACATCACTATTTTTGTGTTTTTCAGGTCAATATTAGAATATGATAAAGAATCATTTTCAATGATGTCATTTTTATTTGAGTGGAATGATTTTTATTTTATTTTTAGAAGTAAGATTTGGTTTCTTTGCTTAGATTATACAGAAAAATTAATTCTTGTAAAATTATTTTATATCTGAGATCAAATTTTGATGTCATTATTGGGATCATTTTTCAAATGGTACATTGTTTAGATATCAACATTTTAATATGTTCAACCATATATTGCTGTCGTCGTTTTCTGTCTGTCATCAATAACTGCCTTGTGGTTCCTCAAATGAGATGGATGCTCGGTATATGTTTCTTTGCTCGGTAACCTATATTCATTGCAGGTTAATGAAGAGATCAAGGGCCATAACTCTGGCAGTAATTATGGAAATCGCTGAAAATCAATAGGCTTATTCGACTATATTTGAAGTCGAACGGATATTAACTTTGGCCTCTAGAGCGTCAATGAGATATATTTTAAGTGATCAAGGGCCATAACTCTGGCAGTAATTATTGCAAATAGCTGAAAATCAGTAGAATTACCACACACAGTCAGGACTTTAGTTTGAGATCGCATGAAAAATTTTGATTGTCTTTAATTCTGTCACAGAGAAGAATATATATACACATGTTATTGTCTGCTTGTATTTTTTAGACATTTATATTCTGACTTGTATATCAAAATTTTATTTCAAGCTGAACTACCATTATATTTTCCACAAGAACAACCAACATTTTTTCTTCAATCTATATACCATGAGAGTAAAGGTCGACCTTATACAGAAGTATTTAAAGATTATCCCTACAGTCCCAGATGGAGTGGCAATGAAATGGCTGAAAGGACCAGGTCTGTAAATCTCTCACAATTCTATAGGACATCCTTTCTTAATGAATAAAGCCTTATTCTCTATCATGCCAAACTTGGTTACTTGTATGGGAACTTAGCACTAAAATGTAATTTAACCATGAGTTGTGCTGATCAGCATGAGGTGGTTTTATCTGTATTGCATTCTTGACTGATTCCTTCAATATTTGATGTCAAATAAAATAACATGTCAAAACCAGTCTATGATCTGGTGACCTCATTTTATTGAACATTATATTTTATATTATAGACTGGGGTTATGTCACAGTTAGAATTTTACCCGCCTCTTCTATTAATTATGTTGTTGATTTATGGAGGTTCATTTCTGTAAAAATAATACCCCAATATACTCTTTCTGGTATAAGTATCTGTTTGTTTATTTCAGATTATTTATTTTAGATAAAATTGGCACATTTCAAAAGTCATCTGTTTTAGCTTGATATTAACATAGAGAGAAATTGAAGACAATATGATGATAATATTTTAACTGAAGATATCTATGGATATTGTAAAAGTTGTTAAATAAAGTTGTGTAACCTCAATATCCACTATTACATGAAGAAAATATATATTGATCTTTTTGTATTATAAGTGTTGTAGGCTGCAACATATTCATGACTCCCCACTGTTTTGACAGCCCAATAAGATTGTGTTATTACAGTGTTCGTATTAAAGTTAATTAAAGGCTTTCATGTACCTAATGAACAACTATGTAAAATTCAATGCCATTACAGTTTTGTACCAAGAGTATATACAAATATAGAAGTAAACTGGTGTATATATTCATATTTAACTATGTTAAACGTTTGACTGCCCTGTTTTTGAATGTGTGGTGGACTATACACTGCGTTCTTGGTATGAAGACGGTGATTAAACAGTGATGATTGCAGCTGGAAAAAAGACTATATGGGTTGTTTTCTTTGTTCATCATCAATATTTTACAGCATGGTACCCACTTTTATTGCTAGAATGTCAATCATCTGAAAGTAAAGCCTGCAGACCAAGAGAAAAGACCTCACATATTGTGGATTGTTAAGCTATATTGAGGTAAACCAATATCAGTCTGCACATAATAGTTATTTGTATACATCCACATAGAAATATAGAAATGTGGTCGTATAAAATTTATTTGCATCATTTGAATTAGTGAAACACAGAATCCTATTGAATTTCAGCAAAATGCGTCAATTACTTCTACTTCTAGAGTTTTACGTTATTGGACCTTGTGAATGCTTGTCATCCATTCTGTATAAAATGGATATTCATCATTTGAACTAGTGACACAAAGAATCCTATTGAATTTCAGCATTTTCTATTTGTTATTTCTAGAGTTTTGGCCCTTGTTTGACTTGGTAATGATTGAATAAAAAGAAGTCATGTGGATTTCAGTAATTTCTGATAATTACTTGAAGAGCTATTGCCCTTGTTCCACTTTATTTGACCTTGTGAATGACAAAAGTTATCATCCAATCTGTATGAAATTTATCATTTAATTTTGTGAAATGATAAAAGCTATTGAATTTCAGCAATTTACATCTACTGCGTCCAGAGTTAGGGCCCTAGATTTACTTTGTTGAATCTTTTGAACGCTTAAAGGTTGAACGACAAAAGGTCTCACCCGATCGATCGATATGAAATTTATATGCATTGTTTAATTTAGTTAAGTAAAACAGCCTGTTGAATTTCAACAATTTCTTTAAATTACTTCCAGAGTTACTGTCATTGTTTCAGTTGGTACAACCTTGTCAACCCTGAAACAACAAACCCTTGTCAACCTCTGGTTGATTAGGCTGCTATGAGTGTATTTTTGGTTCCCGTGCAACCTACCTTTATGTAATTTTTAAGCAAGCAACTTTATGGTTTCCATCTACATGTAATATTTTTGGTTTACATCTTTGGAGACATTTTTACATTAAAGTACATGGAATGTTAATGCATTATATGGTATTCACAGGCCAGGCATATAATTATTATAATTACGTTTATTAATATTCTCTGCTAGAAATTATTACATTAAAAAAAAAAATTAATTCTAAGTGAATAATGTATGTTTTTCATTCATCCAAAAATTACATTAAAAAAAAAAATTAATTCTAAGTGAATAATGTATGTTTTTCATTCATCCAAAAAGAGAAATGTTAATGCACCTCGAATCCTCGATTTGTTTGTACTGATATTTCAAATGGAAAATGAATACTTCATGAATATTATCTCATTGATAAGTGCTGGCCTTTTTTGTTAGTTAATGTGATTTATGTTAATGTTTATATTTTATAGTAAATAAATATATAAGTAACAAGAACATGTTCTAATATCTGTTATGGAGTCGGGAATAAGACCAGGTTTATTAAAATGTATAAGATAAACAGTATTTTGATAGTTAACATGTACTTGTACTTAGTACAGGGTGTGTCATATTAAAGGGACTATCCCGATTTTAACAGTCTCAAAACTAAAAGTCTGTGTAAGTATGAAATTTCAGTTTCAAAATAGTGTATTTACCTAAGTGAATGTCGAAAATGCTTATATGGACACCCTTTTAAGATTTCGGGTCAATTTTTTCGTTGGGTGACCTGGTAGTCGATTCCCGTTCCTTGCCTTGCTTCAATGAAATTACATCACCCAGTAATCCTGCATCATTATAAAAAGCCCAATCTGTATGTATGCCTATGTAATTTACAGACGATGATGGTAGATTTCCTTAACTGAAACCAGGCAAACCCCCTCCTGCAAAAATTCCTGGATCAGTCCCTGAGCATGGCACATCAGGATGGTGACTGGCATGTTTGAAAACGAATCACAAATATTGAGTCAGTTGCTGGCCATGAGGTAGAGGATTTTAAGTGATTTTAACACAAAATTAACCAGTTTTATTCTCATTAATACATAGGCGTACGAGGCGGGGGGGGAGGGGGTAGAGGGGTAAAGTGAAAATTATTTCATTTATCTGGCAAAATAAAGTGCCGAAATCTAGTAAAACACTAATTTTACAAGCGTTTGCGTCGGTAAAATATTCCAAAATTTTCTTGGGAGGTCTATACAAGGTCAGCGCAGCTTCTTTGCCTCTCGAAGAAAAACCGGCGCCGCTCCCTGTAACTTGAAATTTTTTCGGGCATTTCTAGTTTGCTTCCCTAACTGTCATCGAGCTCTAATAAAACACTAATTTTACTTTTATCTTAATTAAATACCACGAATTTGTACTGAGTGGACAATGGATTAAAACATTTTGTCTGGAGCCACTCTACTTTTTGCTACATTTTTCGGGCATCGAATAGTATTTGTGAATGCGGCTGATTGGATACTTGGAATTCGGAATGGGATTTCGGTTACAAAACCATTGTTGGATACTTTTAGAGTTAATTACACGGGCTAGGTTAGCAGAAACCACATTTGCAGTGGTTAAATTTTCAAAATTTTCTCCGGGGGGAATTCGGGTCAGCCTCCTTAATTAAGCTATGTTAGACCACCTTGAAGTTGTTCACGGGCTGAAATAGCAGGAAAACGTGTTTGCAGCCGTCTAATATTCCAAAATTTTCTTGGGGAGGGGGGGGGGGGAGGCGTCTGTAAACCTTAACTGTCATCAAGCCTGTACGCATATGCATAAATATTATCGGGATTGGCCCTTATTAAAGTGATAAATTTGTTTGGATATCGATCGGAAGTGAATTTCGGGTAAATAACATATTTGTTCAATGTATAAAGACTGACTACTATAAATTTTTAATCTAGAATTCAGGCCTGTAGCTTTAGGATGGGGGGGGGGGCAAGAAGGCGAGTGAGATTGGTTGGCAATACCAGACCACTTAATGTATTCAGGTACATGGAATAGCAAGATAACACGTGCGGCAATACCAGACCGCTTAATGTATTCAGGTACATGGAATAGCAAGATAACACGTGCGGTCTTAAAATTTTCTTTGGTGGGGGGTGGGGGAGCATCCCAAGACGTCTGTAACCCGAAATATTTTAGGGCATTTCTGTTTCTGCATGCTGAAATAGAAGACAGTATTACAGGAAGCTATAACGGAGAAATGATATGGTGTAAATTATCGATAAAACAGGGGAATGGAAATGTTTGTATCTATCGCAGTCCATTTAGTAGTTTTGACAACTCATCAAATGTTAACCATGTTTTGAGAGAAGCCATTTTGAGATATCCCCAACTTTTGATAGTTTGCGATTTCAATTATACGCCATGGACATAGATTGGAAAACTACCAACACACAGCTAGGTTCACCGTGTTACGAGTTTTTAGAAAGTGTCAAAGATTACTAACCAACATGTGAAAGACTACACTCGCGACGGTTAGAATGAAACACCTTCTGCTTTAGATCTTGCGTTCACAGAAAATGATATATTAGTTATGGAACCATTAGGGAAAAGCGATCACATCTGCTTAAAGATTTCGCTGAACCTTTCTATTCAAGAATTTGAACACAGAAACAATCACGTATAGATACTACAAAGAAAATTACGAAAATAAATATGAAACAAGAAATTAATAAAAAGTTGGATGATTTGAAAGAATCAGATACAATACATTTACTTGGGAATTGATCTTAGATGTGTTAAATATCAGTATTAAACACCATATTCCAGTCTATGAACCAAGGCAGAAATCCAGAAAATTATGGTGCATAGCTACTACGATGAAGCATTTAAGAGAGAGAGAGAGATAAATGGGGTTTAACGTCTACCCAACACAAACATTTCGGGACTAACATACGGTTTAATTTTATTTCAATAATTCGCTTGCGCGTAGGGGTCTTTAGCAGTGGGAGGAAACCGGAGTGCCCGGAGGAAACCCACGAGGTTGAGAAGGCGCCCCTATCTCCATGCCACATACGCACACACCAGGGCTCGAAACCACAGCCGCAAGCCAGAGGTGACCGGCCAGCTAGAGGTCGAAGCGCGGCACTCTAGACCCCTAGGCCATCCCAACCCCCCAAACATTTAAGAAGACAAGAAAATTTTGGTATATTTACAGAAGAAATGACATAGCTACGAAGAATATAGAATAGCCATAAAGAATTCGAAAAGAGTGTTGCAGCAGACGTGATAGATAACCCAAAAATCTTCGGGAAATGCGTCAGATCAAAGATTAAAAATGGAGTGGGAATTAGCAACATAGAGAAAGGAGATGAGACAAACTTTACAGTAACTTAGAGAGGGCTGTGGAATTGAACAATTCTTTTGTGAGTTTTTTTCCCAAAGATAATACGATGAATTTACCGATTATGCAAATCACTCATCACCCATCCTAGATCACATGGAAATATCACCAGATGTTGTTCATTGTAAATAAGAAAAACTTAAAACAACCAAATCCCCGGGACCATAGAATTTGCATCCTAAACAGCTAAAGGAATTGGCCGGCGTCTTGAAACTAACAATATCTTAGTTATAGAGGAAATCGGTTGATGAAGGTTTTTTTTTTTTTTTTACCAGACCACTGGAACGCAGCAAACATTACATCATTGCCATTATACAAGAAATGAGAAGAATGTCTGCAACTATCAATCAATAAGCCTCATACGTATCGTTGTCAAAATATACTATTCAAAAAAAGTAGGGGATATTTGATTTTGGGGGCATAATACTAAAATATGCGAATGACTACGAAAAAAGTCACTATAGAACCTAACAGAAGAAACATTTCCAGTTACATGTGACGCCCAAACGCACCAATAGCTACCGCATGGAATGCAGGTGATGCTTGGGATCATCAAGGGGGTCCAACCCAAGATTGCACGACTCTGACTTTGAATGTTACAGTCATTGTGGCATTGAATTCCAGGGTGGAAACATCAGTTTAATTGTTTTAGTGACCAGAAAAAAAAAATTTGATATGCGTCGGCTTACCCAAAATGAAAGGTTACGTGCCCTTGGCATGCTACAGATCGGCACAACACAGGCGGTTGTGGCGCGGACGATGAATGTTTTTCTCAGTCTGTCATAAGCAGGCTATGGTCCAGATACCGTGATACACAATCTGTACAGGACAGACCACGCTCAGGTCGACCAAGGGCGACAACTCAAGCCCAGGATCGATTTATCCGTACCTTGGCCTTGATAAATCGTGTCATCACAGCAAATCAGATCAGCGCTCGTCTTCAAACAGACACTGGTGTGAGAGTGAGTGGCCAGACGATTCGGAATCGACTGCATAGGGGTCACCTTCGCGCCCGACGTCCTCGCGTGATCCCTTGTTCGAGAGATCATCACATTCAGGCAAGACGTCGTCGGTGTAGGGATCGTCAACACTGGGATAATCGACGCTGGAGCAATGTGATGTTTTCAGATGAGTCAAGGTTCACTGTGGAAACGAGCGCTTCCAAGACGTTAACGTCATCAAACATGATCGATTTGGGGGTGGTTCTGTTATGGTGTGGGGAGGCATCATTGTTGCTGGAAGAACGGCTTTACATGTTGTTGCAGGGCGTGTTACAGGCCAGTACTACGGGGACAACATCTTGGCAGTCCATGTTGTGCCGTTCGCACGACGTCATGGCCGCCGTTTCATCTTCCAGGATGACAATGTAAGATGTCACAGGGCCAGGTTCGTTACAGGTTACCTCCAACAACAGAACATCACCACACTACCTTGGCCAGCGAGAGTCCCGACCTCTCCCCCATCGAGCATATCTGGGACATGCTTGGACAGAGGTTACGTCAACGTCAACAACGTCCTGCCAATGTCCAAGAACTTGCTGCTGCGTTGCAACAGGAATGGGACAATCTGGACCAAAATGACCTTAGACGTCTCATTAGGAGTATGCCACGTCGGATCAATGCTTGTTTGGCAAACAGAGGAGGATTTACCCGTTACTGACATTGTTGTGATGCTGTGGTAACTTTGCTGTTTGACCCCGGGTATCATTTTACCCTTATAATGGTCAGTCTGTGCCTTACTTAGTCTAACGATCATTTTGAATAAATTGATGAATGTGAACTTCATTTCATTTTGTCATTTGTTTCTTCGTCAGTTTCATTAGGTGACTTTAATAACACTTAAAAATTAAATATCCCCTACTTTTTTGAATAGTATATTAGACTCAATAATGAGAGATGACATCCGCAATCACTTAGATTCCTATAACATTTTATGTAGAGAACAGTACCCTTACAACCCCTTGAGGCACTGGACTACACCACAGAAGCAGTCGACCTTAATGATCCTATTGACATCATCTATTTTGATTTCCAAAAGGCCTTAATCGATTTTGGAAACATGAAGAGATAAAGTTTAGCCCAAGTTGCTATTAACACAACTCTTGATAATATTTAGACCGAACACTTTGGAAAATAAATGTATTTATGACAAGATCCAGCTAAAATATGTCAATGCTAGGGGTAGTCAAGGTTGTCAACAAGCCATAGAGGCTTGATGGTAGACAGAACAAAAAGTGTAAAAATGCTATACACAAACCTGTCAATGCTAGGGGTAATCAAGGTGGTCAACAAGCCATAGAGGCTTGATGGTAGACAGAACAAAAGGTGTAAAAATACCGTTGCTACGATAATGGAAGGTCTGCGCTGTATCGTCAAAGTAATTTGAATGAAAATTTTAAGATATTCATTTTTTATTATAATTTTTTAACTGTTATAGCACGAGCCTCCAGTTTTTTTTTTATCTAAATCTTACATAATGTCTCTAGTCTGCAGTTAAAGGAAGGTATCCATGATTTTATGATTACGAATGGGCCATGTTTTCAACATAGATTTCATTCCGAAAGTCAAATTAATTCTGTGCACTAAGGGACCCTAGTTACTATAATGAAACGATAACTATAGCTGGTTATCGTTACAAGTGGTACAGTCTAAGACCGTTGACGCAAGTTCAAATAGGTTAAAACGCACAATTGTCATTACAGTTTGTATTAAAATAAGTAATCCTATCATACATAATGAAGTCTTAACAACTAAAAGAGTTACCGAACAGTTTTTCTTTGTGGTAATGCGTTTTACATTTTCTTAGCGGTGTTTCTTGTAATGTGCAGGCAGCCATGACACAGGCCAGTTGAAATCTCGCCAAATAGAGCGACACCTTAACTCCGCCCATCGCTTTCCATATAAGGTAATGCCTACTATAGCTGACCAGCTTAAATACTATAAGAGAATCTCGGAACTCCCTGAAATGTCAATGACAGGAAATCACGTCTCTTTGAAATCGAAACTTAATTAATTCATTAAACCCCATTTTATTTATTCATTCATTCATTAATTTATATTTGTTAACTTTTGACGAAAAATTCTTACCTCATCTAAATTAATGGGATCAAGACAAATGTCAAAGATTTGCCAAATCCAGTTGGCAAGACGCCCATTACATCCTTGTTTTGAACTATAAATTTATGATCAGTTTTTGTTCGGGTTTGAGCGAAAAATTTAAGCCCATCCTCCCCAACACGCGGTCTATTATTGTTTCAGACATTTTTCCCACGCTAAGGTCATTAGCATATAATTATGGTCATATGCCATATATGGAAAGGGGCGTATGATCACATGAGTTGAATTGCGCATGCTCTATTTGACTGGGCGGCCATTATAATTTCAGAACTTGAGAAATTTCACGAAGGGTATGGATTTCACCAAATTATATAATTATGCGGTAAGGCTTCACCTTTATTTCAATGTGGAATTGATTTATGATATGTTAAGCTATGTGTAGTACAGTTTTGGGTTAGTGTCTGTGTAAATTAAGGGAGCTATAGACCAGTAAACTTTTTGTAGTCATTTGACTACAAAACTTGCGCAAAGGAACTCTGTGTAGGAAAAGCCACTACTGTGCCTGAAGTATGACGGAAGGCATCAGTAGTGGAACCATTTCTATAAGGGACCCAAACGCCGTATTGTGTTGTCCACGCGTATAATCCCATATTAATCCATTGGTATTGCATGTACAGAAAAGTTTATCATTTTTAAGAATTCAAATCAACATTATAATCATAAGTCCGGTTTTCGAAGTTACAATATTTCCGGTTTTGACAAAATTGGGTATTCCGACACTGTGACTTCCGGCATATTGTAACGATCACGTGTGATGTCGGATTTGACACGAGTCCACTGTACACCAGAACTCCCCGTGTCAATCCAAATAAAACAATTCTGCCATCACACGTGTTCAGGTAATACTAATGAGAATTTCCACTGTTCCAATTAATGGGACAAATTATTCTTTGAGACTTGTTTTTCTCTGATCAAGAAGGATCATGGTGCATGGCAACATTGTCATGAACGAAGATAAGATTGAGTAAATAGATCGTGTAATTTGTTAAGTGGTGGATAATGGCCGAAGACTGTCCATTATGTAAATAAAAAAGAGTGGACAGGGGTATAGGAGATTGCGTGCTGTTGGCCAATATTCTCAACTCTCAATTAACATTGGCAGTGAGGGGAAGAAACACATACAATATTGTGAAGATGTGTCAAAAACCGATCGGGTGGCTTGAAGCAGAGCAGAATACATCAAAACCTGTAAAATCAACAAAGATTTTCCGTACGTCTTTATGAAAAAAATACATTAGTTTACGATAAGTTACTACAACATGTAAATGGTTGTTTATTTCCCACTTTATTACGCATTTTGATTGGCCTATGATTAAATGGATCGTAAAATCTACCTTTCATACAATAAATTGACTGTATTGCATGTTAAGCCACAGAAATGAAACAACACATTTTTTTCAATTTGACTGGTGATGATTTAGAAAATCATGTTAAAACCAGATTCTTTCTATTTTCAGGCAGACTGATCATTTTTATCGGATTCCTAGGAAGCTCCCAGATTCTAATGTATGGCATGGTGGCTCGCCTATTGAAATTCATTTATTACAGCAGATAATAAAACACATCTGTCAGACGGCTGGATTCAAAGGAAACTATACAAACCACTCACTGAGAGCTAACGCATTTACACGTTTGTTTGCTGCTGGAATAAATGAACACTGAACAGCTCATTGTGGAAAAAACTAGAATCGTTCAAGAGCATATAATAGGACAAGCGACAATCAACTATCGGACTTACGTAACATTTTCGTAGCTGAAAAGAGTCTCAAAACAAAATAATTTAAAAAGTGTTCACGGATTCCAGGGAAATTAACATCCAGTCTTCGAAAATTTCAATTTATTTAAGTTTCTGTAAATGTTGAAAGGGAAATTATTAAGAAATGGACAGGTTGTTTTGATTTATTTTCAGTTATGAAAGAGCTATATCTGCCTGAAACGTTATCTCAATTATCAATTAGACATTAATGAACTTATCCAGACCATAATTAACTCTAGATGTCAAGGGCTGGATAAGATTCCTATATGCCGCTTAACGGCCATTGATAATTAAATTTAGGAAGTGGATAATCGAGACTGTGGTATTTATATTAATGATTTTAGTAATGATGACCGAGGCTAGAGGGAAATTTCACCCTCTTCGTTCTCGGCTCATAGTGGATCAATTATACTGAAATTTTCAGCAAATTACCATTACACTATTATAGCGAGAACTGCCAACTTTTTATCTTATCTCCCATAATGACTACATTTTATTATTAATGTATTTTTCATTGATAATAGATAATGTCTAAAAAAAATGGGCTGTTTTCATTAATAATTGATAGTTTTCATTAATGGACAGTTTGTTTTAGAGAGCAACCCACTCCTCATTATAATGGATTAAAAGAACAAAGGGTTACACCAAAGCTATGGTTTACCTTCAAGATAAACCCAAGGCAAACTTTTAAAGGCACTCTCTTAAAATCAAGGCTACTGACTAAAGTACATTGGCTTCAGAGAGCGTTTCGTTCACTTGTTTCGATTCCGGTGTTGACCGAGAAAGTTCTTCGTGGCTTTCCAGCCTGTTTTATTTTCTTGTCGGTTGTCAATGGAAAAGAGGCTGTCCAGGAAGCATATCTAACTGTTTGGATGGGAGGACAAACAGAGGGCATGGATATAAACGGTTTTCTTACTTCGATTAATATGTAAGCACCGTCGTCCACGTCGGGAAGGATTACCATGATCGTATTTGGGCGTTTAGAAGGTAAATGATGATTGTTTTCAAGAAAAAAAAAGAAAAGATATAGTTTTTGCTCAAGTAACGCAGGTCTGATTTGCATTTAGTTAATGCTGAATAGAATTATATAATTAAAATAACAAACCTGTCCGCGAAAATGTAGGCGTATAAAATCGATCAACTAGCAACTTACCCATCATAACCTCAGTAATACGCGTAGCGCGCTGATAGAAAATAGACTAAATTAATGATACACACAATTGTTGCAGCTATAAACAGTGATTGTATGCCATAGACATGTGCCTTGTGTATTTCCAGGTCAATTATTAAAGGCTAGTGAAACAACTATTAAGTTACCTTGATAGAAAAAAAACTCATAAAATGTCAATATGAGCCTTGATCTCATAAATAACTGAGTGTGTGTTATGTTGGCTACTAATATGTATCTCGATACTAATCAACGAAACAAACGAACTCTATACGGAAACATGAATTAAAATGATTGCAATTGATACCCAGCAGCATGTAATGACCCGCAGCACCATTGGGGATTGACATAAATTTATCACAGAAATGTCAATTGCACATTAAACGTTTTATAAGCAAGACTAGAATTAGCAGAGACAAAACAAAACGAAAGGTAAGGAAAGACAAGCTTAATTTGCAACCCATTTTTATTGCTTTTCCTTGAAGCTTTTATTTTTATATTTATGATGTGCTTATGAATATTTCTTTGAAGTAATATTCCACGAAATATTTGACAGGGGCCGAGGCATCCGTGGCAATAATAATAATATCTAAACAGAAAACGACTACTAAAAATCTACTATTATCTTAATAAGAAAATTACAAAATATTTACCAAAAATCTCCAAGGTGGGGGAAATGGTACTTTGCTGTTTGTAGGTTTTTTATCCTCATGATTTGATTTTAAACGTTATAAAAGGCAAAAACGGATAAAAAAGAAACATGGCCATAAAGAAAACACAACGTCTGTCTGGTCGATATCGGTGGGTACCGGAAAATGATTAAAGTAATTTTTTTAGTCAAATATCTTGTGGTAAAAAGGCATCACACCCCAAAAATACTTATCACAGATTCTTAATTTGAATGAGATTTATTTGGGAAAACTTGTGTTATCGTGTGGAACTTTTGTGGTGAAATATTCAGAATCTTGCCGTAAATGTCGAGAATACAGGATTATTGATATAATTAAAAAAATGATAATATTTCAACAGAGGCGCACAGAAAAGAAATGCCGAAAATTCGGCCGACGAAAATCGAAAGCCTTTTCCTCATACATATTATTTCTGCTACCTTCTACCGATTTTCGTCGGCCGAATTTTTCGGCATTTCTTTTCTGTGGGCCTCTGTTGAAATCTTATCATTTTTTAAAATTATGTCAATGACCCTGCATCAGTTGGAAGAAGACAACACCAAATCTCCGCTAATTTCAACTTGTTCATATTATTTGAAATTGAAATTTTATACCAATCAAGTACCAACGAATTCGCTCAAATTGTTTATTTTTTGCCATATTTCTTTTCTTTCTTGTATGCAGGTTTGTTGTAGAATTTTGTGTTGGGTCTAGTGCGGTCCTCCTGGACTTACTATAATAGTAGTATTTATCACAAAATCTTGAAACTTAAAGGCAATGACATAAGGTTCCGTGGAGTGTAGGGCTCCATGGGGAAACGCTTTTTGCGGTCTTACAATTTTCGTCGACCGAAATTCTTCGACATTTACTTTTTACCAGAGATTATCGAGCCTGTACGCCTCTGTTGTTATCAGTGCTGGACTGGTCGCCCGAAGGCCCACCTGTTAGGTCACTGATCGAGGCCCACACAAGTACACGTCGAGGGCGCGTCATGAGTGCCCGAGGGGGTTGTGGAGGGTCTCCCGTCAGGAAAATTTTGAAAATTGACAACCTATCGTTTCTTTCTCCTGTCCTGTGTCCTGTCCTATCCTTCCTTCTTCTTTTCTTTCCGCCCCATCTCCTTTCTTTCTCTTTTCCTTTTTTTCTTTTCTCTTTTTTTCTTTATAGGCTTAAGCCCACTTTTTTTAAAATGAACTTAGGCCTACCTGTCACGGACAGGTGGACAGTTGGGCCCAGCTTGGCACTGGTTGTTATCTTGTAATTTTTGTTCCCCAGATTCGAAGAAAGCAGGGGACTATTAAAATGGGTTCGCCTGTCTTTCCGTCTGTCTGTCTGTCTGTCCGTTACACTTTTTGGGACACAATAACTCTTTTTCTAATTGAGCTAGAATGTTCAATCTTGGTGTAGGTGTTTATTGGGCCAATGGAATCTGAAGATAGGCATTTTCTGCTTATAGACGAAGAGAAATAAAAAAAAATACCGAGAACAAATTACGAAAGAATTTCTTTCACTGGAATCTAGTAAAGGGGTGTCTTAAGGACTCCCAACTCAAAATTGTAGCTGTAGCGTTTTTCATAATTAGCATAAATCCAAGATGGCCGCCAATTGGACTTTTTGTCCTCCATATCTTGGAAACGGCTCGTTTTAGAGCATATAAATGTGTATCATGATACCAACGGACACCCGCCGTCATGACGTTATTTTGACGTTATTTTGACATCAAAACACTTAGTCCGGCAGAACTATGGCTGAACCTGGAAATTGTATACCATTTTTATTATGATTGATTTTAGTAGCCTGTTGTGTCCTCTTTAAGAATCTGCTGGTTGAACCTTTACCCCCTTGAGCTTTTTGAGAAATTCAAGATGGCGTCCCAGATGGCCATCATTTCAAATAATCCCCCTATAATCCACTATATGATAATTTTGTTGTCTAACCGTATGTTTTGAGGGCAAAGGAATACACTGAAATCACCCATTATGTTGCGGTGTGATTAGATCACAGTAAAATGAAAAATGCCAGACAGCATTGGCCTTAAACTCGATAGCGGCGGTTTGGACAATAATTATTTTAATGAACCAAACTATATATTTCCTGATATAGGGGCATATGATTGATACGATAACATCACATACATTCCTGACAGGGGTGTCAAGGGCTGAAAAGAAGGACACAACCTTTTTTTTGAACATTTAAAAAACAACTTCTACCTGCAAAATACGAAAATACCCCCACAAAACTAGGTGATATTTAGTTTAAACCTTTAGTTGTGTGTCTGGTTGCAACCGGCAACGACACAGGTGCTAAATACTATAATATAATGTTCTAAGCCATCCCTAGTGCAGCTACAAGCAAGCGTAGTATTTGGGGCGTCAATCGTGCACCCGTATTTAATGAACCACAGGAGCAATTTGACCTTTCTGGATAAAGTTCAGGTGGATTGCGATCTTCCAGTGAACGCAACATAACAGCATGGTGGTGACATCTTTATACTTTCCCCACGAATGCATCATTTGTATGAGCAAGACCTAATGGTTTACGTGTGGATGATGACGATATATTTGCGGATGCCTATACCATCCAGCCTGTTCCAGGCGTCGATTTGCAAGAGCTCTCCATAACAAACTGCAAACTGACAAGAATCACGTCGAAATGGAATCACCAATCAGAGAAAAAACAACCGTTGGCATTGGTCAATTAACTAATGAGAAACACATGTCAGTTATTGAAATCCTGTCATCCCATACTCTGTCTCTATATGACACGTCACGGTTACAGTCGGCTACATTTATTGTATTCTATCTTGCTCGTCGAAGTAATAGAATCGGTGCATTCACAGGCCACTGTCTTTTATGGCGGGGGAAAGCGGCAAAAACCTAATGCTATGTAGAAATGTCTAATTCAAAACACACATGTAACATAATGCCATACCAAATACCTAAAACGTCTAATGCAAAAAACAAAATACAAGAAACCTCTAATACAAAATACCTCATACGTCTATTGCAAAAGACAAAATACAAGAAACCTCTAATACAAAATACATATAACCTCTTATGCACAATTGATTTTACAATCTGAAACATCTACCATAAGCATTAGATGACATATCTCGTTGTCATTACTTACGTTTCTCCACTGAATTATCTTTATTTAGGTCAATGTCAAGGTCACCGAACACAACTTGGCGACCTATTCGGCTAGCGAGCTATTCGACCGATCCAGCTGGCAACCTGTTCGTTGGCAATCTATTCAGAATTAAGACAACAGTCGCCCAAACTCATCTATTTTTAACAAACAATAAAATCCAACGTTACGTCTATCAAATGAAAGTAGAAAAATATATTATTTTTATCAATTCCTTTAGCTCAGAATAGAGATGTAATTTCGCATTATCGTACAAAATTCTAGACATCCAACTAAATATATTCCGAAGGGTAATTAAATAGGCTTTCTAAGTATTATCAGTAAAAATTGGCACATTCATATTAAAGGGGTGCACTCTATTCTGAGCTAAAGGAATTGATAAAAATAATATATTTTTCTACTTTCATTTGATAGACGTAACGTTGGATTTTATTGTTTGTTAAAAATAGATGAGTTTGGGCGACTGTTGTCTTAATTCTGAATAGGTTGCCAACGAACAGGTTGCCAGATGGATCGGTCGAATAGCTCGCTAGCCGAATAGGTCGCCAAGTTGTGTTCGGTGACCTTGACATTGACCTAAATAAAGATAATTCAGTGGAGAAACGTAAGTAATGACAACGAGATATGTCATCTAATGCTTATGGTAGATGTTTCAGATTGTAAAATCAATTGTGCATAAGAGGTTATATGTATTTTGTATTAGAGGTTTCTTGTATTTTGTCTTTTGCAATAGACGTATGAGGTATTTTGTATTATAGGTTTCTTGTATTTTGTTTTTTGCATTAGACGTTTTAGGTATTTGGTATGGCATTATGTTACATGTGTGTTTTGAATTAGACATTTCTACATAGCATTAGGTTTTTGCCACTTTCCCCCGCCATAGTCTTTATGTCATCTTTTTGTGGACACAGTTCTAGCAAATCAAGCCTCAAACACACTGGTGGGTATGTGCATCCGAAAGTCATCATCGCTATAAGTGTACGGAGACATTTTTGACTGGGGGGGGGGGGGCTCGTACGCCTATGATCATCGCCACTCAAACATGGTAGTCTTGTTTATTGAATGATTTACAGGGAACGTAAAAAGAGCTCAACAAGCTATGGTGTTCACTGGAAGATGGTAATCCATCGTAACTTGATCCAGAACTCTATTGCTGGTTCAAGGATACTAAATTGATAACATTACAACTTGCTCCAGGGTCTGTCGTGTGTCTAATCAGATATCTGATGTGGATGCAACAAGAGTGGCACCTCGTGCAGTGCGCTTGCTTGGAGAGACAATAGAAATTTCGTAGAATGCACAGTATTTTGTCCTTGTGCTGTCTTAGGTTGCGGCCAGAAATACCACCAGAGGATTAAACTGTCGTTATTTTGACGTCAAAACACTGCTTTGATAAGAGGGTTTGGCGTGAATTCTGATGTCTTAGAGAGAACTCAGAATAAGCGGGCTGTGATCTAGTTTGTATTTGTGACACTGGCTGATTGGACTGGAATCCAATCTGTTGATTGACTTGGAATCCAGTCTGGGTTTTCCTCGGATATTTGAAAGTTTCTTTAGCTAATTTCGTGAAAGAAGCCGTACATGTATTTCACCATGGTGGGGATGTTGTCGAGCTCTTGTGATTGGCTTGGAATCTAGTCTGGGTTTTCCCAAGATAATTATTTGGAACCTTTTTTGTTAGATCACAGCCCGCTTATTCGGAGTTCTCTAAGACATTAGAATTCACGCCAAACCCGCTTTTTCGGTATCAAAGCAGTGAGTCCGGTCGTCAAACCCAATATTTCGAGTGAATCTGGAAATTGTCTGGTGTCTTTTTACAGAATCTACCGGGTTAACTTCGGTCACCCTTGAGTGTTTTGAGAAAGTCAAGATGACGTCCAAGACGGCCGCCATTTTAAATTATCTGAGTTCTAAGATTAACAATTCGAGCTGAAGCTAAGCAGAGCTAATCAATTTCATTGGTCGATTCTTTGTGACAAGATAATCTTGATTCTATCCGATAGAGGGATGACACTTAGTGTATAGTTTGATTGCTTCATACTTTTGAAAAAAAATAAATGTGTGATTAATTAATATAATATGTCATCTATTTATTCTGCGATTTCAGTGGGTGTCATCAGCCTCAGTGTCGGTAGTACAGATTTCTGCTAATCTAGCCTAGCTGTTGACTGGAAATTAGATAACTCTTGTCAAGGATACTCCAACACTACACGTCTGGTAATTACATATCTCTCTCGGGGATACCCCACCACTAGAAGTGTCTGTCAGGGTGTTTTTGTAATACCTGAAGATGTGCGGTACACTGCTGTGTGAATTTCATCTAGTACATGTTAGAGCTAATCTAGACTAGTTTAGAGGTATCGCAATTTGGGCGTAGAACCACACCCACCGCTAGAAACCCGGCAGAATTACATTTTGATGATACCAGACATACATGCGTTGATAACATATATAAGAAAATGGGTGCACTTTTCACCTAGCTTGACCCCCTGGGCTCCCGGTCTATTGTTCCTTTTAGGTGTAAATAGTTATATCAAATTCAAAAAGTACGCAAAGGCGTAAAATGAGTAAAAGGCACCGTTCTGCCTTGACCAGTTTCCATTACATCTTGTGTAAATAATGTGCATGTACGTGGTAACGAAGCCAATGATCGTCACTGTGTGATGTGACGTCATGCATAGAATGCGTAATCTT
Organism: Patella caerulea; assembly: GCA_036850965.1. Taxonomy (NCBI): domain Eukaryota; kingdom Metazoa; phylum Mollusca; class Gastropoda; family Patellidae; genus Patella; species Patella caerulea. Next base: position 47,392,809 of record JAZGQO010000007.1, on the reverse strand, counting down.
ACACATTACCTTTCAATCTGTTTCACCATGGACCTTATAACACAGTAATTCTCTGTAACAGATAGTGTCCACAGCACGTGCTCACCGCGCCAGTCATTGGCTCAACTGCACGTACAATGTTTACTTCACACCTAACTGCTTCGGGCAAAATGATGCATTTTACTCATTTTAATACCAATTTACACCTAATAGGAAATATTTTTTTAACTTCAATTACTTCAAACCTCTTTATTTATTTTTCTTTTACCTCAAAAAAATGTTTGAGAATTTAATTTGTCGGAGTAAAAAAGTTAATATGTTTGAGAATTTAATTTGTCGGAGTAAAAAAGTTAATATGCCGTACTTATTAAGCCTCGTCGATGTCATGCTTATCAGTGATTGTAGCGGTCAAGCGAATATTCACTGCGGGATCAGATTGATTACCTTTGTCAAGCAGATTGATGAAGAGCATCAAAAGTTATATTCAAATAATTTCAACAAGAAATAAAAACCACAAGATACAACTATGACTTTATTGTAAACCTTACTTTAAAGGAGCCATAACAAAGACAGTAACGACAGTTTGAAGAGCATATGATATAATGTAATCCAATGGGAATGACTTTCAATGTTTGATGTGAAAGTAACAATTAATCAATATTCTCCAAGTCTCATATGATCATTTCAACAGTTCTTTATTGAAATAGAACGCATTGTTTTACTTGCATCTAATGTTCACGAAAACGCAGAAGATCTACCAACAGACACCCCAGCATAAATCTAGATTCCAAATTTGAAGAAATTAATAAGGAGTTTATATTGACCCTTGTGCTTGCTTTTATTAGCTTGTCCCCGGCGAAAACATTTATCCATAATATGTTGATTTGTCATAACATTGTGTCTTATTAGAGATGTCATGTGTTGGAGTAAAGCTATGTCAGCTCTTGCTATAATAGTTTTAAAAAATAGGTATTGAAAAAAGAATATTATATTTAATATTTCAGTCAAATTCTGAATGTTTGAAGATTAACGAAGTATGGGTGTCCATTGCTATCGTTGTCTCGGTTATCCACCTTTGAATAAAATTATTAAATGACGACCACGTTTCAGTCTCCTAATAATAGGTTTGTCATAGAAAGATAAATTGGATTACACATCTTCTCGACACAATCTGGGTCATTCGGGACAAACATATGGTTCAATTTTATTTCAATCATTCGCTTGCGTGTAACAAACCGGAGAACCCGAAGAAATCCCACGAGGTTAGAAAGGCAACATCACATCTTGCCATGTACAACCACGTCAGTTGATTTAATGACGGATCGTTATAATACAACGTTCCCGCGCTAATAATTTTGCCCCCCCCCCCCATAGAAGAAAAGATCTACAAAAGGCAGATTTAGCTCTTAAATAATGCATCTTTGATCATTATATTGTTTATTCGTGATTGACGATATATAACTTGTTCCAAAAGAATTGTTATATACTTTTGTAGGATCTACAGGTACACCATAATCAGGTGTTTTAAAGTAGCTAATTTATAAGTCTCTAACTCAATATCATCCAAAATCTTCGACAATGAAAACACAAATGAATTTGTCAATTTAATTTAACATTGATGTTGTGATCTTACCTGGAAAAGATGAGCTTATGATATCCAATATTTAAGACAAAATAAAACAATTTAATTATCACTGGCACACAAATCGTGTACTATAATCCGTTTCAGGCTCATTTTTAACAAGGGACTTGGAGAACGAGGCTAGACGGTGACTCATGGAGAGCATACGCAATAATGTAGACCGGAATAACCAGACGCTAGAGATTGGCATGCTATTGAGATTTCAGGCGTATTTCGCTGACTATAACTTTTTTGAAATTAGAGTAAAAACGGAAATGAATGGATGTAAATCGGTTCATATACATTCATATAAGATTATTTTATGCGTTGCAACCCATTTGGGCAATTTTCTAGACTCCAAATATTAGCGATTTAGGTTGTTACCAACACTTATTTATTACTGTGTTGGTTTGTCGTGTATATCGCCCAATTTCGTTTAACTGTAACCAATCCATCGAGTTCTGGTACAATTAACTTCATATCTATTATTGTGACACACACGAGAGGAAAACTTAAAAGACCTGAGTTGATATTGTTAATCAATGAACTATATGCAAACGAAGTTGATCAATTCTTTATGGTCATATGTGGTCTACATATCCATGAACTTAACGATTCTTGTTTATCCTGTGAAACTAAGTATGTTTACGTTGAGTATGTAGAGAAAAATTCGAGTTTTTCACCGACTGGTAATTGGTGTCAACGACTGGTAGTTGGTGTCAACAATAACTAATAATGATTTTTCCCTTGAACTGAGGATTTCCTTTGTGATATCTTTTTGTATTGTCCTATCAAAATATATTAAGATTTTTTTTTTTATTCCCATAAAAGTTTACTAACTTGTTAAACTCATTTTGTTTGATTGATAAATTTAACCTGAAAGAGAAAACAATTTTGATTAATTAAAATTACCACATTTTCAAAGAACTTGCATATAGTTATATTCAAAGATGGTAAGAGCTTAATCGGCATTTTGTAGAAATTTCTTTGGGCCTCAAATGTTATATAAAAAATTAATTAGACCTTCGTTCACATACGAAGACCATGACCAACTCACTGAACCACCGTGTGGTCGCGATTTTCAATGGATTAAATACTATCGTCACTTAATAATTTGATATAGAATGAATGCTTGGAACTTTATTTATTATCGTAACAATGGTACTTGACAATCGAAACTATGTTGTAAACACTCCACAACTTCGCTCAGAAACAAGTAATTTGACTAAAATTTTCACTATAATATTATCTTTTTTTCATTATCTACTTTTGAACGATTATACCACGAAAGATCAGTGTCCGTATTCAAAGGTTTTCTAAAAGTTAAGTAAAAATACTTAATTTTTCCACTAAACTGACTGTATTACTTTAAATCGGTATTCAAGGGTTGTATTTTACATGTACTTTGCTATGTGAAAACTTAACTGCACACTTAAATTGTGGAATTTTCATTTCATGTAATACTCCCACTGCCAAAAATCACGAATTTCTCACATTGCATACAATGACATCGATGAGACTTAAAGGGACAATAACATTCTTGCTGGCTCGGTAGCTCCAGAAAATAAATAATACCCTTATTCTAAGTACTAGATGTTTAAATGGCCTACCTGTTGTGTAAATTATCCATTACAACCTATTTTATTTGTCCAGAGCGTTCGAAAATATTTTAAAATCCAAGTCACATTTGAAAAGTTTTACGTTAGACTTTTCAAATCAATTGGTCGAATTTTTCCAATTTTTTAAATAAGGTGTGTTAAGATGAAATTTATATCATCATTTAATTGGAATATTTTAAAATAATACAATTTGTTGACCAGAATGAAGATTGGGACATATTTTTCAGTTACAACAAGAGTGTTATTGGGACTTTAATTAGTTCGGCATATTAACTTTTTTACTCCGACAAATTAAATTCTCAAACATTTTTTTGAGTTTAAAGAAAAATAAATAAAGACGTTTGAAGTATTTGTAGTTAAAAAAAAATCCTATTTAGTGTAAATGGATATCAAAATGAGTAAAATGCATCACTTTGCCCGAAGCAGTTAGGTGTTATGTAAACATTGCACGAGCCGTCGAGCCAATGACTAACGCCACGTACAGTCAACGCACGTGCTGTGGACAGTCATCTGATGCAGACATAATTCGTAAGTAATTCTCCGTGAAACAGATTGGCAAATGCCCCTCTTAAGAGCATCACTACACTCTATTAAATTCTTAGTGTACATGTACATCACCAGGAAAATGTTTGTCGAAATAGTATATTGTAACCCATGAAAAATAGTATGATTATTTATTTAGGATAAATAATGATAGTGCGCATCCTTTGCCGGAACAGCTGTTTTCATAGACTTTTTATACGCCCACATTTTTATGTGGACGTATATTGTCGTCGCCCCTGTCCGTCCGTCCGTCCGTCCGTCCACATTTTTTTGTGAACAGTATACAGGTCACAATTTTTATCCGATTTCATTTAAACTTAAAATATAGGTTTATCACCATAAGATCTCGGTTCCTTTCGATATTGGCATGTATCGGACTGTAACTTCATGGGTTATGGTCCCTGATTGTACGAAAAATCACGTTTTTTAGCTTGTGAACAGCGTAGAGGTCACAATTTTGAACCGATTTGGATGAAACTTGACATGTATGTTTATAACCCAAAGATCTTGGTTCCTTTCGATATTTGCGCCCATCGGGTCGTAACTTCCTGAATTATGGCCCCGGATTGTCTGAAAAATTGCCCTTTTTAGCTTGTGGTCCCTCTGGAGTTCAAAATTGTTATCGGATTTAAAAAAGCGTTTGATTATATCACCGTTCCATGGTTATGAAGGTTGAGTTCGAATTTGGTGAAAATCGGACCAAAATTGACGGACAAAATGGCCGCCGTTTGTAAGCGAATAGTGTGAAAATATGTTATATCAAGGTTGTGGAATTTATAGAGGTCACAGTTTTGAACCAATTTTGATGAAACTTGACATGTATGTTTATAACCCAAAGATCTTGGTTCCTTTCGATATTGCGCCCATCGGATCGTAACTTCCTGAATTATGGCCCCTGATTGTCCCAAAAATTGCCCTTTTTAGCTTGTGGTCCCTCTGGAGGTCAAAATTGTTATCGGATTTAAAAAACTGTTTGATTATATCACCGTTCCATGGTTATGAAGGTTGAGTTCGAATTTCATGAAAATCGGACCAAAATTGACGGACAAAATGGCCGCCATTTGTACGCGAATAGTGTGAAAATATGTTATATCAAGGTTGTGGACCTTATAGAAGTCACAATTTTGAACCAATTTTGATGAAACTTGACATGTATGTTTATAACCCAAAGATCTTGGTTCCTTTCGATATTTGCGCCCATCGGATCGTAACTTCCTCAATTATGGACCCTGATTGTCCAAAAAATCGCCCTTTTTAGCTTGTGGTCCCTCTGGAGGTCAAAATTGTTATCCGATTTAAAAAACCGTTTGATTATATCACTATTCCATGGTCATGAAGGTTGAGTTTGAATTTCGGAAAATCGGACCAAAATTGACGGACAAAATGGCCGCCGTTTGTATGCGAATAGTGTGAAAATATGTTATATAAAGGTTGTGGACCTTATAGAGGTCAAAATTTTGAACCAATTTTGATGAAACTTGACATGTATGTTTATAACCCAAAGATCTTGGTTCCTTTCGATATTTGCGCCCATCGGATCGTAACTTCCTCAATTATGGACCCGGATTGTCCAAAAAATCGCTTTTGTTAGCTTTTGGTCCCTCTGGAGGTCAAAATTATTATCCGATTTAAAAAAACGTTTGACTATATCACCGTTACATGGTAATGAAGAGAGAGTTTGAATTACGTGAAAATCGGACTAGAATTGACGGACAAAATGGCCGTCGTTTGTACACGAATAGTGTGAAAACATGTTATATCAAGGTTGTGGACCCTATAGAGGTCACAATTTTGAACCGATTTTGATGAAACTTGACATGTATGTTTATAACCCAAAGATCTTGGTTCCTTTCGATATTTGTGCCCATCGGGTCATTACTTCCTGAATTATGTCCCCTGATTGTACGAAAAATCACCCTTTTTAGCTTGTGGTCCCTCTGGAGGTCACAATTATTATCTGATTTAAAAAAAAACCGTTTGATTATAAAAACCAAGCAAATTCTAATGATTTTCTGATAATTCCTTAATATGCGACAACTCTTGTTGACTGCCCGGACGATTTGGCTGCTGTGTGGGCGTATGTTTCGTTGCCTGGCAACCTATTTTTTTCCAATAGATAGTATAGTATAATGATGGATATTGTAAACTTTAATTTCTTAACAATATAACGCGAATAGAAAACAACATATTATTAGCAATATACAATACCCTTGCCTTCTTAGACTGGACAAATTATACAGTGTTGTTTTTAAATCTATCATTTGAGAAATTCACAGATATTGTGTATTTACCTCCATTTTAGATTTTGACAGGCCTAGCATTAGTGGTACATTGTTTTGTACGAAATATTCATGTTGCGTTATATTTTACCGAAATGAATACTACTGATTATGTAAATATAGGAATGAGTTGTAAAAAAATAGATCATGCCTTGCTTCTAGCGGTAGTATAAATAATTTCCAAAATCTATCATGTTTGATATTTTTTGACGCAGCGCCAACTGCGCTCTCGTGTGCGGGCGACTCAGCGCTATTTGCGTTTCATTCGTCGTCAATGCGCATGCGTCATCACTACTGCAAAATAGCGGCACCCAGTGAGTTCGTCAATGACGCAATTTTAGAGGATAAAATCGTCGATTTATGCAAGAATATCCTTGCCTATATGATACAAAATGCGTAGAATTTCGAGACCGCTGCCATTTTCGGATGAGTGGTGGTCACGTGAACGACACACTTGCCGCAGTAGCTTTCGCGCAGCGTCGTTTTCGGCTCGTGTGCGGACGCCGTATTTCTGCGTCAAATGCGTACGCATTTAGCGCGGCGCTAAATGCGTACGCAAAATGCGCTCGTGTGCGGGGGCCTTTAAACTGGCCTTTGAATGCCACTCAAAGACTAACAAATGAATGAAATAGTGTTTTATGGCACTTCAGCTCCAACCAGGCAATATTGCGCCAATTAAAGAACACTTTAAGGGAAAATTTTATACTTAACAGTCCCTTTTTATACCACTTTCCCTTAACTTACAAGAAGTTACGTATATATTTTTAAGTGAAAGCCAGTAGTTAAGTGACTATCGTAGACATAAGATATCCTTTGAATACGGACCCAGTTCTATATATATCTAAATCTTACATAATGCATCTTTACAAAATATCATGTTTTTTTTTTTCAAAATAAACCTCGACGCTACTAATTACAAAGAATATGCATGCTATAAGTCACGCAAGTTCAGTAAACCCGTGAAACACAAAACATATAAACCTAGTTTTGGTTTCAAAGTATCTGTAAAATATTTTTATTTGCCTAAACAAATAAACTTCCAATAATGGTACGCATTAGTAATTTAAAGCAACTCCAAACATGATGGATATTCAACTCTCATTAAGGTTTGGTATACAATTTTGTACTAAATAGCTTAGATATAATTATGTTTCTCTTATATTATTGCAGGATCCGGTAAAGTCAGTTGCTATTCATGTATATATTAAATGTTATGGAATAGCCACTAATTAGCCCGATTAAAGACGAATATAACTTGAAGAGGGGGAAAAAGGCTTAATGAGAGAGATGGCATTATCTTTTAATTTTATTTGGACCAGTTGTGCGATTATCTACTTCCTTCAAGAAAGCATGTGCTTAGTAACAGGTTTGTTATTGAAGTATCGTATAATGTATCCTATAATGATTTCTTTAATGATCAAACAAATCTATATCCTGCTATTTCCAGATATTAGTCAACAGACAATACTTGGATTCTGAATTTGAATTAAAGAAAAATATTCAAGTAATAACAAAAGTAATTCGTGGTATAGGGTTAAAATTTGAAGGTTCGGGTGTCCCTTCTCCTTGACACGAATCAGTGACACTTTGATCAATGACATGACCTCAGATCACCATGGAAATATCAAAGAATACCACTGATTCGAATATTCCTAACTGTAGTAATACAGCCGAAGACTTTGATGTTTGTCTCTTGTAAAGTAAGAACCTAAGATAACCATTAAAACCTACCCGTCGATATTTGTCCAAATTTTCCCAGCTATTAACATAGCTTTCTTTGCCGGGCTCAGATTTGTCCTTTTACAGCTTGACTTGCACAATAAAATGCTACTCTACTACAAATGAATAATCAGCCCGTTACTGACTGACGCATATAATGACGATATCATGGACTTCTAAAAGTTGGTTGATATTATTATACATTAACAAATCCGCAAATCCTTATTTATGTCAATTCAGCACGCCAATCCAAATTTAATTCTCATTTGACTGAATCATGTCATTCAACTTCACACCAAACGACCCACTTCAAATTGAAATGTGCAGATTCAAATATGCCCATCCCTGCTTTATGACATGGTCGAGTAAAAATGTCATGTCTTATACCTACTTTATGATGATCTATACCTTTCATATCTGGCGCAGATCCAGGATTTCTTGCAGGGGGCAGGGGCTGGTGGTTTAGGTTTAATAATTGCTTAACTAATTACGTTCAACCGATTAACGGGGGGGGGGCTCCCCCAGAAAAATTTGGTAGATTCAATTTGGTTCATTCTGACGTATTTCCGGAAGGTAAATTCCAAAATTACAGGTCTAAAACGCCAATAAAATCGCATAAAAAAATTTCAAGCCTGAGCAGGGGGAGGGGGGGGTCCGGACCCCCTGGACCCCCTGGACCCCCCTCTGGATCCTCGCCTGCATATGTACCCAACACTGGTAAACAATTAGTAAAAATAAAATAAAAAAATAAAGTTTGTTCAAGCAATTACTAAATTACTAAATCAGTTAGTGCCAATTGTATTTAATGAAATGAACCAACTGGTCTAGATGATCTTGTGGAACGGACTTTAATGTCCCAATTTTCTGCTTCAACTGGCTAATGAAGGCATCCTAGATCTTGTAGATTTTACTTTCTTTAAATAAATGTTTTTATCGAGATTTGCCTGTACATGATTATATTCCTATGATTTATACTTCATTATGAATGATTGCATGTAACGATCTTTGCAGTACATGTATATTGTTTACTCACACCATCTTTCTTCTCTCGATATACGATTGGCTTATTTAATTCATTTTTAAAACTTACATGTTAAGTCTATAATTAATAAAAATCTGTGTTTTGGAATCCAATAATGATTTATGATCGACTGAAAATCGTATATTCTTCCAGATGTCATATTTTATAATTAAATTATTATATAAGTCACAATATAATATCAATAATATCATTCAAAGGGCATTTCAGTATATACTATTCAAAAAAAGTAGGGGATATTTGATTTTTAAGTGTTATTAAAGTCACCTAATGAAACTGACGAAGAAACAAATGACAAAATGAAATGAAGTTCACATTCATCGATTTATTCCAAATGATCGTTAGACTAAGTAAGGCACAGACTGGCCATTATAAGGGTAAAATGATACCCGGGGTCAAACAGCAAAGTTACCACAGCATCACAACAAAGTCAGTAACGGGTAAATCCTCCTCTGTTTGCCAAACAAGCATTGATCCGACGTGGCATACTCCTAATGAGACGTCTAAGGTCATTTTGGTCCAGATTGTCCCATTCCTGTTGCAACGCAGCAGCAAGTTCTTGGACATTGGCAGGACGTTGTTGACGTTGACGTAACCTCTGTCCAAGCATGTCCCAGACATGCTCGATGGGGGAGAGGTCGGGACTCTCGCTGGCCAAGGTAGTGTGGTGATGTTCTGTTGTTGGAGGTAACCTGTAACGAACCTGGCCCTGTGACATCTTACATTGTCATCCTGGAAGATGAAACGGCGGCCATGACGTCGTGCGAACGGCACAACATGGACTGCCAAGATGTTGTCCCGGTAGTACTGGCCTGTAACACGCCCTGCAACAACATGTAAAGCCGTTCTTCCAGCAACAGTGATGCCTCCCCACACCATAACAGAACCACCCCCAAATCAATCATGTCTGATGACGTTAACGTCTTGGAAGCGCTCGTTTTGACGACGCCACACCCTCCTACGTCTGTCCAAAAAATCAACAGTGAACCTTGACTCATCTGAAAACATCACATTGCTCCAGCGTCGATTATCCCAGTGTTGACGATCCCTACACCAACGACGTCTTGCCTGAATGTGATGATCTCTCAAACAAGGGATCACGCGAGGACGTCGGGCGCGAAGGTGACCCCTATGCTGTCGATTCCGAATCGTCTGGCCACTCACTCTCACACCAGTGTCTGTTTGAAGACGAGCGCTGATCTGATTTGCTGTGATGACACGATTTCTCAAGGCCAAGGTACGGATAAATCGATCCTGGGCTTGAGTTGTCGCCCTTGGTCGACCTGAGCGTGGTCTGTCCTGTACATATTGTGTATCACGATATCTGGACCATAGCCTGCTTATGACAGACTGAGAAACATTCATCGTCCGCGCCACAACCGCCTGTGTTGTGCCGATCTGTAGCATGCCAAGGGCACGTAACCTTTTATTTTGGGTAAGCCGACGCATATCAAAATTTGTTTTCTGATCACTAAAACAATTAAACTGATGTTTCCACCCTGGAATTCAATGCCACAATGAATGTAACATTCAAAGTCAGAGTCGTGCAAATCTTGGGTTGGACCCCCATGATGATCCCAAGCATCACCTGCATTCCATGCGGTAGCTATTGGTGCGTTTGGGCGTCACATGTAACTGGAAATGTTTCTTCTGTTAGGTTCTATAGTGACTTTTTTCGTAGTCATTTGCATATTTTAGTATTATGCCCCCAAAATCAAATATCCCCTACTTTTTTGAATAGTATATTATCCCACAGTGAATGTAAACGGACACCATTATTTTATACTACTCTTATATCGAATTCGACACGCCAAGGGTTCTTTTACGTGCAGGTCAGCGTGTACACCCGACCGACTGTACATTGTCCTGCAAGACTGACAATGGACAACCACGCTGGAAAATTTAATGAATTTTCTCGGCTAACACCGGGATCGAACATGGGACCTCCAGATTAGCAAGCCAAAGTTTTACTCACTGAGACACGACGACTCCCTTGTCCTAGAGATGTACATACTTATTATATTTTATATAACGATCTAAATAAAATTTCAAGTATATTATCTCACAGACGTACATACTCGGAATTTAATTATGGGTATTCCCTTTTTTACATCGTTAAACAACGTTTTTTAACAGTAAATTAGTTTATTTTTCAACAAAAGCTATATTGATCTTATTGATCAATTAGGTCGCAATTCATGTTTACGTAACTATTGATCAAATAAACCCATGACATGTAACAGTAATATGCTATATTGTAACTAATTATTACAGTTGTTTTTCTCAATGGTTCACCAGTCAATGAAACATCACAGATTCGAGAATCAATAGTAATAGAAAAGGTTTTATTGGAATCGAACCAGAGTCAATTGGAAGTTGATATACATTGGGTATATTTACCACTAGATTATCGATATTCAACAAGTAAACTTGGTAGGTTTACATAATAGTAATTATTACAGTTGTGTATCTGATATTATATGAAATTTTGTATTAGGCGTGGGGATGTGGGTCCAGTTGGTGGGTTTTCTCCCTCCGGCCTTGAAAGCTATAATGATATCACTATATAATTATTTGAATTTCCACCCCTCCCGCCATCTGATTTAAACAACATTTTATTATATTTACATATAATCATAAAATTGTTCAGTCTAAAGGATTCGAAAACTAGCAACATGCTTATAAATGTCGCTTCCCACCATCTGATGAAATAGGGTAACGCACACATGCGTGACATTTTTCTCATAAAATACATATCTGTATTTCGTTTCGTTCTCTTATGCTTTACAAGTAAAAAGAAATTTTGAACTATAACAAACGAAACGAATAAGGATTGCATCCGCCCCTGATAAGAGAACAGACCTTATGGGGTCTCTGTTAACGCCACAAAAACTACAGTTTTTACCGATAAATTTTCAAATTTGGTGTGGATATTAAAAATTCGACTTCGGACTAGCTTTATTTTAATTCTCAAGTGTGCAATGCGTTGTGAATATTGTTGCCCGGAGAGAAAATTACTATCATCATTATTTTATTTTTTATTTTCTTGTAGTTTCAGATAAATTAAATCAATCATCGATAGACCTGTACCTGATAATGGGTTCAAATGAAAATCTTCATCTTCAGGATCTAGCCAGAAGCAGTAATAAAAGTATATATGCTTATTGGCCGACATTAACTGATAAGGTCGATGTCAGATCTATGGATATTTTTTGTCATCAAGAATTTTCACCAACAGAAACACCAATAAGAGATTATAGATTATTTTCTATAGACAGAAATAATGATATGTTGACACTTGCTGCCATGGTGGAAGAACTATCCTGGACTTCCTTTGTTATTTTCTTTGATAAAACAAGAGGTAAGTAGATGCGTACACGCAGGAGCGTTTTAAGGTTTATCATGGCGGAGGCTATATTATTTTGAGGGCCCTCATTCGCGCGGGGGGGGGGGGTGGTCTTGATTGATGATTTTTATGCCAATGCAATGATTGCATTCCCATTCAGTAATGGATTCGACAGTAGCAGTGTATAGAAAACGATTGACTCGGACTCGGGGACCTCGCCCTTGACCAGAGGGGCCCTTTTGTCAGAAGTGGGGCCCTTTTGTCAGAAGTGGGGCCCTTTTGTCTGCCTTTAGGGCCCCTTAACTATATATATTATAGGGTACATTTTCATTTTTCTCATCGGTTTTAGCATTTTTCTCCCTTTCATTTTTCCAATTTCTTTGATTTTTTTCGCGAGGAGGCTGGCGCCTCCAGCGCCTCAGCTATAAAACGCCTCTGTGTACATGTATTTTGAAATGGGGTTTAACGTCCAACGTTTCGGCTCCATTCGCGCTAATTAAGACGTACGTAGTTCATATTGTGTTGTGTGGGTTTGAGATGGCCTAGTGCAGGGGCGTGGTGAGAATGAGTTCATGAGTAGCCATACTCATGCGCCAAAAAGTTTTTGCGCCAAAATCACAATCAAATTACTCAAAAAATGAAAAACATTTGTAAGTGGAAAAATTGTTTCATCTGACCCAATTAAAAAAATTTTGAAATAGTCAAGTTGGAAAATTTAATCATATTTTATTACCGTATTTCTTGTCTCGGATTGCTGGAGATTGCGTTTCTGGGCTTCTAATTTTCGAAATTTTGCCGGCCACAGCTCCGCGGTCAGTAAAAGGGTTTTTGTGCCAAAATCTTTTTTGTTACTCATAATTTCTTCTCAATAATTGCCCTCACCACGCCCCTGGCCTAGTGATCTAGAGTATCACGCTTCGAGCTCCAGTTGACCGGTCACCTCTGTCTTCAGCTTATGTGACTTGGAAATAGAGCGACTTCTCAACCCCAAGGGTTTACTATATACGGGTACTCCAGTTTCCTTACAAAGGATAGACCCCTTCGCGAAAAAGACAAGTCTTGTCTGTAATATCACCCTCGTGGGGGAATTTTACTTGGAGAGTGGCACTATGGAAGTTTTATGTGATTCAAATTAAATATAGTTGTTTGGATGTGACCCCGTTTACACGTAAAAGAACCCTTGACAATTAGAGTAGGCCATATCGGGTGAAATTCCCCCTTAAGCACACTGTACTGCTTAGGACCGCTTTAATGGCCTAAAAGGTGCAGAAAAGTAGGACGTTAAATCATATCTAATTTTATTTCGAACTGAACATTGGTGGGTATCTAACATTGGTTTTTCGTTTTATTGTAGAAGAATTGGTACGATCTTTATTGGGTCGGCTGTATTTTACTAGATCTAAAATCATACTGTATAATATAAAGAAAGTTGATGATATCACCCATATGTTATATTCATCATATGAATATTTGCCTCAAGGACACAGAAGTTTCCTAGTCCTATGTTCTGGTATACATTTACAAAAGGTTCTTCATCAAGTAAGTGTACCCTCTGCCACCAAGTTTAAAGATTTTTTTTTTTATTTTGATGATCCTAAAAATGAAACCCTGTATTGTAAAGGGGGATGTATAAAAGAGTATTGGAAGAGTATTAGACTGGGGAGCAATGACCGACCATTGGTAATCATTAATATAAAGATAAATAATGCCTTTATCGTGAGCCTATAAGTCTATGTTTCCTGTTCATTAGAAATATCACACTTTGGTCAACAGAATGAGAAACCGATAATACATGTCGTATTTATTTTAATGTTCGTTTTTGAAATGCGCTGTATGATGAACTCTAACTCACCCTTTACTCTATCAAATTGACTTTTAGATCCATACACGGTCTTTTGTAGTGTTGTTTCTTTATAAATCTTTCTTAATATTAATCATGGATAACAATAGGAATATCACTACATACATCGCACGTCATTAAGTTGTGTATATCAACTGAAAAGTTAGCGACCATAGTCAATTAGTCAATGACATCGTGTCCATGACACTACAATGGAAGACATTATACTGACTTTATGGACGAGGCTTTGTCCTGTAATGTGTGTTTATTAATGTCAATCCGGATCCATTCAGTTGATTTGATATTTTCCGCAGGTTATTCTTGTAGGTTTTTGTTTTTCGTGTAGTGCGGTCCTCCTGCACTTACAGCTATTAACTGTCAATTTCGCCTGTTTTGTGATTGTTTGTTTACCTCATTAATTCATTTAGTCTGAGACCGACAGAGGAGTAGACAAATAAGGTTATAATGGCATAGAACGCCGCGGGCGCGAAAAAATTTCAGATATTATGTAACCGAGCTATTATATTTTTGGAACTGGGTTGGAAAATTTGAATTAATGTCACGGCAAATGGAATCAAATTTTCGCTAATATTTACGCCCATGAGTGGGGCAATTTACTACTCCCATGGTTCAACAAATTATGCTGGAACTTCAATATTATTGAATTCGAATTGTCAACCAAAAGTCATTAAAAGTAAATCAGATGAAAATGGGTATTAATAATACAAGTTGGTTAAACAAATTACAGTTCTTGTAAATACACACAGTCCAACATCAGACAGTGTTCTAAAAAATCAGTTAACCTTGGTGTAATCAATTTTAAAATATTGCAGCGTAAGCGTCCTCTGTGCTGTACAGTCCCGGGCCTATTATGGTACAGGCTTCACTAAAAAATGATTTGCAAAAAAAAAAGAAATGTAACAGAAATGAAGCGACTGATCTTCTGTCCCATTTCTTATCCGCTTGTTAACGAGACTTTGGTTCCATTTGCCGTGATATTGATTAAAATTATCAAAGCTCGGTTACATGTCGAAATTTTTTCGCGCTCGATTTCATTATAATATCATTCTTCTACTCCTGTGTTGTCTTTGTCTTATACTGTATCATCATTATCAAATTCATGATTAAAGTGAACTGTCCAGTTAGTAGTACCATACTGGTGTGTGGGACGTCAGATTGTAAAGATGTTGTGTCAACTATTGCAAAACAGATCACGAGATTCTGTCCCATTGACTCACATTTCTGGTCTTCTCGTCCACAAGAATTTCCCCAAGCAATGACTTCCAATGCCAGGATATTAACTCAATTTTTCAAAATTTTCTCAAATTGCTCAGTGTTAAAGGCACAATCATCATATATGACAAAAACTTTACGTCAACTTGAATTAATTGAAACTGCTTTCCGTCGAGACAACGATCGTCGAACAACTATATAATACAATATTATCTATGTTGACATTCATTGTAGGTGTGTGTGTGTGTGGGGGGGGGGGGGTACGTATATTAGTCGGCTGCATTTTGGTTAAACATTTTGGTACGCCCCGGTCCCACCACATTCTCCCTGCCAAAAGTCATCATCTTTCCTTGTACTATGAGTTTCTTGTAAGAATATTATTTTACCCTTTTGCTTTCTTAGCCATAGGTAGATATTTTTTTTTTATCTTTTGTTTATTAAGCGAGAGTGCCATTATATATACTCACCTTAAAATGAATCTTTTAGGCGAATATATTTGATGAGGTGAATGAATGGAGAACAGCTTTAAGACAACTATCCAAATGGCTAATATTAATGCCCTCAAGAAATTCTGTACAGATAAATCCCCATGATATCCAGCTCGACAACGTTGCTTTTATTGTTCTTCCCGAAAAACCCGTCGGTGAGGTGACCGATATATTCAGGCATGTAAGTATTAAAATTTATAAAATAATTCTACATATAAAATGATGTCAGTGTGGATAAATTGTTTGTTTGGAGAATCCAACATTATGTGTGGAACAATGATTAGAAACGATACGCTGGGGTAAGCTTACATGTACTATGGCAAAACCAATAATGAAATGAAATGGTTCTTTAATATATTGTTCTGTACCAACTGGACATTCGCCATATATGCAGTGTACATATGAGGGAAAATTCTGTCCGAAAAGCGGCGCTATACTGTGTACTCCTTTTACGAATCACACACTCGATGTGTAAACGGGGCCTATGGTTTTGTCCAATCCCGTTGAATAGACACTGCCCTTAGTCAGTTTAATTTCACAATGACAAACCATCCCAAATAAATCCAAATTCATATCCTCAGTGGGAACGGGATTAGAAGCGTTTAGCATGGTCGCGCGTTGGATAACTGTAAAGTGGTTGTGAAAGGTGCAGTGGTTGAGTGGTATTAAAATGGAGTAATTGGATAAGTGAAAGAATGTATAGAAATGTTATGTGAAAGGGGGGGGGGAAATTTTATGAAAGGACAAACTGCTAGATTTGTATTTTTATGTTTTGTTTTCTCTAGTTTTTGAAGAATGATTTTGAGAATATTTTTCAAAACCTTGAATTAAATGAAACAACATCTAATCCATTCATGATGTCACATATGTTAGCAGATAAATTTACAGAGGTAATAGTGCATGAAGTTTGAATCTCTTATATATAATCTCAAGCGACATTTTAAAGACACAAATGGGTTCCTAGCAAATCCAATGTTATTACTGTAAAAACTCTGTATAAAGCCTCAATGAATACAGTGTATTTTACATGGAATCTGAAGCACTGAATTTTGTAATGTCGGCATTGCTTAGCAAGGATCTGACGTATACTCGCTACAAGAACGTAGCTACGTTGAGATATACTACCTGGGTCTCGAATAAAAATGAAAATTTGGAAATTATTGCAATTCTACTACTGATTGGACACCAGGCGTGAAAAAGCATCACGCCCGAACAGAGCGAAGAAAACAACAACTTTGGTCTTATGTTGTATATTTTGTAATCATTTGTAATATTGTATATCAGTATTCAAGCGTGTTGCCTGGTTGTGATTTTCACCATCGACACATTAAAAAAACAACCTACGAGCAAGCAAATTACTGAAATAAAATTAAACTGTGTGTTAGTCCAGAAATGGCCTAGCCTGGGTCGAGTGGACGTTACCCACCTCTCTCTCTCTCTCTCTCTCTCTCTCTCTCTCTCTCATTTTGGCAGTTTTTTTATATGTTAAATTTATTTGTGGTTGATTGATTAGTCCAATTAATTAATATTGTGTTACGAATACTTAGGATTGATTGCAATTGTTTTTTTATATATTCTAAAAGTTTAATCTTAAATTAATTGTTTATTTTTTATTAATAGCGTTTTACAAACTGTAGAAAAGCCATGTTATATACGTTACTATGGAAACTAGGTGGTAGAGTAGCCAGTGCCTTGGGCTATATCAACAAGGACTTTGTGGTGTCTCACGAACATGATATATTTCCCAATACCAAATATGGATTTAACAATCGCAACTTCAA
This sequence comes from Patella caerulea, assembly GCA_036850965.1. Taxonomy (NCBI): domain Eukaryota; kingdom Metazoa; phylum Mollusca; class Gastropoda; family Patellidae; genus Patella; species Patella caerulea. The sequence continues at coordinate 47,375,322 of JAZGQO010000007.1, read as the reverse complement.
GGTGGCAACGAACACAGTTAGTATATAATTTGTATTTATTCAACTATCTAGGCCATAATGGATTTGATATTCAATACAATGAGCTTTATCCTAAACACATACTTATACTATCCTGCAGAGATAATCTTTGATATCAGTTTAAAGTAATTTTAAACTTGGGAATTGATGTTAAAAAGAAAAGTCTTACATTCGAAAGATAATACCAAACTTTTTCAGTTTAGATTACTGGAACGAAACCAAATCGTTTCAGAGATTATGACGCTGGACCAAAAGCATCCAGGCTCGATGCTGATGACCCTTATTGCCTTAACTGATCGCTGTGTCAAGGTGCAGGATAGAGTCTGGTAATGACAACAAGTCTAGATGTTCGGAAGGAACCAAAACCAAGGTTTAAGCCCACGTTCATAATGTTAAACCCCATTCCGACTGCCGGAAACTAAACTGAGTATACGACGTTATCCATACAAACTGATATTGTGTACTGTTAGTATAGTTACAAATAAAACCAGTAACTTTTCCTAAGATTTTAATACAAAAGTTCATGCGATTGTCATAAAAAAAGAGTAGATATTTATATTATCTGTTTTAGTGGGCACCGTTTGTGATGAAATCTACAATAAATAATAAAGTGGTTTATGATGGTTTTTGCTTGGATTTATTAAAAGAGTTGGCATCGGCCATGAACTTCAGGTAGCTATATATCAGTATACTATTCGGAAAAAACTTTTTTTGCAAAAAACGACACATTTGTTGTAAGGTGCTAAAACATATTTTACTACTGCTTACTATATAAGGTTTATTAAACAGTTTTTATCACTCCTAATACGGTTCGCTAAGTTCTTTGAAAATCATGAAAAATATAAATGGTTAAACATTTAGCATACATTGATATTCTGACTTGAACATTTCGGAAGAAGTTAGACTGTCAAATCGAACATTGAGTTTTTGCCCACCTCTGAAGATCTCCAAATGGTAATAACTTTTAATCCTTAAACTGTCAATACATATGACACCGTTTCGTATCGGAGGATTTCATATAATTATTATTTTATGTTACTTAGGTATTAAATGTTAACTTCAGAATATGTAACGAAAACGCCCATACCGCTGCGACTTGCCCGGACCAACGCAACGTCTTGTCTCAGATAATCAGTGCAGTGTGGACAGTCCCGCGACCACGATTCAATCGATGTCCGTCGCGTCGTTGCCCGTCGGTCCGACTGAGCATGTTCAATCGTAGTCGGATGCAGTTGGATGCAGTCGTAACCCATCGTGTTTGTGTGAACACTCATAAATCGTATGTGGTCAAGCTTCAGATCAAAAATTGAACAGTTAATCTCGGCTCACATACCATCCAAGGTGACGGCTACCAAACAATCGCATCCATGGATGAACAGAAATCTCAACCGATTAACCAGACGCAAAAAACGAGCGTGCAAGAGAGCCCGAAGAAACAACACAAATAGGGACTGGATACGACACAAAATCCTTAAGGCAAAAACCCAAAGAGATATCCGACGAGCACACGATTCCTACCTCCAAGATATCATCAGTGGAGACATGAGACACAACTCAAAACGATTCTGGGCTTACATAAAATACAAGAAGCAAGATTCAAATGGAGTAGCTCCCCTTAAGAACAACGACGGTCTGCTGTACAGCGAATCCGACATTAAAGCTGAAATCCTGAACAGGCAATTCCACTCTGTCTATACAAAGGAGAACACGTCAAGCCTCCCAGAGAAAGACCTCAGTCCTCATCCAACCATGGATCACATCACCGTGGATACTCGTGGGGTCCACAAACTGCTTAAGGGCCTAAAACCACACAAGGCAGGTGCGGATCCAGGATTTTTTGCAGGGGGGCGGGGGGGGGTCTAGGTTTGATAATTGCTTAACTAATTGCGCTTAATCGATAATTTGGTAAATTAGATTCAATTTCTTTCATTCTGACGTATTTCCGGAAGGTAAATTCCAAAATAACAGATCTAAATCACCAATAAAATCGCATAAAAAGAAATTTTCAAACCTGAGCAGGGGGGGTCCGGACCCCCTGTACCCCCCTCTGGATCCGCGCCTGCGAGGCCAGTGGACCTGATGAAATACCATCAAGATTCTTGCGCGACTACCCTGATGAATTAGCACCGATCCTCACCACCATCTTCCAACTTCCCTAGACAGCGGCACAATACCAGATGACTGGAGAGAGGCGGCAATAGTCCCGATCTTTAAGAAGGGAGACAGACATCAGCCATCCAACTACAGGCCCGTCTCGTTAACATCGGTGTCTTGCAAGCTGCTAGAGCATATCGTACACAGCCAAATAATGAAGCATTATGACATCAACAGCATCTTAACTGACAGCCAACATGGCTTTAGATCCAAGAGGTCGTGTGAATCTCAGCTAATCATCCCCAGAGGGGAACAGGTCGACGTGATATTACTTGACTTTGCGAAGACCTTCGACAAGGTCCCTCACCACCGACTTCTCCAGAAGCTTCAGTTTTATGGGGTGTGAAACAACACGTGGCGATGGGTGAGAGACTTCCTTGTCAGGAGGACACAAAGAGTCAACCTTGATGGGTTTTCCTCCTCCTACGCAGACGTCATATCCGGAGTCCCCCAAGGCACGGTGATGGGGCCCCTTCTGTTCCTTACGTTCATCAATGACCTGCCCGAATACACCACCTCAGATGTCAGACTCTTCGCTGATGATGCCCTCATATGTAGACGCATTCACAGTGATGAGGATTCCCAGGCACTACAAAAGGACCTATCATCACTTGCCAGATGTGAGAGTGAATGGCAAATGGAATTCTACCCCCAGAAATGCACGGTAATACATGTCACTAACAAGAAAACCATCACCAAGTACCAATACAACCTGCATGGCCACACCCTAGATTCAGTTACCAGCAGCAAATACCTGGGAGTCACCATCAGCAAAAACCTAAAGTGGGACGACCACATCGGCAACATACGATCCAAAGCCAGCAGGACCCTTGGTTTTATCAATCGCAACCTGAAGGGCTGTAAACAACCAGTGAAGGCCATCGCATATACCACCTTAGTGAGACCCACACTGGAATATGCCTCGTCGATATGGGACCCATACCAAGGAAAAAACATCAAGTCACTAGAGAGCGTGCAACGGAGGGCAGCTAGATTCGCAACAGGCAATTACTCTGATAGGACCCCAGGCAGCGTAACATCCATACGTCAAGACCTACAGTGGGAGTCATTAGAAACACACAGAGTCAGGTCTAGACTAGCCATGTTTTACAAGATCACACATGGGCTTATAGATATCCCACCTCTAGACTACCTAACACCAGGCGATGGCAGAACTAGAGGAACCAACAAGTACCGCCAACCACCAACCCACAGAGACGTGTACAAGTACTCTTTCTTTCTAAGGACCATCACAGATTGGAACAGAATGCCAAACGAAATAACACAAGCCGCCAACATCAATGAATTCAGAGCGCAGCTAAGCAAGATCCCAGCTGCACTGCTGACCCCCAACGTGTGAAGTGAACTGCCTCGTTTTTAAACCGTTTTTAACTGTACATACAAGCCAGGTGGTTTTTAGCTGTCTTTCGAGATGCGCCAGTGCATACTTACACTCTCCTAGAGTCAGGCACTATAGAGGAAGAAGAAGAAGACGACACGATCAATTATTGTCTTACTGTTGTTTAGCCAATTAGAGAGTAGCATTTAGTCATGTAACTATGCAGGTCGTGTGCAGCACATTTCTTTTTACGAGCAGTCAACTTCAGCGGCATCTTGGCAAAATATAATGTCACTTTTATGCTCCCAGTTTACTTTTGGAATTACTCGCAAGAGGGAAGTGGCGTAACTCACGACGCATAATCTGTGAGAGTCTGGCCTGTGTGGACTTGTACCGCTGTGGGCAAGTGAAGTAAAGACGCGACCTGGTTTTTTTTTACAACTACCCAAGAGTCCTGTCGGGTTGTGTGTAGTCGTAGCGGTATGGACCGGGCTTAACTCTGTATATAGAAGGCGCTAATACTAATGGAAATAGATCCGAGATGATCGTGACGAAACTCGACTTTGATGGCACTGTTAATTTATTGAGTCAGTATCAAATAATGTATCGTTACGTGTGAAAACATTGATTTAGGTTTGTCATTTCATAAAACAGAAGATTAAAATTTACAGATAATCCTGGGTTTATGGTTATTTTCCCGGTTCGTTTTACCAGATCGGTGGTGGTGACGGGCGCAGATAATTAACTATTAATCATGATTACAGCAGGGAATATTTTAACCGGGTTCGTATCGCAATTTGCGACTCAAACGTCCGATTTTGCGAACCAAATTCATATTTGATTAGTATTATTAGCATAAAACCCTGCTTCAGCGCGAATCAAAGTTTTAAAAATTAATTTTAACTTTAAAACCATTCAGTATCGTAAAACACATCAAAACAAATCTCAAATCTCGCAATTTTATTGTCTATATCATCAAGACTCTTTACGTGCCTCTGCAACGGTCCAGTGGAACGAGAGCAGTACATGTTGTCGTCTGCTATTTATAGACGTAAAAGGTTTTGATGATCTAGAGATTACAAATTACTTGCTACGCAACACTACATACTTTCTATATCTGTGGTGGTCACAGTCGTGAAGACAGACATTCAAAACACTACAAGATAAAATTACCAGGTGATCGAGGGTACGTCGCGAAATTCAAGATGGCAAGTCAAACACATGATAATGTTCTGTCTTCAAAATGTTTAAAATTAGCAACAGTTCAAGATTGGGTGAGGAAATATGACCTAGAAAAGATCTGGCTAGAGTATGAAGTAAATAAAGAATGTCCAGGTTTCGTACAAAGAATAACATGTGGTCACATACTTTTTATTTTTATTTTATATATAAATATAAACAAAAGTAATACAAATAATATGGGTATTGTTATTGTCACATAATTATGTGAAATAACAATTCTATTACATACTAAAAAACTGCTAATCAATTGGTAAATTTTGCTACTCAATTATACAATTGATTAGCATTCTTACACAATTTTTCTGGAAACTGCTAATCAAATGTAAAGGGTAAAATATTCCCTGGATTACAGACACCTTTATGGATAACATTCACTAGGTTTATTAACTGCAGCGTTTCAATGAGGGCACTCTCGTCGTTATAATATATCGCTTTCACTAAATGCCATTTAAAGATTTAAAGATAACTATTAATCACGGGATTATCGGAGGTACTACGAAGTACAAGACGGTGTCATTCAGCAATGTTCGTTGAATAAGCACTATCTTGCCAAATTTAATTGTAAAATAGTGACCGACGGCCGCGTTAGAGGAGTAATCGTTGATTAAAGAGACGCAATTGAATTTCTACGTGGGGAATTTATCGTGACCGCTGAACTGGAGTGGCTGCTCTTACAGATTCTATTGCAGATATAAACAGTTAAAACTCTTTTAAACAAATTAAAAATCCTACAGAATAGTTCCGGTTGAGCAAATAAATAAAACAAGACCATAATCTCGATGACATCGGATACTCGCGATTTTAAATAGATTAGAATGGTTCGACATTTAAAAATGTAATTTAAAATTTGAAAATCGAGGCTAAGTCGGGAATGTACCACTGCCCTGGTTACCACTATGCACACATCTTGTCAAAACTACAGTCATAATTTGGCTCCGAATGAAGTAAGTTGACTGAAATTTTCAATATTCTCATTTTTTTATCATCTATTTTTGAATTATTATAGCAAGAATGACCAACTCTTTATTTAAATCTTACAACTAATGTATCTTTAAGGTAAAGTATTTATACTCTCTCCACCATTAGTTATTAAAGATCGTTAATAAAGTTATAGAATCAGTAGACCTAAATAAAGCATGACAGGAAATTAAAAACGGTATTATTGTTCTAGTATATTATTATGAAGATAATCATTGTAAAAACAAACCATTGTATTGTTTCGTCTGTTGTCACGAAAACGGAATACCGTTACGGTAAACACTATACACCGTGTGTAGGAATATTATGTTGTTCTTTCCTTCTTAATTTCAGACATTGCGCTTCCGTATGATTAAGTATAAAAACTACTAGCAATGTATAACGGTTCTGGGGGTTTATTATTCTATTTTAATCTTGTTTCGACGGAGTTTTGTTGTTATAGAAAACATTGTACATCGTTTATTACGTTGCATGTGTCTGTATCTCAGTGTTATTGTTTATTTTCATAATTCTCATACCTTTCGTAGTAATAAACAAAACATTCCCATCATGAATCTGATATTTAAAATATAAATATTATTAGGATGTGAGAAGGGGGTGAGGTGGTATTTGGGATTGGGTGGGGTATTTGCCTACACTACGAAACCCTGTCACACGATTAAAGGCTAACATCCGTTTTCTGTCTTAAACTTATGCATTATGTAAGAGCCAAATTCACCCGTAACAAGTTTTTATTTTGGCTTCAAATCTTATATAAATTATTATTTAGACGTTTATTCGTATGAGGTGCCTATAATCCACTCACTAGCTATTAGGGGGTCACGGTGGCTAAGTGGATAAGGTGCTGGTTCGCTAGCCTGGGGGTCGGATGGTCGATCCCTGCATTGGCCGAGAAAGTTCATCTCGATTTTCCGGCGTGATTTCCCTTGTCAGTGATGCAGAAGGAGGGCCTGACAAGGACAGCTGCCTAGTCTTTCGGATGGCACGAAAAACCGAGGTCCCTCATAGCACACTGTATGGCGTATGCCCGTCTTCCATTAGCCCAGGTTAGGTGCATGAGAGTAGGACGTTAAACCCCATTTCATTCCATATCATTTCTCTAGCTATTATCGGATGGCGGACATTGAAACAGATTAAAATATGATCGGTATTTAATGACTTAATAAAAAAAATGGCGAAACGAAGCTGGGTCCTGAGTAACAAAGGGAGAGAAATGGGGTTTAACGTCAACTCCACACAAACTAGGTTCATTTCGGGACTAACACATGGTTCATGGGGTTTTTTCAATAATTCGCTTGCACGTAGGGGTCTTTAGTAGTGGGAGGAAAGCGAAGGACCCGGAGAAAATCTACGAGGCTGGACAGGCGACCCTAAAACCGGGGAATCGAATGTCAGACCTTATGATACAGCGCACACGCGTTAACCATTCGGCCACCCACTACGATAAAAAAAAACAATCTATGCCATTTCTTGTCAATCAAAGCCCAGAATAAAGTAATTTGAATGAAATTTTTAAGTATCTATTTTGGAACTTATCTCAAGAAGGATTGGCTATTCTCTAAATCTTACATAATACATCTTTTAGGCCAATGAAACAAACGTCCTTGGTTACATGTGATAGTCAGCTCAAAGGTCATAGATATCTTCAAGCGTTGGCTGGCATTCTAGGACAATAAAACAGAAGGTAGATGGTTATGAATTACCTTACGAATAATCGATTTTTAATCATTGTGGATCAATATTGGGTTAATAGGCATGGTGTTAAAGTTTGTTTTGCATTTTAGTTGGGTATATTATGTAATGTAACTTTTTTTAAGTGCAGAACTTATCACATTTTTTTTATCCGAATATGACGAAATATGAAATAGGTTTATCTCCAAAAGATTTCGGTATTGGATGGTAACTTCATGGATTATGACCCCTTATTGCAAGACAAATCACGTTTTTTTTTTACAATAATAATAATACTAATAATAATTAATTTGTATAGTGCCTACAGTTCAACTCGGCGAGTTGCTCTTTAACCACAGTTTATATTCAAATTTCTTACCCTTAAGGCAGTCGCATACTCATCTACAAATTCACTGGATGATTGTAATCTTATGATTTTGTGTTATTCTTCATTTTCCTGCTATATTTTATCAATGTTTTATGTCCTAATTGATTTTTGTATTGATTGAAATTACAGGTACTGATGTCACGGTTGTGCTTTAGATTTTATGTCTGTTACAGTCGAGTGGAACATCATCATTTGCGTTTTTATTTGATTTCCAGTTTTTATAGAACCTATTTCATAACAGTCCAGTATTAATTAATCAACTTGTTTCATCCTAAATATCCTGGACTGAACGAGCTGAAGGATTTGGGGAAGGGTGATCCGTTTTCCCAATGCGATTTTGCGTCCAGACCATCGCGTAAATCGTTCTAGATTATCTGCATTAAACTTTCTACACACATAAACCCAACCTGTAGACGCTTTGTGTTTGCTAATTATAAATTTCTCGGATTTAAAGGGACAATAACATTCTTGCTGGCTTGGTAGCTCCAGAAAAAAAAATAATACCCTTATTCTAAGTCTTAGATGTTTAAGTGTCCTACCTGTTGTGTAAATTATCCATTACAACCTAATTTACTTGTCCAGAGGGTTCGAAAATATGTTAAAATCCAAGTCACATTTGAAAAGGTTTACGTAAGACTTTTCAAATCAATTGGTTGAGTTTTTCAAATTTTTTAAAATAGGTGTGTTAAGATGAAATGTATATCATCATTTAATTGGAATATTCTAAAATAATACGATTTGTTGACCAGAATGAAGATTGGGACATATTATTCAGTTACAACAAGAGTGTTATTGGGGCTTTAATCATTTTTGTATTTCCATAGAAATAACTCCCACTTAAAGATACATTATGTAAGATTTAGATAAAGAACTAGCCATTCTTGCTATAATAGTTAGAAAGTAGATAATGTAAAATGAATAATTTGAAAATTCCATTCAAATTACTCTATTGCAAGCGAAGATATTAGCCTTTGAAGGTCTGACAGACGTGTGCAATAATTTCAACCACGGTACTGGTTGATCAAAGCTCTGTCTGGGTCCTCTATAATTGATTAAATCAAAGGGTCGCTGAACCATTCTAATCTGTTTAACATCGGAGCAATCTGATGGCATCGAGAGATGATTAAGGCATGGATCGGTTAATCAATGTCTAAGTAATACTTTAGAAAATATTTCAGGCCAGGATCAGTTAATTAATGTCTAATTAATACTTTAGAAAATATTTCAGGCCTAAAGAAAGACCTGCAATAGGCAGATTTTGCTCTTGCATAATGCGTGTTTAAGTATATATAGCGGCGGAGTATTTTGTGTTCATTGTCATTATGAAATTCGCTGCTATGTAGCTTTTTCAGAAGTCAAAAGTTTATTTATTTATAGAACTTTATATTAACCATTTACAGTACCACCACGGCAAATTACGCTTGTTTATTACTTATTTTATTTATTCACTATGATCTATATATCTCGAATATATACATAGTGATTTTTCAAGCTATTATAGTTAAATATGATAATTTGTTAAATAAATTGCATTTTAATACAAATATAATACGATATGATAATAATGAACAATAAATAAATTAGTATGCTATTTACCATATGCAGCTTACTTATATTACTTCAAGTAAGTAAGTCTCAAAGTCAAACATCGACATCGAAAACACGAATTATTTGTCAATTGAAATCAACATTACCGAGAACAAATATCAAATATTTCAAACATTTTACCATTGGTACACGAATCTTGTACCATGATGTGTTTCATTTGTAGCAACGGGCACGAAGAACGAGGCTAGACATAAGCCATGTGAAACGGTGACTATCGATGTAGACTGGAATGACCAGACGCTAGAGATTGCCATTCGCCGAACATAATATATTAGAAACTACAATAAAAACAGAAACGATGCAATGTAATTCTGTTTACTTACATTCATATTACATTATTATATGCACCATTTGTGCCAATTTATAGGTCCCAATTATTGGCGATTTAGCTCCTTTAAACAAGGAACCGAGTCGTAATGAACGAAATAGATAATAGTCTACAACCAGCCTTATCTATTGTGTAGTGCTATCATTAACGATGCATCTATCATTAATATTTTACTCCCGTCCATTGTATTTTATTTAGTCTTTGATGTTTTTGTATATCTCAGTAAGTATCTATGTAAGTTAATTAATTATCATGAATTGATGTTTGGATTTATAGATATGGAATAGAGATTTATTTGAGTGTAGTGGTGAATGGCGCTATTATATTTAATTTATTTATAGAAAGGTGATTAACCGGCAATAATCTCAACGAATCACAGACGACACGTTTCTGTTGTTTGTGGAGGAAACTAATGAATGTATCTCGATCTTATTTCCATGTCATCAAAACACTATGCTGCGACCGATCCATGTTCTATCTGCGGACGTTACGAATTACGAACTGTCTTTTTGAAACGTCTAAACACTAAAATGACAGGAAGTGGGTCCAAGGGATACCCCACGCCATCGTGGAGAAAGTATACAAGTGATAACCAGGAGAGATTCGTCAAGGAGAGGATATATACGTTTAAAAGAGTAAAATTCCTTCCGATGTTGCCTCAGATGCAAGGAAAACGTTCATAATTTTATGAGTGATGCTCTGCGGTCTGCCCCCCCCCCCACACACACACTAACACCACCCCTTTTCATATTTGTACACGCCCCTATTGATGACTTACTTTTAGCCTGACTCCTAGTGGGCGTATTTTCGTTGCCTGTCACCATATTGTGTTTCTTTTTTATAGTTTTACATTAATCGAACCTGCTGATGGACAATGGGGTGTGGTAACAAACGAATCATGGACAGGTCTAGTAGGTCAAGTCTTGAGACGGGTAAGATAATGCACGGAACAAAACACAACCCTATATAACAAGAACCCAAAAACGCGTCGTAAACAATCAAGGGGCGAACAAAACTTCGAATTTTCCCGCAAAATTACCGGCTCGAAATGAGTAGGTGGAAATTCCATCACTGTATGGGCTACCATCCCTATCATTGTACATTCGAACAATATTTAATATGTATATCTATGGGCAATTAATGTGGTGTAATCAGAATTCTTGATAAATACCTCTGCTAATTTGTCAATGTCAAGAAAGTGTCAAAATATAGAAAAAAGTAATGGTTCAAGTGTCGTCTAAACACTTGTTTTTAAATAGTTCCTTAGTTATTAGGCGACAATGATGTGCCGTCACTTGTTGAAGGCAGTCATCATTGACAGAGATATATTAGAAGACTTTCGTAATCCTCTGTGAAACAGATTGTATATTACCTGGCACATTCATAATTACGTACTTTAGAGAAAGAAAAATCCTCTGTGTTTTACCCGTATTAAGACTTTGTACATTGTAGTTTTTACTCGTTGTCAATGGAAAAGACATTTTAGCAGAGCATTTAATATTGGCGGCGATACCCTTCCATACAAAGACATCTTGAATCCAATGTGATAAACTAAATAAACTTGCTTTGTTCAATTCTCCAATTCGATAACCAATCCCGAGACCCTAACAATGTGCAGACGTTACTTTTTAGATGAGCCTCCCAATTTACTAATTGCCATGAAGGTACGCCATTTTCATGACCATTTCACATTTCAAGATGTTTTACACCAGGGTGTGTTATTTCATGGAGCCGTGCACAGTTTTATGCTTATACTACCTGTACTAAATATTGTTTTCATTTCAGGAGGTTGACCTTGTTGTAGCACCTTTGGTCATATCATCTGAACGGTTAAATGTTATGGATTTCAGCTTCCCCTTTTTCCATGATTATTCGGCTGTCTTGTTTAAAATGCCTGACCCAAATAGAGCCAAATGGAGAAAATTAGCAGAGCCTTTTAAATGGCAGGTTTTTGTGTGTATCATTGCATCTTTCTTGCTGCTGACTTTCCTATTGTATACGTTGGAAAAGTCCAATCCTTTTTATGTAACGCAGAATAAGAAAAGATATAGTTTCCTGGATATGATTCTCTATGTTTATGGAGCAATGTTAATTCAAGGTATGTTTATATTATGTTTAAAACTTTAAAAAAAACATTAATGGATCAACTATGAATGTACTAACAAATAAATGCGGGTATTACCTCGATTTACAACTTCCAGGATATCATTAACGGGACTTTGGTTTACCCCCCCCCACCACCACCACCACCACCACACACACACACACACACACACACACACACACACACACACACACCGAACGAGTATATGCTTCCCGGCAAGATTCCATTGTACTTACTTAAAGATGAATTCATATTTTAATGTGGACCTTTGTATATTTTTTTTATCGACAGGTGGTCCAAACCAACCCAAGTCTTCCAGTGGTAGATTTCTTGTTGCATTTTGGTGGCTTTTTTCTATCATAGTAGCGGCAACCTACAGTGGTAATTTAATCGCATTCTTAACCGTGACGAAGGATAAACCACCATTTGAAACATTGGATGAATTGGGTAGTCAGAATACATATAGATGGGGTACTCTCGGTGGCACTGTATGGGTGACATTCTTGCAGGTAATTAAGTGATAAACATTCAACGTTCGACGAACCTTCAGTTCTGAAAACACCGCGAACACAACGGGTATATATATATGCAGTTTTTAAGCTCGCGAATAGGACAGAGATCCGGTTTTATTAGCATCTAACATAGCGGCTGTGTGGTTATATTTGCGAGGCCATTTTTTACTTATTATTATAGCACAAATCTGGATATGATGATACTTATATTATAATTTCGTTTTGTTTATTTTCTAATTGTAAATTCACCTACTTTCCCAAAATCCTCATTCATTTGTTGAAATTATAGACAAATGAACGGGGATTTAGAATGTCAAAGATATCACACCCTTCTTGGGATTATTTGTTTGGTTTCAGAGCTCCAAAGGTAAAGAAATACAGCAGTTATGGAAAGGTGTTTCTGAATTTATTAAAAGTGACCCTGATGTTCTAAGTGAATCTACAGCAGTACACATGGAAAAAGTTGAGAATGGAAATTATGCCTATATTGCTGACAAAGGAATGTTAGAAATAGAAATGGCCACAAAGTGTGATTGGGTGTTTTTAAAAGAATTATTTTTTCCTTTACAATATGGCGTTGGTTTACCAAAGGATTCGCCGTTTTATAAACTCTTTTATGACGAGTGAGTATTTGGAAATATAATTTTCTTTTCTCTTCGCAATATACTCGCGATAAGCATACTCCTATGCCCCAAATAATGCCCATGGCTGTAAAGAAATCTTAGGGAATGCTCCATTTTCAGTCCAGAACGTCCAGAATTGACGAAATTGCAATCGAGTGACGCTAAATTCAGTCTGTCGCAATTCTGTCAGTCCCGGCCACGGAGGCGAGAGAGAGAGAAATGGGGTTTAACGTCCACTCAACACAAACTAGGTCATTTCGGGACTAACATATGGTTTCAATTTTATTTCAATAATTCGCTTGCGCGTAGGGGTCTTTAGCAGTGGGAGGAAACCGGAGTGCCCGGAGGAAACCCACGAGGTTGAGAAGGAGCCCCTATCTCCAAGCCACATACGCTCACACCAGGGCTCGAAACCGCAGCCGCAAGCCAGAGGTGACCGGCCAGCTAGAGGTCGAAGCGCGGCACTCTAGACCACTAGGCCATCCCACCCCCCCGGCCACGGAGGTGGTGTGAGTAGAAACGTAACGTAATTAAAAACAACAAATATGTTTCGGCTGCATGGTTGGTTGAGGTATTTTCTTATTCAATCAAACACATACGTTGTAGCCCGAAATACCCCTTCTTTATTCGATTGTCACAATTTTTTACACTCGGCAATTCTCGAAAGATTCCGGAACATACACCTAGTCTCGGTTGTATGACGAATTCCGCCATATTAGAACTACTTTAAAGGTCCCGGGTGAAACATGGCGGCGCCCATGGTGTCCTGGAACTACTTTAAAGGTCCCGGATGAAACATGACTGCGCTCATGGTGTCTTGTTTGTTTGTAATAGCGTCAAGTTTTCCTGTTAAAGTAAACCGGTAGCTGCATCGCAAATGTATGGGAATGTTCAATTGGGTATCCCCTTAGTTTCGTACACAGAGTAAGCTTACCAGAGTTATTCTCCTTTGTTGTGAAATTATTTTTGATCAACGCGGCAAGATGTGTCAAAGAAAAATAAATGTCATAAGTATTAATGGAACGAAGGGCATATGTAGTATAGGCTAGTAAGTAATTTTTGGGCTGAAATCAAAACCATAAATAGCAATTAGAGGGGCTGGTTGTGTGTGCTCTGACAACAAACAAAGAGGTGATAGCTTTATACTTTTTGAGCCATTCCCTTCCCCACACCCATTTGCCAAAGTTTTTCGAATTCCTATCGATTACATAAATTGCAATCTATATAATTACCAATTGTTTTTTAATTATAAAACAGTCAATTTGTGTTTCTGCTTTTTCGCCAGGATGTTGAGAATATACGAAACCGGTTTACTACAAATTTGGAAACAAAGGTGGTGGCCAAAACAAGGAACGTGTAAAGGATCTTTAATATCCGAAGCAAGGAAGATTGAATTAGTTGACATACAAAGTGCTTTCTACGTCATTGCTTTAGGAATAGCGATTGCCTCAACAATCATTTTAGGAGAAATTATATATACGCGTCAAAAGAAAAAATCAGAATAAATTGGATGTGATTAGAGTGAATGGTTGTAGTGCTATACATTCAGATTACGTAACTGGCATTACACGGTATCGTTCGGCCATCTATTGAAATTGAACCCTAACAATTTGCAGGCATAGGCGTACGAGCCGGGGGTGGGGGTCACCTGCCCCCCTAACTTTCGGGCAAGCTGACTTTTCGGGCAGACGGGTAAAGTTAGGCAAAATAAAGTGACCGAAATCTAATATAACACTACAGCGGGCTGAATGACAGTAAAACGCGTTTGCGGCTGTCAAATATTCCAAAATGTTCTTGGGAGAACTATACAAGGCCAGTTCCGCTTCTTAGTCTCTCGAAGAAAACCGGCGCTGCTGTCTGTAAACCTGAAATTATTTCATCTACTAGGCAAAATAAAGTGCCCGAAATCTAATACAACACTAATTTTACGGGCTGGAATAACAGTAAAACGCGTTTGCGGCGGTCAAATATTCCAAAATGTTCTTGGGAGGACTAGACAAGCTCAGTTCCACTTCTTTGTCTCTCGGAAGAAAACCAGCGCTGCTGTCTGTAAACCTGAAATTTTTTCGGACATTTCTAGTTTTGCTTCCCTAACTGTCACCGAGCCCTAATAAAACACTAATTATACTTTTCTTTTAATTGAATACCACGAATTGGTACTGAGTTGACTGTGGATTAAAACATTTTGACTGGAGCCACTTTACCCTGTGTGACATTTTTCGGGCATCGATTAGTATTTGTAAATGAGTCTGCAACAGCCTTCTGATTGGATGCTTGGAATTCGCGGTGAGATGTCGGTTACAAAACCATTTGATACTTTTAGAGTTACTTACACGGGGTAGCATAGCAGAAAACGCATTTACCATTTACGGTGGTTAAATTTTCAAAATTTTCTCAGGGAGGGTGAGGCCCCCATACCCCGTCACGATTGATTGGTTGTTTGGAATTCGGGTCGGCAGTTGCGACATTTAAATGTTCAATATTCCCGTCTTCGTGGATTGTAAACGATTGATTGAAATTCGAGTCAGCCACCTTAATTAAGCTATACTATTCAAAAAAAGTAGGGGATATTTGATTTTGGGGGCATAATACTAAAATATGCAAATGACTACGAAAAAAGTCACTATAGAACCTAACATAAGAAACATATCCAGTTACATGTGACGCCCAAACGCACCAATAGCTACCGCATGGAATGCAGATGATGCTTGGGATCATCATGGGGGTCCAACCCAAGATTTTCACGACTCTGACTTTGAATGTTACAGTCATTGTGACATTGAATTCCAGGGTGGAAACATCAGTTTAATTGTTTTAGTGACCAGAAAAAAAAATTTGCTATGCGTCGGCTTACCCAAAATGAAAGGTTAAGTGCCCTTGGCATGCTACAGATCGGCACATCACAGGCGGTTGTGGCGCGGACGATGAATGTTTCTCAGTCTGTCATAAGCAGGCCATGGTCCAGATACCGTGATACACAATCTGCACAGGACAGACCACGCTCAGGTCGACCAAGGGCGACAACTCAAGCCCAGGATCGATTTATCCGTACCTTGGCCTTGAGAAATCGTGTCATCACAGCAAATCAGATAAGCGCTCGTCTTCAAACAGACACTGGTGTGAGAGTGAGTGGCTAGACGATTCGGAATCGACAGCATAGGGGTCACCTTCGCGCCCGACGTCCTCGCGTGATCCCTTGTTTGAGAGATCATCACATTCAGGCAAGACGTCGTTGGTGTAGGGATCGTCAACACTGGGATAATCGACGCTGGAGCAATGTGATGTTTTCAGATGAGTCAAGGTTCACTGTTGATTTTTTGGCAGACGTAGGAGGGTGTGGCGTCGTCGAAACGAGCGCTTCCAAGACGTTAACGTCATCAGACATGATCGATTTGGGGGTGGTTCTGTTATGGTGTGGGGAGGCATCACTGTTGCTGGAAGAACGGCTTCACATGTTGTTGCAGGGCGTGTTACAGGCCAGTACTACCGGGACAACATCTTGGCAGTCCATGTTGTGCCGTCCACACGACGTGTGTCACAGGGCCAGGATCGTTACAGGTTACCTCCAACAACAGAACATCACCACATTACCTTGGCCAGCACTGAGTCCGGACCTCTCCCCCATCGAGCATGTCTGGGACATGCTTGGACAGAGGTTACGTCAACGTCAACAACGTCCTGCCAATGTCCAAGAACTTGCTGCTGCGTTGCAACAGGAATGGGGCAATCTGGACCAAAATGACCTTAGACGTATCATTAGGAGTATGCCACGTCGGATCAATGCTTGTTTGGCAAACAGAAGGGGATTTACCCGTTACTGACTTTGTTGTGATGCTTTGGTAACTTTGCTGTTTGACCCCGGGTATCATTTTACCCTTATAATAATGGTCAGTCTGTGCCTCACTTAATTAGTCTAACGATCATTTGGAATAAATCGATGAATGTGAACTCCATTTCATTTTGTCATTTGTTTCTTCGTCAGTTTCATTAGGTGACTTTAATAACACTTAAAAATCAAATATCTCCTACTTTTTTGAATAGTATATATCAGACCACTTTGAAGCTGCTTTGTTCACAGGCTGAAATAACAGGAAGACGTGTTTGCAGTCGTCAAATATTCCCCAAAAAATTTTAAGGGCGGGGGGCGTCTGTAAACCCGACTGCCCCCTAACTGTCATCAAGCCCGTTCGCCTATGTTTGCAGGTTGTTACGGTCTTAAAGATAAATTGAGGAATTGGAAGTAATTAGTAAATAAATACAATAACAATACTGCCAACAAGTCGATTTACAAATATGTGTGAATAGTAACGGACTATTAACGCACGATCTGATAAGGCATGAGCTTCAAAGAGTGCAGATCATGGTCCACGACCAGACTAGAAAATGACCAGGAAACTGTTCGGCCAACACCAGGTTGGAAACCATAGACCTTTTGGCAAGTCAGTCAGCACCATACCAAGCTAACCAAAGTAGCTCCCCCGAGAAAAACAAGGTCTTGTGTATTGTATATTATGCAGACGATCACATGCCCCAAACCTCAAGAAAAATATATTTATGTTAATAAAAAAAAAAATCGAAATAACTGGGGCGGATTAAAATTACATCGCCGAAGATGATGTTAAGGACCCTTTCGTTGCTCAAATTCTAACGAAATCTAGAAGCAACGTTGTGCCAATTAGTCATGCTTTACCTTTTCGATGAGGCTTCCCTTTGTCAGTGATGCAAGGTACAGTGGTGCAATGAGATGAATCGTCACATCTGACTAGATTTATAATCATTCAACATTATTTTCAAGTAGAATTTTGTCATTCAATAGCATAAATAGAATACGTTTCAATTAGTCTGCCATTAAGCAGCTCGCGTCTGCGCAAGTCGGAGAGAGTGGGTTAATGGCCAAATCTCCAAATTCTACTTGAAAATAGTGTTGAATTATTATAAATTTCTAGATCTGTCAGATGTGACGATTCCTTTGATTGTCAATGAATATTCTACATTGTAAAAAATGCATAGCAAATCCTAGATTATACATACCTAGCTGTATTGTTGCATATTGATGCTGCGATGGAAAATAAACACAACGGATCGGAACGTTTAATTTACTCTGATTGTATTTCAATAATACATTATCTGTATCAACTGACCCTTAAATTGATGAACCGAATATTTCATTCTGGAATACCACTGGAAAATAAATTCTGTAAAATTTGAACAATAGACCAGTAACAGTGCCAAACAGGGTTCTCGACGATCTAATAAGAGAGAGAGGGAAATGGGGTTGAGCGTCCACTCGACACAAACTAGGTCATTTTGTGACTAACATATGGTTTAATTTTATTTCAATAATTGACTTGCGCGTAGGGGTCTTTAGCAGTGGGAGGAAACCGGAGTGCCCGGAGGAAACCCACGCGGTTGAGAAGGCGCCCCTATCTCATTGCCACATACGCTCACACCAGGGATCGAAACCACAGCCACAAGCCAGAGGTGACCGGCAGAGATCGAGGTCGAAGCGTGGCACTCTAGACTACTAGCCCCCCACGATCTAAAAAAACATAATTATTTTAGGAAATGAAATGGGGTTTAACGCCCTTCTGTGCTGCTCCGACTGGGCTAATGAAGACGAGCATGCGCCATACAGTGTGCGATGAGGGAAATTTTGCCAACTGCCAAGAGATCTTTAACGCACACGCCAATGTAACATAGGACCTCAGTTTTTGTCTCATCCGAACGACTATACGTTGTAGATTTTCGCCATGTAAAATCCAGTTGTACAGCGTCTAAACCACTTAAAGTGACAATCTGTGTGTCTAAACATACATTTCTTTCAGACTCATACCATCTTGAAACAATCACCACTTCCTCCAAAATTATAATAAACTATATCTACCAATATCACAGTTTCTATACTGTCGGTTTTCCATAAAGTTTTGATTTTTTTTTTTTGATTTTTTTTTCAAAATAATATTCAACTAAATTCCATCCTAAACATGCCGTCCATGCATGATACATCAATCGAAAAATCCTTGACTAACAATAACACTTTTGTACCAAATGTTATGGGCATTACAGTTTACCGTACAATACTTTAATATATCGATCCTGTCAACTGCATAACAGTCCGTAAATAAGTCAGTGGACAAACTTTGATCAATATGTGAACAATCTATATGAAAATTAATCATCATAATAATATTATGGCCTATGAATCGATTCCAAACTTATTTGTTTGGGATATTTTTCCCTCAAAATTCTGTGTCACATTGGTCTTTTGCCAGATGTGGAAAGCCGGCCTCAGACAAATCCGTCGCCACATTCTACCTATGCGATGACCCATGCACTCGAAGTAATTTGTTTTACCCGGAATAACAACGCAACAGTTCGTTTTTATACGCCCACATTTTCATGTGGACGTATATTGTCGTCGCCCCTGTTCGTCCGTCCGGACGCCCACAATTGTTTATGAACAGTCTCCAGATCACAATTTTTATCCGATTTCGATGAAACGTGAAATGTAGGTTTATCACCCTAAGATCTTGGTTCCTTTCATTATTGGCATGTATCGGACTGCAACTTCATGGGTTATGGCCCCTGATTGTACAAAAAATCACGTTTTTAGCTTGTGAACAGTGTAGAGGTCACAATTTTGAACCGATTTTGATGAAACTTGAAATGCTTATTCATAACCCAAAGATCTTGGTTCCTTTCGATATTTGCACATATCGGATCGTAACTTCTTGATTGTACGAAAAATCGCCCTTTTTAGCGAGTGGTACCTCTGGAAGTCAAAATTATTATCTGAATTATATAAAACCGTTTGATTATATCACCGTTACATGGTAATGAAGGTTGAGTTCGAATTTCGTGAAAATCGGACCAAAATTGACGGATAAAATGGCCGCCGTTTGTACGCGAATAGTGTGAAAATATGTTATATCAAGGTTGTGGAACCTAAAGAGGTTACAATTTTGAACCGATTTTGATGAAATTTGAAATACATGTTTATAACCCAAAGATCTTGGTTCCTCTCGATATTTGCGCATATCGGATCGTAACTTCCTGATTGTACGCAAAATTGACTTTTTTTCGCTTGTGATTCCCCTAAGGGTCTCAAGTATTATCTGATTTAAAAAAAACGTTTGATTATATCACTGTTACACTGTAATGAAGGTTGAAGTCGAATTTCGTAAAAATCGGACCAAAACTGCCGGACAAAATGGCTGCCGCTAATACGCGAATAGTGTAAAAATATGATGTGGACCCTGTAGAGGTCCCATTTTTAATCCCATTTTTGATAAAATTTGAAACGTAAGTTTATAACCCAAAGATCGCAGTTCCATTCGATATGCGCGCACAGTGGACCATAACTTCCTGAATTATGGCCTGTGATTGTACGAAAAATAATGTTTTTTATCTTGTGGACCGTATGGACGTCACAATTTTATTCCGAATTAAAAATACGTTTTACTATATCCCTGTTACACATAAATGGTGGTTTAGTGTGATTTTCAGTGAATTTTGATAATTGAACAGCTAAATCCATAATATACTATTCAAAAAAAGTAGGGGATATTTGATTTTTAAGTGTTATTAAAGTCACCTAATGAAACTGACGAAGAAACAAATGACAAAATGAAATGAAGTTCACATTCATCGATTTATTCTAAATGATCGTTAGACTAAGTAAGGTACATACTGACCATTATAAGGGTAAAATGAAGCCCGGGATCAAACAGCAAAGTTACCACAGCATCACAACAAAGTCAGTAACGGGTAAATCCTCTTCGGTTTGCCAAACAAGCATTGATCCGACGTGGCGTACTTCTAATGAGACGTCTAAGGTCATTTTGGTCCAGATTGTCCCATTCCTGTTGCAACGCAGCAGCAAGTTCTTGGACATTGGCAGGGCGTTGTTGACGTAACCAGACATGCTCGATGGGGGAGAGGTCGGGACTCAGTGCTGGCCAAGGTAATGTGGTGATGTTCTGTTGTTGGAGGTAACCTGTAACGATCCTGGCCCTGTGACATCTTGCGTTGTCATCCTGGAAGATGAAACGGCGGCCATGACGTCGTGCGAACGGCACAACATGGACTGCCAAGATGTTGTCCCGGTAGTACTGCAACAACATGTAAAGTCGTTCTTCCAGCAACAGTGATGCCTCCCCACACCATAACAGAACCACCCCCAAATCGATCATGTCTGATGACGTTAACGTCTTGGAACCGCTCGTTTCGACGACGCCACACCCTCCTACGTCTGTCCAAAAAAAACAACAGTGAACCTTGACTCATCTGAAAACATCACATTGCTCCAGCGTCGATTATCCCAGTGTTGACGATCCCTACACCAACGACGTCTTGCCTGAATGTGATGATCTCTCAAACAAGGGATCACGCGAGGACGTCGGGCGCGAAGGTGACCCCTATGCAGTCGATTCCGAATCGTCTGGCCACTCACTCTCACACCAGTGTCTGTTTGAAGACGAGCGCTGATCTGATTTGATGTGATGACACGATTTCTCAAGGCCAAGGTACGGATAAATCGATCCTGGGCTTGAGTTGTCGCCCTTGGTCGATCTGAGCGTGGTCTGTCCTGTACAGATTGTGTATCACGGTATCTGGACCATAGCCTGCTTATGACAGACTGACAAACATTCATCGTCCGCGCCACAACCGCCTGTGTTGTGTCGATCTGTAGTATGCCAAGGGCACGTAACCTTTCATTTTGGGTAAGCCGACGTATATCAAAATTTGTTTTCTGGTCACTAAAACAATTAAACTGATGTTTCCACCCTGGAATGAATTCAATGCCACAATGACCGTAACATTCAAAGTCAGAATCGTGCAAATCTTGGGTTGGACCCACATGATGATCCCAAGCATCACCTGCATTCCATGCGGTAGCTATTGGTGCGTTTGGGCGTCACATGTAACTGGAAATGTTTCTTCTGTTAGGTTCTATAGTGACCTTTTTCGTAGTCATTTGTATAGTTTAGTATTATGCCCCCAAAATCAAATATCCCCTACTTTTTTTGAATAGTATATTAGATGTTTCGTATACTAAACGTTGGCATGGGGCAGAACTTCATAAGATCCAAACAAATTCTAATGATTTTCTGATAATCACTTAATATGCGACAACTCTTGTTGACTGCCCGGACGATCTAACTGCTGGTGGGCGTATATTTCGTTGCCTGGCAACCTATTTTTACATTTATATACCAAGCTGCTTTCATATGGTACAATGCATGATAGATTATAATAAAGCCATTCTCTGAATCAAGATCCAACCAGGATGGGTCTGCTGACAGAAATTGTTATACCTTCTCCCTATGGAATCAAGCGGCTGTCTCACGAATGCTCGGAAATATGATAAAGTTGTAGATTTGGGTTTAGACGTTCAATTATCTAATTGGTCATATATGACGTAATTGATTATAGTGATTCGTTAATAAGCATAATCACGCTGAAAACCACCCTTATATGGATAGCAGATATCACAGCAGAAGTTTTACATATTTTATTTTGTTGTCCACTTAGAATTGAATGTATACCAAATTATAACCCTTTTTATACATCAACTTATCGATTATTTTTATATTCCTCCCTTTCTTAAGTCTATTTTTGCTCGGTGTTAGGTAAAAGATCCCTTCAAACCTTCACAACGACCATACCAACATCTACAGGATGACATAGGTATTCATATAGCACACATCAATATTACCCCTCCCCCCCCCGTTTCAAGATTTGTGCGGGATTAACAGGTATGAGACCGTTAAACACTTTCATTTACTGAACCATACAAGTATTCAGACAACAGGTTACATGCAAAATTTAGAACGTCATACAGTGTGCTATGAGGGAAATTTTGGGAAATTTATCTAATCGACTTCCTACTCTAGATGTGAGTACCTGAGTCTGCTGAGTTTTGCCTAGTGGTTTAACACCCAGGCAAGTGCCATATTATAATTTACTGTGTGATGTATGTCTATACTAAGCATCAAAAGAAACGTTCGTCATGTTACTCTGAAAAGACGCATTGCATAAAACTTGCCAAATGTGTTATTGTATATTTGAGACCACATCTCCAACTTTACCTGGGCAATAAGGCTACGTCCCAAACACAGAATAGAACCCAGGAAATGTTTTCAGAAATCGGGGAAATGAGTTCTCTATGATTTTCATGTAACTCATGCTGTTCACCGGGACCAGTCCTATATCTGGTTGAGTAGGTTTATTTAACGCCAGCTTCCACATACTGTTCACAAAAAATTGCTTTGATCCATTTAGTAAGTCGTTTTCTAGAATGATTTGATTAAAGTGCCTCACTGATTTTGAAATCGTACCAACCTTTCAGACTTGTAAATAGACTAAGCGTCTAATTCAAGAGAATATTAAGCTCCTGTTTTGACGTATAATTCGTGTACACGATTAGCATTTCTTAGACCTCCATACGTGCTATGAGAGCGGCGCTAAGACCTTGGTACCTTTTACGTGGGCTCCGTGTACACGCGACCTCGGTTTTCCGCGTCCCACCCAACGACTAGACAGCTGCCCTTGTCAGGCGCTCCACCCTGCACCACTGAAAAGGAGAAACCACGTCCGAAAATCGTGATGCACTTTCTCAGCCAACACCTGTAGCGAGCCAGTGTCTTAACCACTTAGCCGCCTGCAAACGTGAATTGCCGGATTATGAATAATTGCGAGATCAGCGATACAGATTCAAATCAGTTATTGATGCCATCTTAGATTTCATCATGTGCAGAAATGAAATGGTGTTTAACGTCATACTCTCCTGTACCAACCGGGTAAATGACAACTATATATACGCAATGTGTAGCCAAAGTGGCTCAGTGAGTTAGGTGTAGGTAACCATAGGTTATGTTTTTATGCCTTTTATGTTCTGTATGTACATAAATTAAGTTCTGGAGAGGAGTCAACATGGCTTAGCCTGTTCCATTATCCATTTCTAAATGAAATAAAAAAAAATTACATATTAGTTAAATATAAAACTATATATTTAATTTATTTATATGGCGTTACGTTGCACGAAAGCAAAAAAGAAGAAATTGTGTGCATAATAATGCCACGCATGTCTGGTAAAATTTAATGTTACATATCGATATTTTAATGGTTTTCTGCTTAACTGTTTATAAATATGTCAGTTGATATAAGCCTTAATCAATGTATGATGTCATATGGTCACAATCTGTGTGAATAAAAACTCTGCACCTATTGTGCGCATCGATTCAAAACAAAATTATAACGTACCATACTGGCGCATGAAACCGTTCAAGGTTAGCAATGGTATCAAAGCCAAGTCACTGGCATACCTCGTGATTTAAATCACATGCGTTAGACATGACCACCACCTCTCCATTTTCAATTAAAGGCCTGTCGTTCAGATTCCAATACATTACCACCGATTTTATTTTTAAATATTTCTGGAAGTGATATTAAAACAAGTAAATAATGTATCAAATGGGGTAGAATTATGACATTAAACCACAGGCGCTTAAAGGGATTAAAATAAAACTTATTACTACTGTCTGACGATATATTATAGTATATAGAACGTATTGCACCCCACATCTTTGTTTTTGACTTGTTGACAGCATTTCGTCTGCTATCATCTCACAATACTCTCTAATTCTAACACTTCCTGTTGTTTGTATTGCCAACGAGATTTTATTTGATCATTGTTCATCTTCCGGTATAATTAAATTGGTCATTTTACAGCGTTATTAATTACAAATCAAAATTGAAGGGCTATCACTTATCGACGAGCGACTTCCTGGCGGGTGAAATACGTTCTATATAAACTGTTTCAATGGCATTTAGTAATTGAACTAGAGTATACAGGTCACAATTCTATGGAATACAATTACTGCTTATTACTGAGCGACGTTTCGACTAGGATTCTCTAGTCGTTATCAAGCAATGATAAAATCTAAAAAGAGACAAGTCAATATATACATGTACATAACAATACTTTCTTAATGCTGACAAACCACAGATCTACAATTGCTCGTACCTAAAGGGAATCTAATTAAATTAAGGATTATAAATTGAAACGTTATTGACAACATTCAAAAGACCACTTAACTAAAAATAAAAAACAAACTAACTAATTGATTAATGGTTAAGTGTTGTGGAGTATATACAATAATTAGTAGGTTTTGGTCAGAGAAAATGGAATTTGATCAAATTTTATCAACCACCCCTTTCACTGAAATAAACACAAATGATTAATGAATTGATTGTTGTGGAGTATTTACAACGATTTGATCTGGTTTCAATAATGACAACATCCCGAGAGGATGAGATTTTTGTATTAGGACGGAAAATAATATATATGCGCATGTTGATGCGAGTGATTATACTAATATTATACGAAAAACCCTTTGAACAATTACTTATAAATGATAAATGAAGGCCGACTATTTATAATGAGATGTGTTTATCAGATAGTATGCAATTGTGGAATTTCTTACGTCGGCGAGACAAAGATCCCATTGAATAAAAGGATAGATGACCACAAGTCGAAAGCAGCAACCAACAACTCCGCTGTAGCTGAACACTTGAACTCCAACCCTGGCCACAGAGTCCAATGGTCCAACGTAAAAGCGCTATGCAAGAACATCAACAACAAGAGAGCGCGCCGATTGCATGAAGCCATTCAAATACGACGACACAAACCCCAGATGAACAGAGATCAAGGATTGTTCCTCCCCAGGGCGTATGACACTCTTATCGCATAATCGAGGGCTAAGCATAACTATTTTATTTTATTTCAATCATACTCAATACTTAACAATATTCAGTTTAAAACTAAATTTTTAAGTCTGTAATAACACTACAATTTGCAAAAATAAAAATCAATAATTGACAACTATTTTTACTTTTATTATTATTTTTATATTTATTTTTATTTTATATTATTTTATTTTTGCTTTTCAGACCTGCTGTTATTGTAATTTAAGCAATTAAAAGTTCTAATCCTGCCTTCCTTCATCACTATAATATCCAGTGGAAGTACTACTCACCATTATAAATAGTCAGCCTTCATTTATCATTTATAAGTTATTGTTCTAAGGGTTTTTCGTATATCAGTATAATCACTTGCATCAACATGCGCATATATATATTATTTTCCGTCCTTATACAAAAATCTCATCCTCTCTGGATGTTGTCATTATTGAAACCAGATCAAGTCGTTGTAAATACCCCACAACAATCAATTCATTAATCATTTGTGTTTATTTCAGTGAAAGGGGTGGTTGATAAAACTTGATCAAATTCCATTTTCTCTGACCGTTTGTCCTTATTAAAACCTACTAATTATTGTATATACTCCACAACACTTAACCATTAATCAATTAGCTAGTTTTTTTTTATTTTTAGTTAAGTGGTCTTATTGAATGTTGTCAATAACGTTTCAATTTATAATCCTTAATTAAATTAGATTCCCTTTAGGTACGAGCAATTGTAGATCTGTGTTTGTCAGCATTAAGAAAGTATTGTTGTGTACATGTATATATCGACTTGTCTCTTTTTAGATTTTATCATTGCTTGATAACGACTAGAGAAGCCTAGTCGAAACGTCGCTCAGTAATAATCAGTAATTGTATTCCATAGAATTGTGACCTGTATACGTTCTATATACTATAATATTATAGTCAGGCATTAGTAAGAAGTTTTATTTTAATCCCTCCAAGTGTCTGTGTATTAAACATACATTATGCAAGAGTAAAATCTGCTTATTGCTGCTCTTTCTTTGGGTCTGGTATTAACTTGATTAGAACGGTTCGCCATATGTACATGTAATCAAAACGGGAAAGCGAGGCTAAGTCTAGAATATACCAGTGTCCTGGCTACCACAATGCACACATCTTGTCATAACTACAAACATTGATTACGTGGCTCAGAATGAAATTTTTTGAGCATTTATAATAAGAATGGTCAGCTTTCTACCCAAATCTTACATAACGTATCTTAAATTTCATATTCTGCTTGGTCAACCAACTGAAAACAGTCTCGACATTTACCTGTTGCTGCCCTTTGTCTTGCATCGAATGTTGTATCAATTAATATATAGACATTTATTCTCATATCGTGTCCATAATCAACGCTCTAGATCATCGGATATATTTAGGGCATTAGTAGATGTGTACAGGTCTTCGTTACTCACGGCAACGGCCGATTGAATGACTGAAAATCGAGGTTGCGTTTACTGATACTAGACAATCGAGACTAGTCAATTTCTTGTCGAGTCTTCAAATGTTCAGTACATCGCTCAGGATAAAGTAGTTTGACGACATTGAAATTTCTCTATTTTGATTTTACTTTGTCTATTTTTGAACTAGTAAAGGAAGGATGACCAACTCTTTGTCTACATCTTACATAATGCATTTTCAATAAAAAATACATGTATATTTAATGTCGAAAAACGTTTCCAAAGTGATGGTGGAATGAAGCAGAAAGGGTACTTCCTGGTTCGTCATTGTATTTTTAAAACCTTCCGGTTTTCTAGAATGCAAAATTAATTAAGCATACAAAAAACCCAAACTATTTATCTAAGTAAGAGGTAAAAATGAGGAAGGCGTGATTTCGTTGTTTGTTTGCGAAACGTAATAAAATTGAAAGTGTTGTTTGTGTCTACAACATTGACATTATCGGTTTCAACTTACCTTGACAACGTTTTTCAGAATACAGACAATTTAAAAACCGCAAAACATCTTAGAAAATTAAACAATATTGTGGCCAAGGTCAAATACGAAGTAAAGCAGACGAATAATTGATCTCGGTATAGACATGATCTTACAGATTTGTGTTTTGCGAAAACCGATGAATAAAATTTGCAGGTTTTTTTTTTATATGCAGACGGACGTTGTACTGTATTTTGCTTATGTGCCCCCCCCCCCCCACCAAATCTATTTAGAGATCTCGTCTGATTACAACATCAGTATTGTCTGCGACAATTGAAGAAATGATAGTTAAGTATCTTCTGCTGACAGGTCAGTCCACTCTGTGTATTGTTTGTTTTATTTTTAATACCTAGATAATTACTTAGAAATAACAATAATCCACGGCTTTGCGCTCACGCTGACAACATTATGAAAGCGATAGAGGGTATATTATTAACACCATTTTTTTCAACTTCCGGTTGTATAAGTTATGGGGTTATCAATGGATAAACCTTATTGATTTTCACCCTATGCATTCAGAGTGTTTCGCTACTTTACGTTCCGGAGCACCCCCTTTGCCGAAAATCTTGTGGGTACCATAGATGCTGTAGTTTTCATATTTCGCGGGAAGCATCGGCTCGTAAGATGATGAATCCTATTGATTTTCAGGGTTGGTTTGTTGGTGAACCCTATCGTTGTTTGGCGTGGTGTGACTTATGCCTAATTTGCAGAAAATCTAGATGTAGGTTATAGACAAAGTGTTTTTAAAACTTTTTTGAATTTGGTGGGGGGGGGCATGCTAGGGTGGACCCTATCAAAAATCAACGTTCTGTGACTTTTCATTCTGGAGTTATGCCGCCCCCTTTGCAAAAAAGATGTGTGAAACTTTAGATATTTTAATGAATTCCTTGCTTGGAAGCCGGGAGGTCATGCGAGGGTGACCTTATTGATATTCTGCATTCTGTGAATTATCGTTCAGGAGTTATCACCCCTTTGCCAAAAACCTTATGAACGCGATAGAAGCTAAAGTATTTAACGGATGTCATTCAAATTTGCTCAACATCCAAGTTTACCATTCGGAAAAAGCTACTGTGTGAGTGTATTTCCACGAATTGTGTGGCTATCATTATATTTTTGGGATAGCTGAGGATGACCTTGTTGTGCATTCTGTACACCCGTGTTATTGTGCCGTACTAGTTGTTTTAAAAAAAAAGAAGCCACGATGTCGCAACAGATGCAGTAGTACAACAACCTATAATCACATTCTCAATATATCATATAAGTTCAACTATTTTGAGATTTGACTCTTGATTTATATTGTGTCAGATAACGTACTAAAATAGAATGAGAAAAATATAAATTCGATCTCATAGTCAATAAACCAACATGTCAACGTAAGCCCACGTCTCCTCTTGGATTATAAAAGAAACCACAAACAGTGGCAAATTCAGACGTCTCTAGATTTCTAGTGAAATATATCAGTTGACCATGTCGTTGAAGATGTTCACTATCGTGCTGCTGTATGTTTATGTTTGTGGGGTAATATCCATGCCACAAGATCCTCAACCTCCAGGAGGTCCAGGCGGCCCACGAGATCCACCACCAACTGGAGGCCCAAGAGGTCCACCACGAACTGGAGGCCCAGGAGGTCCACCACCAGCTGGGGGGCCAGGAGGTCCACCACCATCTGGGGGGCCAGGAGGTCCAGGCGGCCCACGAGATCCACCACCAACTGGAGGCCCACCGCCAACTGGAGGTCCACCCCCAACCCCATCAGGAGGTCTAGGCGCTCCACTACAAACTGGGGATGCAGGAGGCCCTGGAGGTCCACCACCAACTGGGGGCCCAGGAGGTCCAGGCGGCCCACCACCAACTGGAGGCCCAGGAGGTCCACCACCAACTGGGGGCCCAGGAGGTCCACCACCAACTGGGGGCCCAGGAGGTCCAGGCGGCCCACCACCAACTGGAGGCCCAGGAGGTCCACCACCAACTGGGGGCCCAGGAGGTCCACCACCAACTGGGGGCCCTGGAGGTCCACCACCAACTGGGGGCCCAGGAGGTCCAGGCGGCCCACGAGATCCACCACCAACTGGAGGCCCAGGAGGCCCAGGAGGTCCACCACCAACTGGGGGCCCAGGAGGTCCAGGCGGCCCACCACCAACTGGAGGCCCAGGAGGTCCACCACCAACTGGGGGCCCAGGAGGTCCACCACCAACTGGGGGCCCTGGAGGTCCACCACCAACTGGGGGCCCAGGAGGTCCAGGCGGCCCACGAGATCCACCACCAACTGGAGGCCCACCGCCAACTGGAGGTCCACCCCCACCACCATCAGGAGGTCCACGACGACCACCACCAACAACTGGAGGTAAGTAGTTTTTGTCTCTTTAATTAAATTTGACGTATTGATCATTTAAAATATTTAGGTTCACAGACATGCGAGGAATAGACGACTAGGCATGGTATTCTTCGGGTCACTTACCAGGCGGAGCTATGTGCAAGTTTTTCCGCTTAGACTGGTCTATGCCTGTGCAACACGGACTAGATATCTCAAGGCCCATCGTCAACCGAGACGTGGGGCGAGTGACATTGCCAATGTCTCGGGTGAATCCGTGAAAGTGACAATTCCCCGCACAACTGATTTGTTATGGACTTTTGTAATTGTAGCATATGTTCCGTCTCGCCAGGCATCTGGCCATTATAAAAAGTTGCAAAGGGCATTTCTGCTCTCAGAGGTCTTCTTCCCGATACAGACCATGCATGCGATTCGGGTTGATTCGGATTGTTACTCCAGTTGTTAATTTATCAGTACAAGCATGTTCTCTAAGTCGGCTTAGGTGAGCCTGTGTACAGTGGGGAGCCGTTTCGGGGCTGAACGTGGCTCCATTCTTTCCAATCCGTCTCGAAACACACGATTTGGCCTAGTCTAACCTTTAGTGTACGTCACAGGAGGAAAATCTCCCTTAGAGCGCAGCAAAGACGTACGAACCGATCCGCTCTCAGACTAAGGGATACATGGTCGACCTGTGGTTGATTATTCCGGCCTTGCATATAACAGGTAATCTAATTCTAAATATGGTAAATTAAACCCGAATCTCATTATAAACTGATATATCCAGGTGGAGGTCCTAAATGGTACCGATGCACAAATCGATCACGGGACAACTGTGTAACAACGCACTGGTCGAATGTTTGGTGCCTTAAAATAGATGTCGGTGTACTTTGTAGCTTACACAGGGTCGTTTCATGCAACAATCCATCGCGACCTGCAACGTTGAGATATTGCAAGTTTTGTGGTCCATTCTAGACAACTTTAAAGTAAAACAAATAAACTAAATGTAGTAAACAAACTGACATTCTCTTCTGTTACGTAACACAAATTTAATCGTTTATATAGTTACGCTATCATATTAAAAAGTCTGAAGAGGTTCCACGGAACTGAAAGCGCTAACTTTAAATATGTAGTCTGTTTTCTTTTCAAACATCTTATTTATTTATATATATATAATATATATATATATATATATATATATATATATATATATATATATATATATATATATATATCTATATATATATATCTGTTGTCTAATCACTAATTAAAACGGTCCAATTCAAGACTATATAATTTGTACATCCACCATATAATTTACTACCTTGAAATATCATTTTAAGGACTATAATAATACAGTTTGTATAGTATATCGGTAGTATCCTACAATCTTCAAAGTTAATGATATAATTTTCGCTAAAATATTTTAAAAGACTTCTCTTTAATCCCTTTGAATACAAACACGGGGATAATCTAATAACAAAAAAAAAAAACAATTTTGAGTGGAATTTATCGTGGATAAAGGCGTAAAATTCTTTAGAAATTGTCCGAAAACTACATGTGACGTTTAGCGGTTTTAATGAATTACAAATATGTAAATCTGATATTTTTTTCTACATGCTTGCCTTTCTGTGCTAAAAACATAAAAAAAAACTATCGGAATCTCATGCCGGTAAAGATATAAATCAGAAATTTCAATATTTGGTCAAGTGTTTGTGCAAAACTTTGATTAAGTTAGTACTCGTGAGCACTTCCGACCACTTATTGATCCTATGCAACGGCATTACCTTTGCCAATTTGGGTGCCACGGCAGCATAATGACCGGGCGTTAACGCACTAGAGGTCCAACGTTTGACCCCTGGATTGACCGATAAAGCTCATCGGAATTTTTCAACATTTAGCAATTGAGCATCCTCTTTTTATTGTCAAGCAATTGAAATAGCCATAAAAACGATTAGGGAAAGCTTCGAATAATTTTAAGAACCGTGGAACTATATTTTCTACACTGCTTCTTATCCAATATTGTGGAATCGTTAAAATAGACACATAAGCCAATTGTCTGTTGTTTTTTTTTTTCAGGGAAGTAATATTGCCAGCTAAACAGGCGTGTTGTATGGTAAACCAGTCAAATCTGTAGTCTATAATAGTCGACGTCAACAACCTATATCCATTGTCTGTATATATATATAGCAACAGATTAAAAAAAAACTACAACACAAACTGATTGTATTGGGTTATTTTTTTTATTTTAAAACCGAAAATGTTATTGCTTTTAAATTCATTGATCTATTGATCTGGTTAATACCGTAATCGAACCCAGTACCTCCAGGTTAGTGTGCCATCATCTCGCCCACTAAGCCATTCGGCGCAAACTGAGTCATTTCAATAATTTGTTTGCCCGTATGGTTCTTTCGCCGTAGTGGGAAATCGGGGGGATTTGGGAGTTTAACGTCCACTAGACACAAACTAAGTCATTTCGAGATGAACATAATGATTTAATTTTTGTCAATAATTCGCTTGTGCGTACGGTTCTTTAGCCGTTGGTCGATATCGGAGGAAAACCGATGACATTTGGTATACGACCCTTATCTTTGTCAGGTACAGGCTGTGAATAGTCACTACACCACTTGATCCAATAACGGATCATGCCACCTACCGCTGCACAGATGTTTTAGGATAACCGTAATATAGGAAGGTTTAGTTATGACACAGTGAATGGTTTACCCTGGAGGTTAATGGTAGAATAATTGGGAGCGTCTATATTCCATCTGTTAAAGGAGTTTAACCTAAATTCAACATTATTGATATTGCTGGCGTTACCAGAGGGATAGTGGTGTGACTTAGTTGGAATAGACCGTTTTGGGTAATATTTGGGACCAAAATATTTTGGGTAAGACAAGTTTTGCTTGTGCCAGGTCTTACATCTGGGGTGTTATTGTCCAATAGACATGTCCTGAGATCATTAGGGCCCAGGACACGCGAAATGCGAAACAGGAAGTGTTTATCAACATCGTAACATGCTATATTAGCATTTTAAAACAAATTACTAAACAGAAGGGTATCATTGTCCAATCGACATTGTCTAATTGACCAATCAAAACGAAAGATTCACCCTTAAGCATGTTACAATTGACTAACACATGTAATAGGTGCATGCCGGGGGAACCAGCAAGGGACATTTGAAAGTCATTTGGAAGGAACATAAAGCCAAGGCCATGTGTACACATTGACGTGCTCGTAAAAAAACCCCGTGACATTTGGAATTTGAAATAAGAATAGGACGTCTCGCAACTGCCAGAGCAAAAGGTATGTAAATAATATTCTGCATGCCCATCATAATTAATTTCATTAGCCCACGCCATCTTCATTACCCAGTTCAGAGTAGGACGTTAAATCCCATTTTATTTTATTTCATTCCATTAGCCCGGGAGGAGCAGGCCTCAAATACCACACCAGTTCATACCACTGCATAAAAGATGCTGCCTTTATCTAGTTAGTTAAACTGAACACTAAATAAGGCATTTATTAACAAAACAAGACCTTGATCAACTTTCGATGGCATCGGATATTTGAGATTTTAACTTGATTAGAACGGTTCGCAATATAAAAATGTAATCTGAAAATGGGAAAGTGGGGCTGTGATATATTCGTGTTAAGTGAAATGTGAACTATTCGGGTAGTTATGGGGGATAACTCTAAAATGTAGAACCGGATGGAATCTCCACGTGAGAACCTAATACAATGTCTACAACTCTTCTTCGTTTCTGCTTTCTTTATTAAACCACACTGCTTCCTTGTCAATATACTACATAATGGCAACGAGGATGGGGTTTTTCAGCAGTAATTCATCATGTCAGGGAATGGCCAGTCTGCGGCTAATCCAGAACTTCATTTTACCGGTGTTGCCCCACCCCAACCATTTCTACAATTTCCCGGCAAACCATGTATACCATGGATCCAGTGGAAGAAAATGTTTGTTAATTACATGCTGGCTAGTGGGATTGGTGGCGAACGCATATCTGATGCCCGTAGAACAGCCTTACTACTACATTCATTGGGGACTGAGGGACAGCGCATATACTATACATTGCCTGAATTTCAAGCATCCGTAACCGGTGACAACAACCTTTCAGATTATGATAAAGCTCTCAGAGTCTTAGACTCTTACTTCTTACCTTCTACTAATGTTGTTGCTGAGCGGTACAAGTTTCGACAATGATGTCAATTTCCTGATGAGTCTGTTGATGCTTACATTGGTGCATTACGTGAACTTGCTTCTACTTGCAGTTTTGGCCAAATGACCTATGAAATGATACGAGATCAATTCATAAGAGAAGACAAATATTGTTAGGATTCGTGAGCTATTACTAATCGAGACTGCAGATTTACAAAAATCCATTCAACTTGCAAAACAAATTGAGCAGGCCATTCAGGAAGCGAAGGTTTTGTCTGATGCTACGTCAACTTCAGTTCGAGCTATTCATCCTACTTCGCCTCATCATCAGGGTAGTTTTTCCAAGAAACCTCACAGAAGGCCTACTACTCAACGTTCACCTATAAATTCACAAGCTCCTTTAAGGACTTCAACAACAGTGAAAAGAATTTGTTTCCGGTGTGGCTTTCGCTCTAACCAACATCTAGCTAGTGAACCTACCTACAAAGCTGTTGCTGCTACTTGTTCATACTGCCATATTAAAGGTCATTTTGCTACAGTATGTCAATCACGATTACACAAACACCCAAAACCTGTTCGGTTTCTTATGGATTCCGCCGCTGACGATTCAAATTCCTTCACCATTTTGAAAGTAAATGACGGTACTTCTCGTGGTATATATGCTTCGATAGATGTTAGTGGTATTACTTACCTTTCTGGTTGACACTGGTTCAAATGTTTCGATTCTTACCAATGACCTATATATGCAACATTTTTATACGCCCACATTTTTATGTGGACGTATATTGTCGTCGCCCCTGTCCGCCCGTCCGTCCGTCCGTCCACAATTGTTTGTGAACAGTCTACAGGTCACAATTTTTATCCGATTTCAATGAAACTTAAAATTTAGGTTTATCACCCTAAGATCTCGGTTCCTTTCGATATTGGCATGTATCGGACTGTAACTTCATGGGTTATGGCCCCTGATTGTACGAAAAATCACATTTTTAGCTTGTGAACAGTGTAGAGGGTCACAATTTTGATCCGATTTCGATGAAACTTGAAATGCATGTTTATAACCAAAAGATCTTGGTTCCTTTCGATATTTGCGCATATCGGATCATAACTTCCTGAATTATGGCCCCTGATTGTCCGAAAAATCACCCTTTTTAGCTTGTGTTCCCTGTGGAGGTCAAAATTGTAATCAGATTAAAAAAAAAACGTTTGATTATATCACCGTTACATAGTTATGGGGGTTGAGTTCGAATTTCGTGAAAATCGGACCAAAATTGACAGACAAAATGGCTGCCGTTTGTACGCGAATAGTGTGAAAATATGTTATATCAAGGTTGTGGACCCTATAGAGGTCACAATTTTGAACCGATTTTCATTAAACTTGAAATGCATGTTGATAACCGAAAGATCTTGGTTCTTTTCGATATTTGCGCATATCGGATCGTAACTTCCTGCATTATGGCCCCTGATTGTCCGAAAAATCACACTTTTTAGCTTGTGTTCCCTGTGGACGTCAAAATTGTAATCCGATTCAAAAAAAAAACGTTTGATTATATCACCGTTACATAGTTTTGGGGGTTGAGTTCGAATTTCGTGAAAATCGGACCAAAATTGACAGATAAAATGGCCGCCGTTTGTACGGGAATAGTGTGAAAAAATGTTATATCAAGGTTGTGGACCCTATAGAGGTCACAATTTTGAACCGATTTTCACGAAACTTGACATGTATATTTATAACCCAAAGGTCTTGGTTTCTATCAATATTTGCGCCCATCGGATCGTAACTTCCTGAATTATGGCCCCTGATTGTCCAAAAAATCACCATTTTTAGCTTGTGGTGCCTGGAGGTCAAAATTGTTATCCGATTTAAAAAAAAAACGTTTGATTATACCACCGTTACATGGTAATGGAGGTTGGAATCGAATTTCGTGAAAATCGGTCCAAAATTGACAGACAAAATGGCCGCCGTTTGTACGCGAATAGTGTGAAAAAATGTTATATCAAATAGAGGTCACAATTTTGAACCGATTTTGATGAAACTTGACATGTATGTTTATAACCCAAAGATCTTGGGTCCTTTCTATATTTGCGCCCATCATTCTGATCGTAACTTCCTGAATTATGTCCCGTGATTGACCGAAAAATTGCCTTTTTTAGCCTGTAGGTCAAAATTATTATCCGATTTAAAAAAACGTTTGATTATATCACCGTTACATTGTTATAACAGATGATGTGAAATTTCGTAAAAATTGGACCAAAATTGACGGACAAAATGGCCGCTGTTTGTACGCGAATAGTGTGAAAATATGTTATATCAAGGTTGTGGACCCTATAGAGGTCACAATTTTGAACTGATTTTGATGAAACTTGAAATACATGTTTATAACATAAAGATCTTGGTTCCTTTCGATATTTGCGCATATTGGATCGTATCTTCCTGAATTATGGCCCCTGATTGTACTAAAAATCGCCTTTATCACCTCGTGGTCCCTCTGGAGGTACAATTATTACCTGATTTAAAAAAAACGTTTGATTATATCACCGTTACAAGGTAATCTAGGTTGAGTTTGAATTTCATGAAAATCGGACCAAAATTGACAAACAAAATGACCGCCGTTTGTACGCGAATGGTGTAAAAATATGGTATATCAAGGTTGTGAACCCTATAGGGGTCACAATTTTAATACTTTTTATACGCCCACATTTTCATGTGGACGTATTATGTCGTCGCCCCTGTCCGTCCGGACGTCCGTCCACAAGGTTGTGAACCCTATAGGGGTCACAATTTTAATACTTTTTATACGCCCACATTTTCATGTGGACGTATTATGTCGTCGCCCCTGTCCGTCCGGACGTCCGTCCACAATTTGTTTGTGGACTCTCTACAGGTCACAATTCTTATCCGATTTTGACGAAACTTGAAATATAGGTTTATCCCCAAAAGATCTCGGCTGCTTTCGATATTGGATTGTATTGGATCAAAACTTCATGGTTTATGGCCCCTGATTGTACGAAAAATCACGTTTTTAGCTTGTGGACCCTATAGAGGTCACAATTTTGAACCGATTTTGATGAAACTTGACATGCATGTTTGTAACCCAAAGATCTTGGTTCCGTTCGATATTTGCGGCTATCGGAATGTAATTTCCTGAATTATGGCCCCTGATTGTCCGAAAAATCACCCTTTTTATACGCCCACATTTTCATGTGGACGTATTATGTCGTCGCCCCTGTCCGTCCGGACGTCCTTCCGTCCGTCCATCCGTCCGTCCGTCCGTCCACAATTTGTTTGTGGACTCTCTACAGGTCACAATTCTTATCCGATTTTGACGAAACTTGAAATATAGGTTTATCCCCAAAAGATCTCGGCTGCTTTCGATATTGGCATGTATCGGATCAAAACTTCATGGATTATGGCCCCTGATTGTACGAAAAATCACGTTTTTAGCTTGTGGACCCTATAGAGGTCACAATTTTGAACCGATTTTGATGAAACTTGACATGCATGTTTGTAACCCAAAGATCTTGATTCCTTTCGATATTTGCGGCTATCGGAATGTAATTTCCTGAATTATGGCCCCTGATTGTCCGAAAAATCACCCTTTTTAGCTTGTGGTCCATCTGGAGGTCACAATTATTATTCGATTTAAAAAACCGTTTGATTATATCACCGTTACACCCTAAGGAAGGTTGAGTTCGAATTTCGGGAAAATCGGACGAAAATTGCCATACAAAATGACCGCCGTTTGTACGCGAATACTGTTAAAAAATGGTATATCAAGGTTGTGGACCCTGTGGAGGTCACAATTTTGATTCGATTTTGATGAAACTTAAAATTCATGGTTATAACCCAAAGATCTTGCTTCCTTTCGATATTTGCGCATATCGGATCGTAACTTCCTGAATTATGGCCCCTGATTATACGCAAAATCGCCTTTTTTTTTTAGCTTGGAGGTCACAATTATTATTCGATTTAAAAAACCGTTTGATTATATTACCGTCACACCCTAAGGTAGGTTGAGTTCGAATTTCGGGAAAATCGGACGAAAATTGCCATACAAAATGGCCGCCGTTTGTACGCGAATACTGTTAAAAAATGGTATATCAAGGTTGTGGACCCTGTGGAGGTCACAATTTTGATTCGATTTTGATGAAATTTGAAATTCATGGTTATAACCCAAAGATCTTGCTTCCTTTCGATATTTGCGCATATCGGATCGTAACTTCCTGAATTATGGCCCCTGATTATACGGAAAATCGCCTTTTTTTAGCTTGGAGGTCACACTTATTATCCGATTTAAAAAAACGTTTGATTATATTACCGTTACACCGTAAGGAAGGTTGAGTTCGAATTTCGGAAAAATCAGACCAAAATTGCCATACAAAATGGCCGCCGTTTGTACGCGAATACTGTTAAAAAATGGTATATCAAAGTTGTGGACCCTGTAAAGGTCACAATTTTAATTCGATTTTGATGAAACTTGAAATTGATCGTTATAACCCAAAGATCTTGGTTCTTTTCAATATTTGCGCATATCGGATCGTAACTTCCTGAATTATGGCCCCTGGTTATACGCAAAATCCCCCTTTCTTTAGCTTGTGGTCCCTCTGGAGGTCACAATTATTATCCAATTTAAAAAAAACGTTTGATTATATCACCGTTACACTGTAAGGAAGGTTGAGTTTGAATTTCGGGAAAATCGGACCAAAATTGACAGACAAAATGGCCGCCGTTTGTACGCGAATACTGTTAAAAAAATGATATATCATGGTTGTGGACCCTGTATAGGTCACAATTTTAATTCAATTTTGATGAGGAAGGTTGAGTTCTTATTTCGTGAAAATCGT
Source organism: Patella caerulea (assembly GCA_036850965.1). Classification (NCBI taxonomy): domain Eukaryota; kingdom Metazoa; phylum Mollusca; class Gastropoda; family Patellidae; genus Patella; species Patella caerulea. The sequence goes on along the minus strand of JAZGQO010000007.1, from coordinate 47,336,331 downwards.
ACCAAAATTGCTGGACGAAATGGTCGCCGTTTGTACGTGAATAGTGTAAAAATATGGTATATCATGGTTGTGGACTCGCTACAGGTCACAATTCTTATCCGATTTTGATGAAAAGTCACATTTCTAGGTTGTGTACCGTCACACCATAATCATTGTCGGTTTCGAGTTTCATTAATATCACACTGGAACTGACCAATTAAATGGCTGGTCCCAATACAGTATGAAATACAGGACTTAAAGATGTAGGAAAAATCACTTTCGGTATTGCTTGTTCTCTGTCCATCTCTCGAAAATGTGGGCGTATCCTGCCTGGCAGTGCCAGCCTATCTTTAGCATTGTGGTCCCTCTGGAGGTCACAATTATTATTCGATTTAAAAAAAAACGTTTGATTATATCACCGTTACACCCTAAGGAAGGTTGAGTTCGAATTTCGGGAAAATCGGACGAAAATTGCCATACAAAATGACCGCCGTTTGTACGCGAATACTGTTAAAAAAATGGTATATCAAGGTTGTGGACCCTGTGGAGGTCACAATTTTGATTCGATTTTGATGAAACTTGATATTCATGGTTATAACCCAAAGATCTTGCTTCCTTTCGATATTTGCGCATATCGGATCGTAACTTCCTGAATTATGGCCCCTGATTATACGCAAAATCGCCCTTTTTTTAGCTTGGAGGTCACAATTATTATCCGATTTAAAAAACCGTTTGATTATATCACCGTTACACCCTAAGGAAGGTTGAGTTCGAATGTCGGGAAAATCGGACGAAAATTGCCATACAAAATGGCCGTCGTTTGTACGCGAATACTGTTAAAAAATGGTATATCAAGGTTGTGGACCCTCTGGAGGTCACAATTATTATTCGATTTAAAAAAACCGTTTGATTATATCACCGTTACACCCTAAGGAAGGTTGAGTTCGAATTTCGGGAAAATCGGACGAAATACAAAATGGCCGCCGTTTGTACGCGAATACTGTTAAAAAATGGTATATCAAGGTTGTGGACCCTGTGGAGGTCACAATTTTGATTCGATTTTGATGAAACTTGAAATTCATGGTTATAACCCAAAGATCTTGCTTCCTTTCGATATTTGCGCATATCGGATCGTAACTTCCTGAATTATGGCCCCTGATTATACGCAAAGTCGCCTTTTTTTTTAGCTTGGAGGTCACAATTATTATCCGATTTAAAAAAACGTTTGATTATATTACCGTTACACCGTAACGAAGGTTGAGTTCGAATTTCGGGAAAATCAGACCAAAATTGCCATACAAAATGGCCGCCGTTGGTACGCGAATACTGTTAAAAAAATGGTATATCAAGGTTGTGGACCCTGTAAAGGTCACAATTTTAATTCGATTTTGATGAAACTTGAAATTCATGGTTATAACCCAAAGATCTTGGTTCTTTTCGATATTTGCGCATATCGGATCGTAACTTCCTGAATTATGACCCCTGGTTATACGCAAAATCCCCCTTTCTTTAGCTTGTGGTCGATCTGGAGGTCACAATTATTATCCAATTTAAAAAAAAAACGTTTGATTATATCACCGTTACACTGTAAGGAAAGTTGAGTATGAATTTCGGGAAAATCGGACCAAAATTGACAGACAAAATGGCCGCCGTTTGTATGCGAATACTGTTTAAAAAATGATATATCATGGTTGTAGATCCTGTATAGGTCACAATTCGATTTTGATGAGGAAGGTTGAAATTCGTACAAAAATTGCCGGACGAAATGGTCGCCGTTTGTACGCGAATAGTGTAAAAATATGGTATATCATGGTTGTGGACTCTCTACAGGTCACAATTCTTATCCGATTTTGATGAAAAGTCACATTTCTAGGTTGTGTACCGTCACACCATAATCATTGTCGGTTTCGAATTACATTAATATCAGACTGGAACTGACCAACTAAATGGCTGCTCCCAATACTGTATGAAATACAGGACTTAAAGATGTAGGAAAAATCACTTTCGGTATTGCTTGTTCTCTGTCCATCTCTCGAAAATGTGGGCGTATCCTGCCTGGCAGTGCCAGCCTATCTTTTGATGAAACTTGAAATACATTTTTATAACCTAAAGATCTTGATTCCTTGCGATATTTGCGCATATCGGATTGTAATTTCCTGAATTATGGCCTCTGATTTTACGGAAAATTGCCTTTATGGAGTTCAAAAACATTTGATTATATGACCATTACACTGTAATGAATTTTCAGTTTGAATTTTGTGAACATCGGACCAAAATTGATGAACAAAATGGCTGCCATTTTTACACGAATAGTGTAAAAAATATGGTATATCAAGGTTGTGTACCCTGTAGAGGTCACAATTTTAATTCGATTTTGGTCAAACTGAAAGATCTTGGTTCCTGTCGATATTTGGACATATCTGGCCGTTACTTCCTGAATTATGACCCCTGATTGTACGAAAAGTCGCCATAATATTAAATGTTTCGTATCCAGTGGAGGTGACATCTTATTCCATAATATTAAGTGATTCGTATACTTTACATTAGCATGGAGCAGAACTTTATAAAAACCAAACAAATTCTAGTGATTTTCTGATAATTACTTAATATGCGACAACTCTTGTTGACTGCCCGGACAATTTAGCTGCTGTGTGGGCGTATGTTTCGTTGCCTGGCAACCTATTTTTCTACAATTCAACTGCAACCGTCAACGATATTACTCACATCTTACACCAAGGATAAAATACCTGTTCTTTGATGTTTTACTACAACTGCAACCTACAATACCAACACAGCTTCAGTGACCCTTTACGTTGTAGAAAACGGCATTTCCTTAATTGGTTTAGATATTCTTCGTTCTCTGGCCTTAAAGATTACCGGCACAGATATTACCTGCAATCAAACTTCTGCTACATGTACTGGTAATCAGTTACCTTCGTCTCTTCAAGCACACTTTCAATCATTATTTACAACTTCTCTTGGTCTTGCCAAAGGATTTAAGCATCAAGTCAAGATCAATCCAAATGTTGCTCCAGTGCAGCAGAAACTTTGACTTTTACCAGTGTCTATTCGCGATAAAGTTTCCACAGAATTAGACCGTTTGCAAGCTGCTGGTATAATCGAGAGCATAGATGCTTCGCCATGGGTTTCACCTATTGTTGTAGTTTGGAAGAAATCGGGAGACATCCGATTATGTGTTGATCTACGACAACCCAACAAAGCCATCATCGTTGACCAATTTCCATTACCAAGTATTGATGAAATTCTTGATCAACTTGCTGCATCTAGTCATTACTCGTCTTTGGATTTAAAATCAGCCTACCATCAGTTAGAGTTAGCGGAAGAAAGTCGTGACCTCAGTGCTTTTATCACTCACCAGGGTTTATTTCGTTTCACAAGAGTTTGCTTTGGTCTTGCTTCAGCGCCCTCTACTTTTCAGAAGATGATGACGATTGTCCTTAAAGGTCTCAACGGTGCACTTAATTACTTGGATGATGTTTTCGTTCATGGCCATTCACAAGATGAACATGATCGGAACCTACAAGCTTTATTACAACGATTTCAAGACTACAATCTGAAACTTAATGATAAGTGTCATTTCAATGTTTCTCATTTAGAAGTCCTAGGTCACAAGGTTTCATATCAAGGGATAGAACCAGATTCCAAACACCTACAAGCCATTGCAGATGCTCCATCACCACATGATGCCCATACTCTTCGTTCATTTTTACGCCTTGCCCAGTATTATTCTAGATTTGTTCCAGATTTTGCTACTATTGTGGAACCAATGAGAACATTGCTTCGGAAAGACGTACCTTTTCAGTGGTCTTCGGAAATTGAACAAAGTTTCCAGCATCTCAAGTCTGTTATTCATCATAGTGGAATACTTTCAATGTTTGATCCTATGTTACCTACCCGAGTTACAACAGATGCCTCCGGCTTTGGGCTGGGTACTATTCTTACTCAAGTAAAAGATGATATCGAACAAACTGTTTCTTGTGCCTCAAGGATACTTACCTTACATGATCGCAAATATTCTGTTGGAGAAAAAGAAGCCCTAGCATGTGTCTGGGCATGTGAAAAGTGGCATGTTTACTTATGGGGACGACCTTTCATTCTTACCACAGATCATCAAGCTTTGGTGACCATGTTATCCATACGATTACATCTACTTCAAGAATACACATGATGGCAAATGGCCGCCATTTAAAATACTACGCCCGCCTCTTAGAGACGATAACTTAACTCGCTATAAATTGTAAAAAAAATTTACTTCGGCTAGAATTAAAAAACACCTAAGATTAACATTTGCTAAAATTTTCTAAAAAAACAACCTAAATTTATGGAAATGGGGCCAAATCAAATCAGGCAAATTACATCAAATAGTCCATGTTAAACGTATAGCAAAAATTTTAAACTAACGCGAGCACGCGCGTTTCTAGACAACGCCATAGCGGGTCATAGCAACCAGTGAGTATAAATTGGAAATCCCCAATGACGTAGATATTATAAATTGGAAAGCCGAGTCTGTCTTAAAATAAGTAGTACCGTCAGTAAACAAGATGGAAGCCATCTGCTATCGTGTTTGATCATGGAGTAGGCAAGCACAGGTGTGTCGTATGCATGTTATCTACATTTGGTACAGGGCGACAGCCAATGCGCATAGCACGCTGGAATGCCAGGCTACTGCAATACAACTACACTGTTGAATATCGTCCAGGATCTGAAAATCAAGTTGCAGATGCTTTTTCACGCTTACCTCTTCCCACCACAAGTGATGCTGATACAGATGATGAAGTTGTCTGTCAACTTAACATTAATACAGCTTGTCATTTTTCAAGTATTACACCTATTCAATTACATGATGCGACAACTAATGATATTCACCTATCGACTGTTATCTCCTTTTTGCGGACACAGTGGCCAGGTAAAAAGGACATTCTTCGAGATCTCAAACCATTTTTTCATGTCAAAGATGAACTGTATGTTTCTGATGGCTTTCTTCTTAGAGGATATCGTGTTGTGATACCTACGTCTTTAACGTCACAGCTGATTGCCCTTGCTCACCAAACACATCAAGGCATAGTTAAAACCAAACAACGCCTTAGAGATATTTATTGGTGGCCAAAGATGGATATTCAAGTTGAAAATTATATTAAAGCTTGCGTCTCCTGCCAAATGAGTGATAAAGTTACTAAAACTAAACCAGCTCCTCTACTACACCCAGTTCCATATCCTTCAGAACCACGGGTACAGCTTGGCCTTGATATTGTTGGCCCAATCGAAACAGCTTCTACTGACTGTCGTTTTATGCTTATATTAATAGATTATTACAGCAAATGGCCCGAAGTAATTTTATGCAGTACGGTGACCACACAAGTTGTGACTGACGCTCTAGAAACTATTTTTAGTCGAGAAGGATTTACCTCCATTATCGTTACAGATCATGGTCCACAATTTGAATCTTACTCATTCAACGCTTACCTTCACGAGAGAAATATTCAACATCGCCAGTACAGTCAAGTATCTACTATCCACAAGCCAATGGCGCAATTGAACGTTTTCATCGTAATCTTGGTGATGTCATTAAAATTGCCCTTCAAGATGGTAAAGATCTTAAAGATCCAGTTCGTGAATACTTGCATGTCTTTCGCGCTACAGCACATTCAACTGTAGACAACTTCGCACTAAGCTTGACATTGTTGGTGTAAGAAACCTAATCTTTTAGATGCATCCCTTCGAGAAAAGGTTCGAAAAACAGTTGCAAATAAACAAAGCTTTATGGAAGCTTATGCTGACAGAACAAGAAGTGCAGCTCAACCAAAGTTTAAAGAGGGGGACAGAGTGAGAATTCGTTTACCTGGACATGTATTAAAGGGATCACAACGTTTTGGTGAACCAGTCACAATACTTAAGAAATTAAGCGATTCAACTTACCTACAAGTGACAACAAAACGTGGAATGTTATACATTTAACACTTTATCCAGAATCATGTCAGGTCAAGTCAAAGAAGACAAACTTGGATAATACATTCTTTGATCATTTTCAAGCTGCAGATAGGAGAGATCCTGACCCATTGCAACCAAAGCCCAGAACAAGACATGTTCCTTTTTGGCATAGAGACTATGTTATGTGACATTCTGTGAATGTTTTCTTTATATTGTTTATGTTTGATTTCAAATTTAATAACCTACATTGTGGGCTGATTAGACTCTTAAGAGGGGGAAAATGTGATATATTCGTGTTAAGTGAAATGTGAACTATTCGGGTTGTTATGGGGGATAACTCTAAATTGTAGAACCGGATGGAATCTCCACGTGAGAACATAATACAATGTCTACAACTCTTCTTCGTTTCTGCTCTTTTTATTAAACCACACTGCTTCCTTGTCAATATACTACAGGGGCTAAGTCTCGAATATAACAGTGTCCTTGCGACCAAATGACACACCTCTTGCCAAGACTACAAACATTGATTACTTGGTTCAGAATGAAGTAATTTGAATGAAATTTTATTTTATTTTACCATATCTATTTTTGAGCTATTATAGCAATAATGGTCAGGGCCCGGTTGCTCAAAACTAAGTTATTTTAACGATCCGTTAAACTCTAATGGATCTTAATCTTTGTAACGTGTCGTTTGTTAACGGTCCGTTAAATTTCGGTTGCTGGAAAGGCAATTTCATTATCTGTTAGCTAACGGCTTCATTAAAGAGCACATAAAACCAGAAAACGAAACTGATCGAACGTATAGACATTGGTTACTATATGCATTTTACGGCAGTTTAACATCAATCTGATAAAAAATAATTCAGATATCGTCACTCAAAGTCGCAAATATAGACCTCCCGTAAAAACGACTTGGCCAATTATCGAAAACACTCTTAATCCCCTCAGACGCCAGTGACGTCACAGTGACCGAATGCATATTCGGAATGTTTATTCTTTAATCACCTATATACAGCCGGCGTGTGTATTCATTAACGCCTGACTGATTCCTTAATCCCCTAATTAAATAAAACAATTGACTACGGAAAAATTTGTTAATTATTTAATTATGTAATTTTAATTTAAAATCCATTTTAGAATTTGTTTCATAATGTACGGTCGTTTTGATTTCTCACGACAGCGATTTTAATACCCTCTACCATCGTGTGCAGTCCAAACAATTCAAGATACATTTTCCTCAGAAGAGTATCGTTGTTCTAATTTAGAATTTGTTTCATAATGTCCGGTCGTTTTATTTTCTCACGGCAGTGATTAAATACCCTCTACAATCGTGTGTGCAGTCCAAACGATTCGAGATACATTTTCGTCAGAAGAGTATTGTGGTTCGGGGGTAAAAAGATGTGGTCATGCCAAATGTATCATAAACATAAAAAATGATTGAAACGTGATTTGTAAGTGACAATCCGTTATCGTCATACGGCGCCTTTCTATTTGTATACGGCTTTGACTTCATTACACTGAAATAGACCGTAAAAATGAAATACGAAAAAATGTCTCAATATATGTCAGAATTAACAGTACAAATACATTTTGTTGGTAACCATCTTAATGGAATAACAGATTGAGAAGTTTCCTCTAACTACTTCGTGTATTGATGGCAAGTGTAGGGTCGTTTATACCTGTCATAAATCGATCAGACTAACGTTGCTCAGAGATTGGGTCATAAATTAATTTTTAAAAGAATGTTGATTAGGTAATTATCATTTTTACGCCGACCAGATTAATTAGCTTTGTTCACCGATGTTTTTGTAATAAAGTAGCCTCGCATTATTTGTTGATTAGTGTTCAAACATCTAAATATAAATCATTTGATGGATATACGTTTGCGCGATAGGATCAGGTTATAGTTATAATGTCTAACATCGTTTAACTTTTTTTAATAATAAAGGCATGTTCTCTGCATATCACTGTTGTGACTGTACGTTGCCAATCAGGATTTGAATAAACGCAATCCACTCTTTCCGTAAGATTTCATCCTAGGGAAATTTATGAAACACCGGTACATTATTCCCCTTTTCCTTGCTGGAATTTCCACAACTCTCAATAACACAAAGATAACGTGGCATCTTGAAATATATAATCTATTACAACTCAAGACGAGAAAGGTCGACTTTTGAAAATGCTTTGACTTGTATAGTATAGTGATATGTAGCTTACATGTAAATAATGACGAGTTAATGATTACGCCAGTCAAATGTTAATTGGACTGACGAATACACACGTGTTAACTGGTGGTGTGTATACAGTGATATATTGTATAGATTATGTGTAGTGCCTGTGACGTCACCAGCCAATCAACCGGATTAAGGTTGTAATTGAAAATTAGAAAACCGTTTTTTGCTGCCTGATGTTTAAACGTTAATATCTGAATTAATTTTAATCAGATTGGTGTGAACTTGACGTAAAATGAATGTAGTAACCCTTGGCTATCAATATATGCAATTAAGAATTATTATTTTATGTGGTCTTTAAAGTTAATCCAAGACTGTTTGTTCATTGGCTGAATTTAAAAATTTTAATTTCAATGTACATGCATAACAACTTCATAGAAGTTACTATTAACAAGAAACTGAAGACAGCGAGACAACTGTGCAGTGCAGTCTGTTCACAAAACTAGATTAAAGACAAAAAGATGACTGTAGAATTTTACACCAGAAAAAACTATAGAATACTTTATTTTTTCCCTTTAGAAATTTTAGCGTAAATCTGTAGGTAAAATTATTGGATTTGCACTACAGAATTATGGGGCCATTATTTGCTATAGTGTACCAAAATTCTGTAGAATAGTATGGGATTTCATCCTATAGAAAATGGAATAGGCCCGCATCGCCCAACTCTCTAGAATGATCTATAGAAAACTACATTGGTAATCTATGACTTTCTGCTACAGCCAACTAATGCTACCATTAAACAGATAAGGGAGCCCCAAACCTCCGTTATAAAATATAATGCCAAGTTAAAGGCACATTAAAGTTAACGGGACTTCCAGAAACAGTCTTTCTCTCTGTTAAAGTTAACGTTCCGTTAACATGTAGTTAAAGGATCGTTAAAATGTAACGGAGCTTTGAGCAACCGACCCCTGGTCTTTATCTAAATCTTACATAATCTATCTTAAATTTTATTTTCTGCTTCGCCTACCAATTAAAAGCAATCTAAACATTTACCTGTTGCTGGCCTTTTCTATGGCTTCGAATGTTATATCAATTAGTATATATAGAGAATCTCCTACAAGTGTTTTTTGATATAAAAAAACACGAGTTGGAGATTTTATTTATCACCCAATCCGCTCTTACATGCACAAATAAATAAATATTTTAAGAATCTAATTACATTACAGCGTAGTGAAACATCAGTTTTTTGACAGCAGTTTAGCTATTGCAAAGTCCTATATATTGGCCCAGTATTTCATTAATAATAATAATAATAATAATAATCTATTTGTAAAGCGCTGAATATCCAACTAACTAGTTGCTCAAGAGCGCTATCTACATGAGATTAAAAACACCATGACACGATAAACATTTAAACACATTGAAGGAATGAACAGAATAAAAGTCTGAAATGGTAAAAAAATTTCACAAACAAAACAGTTATTAACACTATAGGGTAAACAGAGTTGAAGAGTTCAGTCTTAAGAGTTTTTAGTCTTTTTTGATAGTCTATTCTCACCACTTTTACTTTTCACTGGAGGACATACGAGAAGGTTCTCATTCTGTGAGCGAAGTGAACGCGAGGGAGTGTACGGTGTAATAATTTCTTGTAGATATTTAGGAGAGTCAATGTTATTCTGTGTATTATATGCAATGACATTTATCTTAAATATTATCCTTTCTCTAACCGGGAGAATGAGATCCAGAATATGTCCGCTCTTACAGGTTGTGTCATTCACGTGCTGTTCAAGTCCAAGAGATTTAAGGATGTCTTTGAATTGGTTGACTTTTTGATCGTTTGAATTTTCAAAATGGATATTGAAATCGCTATTAACAAGAAGATTATCATGGCCATTAATTACATAATGAAGAAGGTCTTCGAATTCATCAAGGTCAATTAAATAAAAAGTTTCTTTTTAACTAAAATAAAAATAGGTTGCCAGGCAACGAAACATACGCCCACACAGCAGCCAAATCGTCCGGGCAGTCAACAAGAGTTGTCGCATATTAAGGAATATGATCAAGGTGGACGGACTCCAAAATTTCTTTTTAACTAAAATAAAAATAGGTTGCCAGGCAACGAAACATACGCCCACACAGCAGCCAAATCGTCCGGGCAGTCAACAAGAGTTGTCGCATATTAAGGAATTATCAGAAAATCATTAGAATTTGTTTTGGTTTTTATAATCAAACGTTTTTATACGCCCACATTTTTATGTGGACGTATATTGTCGTCGCCCCTGTCCGTCCGGACGTCCGTCCGGACGTCCGTCCGTCTGTCCGTCCGTCCGTCCACAATTTGTTTGTGGACTCTCTACAGGTCACAATTCTTATCCGATTTTGACGAAACTTGAAATATAGGTTTATCCCCAAAAGATCTCGGCTGCTTTCGATATTGGCATGTATCGGATGTAATCTTCATGGATTATGGCCCCTGATTGTACGAAAAATCACGTTTTTAGCTTGTGGACCCTATAGAGGTCACAATTTTAAACCGATTTTGATGAAACTTGACATGCATGTTTATAACCCAAAGATCTTGGTTCCTTTCGATTTTTGCGCCTATCGGAATGTAATTTCCCGAATTATGGCCCCTGATTGTCCGAAAAATCACCCTTTTTAGCTTGTGGTCCCTCTGGAGGTCACAATTATTATCCGATTTAAAAAACTGTTTGATTATATCACCGTTACACACTAAGGAAGGTTGAGTTCGAATTTCGGGAAAATCGGACGAAAATTGCCATACAAAATGGCCGCCGTTTGTACGCGAATACTGTTAAAAAATGGTATATCAAGGTTGTGGACCCTGTAGACATGGGCGTCACACATGGGGGGGGGGGTCGGACCCCCCCAATTGTTTTCCTGGGGGGTCTGAATATACTTGGACCCCCCAAAAATTTGGCAAAGTAAAGTTCCCGAAATCTAATAAAACACTAATTTTAGGACTGGAATAGCAGTAAAACGCGTTTGCGGCCATCAAATATTTCAAAATTTTCTTGAGGGGTCGAAGAAAACTGGCCGCAGCCCGTAAACCTGCTTCGGGCATTTCTAGTTTTTCTTCCCTAACTGTCATCGAGTCCTAATAAAACACTTACTTCACTTTTCTTTTAATTGAATACCACGAATTTGTACGAGTTGACTATTGATTAAAACATTTTGTCTGGAGCCACTCTACTTTGTGAATGCAACTGCAAATGTGTGATTCGATGGTTGGAATTCAGAGTGGGATTTCGGTTACAGAACCATTGGATACTTTTGGACTTGCTCACACAGGCTGGAATAGCAGAAAACGCATTTGCGGTGGTTAAATTTTCAAAAAGAGGGTGAGTCTCCCATAGCCCGCGACGATTGATTGGTTGTTTGGAATTCTGGGCAGCCAGGTAGGCTATATTGGACCAAATTGAAGTTGTTGTATTCACAGACTACAGGCTGAAATAGCAGGAAAACGCGTATGTGGCAGGTTAATTTTCAAAATTTTCTCCCAACGGTCCCGTCTTCGTGGATGTAAACGAGTGATTGGAATTCGAGTCAGCAAGCCACCTTAATTAGGCTATATTAGGCCACTTTGAAATTGCTTTGTTCATCGGCTGAAATAGCAGGAAAAAATGTTTGCAGCCGTCAAATATTCCAAAATTTTCTTAGGTGGGGGTAAGTAAGCCACGCTTCTTCGCCTCTCGGGGAAGACCGATGCCGCTGTCTGTAAACATGATAAGCGTTGTATTGGTGTGATGTTTTAGTTTAACCCCGTAAAATATGCCAAACAATGTTAAGAGAAGACTGAGACTTTAAACAAAATTTATGGGGGTACCCCCCCCCCACTCCGTTGCGGACCCCCCAATATATATTTCATGGCTACGCCCCTGCCTGTAGAAGTCACATTTTTTATTTGATTTTGATGAAACTTAAAATTCATGGTTATAACCCAAAGATCTTGGTTCCTTTCAATATTTGCGCCTATCGGAATGTAATTTCCTGAATTATGGCCCCTGATTGTCCGAAAAATCACCCTTTTTAGCTTGTGGTCCCTCTGGAGGTCACAATTATTATCCGATTTAAAAAATCGTTTGATTATATCACCGTTACACACTAAGGAAGGTTGAGTTCGAATTTCGGGAAAATCGGACCAAAATTGCCATACAAAATGGCCGCCGTTTGTACGCAAATACTGTTAAAAAATTGTATATCATGGTTGTGGACCCTGTAGAGGTCACAATTTTAATTCGATTTTGATGAAACTTGAAATGCATGGTTATAACCTAAAGATCTTGGTTCCTTTCGTTATTTGCGCATATCGGATCGTAACTTCCTGAATTATGGCCCCTGATTGTCCGAAAAATCGCCTATGGTCCCTCTGGAGGTCACAATTATTATCCGATTTGAAAAAAACGTTTGAATCGATCACCGTTACACCCTACGAAAGGTTGAGTTCGAATTTCGAGATAATTGGACCATAATTGCCAGAAAAAATGGCCGCCGTTTGTACGCGAACAGTGTAAAAATATGGTATGTCAAAGTTGTGGACCCTGTAGAGGTGACAATTTTAATTCGATTTTGATGAAACCTGAAATGCTTGTTTATAACCTAAAGATCTTGGTTCCTTTCGATATTTGCGCATATCAAATTGTAACTTAATGAATTATGGCCTTTGATTCTAGGAAAAATCACTTTCGGTATTGCTTGTTCTCTGTCTATCTCTCGAACAATTATTATCTGATTTAAAAAAAAACTGATTATATTACTGTTGCACCGTAAGGAAGGTTGAGTTCGAATTTCGTGAAAATCGTACCAAAATTGCCGGACGAAATGGTCACCGTTTGTACGCGAATATTGTAAAAATATGGTATATCATGGTTGTGGACTCTCTACAGGTCACAATTCTTATCCGATTTTGACGAAAAGTAACATTTCTAGGTTGTGTACCGTCACACCATAATCATTGTCGGCTTCGAATTTCATGAATATCAGACTGGAACTGACCAACAAAATGGTTGCTCCCAATACAGTATGAAATACAGGACTTAATGATGTAGGAAAAATCACTTTCGGTATTGCTTGTTCTCTATCCATCTCTCAAAAATGTGGGCGTATCCTGCCTGGCAGTGCCAGCCTATCTTTTTTAAATCAGATAATAATTGTGACCTCCAGAGGCACAACAAGCTAAAAAGGGTGATTTTTCGTACAATCAGGGGACATAATTCAGGAAGTAATGACCCGATGGGCGCAAATATCGAAAGGAACCAAGATCTTTGGGTTATAAACATACATGTCAAGTTTCATCAAAATCGATTCAAAATTGTGATCTCTATAGGGTCCACAACCTTGATATAACATATTTTCACACTATTCGTATACAAATGGCGGCCATTTTGTTCGTCAATTCTATTCCGATTTTCACGTAATTCAAACTCTCTCTTCATTACCATGTAACGGTAATATAGTTAAACGTTTTTTTAAATCGGATAATAATTTTGACCTCAAGAGGGACCAAAAGCGAACAAAAGCGATTTTTCGGACAATCTGGGGACATAATTCAGGAAGTTATGATCCAATGGGCGCAAATATCGAAAGGAACCAAGATCTTTGGGTATAAAACATACATGTCAAGTTTCATCAAAATCGGTTCAAAATTGTGACCTCTATAAGGTCCACAACCTTTATATAACATATTTTCACACTATTCGCGTACAAACGGCGGCCATTTTGTCTGTCAATTTTGGTCCGATTTTCACAAAATTTATACTCAACCTTCATAACCATGAAATGGTGATATAATCAAACGTTTTTTTAAATCGGATAACAATTTTGACCCCCAGAGGGACCACAAGCTAAAAAGGGCGATTTCTTTGGACAATCAGGGGCCATAATTCAGGAAGTTACGATCCGATGGGCGCAAATATCAAAATACATGTCAAGTTTCATCAAAATTGGTTCAAAATTGTGAGCTCTATAAGGTCCACAACCTTGATATAACATATTTTCACACTATTCGCGTACAAACGGCGGCCATTTTGTCCGTCAATTTTGGTCCGATTTTCATGAAATTCGAATTCAACCCTCATAACCATGTAACGGTGATATAATCAAACGTTTTTTTTTTAAATCGGATAACAATTTTGACCTCCAGAGGGACCACAAGCTAAAAAGGGCAATTTTTCGGACGATCAGGGGCCATAATTCAGGAAGTTACGATCCAATGAGCGCAAATGTCGAAAGGAACCAAGATCTTTCGGTTATAAACATACATGTCACGTTTCATCCAAATCGGCTCAAAATTGTGACCTCTATAAGGTCCACAACCTTGATATAACATATTTTCACACTATTCGCGTACAAATGGCGGCCATTTTGTCTGTCAATTTTGGTCCGATTTTCACGAAATTCGAACTCAACCTTCATAACCATGGAACGGTGATATAATCAAACGTTTTTTTTTTTAAATCGGATAACAATTTTGACCTCCAGAGGAACCATAATCAGGGGCCATAATTCAGGAAGTTACGATCCGATTGGCGCAAATATCGAAAGGAACCAAGATCTTTTGGTTATAAACATGCATTTGAAGTTTCATCCAAATCGGTTCAAAATTGTGACCTCTACACTGGTTCACAACCTTGATAAAACATATTTTCACACTATTCGCGTACAAATGGCGGCCATTTTGTCCGTCAATTTTGGTCCGATTTTCACGAAATTCGAACTCAACCTTCATAACCATGGAACGGTGATATAATCAAACGGTTTTTTAAATCGGATAACAATTTTGACCTCCAGAGGGACCACAAGCTAAAAAGGGCGATTTTTCGGTCAATCAGGGGCCATAATTCAGAAAGTTACGATCCAATTGGCGCAAATATCGAAAGGAACCAAGATCTTTGGTGTATAAACATGCATTTCAAGTTTCATCCAAATCGGTTCAAAATTGTGACCTCTACACTGTTCAGAAGCTAAAAAACATGATTTTTCGTACAATCAGGGGCCATAACCCATGAAGTTACCGTCCGATACATGCCAATATCGAAAGGAACCGAGATCTTAGGGTGACAAACCTATATTTTAAGTTTCATTGAAATCGGATAAAAATTGTGACCTGTAGACTGTTCACAAACAATTGTGGACGGACGGACGAACAGGGGCGACGACAATATACGTCCACATGAAAATTTGGGCGTATAAAAAGTCACTTTTTATTTGAAATAAATGGTTTCTTTAAAATAAAAGAAAGTAGTTCCTTTTTGATTGACCAATACAATTCATGTAGGAGAAATCGCAGAAGATTATGTAATTTATCATACAAGCGATATCTACTGTCAAATGTGTTATTGGGTGATACATTTATTCACATATCAAGCCCATAATCAACGTTCTAGATCATCGGATATATTATATTGAGGGGATTAAACATTAAAATTAACGTTTCTCACGGCGACGGCCGATCGAATGAAAATCGAGGTTGCGTTCACTGTCGTGGCAACGTTACTTGACAATCGAGACTATTTCTTGAGGAGACGTCAAATGTTCAGTACGTCGATCAGAATAAAATAATTTGACGGTATTGAAATTCCTGTATTTTGATTTTCCATTGTCTATTTTTGAACTAGTATAGGAAGAATGATCAGGGGTCGGTTGCGCAAGACGTAAAGATGAGGAAGGCGTGATTTCGTTGTTTGTTTGCGAAACGTAATGAAATTGGAAGTGTTGTTTCTGTCTGCAACATTAACATTATCGGTTTTAACCTACCTAGATAAAAAATTTCAGAATTTAAAAATCGCAAAGCATCTTAGAAAAATTAAAAAATATTGTGGCCGTACAAAGTAACACAGTTGAATGTGATCTCGGTATTGACATGCTTTATGTTTTGCGAAATGCGAAAAGCGATGAAATTTGCAGTTTTTTATGTGTACACGGACGTTGTACTGTATTCCTTGTTAAAAAGAAATATACAAAGAATGAAATGTTTTTTTGCTTATGCCCCCACCCCTCCCCGAAACAAATCTATTAAGAGATCTCGTCTGATACAGCATCAACAATATTTATTAAATGATTAATATCATATAATCCATTAATTACCGAACTTATATGCCTAGTTTTAATTTGGATGATAAATTATGTTTAACAAAGGAAATGAAAAAACTGCAGTAATTGAATATCTTTGATCTCTCACAAGATCAGAATAACATTAATGTGTGTTATTCGATTATTGCACCTGGCGTGCACATAAAAGAACCCGTGACCATTGGCAAAATTCTCGCAAACAAAGTGCATAATTAAAAGATATTCATCAGATTTTATCTAAAAGAAATATAGATCTTTTTCTCATCTTAAACCAAGGATTCCGAAAAATTCTGATCAAAACTCTTGCCTCTATTATGCAGACAAACATAACAATCCTCGTTCTCTCACAATACAAACTGCCTAAAAGTTTCATAAACTGCTGATAAATAATCTAGACGACAACCGTTGAAATCAGCGTGGACAGATTTCGGCAATAACGAGGCATAAGAAAAAAAACAATTATCCTCATCTTCTCATAAGACAATACAAGTTTCCAGGAGGTTTTAGACAAATCCGGATGGTTACAATATACGTCCATCAAATGCATTGCGTCATTTTATCGCCAAAATCACAAAATTTGTGAAAGAAAAGAATATCGGCCCAAAATGGACATATTTTGTCGTCAGTCCTCTCCGTGGCCTTTGAACGCAATAGAGGCTACATTTTTCACGCCATTTTTTCAACTTCGGTTGTACATGTATACGTTCTGGGGTCATGACTAGATAAACCTTATTGATTTTCACCCTGAGGAGACAGAGTGTTCCGCAACTTTACGTACCGGAGTCCCCCTCCCACCCCCAACGTCTTCGCTGCAAACCTTGTGGGCCCCATAGAGGCTGTAGCGGATCTAGGAATTTTGAAAAGGGGAGCTCCGCAAAATGAGGGCACTGACCGCGGAGACGGGGCACCCCGCTGAGAGGGGGTGGGGGCCCAAAGAAAATTATCCGCCATTTCCTTGCCTCTCTAACCAATTCAAGAGCTATTTGGCAGATATTTTCGTTCGGAAATCGTAGAAAAAGAGCCTCAAAATCGAGCAAAAAAGTTAGTTAAAAGGCACTTTCAGTAGTAAAAAAGGGCACTGTCGAAAATTAGGGGGCCTCTGGTAGTTTTCATATTTCGTGGGAAGTATGGGGTCGTAAGAGGATGAATCCTATTGATTTTCAACGTTCCACGTCATTTCGTTCCATATTGTCCAAAGGTTTTGTCATTGGTGGGTTGGTGAACCCTATCGATGTTTTGCGTTCTGTGACTTTTCGTTCCTGAGTTTTCTCTAATTTGCAGAAAATCAAGATGTAGGTTATGGTTTTTAAGCAATAGTGCCAAAGTGCTTTTAAAACTTCATAAAATTTGGTGGGCAGCATTGGGGTCATGCAAGGATGAACCCTAGCAAAAATGAACGTTATTTTGTTTTTAATGAATTCCTTGCCTTGAAGCAGTGGGGTCATGTGAGGGTGGACCCTTTTGGTATTCTGCGTTCTGAGCATTATCGTTCAGGAGTTATCACCCCTTTGCCAAAAACCTTGTGAATGCGTTAGAGGCTAAAGTCTTTAACGGATGCCATTCAAATTTGATGGAAACCACTCGGGTTATGATACCGAGGGTTGTGCGATGTTCCGTTCCTAAGTCATCAAATTTACCCAATGTTAAAGTTTTCCTTTCGGAAAAACTACTTTTGGGATAGATGAGAATGGCATTGTGCATTCTGTACACCTGTGTTATTGCCGTGTATTAGTTGTAACAGATGCAGCAGTACAACAACCTATAATCACATTCTCAATATGTCATATAAGAATGAGAAAAATATATAATTCGACCTAATACTCAATAAACCAACATGTCAACGTAAGCCCACGTCTCCTCTGGGATTATAAAAGAAACCACAGACAGTGGCAAATTCAGACGTTTCTAGATTTGTAGTGAAAGATATCCGTTGACCATGTCGTTGAAGATGTTCACTATCGTACTGCTGTATGTTTATGTTAGTGGGGTAATATCCATGCCACAAGATCCTCCACCAAGAGATCTTGGAGGTCTTCCCCCCGAAGATCCACCACCACCACCTAGAACTTTACCACCACCACCACACCCACCACCTGCAGGTAAATAGTTTTTGTCTGTTGATCTGCTTTGCGAAGTTCGTATCTGTTTCATTTAAAATATTTAGGCCCACAGACCTGCGAAGAATAGTCGACCAGGCGTGGTATTCCTCGGGGAGGCAAAACTTTGATTGGATTTTTATTTGTGAACACTTCCAACCGAATACTTCTCACAGTGTTCCGTTTGATTAGAGTTAATCTCACTACTCACTGCTGCAAAGAGAGAATATTCTTTTTCTAAATTATGATTGGTCAAAAGTTCGATTAACTACCAATCGCTAACTGCGTCACAACGGCATTACCATTAAAACAGCGCGTCAAATTGGACCAAATATGTTTACATAACTTTACCTCATGACTCACGATTTTAGTATGCCCAATTAACCAGTACATGTACGTAGCGGAATATTGCAGTAAATATAATTGCGTGACAAACGAGGCTATCACCAATGACATATTGTAAACAATACTGTATGGAGACGAACAGACTTTCGCCCAAGTATCAGAAGCCAAACCTACAATGGCCAGATAGAGATTTCTCGGACCATTCAGTAAGATGTTCCAACCGTGGCAGTTCACTATTGACCCTATGCAATTTGGGAGCCACATCAGCCTAGTGACCGGGCGTTGACCCACTAGAGGTCCAGCGTTTGGCCCATGGATTGGCCGTGAAAGCTCATCGGAATTTCCCAACATGGTTTCCTCATGTTAATAAAAGTATTTGGGTCACACTTGAAACTGAAAATTCGGGAAAAGATTCGAATAATTTTAAGCATCTCATATTGCGGAATCGTTTAAACTGTCTTTCTTTTCAGATGGAGCAGGAGGGAAGTAATATTGCAGGCTAAACAGGCGTGTTGTATGGTAAACCAGCCATAACTGTAGCCTATAATAGTCGATGTCAACAACCTATATAGCAACAGATTAAAAAAAACTACAACACAAACTGATTGTATTGGGTTATTTTTTTCACCCTTAAGATCTTGCGCCCAGTTGCGAGATCTTAGCCCAGTACCTTGTCAGTAGTTCTTTTCTCCTTAGGGATAGGGGCAACTCCCCGGCTTCCTGTAGTAGTGCCTCTCTCCTAGTCCCTTGCCCTACGCCAGTCGCAATACACTGAGCTTTGTATTGGATGGTGTCAAGCTTCCTGAAGAGTAATGGCGCGCAGTTCATGAAGGCCAGAGAGCCGTAGTCTAATACCGATCGTATTAGAGCACGATACACCATCATTAGTGTTAGTTAAAGCTTATTAACTAATTAACTTTATTATAGAATTTCAACCAATGAAATTTATAGATTTAACTTCTTTTCATTTGATGTGTTACAATATTTTTTATCTTTAATTCGATTTGTTGAAATCATTGTCCTTTTCTCTGTATGCAAATTAGTTGCCTTAAAAGATCTCTACACACAGACAAGAGGACAGAGAGATTGGGGAGAGGCGGAGGCAGAGATTGGAGAGAGAGAGAGAAGGAGATCGAATGCCTTGTATTAATATACTTTGTAAATAATGTATTTTTAAACTGTATATAAAGTAATATTGAAATGGAATTAGAATTGGACTTATGATACACAGTGACCACCTTTACTAGAATACTTCTCCAGTGGGTGCATATTCGAACAGAGAATAGCCCCGAAAACCGTAGGTGATACAGGCCTGCCTATACATGCATTCGAACGAAGAAAAAATAATAAGATCTAAAGATTGTTTCTGCCCTGGCTATCACTTCTGCCCTGGCAGTGGCTAAATACCACGCTCCAAAATACCACGCTCGTCCCTATTGCTTCTATGCAAATGTAACGTGGTACGAGATTTTGGTACCACGTTCTTTTTAATTATGGTGATTTTATCCGTTTAAAAGCTAATTTTGGAAATTACATTAATTATTTAAATAATTTCAATGTTTTATTCTATTTATAGATCATATTTACACTTGATATTTAATATAATACAATTCAATCAGTCGGTTAAAATAATCGCCATTAATATACGGTGTACACGTTATTGTTACCTATTTAAAAAGGCCCCACGTGGTATATTGCACTACAGCGTAGATA
This sequence comes from Patella caerulea, assembly GCA_036850965.1. Lineage (NCBI taxonomy): Eukaryota > Metazoa > Mollusca > Gastropoda > Patellidae > Patella > Patella caerulea. Next base: position 47,315,987 of record JAZGQO010000007.1, on the reverse strand, counting down.
TACTAAAACGTAGCAGTTAAAAACGTGGTATAATAAAGAATGAGAATGACACGAAAGAACAGTGAGTTGATAAGTAAAAAGAACGTGGTACAATAGAATCTGAGGCTGAGATAACAGTGACAAGTTCATTTACTGTTTCTATACAAACGAAACGTGGTACGCGACTTTGACTTCTTTTAAATTATATCATGCTTATTTTTCAAATTATTTTGATTATTTAATCCATTTTTTTGTTTTATAAGCCCTCGGCCTGTCAATTACCATACCGTTAACAATATTGTGTAAAACAAACTTCTTGATATATTAGAATCCGAAGCGGGGATAACCCAATCAACCCCACATTACTGCTTTTGTACAATTGGAACGTGGTACGCGACTTTGGTACCACGTCCTTTTTAATTATTGGGATTTACATTATTTGAAGCAAATTTTCCAAATTGTAATGATTATATATTCCATACAAACGTGGTATGAAAACGTGGTATAATAGAATCCGACACTGATATAATCGTACCACGCTCGTCTTATGTGTTCTATGCAAACGGAATATGGTGCGCGACTTCGGTAAATAAAGGAGTGGTATACTAGAATCAGAGACTGGGATAACCGTGACACACATGGAACGTGGTGCGCGACTTCGGTACAAGAAAACGTGGTATAATAGATTCAGAGACTGGGATAATCATACCACGCTCGCCTTACTGTTTTTTTTTTAAAAAACGGAACACGGTACGCAACTTCGGTTCAAAAACGTTGTATAATAGAATACGAGACTCAGATAATCGTACTGCTTCTATGCAAACGGAACGTGGTGCGCGACATCGGATTCTATTATACCACCTTTTTAAACCTAAGAAGCGTACCAGTATACGGCCTATAAAACATCAAAATGGATTAAATTATCAACATAATTTTAAAAATAAGCCAAATTGGTATACTAGAATCAGAGATTGGGATAACCGTGGCACGCTCGCCTTTTACTGGCTCTATACAAACGGAACGTGGTACGCGACTTCGGTACAATAGAAACTTGGTATAATAGAATCCGAGACTGAGATAATCATGCCACGCTCGCCTTACTGGTTCTATATGAACGGAACGTGGTACCAAAGTCGCGTACCACGCCCTGTTTGCATAGAACTAGTAAGACTTCGGTCCAAAAAACGTGGTATAATAGAATCCGAAACTGAGATAATCGTACCACGCTCGCCTTACTGGTTCTATACAAACGGAACGTGGTAGGCGACTTCGGTTCAAAAACGTGGTATAATAGAATCCGAAACTGAGATAATCATACCACGCTCGCGTTACTGGTTCTATACAAAGGGAACATGGTATAATAGATTCAGAGACTGGGATAATCATACCACGCTCGCCTTACTGGTTTTTTAAAAAACGGAACGCGGTACGCAACTTCGGTTCAAAAACGTGGTATACTAGAATCAGAGACTGGGATAACCGTGGCACGATCGCCTTATACTGGCTCTATACAAACGGAACGTGGTACGCGACTTCGGTACAATAGAAACTGAGATAATCATACCACGCTCGCCTTACTGGTTCTATATGAACGGAACGTGGTACCAGAGTCGCGTACCACGTCCCGTTTCCATAGAACTAGTAAGACTTCGGTCCAAAAAACGTGGTATAATTAGAATCCGAAACTGAGATAATCGTACCACGCTCGCCTTACTGGTTCTATACAAACGGAACGTGGTACGCGACTTCGGTTCAAAAACGTGGTATAATAGAATCCGAAACTGAGATAATCATACCACACTCGCGTTACTGGTTCTATACAAACGGAACGTGGTATAATAGATTCAGAGACTGGGATAATCATACCACGCTCGCCTTACTGGTTTTTTAAAAAACGGAACGCGGTACGCAACTTCGGTTCAAAAACGTGGTATACTAGAATCAGAGACTGGGATAACCGTGGCACACTCGCCTTATACTGGCTCTATACAAACGGAACGTGGTACGCGACTTCGGTAAAATAGAGACTTGGTATAATAGAATCCGAGACTGAGATAATCATACCACGCTCGCCTTACTACGTCTATATGAACGGAACGTGGTACCAGAGTCGCGTACCACGTCCCGTTTGTATAGAACTGGCAAGACTTCGGCCCAAAAAACGTGGCATAATAGAATCCGAAACTGAGATAATCGTACCACGCTCGCCTTACTGGTTCTATACAAACGGAATGTGGTACGCGACTTCGGTTCAAAAACGTGGTATAATAGAATCCGAAACTGAGATAATCATACCACGCTCGCGTTACTGGTTCTATACAAACGGAACGTGGTATAATAGATTCAGAGACTGGGATAATCATACCACGCTCGCCTTACTGGTTTTTTAAAAAACGAAACGTGGTACGCAACTTCGGTTCAAAAACGTGGTATACTAGAATCAGAGACTGGGATAACCGTGGCACGCTCGCCTTACACTGGCTCTATACAAACGGAACGTGGTACGCGACTTCGGTATAATAAAAACTTGGTATAATAGAATCCGAGACTGAGATAATCATACCACGCTCGCCTTACTGGTTCTATATGAACGGAACGTGGTAACAAAGTCGCGTACCACGTCCCGTTTGCATAGAACTAGTAAGACTTAGGTCCAAAAAACGTGGTATAATAGAATCCGAAACTGAGATAATCGTACCACGCTCGCCTTACTGGTTCTATACAAACGGAACGTGGTAGGCGACTTCGGTTCAAAAACGTGGCATAATAGAATCCGAAACTGAGATAATCATACCACGCTCGCGTTACTGGTTCTATACAAAGGGAACATGGTATAATAGATTCAGAGACTGAGATAATCATACCACGCTCGCCTTACTACGTCTATATGAACGGAACGTGGTACCAGAGTCGCGTACCACGTCCCGTTTGCATAGAACTAGTAAGACTTAGGTCCAAAAAACGTGGTATAATAGAATCCGAAACTGAGATAATCGTGCCACGCTCGCCTTACTGGTTCTATACAAACGGAACGTAGTACGCGACTTCGGTTCAAAAACGTGGTATAATAGAATCCGAAACTGAGATAATCATACCACGCTCGCGTTACTGGTTCTATACAAACGGAACGTGGTATAATAGATTCAGAGACTGGGATAATCATACCACGCTCGCCTTGCTGTTTTTTTAAAAAACGGAACGTGGTACGCAACTTCGGTTCAAAAACGTGGTATACTAGAATCAGAGACTGGGATAACCGTGGCACGCTCGCCTTACATTGGCTCTATACAAACGGAACGTGGTACGCGACTTCGGTATAATAGAAACTTGGTATAATAGAATCCGAGACTGAGATAATCATACCACGCTCGCCTTACTGGTTCTATATGAACGGAACGTGGTAACAAAGTCGCGTACCACGTCCCGTTTGCATAGAACTAGTAAGACTAAGGTCCGAAACTGAGATAATAGTACCACGCTCGCCTTACTGGTTCTATACAAACGGAACGTGGTACGCGACTTCGATTCAAAAACGTGGTATAATAGAATCCGAAACTGAGATAATCATACCACGCTCGCGTTACTGGTTCTATACAAACGGAACGTGGTATAATAGATTCAGAGACTGGGATAATCATACCACGCTCGCCTTACTGTTTTTTTAAAAAAAACGGAACGCGGTACGCAACTTCGGTTCAAAAACGTGGTATAATAGAATACGAGACTGAAATAATCGTACTGATTCAATACAAACGGAACGTTGGTGCGCGACATCGGATTCTATTATACCACGTTTTTAAACCTAAGAAGCGTACCAGTATACGGCCTATAAAACATCAAAATCGATTAAATTATCAACATAATTTTAAAAATAAGCCAAATTGGTATACTAGAATCAGAGACTGGGATAACCGTGGCACGCTCGCCTTACAATAGAAACTGAGATAATCATACCACACTCGCCTTACTGGTTCTATATGAACAGAACGTGGTACCAAAGTCGCGTACCACGTCCCGTTTGCATACAACTAGTAAGACTTCGGTTCAAAAACGTGGTATAATAGAATCCGAAACTGAGATAATCATACCACGCTCGCGTTACTGGTTCTATACACACGGAACGTGGTATAATAGATTCAGAGACTGGGATAATCATACCACGCTCGCCTTACTGTTTCTTTAAAAAACGGAACGCGGTACGCAACTTCGGTTCAAAAACGTGGTATAATAGAATCCGAGACTGAGATAATCATACCACGATCGCCTTACTGGTTCTATATGAACGGAACGTGGTACCAGAGTCGCGTACCACGTCCCGTTTGCATAGAATTAGTAAGACTTTGGCCCAAAAAACGTGGTATAATAGAATCCGAAACTGAGATAATCGTACCACGCTCGCCTTACCGGTTCTATACAAACGGAACGTGGTACGCAAATTCGGTTCAAACACGTGGTATAATAGAATCCGAAACTGAGATAATCATACCACACTCGCCTTACTGGAACGTGGTACGCAACTTCGGTTCAAAAACGTGGTATAATAGAATCCTAAACTGAGATAATCATACCACGCTCGCGTTACTGGTTCTATACAAACGGAACGTGGTATAATAGATTCAGAGACTGAGATAATCATACCACGCTCGCCTTACTGGTTTTATAAAAAAACGGAACGCGGTACGCAACTTCGGTTCAAAAACGTGGTATGATAGAATACAAGACTGAAATAATCGTACTGGTTCTATACAAACGGAACGTGGTGCGCGACATCGGATTCTATTATACCACCTTTTTAAACCTAAGAAGCGTACCAGTATACGGCCTATAAAACATCAAAATCGATTAAATTATCAACATAATTTCAAAAATAAGCTAAATTGGTATACTAGAATCAGAGACTGGGATAACCGTGGCACGCTCGCCTTATACTTATACTGGCTCTATGCAAACGGAACGGGGTACGCGACTTCGGTACAATATTAACTTGGTATAATAGAATCCGAGACTGAGATAATCATACCACGCTCGCCTTACTACGTCTATATGAACGGAACGTGGTACTAGAGTCGCGTACCACGTCCCGTTTGTATAGAACTAGTAAGACTTCGGCCCAGAAAAACGTGGCATAATAGAATCCGAAACTGAGATAATCGTACCACGCTCGCCTTACTGGTTCTATACAAACGGGACGTGGTACGCGACTTCGGTTCAAAAACGTGGTATAATAGAATCCGAAACTGAGATAATCATACCACGCTCGCGTTACTGGTTCTATGCACACGGAACGTGGTATAATAGATTCAGAGACTGGGATAATTATACCACGCTCGCCTTACTGGTTTTTTAAAAAACGGAACGCGGTACGCAACTTCGGTTCAAAAACGTGGTATACTAGAATCAGAGACTGGGATAACCGTGGCACGCTAGCCTTACACTGGCTCTATACAAACGGAACGTGGTACGCGACTTCGGTACAATAGAAACTTGGTATAATAGAATCCGAGGCTGAGATAATCATACCACGCTCGCCTTACTGGTTCTATATGAACGGAACGTGGTACCAAAGTCGCGTACCACGTCCCGTTTGCATAGAACTAGTAAGACTTAGGTCCAAAAAACGTGGTATAATAGAATCCGAAACTGAGATAATCGTACCACGCTCGCCTTACTGGTTCTATACAAACGGAACGTGGTACGCGACTTCGGTTCAAAAACGTGGTATAATAGAATCCGAAACTGAGATAATCATACCACGCTCGCGTTACTGGTTCTATACAAACGGAACGTGGTATAATAGATTCAGAGACTGGGATAATCATACCACGCTCGCCTTACTGGTTTTTTAAAAAAACGGAACGCGGTACGCAACTTCGGTTCAAAAACGTGGTATACTAGAATCAGAGACTGGGATAACCGTGGCACGCTCGCCTTACACTGGCTCTATACAAACGGAACGTGGTACGCGACTTCGGTACAATAGAAACTGAGATAATCATACCACGCTCGCCTTACTGGTTTTATATGAACGGAACGTGGTACCAAAGTCGCGTACCACGTCCCGTTTGCATAGAACTAGTAAGACTTAGGTCCAAAAAACGTGGTATAATAGAATCCGAAACTGAGATAATCGCACCACGCTCGCCTTACTGGTTCTATACAAGCGGAACGTGGTATGCGACTTCGATTCAAAAACGTGGTATAATAGAATCCGAAACTGAGATAATCATACCACGCTCGCGTTACTGGTTCTATACAAACGGAACGTGGTATAATAGATTCAGAGACTGGGATAATCATACCACGCTCGCCGTACTGTTTTTTTTTTAAAAACGGAACGCGGTACGCAACTTCGGTTCAAAAACGTGGTATACTAGAATCAGAGACTGGGATAACCGTGACACGCTCGCCTTATACTGGCTCTATACAAACGGAACGTGGTACGCGACTACGGTACAATAGAAACTTGGTATAATAGAATCCGAGACTGAGATAATCATACCACGCTCGCCTTACTGGTTCTATATGAACGGAACGTGGTACCAAAGTCGCGTACCACGTCCCGTTTGCATAGAACTAGTAAGACTTAGGTCCAAAAAACGTGGTATAATAGAATCCGAAACTGAGATAATCGTACCACGCTCGCCTTACTGGTTCTATACAAGCGGAACGTGGTACGCGACTTCGGTTCAAAAACGTGGTATAATAGAATCCGAAACTGAGATAATCATACCACGCTCGCGTTACTGGTTCTATACAAACGGAACGTGGTATAATAGATTCAGAGACTGGGATAATCATACCACGCTCGCCTTACTGTTTTTTTAAAAAACGGAACGCGGTACGCAACTTCGGTTCAAAAACGTGGTATACTAGAATCAGAGACTGGGATAACCGTGGCACGCTCGCCTTATACTGGCTCTATACAAACGGAACGTGTTACGCGACTTCGGTACAATAGAAACTTGGTATAATAGAATCCGAGACTGAGATAATCATACCACGCTCGCCTTACTGGTTCTATACAAACGGAACGTGGTACCGGAATCGCGTACCACGTCCCGTTTGCATAGAACTAGTAAGACGTGCGTGGCATGATTATCCCAGTCTGGGATTCTATTATACCACCTTTTTGAACCGAAGTCGTGTACCACGTTCCGTTTGTATAGAACCAGTAATTTGAGCGTGGTACGATTATCGCAGTCTCTGCTTCTATTATACATTGTACCTCGTTTTTTGTAGAATCCGAGACTGAGATGATCGTACCACGCTCGCCTTACTGGTTCTATACAAACGGAACGTGGTACGATCATCTCAGTTTCGGATTCTTACACGATCATCTTAGTCTCGTATTCTATTACATCACGTTTTTGAACTGAAGTCGCGTACCACGTTCCGAGCGTGGTACGATTATCTCAGTCCTGGATTCTATTATAAAACATTTTTTGTACCGAAGTCGCGTACCACGTCCCGTTTGTACAGAACCAGTAAGGCGAGTGAAGTACGATTATCACAGTCTCGGATTCTAGTTCGGTACCACGTCCTTTTCATTTATAGGGATTTAGCATTATATGTAGTACATTTTTTAAAATTATTTAATCCATGATTATCTGTTTCGGAGCGTGGTACGGTTATCTCGGTCTCGGATTCCATTATACCACGTTTTGTTTAACTATCAACTCAAGGTACTCTCGTATCATCCACGTATTTTATTATGCCCCGTTTTACTTGCCACGTTTTATTTCATATCTACCCACTTATACCACAAGGCTTTTTTTTTATATGGGGTACAGTATATGGCCTATAAAGGCACCGAAATGGATTAAATTATTAACATAATTTGAAACATAAGCCAAAGTCGCGTACCACGTTTCGTTTTTGTAGACGGAGAAAGTCGAGTGAGGTACTGATATGCACGTTTTAATTAGCCGAGTCGGAGCACAACAGTAGGACGTTAAACCCCATTTCATTTCATTTCCAATATACCACGTAGAGTCTTTCTAAATAGGGAATAGTTTATTAACTTTTACTCAGTATTAGATTGAACATAAAGTGTAAATGTGGCCTATAAAAACATCAAAATGGATTAAATAATCAAAATTTACTACATATAATGCTAAATCCCTATAAATAAAAAGGACGTGGTACCGAACTAGAATCCGAGACTGCGATAATCGTACCACGCTCGCCTTACTGGTTCTATGAACGGGACGTGGTACACGACTTCGGTACAAAAAATGTTTTATAATAGAATCCAAGACTGAGATAATCGTACCACGCTCGGAACGTGGTACGCGACTTCGGTTCAAAAACGTGATGTAATAGAATACGAGACTGAGATGACCGTACCACGTTCTGTTTGTATAGAACCAGTAAAGCGAGCGTGGTACGATCATCTCAGTCTGGTATTCTACAAAAAAGTGGTACAATGTATAATAGAAGCAGAGACTGCGATAATCGTACCACGCTCAAATTACCGGTTCTATACAAACGGAACGTGGTACACGACTTCGGTTCAAAAAGGTGGTATAATAGAATCCGAGACTGGGATAATCGTGCCACGCACGTCTTACTAGTTCTATGCAAACGGGACGTGGTATAATAGAATCAGAGACTGAGATAATCGTACCACGCTCGCCTTACTGGTTCTATGCAAACGGGACGTGGTACGCGACTTCGGTTAAAAAAACGTGGTATAATAGAATCAGAGACTGAGATAATCGTACCAAGCTCGCCTTACTTGTTCTAACCAGTAAGGTGAGCGTGGTATGATTATCTCAGTCTCGGATTCTATTATACCAAGTTTCTATTGTACCGAAGTCGCGTAACACGTTCAGTTTGTATAGAGCCAGTATAAGGCGAGCGTACCACGGTTATCCCAGTCTCTGATTCTGGTATACCAATTTGACTTATTTTTAAAATTATGTTAATACTTTAATCCATTTTTGATGTTTTATAGGCTGTATATTGTTCGCTTCTTAGGTTTAAAAACGTGGTATAATAGAATCCGATGTCGTGCACCACGTTCTGTTTGTATAGAAGCAGTACGATTATCTCAGTCTCGTATACTATTATACCACGGAAAGGAACGTGGTACGCGACTTCGGTTCAAAAACGTGGTATAATAGAATCCGAGAGTGAGATAATCGTACTGGTTCTATACAAACGGAACATGGTGCGCCACTTCAGTTCAAAAAACGTGGTATAATAGAATCAGAGACTGAGATAATCGTACCACGCTCGCCTTACTGGTTCTATGCAAACGGGACGTGGTACGCGACTTCGGTTAAAAAACGTGGTATAATATAGAATAAGAGACTGAGATAATCTTAAAAAGCTCGCCTTACTTGTTCTAACCAGTAAGGCGAGCGTGGTATGATTATCTCAGTCTCGGATTCTATTATACCAAGTTTCTATTGTACCGAAGTCGCGTAACACGTTCCGTTTGCATAGAGCCAGTATAAGGCGAGCGTACCACGGTTATCCCAGTCTCTGATGCTGGTATACCAATTTGGCTTATTTTTAAAATTATGTTGATAATTTAACCCATTTTGATGTTTTATAGGCCGTATATTGTTTGCTTCTTAGGTTTAAAAACGTGGTATAATAGAATCCGATGTCGTGCACCACGCTCTGTTTGTATAGAAGCAGTACGATTATCTCAGTCTCGTATACTATTATACCACGTTTTTGAACCGAAGTTGCGTACCGCGTTCCGTTTTTAAAAAAAACAAAACAGTAAGGCGAGCGTGGTATGATTATCCCAGTCTCTGAATCTATTATACCACGTTCCGTTTGTTTAGAACCAGTAAGGCGAGCGTGGTATGATTATCTCAGTTTCCGATTCTATTATACCACGTTTTTGAACCGAAGTCGCGTACCACGTTCCGTTTGTATAGAACCAGTAAGGCGAGCGTGGTACGATTATGTCAGTTTCGGATTCTATTATACCACATTTTTTGGACCGAAGTAGCGTACCATGTTCCGTTTGTATAGAACCAGTAAGGCGAGCGTGGTACGGTTATCTCGGTCTCGGATTCCATTATACCACGCTTTGTTTAACTATCAACTCACGGTACTCTCGTATCATCCACGTATTTTATCATCCACGTATTTTATTATACCCCGTTTAACTTGTCACGTTTTATTTCATATCTACCCACTATACCACAAGGCTTTTTTTTTATATAGGGTACAGTATATGGCCTATAAAATCATCAAAATGGATTAAATTATCAACATAATTTGAAAAATAAGCCAAAGTCGCGTACCACGTTTCGTTTTTGTAGACGGAGAAAGTCGAGTGAGGTACTGATATGCACGTTTTCATTAGCCCAGTCGGAGCACAACAGTAGGACGTTAAACCCCATTTAATTTCATTTCCAATATACCACGTAGAGTCTTTCTAAATAGGGAATAGTTTATTAACTTTTACTCAGTATTAGATTGAACATAAAGTGTAAATGTGGCCTATAAAAACATCAAAATGGATTAAATAATCAAAATTTACTACATATAATGCTAAATCCCTATAAATAAAAAGGACATGGTACCGAACTAGAATATACAAACGGGACGTGGTACGCGACTTCGGTACAAAAAATGTTTTATAATAGAATCAAAGACTGAGATAACCGTACCACGCTCGCCTTACTGGTTCTATACAAACGGAACGTGGTACGCGACTTCGGTTCAAAAACGTTGTATAATAGAATCCGAGAGTGAGATAGATAATCGTACTGGTTCTATACAAACGGAACATGGTGCGCCACTTTAGTTCAAAAAACGTGGTATAATAGAATCAGAGACTGAGATAATCGTACCACGCTCGCCTTACTGGTTCTATGCAAACGGGACCTGGTACGCGACTTCGGTTAAAAAAAACGTGGTATAATAGAATCAGAGACTGAGATAATCGTACCAAGCTCGCCTTACTTGTTCTATACAAACGGAACGTACATGGTACGAAACTTGGGTTCAAAAACGTGGTATAACAGAACCCGAGACTGAGATAATCGTACTGGTTCTATAAAAAGGGAACGTGTTGCGCGACTTCGATGCAAAATCTTACCATAATCTTACCACGCCCGCCTTACTGGTTCTATACAAATGGAACGTGGTACGCGACTTCGGTTCAAAAAACGTGGTATAATAGAATCAGAGACTGAGATAATCGTACCACGCTCGCCTTACTGGTTCTATACAAACGGAGCGTGGTACGCGACTTCGGTTCAAAAAACGTGGTATAATAGAATCAGGGACTGAGATAATCGTACCACGCTCACCTTACAGGTTCTATACAACCGGAACGTGGTAAGCGACTTCGGTGGTATAGTATAGAATCCGAGACTGAGATAATCGTACCAAGCTCGCCTTACTGGTTCTATACACACGGAATGTGGTACGATACTTGGGTTCAAAAACGTGGTATAAAAGAATCCGAGACTGAGATAATCGTACTGGTTCTATAAAAAGTGAATGGGTTGCGTGACTTCGATGCAAAAAACGTGGTATAATAGAATCCGAGAATGAGATAATCGTGCCATGCTTGCTTTACAGGTTCTATACAAACAGGGCGTGGTACGCGACTTCGGTACAAAAAATGTTTTATAATAGAATCCGAGAATGAGATAATCGTACCACTCTCGCCTTACTGGTTCTTTACAAACGGAACACGGTACGCAACTTCGGTTCAAAAACGTGGTATAATAGAATCCGAGACTGAGATAATCGCACCACGATCGTCTAACTGGGTCTAGAAAAACGTGGCCCGCGACTTCGATACAAAAAAATGTTGTATAATAGAATCCGAAACTGATATAATCGTACTACGCTCATTTTACGTGTTCTATACAAATGGAACGTGGTACGCGACTTCGGTACGAAAAAGGGTGGTATAATAGAATTCGAGACTGAGATAACCGTACAATGGTTCTATACAAACGAAAAGTTATACGCGACTTCGGTAAAAAAAAAAGTGGTATTCTAGAATCAGAGACTGGGATAACCGTGGCACGCTCGCCTTGTACCGGTTCTATACAAACGGAACGTGGTACGCGACTTCAGTTCAAAAACGTGGTATAATAGAATCCGAGACTGAGATAACCGTATAACGCTCATTCTACTGGTTCTATACAAACGAAAAGTTATACGCGACTTCGGTAAAAAAAAAAAGAGTGGTATACTAGAATCAGAGACTGGGATAACCGTGGCACGCTCGCCTTGTACTGGTTCTATACAAACGGAACGTGGTACGCGACTTCGGTACAAAAAAAAAACGTGGTATAATAGAATCCGAGACAGAGATAACCGTACCACGCTGGCTTTACTACTTTTATACAAACGAAACGTGGTACGCGAATTTGTCGTATTTCTCAAATTATGTTGATTATTTAATCCAGTGATATAATAGAATCAGTGACTGAGATAACCGTGCCACGCTCGCCCTATACTGGTTCTATACAAATGGAACGTGGTACGCGACTTCGGTACAAATGTAAATCCCTATATATCTGGGACCTCGACATTAACACAAATGGGTCGCAACGCATATATTAATGTAATATGAATGAAAATAAACTGATTTACATTCAATCGTTTCTGTTTTTACAGTAATTTCTAATCAGCTAGGTTCGGCGAAATCGAATGGCAATCTCTAGCGTCTGGTTATATCAGTCTACGTCGATTACGTTTATTGCACATGTTCTCCAGATAAGAATATGCGGTCACCGTTTAACATGACTTGTGGAATAAGTCTAGCCTCGTTCTTCGAGTCCCTAGTTACAAATGGCACTGAAACGCATTATGTTACACCATAATTTATTTTATCATAAAGTGTAAATATGGCCTATAGTTAAAACATCAAAATGGATTAAATAATCCACACAATTTGCAAAATCTGCTTCGAATAATGTGAAATCTCTATAATTAAAAAAAGACGTGGTACCAAAGCCGAGTACCACGTTTCAATTGTATATGAGAAGTAAGCCGAGCATAACACGTTTCAGTTGTATAGAAGTAGTAAGCCGGGCGTGGTAGGGTTATCTCAGTATCGGTTTCTAGTTACCGTTATCTTGGTTGCGGGTTCTAGTTTACCACGTTTTTGTACCCAAGTCGCGTACCACGTTTCGTTTGTATAGAGCCTGTCAGGCAAGCGTAGTACGGTTATCTCCGTCTCGGATTCTATTATACCACGTTTTTTGTACCGAAGTCATGTACACCGTTCCGTTTGTATAGAATCAGTAAGACGAGCGTGGTACTGTTACGATTGTCTCAGTACATTTATTAGTATCCCTATGGTCATAAAGTGTAAATATGGCCTATAGTATAAAACATGAAAATGTATTAAATAATTAACACAATTTGCAAAATCTGCTTTGAATAATGTATAAATTTCTATAATTAAAAAAAGACGTGGTACCAATTAGCCTAGTACCACGTTTCAATTGCATATGAGAAGTACATTGTAAGGCGAGCATAATGCGTTTCAGTTGTATAGAAGTAGTAAGTAATCTCAGTATCGGTTTTAAGTTACCGTTATCTTGCTCTCGGTTTCTAGTTTACCACGTTTTTGTACCGAAGTCGCGTACCACGTTTCGTTTGTACAGAACCTGCCAGGCGAGCATGGTACGGTTATCTCTGTCTCAGTTTCTATTATACCACGTTTTTTGTACCGATGTCGCGTACCACGTTCCATTTGTATAGAACCAGTATACGGCGAGCGTGCTACGGTTATCACAGTCTCTGATTCTAGTATACCACGTTTTTTGTACCGAAGTGGCCTATAAAACATCAAAATGGATCAAATAATCAACACAATTTGCAAAATCTGCATCGAAAAATGTAAAATCCCTATTATTAAAAAGGACGTGGTACCAAAGCCGCGTACCACGTTTCAATTGTATAAGAGAAGTAGAGCTAGTTTACCACGTTTCAGTTGTATAAAAGTAGTAAGCCGGGCGTGGTTATCCCAGTCTTTGGTTCTAATTACGGTTATCTCAGTCTTGGATTCTATTTTACCACTTTTCTTGTATCGAAGTCGCGCACCACGTTCCGTTTGTGTACAACCAGTAGGCGAGCGTGCCATGGTTATACCAGTCACTGATTCTAGTATACCACCTTTTTTTTTACCGAAGTCGCGTACAACGTTCCGTTTATGTATAGAACAAGTAAGGCGAGCGTGGTACGATTATTTCAGTCTCGGATTCTATTATACCACGTTTTTGAACCCAAGTTTTGTACCACGTTCCGTTTGTATAGAACAAGTAAGGCGAGCTTGGTACGATTATCTCAGTCTCTGATTCTATTATACCACGTTTTTTTTAACCGAAGTCGCGTACCACGTCCCGTTTGCATAGAACCAGTAAGGCGAGCGTGGTACGATTATCTCAGTCTCTGATTCTATTATACCACGTTTTTTTTAACTGAAGTGGCGCACCATGTTCCGTTTGTATAGAACCAAAGTCGCGTACAACGTTCCGTTTGTATAGAATCAGCAAGGCGAGTGTCGTACGGTTGTCTGTCTTGGATTCTATTTTACCACGATTCTTTTTTACCGAAGTCGGGTACCACGTTCCGGTTTTATAGATCCAGCAAGGCGAGCGTGGTACGGTTATCTCAGCATCGGATTCTATTATACCACTTTTGTTTAACTATATTCGACTCAAGGCACTCTCGTATAATCCACATATTTTATTATACCCCGTTTTACTTGCCACGTTTTATTTCATATCTACCCACTATACCACGTAGGGTCTTTTTAAATCGGATACAGTATATGGCCTATAAAAACATCAAAATGATCCAATTTGAAAAATAAGCCAAAGTCGCGTACCACGCTTCGTTTTTGTAGACAGAGAAAGTCGAGCGAGGTACTGTTATGCCCGTTTTCATTAGCCCGATCGGAGCGGAACAGTAGGACGTTAAACCCCATTTCATTTCATTTCCAATATACCACGTTGGGTCTTTTTAAATTTACACAGTATTATTACCGATCGGTTATCTGTATTGTAATTAATTTTAGCATAAAGTGTAAATATGGCCTATAAAAACATCAAAATGGATTAAATAATCAACATAATTTAAAAAATTTACTACAAATAATGTAAAATCTCTATAAATAAAAAGGACGTGGTACCGAAGTCGCGTACCACGTTCCGTTTGTATAGCACTAGCAAGGCGAACGTGGTACGGTTATCTCGGCCCCGGAATACCACTTTTTTTACTGTCAACTTATCGCCCTTTCTTATCGCCCCTATACAGGATTATACAACGTTAGTTTTTACCTTCCGAGTTTTGTTTCATATCTATGCATAGTCGCATACCTAATATTCCAATATACCACGTAGGGTCTTTTTGAATAGGGTATAATAACGGTTACACCGTATTATAAACCGTATAGCATAGGTACGGCTCGATGCATTAACCGACCGATCGGCTATCTGTATTGTAATTTATTTTAAGATTAAGTGTAAATATCACCAATAAAAACATCAAAATTGATTAAATGATCAACATAATTTGCAAAATTAGCTTTATATAATGTAAAATCCCTATAATTAAATAGAAAGTGGTACCGAAAAAGCGTACCACGTTTCGTGTGTATAGAAGCAGTAAGGCGAGCGTGGTATTTTGAAGCGTGGTATTTAGCCGCTGCCCTTCTGCCCTGGCACAATAACGGAATAAATTTAGAAAAATGTTTGAGCTGACATTTTAAAACAGCCACATAATATGTAGGCCTAACCTCATATTAATTACCGTATTATAAATAAATACACATACTATAAGGCCTACTACTGCTCGCCTATCCTATCTTATAGCCCCACTGGTATACTTAAATCAGGAAAATGATAATGCATTAGACACAGCTATTTCATTTTGTTTGAAAAAAAAACATATAATAGGCAAGAAAATCTATAGGCCTAAAAGTATAAATAAATAATAACCTTAGAGCACAGGAACTGGGCCCTGTTTCACGATATTTTAACTTAAGATAAAATCCAATTTTAGTAGATACTTCAATTTTGATTGGCTAAGCACTAAAATCTATCTAATATTATCCAATCAAATTACTAAAATTGGGATCTTATCTTAGTTAAAATTTCGTGAAATAGGCCCCAGATGTTTAGCCTTTCTTCGCTCACCCAGTATCCTTCGTTTAACTGCCCGAAAGGTCGCCCGCATAACCGTATCCATTGCTTGGCTTTGTCACGCGTTCTTCCAAGCTTTGGGAAAGGAATAAAGTTTATCCCTCCTGTCAGTCTCTCTGGGTATCTACTATCCGAATTACACGTACCCCAAGCACATCGCTTTACCATTTTAACGGGTTGGTGGTTAACGTCTGCTGGAAATGTTTTTGTTAACGTCTGACGGGCATAATGACAGACAAAATATAGCTAGCTCGCGCAGAAGTGAAGACGTTGTTTGATTGGTTGATTTATTATTTTGATTGACAGCCGCGATCGGTCAATTGACTAACAGTAATGGATGCATGGCGCGGTGCATGACGAGGGAACTAGCAAGGGACATTTGAAAGTCATTTTGAAGAAACATAAAGCCGCGGCGTCCATGTAAAAAAACACGTGACATTTGAAATTTGAAATAAGAGCAGGGCGTATCACAACTACCAGGGCAAACGGTATACCCATCATAATTTCATTAGCTTGGGGTGTCTTCATTACCCAGTTCGGGGCAGAACAGTAGGACGCTTATCTCGGCTAAACCCCATTTTATTTCATTTTATTCCATAAGCCCGAGAGGAGCAGGCCTCAAATACCATGTCAGTTCACACCACTGCGTAAAAGATGCTGCGTTTATCTGAGTAGTTGAAATGAACACCAAGGAATGTGGGCAATAACTATATACTGTAGGACGTTAAACCCATTTCATTTTAATTCATCCAATGCTAGTTATATAGTGTATTGGATAATAGTGCAGTTCAATATTTTCTTTATGCTAGTAAAGAAATTAATCTGTAATATTGCAGTATTCTGAAGAATTTATTGACATTTAATCCTATTATATCCATCAAAGGAATTATTTGTGTCGAGGTTAAATGTCTCCGGCATGTCTGTTAAATAAAGTCGTTTTTCATTTTAAACACTGACCTTGATTTTTATTTCGATTCATTATGTAAACTTGAATAAACATATTTTAGAAATAGCTTTATCTCAATTGCAGCTTCCTAAAGAAAAACTTGGATGTTAATTGCAGATGCCCCCCTAATTTTCGACAGTGCCCTTTTTTACTGCTGAAAGTGCCTTTTCTCAGACCAAAATATGTCCGTTCCGAACGTTTACTTAGACGGAAATATCAGCCAAATAGCTCTTGGAATGGCTACAGATGCAAGAAAATGACGGATAATTGCCTGGTGCCCCTCGCACCCCCTCTCAGCGACGTTCCCTGTCTCCGTGGTCAGTGCCCTCATTTTGCGGCTCCCCACCCCCCTTTTCAAAATTCCTAGATCCGCCCCTGAATTGAATCTCATGATCCCACAACAGAGAGATCGTAGGGAGTTTAATATTTATAGTCAACAACGGTTACTTTCACAACGGTTTTGGTAAAGGGGGATCAATCTGGAATAGAAAGTTGCAGAACGTTGCATAATATTGCTGGGGATTCGAATAATATTTCGTTAAAACCTATAACCTCTATCGCGATTACAAGAATTTCAGAAATGGTGAACAGGGGGTGGTGGTGGTACCGGAATGACTCATAACTGCGGAAGAGCCCTAAAGTGGCAAAATTCTGGATATCGTCGTGGGTATTTCTATTGCAGCAATTGTAGCAATATAGTCGTGGTAACATTGTTTTTTAGATTATAGACAAGGAATGGGGAGATAAGATATAGTTTTATGTTTCTAACATATTCACATAATATGCAACTAACATTTGATTGACATATTGGTATATGAAAAAGGGTTATAGAAACAAAACATACTGGTTTATATCTTTCAACAAAATACATGCGAGTCGAAATATTCCTATTGCATCATTTGGCTTAATTTAACCAATCATTACGTCGATTGCACAGGTTCATGGTCATGAACACGCATGGGTCTGCGTGATACCATTGCGGCTATAAAGGAAGCTGCAGTATGTCTTTAAATCAGACTTCGATTAGATTCCAGAGGGTTACCATCTAAGAGTTGAGAAGGGTGTAGTTAGCATTGACTGTAATTGCAATATGCTTGTATGTATATCTATGCTACATAAAAGGTAAAAACGAACTGTTGCATTGTTATAACTGAAGAAGACAAACGTCTTAAGAAACCAGTAAGAAGAAACACACAACGTGAAGGAGAAGAAAAGACGATCAGAGATAAATCCTAGACGATCACAAGGCTAACGGTAATATGTAGCAAAAACCAAGATGCATGGGTCATACGTAGGATGTGGCGACCGGACCGACAACGCACGCTCTCCACGTCTGACAAAAAGACCCATGGTGCCACACAATTGCCCGCATTTATGTTATCTACAACCTCAAATGAAATGGCTAACCACCAAAAAAGAACAATTTTCGTCATGACGTCATAACGACCCTTAAAATGCCATAGCGTCCCTTGGAAACACTGCACAACACTCACAGGGTGATGAATTGAACAGAATTGATTGAACATGAACAGAAAAAAGGGATTTTGGTCAAATGGCGGCCATTTTGTTTGACGTCATATTTAAACCATTTACGGTAGCTCAATTTCAGAAAACTTTTGATTTGTTCTCTTGACCATATACCACAGGAAACAGCCATGAAACGTTTTCTTGCAATTTTTTTAGCCCATTTTTTTTCTTACCTTTACTCTAATAATATATTTCTTTTTAACAATGTGAGTCGATAGGGTTCGTCTCCTCTTGAATCAAATGCTGTAGACTCTATCGTTTTCACAATGCTGTACGCTTCTCGTTAGGTTATAAGCTCGCCTCCATTTTGTTCGGAAGGGCAGAAATATTAAGCCTATTTTAGATCCGTGTATATCCTGCGTCGTTATTTTGATATTTTATTCTTAATATAATGTGAAATGATTAATCTGAGTATATATTAGCTTGGATTAAAGGCGTGAGAAATTAAAATTTTAGCGGTAAAATGCAAATGAATCGTTACTTTGAACTCTTGATATCCAACGTGTTGATGTTTTTTATTTACAGGCCTTCATGAAAAAAAAGTTGTTTTTTTTAACTGCAATAGAAATGCTGGTCGCTTTATTATCACCAGAAACACGCCCCGATCTTCTTCTGACAGGCCAGTCGATTCTTCATCATGTCTTTTTTTTAAGACTCAGATATGGTTGATCAGATAAGTCAAAATGTCATATAGTATAGTATTTTAGTTCATCAATTTGACTACCGATTCATATTATCAAACGTGAAATATTAAGCTATAATCTCATTCTGAATATAGTATTTTAGTTCATCAATTTGACAACCGATTGATATTATCAAACGTGAAATATCTTCTTTGAGTGGCATTTAGTTGGATATGTTGTTACGATTTTTTACCTTTGAACTGTAACTTTACTATGATCAGTGGCTTCCTCAATCGTTGATTGGCTATAATTAGTTATTATAGATTTTATGTATTTTATGTTCGATCTGAAACTCAATAAAACAGGCGTGTCATCATAGGCCCATATCTCATCCGTGATTATGAAGGTAACCACAGTCCGTGACCATTCAGGCGTTTCTAGTGATAGATATCTGTTGACCATATTCGTTGAAGATGTTTACTATCGTTTGATGTATGTTTGTGGTGCAATATCCATGTCACAACGAGGTCTTCCATCAAGAGGTCCATGTGGTCCTGGAGATCCATCACTAGCAACTGGAGGTCCACCAACACCATCTGGATTTAAATATTTATATTGCTTAAAATATTTAAAACACGGCTCTCGTATCTATAAACTCGCTGGCCTGTTTAAATATTGGTAAAAGTAAAGTATCGGTATATTTCAGATTGAAGTTTTGATTGCATTGTGTAGTTGGTATCTGTTTAAATACAGGTCCACAGAGATACGGGAAGAGATAACCGGGGATACCCCAGGCGTGGTATTTCTCGTGACACCAGCAACATCCAGTTCTTAAGACAGGTAATGCTTCGTGTGGCAAAGAGGGTTCGTCCCCGTTGGCAACCCATCCGTGTCAGGACCGGCTCGGAATACGCGTTTGCTCTGTTATTTGCTTCTGGACATTACTGAGACCGGATTCACTGCTCTTCCGAGGGATTATCAGTACAAGTATTTTGTACATGAATACCAAAGAAGTTATAAAACTAATATAAATCCTTATGGTATTGGGTTATTGTTTAATTTTTAGACCGAGGTCCACTCGACACCAATTAGGCTATTTTTGGACCAACATAAAGTTCAATATTATTTCAATAATTCGGTTGTGCGTATGGGGTCTTTAACAGTGGGTGATAGACGGAAGAACCGGATATTCGTTCCACTGATGTTTTGAAGCGGGTATGTGCTCGATTGGTTTGCATTTATATGTGTCAAAACAGCACCAGCTTTATCTTGAGAGTCACGTCAATGGGACGATAAATATATATGTGGCTAAAGAAAGAACCCACAATACTATAAGCTAGTCTACTATGAATACAATTTCAATAATTTTTATACGATTTTTATCCGATTTACAAAAAACCGAGAAAATCGGGTCCAAACTATCGGACAATATGGTCACTCGGTGTACGTAAATAGTGTAAAAAATATGGTATATTCGGGTTGTGGATCCTTTAGAGGTCACAATTGTCATCCGATTGTGATGAAACTTGGAATGCATATTTATAACCCAAAGCTCTTAGCTCATTGCGATATTCGCGTCATTTTTTTTATAGCTTCTTCTCTTTCCATGTGGGCGTATCTTGCATGGAGGCCGCTTGTTTTTTTTTGTTTGTTTTTTTAAAAGCAGTTTGACTGAATTTATCCAGCTGAATCAAACTTGGTATAAAAGCGAATTTTCACGCAGAAGTCAATCTATAAATATCATTATAACAACTTCAAGAGCTTGGATCGATATTCAATCTTATTATTTTCATAATGGCATTATTTTCTATCGACGTTAATTTAATTCACGTAACGTCTGGCATGTCTTGCAACTACAATTACTATTCATTTGAAAAACCTACATTGATTATTGTGAAAACTTTAATTAAAACATGCCAATAATAGTAACGTGTCAAATAACACGTGTTATATTATAGTAATCAAACTAGTGTTGCCAGGCAACTAAATCTATCAGCAGGTCTGTCTTTCAATTTGTTTACGGTTTTCTCTTGTTTTAAATTCCGTATCTTAGATTTATCGGACATTTGACATTGTGTCATTACTGTCTTGTTCTTCCGGCAGAAGCTAAACCGACAATAGTTAAAGTAGCTAAGTCTCTAACTTAATATCATCCAAAATCTTAAACATTGATAACAAGAATTATTTGTCCATTTAAATCAACATTGATGTTTTGATCTTACCGGGAAAAGATGAGCTTCTGATATCCAATATTTAAGACAAAATAAATATTTTATCATAATGCGTTTCAGCCCCAATTCTAGCAAAAGACTCGGGGAACGAAGCTAGACACTAGCACCAAATCAAACGGCGTATCCAGACTGGAATAACCAGACGCTAGAAATTTGCATTCGATTGCGACTGCTGGGCTATTTGGCGTAACATACCTAATTTGGAATTAGAGTAAAATGTCATATGCGTTGCGACCCACTTGTGTCATTTTTTTTTTTTTTTTTTTTTTAACAACTTTATTAATAATAACCATTCATGTACAGTACAGTTCAGCAGGAATATATACTAAAAGTTAACAAGTCCATGTATATTAGTAAATCAATACATCACATGCTGAAGTTTTAATTTATATATTTCATACATTAATAAATAATTACTAAATAACAAGTATATTAGTAAATCAATACATCACATGCTGAAGTTTTAATTTATATATTTCATACATTAATAAATAATTACTAATGCTATTAATACTTATTTTGGAGACAATTTTATAAGTGTTGTAGTATCCTATTAATAAAACTATTTTCCTTTTTAAAGAAAATTGTTCTGAGTTTTAATTATTCAGTAAGGATTTTTAAGATATTAATTGTTTTTAGTTTTTTGATCAGATATGTAATAAATTTTGTAAATTGTAAATGAAACAATAGTTAACAGGTAATTTAATTCAAAGTAGTTTTTATCGTAGTATTTGTACCCTAACACAAGATCTTTTAATGTGATTTGTTTGTCGATGCGTAATTTTGATAGTAAATGATGGACTTTTTCCCACAATAATTTAAGATATTTACAGTTGACAAAATAATGATCACAGTTTTCTTCTACTGAACAGAACTTGCAAAGGTTACTTTTGCTAATCTTCCATTTGCATAATAAATTTTGATTTGGAATAATACATTGAAGGAGTTTCCATCTAAATATTTTTAAGTCATTGCCTGCTAAAAACTTGAATATAAAAAGTATATATATAGGATAGGTAATACTATTTTCTTTTGTAGTATCGCAACCAATAATTTATTCCATATGGTTTTATAAATTTGTGATCGATCAGTGAATTGTATAATTTTCTTGAAGTTAATTCCGTGTGTTCTACTTCTTTTCCTTTCCAGGTTAGACAAGTTTCATTTATATCATTTATATATATTTTACATTTATAAGCCTTTTCTATGGAAATAATTTTTAGCCATTTTTGGGGTATACATGTTTTAATCGTTTTGAATTCTGATATCCAGTTGGATTTGTTCTGAAGCTTGTTCATAACAATTGGTAATGAAATTTGATTTTTATCATCAAGAATACCATTTAGATGAATTATTTTACTATTACTCTAATTTTCGTAAATTTTTACTATTACTCTAATTTTCGTAAATTAGACTTTTGTTGTTAATTTTAATATGTTTATTTCCCCATGGTATCTGCTTTCTAATCTGGATATGAGTTTCTGGATTTTGGAGTTGTTTAGTTTTCACCCAGCATGTTATTATCTTTTGGTAGAATTCTGGTATAGAATTAATATTTGGGATAGATTTTATACTGTCTATATTCATGTGAAAAATTAAAAGGTTCTTTCCAAGTTTATTATAAAATTTTAATGGAATAATCTTCCAATGAGCGAAATTTTGATCTAATAATCTTTTGACCCATATTCCTTTTAACGAAATAAAGTAGCTTTCAATATCAATCATATTTAAGCCACCATTTTCATATTTACCAATTAACGTAGCTCTCTTAATTTTCTCATTTTTACCATTCCACAAAAAGTCTTAACAAGTTGTTTCTATTCCCTTTAAATAATTTTTTGGTGCGACACAGGCGCTTGCCACAAACGTGAATATTATAGTTTTGATAATTAAGATTCTCGCTATCATAGTTAATTTTCGTTTCTGCCAATCGTTATTTTTTTTTTTCATTTTTTTTATTTTGTTTTCCCAATTTAGCTTCTGGCATTCAAGTTGGTCTTGTCCAAAATACAACCCCAACACCTTGGTTGGTATATCGGTCCAGTTTATGCCATTAATTTTATCTTTACAGTTTTTAAGTTTACCTATCCATTTGCCTTCTGTTTTATTTCGATTTAGTTTTAATCCTGAATATGATCCAAATATTTCTATTTCATTCATTGCTAGGGATATCTCTTCCTTTGACCCCAGGAAAAGAGTTGTATCATCAGCCATTTGTGTAATTTTTATACTATGTGTTTCATAATCTAGTTTTATTTGTATCCCTTTACTGTTTTTATTTCCTCTTAATTTTATGGCCATTATTTCAGCCGAGATGACGAATAGGAGAGCTGACAAGGGGCATCTTTGCCTGATACCTCTTGAAATTTTAAACCTTTCAGAGATCCAGCCATTATTTAATACGCTTGTTTCTATATTATTATACAATGTTTCTACCCATGTAATAAATGATTGGTTAAAACCAAAATATGTGAGAGTTTCTAACATAAATGACCATTTAAGGACATCAAATGCTTTCACAAAATCAATAAAAAATTATACTTCCTTCAATGTTGTATTGATCTGCATAATCAATTATATCTTGAATTTGTCTTAAATTAAAACCAATAAATCTATCTTTGATATACCCTGTTTGGTCGTCGTGTATTATTTGTGGTAGTACCACTTTAAGACGCTGGGCTAGTACACGTGATAGTATCTTTAAATCTACGTTCAATAAAGATATAGGTCTATAATTTTCTATTAACAGCGTATCATCTTTTTTAAATATTAAGGATATTACACTAGTTCTCTGTCATGGAGTAAGTAATTTTCCATGGTAGCATTTATTCAATATAAAAATAGGTTGCCAGGCAACGAAACATACGCCCACACAGCAGCTAAATCGCATATTAAGTAATTATCAGAAAATCATTAGAATTTGTTTGGTTTTTATAAAGTCCTGCCCCATGCTAACGTTAAGTGTACGAATCATTTAATATTATGGAATTACACGTGTAAAAGTGGCGGCCATTTTGTTCAGCAATTTTGGTCCGATGTTCACTAAATTCAAACTGAAAATTCATTACAGTGTAACGGTGATATAATCATATTTTAATTTTTTTGAACTCCAGACGGATCACAAGATAATAAAAGCGATTTTCCGTATAATCAGTGGCCATAATTCAGGAAGTTAGAATCCGATATGCGCAAATATCGCAAGGGACCAAGATCTTTAGGTTATAAAAATGTATTTTAAGTTTCATCAAAAACGAATTAACCTTGATATACCATATTTTTACACCATTCGCGTACAAACGACGGTCATTTTGTTTGTCAATTTTGGTCCGATTTTCATGAAATCCAAACTCAACCTAGATTACCCTGTAACAGTGATATAATCAAACGTATTTTTTTAAAAAAGAGGTAATAATTGTTACCTCCAGAGGGACCACAAGGTGATAAAGGCGATTTTTCGTACAACCAGGGGCCATAATTCAGGAAGTTACGATCCGATATGCGTAAAAATCGAAAGGAACCAAGATCTTTATGTTATAAACATGTATTTCAAGTTTCATCAAATCGGTTCAAAATTGTGACCTCTATAGGGTTCACAACCTTGATATAACATATTTTCACACTATTCGCGTACAAACGGTGGCCATTTTGTCCGTCAATTTCGGTCCAATTTTCACGAAATTCATCATCATCTTTTATTACTATGTAACGGTGATATAATCAAACGGTTTTTTAAATTCGATAATAATTTTGACCTCCAGAGGGGCCACAAGCTTAAAAAAGGCAATTTTCCGGCCAATCATGGGATATAATTCAGGAAGTTAAGATCAGATGGGCGTAAATATAGAAAGGACACAAGATCTTTGGGTTATCAACATACATGTCAAGTGTCATCGAAATCGGTTCAAAATTGTGACCTCTATAGGGTCCACAAGCTTGATATAACATATTTTCACACTAATCGCGTACAAACGGCGGCCATTTTGTCTGTCAATTTTGGTCCGATTTTCACGAAATTCGAACTCAACCTCCATAACCATGTAACGATGATATAATCAAACGGTTTTTAAAATCGGATTACAATTTTGAAGTCCAAAGAGACCACAAGCTAAAAAAAAGGCGATTTTTCAAACAATCAGGGGACATCATTCAGGACGTTACGATCCGAATCCGATGGGCGTAAATATCGGTTCAAAATTGTGACCTCTATAGGGTCCACAAGTTAGATATAACATATTTTCACACTATTCGCGTACAAACGGCGGCCATTTTGTCTGTCAATTTTGGTCCGATTTTCACGAAATTCGAACTCAACCCCCATTACCATGTAACGATGATATAATCAAACGGTTTTTAAAATCGGATTACAATTTTGACCTCCAGAGAGACCACAAGCTAAAAGGGCGATTTTTCAGACAATCAGGGGACATAATTCGGGAAGTTACGATCCGATGGGCGCAAATATCGGTTCAAAATTGTGACCTCTATAGGGTCCACAAGCTTGATATAACATATTTTCACACTATTCGCGTATAAACGGCGGCCATTTTGTCTGTCAATTTTGGTCCGATTTTCACGAAATTCACGAAATTCGAACTCAACCTCCATAACTATGTAACAATGATATAAACAAACGGTTTTTAAAATCGGATTACAATTTTGACCTCCAGAGAGACCACAAGCTAAAAAAAATGAAATTTTTCAGACAATCAGGGGACATAATTCAGGTAGTTACGATCCGATGGGCGCAAATATTGACAGGAACCAAGACCTTTAGGTTATAAACAAACATGTCAAGTTTCATCAAAATCGGTTCAAAATTGTGACCTCAATAGGGCCCACAACCTTGATATAACATATTTTCACACCATTCGCGTACAAACGGTGGTCATTTTGTCTGTCAATTTTGGTCCGATTTTCACGAAATTCGAACTCAACCTCCATAACCATGTTACGGTGATACGATCAAACGGTTTTTAAAATCGGATAACAAACTTGACCTCCCGAGGGACCACAAGCTATAAAGGGTGATTTTTCGGACAATCAGGGGCCATAATTCGGGAGGTTACGATCCGCTGGGCGCAGATATCGAAAGGAACCAAGATCATTGGGTTATAAACATGCATTTCAAGTTTCATCCAAATCGGTTCAAAATTGTGACCTCTACACTGTTCACAAGCTGCAACCGACAGCTTGACATAAATTGGAAAAGCTGTCAGGGCTGTATCTACTATCGTCAAAAATAATTCTATTACAAGCTCATTTGTAAAGTTCATTTCTTATATTTTTTCTTATCTTCTTTAATTGGGGGTGTTGGGGGTGTATGTCTTGGTTAAGACTTCTCATACTTCTGGTTTGGTGTATTAATATAATCAGTTATATCACTTTGTTGAGAAATTGTCACTTTTTTTCTACTCTTATTTCCCTTTTCTGATGACTGTGTTTTATCTGTTCTTTTATTACCTAGTATTGTTGAATTCTCGGAGGTTTCATTCTCTATTCTTGCTTCTCCTGTTTTTGTTTCTTCTGCTCTTGTTTCTTCTGCTATCGTTTCTTCACTCTCAGAATTATTGTCGCCCTCTTCATAATATCTTCATTGTCTGTACTATCATTTTGCCTGCCAATACATTCATTCTGCCTATGTCCTATTACATTGCATTTCTTATATCTCCAATCATTTTTACAGTCAGAGAAAATATGCCCAGGTTCTAGACATTTATTACATACATGTGCTGGTTAAGTTCTGGAACAGATTGCCCTTGATGAATTACTTTGGCACTATATCTACCAATGAGTGCATATCTTGGTAAGGGAGTGTTGAATTCCTTACAAATTACCAATCTGTCTCCAGTTTCACAGGATGTCAACTTTCCATCTACCCTCAATAATTCTCTGTATTCCTTTGATACATTCTGCTTTCACTACAACACCTCACTCGGCAAACCTCGTGAGATTTCGGACAATCTAAACTCGGCTGTATGATGAATTCCGCCATATTGGAACTACTTTAAAGGTCCCGGATGAAACATAGTTGCGCCCATTCCAAACACAAGTTGGCGACCTATTTGGCTAGCAACCTATTCGACCGATCCAGCTGTAAGATAATGACGAAATTACACGTCTATTCTGAGCTGAAGGAATGGATAAAAAATAATATTTTCTACTTTCATTTGATAGACATAACGCTGGTTTTTATTGGTTGATAAATAGAGACTGTTGTCTTTACTCTAAATAGGTTTCCAACGAACAGGTTGCAGCTCGATCGGTCGAACAGGTCGCTAGCCGAATAGGTTCCCAATTTGTGTAATAGCGTCAAGTTTTCCTGTTAAAGTAAACCGGTAGCCGCATCGCAATTGTATGGGCGTAGGTACATATCACTTACTGTCATACATCCGAGACTAGATGTAGTTTACGGAATCTGTCGAGATTAGCCGAGTGTACAACACCTATAGCTTTGTAAACCTCTACATTTGATAACCACATATTCTTTGTAACAATCACAGATCCAAATACATCTTGATCTTTCAAGAATATTTGTTTAACATCTAATGATTTGTCTACTAATGGTGTGGTATTGAAGTTGTTTTCAAATAATTCGGCGAAGGAGGGGGTCGCCAAATTTGTTGTTGTTTTGTTTGTTTACCTTTGTCTTCAGAATTATTGGGTTTACCTTTATGTGTCGTTCTATAAATCTGGAAATTATCATCTCTTGTATTACCTGTATTACTCGTATCTATACCAGCCATTTATATGTTCCGGTATTTGCTTTAGTTTCAATTAAATATAAATTATATCAGAGTGTCCCAATTGTGGCCATGGCTCAATAAGGGACATAACTCAATTTCTAGGTCATAAATGTTAGCAATTTAGCTCCTTTAAATACAGCTTTTCAAATACGCCAAACTCTCGCGCACTGTGCATAACATGTCCGTTGAACATATAATTTAAATCAACGTTTGAGCCTCAATTTTTTCAGAATTAACCTTAAATACAGAGTTTAACGACATAGTATTTCAATTGTTTTGGGGGCTTTTTTGTAAACAATAGTTATCAGGGAACAGACATAGCCTATACCACCTTCTCCTCGTACAAGGAATAAACAGATCTGCCGTGTATATATTAAATAAGTTATATGCACATATTTTTAACAAATGAAAAAAGAGGAAGTGTTGTTTTATAAAATGAATGAAATTTGTTCTATAAATAAAAGTGTCTGGTAACATCGAAATATTCATGTACTATATTTAAAGTTGCTTTTAGATGTAGCCTAACTATCTTTGCCAATTAAAGTGACTTAATTAAATGACAAATTTCAACTTATGTTATTGTCATTATAAATTTACATCGGTTGATATTAATTTTATACACCCATCTTTATGTGTATGATGTCGGTGCTTATATTTTGAAAAAATACTAACTGCTCTCGTCTTCACTGTTCATACGTACTTTTGAAATATACGTAGACGATCTGTTTTGTTGAGTCTTTAAACTAGGTTAATCTTCTGGCCGTAGTTTTCAGTTGTCCTTTTAGTTACCCCGTCTTCCATTAGCCCAGGTTAGGTGCAAAAAAGTAGGACGTTAAACCCTATCTCATTTCATTTCATTTCATTTCCTTTCCTTTTGTTACTGATTCAAATCAGCATACAGGTGCCAAGATGTCGTAACAGCTGCAGTAGCTTTATTAAACTTACAACAACTGAATCACATTAACCGAGTCAAATATATCAGAGATTATAATACAAGTAAAAATTATATGAGATATAACTTTCGATTGATATTGTGTTGGAGAATTAAATAAGTAAGGGTCTGGAAATAAACCTAGGCGCATATCTCCTCGGTGATTAAAAAAATAAGTCACGAATCCATACGTCTCTAGATTACCAGTGCCAGATTGTTGTTCATCATGTCGCTCAAGGTGTTATCTATAGTTGTGCTGTGTATTTATGTGTGTGGTGTAATATCGATGCCACACGGAAATGGACATCCTCCACCACCACCTAGAGGTCCATCAGAAGGTAAATATTTTAGTATATACAATATAAAAACAAGACTCTGCATTTGTGTAAAGGGCAGATTTAATTAAACTGGAAGTGTAAGACTACAGACGATATATAAGAATCAGTTGAAAAATATATACATATATATTGCTTCAAAAGCAATTAACATCGACCCATCCTAACATGAGCCATAATCATCTAAAGTGGGTTAGACGCTGGCTCACTAGCCTGGGGGTCGCGTGTTCGGTCCCTATAGTCCGGCAGCAGGTCGACAAACCTAGAATAAAATCGTCCACCTATATATTAGCTGTTGACCTTGTCACTACTCCTGACCACTTCCATTTATTTCTGCGCTATTTATCACTGAGTTTAGTAGATTTTTCATCAGATACATTGGCAATTTTTCGAATTCATTTCCACTTTAGTCATCGCCTCCTGCAAATTTCTTCTGGTTTTCGAATCTTGCGAAACTAAACTCAAAAATCGCGATTTTTGCAAAAACACCATTTATTTTTGAAAATATCAGAAATTTGTTTGACTACCTGTTTGCTTTCTACTTTTCTGGGATTCACGGTGACTAAGTGAGTAAAACGTTGATTTGCTAACGTTGAGGTCCCTGCGCTGACCGAGAAAGTTCATCTGGAATTTTCCGGCGTGATTTCTCCATCAAATCACGTCCAGTTCTTACAGCTTTACCCATTCCTAGAGATGAACTGATCTCTTCACACATGAGGATTGCCGCAACGTTGTTCTAGAATATCAAGAGCTTCCGAATATCCTTTTGCTGAAGAAGACGTAGAGCAAACAGAAATCAATTTTGCGGCTTTACCTGTACAGTATTGCTTAAGCAAGTTAAGTCTGGTCAAAGGGTCATCAGTAAAATTTTCAACAGATTGTTTGAATTGATTTATAACTTACAATATTTACTAGTCGAGCCGTCAAATATTTGGAGTTCTTCCTTTGGCAATTGTAACAATTTCATTAATTCAGTTAAATTAGTATCTAAACTAGCTGATTTATTAACAGGCTGGCTAACATGTGTGCTATCACTAGCTGACTGTTCAGCAATCATAGCCTCGGCTTCGTAGACTCATCATGCTTAATTAAACGTGGTTTTCTTACATTTTAAGTAACAAAAATGTTCTAAAAATGTGTTTGCCTGATCTAAAACCGAATAACACTTATTGTGAACTTCTGATGTATATGTATCAGATTCACAACACCATTCATCAAATTTATCAGGATCGTCGATTTCTAGTAGAGAATCTTCATAATGTTCACAAGCTATCATTAGCTCTCTATACAAATGTTTTAGCTTATCTAAACTTTTGTGTCTTCTGGACTACGTTCAGACAAATGAGGTTGTAATTTATGTAATTCGCGTGTAAATGGTATCGTCTTGTAAGTTCGAAATCGTTTTGATTCTTCCATGGTGTGTCTTGTAAAGATGGTTCTGTAGATGATGAAATCTATGAAACAGGAACAGGCTTGGTCATCAAGTGTGGAATTGACAGGAACTTGGTAAACAGCATATGACAGACCTCAGTAGTGGTTATAGCTTTGAACTGCCTTTCCCGGGAGGGGGGTGAAAATAAGAACGATGGTGTTTAGCTTCATACAGTTTATTTATCAAACAAATGTTCTTTCTCGTTCACTGAAACATGAACAAAAGATGGTTAACATATTTACAATAATAGCATTTATTATAGTACCGGTATATTATATTATAGCCGGTATATGAAAAATATAATTCAGGTAGATTACAAGCTTTGGCACCATAAAATGAGACGCTCCCAGGTAAGTTAGAAACAGAGTGGTAACTATATTATCGATCGTTAAAAACGTCATGTTAAAAACTTGGTCTCGATAGTTTAAAATGTTAACGCTCACATGTGTGTGTGTGTGAAAAACACTCACGTTTTATTAGTAACGCGTCTCACGTGATATACACATTTGTTGTTACGTAGACTTATCAGACACTTACATGTAGAATGTAGAACAGACATAAAAACGAATAAATCTATAAACATAATAATAAATATATATTAAATACTGGGATTAACATAAACCAATATATCTAACGAAAGGGAAAAACACCCATGTTCATATTGGTGTGCATATAAAAGATCCCCAGTACAGTTGTGGTTCACTATAAATGCATTATTGCTAGTAATGGATTATTGAATTAACGGATGATGAGAAATTTACTGATCTCAAGTGCTAAAAAGCGCAGAAATAAATGGAAATGGGCAAGGAGCAGTGACAAGGTTAACCGTGTGAAAAATTAGAAGCTGGCTTCTTGGCCACGGTCAAAATAAGCAAATAGTTAGCGTTAAAGCAGAAAGAAAAATTGAAACGGATAAAATTTTCTAAAATCCAAAATATTTTGGATACGTGTAAACTACATATTGGTCCAGCCACTGTCTCTTCAATAACTTTGTTGAAGAAACTAAATGAACGGCAGCTAGTATCTGAAATTGGCTAATGGAGGATAACTGTGAAATACGACACTTTATATCAATGAAAATATCGTGTCAAGTCTGACAATGAGTGGTTTCGATTCCAAAATTTCACTCTTCAAGAACTCAGAAACTCCATAATATCTGTTGTTCTTCCAGAAATGAGCAAGTCTGTGTCATTGAAACTTTTTTAAAATTAACATTTGCTAAGTGCTGTTAAAATACTATACATTCCTCTGAATTACCGTATTTCCTATTGATGTAAGTATTGCAGGCACAGTGCTTCCACATTTTCAAAATGGGCCCCATTCTGACCGAGAAAATTGTCGGATATCAAATATTCTTCAATTTTTGTATTTTTCAGTCAATTTAGAAATACCCCTGCAGAACAGTCGCATACGAAAACGTGCATCCCAGTCCTAAATTAAGACACTCTACTCCTTTTATTCTGATAAGAACATTGGACCATAATTGAAAGCAAATGTTGCTAAAAGTTAACTAGAGCATAAAGTTAACAGTTGCATACGAAAACGTGCATCCCAACCATAAATTAAGACACTCTACTACATGTATTCTGATAAGAACATTGGACCATAATTGAAAGCAAATGTTGGTAAAAGTTAACTAGGGCTTTAATTACTTCTGATATAATAGTGCATTTACACGTCCATTCTGCTGCGGGCGGGTGTTTCTTTCTGGCTATTTATTTTGGTTATCATTTAAACTCAACAGTGACGTCAAAATGTATGAATAGTACGGAAGCCCATAAGGGTCAATCAAATGAAAAAAAAAATTCTGACTATCTTGTAATTACAAGATAGACTATCTTGTTATTACAAGATAGCTATCTTGTTATTACAAGATAGCCTAAGATAACCTATCTTGTAATTACAAGATAGACTATCTTGTTATTACAAGATAGCTATCTTGTAATTACAAGATACCGAGATGCCAATTTAAAGGTCACAATACACCGATTTCATGCTCCCATAAATACCATTGCCTTCATACACCCACCAACTGCATATTTATATCATGACTCATCAATTTTAATACGCTCTTTGAAGCCACAGAACGCTATTTCTATTTTTCAAACTTCTTTAAATTTTGATTTTTGAAAATAAGTAAGGAAAGGGATATTCTGAAAAACGGACCCTCCATCAATGAAATGAGCTGACTGACATAGCGTTTAAAAGCAGATTATTTATAGCTTGTGGTATCTCCTGATGTATACAATGTTTTGAGAGGGATTTGAAGCAAACGTTTGATAGATTAATTAGCTTGAATATATTTTTAGCCCAAATATATCATCAAATCACACAGTTTGTACGCGCGGAAGGTATCTTTAAGGAGAACATGAAATCAATGTATCATAAATGCTATTAATGAGGGAATGAAGTAAATGAGAGTATGAATAGTATTTAATGAGGGCACAACCTGGTGATGCCGATCCCGTGACATACAAAAGGGGGATTCGAAACCACGTCAGTTGACTCAATGACAGGCTTTTAAGATAAAGCACGCACGTGCTAACAAATCGACCTGCCAACCCTCCAGCTCAACGAAGTATTATTGTATGTTACGGGATCGGCATCATCAGGTTGTCAGTCCTCCGGGTTCCTCCAACTGCTAAACAGAGAGGGTATATGGTTTAACGTCCACTCGACACAAACTAGGTCATTTCGAATCCCCATTTGTACGTGACAAGGAGTAGGATCGCCTGTCCATCCTCGCCTGTCCACCGGTTTCCTCCAACTGCTAAAGAGAGTGAGGGGAGGTGTAACGTCCACTCGACACAAACTAGGTCATTTCGCGACTAACATATAGTTTAATTTCAATAATCGCTTGCACGTATGGATCTTTAGCAGTGGAGGAAAGCAGAGGACCCGGAGAAACCCCACGATGTTGGACAGGCGATACTACTCCTTGTCGCGTACAACGGGGAATTCGAAATCACGCCAGTTGACTCAATGACGTACTTTACGATACAGTGCGCATGTTCTAACAAATCGACCTGCCAACCCTCCAGCTCAACGAAGTATTATTGTATGTTACGGGATCGGCATCATCACGTTGTCAGTCCTCCGGTTTCCTCCAATTGCTAAACAGAGAGGGGGATGTGGTTTAACGTCCACTCGACACAAACTAGGTCAATTCGGGACTAACATATGGTTTAATTTTATTTCAATAATGCACTTGCGCGTAGGCGACTTTAGCAGCGGGAGGAAAGAGGAGGACCCGGAGAAAACCCACGATGTTGGACAGGCGACCCTACTCCTTGTCACGTACAACCACGCCAGTTGACTCAATTACAGGCTTTGTGATACTGCGTGCACGTGCTAACCATTCGCCATCCAACCCCCACCCCACTACTAAAGATCCCTACGCGCAAACGAATTATTGGAATTAAATTAAACCATATGTTAGTCCCGAAATGACCTAGTTTGTGTCGAGTAGACGTTAAACCCCATTCCCCTCTCTCTCTCTCTCCCACACACACTTTGGCTTATAACTATCCGATAAACCAGTGTGGGACGACCTTGAAATACAAGAAAACTAATTTGACTATCTTGTAATTACAAGATAGCCTATCTTGTAACTACAAGATAGCCTATCTTGTAACTACAAGATAGCTATCTTGTAGTTACAAGATAGTCAGAATATTTTTTTTTCATTTGATTGACCCTTATGGGCTTCCGTAGAATAGTGCCATTTGACCTCGCACATGAGAATACAATGCTGCAATATACATGTGTACAATGACCAGATTAGTGATACCTTGACAGTTCCCTTAGCTTCTAATTGGAGTTCTATATGGAACTAAGTGGTTTACCTCAAATTATAAGACCATACAAACAAAAGAGCGAATTGTCAAGCGAGTATTTTTTTTGTAATAATAATTTTAGCGACAAATATGAGGTTGGGTTCTTTTAAGATTACAAGGGGAAGAATATCTTCGGGTTGGTTGTTCTTGTTACAAATCTTTTTTAAAATTACCATATTTTTTCAGGGTCTCCCAAACTTAGAACCATATTGTTGTTTATTTCGATTATAGGACATTCAGCTGTTCAGATATGAATTGACCTATCCCGAAAACCTATATTATTATTTCAATATATCGCGTACCTTTTTATAGAACTTTATGGTTTTCGCACCAAAATGAGCCCCAATTTTGAATTTTATCCCCTAGCGGAATTAGAAACCACCTTGAAACCGAGGT
Organism: Patella caerulea; assembly: GCA_036850965.1. Lineage (NCBI taxonomy): Eukaryota > Metazoa > Mollusca > Gastropoda > Patellidae > Patella > Patella caerulea. The sequence continues at coordinate 47,280,863 of JAZGQO010000007.1, read as the reverse complement.
CTGGGAGAATCTAGCGCAAGTTTTACCTCGCTTAATAAACAGGAAGTGCCTTATGGCGGATATCTTGAATATGGGTATTTCTGCAAAGGTTTCATGATGGCATCATTCGTCTTCTGAATCTACACATATTTCAGACACATAATCCACCAAAAACCTACATTTCAATATGTTACACATCTCTATAGGGAACTCTTGGAACTGAGTCTCCATTTTGATTTTGGCCCTTTCTCGGGATTAGCCCTCACTTTTTGGGGAATTACCCATGGTCATTGGGTTCAGCTGGTCGAATTCCTACAGAAACCACCTTCAAACCATTGCCCCACTCCATACAACACGTTGTTTAAGCAGATGAAGGAAAGTCGAAGGGAAATTGTGTCTTATTTTAATTTACAAGGACTGGCTGAAGAGTTCTAATCCTGAAATATAATATGTAATATTCTTTTTTTTTTCATATTTAGATTTAGAGAGATGTGATATTGTAGGCGGTAACTGTGTTGGACCTGAAGCAGGATGTACCAACATTGGGATACATATTTGTATGGATAGAAATCAAGCGTGTTGTATGGCGTAAACATCACTTATACCTCTATATAGATGCCGTCAAAAATCAATCTGTCACAAACCGTATGGCGGGTGTAATAAAAACTGTAACTAAACCTAAATCTACATATTGTTCGTTTGTTTTGTTTTTTTAGGGTTTTTTTTTTTTTGTTGTTTTTTGTGGTTTTATTTTTAAAGAAAATAAAGCTGTTATTGCTTTGTATTGCAGTAAAGGAACCGTCTCAGTCTTCTCGGGATTTCCATTACTATAGATTGGTTAAAGTAGCTAAGTCTCTTACTGAAACTGGCCTAAAGTCAGGTGGTGGGGTTGTGGGGTTGGGGGGGGGGGGCTGGCCGCCTACCCATATTGAGCACCAAATGCTGGGAAAATTTGGGCACACAATAAAATTGTTCTTGAATGTATCCATTTTAACAGAGAATTTAAATTCAGAGTGTCTATAGTTAGGCAATTAAATAGAAATCTTAAGACTCGAACCCTCTATTGATTGGAGTACAGTAAGCCACGAGTTACAGTTACATAAACAACTGTTTTAGCTGTGTATATTACAAGTAAATAAAATTTAGTTCTCTTTTTTTTGATGATTTAGAAAGTAAAAACTTAGAACCTGTCATGGGCCTTCAAATAAAAATTAAACTTTTTTTTATTTGGTAAACACTCCAGAATCACTTAAAATGCATATTTATTCATTGGCGATTTTGTAAAAAAAAACCACAGCCACCCTTTGCAGCATCGGGGCCGTAGCTAGCGGGTGCAGGGGATACATTGCACCCCAAGAAAAACTAGCCGCACCGAGAAATTGCGCCCCCTCAAAACTTTGACTACCCCTCAATTATACAATAATACTCGTGGTTAAGGCACTGATCGATCGGTCGGTTTTAAGGGCACTCACACTATTATATCACCTACGTGTAGGCTATGGGGCGCCACCACAGACGCGGATCCAAGGGCCGGGGCACTAGGAGCAACTGCTTCTCCTAGAAGGTCTGCCGCCTATGTAAATAAAATGTCCATATAAAATACAAAGAATGGCCGAAAAAGAAGTTTCCAACAGCGTTATTTTTCAAAATTTCCTGAGGGTGGACCCCAGGCATGGGTGACACCCCCATTGGCGAAATACCCCTCCTATTACGCCTGGGTCAGCCCTATCCATATTTGAAAGAGCCTTATTTTTCTTTGTGAGTGACGCCACCAAATGACATTGTTAGAGTTTCTCGTTCTGATCGCCCTATGCACATGTCCTTATTGATGTTTGGAATAGTTCTAGTTTAGAGTACCAGAAGTTTCTTACTCTGGTGTGTTAAACATCAAATGAGAAATAGCGACACCAAAATTGACACACGGGATTGCGGCTCCAAGTGCGTCGGAAACGGGTTTGCTGCAGTCAAATTTTCAAAAATTTTCGAGGGGGGGGGGTGATGTCTGGGTGTCGCCGCTCCGCACTCAGTAACTAGGGCATTATATTGACGCCCCCGTTGAATCTGCTGCACCCCTACTTTCAAAATCCTACATACGACCAAGAGCAACATTCGCATCGGAAATATAGTCGGTACGCGGTCAGTTAGTTTTTGGGCACCAATCACCACCGCCCCCGCCCCCAGTCAAATAATTTCCTCGTACGCCTCTGGTCTTCGATATTGTAAACACGAATTATTTGTCAATTTAAATCAATATTGATGTTGCTGTTTTACCGGGAAAAGATGGGCTTCTAATATTCAATATTTAATTTAAAATAAATATTTTACCATTTGTACTCGAATCGTGTACCATAATTTGTCATTTTTTAATGAAATGAAACGGGGATTAACGTCGCATTCTGCAAGCAAGGAACTGGACTATGTTGTTCTTAGCGTTTAATGTCTGCTTCCACCGAAGGTGATATCGCAGACTAGTCATATTTTTCCCTTTCATTATCTTAGCGCACGTCCAGTGGTCTTTGCTTTTTGCTGTGGGAGGAAACCGTAGTGCCCGGAGGAAACCCACGAGGTTGTCGGGCCAGCTAGAGTTCGAAACGCGGCACTCTATACCACTAGGCCATCCCACCCGGCCCCCCCCCCCCAAAAAAAAAAAAATATTTCGCCAAAAAATAGTGATTTCTTAGGAGTGTTCTTAGCCGGTCACATCCTCAGCCCCTCCAAAACATCCCATAGCCCCCACCACCACCACCAACATAGCCTCCCCCCCCCCCCCCACAACAAAAAAAAATTATGAGCTGGCTACAGGCCCGATCCTTCCCTACCTGGGCAAATGAAGACGGACCATTTGTAACAAGGGATTCGAAGTTGAACGGTGACTTCTTATTCTTATCTGGAAAGCATGTTCATTAAGTACTTTCGATTTAGACTGGAAAAATTAGACGCTAGAGATTGTTATTCGACTGGGGGGATCACGTGACTAAGTGAGTAAGCGCTGGCTTGCTAGCCTGGGGGTCGGGTTTTCGATCCCTGCATTGACCCGTCTTCATTAGCACATGTTAGGCGCAGAACAGTAGGACGTTAAACCCCATTCATTTAATTTCATTTGTGCTATTCGATTACACTAAATACTAAAACTATTATGTTAATTAGTTCATATTATATTATCATATGCTTTTCGATCCATTAGCTGCTTTAAATAGTTCCGCAAAATACAGGCAATGTAAGTTGTTTATTAAAGTGGTCGGTGGTCCTATTATTAGATGGGTCTACACCTGTTCCATCGAAATCCCATATAACTGTCTCTAGAATATAACAAACTTACGTATGTGGACATACTGAGATACCGTTTTGTTCCAATGAATATCATTAACTGCCCAAAACCTACATTGGCCAAAATTACAAACCTACATTGGCCAAAATTACAAACCTACATTGGCCAAAATTACATACACCTATAATAACTACGGTATTGATAACAATTTGTACAAAGTTCCGTGTTCGATACATGTCTATGCCAAGAACGCTTTTAAACTCTGTTAGTGTTGCAGGGCAGTTGCGGATTAAGCTCCACCAAGGCCTGAGGCGGCAGTTTCTGGAGGGCCTATTTAAAAAAGGCGTGGGCCTAATTAATTTCGGGTCAGGGCCTATGTTAATTCCCGTTGGACCTAAACTCACTCCCCTAAAATTCATTGTCTATGCGTTTTTAATCGTATCAGATAAGTCTAAAAAAAAAAATTTTTAACAAAATCTTTGGGCCTGAGTCTATGCGTTTTTAATCGTATCAAAACAGTCTAAAAAATTTTTTTGCAAAATCTTTGGGCCTGAGGCTGCAGCCTCATCAGCCTCACTGATAATCCGTTACTGTTGCAGGGTGTAGTAAAAACCAAGGTTCCATGTACACACTCGGGTACACGTTAAAGACCCCTTAACAGTTCGAAGAAGAGTCGATTGAAACAGAATTGCACTGGTAGCACACTGCATGGGGTATGTCCACAGTGCAGAAAACAATCTGATTAAAATACACATTTGTTTTCTTATAGTTTCGTTGTCCTCCACTACATGAATGAAGTATTAAAAACAAGTAAAACCAAATCTATAATTGAAATCGGATTGTGGAGAAAATTAATAAATTAATAGATTGCATCCTACAAAACAAATGAAATTGGCAACTGTATATTTGAAACAGTTCAACAATTGCACAACCAAATTAAATACAAATTCGAGTAAAGGCGGAAATGAATGGATGTAAATCACTTCATATACATTCATATATGATTATTTTATGTGTTGCGACCCATTTGGGTAAATTTCTAGGCCCAAAAATATTAGCGATTTAGCTCCTTTAAATAGGACTATTAACCTATTTGACATGCAATTTTTCATTACCATTAATTTATCCATAAAATATTTGTTTGAATTGGTCAAAATCACGAAAATTCACACATCTTCCATAATTTAGTTTTTTTGTGTCTTACAAATTAGAAGAAAGATTTGTAGACGAGTTGAATTCTGCAAATGTGTCGACGATTTGACAGTGAATTCCCCTGAGGTAAAGAAGTTCCTTGATGAATTGCCGGAAGCAGTAATAAAAATTCCTGAGTGATGATACAAAAAGGCGTGGAATGTTTCATTATATTGCTTTGTAGACAGAGAGCATGTTGGGGCTTATTGTCATTTTTTTCTTTTTTGATGTCATTAAACCCCAGACAGTCTTGAAAGATGCTTCGTTTGCCATACCAGCTACAAAATCACAGTTTAATTTTTTATTCCGCAAACAGTTTATGACGGAGACTGTGTTAGTCACCAAAGCAAAATGTTTAGGCATGTCTTTAATGACTGCGTCCTTTACCTTGTGACGTAAAACTCCATAAACATAGACGTCATCTATCCAAAAGAATGGTGACGTTTGTACGACATGGAACAGTTCGGGAATAAGCTCACCGTTCATGACCACAACAAATCCACCACAATAGGGCCATGGATACCGCTGTAAACCGCGAAATTGACTTCGTCTAACCGACCATTTACCAAATCTTCGAATATGTGAGTTGTTATTAACCGTACACCACATAGTTTTACCACTGCCAGGATCAGGAAACTCCGTAAGAAATTTCCACATATCAAAAACGGCATCATCATCAACTTTAATTACATACTTTGCATTTCGACAATTTTCACTAATCCAACGTAAACCCATCACTGCTTTATGAGTAAGATCATGGTACGTATCCACAAAATTGCCTTGAATAACATCTCCATGCATTTGAGCCTCGTCTTCTATCTTCTTCTGTTCGTTTTCATTGCTACTCGGAAGCCCTAGGAGAAAGATTACTCGAATCACTGCTGGTTTAAAAAGATGACGCGATGCATAAGTGGTTCGAATGTTTTCACGCCTAGCAAAATGTTTAATTGCAGAATGCACCATAACAAGAGCTGTTACCTGAGGAATGTCAATGCAGATATTTTTATTATTGATAATATAATTACCGTTCAATGTTAATGGAAATGTTTCTGGAGGTATAGAATTGGGTTTGTATGAAGAATTTGTATTTCTTTTCTTAAATTTATTACTGGTTAATTTCTGGGTTGTTGATTGGTGCGGAGTTGAGGTAATACTTGTGAAAGATGCCTGTCTCGAAATTAAACCATGACCTTTTGCGGTAGCGTTATCATTATTTCGTTTAGTGTTGTAGTCATCAACGATAGTTTGACTTCTATTCAGAACTCGTTCCATAACTCTTAATCTTCTATAAACATATATTTTGCCGTCATCAACCAACGAGTTATTGATAAGGACAAACATGTATACGAATATTACACACAGAATCACCGGTACCGTCTTTTTAAAGTAGAAACGGGATTTTGCTTGCCTCATCATTTTCAAACAACACTTTTATCCATCTAATCTGAAACGAAATGTTATCATTGTCTAGTTCGGTGTATATACATGTCTTTTAAAAAGTTATTATTTAAAATGTTAAGTATTATTAATTACTTCAGTTTGTGTTTCTTTTTCTATTTAAATTGACAAATTAGATAATAAATTTTAAAAAGATACTATCCATTGTCTGGTATTATAAAGAAATTCTATACCAACCTATTTTCCGAGAATTTCATTTTTTTAGCAAGACTTTTCCCCCTATACTCTATCACAATCCAGAATAGAATTAGTATAAAGGTTGAATTCGTTAGTTTTTAGTAAACATAGGGTCAACAGATGTCAGATGATATTGATTAAGTTATTGATAATAAGTAGAAAATATTGATTATATAATAACCCGCAAATCAAATAAAATTAATGCGTTTTTAAGACATTAAATTTATGCCAACAATCCAGTCCACAAATCAAATAAAATTAATGCGGTTTTAAGACATTAAATTTATTCCAACAATTCTGTTCATTTTGTTTATGGGGTACGTTAAGACGATGGCTCACTAACCAATAGGTCTTGGGTTCGCCACAGGTTTTTGCCGAGAAAGTTTCTCATAATTTACGGGCGTGGTTTCCTCTTATCAGTGGTCAGGACGGAAAGCGTGGTAATAGTAATAGCCATATTTAGTCGTTTGGAGGATATGAAAATTTGAATTTGTATTAAAACTAGACCATAGCACACTGCCTTCATAGCACACTGTATGACATAACCCGTCACTCATAGCACACTGTATGACATAATCCGTCATAGCACCTAATAACACACTGTATGACGTAAGCCCGAAATCTAGATTCTAATAAAACACTAATTTTACGGGCTGGAATAGCAGGACAACGCGTTTGCGGCCGTCAAATATTCCAAATTTTTTTGGGGTTCCATACAAGGCCAGTTCCACTTCTTCACCTCTTGAAGAAAACTGGCGCCGCTGGCTTTAAACCCGAATTTTTTCGGGCATTTCTAGTTCTACCCCGCCCCCCTAACTTTCATCGAGCACTAATAGAATACTAATTTTACTTTTCTTTTACGTTTGTTTTAATTGAATACCACAAATTTGTACATTACTTTGTGCGACATTTTTCGAGCATCGATTATTATTTGTGAATGCAGCTGCAACAGTCATATTGGATGGTTGGAATTCAGAGTGGGATTTCGGTAACAAAACCATTGGATACTTTTCAAAATTTTCTCCGGGAGTTTAAGACGCGCAAACCCAGGACGATTGATTGGTTGTTTGGAATTCGAGTCAATGGACCACATTGAAGTTGCTGTTTGCGGCAGTTAAAGTTTTTTAAAAATTTCCCAACAGACCCGTTTACGTGGACTGTAAACGATTGATTCGAATTTGAGTCAGCCACTTTAATTAGACTACAGTAGACCACTTTTAAGTTGCTTTGTTCACGGGCTGAAATAGCAAGTAAAAGCGTTTGCAGCCGTCAAATATTCCAAAATTTTCCTTTGAGGGGGAGGGCTGTCTATAGAGATAAGCTCCGCTTCTTCACCTCTCGGGAAAGACCGGTGTCGCTCTCTGTATACCCGAAATTTTTTCGGGCATTTCGGGATCTGCACCCTAACTGTCATCGAGGCCGTACGCCTATGGGGCCCGTCTTCATTAGCTCAGTCGACGCAGACAGACAGGATGTAAATCCCATTGCATTTCATTTTTGTCATTAGTAAACTCCATACCCGGTGGATGCCGGGGTCAAAACCAAAAGTACGACATAGATGGTTAATTCCATGCTACGTCGTTGCACAGCGTGCGTAGGAGCCAGTGGAGGACACACGCGCTACTGACATCTGTGTCGTACTTTTGGTTTTGAACCCTTTGACTTTGTACCGTTGATTACAGATTAAACATCCATAAATGTACAAATGTGTTGTTATTGATGTGTTTCCATTTGAATATTGTTCACAATAAGAAGCAAAATAAATAAGATATGTTTACGGGATCACTTTGTTGTACGAAAAACTAAGTGATGCTTTTTCTATGGCGCTCAGTATAGTATGTTTAAAGGGACAGTCCCGATTAGAACATAGTCTCAAAAATAAAAGTCTGAGTACATATGAAATTTAAACGCCAAAATACAGTAGAATGGTGAAGTGACCTTGTCTCAAAATTTCAGCTCAAAATATTGAGTCGTTTGGACGTAAACGCCTAAACTGCTTATCCGGACACGTTACCTTTTTAAGATTTCCGGTTATTTTTTTCGCTGGTGACCTGATGATCGATTTCCGTTCCTTGAGAGGTCTATATAGTGAATGGCCCATGTGCTGTACTTGATAGGGAAAGTTTATATTTCACCTACACGTTATTTTTATTTAAAAGAAAGTCATGTTTTACGTAGACACGGCATAGTACAGATTGGGACACCGGTCTCAAATTCCAGAAGAAGACTGACGTGTTTACGTTATTTAAAAACGTATCACAAATTCCGAGTTAGTTGCTCGGCCCTTTGGAAAGGGATTTTAACACAGAATTAAGCAGTTATATTCTTCAAAACATTATGAGCATAAGCCCTTTAAATAACGTTACGTCAATGACAGGATTTTATTATGTCCAAGTTAATCAATACCATTACGCTTCAAACAGAGTTCCAAGTTGGACCAAATTAATCAGTGCATAGCAGGATATTGCAGACAAAATAATTGCCTGACAAACACGGCTATCAACACGGATACTTATATTAATGGTAAACAAAGAGCGACAAAAAAGATTGTTTTAAAATGACAGGGGCACTGTTCTGCCGAATAAAATGTTTTGAGGGGAATTTATGGAAAACCTTTGGCGGATAAAACAGTTTAATATATGTTTTCTGTCCAAATATATCATTTAGCTAATTTAACCACTGTTTTATAATTAAATTAAGAAATGTTATAAATAATTTAGGAATAACCTTGATTTATTTATCCTGTGTTGTTTTTATTTATTAACTTGGTACTTTAAAGTTATATTCCCGGGTACAAACTGGGTGATTTGGTGATATATTAGGACTAAAACATATTCAAACTAATTAATTTATCAAAATTTTGCTTCAAACCCTTCTCAAAACATTGTAAAAGTATACCCTGCTATAAAAATCGATCAAAAGAGTCCACATTTGCGTCAGGGGATTACCCTTCTCGGTGCCTATAGCAACGGCGGGCGAAGACGGGGGAGAATTAATTGCATACACAAGACCGTGTTGTCTGTAATCGCGGGCTATTTATTACAAATTTCGCATCCTAATTAAATTCTCGGATTATCCAGTGCCCGCGTCTTTTTCCGTGATTTTTTATCTCAGAAAGTGTCTAACTCTTTATAAAGTGACAAGACGTAGGGTCGCCTGCCCAACCTCGTGGGTTATCTCCGGGTCCTCCAGATTTCTCCCACTGCTAAAGACCACAAAGCGCAAGCGCATTATACAAGTAAAATTGAACCATATGTATATTCCGAAATGACCTAGTTTGGAATCCAACGAACATTAGGCGGAAACACCACTGTTTGGGCAAAACCTCCCCATGGTACACTTCATGGGATGGCGTATGCGCGCTGCAACATAAGGTCTGTCATTGAGTCAGATGTATGGGTTTCAATTCTGCAAAGTGTTTTTTCTTTTTTTCCTGCCAACGCCTATACACGGGAACTTGACATTTTGTCTCATCCGAACGAACATACAATGGACCTCCGTCAAAGGGAAACTTTCGCTTCCAACATCGGGGTTGAAACCCTGGCCTCTTGGCTTGGTTAGCAGACGATGTACTTGGGAAATAATAAAATAATCCACAAGACTATGTGGTGATCATATATTTAATCAAGTTTCGGGCTATAAGCCCTTCATCTGCTGCTACAATGCATAACAATAATCCCTGTAAGATGGACCCTCCCGCTCTTTCTATCCTTTACAGTGAAGGGTTTTTTCGTCACCTTTTTCGGAAAAGGTTTTTTCGTCACCATTTTTGAAAAACAATCAAATAGAGAAATGGAGTATGTTGTCGAGATTCATACGGCCCTCCATAGCTTGAACATATATTATGGAACGGAACAATACCGAGATTAAAATACGTCCTGGTGTACAATACATGTAATATTTTATGGAGTGGAACCTTGTCTAGCTTCATACGGCCCTGGTATAGTATCCTATTTTTATATTATCCATGGAACGGAACCTGTTTATGCAAATCTTCTCAGCAGTTACTAAACCTCATTAGTGCATTAAAATATTCATTTAACGACGAAAATTACTCGATATTAACAAACCCCACATATAACGAAAATTGTCTTCGGTACCAGCGGTAGCTAAAAGGCCACATTTCATGGATGCTAAGCACTTTCTTCCTTCACTCTGAAACACGTGCAGATTAAAATGAGCGGGCATATTTTTAATTAAACATCCCTGGACCTTCGATCGCAATATTCCATATACATAGACGTCATCTATCCAGAAGAATGGCGAAGTCCGTGCGGCATTAAACAGCTCCGGAACAAGTTCTCCGTTCATGATCACAACAAACCCACCACAATAGGGCCAGGGATACGTTTGATATCCTTGGAAGTCACTCACCGGAACTGCCCATTTACCAGATCTATGTACAATTGCTTTGGGCATAATATTACACCACATCGTTTTGCCATTACCTGTCTCTGGGAATTTGTTTATGAATTTCCACATGTCGAACACAGCGTCATCATCAACTTTTACCACAAATTTAGCATTTCGACAATTTTCACTGACCCAACGCAAACCCATTACGGCTTTGTTCGTTAAATTGTGATAGGTATCTACAAAATCGCCCTGAACGATATCTCGGTATAATTCGGCTTCCTTTTTAATATGGTACTGATCAATATTAATGTGTTTTGCTGGTAGTCCGAGTAGAAATATCACCCGAACTACTGCCGGTTTGAAAAGAACCCGTGATCCGTATGTTGATCGGATGTTGTGTCGTCTGGCATAATGCTTAACAGCGGAATGGACCATGACAAGAACGGTGACCAGTGTTACGTCACTACATATATTTTCATTATAAATGACATATTTACTTGTTACTGTTAATGGGTACATAGCTAACGACGTATATTTAATTCCATTTCTATATGTTCTGCGACCTTTTGTCACCTCTTTTGGATCGAGAATCATTGGTGTATATTTAATCCCATTGCTATGTGTTCTCCCATGTGCAGTTCGAACCTTGGAAACATTGTTATTTTCGTCACCAATAATTTTCTTTAAAACTTCAATTCTCCGATGCATGTGCATTTTGGCGGCCTTCATCGATGGATCCTGGATGAAAAAATATACACAAGAAAGGAACAAAAAGATAAATATCTTTTCTTGTAAAACTGCTCTTAACGATCGATACACAAACATTTTCATTTCAGCATTTTGAATATCTGAAAAGATAGTGAAGACGTATAATTAAATGAATTCTACAATATGAAAATGGTTTTGGGATTGAATTTAGATTTAGAGGCTCATCAGTGGTTACGTATGTAATGCGCGGAGGCGGTAAGGGGTGGGACGGACAGTCGCTGTCCACTTCCACTTCTTCAAATTAATACATACTAACAATAGTTCTATGCTATTACGTTCGTGGCAATTGGATGGTGTCAAGATACCCCTTTGGTCTACCAGGTTTGTGCACGACGAAGCTTTTGGTTGACGGGTTTCAAGTCTCCGGAATATTGATAAAACTATTTAAAAAACTATAATTGAAAATATTGCATCTTCCAAGAACTAATGATTTAGAGATCATTTCGCAAGCAACCCATACTTTATACTCACTCTCGACAGATTCCGGAACGTTCCGGAGCCTACATATTAGATGTAAGTTACGGAATCTGTCGAGGATTGCCGAGTGACTTTATACTACATCCAAAACGGCGATGCCATCTGGTTGTCTTAAGTTACCAATGACAGCACGTGCTTCGACTTTCCTAGGATTTCGATTAAGGGAAAGCGATAGAGAAAAGGGGTTAACGTCCACTTAATACAAACTAGATAGGTCATTTCTTGACTAACATGTGTGAAGAAAATGGATGAACGTGAGAACAGCCAGGTTGTCACGTTCAAGAAGAAATTCGAAACCACTTGTCTCAATGACAGACCATGTGATTTTACACGCACACGACAACTACACCACCCAATTAGATGAAGAGTTTAGACCGACGCAATCGAGCCAAACAAAAAATGAAATAACAGTACGTTAGTCTTATATGATCGAAGTATTGTAGTGACCAGACGTTACACCCTTTTTCCCTTCATTGTCCTGCGATCTACCGTGCAATATCATAAAATTCACCGGGCGGTTATACAATTTTCTCTCCTACGCGTTTATTTTTTGTATTACACCTAAGCCGATTGATGACGTGGAGAGTAGGGGTGGGGGCTGGTAGGACAAGCTATTTATAGTTATATGACTTTCTACTAACCTTAAGTATTATAAAGACATCTTTACAATCTTTGCTATTGGTAAAATAGCATGGTTAATAATTCTAGAAATATTTTTCAAATTATGCGTAGTTCCAACACCTGTGAAAGCTTATAGATTATTTTTATCGATATAAATCGAAAACCATCACATTTTGAAATAATGACGGCAAACAGTTCAATTTATTTAATATCCTACTCTGAATAAAAGTACACTTGAATTTAGAGTCTACTTGAATTATAATAATAGCACTTGGTATTGATTAAGTTTATTCACCTGTAACTAATATGAGCAAATGCTTGATCGAATATAGCATTATTCAAATCACTTAATATCGACAGTTATGTCTATTACCGATTGGTCTCGGTCGCGAAGTTAAATGAACATCTTTACACGAATAAAGGTTTTTCTAAAACATCACTACATTTAAAATCAAATCCGTCCGTTTGACATTTACGTCATTTTTGCATAAAATAAGGATTAGGCGACAGGTGGTATCTGGTCAGCTTCATTTATCTCGAACACACTGAATTAACGTCAGTCTTCGGCGCTTTCTTCGACTGCCCCAGTTACACTACAGTTACAGAAAAAAAAAAAAAATCAACCAAGACATCAGTTTATTTTATGTCCCTTTATAAACTTCTCGAAAGCTATAGGTGTCTGTACCCTAACTTTGGTCCAATCTGTGATTTAGAGTTACGTCCCTTACAGGAAAACTCTTTCTTTCGACCTAAACCTAGCAGACAGCAAATCAACATGTTTCTGTCAAATTTTTAATAATGACACGCAATAAACCACGTAAATTACATCAGTGTGTGCGATTAAATGTCAAGAATGAAGTTCATAAGTCTAGTACTCGGAGTTTTGGTCTTTTTTGGAATCATACTTTCATTATTTTTTGACTTTTTGAACCCAGACAGTCTGACAGGTGAAGACGATTCTCAAGTTTATCAATCCCAAGTTGAAACAGGTCAAAGTTTAAGCGACGAAAACAAGAATTTGTTCTGGTTTATTCAGGTAGTTTTAAATAGAAATAAACTTATAGCATGGTTCCAATTTACATTTCCCATCGAAACTATTATTAGCCAAGTAATACATGATATCATTATATTGAATGGGTCATGTGATCTAGATTTAGATACCGGTAGGTACTAATACTAATAAGGTATGAAGTTAAAATGGGCGTTACTCCTCACTCAACTGACTGCTGTGCACAGACGTTTGGCTCACTAACCTGGAGTGAGATCCCGTGTTCATCCCTGTGTTGGCAGAGAGAAATAATTTAGGAGACAAAAACAGATCAAATTCATTTAGTTTTAATTGATTTTGAAGAATAAATATTTAGAAATCTGATTAGCCTACAGTTCCTCTCAAATTTTTTGGACTAAAATCTCTGCGATAAGGCGAAAAAAAACCCTCTCTAAAATATCTTAGATTTTGTGGAGAAAATTTGCTTCATTTCACGGTGATTTTTCTCTAAGATTAGCTTGGAATCCACGGTGTTTCTCTCAGAATTCACAGTGTTTCTCTCAGAATTCACCATGTTTCTCTAGAAATACATCGTGTTTCTCTAGGAATACATCGTGTTTCTCCAGGAATACGTAGTGTTTCGATAAGAATACATCGTGTTTTAACATGCTTCCCGCAAGGAATTTGCGAGTCTACCTTAAAGGGACAATAACATTCTTGCTGGCTTGGTAGCTCCAGAAAATAAATAATACCCTTATTCTAAGTACTAGATGTTTAAATGTCCTACCTGTTGTGTAAATTATCCATTACAACCTATTTTATTTGTCCAGAGGGTTTGAAAATATTTTAAAATCCAAGTCACATTTGAAAAGGTTTACGTTAGACTTTTCAAATCAATTGGTTGAATTTTTCCAATTTTTTAAATTAGGTGTGTTAAGATGAAATTTATATCATCATTTAATTGGAATATTCTAAAATAATACGATTTGTTGACCAGAATGAAGATTGGGACATTTTTCAGTTACAACAAGAGTGTTATTGGGGCTTTAAGCTAGGGTCGAACTAATATTGTATGTAAGTAAGTTGTAATAAAGTAATGCTGCCGTGAAAACCTATTCAAATGTTATTACAAGCTTGGTTTGATTTTTAAAGCTCCACTACCGTAGTCCTAATATTGACCTACAGGATACCTAACTTTTAGCCAAATATTTAAAGGTCCATTTACCATAGCTTTAAAACAAAATCTAATAAACCTGTATTCAATTCTGGACTTGTCTTGTCCAGATGAGGAGCATTCAGTGACTGGCCAATGAGTCTCAGGGGGAGTCATGATTTTGTAATATATCTATCACAAACCACACAGTGTTAGACATTTGAACTAAGATTTTCAGTAGCTTTGCTCAGATAATCCCTTTGTTTATTAAGTGTGTCAAGCCTTAAGTAATGTATTTTTTTTCCCTTGCAGATAACAGATTTACATATAAGTAAATTTAAAGATTTTCAGCGTGGTCCAGATTTAATAGAATTTTGTAAAAGTCAACTGAGTATAATAAAACCAGAGTTGGTTATCACAACAGGTGAGACAGATTAAAGTCATATATATATACATACAGTCAGTTCTATAGCAACAGATCAAGTACAAGACATCAATTATTAATTAATATGTGTGTCCTTGTCCTATGAATTTGGACATGCACCCACACATGCAATATAACAAATTCTATGTAAGCTAGCTTGATCGATGACCCCAGACCATCAACACTATTGTTTTTCGGCAACAGATTATTAACCATCACAACATTGTACTGTCAAATTGTACATTTCAGGTGATTTAGTTGATGCCAAACTTCCAGACTTTGTTTCTTCCACACAGTTTATAGAAGAATGGGTGGAATATAAAAAGATATTACAAATATGTGAAGAATATACCACAGCTAAATGGCTGGATATCCGTGGAAATCATGGTAAGATACTATCTGAAAGCAGTGAATGAAATCAAATGGGTTTTGACATCCTCTTTTTCTACACCTACTGGACTAATAAAGATGAGCATCAGCCTACTCTTATATCGGATTCCAACTGTCAGGTTCTCCATCATGCACAGCTGACAAGGAGAAATTACTTTGGAAAAGTCGGCAGAACCTTCTATCTGAAAATGCCAGAATACAGTACTAGCTAAGATCAGCAGATTACGGTAGTGGATCAAGACTTACTGAATAGACAAAAGATCAAACACATGATATTCAGATATTCAAATTTATCTAAAGACTGATTGAGAGCAGTAATAGGGCTTTTTCTTTATTCCAGATGCATTTGATGTTCCGGATTTAGAAAGTCCAAGAAATTATTACAGGTAGGCTTAATTAAAAATGATACACACAGACAATCAGCAATATTTACTGGATTGGAATCCAATTTGCTCAACAATGCTCATTGATGATTAAATTAAAAAAGGGATAATCAAGGCTTTTTTTTTTTTTGATCTTACTGACTTTAGTAATGATGATCGAGGGTGGGCCTAAAATTCAATCGTTAAATTCTTGGTTCAGAGCGGATCAAATTTACTGAAATTTCAGGAAATTCCATTTGCATTATCTTTATCTAATTTCCCATAATGTATCTTTAAATGAAAAAATAACAAAAATATGGTGTGTTTGCTATGCGATTTTTTTGTTAAGAACATTTGGGCAACATTTTTTTTTTCTATTTTCAGGGAATATTCAAAACAAGGTCCCAATCATTTAACATCTTACTCTTATACACATACTACCAAATATGGTAAATACTCATTTATTGGAGTGGATGCATGTCCTGATCCTGGACCTAAACGACCGTTTAATTTCTTTGGTCAGCTAAATACAGTATGTTACTACTCAGTTATTTTTACTCTTCACATTATATTATTAACCTGTATAACATACAGTGGACTCTGTCACATCCAATCTCTGATAAATCCGGATCTCTGTGACATCCGACATGATTTTAATGTCTCGGTTTATTTCCTTATTACTTCAGCCAAAAAATCTCTGGTAAATCCGGACTCTGTATCTTCCAGATTATGACATCAATCAGCCGTCCCGTCACATAATTTCATTGAATCCTCACTGTATAATTCGGCCTAAAATCGTTAGGTGTCAAGTAATTGCCAATCAATTGTCCGTTAGTTGGATTAAAACTTGATAGGTGTGAAGCCACAAAAGATTAACAAGCAATCACCAATCAATTATTGGTAAGATTAAAACTCGCTATAGTGTAGGTTTTTGTTGATTACCTTGATAATTTTATAATCTCTTGTAAGACAGTAATCGTGACAAATACTCAAGGATATCTACGAATTTTCTGCACCATTTCGGTCGTACAAATATTCCTAGCACCTGCTAGAAACATTTGTTGGGAATGCTGATTGAACCCGAATAACGTTAGTTTGTTCACGTTGAGCTGAAATGAGCTTTAGCCGATGAGTGTCAAGGTCATAAAACAGCCGCTGAAAACGTAACGTCCACTCACTTCAGCCCATTGTTTGTTCACCCTACGACGGATCTCACAGAACCGTATGACGACAACCATGACATAGAATGGAAGATTATCATTGAACACGTAATAGCAAACACAAGCGTGCGACCAACTGAAGACGATAAAGAAGATAAATTAACGCCAGACTCGACCTATTCAAAATGCCTACGCATGTTGAATGAAATAAATATTAATGTTAGAAAATTTCGAATGTAGAGAAAAGTTTATCATTTTTAAATGGAATAACGTTCTGGTGATTCGAAGCAAAATTATGATAATAATTCCGGTTTTCGAAGTTACAATATTTCCTGTTTTGACAAAACTGGGTATTCCGGATCTCTGTGACATCAGACATATTGTAACGATCCCGTACGATGTCGGATTTGACAGAGTCCACTGTACATTGTAAATGATGGACAAACAGCATTATTTTTTGAATCAATGATTGTATCCTGTAGCATTTTATATTTGAAATGTGGGTGGTCTTAAATTGATTTGATGATATATTTTGACTAAAAACGTATACAGACTAATATTTCCGCTTTAAATCCCTTTAATAACATTTTAATCGCAAGGAACTGTGTCACGCCATAAAAATCTATTTTAAGTAGCCTTGTTTATCACATGACTTGATTTTCATCGAAACAAACCAAATTAATGAAGGAGGATTCATTTTTGGCTTGTATTTATCTTAAATTGATGTCCATATTTCATAGATATCAAATAATCTCTGGGATTTTCTTTGGTCAACTTCTTTTCCCACCATTTGATCACAGAATCTGTTGATTGCTTAAGCATCTTACTGTCTCCACAACTGCTAATTTTTTTAATCTATAGTACTCCCGCCAGGCACCAGGATTTTAATCACTATATAAATAATAACAGCTTTTGTTTTGGGAAACAGATGTTACATGAAAACAGAAACCCAATATATATTGTTATATTCCTACTGTAATCATTGAAGAATTGACCTCTTTTTTAGGACAAATTAAATGATTTAGCAAAATTATCTGAAGAGAAAAAGGACAGTAATTTAACTATTTGGTTTGGTCATTATCCCACGTCTGTAATAGTAGAAGATCCTCCAGGAATTAAACATGTCATGAGGTTAGTATCAAGTATTGAATAATGGTATTGAATAGTCAATAGATATACCATATTCAGTGATAGTAGAAATTGATTGGTCAAATGATCAAAACTCTTGATTATTACCTGGGTAAAACTCTTCTCACCAAAAGGATATACCGTATATCAGTATTTATAATGAAATGATGGACCTGTACATAATTAAGAAGTTTAACACCATATGTATACAATAAGTGTGAATTTGTGTTTTATAGAAAAGGTGTGGTTTATTTATGTGGTCATCTGCATACACTATTAGGTTTAGTACCATCTATGTATACAAGACAAAAAACTGGAACACTAGAGTTAGAACTTGGTGACTGGAGAGATAATAGGATGTAAGTAGACTAAATTCTATAGATTAATTTAGAAACTGAATTAAATAGTACAAGTTTGACAGACTTTCTTTAGATTGGATCACATTCTAATATCTGTGTGAGGATTGGTAAATGAGACTTGAGCAGTGGGTTTATTGTCCTATGTTTAAGCTATATATTATGTGCCACAAAGCAGCATATAACAGAGCAAATTGTTGTTTTGGAAGATTTTTATGATTTGATCTGCAGATAAAATATTGTTTGGTGGCTCAGTTATAAGGAAGTGGTTCTGGATTTAATCCCTGTGCAGCCAAGAAAGATCCTCTGGATTGTCCAGCTTGATATACCCTTGTCAATGCTATTAGATTAAATGCAAGGAAATGTGCCTAGTCGTTCAGATGGTATGGAAGTGTGAAGCTCTGTGTATACCATTAGCAGCATGTTAAGGATCCCCTAAGAGTTGGAAATCAAAATTAGAGTAGGTCATAGCACCGTTGTCTTGTCCAATTTGGCATGGCATACATTGCAATATAAATCTGCAAACAAATAAAACATAGAACCCTTTTTCATTTCAACTTATTGCTATGTTGTGTGACCTGCAAGGGCTTATTAGGGATCAGTAGTTACATGGTTACTACATATACATATTAAATTTCATCAGAAAATGTTCAACTAAACAATAATTAAGGGTTTTCTCTGTTTATCACCAATATTTTATGGATGTTTCAGGTATAGACTGTTAGCTGTTGATAATGATTTGTTATCATTTGTTGATATGAAAATATCTGATTGGCCAGTGGTATTAATAACTAATCCTAAAAACTCTCAATATCAAAATGGCAGACATGAACCATTACACATAATGAAAACATCCACTCATATAAGGTTAGTATATGACTTAAATTATTCTGACTTTCTTTTCTAAATTCACAAAAAACATGAAAAAATAAATATAGATCTATATTTTAATCAGATTGGTGAAGTTGGTGCCAGTAGTAGACACATGCAAAATACTGCTTGTGCTTGGGTGATTTAGCTGCTGTTGGTCTATGTTTCATTGCCTGGTGATCTATCTTTTTAGATAATTATACAAATAATTAGAAAATATAAAATTGATGGGACATATGCAAGCTACCTCGAAGGAGATCTGGATTAACACTATTGTGGAGAGGATCAAAGTTGATAAAAGTAATTCCAAACCTATGAGAAAACCAACTTTTTAAGTGGTGATAACTTTATAATATAATATATAATATAATATATCATGTGGATATTTTTCAGGTTTTTAGTATTTAGTAATGGTGATATTACATCTGCAATAGTTAGTATAGATGATACAAAGTTAGGTTCTGCTCAAAATACAGATGGTCCTTTATATACCATAGCCTGGGATCCATCACGATATACCAAAAATATGCATATTATATCTGTTGTTGTTACGGTAAGCATGAAACTCTAGATGCTGAAAGAAATTTTACAAAAGTAAAAACCGTTTCAGTGTTAGATAATTTTAAAAT
Source organism: Patella caerulea (assembly GCA_036850965.1). NCBI lineage: Eukaryota > Metazoa > Mollusca > Gastropoda > Patellidae > Patella > Patella caerulea. The sequence goes on along the minus strand of JAZGQO010000007.1, from coordinate 47,261,108 downwards.
TTGTGAGGAAGTCTAATAAAAGTAAAATGGCTGTCTGAATTATAATGGTTATGAAGCTGATGTGACTGTTTCATTCAAAGAAAAATTCAAACAATACAATATTTTCATGTGAGGTAAATTATTAACAAAGTCATACATTATTTCTGTTGATAGGATTCTCTGGGCAATAAAAGAGAAGTAAAACAACCATTTTCTTTAGATGGATCAACAACAACAGGTTTTGGTTTCCTCCCTCGACTAATATTAATGTTGAATATATCAGTGGTGGTAAGTTATGTATTAATATTAAACAGTTTAAAGAATAAATATATATTATGGAGATTAGATAGAGAACTGGCAGTTCTCACTATAGTAGTTAAAAACTAAATAATTTAAAGGGAATTTGCTGAAAATTTCTGTCAAATTGATCCACTTTAAGACAACAATTTAGCGATTGAATTTTTGGCCTTGCCTCGATCATCATTACTGTAATGATAAAATACAAAATCTAGATTATCCATTTCATGAATAAAAGTTGAAAAGCAAATTGGATCCTAATCTAGTAAATATATCGCAGGCTAGTGATGACATCGAGAGTTGATTATGGTCTGGATAAATTAATTAAGGTCTAATTAATACTTTAGATAACATTTCAGGCCTAAAGAAAGAGACGCAATAAGCAGATTTAGCTCTTGCATAATGTATGTTTAACCTTTTGTAAAAAACATCTAATATGAATTTCTGTTAACCTATGTAGTTCATTCATTCATCGTATAGATATGCACGGATTAAAATAATTAATCATGTGTTATTATTGTTTTCCAGGGTAAAATGTGGTTTGGGGGTTTCGTTTTCTTTTTAACATTTTTCCTGACCTCTCTACGTCAATGTGGTAATATAAGACGATACTTCTTAGAAGGTAGGTATAACATTTATTGAGATTCTATAAATATATAGTAGACACCCCAGTAAGAAAATGTAGACAGTACATTAAAAGGTAGACAGCTCAGTAAGAAAAAGTAGACAATATAAAGTGGACAGCTCAGTAAGAAAATGTAGACTATACAATAGAAAGTAGAGATCTCAGTATTTTAAATAAGAATTAATGTAGACAATACGATATGAAGTAGACATCTCAGTGTATGACTCTACAATATAAATTAGACATCCCAGTATATGAGATAAAAAATGTAGACTATACAATATAAAGTACACATCTCAGTATATGAATGCTGGTCAGACATCAATTCATTGTTATATTCAGACAAGCTTTGATATCTAAAATTTAAGTTTTCAGTTCCCCATTTTTAACCTTTTCCAATTCTTTTGTTGTGGTTTTCTAGTTTTCTCACTATAGATGCTAAACAAATGGATCAATGACTATGTTATGCTGTATTATGTTTAATATTTTGATGATTAAAATGTATTGTTTTATATTACAGGAGAAGGGAAAATATGTTATATATTTAATATTTGGATGTTTAAATTATGGTTGACATCTAGAACAAATTTTACATATTATGCTACAATAGGATTCATTCTTTATGTTACATTTGGTGAGTATATGGTATGTGCTGCTCATGTAATTCTACACACACATTATTCACTAAGTGAGCACTGAGGGTTAGAGTTAGCAATAGGGTTTGGAGCTGTGTTCCTTTGGGAAAAATTTGACTGAATAGTTGGATGAGTTTATCTGGGCTTTCCAGACTGATATTTTGTCTTCATATTTTGTGCTCTCAGTGAGTTTGGTACCAACAAATTTTGGTGTCCGTTAAGTTACCCAAGACAGCCGGAAATGTTCAACCTCAAATGACTACTGATACTTTATATTGATAAATTTTTCTGTGAAAAGTAAACCTTTCAATGTTTCACTACATTTCTTCAGTCCACAATAAGAAATGTTCAATTTTGCTTTGTGGAAGAAATGATAAATAACCTGGTTGATGTGAGGAATTAGCCAATCAATAGATCTCTTGAGTCAAGAGTGAACAGATACTCACAGCGATAAAAAACAAATCATTAAGATGGATAATCACTTGAATAACATCATAGGTTCAAAAGCTGCTCATATTTCCGAAATCCCCCTACAGCCAGTCAGACCTTCAAGTCGTGGAAGCCATTAAAAGGAAATATAGATTTGTATTTTAATCATATTGCTGGCTACTGCTTCATATTTCTTATGTCTTTGTTTGATAGAAAAGAATAATCATAAAGTGCAACAAAATGACCACACGTATAAAGGTTTTAAAATGATATTGTTTTTTATTGTATATAGGTCCATGGTTTATAGGTGATCTATTAGGTGAATATACAGGATGTGTATTTGTATGGGGGATATTTATTAAAGATACCTTTCTACCTGCAAGTATCACCTATTTCTATGGAATATTTCAGGTATGTATAATTTGTAAACATAACTTTAGTAGATATTATGTCAAGTCAATTTGATTATATAACTTAAAGTTACATTATGGGAGATAAGATAAAGAGATGGCGGTTCTCGCTATAATAGTTAAAAACTAGATAGTGTAAAGGTAATTTGCTGAAAATTTCAGTCAAATTGGTCCACTATTAGCTGAGAAAAAAGCGTTTTAAATATTCACATAGCCTCGGTCATCATTACTCAAATCATTAATATAAACAGCATAGTCTTGATTATCCACTTGATTGATTTAATTATCAACGGCCATTAAGCGGCATATAGGAATTCAATCCGCCAACATCGAAGGCTAGCCTTGACTTTAAGAGTTTATTATGGTCTGGATATGTTAATAAATGTCTAATTGATTATTTAGATAACCTCTCAGGCCTAAAGAAAGACCTGTAATAAGCAGATTTTGCTCTTACATAATGCTATTTTAAGATTTGTTAAGTTTTAAAATCAGTTTAACAAGATTCATAATAAAAGAGTTGACCTTTAAAAATATCTTTGTGTCTTTGTTGTTTGAATGTTTCAACTTGTCAAATTAATATCCATCTTTTTTTTCAGTTGATGACGTTCAACATTCCTCTTATGCTGATAACAAGTCATATATTAGATATCCGATCTCGACAACGTAGTAAAAACATCATTCAATCCAACACCCACCTTATCATTCCATTTATAATACTCTTGCTCTTTCAATCATATTTAGCCTACCGAGAATTTCCAACTGCCTATGGTACAAAAGCTTTAGTAATGGGGCCTGTTCGAACTGGCTCAATAATTTATGGGCTTATAGTATATTACTACGCTCATCAGATTAGGATAAATGACGGTAAAAATCCGTCAAGTTGCAGTTCCAGTTGATGATGTAGAATTTTTAATTAATCAGATTTTAATTGTAAATTATGTTATTTAAGACTTATTAAAGTATTGACCCATTTTATAAGTGCAATGCAGAGCAATGCATTTTTCACCATATTCATTTGTTTATTTTTACATACAAAAAGCTATGTAAAGATTTTTTTGCTGGCAACTCTTGAATTGATATTAAGTTAGGCAACCTATGTTTTTAATCAGTTGTATAAACCTGCAAGTTTCTAAATTAGTTACTACTTATAATATTTGTATATGTAGCTATTTGGTGGAATCAACGAAAACTGACATTGCAATGGTAAGGATTTGAAAATGTATTTATTTAATCTATTATAAATGTGGATATTTTTATGAAAATTTAAGAAATGTAAATAATATGCTGTTCCAGTTGATATTACTTATGTTTATATCTCTTTTATTGCATGAAGTCTGTACATATATCTTAAATTATTAAAATATGATAGATGTCTTAGGGACAACTTATGGATATCAAAAAAAGGTTCTCATTTTAATAGTCCCATATTTTATATAGGAGTTTAATGTCATCACCCCTGTCTCTTGGTTGTTGGTCTATCTACAACTCTCTTAAACACCATATGGTTAAAGATGTAACATTTGTTTTATAAAGCTTGTTGGACTTGTTTGTTTAGTCTTAACGGAGCTAAACCTCAAAATTTGAACTTCCTTAAAATTTGAACTTAAAAACACAAATTATAATTCAAAATTTGTCTATTTCAGTCAATATTGATGTTGTTATTTAACCATGGTATCCTAATAATCAATATTTAAAACACAATGAACCTTTTAAAATCTGTACTCTAGTCATTTATTTTTATGGATTCGGCACGATTTGTAATGAACAAATAAAAACATATCCTCCACGAAACTAAATTTTACTGTTGGGAATCAATAGTAAAATACGTAATTAAGGTCACACGTACAATTTAGGCAGCGCACCCTTTAAGTTAAAATTGATTGATTTAAATATTGTTTTCATCATCATATGATTAACATGGCACCAAGAGTTTGTGTTGTGGTATACCCACAAACATGTTTATGTGGATTCTTTTGCATTTCTGGAATGTTGAGTATACTAAATTCTATAGGTGATATTTATAATACTGTGAAGTCTTACTTTAAAGGTTTTGCTAGGTGAATAACATCACAGGCACATGTAACATAGAAAATCTCTTTCAATATAAACCAAGTACTACTAAAGAATCGGTTTAAGACGAGTTATTTGCCCCTGAATCGGATTCAGCCCAGTTATATTATAACCCCACTGGCTTAGTCACAGTTTATATAATATTGTCATTGAAAGGGATTTTCAACTAAAGTGGCCCGTGAATAGTATATGTGTGTATATTAAAGGTTTATGCTCAATTTTTACATAGTATATTGATTTATTGAAATAAAGTTTGCACTCAATAATTGACTTTTATATTTATGGTCTCTCCAACTGTCTAATATAGTATCCTCTCCTGAAATGTCTTGAATAGTTGCCCAGCATTTTTATGGCAAGATTATAATGATTAATCCAAGTTGTGTTCAGAATTTCCAATGATACATCTTCCCAGAATGAGTAACTACATATTTGTGACTATGCAAGGAAAGTTTGGTACATTATGGGAAGGTTAGATTAATGCCTTTTTTATAAATTTAAAGATGTTATTGATGGAATCTGCAGGAAAATTCTTAAAATTAATAGTTCTTCAAATCCACATGTCGGATTCCGTGCAGTTGGTGACAAGTTAGGATAAGTGCCTGGATAATCATACCAAAATACATCCTGAAATTGTAGGTGTTCGACACGATTATCATATCACCGGGATCAAACATGGGACCTGCAGTCAGCGAGCCTACGTACGTCTAGTTCAGCTCTGAACGTCGGTCTCATTACACTCACCCTGAACGTCTTACTCACAGCCACCGCGATTCTCAAATATAATGTCTGCTATAACTTAAAGGTACCAGACAGTTAATAATAGAAACAAATGGCCCACCACGCATATAATAATAATGTAATATGGAAATATGTAGACTGATTTACATTCAATCCTTTCTGTTTTTACTGTAATTTCTAAATCTGTTAAGTTCGTGGAAAAGAGTACAAATTGAATGGCAGTCTATGGCGTCTGGTGAATTGCTTCAGTCTATACGGGTAGTGTTCTTGTGTATGTTATGTTTAGACTTACTCATGGAGTCGCTTCATTACAAATGGCGCTCGAAAGCATTCTGGTGCGCGAATCGTGTGCCAATCGTGTTTACATTATTGAAGTCTGTGGATTATATTGAATTAGCGACTTTAAAATTATGTGTCTTGGACTAAGGAGTTTGAAGCCAAATCACTCGCATATCTTCAGCTCAGGTAATTGTTCTGAAAGGGCGCCATTTTGGCTCAGTGTGTGAGGCACTGGCTCACTAGACAGGGGGGGGGGGTGTGTGATCGACCCATATGTTACTTGAGAAAGTTCCCCGAAAGAGCAGAACGGAGGGTTTGTCTAGTCTGTCGGATATTGCAGAAATTCGAGATCACCAATAACACAATGTATGACGTATCGTCCGTGTGCATTAGCCAAGTAAGTGCAGAAAAGTAGGACTTTAAACCCATTTCATTTCACGTAAGTGGTACCTGCTGCGGCAAACGATTAACCAGTGTTTCAAATGCACGTGTAATACATTTGACACGTGACTTAAATGCGTGGGCTTATTTATGAGATGATCATGATCAAATCATCGAGGTACAGTTCAGTGAGTTGTGTTTACTTTAGAAGAAAGACAAACCTGGAAGGTGGTGGTGATCTCTAACAACTGGCGTGTTGAACAGCAAGACAGAAAGTAGGGTTAGTCGGCAACTTGTAGGAAATAAGAACTGATCAGCATCAAAATGTCAACACAACTAGGTAAATATTTATTTGTATGGTTTCCTGTAACGTAAATGTTATTGTTTTTTTAAAAACACCCCCCGATTCACGAAGGTGAAGGACTAGCTCTCTGAAAACATTGTGTTTAGCTTTGGGTAATAAAGTGGTATAAGACGATCTGTCAACCCTTGCCCGGATTAACCATAATGCACGTGATTATGGCATCAATGGGAGTGTTAGCCCGGGAACACAACAGAGAAGTTTCTCAGAAGCTGCTTAACCAGAGCCCACAAAGGGCATCTACAATACAGTGCATGACAAGAACACATTTAAGCTATAGCCAAAATGTGCCCCACCACATAAAATACACGCCACACATAACACACACACCTCAATATATGAAAAAACATCAATATACCAACAAGAATATTAATTTCAGCAAACATGTAAGTTTGTTTCATTTCCAAAGCTATGTATCTATTCTATTTAGAATTGCCTGGCCTCTATAGTATAATTTTTATAGTTTTAGGTAACGAGAATGGCATAAAAATGGATACAGACTGTATAACTATTGACGATTGTAAAATATATCATAAATCAGATGATACCAATATGTCCTCTACCAGCTGGACACACCAATATATGTAAGTAAAGAATATTAATCATTATGAATATTATTTATGTCCCTTATGTACCCCAAAATTTGACCACGGTGGAACTTACAGATTTATGGAGGGAAGTTCATGTTTGTGAGACAGGAGTGACTTGAACAATAAATTATGGACTGCATTTTGGATTTCAAACGTTACAAAGTCGATTAACAATTTGATGTATTCGGGATTTTCTTTTATTATGCCACCATTAAAATGTTTTATTTATATTTTCATTTTTCAGGCGTGATTATATAAAGAAGGGAAGTTCGTATCTAGAACAAATGAATAATAAACAGGTACATTATCTTTCCCTACAAATGTTAATTCAATGTGTTGGGTATTCAACTTATCAAAGAAAATTCATCACCATAATATTCCCTGGTAAAGCAGTCCAACATGCTATGTCCAGACTTTCGATAGTTTAACGTTCTACCTTCCTGAATTAAAATTGCCAATTGATCTTTTGCGTGCAAGCCAACGTGTGCACGGGACCATGTTCTTTGTCCGACCACTCCGTCGTGCAACACTGACAAGAGAAAACAACGTTGGAAAATCCCGAGGAACCCCCTGGTTACCGAAACACCGCCTTACTCCCAGAGCCACGGTGGCTCCCCCATTTCGAAATTTGTATTAACTTGTTGGACATCTTACTTTTCTGCATTAACTGAGATTATCCAGTCAAATTATAAGTATTGAAAGGAATTGAACCATTGGCATTGATAGTCCTGATATTTGAGTTTCAACTTTCAAAGCATGGTGGTTTGCAAGGGAAAGTACATATTCCTCGCATAACGATCAGATACGTAAATTAATCTCTCCGGAACTATTTTAGCAATCTGATTAAAATATAGATCTATATTTCGTTGTTTTTTATACTTTCAATGGCCTCCACTACACGAAGATCTGGCCAGCTGTAGTTGTACTCACACGAGAGGCTTTTGACCTTATGTCTTCAGACATTGATTAATCAATCAGCATTGACGTTTCTAGGGGTTTACCCACATGTCCATGCAGAGAATGTCAAGACCGTTTCATTGGGTGTTGTGAAGACAAGTAAAACTAAATTTTGAACTATAAAACTGAAAGAAATGGGATCTGTCATTTATTCACATTGCTACTTTAGATAATTTAAAAAAACCCAAAAAAACAAAAAAACAAAACTGTATATTTTACTTAAAGGTTTGTCGCGTATAGAACTTCATTATCAATGGATTTTTGGTCCCCCCCCCACAAAGATTATGACTTGAATGTGTCATCATAAACATTAGCAATTCATACTTTATTATGATAGGATAAAATGTTTATATTATAAGACTAGTTTATTGTGGTATAGGATAAAATGATGGTTTTGTTAAATGGACTGGTAAAAGATGTCAGATATTTAAAGAAAACTTCACCGCCAGCTGAAACTAAACTTGGTCTCACAGGTAAGCTGAATTCATCACCATTCGTAATTCTACTTGTGTAGGTAGATCTAGTAGCCTATGTTTGTGATATTTTCTGTTTCCATGAAAAGTTAAGATCACTTACCCAATTTCTTTTTCATTATTGTCATCTTTAAGATACATAATATTTCTAAAAAAGACGTTATACACATTTCCTAGGGTCTAGATAGTGTGGTTACTAATTTGCACGTAGGCCTCGCTCATAGTCCCAACATAGTTCTCAAATTTTGCACTCGTCTGTACCGCCAATGACATCTTAATCCGCTACCGTCAACTTCGTGATTTTAGTGCTCCAGACTGGCATCAAGTTTATAGTTAACGTCTAAGCTAATCATCTGGTATAATGTTTTGACAGATTGGAAGCCAAGCTCCGAGAAGGATTGTGAAATGATATCGACGAAAGGGGAAGAAGATGAACTGTCTGCTATGTCGAAAATATTACAAGTTTTGAAACTGACAGATTCTGTTGGTGGTGATGCTTCAAAATTTCTGGGTAGGTTCTGTATTGAAACTATATCATTAAGTGAATTAACTATGGGCTTTGGGGGCTGCAACCCATTGGCTTCTCCAGAGCTTACGTGAAAAAAAGGACGCTAAACCCCATCTCTCTCTCTCTCTCTCTCTCTCTCTCTCTCTCTCTCTCCGTGTTCGGGATATTTGCTTCAAACCAATTCATACCTGGACATGTCTCTACTGCAGTCTACTGATTTTGATAAGTCGGTTTAGCAGGAAAATTCAGATCTGACAAATTGAACTAACACAACTATCGGTTTGTGACTGTGGCATTATGTAGGCTACATAGTGGAATTTTGTTTAAGGATAAACTCTTTTTAAAATATCAATTTGACAGTAATTTTGTTTCCAGATTCTACCGATAAACTGTTAATAGATTTCGGAGGAAAGTTAAACTATGATATATTTGGTAGTGATGTAAACCATTACAAATATCTCGAGACCAGTGATGTATTAACTGATGAAGATAAGATGAAGAAAATAAAGGCATTATTAGATGAAAAGTGCAATAACAGACTAATAATATCACACCATTTAGTAAGATTGTATATACTAAAAACGTTAAATCCAGTCTCTTCACCATGTAGCCGGGGACGTATTTAGGATTTTAAAACTTGGGGTGCACTGCAGCAGAGGGGTGGGGCGCCTCCACGTAAGTGATATAATAAAGTTTGGATTAAGGCAAACGAACCCACTGGCCCTTAAAACCGTCTGGTCGGTGCCTTTAGAGCGTCACTTTGGATCATAATCAAGTTATCTTTATTGAAAGATTGTGAAATTATTTTTTTGTGAATGGGGGCACACCATTTCTCGGGGCGCCTTATTTTTCTGGGCGTGCAATGTATCCCCTGTACCCCCACTAGGCACGGCCCTGAATGTAGTTCACAAAAATATGTGTTTTACATGTAAAGGACCATATTCTAGAGTTGTAGGGACATATAGACCATACAGAATACAAATTCATTGCAAAAACCATGTCCAAAAAAGTGTTATTTATCCCCACACATGATATACTCATCTCTAACGTTCACATTGCCTTCTCGACAACAACTCATTTCTGTCTGTAAACACGGAAGCCAAGATGGTATTTTAACTAGGATTTCTGTTAAATCGTCACAATAACAACCATAAGACTAAACTTTTAAAACGTATAGTTTGCTGTGCTGTGTATAGAAATCATACGTGGTATCAATGTTGGATTTTTGTTTTTGTTCAACATACTTTAGTAGGACCAATATTCTGTGAAAGCCTTTAGTACTGCTTGTAGTTCATGGTTTCTATTATATTTTCAGGACATGCCCACATCACCAGTGAAACGGTTTTCGCCAGTCTTGTTGGATATCAATACTCGGGTGTCCAGGCCAACATTCGTTGAAAATCCCATCCATAAAGTTGTTCTGGATAATCCAAAAACCTGGCTCACATTTGCCAACTAAATTATATTTGCATCGAATTGTAACTAAGTTAATCATATTTAATGCCAGCGCTGCTATATATTTTTTGTATTGCATTAAAATTATATTTTTACATCACTGGAGTATAAGTATGATTTTTAAAAGCAGATGTGAAATGGGATTATGTCTTACTTTTCTGCCCCAACCCGGCAATTTAACACAGAATATATTCTACAAAATTCTAATACACTCCAATTTCTAATCCACTCCAAATCTCATTCCAAATTGAAATGAAATTGAGTTTATTAGCGTCCATCTTTTCTGCTCCAATTGGGCTAATGAAGACAACCATAATATGCCATTGCAGTATGTTGTATTGCCGGGATAGCGACGTTAAGACCTGGTAATATTTCAAGTGATAATTCAACAGTATAAAATCCGTAGCCCGAAGATTTGGATGCCACTAGTTCACCTTCAGACAGGTTGGCCGTTTCAAAAAATTAGTCTGCTGGTGAACAGACAAAACCGCATATTCCTGAAGCAATGGCCCGAGAATCCCCTAACCCGTAGTGGGATTTGGGATTAGTTCTAATGAAACGAAACACTGTGCGGGGTATGACAAAACCGGCACGTTTTAAACCGATAACTTACTGCTGTTACTGCACACGGTTCAGTATAATGTCTGATCGCGTACAGCATGTGTCGCAATGGGACCAAAACAACGTCATAATGCTTTAAATGGTCAACCTCTTCTGACACCTCACCAAACGAGCACCTGTGGGACAGAGACTTGTATGTAATAGCTTTAGATGGACACACGGGCTAGTGACTACTGACTTGACATTTTTCACTGCGGTGTGTTAGTTTTCTTGTCAATAAATGTCCAGTCTGCCATCATGCCAGAATTTACGTTTTAGCTGCCATTGAAATCAGTAGTGAGTTTTCATTGCCTCTCGATGTAATTTAACCTACACTCTTTCTCATGGGTGTCGTTTCTTAAAAAAGCGTTAAGATGACTGAATCTGAATTCTAACCACCAATAACCCACCCACAGCGATTAGAGCTTCAGATCGCTGGATACTGGTTATCATAATACATACACAGCCGACATATGTTTATGTTTTTATTCCTAGAAGCACTTGTTATAAGAAATAATACAATGAATTGTAAACATCGGAAATTGCATAATTGTAAATATATCAATATTTAATTCAATGGGGTCCCAAATATAGCTAAAACCGTGCACAAAAAGTACCTGCGTATGAAATGAAAATTCGTTCTCGGCAGTAACACTCCCTTACATGTTATATTATGACATCGGAATAGTATTTCTCGATGAATCTGTATTAATATGTGACAAATATTCGGATTCGCCATAATTATACAATAGTCAACACTTTCCCAAATTGTATCAAAATAAATGGACATGGGTTGGGTATTCGTTAAACTTTGTCCCCAATATCATTCGGCACACTCCGGTACCCTACATCCAACCTCTGCTGTATGACGGTAAGTGATATGTATTAACATGGACCGTATACATACGGTCCGTGGTATTATGTAGCTACACCTATGCAATTGTTTACTTATTGGGAGCAATATTGCCGCGTCTAGAAAGAAGTTCTCAAAAATGGCGTCGCTCGTAGGGTGTTTAAAGTTTACATTGCAAAGTTTTACTTTGTTTAAAAAACGAAACATAATATACTCACAGGCGTCTTCATGTGCGGCTCCATTTTTAATAAGGTTTTAACCTAGGTTAGTTATAAGGTGCCGAGGTGTATCGTCCGTTACCAGTTTTTCCTCGGGTACTATAAAAGGGAAATCACTCGTGAAGGAAGGTTTGTCTATGATTTCACTCCTGGTGGAAGTGGACGTTAAACTCCAAAAACGAACGATCGACGGTAAAAATGGTTGTAGTCGCTGATGAAAATCCATATTATTGCACCCGTCGTTTCAAAGGAATTTAGTTATAGCAATTTCATATTGTCATGTTTAAATTGTTTATTGTCTTACGAAGGCATTTTTATTGCTTGTGTAACCATAAAGGCAGGACCCATTTTCACCCAAAATGAAATGGAGGTTATTCTTTTTCTTTTAAAGCGGGAACTTCTTTGAGACCAACAATAAACCAGGAACTTCATAAGAGGCCAACAATAAACCAGGAACAAAGATATAAATTATACAATGGAATAACAATTCTATATTAGATTTCGTTGCTTTCAGACACATCCCACGTGTAAAGAATACAACTCCTTCGCATCGCCATTTTTATAAACCCCATGCCGTACAAGTTTAATAAGCTAACAGTTCAAATTTTAATTAGTATAGTATTGGCGAGAGTCCAACCCCCAACCTTCAAAATAACCACCAAAAAGCAAATGATAAGGTTAAACATTTTGTTTTAAGCATATTATTGTTAAGCATGCCCGATTGTTAATGATCTTATGCACTGTGCATTATCAACTCGAATTTTATTAAACACTAATTTGAAATATTGATTTTGTATTGTAATGTTTATAACCGTTACGTAATGCATGACTGGACTGAAAATAATTAGCTTATACTTGAAACATGTAGAGTTAATGATCATCAAACATGAATATCATTTCCACACCATATTTTTTATAACAGAAATCTATTAGCGGATGATATTAATGTACATGGAAAGCGACAAAATATCTCGCTATAAAGTTATGTCACTCTTCTCGATTTACTTCCTGAAATTGATCAGCTTGACCTCCATAAACCCATTCCACATAATATGTCAAGATGGCATTGCGAGAAGAAATTTGGCAAGATTATAGTATAAGAATTCAATAAAAATATCCTAGCTCTTAAAAGAAGAAACGTTATACTGTTTTAAGTGCTGAAGGAAAAGATCCTAATGGTGCTCGGTATACAATATGTAGTTAAAGCAGATTTAGTAACTACAAGGAATTGCAAATTCGAAGACAAAAATTCATAATAAATTTGAAAAATATTATCGAAAAATTCAAGTAACCATAAATATTTAAAGAATATAATAAAAAGCTTATCAACTGTTCAGCATCAACGTCAATTCCCACTCTTAACCCACTCTTCTTGTTCGAGTTCCGTCTAAGATAAGCACACAGTCCCAAAACTTTGACCTTCATTCGATGTTGAAATTTTTAAAAGCGCCTTTCCCATTCCCCCTAAACCACACCTCTACATTGAGATATAGACCACCATTAAAATCTCCATCCACTGCTCAAACAACGCCATATTATGTCATGCGTCGCACACTTCCTGTCAGGACGCTACCATTACTGCCAGTATCCATAACGTTGTCATAGAGATAGTTGGAGTCGTTGCTAGGTTACAGCCATGTTCTCCACAGAAGCACAGGTGCCCTTTGTGTGATCCGCGTTCTTTCATACAAACTAAGTTTATATGCATTTTCATCTGCATGTGCTTTGAACACGTTCTTGTATATCTTAATTCACCTAAAAAATAAAAAGTATCCAGTTTATAGATAACTTACATACATGTATAAAATAAGAGTGGACTGAGGGCAGGTATAACGACGGCAATGCTTCGTTGGGTGGTTTGTTTGGCGTTATTTCAATGAATGTAAGAAAAATAAATATGATTTGCGCCAGGAATCGTCATGGCCAATTAGAAAATGGCAGTTGTGGTAGAATGAAACCACCTGAAGGTTTGTGGAGTGGTAACAGTGAAATAAAGACTAGTTTCGGGGGCTAACTTTTCATGGTACAAACAACTACAACATTTGGGTTTTAAATAGTCTAACCGTTTTTAGTTTGCAACTCACCCGGGACCTATTGGATATGACATGAAATTTACGGGGATTTGTAATCAATTATTAGGGGTTTTGGGTTTTGTTACTGATTTCTGGTTCGTCGTTAATGGTTGTTTAGAGTCGGGTTATAATATGTCTGATTAATTTCACCTTGACGTAATAATTGTGATCGCCAGCGGGTCATTAGGTCTGGCATTAAGCTAGTCTTGTAGACTAATGTCCGTCTCTGGTGATGTACCATTAAAGATCAATATATTGTAGGCCTACTAAAGCAGACAAGATGTCGAGATAATGAACACAGTCATGATAATGCCGTCTACCTATTAAAATTGGTTAATTCATACAGATTTAATGTAACCTGTTTAACCTCAAAACATTCTATGGGTCATGACATCATTCAGAAGCCAGAACATTGGTCATGATTCTAATGCTATAATACATAGAACACAATGTACAAGGAATGGCTCTTTCCTAATAGAAAATATAAGACGATGTAACCCCAGATTACACCAAGTTAAATAAGACGTATTCCAGTCCTCTGCTGAAGAAACACAAAGCTTTATACTGTAAAAATATAGATGTAATGTTAGTGTCAAATTTCAAACGCCAGTGATCAACCTTGGAAAAACCAGACACAATCATGGTAGCCAGTAGTTCAGCTCTGAACGTAGGTCTCATTACACTCACCGTAGTAATGGCGAGTGTAATGAGACCTAGGTTCAGAGCTGAACTAGGTGGCCAGGACAACTGGCAAACGCAAGATGTGACCCTACTCTAGTATAACAAACGCAAGACGAGACCTTGGTCTAGTACAGGATACACATGTACAATATACACAGGACGTGACCCTTTCCACCTTAGGATTGAAACCTGGTACAAATTGCATATTTATTTTGCACTTGAGAGAGAGAGAGAGAGAGAGAGAGAGAGAGAGGGGGGTGTTAACGTCCTCTCGACACAAACCAGGTCATTTCGGGACTAACATATGGTTTAATTTCATTACAATTGCGCCTAGGGGTCTTTAGCAGTGGGAGGATACCGGAGTGCCCGGAGGAAACCAACGAGGTTGAGAAGGCGCCCCTATCTCCATGTCACATACGCTCACACCAGGGCTCGAACCCACAGCCGCAAGCCAGAGGTGACCGGCCAGCTAGAGGTCGAAGTGCGGCACTCTAGACCACAAGGTCATCCCTCCCCCCATTTTGCACTTGAGGAAAGAAAAACCCCGGTGCAGATTTCTACACTTATATAAAACAAAACGCATGAAACTAGCCAAATATAAAGAACACGACAACACAGAATGTGATCAAATCCGCACTGCGAGAAATAATTGGCATATCACATATTATGGTCCAGTAAAAGATAATATTGTAAGGCGCGATCAAGTCCTACCGCAAAGACAGACGTGATTCTTGTCTAGAAAACGTGACGTATTTATTGCCTATACTGCAAGAGACCAATATTTTTAGTCAGTCTAGTAAAAAAAACGCGTAATTATAGCCTAAGGCAGAAAACGAAATCGCGACACATACATCCATCAGTAAATTGATAGTTGATAGCTCAATGGGTATGACATTGGGTATATCATGCAACTAGATGGCATGTATTATAAACCCCCTCTTATAACATCCATTTTATTTATAGTAACATGAATTGATTAATAAACCTTACTTTCTGATTTCTTCGACATATCTATTTTTACTTCCTTGTTGCGAGTTGATCTATTTAACATGGAGAAGCAAATGAAATGAAATGGGGTTTAACACCCGACCCCAAGCCAGCAAGCCAGCGCCTTACCCACTTAGCCACCGTGGTCCCACATGGAGAAGCTAAGATTATTGTCTGTCGTATGTTCAGTATGAAAATAAAATGTATCAATTAACTTGAATTTCATCAATTTCCCCGATGGTGCGGGGATGTAAAATGAAATGAAATTGTTTTAACGTCCGACTGCTCTGCTCCGGGGGTCACGGTGGCAAAGTGGATAAGGCGCTGGTTCGATAGCCTGGAAGTCGGGTGTTCGATCCTTGCATTGGCCGAGAAAGTTCATCTCGATTTTCCGGCGTGATTTCCCCTTGTCAGTGATGCAGAAGGAGGGACTGACAAGGACAGCTGCCTAGTCGTTCGGATGGTACGAAAAACCGAGGTCCTGTATACACATTGGGGTGCACGTAAAAGATCCCTTGGCAGTTGGAATTCGATATAAGAGTAGGCCGTAGCGCCGCGGCCCGGGCAAAATTTCCCTCATAGCACACTGTATTGCGTATGACCGTCTTCCATTAGCCCAGGTTAGGTGCAAAAGAGTACGACGTTAAAGCCCATTTCACTTCATTTCATTTATGCTCTGCTTCGACTGGGCTAATTAAGACGGACATGAGTGGTAGCGGCATAAAGCACTACTCATATCTAATTCAAACTACGAACGGATCTTTAACGTACACGCGATCGTACACGGGACATCGCTTTTTGTTCTATGCGTCCGACTATACGTTGTTCCTTGCTTCATGCATAGGAAACTACATCGGCTAATCCCGATGAACTTTTTCGGACAACGCAGGGATCGAAACCGGGATCTACAGAGGGAACTACATTAAAAAATCTCGATGAACTTTCTCCGACAACGCAGGGATCGAAAACGGAACGACAAGGTTAGCAATCCATCGTTTTACTTACCGAGCCACCGTGGCTCCCTACATCATTATATCACATTTGTGAACTTTGAAAACTGTGAAGCAGAGCAGACATATTGACTGAAGGAAATCAAGATCCATACAAACGTGAAGGACATGATTCGAGCTAATTTATATATCAATCGATCGCCGCAAGAAATATTGGCAATATGGCACCCAAAATCATATTGTTTACACAAGTGCTAGTATTTGAAGTTAACCTTTACACGCCGACGCACCAATTGATTTCGGATTCTATCGATAGTCGAATTTGCTAAATTTAGTGTTCAACGTGAAACCAGCTGCATTACAGTGTAGAACGTCAATAAAATGTAGGCTTGATAATCATAACGCGCATGGTTTGAATATTTGCATGTGTCTAGTCCCTCGGACGTAACGCAAAAGTAATGAGGTGTAACCATGAACACATTTTCTAGCAAGTAAAAGAGTCCATAGAATAGGCGATAATGCCACTGTCCGGTATCATTTTTCTCCCTACACACTGCACAAAAAAAATCGTATGTTAATCTCAAAATAACCAAAGTATTCTGTTGGCATATGACCATGTAAGTTCATCGGCCATACACTCTAACATGATTATGACCCTCTTCCAAATGCCTTACACAAATACCTCACAGTCACGTTTTTTCGATAAAACGCTGGCTCGCTAGTCTGGAGTTCGGGTGTTCGATCCCTGCATCAGTCGAAAAAGTTCATCCAGATTCGTGATGAAGGATGGAGGGTCTAACAAAGACAGCTGCCCAGTCGTTCGGATGGGACGAAAAGTTGAGGTTCCATGTGCACGTAAAAGATCCCTTGGCAGTTGGAATTCGATATACGAGTAGGTCATAGTATACAGATGGCGTATGCCCGTCTTCATTAGCCCAGTTTGGGGCAGAACAGTATAGGACGTTAAACCCCATTTCATTTCATTTCATTTTAATCGATACTAAAGTTATAAGATTAACTATGATTGCATACCTGGGTTTTTTTCAATCACCCATTTAGCACAGTAACCTTCACATGGTATCGTCGTTAAAGCCGGATGTGACAAGTTAAACGGATCGGCACAAAAATGGTCGCTGGACGTCGACGACGAGGAACAGAAATAACAGTTGATTATATTGGTATCTGTAAAAAAAAAATAATAATAAAGACACATCTATTAAGACAAATGTGCGGGAAACAAAGACACCTGGCTTGCTAACCAGGACACCAGGTGTTCGATTCCGATATTAACCGAGGAGGTTCCTCGAGATTTACCATCTTGGTTTCAACTTAGCAGTACATACGGCCTGACAAAGAAAAGCGGTGTCGTGTGCACCAATTAGTAACCCTTGGAAGTTTGAATTAGAGGTAATAGTAGACCACAGAATCGCTGCCCAAGAGCGGATCCAGGATATTTTGCCGGAGGGAGTTTACCAGGCTCCTGCTAAGAAAATTTGACAGTTCACAATGCATGATGTATGGAAGCCTATAACTACCATTCATAATTTCTACTTTTCGCCCCTCCAAAACACAGTCGAAAAGTAGAAGTTACGACAAAATGTGGTCGCCTTCTGTCTAACACCAATAAATACAAAAATATGACTAAGGCGAATGTCGCCAAGACGGTATACAAGCCAAAATGCAAGTCGAAAATAAGAAATTAGTAGGAAATAATGATTATTTCTTAATTTCCTATTTTCGCGTTGCATTATGGCTTGGTATACGTGTTGTCGCCTTCTTACAGACATCAAAAAATACAAAAATATGACTAAGTCGAAAGTCGCCAAGAGTGTATACAAGCCAAAATGCAAGTCGAAAATTAGAAATTAGGAAATAACGCGAGGCGCTATTATCGCAGTGTATTATTTTTTAATTTCCTATTTTCGAGTTCACTTTGGCTTGTATACCGTGCTGTCGCCTTACACTTTGTCGTAACTTCTACTTTTCGACTTACGTATTTTGAAGGGGCGAAAAGTAGAAATTATGAATGGTAGTTATAATCTTCCATAATGATGCCATCATATCCTCTAAATTACGTAGGCATGAGAGAGAAATTCATCACGCATATTTCGAATGAAAATCGTACCCCACCGTCTGATGATAAAGAATAAAACATAGGACCGTTACACTTTTGTCATTAAGTGTTGTTTTACAAGTTTGTTAAGTAGCTGAGCAGGGTGGGGTTAGGTCACCCCCCACCCCCACCCTCGATCCGCCCCTGCTGTCCAGGCTATATTTGCCCCATATAACTCACATTATATTCCCGTTTTCAACCCGACAAAGGCAGTTGTCCACTGTCCAGTTGCTCGGCAGTTGTCCAGTTGCTCGTGTACATACTGGCGTGCAAGTAAAACATCCCTTGACAGTTGGAATTCGATATAAGAGTAGGCCGTAGTGCCGCTATCCGGGCAAAATTCCCCTCATAGCACATTGTATGCTGATGCCCTTCTTCATTAGCCCAGTTCGGAGCAGAACAGTAGGACATAAAACCCCATTTCATTTCATTTTTATATACCGTTTCCAATAGACCGATTGGAGCAGTAAGACGTCAATCCCCATTTCATTTCATTTCAACATTGTCTCTGATCAATGTTTTCAATTAAACTCGGGGCAAGCAGAATCTCAATCAATCAGCATATATTTCGTTGTTCGATCGCCAGAATCTAAAGATAATTTAGCTTGGTGTAACACTATATATCGTTTCAATGATCAAATTTGTTTGGTCTAGCCGGATTCGACCCAGTGACTATGTTCAGACAATTGATGATGGCTTGCATTTTACAATGATCATTAGAAAACGAAACAGTTTACATGTATACCGAGTCAATGTATGCTATAGAGAGGCGCATTTGCCACTTGTTCAAAGTAAGTTTGCTAAAGATGCATTTTTTTAAGATTTAGATAATACGTAAGCCGTTCACGCTAGTTCAAAACAAGTTATACGTGTTTGAAGTTATAGCGTATATGGGTTATTATCGCCTCGATTATCAACTTCATCGTTTAATTTTGAAATCTCGCTAATGTTCCAAATCATTTAAATCTCGGTCATGTGATGATTTAGAGAGTTGAATAGTAAACTTGGCATGTGAATAAATGTCTACAAATACATGTAGTTCATATAAAATTTGACGCAAAACAAACGACATGCAACAGGCAGATTTAGCTGTTATGGGCAGATGACAGCTCCTCCCCATGGCCACCACTGAGACTGCACGTCTGTCTTTAGATAGTAGTTGGTTGACACTATTCTATTCAAAGCAAAAGTGGAGAGAAACATTTTTTTTCCTGCTAGTATGTACGTTTCAGTTCTAAAAGGACTATAATGTAACCCCAATTAAATATTTAGGCCTATTTCTTACGTGTTCTGTGATATCCACTAAAATATATATGGTACTTCTCCATGAACAAAGTCAGAGAAAAGTGAACTAATAAACAGCAAAATAAAATGAAGAAGTGCGCGTCTAAAAGAAAAGCTAAACTAAAGATAAAGGTAATAAACAAAGGATATGGGAATTGTATTAGCAGCCAATTTGAAAAATATAATCAACTGTAGTTGTGATACTATAAATATTATTAGAGTAAGAAATTGGGCGAGGAAAATGATCTTTTGTTGATCACAGCAAGAAATATAGGGTGGGAGGATTTACCGAATCCTACCGAATACTGCCCAATACCACCCAATACTACCTCAATATCATCACATACATGTACTACCAAATACTACAACATAATGATGCAAAATAGACATATCATTTCTATAAAAATATTGGGTAGTATTTGATAAGTAGTATTTGATAAGTATTTGGTAGTATTGGGTTATTAATTTGCTTGATTTGGGTGATATAGGGAGGACAATGGAACAACCAGACATCGGTAATAGCAGTTGAAGTACATTTCCCGCGATATATCTCAATATATATTTTTGAAACAAATCAAGTAATATGCGCATTTTGCACCATTATGTTGTGATATTGGGTAGCATGTGGTGGTATTGAAGTGGTATTCGGGTGGCATTGGGTACTATTGGGTATATCGTTCCGCCGCTACAATAAACCATTCGAGCTTATCTACTGAGCGAAATGATTTATGCTCTAACTTGATTAAGTTTTTTAAAATACATAACTTCAGATTTATCATAATACTGGGCATACTATTGATACCATGCTACAAATGGCCTTAAAACTAGTTATTTTTTATCCTTTCTTATAATTTACAAGGTAGGTGTTAGATAAGATGGAGAGTGGTCTACTACATGTGGAAGGGTTGGAGATATAATTCAACTTACGTCTGACGTTATCATTTCCTTTTCCAATATCTTAAATAAAAAAAATAAAACAAAACAACTCATAGATATATGAATAAAACTTATGAATATTTTTGCACAATTTCAATCTAAACAAAAATACAGCATACAGAATAAACCGCTAAAATAAAATAAACACAATGGAAACTATAACTAAATAATATAAACACTGTATCAAATGTGTACACTGTTTCTAAAAAATTAAAGGACTATGGCACTAAGCGCCATTTTCTCCTCGAATATAGACATTAATAACATAATAACAAAAAGGTCACATTTTAGGCGGGAAGAAATAATCTCCTTCAATAGATGGCCATATACACGCTGAAAGCTGATATGGCAGTAATTAAGTCCATTCAATATCTTAGAC
This sequence comes from Patella caerulea, assembly GCA_036850965.1. Classification (NCBI taxonomy): domain Eukaryota; kingdom Metazoa; phylum Mollusca; class Gastropoda; family Patellidae; genus Patella; species Patella caerulea. The sequence continues at coordinate 47,239,848 of JAZGQO010000007.1, read as the reverse complement.
AGCTGGTGCTCTATATGTTGACTATAGGCTTGTCACGTGAATAAATGTCTAAATACTAATTTAAATTTGACGGGGGATTTAAGTCAGTGCTATGTTGTTAGTGCTTTTACACCTCAAATGCACTCAAATGCTGACAGTCGCACCAAGTGAAATGTATAAAGTCTTGCAATGCTGACAAATACAAAGGGTTTTTTTCTGTCAAAAAGAATTTGCTCTATTATTACATCATGTTTGATATATAACAGTTCAGAAGTGTTGGGTATCGTGACGTCATAGTGCCACAGTGAAGCAGGATCGGTAAATATATTGATAATACTGATAAGGTTTCCAGGGAAATAACAAAACATCAATCGAACTCTTTTTGTTGTACCACTTTTTAGATACTAATTAATAAATAAATAATAATGATAACCGTTAATCAAGGACCATGCATAGCTTAGGGAACTATAATTATATTTTTGAAAACTATTTTTTTCTTTTTGTTTTCTTTTGTTTTTTCCACGGTGACCAAGCTATATCTATATATCAACATGACATATTGAGGGATAGGCAGACTGACTTATTAGTTCCTATGATCGAACAAGTTTGTCTATCTCACTGCATTCCACATTAATATTTTGTATTTTGTATTTGTCATAACAACAGAGAGAGAGAGGGGGGGAGAGAGGGAGAGAGAGAGAGAGAGAGAGAGAGAGAGAGATGGGTTTAACATCCACTCGACACAAACTAGTTCATTTTGGGACTATCATATGGTTTAATTTTATTTCAATGATTAGCTAAGGGAGGAAATCGGACTACCCGGAGAAAGCCCACGAGGTTGTACAGACGACATTATTCCTTGCCACGTACTCTTATATCGATTTACAACCGTCAAAGGATCTTTTACGTGCACGCCAATGTGTACACGAGACATCGGTTTTTCGTCCCACCCGAACGACTAGTCAACTGTCCTTGTCCTGCATCACTGGCAAGGGGAAACCACGCCGGAAAACTGAATGAAATTCCTCGGCCAATGAACAAACACATAAAACCCCACTTTAATTATAAACTGACACCAATCAAATTATACGACAGTATGATTTATCGGTGTATGGTTCTATTTTTTGTAACCTTGAAGTAGACGACGTGATATGAAATTGGAGTTTAAACTCCTACTATTCTGCCCCGAGTGGGCATAGGCCATACAGTCGTGCAATGAGGTCTACTTTTTCCGTTCAAAAAACTATGCATTGGGGAACTGCAACTGTATAGCACCGGGCCACCATTGGTCCCTAAACATAATTAAACAATACACGTAAATTAAACATCAATAAAATTTCATAAACATAAGCAACAAAATAAGCATTCAAATGTGTATATCCTTGACTTCTAAAAATGATATGAGCAATCAGCCATCGTAGTATAAACTACATATAAAGCTATATTTTCTATACGTGGAATTACAAAACCATAACTGCCAGAATTGTGAAAGCCAGATGCCACTCAACAGACTGCTTTTATTATGTCTAATTTGAAATGAATATCGAACATAAGTCTTGCTAGGTCGGAAGAAGCTAATAAAATTACTGGATTCTTCCGATAAATTCTTGTTTGTCCACAACTCGAGTCTTTGCTCGCTCAATAAACTTCATGAATATTTCTTCCAGTCTTATAGAGACGAGCGCTTTGTATTATGACGCGCGATCAACCATATGTATGTTAAGACAGACTAGAAGAATACTTGAACCACAGAAAATATCCATATTTGATTCGATTAGCAAACTCTTCCCAGGCTTTGATTAGTCACAAAAAATATCAGCTACTTCAGCAGGGAAATAAGTATACACTAAATGAAATTACATGTGTATTTTTTTCATTTATTTAATGCGAAAATACTTTTGAAGTGTATTGGAATTATATCTGATATAATTTCAGACTGGGAATACACGCAGGAGTCTGGCCTTGAACTTCTGTAATTCAATTACCCAGAAAACTTCATTGTTTGTAGTGACGCCGCTGTTTTTTGTATATGCCGCTGTTTTTATTATATACACGATGTTTGAAAGAGAGAGAAATGGGGTTTAACGTCCACTCAACACAAACTAGGTCATTTCGGGACTAACATATGGTTTAATTTTATTTCAATAATTCGCTTGCGCGTATGGGTCTTTAGCAGTAGGAGGAAACCGGAACGATGTTTGAAATAACTAAACCTCTTTGGTTTGAGTGAAATTTGTCCATAGACAAAGTGAGTTTTGAATTGAAACAAATTGTTCGAGGGTCAGGGGTGCTCCTGGATTGAGTGGATCCATTGGGTTTCTTCCCCGACAAGTTCTTTAAAATTCTGGCGTCGACTGGCCGATTGCAATTTACATGCCACCAGATCATAATACAAACTCAGATCTCGAGAAGCAAGATTTGGTGCCATTTGAAAAATGTCTAAATACATTTTAATGGGACACAGTGGCTCAGTGTGTGGGACGTTGGCTCGCAAACCCGGAGGCCCCGGGTTCCATCTTGCATTGACCAATAACGTTTAACTCTTTATCTAAATCTAGCATAATGCATATTTAATCTTTCAAAACAAAATATAATTTGTAGAGAGCTTGTCTCAACACAAACAAAATAACGCATTAGATTAAAGGTGCATTATGTTAGAGCTAAACCTCAAATGTTATATTACTTATTATATTAAACATTTATTCACAAGCCTATAAACAACTCTCTAAACCATCGGATGGCTATGTTTTAAGCGGATCGAAAAACGATCGCCATCTAATTCAAAACTGGCGAATCGAGGCTAACTCTCGAATAATAAGTACTGTTGTTGCGATAATAAACAATCTATGCCACATCTTGTGAAAAATTTAAAAAGTGATATCTTCGCTCAGAAAGAAATGATTTGAATGAAATTTTCAATGTGTCCATTTTACAATAGCGTGCTCTTTATCCAAATCTTACATAATGCAACTTTAATAACCAATAACTTTATTTTGATTGAAGGATTAGGTTCTTTACCCAATTGTGATTGGTTTATATGATTGTTCACCAGAACATGGCATCATTTGATTGGATAGATCAGAGACCAGGTCATGCAAATTGAACACAAGCTGCTTAAAAAGACACAATATTCCAGATTATAATTCAAATATAGAGGTTCGCATCATACAATATATAACACAGTCGTTCGGATAGGACAAAAAACGAGTTCCCGTGTACACATTGGCGTACACATAAAAGTGGCTTTGGCACATGGAAATCGATATAAGAGTAGGTTGTAGCGCCACATATTAAAACCCTATATGGCGTATACCAGTCTTCATTACCAGAATAGTAAGATGTTAATCTCCATTTCATTTCATATACAATATAACAGAGTCTTACCAAAGAGCATGAAATTGTTGAAATCGATCGATCTCAAGTTATGGCCACCAGGATTTCATATTTTTTATGGTTATTGTGACATTTTTATTCTTACTGAAAACTTGAAGGATAATTCTGTTATATCCATGAACATCGCGGTCGCGTGGCGTCTGGCTTGTCACTTAATTTTAATCCCCGAAGAACAGTCATTTAGTTTTATTAAATTTAAATAAGGAAACTGATTGATGAATTTTTTCTCGGTTGACAAAGGAATAAGAAGAGATCCATGTTTTCCTTGTTGCAGAGGAGGTTATCCGTACTGAAAGGTCTAGATAAAGAGCTGATCGTGTTTGCTATAATAGTTTTAAAATAATGACTTAAAATGAATATATTGACAATTTCATTCACATTAATCGTCGACTGTCAAATACCATTGTTACTATAATAAACAAACCCCTGGATATATTATTTTTTAAATTAAATTATTAAAGGACAATTGTGTTTAAATCCACTGAAAATCGAATCCATCCGATTGTCTAGAGAGTAGATTATGGGCTTGTCATTTAAATAAATGTCTAATTAATATTCTATAAACCATATAAGCCAAATTAAAGATGTACAATAGGCAGATTTATCTATTGCATATTACATCTTTCAAACAAAGGTGGGTTATTGATATAAGGCATAGTCAAAGCTCGTTCATTGAATTGAATGTGTCACCACAAGCAATTATGTAGGCAGGGGTGTTCTCCCATACTAAACTAAGGCTGACTGTCTACAGTTAGCTCCGCTTGAAAACAGACACTGAACTAGTAGACCGACATTTTAAGTCCGAAATCGACGATTTCAGTCGAAAACATTAAGTTTACTTCGAGAACTCTTAAAAGTATTTTTCCCACTTCCATTTAGTAAAATGAAAACTTTTAGTTAGTTGTTGTATGTAAAATGGATGTGAAACGGAGAATAACTGTACTACAAAGTAGTATATTACTATTTGGATATGGCGGCCATTTAGGGCAGAGACCTATTCTAGAAGAATGAAGTATGGATGGATCCCTGTGTGTAGAATGCGGCATTCCCGTTTATTCTATTCTTCGACGTTCACGCGAACATTCACACGGGACTTCTGATTTTTCATCACAGCCGGACGACTAAACACCATTCGTTGCCAAGTCACTTCAAACATGTTGAACTGTATTCTGGAACATTTTAACAACATAAAAGCATAAACTATACCCATGTAGAATCCACTTCAGCAGTTTACGTGAGACGTACCGTTGTACTTAGGTGTTTAATTGGCCAGTCCATCGTTACATGTAATAAAGTTAATTGTAGATCTGAATACTCGATGGAGTTCTACGGATCTAAACTTTATTATTATTCAAAAATCTCAACATTCTCGGTGATTGGCTATGTCATGCCAGGACAAAAAAATCTTTAAAGTAGTTTGTTTCCCGACGCCTTTTATCTCTCAAATTATATTCTGATATACACCAAGTAGAGATCGCATTGACACGACTACCCACTTGGCAGGCATTCAACTTGTTTAATGCAATTTATAAGATTCGATTTTATTCAATCTACGAACCGAAATTCAATTCTGCTTGATTTACAAAGTACGAGAAGAGCCTGATTAGTAAGTCACGATAAAAGACTTGACAATGGAGACTGTAATGTTTTCTATCATCATCATGTCTCGTACAAAGTCTGTTCTTCGTGAAAATGTTACGAGAAACGTTGAGTAGGAGTAGGAGTAGATAACATCTCACAGACATTCTCTGAGAGAGAAAGAGAGAGAGATAGAGAGGGGTTAACGTCCACTCGACACAAACTAGGTCATTTTGGGACTAACATATGGTTTCAATTTTATTTCAATAATTCGCTTGCGCGTAGGGGCCCTTAGCAGTGGGAGGAAACCGGAATGCCCGGAGGAAACCTACATACGCCCACACCAGGGATCGAAACCACAGTCGCAAGCCAGAGGTGACCGGCCAGCTATAGGTCGAAGCGCGGCACTGTAGATCACTATCCCCCCCCCCCCAAAACTCGAGTCAGATCAATACACTAATATTACACAAACAACATATTAAAGGTGAAGTAAAGAAACGCGCATGTTTACAAATAAACACTCCAGCATGATGACCGGGGCAGAAGGGTTCGGATAGATTAATAGAGTCTCAATTTATAGATCTGGTAGACTAGACAAGGAATCGTCAACAGAATTTTCCTTAATTGGCATCTCAAACACGGCACTTAATGACATGACCTGCCGACTCAAATCAGTGACTAGCATCTTAAACACGCGAACTGTTGATTCAAACCGGTTTATAGAGACTGTTTGTCTTAGCAACGACTTGCAATAACAACCACGACATGCTTTCTGTCAGTACAGTAGTACAAAATCATCCAAAAGCATAAATCCAAGTGTGGGCCAGAAATCCCATCACTGCACAGAAGTTCTTACCGTGGTGTTTTAAAGCGAGATCTTCAAAACGACACGTAAACCGTGTATAGAGTTTATAAAATCAATCTGCTTAAAACACAGATTCCATTTCATTTCATTTTTTTATAGTTCAAAATTTACTTCTCTTTACTACACTAGGATCTGGAACTACACTGTTGTTATATAATCCGCGTTCTGGTTGATGTGAGGATTACCCAATGAAACGGTCTGTTGCAGCGAGTTCTTGTCGTGCGCGAACTGTGAGTATCACTAGAAACATCTTCGCTGATTGGTTAATCCAATGTCCTACGTTATATGACGCCCTGACGCGACCTTCAACTACAACTGGCCAGATCTTCTTGTAGTAAAGGTCATCAAAGTATATTGACCTAAACTCAACTATAAAAGACGGAACTGGCTTTACATTGTTTTCATAGTTTTCGGCTAACGCAATACTTAGGTTTTCGGTTTTGGAATTGTCTATTGTGAGGAAAATCCAACAGAGTTGCACCTACCAATACTATAGTATCATTCACATACCCGAAATATGTAATATTATTGAATGCACATAAGAGATATTCAAGTAGATATGGCCACCCGTAAACATCAAAGTTAACCTTTGAATTGAAGTTGATAACGGTATTGGAAAGGTGGGGGGGGCATATATCTCGATTTTTGTAAATACCATATACAACTGGACTATATAATCATAGATTACTTCATTCTCCAAACATGAAATATTGACACTGGGGTGCGGTGGGGTGAATTGTTAGCTCGTGCGCGTTGTATCAAAGTCTCCTCATCATCCTCTTCCTCCGCCTACTAGAGACCCATACGCGCAATCTAATTATCTAAATAAAAGTATACCGTCTGCTAATCTATTCACATCTAAGAAATGTTTTTGTTTACATAAAAAGACTATTTTTTTTTTCTCAAAAAATAGTCCGGTTTTAAATATTAAGTAAATAGTCTAGTTTTGAATAAATAGTCTAGTTTTGAATACATAGTCTAGTTTTAAATAAATAGTTAATTTACCTCACATTTAAATAGAAACAACTCCAACATATGAAGTCAAACGGAATTCCTACAGGACATAGCCCATATAACTACTTCCAATTAAAGCGAGTGGAAATGGCAGAAAAATACAGTTGGGATTACTAACAGAAATCCACATTTGCCTGTATTCGATGTCTGTGCTGTCCCTAGATAATTGCAAAAAAAACAAACCGTATATTGTTGGAATAAGTAAACTTCATTATTGTAAAATGCCAGCATCATCTTTGTGAAATTTGCCTATGGAGAAATTTTAACGCGTTATTATTTCGGAAAATTACCGTTATCAGAAAAACAATCGGAAGCCCGTCGTTCTTGGCAGGTTCCTATGGTTGTGTTTTTGTTTCTTCTCTGTTATTGGAACAAATAATATCATATTATGAAAAGCAATTTTATAAAATGCCTAAATTGCCCTTTACGAGGGAACCATGTTCTTGAAAGAACGACTGCGTGTTTTAGAACATCTAAATCTTATTATAACCCAGTTTTTCATATTTAGCGACTTATATGATGTTTGCATGTTTGGTTGTTACAATCCAAGCATCGTTATAAAAATCTAAAAATAGTGAAAACGCATGTGACCCGCTTCGCTCGGCATAACTCAGGTTCTCAGAATTAAAGTTGCAGAAGAAAATACCTCATTAAATTGTTATACCTGGTTCCACCGACGACTGATCATATTGATTAACTCTTCCTAGAATCATAAACCTGTTTTTCTATTATCAACTCCTTTATATTGGTACACATTCTTTAGAAAATGCTTGTTAAACCAACATTATACAAGAGCTAGGATAAAGCACAAGACAGATGCTATGGTGGGAAAAGAGAGACTGGTGAAAATAATCTGAGAAAAGGAAAAACCGAAAAGCCGGTATGCAGAGGTTTTTCTCTCGAGGGTTTTTGTCTGAAGTCTGTCGTACCCCGCATAACCGAGGTCGAGGACTCTATCTTGCTTATAAACCGTCTATATTTACATGTACGTAAAATGAGAATATCCTAGAATTTCAGTAAGAAAAACCTTATATCATGTTTTCTTATGAAAAGAAAAACCTACCCTGGAAGATACAGGTCCAGAGAAAAACTTTCAGAAGAATATCCCCAAATTCATCTCTCTATAATATACTCCGACCGCAAGTTATTTCGGGCATAGAATATAACCCAAAGATCAAACGATTTACCGTTATAAATTTATAAAAAATATTAATCAGACATTAAACTCTTGATGTCATCTCCACTGGATTGGAATCCGATTTGCTGCTCAACTTTCATTCATGATTAAAACATGAAATGGATAATCGAGACTTTGTTTTTATCGTACCGACTTTAGTAATGATGATCGAAGTTCGGACTTAAATTCAAAAGCTAAAATCTCGGTTCAAAGTGGATCAATCTGACTGAAAATTTCAGCAAATTCCCTTTACATTATCTAGTTTTTAAATGATATAATGTGAACTGCCAGCTCTTTATTTAATCTCGCATAATCCCCCTTTAGATATGCTGATATTGTGGATCAACATACATGTATTGGACATATTATTGTAAAAATTTGTTCTTGCTACGCTATTACCAGTTTATATTGTATTGTTGTTTTTTGTCCCCCGACAAATTGGATAGTACGCGTTGAAAAAGTTTACGCCGTGAATAAAATTGATGTTACTGACTTTAATAAAGTTGAAGTGAGACCTAAACACAACTACCTAGAGTTTTCATTTCCATTCCTTTCGAAAACTAACAAATAAATAATTTATTGTATTTTAATAGATCAGCAACAATTGAGTCTATTATCTGTAAACAGAGAATGGCATCATTCCTTCCGCCTCGATGTTTACAGGATGTTTTAAGACAGCTATTAAGTAAGAATGGCAAATTATCCTTTCTAATGGACCCTGCATCTCATTTACAATCCCACTTGATCCAATAATAATGGCATGTAGATTAACATAATTTGTTTTCATCTCATTTATGTTTCGTAATAAAACATGAAAATGACAATAGTTATCTAGCATTTCTGCATAATTATACCACAAAATACGTCTCCAAGATATTTTGTTACATGTACTTTTTAAGACGGAATTATCGATTTTGAATGCAACATATTCAAACATAGGCAGGAAACATTTAAATTAATCATCAGTTTGCTACCGTAAAAATAAAACCCAGAGAGAAAATCGATCAGGAGAAGACATACTATTCCTCAATTGATAGACTTTAAAAAACGAAACCAGGACGATTTAAAATATTCACGTATAAAATGAAATATAAGATACCTTATTTTTAAATGTTTTAGACCTGTGGTGGTAATTTGGTATGTAAAAGAGAAACTACTCTTGAAGAATAGACAAAATTAGCATACTTAATAAGTGGTAGTTCTACTAAAACGAATACTTATCCAACATGTATTAAAATCGATTCTGATATAGCTATCTCAAGTTGAAATTACTTTATATTGATTTCAACCCGTCATTTTTATTTTCTTATTATCATCTCGGTGGCTACGTGAGTATTTCACTAAGCAGGAGGCCCAGCGTTCGACAGAAGTGTAGGACGAGATAGTAAAGCTTGGGGCCTGGCAATAACAACGTTTCTAAACAACCATAAAGCATTTCAATACTTGTACAGCAAAGTCAAATTGGTATCTATAAACACATTATGTTCCACCGGGGGGGGGGGGGGGTCTCTTTGTGTAAAGATACATTATGGGAGATTAGATAAAAAATTTAATAAGAGCAGACAGTTTTCACTATACTAGTAAAAAACGCGATAGTGTAAAGGGAAATTGTTGAAAATTGCAGTCAAATTGATCAACTCTGAACCAAGATTTTTGAGATTGAATTTTCAACCTAGCCTCGATCATCATTACTAAAGTTGATAAAAAAAAAACAGTCTCAATTATCCATTTCATGCGTAAATCATGAATGAAAGTTGAGAAGCAAATCGGATCATAACCCAGTAAATGTCATAGACTGGCGTTGGCATCGAAAGTTGATTATGGTCCGGATAAGTTAATTAATGTCTAATTAATAATTAAGAAAACGTTTCAAGTGTAAAGATCTGCAATAGGAAGATTTGGCGATTGCATAATGTATGTTTAAGACATCACTAAAGAACACATTTCAGAACAAAAATCTTTATTTGCATTATGGTACAATGTGAAGTGTTTATATTTTACTACCAATGTCACCCCCCCCCCCCCCCAAATAAAAAAAAAACCCGTATCTCAAAATATATATACTGGGTCTGTCTGACAATTAAAATTCGAATAGATGGTTGACCATAAAATCTATATTTTTATTTGAGAAATAAATTACTATTCTCCGTGACATGTAGATTTGTAGATTATACTGACAAAACTCATACTAGTCTGTAAACTTATCCTTCCCAGTGTTCCCGCAGACATTCATTTATCTTTAAATTATTTAACGTATGTTTTCTAATCTTGTCAGTGATATTCTAATTTACTTGTTTATCTTGATAGATGACATGATAATCGAGTCTGGTTGGGACGTTTTTATTACGATATAAAACTCCAGAGAAATATTGCCCATCGCTTCTGTTCCTGATTCCAATCTAATCAATCTCCTATTGCAAACAATAACCACACATGTTCTTTTTTATTTTCACCAGTGTTTCATTATCTAATGAAGAGTAATTATTGTATTAAATCTAAAAACATCCCTAGGCATTCTTAATTTTGGAATTTTAAAAGTTTCGATTTCCTTTAGATCGGTTTCAGACCACCTGGGTAATCAAAAGAAAGGGGAATATGAAATCAACAACTAAGCATTATTGGCTAACAAGGCTATAACCATAGGCCCTTAAAATATTTCGGCTTCAAATCTGGCTGAGTGTCAACTACATTTACATTTTCTGTATATAAACGTGTGTATTTATAATGTCTCAGTTATTTGAACTAAATTCGCAGTATAATAATATATTTGAGTTACTTTTTGTCATTTTGTTGGCCAAATTAATTAGGTCCTTTTTTAGTAAGCAGCCTTGGGCCTATATAACCCTTAATACCACTTTCTCCAGTTGCCTGCATATTTAAGCAGCAACTTCTTTCCTCGCAGATTTTGGTCCTTTCCCCATTTAAACCTTAGTCACACTGGAAACGAGGTGACCCAGAATGCTATCAGAATGGGTATTCGAAGTATATTCCAAAAATTCGGGCTGCATTCTTATTGTAGTCCAATTTTTCGGTCGATTCTTGTGACCGCCCAAAATGTTTTGCTGATGCTCAAAACTTTCAAGTGCATTCAAAGTGAAGACATGTTTAGCGGCATTCGGAGTGTGCTGTACATGCACCCTGACTACATTATTAATATTCTTACGGCATTCCAACGGCATTTGAATTATTCTTTGTGAATATGAAATTCCCGTCTCAATATTCCGACTGGTTCTGCTTGATGCATGCTGATTCCGGAAAGTGTAACGTGACCTTTATTTAAAATGAAAAATATGTTAACCAGCATTTGTTTCATTAAAGTAGGAAAATAACACTACCGTGAGCATGCGTGTTGTAATGTTGGTTATTGCAGTTTGTTTTACTGTGCTAGTGTAATTTTAATAACCATTTTATGCGGCGTGATTTCGATTTCTATCCACCCTTGTGGGGTATCTCCCGATCCTCCGGCTTCCCCCACTGCAAGCGAATTAATGAAATAAAATTGAACCATACGTTAGTCCCAAAATGACATAGTTTGTGTCTAGTGGATGTTAAACCCCATTCCCCTTCTCTTTGGTCATTTACATTCTATCTACCTATGTCAATGCATGTTCTTAAATCCCGTAGGATTCAATTCATTTGGAAATGTAAACGATTTGGTAAACTTAACCAATGTCCTCCAGTACTGTCCTTGGAAATAAGGAAACTAGTCTATTAAACCATATATATCTACGTTTTGATCTTTAGTAGCATTATTACGAATCAAACTTATTAAAGCTAACATATTGCCATACACTTACATGTATAAACTACAAATGACCATAATAAAAAGGCGTAAATTTATGACAATTGAAACAGAGTTTTATAATCGTGATAATGTTTGGCAATTCTGTAATGCAGCACAACCTGGGGATTACATTTGAATTGAGCATTTTCCTATATGTCTGAAACTAGTTAACTCAATGTCAATTTATAAGCTGGACAAAAGATTCATTTTCAGTCAGACATCGAATTATAACGCCTGAGGTTAAATTCATGTTTCACCCGTTAAATAAATCTACAGAAGGGGAGTCTGGAGTCTAGATCATGTAAGTTAAAATAGACTGAGATTTGTAAATGTGTTTTATGATGAAGGGTTGATTAATAGAGAGTTGATGTTAGAGGAATAATAAGTCGTAACTAATGGCGTCTGTATACAGCATAAAGGACCGCCAGCAAATATGTCTACATTTTGACCTCGGGGGCGGAACTGGAAATAAAATTAAATGTGGTTTAACGTCTTACTTTTGTACACCAACCACCTACACTTATCTCGAATCTGTCAATATTTTTTAACATGTACGCAAACGTGTACACACAACTTCAGTTTCCGTATATATTATCCGAAGGGCTAGGCGATATTCTATGCTAGGCCCTCCTTCCTGCACGACATGGCAAAACCATGCTGGAACTCAGGCACTGGATGCAAAACGATTATGTAACTATGATATCTAAAAAGAGACGTCACGGGGGATATTTTTGAATAAACTGGTTTATCGCAATGAAACACTTCCATAAAAATATATTATTTGAATTTGAAGCTGTGCTACACGCTGTGTGAGGGACTGACTAACCATGCATCTATAGATTCTGTATCGGCTCCATCCCTCAACGTTAGGGAGGAGATTGACCGCCACAGTCGGTTTACATATTCATGATTAGAAGCTGTTCAGGGGCGGATCTAGGAATTTCTGCAAGAGGGGATTTGCGTGGGTGGGGCGTTGTGTTTCACTTATCATGTAACAATTCAATCGTATATATCATGACTCTTAATGACTCTTAAGCATCTCTAATTGAATTTACTGTCCAGATTGGGTAGAAATTATGCCCATCTGATAATTACGGATAAAGGACACGGTCGTGACACTTTTCTCATACAAAAAGGTTGTTAACAAAAAAATAAATATTGTAGCTGAGCATATTAGATGTTAGCTAAGGGAATGGTGTTGTATACATGCATCTTAAATTCAATAAAAGTTTAGCAAATCCAGTGAATATTTCCGAACAGCTCAGTAATTTAATTTGAAAATTTCAGATATATAGATTAAATTGTTTCATTAATCCTCGTTTATTTATCTGAGACAGCCCCTTAGTTACCAAATATATACGGTCGCTTTGAACATCCTCTTCATTAACAAAAAAAAAAGCGGCCACTTTAGATAGCCGCTTTAAAACCAAATATATAATGTCGCTACAGTTTGCGTGGTATGGGATGATGCAATGGCTGACTGGTGCCACTTCTCCTACAATCTAGATAAATCACAGATCATATTTCGTTTCGTTTTTTATACATCAAAATTTCGTTTTACTTGTCTTTACTACACTAGGATCTGAAAACAGGTGTTATATTACCGGTGTTGTGGTTGAAGTGAGGAATTAGCCAATGAAACGGTCTGTTGCGGCGACTTCTTGGCGTCTCATGCACGGAACTGTGGGTAAACCACTGGAAACGTCAACGCTGACCATTGTATAACGTCGTGGGTTTTAAAGTCGCTCATACGACCACTGACACGACCTTCCAGTACAACTTGTTAGATCGTCATGTAGTGTGGACACACATAATGTATAAAAAACGAAACGAAATATAGATCTGCATTTTATGCAGATTGCTTCTCCTATATGTAAACAACCATTCTATAAATTCATGTGCATATTTGGAAAGTGAACGCATGATTAAAAGCCTCAAACAACCAGTGCCCTCGTTTTTACCAATAAACTTGCTGAAGGACAATGTCCAGTTTATTTGATTCAAGAAAATAGCCCGAATCACATATAATCAGCTTTAAACATACTTGTGTATCAATTATTAAGTCCAACAGTGCACGAGCCATGGCTTATTAATGCATTACAAGCTATGTCATGTCCAATCTTGAAAGGATATAATCTAGTAACAAACTGTATGACACATACATGTATCTAGTTAAATCGACGTCTTATGTATTCTTCACTAGTTGTATTCTGAACGGACATTTAATACCAATCTAAAATCAATGTTTAACATATAATATTGGGCCAAACGTAATCTTCAGTCCTTCTAAATTGACGATCTTATAAGTTTCTGACTGACTGGACTAATAAAGACAGGCATACTTGCCATCGGGGAAGTGTTGACCGGACAGCGGCACTATGGCCTACTCTTATTTCGAATTCCAGCTGTCTTTTACGTGTACGCTAATGTGTACAACGGACCTCAGTTTGTTCGTCCCATCTGAATCTCGAAGAATTTTATATGCCAACACCGGGAGCGAGCAAGCATGTGTCTTACACACTGAGCCAATGCGGCTCTCAGAGTTTTAAAATTTTCGAAACAAATGACATAACAACATTTAAACCCTTGGAAAAGCATATTTGTAAACACATTAATAACTTTCTCCTGGATCACGATTTACTTTATTCTCATCAGTCTGGTTTTAGGTCCAAATTTTCTTGTCATACTGCCCTTACAAATATTGCAGAAAATGTTTATTCTGCCATTAATAAAGGTCAATACACTGGTTTAGTTTTCTTTGATTTCCGTAAAGCCTTTGATATGGTCAATCACTCCCTGTTGCTTGAGAAACTAAAATTATACCAAATTTCTACCAAATTATGCACATTATTAGAATCGTACTTATCTGAGCGTTATCAGCGCACTCAAATTGGTGAAACCAAGTCCTCTCTTGATCTCATAACTCATGGTGTTCCTCAAGGTTCCATTCTTGGACCACTACTATTTAACCTGTTTATTAATGACCTTCCTCTAAATTTGACAGCTCAATGTGATATTTTTGCTGATGATACCACAGTATATTCTTCTTCTACCAATTTTGATTCTCTTAACTCTACACTTCAGTCAGAAACTGATAAAATTATAAAATGGTGCAACTCCAATGACATGATAATCAATGAATCTAAAACTAAATGTATGATTATTGCTTCAAAACCTAAAATAAATTCCCTAACTACACATTTGTCCATTTCTATTAATTCTACCTTCATTGAACATGTTTCCAACTTTAAACTCTTAGGAGTATATTTTGACTCTAATCTTTCTTGGGACACTCATGTAAGCCATTTATGTACTATTTTAAAACAGAAAAACTTTCAACTTAGGAAAATCAAATCATTACTTGCAACCGATGTATTAAAATTATTTTATAACGCTCACTTTCAATCACATCTTGACTACTGCTCTACCATTTGGGACTCCTGTCAAATTTCTTCTCTTCATAAACTTAAAATTATCCAAAAATTATCATTTAAAATTATATTCAACAAACCTATTATTAAAAATAATGCTTCTGATTCTTCATATTCCATTCTTTCAAAATCTTTAAAACTGCCTACCATTCAACAACGTCATTTAATGAATAAATATATATTTCTGTTCAAAATATTAAACTATAAAAGTCCAAATTACTTATGTTCTTTATTTCAATTTAAAAATACTCCTTACAACTCTATAAATCTTAAACTACAAATTCCACATCCAAATTGTACTAAATTTAAACATAGTCTTAGCTATAATGGACCAGTTTTATGGAATTCACTTCCAAATAATTTAAACTCATTACATGTTCTCTCAACTTTTAAAAAATCACTGCATAATTATATCCAAAATGTTATATAACCATTCTGTATATTTAAATTTAAACCATTATCGTTTTCTGCATTTGATGTTATTTGGAATGTAAAAAATACATTTTCATTTTTCAGTTTCCTTGCATGTATAATATATGTGTATGTTTGTTTTGTCTGTTGTCATTTAAGGGCAGAATTGTAAACAGGCTGCAAAGCCTAATTTTTCACCCTTTTGAAAATAAAGAATTTATTATTATTATTATTATTATTATTAATGGTGATGACTGAACATGCATCTATTATACATATATAAACAAATCAAAGACCAACCTACCTGAGTGGCACCTGGTGTCTTTGGCTTGGACAAGTAAGGTCATCAAGATGGCTGCAAATAACATAGAAAAACTCTTCAATTCAACCACTTCAAAGTTTTTGTAATCTGTTAAAACACCAACTATCCTTTGCAAAATTCAAACAAGATACGTTTAAAAATTGCAATTCTAGATTTCTGCATTACAGGGTCACATTCACCTTATTTATATTAAACAAATCAAATACGAAACGATGGCGTGTGAAAATTCTGTTATTGGTGGGTTTTTTTTTAAATTTCTAATAGAGATGAATAATTCTAATCACGTTTTTAGTTCCTAATATAAGTGACTGTTACTCAATATTCTTTATGTTTCGTGCAAATTCTTCTCAAGTTACGTGCATTTTACAATAATCATCGAACAGAATTATCGACACAAACTCATTCCAATTGAATTCTTTATTAATCGTCCTCCGAGGAATAGAAAAGCCCAGAGCAAGAAAAACGTCGCCTGTGTTGCCGATACAATTTACATTGAATTGAGCTCTGCTGGAGAAAACCTCGGGAATAAATGTAATAACTTAAGGTTTCTGATTTCATCTGACTTTTTAAAAAAACGAATTCTTGTCAATACAACGCGTATCGTGTCTCGGTTTTTATCAAAGGTTGGGTATCCAATCCATTAAACTAATATCAGTCCTATATTAATGATTTTCAACACTCGACATTTACAAGCACAAGATCTGAAACGATTTAATCTGGTCAAAAAATCCTTATTTAAATAACCGGAGTTTGATAATGTCTGACTTGAACGTTATAGAGGTGAATCGTTTGAGTTGTTGCCAATATTGATTTCAAACTCTTTCACATAAAATGGTTGATTTGAATCGGTCTACACTAGATCACTTGGCAACTCCGACGAAGTTCAACTTGAATAGGGTTGTTAGTTCAAATCATTAACGGTATGAAACTCGTGTTGGGATCACAGAACCTTTTGCTCATTGCGTTCGTTGGTGGAAAGCTATTAACAATATTATTCAGATCACAGAAAACTTTTCGCTAAATGATATTTTTGATTAAAGTCTATAATGCCAGTCTGGTTGAAGAATTTATCCGAATATTGTCTCGATGTTTTGCTCTTTCTGGGTGTTGTTTCGATCTTGGCTTACTTTTAGCTTAATTTCACAGCCTGATTTCCGTTTACTGTCAATATTATTAATGGGTTGTTATCCTACTCGTAACCAAAATGAGCTTTAATAATATCATATTCATGTTGACAGAGCATGCTATTATTTGCTACCAAAACCAGACTCACTGCTCAATAACGTCAATGAAACAATACTTCCAGATTTACCACAAAAGAAGTCCAATAGAAATCGAACAAGGGTCGGCAGAACTCCGATACACTTCAAGATAACAAGCTAGCTATTCAACTTGATTTACAGATTACGTGATAAACGCGGATATTATAAAGAGCGTGGCGTCATAAACAAGTGAAACGCTGGTCTATCTGTCTATGCATAGTGCTCAGTAAGTTCATCCGCTAGAAGCCATGTTTTAAAACATATCTCAGTCGCGCTTCGCTGTCTACTTGCTTATCGATTGATTTTCATAATCAACGGAAGCCACTCGCGTTGCTGCGGTTTCAAGGAAGTGTAATGTTCTGTTATGTTAAGCCCCTAAAGAGTTTCTGAGAAATGAGGGGAATTCCTGCTGGCATACAAAACAGTATGTCACAATCGTACATAAATATTAGTTATTTATTGTGTAATATGTTGTATACTAATTTCTAGACATCGCTGGATTCTGAGTAAACCGTGGTTATTTCTTGAGGCCTAACGGAACGCACATTATGTATAAAACGCAGTTCTTGCCAAACAATATGTTGAAATCATATATTGAAACTCCTTTTGGTTATTTCGTGATTTGTTGAAACCCCTAAAGAACGCTTCAGTCGAAGTGGAGCACTGTATAAGGATTTTCTTCACAAAACAACATGTCCAAATTGTCGAGTAAAACGCAGTTTGGAAATTGTATATGTACCATCTACTATGCTAAGAATCCAAGTGTTTCTGGGGAAACCGAGGCCACGCCTGTAGGCCAAATGGAACAGACGATATGAGCCCTATCTACGCATTTCAAACCTTAAGACAGTTTCTCGAAATTAAATTAAAGCGCAGTTTGAGGTTGTTAATTTTTTGTGTAATATATTGTTTGATATATAGAATTTCTTGATTAATATATAGAATTTCTTGTTTAATATATAGAATTTATTGAGTAATATATAGAATTTATTGAGTAATATATAGAATTTACAGTGTAATATATAGAATGTATTGTTCACTTCTACAATAAAGTCTGTGCTTTCAAAATACGCAATATTTGGGTTGTAAGGAAAGTGGCATTTGCGTCTACATTTCTTCCAATTCCTATTAAAATATTTCATCCATTTGGGGAGTTTTATTCAGTTGTTTGTCATGGCGACATGAGGAATGCTATTGGGGAAAGCGTGCACAGGCGGGTATTTTCGTTCCTATTTAAACGACCAGGAAACATTTGACGAATCTAATTCAATGTTATTTTGATGGCGCCTATTGTTATTAAAGGTAGCATCCACATTCTTTCACATTCCAAACACGACTTATTAATTGATTTTGTTATCTTACCATGAAAAGATGGGCTTCCGTTATCCAATATTTAAGACACAATTTATATGTCAGAAGGCTTTAGAGAACCATTGATAATGAAGCGACTATATGAACTTGCTAAAATATCCTACTGGAGGGTTTAATGTTGTAGACTGGAATGACCAGACGCCTAAAAATGATATTCAGTGTTTTTCACCGAACATATATACGTTGCGACCCATTGTGTCCATCTGTAGGCGCCAAAGAAGAGTGATTTAATGTAGTACCATGGTGTTTGCGACCTTATTGAAACTTTAACTAATTGTTAGATTCATACAGTGACACATAAAAAGATTTATAAAACCAAAACCTTGCTGAATCTTGCGTAGGAAAATTCCTATTGCATCATTTGGCTTAGTAACCAATCATCATAATAATTACGTAATATTGGTTCAATTAAAAAATTGACGGAGCTGTCGCGAGGACACTGTCAATGTTATAAGATTGATGTCGGTCGTATAGATTTTAAACATCATGAAGATTCCTTAGTGTGAGACAGCCGCTAAATTCGAGACCGCCGAGGTTCAAGAGACACCAGCTTGAATGAGAGGATCCCATTGATTGGCACAAGAGCCATATGAGGTAGCCACCAAAAAGCTCATCTGCGAGTTAGGATTGCGTTGTAAAGTACATGTATGTATTATAACCATATGTATCCAGCTTGATATAAAATACAGAAGCGAACGGATGCATTGCTATTCCTGATAAGACAAGGGTCTTAACTACTGAGATAGTGCGAAGAAAATACACAACGTGAAGAGGATTCCTAAGAAGAGAAGTACAAATACTAGACCATTACAGGGCTACTAAAATATGTAGCAGAAGGGAATATGTGTCACATGTCAGATGTGGGGAGTTTTCGGCTTACTGGCTTTTCACATCTTGCCAACGACCGATACTACGGGTAATGCTTCATTAGTTAATTTAAAGGTCACAATGAATCTCACATATCAGATTGGAAGCAATTCAATTAATGATTTCTCAACAATCCCTTGGGGGCATCAATTTTTAAATATTGACAGCACCTTATTTTACCATTTTCTATCTTACTTTATCACCTTAAACTTTAAAATGCCTTTATTGACATGTACTAATAGTGGTGTATTTTATCTTGCGTGAGACCACTAGTTTTTGTCTTTCAGACAGATTCGACATTACTAAAACGACATGGCAATTAAGATATCATCTCGATCAATAAGACAGCTCTATTGTAAATTGTAAGAAATACTTCAGTTAAACAAGTTGATTGCGTCTACAGATGAATGATTTAATATAATCAATCACATTTTATAAGTGACAAAATAAAACAACTGATAAAATATAATACATGTCTAGTAACTGCTGCCATTAATAACGACTGTCAAGATTGATGTATTATATTACATTATACAAACACACAAACAAACAATCCATTGTCACGGTTTGACTATAGCTACCTGCACACTGATCAACAGTGAATATTCTCTAGGCTGTTGATCATCTTCTTGTTCTTGGAGCCCCCATTAGCGAACAGAATCGACAGAAACGTATCAAGCACCCTTTGTAATAAGTTTATTTTGATGCTTATTTTTCTATCTCATAGGTCGTTTAGTGTCAAGTTATGATATGGCATAGCTCAGATTCCTGTATGTGCCACAGAATCAAAATTTAGCGCGGCATCCCTCTCCCTAAAGCACCCTCAGTTTGGTCTGCCTACTCCCCTGTTCGGTCTAACACCTCACCAACTACGTATTTTCATGGCGGGGGTTGGGCTATCATTCACGAGAAGTGGCATAAATGAGTTTTATGAGTCCGTAATCTGTATACTGGTAATCTGCATCGTACATGACACTCGGACAAAATGAGCACTCTATCTACGTAAAAAGACTATGTATGTAAGTCGGCCGTTCTTCAACATTGTGATACAAATAGGGGCATTATAGCTTTTGGGATCATGTATACCGGAAACGGCGGATAGGCCATGAGTTGATTATACGGTTACATAGGATTAGATTGATACAAGACTAGAGACAAATCTGCATATTCATCATTGAAATACAGAAATTTTAAAATATATTATAGCTTTGTTTTTCAAGGAATTCGTTCGACACTCGTGTAAAATAGTTTGCTAAAAATGAGTCATTGCATTAATTTTCTGTAATTCAGTGAATCTAGGGTAGTATTTGGTATGATATATAAGTAATTATATGTAAATTTTGTATTGTGTTCATTGGGAAATTCCCCTTTAATCCCAGATTATTAACTATTTATCGCAAAAGGAGAAATTAACCTGACGTTGGCTGGTCAGATTAGAAATACGTGAAGGGTGACTATAAATGCACTGAAGGATATAATTATTTTGTAAACTGCATCCATCATACTGAAAGATTCTATTTACAAGAGCTGTAAAAGATTAAGTAATTACTGTTATTTGATCGTTATACACGAGGCAATAACTTGTAACCGATCTGTTCGGTTCTCGTCTTTGTTACCATGTAAAAGTAGCTTAACAGATGACTATATCGAGCGTTCGTTGAAGTCGACATTTTATATCCACTATCCCATAAAGTTAATAAAAAAGGGCGCAGTTTTATGGCATGTTAACTAATTAGAAAGGTCGCAAGAAAAAACTTAATTGCAGTAACTGATATACAAAGTACTTCTTTAAGTGACATTTAGTAATTGAACAATAACACACTAACATTAATTTGCTTGATAATGCCAAGAGTATCATCGTCGAAACGTTGCATGTTAATAAACCAGTATATGTTATTTCATAAATAGTGTTAGTGTGCGATATACAAAGCATGCGGCTATCATAATTTCATCATTTTGTATTTTTTCAAACCACATATCTGTATTCGGTATGCCATAAAGTTAAAATAGCAAATTTTAAATCAGGGGTGTCAAACTCATTTCGATTCATTGACCACATGAACTAAAAACGTGGATCAAATGGCCGGAGATATTCACAAATTCTAAAAACAAAGCCAAATGTCAATGACACAGGCATTTCTAAGACTGGTTTCCCAATTGCCAAGAGATGATATTGAACACAACGTTCTCTTGTATTACATACAACTTAGATATCTAGGACATAGGTACACTACATAAGTCAGAGATTTAGTGGCCTAAATGATTTCCACCGTTTGCTGAAATTTGTTCCACAGGCCGCATTTAGACCTTTGGCGAGCCAGATCTGGCCCGCATGTTTGACACCCCCGTTGTATGTCATGCCAACTTTTCAGAAAGTTAATTTAAAAAAATCCAACTGTAGCCGATATAAAAAAAACATGAGGCTAACACAATCTCCTCATTTATTACCTCCAATGTACCCTATAAGACAACCCTATCTAATTTATATTAACTTAGAGAAAATATTATTGGGTCGTTTATTTGAGGAACTACCTATTCGTTGATGAACGTCTGGACAATTAAGATTCGTATTTATACTTGATTAACAAGGATAGAGTTCAAACCATAATGTGTTTGATGTAGACGATTGGAAATTGAATTCCAGTCTTGAGCAGTTTTGATTCTCAACAGTGTTACAGACACGATCTATGAAATTTCTTATTGCAAGGAAATAAGTTACAGTTTTAACTGCGTCTTCGAACATTAATGATTTGTCTAAACATGCAAATCAAATCAAATGCAAAAGTGCAAAGAAATAGCCTTTTTACCATGTGTGGATGTTTCAACTCAAAATATAGATCCGTTTGGAAATGTGGCTAAAACAATTTTGGGAGTTATGTAACTCTTTTAATACACCGGCCTCTAATTTTTCAGTGAGTAACCTGACAAACGCAACTAATATTCGACGCAGTTTGTTAATATTGCCAAGAGGTAACTAAAACTGAGTAATCATCTTCAGAATTGGAAAACAACAACTAACAGATAAACCAGAATAATCAAAAACAAAAAGCGTTAGAAGTTATCAATGTGTGGGACAACGGGTGTTCGTTACAGATCGGTTTATCAAGGAAAAAGACGACTGACTGACTACATGTAAACGTTCGTCATCGAGATACTATAGCTGTATTGCTTTAAATTTTTAATGTACACGCCGATCTTCAGATCAGGGGCGGAGAAAAGTGTACCGGTTGTGTGCTTATCATAAGATGGTTGGGTGGGATTGGTATTCAAAGCGCGAAATAATGATAGACATTTGTGATATCGCAATTAGGCTACTGTCTTGCATCAATGAAATTGAATAACAATGTGATCATAATATTAATTCATTATTAAAATTAACGTCAAACGGGGATTTGGATTTCTTTCTTTTAAAAGCTCTGTGTATGCATGCCTACGCAATTTAGAGACAATGATGGCATCATGTATTGTCAACTTTCAAACTTCCTTAACAGGAGCCTGGGTACCACCTCTTCCAGCAAAAATTTCTGGACTCGACCCTGCAGATAGTTGCTTAGGTCTAGAATAAGGGTCTCCGAGAGCATTAAAATATAAGCACAGAACTAACAAAATTATTTTCATTCAAGTAACTATACATATCTACTTTCGCCTTTAATTCTGATAAGATACAATAGAAGGCTAATTTAATCACATACTATTCAAGTGGGGGTCGGATAACCGAAGGTTTAACGCGTGTCCCTTAGATCACAAGGTCTGTCTCCGAGTCAAGTGACGTATTTCGACTTTCTATTTTTACGTGACAAGGAGAGGGGTCTCGTGCGTTTTCTCCGGGTCCTTTCCCCCCACAACTAGAGACCTATGCGCAATCGAATTATCAAAATAAAACGGAACCAAGTGTTAGTTCCGAGATGACGAAGTTTGTGTCGGGTTAATCCTCTTCTCTCTCTCTCATTTCCCCTCAAAAGGCATAGTGTATGACGGTCTCCATTAGCCCCATTTCGTTTCATTTCATAAATAAAAAACCCCAAAGCACTGACCTAATCTGTACATCACGGATGTAGCTTTAGCCTTCAGTCAGATCCCATCATGAATATGACGGTCTACATTCTACAGGGATTGAATAGGTCATTAATTATCAAAATATCATGGCATATACACGGTAATTAATTCATATAATATGATAATTTACTGTCAAGAAGTTAGTTGACACGATAATGACAAGTAAAGAAAAAAGTATACAAATAAACTACAAATTATTTAAACCACGCTAAACACTATTTTATGGGTAATAATAAATGGTTTATTAACATGCAAAGTTTCGACGATGATACTCTTGTCTTTATCAAACAAATCATTTAAGGTCAATCTCGATTAAATTTTGGAGAACAAACTGCTTAATTGTGTGTTAAAAGACCATAAAATCCTTTACCTTAGGGTCGGGTAATTAACTTAATATGCGTGAAACGTTTTAAAACAACTTGAAAACGTCAGTCTTCATCTGTAAATGGAAAACGGTGCCCCAGGCTGTATTAAACAGCGTCTGGATACAACCAGACTTTTATTTCATTAAAAATGACAAGCAGTTGAAAATTATCATTCGTCATTAAGTACAGCACTAGGGCCACGCAATGGATAGACCTCGGTTGTCAGGCCACCCAACAAAAAACTGATCCGGAATCTTTAAAGGGTTAAGTGTCCGGATAAGAGCTCTTGAATAAGGGTTGGGTCGGTGTTAGGTTTCGTTGGTCCACCGATATCTATTATTAGGGTTCGGGTTATTAATACCAATATTTATAGAATTTCTTATAACGGCGGACTAGTGTACCCGCGGAGTCCCCCCTCCTTTGTACATCTGTTTTAAAAAAGGCTATCTAACAGTAATTCTATGTGAAGACTTTGGGGATGCTCGATTGTCGATCATTTCCGAATTGACAGAATTACAATTGAGTTGGGTGGGTCCTGTCACAGTTTTGTCAGTCATGGCAACGGAGGCGGTGGGAGTATAATATATTCTTGACGTAATTAAACACAACGAATAATATGCTTCAGCTGTCATGCATTCGACGCATACGTTGTTGCGCGAAATCTCTCTTTCACTCGATTGTCACAACTTTGCGGATTGGGAGAATTCATTTTCGGAACGTTCAATCGATTATTCACAAAGAAGAGAAAATGAAACAAAGGTATAGATCGATTCTCGATTGTTGTAAAATTGTTTCAAAAGAAATAAATGTAACCCATGGAGTTTCACTCGAGTCTCATGAATAAAAAACAGAATCAAAATGGGTACGGAGTCAGTTATACAACTTATTTAAAGGGCCAATCCCGATAACTTTTTAGTGAATAAAACTGCTTAATTTTGTGTTAAAATCCCTTAAAACCCATTACCTAAGGCCGACCAACTAACCTGATATTTGCATAGACCTCTCAAGAAACAGGAATCAATTATCAGATCACCCAATGAAAAAACTGACCCGAAATCTTAAAAGGGTTACGTGTCAGGATAAGCAGTGTTGACACTAACGACTCGATATTTTGAGCTGAAATTTTGAGACAAGGTAAATTCACCATGCCTCTATATTTTGGTCCATAAATTTGATAAACAGTCGGACTTTAATTTTTGAGACTCTGTTCTTATGTTCTTATCGGGACCGTCCCTTTAAACGTGCATTACATGTATACAAGAACAAAATCTGTCTATTGCCATTCTTTTATCTGGCTTTAAATGTTATTATTTAGAAACAGTTATGCCCATGACAAGGCCACTGCATTATATAATCAGTATACTGCACTATAAAATTGCCGTCACTCAATAAAAGAACTGACAATCGAGACTTCGTTTGTACTTTTCAATCAGATATTTCTTGTCAAAACTCCAAACACTAATGTAATCGCCCAGAATAAAGCAATTAGACTGAAATGTTCAATATATACATTTTTCATTATCTATTAGAACTATTATATCAATAAGGAGCAGCATTTTGTTTAAATCTTAAATCTTACATAATGCGTCCTGGAGACAAGTCAATGACATCTAAATCTTGAATAATGCGTCGTTTAAGACAAGTCAATGATACCGTGATAATTATTGGGAATTGCAGGGTCACTTTGTGATGTAATTTCATTGATGCAAGGCATTATTTTTTTATGTAGCTGAGCAGGCGGAGGGACCCCCCCCCCCACTGGATCCTCGCCTGAATTGCTTTCTAAATATTGAAAAAAAAATAATACGTTTCATGGTCGCATAATTTCTGAAGACTTAGCACAGAACACAGTGACCCGGCTCATTGATTTTATTTCCATTTCATACAAATGTTTACATCGTGTCCTCTACGGGTTGTAACAGAATCTGTCAGAATCTACGGGTTGTAATAGAATCTGTCAGAATCTGTGTTTTTATTTTATATAAAAAACGTATAATTTGAATATTCTTAAGAACTTTATAGTCAGACTGAAGTGGCAAGGGTCATGGTGATATTGTTCACGTATGAATATACGAGTAATTCGCGTGACTATAGAAAATATTTAACACCATAACATTGTGAAAATCAATATTGTCAATATGTGTTTTCAAATTGAATTTCATACTTATCCATTCATATATTATCATTATTTTAATACGTGTATTGTAATTTAACATTTACATGACGCATCATTCTCAAAAGTGTTCAAATTTCGCTGCGCAATGCAATCAAAATTGTATGTAATACCAACATTAAAATGGCGCTACAAAGTGTTTATTCCAATTCTTGGCATCGGGAAATTTAGAATGGATTTTTTTCCTTCATTTTACGTTGCATTTTATATACATATTTATGTTTGTATAATAGATTATAACGGCGGGGGGGGGGGGGAAGTATAAAAGGCTTGTGACGTATTTGGGAAAGGCGAAAGGGGGCCTTGCCCTTACGACAAAGTCATTCATTCGTTTTAGGTTGTCATTTTGTTTTAAAATAATCAACCAATTTCAAGTTAGTACCCCCCCCCCCCCACACACACACACACACAAACACCACCACTACAACGCACTCCTTCCCCCGCGCACGCACCCCTGTCCCCGCGACTTTAAAAAAAAACCCCAATGATTTCCCTGACATTAATGGTCAGATCTATATGATAGAGCCACCTGCAGATTTCATCAACGTCACGAGATGCAAACAGGGTTAGGGCACAGGATTGTTGCCGAGGATTGTAGGTTAAGGGTAAGGGTTGGTGATTCCCCTGTTTGCATCTCGTGACCATAACGAAATCTGCAGATGACCTTAATATTAAGAAATAACCCACTTTAATTGATCAGAAACTACGGAGGTTAACTAGGACAACTTTAAAAAAAAATTGAAATGTAACTTACTTGCCGTAAAAGTAGTAGCACATATTGTAAATACAGTCACCATCTTACTCTGTTCTTTTGGTTAAATTTCCATTTTATAAGAAATAAGTAAAAAACTTCGCCACTTGCTCTTGATATGATTAACGTCTATCGTTGTTTTAAAATCATGTTACTCTCGCTCCTTTTTTCTTAAAGGGTTATGTAGGCATTCACTACAGAAAGACCATTTATATATCTAATTTGTGGAGAATAGAAAAGACTACCGCTATAATAGTTTACAGAAACTAATCTGCATCATATTTGCATATCAAGTGCATCATAAATAAGAATTACATTTTATGTAGACTATCACCATTCCTAACTCGATAATCTGACAGCCATAACAAAATAAAAATGTTTCCAATGACATCTTCTAATGACTATAACTGCTTAAATTAAAAAATTCCCAATCAAATGAATTTTACGCTACATAAAACACCTCTTCGTTTGGCTGCTTCGCAAGTATCGATGTCACGAGAAAAGAGATTTGTAACATTTATGTAAAGGGCAGTACTATTTAATATTTATTAAAACAACCAATTCGATATCTTATGTGATTGAATTTAAAGATTGTATCTAGTAGTTCAGATAGTTCCTAGTATAAATGCGATCAAAACCCATTTCCGAATTAATTCTTTGTGTAAGACGTTTTAAAGCAAGGTATTTAAAGAGGCATTATCACGCACATCAAGAAAATTAATTTATACATACTCTTAGTCTCAGCTAACGACATAAAATGGCAAGAGCTGTGTTAAGGTAACCACATACATGTAACAATAAGGTTCGTCCTCAAATGGCCCAGAAGTTTCTAACCAAATTTGAAAAAAAAAATAATATCTAAAGCCTGTAGCAAGTTCACATGGTTTTCGGAAAAGAAAGCATAACTCCGGAACGAAGGGTCCGATCTACGACAAAACTATAGTCCGAGATCTTTTGATCTTATAATTTAATATTAAATTCCACCTAAATCGTACAAGACATCGTGGCCTCTCAGGTGCCTACAAAATTGGTATACATGTATTTCATGCTTTGTCTCTATTTGCGAAAAGGGCAGGGACCAGTTGAACCGGAAGTTGCGATGCGATATCCACTTAAGTCGAACGCATTCGGGATTGTTGTGTAATGGACATAAAGGTATCTGAAATCGATTAAAATTTTGACCTCTATGTACGCAATATCAAAAGAGAACCCATCTGAAAACCTTGGGATATAAAACTGTATTATAAGTTTCATAACAATTTGATACAAATTGCAACTTCTAGAGGGACCACAAGAATCACCAAATCTTTTGATGCTGGTGAAGTTTTAGCAAAGGCTTCTTTAAGATCAGACACGACTTGATTGTATGAATTGTTGGTGGTAGTCGGACCTGGAACTTGACGTGTTTTAACCACGGTTGCAAATTGAAATACATGGGCAATATGCGTCGCTGAAGCTTAGACAAAGGCTTCCGTGCAGGGGCGGATTGGGCCGTCGGGCGATCGCCCGAAGGGCCGGTCGAACAATCGATCGAAGGGCCAGTCGGACAAAAAATGAATAAAAATAATTTTGTCCAATTCGTCTAAAAAAACCCACCTTTTCTGCTGAATATTATATGGAGAGAGGGGTATAGGACCGGCCATGTAGCGATGATGATCATGCTGTACACTGTAAAAAATTTCAATTTTTTATGTCACCGAATTCCGTATAGTTTAACACCTTTTTCTGTTAATTGATGGATTTTTTGAGAAATTGTGTTAAAAAAGTGAATTATTTCTTCAAATTACGTGTTTCATGTAATTCTGTGGAATATGCAGTATTAAACAGGAAATTTCCGTGAAATTTAGGGATAGAATATTTTATTCACAACTATAACGGACTTAATTCTGTTATTTTACAGAATAAACGGTGGAAAAGAGGGAGAGAGAAATGGGGTTTAACGTCCACTCAACACAAACTAGGTCATTTCGGGACTAACATATGGTTTTAATTTTATTTCAATAATTCGCTTGCGCGTAGGGGTCTTTAGCAGTGGGAGGAAACCGGAGTGCCCGGAGGAAACCCACGAGGTTGAGAAGGCGCCCCTATCTCCATGCCACATACGCTCACACCAGGGCTCGAAACCACAGCCGCAAGCCAGAGGTGACCGGCCAGCTAGAGGTCAAAGCGCGGCACTCTAGACCACTAGGCCATCCCAACCCCCCTAAACGGTGGAATGACAGGAAAGTTACGTAAAATTTAGGGATATAATGTTTTATTCCATTATATAACAGACTATTTCTGGTTTCAAATGCAACGAGAAGAAATCGAATACATATAATAATCATTCCTAATACTTATCATGTTATAATATACATATCAATTTATTAACCATAATATGAAGGATCATATTGTGTAAATTTTGGTATATTAATAGTCATGTATATCTTATTTCCATTATTTATAAGATCTATAAAGCGTATTCTCATTCATCATACGGTAATCAGATTGTAAGTATTTTCATACATGTGTAAAAACTATTTTCAACGTCAGGAAGCACAGGTTGTATTGTCTAAATTGGCCAGCGGAAGCCCGTTTGTCTCTATGGCAGAGTAAACAAATCTGCAAATTGATACTAGCTTTCATCTGAAAGCCTCTACTAACCAATCCTGACACTGATCATTTAAAGTTGTTCGAGACACCCTTTTCTCGATGAGGGTATTCTTATATACTATTCAAAAAAAGTAGGGGATATTTGATTTTGGGGGCATAATATTAAAATATGCAAATGACTACGAAAAAAGTCACTATAGAACCTAACAGAAGAAACATTTCCAGTTACATGTGACGCCCAAACGCACCAATAGCTACCGCATGGAATGCAGGTGATGCTTGGGATCATCATGGGGGTCCAACCCAAGATTTGCACGACTGTGACTTTTAATGTTACAGTCATTGTGGCATTGAATTCCAGGGTGGAAACATCAGTTTAATTGTTTTAGTGACCAGAAAACAAATTTTGATATGCGTCGGCTCACCCAAAATGAAAGGTTACGTGCCCTTGGCATGCTACAGATTGGCACAACACAGGCGGCTGTGGCGCGGACGATGAATGTTTCTCAGTCTGTCATAAGCAGTCTATGCTACAGATACCGTGATACACAATCTGTACAGGAGAGACCACGCTCCGGTCGACCAAGGGCGACAACTCAAGCCCGGAATCGACTGCATAGGGGTCACCTTCGCGCCCAACGTCCTCGCGTGATCCCTTGTTTGAGAGATCACCACATTCAGGCAAGACGTCCTTGGTGTAGGGATCGTCAACACTGGGATAATCGACGCTGGAGCAATGTGATGTTTTCAGATGAGTCAAGGTTCACTGTTGATTTTTTGGACAGACGTAGGAGGGTGTGGCGTCGTCGAAACGAGCGCTTCCAAGAAGTTAACGTCATCAGACATGATCGATTTGGGGGTGGTTCTGTTATGGTGTGGGGAGGCATCACTGTTGCTGGAAGAACGGCTTTACATGTTGTTGCAGGGCGTGTTACAGGCCAGTACTACCGGGACAACATCTTGGCAGTCCATGTTGTGCCGTTCGCACGACGTCATGGCCGCCGTTTCATCTTCCAGGATGACAACGCAAGATGTCACAGGGCCAGGATCGTTACAGGTTACCTCCAACAACAGAACATCACCACATTACCTTGGCCAGCACTGAGTCCCGACCTCTCCCCCATCGAGCATGTCTGGGACATGCTTGGACAGAGGTTACGTCAACGTCAACAACGTCCTGCCAATGTCCAAGAACTTGCTGCTGCGTTGCAACAGGAATGGGACAATCTGGACCAAAATGACCTTAGACGTCTCATTAGGAGTATGCCACGTCGGATCAATGCTTGTTTGGCAAACAGAGGAGGATTTACCTGTTACTGACTTTGTTGTGATGCTGTGGTAACTTTGCTGTTTGACCCTGGGTATCATTTTATAATGGTCAGTCTGTGCCTTACTTAGTCTAACGATCATTTGGAATAAATCGATGAATGTGAACTTCATTCCATTTTGTCATTTGTTTCTTCGTCAGTTTCATTAGGTGACTTTAATAACACTTAAAAATCAATTATCCCCTACTTTTTTTGAATAGTATATTAGCGCAGAGGTTACGGAAAAATATCGGAAATAAAGTCAATGGTTAATTAAATGAAATTCTTATCATTATCGAGTCTAGGAAACCAGGATTTATTTTTCTGTATTTGAAAATGGAATTTTTGTTAAATGAGGGAATTTCTGTAAATTACAGGGGAAAAAAATACGGATAAAATTTTCTTGGTAATTTTTGTTTCCGGAATTTTTTTCCGTTTTTTCACGGATATTTTTGTTACAGTGTATGTGGCCGGTGGCTTTAACGGGCCGCCACGTCATCACTGGAGTCTGGAATTGGCTGCTATAATAGACTTTCTGGGTCGGGTGTGCTGGGCGTAGACCAGAATTCGGAATCCTGCAATGGGGATTCTGAATTTCATCCGAAAATTTCATCGGATTCATCCGACAATTAACTAATTATTAAGTCACCTGCACCTGGTTTGTAGGGATACGCCATAATCCTAAATTCAAAAAGCAGCTTTTATGCATGAATTTCACTTTCGTCACTCTGTACCAGTGTGTCTCGTGGCTTTCCATCACAATAGGAATCAACTAGCACTCCCGGCAACAAAAATGGGATAGTTTTCAATGAAAATATTCCTACTTATTCAATATTCCTAACTGGTTAATCAAATGGTCAAAATTTTCTCAACTATTCCCATTTTTTAACCAGTTAAATTCTCTTGACGATACAATGATAATACGTTAATTAATAATATGACGATATGATAATTTCACAGGTTGCTGGTTGTAAATTACTTGCACATGGGGGTTTTGGCCTCAGTTAATCGATTTATGAAATATATTATTTGACAGAGAATATAATCAGATATGCCCCCAAATCGCATGTGGGATTCATTTTTCAAAAACTTTGCGGTTCATCGGTCCGCGTTCAGTAACTTCGGCATTATATTTGCTCTCCACTATTCTGCTGCACCCACCCACCCCACCCCCACCATTTTAAAATTATACGGACCTGATAAGTAAGATACTTCCTGATACTAGAAATGTTTTCCTTTGATAATGCAATTAGTATTAACCTAGCAACCGTAGGCCTACATTCCAATCGAGACTAAATTTCATTCGCAAGTTTTAAATTAAATTATCAAATGACTATCTTGTTTCATTCCTTTTTAATCTGGCCATCCGATAGGCTAAAGAGTAGGTTAAATGGTTTGTCATGCGAATAAATGTCTAAATAATAGCTCAGAAAAAATAGTTTACATGACAGTGGTATATATATCGAATTCCAGTTGCCAAGATATATTTTAAGTACAGGCCAATAGCTACACAGGACCTTGGTTTTTTGTCCCATCCAAATGAGGATACATTGTTCCATTGCCAGGGCTCAGTCCTGCACCACTGAAAAGGAGGGATCACATCTGAAAATCCTGGGAACAAAACCCTTTACGGGAGCCAAGTTGAAAATAATGGAATCTAGCTTCTATTAACGCTGTTATTGATAGAGAGAGCTAGTAAGTGAAGGAGTATGCACTACGTAAAGGAAACTAGTAATACAAACCACAAGACATGAACTACAAACATTGCAAGAAATAAACATCTAATCAAGTGAATGGGTCCAGGGAAAGCCATAATTGTTCAATGCACGGACTGTCCCGGGTCTTTAATGATACAGGCTTTACTCAAGATAAAAAACAAAACAATGGTTTACAAGAAAGATGCAATAGGGGCAAAAAAACAGATAGAATTTCAGAAAACACTAATAAATAAAGTGTAGTGAGCAAACAGGGGCAATTATAGGGACTAACATACGGTACAATTTTATTTCAATACATCACTCGCACGTTGGGTACTTGACAGTGGGGAATAACCGGAGGTTAAACACGACGTGACTAAATAATACAGAACTTATGATCTAAATCTAACACATTAGCCCATTTAACCTACCCCACCCCCACTTTCCCCCAACTTTAAGAGAACAAAGAATGAATACCTTTTAACATTACTAGCGGGTAATCACAAATAAACCTTTATTAAATGACAACAGTTTATGACTTATATAAATATATACAAATTAAAATATATAAATCTCTGAATTATATCCAACAAGAATAAATAACTGTGAATACAAAAACACATTGTATCATCTGCTTCCTGAATGTTGGAAAGGGAGTTTAAAATAGTGGAATACAAGATTCAGTAAAATGTATGAATGACAAACAATATGTTCTCATACATATGGCAGTAATGGCAATAACAAAAATAACAATTTGTGAATATATAATTTCTTTCCACGATCCAAAGCCTAACAGTTAGGAAAACTAGAAATAAAATATTGCAAATGTGGTCCAATTAAAAAGATTAAAGCTTCAAAAGCTGACCAAGCAAATTCATGCTGACCATGCCTGCAAAAGATTCTGAAATTGTTTGAATTAATAAACCTATATAATGTGAATGTTATTTTGGTCCTAACATATTTTGAGGAATCACCCATTCATTAAACTGTTCTTCTGTTACCAAACCAAGCTTTAAAGCTGCTTGTTTTAAGGTCAAACCCTCAGCATGTCCCAATTTGGCAATTTTACAGGCATTATCATAACCTATGTGTGGATTCAGAGCTGTCACTAACATCAGAGATTCATTTAAAATTTGGTTAATTTTTTCATGATTAGCTTTTATACCCATTACGCAGTTTCTGCTGAATGAATTGCAAGCATCTGCTAAAAGGCGGGTTGACTGGAGAACATTTCTGACCATCATTGGTTTAAAGACGTTTAATTCAAAATGCCCATTACTTCCACCAACAGAAACAGCTGTCTGATTGCCCATCACTTGTGCTGCCACCATTGTTAAGGCTTCACATTGTGTTGGATTCACTTTACCTACAACACAGAAATAATTTTTTTATATGACATCAATTAATAGT
Organism: Patella caerulea; assembly: GCA_036850965.1. Lineage (NCBI taxonomy): Eukaryota > Metazoa > Mollusca > Gastropoda > Patellidae > Patella > Patella caerulea. The sequence continues at coordinate 47,206,043 of JAZGQO010000007.1, read as the reverse complement.
TCATCTGGTCTGGCTGAAACATACAGAAAGGAAACCATCAAAGAGAAATGTTTTAATTACCTGGCATGATGCTGCTTCCAGGTTCATTTTCAGGAAGACTCAATTCACCAAGCCCACATCTCGGCCCAGAGCCTAAAAATCTAATATCATTACCAATCTTCATTAAACTAACGGCAACAACATTTAAGGCACCATGAACTTCAACTAATGCATCGTGTGCTGCAAGAGCTTCAAATTTATTACTGGCTGTTACAAATGGTAAACCTGAAATAATATTAACAAATATATATTTTCTTACAATTATGCTGTTCCTTGATGTAACAGATATTGAAATTTTGGTTAAATAAAAATAATTTTGTTAGTAGTTTTACAGTACATATCTAACTGTGATTTGTTATTGATTTGGTGAAGATAATTGAAATGAATTAAAATGGGGTATTAATGTCCTAGTGAAGATAATTGTATAAGTAACCAGTAAACTTCATCATGAAAACTCACTAAAAGTGAAAATATTTCAAATAAATTACAACACAGAGGTGCAATTTAGTTTCAAAAATAGTATAAATGCACAATTGACGCGGTTTCCTCAATTAACTGCTCCACCATTATCCTTTACACAATCTAATATGTCTATGAAAAGGTCAAAGAGGCTGTAGTACATGTATTTAGCAACTGTGAAAATACGAATGACATACTCAAAATATAATGTAAATATTTATGTCATGATTTACAGAAAGAGAGAGAGAGAAATGGGGTTTAACGTCCAATCGACACAAACTAGGTCATTTCGGGTCTAACATATGGTTTTTATTTTTATATTAATAATTCGCTTGCGCGTAGGGGTCTTTTGCAGTGGGAGGAAACTGGAGTACCCAGAGAAAACCCATGAGGTTGGACAGGCAACCCTACTCCTTGCCACGTACAACCAGGCATTTGAAATCACGCCAGTTGACTCAATGACAGGCTTTATGATACAGCGTGCGCTAACCGTTCGGCCATCCATCCTCCCTCATGATTTACATTACAATTTAATCTTTATCTTTTTATGTACAAAGTAAAGGAATTTTATTATCTAGCATACGAAGTTCCCAACCTGTAAATTCTGCTATTCCTTTAGCAACTTTTTCAGCAAAACCAACTCGTGAATTTAAACCAGTTCCTACAGCTGTTCCTCCTGGAAATATATATACATGTAGATATAAAAACTAAAGCATATAATGAGAAACCTAATAAAATATCCATAGGCATACTCTTACTCAAATTTACTGATGAAAATTGATGAAATACAGCAGTATTTGCTTTTAAATTCTCTGATTACTATCAGATAATTAAGTATTGTTTCTTTAGAAACATTGCTTCCCAGCCACCAATATCTCTATTCATACCACTCCTATTACTGATTAAGACTATATATCTGTGATCAGTATCAGATTTTTATCGTCACACGATTTTCTTTTATGATGCTTTATCTTGGAAATGGCATTTTAAAACTTTTCTTACTTATTACAAAACATTTTATGCAATTTAGAAGAAATAAATATACCAGCTGCAAGTTCATATAAATGGGGAAGAGTAGAATTTATTCTTGATATTCCATATTTAATCTGTTGAACATAGGCACTAAATTCTTGACCTAAAGTTAAAGGCACTGCATCCTAAAATCACAAACAAAACATCTCCATTTATCTTCCTAAATGTGCATATTATTACCTATATTGGTCTTTACATTTTGTGTGACAATTATCGAATAAAGAATTAGCATAAGTTAACAAACACTTTTTTGTCAATTGTTCAATCATTGAGAATTAATCCAAGCATAAAAATGTAGTTAAGCACAAAATGGTAATTGTCTGGCCACCAATGCCAAAAAATACACATAATAAATACATCTATCTTTATGTGAAGATAATTTGCATAAAATCTGTAGTGGATATACTAGACTGAAATACATGATTAACAGTACATGCATTAGACTGTGGTAGATTTTGTCCTATTTGCTAATACTTCTAAGGTAACTTTAAATATGATATTACAATTAATAAAGTAATTAGATTTAATCAGATCTCTTCTTTAGTCCCATGTAAATGTTTCCGTCCACGTAAATAAAGAATCATGGAAAGTTGGTGTTTGAAATAATAGTTCTCCATTACGCTTCTATGTAGGCAAAATTGCTCTCATAGCTCTCTGTATAGCATAATATGCCTGTCTTCGTTAAAACATATACCTGGGTATGAGTTCTACCAATTTTAATAATATCCTTGAATTCTTTAACTTTTTCATTCAAGGCATCATGTAGTGTTGATAAGGCAGGAAGAAGTCTTTGGTTTATTTCTATGGCAACGGATATATGCATGGCAGTAGGGAATGTATCATTGGAGCTCTAAAATATAAACCATAATAACATTAAATTGACCGTTTTAAGAAATAGTTTGATTTAATGGTTAAACATGAGACATTAAGTAATACTACACAAAGACTTTAGCCGAGGGATGCTTCATTATATTAAGCAATGTCTTGCTCGAGACCATTAAACAATTCAAAATACAGACTATCCCAGCTGTGCATTTCAATGGAATCTAATATTTCATTTGGCATAAAAAAAATGTATGGTTGGCATGTTGCCCGAACAAAGTAATGGTATGCCAGCATCAAAGGATGTCTGGATAACAGTTGGTATTGTATATATCACAGGAATGGTGACCAAGCTCTATATAATGAACTAGTAATAAAGGAAGACAAAGTGCCTAAAGGTAATGTGTAAATCAAGGAAAATATAAGATGTTTGTAATGTGAATCCTCTTTGAGAGAACAGCCGTGTAGATGATGTGTCAAGGGAGGTAACTCTATTAAATGGAAAATGATATATTTGGATCTACTTTGTTTCTTTTTAGTTCAGATGATTTTCATAACAGAAAATCCAACATGTCACATTTATCTGATTGAAATCTAAAGAACTTATAAGCTTTCACTTCAATTTCAGTGTGGATTTCTGTTTGCCCCCTGAAAAAAAATAATCCACCAAATTCTGGCAGAATATGGCAATCAAACACTTTTTTCATTGATTGAATTTGTGACAGAGAATATCAGGATTAACATTTATTTAAAACAGGATAAATGTTTCAATACCTGGACCACTCACCTGTGACATATTAACATGATCATTAGGATGTACAGGTGTTTTACTACCCATTACACCACCTAATATCTCAATACCTCTATTACTAATAACCTCATTTACATTCATATTAGTCTGAGTACCAGATCCAGTTTGCCACACAACAAGAGGAAAATGATCATCAAGCTTTCCATCAATTATCTGGAAAAATATATAACTAAAATTTAATAAAATTCAATTTGAATAAATGTGTGCTACAAAAGAGTACTTTTTTTAACTATATTCATATATGTTGCAGAACAGTATTAGTTCCATATTAAATGCATTATATGATGCTCATAATCTAAACATCTTTCTTCATTGATTCAATTCTCTGCCCAGTTATCTGTTCTGTTTGAAATCATACCGAAGACAATAAAACTATTCTTTCCTAAGAAAAATTAATTAAATCATACTGACCTCTTCACAAACCTGTACAATAGTATTAGCAACAGTCCAATCTAAACCATAGCTTTTATTTACTAGAGCGGCAGACCTTTTTAATATTCCAAATGCTTTTATGACCGGAAGCTTTAATAGTTAAAATACAGACAAATCATCATAACATCAGAAATTCACAACTGGAAATATTCATCACATTTGCAAACTAATTGTTGGGCTATGCCTATAATCATACCTAAGCCTGTAGGCCTACTAGCAAGTCAACAACAATGTGCACACAAACAAATAGTACTTAATGAATTGAATTAAAACAGGGTTTAACATCTTACTTTTCTGGTCCAATCAAGCTTATCTTACTCTTTTTTCAAATATCAACTGTCAAGGTTTTTTTTAAGTGCATGAGAACATGTTCCTTGCTAAGTCATCTGCACAACATCACTGGTGAGAGCGAAACCATGCTGGAAATTCCTGGCAAACTTTCTAGGCCTAGATCGGGATCGAACCCAAGATCTCCTTCTTGTATAGCAGAATTAATACAAATTGCTTGCATTTGTATTTCTTGCAGCATATGATAGATCATGACTCATGCTGGCACTATACAATTATTTCTTTGGGTTGTTGTTCCTATTGTTTTCAAATATGAGTGAAGTCTGTGTCACCACAGCTCCGGGAGTGTACAGTGCAGTGGACGCGTACAGCTAGCCCCCGGATCCATTCACTCTTTTTGAATTGGGAATTGTTTGCTTGTGGTCTCTGAGTATGATGTCTTGTCCATATATTAGTTTTTGTGTAAATTGTGTGTGGTGCAGTCCCCCTGCACTTACTATTAGTGAGCCAGCACTTTATGCACACAGCCACCTCTAAAAGGTGTGATCCAATTTCTTTTTCGGCAAAATCCTCCCTCAAATTACATAATTGCACATAAGATTTACTAGTCATTCTACTAATCTGTGTAGGCCTACTTACAGGCATTCGTTCCGATTCTCCACCAATATTAAAATTAATGACAGATCGTGCTGTGTTTGCACCATAATACTTGTTACAAGGTACCTGGATCTCACCAAAACTATCTGTTTCTATTCTACAACTACCTGTATCCCCACTCTAAAAATAAAATCAGTAAAATTTATTCTTATCTGATAACTTGCATTAGGAGAGAACATACACGTAGGCCTAGTTATAAACTCATATGTAAATCACATATAGCTATATTATTACCACCATTGGAACATTTCAATCCTAATAGCCACATATTATCAACATATATATAGGCTGCCTGGCTTCAGAGTGATATTTTATCAACTCCTGATTTCATCTTGGATTTTCAGTGGATTTGAATCTGATCTGCTGCTCAGTAGGCCTACTAATTGATGAGTAAATGCAAAAATGGATATTCAAGACTATTCGTACAGATTTAAGTAATGATTATCAAGGCTAGGTCTAAAATTCAATCCCTATAATATCTCATAATTGGTTCAGAATCAGAGTGGAGCATTATTGACTGGAATTTTCAGCATATTCCCTTAACATTATCTAGTTATTAAACTATTAGTGAGAACAGCCAGCTCTTTACCTAATCTTCCATTATCAGGGGATTGAATAAAATTATATTATTTTTTTTTTTTAGACATTACCGTACCGCGCATGGCCAGACGTACATGGACCTATAGTCCATGACACATTAACTCTAAAATTGTATTAGGCTACACAAGAAAGGAAATGAAGACACACCAAAACCAAAGAGGTTAACAGGGTTTAAAGGTACATCTATATGATTGAATGTTTTTTATATTTAGTAGGATTAGTATTTAGCCAAACTATTATTATAGAAACATGTACATGTACATCGCACTACATTGATTGTAGCCTACTGGTAGTAGCTGTTTGTTGCCAGTTTTATTTATTTAATAAACATATTTGAATTTTCTTCCGATTAGGCTACTCTGTCTCGTTAGACTATACATGAAAATGGAAACATTGAAAAATTTCCGAAAACAAGTATATTTTCAGCGACTTTGGATATGGCAGGTCACACGTGTTTAGAATAGATTATTGAGAATAGAATGAAAATGTACGTCGAGCATAAAATAAATAAATCATATCTTACTGCTGGCTGGATGTCACCACAAAAAGCAATGGAAAGATAAAACATAACGTTATTTTCTAATGTAGAATTAACAAAATACAAACCATTGCTGTGTCTGCAAATTATCAAACGAATACTATCAGCCGAGGATATTTTTTTGGCAAAAACCTCCACAGTGTAAACAAATAACTTACCTCCCTTTATATAGTCGTGTTTTACAGGACTCAAAGAGGTGTATATTATGTACATGTAGGCCTACCTACTTAATCTGTAGCCTATAAAAAGAAATGTTGTCAAAACCAAAAACAAAAACGAGCCAAAAAGAACCTAAGTAAACTTGAAAAATGTATTTATCAGATATAGACTTAACTACTGGTCCCATAACAATCGGTTCTACCTGAAGGCCATTTGAAGTTTACATTAAATTGTAGGCTTCTTGATTGTTGAAATCCAAAACACTATCATTTAACAATTCTGTTATCGTTTCCAAGCTCATAACCCTACCTATGGATGAAACATATATATATTGCAGGGTGCACGTAAAAGAATACGGTTAGGCCTAGGTTAACTTGCGCATAGGGGTATTAACCAGTGGGAGTAAACCAGAGCACCCAGAGAAAACCCTCAAGGTTGCAAAGGCGACCCTACTCCTTGACATGTACAATCACTATGTAATCAAATCCTTGCCAGTTGACTCAATGACAGACCTTATGCGCGTGCATGCTAATCATTCAGAGACCTTTGTTGTAGATTGGCAGTGCATGTACAAGAGCTCCTGACCATTGGATTTCAAAGAGGAAAATTCTCCTCTCCCAATTAGCATAAAGAAAAATACTTGACTCCATCGACAAGACATTTAAGCTCCATTAAGCGCTATGCATTGTTTTCTGTATTTAAAAATATTTCTTAAATATTCATTTCTTTAGACCATATATAAAACATTATGGTTCTCAGATAATTCTGCGTCCCTTAAAGAGAGAGAAAATGGAGCTTAACGGCCAGTCAACAAAACTTGGTCATTTCGGAACTAACACATGGTCAATTTTATTTCAATAATTTGTTTGCGTGTAGGGATTTTTAGCAGTGGGAGGAAACCGGAGGACCCAGAAAACCTACAAGACAGTTAGTTGCCTTCTTTGCCAAGCTTGTTTTTCTTAAGAAAAGGAGACAAAAAACATAAAGAATAATGTACTGTATAAAATTTATTGTGTTTAAATGGGTATTGATAAACAAGTCTACATAGAAATTACCCCGATGACAATATAAATACTGTAAGAATTACACAACTAATAATATAATTAGCTATGAAGTATGTCCCGGTAGTCCTCTTCAACAAGATTGCTCTTTAATTTTGAAAAGCATCTCTGATTCTTTCCACAAGCCGAGCAGTATAGTCAGTCACAGTCAATATGACAGTCCTTGGTAATCTCTGTAATACTACATTTGACATTGGGATTTAACATAGTGATGTCCCAATAAATTTTATTGATCTGAAGTGATATTGTCCCAATATAGTAGGTCTACATCATAAAGAGATATGACACCTTAATATCAACCTTAATGGGGTCAAAAAAGTAATTCAACTATGATTGCCAAGAAAATAACGTTCTTGTTTAATGTTGTGGGCGTAGTGATACAGCTTTTGTAGTGATGCACCTATGATTAACACCATTTGCAGTAACAGCATCACAGGTAACCGGCCTGATCTAATTTTTTCAAATTAAGAAGAGTGTAATAATTAGTGAGCAGGGTAATATTGGAAAACAATAATGATTATTACACATGGAATATAATAATGTATCAATACATTTTAATTATTCCTCCACCAATATAATAAGAATTTATATAATATTAATGTATCTAAAAGATGTTATATTGCACATTAATGTAATAACAATAATATCTATTTTATTAATTTGTATTCTTTCCTACATACATGTACTTCAAAGTTTGTCAAATGCTTTGATAAATATCTCATGACTAATGATTCAATTCTAAACTGTTTTTCTCCTATTCAAATCATCTTTTTGTTTTAACTTTTTAAATGAACAATAAAAGTTAACTAAAAGGTTACTACATGTAATTGAATTTCAACAATACTAGATACTAATTAAAGATATATGTCTTCAGGGATAATTAGGTCATCTGTTGAACCTTAAAGCTTTTATCTAAAAATAATGTGTTATTTTGATCCTACATTAAATAGAGTAAATTTCATTCAATACTCATTTCCCAGTTTCAACCAGTTGATTAGCTGATACAAAAAATCTAGTAAGGACCAACTATATGTTATATTGAATCTCTTAGGAAACATTACACACAATAAATAATATTCTTTATGAAAATGATAAATTCTTAAGAACAATCTTTCTCACAGAAAAATGGGGTGATACATTACTTTAAGGCAGAACACTACCTAAGAATTTCACATTGATAACGGGAACTTGCCATTTTGTGTAATAATAGTTTATAATGTCCCAAACCAATTTTGATAATTTGAGAGAAAAATGTTAATTAGTTGTGTTAATTAGTTGCCATGGAAGTGGTGGTCATATAGTATATTTTATATATCCAGCAAAAGTAAGACAATATGGACCTTTATCATCAAAGGAATATATCTTTAAATATTTTCTGAGCAGATATCATCTAAGATTGTATATAAAAAGTACAAAACTGTTGGTAACATGAATAATAACAAATATACATCTACTATCACTACATGTAAATGAATTAATGTAGAAAAATGTTAGTAATATCTATCTAAATACATAATCTCAATAATACATAATTAACATCCATATACTATCAGTAATTTTAACTAAAAACAAATACTTAAAATATAAACTATTAGTTCTAAATTCTTGGCTGCATTCAATGGATTACTTTTGAAGAAGTATATTTGTTTCAGCTCACCCTAATCTAGTTCAAATAATATGTCTGACTACTGACCAATATTCAATTTTTACTAAATATTGGTTTGGCAATAGGTCATAGCATCTGTATGACAAGTATAAGATCGATTTTGAAATTGGGTTATGCTTGAAAACGTACAACTCTGTTATGCAGCTATGGGCAATATATATGCCTTATGAATATCTATACTTACATTTAGAATTAATTACCAATCAATCAAATATGAAAGCAGTGTAATAAGTTATTCAGCACTTGTCATAAATAAAATTTAACAGAATATAAAACAATACTTGAAAAAATAAAAATACGTTAACAATTTTGTTATCTACTATATTCTAATATATACAATTGAGAAGATCACATCTCTGGTCACAAACTTGGTGGTGTATGTTTAGGTTTTGTTTAATATTCTTCAAATTCAAAATAACCCAAAATATTGTTGTATTACAATTAATTTCCAACGACATCACGCAATCATTTGCTACCCTGATAGATTTCTGAAATCAACAGACTGAATTTACTATTTCATATTGCTAAATTTCACTAAAAAACCTCTATAACAAATTATATATATATATAAGTCAGGAATATTCCGTTCTATTTCTGATCAGTCATGATCAATTAAGCAGCTCTTCTCAGTTTTTGTATCAACTATTATGTCAATTACTAATCTATTATTATAATATGTTATTAAGGGACAAAAAATTTTGTCCCTCTCAAAGTTTTTTTAAAAAAAGGCACATGAATAACACAAAAACCCCTACAATAATTGCAGAGTAGAATGCTTCAATGAATGAAAAGGAATGTCCTTACATCCAAATATAATATTATGAGCAGATTTTAATACATACTGATGAGCTAATACAACAAAACAACACATTGATATAACATTCATATTTTTCCCTGATAGCTATGAAATCAAAACAATTACATATATTATAAAGAATAAATGATTGTCATTCTACTCAATTTCATTACAGTGTAATTGACATTATATTAATCAAGTTATATACATGTATTATAATGATATCGTTGAAAAAAAGTAACAAATTTCCTGTAAATGATTTAAAAATTCTAACATAAATGTTCACACCGCAATTTAGAAACGAAATTAGATCATTTTTCAGCAACAAACCAGCAAATGAAGACAGGACCACAAATAACATTTTGATACAAAGCTTTTGCTCTTACATTTTTTTGAGTGGAGATTTGACCATATTTGGAGTTTAAAATCTATTCTAATCATGAGTTTTAGATTGAAATATAACATGACCTTTAAATACACAATTACTGGTGCTTCTAAAAATGGAAATTTAATGATATAAAGGAAGTTTATTTGCCCCTTACAAACATGAACAGCATATCAGATATTATCTAACTGACAATTTATAATTTACTTTAATCAAGACTGCTGTGTTGCTTTAATCTATTATTCAGAAATCAGATCCTAGTGACATACATTTTACAAACATTATAATTCTTATTTCAATACTTGTAATAAATAAATAACATTAAAACAAAAAACACGAAAAAATACTGGCTTCAAGCTAAAAACACTGAAGCATATGTACAGCTTCAAGATAAGGTAAAAGCTGCAGAAAACCTTCAAGTTAAAGGCAGGCAGCCATACTCCTTCTTGTTAACCAGTTATTTTATTTCACAAAAGGAAACTAGGATTGGAGTTCTCACTCACACAGTGGTGACATGTCCACAAAACGCTTACATAATATATACACTAATCCTTCTATTTGTATTCATCTAACAGCAAAATATGTTTATACAATTTAATAAAGAATTTTATAAATTAACATCAAATATCTTCAGTTAGTATAGGTATAAAAAAAAGTACAGTGATAAAAAAAACTTGTATTTTTGATTTTACATAACATGCCATTATGTTTTGTTTTATAATATTCGTAAAATTCTAGAAATGTACATCATTACATTTTCTTGAATACCTAATACTATTTTGATATTGGAACGGCCATCTACTTGACTCGTCCAAGTGGTAATTCCAAATACTATTACATTTAATAATTTTGTATCTATAAACTTCAAATTTGATTGCCCTTTATGATTGATGATACTATATCTTATTAATGTAAGGACTCATTTGTATGGTTAGTGAATCTCTTAAATCTCAGAATTAAGAGCACATTAATAAAATATAAAACCCTTAGATAATCTATTTACATATATAAATAAAGAAGATGATAAAAATCTAATTAAAATTAATTAGAATCAAATAACACATCTAATCCATACTACTGAAATACTTTTAATCATGTAAGATTTTAAATAATCTTCAACATTTGCATAGTTTATGGAATGTAAGTAATGGTTTGATTGGTAATAAAGCTGTGGCCAATCAGATCACTTGTTTCAATTAGTGATCTTTTTGGTGAAGTTTTCTGGGAAGACACCTTTAACACCATTTGATTGTTTAACACCCATTACCCAACCTTCATCCTAAAACAAAATATAAAAAAAATATTTATGTGTAACTAATGAAATGAAATGGGGTTTAACATCCTATTGTTCTACTACGACTGGGCTAATAGGGACCCTTTGTATCGGTAAAAATACGAAAACTTTATCGATTCGTGTGTAATTACTCATTTGGATCTGAATTCACGTAAGTATGCAAACGATAATGTTTCTTGTCTCATATATTGAATTTTCCACAATTTTTCGAGGCCTTGTGTATATCGTTCATTGTGTAGAGTTTGTAAAATGTGCTCAAATGCAATATTCTGCTTGATTTGTTGTATAACTGCCTGGACAGAGAAGTTCATGGAGTGGAAATTAACGCCATCTAGCTATTATCGTACGTTGGATTGCAAAACTGTGTGTTAGAGGATACGAAAAATAAAATGAATGTATGTGCATTTTGGTATTCGTTTTCGTACCAATGGGAAAGGTCCCTAATGAAAAACATTTAGATTACACTACACTGAAAGGCAGTGTGAGTTTTATCTTTACTTGTAATTCAGAAATTCACAGTAGGCCAAATCTCTTTACTTTAATATGACCTCAAGGTTTTATTTGTAAACAGAAGGCCCTCCAGTAAGAGTACGTGTGCACTGAAGATTGAATAAGCACCACCCAGGTAACACATATCAATTTATACAGGATTAATGCTTCAAGAACATCTTATACCACTTCTATTTTACTTTGGCTTTTATCTTGATACTAACCTGTTCTTCTGGATTTTCATATGGTACAACCCAGATTAAGTCTCCAGTATCAAAAGTTAACTCATCAGTATCTTCGCCATTATATGGGTGTGTTGCCTCCACCTTAAACATAAAATATCAATATAAATCTTTTATACCTCTTTATTTATACATCACAGGGAATAATTCTGACTACACCACTGTCCTGCATCACTGACATCTGTATAAATATTATTGATAAATTTACCTCATATAACACTTTTGGTGGTGCATCTTTAGACTTAACAGCAGGTGGACTTTTATAAATACTTCCTTCTAGATTCACTTCTGGTTTTGACTCTTCAACGCGTCGGGGTGTTGGCGTATCATACACATTCTTATCAGCAACCCCATCTTCTTCTGGTGGACTAGGTGGTGGATAGTCAGGAGCATCTGCTGTCTCTTCAGCCGTAATGCCATTAATTTTCTCTTCTGTTGTTGTGCTATTTATTTTCTCTTCAGCTTTTGTGCCATTAATTTTCTCTTCAATTTTCGCACTAGCCTAATTCAAAGAAAAAAATGAATCTATAAATTGGAATATTTTATGGATTTTTAAACTATTGTAACACCTGTCCATACATTTTCAAAATAAACAAGTTTAAAATATTGATTCAAGTAACCACTACCGAGATCCTAAAATTAAACAACAGCACTGACCTCATCAACACCTTGTTTGACTTCTTCTATGACCTCCTGACCAGTTTCTTTAACTTCCACAGATGTTTTCTGCACAGCATCAATAACCTGCTGGGTACCATATGCTATGGTATCTAAAAGAAATACAATTCAACATACTTATTGTGGTTCCATTTTTGGCTCAAATATGGCGTTTTGGAACTCTTTTCAGAATTATGATTACAATCTCATCAAAACTGGATCAACTCTTGATGCTTTCTTAATGTCAAAGATGTAGTCTTAAAAACAACATTTGTTTTTCTGAGGTTATATATTTATCTGGTTAACGCCAGACCTCGAAGACAAATAAATGCAAAAAATACAATATGTACTTAACATTTTTTTTGATGGAAATCAACCCAGAATCTAATTTATTGTTGCCATTTAGTCATAATTTTTTACAACACACCTTTGTTGTATTTGACAAATAAACAATTTAGATATGATTCCCTGGTATGACTTACCACCGCCATTTTGTTTTATCGGTGACCCTGGGTTACTGTCTGTAAAAGATGTTCCAGCACTTGATTCATCATGATTACCATTAACAACTTGCTCATCGACACTTCTACAAATAAAAACAATATACCGTATACCAATGTGTATATGTACCCCTTTAATCCTGACATGGAGCAGTTGTACTTTGTTAAGCAACCACGCTATTTAGGAGCAACATTTACTGCAGCTATTAGGCTTGCCAGCCAATCAGCTTAAATCAAAGATGTTGCCTCATGAATGCAAGGGTACAATTTACTTTTGTATTCAATCTGATTGAAACACAGATCTATATTTCTTTTTTTATATTTCGATGGCCTACACTACAAGAAAATCTGACCGTTTGTAGCAATAGGTTGCAGCAGAGGTCATACCAGCATGGACCTTATATAAGGTTCATGATACCAGCAACTTTTGATTCCATGACGTCAGACATTTCATTTACCAATCAGCATTGTTGTTTCTAGTGGATTACCCACCGTTCCATGCAAAACACACTCATCAAAGGTTATGAATTGGAGTTTCAAATTACTCATACATATGCCTGTATTTCGATCATTCATTGTCTTCTCTTAACAGTTCTATATTGCCTTTGAAAAAGTACTAAGATTAACCTTGTTTTCCAAAAATATAAGCTCAGCTCCTTTAATAATTTGGAGCTTACTCATTTAGTGTTGTTGCTACCAATTTATGGAACTCGCTACCTGAAAATCTTTGATCCAGTCCATCATTAGATTCCTTTAAATCCAGTTTGAAAACAAAACTATTTGAGAAATATTTGCAAAAGTAGTTGTGTTTTTTGTAGCACTATGATCATGACTATTATATGTGGAATTAATGTGATATAAATGGACTTATTATTATAATTATTATTTCTAAGCATTCTACAAACATTGACTCAATCACAACAATCATCCAGTCCAGACATAATATTATGACTTGTTTGCCCAACCAGAACTTTGCATCTACATGTATAATGTAGCCTTTTCATTGTTTTCATTTCAATATAATATATATTATATGCATGAACAAATGTGATAATTGTTTTCAGCTGTGCCATTTGCTTTTTTTTTTTTTTAGTCATGTGATAATATTTTAGTTTTTCTCGTACATTTCGCCAATGTTGGCTGAATATATATGACCTATCATAAACTCAACAATCATTACATTCTTTAAAGAGGAATAAGACAGGATAGTAGCGATAAAACTAACCTATTATGGGTATTCTTCATTCAAATATATATATCAATATTAGTTGCATTAAAAAAAAATTATATAAGTACTAATTAGTGTAATTAACAACACTTGCAAATATCTATCACAGAAAAAATGTCATTGTCAGCAATATCACTACAGACATTAAATAAAGCTACAAAACAACTACAGGGCGTTCTGGTCTAAAAATGAAATTTTCGCAGTAAGTACAGAACTGATTTAACTTTAATATAAGTAGAATAAATCAAAATACACAAAAAGACACAGTCATCAACATTCCTTTTTCAGCACTGTTCAGTTCAGTAAATTCAGTAAATATAATAAATCCTCAAAATTTATAACTAAAGATTCATAAAAGTATGTTATCTTGAAAGGTTTATGTGACTGGTAAAGCTTATGTGAGTCGGGATTTTAATCAAGTGAGGCACACACAAGGTAAAATTGAGCAAAAGCAAACTGAAATGAAATCGGGTTTAACTTCCTCCTGCTGTTCAGCTCCGACTGGGCTAACAAAGACTGAAATACACCATGCAGTGGCTATGAAATTTTGTACGGACACCGGCACCACGGCTTACTCTTACATCAAAGATCTTTAACGTGCACACCAATGTGTACAAGGGACCTTGGTTTACGACTATACGCTGTCCTTTGCCAGGCCCTCTGTCCTGCGTCACTGACAATACGGAACCACGCAGGAAAATCCTGATGCAGGGATTGAGAGTGGGAGAGAGAGAGAGAGAAATGGGGTTTAACTCCACTCGACACAAACTAGGTCATATGGTTTTTTAATTTTATTTCAATAACTCGCTTACGCCTAGAGGCCTTTAGCGGTGGGAGGAAACCTGAGTGCCCGGAGGAAACCCACGAGGATGTGAAAGCGCCCCTATTGCCAAGCCACATACGCTCACACCGGGGATCATAACCACAGACGAAAGCCAGAGGTGACCGGCCACCTAGAGGTCGAAGCGCAGCACGCTAGATCATAGGCCATCCCAACCCCCCTGCAGGGACTGAACATGCGACCTCCATGTTAGCGAGCCAGCATCCTACCCATTGAGCCACCATGGCTACCATTGAGCAATAGCCAGTGGACTATCCATATAAAATCTTCAGATTATCACTGAACAACTGTAACATGGGTGACAACAAGGGAGTATAGTATAGCACTTTCATTTTACTACAAGCAGGAATTGATGAAATGACCGGTATTGTTGTAAAACTTACCTAAGAGAAGTATAAATATGAGCTTGTTTTCTAAGATAACATAACAGCAAAATTATATAAATATAGATAATGCCAAACAGACACACAACATGAAGTACTCATTTGTTGGTATTATTTTTTTTATCCAAAGTAACTGTGAATAGTATGCTAACCAATAACATTTATAACTTTTCCAGTAAAACACCAAAATAAGCAATTAGTCATGAGTTCAAATACGAGATGTGTTTTTCAAGGTTAGACTATATTGCAAACATTGTAAGACTTGACAAAGATGAAATTTATGGATGTATATATATAATGACAAGAAGGTTATTCAAAGATCCAAAGGTCTAAATATCTGGTCAGATGTTTCAACATGCATTTATACCCATACTTGTAAGTATGACAAAAGGAGAGACAGACAAACTAGGACATTTTGGGACTAACATACCGTCGGTGGGGAGTCAAAAGGTCGTATCTGGCATATTCTGCGAAATTCACTTTTCTGCTTCTTCGGAAAGACGTTTTATAAGACATTTTGATTCTTAACCTCTGTGCTATTTTTGGCTCTCCTGGACAATTTCGAAAAATCCAGATACGACCTTTTGACTCTCCACTGACGATATGGTTCAATTTTATTTTATTAATTCACTTGTGGTAGAGTGGTTCAGGCTAAAAATGTTTTATAACAAACAGACACTATTTCGGGACAGTAAAGACATTATATGATAAGACTTACTATAAAAACTTCATTGATCAACAATGGAAGTCTGGCCACTTCTGAATTTTGAGGATATATAATCATTTGGACATATATTATAAATGGCTCAAAATCTTCCCGGCTTCCATAATCAAAGGAGTTATCTCTTAGTGAGAATAAGAGCTATGTCCCTTGGTTGTACTAAAAAAAATATGCTCCAAGCTACGCACGTCCCGGAAACGAAATAACTTGATCGCAGTCGGAAAATATCGTGTATTTCCATACTGCAAAGTAACCGAATACACTCTATGAGACGATTGGATTTGACATATGTACGAATGCGCGAACGCTTCGTTGTTTTAACAGTAAACCCGCGCCTTCAAATGTCTTTATATTAACCGTGTTTATAATGCTACAGTAGAAATTGAAATACATGTTAAGGTGGAGATGAAAAGATCGGCATTTGACATGAATTATTTCAAGATTAGCCTCATACATATATTAAAATGAACAGTGCGTTTTCTTATTTATACCCAGACACTGGCCTATTTATAACGGCATGTTATACAGAGGGAGCAAGGGAGAGAGAGGGGTCTATAAATCTAATAATGTAACATTTTAATGTTTATCTCAAAGATAACTAAATATTATATTGTGCAGTACGATGTTTGTTATGAAAAATAAATTGCCGGGTAAAGTACGAGGAAAATATAATGACATGTAATACGGGGAGTGAGAGAGGGGGGTAAACACCCCAATAAAACTATTAATTAAGACTTTATTTTTTGTCCCTCAGATAAATAAATATTTTGTACTGCATGATGTTTGTTATGAAAAAAAACACATTGCTGGGTAAGTGGCGTATGCGCCGAGCCAGCGATTATTGCGTATGTACCGAATTTAGAGCCAAATTTTGTAGTTTCGTCTGTAGGCCTATAAAGGGTGGTATTTTTCGCCGACTTCAAGGTTTCCTAAACACGTGGACACCGACGCGCTCACATGATATTCTTTGAACTGTAGATTTTGATGGAGTGTAATTATATTTTTTTTTCCGCGAGAGCCAAACATGCGGTTATAACCACTGCTACGTTACCATTGGAAACGTTTAGATTTTTAAGTTTCATGACCAAATTATGGCATTCTGCTGTGTATCTTTGATTTTTGACATCATACTAAATTCCTTCGTTCATCTAAAAAGGTTTGGACTTGCAACCATTCTTTTTACCTGCCAATTGTTTTTTATTTTCATTATTAGCCTTCATGTGAATCATTTCTTTTTTAGTCTTCGGAAGTTGATTTTTTTTTTAAACTTGGTGATTGTGCTTTTTTGACAATCGCCGCAAATACTTTTCTTTCTATCTAAATCAGTTAAGGTCGCATCGGCAGATGTCCGAGTCTCTCTGTTTATTAAATTAATTTCACTTGTGTCTGCCGATGGAGTAACGTAAACTATCACGGAAAAAATGGGGTGTCAAGAAAATCATCGTATGATTTCATACCTTTTAGTGGACTTAACCTTACTTTTACTCACCTTCCTAGTCTTTGTCGTCAGTCTGACCAGTCTATTTTGAATGTATTTGTCACCAAAAGTCACACAGTCGTCATGTAAAGCAGTCATGATAGACCGATGCTCCGAAGTTGTCGGGAATTTATTAACATTTGTCTAGCATAAAGCCTATGCGATTTTTGTCATAGGTAGTTTGTTACAGTTCCCAAATCATAGGGGTACTTGTCCAATCCAATGCTGGATAGCAAATCATCCGTGGACGATATCTTGCAGGGCTCAGTCTCAAATCTAGAAAAAAATAAGTCCGTCGATCAAAGTCTATGGCTACAGGATGGTTAGATAATATACTATGATTATAAAAATAATTTACACCATGTTACCGAAAAGGGTCTGGAAAATAAAGACTACAAATAAAAAGTTTGTTTCGGTTATTTTCCGGTCTCAAATAGTTCTGCGTATTTAGAGCTAACAAATATTTATTTCCTAACCACAATAGTCGCCAGCGTAAACCAAGAATGTAGCCACTTAATAAAAGTAAATCTCGAAAGGTTGTAGTGAATTTATCTGGGCGCTTTCACCTACTTGAAAGTTAGAAATGAAACGAAGCTATTATAGCTAGCTCTGTATTTAAATCACCAAAATCGCCAAAATCAAAAATCAAATCAAGGAGTGAAATCGAAATTTTTGCTCACGTTCGCTATTAAATAAACACGTAAGTCGAAACCCGTAATGAGTGCATTTTTTACTCCGCGTTATATACCAATACAGGTTTGTAAAAATACCTCATGTGACGTATATTTGCTGCGACTTCCTAAACCACGTGCGCGGCGCTAACTTCTGCTCACTTCAGAAGATTTCTCGACGGAGCAATCACACAGATAAGCGGGTCAGTTTTTATAAGGACAAATACTGTGTCTCTGAACCACTCTACTTGTGGGCAGGAGTCTTTAGCAGTGGGAGGAAACTGGAGGACCTGGAGAAAACCCACAATGTTGGACAGATGACCATACTCCTTGTCACATACAAGCGGAGAATCGATATATGTCGCTTGACGTTATGATGCAACACACACACTTTTAACAATTCACCCACCCAAGCCCCATGATGAAAGTAAGCTTCATTTGTCCAAAAGTTTCAAATATTCAATGATAATTTCGTCAACTCTTAGTAGTTTGAGAAAATAAATGAACTTACCCTTCAGATAAAGTTGCGCTCAAAGGTCGACTAAGAGGGGTGTAAATAAAATCTCTGAAATTCACTTGTAACTCATTTGTTATATCTACTTCTTTTTCAGCTATCTGTTAATATATTATAATAAATTAAAATAAATCCTCTTAATATAAATATAAGTAAAAAATCTGTAGATAGGTGAACAGCCTTCTCAGATTTCTCTCACCTACTAGTTCTGTTCCATTCGAACTCTTCAGACTTGATTGAGGATGAGCGGTTGCCCTCTATATGTAATTGGTGGAGCACATTAGATGTCACAAATGGACCAAAGTCCATCTTTAACACCAGAGTCGAAAATTCCAAAAGATGTGCAAACATGTACGGCTAAGAAAATTGCCGTCGTGATTATACATGTTTGCACAGAATCAAGTCTCCAAACCCTTTTGACTTTAAAGTTTCAAATTACAGACTGACCCAGAAAATGACAAGAATGATGCCATATGAAAAGCCAATGAATTCAAATGAATTCACATTTTCAGTACATTCGCACCGGATGGCATTAACAATAAGGTTTAGTCTCAAAGGGTTCCCCAATTTATTGTTTACTCTAAATTTAAGTGTAAAATTACATTTCATAATGTGACTGTCTAGGTATTTCTTGTATGACTTGCAGAAAAAATCGATATTGCTGATAATCGTTGGTAAAACGTTTTGAAGATCGATAATCAATACAGATTTAAAATATCAATAATAAAACAATTATAGGTAGTCACTTATGAGAAGAAAGCCATAAGATAATACTTATCACAGCATTCTTTGCAACAAGTTCTTGGGCTAGCTAGGTAACGGTAATTAAACAAAAAGTCATTCAACATATAGACCTCTTAGATTAAGAGTCAAAAATAGGTTGCCAGGCAACGAAACATACGCCCACACAGCAGCCAAATCGTCCGGGCAGTCAACAAGAATTGTTGCATATTAAGGAATTATCAAAAAATCATTAGAATTTGTTTGGTTTTTATAATCAAACGTTTTGTTTTAAATCATATAATAATTGTGACCTCCAGAGGCACCACAAGCTAAAAAGGGTGATTTTTCGTACAATCAGGGGACATAATTCAGGAAGAAATGACCCGATGGGCGCAAATATCGAAAGGAACCAAGATCTTTGGGTTTAAAACATACATGTCAAGTTTCATCAAAATCGACTCAAAATTGCGACCTCTATAGGGTCCACAACCTTGATATAACATATTTTCACACTATTCGTGTACATTTTGTCCGTCAATTCTAGTCCGGTTTTCATGTAATTCAAACTCTCTCTTCTTTACCATGTAACGGTGATATAGTCAAACGTTTTTTTAAATCGGATAATAATTTTGACCTCCAGAGGGACCAAAAGCGAACAAAAGCGATTTTTCGGACAATCCGGGGACATAATTCAGGAAGTTATGATCCAATGGGCGCAAATATCGAAAGGAACCAAGATCTTTGGGTTATAAACATACATGTCAAGTTTCATCAAAATCGGTTCAAAATTGTGACCTCTATAAGGTCCACAACCTTTATATAACATATTTTCACAATATTCGTGTAAAACGGCGGCCATTTTGTCCGTCAATTTTGGTCCGATTTTCACAAAATTCATACTCAACCTTCATAACCATGGAACGGTGATATAATCAAACGTTTTTTTTAAATCGGATAACAATTTGACCTCCAGCGGGACCACAAGCTAAAAAGGGCAATTTTTCGGACAATCAGGGGCCATAATTCAGGAAGTTACAATCCAATTGGCGCAAATATCGACAGGAATCAAGATCTTTGGGTTATAAACATGCATTTCAAGTTTCATCCAAATCGGTTCAAAATTGTGTCCTCTACACTGTTCACAACCTTGATATAACATATTTTCACACTATTCGCGTACAAATGGCGGCCATTTTGTCCGTCAATTTTGGTCCGATTTTCACGAAATTAAAACTCGACCTTCATAACCATGGAACAATGATATAATCAAACGGTTTTTTAAATCGGATAACAATTTTGACCTCCATAGGGACCACAAGCTAAAAAGGGCAATTTTTCGGACAATCAGGGGCCATAATTCAGGAAGTTACGATCCGATTGGCCCAAATAACGAAAGGAACCAAGATATTTGGGTTATAAACATGCATTTCAAGTTTCATCCAAATCGGTTCAAAATTGTGACCTCTACACTGTTCACAACCTTGATTTAACATATTTTCACACTATTCGCGTACAAATGGCGGCCATTTTGTCCGTCAATTTTGGTCCGATTTTCACGAAATTTGAACTCGACCTTCATAACCATGGAACGGTGATATAATCAAACGTTTTTTTAAATCGGATAACAATTTTGACCTCCAGAGGCACCACAAGCTAAAAAGGGCGATTTTTCGGACAATCAGGGGCCATAATTCAGCAAGTTACGATCCGATTGGCGCAAATATCGAAAGGAACCAAGATCTTTGGGTTATAAACATGCATTTTAAGTTTCATCCAAATCGGTTCAAAATTGTGTCCTCTACACTGTTCACAACCTTGATTTAACATATTTTAACACTATTCGCGTACAAATGGCGGCCATTTTGTCCGTCAATTTTGGTCCGATTTTCACTAAATTCGAACTCGACCTTCATAACCATGGAACGGTGATATAATCAAACGGTTTTTTAAATCGGATAACAATTTTGACCTCCAGAGGGACCACGAGCTAAAAAGGGCAATTTTTCGGACAATCAGGGGCCATAATTCAGGAAGTTATGATCCGATTGGCGCAAATATCGAAAGGAACCAAGATCTTTGGGTTATAAACACACATGTCAAGTTTCATCCAAATCGGTTCAATATTGTGACCTCTACGCTGTTCACAAGCTAAAAAATAGGTTGCCAGGCAACGAAACATACGCCCACACAGCAGCCAAATCGTCCGGGCAGTCAACAGGAATTGTCGCATATTAAGGAATTATCAGATAATCATTAGAATTTGTTTGGTTTTTATAATCAAACGTTTTTTTTTAAATCATATAAAAGCTAAAAAGGGTGATTTTTCGTACAATCAGGAGACATAATTCAGGAAGTAATGACCCGATGGGCGCAAATATCGAAAGGAACCAAGATCTTTGGGTTTAAAACATACCTGTCAAGTTTCATCAAAATCGATTCAAAATTGTGACCTCTATAGGGTTCCACAACCTTGATATAACATATTTTCACACTATTCGTGTACAAACGGCGGCCATTTTGTCCGTCAATTCTAGTCCGGTTTTCACGTAATTCAAACTCTCTCTTCATTACCATGTAACGGTGATATAGTCAAACGTTTTTTTAAATTGGATAATAATTTTGACCTCCAGAGGGACCAAAAGCGATTTTTCGGACAATCCGGGGACATAATTCAGGAAGTTATGATCTAATGGGCGCAAATATCAAAAGGAACCACGATCTTTGGGTTATAAACATACATGTCAAGTTTCATCAAAATCGGTTCAAAATTGTGACCTCTATAAGGATCACAACCTTTATATAACATATTTTCACAATATTCGCGTACAAACGGCGGCCATTTTGTCCGTCAATTTTGGTCCGATTTTCACGAAATTTGAACTCAACCTTCATAACCATGGAACGGTGATATAATCAAACGGTTTTTTAAATCGGATAACAATTTTGACCTCCAGAGGGACCACAAGCTAAAAAGGGCGATTTTTTGGACAATCAGGGGCCATAATTCAGGAAGTTACGATCCGATTGGCGCAAATATCGAAAGGAACCAAGATCTTTGGGTTATAAACATGCATTTCAAGTTTCATCCAAATCGGTTCAAAATTGTGACCTCTAAACTGTTCACAAGCTAAAAAACGTGATTTTTCGTACAATCAGGGGCCATAACCCATGAAGTTACAGTCCGATACATGCCAATATCAAAAGGAACCGAGATCTTAGGGTGATAAACCTATGTTTTAAGTTTCATTGAAATCGGATAAAAATTGTGACCTGTAGACTGTTCACAAACAATTGTGGACGGACGGACGGACGGACGAACAGGGGCGACGACAATATACGTCCACATGAAAATGTGGGCGTATAAAAACGTGATTTTTCGTACAATCAGGGGCCATAACCCATGAAGTTACAGTCCGATACATGCCAATATCGAAAGGAACCGAGATCTTATGGTGATAAACCTATATTTTAAGTTTAATTGAAATCGGATAAAAATTGTGACCTGTAGACTGTTCACAAAAAAATGTGGACGGACGGACGGACGGACGGACAGGGGCGACGACAATATACGTCCACATAAAAATGTGGGCGTATAAAAACATAAATCAAGAACAAGGTATTTTATGTGCAGTTACTGTTTCAAAGGGAAGTAACTACATTTTACTAATTATTTTTGAGACAAAGATAAGCCGATCGGCGACGGTTATGACATTGTTGATTGAGTTTCGACACCTTGGCTATGGTATTGAATGATATTCTATAATCATCAAATAAATAAAATATATTATACATGTACTTATTCGTTATTCATATATGAATTATAAATGTTTTCAAAACAAATTATAAGTAAAAATAATTTGGCAATCTTATCGATTATTGATGCCGATTATCAATACTAAAAACCAATAAAAAATGCCAGCCCTAATGGGAGCAAATAGATTGTGTGGTCTTTTTGAATGTTTTGTATTGCCTTTTTTGTATTAATCGTCATTTGTGGTATATTGAATTCCAGGAAAATCAGCCATTTAAATTTACTACCAAATGCAATGTAATAGCTTAGAGTAATGATAATTAATAGAAAAGAATTCCAGCTTTTTTTGACATTTATTGCAGTTTTTTCAACAGGAACAGATTAATGTTCAATCTTTGACTTAGTATCTTCAAAACAAACCAGTTATTAATTTCACAGAAACAAAATGGCAGTGAAGAAAGAGAATTACCTCTGCTGTTCTTCCATGAAAAGTTTTTTCTGCTATGAAAAGATCATTATAAATACTCCCAAAAACTGTTGGTCGACTGAAAAGGTAAATTATAAATAGAATAAGTATTAGTTTAGCTTCAAGAATATCCGATTTAGCAAATGAAAATGTACTATGTTCATGGTATTTCTTTAGGGGAATCATGGTGACTCGATTAGTATGGTGATAACTATAGTCTCAAATCTCTAGACTGTTCACAGCAATTGTGGATAACAGACTGGCAGTTTTATTGAACAATATTTCAGCTAAACAGGTGCATCCTTGCATTCAGACCCTGACCTGTAATATTACTACAAATTCCAGTGATGAATGATTGTTTTACCTGCTTTGAAAAGCTGGTAATTCTTTATGTAGATCATTATTTATGTCTAAATAAACCTGTTTTGCTTGAGCTAATTCTTCATGGGCCTAAAAGAAAAAAGTACCAAATGAATGCATTTAAAATAGAACAGGTTATGCCTTATTTACTATGGTGGCAGTTTCTCATTTTTGTTTTCAAAACTGTAACAGTAAAATGAAGCACACATCCTAGAAAATAAAAGTTTTAATAAAAACAAAATGAGAAAACTTTCTTTTAAAAATATATTTCCTGTGATTTATAACCACTCTCGTCTAGGTCTGTCACATGTATTACTGACCTTATGAACTTTAGTTTCATCTTTTTTCTTTGCCATTTGTATAACATCCACAGAATGTCGAGCATTGTCATAATACATTAATTTGCGTCCTCTTTTGGCTATTTTACACTACAAAATATTCATAAGATATATATTAACACATAATAGGCTTAATATGTCCTCATATTTCCAATCAATTAAAGAAAGTATTTTATGTTTGGCCAGATTCCTTAGAAACCTGGGGCTGTAAATTAATAATGTTCAAGCAAATGCAACATAAACCATTTATTATTTGATCCTAATAAGAGTTTCTTCAATAATAGAATTGGTAACAATACCTCTACAATACATGCATATGACCCAGAAGTTACTGGAGAGAGAGAGAGAGAGAGATATGGGGTTTAACATCCACTCCACCACAGTATGCCGGTTACGACTAACATTTTACATGTACTTCAATAATTCGTTCTTAGCAGTGGGAGGAAACCAGAAGACCAGTGGAAAGGCAACCATACTCGTTGTCACATACAAGCTTCGGATGAACACCATTCCACTCAATGACAAACCTTATGATCTAAAGAGCATGCATTATAAAACCCTTTATGGATATCCTTGGTAAAAGGTGCAGCAGTCAAAAACATGTCACTTGCAATTAGTAATTACAGGATTGTTATTTGTGAATGATGACCAGTAGACCTTACCTTTAAAATTGGGAAATTTGCCAGATATTGAGTTATAGGTTCCATCACCTTCCCCTGTAACGTTTTCACATAGTCTACCCATATTTGTTCGGACTCCTGAAATATAAATATGATCATTATGGAAAAAGACGAAAAATAGTATAACCATTCACATCACACAAGGACAAAACAAGATAAAGAACTTAACACCAGAGAATCAAAAACAGATAATAAGATGTCCATGTGAATTAGCTCTCGGGACCATTAAGTCTATAGAATATACAAGTAGTTATTTCAAAATGTGCATTATGTCTTAAATATTGGATATTAGGATCACATGTTCATGGGTTATAAGATAATGGACTGGTATTGAATTCTAATTTTAATGATAATATGAGTTGGAGGTTTTGCACCTGCAGAGCCTAAAACACAGCAAATATCCAATTATTCAGGCTCTTACGCACCAGGAGAAAGAAGCAAAGACCATCCTCCCATCATTTCAACACAAATATACTTAAAGGGAGCTAAATCTCTAACATTTGGGACTTAGAAATTAATACTGTAACATTCAATGGTTTCCGTTTTTACTCTAATTTCAAATCACTTATGTTCGGCGAAATAAGCCAGCAGTCTCAATCGAATGCAAATTTCTAGCGTCTGGTTATTCCAGTCAACATTACGCCGTTTGATTTGGTGCAAGGTTTCTTGCCTCGTTACCCGAGTCTCTTGCTAAAACTAGGGCTGAAACACATTATGGTACACGATTTGTGTACTAATGGTAAAATGTTTATTTTGTCTTAAATATTGGATATCAGAAGCCCATCTTTTTTCTAGTAAGATCACAGCATCAATGTTGATTTGAATTGACAAATAATTTGTTTGTTGAAGATTTTGGATGATATTGAGTTAGAGACACAACTACTTTAATATCATTTTATTGAATTGAACTGGCATTTATTAACATGTGCTGGAAATTGAAACATGGTGGACTTAGTGATTACCGGTGTGTGAATGGATGCCTTCTTGGAGGTGTGAACTGTTTATATTGTCATTTGAAGATATGGTCTTGGCTCTTTTATTGAGGATTATGTTTTGTTGTGAATAAATTACTAGTTGGAGGTGTAAACTGTTTATATTGTAATTATGACATTATAGTGTTTATGTGAATGAATGCCTTCCTGGATGTGTAAACCATTTATATTGTAATCATGAAGACATGGTCTAGGATCTAATTAAGGATTAGTTTTGGAAAAAAATACTTTAAGATGTTCATATTATACACCAACAGAGATTGTTTTACTTGTAGATAAATATTAAACCTAAATTAAGTCTGTACTAAATTCTTTATGCTCTAGGTGCGATCAATCATTTTTTGCAAAACAAAAATCAGTCTTGTATGTAACATGGTAAGCTACAGGTTAGAATATAACAGTGCATGTATTGTACATGTACATGTTCATCCTTTAGATACCTTCAAGTGATTTGATGCTATATTTGGACTAAAAACATATTCAAACTGATTAATCTATCAAAATTTTGCTTCAAATCCTTCTAAAAACTATGTATTCCCAAGGAAATACCACAAGCTATAAAAAATCTACTAAAAGAAGTCATGTTTGTGTCTCCTAACTTGGCTGATGCAGTACCTATATCTACAGGAGGAGAATTTATTGTCTATAATCGCTGTCCATTGATCATAAATATCGAGGCCATATTAAATTCTCGGATTATCAACAGCCCATGTTTTGTTCCATGTTTTTTTTTTTATCTCCGAAACTGTAACAAGTGTCAGTCTCTCACTTTTTCCTTGTCCACTTACCATCAAATTTATAACCATATACATTAAGTGCTCCCTAACGCTGAGAGATCAGGCAATGTACGCATGCAACCTTTGACGTCAATCAAGCAGACATCCCTAATTGTCGGGTTGTGGGTTAGGGAAACCTATCCATTTTGGTCCTGCATGCGCACCATGCATGTTTTTAGGGAATGTTTCTACTTACCATATACCAAAATTGCCATACTTTTATTGGAAATAACCACCCGATAAATACATTTGTGGGAAAGGACATGAATCTTTAATACTATCATATTATTCATGGCACATATATATTAGATGGGAATACCAAAGTACAAATAAAATGAGTAACAACAACAGGCTCTATTTACAGAGATTTCATTTGGACGTGGGTTAAGATAACCTAAGGACATGTGATACCAGCAGGATATAAATTGAAACTGTCTTTGTAACTTCCTGAATATCTCAAAATGAACACTTCCTGCTTATAAATCCATTTATCACTATTCTAAAGACTGGTTCCAAACAACCCTGAAATCCTTAGACCTTTTGTAGTCTACTTATAATGTGTATTCAAACATAAAGAGATAGCTTGCCAGGTTATGCCCAAAGCAATCTTAAAAGACTGTTCTAAACAACCCTGAAACCCTATAGATCCCATAGCCTACACATGTGTGTATTCAAGATAGTTTGCCAGGCAACAGATCATACAGGAATTAAAACAGCCAAGCAGTCAATAAAAAACATTGTGTTATATTATTCTTCTGAATAATGGAAGTAATTTGATAGATTTCTAATTCTTCCTAATGCTAACATAACTGAAACATGTAGCTGTAAGCAGATGAAAACTAAAGCTGTTCCAATCATCAGAAATTATTGAAAATTATTGTCCTTTTCCTCTCCTGAAAATAAGTATTGTGTGTAAATTTCAAGGCTATTATTAGATGACAACCCTTAGAGCATCCATAAGATTTTTTCTAAAAGATCAGGGCCATAACTCTGACAATAATTATTTGGAATCATTTAATCGGATTTCATATCTCATGAATAGTAATCATCAGAATTTGTTGAATAGGCTATTTTTCCTTGTGAACATAAAAATTTCATCCAACTTACAGTGAAGTTACAGACACAAAGAGAGAGAAAATAACATCTATCCAATATAACTACTGCAGGGCTTTATAGCATTAAAGAAAACAAGAGGACCTTAGGAAAACCAATGAGGTCAAGCAGGTGACCATACTCCTTGTCACAAAAAAATATGGGATCAACTCACTGTCTGCATCGATCTAGACGTATTTTGATAAGCCAAGAGCAATAACTCCATAAATAATTGATGAATGTCATTCATATTCAAGCTCATCTGAAATTTCAAGGTCTATCAAATTCCATTGACAATAGTAAACAATACAATGAGGCATTCATGAGCTCTTTTTGACATATGCCTGTAAATTTGTGGAAAACTGGCATATCGCATTCCCCATGCCCGAATATAAATCATTAAAATCGGATGAAAATTTTGACTATTACTAATCATTTCTCAAAACAAATCAACAAATTAAATGAAATCAACCATTTTATTTCGGATCAAAATCAAAGAGGTCCTGTCACTTTAACCCGATCTGCTTTCTTTCAAAACTTTTTGTACCATATTTTAATAATTTTATTTTGATTTATATTTTAGATATAAAAAAAGTAAAAATTTTATGAGTACTTGAAATCAACAAATGTAATAAATATCTCTTGTTTATAACATGTACTAGACCAGGAACTAATTTAATGAAAATCTGATCCAAATTACTTGTGCTTGGTACAACCATTAAGCTTATCATTAATTGGATCACATATCACTTGCCCCTTGGGTACATCAAGAGTGCAATGGAATTCAAGTGCAGTGTTCAAATCTCCTATTTTTTTTGTCTGCCTGGTAGCAAAATGTCTATTGCAGCCTTTAACAATTGAGTCAAATGCTTAATTTAATTTAAAGTATCTCAAATTAAAAGAATAATAGTTAATCAGAAGTCTATCATAGATCAAATCTATGCTGTAAAAAGTTTAAAATATAAAGAACTTATAAGAAATGAAAATATAAAAATCCCTGCTCAGCAGTGGTACAAACAGATTCAAAGATACATTAGGTTTAGATAAAAGATCTGACCATTCATGCTATAATACTAAGAAATAGATAATGCAAAATCAGAATATCGAAAAAAAATTCATTCAAATTACTCTGAGCCAAATTATCAGCATTTGTAATTTTGACAAGATATGTGCATGTGGTAACCAGGATTCTGTTATATGTGAGACTTAGCCTCCCTTTCCCATTTCTAAATTATATTTATCAGACGGCAATCCATCCTAATCTTGTTAAAATCTTGAGTATCCAATGCCATCGAGAGTTGGCTATAGTCTTGTTTAGGTTCTTGTTTTCCAAATACGTAGTAAGCTGTTCCCAGAGTATTAAAACAAATTATAAGGAGTAGGTATGGATCATTTATGTAGACCCGAGCATGAGCATATTATCCGGTAGCTTTAAAGGCAAGGGACAAAATTCTAGAGTGGATGCTACTAGTTGAAGTTGGTGGTACATGTAGGTGCAAAGATTTAACGATCATTTCCAGATTAGCTATTATCTGATATTTATCTATTTTTTGCAATGTCTATTTTCTGTCTTGTCCACAGGTTCATCTTGTAGATTTAGGGTTTTGCATGTAGTGTGGTAATCCTGCAACTTACTATTAGGAGTTGAAGTTGTTAAAGTAGATTAGGCCAAGGGAGGTGACTAGAAATGGCTTGAAAAATCTTACATATATTCTTATCTGTGTTAAGAAAGTGGATGTTTCCGTTTTCTCGTGATATATCTATTGTTCATTGTAACACTTGGTTTAAAAGGAAATGTGATGGATGATTGTGTTTGTGTCATAAAATGCATGACTAGGATGTGTGAAATATACTATCCATTATACAAGTCAAGTGCAAATACATTTGTTTTTATCACAGTCATGACATCAGTGTTATGTCTGAACTAAAGTTTATCTGTATTAACTTGTTACAGATAGCAGACCTTTACATCAGCTGCATTTTCAATTCATGTATAATGAGCAGCTTCAATTATTTTTCTCTTGGGTAAAAGTAGTAACTTAAAGGAGCAGGCACAAATATTTTTTTACTGGGTAAAGCTAGTAACTTAAAGGAGCAGTCCAAAATATTTTTCTACTGGGTAAAACTAGTAACTTAAAGGAGGAGTTCCAAATATTTTTCTACATGGGGTGAATGACACTTGTATTTCCGTCACATATGCAGATAGCTGAAGCTCTGTGGTACTTTTTCAAAAAAATACAAACTTTAAGTTTGCATTGGGAGTTAGTCCCAAAAATACCAATATATGTTATATTCAATTAACATTCTCAACTGACAAGTGATGTGGACCAATCTAGCGTAAATCACTAAATGAAATGAAATGGGGTTTAACGTCCTACTAGCAAATCACTAAAAATCCTGCTAGGATGGAATAGTCAATGAAATATCCTTTATTTTCTCAAATATTTGAGAGGTATTGACAAAACAATGAAGGAAAACAAAGGCTAGATGCATTTATTGGTCATATAATTATCTACAAACTAATCACTCATTTTTACAGTTTGGTTATCATATCACTTTATAGATGATGATGATAGAGTTATAACCCTTATGATGATTCAAATAATGTTTAGAGTGTCATAGTGGTAGGTAATGGTCACTATTATCAGGTCACAATTGAGGAAAGATGTTCAGTCAATATATACAACTATGATAAACTAATCTAGCCATTACTTCTAAAATCTCAATATTTTTATTTTAAATAGGCTAGGTCATCATATTTTTGTGTTTACGGGTACATATAAATGTGGTATGTCGTAATGGTTGGGAGCGAGACATAAGTTAATTTATCAATACATTTTAATGAAAGAGCTGATGACTTACCTGTAAAGACTCTCTGAATTGTTTTTCTTTCGTCCATTCTGCATCATATGATTCTTCTACAGCTGAATAAAATGACTTACTGGCTACTGACAGGGCTGAAAAAAACCAATTAACATGTTTTAAAGTAAGTCAAATAATGAATTAGAATTTAATGTAAATATGTGAAATTTAATTGTAACAGTATGTCGTGGAGTACATGTATAATAATGAAGCCTACATACATATATGAGCAAATCTATTTTAATTTCTACGGCATATTAACAAACTTACAGATGATTGCAATTTGTTTAGCAAAGATTTGGTCAGCAGCTGAGACAACAAAGGTGCTGAGTAGGCTACTACTCAAAAATGCACATTTTAAAGCTAGTACTTTAAGTTGTGTTCATCATCATTGTTTGTTAATTGGGGTGTTAAACTCCATATTAGTCATCAAAATACACCAATTTTATTTACAAACTACATGTATGTTCCAAACTTGGCTCAAAACCCTGTTAACAAAAGTTGAATTTTCTGTTATGCCTGTATGGAATGCTAAATGCAAGTCCAAGAAACTTACAGTTCACTTTTTGACTGCAGACTGTGATTTGTCTGGTAACCAAGCAAAAATTAGTTTCTTGGAATAAGTTCATGCTAAGAAGAGATATCAATAATCCCAACTGTACATCGAATGCAGGGGTTATAAACAACATTGTTCATTATTTACCTTAAAACAAAATTTTGTGATTCAGGGTAAATTCTTAGAATACAGTCACAACAAGTTTAAAAATACAACAATTCAGATGTAAATATTTACTTCATTACACTCAAAATCATTCTATACATTAAAAAAATGGTAGTCTTCAACCATCAATAAAAGAAATTCCGTGATGTTCCAATCATGATAGAGGGTAGCCCTAGATAATCGCATTCTAGAGGGGATTCTTTCTGGTCATGTGACTTGATTGGGATACTTTGTCCAGTGTGAAACTGTTGCAGGAGGCAGCCATGATTGTTTACTGTGGATGTCATAATTTTTTCAACAACTGATCTGGATTGGGGAAACCTTTTTCGTTTGCTATAAAAAAAATTTTTTTCTTTCAACTTGTGTCTCCATTATTACACAGCAAACTGTCAGACTGCTATTTGTCCTCTGGGTTATTTTACACATGGTACAAGTATGCAAAGTCTTAATAAGATTGGTGCTGAAAAGATAGTACATATATCAGCCTACTCAATGCTCTTAAATCAAATATTTCCAGAGACTTTTCAATTCCCTTTGGTTGGACTTGCGTGGAATGGAATTCAAACTCTGCCCTGACATGTACTGTACTTAGAGTATATCTTTATGGACATACATATTCATCGGGTCATCGCAAATATTTTTTATAACGGGCATGACTCCTACTTAATTACACTGGGCAGAAAGAAAATATTGTTTTATTCATATTTACATGTAACTCTCTTCCCCACCACCCAAAATCAATAAAATCACAAACTAGCATATTAATGTACCATTTGGCCAATGACGTATTCCTTAGTTAAATATTCAAAAATTAAAACACTCAAAACCTGGACCATGTTTCACAAAATTTTAACAAAGATAAAATTCAAATTTTAGTAATTTGATTGGACAATGTTAGATTGATTTTAGTGCTTAGCCAATCAAAATTGAAATATCTACTAAAATTTGGATTTTATCTTAGTTAAAATTTTGTGAATAAGGTCCAGGTTTTAAGTTTCTTAATTTTTGAATCTATAGCTAAGGAAAAGGTCATTGGCCAAATGGTACATTAATATGCCCTGATTCTGCAAGGATTGATAAATAATTTGAATTTCCTATTATTTTATGTACATTTGCCCTTAAAACAGAATTATGTGCCTTGAAGATAGAAGAAATTTCCATAATTTCTGACCATCTCCAACCTTTAGCATTTGAAAACTGTGGTAACACAACTAGGTTCTCTGAAATCAATTGAAGATAGTGTGTTTAAAAATCTGATACAAAGAATGAAGTTCTTTGATAACATGTAGTCAGTCAGTAGCTAGAATTTTGTTTACTTTAAATTTAGGTTTTCTTTACGTGTCATATCGGACGTGATTTCTAGGACTTTATGCAAAAGACAAATTTAGATCTCTTCATTTGTCATTATATATATCAAATTAGAACATTACCCTGAAATAAATTACGTCTACATACACAACTTAGTGATATATTCCAATGAAAAATTAATTTCATAAGCATGTGTTTGAATAACTTTTTCTTTTAATTATGGTATGACAAGAATGTACTCATGACAGGCAGTAATACATAAGTTTAAATTAGCTAAGTCTCTAACTCAATATCATCGAAAGTCTTCCACGTTGAAAACACAAATTATTTCTCAATCTAAATCAACATTGATGGTGTGGTCTTACCAGGAAAAGATGGGCTTCTGATATCCAATATTTAAGACGAAATAATTTTTTTACCATTGGTACACGAATCGTGTACCATACAGCATTTCAGACTCATTTTCAGCTAGGGACCCAAAGAACAAGGCTAGGTATACTCCACATTACATCTCAAACGGTGAGCATGTGCAATAAATACTATGTAGACTAGAATAACCAGACGCTATATATATTGTGATTCAAATGAGACTTCTGGTGTACTTCGCCAAACATATAACTGAATCGAAGGAATGTAAATCAGTTTATATACATTCATATTAAATTATTATATGGCTTGCGACCCATTTGTGTCAATTTCTAGGCCCCAAATATTAGCGATTTAGCTCCTTTAAAGTGACAATATTGTTATTAATTTATAAACATTAACCATGTTAAGCCTTTTCATGCAGTTCAAAAATTTCTTACATGTATACAATGTTTGAAAACTTGAATTCTCAAAATTGTTTGTATCTGGTAATAGGTACATTGTTTTTGGCAATAAATTCATTTTTCTTTGTAGCTTGAAGTACAATATTTTTGGCAACAAATTCATTTTTCTTTATAGCTTGAAGTAATATATCTTCCATGAGTTGATGGTTACAGATACGTATCTTGATTCTCAAGCAAATGTACCTTCAAAAATATGTTTGTGTCAACAACAAGCAAATTATTGTAGTAAAATAGCTCCTAGAAACATTGCATAATTGTCTTGTATACAACTATTGTCATTATTTTAATAGCTGCTTATATAGGACTTGTACATATTTGACCCTAAATGTCTTGTTTAATAATAAATTGTGTTTTTTTATTTGAATGGAGGCAGTAGTATATGATGGCCCAGATAAAAATGTAACTAGTACTAAATAACTTTCCGCATGAATGATTGAAGTTGTTAAAAAATAAAAGAAGGTAAGAGTGGGATATTTAATGTAGGCTATTGTTGTGGACAACCCACTGTAATCTTTAAACATTATAAACATAAGAAAAATGTCTTCAGCCATCTTACAAATCTTTAGCTACTTAGATACAACAATCTTAAATGTTGATAGTGACGGCATGATTTCATTCTCAAAGGCAAGATATGTCAAGCTATGATAAATAAAATTGTTATGTATCTTCAAAGAAACTATATATATATATACAGGACACATTTTTATTAACAGTATCTCTCAAATATACAACGTTCTTAGTGACAAGGAAAAGGGTTTTAATTTCAACTAAACACAAACTAGATAGGGTTATTTAAGATTAACATACATGTACACACGTATGCTAATAAATGATTCAGGGCTCTCTAATAGCAGTGGGGGGAACCAAAGGACCGTGCCAAAACCCATTAGATTAGGCAGATGATCCTACAAGCCTGGGATACAATGACTTGAGTCAATGACTAACACTTGAAAATATCATTGTTTTCAATATTTGGCTGGGGATCTAAAGAGATTTCCTTAATTTGCAAAAGTCAAAAATCTTCTTCCTAAAAGCCCCCCCCCCCCAAATTTTGGAGAATTTAAGGATTTGGTAAATAAAGAGAGTTGTGTCATAATAAAAAGAATAAGTGAAGGGTATTGAGAACAAGATTTAGAGTCTATATAGCCATGTAGCATACTGTAGTTACACATTAAACAATAAATTTTGACTTCAACAAATGAAGAATTGAAATTATGGAAATTGACTTTCCACTGAAAGGTGTTCAAAACAAAACCTCTTGAATCCAGATTCTGACACTTGATGGTGCTATAGCGCTCAATTAAACATGTTCACCAACGATGATTGTTGGTTGAAGAATCACAACATTCGCACTAAAATAATTCAATATTAAAAACAAAACATCAGATGAACATGTACAAGACTCAATTGTAATGTAGATATCTGGGGCCTATTTCACAAAATTTTAACTAAGATAAGATCTGAATTTTAGTTATTTGATTGGACAATATTTGATTGATTTTAGTTCTTAACCAATCAAAATTGAAGTATCTGCTAAAATTTGGATTTTATCTTTAGTTAAAATTTTGTGAAACAGGGCCCTGAAGTGAATAAAATTTCAATGGTTAAATAGATAATGTAAAGATTTTCCCACCTTCTATACAATGTAGATATTTCTTTAATTCTTTCTGTAAATGATGTGCCGATTCTTGTTGTTTGTCTATTTTTAGAACTAATTCATCAAATTCTTCATCTGTTGTGCGATCAGCTTTACCTAAATTCTGTAAAACCTGAAAAAGGAGACATATTAAATTAAAGTATTGTTTTGTGTATCAAAGAAGAGTAAAAGGAATTGTTGCTGTTCAGATGAAATTCTCACATTGCTACCCTCAAATAATGTTGTCAATACATGTACTGCCAGTGGAATTCACTGCAAAAATAATTTCATTAAAATACAGATCTATATTTTGTTTCGTTTTTTTAAATACTTTTGATGGCCTATAAAATCTGACCGGTTGTAGTGGGAGGTTGTGTCAGGGGTCATACAAATGGCTCTTGACCCTATGACGTTTCTTGTGGTTTACCCATAGTTCAGTGCACCTCCACAATTAGAAGAATGGCTAATCCATCACATCATCCAGAACGTGGGTTATATAATAACTTTTTCACATCATTGTGAAGTAAAGCAATCTGATTAAAATACAGATGTTTTTTATACTTTCGATGGCCTAGGAGGTCACGTCAGGGGTCACACGAGTGGCTTTTGACCCTGTTACGTCAGACAGTGATTAATCAATCAGCCTTGGCGTTTCTAGGGGTTTACCCACAGTTTGTTCAGAACAAGCCAAGAACTTGCCGTAACAGACCATTTCATTGGCTAATTCCTTGCATCAACAGGAACGCCTGTTATATAACAGCTCTTCCAGATCCTAGTGTTGTGAAGACACGTAAAACAAACTTTTAAACTCAAAAAATGGAATAAAATAGGATCTGTATGTTAATCAAATTGCTGTAGAATCAGTTGGGTAGCACTGCAATGAAGTAATATACTTCCCACAGATATTGGGGTATTGACAGTATTAATGTTAAAATTGCCGGTATCAAGAATATAACTCATGTTTACATTTTATTGTTTGCTTTCTATCAAGCAGGCGCGGATCCAGGATTTATAGAAAGGGGGGGGGGCGTGCTGCACCCACTTCGGAGTGTGAAGCCCTGCCCATTATTTTTGAGTGGAAAAAATGCCCATTGCCCATAATGACTAATTTCATACTAGTACTGTAAATTAAAATTTCTGGCCTAAGAATATATGGAGCTAAAAATTGTTCGCCACCTCAAAAAAGAGAAGGGGTGCGTGCCTGGTGCACCCCCCTATGGATTCGAGTTTGTCAAGGGAATATAATGCTTTCTACATCTACATGTACATCCAACTACAGTATAGTTTCAACATTAATGATAAACATTAACAATATACAGTGTATGTAGGCTGAGTGCGTATGGAATACTAATGGACAAATATATCAATTGGCAAACGTCTATGGTTATCTATGACATGTCT
This sequence comes from Patella caerulea, assembly GCA_036850965.1. Taxonomy (NCBI): domain Eukaryota; kingdom Metazoa; phylum Mollusca; class Gastropoda; family Patellidae; genus Patella; species Patella caerulea. Next base: position 47,169,345 of record JAZGQO010000007.1, on the reverse strand, counting down.
TTTGGAATATTAAGCTCAACTGCACTCCAACAATTTTATTGACTACAAGAGGACCATAAAAGTGTATTGTTAATATTTCATATAAACTACAAGTGGAAACGACATAATAAGTGAATATCAGTGTAAAAAAATTCTTTGGTAAATAATATCATTTGGGTTTTGCGAGCGTGTTATTTGCTAATACATTCACCAATCAAAATATTTGAGTCAGTAACATGTACATACATGTATACAACTAAAAATTCCATCACAAATAAAACAGAAAAAAAAAATCATTATGAATGCTGTGTATTGTAAATAAATTCTATCTCAAATAAAATACACATTTTTTTGTAAATGTTGTACTATATTGTAAGTATTGACCACCCAAGCATAACCATAATATACAGAATGAATACAGTAAATAAAGATGAGGATGCCAGAGTAGATAAATTGGGTTCTGGATGAGTGCACCCTAGGTACGCTCATATTGTATTATGCTATATCAGCTCATCAGATTTTTCCCTTCGTCCACAAATGTAATAAAACCTAATATCAAATACTTCATTCATGATTTCTGTATTTATGACCTTAAAATGACATACTTTACTTAGATTTTTTAAAAGGACCAATAACTCTCAGCCAAGATTGCCCCATTTTTCATGAATTTTTTTTTTGTTGACATCATGTTTTATTACACATGTAGGTTAATAGTCTTAAGTTTTGACCGTATTACACAATATAAATAGACAAAATATAACAGTATTGTCACTCACCCTATTGCAATATCTAATTACGGTATGTAAAAATTGTGTAACTTTTTGCATTTTATCAAAATAATTTGAATAGTTTATATCTAAAAACATTAATATTCAAAAGAAGAAGATAGGTTGCCAGGCAATAAAACATATGCACACAGCAGGTAAGTCGTCCAAACAGTCAACAAGAAGTGGTAGGTGGTAGTGTCCTCTAACTGGCCGGTAACTTCTGGCTTGCATTTGTGGTTTTGATCCCTTGTTTGAGCTTATATGGTTTGGAGATAGGGGCACCTTTTCAACCTTAGAGGTTTACTCCCGGTGCTACCGTTTCCTCCCACGGTAAAGATCCCTGCGCGTGCAAGAGGATCATTAAAAGGAAAATAAGACATTAAACACTAAGTACAACAACAGTAAGAAGTGTCACATATTTATTTTCTTTTGTTGGTAATGAAAAGATTTACAACAAATTAGTTCATTAAGTAATTAGCCACATGCTACATGTATATAATGTTTAGCATCATGAAATTAGCTGTTCAAATTATCGGAAATCGTTGAAAATCAATTGATTCCAACGTCTCCATCGTCTCCTGGTCTTAAACACTGTGCATAAATTTAAGGTCAATCGGGTGATAGTTTGGTCTTGAATCCTCAATAATTACTAAACCATGCTAAATAAATCACAAGGCGTCCTCGGAGCAGAAAATTTTGACAATTAAAAATTAAAATAATTGCAGAAAGGAAAACAGTTTTTCATTTCTTAAAATTTCAACCTTGAGACATTTGTATGCTGTTTGTGAAGAATATTGCAAGGTTCAAAAATATTGTTATAGGTGATTGTACAACAATTCTAATTTCTCTTAAAATAACAAATTTTTACTGAATTATTTCCCTCTTTTAATTTGATGACTATGTGTCAAAATAGCCGGAACATGTAGTACATGTGAAACAAGATGATCTTTGTACTATAATTAAATAGATAAGTATATTACATTTGAGTGTCAATTTCCTTTGATGTGTCAATTTATTATTAATGTCCTGAATTTTATTTTCTAAAGAAATTCTAAATTTCAATTTAACCAACTTGACTTTGGATGCGTCACTAGGCAAATATGTGCAGGATAAAGCACGAGACTGAGGTTATGCTAGGGAAAGAGAGACGGAAGAAAATAATCAGTGAAAAAGAAAAACCAAGGCTGTTTTTAGCTTGTGGATACTCTTGAGGTCACAATTGTTATATGATTTTGATGACCCATTTTTTTATCAAATCACCGATACACCAACATGAAGGTTGAGTTTGAATTTTTGGAAAATTGAAACGAAACTGCCGAACAAAATGGCTGATCCTTGTAAGTAAATAGTGTACAAGTACATTATAAAACTTGTGGGCCCTCTAGACTCTAGAAGTAACAATTTTTCTCCGATTTTGATGGAACTTAAAACCTGTGTTTATATCCCAAAGATCTCAGTTAATTTCGATATGCGCACATTTCAGACAACAACATTTCAGACAACTGGATTATTACCTCTGATTGTACAAAAAATTGCATATATTTTTTAGCTTGTTCTATATCCATCTCTTGCAAATATGGACGTATCTTGAATGGGAACTGCTGTTTTTGCTTTATACACATGTAAATCTATATTTTCTCAGGGGAGCAGAAATCAGATCTTCAGTAGAATTTTCGGTAAAGAGAGAGGGCAAGAGAAATGGGTTTTAAAGGAGCTACATGTAAATTGTGAATATTTAGGACATAGAAATTGACACAAGTGGGTCACAACGCATAGAATACTGTAATACCAATGTATCTTAGCCGATTTACATTCAATGGTTTCCGTTTTTACTGTAATTTCAAATAAGTTATGTTCGGCGAAATAAGCCAGCGGTGTCAATAAAGTGGCTATTTCGAGTGTCTGGTTATTCCAGTCTACATATACCGTCTGATTTGGCACAATGCTACTAGCCTCGTTCCTCAAGTCTCTTGCTACAACTAGGGCTGGGCTGAAATGCATTGTGGTGCACGATTCGTGTACCAGACGTAAAATGTCTATTTTGTCTTAAATATTGGATATCAGAAGCCCATCTTTTTCCAGTAAGATCATAGCATCAGTAATTCGTGTTTTCAATGTTGAAGATTTTTGATGATATTGAGTTAGAGACTTAGCTCCTTGTAGGTTATTTGGATTTTGGGACTAACTTGGTTAAATTTTCCTTCAATAATTAGCTTGCACAGGGTCTCTTAGCAATGGGAGGAAACCCAGAAAAAAAACATGAATTTAAACAGACCACCCTACTCCTTGTCTAGTAAAGTTTGACCACCCACCCAACCTCCATGGACTCTAAGGAGCAGAAATAAGATCTCCATCAAAATTGTCCATAATGATTGACATCCATCTACATGTAATGATGACACCAATGACATTTTAAAACTTCTACTGTCAATGTAAATCACAGATGAGGAAAACAATGACCTTTGTGTATTTACAGGTGTATCAATATTATTTATTACCTATATAATATATACATATATGACCTGGTTATTTACAGTTGATTAGGCAAGTAAGTGACTGTGACTGATGTCCAGACATGATTGACCACTGTCCAGATTTAATATGACCTGAGGACACAGTGTTAGGTAATAATATACACTGTACATTTGTATGTATATATGTGCTACAAACATCTATTTAGATGTATTCATGCGAGAATATTTAGGTTGTCTATCACAACAAGTAATTATTTTTATCTGAATATATATATAAATCATGATATAAAAATAATGTAAACATACATGTAAGTTACCATACATGTTAATAGAACACAATTTTTAAGGGAAACAATCACTTTTTATTATCATTTAAGCACAATGGGGGTTTAACGTCTTGCTGTTTGGCTTTGAACTGGGCTAATAAAGATGGGCATATACATACAGTGTGCTATATCTGAAGTTTTTCCCGGACAGGGGCACTACAACGTTTTACAAGTATCCCCCCTTATCGGTATCAAGATCTTTTAAAGTGTTTCTCAATTAGTAAATGCTATTTAAAGATTATCATATAAATATCAAAAGGGTTAAAAATTAAATTTTTGACCATTTGCCTACAAGATTAGTTAAAGAAGCTAAATCGCTAACATTTGGGACCTAGAAATTGACACAAGTGGGTCGCACCACAATATATAATATTGTAATATGAATGTATATAAACTGATCTATATTCAATGGTTTCTAATTTTACGCTAATTTCAAATCAGTTATGTTCCGCAATATAAGCGAGCACTCTCAATAGAAAGTAAATTACTAGTATCTCGTTATTCCAGTCTTAACACGCCGTTGGATTTTGTGCAATGCTTCTAGCCTCTTGCTAAAACTTGGGATGAAACGCATTATGGTAGATACGTGTACTAATGGTAAAATGTTTATTTTGTCTTAAATATTGGATATCAGAAGCCCATCTTTTTCCAGTAAGATCACAGCATCAATGTTGATTTAAATTGACAAATAATTTGTGTTTTCAATGTTGAAAATTTTGGATGACATTGAGTTAGAAACTTAACTACCGTACTTTAAGTAATATTTTCATTAGTTCGCTTCAGAAACCATAGGATACATGTGTATATGTATGTCTGAATTTGACAATTTATCCTTATTTCTGAAAGACAATGGTAATTCTACCTAGAAGAGCAAGAGAGAGAAATGGGGTTTAAGGTCCACTCGACACAAACTCTAGGTCATTTTGGGACTGACATGCTTTCATTCTATTTCAATAATTCACTTGCGTTTAGGGGTCTTTAGCAATAATCTTTTAGAGGCATTTAGTAACTGGAAAGAGCATTAAACTATAACACATACTTATGGAAGAACAATTACTGATTTATTTAGGCAACGTTTCGAAGAGTATTCTCTCAACGTTTTCAAGCAAGTGCAAGCACGTATGTGTTATAGTTTACAATGTAAGGGTCTTTAGCAGCGGGAGGAAACTTGAGGACCCAGAGAAAACCCACGAGGTTGTACTCACGACCCTATTCCTTGTCACGTACAACTGGGGATTCGAAACCACACCAGTTGACTCAAATGCCAGGCTTTATGATACAGCACGCACATGCTAACCATTCAGCCATCCAACAACCTCGCCACCTAGAAGTATTTGCATATAAACTTATATTATGTTGAGTAATACGATACCTAGTGATTATATAAAAACTATGATTGACAGTTCATTAAGTATGTGAATTAGTACAAATTCACCAATTATCAATCATACAGGTAACATACATTTGGATATAATGTAATACATCATAACAGAAATGTGTCAACTACACAAAGAAATCATCAACACTTTGGTATCTGACAGTGACACATTTAAGGAGGAGGCTGTTAGAACTTTTTCTCCTGCCCACTTCTGAGTCAATGAGTCATCAAAATTAGGGTGCATACCAGGGATGTCCAATTTTCGATCACTTAATCAATCAAATAATGTTGTCTTGAATTATTTAACTAAAAAGAAATTGGCTTGCAGAGGGATGCTGTGACTGCCTAAACATACCCAAACTGATCCCGCAGTGAATATTCGCTTGGCCGCTACAATCACTGATAAGCATGACATTGACGAGGCTTAATGAGTACGGCATATTAACTTTTTTACTCCGACAAATTAAATTCTCAAACATTTTTTTGGGGTAAAAGAAAAATAAATAAAGACGTTTGAAGTATTTGTAGTTAAAAAATATTTCCTATTTAGTGTAAATGGGTATTAAAATGAGTAAAATGCATCATTTTGCCCGAAGCAGTTAGGTGTTAAGTAAACATTGCACAAGCCGTTGAGCCAATGATTACGAGGCGTGCAAGTCAACCCACGTGTTTTAGACAGCTATCCGTTACAGGGATATTTCGTTAGTAATTCTCTGTGAAACAGGTTGAAACATACCCTCTATATCTCTCTCAATAATCAAATTGAGTAGTAATTAAAAAGTTGAATCCTGTTGTAGCTGACATTAATAAGTGGTGCAGATTGCCAGACACATCTCAAAATTTAAAATAAAAGCAAAGAAATCTATGCATGACAAAATGAACTGTGTGTGACAAAAAGTTTGAGTTTGTACCTGCCATGGCAATGTCTGAGTCTGAGAAAGGTGAATGTTTGTAATACATGTATTTAATAAGTTTATACATGTAGTAGATGACCATAATATATAGTAGGCTACATGTATGTTGTTCATGTAACTTCTGTTAGCTGAATGGCAAAGTAATGTGGACAATTATGGGTATTCGCTAACCTGGAGGTTGGGGGTTTGCTGTTCTGGCCAAATTTACCTCATCGCACACTGTATGGTGTATGCTCATTAGCCCAGTTTACGAGCAGAACAGTAGGAGGTTAAACCCTATTTCATTTCATTTCTATATCAATGGGAATAGAGCTTAATTAATATATATATGTATATGACCAATACAAAATTAAAACAATTTGTTCAGAAATCTTGCACCTTCAAAAATTTAGACTCTTATCAATTTATTATATATAATTACAAGTAAATGTAACCATGGCAGTGGCAATGCCTTCAACTTGGACTAAGTGTTGTGATGCAAAGTTACCATCACAATGCACGAAACTTCTGGCCTGAGTCAAATTCAAAATTCAAATATGCATTCATCATTCATTGACAAGATGCAGCTGCTAACAGCAATATGATATGAGAAAAAATATTTGACCCATATATTAAAAATCGGGTAATCAGGAGATTTATTTATAGTACATTGGCATTAATGTAGTAAATTTACTGTGATTAGGATCAGTTATAAGGATTGTTTTTATTCGGCTGTAACTAATCCCACTAAATCTTTAAACACGTGAGGAATGTCAACACTGACACGCCCACTTTTATTTTCAAGGGCAGATAATCACACCACGACTCAAAACAATGTTAATATCTCTTTGGTTAATTTTTACTTTCTACACTTGTTAGCGATATCAATAATTAATCCTGTGACCCCCCAAAAGTGTCATTCGTGTGCTCAAAATCTATTTTAACGATTCTATTTTAAAATACATGTATTACTTTGTTTTGAATGACCGAGTTCTTTCGATTGACGATCACTGTCACTCGCAGCACCTCGGTTTTATCTGATTTTCTCCCAATTCCTGACACCTGCTGGTTAAAGTTTTTCATTTGCACAGCCGACAACGTCTCAAGTTAAATTACACTTCAGGTGACAACTGCAAAGTTGGGCTGGTAATGCACGTGTAAAATATATGTCACTTACCTTGGTTTTTGTTCGTGAAAGTTGTTTTTGTGCACGGACGAATATTCCACTCGACTTGTTACTTGCCTCGGCCATGTTGGCTACTGACATCTATTTGTGAAACCGCGATAGGTGATTGGTTGGTTGTATTTCCTATTGTTGTCGCAGAGGATTCATTCACACATCTTCGTTAGCCAGTTTATGACGGTGATTAAACGTCAAATCCACACATGTGCAAAATAACTGTTTCAAAAAAAAAAAAAGAAAAAAGAAAAAGAACTAATTAATCAGTTCCTAATCTAATCCGTATTAATGAAGGCGATGGCGAGGATCAATTGCAGTTTACGATCGAAATGCAATATTTTATTTCATCGGCTAATAGATAGGCCTATTATTTTTGAAAATATCACAATGTAGTACGAGAATATAAATAGGGGCGGATCCAGGATATTTGTAGGCGGGGGTTTGCCAGGCTCCTGTTAAGGAAATGTGTCCGTTGACAACGCATAATACCATCATCGTCTCTTATTTACGCAGACATGCATACACATTGAGCTTTTAATGAGCGAAATCCAAAACCCCGTTTGATGTCAATTCTATAATGAATTAATATATGATCACGCTTTATGATTTAATTTCATTGATGTGTAGCATTAATTGTGATATCACACATCTATATCATTATTTCACGCTTTGAATGCCAATCCCATCCCATCATATAATAATAAAGCATAAAGAACACGACTCTTACACCTTTCTCACAAAGTGTTGTTTTACCATTATCTTCTTTTTTTTATGTAGCTAGAGGTGGGTTTGGCCCCCCTCCCCGACACCCCCATCTCCCTCTGGATCCACCCCTGATAATTTTTTTTTCCAGTAAATTATTAACAACCCATGATGACAATTGCCAATTATAAAAACACATGAAATGTACAATATTTTCACATTACCGCACTTATTATTTGTATCTATGTGCACAACACATAAAAGTACTGTTTATAATATAAGTACCGTTTGTAATATAATAGACTGTGTCCTGACCCGTCTGTCACCCCACATCAAACCGTAGATTCTCGTGCAATATGAACCACCCAGTTCTCGTGGACATCATTTACTCTTCAACCCAAATCTTCCCCGCCACATTCCTTTATTCGAATAAGTTACAGAGCCCCTGGGGACATCTTTCATCTCTTTGAATATTTGCTTTCTTTTGTCCAGTAACAACATTCGGTCTGGACATGTATGATCTTGTGATAAGCTGGTCAGAATGAACAAATTACAGATCTTGGTTTTTACTACTTGTTTGATGATTTGGAATTAGTGTCTGTGTAAAAGAACTTAAGAAATTCACGAATGACATGGACAAATTAACACTAAGACTGTAGAATAATGAATACCCAATTTGACTGTCGCCGTCTATGTACATGTATATTTGATCTTGTATAGAAACAGAATGTCATAATGGAATAATTTTGTGAATGAGTCCCACATGAAAAGAAAATGTTGTTTGTTTTGGGGTTTTTTATGGAAACTAGGCCTATATAAGAATTTTTATTTTTATTTTATGCAATGACATATACAATACTACAAGAAGACAATACTGGGTGACAATACTGTTGGTACAATATATAGTATAATACCATATGAAGACCGTGCTGGAATACGCTCTATTACTAGAGAAATGGCTATGCCTTTTTCACAGCTCCTATTCAGATACCAATCTGGATAAAATAAAATTGTTTATAAAACAACTGACCCCGTGGCGATGATGAAATTAAATGTCATAATTATTTTCACACAGGCGCCAACGTCTAATCAAATTGTGGCAGGAATAAAAAAAAAAATATTATGTGCCAAGGTATTAGGGCACTTGACTTGGCTATTACAAAAACACAAACTCAGATCGAACAGTTCTAACGTTATTATGCATGGTCATTTGAAATTTACATTATTATCTATAAGAGCCATGGCTGGTATTATTGGTATTTTTCAGATATTTAATCGTTCCACGACTTAATCCATGCTACGTTGTCTAAATGATTTATTTCGTTTTAGACATTCAACTTACATAGTGTAGTTTGCAATAGAGATGAAATAAAATGGGGTTTAACGTCCTATTGTCATGCTCCGAACTGGGCTAATGAAGACGGGTAAACACCATACAGTGTCCTATGAGGGACATCTTCGGAGGGGTAGTGAAGTTTTTAGGAGGGGCATACCCGTTACAGTCTACAGTAGGTATTTAAAGTTCCAATAGCATTTTTGTAAGTTATATTTTTAAAATTTATTAAAATAAAGCCCCAAAATAGATTGAACCTATAAACAGTCCTACCTTGTTAAAGAATAATCCTATTAATCCTATAATTCACTATTGCCAGTTGAGAAATTGGCAAAAATATCATTTTCAACTTCAAATTCAAACGTTTGAAGATGGCCGTCCATGGAGAAGAATGGGAAAACAAGGGAGGTAATTGAGTAACTATTTCCTCAATCAACCAGTGTCGTCCTTTCTAACCCCCCCCCCCAAAAAAAAAAATTTGTCCATGATCGTATAATAGTGAGTTGACAACCTTTTGAGCAAAAAACATAGAAATAATTATATTTTGACTTTCTTAGAAAAAGTGAAATTGGAACTTTAAGTGTTAAGGCTGGCAAATTTTCTTGGGGGGGGGGGGGCAAAACATTTTTTCAGGGGGGGCATTGCCCCCCCCCCCCTTGACACACCCGGGCTACGGGCCTGCCGTTATATCGAACAGAAACCGTCAAGCGCTCATTTAAGTGTACGCCAATGTGTACACGGGACCTCGGTTTTTCGTCCCACCCGAACGACTAGACAGCTGTCATATTCTGCCCCACCAGTCCTACTATCACTAACAAAGGGGAACTAAGCAGAAAAATCTGTAAGAACTGTCTCGGCTAATGCAAGGATCAAACACCCATCTTCCAGACAGAGCGAACCAGCGTCTTACCTACTAAGCCACCGTCACTCCCCAGTTTGCAATAAATTATTAATCATTCAGAAACTGTAATTTCATGTCGTCATCTGAATACGCCAGTAATGATTTGAATTATAATTCATTTGTATATTATGTTAACATCGACGTCAAAAAATTAACTCTAACCCTTTTCTGTGGATTTTATGGTAATAGATTAATATCTAATAATAGATGCCTTTGAATTAAAGAATTTTTGTATTGACCGTTTGTCATTCTGAATTCTAACATGAACAAGGTAATTGATTATACCAGAGTTGTATAAGCGGATATTCAGAGTTGTCATGGACTTTATACTATAAGGTCCATGGTGATGTAACCCAAGGCATATTCCGAAAATTTATGCGTTTCAGTAACATGTAACCATGCTTTTAAACAGCCCTTGTTGATTTTACTGTCCAGTTACGGTATAACTTATAATGAATGCCCTGTTTGATATAGAGACCATCTTCTGTCGATTCCAGCCTCGTGGGTTTTCTCCGGGTACTCCGGTTTCCTCCCACAGCTAAATACCCCTAGTTTGTGTCGAGTGGACGTTAAACCCCGTTTCTCTCTCTCTTCCCAAAAAAGCGACCCACTCGGCATGAAAAAAATCTTCCCATCGGCCTATCTGGAGTAAGCTTATATATTATACGTTACATCCGAAATGACCTAGTTTGTGTTTGTGCTATCCCCATCTCTCCCCCTACCTCCCTCTCTCTCTCTCTCCCTCTCTCTCTCTCTCTCTCTCTCGGGATGCATAAACGCTATTTACGACGATGTGAACGAAGCTGATACGTTAAATCCAAGGGCATTCATATCATTGTTTCATATAACTTATATATCTATATACATACGACTGTCAACGTAAAATTATTCACATTGATAAAATACCATGGCTTCTATTTACTGTATAATGTAGAAGTTATACAGACTATGGACTGTTTTATGTACATCTGGTATATATTTATATTTGCTGATTACACTATTATGCCTATAACGTGTTTTAGGATTTCGAATTTTGTCTATGGTTTGGATTGTTCGTACTTGGTTTTATTTTATTTAAATTGATCTGACAATCATAATATAATATGCCCAATCAAGCTGGTAAAAGAGGTAAAAAAATCGGGTAATCTTTTATGTGCACGTACGTCCCATTCAAACGACTAAATAGCTGTCCTTGCCAGGCCCTAGGTCTTGCACCATTGACAAGGGGAAAATCCCGATAAGCTTTCTCGGTCAATGCAGGTATCGAACATATTGTGACCTCCTGGCTTGCGAACCAGCTTACCCACTTCGGTCCAGTGCCCCCCCCCCCAACCGAAAAAAAACAAGCCACAAACATGAAATGAAATGGGGCTTAACATCCTACACTGTTTTGCTCCGACTGGGTAAATGGAGACGAGAAAACAACAATTAAAAAACCCAACAAACTTACATAGGTATCTTTTAAGTAAGACACGTTATTGAGAGAAATAACCGTGCATTATTCGTGAATATTGCATGCATCGGGGATAAATTTCTACATTAAAATATATTTAACATTTAGTATAGGACCAAAGGCTGATTAATGACGTGTTCATCACCACTTTGATGAGGCCAATTATTTTTTTTTATATGAAACATTAAAAGCTGATTACTACGTTATAACATAACGTAACGGGCTAATTATTATAACAGGTGTCAGTGATATATTATACTGTCGGGTGTAATGTTTCAAAATAATGACTGTGACAATAAAGTGTCATTCGTATAATTACAGTTGTTTAGATGTTTGAGAGACTTAAATGGCGTATTGCACGACTTTTCTTTGAAACCTTAAAATATTTATATTAATTTTATTAAAAAAGAATTCAAACGAATAGCAGGTCGTTACTGATAGGTCACGGGGAGCCACGATGGCTCAGTCAAAAGCTTTCGGTGGTGCAGAAAGAGGGGGGGGGGGCTAGTAGCGAACACTGACAGTGTCTAATTGTGCGGATGGGACGACAAACCAAGGTCATGTCGTGTAAATTCTGTTTCTGTTCCCCACCCTAAAATACCGTATACCACTAGATAAATCTAAACATAGCTTAATTTTAATATGTTTGTAATGTTACAGGTCACTATTATATATAGTATACTATATTACGGGTAAGCCCATCCCCATTTCAACGACTCTATATTATTATCAGTGACATGTAAATAGACATGTAAGAAAATATGTATATCAGAATCCTTTTTATTGTTGGCGTAGGTGGATAAATGGTGACATTTATTGCATTGTATTCGAAGTGAAATTTGAGTTAATGGCTGAAACATAATATGATAAGATTAAAATGTTTTAAAGGAAGACCGCACCATAAATAACCATTATACGGGATAATACAAGATACTATACGTGCAATGATTATCAATCACGAGGGTCCGATATCAATCGAAATTCTTCGTTAAATTCCGATAATTGTGTTATATATCTAATATTGTAGTAGGTATCTTCACAGCCACTTGTAGGGGTTATTTAAAACAATTTAATTACAACAAGGTTATAGTCAAACAGCGGGAAGAAGTTTTATTTGAAGGGCCAATCCGGCTAATATTTTGTTGTCTGCGATATCACTTCTGTGAAAGCGGACGTTAAAACACCAGGTAGTAGTACACTTATTTTGGAGAATAAAACTGCTTAATTTTGTGTTAAAATCCCTTAAAATACTATATCTAAGGGTCGAGCAACTAACACAATATTTGTGATAGGCCTACGTTTTCAAACAACTTAAAACCCGTCAGTCTTCATCTGGAAATGGCGACTGCTATCCAAATCTGTTTATGCGGCGGCCGAGCTTTTGATCATACTCCTGCGCAGTGTTTCGTTTGATTAGAACTAATCCACTTCACACTGCTATCTTGAGTGAACATTGTTGTGCTAAATTATTATTGGTCAGTAGTGCCATTACCAACCAATGACCTACATTGTAACAAACAATATCGGGGTTAACCAGACCTCAAAATATGTTACCGCAATGTATCTAGTGACAATCGCGACTTGTTTACCTCATAACCCGCGAAATTTATTATGCTCGATTATCCAGTGCCAACATGTTTTCTTCGTCGGCGACCATTTTGAAAATTATGCCGAATGCAAGAAGAGAGGAGGGATTTGATTTGACGTTAAAAAGAGACACGCCCCGCCCAATTTCAAGAATATGACTTCTATCCAGCAATGGTAAGAGAGGGATTTCTCGCGCCATTGCTTCAGGAATATGGCTTTTGATGAGCTTCCGAGTTTCTGATGAGATCCACTCTTTTGTAGTGACACTTGATATAAAATACGCTTAGACAATAATAATATGGCGACGAGCATTCACTAACACCTCAGTTAGTCTCGGACACCCGGAACTTCCTAGTCTTCAAAATGCAAATTTTGCTGGATTAAGTTATTTATTTAGTTTTAATGATAATACTTTTTGTGGGCCCAGGGGCGGCTTAATCGGAAATTTTACATGGGTTTAAGATTCCATGTACTTGGTATCCAGTTTCCGTTGCAATTCAAAATCAACGGAACTGACACATGCGGTGAAAAAAAAAAAAAACCCGAACAACTGTTTATGTACACAACATCATTTATCTTTTTACTTTCATTCGAATTTTAGGGTACACAACATCATTTATCTTTTTACTTTCATTCGAATTTTAGGGTCTCGTGGGTATTATCACAATTCTTCTTCTTCGCATGCGTCAGTTACAGTTCCTTTAGTGCCAATAATCCACTTTTCAGTGGTTACCAATGTTTTATACCGAAAGAAGTTCCAGTATAGCGACTGATAAACATCAGAATACGCTTTAGAAATGTGAACCCATTTGTCCTACTCCCTTAACAATAGTTAACCCTTTCTCCAACGACCGCATCTCCTCTTTGATAACAATGATTCGTTCAACACCGTTAAGCTTTCTTTCTGTGTCATCTTTACTTTTTAATATTATCCTTTGTAAATAAAAATATCACGTGATTTCCCAAAAGGAATGTACGAAAGAATATTAAAGTCCCGATGCGTGATTTGCATCTTTCGCTAAAGTATCAAATTTCTCACGGCTTGCCTTAATCCACGCTAATATGTAATCAGCTTGATTATTTATCATCGAATTAAGAAACCAAAATCAAAAAAAAATAAAAAAATAGCGATGGACTTCTTACATTGCGGGCGGGCCAATCGATGAAATGGAACCATTTTATATTGTAGTTTGCAAGGGATTCTTTAGCGTCAACATGGGGCATCTGACCATTAATTAATTCCATTCAAACTGAGACTTGGTGGTCGCGGTATGTTCACGATCTTATGTATCGAACTGTATCATAAAACTATTTATATTTGCTGCATATCGATCATAATAAAAATTCCCCAGTATCTATAAAACTCGACCTGTCTGAAATAGAATCGGGAGAGATATAAAATTGTCAGTGCGCTACAATATTGCATCGGATATGAATACGAATAGAATATCTAATAGATAAAGATAGCATATATGATTTTCCATTTAGCCAAATTCGGATTTATAAACCACCTGGTTGAGAAATTTGGGTAATGTTAACTACTATAGTGTACTGTTGGTATGTAGGTAATGCAAATAGAGTTAGTAAGTCTACTATATGTAAATAGGTTATTTAATACAGTAACTTATAAGTGTGTTATATTATTGTTATTGTTAGACGTATGTACTGTTTATCTATAAAAACTGTATACGATTGCTATGAAATAAAACAAAAGTAATTGTTCTTTTTTGGCACTTTATTTAGTAATTTGTATTGAGTGTTGGTTGATTGTACAGAATGGATTTTGGCTGTGTCGTCTATATTGTTAACATAATAATTGCTTTTTGTCACGGCACTGCGCTAAATATTCCGAATGTCTAACCTTTTCGAAGGCAATTTTTATGGGTCACGGCCCTTTGTTATCACCCAAATAGCCAATCCCCTGGAATTCGAAATACACTAGTCAGTATATGCATATTGCAAACTATGCGTTATAATGATGTAGCCTACTAAACTTGAACGATATTCTATTAAATAATTAACCCCAAATAAACAATTTCCCGAAAATATACAATAATGTTATAAAGAGTATGTTATTAGTTTATACCACTATATTGGTAAAGTACATCCCAGGAAAGTATCATGGACAAACTGACACTTTCCACACACGTGTCTTTAATTAATAGTAGAAATTAGCAAGAGCGGCGACATTTTCGACAGGAAATAGAAATTTTGTTTAGGATTTTATTTTTTGGATTTATTATTTTAGCACCTGTGGAGATGTTCCCACGATATAATATTACCATAATATAATAAAGTGAAATTGACACTACGACTGTAATAGGTAAAGATAAACCTACATTCATATATTAAATCTCCGTATAATAATACAATATCTTTACTCAACCAGAAACTTAAACCCTCCGCTGTTCATCGCTGAATATAAGATGACCGACTAGCTCACATATTTTATAGTAATAAAAGTGACAGGTTATTTACATTCTTCTGGGCATCTTATTAAAGCCGCGACAGACCTTCACGATTTTATCGGATGCTATCAAATTCTAGGCTAATAATGAAAAAATGGCGTGGACGATTTGATAAGCTTTATTTAAAGTGGCAATGTTTATGAAAAAAAAAATCTGTTGGACTTTCTTTTACGTCATTAACCGGGCTTTAAAAGAGCTAAATCGTTATTCTTTGGAACCATGAAATGGAAACAAATGGGTCGCAACGCATAATGATGTAATATGAATGTAAATAAACTGATTTGCATTTCTGTTTTTACTATAATTTGTAATCAGTTATGATCAGCGAAATACGCGAGGAGATAAATTGAAAAGCAGTCTTTGGCGTCTGGTTATTCCAGTCTATACATGCGTATAGTATTCTCATGGCGTCGTTTCATACACCTGGCGTCCAAAAGTATTCCGGCACACGAGTCGTGTGCCAATTTAAAATTTTCATTTTGTCTTAAATATTGGATACCAGAAGCCCAACTTTTCACAGTACGATAACATCAATGTTGATTTAAATTGTTTGCAATGTCAAAGACTGTGTATGATAACGAGTTAAAGACTTGGCTCTATCAGTTTAAGCTCGAGTACATAAAATGAAATGAAATCGAGATGAACTTTCTCAGCCAATGCAGGGATCGAACACCCGACCTCCAGACTAGTGAACCAGCGCCTTATATCCACTTAGCAACCGTGACCCCGCCCCCCCCCCCCCTCCCCCGAGTACATAAAACACTCCTTAATAACACAATCTATTGTGTAGCACTCACTCCATGAGCTGTTTTTAAAACCATTTTTGGCGAAAATCCGCGATATTTTATGATCATAATAGATATAACTTAGTTATGCACAAATGCGAAAATTGAAAATGATTTGACCTATACGGATGGATATTGTCACTTACATTAACGTATCTAACGTTTTAAATCAAACGTTGAGATAGCCCCCCAAACGAAACGTCGCTTTGATTAAAATAGTAGGCCTAATTGTATTCAATGTTACGTTTTTGTGTTGATTACGTGTGTCAATTGCTAAATGTCGTTCGAAGAAAATATAAATGTCATCAAATTACTTATTGCTTAAATGAATAATCTGTTTTGGAAGTATATGGATTAGAAATAAATATATACTTTAAAAGAAATTGAATATAATTCAATTTATATGCAATCATACATGAACATCAATATTATGCTTTTAGATCCGTACGCTCTTTGTGTTATTGGGAAGAGAAGTACTGGTCTTACTCCCGATGAAGTATAATGCAAGGGGAGCCACTCTATATTTCAAAGTGGATACAGACTACTTTTGCTTTTTTTCATTGAAATATCCAAATTCCTGGGAACAATTGATTGATCAGTGTGAAATATCCTATGGGCGCCCTAAGAGATTAAGTATCTGATTGACTTTAGGTTTATCCTTATAATATATAAATATTTACATGTTATGTTGGATTTTTCATTTTAATCATTAGTCATTGCGTGGACCATGGTCATTGTCATAAATGATGTTCATGCTTTTCTGCCTCTTATGGGGTGTTCAGATACAATAAAATTTATCTATTGCCGAATCACACACGCTCTTGGATTTTCTTCCTTGCGGTATAACTAACTAGAGCTAGAAAAGATATTCGCTTTATTGGGTTTTTTTTTGGTGGTGGGGGTGGGGGGTGGCTGTGTACATTTTTTTTCGTTTCTGCCCAGTAGTAGTGTTTATGATCAATGGGATTTTGCATACCTCTTCAATACACTTAAAATTGATTAACGTAGTTTATTTTAAAACTAGATAATTATTTCAGAAACAAACTAACTTAAATATTAAATACTTTGATAGTAGACGAGTATCAAGGGAGGTAACCGAATTTTAAGAACGTGAAAAAAGGTGACTAAAACAGTATGGATTGGATATCTACTAATCATTAATTAATATTAAAATACAGATGTGACGTCATCCTTTGATGTTGGCGTACCATTGTTTCAAATACGTTTTTAATAATAGCTGTAATAATGACGTATTTCATTTTCAAATGCACGTGCTGGATAGTGTCTGTATTTTAAGAGGTTTAATCGTCTCGTGCAAGACATTGCGTAATATATCGATATTGCCCTCGTGCTATCGCACTCGTACAATACCAATATATTACTTAAAGTTACATTGTGGGAAATAACATAAAGAGATCGCTATAATAGTTAAAAACTAGATAGTGTAAAGGTAATTGGTTGAAAATTTCAGTCAAATTGGTTTACTATTAGCCGAGAAAAAAGCGTTTGAAATATTCACATAGCCTCGGTCATCATTACTCAAATCATTAATATAAACAGCATAGTCTTCATTATCCACTTGATTGATTTAATTACCAACGGCCATTAAGCGGCATATAGGAATTCAATCCGCCAACATCGAAGGCTAGCCCTGAATTTAAGAGTTTATTATGCTCTAGATATGTTAATAAATCTTTAATTGATTATTTAGATAACATCTTAGGCCTAAAAAAGATCTGTAATAAGCAGATTTTGCTCTTGCCTAATGCTATTTTAATGTCTAGCACTCGACCATTATAAGCCACACTGAATCGTGAAATGCGCTATTACATTTATTTTTTTCCCACTTTCACAACCACTCATGATGTGCAGAGACGTACTTTTTAAAAGCTGGAAATATGTTTAAAGAAACGATAGATATGGGATTGTGGATAAAGTATATCCAATTAGCAAATGAAGGATGTTTGCAGTTCATAACCCAGTTAAAGTACTTGCATTAAAGGACTGTATGGTTTGATAATACACTTCAAAACATCTGTGATTTACAGATATTCAGCAAAGGCGTTTTATAGCTGAGGCGCTGGAGGCGTCAGCCTCCTCGGGAAAAATATCAAAGAAGTTGAACAAATAAAACCGGAGAAAAATGCTAAAGCCGATGAGAAAAATGAAATGTTCCCTAGTTAGGGAGGGTCCTAAAGACAGACAAAAGGGCCCCTCGTCTGACAAAAGGGTCCCTCTAGCCAAGGGAAAGGGCCCCTGAGTCAATCTTTTTCTTTACACTGTTACTGTCGAATCCACTGCTTAATGAGAATGCAGTCATTGCACTAGTATGAAAATCACCAATGAGACTGCCCCCCCCCCCCAACCCAGAGAAAGAGGGCCTCAAAATAGTATAGCCTCCGCTATGATAAACCTTAAAACGCCCCTGATATTCAGATATAATTGCGAATGGTAGAAAACAATTTATTCGAGTTTTCAAAATCTGACAAGCGATCAGACGGTTTTCGAAAAGCGGTGGTGGTGCGTGTGTGTGTGTGTGGGGGGGGGGGGACTTCAGAACGATAGAGTTCGTCCTCTGATTATGAACCCAATGCTTCGAACGAAATTTGAAAAAGATCTATTAAAAATTGTGGTCTCTAATACTAATAATATCGCCCAAGGAGCGAACGTGTTGAACGAGGGATTGCTGAACGTTGAAAGTCGATAGTGTCTGTCTTTTCACGACCCCAATGCTTCACAAATTGATATAGACTATGGTCTACCACGCTGGTATATATGTTAAACATGCGTTTCCACTATTTGTGTTAAAGGGGTGGGGGGGTGTTAAGGCACATTAATTGGCATGAAAAGGATGATAGTTTCGTCATACAATGTTTTGGAGGCGTTTAAAGCGACTGGATAATCGTGGGTTAAGAAGTCACGTGCTGTTGTCTATTCAGGTTACGTGGTTATTGCCTACATACAATACATTGACAAACTGAGTACCGTACTTGAACAGGTGTTGGTGGACAATACCGTTACAGGTGAGTATTGTTAACTGACCCGTTTTCCGATTTTAAGATGTATGTAAAATTGTAGTTTCACGGTGCGATTGAAAATTCTAATATCACGATGGAAATATTTACAGTAGGCTACAATAGCCTATCTACAATAATACTAATAGTAGGCTATGTATACATAAATACAGTAATATATGCGGGAGGCAAGGATGTTCCATTATAAAATACTGGTTTCAGCTAGACCATTGTTCAGTTTTTTACAGTGCACAACAATCAATTTATTCAACCAGTGGCAACAGATATCCATATTATTATAGTTTTGGTACGGACAAAAGCTGTCTGCTAAACAGCCATTTTCCTTTAACGATCAGTGGATCGATTAAAAGTCGCAAGGATATAAATAATTATTTGATTGACAAATAGTAAATAATCAATAACTATAATTGAACAGTTTTTACATAAAACAACTGACAGTAAGAAATTTACTCGTAGATAAGTCTAAATGACAGCAGTTAAGAGAACGTTGGATTTTACAAGGACTCCACGAATCAATAATCATAGTAGATTTGAATGAATGAGTGAATGAATGGTTGAATGAATGAATGAATGAGTGAGAATGAATGAATGAATGAATGCATGAAAATACAAACAAGAGATAAATAGATGCTGATGTGTCTGAATTAAACAAAATATTAAATCACCCAGTCGTCATGTGCACCTGATTGAGATTGGTCATTTTATTCGGCCACAATTAAGTGACTAATGTTTATAACCGGACGTTTCCCATCTATTAGTTCGCCCAGTATACTTCTGACCTATTTTTATATATACATTACAGAATACAACGTATATGGTATGAATTTTTAAGTCTTTAATGCTGTATAAACCCTAGTCAATCCCGTCAGCTATCTCGTCAAACTGAAGAACAGCTCCTTGGGAGCTACTTATGACGAGATATGTAGTACATTTTCATATACTTTATGTCATAACATAATTATACAACATAACACAACTTAATTAATTATACTCGCTGGCTTACTGTTCATAGCTTCTAGCCCGAACCGGGTGATGCTTTAACTCAGTAGGCCTAAATGTGTAAAATTCGAGGTTGTTTTAGGTACAGGAATATGGCGGGATCTTATGATATAAGAGGTTGCGAAAACCAGACTATAATTCTTACTAATAAAATAAAACCAAGTACGAACAATCCAAACCATTAGGCAAAAATGTCACATACTGTCGTGTTCAAGTGACATCTTAATAATTAGCCTATTGTCCATGTTAAGACATGTGTTCAAGCCATGCAGGCTTGCAAGAGACAAAGCGACCTTTAATGTTTTAAAAAAAATTGTACTAAGCCCACCCTGTCTTTCAAGGCTGAGACCCCCCTCCTCCTCCCTTGACTTGGGTGGATTATAATCATCATCCTGGTCCGTTGACAGACAATTATATGCCCCGGTTTTGATCGTTAACGTTAACATAGCACTGATAATGAATAAAAATTTGTGCTTCATATTCTAGCAACTAGAAAAGGGTGGGTGTGGGGATTCTTTCCACCCACACTGATCAGCAGAGAATATCTGCAATTTACCTTTTTTTATTTCTTTGTTTTTATCTAATCAATATACAAGAAATCAAGAGAACATTATTGTATTTCCAGACAAAAGATTATTAAAAAATATACATAGAATATTAGACTATAGTCCCCGCAGAAAAATGTTGTATATACCTGTAGAGATTCTAACCGAATACTATTATATTATACTAGCGAAATGTTATTTGAAAACCAGCAGAAGATTTGGACTCATAAGTATAAGGTAGAATATACTATAGAATTTCACCCAACAAAACCTGCACAAAAGAACACTACATATATATTTGATAGGAAGTTTTATTAAAGGATAAACAGGACTTCAAATTCAGATAGGTAGACTAATCAGTATCCGGTCTGTTTTATAGGACAAACAATCATGCCCCCGACAGACAACCCTAAAAGATTTCCCGGTGAAGTTGATGAAGCATATCCAGAAGTATTTACAATTAAACCACCACAACCAACCGAGAAAAAACCCGGACAGTTACCTCAACATATGATAGATCAATTTTTTAATGACGTAGGTATATTTTCCAAAGTAACGCCATATTTTCAGTACATTTTGTTTTCTAATATGAAAAAGCGCCGATGATTAGAGACCCCCCCCCCCCTCCCGTGATCTTTTTTATAATACGCATGCAAATATTAAACGGGGGGGGGGGGGGGTCTTGTTTATAATACGCAAGCAAATATTAAACTGATTATAGACATTATATAGGGAAAATTTGGATATTTGTATTTTATTTTGAATCGTGAACATTTTCTTTGACTATTCTGTTGTCATTTCAATGGCCGTCGGTCGTAGAGATCATTTTATTAGTGAGTTTATCTGAATCGGAGACATTTGATAACACTTAGGAAATGTCTCTAAGCCTCCAATTCGAACAGTACAAATTTTAAGATGATCTGTGTACTATATATCTTTGTATTTTATTTTGCTAGGGTTATGTAATTGTTGAAAAGTTTTTCGACTGTGAAAAAGAGTTGGAACCCTGTAAAAAGGCCATAGAACAGGATGTAGACAAATTGGCCAACAAGCTTTATAAAGGCGGCAAAATCAAACGTAAGTTACATAAATCATGGTATAACAATGTGGTATTGTCGCCATCTTGGTATACCCTGTTAATCCCCGGTTGTACGTGCCAATGAGTAGGGTCGCCTGTCCAACCTCGTGGGTTTTCTCCCGTTCCTCCAGTTTACCGCCACTGCCAAAGACCCCAACGAGCAAGCGAATTATTGAAATGAAATTAAACCATTATGTTAGACCCGAAATCACATAGTTTATTTCGAGTGTTAAATGAGGGTGTGGTATTGTCACCATCTTTTGGTATACCCTGTTATTGTCACCATCTTGGTATACCCTGTTATATGGAGTTGTGTTATTGTCACCATCTTGGTATACCCTGGTAAATGACCATGTGGTATCGTCACCACCCTGGTATACCCTGGTAAATGAGCATGTTGTATTGTCACCATCCTGGTATACCTGGTATAGTTATATTTTTTTTCAGTTGTTATTAGCAGTTTGCATTATATAAACGTCATCATCTAAACATTTCTTATATATTGTTTGAACGCTTATTCGTATTATTTAACAGAACTGTATAATGAATATGGATTACGTGACCGACTTATCCACATAGAGAACGAGTTTCCAGGAGCTAATATAATTCTTCATAAATCGGCGACATTGGCACAGGTTGGAGTCCACCTTTATTTTGATTTCAGTTGTATTGACTAATTTAAAAACGCATCATAGAGTTAAATAAAGAGATTACCGATATGGCTATAATATTTCAGAAATAGACAATGTAAAATGAACGAGGTTATGAGTATTAGAAGATGTATCATTGATTGTTTATCATCGTAGCCAGCAAGCAGAACAGTAGAACGTTAAACCCCATTTCATTTCATTTATCTTCGTAGCAACGGTACTGAACAATCGAGACTATGTCTCGACTATCCGTTTCGTCGCGGGCGTTCTTACTCATTTGAATCTCTGCCCCCCCCCCCGATGGCCTAGAGAGTCGATTATGGGCTTGTCAATATAAAGACCTGTAATAGGCAGATTTAGCTCTTACATAATGCATAATGTACCTTTAATTGTATATATGAAAACTCAATCTGATTAAAACACAGATCCAATTTCGTTTCGTTTTTTTTTAGTTCAAAATTTCGTTTTTACTTATCTTTACTACTCTTGTGTAGGCCAACGAAAGTATTAAAAAACGAAACGAAATATAGATCTATATTTTAATTAGATTGATGAAAGCTTTATTCTTATCCACTAAATAGAAAACTATTAAATGACGATGTTAATGGCGTACTCAAATATTTCTAATTACTTCGTGGTACAGTTTTGTGCTTTCGATGTATCAATGAAAACTAAGTACTATTACCCTATACCTTATTTTGTTATAATAGTTCTAATATATACTATTTTAAAAAAAGTAGGGGATATTTGATTTTGGGGGCATAATACTAAAATATGCAAATGACTACGAAAAAAGTCATATAGAACCTAACAGAAGAAACATTTCCAGTTACATGTGACGCCCAAACGCACCAATAGCTACCGCATGGAATGCAGGTGATGCTTGGGATCATCATGGGGGTCCAACCCAAGATTTGCAGGACTCTGACTTTGAATGTTATAGTCATTGTGGCATTGAATTCCAGGGTGGAAACATCAGTTTAATTGTTTTAGTGACCAGAAAACAAATTTTGATATGCGTCGGCTTACCCAAAATGAAAGGTTACGTGCCCTTGGCATGCTACAGATCGGCACAACACAGGCGGTTGTGGCGCGAACGATGAACGTTTCTCAGTCTGTCATAAGCAGGCTATGGTCCAGATACCGTGATACACAATCTGTACAGGACAGACCACGATCAGGTCGACCAAGGTCGACAACTCAAGCCCAGGATCGATATATACGTACCTTGGCCTTGAGAAATCGTGCCATCACACCAAATCAGATCAGCGCTCGTCTTCAAACAGACACTGGTGTGAGAGTGAGTGGCCAGACGATTCGGAATCGACTACATAGGGTTCACCTTCGCGCCCGACGTCCTCGCGTGATCCCTTGTTTGAGAGACCATCACATTCAGGCAAGACGTCGTTGGTGTAGAGATCGTCAACACTGGGATAATCGACGCTGGAGCAATGTGATGTTTTCAGATAAGTCAAGGTTCACTGTTGATTTTTTGGACAGACGTAGGAGGGTGTGGCGTCGTCGAAACGAGCGCTTCCAAGACGTTAACGTCATCAGACATGATCGATTTGGGGGTGGTTCTGTTATGGTGTGGGGAGGCATCACTGTTGCTGGAAGAACGGCTTTACATGTTGTTACAGGGCGTGTTACAGGCCAGTACTACCGGGACAACATCTTGGCAGTCCATGTTCGGTCGTTCGCACGACGTCATGGCCGCCGTTTCATCTTCCAGGATGACAACGCAAGATGTCACAGGGCCAGGATCGTTACAGGTTACCTCCAACAACAGAACGTCACCACATTACCCTGGCCAGCACTGAGTCCCGACCTCTCTCCCATCGAGCATGTCTGGGACATGCTTGGAGAGAGGTTACGTCAACGTCAACAACGTCCTGTCAATGTCCAAGAACTTGCTGCAGTGTTGCAACAGGAATGGGACAATCTGGACCAAAATGACCTTAGACGTCTCATTAGGAGTATGCCACGTCGGATCAATGCTTGTTTGGCAAACAGAGGAGGATTTACCCGTTACTGACTTAGTTGTGATGCTGTGGTAACTTTGCTGTTTGACCCCGGGTATCATTATACCCTTATAATGGTCAGTCTGGGCCTTACTTAGTCTAACGATCATTTGGAATAAATCGATGAATGTGAACTTCATTTCATTTTGTCATTTGTTTCTTCGTCAGTTTCATTAGGTAACTTTAATAACACTTAAAAATCAAATATCCCCTACTTTTTTTTTGAATAGTATATACACTGATAAATTGAAATTTATGAGTGTTTGAAGATATAGCGTAAATAGTCTCCTATGTCAAGTAACGTTGCTACGATAGTAAATAAAGTCTCGATTAGATATTTTGACGTTAAATTATTATTTAGCGCGGGGGGGGGGTCTAATCCCTTCAACATCTCGGCCATCCGACAATCTAGAGAGATGGGGGTTTATCATGTGAAGATATGTCTAAATAATGATTAATATAACATTCCAAGCCAAAAGATGATCCACAATGGGCAGATTCAGCTCTAGCTTGATACATCTATAATTCACTTGTTTATGTAATTTAAATTTACACTACAGGCAGATAAACCATCTCCAATAATTATGTAAGCTGCTGCCAAATTTTATATTTGGCTTTAAAATGACAACGAATTATTTTGTAATATCTGACTTTTTCCAGGCTTACAGAGATTTATGGACTAATGAAAGGTTAATAAATGTCGTGGAACAATTTATTGGACCGGAAATATCTGGAAATCCGGTCTGGAACCTCAGAACAAAAACACCAAATAATGAAGCAACAACTGTTCCTTGGCATCAAGGTGAGAAAAGCTATATCATTTAAAAATGACCCATGTGATGTACTTGATAACGAAAGGTAAATTTCACACATTATTTTTATCCATGACAGAAATCGCATAAAGCAGGTTCGAACCCCGGTCCTCATTTCCAGATGAAGACTGGCGGGTTTAAGTTGTTTGAAAACGTATTACATATGTTAAGTTACATGCAGTTGGGATTTTGACACAAAATTAAGCATTTTTATTCTCTAAAATATTATCGGGATTGGCCATTTAAAGCAAAGTTCAAAAGGTTCTCCAATTCTTCATTATACTAGTAAATCTTAACGTCTTATTACTAATATCTGGAAACATTAGGGTTAAGATTAAATCAGAACCTTTCCACCAAGGATTAGTTATGGTCATTTTTTGAATACAGATTCTGCCTATCTTGATAATCGAGCCTATCAAATACTCCAGCCGACAGCTTGGATTCCTCTTATAGATGCTACCGAGAAGAATGGTTGTATGAGGGTAAGTACGCCCAAACACAAATTCATGGTAACAGTCGACAGTTAAATTGTGTCGACTCGTTGAGATGAAATGGGAAACCGAGATCCAACTAGCTAGGCGATCACTTTCAGCATGTTTGATGAATTAAAGAAAAATCCTTGTAACCTTTATTTGGAATAATGACAATTAATTGCCACAAACTGCCAAAAATGGTTTCCACTTTTCCCTTAGGAGTAAACCAAATCTGCCATGCGCACAATTCTCGCCCTTGATAGTTGCTTGAATAGGATACTTCAATTTCAGACCCCTGGTTGCTTATAATAGACTGAACAGTAGTGTATCATCAGGGGATCACGTGGGTAACCTGGAGGTCGGGCGTTCGATCCCTGCATTTGCCGAGAAGTTCATCTCGATTTTTCGGCGTGATTTCCCCTTGTTAGTGATAAGTGTAAAACCCGTGGTCGCGTGTACACATTGGTGTGCACTTAAAGATCTCTTGGCCGTTGGATTTTGATATAAGAGTAGGCCGTAGCGCCGCTGCCCGGGCAAAACTTCCCTCATATATACCCGTCTTCCATTAGCCCAGGTTAAGTGCAGAAGGGTAGGACGTTAAACCCCATTTCATTTCATATCATTTTAGTGTATCATCGTTCATATTTTAAATTATAAAAGTCCAATCTTTAGCTGCCTTAATAAAGACACACGTCCAGTACCATTTTAAAAGTATATCTCACTTTGGCATTGGCTCAACCAAAATTCCCTTCTAAATAGGAAATGGAAAAGAAAGGATCCAAGCAAGTTGTTTAATTTCGGTTTGTTCGTTTTATTTAGTTTCAGTTTGTTCGTTTTATTTAGTTTCGTTTCATTGCATGGTTGGGAGGAATATATTCAATGAAAATTAATTTTTGGGGCTTCTTTTTATAGTACGCGCATATTCCTAAAATAGATTAATGATTGCAACAATTTACTATGAACATGGCTTATGTTATGCCAAACAAGAAGAAATGGTAGATTTAATTTTATAATGTATATTTTTAAATAGGTTGTTTCTGGGGGTCATAGAACGGGTAAGGTAGCTTTGCACCAATGTTGCTGGGGTGGGACAACTTATATTATGGTTGACGAGGCAGAAATGACTAAAACTCTGGGTGAGTGTTGAATAGCAATTGTCTATAGCCATTGCATTTAAGTACTAAATATTAAGAACACAAGACACCAGATCAGATCGTTCACAATTTGTTATTATGTATAAATTACATCCGACACCGAGTACAAAATCTCCATGATGGACAGGCTGGACTGTGTGGAAAAAATAGCTAAATATTTACACATAAATGGGGTGGTTATTCGGTTAATTGTGTTTTAAAAGCTTCATGTAGAACCAGCTGACTGTACGAAAAATGTAGCCGAATATCATTACTTTATATAGCTGACACACAGAAACCTCGCAAATTGTTTTTTTTTATCGTAATTTTATTCTTTTATAATACTTTTCAATATATGTATGTTTGTGCAGGTGTTGATATGGAAAAGGATGTAGTACTTTGTCCTGTCCCTTATGGTGGTATGTTATTAATCAACAACGCAATACCACACCATAGGTAAATCATGGCTATATTTACGAGACTTGCTGGTAGATTTGCATAATTTTACATGTCTATATATGGTAGTCTAGTGGTCTAGAATAGCAAGTCCTCCAGATCCAAGAGTAGTAAAGACAAGTAAAAACGAAATTTTGAACTATAAAAAACGAAACGAAATTGGATCTGTGTTTTAATCAGATTTGGTTGAAGTCAGCTAAAAGAGAATTACTAGTCTTAATCCACTTTTTTTCGAGGACTAAAGTTACCTCCCCTGTGACGAGAAAGGAGGCAAGTTCAACGGGGGATCAAAACCAGCATTACAATGACAATCTAAAGGAGTTTTCATGACTAAAGTTACCTCCCCTGTGACGAGAAGGTAGGCAAGTTCAACGGGGGATCAAAACCAGCATTACAATGACAATCTAAAGGAGTTTTCATGACATTTTTGTAGTATAGTGATAAGCCGGGCATGCAATATCGATGAAGTGAAGTGAAAATTGCCGGGCATGCAATATCGATGAGTAAAGGAATAAACATATTTTAGTAGAAATAATAACACACACCCCAAGGCTACCACCACACCCCGCCCAGCACCCTAACAACCTATGTAGCACCAAATTATGTAAAATAATGCACTTGGAGTTTGTCATTTTTTGGACTTCTATTTACATGGAGGTACATGTGCATGTAAATTAACATATTTTCTACGAATCAGATTATTTTGATGAAAAAAATTACTTAATATTTTGTTACTAAAATATGATCATTTCATGTTATATTTTTAAAAATTAATAGTTTACCAAACTTATCAGATGAAATTCGCTGGAGTTTAGATTTACGCTGGCAGAAAACTGGTCTCCCGGCATCATACTATGATCTTCAGGAGTGTGTTGAGTTTAGATCTCCCACTAAACCAAATTTAAAAATAGACTGGAGTCAATATGATGGTGTAAATCGACATGATGTCGCCGCTAAAGACATGGAAGATGAACAGGTACCAGGATTTCAACATTTTTATAATTGCTTGAGTGATTTCTCAGATATTGTGCAAAACGGGCAGCTGCTGCTCATTCATTATCTTTGCACAACGTTTCGACAAGCAAAATAGTATGAGGATACTTTTCGAAACTTGCCAGTGTAATAAATGTAGTCTTATGCAATGCGATTCGACTCGCCTTCTTAGATGTGAAAAACTGTGCCATTTCCCTTTAACCAACATACGGTAGTCTTGCTTTCCATGTGCGATTCTCCACTCGCGATCCCACCAAGGACTTCTTTGATAGCATGGAGACCGTTATTGCTTTTGTTCACTCAACAACTTTTTGAATTACACAAACACCCAATTTGAACATATGGGCATACTCGACGCCCAGAAAAAACCGCAAAACGCTTGCACAGAAACCCTTATTATATTTTAATTAGACTGGAAACACGGAAATGTAAAGCTGGGCTCCACATACTGCAATGCCATTCATGTAGGTCATATGTTATATATTTTGTAGACGGAAGAGGTTGATGCAGATTTTGATATTACTATACAAGGTCCATGGATGAGAAAATGGGAAATAGTTCATACCAATAGACATACAGATGGTTTGAAGGAGGGGATGGTCTATAACAAATCACATTAATATAACTTTTTCTTCTTTGGTAATGACAATCTTGGAGATGAGAACCCCTCCGTGGAAATCATTAAATTTTGTATATATTTATTTGTTTGTTATTTTTCAATGTTTATCCATCGATCTAAAACCGAGATAACAACATAAGTGTAACAGTAAATCGAGACGTGTTAATCGCACATGATTTGCCGTGATAAACAAAAAGAAACACGGTGCCAATAATATAGAATGAGCCTAACTGTAGATTGTTTGTGTCGGTTTAATTGTGATACCACGATCACCCAACCAATTATTATTTTTTTTTTTTTAAAAATAAAAATACAGTTTTGTACTAAATAGTGCCCGCCTTTCTTACTTACGAACCAACTTCCTGTGTACCGCCATCTTGTTTTGCAACGTTAGGAGGTCCAGTGGTTACATTGTTGAGGCTTTGGCAGGGAAATTTTATCAGGATTTTCTTAATGAACAAGATAGAGACACGTGTCTGCGCATGGATAAGAATTATCCGCAAATGTTCATGATCATTTTGCATGTGTAAATTGTGAGATTTATTAAATGTATGTTGAATCAATAGTGTCCACAGTATCATCACATCATGATCTCAGGTTTTTTTTTTTTATTAAATTACGCGAATCAGCTATTAGTGTTTCAAAACGAACAAAGATGGGAATGAAGCTAGTAGTATAAGACGATAACACTTTAAGTAAATGCTTGATCACCGATGGATAAAGCGAAATTTATGGCCTTATAGATCACAATTATGTCTCGAGAACGTTTTCATAGCGACTCAGCCGTGGCATTAGTTTTTGCTTCTCATAAACAATTTATTTTTTTTGTGTAGAAAATTGTACGTTATTATAATAACAATTTTTGGAGAAATAAAGATATGATTTTTTATGTTCAATTTCTAACTTATATTCGAATGTTTCAGCAGAAGTGGGTCGTGGGCGTATCTATGCAAATTAGCTAACATCTTGAAAGCGCGCCATGTCCTTGACAACGAAATCTAGAACAAACACTTTATCATCTAAATTTTAATATAGATAGTTATCGTAAATATCTCCATTCTCTACGCATATCCTAAGCAAAATCACTCTCCTTCAAATTTACATGCATATATTAATGTTATACATAAATGAAAAAAAATGGGAGTATGTACATAATTAAGCATGAACTAAGATTGGTACACTTAATGATAAAGTTTCTCCTGTCGAATCGACAAAACGCCACCTGCCCCGCACCCTTTCCATATCCGCCCGTATGCCACACATATAGTTTGACCTCCATAATAAGAATTAAAATCTATTCGGCATATTGATAAAGTTATAAGACTGTGTAAAAGCCAGAGTTATTGTTTAAGGCTAGTGGCTGTGGGAGTCAAACATAAGACTGTTTATATTTTGAAGTTTCTATTCGTGCGTCTGAATGTAAGTAGCATCGCAAAAGTAGTAATTGGGATCTTCAAATATATGCCCGTGGTACTGTCACTCTGCCAGCAATGTGTTTTAGGAATTTGTGACCTTTCGGTCGGAACAATGTCCGTCATAATGACGATTGTAGCTTCTGGTTCTCTTATCTTGCAAGATAAAATTGTCTTCGAAAAATGGATTCAGAAATACCCCAACCAAACTTAAGCGTAATTTTTGAGATTTATACGTTACGCGTTTGGAATATTGTACCGTATGTTTATGACGAATATGACAAAAGAGACTAATTAGTAAGTGCAAAACAAAATCTACAAGATAAACCTGCGAAAAAGACAGACCTCCCCCCCCCCCCAAAAAAAAAAATATCAAATGAAGTAAATGGATCTGGGAGCCAGTCGTAAGCGTCCACTGCACTTTACATTCCCGGGCCTGCCATGGTACAGGCTTCACTAAAAATGGAATAGAAAAATGGTTCACAAAATCAGAAATAACGCGACCAATCTTGACAGTTGGCGTCTCTTCAATTACGAAAGTTTGCCAGTTGATGTCTTTTTATATTTTACATGCTAAACGGAATTTTTCCATTTTAAGTAGATAAAGTCATGATTCTTCTAACGTTTTACATAAAAACGTTTAACGATTTACAACCTGATTAAAATACAAATCCTATTTCGTTTCGCTTTTATAGTTCAAAATTTCGTTGTACTTTTCTTTACTACACTTGGATCTGGAAGAGCTGTTATCATTGAAGTGTTCTGAATGTTGTGAGGTATTAGTCAATGATACGGTCTGTTACAGCGAGCTTTACGCGTGTTTTCCACGGAACTGTGGGTAATCCACTAGCAACATCAATGTTGATTGGTTAATCAAATATCTGACGCCATAGAGCCACAAGTCACTCGTATGACCTCTGACACCACCTATCGTAACAACCGGCCAGATCTTCATGTAGTGGAGGCCAAAGCCGTATATAGATATACAGGGCTTTGGTGGAGGGAGAACGCTAGATCGGAGACGGTCCTACGCAAATTGTGACGTCATATGTGAATTATGGGTTAGGGTAAGGGTTAGGTTTGATCATGGGTTAGGGTTAGGGCTAGCCCTGTTTATATCTCGGGACTTTGACCAAATCTACAGGTCCTAGCCCTTACCCTAACCCTAACCCACAATCTATATATGACGTCATATGTGCTAAAATGCGTAGGACCGTCGCCGATCTAGCGTTCTCCTTGGTGGAGGCCATCGAAAGTATAAAAAACGAAACGAAACGAAATATAGATCTGTATTTTAATCAGATTGACGATTTATATCTTATAGAGCACAAGTAGTTACATAGAAAGAATTTAAACATTTTTTGTTGCAACGGTATCTTGTTTCGTATTCACAAAAACCCCAGAATTATCTTTCTGAACGTACAGCGTATTTTGTCATGGAGACATTTGCTCTTCCTACAGATACAATTATATACCAAAGTCTTCACATTATATGATACTACGTTTAATTTGTTCGGTTACACAGCTGATAAACCATGGCCCCGTCAGACAAACCAAAGCGGTTTCCCGGTGAAAGTGATGAAGCATATCCAGAAGTATTTACAATTAAACCACCACAACCAACCGAGAAAAAACCTGGACAGTTACCTCAACACATGATAGATCAATTCTTTAATGACGTAAGTATATATTACAATGTAACCTCATGTTTTCCGTATATTTACTCTTTCTGAATTTTTGAATTTTATTGGAAAAGAAATATGCATTACGAACAAAAAGTAAGCACACAAAAACACATGATATTGTACTAGATTTTGAAAATGTTACTCTGATACACAGCAACACATACAGAAAAATACAGAGAGGGAGAAGTCAACAGATACAGAGAGAGAGAGAGGTGGGGTGGGGGACGACCACTCGACACAAATTAGGTCATTTCGTGACTAACATATGTTCAATTTTATTTCAATAATCCGCTGGCTCTTGGAGTTTTTAGCAGTGGGAAGAAACCGGAGGATCCGAAGAAAACCCACGAGGTTGGTCAGGCGACCATACTTATTGTCACGTACATCAGGGAAATCGAAACCACGCCAGTTGCTCCATGGAGACAAAATTATCAACTGTGGTATATAGTAAACACCGCTAATCGTTTGCGTTATGCAGTTTTATTTATCTGAAAACAATATCATGCAGGAGAAACACAATTTAAAACAACACACATGATAGATGTGTTCTATTTCTATAAACTGTTTATAATACAATTAAATAAGATATTATCTATATGATCAAAACGTAATCTCGACAAGGTTTATCTGCATGTGAGTCACAAACATGATAAACAATTTCTAGGTTCATGCAATCGCTGTGTTGGTCAATGTTTCCTAACGATATATATCAGCATATCATTTGTTCTAGTCTCTAATATTTGATTATTCTCGGGACTACCAGGACCATTATTTGACAATCACTGCAGATATGAGAATTCGTTTTCCAAAACCATAGCCAAGTTGTAGTCATTTGTGTTCATTAAGTCCCCTATCTTACTCATTTTCTGGAAAATTACAAACTATTCCTGTCTTACCCATTTTCTGGAAAATTACAAATATTTGGGACCTAGAAATTGACACAAATTGGTCGCAACACATAACAATGTAATATGAATGTATATACACTGATTTACATTCAATCTTTCTCGGTTTTACTTTAATTTCAAATCAGTTATTTTCGGCGAAATACCCCAAAAGTCTCAATCGAATGGCAATCTGCAGCTTGTGGTTATTCTTGTCTACATCGATAGCATTTATTGCACAAGATCTCAAGACAAGAATAAGGTATCACCGTTTGACATGACTTGTGGAATATGTCCTACCTCGTTTTTCTAGCCCTTATTATAAATGACGCTGTAACGAATTATGGTACACGATTCGTGTACCAATGGTAAAATGTTCATTTTGTCTTAAATATTGGATATCAGAAGCCCATCCTTTCCCGGTAAGATCACATCATTTAGTTATATATATTTGGATTACGTGAGCATAAACAATAATTGTTGATAGAACAATTTCAGTTTGGTAAAGATGATATTGGTGTGTTTGTAGTATTCCGGAGTTAAAACTGTAAGAATTATCAGGGTGGGTTGAAAGATTGTTGCAGAATTCAGTTTAGGTGCGTTCATTTGGATTTCATATGTATGAAACCGTGACAAAATGGGAAAGTGCGACAAAATGCAAAAGTTCGACAAAATTTCAGACAAAATGTAAAAGTGTAAAAAATGAGACAAAATGTAAGAACATGGCGGAGATTGGCGCAAATTCAAAAAGTGCAGAGGAAGGTGAAAAAACTGACTCTTTTACTATAAACATTACATATTGAAAAAGGATTGCTAATGTTCAAATAAATATGTAAGTCATGAATTTGTTATTTTTGTCCCTTTTCCAACTGATACACGGCCACTTTTGACTGTTATGTGTCCACTTTTGTGACCGTGTATCGGTGTATCCCGTCATCTAAGAGTCGAGAAAAAGTATGGGTATAAATACATGTATACATCTGTGTATCTTTTGCTAGGGTTATGTAATCGTTGAAAAAAAGTTTTTCGACTGTGAAAAAGATTTGGAACCCTGTAAAAAGGCCATAGAACAGGAAGTAGACGAATTAGCCAACAAACTCTTTAAAGGAGGTAAAATCAAACGTAAGTTATCATAGTAAAATGAATATGCGGCATTGCCACTGCCCTGGTAATATTCCCTTGAAAAGCATACCTATAGAATAATAAAATGATATTTTCATTTGATCATGTTCAAATGTTGATTAAATTGTTGATGACTTCTGAAATAAATAAGTCAATGACAGGGAACAGTGAAAAATTTTCGAATATCTGAAATAAGTTCGAAATTAGAATGTCAATAAATTAAAGCTTCTTCATTTGAATATTTCTTATATTACGTTGTTTTGTAGTTTGAATGTCTTACTCCTTTTATCTGATTAAAATACTGATCTATATTTCGTTTCGTTTTGTACTTGAAGATCGCGGCACGGGTCATAGGAGCGGCTTTTGGCCCTATGACGTCAGATACGATTTAATCAATCAGTGTTGATGTTTCTAGTGATTTACCCATAGTTCCATGCAGAGCAACCCAAGAACTCGCCGTAACAGAGCGTTTCATTGGCTAATTCCTCACATTAACTAGAACGCCTGTTATATAACAACTCTCCAAGATCCCAGTGTTGTGAAGAAAACTGAAACGAAATTTGAACTGTGTTCTAATCAGGTTAATTAGTCTTTGTATTATTTAACAGAACTGTATAATGAATATGGATTACGTGACCGACTTATCCACATAGAGAACGAGTTTCCAGGAGCTAATATAATTCTCCATAAATCTGTAAATTTAGCCCAGGTCAGAGACCACCTTTAAATTATTTTTTGACGACTATAGATATTGACTGTGTGCATTGAAATATATTAAAACCCTAAATGGAAAACTATTATTATGAAAAGCTATGATATACTCAAATATTTCCAATGACTCTATTGTCCATGTATCTTCGTTGCAAATTTAAATGAACAAAGTCGGATAAAAAGTTCGTTTTTTGCGTGTTTATCTCATTTTTAGTTACACTACAGGGATAAGCCGACATGATGCCACTATCTATACATCTCTGGGGATCACGTGGTTAAGTGGGTAAGACGCTGACTCGCTAGCCACGAGGTCGGGTGTTTGATCCCTGCATTGGCCGAGAATGTTCATCCCGATTTTCCGGCGTGGTTTCCCCCTTGTCAGTGATGCAGGACAGAGGACCTGACAGGGACAGCTGTCTTGTCGTTTAGATGGGACGGAAAACCGAGGCCCCGTGTACACATTAGCGTGCACGTAAAAGGATCCCTGTATGTCGTAGGTCTGTCTACATTATCCCAGGTTAGGAGCAGAACAGTAGGACGTTAAACCCCATTTCATTTCATTTCTATTCATCTCTTGTTGGAATATAACACAGCTAAATAGTCTCCTTTAAGTAACTGTTAGAATTGTATATGAATGTCAACATTTGGAATCTTTTCGTAGGCTTTTAGACATTTATGGACTAATGAAAGATTACTAAATGTCGTGGAACAGTTGATTGGACCGGAAATATCTGGAAATCCAGTCTGGAACCTCAGAACAAAAACACCAAATAATGAAGCCACAACGGTTCCTTGGCATCAAGGTAAGGACAGCTACACCATTTAAAGGGCGTGAAGCTCTTCCCAATATCTTCCAGTGTTTTCTATATTACAAACACGAATTATTGTTCCATTCCAATCAATAATGATGTTATCTTCACCGCAGAGAAAAGGTATACACCACAGAGAAAAGGTTTTCACTCCAATAATTAAAAATAAAAAATGATCCTGAAAACTTGTTTCCGGAATATTGGTTTTTAGTTATTTTGTTAATACAGATGCCGCCTATCTTGACAATCGAGCCTATAAAATACTACAACCGACAGCCTGGATTCCTCTATTAGATGCTAACGAAAAGAATGGATGCATGAGGGTAAGTACAATGCATTCGTAATGTTGAATACTTTGATGTATATTTCAAATGGATCATAATATGAGCTGTCTGCATCAATGAAAAAACCCCAACAAGTTATGC
Organism: Patella caerulea; assembly: GCA_036850965.1. Taxonomy (NCBI): domain Eukaryota; kingdom Metazoa; phylum Mollusca; class Gastropoda; family Patellidae; genus Patella; species Patella caerulea. The sequence continues at coordinate 47,133,257 of JAZGQO010000007.1, read as the reverse complement.
AAGCTATGCGGTAACGTGTATGCATTGGTGTGAGCGTAAAAGGTCCCTTGGCAGTTAGAATTCGATATAAGAGTAGGCCATATTGTCTCAATTTGGGCAAAATTCCCTTATAGCAGACTGTATGGCGTATGCCCGTCTTCCTTAGCCCAGTTGGTCGAGAACAGTAGGACGTTAAACCACATTTCATTTCATTTGTTTGCAACTTACAGGGGCGGATCGAGGAATTTTGAAAGGGGGGGGGGCGCCGCAAAATGAAGGCACTGACCGCGGAGACAGGGCATGCCGCTGAGAGAGGGGTTGGGCCCGACCAAGAAAATTATCCGTCATTTCCTTGCATCTGTAGTTATTCCAAGAGCCATTTGGCTGAAATTTTCGTCTAAGTAAACGTTCGGAACGGACATATTTGGGTCTGAGAAAAGGCACTTACAGCAGTAAAAAGGGCACTGTCAAAAATTAGTGGGGGTGCGCGCCCCTCGCACCCCCATTGAATCCGCCACTGACATATACTACTAGTTACAATAGCCACTAATAATGATCAATGTATTATTTAAAATAACTGCTACTTGGTAAACTACTTGCAAATTCTGTCTTGTAAATATCATCTCTTCAATGGTATTAGATTTTGGAGACTTTACAACAATACACCGAGGACTAGGCGCAGTAACTAAGCATTGCGACGTGTCATGATATTACTATAAAAAGAATTATTTTAACAGGTTGTTTCTGGAGCTCATAGAACGGGTAAAATAGCTTTACACCAATGTTGCTGGAGAGACACAACTTATATTATGCTTGACGAGGAAGAAATAGCTAAAACCCTTGGTGAGTGTTCATAATGAATGAGCTATCTTGGTTCACAGAAATATAACGGTTTAAAATCAATAGTAACCAGTTACAATGTAAACTTTTTGAATCAAAATATTTAATTATGTTTTGAAGTATACCAGAATGTATAAACACATAAGTTTTGCCCCGAAATTATTTAAACATTAATTATTAAGAAATAATATTCATGTAATACAGTCCGATCTTCATGAACGATTCGGTTGGTTCACGAAGAATCAGCTGGCTGTACGAAAACGGGTGCGCGATATTATTACTTTATTTATCGGAGACACAGAAAGATGGCCGTTAGAAAGTAATATATTCTTAACATGACTATAACGGGAGTTTGAATTTAACGTTTGAATAAATTTTAGAAAAGTAAATTTTTTAATTCGATTGGTATTAAACTCCTATGTATTTTTGTGCAGGTGCTGATATGGAAAAGGATGTAGTACTTTGTCCTGTACCTTATGGTGGTATGTTATTAATCAACAACGTCATACCACATCAGAGGTAAATCATTTTTATGTAAACTTGTTATAGATTTGTCTTCTTTTTCTCCGGTTTTATTATGCCAATTGTCATTGAGTTTTTGCTCAACAATCGACGGAAATGCTCAATAATTATGTTTGGGGTCGGATGAATAAAGAGGTAATCAAGCATGGGTGGGATTAGATAAAGAGCTGAATGGTCTCGTTATAATAGTTAAAAATAGATAATAAAAACATTGTTTGCTTAAAATTTCAGTCAAATTGCTTCACACTGAATTGAGATATTGGCGATTGAATTTTAGGCTCGCCACGATCGTCATTACTAACGTCTCGAATGACCATTTTTACGCTGAACTATCCATTACGTATTCAGATCCACTAAATATGATATGCTAACGATGGCGTGTCTAATTATTGATTTAGATCAAATTTCAGACCGGCAACAGGTAGATTTGGTTCTTTGTGTATTGTTTAAGACAAAATTTCACATTTAATCTAAGAAACACATTTTGGGGGTATTTTATTACTGCAAAATGAAAATTTTATGTTATTCTTTTTTAATAGTTTAACAAACTTATCAGATGAAATTCGCTGGAGTTTAGATTTACGCTGGCAGAAAACGGGTCTCCCGGCATCATACTATGATCTTCAGGAATGTGTTGAGTTTAGATCTCCCACTAAACCAAATTTAAAAATAGACTGGAGTCAATATGATGGTGTTGTAGATAAAGACATGGAAAATAAACCGGTACGTGGAATACGTTTTGTTGTTGTTGTTTTTTTAATTTTGGGGTGTTACTCAGATATTTTGTAAATCAGACGAACTGTAGTGTACTGCTAAATCTCGTTGTGGAAGTCATAAAATATTTGAGACAGAGCAGCTTCCAGACATAGCGGAGAGAGAGAGAGAGAGAGAGAGAGAGGGAGAGAGAGAGAGAGAGTAATACGGTTTAACGTCCACTAGACACAATCTAGGTAATTTCGGGACTAACATATGGTTTAATTTAGTTTATTTCAATAATTCGCTTGCACGTAGGGTTCGTTGGCAGTGGGAGGAATCCGGAGAACCCGGAGAAAACCCACGAGGTTGGACAGGTGACCCTACTCACGCACAACCGTGGATTCGAAACAACGCCAGTTGACTCAATGACAGGCTTTATAATATAGCGTGCACGTGCTAATCATTCGGCCACCTCCGCCCCTCGTATCATTTATTAAAATCATTCTTTCTTCGCTTGGAATCTAAATCACACTTGCATAATGTCATGTATTTGTAGACGGAAGAGGTTGATGAAGATTTTGATATTACTATACAAGGTCCATGGATGAGAAAATGGGAAATAATTCATACCAATCGACATACAGATGGTTTGAAGGAGGGAAATGTCTACAACAAATCACATTAAAATATCTCAGTAATTCAAATTATTTAGGAACAGGACGACTTCGTACACAGTAGATTGTGTGATATACAATGAGAAATACTATATGAATTAAGAATATGTAAGCCCATTATTTGTAGATTATTAGATTTAATTTGATTTAATGTAAAAGAATGCGGGTCATTAGTTTATTTGGTAGAGTAAAACTGGCTTTTGTTTTAAAAAAATAAAATCTTCATTGGATATATTGTCTTTCTTTCTTAAAATGAACTAACTTTAATAGAAGACATGATCTCCAAACATCTTATCAAGTGCTTCACATACCCGCGAACTTTCGTCGCTAATTTCGATTGGCCACTGAACCAGCTGCAGACCTTTCAGATTCCTTGATATAAAATGTCATCGCGATGCCAAGTCTCGCGCTTTCCAGCTCAAATGCCTACCTGTGATAATAAGAGTTGTAAAGTGCAAAGGCCGTTCAATGTCGAGGAATTTCGCTCAGATCCCTATATTTGATTTGGGGGCGTTTGTGTCGCGGTCTCTCATTGGACAATGCTATTGTGCACGTACCTGTGGTAATTGTTGATGGCGTACCTATAAGTTCGGATATTTCGGACTAATCTAGCCTATTGCTTCACGAACATGAATATGAATCAATTTCATGTGCACTGCCCCCTTGTTTGATCCCTTTCTAAAAAGCAACTGACATCTGCCTCTAGTTTGAAAAGTGAACATAATGCTTCCAGATAGCCAATGGTTACGTTTAAACTGTGATTAAAATATTTGAAGGAGATTTTATCCAATTTTTGAAATTTAAATTATATAATAGTCTAACAATAATGTAGGTAGGTCAGACTAAATTTATTGCTATAATATAATGTAAATATACGTCTAAGATATTCCAGGCACGAATCACAGCATATGTCCATAGGGACTACGTTTTTTTTAGTTTGTCAAAGGTTGGGTTGGGAGTAGTTTAATCCGTGAGCGTGAAATCGCAAGTAAGGTCATTGAGTCCAGAGGCGTTGTTTCGATTTACCACGTTTACGTGACAAGGAGTAGGATCGCCTGTTCAACTTCAGGAGACCTCCAGTCCCCAAACCCCCATCCCCACTGCTAAAGACCACTACACACATGCGAATTATTGAAATAAATTTGAACCAAATTTTGTCCCAAAATGTATCGCGTGGCAGGGTCGGATCCAGGAATTTTTGCAGGAGGGTGTTTGCCAGGTTTCGGTTACGGAAATCTGCCATCATCGTCTCTAAATTACATAGGCATAGAAATCGTTTTTATACTGCTGTAGGATCACTTTGTGATGTAATTTCATTGATGTAAGGCATTATTTTTTTATGTGATAGCTGAGCAGGGGCGGGGGGAACCCCCTCCCTCTGGATCCGCCCCTGCGTGGACGTTAAACCCCATTTCTACCTTGTCAGGGGTGGCATTTGCGGAGCTGTAAAGGAAAACGTAGCCAATCATTGGCATTGTTTACTCGTGCATGAACGGTGAATCGAAGAACAGCAGGTGGACAAGTCACTGTTCGCTGGTATTGAATATACAATCATAAAGGAAATAAATGTTAGTCTCAAATTGACCGAAGTATTGGAGTTACATTACATAACATTCACTGTACAACTATAGCGCAAAGGGGCGAGAAAACGATACTCTGTGTGCACGTAAAAGAACCTCAGTTGGAATTCGACATAAGAGTATGCCGCATGGACGCTGCCTGGTCGAAATGCCCCTCATACTACACTGTAGTCTTCATTAGCCCATTTTGTGGCGAACAGTTGGACGTTAAACCTCACCCATTGCATTGTATTTCATTTCACTTCGGTCCCGTGCTGTATTAATCATTTTCATATTTCTCCATTGGCATGTATCTTATGGTATTATTTTGTTTAGCAAGCAGTTTTAATTTTTTTTTTTACAGATTTGAATATGGTAATAACAATGTTCTTGATTGGCAATGTTTCCCTTCTAATAAACATTTGATGTTGATAATTACAATTCCATTTTCCCTTTTCAATTTTCATAAATACTGGGCTAATGAGGGATATTTTGCCCGGACAGCGGCGCGATGGCCTACTCTTATATCGAATTTCATCTTCCAGGGGATCTTTTACGTGAACGCCAATGTGTACACGGGACTTCGGTTTTCCCCTATCCGAACGACTAGACAGCTGTCCTTGCCAGGCCTTCCGTCCTGCATTGTGACAAGGGGAATCGACGGTGGAAAACCCCGATGTATACTCGGCCAACACCGGGAGCGAACCCGCGATCTCCAGGCCAGCAAGTCAGCGTTTTACTCACTTACCCGCAGTTGCTCAGCACATAATTAATATGATGTTCCCTTATATTTCAACCGATAATACAGTAGTTAAAACTATAAAAATGAATCTACCATATTTTGGAAAGCTGCCATGTCCTTGACAATAATAGTTCTAGAACACTGAATATAATAGATACGAGGGGAAAATGCTCCATTTTTTTTAAACTGGTCTATTTCTGTTTATCTATTGAGGGCCATGGTCGCTGCACCAAGGTCGTGAGCAGCAAATAATCAGATATGTTGTTGTTTAAGTACAAACGAACGTTAAGTTGTTTCATTCAATCCTAGCATTATATTTCTCAAAAGTGTTGTAGCTGTGAAGATATTCAGTCTGATCAACTAGCTGTAACTTTAGTTTGTGAACAAAGGTAAATGGAGCTTTTTTTTTTTTTTTTTTTTAAAGTACTAATCTAGTATTTTGAAGCATAAAAAACGAAACGAAATAGGATCTGTGTTTTAATCAGATTGTATTTTAATGGAAAGATAACAAAATCGATTACCAAATGTTTTGAAAGAAACAGGAAACCCAAACTTTTAACTTTAAAGTTGATAGTCTATTTCTTTTCTTTTTTATTTAACAATTAATATTTTTAACAAATTGAAAACAGAAGTATTTTATACGATGTTTTACTAAGGCTAATGAAACGAATTAAAATTCAGACGCTAAGTAGAATAAATTAATGGATTTTTTGTTTTATATATAAGATCAGCATGCCTCCGTCAGATAAATCAAAAAGGTTTCCCGGTGAAAGTGATGAAGCATATCCAGAAGTATTTACAATTAAACCACCACAACCAACCGAGAAAAAACCCGGACAGTTACCTCAACATATGATAGATCAATTCTTTAATGACGTAAGTATATTTTATATAGTAACTCCGTAATTTCGGTAGATCTTTTTAGGGTTTCACACTGCGTAGCTTGTGTGAAACACTATTGTTTTTGTTAAAATTATTATTCTTATTAGGCTTTCAGACTTTCGTCTGAAAGCCTATTGTGATTACTAAAATTATTATTAGGCTTTCAGACTTTCGTCTGAAAGCCTATTGTGATTACTAAAATTATTATTATTAAGCTTTCATATGTATTACATATGAAAGCTTATTGTTTCTGTTAAAGTTATTATTATTATTATTTTTTTTTTTGTGTGTTTTCTGCAAATCGGATTTCTCAGAATCTATCCATAGGATCTTTCTGAAATTTTGACCTACCCCCCCAAAAATGGGGTGCGAACCTTGATTAAATGTATTTTCAAAACGTTTTACGAATCCGAAATCACCGAATTTTACGAACGAAAAAACTGACAATGCATAGTCGTATCTTTGTTATTTTTTGACCGATTTTACTAATTCTTTTTTCTTTGAATACCTTGAAAAAAATCGTTTTCATCTGCAGTTTCACATTTTCGTATTTCGAAAATTCGTCGCTGTGATTTCGAACCGGAAGTTTAGACCAATTTGACAACTTCTTTAATAGTTGTACGATTTTCATGAAATTTAGTATACAAGTAGATCTTACCGATGTGACTTCAAAAATATAATTAGAAATTTTCTAAATTATCTCCCCTTGGTGAAATTAAGGATCAAAGTTTTCAAAAAAATCGTCGAAATATAGGTCAGAATGACCTAAAAAAAAATTTCGATACTCGACAAGTAATTACTGATTCCTACACAAAATATGGAGTTTGTCGATCGAACCGGAAGTGCCACCATCTTGAAACATGAAAAATCCCTAAGGCTTTTTTGCTATTTTACTTACAGACACGGGAGTTATATTTTCTGAATCCTTGAAGGATGGCCCAAAAATCATAGGGAGCAGAATTTTGATTTTGGTCACGTGATGGTCACCATTTTGAATTGAAAATGAAAAGTAGTAGCAATTTGAAGGGCCGAGACTTTGAAACACAATAACTCTCCTTCTAATTGAGCTAGAATGTTCAAACTTGGTGTAGACGTTCACTAGGACAATGTCATGATTGAGTCCAAAGATGAGCATTTTCTGCCAAGGGTAAGCAGAGATGGGCATGCTGATTTGTTGATTCTTTAGGGCACGATAACTTCGGTTATAATGAAGGGAGGGCTGTGAAACTTTTGTCAATAGAGAGTCCAATAGCTAGCCTGTTGTGTGAAATCATTGTATCATTTATTTTAAATATCAGGGATAGGCGAAAAAAAGAGATTGAAAATCCAAAAAGTCGTATTTTTACAATTTGGAGCATGTTTAGAGGTCTTTCTCGTAAAGTCAACTTAATATTTTTTGGGAACTTCTTCTACAAAGAGTCTTATTGGTAGTCTTTCATATAAAACCATCGATCAACAATCCAACATATCAGGAGTAGAAGAACAAAAGGATCGAACATTGAAAACGGCATCCTTTCATTGTTAAGCGACACATGCAGTGTGGGTGACTACAATCTACACATTTAGTCATCGTATACAGCTTATTCAACAGTATCGAATTCCAACTGCTTAGGGATATTTTTTAGAATCTAACCATAGGATCTTTCTAAAACTTTGACCTACCCCCCCAAAAATGGGGTGCGAACCTTGATTAAATATATTTTCAAAACGTTTTTCGAATCCAAAATCACCGAATTTTACGAACGAATGCTTTTGACCTACAATGCTGTAACTTTGTGACTATTTGACCTATTTAATTAATTCTTTTTTCTATGAGTACTTTGAGACATTTACTTCAAATCTGCAATTTCGGATTTTCGAATTTCGAAAATTCGTCGCTGTGATTTCGAACCGGAAGTTTAGACCAACTCGACAACTTCTTTAGTAGTTTTACGATTTTCATGAAATTTAATATGTAAGTAAACCTTAATGATGCGACTTGAAAAAATACTTTGGAAATTTTCTAAATTATCTCCCCTTGGAGAAATTGAGGATCGAAATTTTCAAAAAAATCGACGAAATATAGGTCAAATCATCTTGAATTTTTTTTTTTAGGTACTAGCTACGAGACCACTGATTAGTACACAAAAAATGGAGTTTGTAGCTCAATCCGGAAGTGCCACCATCTTGAAATGTAAAAACCTCAAACGCCATTTTGCTATTTTACATACAGACACGGGGGTTATATTTTCTGAATCCTTGAAGGGATGGCTATAAAATGTTGGCAGTAGAATTTTGATTTAAGTCAATGGATAGTCACCATATTGAATTGAATATCAGAAATAGTGAAAAATGGACATTAACGGGCATGTAAATTATCAGAACAGACCGTAGTTTGTTGAATTCGTTTCTTATCTTTGAAATTAATACATTTGGGGATAGCCTAGCTCATTGTCGAATTTTTGGTATTTGCAAATTTCAAAATTTCAAATTTCGCCTTTGATGTTTTCCGTGCCGACAAAGTTGTTTTCGCGTGAATAACTCCGATTAACAGCTTGAAAATAATCAAATGGATCGCAGTTTCGCGATTTTGTCTCAAATCTGGGAAATCAATACATTTCTGGTTAGCCTCCTTTCAAAAATGGGTGGTGGCCTTGGAATCAATATATTTTCAAAACGTTTTGCGAATCCAAAATCACCGAAAACAACTGATGAAAAAATTGACCTTGACAGCTGTGTTACTTCGTGATTTTGTGATCTATTTTACTTTTCTGGTTAGCCTCCTTTCAAAAATGGGTGGTGGCCTTGGAATCAATATATTTTCAAAACGTTTTGCGAATCCAAAATCACCGTAAATAACTGATGAAAAAATTGAGCTTTGATGGAAACTATATAGAAAAATAAAAGGAAACATCAACAATATATAGGTCTTGCACACATAGGCTTAGAACTTTGCAGCCAGTCCTCATATTAATTGAAATTGAATAGGTTTGATTTGATATAATTATTTGTTTTCTATTTTAAAACTATCTAAAAAAAATATTTTTAATCATTTATGTTATTGATTTAGATTAATACTGTTTACATTGTGTACATTTTAACACCTTCATCGATTAATAATGGTTTGCATAGTCATCGTATAGAGCTTATTCAACAGTATCGAATTCCAACTGCTTAGGGATATTTTACGTGCACTCCAATGTGTACACCGGACCTTGGTTTTTCGTCCCATCTATATGTTAGTTTGTGTCGAATGGAGGTTAAGCCGCATTTATCTCTTTCTCTTTTATTTTTAAAGTTTTGTAATAATCGGTTGTACTGTACTGTAAAAGTGATAAAACAGAAAATTTCGCCCGGTAGTAATGTTTCTCACATTAAAGTCACCAATTTGCTCATTTTAGGGGGCAAACGTTTATTGCGAACAATTAAGCTGGTCAGGGGGGGGGGGCTTATTTTTAAAAGTTTTGTAATATTCGGTTGATAATTAAAGGTACCGTGCAAATTAAACTGTTAAAATAGAAAATTCCGCCCGGTTGAAATGTTTCTCCTTGTAGGTCAGCAATTTGCCAAATTTAGGGAGGTTGCGTGGCTAAATGGTTAGCACCTGCGCACTGTATCGTAACGTCTGTCATTGAGTCAACTGGCGTTGTTTCGATTGAAATGCCCGGTTGAAATGTTTCTTGCTATAAGTCAGCAATTTATCGATTTTAGGGAGCCTGAATGGCTGTATGGTTAGCATGTGCGCGCTGTATCGTAACGTCTGTCATTGAGTCAACCGGCATCGTTTCGATTTCCAGGTTGCACGTGACATGGAGTATGGTGTCCAACCTCGTGGGTTTTCTCCGTGTCCTTCGGTTTCCTCCCACGGCTGATTTCAGATTATTGTTATGACTGGGTGCAATGTTTCATACTATATTTAGATTTGTAACTTCGCGAGTTTTTGACCAATTTTGATAATTTTTTCTTCTTATACTTTTATTTAGGATACTTGATACAATCAATGACACGTGACCATGAATATGAAAGCTTTCATATCTGCATGGGACAGTAGCAGATCTAGTTTATTATTATTATTTTATTTTTCGGGGGAGCCTATTTCTCAGTGTCTGTAACAGATACAGATCTGGGACGTAATTTTCTATCAGGAAACCATATAGTGGCCATCCCTTCCACTGTATTTGAAACTTCTGCGCAGACCGGAAGTGGCCGAATTTTGTGCGGTGCCAAAAAATTAAAAAACGGCCGTAGATTCGTCAATTCTGTACCTATTTTCATACAAATTACATTTTTGGAAACCCTGAGTCTTTTCTCGGACGATAGCAGTTGAAAATTTTGCAATTTAGAAACTTCGCCGCTGACTTCTAGCATTCGAAAAATGAAAATATGTTGTTTAAGACACATTTTTTGTTATTTTTCAAAATTTTCAAATTTGACCTACATTTTTGGATACCTGAAGGCAATACGGTTCCAGTAATATAAGTTTCATTCAGAGTCATCGCCCTTTATTTTTCGATTTTTTTCGAATTTTCTTCACATTTTGTGAGCTTAAGTTTCGTTTTACGGCCGGATCGACGTTTCTGAAATTCCTGGAACATGAAGTAATATGGTCAAACCACCGTTTAAAGCAATTTCAACAACAATCCGTAAACCGGAAGTAGTCGAAATACTATGCGATATTTTGAAAAAAACGTGAAAAATTGGTGTTTTGGGTAAAAACACGATTTTTCCGTCCGATATCAACGGATTAAACAAATTAAGGTATCATTTGGTCGGGCGGTAATTGGACCACTGAATGATACCCAATTCGTACGGACACGATCAGCAGGAAGCAAAATATGGCTCGCTGAAAATCAAGTATTTTCTGATTTGGAGCGTTTTTAGATGCCTGTATCTCGAAAACTGCTCCACAGTTTTTTATGAAACTTTCTCTATCGAGAGACCTTGCAGTAGTCTTGTGTACGAAACATTCCATTACGACTTTGAAATATCTGGAAAAGGTGAAATAACGGACTGAAAATCGAAAAAAGTCGAAAAATCGTGAAATTTTGGAAAATGCTCTGCTATTTTTTTATTTTAAGAGATTTTCAAAAAAAAATTGTATATTCAGATAGCTGAGCTAATTACGATTCTATCGATGTATAATATGTATGTAGTTATTGAAATTTAATTTTCGATATTTTAAATTTTTTGCATTTTTGGCACTTTTGAACCTAGGATTTCTCAGGGGCATTTTATCTGATCAGATAATGTAATATATCATTACAGAGCCCTGTGGCTATTTTAGTGCCTAAACCGGTTATCAAAACTATATCGACAATAATAACCATACCGGAAGTATTCAAAAAATGTAAAAAAAGGTTAAAAACTATGTCGCACTTGCAAAAAACTTGATTTCTCCCTTAGGTAATAGCGGACCAAAAGAACTAAAGTGTCGTTGGATAGCCCTATTAATGGAGCATCATATGGTATCTAAATAATACGATATCGATGGTAAGGAAATAAATTATTGTGTGCCAAAAATCTAGTATTTTCCGATTTTTTAACATTCTGAGACGTCCTTTTCTCGAAAACGACGCCGCAGATTTTTCTTAAACTTTTCTTACTCAAAGTCCTATCGGTTGTCTATATAGTGAATCAAAAATGAAAAGCATTGAAATAATATAGGTGGTCCAAAAATGGCATCAAACTTTGAAAAAATTGAAAAATCGTTAAATTTTTGTAAACGCTCTTTAGTTTATCTTTTTTTTTCAAAACTGCTCAATGGATGTTTCTGACATTTGTTGTACAGAATGTTAAGTATCCAAAGAACTTCGTAAAGCTATCACAACAACGATCGTAAAACCGGAAGTAGTCGAAAAAATGTCCGATATTTTGAAAAAAATTATTTTTTTTACGAAAATCTTTTTTATTTATGAATATTTTTTGATGATATTTTACACGGGGTTAAACTATCATCCTACTTGAGCAGAAATGAAAAAAAAAATGTCTCGGTAATTTGTGTTAGCCGCCATAGGCGAATTTAGTTTTTCGTAACCAGAAAAATTATTTATTGTTCGATTTGTATAAAACAAAGTTCATATGCTCCGTGGTCCCAATTGTAATTTTTTTTGTTACGATGAAATTTTTCTGTCGGCAACGGAAGTGACGTAATATTAACAAAAACTACAATTTTGACAGTTCGGTACCACTTTTTGAAAGCAAATATTATTTTTTTTCAAAACTGATATAACTAAATGGATGCACCCTGCAAAGGTGCACAAAATCCTTAGCTCATATTTTTAAATTTCAATTCCATTTTCGGGCAATTTCGAATAAAATGTAAAATAAAGTGTAAAATTCAGTTATTTACAATTCATTCAGCGTCTTCATATTTTGAAATATATATTTGTAATTTCCATAAACTCGTAGCACTAATCCAGACGAAGAGAATGTATGCGAAAATTAGTTTGTAATATGAGCAGTTGCCGAGAAATATGCAATTTTGCATGCATCACTTTTCACGTTATTTTGCCTATGCAAGAGTGAATTATTATTCGATTTGCAATATTTTTTTCCCATTTGATGCCTAATGCCAATTTGGACTAGGTCAAGCCAATTTTTATACGTCCACATTCATAATGTGAACGTATTATGCCGTCGCCCCTGTCTGTGTGTGTGTGTGTGTGTGTGTGTGTGTGTGTGTGTGTGTGTATGTATGTATGTGTGTGTCTGTGGTTCGCCTACAGGGCGGAATTCTTCATGGATTTTCTTCAAACTTGGTATACTTATTCCTTATACCCAAAGGAAGATCCCTATTGTTTTTGGGGCATGCCCGCCCCCAAGGGGCCGAGCCACGCCCATTTCTAGTATTTGTTTGTTTGTCGTCTACAGGCCACATTTCTTAACTTATAATCTTGAAACTTTGCATACACATTCTTTGTACCCTAAGGAACATCCCTATCGTTTGGGGTGTATGCCCCACCCCCAGGGGCAGAGCCACGCCCATTTTCTTTTCGTGTGTCTTTGTGTCGCCTACAGGGCGCAATTCTTACTGGATTTTCTTCAAACTTGGTATACGTATTCCTTATACCCTAAGGAAGATCTCTATTGTTTTTGGTGCATGCCCGACCCCCAGGGACAGAGCCACGCCCATTTCTAGTATGTATTTGTTTGTCGTCTACAGGCCACGTTTCTTAACTTATAATTTTGAAACTTAGCATACACATTATTTGTACCCTAAGGAACATCCCTATCGTTTGGGGTGCATGCCCAACCCCCTGGGGCAGAGCCACACCCATTTTCTTATCGTGTGTCTTTGTGTCGCCTACAGGCCACAATTCTTATTGGATTTTCTTTAAAACTTTGTATACTTACTCTTTATACTCTAAGGATGATCCCTATCGTTTGGGGTGCATGCCCAACCCCCCAGGGGCAGAGCCACGCCCATTTCCTTTTTGTGTGTCTCTGTGTCGCCCTGAAGCCGCAATTCTAATTGTATTTTTTTTAAAAACTTTGTATACTTACCCTAAGGATGATCCGTATTGTTTTTTGGTGCATGCCCGACCCCCAATGGCAGAGCCACGCCCATTCCTTGTATTTATTTGTTTGTTGTCTACAAGCCACATTTCTTAACGTATTATCTTGAAACTTTGAATGATTATTCTTTGTACCCTAAGGAACATTTCTATCATTTGGGGTGCATGCCCAACCCCCAGGGGCAGAGTCACGCCCATTTTCTTTTTATGTGTCGCCTACAGGCCATAATTCTTAATCGGTCATCTTGAAACTTAAAATACTTATTCCTTATACCCTAAGGATGACCCCTTTTGTTTTGGGTGCATGCCCGACCCCCATGGGACAGCAACACCAATTTCGTGTATTTGTTTGTCTGTCGTCTACAGGCTGCATTTCTTAATGTATCATCTTGAAACTTTGAAAACTTATTCTTTTTACCTTAAGGAAGATCCCTATTGTTTTTGGTGCATGCCCAACCCCAAGGGACAGTGCCACGCCCATTTTTTTTTGTCTGTCTGTGTGTCACCTACAGCCCACAATTCTTAATCGATCGTCTTGAAAACTTTTTTTATACTTATTCCTTATACCCTAAGGCTGACCACTATTATTTTTGGTGCATGACGGACCCCGTGGGACAGAGCCACGCCCAATGCTTTTGTGTCTTGTGTTCGCCTACAGGATGCAATTCTTAACAGATCCTTTTAAAACTTTACAAACCTATTCCTTATACCCTAAAGATGACTCCTATTATTTTTGGTGATTTCCTAACCCCCAGGGGCAGAGCCATGCCCATTTTTACTTCGTGTCTATGTGTGTTGTCTACAGGCCACGATTCTTAATGGATCGTCTTTAAACTTGGGATATGTATTCCATATAGCCTAAGGACGTCAACTGCATGTCCCGACTCACACAGGCAAGACACGACCAATTTTTGTGTTTGTCGTTTACAGGCCGCAATTCTGAATGAATCAGCTTGGTACTTGGTTTATGTATTCCTTATACCCTGAGGGCGTCCACTATTGATTTTGATGAATGTCCCGACCCCCAGGGGCAGAGCCACGCCCACTTTTTGCCTTTAGTGTTAGGAAGGCACAATTCTGAATGGATTATCTTGGTAATTCCTTATACTCTAAGGACGGCAACTATTAATGTTGGTGCACGACCCTCAACGCTAAACAAACCAAACGCCTAGCCTTCTTGACAAAGTACCATATCAATCAAAGCAGGAATGTGGACGTATATTGTAGCGTTAGCGTTATGTTACATTTTCACTGTGACCGGAAATGACGTCATTTGGGCAAAAACTGTATTTTTAACCTAAAAAACTAAAATTTTATTCAAATCAGTCTCCCTTATAATATTTTTAAAATTATGTTATTTGATTCTCATCAACGAATAGAATGAAGCCATATGACCATACAGATACCACAAAATGGTTTCTAACTTGTACGTTTACAGAGAAATAGGCGATCTTCTATAAGTCACTTTTCAAGGTTTTTGGTATATAAAAGTGTCAATTATTATTCGATTTTTATAATTTTTTTACCATTTGATACCTTATGCAATTTATGACTTCTATGAACCAAGTTAACATTTTCAATATCACCGGAAGTAATGTAATTTTTGCAAAAAAACGTATTTTTAGCCTTCAAAACAAACATTTTTTAGAAGTGATTTATATTCATTATTCGTTTAACTTTATAACGCCTGACTCTAATGGGCAGTAAGAGTGAATCAATACCATCATATTGATATCAAAAAAAAGGCTTCTAGCATGTTCCCTTGTCGAATAATAACCAATTTTCCCAGGGTCACTTTTAAGTTTTTTACCTTCTTAATTTCAGTTTATGGGTTATAGGTTAATTATTTATTGCCCGAAATGTATAAAACAACGTTTGGATTTTGTATGTTGCGAATTTTCGACTTATTTTTCACCTATAAAAATTTCTTTCGGCACCGGAAGTGACTTAATTTTGCCATAATTTACAATTTTGACTGGTCTTTTCGCCAACAAATATTACTTTTACATATGATAGAGGGTGTCACTAAAGCAAAACAACCTAAAGTATAGTTTGGTAGCTCAATGGATCGGCTATGGTATAATAAACTTCCTGTATGATTCCTGAAAGCCGGTTCAGTCCTGCTTGCAGGTCTAGTTATTTATTATTATTATTTTATTTTTCGGGGGAGCCTATTTCTCAGTGTCTGTTACAGATACAGATCTGGGACGTAATTTTCTATCAGGAA
Source organism: Patella caerulea (assembly GCA_036850965.1). NCBI lineage: Eukaryota > Metazoa > Mollusca > Gastropoda > Patellidae > Patella > Patella caerulea. The sequence goes on along the minus strand of JAZGQO010000007.1, from coordinate 47,117,643 downwards.
ACCATATAGTGGCCATCCCTTCCACTGTATTTGAAACTTCTGCGCAGACCGGAAGTGGCCGAATTTTGTGCGGTGCCATAAAATTAAAAAACGGCCGTAGATTCGTCAATTCTCTACCTATTTTCATACAAATTACATTTTTGGAAACCCTGAGTCTTTTCTCGGACGATAGCAGTTGAAAATTTTGCAATTTAGAAACTTCGCCGCTGACTTCTAGCATTCGAAAAATGAAAATATGTTGTTTAAGACACATTTTTTGTTATTTTTCAAAATTTTCAAATTTGACTTACATTTTTGGATACCTGAAGGCAATACGGTTCCAGTAATATAAGTTTCATTCAGAGTCATCGCCCTTTATTTTTCGATTTTTTTCGAATTTTCTTCACATTTTGTGAGCTTAAGTTTCGTTTTACGGCCGGATCGACGTTTCTGAAATTCCTGGAACATGAAGTAATATGGTCAAACCACCGTTTAAAGCAATTTCAACAACAATCCGTAAACCGGAAGTAGTCGAAATACTATGCGATATTTTGAAAAAAACGTGAAAAATTGGTGTTTTGGGTAAAAACACGATTTTTCCGTCCGATATCAACGGATTAAACAAATTAAGGTATCATTTGGTCGGGCGGTAATTGGACCACTGAATGATACCCAATTCGTACGGACACGATCAGCAGGAAGCAAAATATGGCTCGCTGAAAATCAAGTATTTTCTGATTTGGAGCGTTTTTAGATGCCTGTATCTCGAAAACTGCTCCACAGTTTTTTATGAAACTTTCTCTATCGAGAGACCTTGCAGTAGTCATGTGTACGAAACATTCCATTACGACTTTGAAATATCTGGAAAAGGTGAAATAACGGACTGAAAATCGAAAAAAGTCGAAAAATCGTGAAATTTTGGAAAATGCTCTGCTATTTTTTTATTTTAAGAGATTTTCAAAAAAAAATTGTATATTCAGATAGCTGACCTAATTACGATTCTATCGATGTATAATATGTATGTAGTTATTGAAATTTAATTTTCGATATTTTAAATTTTTTGCATTTTTGGCACTTTTGAACCTAGGATTTCTCAGGGGCATTTTATCTGATCAGATAATGTAATATATCATTACAGAGCCCTGTGGCTATTTTAGTGCCTAAACCGGTTATCAAAACTATATCGACAATAATAACCATACCGGAAGTATTCAAAAAATGTAAAAAAAGGTTAAAAACTATGTCGCACTTGCAAAAAACTTGATTTCTCCCTTAGGTAATAGCGGACCAAAAGAACTAAAGTGTCGTTGGATAGCCCTATTAATGGACCTTCATATGGTATCTAAATAATACGATATCGATGGTAAGGAAATAAATTATTGTGTGCCAAAAATCTAGTATTTTCCGATTTTTTAACATTCTGAGACGTCCTTTTCTCGAAAACGACGCCGCAGATTTTTCTTAAACTTTTCTTACTCAAAGTCCTATCGGTTGTCTATATAGTGAATCAAAAATGAAAAGCATTGAAATAATATAGGTGGTCCAAAAATGGCATCAAACTTTGAAAAAATTGAAAAATCGTTAGATTTTTGTAAACGCTCTTTATTTTATCTTTTTTTTTCAAAACTGCTCAATGGATGTTTCTGACATTTCTGGTACAGAAAGTTAAGTATCCAAAGAACTTCGTAAAGCTATCACAACAACGATCGTAAAACCGGAAGTAGTCGAAAAAATGTCCGATATTTTGAAAAAAAATATTTTTTTTACGAAAATCTTTTTTATTTATGAATATTTTTTGATGATATTTTACACGGGGTTAAACTATCATCCTACTTGAGCAGAAATGAGAAAAAAAAATTGTCTCGGTAATTTGTGTTAGCCGCCATCGGCTAATTTAGTTTTTCGTACCCAGAAAAATTATTTATTGTTCGATTTGTATAAAACAAAGTTCATATGCTCCGTGGTCCCAATTGTAATTTTTTTTGTTACGGTGAAATTTTTCTGTCGGCAACGGAAGTGACGTAATATTAACAAAAACTACAATTTTGACAGTTCGGTACCACTTTTTGAAAGCAAATATTATTTTTTTTCAAAACTGATATAACTAAATGGATGCACTCTGCAAAGGTGCACAAAATCCTTAGCTCATATTTTTAAATTTCAATTCCATTTTCGGGCAATTTCGAATAAAATGTAAAATAAAGTGTAAAATTCAGTTATTTACAATTCATTCAGCGTCTTCATATTTTGAAATATTTATTTGTAATTTCCATAAACTCGTAGCACTAATCCAGACGAAGAGAATGTATGCGAAAATTAGTTTGTAATATGAGCAGTTGCCGAGAAATATGCAATTTTGCATGCATCACTTTTCACGTTATTTTGCCTATGCAAGAGTGAATTATTATTCGATTTGCAATATTTTTTTCCCATTTGATGCCTAATGCCAATTTGGACTAGGTCAAGCCAATTTTACATTTTCATTGTGACCGGAAATGACGTCATTTGGGCAAAAACTGTATTTTTAACCTATAAAACTAAAATTTTATTCAAATCAGTCTCCCTTATAATATTTTTAAAATTATGATATTTGATTCTCATCAACGAATAGAATGAAGCCATAAGACCATACAGATACCACAAAATGGTTTCTAACTTGTACGTTTACAGAGAAATAGGCGATCTTCCATAAGTCACTTTTCAAGGTTTTTGGTATATAAAAGTGTCAATTATTATTCGATTTTTATAATTTTTTTACCATTTGATACCTTATGCAATTTATGACTTCTATGAACCAAGTTAACATTTTCAATATCACCGGAAGTAATGTAATTTTTGCAAAAAAACGTATTTTTAGCCTTCAAAACAAACAGGGTCACTTTTAAGTTTTTTACCTTCTTAATTTCAGTTTATGGGTTATAGGTTAATTATTTATTGCCCGAAATGTATAAAACAACGTTTGGATTTTGTATGTTGCGAATTTTCGACTTATTTTTCACCTATAAAAATTTCTTTCGGCACCGGAAGTGACTTAATTTTGCCATAATTTACAATTTTGACTGGTCTTTTCGCCAGCAAATATTACTTTTACATATGATAGAGGGTGTCACTAAAGCAAAACAACCTAAAGTATAGTTTGGTAGCTCAATTGATCGGCTATGGTATAATAAACTTCCTGTATGATTCCTGAAAGCCGGTTCAGTGCTGCTTGCAGGTCTAGTTATTATTATTATTATTATTATTATTCAGATTCCAATTTGAATAGATCTCAGCAACTACGTGTCGCATCGTTACGATTTCTTCGGTTTTACAGGGAAAGTGGGTGTGACTTAGAGGATAAAGCTATTTTGAACGTTCTGCGACAATGCGAAATGTCCGAAATCACCGAAGTTATCGTTTTTGAAAATATTGCAGTAATTTTAACAATAATCATTGGATTTTAACTTTCGATACATTTTGGCATAGCCTGAGACAGGGCACATAGCTACGCTACTTTCGATTTTTGGTTTTCGGCAAATCTTCGAAGATATTAGGCGCCAAATTTCGAAAATTTAAAATTTTACAAAAAACTTTTTTATTTATGAATATTTTTTAGTCGTGTTGTGCACAGAATTAAAGAGTCATCTGACTAGTGCAAAAATGTTAAAAAATTTTGTCTCAGTAATTTTCCTTGGCCGCCATTGGCTAATTCAGTTTTTCAGTCCTAGATTAATTTTTTATTGTTCGATTTGTATAAAACAAAGTTCATATGCTTCGTTGTCTCAATTGTCATTTTTTTTGTTACCAATAATGTTATCTATCGGCACCGGAAGTGGCATAATTTTACCAAAAACTACAATTTTGACAGTTATTTTCTTATTTCGAAAACAAATATTATTTTTTTGAAAAATTATATGACTCAAAGAGTGTGTCTTTTCATGGCGCAAAAAATGTAGGAAGCAGTTTTTTTAATTTCGATTCCATTTTCGAGCAAATTCGATTAAGAGGCTAAAAATGGTGCAAAATTGGCCTATTTACAACCTATTCAGGCTTTTCAGATTTTAAGATATTTCTTCGTAACTTTTATAAACTTGTAGCTATAATCCATACAAAGAAAATGTATGTTAAAATTCGTTTGTAATATAAGCAGTTACCAAGAAATGGGCAGTTCTGTACAAGTCACTGTTTTCGTTATTTTGCCTGTAAAATAGTCAATTATGATTGGATTTTTATAAAAGTGACATCATTTGATTCAAAAAGCACGTAGCGTCATATCAAGTTGATTACAATTTAAAATTGACACCGGAAGTGACATCATTTGGTCAAAAAATGCATTTTAAACTTTTTAAATCAATGTTTTATTCAACCAAGAATAACTTAATATGTATTAAAAATTTTAACTTTTGGTTTAAATTCACATATAAACAAAACTCATATGGTCATATAGATATCATAAAATGGTTTCTAACTTGTTCGGTTGCCGAGAAATAGACGGTTTTCTACAGGTCACTTTTGAAGGTTTCGGGGCCATAAAAGGGTCAATTATTATTCGATTTTCATAAACGTCACACCATGTTATACCTAATGCCATTTGGGATTTCATACAAGTAATTTAAGATTTTCATTATCACCGGAAGTAACGTCATTTTGGCAAAAACTGTATTTTTAGCCTCCAAAACAGATATTTTATTCAAATGAGTCTGTTTTGAAATCTTTTTCAAATTATGGTATTTGATGCCAATCAACAAATAGAATGAACCCGTACGATCATATAGATACCACAAAATGGTTTCTAACTTGTACAGTTGCAGAGAAATAGCCGATTTTCTACAAGTCACTTTTCAAGTTTTTTGGTCTTTAAAAGTGGCAATTATTATTCGATTTACATAAAATTTTCACTATATGCTTAGTCGTATTGTGCACAGAATTAAAGACTCATCTGACTAGTGCAAAAATGTTAAAAAAATTTGTCCCAGTAATTTACCTTGGCCGCCATTGGCTAATTCAGTTTTTTAGTCCTAGATTAATTTTTTATTGTTCGATTTGTATAAAACAAAGTTCATATGCTTCGTTGTATCAATTGTCATTTTTTTTATTACCGAAAGTGTTATCTGTCGGCACCGGAAGTGGCAACATTTTACCAAAAACTACAATTTTGACAGTTATTTTCCTATTTCGAAAACAAATATTATTTTTTGGAAAAATTATTTCACTCAAAGAGTGTGCCCTTTCAATGCGCAAAAAATGTAGGAAGCAGTTTTTTTAATTTCGATTTCATTTTCGAGCAAATTCGATTAAGAGGCTAAAAATGGTGTAAAATTGGAGTATTTACAAACTATTCAGGCTTTTCAGATTTTAAAATATTTTTTCGTATCTTTTATAAACTTGTAGCTATAATCCATACGAAGAAAATGTATGTTAAAATTCGTTTGTAATATAAGCAGTTACCAAGAAATGGGCAGTTCTGTACAAGTCAGTGTTTTCGTTATTTTGCCAGTAAAATAGTCAATTATGATTGAATTTTTATAAAAGTGACATCATTTGATTCAAAAAGCACGCAGCGTCATATCAAGTTGATTACAATTTAAAATTGACACCGGAAGTGACATCATTTGGTCAAAAAATGCATTTTAAACTTTTCAAATCAATGTTTTGTTCAACCAAGAATAACTTAATATGTATTAATAATTTTAACTTTTGGTTTAAATTCACATATAAACAAAACTCATATGGTCATATAGATATCATAAAATGGTTTCTAACTTGTTCGGTTGCCGAGAAATAGACGGTTTTCCACAGGTCACTTTTGAAGGTTTCGGGGCCATAAAAGGGTCAATTATTATTCGATTTTCATAAACGTCACACCATGTTATACCTAATGCCATTTGGGATTTCATTTAAGTAATTTAAGATTTTCATTATCACCGGAAGTAACGTCATTTTGGCAAAAACTGTATTTTTAGCCTCCAAAACAGATATTTTATTCAAATGAGTCTGTTTTGAAATCTTTTTCAAATTATGGTATTTGATGCCAATCAACAAATAGAATGAACCCATACGATCATACAGATACCACAAAATGGTTTCTAACTTGTACGGTTGCAGAGAAATAGCCGATTTTCTACAAGTCACTTTTCAAGTTTTTTGGTCTTTAAAAGTGGCAATTATTATTCGATTTACATAAAATTTTCACTATATGATATCGTATGTCATTTCTGATTTCATAGAAGTAATTGAACATTTGCATTAACACCGGGAGTAATTTAATTTTGTCAAGATCATTTACAAGTAACAAATGTATAAAATGAATTGATATTGCTGGATTTTGTTGATTCTGCGTCCATTTTATTTGTGTGCAATGTTAATTTGGAAACCTGTTTAGTGGTTTCGCTGGTACCGGAAGTGACATATATTCAAGGGTAACTTGGCACCGGAAGTGACATGTTTAAGGATAACGTGGCACCAGTGAAACCCGTCATTCCTGCATGCAGGTCTAGTTTTTTTTTTTTTTTGTTATACGAAAAAGCTCCGACAATGAGAGAGATGTATTCGGAACATTTTAATATTTACGGTACTGTTATTTAAAATATATAACACAAAACATATTATTTAACACAAAACACAAAGTACATAGTATTTCTAAATGTAGCTCAGATAATATGTATATTTTACTACATGTGGTCCAGTGATTAACCAGTTGGCTCGCTAACCTGGAGGTACGGTGTTCGATTCCTGCGTGTGCCGAGAATGTCAGTCGTGTAGGACCGATGGACCTGACATGGAGCAACGCGTAGTCGTTCGGATGGTAAGAAAAACCAAGGTCGTATATACACACTATTGTGCACGTTAAAGATCCTTTTTTCACTAGGAATTCGATCTTAGAGTAGACCGCAGTTCTGTTGTTCGAGCAAAATATCCATCATAGCACTATGGTCTTCATTAGCAGTTGGAGGAGAACAGGAATGTTAATCCCCATTTCATTTCAATTCATTGTATTTTTGACATGGACAATTCAAAACAATAACAACCATTTTTATAATGTGTGTTTTATCTTTATCACCTGATTGCGTTATACAGTTTTATCTTGTCACACACACGACTAAAACAAAACAACACACACCTGATACACGTGTTCATGTGTATTGATTAATCATGGCGATTATATGATTCGATTAAAAGGATTTTTATTTACGATCACAACGTAATCTCGACAAGGTTTATCTACATGTGCGTCACAAACATGATAAACAATATCTAGGTTCATGCAATCGCTGTGTTGGTCAATGTTTCGTAGCGCTATATTTCAGACTATTAATCATTCTCTTCCAAAATATTTAACTGTTTCCTAACACTATTCCCTGTCAGTTTAGGGTATATATAATCCAAAACGGTCAGTACTGCTTCAAACTACACAAATCTCTCAATTGTTTTGAGCAACCGTTGCCTTTCAACATGACGCAATTTTATTCATTCGTTATGTTTAATAAGAATTTGAAGTGACGTGTTTACTACCAGTACCAGTCCTTTCTTCCTGGCTATTTATCAATGTAAACAAGACCAAACGTTTGATTAAATCGATTATTTCGAGTTTGTACAGAAATCGATGCCATCAAATTGAGTGAAGCCACTTTTAGGCAATATGTGTTGAATGTAACCATTTTATCTTGCTAGGGTTATGTAATTGTAGACAAGTTTTTCGACTGTGAAAAAGATTTGGAACCCTGTAAAAAGGCCATAGAGCTTGAAGTAGACATATTAGCCAACAAGCTCTTTAAGGGCGGTAAAATTAAACGTAAGTTAACAGCATACATGACTTATTGTTTAAGCGACGTTTAATACCTGAATGAAAATAACACCCGACACAATTATGGAAAACAATATGACTATGCCATTATGTGCTATAAATGTGTGGTATTGCCGCTGCTTTGGTAATATTCTCATGTGAAGACATATTTAATGTTATGTTAAGATTACACTGTTCTTTTAATTGAACTAAACCCCCGAATAAAAGACAGAGGACACTTACAAAATTTACCAGAATCAAATTGGAAAATTTAAGATAAGTTAGAAATTTATAAATGATTATCAGTACTTCGAAACTTTAATCATAACATTTCCCCTAGTATATTTTTAAATATGTATAACGTCTTTATTCAATAAATCTGTTGTTTGTTTTGTTATTGCTATTCGTATTATTTTTCAGAACTGTATAATGAATATGGATTACGTGACCGACTTACGTATATAGAGAAGGCGTTTCCTGGAGCTAACATGCTTCTTCACAAAACTGTAAAGTTGGCTCAGGTCAGAATTTACATTTTAGTTTTCATTATTGCATCTGAACCTAATTAAACTTCTACCATATCTCCGTTTATACAGTAACACTACATTTTTCTATTCAAATGATCAGATATACACCTCACTAAATGAAGACAACTTCTTAAAGTTTGATTCGAGTATCGGCCACTGTTTAACCATCGTTTGCAACCATATAAAAACAACTAAAAGCTATCGTTTTGTATCTTTTTCTAGGCGTTTAGAGATTTATGGACTAATGAAAGGTTACTAAACGTCGTGGAACAGTTGATTGGACCGGAAATATCTGGCAATCCAATTTGGAACCTCAGAACAAAAACACCAAATAATGAAGCCACAACAGTTCCTTGGCATCAAGGTAAAAACAATTACCCCCAATTACAGGGCGTACAGCTTTAATTCAATATTATCTGCAGTTTTCTACATTACAAACACGAATTATATTGATCCATTCTAGTTAATAGTTAACTATTGTTATCTTATTGTGGGAATATAGGTTTCTGATATTTAAAAGACACTGTGATATTTAAAAGACACGTAAACACTATAGACTCGAGTGCTGTTTCTAATGAGTAGTTTTAATGAAAGACGATAAACCGCGCTTTCTGTGTTCAGGTTTCAACAAAATGGATCGGAAATAGAAGTTATAATACATGTATATCAATATATATCGATTGATATACATTCCTTTTACAGTAATAGTAATAATATGTGCTTTTTGGCCAGTTTTAGTTACTAAATAATAGAGGTTTATTTCCTGTTAAGGGCAAAACCAATCTGATAAAAATACAGACCTATATTTCGTTTCGTTTTTTTAAATATTTTACATAACGTCTTCTACAAGAAGATCTGACCAACTGAAGTGAAGGAAGTCATACTGGCCCTACGACGGCAGACATATAATTAACTAATCAGCGTTGATGTTTCTCGACGTTACCCACAGTTCCGTGCACCTCACGTTTCATTATATAACAATTCTTCAAGATCCTATTATAGTAAAGACAAGTAAAACGTAACTTTGAACTATAAAAAACGAAACGAAATAATAGGAACTGTGTTTTGATCAGACTCGTGCAAAACAGAATCAATCGCATATCGACACGTAATTTAGGTCTTCAAGTCTTTAATTACAGTAAATCAAAACACATTATACGTGGTATTTGTAAACCGAAAAGATGGTTTGGCTATAATTGGTGGACATTCCATCTTGTAAAGCGTAAATGACTATTTTATAAAACCCTTCAAAACATGTAACCTGAAATATTGTTTTTTTTAATTATTGTTTTTAATACAGATGCCGCCTACCTTGATAATCGAGCCTATAAAATACTACAACCGACAGCCTGGATTCCACTATTAGATACTAACGAAAAGAATGGGTGTATGAGGGTAAGTATTTAGCACATCTATCGGTACTATTGTTACTTTGCCATAAATTACCATACGGAATATCACCCTGCTAAACCCAGTATCAGTTTTCGGACAATTTGTTTGTGCGACTGATTGTGGACAGTTCAAAGTTATATTGTTTGTTATTTTGAAGAACGTCCTGCACGTTTTGTACATGTTTATGTTATGTGACATTTGTGTTTGGAAAATTAAGGAACCTATTATAAACGACCCTTTTAAGGGTTTGGTTAGAGTTGGTATCCGGCTGGGTTCTGGGAAACTTATGAAATAGCTTCGTTATTACCGTCAAACTCGTTTTACTACTTGAAATAAATACCTATTTTTAATCTTTATGACAATCCTTCCCGTTAACAACAATACTTATTTAACGACTGTACACATTTACAATGGAATACAGTGATGTTACTGATAACTTTAGATCGGCCATACGACCAGTCTTTATCATAGCCGGCTGTAAAGTGGAAAGTATTTCAAAAATAAAATCAAACTGTGACTAAGTATAATGTCTAAAGTTTAATATGTCCATTTCTAACTCAATGGGCAAATAACTCGTCTAAAATCGATTCTCTTTCACAAGATATAATAGTACTAAGGTGAGAAACCGGGTGGAATAAAATAATTCTAGATTCCGTCAACCAGTGGCAATATTCGTCTTAGAATTATCCACTTGATCCTCTTGAAGTCACGTTGACAATTTTAAAACGTCATCGTACAAGCACCTTTGGTCTTTATTACGCAGTCGTCCATCCGTGTAAAAGATGAATAGGGCCGATCAAGATATTATTACGACTAATAAATCTAATTGTTATATATTTTGTAACAGGTTGTTTCTGGGGCTCATAGAAAGGGTAAAATAGCTTTACACCAATGTTGCTGGAGGGACACAACTTATATAATGCTTGACGAGGAAGAAATAGCTAACACCCTTGGTATGTATGTGTTCCATGACTAATATTACAGATCACTGCTCACCAAGGCCGATCATCCATGAAGAACGAGCTGACTGATTGTACGAATATAATTTCGTCAGTTGAGACGCATGACGGTTACATCAAGAGAAACCAAAATTGAGTTAAAATGATTGATTGTAATATTGGAATAAACTTGAGCCGTTCATGGATTTCTTTTTTAAATAAAGAACTTTTGATTGTTATGGTCTTCAACTTTAAAATCTACCTTGTTATTTTTATGATGTGATATTTAACTTTTCGATGTTTGTATTTTTGTGCAGGTGCTGATATGGAAAAGGATGTAGTACTTTGTCCTGTACCTTATGGTGGTATGTTATTAATCAACAATGTCATACCACATCAAAGGTTAGTCATGGTTGAATTATTATAGAGACTTACCACAGAATTGTTTTTATTTTCTTCCGCTATGCATGTCAATTGTTATTGACGTGTTTGCGAAAATCATTTGAATAAAACAGTTTCTGACAAGTGCTACTCAATATTTATTATTTTGGATCTGATGAATAAGGAGTAAATAGATATGACATATAATGGGGAGGGGGATGACGTTGGCTAAGTGGGTAAGACGATGGCTCGCCTGTCTGGAGGTCGTGTGTTCGATCCAGGGTTGGCCGAGAGGGCCGAGAGGGTTTATCCTGATTTTCCGTCGTGTTTTCAAATTGTCAGTTTTGCAGGACGGTAAGGACGCGTGTACGTAAAAGATTCATTAAAGTTGGAATTCGATATATGAGTACGCCGTAGTCGCGGCAAAATTTCCATCACAGCACACTGTATGGCGTATGCCCGTCTTCATTAGCCCACTTAGGAGCAACACAGTAGGATATTAAACCCCATTTCATTTCGACATATAATGGGAGTTCCCAAATGTACTTTAATTTAAGTGATCACTTCTTAAGGTAGAATTCCACCTTAAATCTAAGTCATTATAGGGCTGACGATTCTCGTATAATAATTTAAAGATAAAGAATGACAAGGGTTAATATCGAAAATTACTGTGTTCTGAGTCTCGATTTTTCATTTTTCAATTAAATCATTAACTGTCAATTGTATTTAAATCTGTTGAAAAAATTGAGTATCCCATGACATCAATAGTTGTTTATTGTCTTGGTGTCATTTAAGGCATAAAGAAAGACCTGCAATTGGCAGATTTGGCTCGTGAATAATGACCCTTTAAGGTAATCGGTGCACAGAAGGTTCTTTAGATTTATAAATCGGATATCAATTAAATCAAATACCTTACCCAAGGTGAAAATTATGATCTTAATGTATTATACAAATGCTAAATCTGTCTATTGCGAGTTTTTTTAAGACCTGAAACGTTATCTAAATTATATGAATCAGATTTTGTTGATCCAGCACATTAGTATGGCTAAAATTTTTAAATAGTTTACCAAACTTATCAGATGAAATTCGCTGGAGTTTAGATTTACGTTGGCAGAAAACTGGTCTCCCTGCATCCTTTTATAATATGGTAGAAACTGTCGAATTTAGATCTCCCACCAAGCCCAATTTGAAAATAGACTGGAGTCCTTACGATGTTGATGCGAATAGACATGTTGTGGCGGCCAAAGAGTTGACAGAATTTCAACAGGTACGTGAATCCCATTCTTTTTATAATATATAAATTGTTATGTGGTTAGGGTTTAGATTCGATCACGGTGCAATATGATTATAATACAGATCTTCATTTTTATATGCTCTCGATGATCTACACTACATGAAGATTTGACAAGTTGTACTGGAGGGTCGCGTCAGGGGGTGTACGAGCGGCTTTTGCCCCAATGCCGTCAGACATTGATTGATCAATCAGCGTTGACGTTTCTAGTGGTTTACCCACAGTTCCGTGCATGGCACGCCAAGAAGTCGCCGTAACAGATGGTTTCATTGGCCAGTTCGTCACACCACCCAGAACGACTGTTTTAACAAATCTTTCAGATCTTAGTGCAGTACAATCTCTCATATTGGGCTGGTTTCCCTTGCAGTTGATAGTGAGACTTGTGTTAAGAATGTTGGCCGAGAAAGTTCATTGCGATTTCCCGACGTAATGGCCCCTAATACATTCGTTCGGATTGGACGAAAACCGGGGTCCCGTGTACAAATTGGCGTTAACGTAAAAGAACCCTTGGCAAATCACAAAGGATGCATTATGTAGAGCTGAATCTGCCTATTGTAGGTCTTTTATTTCTGCCTTCATATGTTATATAAATCTTTTATTTCTGCCTTCATATGTTATATAAATCTATATATAGCGGTGTGTACAGTTGAACCCCGTTATGTCGGTACTTAATGGACTGTCATGAAATATTCGAAACTGAGGAGACTCGAGTCATCCATATCCGTAGTGTATACGTCTAATTGTATGTTTCATATTATGTATTTGTAAAGGACGAATTTGATACAACTATCCAAGGTCCATGGATGAGAAAATGGGAAATGGTTCATACTAACGCAAACACAGATGGTTTGAAAGATGACCATGTATTTGGCATTTCACATTAACTTTCCATAATTCCAATTATTCATAGTTCTCCACTAAAATCGACTTTAATTGGGTAATTTTTACTTTAGAGATATCCGTAAAAGTAATTTGTATTTAATCTGAATGACATTACATCATGTATAGCTACCTGTATTTTGACGATGGGAACAGATTTGTAAAATGTAATTTTCTATGTAACCAGAATTGATAGAGCGTGTTATTTTAGATGTAAATTATGTTAAAGATCTATCAAGATGCAATAATACTAGAGAAAGTCGATTTCTTCTAAATTCTGCATACATAATAAGTCAAATGTCAATTTTTTGTGGTTTAATAAAACAAATAAAAATTTATTATTTCAAATATAAAATCATCTTTTTATTATGTATAGTGTCAGTTTTGGCTTAATTATACTCTCTTCGAACTGAATTTAAATCGTCCACAGTTTGCGTTTTCATTCTAAAGACATGTGCACATAACGCAATTCTATTATATTTTGCTTATAAAAGTGTTATCGTGTTATCAGAAGTCAAATTCTGAAAAATTGCCCGAAACCCCAAAACACCAGAAACCGTGCTTGGCCAATTAACCCTTAAAATAGGGGCCGCAGGAAGTTCGGTGAGCGGTTTGAGGAAGATACCCTACATACTATATATATAAAATGTTGTAAACTGTGGTACATTTTGCTATATAAACACATATTTAGAAAAACACGTAAATGTCCGTAGTGAAGTCCATGACTACGAGGAAAATAGTGCTCCTTTATTTTGATTTGGAGTCCCTGACCGGTATGATTGATACCATCCAGAATTCATTCTTTATGATAGGTCATTTACAACAGTATAGGTTGGTAACATCTTAATTGGGGCCGAAACATTTCTGGATACGTTAATGGAGGGTGTTTCAAGTTGGGTTGCTTTATCTTCAAAACATTTATAAATGTACACAAGCCTCTGGTTAGCCAATGTTTATAATAGTTTATTCAGATTGATTCTGAATGAATGATTTTGTTTTATGGGGTTTTTTTTTTTTTTTTTTTTGACTTGACTAAAGCATTATATTAGAGCAGGTAACGAATCATTTATAGCTGTAAACAGGCTTTGCAGAACTATCTAGTGGGCTGTAATATAGTTGACAGCAAATATATTGCCCATGATGATTCCATATTTATTTCCTATGGCGGAAGGGGTGTGTGTGTGGGGGGGGGAGCTCCCGCATTAAGTTGATAGGCAATACAAAATGAAATGGAATTATTATAAAATATTTTATTAACAAAATAATAATTCATAATAGTAATAATACCACGATGATCATATCAACAAGATACATTATCATGATGATTACAAACTTTCAATTCTTTATCAAACTGAGTTCCTTCAGGACATCGCATTCTGATACCAATCAGTCCACCGCCATTGCTACTGACACATAGGTTAAAATGATCACAAGAATCATAATCTGCATATATACCAAGTTCATTGCATCCATCCCAGTCTTCATCATTTGAGACTGAAAAACAAAATAAAAATAGCTGGTCAGTTTCATTTATTGTTCGAAGCTTGCTATAAATATATATTGAATTTCTCATTTCATAATCTGTTAGATATTTGGTATAGTGGTTTAACGCGTGTATGTAAAATCACAAGGTCTACCATTGAACCAAGTGTCGTGGTTTCAATTCCCCGTTTGTACGCGACAAGGAGTAGGGTTGCCTTTATGAGAAAAGTGGCACGGTTCTGTCTTTTATCCCTTATTATCAGATGGTTCCACTATTACACAAGGTCGTCTCACAAGTTTTGACATAATGAATGTCAACTATACTTTCGAGCTAGATATCAATGTTTAGAGTCCTAATTGTACAAAACTCTATTAAGGCTCTTGTCACATCGTCTCTGCTTGCGTATTCGAAAAAAATGATTACCGAATAGCTTATGTGATTATTGTTTTTGGTTTTTTTTTTATATTTTGGTGTTTGACACAGTCGTCGTTGGGTTTTGTTTTTCTATTTTGCTTCCTTAAAGCTTCCTGTCAAAATCGTGCAAGACTGATTTTATTGCATATCAGTAAAACTAAAACGTAGCTTAGTAGGTAAATGTATTTAGTGTGTTTATATTTTTAAATCCACGTGTCTTAGTTTTGTAAAAGTGACTCTTGGTTACCATAGATATATGCCAAAATGACGTTAGAGACCATATATTTTTCAAAAAATATCAAGCCCAAGTGAAGAGGAGACATCCCCCATGAACCGAACTAGGCAAACCCCTTCCTTCCAAAAAACTTGGATCCACTTCAGTAAGTAACCTGCATAATTAAGACAGGTCATGCCACGCAGTGTGCTGTAAGTGATCATTTGCGTAACAATTTGCAAATCGCATACTCGGTATTATTATGTTAGTAACATATTCCAACACAAGGATCTAAATATACGATAAAGCAAGTAGGTCCAATATTTAAAATTAATAGGAGTGTGACACTGAACTGCTTTATTTGGCAATATTTTCAAGGCCTCTTTACAGGGGGACATACCCACAAGCGAGATAACTGAGAAGTGTTCTAGACATCACAAAACGTATTTGCTATATTAAAGCTGAACTCCGATTACAAAACTACAGAAATGATCAAATAAAAAAAATTACTGCCAAACATAATCGGCATACTTGTTTTCCATATGCGGAAGAAGTATGGCCGCTGTACGGTGTACGAAAACAGAGGCAGGCCACGCCCACATCCAGTATACACTTTGGCCACCACACTGTCCACATCCGGCTAGCAATATTTCAACTACCAATTACCAGCTACTGACTGGGCGGTTTTTCTCTATAAATTGACTGAAAATATTATTGCTACACAATTATTATGTCTGATCAGGTACATATTATTTTACTAATTAGAAGAAATAAGTAAAGTCCGGTGTACCTTTGCTCTAAAAATGAAAGAAAACTACTCCAAACAACAACAAATCCATGTTGTTGACATAACATCTAACATGTTGACATAACCACCTATGTCCCTTGATCGTCATAAATAACAACAAGATGAAAAATATTTTGAAGTGAAGACATACTTCTTCGATGGAGAGAACATTTGTTTTATTGCTGCTTTGGATATATTTTGGAACGATAATACTGAACTTTATAATACTAGAAATCATTTGGTGTTTCTAACATGTTGTGCAAAACCTTTCAAGAAATAAGAATAAACATGGTTGGATGATGTCGGTAGATTTGTTGTTTGTTTGGGGTAAGACAATGTTTCCCATACTTTTAGAGCAAAAATATACCGTAGGTTACTTATTTCGTACAATTAGTAAAATAATATGTACCTGATCAGACATAATAATTGTGTAGCAATAATATTTTCAGTAAACTTATTGAGACAAAACCGCTCACTCAGTAGGTAATTGGTAGTTGAAATATGGCTAGCCGGATGTGGACAGTGTGGTTGACACAGTGTATACTGGATGTGGGCGTGGCCTGCCTCTGTTTTCGTACACCCTACAGCGGACATACTTGTTCTGCAAATTGAAAACAAGTATGGCGATTATGTATGGCAGTATTTTTTTTTTATTCAATTATTTCTGTAGTTTTGTAATCGGAGTTCAGCTTTAACAACTTAAATAATTTAAAGTGATAACAGATGTTCCAGGAACAGAAAGAGTCCTGTAGACAACTACACGAGAACTGATAAGTATGTAAATCCGTGACACCCCCCCCCCTCAGTATGTGAAACGACCGCATATCATTTCCCTCAATATGCAGTTTATCTGGAAATAGGAAAATTTGGATATTGAGCAAATTGCTTCCAGGGTAGAATGAAAACCTGTAACTTCTATCGCGTCCACATCGTTTTCGTCAAAGGGGGGAGCTGTGTGTGAGTGAATACTCATAGTCGTCAATGACCCCAATGTTTCGAGCCAAATATGAAAATGATCCATTAAACTATAGACTCTGTCGCATTCAAAAGGTTTTTCGGAAAAGGGGGCATAACCCCAGAACGTAAAGCTGTGGAACGCCACATATCGTTAAGGTTCACCCGCCCAATGCGCCATTGCTGCACACCAAATTTACAATGACCCCAATGCTTCAAGTCAAATATGAAAAGGGTCCATTAATCTATAGATTATGTCGCATTCACAAGGTTTTTCGAAAAAAGGGGCATAACTCCAGAACGAAAAGTTGTGGAACACTGAATATCGATACGGTTCACACAGTCATTAGACCAACGCTGCACACCAAATTTTACAAAAACTTATTTAAAACTATAGGAATATAGGATTTGTATTTGCAGCGTGTTGTATTGCGTAGTATAATTTAGAATACCCTCTTTTATTCATTGGTGTATTTACTTTATCTAGGTGACCTGTCGTTGGTATACACATCTAAAATATGCCGTCACAGTAATAATATAATAATATATAAAATAAGAGACAATTTGGGATGGATGATTTATTTCTATTTATGAACTACATACATAATCTATATACACTGACAACATAATACAAATACTTCATAACAACCCTGTAATGCCGCTGTACTATATACCGAAAAAATCCGAAAACCAGGATAAACATCCCTGTAAAACTGTTTTATCATAGAAATGTGGTATCCACCAACTACGCCACATCAAATTTAACGATTATTCAAAAATACATATTATAAAGAGATAGGAATCTTTGTGATGCTGTGTGACAAGACCCTCACTAGTAGAACTTCATATGTTCGGACGTCAAACGTGGAGTCATTATAGGTCGTGATATCCATAAGTATATTTTGATTGATCAAACGGTTGATGAGTGACCGAATGGTTAACGCACACGCTTTGGGTCAGAAGGTCTGTCATTATGTCAAGTGGGGTAGTTACGATTCCTCGCTTGTGCGTGACAAGAAATGGGATGGCCTGTCCAACCTCGTGGGTTTTCTCCGGGTCGTCATCTGGTACCCCCCACTGTTAAAGACCACTACACACAAGCGAAATATCGAAATAAAATTAAACCACATGTTAGTCCCTAAATGACATGGTTTGTGTCGAGTGGACTTTAAACCCAATTTCTTCTTTGTCAGGGTTGGCATTTGCAGAATACGTGCTCATCCGCTACGCACAAGCGGATTATTGAAATACAAATGTATGTTAGTTCCGAAATGACCCAATTTCTCTCTCTCTTGAGTTACAAGGGCAAACGAGGTTCTAACGATTACGTGATGCTAGTGGACGTAGCAATCGTGTTGACCGTATCGATACGTATCTGAACGCATCTCCACGTATCAGATCCTGGACTCAATAGGAACAATCATATCGTAACGCATCGCACGAGAGTGGGAACCTTGTATAAGTCGTTTAAAGTTAAGAATACAGGGAGTATACAAGGTTGTTATTAAACTATGTAAAATATATAATAATAATGAATAAGGTTTAAGTTAATTGAGATAAAAGTTAACAATGTACAGTGAGTGTTTCTACATTACCGGAACCTGATAATAAGGGCCGATATAATGATGGGGTTTGACCAGAGCCGCATTATTCAGAGGGCTGAAAAGACTGAAACTTCGGGTCGCGGTTTTTTTGTTTTGCCGAGACACTTTTTGGGGTCCAATGGTTAAATGCACTTTGTACACTGCCTCATAGCGACAAATGCACACATGTATTATATATCTATTATTTTAATGAAGAACAGCTAATTTCCTTGAAAAGGTCGGTCAAATAAATAAGTAACTGTTTTTGTCAAGCAAATGATGCAAGTTTCAAGAGAGTCGCATACTGGATATACCATACTGGGGTGAAGGGAGCACGGCCATGTGTTAATACTTCCGTGGGTGTGGTATATGTACAGGTGATTAATGATGTACATGAATATATAAATAAATAAATAATGGACACACTGAATGAGACATTGTAATAATGTTTTACATAAAATTTACAACATAATCATCAGAATTTACTGTAATTAACTATAGCATAAGAAAACTTAAAGAGGCAGACCCATTCCAACAAAACTAATCACGTGCTACTATCAGGGATGAAATGAACTTCTTCTGAAAAAGCTCAGACGTATAGATATAGTTTGTGCCGAAATAAAAGAAATATAAAAAGTAGACGTGTCACACAATGTAACGGTGGCAGTAATTGTTCAGATTGCGTTTGATGACGACACTGTCTAGATATATCTATTAAAATTCAGGTCTACCTCTTTAAGTAATTTAGTAGAAGTTTTGTATAAGATGAACATCAGTTGGAATTGCTTATTAACCTCCTACCCCCCACTCAACATAATAATTCAATAAAGGCTCAGTTAACACGAAGTGTGTGCCTCGTAATTACACACTTTAAGTTGGTCATCAAATAATGTTCCATCTGGACAAACCATGCGAAGAGCTCTAAGGGAATCATGGTCGGCTGGTACACACAGGTTAAAATGGCTGCACGATTCGTGATCTTTGTAGATTCCTAGACCAACTTTATTACAATCCAATTCGCCTACGAAAACAACATTCAACATAATTAGAAGCGAAGCGCATATCCGTGATCGCATTCTCGACTGCTGCTCGCTTTGTAATGAACGCCACAATAACCCGCAACGCTTTGTAATGAACGCTGCAAAAAAAAAAAAAACAAAAAAAAAAAAAAAACGCAACGCTGCAAAAAAAACCAAAAAAACCGTGATGCTTGCAAACAGGATTTCGCGCTAATTAAATAAAAAAAAGATTATGAGGACACGCGCTGGAAACGGGGAGGACGCGCGTTGGAAACAGGTCGCGCAAAACGTTGTTTTCCTACCCGATGTTTTATAAAAGATTTCAAATGTTGTCTGTGTACAAAACCAAAAATGGACAGATAGATCAATATAAAGAATCGTGATGCATTTTGTTTAATAATTACATTACAAGTTTTTTTTTTAAAGAACAAATAATTAATTAGTACTTAGTTGTTAGTTGTTAGATTATGTTAATATGCATATGCCGTCTGTTTGAAATGAGCTAGACAGTAAAAAGTCGTTCGTTAATGTATATTTGATATAAGCAGCTTAGCTTGTCATAGTAACGAGTGGCTTTGAACATTTCCTTATTGAAAAAAGAACCATCGTGCTGGTGTGTTACACCGTCGGGTTCAACTTATTGACGGGAGGGTGGTAATCTGACCTTCAAGAATATCCCGTGCTCAATCAGATTAAAACACAGATCCTATTTCGTTTCGTTTTTTATAGTTCAAAATTTCGTTCTACTTGTCTTTACTACAATACAATCTGTTGTAGTGCTTAGTTACCACCCTCGATGGAAGCATACGTCACATACTAAGCCTTAGTATGTAGCGTATGCTTCCATCGAGGGTGGTGATATCGTAAACGAGTTGCCTTGTTTGCATTATCTTTGCGCACGCGCACTGGTCTTTCCTGGGGGGGACCATAGTACCAGAAGTAAGCCCACGAGGATGAGAAGGTGCCCTATCTCCAAGTCACAACAGGGATCGAAACAACGACCACAAGCCAGAGGTGACAGGCCAGCTCGAAGCGCGACACTCTAGACAACTAGAATAAAAGGAGTATGACATAAACACCACTGTCTACCCAAACATCATCTCCCTAGAATGGCATACGCCACCACAGAAAAGAGAATTTACCCATTTTGCTCTAAGAATAATGAAGAATTAAAGAACCCCATGGATGATTTGGTCGTATTATTCATTTCTTATATAATTAATAGGAACTACCATAAGTTACTCTACAAAATGCTCATGCAGCCTTGTTGCGCTTTCATACATGAAACGATGATGAGAGTTAAGACAATTTTAGACAACGTTAATTATATTTCTAGAGGGAATACATAATAGAATTAGAGAAAATTTAGCATGGATTAATTGATAACAGTTGTTGATTAATTACCAATTAGCAGTTAAGGATACGTTTTGTCTAAAATGATCCTAACAAATAATTGATGAAGCACAATATCCAAATGGCATTAATACAGAGAAAGGTAAATTGAAAAATGAATTAAATGTAAAAGAGACAAATGAATAAAAGAATTAAAAAGAAGTTTATAAAGATCCACAATTATGAATCACAATTCAGACTGTGGCGTAAATTGATCAGATGAGTTGTTCAACTCATTTAATAACATAATGTTTAAAATAATTAACAAGTCAAAACAAAGCTTGAATGACATAACTCTAATTCCGAATAAATATAATGGTAGTTATATTGAATACTGTAATATATACAGTACTGGTTCGCTTGTTAGCCGAAACTATAAAATAAAATATAGGAATAGGTAAGCTTACCTTCAGGTTCAACATCGACGCTAGCAGCGGCACCAACTTTAAATGCATCCAACCCATTCTTAAGAATATCTGAAACAGTTCTCAGGAGCGGGTATTTGGCACCGCCACAATGACCACTAAAGTCGTCCATTTCCACTGACCAGATGAAGGCACCAGCCAGATCTCGCATCAATATATTTTTAGCCTGAAGAAATATTATGTCACAATCTCAAAAACAAAACAACTAAAAAGTCAGGTTATAATTCATAATTCGAGTTATTTGCAACTTATGCATTGCAAACTTTGTCTTTTTCCGAATGCTTAAACAGGTTTTCTACGATAACTTCCGAACAACACACTTTCCATTGCATGTTACTGAAATCCTTTTGAATCCCTGTCACAGTTTCATGCATTAGAATGAATTTCTCCTTTTTCATAATGACCAATATTCCACTCAAGATACGTTGTTTAGACCCCATGGCCTTAAAATCGGTATCATTTCTTCTGTCCATTCCACAACTCCAATGCTTTATTTTGACCTGGTTCCTTTAATATAACATTACAATGTGAATATTGCAATGTTTTAGATACCGGCCCAGTCACCCCCTTAGATTCATTTACATTTAACGCCATGTAATTTATTTTCATCAATCTATACATATATATAATGATATGATAACTGACCTTTATAGCGATACTGTCTGGTGATTCAAAACCAACCCATTCACCACCACCATGACAATAGGGTACTTTCTGTTCATCGATCCATTCAACCTTCCATCCTTCATCCTGAATCTTCTCACATATCTTTAAACAACAAGTTAAATATAATCCTTAAATGGCATTTGGCGATTGGGAAACACAATAACAGAACACACAAGCACCATGACATTTAGTAAACTTCAGTCGAAACGTTGTGCTTTTAGAACACACGAAAACACTTATCACTGACATAAGCAATGAACGTGGTCGAATGCAAGAGCCTTGGGTCCTAAGGTTTGTCATGATTTTGAGAGCAGGCTTGTTTGTGACAAGGAAAGGGCCACCAGCCAGACCCCGTCTGTTTTCTCGTGGTCCTCTGGTTTCTTTCCAAGTTCCTCAGACGTATCAAAGGCAATTACTTAAGATCTAAGTATAAATGCTATTTTTACTGTTATCAGTTGCAATATGGTTTAATCCAGCTTTCAGTGTTAAGATTAAATACACTGTTTTACCTCATATAAAGACAATATTCCTGATTCTTCTGTGTATCTTCCCTTAGTGTTTCCTCCATCAGCATCTTGTCTTATACCATGCTTGGCTGAATCTAGTAACTTAAATCCCAAACCATACGTCGGCAATCCTACAATCAACTTCTCCTTGGGTACACCAGTTCGCAGCCAATACGATATTGACCATTGCTGAAGGGACAAGATAAGGCGAATATTAGTCACCACAAATGGGTGAATACGTGACGCGATCGACGATTTTATTGAATAAAACAGGCTTATACTTTGCTTTATTAATACTTCGCAAATACTTTATTTGTTTTCTTTCGTGACAACTTTGATAAGTTTGAAACACACGAAACTTTGGTGGTGAACCATTTAAATTAATCTAAAGAGGCGCATTCTACCCATCGGCAAATCAATATTAATAAAACATGTGATTTTTGTACCTGATGTAATTCTTGCTGTTCGCCTTCTGGATCTGAAGGATGTGGTAACAAGGGGCTGTGATGACCTGTAAACTTCTCCCAACCTGATCCATGATAATTATACGTCATCAATAACATATAATCTATATATCTATAATAAACAAAGTATATTAATAACGTGTATAAAATGAATAAATGAAATTTGGTTTAACGTCCCACTAAGAACAGGTATGGCATCACCACTAAATATATAATTATCAGAAACAATCTATATTATGTTAGATGTTATGACCATACATTGGTCCATGTACGCCATCTACTGGGTAGACAGTTTCCTCGGTATAATCCGCTATTACAAATAAGCTGGTTGATCGTCAAGGCTAACACCATTTGAGGATGTTAGTGATATAAGTCTGACAGGTGCCGTTGTTTTTACATAAGATCATTTGGTGTTTTTTTAGCCCTGTTCATTTTTAACATTTTAATCCTACAACATGTCAATTTTAGTTTTCTGGTCTAAAAGTATGCCAAAATAGTATTTCTTGTCAGGTTGTGTGAAATGGCATCTTATTACATTAGCATCATCAATTGATATTATAAATTGCCAAAACAAAATTAAAGGGAACCTTTACTCACTTATAAATTTGATCTGGTTCATATGATTTACTGATGTAAAACTCACTAGAAGCTGTAGCTAAAGTTAGAATCATTCGTTCTTTCCCTGATGCTTCAGCTTCTTCAGCGAACGAATCGTAAATACACTGAAATATACAAACGTAGTACGCGTGTAGTAATGAACTACGATTTTCGACGACGAGATAAATAATGTGGGATCTATCTATGTAACCGTGTATTAATCATTATCAAGGACTGCTACATTACTTAAACTGTGGTGGGCTACTTTCGCCTTTGCTTACGTTTGTCTAATATGGGAGTATGTTTTGTCTAGCTATATCTTCTATGTGAGTAGGTGGTCCCGTGGCGTCTCTGGATTCATTCGTTTAGTTTCTTGTTTGTCAGTGATTACGGAATAAAGTGAAGGCATCTAGCCATTCTGAAGTGACGAAAGACAGAGTAGTCGTCATTAACAGGACATTAAACACCATTTCAGTTATGTCTCACTTACCCAGAGAAGCTTTTAAAAATTGAACTTTCGTTGTACAGATACAAAACGACTGTGGACAAAGGAGTATTTGGGTTAAGTACTCTGTCCAAGATTGAAACATTACCTTCATATATTTTGTAAATTTATATTTATCCTCTTCACCACTTCCACGTGTTCCAGGAAATTCCCAATCCATATCCATACCATCAAATCCATATCTGAATTGTTCAACAAACAGAATGAATCGTAAAACATATCAATACCGTGGAAGGCATCAAGACTTTCCAAATGACTACTAGAAAGAATTGTTAATTTGTATTGGTTCTTACATTGCAATATTAATATGTTTTCAAAGGTGCAGATTAATTATACTTAAAAAATCAATATTATTATATCATTGTAGAATATTACTTTACTTAACCACTTATGATTCTTCTGTAGGGTGGGTTCTTAAACATACATTATGCAAGAGCTAAATCTGACTATTACAGTAATTTCTTAAGGCCCGAAATGTCATATAAACTATTAATTAGACATTTATTATGATGTCAAGATCTTACTCAACTCTAATATTAACTATTAATTAGACATTTAATTTATTAACATGGCAAGACCATACTCAACTCTCGATGCCATCGGATATCTCCGATATTAAACAAATTAGATCGGATCAGTCATATTTTGATTTAATTTAAAAATGGAGAAGCGAGACTTAGCTTTGAACAACCAGTACAGTGGTTGTAATTAATGCACACGTCATGTCAAACCTTCAAAGGCTAATATCTTCGCTCGCAATAAAGGAATTTGAATGGAATTTTTAAATTATTTATTTTGCATTAGCGAGAATGTATCTTTAATAAAGGACACAATTCATCTAAGTAGACTCTGCCTTACATGCATTACAGGTTAACCTTTCTGTAAAATCACCACCTTAACTACAATCCATTTAATTTAATTGACCTTTTCCGATTATCTCTCATGAGAAAAACACTGACCTATATGTCGTAAAGTACCTAATTCTTAATAGGTTTTAACCGGGTCATTTTGACGGAAATAATATAAAACGATAGGTTAATGGGTTATAACCAACCGTCGTGTGTGCCCCTATCAACATATTGAAGATTAACAGTCAAAATTTCTGTAATAAGTACTGGAGAACAAATTTACTCATCGGATCGAGGTGCTCGACGAGCTCTAACGCGGAATCGAACACCAGATTTACCCTTTACATGGTTTCTATTCGTTTAATAATTTAAATACTGCCGTAAATGAATTCTGCTCGTCTTTCCGGATATTCGAGTATTAAGTTTGTGTCCCTATCAACATATTGAAGATTAACAATCAAACTTTCTATAATAAGTACCGAAGAACGGGCGTGCTCATTGGATGAGATGCCCGACCAGCTCTAAAGCGATTCGGGTCGGAATCTAACACCGGATTTCCCCTTTACATGTTTTTTTCTTAATGACGTAACATGAAGTCGGCTTGGCTTTCTGGATGTTCGCGTATTACGTTTCTTTATTAAATTCCCGAGTGGTTGAATAAATGACACTGATATACTAACTTTCTGAGGTATTTTACTGCATTTTTCACCCAAACTGTCCACGTACTTTCATCCTTTATCATGGGAAGAAATGGTTTAGATCCAATCTTCCATCCGCCCACGGCCAATAAAACCTTGAGATCTGGGTTTTTCTCTTTCAGGCGAATCGTTCGAGCATAAAGACCTGTTTTTAAAAGAAATATATGGTTTATTGGGGTCTGAATACAATCCACCACATGCTAAAATGCCGACGTTGACAAAGTTATTTTTCAAGGGCGGTTTGACGTCTTGGTGTCAATTTCTTTAGAAAATCACTTTCTGGTGACACCATGCATACTTTCTTTTGCCAATTTAATCTGATTTCGTTTGTACGTTTTGTTTAGTTATTTTTCACTTTGTGTTTGATCGAATAAGGAATAATCTCGAGAATGTCTTGCCTTTTCTTTTAGGTCATTATCGGACGCAGAAGAAATATTCACAGGGAAATTGTGGGGAAAATATATACATCAATACTGTACAAAATATATTTTGTTTGGAATAGGCCACGGCAAAATTCTTAACATGTCACGAATTTTACACGATATTTAGCAAGAATTCCAATCTGGATTTTGATCGTTGACTGAAAAATCTGCCTTAATTCTGAATTCCCTATATTTGCAAGGATGTTTCGACAAGTCATCCAAAGAATTGAAGATATGCATTGAATAATGTGGAATTTGGCAATCAATTTAAAAAAGGTAACAACTTCTATTTAAAAACAAAGCTAAAATACATTCTATCCGAGACTGTGAACTTGTAATATTTGAAAAATCTATTCCAAGATTAAAGAAGCCAAGGTTGACCTGATGTCAGAGATTGGGCCAGTGCTAGCTTTCGCTAATTTCAAGATCTCGTATGTGCAGCTAAGCAGTAAGACGAGTGGGTATTTCAACAATTTAATACCATAAAATGTTACAGGTGGGAACTAAATAATCTAAAATCACAGCGTAATCAAATTTTATAGGTATAAGTGGTTCCACATCTTCTTTAATCCGCGTAGATTAAGGGGGCTTACCTTCTGGTCCCAAATCATTCCAGTTATTTGGTTTCAAATCTTTTCCATCTTTCGTGATATCCACAAATGCAAATATTATATGAGTACATAAAAAAGCATCTATGTGCTCTGGCCAGAATTTACCCACGCTGGGTCGACCGTTTGCTGAACTACTATAGTAACAGAACACTTTCTTATTGGAACCTGGTAATAAATAAAATATAATTTATGAAAAGTTTAACAAACGATAGTTTATTTTAGGAAGTATTGAATCATTTAGCTTAAATAAGATCGATACAAATGTTTGTTAGCTAAAATAGTCATTAATATCTTGTTTATAGCAATGACAGTATAAAGATGGAAAAGAGGAATGTTTTTTTTTCAGGCTTACCTTCTGCGCTGATAAAATTACAAACACTCAATAATACTGCTAATATCGTTAACAAAATATCCATGGTCCTGCAACAGAAAGAAGGGTGGGGGTCGATATCGTTTAAAATAATTATTCAATCTGATGCATTCATGGATTGCATGTCAATCATTCCCTAGCTACGTAGTTCTAACGCAACTGCCATAAGACACGTCCTAGACCGTATATGTTAGTAGATTAAAATTCTGCCAGATAGACAACTAGTCACAGGTTTCTCCAAGGTTACGAGAAGATTTGTAGTTTTAAAGACGGTCATTTTGATTCACTTCTAGCTTAAAACACGACGAGCAAACAAACACTACAGTACTGAGTTACGTCATGCAAAGGGTGACATTTTTTTTAAAACAGAGATCAGGATCGATCATCATCCAGGCTTTAGGAAAATATATATCCCCTGGTTTCCCAAAAACTAACTATTTAATCTCTGTGCCGTTCACAGGTATCACGTATCCTCAACAATTCTAATCATTTAGCCACATGTTTTGTTTTTCTGTGAAGCATCTCCCCAACTGCTACAAATTCGAAGATTGTACAACACCATTGATGAAATTTCTTTATCTTGTTTATGTGTACATTTGCACGAAAAAAAAACAAATCATAGTCAGCCTATATTTACATACAAAAATTGATTTTTTTTATATTATTAAAGTACCACTAAGACCCCTCCCTCCCGCATTAAACAGTTGATTAAACCAATCTTATAATGACAAATATTTTATTTATCTTTAGGGATATTGATAAATCATTTTCATGTACACTGAATCTTCTTGTACTATCTGAAAACGTCAGGGAACATTTTGGGATCAAGGCAGTACACGAAAAATAACAGGTATCAGACATTAGAATCCAGTTGGACATTCCATTAAAGATAGATCTTGTGGTCGTCGAGCGGTCAGTCAGGGTTGTCAAGCTTGACAATAAATGTGTGCCTGGTCGTTCGGGTGGATAAACAAACATGTCCATCTGCGTACTCGTTAGTATCCACGTAAAAGAACCCTTAATAATTTGAAATCGAAGAAGGGGATACAAAATCCCACCTTAATGTCCGAGCAAAATTATCCTAACTGGCAGTTTACACACAAAAATATTAATAAGAATTACCATACAAATAAATACAATTACATTGCTATGTGCAATTGGTATAATTATTAACCGTGTAGGTCTGATGTTCTAATTTTTAATTTGAAATAAATATCTCCACAATCATAAACAAACTAACAACCCACACATTACTGTTTGAGGCTAAAATTAAGTTACATCTTAAGTAAGCTTTGTAAAGACAACCGAGTCTCTGAATATTGGAAAAAGAATTAGCAAGAAACAAACTTGAAGGAGATTTAACATCACAGAACGTGTTAGTCTGGTCTAACTGAGATATTTAATCGAACCTTGAACCGACTTGATTTTTTATGCTTTTTTAATGAAAGATTGTTCATTTGATTCAATCATAGACGTGGATGATACTGAGCTAAGAGTGTTCTAAACGATTTACAACAAGGCTAAACAAAAAAATAATAAAACAAATTATTTGATTGAATGGGGTTAAACAGGGATAACTGTTGTCGCCCTTTCATTTCATCTTATTTGTAAATGAATTTGGAAAATAAAATGCTTTATAAAGCCAATGTTTTATTAAGTTCGTGCCGTTGTCTATATATACGCCGAAGACACCCGACACCCGACTTTCACGCTTTAAAGAAATAATGTTATTATTAATCTCTTTTTTTCTTACAAACTTTACTACACTAGTCACCAGTTCTTTTCAGTGAAGATATTTGAATTATTCAAGAGTTGCTTTTAAAACTTAATATGCCAATAAATCTTTTATAATGTACAATTTAAGTTATTCCAAACACGAGAATGAATACGTTAAAGAAGACGTTTGTTTAAACAAAAGAGGGCAGCAGTCAAAAAATGCGCATTGACAACCAAATGTTTGATTGTTTGGTCAGTAAACATTACTTCCGACTTTTTTTTACGACATGGGCCCTATATGGACATGTGTTGATAAATAAGATAAATTAGCACCTGCCTATTTTCGGCTGCTTGAACAAGCTAATAACCACCATACAAATATTGCGAGCTTTGGATGCAAAGCCATGAGGTCTCTTCGCGGTATGTGTATTGCAATCGGAAGAGGGATATTTGCAGAACTTATACTATTTAAAATTACATGTAGTAGATTTTGACAAATTCTCAGAAAGTTAAATAACATTCTACAATTTAAAATTAGTACACTTAAGAAATTTTCAAAAAGTTCAACATTCAACACGAAGTGTCCGTGTGGTCAGGATATTCATGTGGCGAAGTAACATTATTATAAGGATTCAATTTAAGGATTCATAATATTGGGTGAAGGTGCTTATAAGTATGAATATAACAGAAAAATTCATGAAGAGTAAGACAATTCATGTGTTTGAGTAACTTATGATTCTGTAATAAATTCCCATTGATCTTGGGTCCAAAGGTTATCAACAATCTGAAATGACCTGTTCAAAATTCCATCTCAAAAATACAAAAAAGCGTAATAAATGGAAACAAAAGAAAACTATGCAAACGACTTTAACCTTTTTTGTAAAGGAAAATCCGTTGAAACTCGCCATAAATCCAATGTAAAGGTTTTGCTACCGACAACTACACAAATTCTTAACATATGTACATATTCATGAAAGTTCCAAAACTCGTGACTTTCCAAATTAAATGAATGATTTGCATTTATGGATAAAGGTAAAATATAGTTTCTGCATATATAATAATAAATCAGCTAGATTTGTTCTACTAACCTTATTTAATTAAACCCGAATTGATCCGCTTAGTTCACCAAGGATATAATACAATTCACATATATCCTGGAAGATTATACGTCATATCCGCGATCACCGTCTTTCCAGGTCGACAACAGTTTAAGAAATGACCGAAAGTAAACATGTCTCCCCCTTATATCCAAGTAACATGCGCATCGGCTGTCATTCTTGTGTTCTGGAGTTCTGTACAAATTATGTGTACCAATTAACATTATAAATAAGCCAAGGAACGCGGTAATCGCCTTTTTTGAGTGATATACTAATCTTAATAAACAGCAGATATCGAAGAAATTAAACTTTTTAAAAAAAAACGCATATAACACTTAATGACAGCGGAAGAGATTCTAATCGTCTAATGGAAAGACTTTTTGATGATGGGTATTATCTTGGATAAGGTTTATAACGCATTGGATTAAAACTTATATGATACGAATCATTTATACAAAAAAGATGTTGTGGCTGGTCCTAATTCGATTAATAAGTTTGATCTCTATAGACGGGACTAGAGCGAATTTCGTTAGGGATAGGGATACATGGTCTTAACATAATAGTGGATAACACACAATGATACAAGCAAAATAACTGATAAATAAATAAATAAATAGGAAAACTGCTGAGACCGACACAAGGACACCACATACCAATAATCAAAGTATCGTAAAGCTAGATGGGAATGGATACGGGATGGTATATAGTTTCAAATTCGGTGATAATTGGTTCAATTTCTGAAATGAAATTGGGTTTAACGTCTCACTTTCTGCATGTTTTTTTTACTTTCACGTTTGTAATCGTAACTAGGCTACACGACTAAATGACAGCGTTTATGGCTTAAAGCACGTGTTAGACAACTTCGTCTCCGGCCCGTAGGCATGGGCCCAAATATTTCGCCAACAATAATGATTTCTTATGAGTGTTCTTAGCCGGCCACATCCTCAGCCCGGATGCACAGTGTGGCGTTTCATTTGTCCTAAAACAAATTATTGTATTTGTTAAGACTCTTGTTTACAGAACTGATAGGGTTTAAAGAGACACTATTACTTTCATTACAAGAATATAAAGGGGTTTTATTTCACTGTGATATGGTGAAATCAACCCTGGACTAGACTTTCGAAAATGGAAGAATTACCCTACTTTGATCAAAGCATGGCCATATAATAATACCAAACACAATTAGTTTAACACACAGGTCTATATTTAGTTTCGTTCTTATATACTTTCGATGGCCTATATTACATGCAAATCTGTCCGGTCGTAGTAGAAGGTCGCGTCAGGGCTTTCACCCCTATGGCGTGAGACATTTGATTAACTGGACTCAGACTAGTAATTATTTGCCCATTGACTTCAATGTTAAATGCCTGTAACATCACAGGCTGCAGTTTTTTTCTCAACATTCCGTTGCTTCCAATCTTTTAGGCACAATGGGGACCACATTTGGCAATCTCCTCATCATAAGTTTGTAGGGGGTTGACCGTTTAGATTTTTTGCTACGGGGATTTTAAGTTGATTGGGGTGAAAATCTCACTTCTGACACAATGATTGCTCCGCAGAAAGACATTTTACACCCCCTATCCCTCCGCTGTAATATCCTCAGTATTACCCAAAACTGCTATGAAATTGAAAATTTGATGCCTTTTCCCCATTCTAGACCAAAAAGTCAACCCAAAAATGCAGGAAGAGGAGAGAAAAAAAATAAGGGAAAAATTGTCTATTTATAAATCGCACTACATTCGTCCATCATGAAATGAGGGGAAATAATTACTAGTCTTAGTCCAACTAGCGTTGAGGTTTCTAGTGGGTTACCCACGATTCCATCCACCTCATGCCAAACTCTCGACGTAACAGACAGTTTCGTTGGCTAATCCCTCACACTACGTAACAACTCTTCGAGATCATAATGTGTTATTCTTACGACGTATTTCCACTTGTCGCTTTTGTGTCCCCTTCACGTTGTGTATTCTCATCTTCTTAGCTATCTCAGTTAAGACGTTCGTCTTACCAGGAATAGCAATGCAACAGTTCGTTTTTACATTTTATATATCATACCTGGATACATAAATATAAGCGTAGTACATTACAGTAAAGTCATTCTTTCAAACCTAAGTGAGTCTGCTGATGGAAATTGCTACATCTCTCCCCTTTTAGAATCAACCTGCTGTCTGACGATTGCCAAAAGATATGATAGTCTTGTAGCTTTGGATGTTGACGTTCAATTATCTAATTAGTGTAATATGATGTAAATAATTATAGAGGGTGGCTAATCACCCTAATGAAGTAGATACTTACTGGAGATATTTCCCACAAGATATCAAACGAGAACAAAGAAATTCAATAATTCCATACTACTAATTTAAAGAGCAAAAATTCTACAAAAATCTTACAGACGTTTCTACGATTCAGTCGTGGCCGGTCTCAGGACATTAAGTGTTTAAAACTATCATGTGCGCCAAAACTCAAACAATAATTTACGAATATATACTATTACATGTATGTATGGTTCCCTTCTTCAGAACAAAGCATCCCTTTATGTATAATTTATGTTAACAATTAAAACATTTCGAGGGCTCTAATAGTAAGTGCAGGAGGATCACGCTACACTCAAAAAAAATTGATAAGACAAACCCGCGGACCAGACAAACTAAATAACATTGACATTGCGAGAAATAAACAATAAATATCAAATCAAGTGAATGGGTCCGGGGGGCCAGTCGTAAACGTCCATGTACATCAATAAATTTACCCAGGTACACATAAATACATAGATATACATTCGTCTAGCCTCATTATTGACACTTGTCTTAAACGGTTGTACAAGACAATATTATCTTTTCTTTCTACCTAAATCTGTTATCAAGAAAGTAAATATGTTTAATTCTTTAGGAATGGGTTTTTAAATATAGAATCGGTAGATTTCTATTTGAAACGGTGTTTACAGACATTTTGTCACAATCCGATACACATATACGATAAAAGCTAAAATAAATATTTATTATGATAGCAGCGAGCAATGCTAATTAGAGATACGTGTCTTATAATGTTTCTCTAGCAAGTCATTTTATCGATTTATTATTTTTACTTTTGCGGAAACTAAAGACGCGGAAGAGAAATGTTGTTTAACGTTCACTAAATGATATAATTTTATTTCAATAATTTGCTTGCTGTTTTTAGATATGGGAAGATACCGGCTCCCCACGAGGTTGGACAGGCGACCCTAGCCCGTGTCACTTCCCATCCGAAGGACTACACATTCGTTGTCAAATCTGTTAAAAAAAGAATCGTTTTTGATATATATTGATGGGTCTTTGCGGAGATTACATCGGTGATATTAAATTGTCAGAGATTTGTATGTCAAACATTTATTAACCACTTGGAATTAGTTATTCGTAAGAGACAAAGCTTATACTGAAGCTAGTGCACGCAATTTATTTTGGGTTTTCAAACTCAAACGGACTGCCATTCTTTCATGAACAATTACAGTTATTTCTAATCAATTCTGATTTTTAGATTGATATGTTCAAGGAATATTAACCACAGTAAGGTCACCGGCTTAATTCACATCATGGCAATGACTCCTGTTAACATTTCCTGATCTTGTGTGACATTAAGATTTTTGGGGTGACTGTAAATTTATAATCTTTTGTTTCTTGCTAAATACAGGTTAATCTATCAAGATTTTCAACTACACAAATTATATTAGTCTTAAAGCATTGTCTCGGAATATATACATGTAACTCTTACTACGGATGCGAATATAAAAATTGATTTACAGGGAAGTATCATTAAAGTATGGCCGTATTTTTGTTTTGGGTATTTTTTGCTGTCTAGAAGTATCTTTTAAACTATATGCTTTCAGATTTCGAGGGTCTAACTACATATCAATCGATTGATATATAATTACAAGATGTATTCATTGACCATTCTCTAAATCACTATATTGTCACGTTGATCATCTGATAACTCCATTTCCAACCTGTGTCACTATAACAACCATTGTCATTTCTAATGGTTAAAGAGCCAAGGACCCCCTCCCCACCTGCCTACCTATTTCCCCATTTTGCCATCTCTAATGGCTGACCATATCCAATGATCACCTCTTCTACCTATATCGCTATATTGCCAAGTCATTTTATTGTGATGCGGTACCTACATATATCACTATATTATTGCCAACTATAATAGTTGATCACCCCCTACATATATCAGTATATTGTCAACTATAATAATTGATCACCCCTTACCTATATCACTATATCGTCAACTATAATGGTTGACCATCCCTACAGAGACAACTAAACAACTTTAGTCTATAATTTTATTTTTCAGGGACATCAGAAACACTACATGTTCATTTAAAATCATTTTTGAGCATGCAACAACTGATCTAACTAGTTTGTGAAACACATCTTTAATAAGTTTGCGTTCGATCCCCACGTGGCTTAAAGGGACAATAACGTTCTTGCTGGCTTGGTAGCTCCAGAAAATAAATAATACCCTTATTCTAAGTACTAGATGTTTAAGCGTCCTACCAGAGGGTTCGAAAATATTTTAAATTCCAAGTCACATTTGAAAAGGTTTACGTTAGACTTTTCAAATCAATTGGTTGAATTTTTCCAATTTTTTTAAAATAGGTGTGTTAAGATGAAATTTATATCATCATTTAATTGGAATATTCTAAAATAATACGATTTGTTGACCAGAATGAAGATTGGGACATATTATTCAGTTTCAACAAGAATGTTATTGGGGCTTTAAATAGGCTTTACACTGCGCAAAGAAATTAGTTAAATATTCGAGTTATAGTGTTGACCAATAAAGATCTAATTAAATCAAATATCAGATAACGTGTTATCATATTTACATACCTTTCTGTCACCATTCGTAAATCAATATTATACTGAATAAATACATAGGAAATTTCACTTGAATTTCTTATTCTGATTGAAGTTATGACTATTTGAAAATATAGTGTTAATAGTTTTCAAAATACAGATTATGTGACGTACCATTATCATTTCAAATAATCGTACGGACAACTTGCCAATCGTAGGTAGGTCATGTCTAAATAATAATCTATATAACCCTAGAAACCGAAAGAAAGACCTGCAATACACCAATTTAGCTCTTACATAATACATCTACAATTTCATTAGCCCTATCTGATATTCGTAATTAATTATAATTACTGTTTACTTCGTTGTTAGCAAATATTTAAACAAAAAGAACCAGCCATGCTGCCGATAATGCACGATAACGGCATTCAATATATTTTTACTCACCGCGAATAGAAATCCCTTCAAACAGTTACCAGTGGAAAAGTCGATATACCTGAACAACACGAAAATTATATGATATTCATAGCCAGGGTATCATCCTAGTCTCCATGTTAATTTGATGACATTTTGTTAATCCGGTTAACAGTTACGTGTTATTTAATTAAAAATCAAATATCAACTCCATATTATGGCTTAGTTCTTGGCAGTGCTATACTTTTCTCATTTTGAGACTAAAAAAATATTTTTAAAAATTTGGTAATGTGTGCAAATCAAATTCCGTCTAAAAAGACAGGTTTTATCATCATAACCTATTTGTGTACCAGAACTCGGTTTCCGTCTCTTTCGAACATCCAGACACATTTTGCGCGCCTGGGTTCGAACCAATATCTTTCCACTGGTCACGCTCTCTATTCACTCATCAAATTCTCTATTCACAAGATTTGATATGACTGAGTTCTGAACTTTTGCAAAGTACTCTCCATAAAGACATTCAATATATTTTAGTTCCTTCTATATTTTCAAGTCCAAGTTTGAAGTAGAATTTTCGTCCAAAATAAACAACCAAAAATCGAGAATCGCGTGACAACACGTTTACAGTGTTTGTTTTTCAACCCAAGCTCAGTTTTTAGGAATGTTTAGTTGTTCTGGCGTAGGTGCTACCGTGAACATAAATATTTTGCCAGTAGTTCATTAGTAGCGTTGGAGTTGATTAATTAAAAAAAAATATTCCGGAAAATATCAATGAATAAAAGTATTTAATTCCACGTGAGAGGCTTTTTAAATTCTTTAATTTAGATCCAGTGAATTAAAGTTGGAGGCGAGCTTTTAGGCCAAGGGGTACGGTGGCTAAGTGGGTAAGACGCTGACTCGCTAGCTTGATTGTTCGATGTTACAATGCTACATTGAACGAGAAAGTTCATTCAAATTTTCCGACGTGGCCCCCCCCTCGTCAGTGATGCAGTTCGGATGGGACGAAAACGAGTAAATGTTCTATATTCTACTATGCTTTAATATGGACTCTTCTATTGCCGAAATAGTGTTATTAGTTAATGTAATTGAAGTGAAATGAAATGGGGTTTAACGTTTCTACACCAGACAATTTGTCCGGACAGTGGTGCTACTTCCTACTCTGATTTAAAATTCTTTCGAGGGTCTTTTTACGTGCCCTCCAACGTGGGCAACGGTCCTTTTGCGTACCTTCCTAACGACTAGACGCAGGGAAAGTTTCTGGGTTAACACGGGATCTAACGCGGCAGTTCCTGGTTAGTGAACTAGCGCCTTCACACACTGGGCCATCGCGTCTTCCAGCTATCGAAAGATGGTTGCTATCATCTATTTTAACATCTAAATACTTTACAAGCCTTGCTAAATTTCACAAAATGTCTCCAAATTTCAACCAACTTCATGAAAACCTGTATTTAGTGTCAACAATGTGATAATGAAATGTATCTATAATTTCTGTCATCCAGGTAGTCGTTATATCTAATTTAAAAATAGATTTTTTAAATAACAAATAACGGAACATCCTTGTGGTATATTTGGTTTGATAATTCTTTAAAATTTATTGACAAGAGAGTTCATTACTTTAATAGGGATTTAATGTTAATCCAGCTTTTTAAACTTTTGAAATAAAATGTTTTGATACCAGGGGATATGGGGATCTTCTCCGGTGTTCCTCATGATATTCCTGCGATGGGTTAGCCTTGTGGGCGGTGTAGAACAGGAAGATGACCAGGAACAGTGTCTAGTAGTTCGGGTGGTACAATAACAATCCCTAGTAGGGTGTTGACATGTTCGTAAAAGAGCCTACGCCCAATAGCAGCTGACGGAAACCCCGATTACCAGGCAAAATTTCGCCAAAAGCACGCTGCAATCTAGCGTACGTCCGTCCGCATTTTATTTTGTTTAATTTCAAATTGATGGCAGTAAAGTAAACATACCCCAATGGTATTCGACAGAAATAAAAATAATTTCTATACAATAATTATATTATTTTGCTTCATAATTGTTGGGATATCATCATGTTTCTCGTACCACATAATATGCTTAATCTGAATTACGGGGATGATGCGTCTACAGACGGATAGGAAGGATCCCACACCATAACACAAAGATGTAAACAAATTTCGGAAACTGTTAGCAAATACAATCATAAACGAATCATATTTTTTAAAACTTAGGGAGCATATTAAAATTATAAATGACATGAAGTTAATTCCAGGCTTAATCCCAAGGTTATGATTTTTACGGTGTTAATAAAAATATTTAACATACCCTATATCTTTTATATATTCTTCTGACCACACTAGATATCCAACAAGAAGTTCCTATCTTTTTTCAAACCTAAGTCGTCTTTTATAGGCATCGAATTCAGGAATAAGATGTGGACCAATGAGATAGGGATAAGGTTTATGCAAATTTAATCGCAAACAGGATTTCCAACTAAAATCGGAATAAGAAGAGTTTTTTTTTTACTGTAGCATTTAGATGATTTACATACCTTTTCAAGTAAAAATGTAGAACATCACTGTTTGTCGATGTTTACCGAGGCTGGTTTTATTTGTAAAGACAAGCTTTACCTGTTAGAGTTACGATTTATCGGACATTGCCTTGGCAGTCCGCGAGTCGTGTCTTGCTGATTTGTCAGCCATTAACGGGTGTCAATTTGTTAAAAGGACTAACGTTCCGTTTTGACATTTTTCGGCTTTTTGTGTTTCATTGAAATAAATTCTGACAGTTTTTTGCCAAGTGTATAAGGGGTTTAGATATGTCCACCATGTTGAGTTAGTACCTGTACAGTTTACCTTGACGACCAAGTGGTCACCTATTGACTCGGGAAGTCAATGGTGGATAACAGGGCTGGTGAAGTGTTAACAACGTTAACCATTTCGAGAACGACAAAAATGTATGATTTTTTTTAAAATAAAATCTTGACTTTCCCTGACCATTAAACAAAAACTAAACAACTCTTAAAATGACTACATTTATTTACACCCTTTAAAATGTTTTGATTGACCTACTCTGGAAATAGGGAAGCCACATTGGCCCAGTCAGTAAGACGTGCTTCATAAGTTGGAATTCGAGTTAGTGAAGCAAGTTTTACTGACTGAGCCAATAATACATGCAACCAATAATCTCTGCTTCCGGTATTTTAAAATATTTACAACAATAGACTGTAACGTGAAATGTAATTTATTTATCAATATTAGAATATATGTTAAATTTCTTACCAAATAGTAACAATATGCCATTATTACACGTTTCTTTTGATAAAACCTTCATCAACTAGGCTGTGTAAACATGAACACAATATCTCCAACATTTTCTAACAAGTCTTCAAATATTTACAACTGAATATAGCAGACGTATAGGGTCGTGGATTGGTAGAAATGTAAATAATGATAATACTTCGCGGAATCGGAATCCTTGGTTGAGACTTACGGGTCAACATATATTTATAAATTTTTGCTGCTATTGAACACCTAGTTTACCACTTGGATAGCAACGGGGACTTGGGTGTAATTTTGTTTCCTATAATATTGAATGATGGATGTTAATGGCCTAAGTATTCAACCTGAAACCTTGATACCAAGTCTGGTTTCTCTTAGGAAAATTTCACTTTTATGTTCTTATCTATAGCCTACAAGTAAAACGTTAACAATACATTTTAGTTTCCCGGAGGAACGGGAGCCACGTTGTCACCTCCAGAAGGACTACAAGCTAAAACCGGCGATTTTTCCGACAATCAGGGGCCACAATACACGAAATTTAAGATCCGATATGATTAAATATCGAAAGGACTCGAGATATCTCGTTTATAGACATGCAGTTCAAGTCTCGTCAAAATCGGATCTAAATTGTTACCTCTATAGGGTCCACAGATACACCAATCGCGTAGAATCGGCGGTCATTTCGTCCGGCAATTTTGGTCTGATTTTCACACAATTCGAACTCAACCTTCATTACGATGTAAAGGTGACATAATCGGATAATAATTGTGACCTCCAGAGGGACCACAGGCTACAAAAATTGCGATTTTTCATACAATCATGGGGCCATAATTCAAGAAGTTACGATCCGATATTATGCAATTAATATCGAAAGGGATCAAAATCTTTGGGTTATAAATATACATTTCAGGTTTCTCAAACCTCTACAGTGTTCACAAGCTAAAAAAAGGAAAGGGATTTTTCGTACAATCAGGGGCCATAATCCATGAAGTTACAAGGATACAGCTCACTAAATATTTCTACGTCCTCACCCAAGTTATTTTTAGTCTCCCCCCCCCCTTTGCATGGTGATTTTTGTTGACGTTTTGGTGTAGAATCAAAAATAAAAAGGGTTTGAAAATACATGATTTTGAGGCGAAAGGATACAAGCGTCGTGAGGTTGGTTATAATTACGTTAGGTTGGTTATAATTACGTTGAAATCTTATGCCGGGAATTGCTTGTTTATTTGTCTCTATTTTCAGGTTGTGTATCTCAAGTTTTTCTTGGTGAACCTCATACATTCTTTTGGGCAGAAAGCGTTCTACCCATTGAAAATTTGGGAAGAAGTTACACCCGGTCTTAGAGACGAGAATTAACATTAACGTCAATGAGGAAATAATTAGTGATCTGTGGCCACATGCAAATATCGAAAGGAACCGAGATCGTAGGGTGGTAAACCTAAATTTCAAGTTTCATTGAAATCGGAAAAAATTGTAACCTGTAGAGTATTCACAAACGATAGTAAAAGTTAATAATGGTGGCTCATCTAGTCGCATCGATGTCATCGTTATCAATGATTGCAGCGGCCTAGCGAATATTCAGGGCTGATCAATGTGCTGCAACACATCAGTCGTCTCGATAAACGTATAAGGTGTGCGGAGTAGAACATTCAAAATCCTGTATTCACTTGTAAGAATTTTCAGTTCCAGTCCGTTTTCTGTTATCAGACACATAGTGCCTTCTGGGCACACGAGGAAAGTATTCCCAGGTCATAATCATTTAGAGGCATTTGGTAACTGGAAGGAGCAATAAACTATAACACATACTTATGGAAGAACAATTGTTCTTCCACATCTATGTGTTATAGTATATTCCCAGATCCTTCGGATGGAGTAAAAACCCGCGGTACCCACTGAAATACACACAAAGAACCTTCGATATTGGGAATTTGAACCCATTTTATCTCCTTTCGTTTTGGTTTCAGAAGAAGTGAAACGTTATTATAGAAAATAAAATAATCGTATGTTCGTTTCAAAATAACCATATGTTCGTTTCAAAATTATGTTCGTTTCAAAATAACCATATGTTCGTTTCAAAATTATAGCATTTGAAATAACCATAATAATTTCAATATAACTATGATCGTATCACAACAACTGTATGTAGCATTGGAAATATCCATATATATTAGTTTCAAAATAACCGTATAGTCGTATCGTAATAACTGTATGTAGCATTGGAAATACTCATATTACAGCTTAGAAATAGCCATATGGTCGTATCGTAATAACCGTATGTAGCATTCAAAATATCCATATATAATGTTTTCAAAATAACCATATAGTCGCATCATTATAACCGTAAATAGCATTCGAAATATCCATACTATGTTCGTTTTAAAATAACCATATAGTCGTATCACAATAACCGCACATATAGACCGGGAGCCCAGGGGGTCAGTCTAGAGTAAAAAATGTACCAATTTTCTTCTACATGTTATCGATGCATGTATGTCTGGTATCATCAAAATGTAAGTCTGTCGGGTTTCTGGAGGTGGGTGTGGTATTCCACACAGCAGTGTACCGTACATCTTCAGGTATCACAAAAACACTATGACAGACATTTCTAGTGATTGGGTACCCCTGACAGAGCTATGTAATTATCAGACATTTGTAGTATTAGAGTATCGCTGACAAGAGTTATCGAATTTCTAGTCAACAGCTAGGTTGGATTAGCTGAAATCTGTACCACCTAAAAAAACTTTGGAATTGTTCATTACCACCACAGGAGTCCCGAATGACCACTGCCAGATAGTTTTTTCGTTTCAAAAACACCATATAGTCGTATCACAATAACCGCATATAGTATTCGAAATATCCATATGTCCGTATCAAAATAACCATATAGTCGTATCAAAATAACCGAATTATATCGATTGGTATAAATAAATTTACATGTGAGAGGCTATTTAAAACCCCCAGTAACATTTACTAAGATAATAATTATCCCACGGTCCTGGGAAATACAATGATAAACAGGCAACAAAACATATCACTGATTATCACATCGGAAATACTGGCTTTACATCATCTATTATATAATGACACGAACAACTGTTCTCTCCATGTAAAGTGATCCTTGTCTTTTCTCATTCCCTTTCTGTACAGCATGTTTTAAATACCAAAGTTCCTCACTTCTACTTCAAACCACATCTACCACTTATTTTGTCTATTTAATGCAATACCTAAAAATTATTGAACGCCTAATATTTGAA
The DNA here is from genome assembly GCA_036850965.1 of Patella caerulea. NCBI lineage: Eukaryota > Metazoa > Mollusca > Gastropoda > Patellidae > Patella > Patella caerulea. The sequence continues at coordinate 47,075,957 of JAZGQO010000007.1, read as the reverse complement.
AAAATGAAAAGAAAAAAAAAATAACAATAAACATAGGCTTTAAATTATATACAATGAAAAGTATTCTGAGTGATATTTTAAGACTTTATTGAATCCATTACTTTCTATTGATTTTTTTTATTAATTTTTGTAATCGTCCGTTGAGATCTGAACGATACATTTCTACCACAAGGATATGGAATCCATTACTTTCTATTGATTTCACGCCATCATTTTTTTTATTAATTTTTGTAATCGTCCGTTGAGATCTGAACGATAATGCATTTCTTTCGTGTCTGATTTAATTGTATAAATTTCTACCACAAGAATATTTTTCAGCTGTTACTTTAATTAAATTAAGGAAAATACGTACTGCTTTCAGGGGCTTTCTTTAATATGATAACATCATTTAAATGCCAATCAGCAGAGTACAGACAATCCATAAATATCAGTCGTTTACAACGACATAACAGGACACACCATGTACGTCCATAACTACTGCTTCAAATCCTGTCGGATTTATCCAAAGATCGTAAAGTCTAAAACGTAGAGCCAACTACAGATTTCATCAAGGTAGCAAGATGTAAACAAAACTTGGACACGTAACTGTTGGCGAGATTGCGGGCTTGCGCTAGGGCTAGCCCTGTTTACATCTCGTGACCTTTGGCCAAATCAGCAGTTGGCTTTAATTTTTAGACCTTACCACCTAAGGTTTGGCTATGGGCAACATTTTGCCCGTACCATGTCATTCTCGGCTACTCTTCATCGAATTCCAACTGCCATTGACTCTTTTCCGAAAGACATGACGTTGGGAAACCAAACCAGGATGAGAAATTTCGAAGAACTTTCTCAGCCAATACCTGGATCGAACACGGAACTTCCGTCTAGCGAGCCACGGTAAAAAAAAAAAACCCTACCCGGAATCCACATGTCGGAGAATTAATTAAATATATTATATTCAGTCACTTTAAAATCACTTTGTCTTCTTCGTCTTCATAAAATGACCTAAAATATGTCGTCTTTGTACAACCAATTCTACAATGATCGCCAACAAAGACATGGTCACTCCAATACATATAATTAAACCACATCCTAGCAGGTCGTCCAGTCTCATCGGTCGGAGAGCTTGCTTAATCCCACATGAACGTGGACGTTTATCTCTAAACAACTCATCCCTTAGACCTTTCAAAAAGCCCATATCGGTGTATTTTCCCATTGCATCCTGGAGGTCGGATTTTAGGTATGAGTTTTTAGTGACTGCAATTGCTATATTTACGCCACTTAGAACATTACCCACGGTGTTAAGAGAACAGTCATTGGTCTTGCTGACATAATACTGTGGATTGGATACTATATAAGCGTATTGATATGATGTTAAAACTCTATTAACATGAAAACTACTGTCACGGTGGAAAACGTCACTGTCCGTTTGATTCAGTTCCCGGATCTTCTGCCAGAGTTCCACAAAAGACTCTTCTTTTGATTCACTTATAAATTTATGAGCTAGGTTATCGCCAGTGATGCCCATTTTCCAATCCGACAATTTCATCAGTTCTTCTATGCTTTTAAACGGTTGATTAACTGAAGTATCGGTAAGTTTAGCCGACAAGTTCCCAATGTAAACTGCTGTTACGATCATACAGAACATCCAAAAGAACGCAATGACAACACGGCCCGGTGAGTGCTGGGGCCAAATCCCAACACCTCGCACAGATACAATTCCTAACAATGATATCATTAAATCGGAAAAGCTGTTATAACTAAGTTCTCTGATTTTCTCCCCAACACAACTTGCATACAGTAAGTCCATTACAATGAGAAAGAGTGCCACGAAAACAACACTGCCAAAATAAAAGACATAAACATATTTTTGAAGAGGAGAAAATACTTTAACCCATTTGCGTTCCGTTTCGGTTCCATGTTTATACAAAATTCCCAAAGTATACTGGATAATCGGTGGATAGATAAAATCCACTACTTCCCGTCTGTCCGACGCGTCGGCTATATCTGCCAAGACCATGTCAACTTCGTGGCGCACTAAAAGTCCTACAAGTCCACGCCACGTACCATTTACTTTATGTCCATAAATTTGATCTTTTGGTTGAACAAAAGTATAGGTGAAGTTGAATTCATGAGACAACATGATGGCCAAATCTGCCAGAAATCCTTTATAAACAGAATTATTATCATTATCGACTTCGCGGATCATTAACTGTGATTCCATTGTACCAATTATAAGATGGCGTCCGTTTAATCTAAATTTCGAATTGGGATAAAGATCACTTTTTTGGCATTTTGAAAATCTATGTTCCGGGTCTTTTAAAGATATGTCTAGATCTAGACACTCTATGCATTTATATGAATTGCCAGAAACGGACAGAGAGTACAAAACATTGTTCACACAATTGAGAATGATGATGTTCGTCAAATTATGTTGATTTAATTGGGTATCCATGAAAGTTTTCTTCATAATCGACCTGCCACAGATAATCCAAAATACATTAGTTCGATAATTCGTTGTCTTATTCGATTTGAGATCAAACTCACTAGCTATTTCCAACAAGTGGAACATTTTATTTGTTTGTAGATAGAGGATAACTAAAAGCGGATCTTTTTTGGCCAAATAGGTTTTATACAACACTTTTTCTATTGTAGTCTTATCTAATATGGTAATGTCATAAACAATTACCTTTAATCCGGTATGACCCCTTTCAAATTCCTTTAGAAGATCCATCACCATGTTTCCGTATTGTAGTTCACTGAAAATTATAACATTAACACGCGATAGTGTATGTATGATAGACGAAACTAATAAAGTATTAGCACACCCCGTGTCGCCATTAGAAGATTCCCTGACAGTCTCCAAAGAATGCGTGATGTTGGAAACCGCTTGAGTTCCCAACGAAAATGCTATAGTCAAAAACAAAATGCGTTTTATATCCATTGACGTTTACGTGTATGTTCCAGTCTGTCATGTAATTCCATCCGATTTTCCATGAATTACAATTATGTCAGATTTATGCACTGGATGGAAAACGTCAAATCAGGTGATAGTAATGTGTATGCTGTATCCAAACACAGATTGTTCCTTGACGGTTTGATTGATCAATATTCATATGTGATGACAAATTTGGTATTTTTCATCACTACAAAAATTAATCTATAGCATAATATGATTATTATCACTTGAAATTGCCTCTAACAGCTACAATAAAATTCAATAATTCATATCAATAATAATGTTCTTGGTGCTATAACATGTTCTTTAAAGAGACAATACATCGAAATATCTGGCGTATTGGTTTATCCTTAATATGCCTGGAATTCGAGAATTTTTTTTTTATCCACTTGGCACAAATGTAATCATTGTGTTATCGCTTCATGCTAACCACACATAGAAATAATAATTGTATACACAGTAGACAATTTTTGATAAAGGTATATATATGAGATAATTGTACTGATTATTTAACCTGGTTCGGATACACCTAGTTCTTGATCCGGTTTTGATTAACATAAACAACAATAAAACTCAATTTTCTCTTCAAAATTCCAGCTTGTTATCCGACTCAAAGCACTTATTATTTGGCGCGCACTACTTATTATATGGCACACACTAGTTATTATCCGGTGCGCACCATCTATTATTGGGAATAGGGTAGATACATTTGTATTATTTTGTGTCCCTTAAATGGCTACGTACATCGGTCTACTGCTGGCATATACTCCATGCTAATATCATTATTAATATTATATTATCAAACATATTTTTATTTTACTGTAATTGGTTGATTATTTTATAGCCTCGGGTTTAAGATTCAGTGGTCAAAATTCAGCATACATCGCCACTAAATTTATTTAATTCCAGATTACGAAACTCGACGTTAAATTAAATGCGTGCCAATGCGGGAAGTGCGTAAACAATGCGCAAACTATGCGTGAACTCGTCGTGCCAGTTCGTGTCAATGTGGACACTGATGGTCACGACAAAATCGTGGCCAAAAGTCGTGCAAGTGTCAGTCTGGCTTAAGAAAACGATTGATTTGGGCACGGGGTCCTTTCCCTTGGTCATAGGGGCCCTTTTGTCTGCCTTTAGGGGTTTCCCTAACTAGGGTACATTTCACTTTTCTCATTGGTTTTAGCATTTTTCTCCTGTTTTATTTGTTCAACTTCTTTGATTTTTTTTTTCGCGAGGAGGCTGGCGCCTTCAGCGCTTCAACTATAAAACGCCTTTGGCTTTATTTTTTACCTTCGTTGGATGTGCCATACGTGGATTACCATACTTTTGCTGAAGTGACGTAGATTAATATGTCGCCCGTAGGCCTACGTCGTTAGTGCGGGTGATTTCTTATCGATATGCATAATATCTATATGTTCGACTTTTTAAAGTTATTATTACTATTCGTTCTTTGTTTGAAATGTTTCATTCTGCTATGTTTAATATTATTGAACTTATCCTTGTCAATTTGATTCATTGTGACTTGTTTACGATATCACGTGGACGTAAAACTAACGAACGATTCTCAGTAAAACTCTTGACCCTACGCAGATAAACACCCGGTCCTCATTAACGTAATATTATTATAACTTGTTTATTACACATCTATAACTTCATTAATTTTATATGTCATAGTTTTGCTCCTAGCAGTATAAAACATCTCCATACAGTTTTGTGTTAAATACCTGAAATAGATCACGAGATAACGAAAAAATAGTTCAGAGTAAAAACGAAAAATTGCAAATTGGTGACATTTGACCTCTTCTTAAGTGACCTTTCCACCAAAAATTCCATTCTTAGGTTATATTTGCTGGTTCAGGACACAATCATCTATCAAATGCCACTGAAGTGGAACCCGCACCTACCATGTTGAATAAACCGATTTTGGGGGGTACTATGGGTGGCTCCTCCTACAACACCCACCACTGGTGCAACTTAAGAATTGCGTTTCTGGGGTCTCATAACCCAACCATACACCACTAGCATCCCAAACCTTCGGCACCTTTCATGTTGAATAAAACTCACCTAGCTACCGGACTAATAGTGGATCACAAAATATGATTATAGCATTTTTACATTCTTGTTTTAAATTGATTTTGTTATGAGTTACCCAAGTGAAATATTTTTATCAGAAAGAATTTTAAACCAAGCAGTCGCATATCAGAAATAAAATGAAATGGGGTTTAACGTCCTACTCTTCTGCACCTGACCTGGGCTAATGGAATGGGGGTATGGCGTTACCACCAGATGCAGGTGTAATGGTTATGCATACAAAGTGGGGTAGGACAATTTTACCTCAACATTGGCAGGGGTTCCTATAAGTGCATGCCAAGTGTACATGGGTGATCCCCAAACCGAATGACAAGGCACTTCCTTTGTTAGCCTCGGAAAACTAAGTTAGAGCAAGCTAAATCTCGAAAGTACAAAAAATTGTAAGATGGAAGACGGAGGATGTACAAAAACAAGAATATTCCCAGTTAAATTTATATGTGAACAAGCTAGTATTTAATTCCACACATTGGTATATTATAACCTCTAAAATATATATTTGTAAATAAACATATGATCCTTCGAAACAATATTTCTAAGTAAACACATCATGATCCTTCAAAACAATATTTCTTAATAGCAACATCATGATCCCTCTAAATAACATTTAATAAAACACATCATGATCCTTTTAAATAATAATTCTTAAGAAACACATCATGATCCCTCTAAACAATATTTCTTAATAAACATATATGATCCCCTAAACAATATCCCTATATAAACATATTATATATGTTCCCCTGAATAATAATTCAATAGAAGCATAAATATGATCCCTCTAGACAATATTTCTATAAAAATATATCTACTAATAATCCCTGCCATTTACAATGGGAAAAATATTTACGAATTCTTTTGGATTTACATTAAAAATACCCTATATAAAAATCTAGCTCAAAATAGATCTCGTTTATTTCATAAATGAAAAATCTTATAAATACATCATAAATAAAACAGAGACAGAGGCCTGCCCCCTAATAAACCCACAAACATCGAAGTTGTCACGTTAGCTCTAAAATTAATGTAAACAAATCTCACAGAACATGAGTATGATTAATTTGGGGTTTTGCTTCTTTACTAATTTTAGTTTAATTTTTCGCTTATTTTTTCTACAGTGGAAAATAAAGTTGGGACTTAAATATATAGACAGGGTTTGTCAAACAAATCCACATTTGAAATCAAATGAAATCAACAATCTAATTTAAAATAAGCATAGCATTTAAATATCATTGTAAAAGCTAGAGTAATTTATATATTAATAATCACCTTTTATTCATAATTATTGCTGAATATGCATATTGCCTATTCATTTAGAAATTAAACTGAGGTGCTTACAATATTATTGAATAACAGTCATTATTTTGATTGTTAGTCAATAGAAGTATTACAGTAATTAAACATTGTATTTGAATAATGTGAAGGTTAGTAGTTTAAGTTTGCAGAAGGCAATCGGTGGCATGTTTTAAATTAATGCAAAGACTAGATATAGTTTGTTTTTTAAAAATTAATAACAATGTTGCCACTTTAGAAAGGATTATAATATTAATATATTATAAAAAATATAAGGAATATTAAATCCTCAATTTTTAACTCCAAATTTATAAACTGTTTGTTGTTGGTAGGTCTCTTCTGGATGCAGCACAATTGATGGAAAATTTTTCTGAAATTAAACAAAGCAAATTCTCACATCAACTTTCCATCAATTTCCCTGATTATTCTTGCATCCACTCAACACAAATTTAATCATTTTGGGACTAACATATGGTACAATTTTGTTTAATAATTCAGTTGCATTTAGGCAGACTGTTTGAATGGGAAGAATCCAGGGGACCTAGAGAAAACCCATTAGGTTAGACAGTCTACCATACTTCTTGCGATGTGCATAATATGTGGGATCAAAACCTTGCCACCTGACTCAATAACAGACCTTATGATCTAACTAGCACACGATAGACCATCCAGTCACTCAAAGCCCCATTGTATAATTGAAATGAAATGTCCGTCTTCATTAGCTCAGTTGGAACATAACAGTAGGACGTTAAAACCTATTTCATTTCATTTCATTTTCATTTTGCTTGAATGAGAAGCTTTCCTCCACCAGTCAACAGGTTAATGAGACAAATTTTACCCATCCAACGATCTATTCTTATTTCATTCTCCAACTGTCAAGAGATCTTTAACATGCTGCCAATGGTTTAAATGTAACTTCATTTTTCATTCCATCTGAATGACTAGATGCTTTGTTTTGAGGAATATGGAAATACTATAGATAACTTTAACACACAGCGATCTATTCAATTACCTGATTAATGCTGTTTGGGTAACCTTGAGCTTCCAAGGCTAAAGCATCAAATCTTCGATAAACTGCTCCACCTTTCCCTGTGATATCATCAAAATAATAACTTGTATAAAACTGTAGACCAGGACAGGTCGTATAACATTCCATAAATCTACCAGTAGGTGGATGATCAACCCTGAAAAACATTTCAAATAACTGATTCAAAATACCAATATTATATAATAAGATAAAAACAACAATCTGATTAAAACACAGATCCTATTTCGTTTTGTTTCTTTATTTAAAGTTCAAAATTTTGTTTTACTTGTTTTTACTACACTAAGTTGTTATATAATAGGTGTTCTTAATGATGTGAGGAATAAACCAATGAAATGGTCTGTTTCAACAACTTCTTGGCATTCTCTGAGTGAAACTGTGGGTTAACTCCTAGAAATGTCAACACTGATTGAATAATCAATGTCTGATGTCATAGGGTCAAAAGCTGCTTGTTTGCCCCCTGATGTGAACTTCCACTATAACTTGTCAGATCTTCACGTAGTGTAAGCCATGGAAAGTATAAAAAAACAAAATGAAATATAGATTTGCATTTTAATCACATTCCAAAAAGAAAAGAAAGGAAATAGGGTTTTATAACGTCTAATGAAGATGACATATGCCTATTAGTGTCCTAAAAGGGAAGTTTTTCCTGGACAATGACACTACAGCCTATTCTCATTTCTAGTTTGAGTGGTCAGATGACTTTCCTTTCTAGGCTCTTGCATTACTGACAAAGCTGACACAATGCTGAAAATTGTGAATAACTTTCTCTGGTAAGTATTGATAATAGCTTGAGTGAGAATAATTCGAACTGTGAGATGTTGAAAAGGTTTACAAATACACTAAAGTTCACAAACCTTGCTGCTAGCTCTAATCTGCCAGTATCATTTACATTAAAATTGTTATCATATCCCTTTCCTTCATTGACAACTGATAATTTATCTACCATCTTTACACCACTTCTTAAATCCATTGGACTTCCGTCAACTTTCCTAATTTCACCTGAAATATTAATCATATTATAATCACATGCATGTATTGTAATCAGGGATGGGGGTGGGGGGTGTGAAGGTAACCCATTTTAATGTCCTTGAACACAGGGAACTACTGAAATTGTTTTGTCCTTCCGCCCTGTGAATTTGTCAATAAAACTATGACCCTCAATGGTATCGATCAGTTAACCAACCTCAACAAATATGAATAAAGATGGATAACATGTATTTATACTAGATCAAGGACCCTAACGGCACCCAGTCAGAGTAGAGATTGTTGACTCTACAAAACAAGTACAAGATGGATAACATGTATTTATTCCCTCCTTATTACCAAAGCATCAAATTGCTTATCTCTGCTTACACTGTGCAAAAAATGCTCATCCACAAACTCCATCTAGGCATTGACCTAATAAATACTTACACTAATGCACCAGTCAATAGGAATCTTGAACTACCCCCCCTCAAGCATCGACGGCTATTCGACGCCATGTCGGCGTCGAATCTTGACGTCAAAATAGACAGCTAAATGTGAAAGAGATGTGAACAAAATTTGCCAAAAGTGAATCTTGAACAAAATAAAATATTACTGAACACAAATAGACGTCGAATCTTCAACCAACACATTTTTCAGTAAATATTGAATTTTTAAAAGGGTTTTTTTTTTTTCTGAAAACGGACGAACCTCTGTCTGTTTTCGTTGGCTGTCAAACGGAAATTCCACCTGTATAATTATTGTAGACGCGATTGTCTTTATGATGTTTTCGTGGTAATCTGGATAATCGTAACTACAAAATGGTGTATGATTTTGCGGTAAGCTAATTTATTTGTACATAAATTTGCTGATTTGTTTGATTGTGTGTCCGGTTGATATAGACTCCATTATCCAAGTCCGAGCTTGCACGTATGTCTAGTATAATGAATGACAAGATAATCTGGTCTCAACTTACGCCTTACGGACCATGCTCAATCAGTCAATGTAAGTTAGTTCAAGCCGTTGATGCACCGTTTTGTCGTTTTTATGAAATTTGCAAATAAAAGTTAAAATAAAACTATATTATCAAAATAAGTACTTTTACAGTAGGGTGTACAGTCACGTGACTCTAAATGTGTCTAAAACAGCCTAAACCTGCATACCCTTGCACGCTTTCCTCATTTAATGATCATTCTGTTTAAAATAAACACATGTAAATTTTACATCGTTAAAAGCAGGAGATGTCCTAAATTGATAATACATGTATTTCGAGTTGAACACAAATTTACGGCTCTCCGTGACGTCATGTTCGCTACGAAGAAAACGGCCCGGTTTTTGGGCGCGTGGCTTTTTTATGTGTTTTTAAAAGTGGCATATTCAAATGATCTTTTATAGATATCAACACAATTTTTTTTTTAATCTACAGATAAATAATTGAACTAAAAAATATCTTTGCCCGAATGGCGAAAAAGATCGGTTCGTAAAAAATATTTTTAAAATGCTGGTTAAAAAGGTCGATAAATTTTCAAAGGTAAAAAATACCATCAAGGGTGAATGCTTGGGGTAGGTAGTTCAAGATGACTATTGCGTGAATCTTGAACTAATTTTTATTTTTGGACCTGCGTTAGAAAGTGAATCTTCAGTGAATGTGTCTTGGCTTCAAGTACATTGCGGGGTGAATCTTGACCCTAAAATATTGAGTTAAATAACTCGGGGTGAACGCTTGAGGGGGGGTAGTTCAAGATTCCTATTGACCGGTGCATAAGTCTGAACAGTAGCAAACAGATGGACAATTAATTATTACCTGTTGGTATAGAGTTATCATCTAAAGGGAGATAACTATCAGCATGTATTGTCACCACATGATCATTTATACTACCACTGGCCTGTTTAAATATAAAGTAAATGATTTAAAAATATGTGAGATTATAGCTAGGCTTTTTTTCCAAATTCATTAACCAAAAACTATTAATTTAGCACATACAAAAAAACTATCATTTATGATTTCGAGTAACATTTGTCAGGGTTGCATACTTGATAAATGAACCTATGCCACTACATTGAAGGATTCACTTTTTAAAAAAAATTTTTAGGGCTACTTCCTGCATACAGATTAAAACATTTATATGCAGTAATTGATGCCACTCTTTTTTAAGTCATGCAGGATTATATGATATACTAGTAATTATTATGTATACATGTCTGTCAAGAAAAAAGGGTGGATTGACAACACCCCAGTACTGTCAGCATTAAAGGGCCTGTTGATAGGAGTACCTTTAACTATCACACATGCATGGACGTAAAGCATAAAGGTTCAGTTTATAAGCTACCAGTTATTACTATACATACATGGCCGCCAAGATTAAAGTAAGAATGGTTGGTTAAGTTAATTGGCGTTGATTTTGTTGTAGATGCTCTATAGTTTAAGTTCAGTCGATTCTCATCATCTAACTGATAATCAACATGAACAGTTACTTCCCCTGGATAATTCTCTTCACCATCAGCACTGACATACGTCAAAGATAGCTTATCTCCATTTACTGCACTCTTCCATATAACCTGTTATCAAAGAAAATTAAAATGAATTAAAAAATGACAATGTCGGAAAAGGCAACTACCTCATTTCATTTTTAAAATGTTTACATAGGGGGATCTATCACAATCCAAAAGATTAGATATACTTTCGCCCCATGGAAGCCATAGTCCCTCAATGATGGTGATAGCTCAAAAACAAGGATGTCCTGAATTTGATCCCCCAAGAAATGGAAAATGAAATAATACCAGATTGTAGTGCCGTCTTAAGGACAAAATCTATCTCATAGAACAGTGCCCATATTCATTAGCAAGGTTTGTGCAGAAAGGCAAGACATTAAACGTCATTTTATTTCTTCTTCCTCATCTTCTCCCAAGGCCTTGCTCAGCAACCGAGACAACGGAATGTTAAACTTTTGCATTTACCTTGTCAAAACCAATTTTTCCACCATGTAAAGAATTAGGTCCATTGTTAATGAATAGAGAATATTTTTGGCCATCTAACTCAAACTGACCTCCAGCTATACGATTAGCAACTCGACCAATAATTGCTCCCATGTATGGACTTCTTTCTTCATAGCCTAACAAGATTTTACAAATCATATCAAAACCCTCAGGGTTGTCATGTACAAGCGGGGAATTGAAACCATGCCACTTGACTTAATGACAGACCTTATGCTGCAACACAAAAACGTGTTAACCAATCGCCACCTCCCCCCAAATGGCTATATGCACAAAAAAAACATAACAAAAAGTGTTTTAACTTCACAGCAACATTTCCATGTTCTTTAAATACCAACTGTCAATACACCGATCCTTTCACAGGTACAAACAAATGACAAAACACTTAAAATGCAGTTTATAGTCCTTGATTCTGGTGGCGGATGAGAGTGAGAGAAATTCTGGGAAACAACCACCCTATACAATATGGAATAATTTATATAACCCTGTACCTGGCATGTCATCAAATCCAAGAGCTATGTCTCCCATTTTTCCATCTTTATCAGGAACATGTATATCTGTTATTATTCCACCATAGTCTAATATTCTAACTGTTATACCATTTTTATTGGTTAAAGTATATCTGAAACAGTGAGAGAAATTGATTTATTTTATGATCAGTAGTGGAATACCGTGTTTTATCAGTGAAATAAAAGTGTTATTTCACTGGCGGACAATGTAGTCCATGTTGTTTTACCTAAAATGATTGTAAAATCATAAAATAAATAGAACATTTGTCTTTTTGTCGTGAATAACATATTTTATTTTATCTCTAAGCAAGAAAACGTTTATATTTTCACTCATGCTACGCATTTGTGAAAATATAAGTTTTCTTGCTTCTCGATGAAATAAAATACATTATTCACTCTAAAACAACAAATATCCTCTATTAAATCTAGCTCATTCTTGGATTAACATGATATATCTTTATTTCAATAAAACATTTGCAGTGTGGGGGGGGGGAGAAATGAGGTTTAACATCAAATTAACACAAACAAGGTCACTTCAGATGGTGCATTAGGTTAGACAGACAATCCTACTACTTGTCATGTAAAGGCAAGGAATCAATCAACACCATTTGACTCTTGACAGACCTTATGATCAAAAGCACATGCTTTATGCTAGGTTGCCACTGTCGTCTGACGCATTATGATAGGCGTCTCCATATTGAGTCCATGATCTGGTACATGCAGATACCTTCGGACACGATCCTGCGTTGTTTCCCTTCCTTTGTCGGTGGCGCAGGGCCTGACACGAACAGCTGTCTAGTCGTTTGAATGGTCGAAAAGAACTGAGTTCACGTGTACATACTGGTGTGCACACAAAAGATCCCTTAGCAGTTGGAATTTGATATAAGAGTAGGCAAAATGTCCCTATGGCACACTACATGGTGAATGCTTGTCTCCATTAGCCCAGCCAAAGCAGAACAGTAGGATGTTAAACCCCATTTCATTTTATTTCCTCTGCTTATAAATGAGGATCCCAGTATAAATTACCTATATCTAGAGGTTAGACTTATTAGCCATACTCAGCACAAAGTATGTTATTGATTCACGTAGTCAATCCCTAGCTTACCATACCTCTTAACTTCAGCCCCTTGCTTTGATTTTCCAAATATTTCCTCAGATATTCCCATTCTATTTAATTTGACTTCTTAAAGTTCCACGGTTGTATCTTGCTAAAATGGGGAATATCACTCGTTGACTGTCTAGATCTACAACAGAGAAGAGGAACTTATCACATAAATCACGTCATTCATTTCATATGTGGACTAAACAATTTTTATTGGGAGAAGCAATTGAAGATGGAAACAGTTAAGGACTCCACCATTTATCCTTCTCATTTACCGTACTTTATATCTAACTGACTGCTAATTATATATACTTAGCATTAAGGATGCAATATGTAAGATTTAAATAAAGAGCTGACTTTTCATAGTATAACAGTTTAAAAATAGATAATGAAATATTCAAATTGCTTTATTCTGATCAAAGATGTAACATCTGAAGCTTAAATAAAGACCTACAATAGCCAGATTTAGCTCTTACATAATTCATCTTTGTATGAAAACAACAAAGTTTACACAAAAACCTAAATTTGTCCAATTCAATTGGAAATTATTTCCCCTGAGTCCTTATTGTATCTTGGAATTTTTTTTAATGACTCGGTTGGGTTTTTTTTTATTCAAGCAATTAAGGCTATGAACAATGCCATTTTGCTAGTAAATAATAGAGTTATGGCCCATAAAGTAAGTTTTGAACCTGTTTTGTAGAGTTACAGTTTTGTTTTACTTTTAAAGTTTACTATGGAATTATCAAAAACTTGCATTTCTAGAACTTGTTCAATTTTAATTTGAAATATGAGTAGACAGTAACGATGCTTTTGGGGCCAAATTTTCGTCATAGATCACTTATTGACTTTGGTTGTAGCCTATGCCTGTTGAAGCATAACTACAGTAGGTCTTTAAACCCATTTCATTTCAATTTTGCTTGTAGGCCCTAACATGGATAACATCTTCAAAGTTATTTCCCCCTGAATTTGCTCATCTCACTAATGAATGAATAGTCTATGAGTCCCATACAGAGAGAGATAAGATTGGGGTTTTATCGAACACTCTACACAAACTAACAGGCGCGGATCCAGAGGGGGGTCCAGGGGGTCCGGACCCCCCCCCCCTGCTCAGGCTTGAAAATTTTTTATGCGATTTTATTGGCGATTTAGACCTGTAATTTTAAAATTTACCTTCCGGAAATACGTCAGAATGAACCAAATTATATCTAATTTACCAAATTAATCGGTTGAGCGCAATTGGTTAAGCAATTATCAAACCTAGACCCCCCCCCCCTGCAAAAAAATCCTGGATCCGCGCCTGAACTAAGTCATTTACGAACTAACATCAAGTAGACGGTCCATTTTAAATTATTAATATGACAATCTTCTGTCAAGCCATTCTAAATCACGAAAATCTGATGACCTTGTTGTGTGAATAGGCCTATACTTAATAATTCGTAAGACATAGGCCTACATTTGGAGCCAAACAGATTTAGATCATAATGCATCTTTTTACTGTGACAACTTTGACATCACCCTTCGCACTGTTCAAAATTTCATAGATATGACGTAATAAACCTTTGTGTAGTCCCCTATATGAGACCCTCCAGCACAAAATCAGTCGCATGTTCCACGACTCTATTTCTATATACATGGCAAAATACATTATTTGGGTCAAAACTACCGAAAAATTTTTTTTAGCACTAAACGCTTAAAAAAAGCATCTATTTTTCATTAATTCGAAAGTTTTTGCGAAAATATAATAAAAAATGCATAAAAATGGGTATTTTGTGGACGCTGTGAAAAAAAAAGAACCGTAAATGCTGTAACTTTGTTGCTAGTTTTTGTAAATCATTGTAGAAAAGAAAAATTATAATCAGGTGAAATTCATATGTGTCGTTCCAGGACTTCAATCAAATAAAGTGGGTTTGAATATGATTAAAATTCGTTTTTTGGAAAACTGTTGCCATGGTAACCAGCCAAAATCAGTACTTTATAGTTTTTAGATATCACACACAAACCTAAGCTAATCCGTTTTGATGTATAAAACTAATATTTTAATGTGTCAAACTTTTGTTAATATGGGACTCCGTTTTTGTGAACATAACTAAAATAAAACATGTGATTCCAGGTATTTTAGAAAGTTAAAAAAAAAAAGAGTTGTTATTGTGATTGTTTAGTTCAATGTCACTGCATAAGATTGTGTGAAAATGAGCCATGTGGTAATATTTCTACTCTAATAAGAGGGGTTTGGTTTGGTTTTTCCCTTCAAATTTGATGTAAAACCAATTATTTGTAAAACTGTTACCATGGTAACGGGCAAAAATAATTTTATTTCGGGGAATCTAGAAACATTATCACTTAAAAAACAAAGCAAATTAAGTTGGGCAAAATGATTTTTTGTGGCAAAAATCACATTTAAGATGTGGAACCAGGCATTTGTAGCCATAACAAAGCCAATTCGAAGAAATATGGATTTTAGGTAAATTTCAGCCCCCCCCTCAAAAAAAAAAAAAAAAATAAAATAATAAAAAAAAAAATGTTACCAAAGAAATATGTTGATAAAATTTTGTACAAATATTGGTACACAACACATTATTATATGCACAAAAATTCATTTTGATGTATGCAATAGATATGTGTTCCTGGATTTATTTTGGCTGTTTTAAAATGCAAATTTCTCATTATTTTGTATTTGGCAGCACCACGTCTATGGAAACTTCAGATGGCCATAACTCAGCCAATTTTTTTGTGATTGGCATATTTTATATATCAACGGGAAGTAATTTCAGTCCCCTTTAAGACAAGCATTAAATCACAGTTTTTAAAAATTGAAACATGTGACTGGTTTTGTAGCGGATGGTCACATATATGATTCACGAAATCTTTTTCTTTTTTCTTTAAAAAAAAACAGACCGAATATTAATTGGTTCGCATTCATTATAGACTTGCTTTTAGGACAATAAATGGCAATGCACGTGTTTTGATAGTTTCCCGCTTCTATTTTCCAGTGTGACACGTGACGCTCACTTATCACAATCAAGCGAATGATGTTCAACCGTAGAGTGGGTTCGTGTCAGTTGTGACTGAAGGATTAACTTTGTGCGATATCTCAGCCGTCTCAAAATAAAAGATAAATGGAAATTGAATATACAAAGTTAAACTACATTATGTAATTCAAACCCCTTGCCTCGAAGTATTGTATATTGTAATCTTCCAAGCGATATTATACACAAAGCTTTCAAGGTCAGACAATATGGAGCGCCACCTAGGTTTGCATTTTATCAAGCAAGAAGGAAAAATGGCGTCGGGCGGTTATGATGGGCACATGTCTAAACGACAAAGAACGGATGATGGCGGCCATGGTTATGGACAACGGGTTTGTATATTGATTTATATAGTTCTTCTCAATGCACTGAAGCAACCATTAACGTCTAGATATAATATCCTGTCGTTTACGCATCAAAATTATGTCTTAACATCTTGCAGAGAAAGACCGGATGTGGTATCATGAGTAGGGCCTATGAAATAAAAAATATATATAATTTGATGAATTGGCCTTGTTTTCACATTTTGTTGCCCACAAAGGGTCAAAAATGTTTTGGGTAAATCTACCGAAGCGTCATGCACTTGTAATTAATGGTTATGCTAGGGGATGACAACAAAAAATTCAACTATCGATCCTGTGTATGGCTTTATTCTTTTCTTTTATTTCTGGATGGGATAAGGCTTTCCTACTAAAGCTTTACAATGACACCAAAATGAGCTTGAAAGGCCCTATATTAACAGAGTTATGCCTAATTAACTGTTGCTAATTAACTCTCTTTTTGTCTGAAGAACATAGAAGGAAAGTGTGCACAGTCTTATCAGTCTACCAACTTTCTATCATGGTCACCATGGTGGTCACGTCAAAACTGGATCAAAAATTTTCCACACTACCGGTACCGTACATAATACATTGGCTACGCACCTACATGTACCGATTTTATTGAAAATTTACAGTATTAAAGTTAAATGTATGTAGGCCTATTTTCTAAGGAATACTGTATATTATTATTAACTCTACGCTATTCTGATATCCGTCCCAAAATTCATGTTGTTATTTTCTATTCTCATTTTGATATTTTGATTTCTCTGCACTCGTAGCAGCTAAAGTAAAAATTTGAAAGACGTATTACGCAACTTGCGGCCATGACAGTCGACCAGTTGAAATTTCGTGTAGGAGATGGGTTTCATTAAATCATATAATTATGCGGTAAGGCCTCAACTTTATTTCAATAAGAATTGATTTATTATATGTTAAGCTGCGTGCAGTAGGCCTACTGTTTTGGGTCAGTTTATTTGTAAATTAAGCGAGCTATAGGCCAGTAAACTTTTTGTAGTCATTTGACTAAAAAACTTGCGCAAAGGAACTCTGTAGGAAAAACCACTACTGCGACTGGAGTAAGACGGCAGTAGTGGAGCCATTTCTAATCTATGGCGACAACGAAAGTAGATCAGCGTTCAGCTTCATTGGCGTACCTAGTTATGTATCACCCACAAACTGAGCATTCTTGCAATGCAATGACTATGTTCAGAGTCACGGCTTTAATAACATTAAACATACAGTATCAATCATATATCACAATAGTCATGTCGATCAGTAATATGATTATCTACTGAAAGAAGTAAGCAAGCATAATAGAAAAGTTTATGAAATTTTTGGGGTGCAGTTAGACTCTATAGCAGATATTACACTGTGAACTTTAATAGTCTTAATAGATGTGATGTAGATAACCAATTTGAAACAAAACGGGCAACAGTGACAGAAATTAGGAGGCAACAGTGACAAAAAGTTAGGAGGCAACAGTGACAAAAAGTAGATTGTTTTGTTGGAAGTTTATTAAAGCAGTCTAGTAAAACTAGGCCTAACTTATAATAAGCCATAAAAAGAAGATATTCCTGTGTAGTTAATTAAACCAGCAAGAATAAATATGGACAAAATAAAGCCACATGCATTACATGATTTGTGCATGTTTATAGCTGATCAAAGCCATTTCAATCCAACCAAGGTACACTGATCTAGAACTTGATGGCAATACTATATTTATTTTTTGCAGGATAAATATGATGATCCCCACAAACCCCCACCCTCTCCAGTTGTTCATGTTCGAGGTTTATCAGAAGCAGCCATCGAAGGAGATTTAGTTGAGGCTGTACAACATTTTGGTGGAGTGAGGTAGAGTATAGGGTTTACTATTTTAACCTAGGTTCAAATATATTTATACGGATAGAAGAGCGTTTATGTTGCATTATTTCCGGATAGGCTTACCTGGCCACTTAAAAATTTAGAATTGGCATCTTGAACGGCAATGTCATTGCATGTCTTCCCTGCACTTTTAATAGAAGAAAAGATTGCGGTTTGTTTGTTACACAATTAGGTTGACCAAACTGAATAATTATGAACTTAATATTTATTTTGCAGAGATGTAATTATGATGCCAAGAAAGAGACAAGCTCTTATTGAGTTTGAGGTAAAATTATTAAGTTTATTTCTAAAACAATTAAAAGGCTTATTTGTATGTTAAAAGAAGACCTGATAGTTTAAATCTAGTTTTCATGGTATATCATGAGAAATAGTTTGCTTAATTAGTAGTGTTATCCCTAAATAAGTGTTTTTATTTGCCATATAAGCCTGTTGGTGCTGATGATTACACACAGTATTTTTTTCATTAATGCCCATGAAGATAACATGTATTAAAATGAATATAGAATAAAGACCCCCCCCCCCAAATTACATTATGATAACCTAATTCCTCTTATTTCAGGATGCTATAGGAGCCAGAAATTGTGTTGATTATGCTCAGGTATTAATTTAATTTATTAAACACAAAATCAATAGATAATGTGTTATATACAAATTTCACAAAGTATCTTCAAATAATGTGTACTGTAGCTCCTAAAGTCTATTGTTAATACAAGCACAGGAATCTGACCTTCTATCTGTATATATATGCATACACCATACCGAAGTAGACAATATATAATAAAAAAGAACAGGAATGCAATGCCTGTTGAAGCCTCGATTTTACCTGCTCTCGCTTCGGCACGTTTTTGTTCCACAATTCGTAATGTCAGGCAATCTAACCTCTTCCAATTTACTCAGATATGATTTTTCTTCAATCTAGCTGTTTTGATTTGAACAAATACTCCCCACAACACGATATCATAGCCATTTGAATCCAATATTTACATTATTTTCCTTCGTTGACGTTTGTCCTCAACTCCATGCTCTGATGTCATACAAAATCAATCCGCAGTGACTAGATCACTGAATCAAGTTCAAAAGATATTTTAAGATTTTCTCTGCCATTCCATTTTCCTCCTTTTGCATGGTAAATTTTGTTAACTTTTGGGTGTAGAATCGAAAAAGAGGGTTTGAGTATACATTTTCTGCCAGGTTTTGGTGAATATTCGTGATTTTGAGGCGGAAGTATACAATCAGAGATTGGTTAGGTTTTTGTATGACGTCAGCGCATGGAGTTGAGGACAAACGTCAACGAAGGAAAATAATGTAAATATTGGATTCAAATGGCTATGATATCGTGTTGTGGGGAGTATTTGTGCAAATCAAAACAGTTAGATTGAAGAAAAATCATATCGGAGTGAATTGGCAGAGGTTAGATTGCCTGACATTACGAATTGTGGAACAAAAACGTGCCGAAGCGAAAGCAGATAAAATCGAGGCTTCAACAAGCATTGCATTCCTGTTCTTTTTTATTATATATTGTCTAGTTCGGTATGGTGTATGCGTATATATACAGATAGGTCAGATTCCTGTGATACAAGGTACAATTGTATGGATACACAATTACTGAGTTTGATACTAAGTGACGTTTTGACAAAGATACTCTCTTCTTTATCAAATGAATTGGGGGTTTACCGTCCTACTCTTCTTCACCTAACCTTGGCTAATGGAAGATGGGCATACGTCATACAGTTTGCTATGAGGGAAATTGTGTCCGGGCAGCGACTCTAACGCCTACTCTTACAACTTCTATCAAGGGATATTTTACATGCACACCAATGTGTACACATGACCTCAGTTTTAAATCCCACCCAAACAACTAGGCAGTTGTCCTTGGCAGGCCCTCTGTTCTGCATCACTGACAAGTGAACCCCGCCAGGCAATCAAGATGAACTTTCTCATTGAACTATTTCTTGATAAGCTTTTTTAAAACAAAAAAAAAATCTTATTGTAGGCTACATGTATTTACCTTTTTTGAAAAAGGACCTAGATAGTCTTTATGCTATTCATATAAGTTTGTTTCTTTCAGTCATCTGCTATCTACGTAGCTGGTCAACCTGCTTTCTTTAATTATTCTACTAGTCAGAAGATTCAACGTCCTGGGTATGAACACATTTTCTTATTCTGTAGTCTTGGTCAAGTGCACCACATTTTACTTTCAAATGTGTTTTACATCCTTTCCTCACATTATTGTTCAATTTCTATCAAAAATAGAGTTTTAGCTATGGAAAATGAGACAATTGATAGCTGGAGTTGAAATTACGGGATAATAGAGTACTGCTGCCAACATATTCAAGCAAAGGATTTTCAATTTTTAATGCGGTTTACTGTTTTAGGTCCCAAGAGCGATATGAAATATATATATATTTGTTTTGTTTCTCAGAATTTAATAAGATAAGACCATATTTTAGTGTACAGTTCCTACCAAATTTTTGAGACCAGAATCGCGCGGACACGGCGAAAAAAACCACTCCGAATTCTCTTAGATTTCACGGTGAAATTTCGCTTAATTCCGCGGCGATTTTTCTCTAAGATTCGCCGTGTTTCTCTAGGAATTCGCCGTGTTTCTCTAGGAATTCGCCGTGTTTCGATAAAAGTACATCTTGGTTTGCCGTGCTTCCCGCAAGGAATTTGCGAGTCTACCTTAAGCTAGGGTCAAACTAATATTGTCTATAATACATTTGTAAATTGAAGGAGTTATAATATAGTAATGCTCCCGGGAAAACGTGTACATATACATGTATATGTATAAAGTACAGGCCGGTTTGAATAACAAATGAGTTAGGTAATCTCGGGGAGACATTTACCGGCATTCTGTATCGGTTAGAAATTTTTTTCCTAACGCGCGGACATGCATAACGTCGGCCAAAATGTATGCAACAATGAACAACTTACAATGTTTTAAACGTATCATTACATCTTCGTCTGTAACTTAGATTTAATGCATCAATTATTGGCTGCTATCAAATCCAAACTTTAAATTATATACGATGAGCTTTTACACATTATTGTACCGTTACACACAGCTTCAATCAATCTAAAACAATCATACATAAATCACTCCGCGCCATAAATCACTCCGAATGGGACTATATTTTTTTACGCTATGTTACTATGCGGAAAATCTCCGCTGTGACAATATACATCTACTTTATGTCGCCCAATTAATTTCTGTGTAAGGGGACATTGAATAATGCCATTTCACACACACATACGTGTACATTCCAAGCGCATGTCATATATTTATACAATGTCCACGAGTATGTTAATTCTCGTCTTCACGCCGTTATAATTTGCTTATTTTTAGTACACTTTCTGAATGATTCCATTCTTTAGTACGTCCAACATCCCGATTTCCTACTGCATATTGCAATCTATAAGATTATACATTCATGTGTATGTTTACGTTTAAACTCAGGATATCAGAAGCTGTAAAGTTATACTAGACGGTGAGCACCCAGGTCTCGTGATTGAACTTGCATAGATATTGCATAATATCGGACCCATATTTATCTTTTCTACTCGTACCAACCGAAAGGACCGTTCGGACCAATTAAATTACATTATAAGGCTTGACTTAATCATTTTAAAAATATAATACAGATAATATGTTTTTTATGATTAAACCACAATACAAAGATGCGAATAATTTATAGGTGAGTATATACATAACTTAAGAATATCCGTTGCCGGTAAGTACATATTACCAAATATCTATCTTTATTACATCAACAATTTAATTGTTTTTCTTTGATATTCTCTATGATGAAACAATACCGCGGGTAAATGCATAAGGCTTTATTATTTCAAAGAAAACAGATGCATATTAAAACAAACACAATTATCAATTGGTTCGAGCAGTCCAGTACCGATACGTACGAATTAATCACTACTCAGTTATCGTTGTTTTAACTGATTTTCTTTGATGTGCTTCATAATGAAAAAATACGACGGGTTAGTACATAACACTTTATTATTTCAAAGAAAACAGATGCATATTAAAACAAACACAATTATCGCACGATTAAAACAACAACTAAACCAACATTTTATTATTGATTCGAGTAGTCATATTAATACAAACACAATTTTTAAAACAACAATTTATTTTTGGTCTGAGTAGTCTTTTTGTTTCGTTTGATTGGTCATGCATGCGTACAAAAGAATGGAATTATTCAGAAAGTGTACTCAAAATGAGAAAATCATAACTGAGTGAAGGCGAGAATTAACATACTCGTGGACATTGTATAACTATATGACATGCGCTTGGCATGTACACGTATGTGTGTGTGAAATGGCTTTATTCAATATCCGCTTCCACCGAAATAGATTGGGCCACACGAAGTAGATGTATATTGTCACAGCGGAGATTATTCTACGGCTGCGCAAAATCCCGTAAGAACATTCCTTGGTTGTGTGCATGAAAATGTACAGTGTTTGTAAAATAACATAAACATTGGGCTGTGACTTTAGTGATACTCACAGTGTATCGCCCGCCATTGATATCGTTTAAATGCGTCATAATTCATTATTATCATATGTCGGTGACAGTCAAGATCTGCTAAAAGAAATTTCGCCAAATAACACAGCGTAATGATAATATAGTCCCAATATTTTGGCGCGTTTCTGACCACGTGACTTACCGAAAGTGATTTACTGAACTGTGGTGTGTGCTGTATGGAAAATTGATTTAGATTATCTGAAGCTGCGAGTAATTAAGTAATGTGTTAAAGCTCATCGTATATAATTTAAAGTTTGGATTTGATAGCAGCCAATAATTGATTGATGAGATCTAAGTTATAGACGAAGATGTAATGGTACGTTTAAAATTTGTTTAAGTTGTTCAGTGTTGCATACATTTTGATACGTAGCTGCCTCGCCAACGGTTAATAAGCAGCCAATAAGATGAAATGATACGTTGTAAGTTATTCATTGTTTGCATACGCGTACATTGTGGCACCACGTTATACATGTGCAGTGTTGTTAGAAATAAAAAAAAATACGACCGTAGCTGCCTCGCCAACGGTTAACATATCTTGTATTCAACTTAAATAAAATACATTTTCCGTCAACATGCTTACATCCGGATGATATCGACACTCGAGCGATTCACCGTGTTCCACCGCGAAACACTATAATTCACCGTGAAACACCCTATTTCGCGGTGATTTGGCAAGCTTCCGTTTCGCTAGCGATTCTCCGAGATTCCACCGTGTAATAGAGTGTTTTTCCACGGTGTTCGGTGTTTCTAGTCTCAAACTCCAGACACGTAGTGTATGGGTAAAACATTTTGGCTATACACAATAAATCCATTGCATTCATAAATATACATAATATTATGTCATCAGATTTTGAGACCTTGTTAAGCAATCGGTCGGGGACTGACAAGGACAGCTGTCTAGTTGTCCAGATGGGATGGAAAAACGAGGTCCTGTGTACACATGGGGTGTGGGGGGGGGTGGAGACATGATCTGACAAGGACAGTTGTCTAGTCATTCAGATGGGACGGAAAACAGATCCTTTGTACACATATCCTTCGACAGTTTGCCGTAGTGCCGCTGTCGGCAAAATTTCTATCATGGCACATTGTATGTCATATGCTCATCTTCATTTAGCCCACTTCGGAGCAGAACAGTAGGACGTTGAACCCCATTTTATTTCAACAAACTGTCGTCCACAGACATTGTCTAATTCCGTAAATAACTAAATAGAAATGATCATTGCTTGGCATATTTTGATGAGTTTTCTAATGTCAGTTGTTTTGTAATAATCATTTTAAAATTCAATTAAAATGTGAATTTGGATTTCTAATTATTTACCATTCAGTGATCCTGAAGACAATCAACCAGCTAATCACATCCTACTGTTTACAATACTTAACCCTCAATATCCTATAACAGTGGTAAGTAGTTAGATTAATATTAACTTACCTCTATGTTACATGGCTAAATCATCAGTAATTATGATAAATAATAAATGTTCATTTAATGATATACAAATTGTTTGTACAATATGTATCTTGGGTGTAAAAATTTCAAATAACCAAGGACAAATTTTTTATGCCAAACTTTTGTGTTTGTATCCTTTTGGATGTAGTTTTAAAGGTTTATGTTGCAATATGTGGGGGAGTAGGAGGACATGAAGAAACCCATGAGATTGGACAGACAACCTACCTCTTGTCACGTACAAGCAGGGAATCAACATCTTAATTAACCATTTGGCCACCCAACCCCTAAGCTTTTCAATAATTGTAAAGTTTCATTATTCTAGGATGTTATGCAAACCATCTGTAGCTCATATGGTCAAGTATTAAGAATTGTCATCTTTAAGAAAAATGGTGTTCAAACCATGGTGGAGTATCCTTTTGAAAATTTGAATAGTTCTACAAATACATTATATGTTAATACAAAGATTTATTTCTATCAGCCAGAAAGACCCATGTCATGTCAAACGACTGGATGCTGATTCTAATAGAAGTGAAAGTCACATACTGTAGATTGATCCTAGTCATCATCAGAATATAACATAAATAGTTGATAACAATTACTTATGTTTAATAACATTTTGTTAAATTAAAATCCCCCGTCACATCTATCATGAAATAATGTTAATTATCAGTTATTATATCCTTAATTGTAACAAGATTTGATAGTATTGAAGCTGCAAAGAGAGCTAAATCTGCATTGAATGGAGCCGATGTGTATTCAGGATGTTGTACACTGAAGATTGAATACGCAAAGGTATTTTAATATTGAGATTATATGTTAGTTCAAGATTCCAGTTCTATTCTATAGGGTTTTATTTGGTTCTATTTGTACATTCATTAAATATTTATCAGAATAAATTGCTTGAGGAATTATAGAGCAGATCTATCAGGAGGGTTTTTGAAAACAAGATCTTATATATTTGGTGAATGAATTTCACAAATGTTTTATCTTCTGATAATTAAACACTACTAAAATCCATTTATTTTTAGCCAACCCGGTTAAATGTTGTGAGAAATGATAATGAAAGTTGGGACTATACTAATCCTAATTTAGGTGAGTCTTGTCTATTTACATATCTCAATTCAATATAATAAGTATATTTTCAAAGATATTGATCATCTCAAATGTAAATTCAAATGAATAAATTTGGTTTATTTAAACTTAAATGATTTAATAAGAGTTGTACATTATACATGTGATACAAACAACAGTAAACCAAAGAAACAGCCCAAAAAGAACTTAGATATTATTTTCTCAAATACATTTTATCCATTTGGCTACATTCTAAAGGTTTCTTCATGCTTTCATGTCCTGGTTTCATTCTAGTATTTTTCACAGGTCTTGGAACATATTTTTCAATATAGAACAATATATCATTTATCCTAACCACATAACAATGTATATCTTATGATTCTGAAATTTGTTATACAATAAATAATATTAAATGTAACTTTTCTTTTTACAAGAATATCAATTATCACGAATTCCCACCTTATTCTCAGTACTGAAGTGATTTGTAAGCAAGCCATATTCTCACAAATATGCAAATAATTTGAAAATTATCCAAAATACATTGAAGACCTATGCATGAACATTGTACCTATACCATAGCTGTTTGTGGGCTTCATATTAAATGCCTCCAATGAATCAATTAGTGGCTTTACATTTAACTTCTATTCATAGCATTCCAAAACAATCCGAATCTTTTAACAGTTTGTACCATTTCAACTCATTATTAGATAACTGATATACATGTATCAAGAAATAACAACTTTTCAGACAATTTTTACTGCATGTTTTTAGTAATTTACATGTAAACATGAATTTACATATATGTTTGTTTCATGTGGTTGATATATACAAACATACTACATGTAAGCTTATTCGGAATAAACTGGTTTTAGTGATTTCTTATTTACTATTGGAATACCATCAGGTATAGTTCATTTGAATATACATGTATAACATCACAAGTTGTCAAATACACAGACCATTCAACAAGCAAATTGTCTTTGGTTTAGTAATTACAATACAATGCACATGTGTGTATACTTTACCTATACAATTTCCCTTTACCCAGCAAAATCACAGTTGCCGCTACAAAAATGGTCAGTTCTGTAAAGATTAAAAACAATATTTCCGGTTTGAATGCATGTTAAATTAAATCTAGGGATTAGTTTGATAATGTCAAAAATACTGAAATGTTACAGTTAACCACAGATTTGAGTTAAACATGTATCCAGAATTTTGTTGCACAAATACACAAACACTGATTCTTTAAAACAGTAAGTTTACTTTCTATAAGAATTGGTTGGGAATAGTTGAAATTCTATGTGATTCAAAAATGGCAGATTATTCTTTAACCTTATTGGAAATAACAATATCTGATTGTGTACATGTACATTTCATACATTGTTTAAATGACACTGAATTTGACCTAACTATTTGTACATCAAGTTTGTTTGTAAATTTTGTATAATTATGATGTAATAAAGAATTTCTTCTGTGAATGAAACAGTACCATTACAGAAACCACCTTTCTCAACATATAGCTTTCTTTAACAACAGCATGGCGATTTCTTTTGCACGAAAAATTAGACCCAGCATTCACTGGATTAATTGATGAAAGTTACATTACTACTCTAGATATTTCTGTGATATTAGTACATCAACATCTTGCTACAGAGCATGTTCAATTTATGCATCAAATCAGTGTATTTTAGTACATTTACATAAATATTGAATACAGAAGATTAGTCTGGATAAAGAAGAATTCCAGTTATATGATAATAGATGTTTTCCATGAATATAGATGCTTTCCATGTTCATAATAAATGACACAGTAGCCATCACAGTGTAACGAAGATATCCATACCGGTACTGTAAATATTACCAGAAAATAACAAGATGACATACAAATATATGTACATGCCGAGGTATACCATTGAAATATTATCATTAAAATACAAAATACTTTGAAGATAAGCAAGTATAAATACTGTCATGAACAAAGAATGAGACCCTTTTCCGACATGGAAGCCATTCATGTGTGTCGAGACAGCAAATACAAACCCTTGATGCTATAACATGACTAAAACACACATGCAGGTTAATAAATAGCTACAGAAAGGCCTTTTCAGATAAATGCAGTTAGTTGTGCAATATTCCTACATGACTGGAGACAGAAAAATATTCAAAGTGACACTGAAAACATCCAATGTATTTCATATTAAAATGTGCTGAAAACACCAATTTCCAGAGATAATTCCATCAACAACAATACGTGCAAAACACCAGAGGGGAGCACAATAAAACCAACACAAACACAATAGACATAAAACATTTATACTTTATGTTGGTCTAATCTTGTGTGTTGGTTCATTATAATTCAACAGGCTGTATGGATCCTGACTTGGACCTGTTCAGCCCCTGGTGGAGACAGTGAATAGAGGGAAGACAACTCTCAGTCAACTGGAAATGGTCTGATTTTTTGCCTTCTTCAAGGGTTTGATAGAATAAAGTTTTTGTTTTTACTATGTCAAATGACATTATCAATCAAATATGTTGTTGGTATATTTTGTGGTGTTTGCTATAGAGTTAGGTTTATGAGGTAAGAATGTTACTTAATTTAAATTTAAAGAACCTTTATTTGGTAATTTAACTTTGATAATCGTTAACCAGCCATGAAAATATTTTGATTCTATTTGTAGGTAAAGAACATGGTGGAGGTCATTCACGGGGTCAACCATTGTTACAAGAACCAAGATATGGAAGCCAGCCTGCTCCTTATAGTTAGTAAAATTGTTGTTGTATTTAGAGTTGAAATTATTGCCCTCTTTTGAAGTTACTGTAGATCAAATGTGACATAATGTTGATGACGTTGTACAGATAAAAAGTATAAAGAAAACAGATCTCTACGATAATCAAATCAAAACTTGTAATTTTCTTGCTATTGAGTTAAAATATGATTGACATGTTTTCTTAAAAGAAAAAAATCACTTTATATGCATTCATGTTACTTTTTATGTGATTTTAAGGCTGTTTTTGTCTATTTTTATGTTCCAAAGAATAGAGTTATACACCCTTTAAACATGACTAAATATATTTTTGACAGATGGACCAGCTGATGTAGGTGTTGGTGGTGGTGCTGGACCTGGACCAGGTAGAGGAGCTGGTAATGGAGCAGGTTATGAACAAGGCAGTTATTATGATCAAGGACAAGGTGATGGGGGTTATGATACTTACAATGGACCAGGACCTGGACCACGTGGTCCACCTCAAAGATTTGGAGGACCCCCAGAGAGATTTCCTCCTCCTGCACCGAAACATAGAGGTGGTGGAGGAGGGGGCGGCGGTGGTTATGATGTAAGTGTAGTATGTAGTTAAAAAAAAAATGACAATAGTTTTATTCATAAGTGATATTGAGTTCAAAGTGTATTTTTATTTTCACCCCATGTGTCTAATTTAGCCAGAGCTTGTCACTTATAAAAATTATTTTTCTCAAATGTTACTGCAAATCATCAGTTGACATCAAAATCAAAAACAATTTGTAGATTAATTTTTTTGTGTGTACATTTGAAAGAATTTTACTGCCTAAAGTGCGTGGATACATTGTTCTGGTATATGATATTTAAATCAACAAAATCTTGATTTCATATATGTTCTGTTTTTGTAGGACCGAGGTTATGGCCCACCACAGCAAAGAAATTTCCATGCTCCTTATGACCAAGGTATGGGCGGAGGACCTGGAGGACCACCAAACTTTAATGGAGGATCTGTTATAATGGTGTATGGTCTAAGTTCCAAGATGAATTGTGATGGAATATTCAATATTTTCTGTTTGTATGGAAATGTTATTCGAGTAAGTACATGTTTCAGTTTACTTACATTTGTAGAAATTTTAATGAATTGAGTATTTATTACCTGGTCCCACTCTAAATATGTTAACTTGTTACACATAACAGTGATGATTATTAGCAAACGTAAACACTTTATACTGGTCGGGTACACTATTTTAACAACTAGAATGATGAATATTCATTCAATTAAGTGACGTGTAAAGTCTAATCATTTGAATCATATCAATATTCCTTGCATCGTTACAAAAAACTTTATATTTGTCATACAATCTCCTTGAATGAGGCACTATTTTAGATTGGAATCGTTATTGTCTTCATTTTGTCAGTATCATGTGACATTGTAGAGAGAACAAATTTCTGGGTGTCCATTTTCAAATCCTCCATGAATAAGTTGAAGCAGGATATTGATATGAAGCACTGACTTCCGGGAGAAAAACCGTATTGACTGGTACCCCAGAATACAATGAAGAGTAATAAGTAAAACCCAATCCTTGTTCTCGTTATTCACATTTGAGTGGCCAAAGCAAACTTAATTATTATGTTACTATTTGATAATATGGTAAAAATTTGAGATGCTTATGTTTTTTGTAGGTAAAGTTTTTAAAGAGTAAAGAGGGATCTGCTATGGTACAGATGGGTGAACCAATATCTGTTGAACGTATTATGGCTAATCTTCATGGAACTGTTTTCTTTGACAACAAACTGCAGCTAACGTATGATAAATATTTTTATGGCGACATATATACTTCCAATTGCTGTTTGAAATTAATTGTTTAGTTTTTCGTGAGGATTACCTAAAGAATCCTAGCAAATTTAAATAGACATGTATTTATAGAAATTAAGGATGGAACATCTTATTGGTACTTCAGCAGTTATGTTACAGTAAAAACAAAATTACACGTTAACTTGTGATGTAAATTCAGTACTTATATAATATACTGGAAATTGTTACTTTCAGTCAATATATTTTATTTAATTTGACTTTCAGGCCCTCAAAACAAGCTTTTCTACAAGATGTACGAGCACCACATGAATTACCTGATGGTACACCATCTTTTAAAGATTTCATGGGAAGTCGCAACAACAGATTTACCAACCCAGAAGCTGCCCAAAAGAATAATATCCTTTTACCTGCTTAAGTTATTCAATTTATAATCTTTAATTTATTCAGTTTATAAGTTTTAAGTTATTCAGTTTTAATTTATAAGATTTAAGTTATTCAATTTGATATGCTTGAAAACTCTTAGGAAGAATAAAATATATGTTTGTAATACATACTTCCAGCATTAATATCACTTTTTCTTAACAAATTATTTACGAATTCATGGGCCATCGAAAGTTCTACATTATTTTAATGCTCCACCCGGATTAGAGGAAGAACAGATTTGTGAGGTGAGTGAATACAGGTTATAAACAAATAATAGAATATATATATATATAGGATGTAAAATACCCCGGGATGTCATTATTTCCTAAAATACCCCCATCAATTTATGATATACAGAATGTTATATGTATGGCATTAAAATTACAACTTTGATTGAAAATTAACACAATCCTCATCAGAATTTTATCAATACAGAAGAACCTATGTGCAGAATCCGATCATATTTCTAACTGCAGTTGATCTATATTTAGTAACTCATTAATTGTCTATTAAGATAAAGGTAGTTTTCATGTATAGCCACTGCAGCAATATAAATTGCCATGTACATTGTATCTGATATTTGTGTTTGACAGATTTTCACAAAGCATGGTGTTAAGAAACCAACTAAAGTGAGGATTTTCCCATCGAAATGTAAGTATAAGAAATGTTTTGCAAAACTGACTGTAAATAGTCCTTGCACAAATTTCAAATTCATAAACAAATGATGCAAATTCAAGACTAAAATGGCCTCAAAACTAAACTTAGTGGGTCAGCTGAATGCCAAGCAAGTGATAATGATTTGTTCAGATACTACTAGAGTATTGGCAAAAGGTCACATATCACCGAATTACCAATTGTTTAATCATGAATCGAAGCATCACTTGTAGATTTTATTTAACTATAATATTATATCTTACATAAATATAATGAACCTATATCTCAAAATAATGTTTTATGTAGCTGAGAGAAGTTCTACTGGTTTAATAGAGTTTGATACTAAAGGTGATGCTACAGAAGGATTGGTTGTTGGTAATCATTCTACATTACCTAATCCTGTTGGTATGTTATTAATGATATCAATATTATTTACATTCTACCTCAGGCTGACTAAATAATTCTAATACCTGTCTTGTAGGCAAAGGGACAACCTTACAAAAACAGAACTTTACAAACTTGCCAGGAATTTGCATGTTTTGTCAATCTGTTTCATAGCTTTTAAGCGATAACCATGGCCATGCATTTTAGTCATAGGTGAAATGTCACATCATACAGCAGGTGTTTACATCTGATGCAGTAAGAAAAACTGATTCCGGCAAAATTGGTGCTATTTCCTTATTTCACGCTTTCATGTAGGCCCACTATTTTATGTACCCGTTTAGGTTAAATAGGAAATATTTTTGACTAGATATACTTCCTAAACATACTTCCAAAGCATTTTGTTTTTTGCTTATGATTTAAAAATTGTTTGATAATTTAAATTACTGCATAAAGAGTTCATATTGAGAGCTAATAAACTCACCTCAATGTCATTCTTTTAAAGCCCCAATAACACTCTTGTTGTAACTGAATAATATGTCCCAATCTTCATTCTGGTCAACAAATCGTATTATTTTAGAATATTCCAATTAAATGATGATATAAATTTCATCTTAACACACTATTTTAAAAAATTGGAAAAATTCAACCAATTGATTTGAAAAGTCTAACATAAACCTTTTCAAATGTGACTTGGATTTTAAAATATTTTCGAACCCTCTGGACAAGAAAAATAGGTTGTAATGGATAATTTACACAACAGGTAGGACACTTAAACATCTAGTACTTAGAATAAGGGTAATATTTATTTTCTGGAGCTACCAAGCCAGCAAGAATGTTATTGTCCCTTTAAGTGATAGAAGTGGCCAAACAAATATTTACTACTGATTAGTTGGTGTCAGAGAATAACTAATTTTACTGATAATTTTTTGTTCTATTTGCAGAAGGCAAAGGTCCCTACATTTTCAAACTGTGCTTCTCCTCGACACCTATTGCTGCTAAAGAGTAGTCCCACCATTGTCAGCATCACTACAATCATCATCATTCATTTAAACAGATTTTATCATTGTATCATCGACATAGTTTTAACAAAATGATTTTAAAATCCTTTTTATGTTAGAAGTATGAATCCTGGTTAAATCAGAAATTGACAATAATCAATTTACATAATTATAACCTACTGAATATTTGCCAAAGTCATTGAACAATAAACCATTCAACTCTACTTATGTTCTTAGTGTTTAACATCTGCTTCTGAAATGGGTGATTAGCACATGCAAAGGGGGAACTTTCCTGCTGGAGGAAACCAAAGAAAACACATAAGGTAGAGAAGACATCCCTATCTCCATGCCACATATGCACACATTGATCGAAATAAACTGTAAGTTAGAGGTGACTTGCTAGATAAGAGTTCGAAGCGTGACATACTTAAACTACTTAGTCATCTCTCCCCCCCCCCTCTTAAGTCTATAAAAGTGGTATCCCAACTGTACTGTGGGACTGGAAACTGTCATGCAAATCTGGTTCCATCTTGATATGGGTTGTCCGTCTTTTAAGAGTTCTTTCAATTCTCAACAGTTTTCCTTTACAACCACCAGAGTTATACCCCCTTTAAGGTAAGATCTAAAAGCCAAGACCCATTGCAAATGTCCTTGGGTCACAAGATGGTAATTATGGTTGGGGACAATCCTGTGCCCTAACACTATTCACATTTCGAGAATTATGATGAATCTACTATTGGTCTTGGCTTTTAGCCTTTACTCCCACTTTAGATGCTGATATTATTAACCTATCCTCCAGAAATATATAGCCGTTATTCATATTGAAGGTTAGTATATCCCATTAAAATACAGATGTGACGTTGCCCTTTTATATTGGTGTACCATTATTTCAAATAATCATACTTTATTCATACCAGTGAAATATTGGGCTAGTGTGACGTATTTCACATGCGGAGTGTCCTTATTTTAAGTAGTTTAACGGTCTCAAGCTTAAGACATTGCGTAATATATTACTTAATTTCTCGCTTTCGACCATTTAAACCACACTTAATATATAGTGGCTGCCTGATCCTATTGAATATATCACATTAAAAAATAGTGGCAAAAATAACCCATTCCATACAACTTTCATTTGAAATTATTTTTTATTATTAAATATAGAGATTACATCCAGTGTATAAAAAAATAAAGTATTGCCAGCATACATTTATATAATAAGGGTGCAACCATTTCTTGTACATCAGTGCTATCTGAACAAATTGACAAAATCATAATTCATTCTCTAGAAAATAAATAGCATGAATTATGTACATGGTGACTGGCTGATTGCTAAAGGCAATGGTTACCCTGCATTCTACCACAGAGGGCAAAGGTCACTATTCATATTCCATTGAGCCAAACAAAAAAGATGCAAAAATCTCCATCTGACCTTTGATATTGTAGAGCAAATTTATACCTGAACATGTCCAGATTAAACATGTTTGTAGATGAACTGTTGCTATCTGGACTGGAGCAGTCGAAGACTACAATTTAATCAGCTTTGAATCATAATAGAGTTTGGTCTCTAAACAATGAATACATGAGTTTTCCTCTTAAATAATTTTATATGTCAGAAAAAGTTAACTTATTGAGTTGATGAGTAAGAAGCAGAGGTCTAAAACACATTTAAAATCGGGTTATTACTTTGGGTAACTGGCATAAAATTGTTGCACCCATTTTACAGCATAAAAATACATTCATATAAAAAATATTCAATAGTTTTGATAATAATAAAATCTTGTTTTAAATAAATGTTGATTTAATAATTTAAAGAAAGTTAAATATTTGATAGTCCTGTTGTTGTAAAAACAACATTATCTTATGATAAATAGCCACAAATTTAATACTTCAAACAGGTTTACAAGCTGTAAATGTGAAACTTAAAAATTCCATGAATTTTTATTGCACAACTGTCACATTCGGAAAAATAGTTTGACATTCCCTGGAGGGTTCAAACCTAACTATATCTATTGTTGTAATCATTGTTGATTGTAAATAGCATCGATACACTGCTTACATTGTGAACATTTGTTTTATAACAAGTTTGTAATTTTCAGTTCTATCCTCACTCAAAAATATATGCCTTGTACCTCATTGGACAATTGAAATAATATAAATACCCAGAGCCGGATTTATAATATATTTTTGCTATATAATATATTTCAATCATAAGGGTCCTTTACAATAAGTATAAATGTAAGATTTGATAACATATTTTTTTACATGCAATAATCAAAACAGTTTTGTAAATTTTGATTTACAGAGCAAAATTCGTAATAAAAAAATATTACAGATAATAATAATTAAATAATTCTTTGATTTACAGGTGTATTCAACTTAATTAACTTATAAAAAATCACATTTTGCACAGCTTTCTTTGGTGTACAGTCCACTTCCTAACAAAATATCTTAAAATCTTAATATTTCATGCTGTGAAAATAGAATCAATGTAACAATATCAATAATCTTAAGAGTCGTGAGAATACATGTACAAAAATACGAAAGTAGTAAAAAATATCACAGCTTAAGTTCAAATTAATAACAATATATATATACAAAACAAATTGTAAACCCCAAACCTTGAATATACTTCAAATAATTACATCATTTTGTAAACAAACTACCAAAGCATATCAGTAAGAATTTAATAAATCATCTCATTGACAATTCATTAAAATGTCTCATTAACACAAGAATGTATTAAATCGTCTCATTAACAGAATACTAAATTGTCTCACGAACAGATCATTAGATCATCTCATCAACAATTCATTAAATCATTTTATTAAAAGAGTTTTAAAGCATCTGATTAAAAAGTCATTTAAATGTCTCATTAACAAATCATTAAATCATCTTAATAACAAATCATTAAATAGTTAACAATCATTAAATCGTCTCATTAACAATCATTAAATAGTCTCATTAACAATCATTAAATCATCTCATTAACAATCATTAAATTGTTTACTATAGTGTCATCAACGAATTCTGTTTTTTGTTGATATGTCACAAAAACTGCTCTGTTACATTAGATAAAAACTGACCCTTAATATGTAAACACACATATCCTTTATGTAAAAACTTCATTAGTAGTAACAAACAAACAGTCAATTAAGAAAGATAAATGAGAGCCAGCAGTCATTTTGATTTAGAAAACATTTCGATTAATAAAGCACTTTTCATTAAATACTGTTGGTGAAATTATATAACTTTAAAAGTGGTTAGAAGAATACCTCACACTGTTTTTTTCATGTCGATACTGTCACTCGATTGTGAACTGAGCGTTGGACTAACACCTGGTGTAAAACCTGCTCTAGTCACAACAGTCTGACGTCCTTTTATCTGTGAAAAAGTTCAAAATTACATTTATTAGTCCAATATTTACTGAAGCACATTTTAAGCTAATAGA
Organism: Patella caerulea; assembly: GCA_036850965.1. Lineage (NCBI taxonomy): Eukaryota > Metazoa > Mollusca > Gastropoda > Patellidae > Patella > Patella caerulea. The sequence continues at coordinate 47,040,279 of JAZGQO010000007.1, read as the reverse complement.
ATTTATTTTACTCAGATTATGTGTCAATTGCAGGCAAGAAAAAATGTATTTGACTGAGACAGACATCCCCCCTACTCTTTTTGAATTCCAATTCAATGTTCTCAGCCATTGAAAGCAGGAGGGATAGATGGCCGAATGGTTAGCGTGTGCACATTGTATCACAAGGTCTGTCAATGAGTCAACTGACATGGTTTCGATTCTTTAGAGAAGGGTTGCCTGTCCAACCTCATGGGTATTCTTTGGGTCCTCTGGTTTCCTTACACTGCTAAAGACCCGCAAGTGAATTATTAAAATACAATGTTAGTCCTGAAATGACCTAGTTTGAGTCGAGTGGATGTTAACCCATGCAAATTTCTCCCTTTCTCCCTCATTGTATGTATTGAATTAACACAACTGGGAGCATCGCACATTCCAAAGGGCGCAGTTAAGAAGTAAATTTTGAAATAAAACAACAAATCAAACTTAACTCTCACACCTTTTATTTGCAGAGTAATTTTAAGGGCTAGTGAATGACGAGCCACAGACTTTTACATACATGATTACACAGACTTATAAATTAAATGAAATGGGGTTCTGCTCCGACTGGTCTAGACTGGGCTAATGAAGACGGGGTTTGGAAAGAATTGTCAGTTAAAAGAAAATTGTACCTTTGACAAACTCATTTGTGATCCCATGAGTTTCTCCAGATTCCTTGATCCATCTTCTAGAGCTTTCTTAACATCTTTATCCATACCAGGTATGGATACATCTCCAAATACCTGTAATAAACAAGAAATAAATATTCTAAATGTCTGGAATGTGTTTGTCTGTATTAAGAGTTATCTGTTCTCTACAAGGTGATTTTATAGATAGGTTTTCAGGCAACGAAACATACAAACACTGCAGCAGCATGTTATCAAAGCTGTGGATAAAATCAAGTCAAAATCTGAACATTTTGAAAACAACTCTCAGGTACACAGGGTTGCTTGTTTTACCATTGGAAGGAAACTGCCAGAGAAAATCCAAAAGGTTATAAAGTAGACCCTACGATTTTGGTATCCCACTCACAGACGTCACATATTTTATCCACAGCACCCAATTTTCATCCCCACAAGTTATAGCAGATCATTGTCTATATCCATGTTTTCCAATTTTTTTTTTTACTGACCTCTACAATAGCACCATCTGGAAGGCGTAGAAAATGGCGATATAATTCTCTCAGACCATCAAGATGTAATGTATGTATTGAAACATGTGTGGTGATCTCTTTCTTTCCTTCTTTCTTCTCAACTCTTTCTATTCCCTGTTCATCCCAAATACTTTCTTCTATCTGGTTAAATACAAATAAAGTTTCCATCTTTAAACAATATGGTAACCAATGACAACATAACATGAGCTGATTACTTGACTATTGACTATTAGCTAACAAAGATGTAATGTGGTCAACAATGAGTATTATAACTACTAATAATTCACTTTAGCAGTGGCAAGAAACATGAGAACACAGAGAAAACCCACAAAGTTAGGCAGGTGATCCTACTCCTTGCCACTTGACTAAGTTACAGGCTTTTGATCTAAAGCGCAGGCTTTTCCCACTTCATGAAACACCTTTTTTAAATTTCCATTGATCTTTGTGTAGGCTGAGTAAGTACAGCGGAACTTTCCGCGTGTGATTCCCCCATGTCAGTAGTGCAGAACAGAAGATCTAGCAAGGGACAACATATTGTCATTCGGTTGGGATGGAAAAAACGAGGTCCTATGTACATATTGATATGCTCTTAAAGATCCCTTGGTTACTGGAATTCGATATGTCTGGGCAAAATTTCCCTCATTGAACACTGTACGGTCTTTTGCCCATCGGAGCAGAACAGTAAGATGTTTTAACATGCCATTTCATTTCATTCTGTTTTTACTGTTAGTGTAGATAAATATGTAATTATTAAATACACCAACCTCATCTTCCTCCCAGATATAATCATACACTGCAATCTTTCTTCTTTCACCTTCCTCACCACGCCACTTCTCCGCTTTACGACATATATAACACAGTTCTTGATTTGACATCTCTAAATCATATGGCACAAAGAAAAAATCTTCTTCTCCATGTAGCCTCCAGAATATATCCAACATTCTGCCATTGTTATGTAATCTATCAAATATAAATAGAAAAAATCTATCAAGACTTTGTTTCAGTCAGAAAAACATGTCTTTAACGAATTCAGATATTTCAGTATGTTCACTGTGATTAATCAAGATTTTCTGGTGTGGTTTCTCCTTGTCAGTGGTGCAGGACAGAGGTCTTGTAAGGGACAACATATAGAAATTTCATTGGAATGAAAAACCAATGTCCCATATACACATTGGTGTGCATGTAAAAGAACCATTGGCAGTTGGAATTCGATAAGAGTAGGCCATATCACCATTCTCACATACTCCGCGCAGTGTTGCATCTGATTAGAGGTAATCCAACTACACACTGCTACACACACTGGATATTGTTGTGTTAAATTTTGATTGATCAGTAGTCCGTCTACCAACCAATCACGAGCTGCCAATACTGGACCAATTATGTTTACATAACGTATACGTCATGACTCACGATTTTATTATGCCTAATTAACCCGTGCATAGCAGAATACTGCAGTAAAACTAATTGCGTGATAAACGAGGCTATCAAGTCGAATGAAATGTAAACAATACTGTTTCGAAACGAACATACTTTCACCGTTTTGAATACCTTAAATCACTGTCCAAAGTTTTAGAGAAGACCCAGATTAAACGAAGGACCGTCATGTTGCTGTACTAAAGTAATAGCTTTCATTGAACGGAAAGAATAGACACACTCCCGCATAAGTTCAAGAAACAGACGCTATTCCAGCAATGGTCAGAGAGGGATTTCTCGGGCCATTGCTTCAGGAATATGCATTCTCAAGGCATATGCCCATCTTCATGACTATCAAGACAAATTAATAAACCCTATATTTACCTTAAAAAGTACATATAAAGAATGGCACCAGTCAGAAGTCCAATAAACGAATAAAGAAACAGGGTGATAAAAAGTCCTGCTAGACCCGAACCCTGAGAACGATCAAAATGCCACCATAGTTTTGCAAAATCAGCAATTGGTTTTGTTGATTGGTCCTGGTACCTCTGTAAATCAAAAAAAAAATTAGAGAATTTATTAACTGGAAAATACAAAAAGGGGATTTCAAAAGATTGTGTACTTCCAAAATTGAATATAAGTGTACCAGGTAAGTGATGGTTCCCCATTGTCAGTGTTGCAGGAAAAGGAATCTAGTAGTTCTGATGGGACTATAAAAAACAACCTCCCACATATACCATTGACGGCATGTTAAAGATCCAACAATACTTTGAAATTAAAATCACAGTGCTGTTCAGGCAAAATTCCCTTCATAGCCCACTGCATGGTGTTTGCCTTTTATCATTATACTCGGTAGGTGTAATTATATAAGTAAGATGTTTCATTTACAAAATGGTACACTAAAGTGACAACGAAATGAGAGAGGGAGGTTAACCTGCACTCGATACAAAACAGGTCATTTTGGGACTAACATATTGTTCAATTTTATTTCAATAATTCGTTTGCATGTAGGGGTCTTTGGCAGTGGGAGGAAACAGGAGGACCTTGAGAAAACCCATGAGATTGAACAAGCAACCCTACTCGTCACATACAAAAATGGAATCGAAACCACGCCAGTTGACTGAATGACAGACCTTATGATACAACTCGCACAATACCTTGTTTAAAAAAAATATGTTTCTCTATTTACTTACCAAGAGACTACAGTCAACAATCAAAATTAAAAGTGGATTAAGGAACGTCATCAAACCAAACGATAGCACAAACTTTGAAAACAAATCTGGGAAAAGACCAAATATTTTGGGACTAATCCAAGCGAAGACAACCAGTAATGTAAAGATAAGAATATTTAACATTGGTCCCAGTATCACAACACCAATCTCTTCTCTTGCTCTTAGTAGTGTGGGCTGATAGTTCAAGTCTACTGTATATGGATAGAAGTCAAACCTGTAATAAATAAACGTCTGATGGTAAGAGTCTATAAGCAGATAATAATGTATTAATTATGGACTGTCTTTTCAGGACACTATATCAATTGGTTCATCTAAGGTTCTCCTTTATACAGATTGAGCACATCAAATACACAAAGACTGTTTATATAGAATATGTTTTTAATAGTCTGTATATATTGCTCTTTAATCTGTTGTGGTATTGGAGGGATAATAGGCCACAAGATGGCCTTGATTTAATGACAATCAAAAGGGCTAACTAAGAACAGCCATCTTACTTGACTCCAGTCTAGAATTACATCTAGGATCAAAGCCTTAATTAATAAAGGGAAGTAACTCTATTAACACAAACGATTCAAGGAGGTTTCAGACTACTATTTCTTAACAATAATATGAATAAATTGGTTTAGTAAAGGAGTATATGACATTATTTATGAGCATTTGTGCCTAAAAATGATAATAGTGACAGTATTCCATAGAAATGGTCTTTGTGTTTTTATACAGATAATTTCTAATACCTATATTACTAGTACTAAATAATTCTGTTTTCAGGCTTTGTTAATTACTCATCTGAAAACACTGTGTAATAAATCTTTGTAGACGCCGGAAATTCTGAGGGGATGGGGAGCAAGGTGGTGGGGGGACAGGATGTTGTTAGTGTACCTAAGAAATATTTTAAATTCTGATGCAGGAATGATGAAGTCTGACGTTTTCCAGCCCATGGTTACCAAATAGACCCCATCAGAGTAGAGATGAAACTCTTAGATAAAAGAACTGTCTTGGTGCACTTTGACAAATATAGATACCAAAAACAAATTTTGAATTCAGATTCCATCTAAAAGAGTGACTTGTTCGAACCATCTCAGTCTGAAGGCTTGTCAAGATATATTGCGTAAAAAACATATCAAAGAACAGCTGTAAAAAATGAAAGGGCAAAGGGCAATTGCCAAGTGCTCTAGAAGGCAGGGAGACAATGAATTACTTACTTGTTAATAGGTATCTCAATGGCATTCAGGAACAGCCACTGACCGAAATAATGAGCAAACATTCGAATAAAGAAAATGATAAGAAAAAGAAGCAGCATTCCCCAAAATTCCCTGCTACGCCATTGAGATAAACCAATCTCAGCTAAGAATTGTCGAGCTATATAGTTTAACTTTTCACGACCAGCATGAGCCAGACGGCCTTTTCCACTATATGGTAACCTGTAACAAAGAACAGAGAAGATTGTACTCTATATCTATACCAATATTTGTGACTGTCTTTTGTCTGTCTGTCTTAAATTTTGTGTATAGGGGTAGCTCAAATTAAAAACCCAATCCAATCCCAGATTCCACACAATATGAATACTACCCTGAACTCTAAGACGACCATTACCAACAAGATACATCTTAAATGTAAATAAAGGAGGCATGAAGTTGTATGTGTATATTTTAATTTATGTATATGTTTACAAACCAGGCAAAAGGGAAGAAAGGTGAATATTTCAGCGAAACCCCTTAATAGTAGTGAACATTATCTTACTAGCTCTCTTCTTTCAAGATGCAATATTTCCCTCATAACATACTCAGTTAGATCTAAACATTAAGGCCACCTGCAGATTTCATCAAGGTCATGAGATCTAAGCTAACTCTAACCTTAACCCAACAATCAACTGCCCTAACCCTCTTTACATCTCGTGATTTGCAGGTGGCCTTAATATTTAGATCTGACAGAACACACTCAATGGTGTATCCTCGTCTTCATTTAGCTATCAGTTCAAAAACTAAACTAAATTATTAACAGAGAAATATGTTTACTTACTTGACAGAGAAAGTATGTTCTTCTAGTTCCTCTACATGAGTGAGTTTTTTCTTCTTCTGTCTGGGAGCTAGGACTTGCGTCTGCGGTAACATGGTGTACAGTCTCTTAAAATAACTGTCAGCGGGGTTACTACGGTAATGCTATTTAACATAAATAAATACAAAATATTTTATAATTTTCTATGCCATTTAATATCTGAACATTACATTATTGCATCCTGGAGACTAGGCAACATAATTTTCAAAACTGCTAAGATTCTTACTCATGTGAACAGCTAAAAGTGAAACATTTTCCTACTGTCCATTAAAAGTCATCCATTGGGCCAAATTCAATTCATTTTTATTGTCTGAGGTCTTGGTAAAATAAATAACCCCTTGAATCTCACTTGGATAGACAAATAAATAACTTCTTGAATCTCATGAATGATGAGTTGTTTGAATTCCAATCCTTAAAACTTTGGAAGCATGCATTTTTTCCCATCCATTAGAAAACAAACGTTTAACATGACCCATAAAAAGGCCCAATAATCACTGATGTAACTGATAATCACCCATGTAAATAAGAGATGTCGCCCACATCTGAAATATCCTGCATAGGATGAACTGATCCTCAGTTGAGAATTAAATTCAAGGCAGAAAATGTATAATTTTTAAGGCTGATTATTTGCTCAATCTCTTTGGACAATATGCGGAGAACATGAACAGAATTCTGATGTTACTGTATGCAGTGTACTGTTATTACCTTATAATAAACTCCTGGTAATGTTTTATGTGGTTTAAATGTTTGTTGACGTTTAATAGCTAGTATATCATCTGATTCATCTGTATCATCATCTGTAAACTCATCATCGTGTTTCTTTAAATCTTTCTGTATAATTCTAGATACAACATTGGTACTGGCTGATCTAGCTCCCGACTTTCCTTTCTGTAAAATAACAATAGAGCTATTCAGTCATCTTTGTTTTTAAAAACTTTGGAGAATCAACAATGGCTGTTTATCAAAAAGACTTTTAAACAGAAAGATTTTTAAAATCAAAGATGAAGGACTAGTAGTTCAAGCCAGTGATCGTCATCTGGTTTTTTTTTTATCTCTTGCAAATTATAATATACTAACAGGATATCGGGGCCCAAATTTGGCTGGGGCCCAATTTCTATGGTCTAACACATTTACAGAGCAATGCTGGTTAATTTGACACCTTATATCTGGGGTTGGATCCCTGTAACAAAGCAAATTTTGAATCTCTAAAAGGAACATTCTGCAGATGATAAAAACAAGCCAGTGCCACCTTTAAGTGTTCGAGTTTCTTTTTAATCCAACTGAACCCAAGGTGGAAGAGTACTGTTGATATATTGTGGTCTTGTTTTCTAAGTAACATGTTAATAATTAATCTGAGTACATTTTAGCCTGGTCTTAACCATGACAAATTAGATATCGTCCAAAAATTTGCACCAATTAATTAATTTCGCATAAATTTACCAGTTTATTAAGTTTTATTTTGGATGTTGTAGCATCTGATCTGTTGACAGTTTCACTTGTGCTGGCTTCTCCACTGTTGATACTTATACTAGATGTGCTGTAATATAATTATTATTATTGTATTATTTTATCAAAAATGGAAAATAATTAAGTCATAATTTCCAATGTTAAAGATGTGTGAAATGTATTGATTTTGGGAGGCATACACTTCTTATGCTCCAAACGTGACAATATTTGTAAAGGCTGTTGTCCACTAAGCGCATTTTGCAAGACAAGCTTCACATCAATGTAGGTCATTTTTGGCAACAAAAACAATGACAGTGTGATTTTACCAGCATTTAATGTCTATATGTAGGTCATTGTTGGCAACAAAAACAAATGACAGTGATTTTATCAGCATTTAATGTCTAATCTTTTCTCAACAGTTTAGAGTGTAATGAAAAATTTTCGTGCACCAATTTTTCGATTTTTTATTCAGCCTTGAAGCAGTTTGTGACTCTGTGGTTGTTCTGTTATAGTTATAGACCTGCACCGTCAAGTGACATAAGAATAAAAGCTAAAGTATAGAACTAACCCAGGGCCGTGTAAACTGTCTGTACTGAGATCAGAAACTGATCCAGGAACAGGATCCTCTCCGTCACGGTTCTCGTCCCACCCTGTTTTAATTCTATCAGGGTAACTGGTTAAACTTGAAGTAAACTGTAATTCTACTTCATACTCATTCTGACCAGCCAAATATCTGTAATTAAACATTATAATTAAACAAATATTAATTTCTTGAATTTTGACAAAATTAGCCTTTATTTCTTCAGTTCTAAGAACTACAATAGGATAAGATTCTGAACTCTAAGCCCTCCCAAGCAGCTATCATTTCATAAGATTATATATATGGTCTATCATAATTTTATGATAGCAAAATATTTTAAATTTTTCTTTCTAGTGAGAAGCTTCATTTTCTGACATCCAATTAAACACTATCAATTCAATTAGTTATGGTTATCAAGCACAATTCTGGGTATGTTTACTCTTTCTGTAACATTCTATATCACTTCTCATCTATTCTAGTATCATTTATAAATTATATACTGGTATTCTAGATTTACATTATCGTACAATACAATGACATTTTAGTTCATTAGCATGTATGTCTCCTCCGAGGCAGATCTGATTCATCAAAATTTAGCTCAGCTCATAACAACTATCTTCAATAGAAGATGAAATCTAACCTGGGTAATTTGACTACTTCAAAATAAAGATTTGACATCCAGTGATCAATATCTGAAGCCATTAATTCTTCCAATTTTTCGTGTTTATCAATATCAGCATCCATTTCTCCTCTTAACATGCTGCACTTATACCTTTAAGAAATATAAAGAGAATCTCTGGTTAATTCATATCAAAGAGAGAGAGAGAGTCTGTGCTTAACCTCCACTCAACACAATCTAGGTCATTTAGGAACTAACATGTGGTTCAACTGTATTTCAATAGAACCATGCCCAACAGATTTTAAAAATCCAGACTTTTTTTTTTCAGTTCTGCCTTTGAGATATCATCCTATCTTCATAAATCATCAAATGTAAAAAAAAAGCAAGCAGTACTTTTTACTTGACAAATTTGTTTTGGGCACCAACCTCTGAATTTAATTTGTCAAAAATGAACAGAAACCTTTTACTCACTTTCCTTCAATTACGTCAAAACTACCATCACATACAGGAAAACATCCCCATGATATGACACGATCTGTTGGTACAACTGATCCACGTAATAAAAACAATTCGAACACTAACATCATACCAGGTCGTAAAGAAGGTTTAGCTGGTAATACTGTAAACAAACTTTGATCAATCTGTCAAAACAAACAAACAATATAAAAAATTTGAATTTAAACATTACACTTGATAAAAACTAAGTACATTGTTCCCTGATATTATTCAAAATTTCTTTTTATGTATTTTTCATTGGAATTTGTTTTTTTTTTCAAGATCCTAATTCAAATCTGAATTGAGAATCTTTTTCAAGATTCTAATATAAATCTGACTTGAGAAACCAGTTGAATTGACCCAAATCGAAAAGATTTTGATACTGCATTGATTTCCCTTTAACGGAAATGAAATGTGATCGAAAATAGTTTAACACAAGACATACCTTTAACTCTATGTTGTGAAAGTTTCCTTCATGAAACATTGGTAATGTTGCCCCACCCCATTTCTGACCTTTCAACTTTGACCAGCGCATAGTGTGACCCCCAAGTCTGTTATAGATTGATACCATCATAACATATCTTCCAGCTAGAAAATAAACAATCAAATAAATCAAACATCCTCTTAGTTTAAACAGTATTGTACTGTATATTTTTTTGTAAATTCATGGAGCTACTTTATCATATGTTCATAACATTTCATTGCTTTACTGTTTGCTCTGTTAGTGATTTATTGTGCATTTTCAGATATTGTCTTTTCATCATTTATGAATCCATAGAAACCTTTAATATTAAAATCTTACATCACAATAAATATCTCATGTATAATTGTTGTCAGATGAACCCTGAGTTACTTCCCTTTAGTCTCCAAGCCATATGTCTGCTGGATATGAAATTTTGTCCTCACGGACCTAATCCAGAATAATTTGTTGGGGTAGGCGTGGTGAGTCCAAATTGAGCCCGTCAATGCTAAGTTTCATAACGATTATAATAAATTATGATTTTTGTTGTAATTACCTGGTAATTTATCTTTAACACCACGTAAACATTTTAAATTTATCTGTATTGGCTGTGGAGTTTTATTCCAATCAACTTTCCACCTTCGACCTTTTGACCCTCCGTAATGACCATCTTCTAACATCAAATCACCATATAAGGTCTGAAATGAAACAATTAAAATCAAACAATATGAAATTTCAGAAATAAATTTTCAAAAAACAAAAAGCGTTTCAATTTCCTTCTCTTGTGTTACTTGGTAAAAGTTTAATTGATTGATTATCTGACCTTACCTTGACTTCTCCTTTGCGTTTTTCTAATGTTCCAACCAGCTGACTTTCTGCTCTACGGAAAGCCTTGTGTATATGATCTAACATTAACTTCTCCCGTTGTCTCAATAATTCCTGTAGAAAATAAATAATATTTCATGAAATTTATTTCAAAGTTACTTAGAATATAGTTAAGAACGGTAATATTTCATTTGCCCCATTGCCACACATGATTTTAAAAAAAAACTACTGCCTTCAAATTTTAGTTTCTATTTTTCCGAATTTTATTTATATCTGCAAATTTTTCATAATATTTTGCAATCCCATACAGTGGTAATGCAGGGATCAAACACAGGACCTCAAGGTCAATGAGTAAACGTCCTACTTAATGATCGACTGTGACTCCAGAGGAATATGACTACCATACATCTACACAGCATTATATCTAACTTACCTCACGTCTAGCTATATCAGCTCTTTTATCTTTAACAAACTTGGCTGTTCGTGTTTTTGCTTCTTCCTCACGATGTAATAAATGTTCTTCTCTTTGTCGCGCTAACGTCGACTCTTGTTCTAAATATAGAACATGCTCATCTCTCAGTCTCCTTTCCTCCTCCTGGATTTCCTCCAGAGGAATCTTTCCTAACATGACCACGTCATCTTTTACTGCAGTATCAAAGCGGGATACATATTGTTTTAGCTCGTCATCTTCAATCTGTAGACGTAACTCTAGAAATAAAAATGGTTACATTGTTAATGACAAAGCAACAACATGTATAGAAAAAGCTCATAAAACATAGGTTGCCAGGTATCAAAAAACAAGCTCATCAGCAACTCATAGGATCTCAGTTTTTCGCCCCATCCCTTGCCAGGCCCTTTGTCCTGCAGCACAGACAAGAGGAAACCATTTGGAAAATCCCAATGAGCTTTCTGTCAATTTAGGGATAGAACATGATACCTTCAGGTTAACAAGAAAACATCTTACTCACGGAGCCACTGTGGCTTCCAACAGTTTTAAAATGCGGAGTATCAAAACTTAAATTCAGTAATGATCAGTAAATTGCATACAATTTGCAAACAAATCGGCCTACCTGATATTCTTGTATAATTTGGGATGTGCTCTGGTATTGCAAATAAAGATGGTGGATTCTTTTTGGTCACCAGTTCACTATCACCTTCTTCTAATGTAGCCAATAAGTTATACAGATCTGGTAGGTCAGTTTGAGGTGGCGGTTCTGAAAACAAAAAATTTCCCATGAATAAATATAATTCAATCTGCGATATCTTTTCTTTATAAATTGAAGAATATCAATTTACAACTTACAATATCAATGAAAATAATATTCTAACATTATAATATCAATTAACTTTAGAAAGGCGACCCTACTCCTTGTCACGTGCTATCGGGGAATCGAAACCACGCCAGTTGAAGCAATGACAGACCTTATGATACAGTGCACCCGCGTTAACCATTCAGCCAGCCAACCCACCTGCTTGATTAAATGAAATGGGGTTTAACATCCTACTGTTCTCTACCAATTGGGTTAATGAAGACAGGCATACGCCATACAGTGTGCTATGAGAGATATTTTGTCTAGACAGTAGCACAACTTTCAAGAATCTTTCACATGCACGCCAATGTGTACACAGTACTTATTTTTCCACCCTACCAAGCGGTTACAGTTTGTCCCTTGCCAGGCCCTCCGTTCTGCATCAATAACACTTCTGAAAATTCTGATGAACTCTCTCGGTCAAAGATGAATGAGAAGTGAAAGATTTTTACCATAAATAAAATCAGATGGTAGATCATCATCATTGACTTGTAAACCGTAATCTTCTGGGTTGATGCTAGAAAAATCTATTGATTCTGTTTCTATTGTCTGTAATTATACAATAAAATAACATACAACATTGTAGATACAATACATGACACACAGAATACAATCATATTGGTTTTACTGTTATAAGATACTATCATCAAGTACATGTAAAATGTCAACAGATACAGATTTAGACTAACAGAGCACACATTGCTTTATGTATAACCGCATATCCAATGAACGGCTTCTCTTTAAATTAAACAAGTAGAGTTCAGTTATATCGAAACAAGTAATTACACATCCAAATGTAAAAGGGAACTTGGAGGGGGTGGGGGGGATTGATCGAGTGGTCTAACCCATGTGCTTTAGATGATCATACAACATCTGTCACTAATTCAATTGGCGGGGTTTCGATCCCATGCTCGTAGTGACAAGGAGTAGAGTTGCTTGCCTAACTGTGGGTTTAATCCTGGTCCTCTAGTTATCACCCATTGCTAATTATTGAAATAAAATTGTACCATGTTAGTCCTAAATTATATAGTTTGTTTTGAGTGGACATTGAACACATTTTTCTTTGTCACAAATGTAAAATAAATACCTCTGTTGTTTTAATTGTTTCTTGTGTTTCTATTTCTGGTATAACTACATTAGTTTCCTCACGGATTGGTTCAATCACATCCTCTGTATTTTCTGGTTGTAGAGTTGTGTCTTCCTTCTCCCCTGCTTCCTCCTCCTCCTCCTCCAGATCCACAGTAACAGATGGTCCATCCATATCTAATCGGGTTTCTGAAGAAAAAGAGAAGATAATAAGCCAAAATATTCATATAAACTGAAGTAAAGACAAGGGACAATATTCCGGTGCACTGCAAGGTTGGGGGGGGGGGGAATGGTCAACGTACATGCAAAGATTGATTAGAATTATTAAAGGAGAAGAATAAAATTGGTTAATTTAGTCCAAACAACTCTTGCAAGCCTTTCTCTATGTCTCATGGAACTACCTGAAACTCTGTGATTCTATCCATATGGGTTTGATCTCAAACATAAACCAAGTCTTTTCAGGGCAAAGGTATGGTACAATTTTATTTCAACCACCCTACCTTGCGTTGGTGATGACGTCAATGATGAAGATGTTGCTTGTGTTGAGGGTGGTGATGAAGTTGTTGCTTCTTCTGGTGGGGGTGATGAAGAAGATAATCCTTGTTGTGTCTCAGTTTCATCGTCAGGTTTATCTACAACAGCAGCTTTCTCGTTCTTAACAGAAGTTTTTCTTTTTACTGAAATCATTGTATAAGTTTATTATAAGAAACTAGGTATAAAAATGATAAGTTTAGTCTTCCAACCAACCAATTTGATGATGACCATAACATAACTTATATTCTGTGTTTAACTTTTATTAAATATGGTATTTTAAGTTCTTGCCTTTTAATTCTGAAATTAAAATGAATAAAAAGAAAATAATTAACTTATTGAAAAGCTATAAAATTAACATCTCACCTTTTCCCCTTCCTTTCTTGCCTTGTTTTTCCATTTCTCTTTTACGATGTCTACAAAAATAAACAACGGATATTTAGGACTGTTCACATGTAGATCACAGGCATATTATTTCACAGGTGGCACAAAACATTTAAAATGGAATTTGGGGTCAATTTTATATTTCCACCATATATTTATTACTCTCAAATATGACTCAAAAGGCAAAAACTAAGCAGAAATACACAAAAGTCCACTTAAATAAAATATAACAATCTCTTTTTAATCATTATTAGCGTGTTAACTGAGATTTATCAGTCCAAGCTTTAGTTATATGGTTAGGTTACTTTAACTATGCAGCATCTAGTCGCATAGTAAAATTTAAAATCCGGTCAATCCCTAGTAGTATATAAGATTTTATTGTATCAAAACATCCATTAAAGATAGCATACAATTACAATATGAACATGTGTACATAAAGATATAGCAATATGACAAATAATATATATATATTCACAAACAAGACAAACGATAATTTAATCTGGATTACACATCACATATACTAACAAGACATACATTATGATGATAATCATCTCAAAATACACATTTATCTCAAACTGGTCTGATAATGACACAACATTCAATACGAGTATGATGAATATTACGGGTATAAATATTATAAGTACCGTACATAAATATATGCTACAATCTTGTGTAGAAAATGGCTGTCCTATCTTTTGATTCACTGTGAAAGTTCCAAGTAACAGTTACAAAAGTTTCTGTGTTTTCAATAAAAGCGCGACAAAATCAAATGAAAATTTATCAGGTGGCAAATGAATACTTGTATAGATAACTATCAAGGTATTTTCCTGGCATGGGATTAAATGATTTAGGGATGTTATAAACCCGTATGGATACAAATGGAAGTTTATTGATAAATATGAAGGTGTAATTTGCCTATACATTATGGGACACACCTTTATTAACAAGATATTTTTTTTATAAAAGCAAACAGTGTATCTAAATGATAAATAATATAGATATTCCACTAAATTAACAAACAGACAAAGAAGTTTTATAATACTAGCACATGAATAAAAGCAAACAGTGTATCTAAATGATAAATAATATAGATATTCCACTAAATTAACAAACAGACAAAGATGTTTTATAATACTAGCACATGAATAACGTTTATTAAATGGTTTCAGTATTGTAATTTGTATCTATTACAAAACAACTATGAAGAGTGACGTCTAAAGGTTATGTGTTTTCAAGTGTTTTGTTCACCAGTGAATAATTGAATTGTTGAAGTTAGATCTATCTATACATTGTCGTTGTGAACCATTCAGTGTAGGACTGTCAAACTGTTCAAACGTGAAGTCTTATGAAGTGTTGTTTTTAAATGTTTTGTTAAACAGTAAATGATTATATAGATTATATTATATATACACTGAATTGAATTGTTAACATTCGATCTATGTAAATGTCGTGAACCATTCAATGTATAAATGCACTGGCAAACAAAATACCCGAACACACAGAAGAATTATAAATAAATAATTTCAATGGCAAAGTGAATTGGTAATTTCACCATAATCTTTATCTTAATCTTATGAATTATGTCTTAAAAAAAGTAGCCTAGCCTAGAACAAAAGTATAAGCTACCTTGCATTCCATGAAATAAAATTACATAGGGTCAACTATTACCTTTAGTAAGTCCTAAAATTCAATCTAAATCCCGTTATATGTTTTGGGTTTATTAACGGTGGGCTTGTTATCTGTGTTTACGGTTCACTTGCCGTTAAGCAAGCACCTGCTTGTTGTGGTCGCCATTTAAATGTTTCCCTAGTAACGATGACGTGCGATTTATTAAGGATAACTCTCATTTACCGTTACGCGTAAGCGGGGTCAGACTGGTCATAATCATTTCTTCAGAGACTCAAATGGGGTTGGGATGGCCTAGTGGTCTAGAGTGCCGCGCTTCGACCTCTAGCTGGCCGGTCACCTCAGGCTTGCGGCTGTGGTTTCGAGCCCTAGTGTGAGCATATGTATGTGGCATGGAGATAGGGGCGCCTTCTCAACCTCGTGGGTTTCCTCCGGGCACTCCGGTTTCCTCCCACTGCTAAAGACCCCTACGCGCAAGCGAATTATTGAAATAAAATGAAACCATATGTTAGTCCCGAAATGACCTAGTTTGTGTTGAGTGGACGTTAAACCCAATTTCTCTCTCTCTCTTTCAGAGACTCAATGATGTGCCCGAAGAACTAGTCGTCGGAGCATTACTCAAGAGTTATGTCCACTTTTTGCAGACCTGAAAGCGAGAAATTCATATTTTTAAGTTATATTTTATATTTTAAAATATATTAAAATAAAGCCTTGAAATAGATGGTACATAAGTGTACGGGCTCGATGACAGTTGGGGGAGGGGGGGCAGAACCCGAAATGCCCGAAAAAAATCCGTTTTTACAGAGAGCTATTTGACGGCTGCAAACACGTTTTCCTGCTATTTCAGTCCTTTGAACAAAGTAACTTCAAAGTGGTCTATATAAGGTAATTAAGGTGACTGACACCAATTCCAATCAATCGTTTACAGTCCAAGAAGTCGGGACTGTTGGGAGAAAATTTTGAAAAAAACTGCCCCAAACACGTTTTCCTGCTATTCCAGCCTGTGAATACAGCAACTTCAATTTGGTCCAATTTTTCCTGACTGACGCGAATTCCAAACAACCAATCATCGTCGTTGAGTTTGGGGATCTTACCCTCCCGGAGAAAATTTTGAAAATTTAACCACCGCAAATGCGTTTTCTGCTATTCTGTCCCGTGTATGCAACTCCAAAAGTATCCAATGGTATTGTAACCGAAATCCCACTCTGAATTCCAACCATCCAATCAGACTGTTGCAGCTGCATTCACAAATAATAATCGATGGCCGAAAATGGTCGCACAAAGTAGAGTGGCTCCAGACAATTTGTTTTAATCCATAGTCAACCCCGTACAAATTCGTGGTATGCAATTGAAATAAAAGTAAAATTATTGTTATTTTAGGGCTTGGTGACAGTTAGGGAAGCAAAACTAGAAATGCCCGAAAAAAATTCGTGTTTACAGACAGTGGCACCGGTTTTCTCCGTTCTTCGCGAGGCTAAGAAGCGGAACTGACCGTGTATGAACCCCCCTCACCCAAGAAAATTTTGGAATATTTGGCGGTCACAAACGAGTTTTCCTGCTATTTCAGCCCGTAAATTATTATTTTATTACAATTCGGGCACTTTATTTTGCCAAGTATATGAACTAATTTTTTTTTCACTTTTCTCGTCTGCCCGAAAAGTCAGCTTGCCCGAAAGTTAGGGGGGTACGCCTATGAGATGGTATATATTAACAGACCTACCCTGTTAAAGAATAATCCTATTAATCCTATAATTCACTATTGCCAGTTGAGAAATTGGCAAAAATATCACTTTCAACTACAAATTCAAACGTATGAAGATACCTATTCCATGTTGGGATTACGTGGCTAAGTGGGTAAGAGGCTGGCTCGCTAGCGATGGACGCGCTGGAGTTCGCACTCTGTATAGACAGGGCTTATGTTTTAATAAGCAAGAAGTAAGGTGTTTTACGGTTTTAGTTTGTTACGGGGATCACGTGGCTAAGAGGGTAGGACACTGGCTCGCCAGCCTGAAGGCCGGATGTTTGATCCCTGCATTGGCCGAGAAAGTTAATCCAGATTTTCCGTCGTGGTTTCCTCCTTGTCAGTGATGCAGGGCGGAGGGCCTGGTAAGGACAGCTGTCTAGTCATTCGGATGGGACAAAAACCGAGGTCCCGTGTACACATTGGCGTGCACGTAAAAAAAATCCCTTGGCAGTTGGAATTCGATATAAGTTTAGGCCGAAGCGCCGCTGCCCTGACAAAATTTCCCACATAGCACACTGTATGGCGTATGCCCGTCATCATTAGCCCAGGTAAGGAGCAGAAAAGTAGGACTTTAAAAGTCCATTTCATTTCATTTTTAGTTGTTACGGTCAATAAAAACGACGTTAGCTGGTCTTCAATGGTTGTTGTCTTTATCGATGTTTATCGAATATTTGTATTTTTTTCTGTCGGAGTGACTGGAAATTCAGTCCGACATTAGAAGCTTGCGACTCTTCTTGCGCATTATATGACACAACTTTCTCGATCGTGTAGTTACTGGAGTTGGCATTTCATTACGTAGCTTATTTGCACTGCCGCTAATTACACTGGGGACAAAGGTTAATTTTCTGGGTCTAGAGACTGTTTCGTCCTTGTCGAAAAAGGGGTGATTGGCCGCTAAAAGACGTTCTAGGTGTGACGTCGGCGTACTAGACTTTTTCATACGTGTCCTTGTGCATTACCATTTTCGCCTGTCTAACTCGTTTTTGTACTTGTGTGCTCTTTCTATATGTCTATGTATTCTTCGTTCAAGCCCTTAATTCCCCGGAAGTTCAGATGACTTAAATGCTGATGTTCCGGACAAAAGAGCCAATTTTCCCCAGATGCTATCTATTACCATAGCTTTTCATATATATTACGGCGGTCATCTTGGATCGTAAAGATTCCTGCAATATATCAACCAATATCAACCAATATCTTAGCTTGAAAGCCATTTAGAATCGTCATTTTGTGTTTCTAAAGTTACTTTAAAGGTTAAATAATACAATAATTAATTCTATCCACCCAGAAAAGGAAAATAATTATTCCTTCTATTTACACACAGAGAAAATTTGAAGCAGCAAGGATCGCAACTGGGTGCATAAACCTACATTTTGAGCGTCCAGGAATATAGTGATACCAGCACGTTCATCAAATAAGTTCGAAAGAAAAGCCATAAGTTGACAAAATGCTCTTCGTGTACTGTAGTCAATGAAAATATTGCATGGGCAACTGTTGGAACTCGACAAACAGTAGGCGGAAACGCCGCTGGTCGGGCATAGGTCCCCCATAACGCCCCGCATGCTATCCTGGTTTGTGCAGAAAAGCTGGCCTTTATATCCCATCCATATCATTTCCCCCAATTGTCACTTTTATTGCGCAGCACGTTCGAAATGGTCATGTAGATATCGTGTATCGGGAAGACGTATTAACTTAGGTATGGTACGACTGATTGGATTTAGTCCACCCCCTTCTAGAACCAGACAGTGATATTATACACGAAGATGACATAAAATGATATGATTTGTGTTTGACTTGGATTTGAAATAAATGTCAGAAAACAGTGGATCTGAGTAGTAATGTTATGGATTTTTATGAGATTTATTTACAATGTCACCACACCAAAATCATAACATAGCTGACTAAGATATCAAGAATAATTTAACTTTGTTGGTGAAATCTTGCATAATTTGGAAAATCAAAGAAAATTAACGCTATTGTTCCTAAATCTTGTTTGAACCAAAATTATTCTTGCATGATGTAAAGAATTCCTACCATAGATATGGTTACGTATTTTTATGTATCTTATAGAAATAAGGAAGTCGACAAATCGTTGTTACTGGGTAGCATTAACAATCATGCGATTATATCATATACATGTATTTACTTTGTCTTTATTTCTGTAGTCAGACAACTTATACCTTACTATCTGCAAAATATATTATGGCGACCATCTTGGATCTTCAAGACTTCCATTATTCATAAACCACTTAGGATCATAATCTTGGTGTCTAAACCTAGACGTTCGGGGTCTCATTAATCGTCTAGGATGTTAATGTCAAGTAAAATGCTTGTGAACTGAAATCCTTGAGATTTTTTAAAACCCGGTTTCCCTGGTCTCTGGCATTAGCGGTGGATGGCGGAATGGTTAACACGTAAGTGCTGCGTGCTGTATCATAAAAAAGAATGTAATTTAGTCAACTGGCGTGGCTTCGAATCCCCGTTTGTATGTGGCAAGGAGTAGGATCACCTGTCCAACCTCGTGGGTTTTCTCCGGGTCCTCCGGATTCCTCCCACTGCTAAAGACACCTCCGCGCATTAGAATTATTGAAATAAAATTAAACCATGTTAGTTCCAAAATGACCTCGTTTGTGTCGAGTGGACGTTAAACCTCATTTCTCTCTCTTTCTGTCTCATTCGATCGATGGACCGAAAAACCGAGGTACCTTGTACACATTGTCGTGCACCTAAAGCAAACTTTGGCAAAATTCCACTCACAGCAAGGAGTGCCAAATGAGGAAATCGGATGATGCTAATTTTGCACGAAAAATACATCTCAGTGTAGAACCGTAACAATTTAATACTTTGAGGCTAGCAACAAAAACAAGAAACGAAAAACCGTAAATTATTTGATGAAATGTCTTTAATTACACTTGTATTCTATAAAACATGTTTTTCTATAAATCTATTATATCATCTATTATAACAGAGATTGTACATATTCATACTCAACCCTAATTACAAATTATAGATGCATTATGTTAGATTTAGATAAAGAGCTGACCTTCAGCTATAATAGGTTATAAATAGATAATGAAAAATGAATATATTGAAAATTTCAATCAAATTACTTTACTCTGAGCGATGTTATGATTGTTTGAAGTTTTGACAAGAATAGCGCAGTATCGAATGGCATTGCTGCCATTGCTGATAAACAAAGAAATCGCTAATAGTACGTGGCAGAGACAGCTAATAGTATGAGATTCGCTAATTAGCGCGCCCCATACGCGTACATCAGAACTATTAGCACGCCACATCCACATGCAAGAGGCGCGCTGGTTGTGATGTACGCGTGTGAGGCAAGACATGCATGTGCTGTATGCGTACGAGTCTACTATATTTGAGCTGTACGTATTTGAGTCCCTCAATAGTTGTAGTATCCGCGTATGAGGCACGTAATTGTTGTGCTGACGCGTATGAGGCATGGTAATTGTGATGTTCGCGTATGAAGCGCGCTAATACTTGGTATGCACGCATATGATGCGTTGTGATGTACGCGTATTGGGCATGCGAATAGTGTAGTGTATGATCAACGCTAATAGTTGGGGTGTAAATAAGCGTATGTTTGCTTACAATAATGGAAATATTAACAGTTTGTATACGTATGATGTACATGTACAAGATTTACAATGCGATTGTTGAAGCCTTCAGTATCACAGTGAGCTATTATTATTTTTTTTTATAATTTACAAATTTTACATATAATCTATTTACAGTTCTGATTAATAATTTTAGATATACATTCATACCATTTGCAAGTGTAACTTATAAAAATAAGCATTAAAGTAAATAACCGATATTTTATCGAACTATTTCATCTCCGCAGATTGTATTTTAAACGATTTTTCCTTAAAAGCAAAGGTACCAAACCAATACTGATAATCCAATGGCCTAAATCATCAAACAACACACTAAAAACTCTAAATAGACTAAAAGTTACTGGGTTATTTACATGTAAATCCGGATATAGTTTGTATTGTATTGCTATTTCAAAGAAGAATATGAAAGGGGTCTAGCTATTAAAAGTAATTTTGAAATCAGCCGTTGACTCAAATGTACATTATGTCTGTTGTAGGATTTATATCAAAATCTCAAATTTCTAAAACCCACGTGTAGTATGCAATGCTTTTAACTTGATTATTACCCCGCCTTTAAAATATTCAAGGGTAACATGTGTGGCAGCATATTCACCTTTGAACGCAATTTCGAAGCTCATGATTGGTTGCAGCCAGAGATGAGTGCACATACATATCGTCATGTACTTACAACCGAAGATATCTAATAGCCTTTAATAATATATTCACAGCATTTTCCACGCATGGCATTTAAAACTATTGCGGAGATCCCACATTAATGTTTTTAAAATGTCAAACATAGCACAACAAATCAAAATACAAATCTATAATATGATGTTGGGTGGGAAAATACTTGTTGTTATGGAAACAGTGATCTCATATTAGAGGCCGATCCAAAAGCAGAAAGTGCCATCGTCTGCAGTTGTTTCTCCCGCTGTACTTGTTGTTCTCGTCTATACTCCACTGAAAAATACAATAAAATGAATTTTATTTCTCTTGGATAACAAAAAAGATAACGCAAAATGTCGCATTTCAAGCGGATATTATTAAGACATCGCGAGTTCCAGGCGTCGTCAAACGTTATACACATGGGCAATATTCCAGGGGAATGCCCCTTTAATACATGGTAAACATTATGAAATCGTAATATTTCAGGGAAATGCCCCTTTAATACATGGTAAACATTATGAGATCGTAAACTTATAATATCCAGAATGAGATCAATGTTTTAGCCAGACAGATTATCGGCGTGGTCTTTAATATAAATTGTGATATCCTCCAGTTCGATATTCAATGTTTTCCCCTTGGATACATCTCAATCGTTTATAATCGTATCGAATCGAGTATAATAAGCAACCTTGCTGATCTATGTCGTTTATTTTCAATTAATCATCAACAACAACAATAATGTCATATGTTTTTTTATTGGTCGAATAATGACAAGAACTTGTTCAACTGTAATCATGTAAATAAGATATTGACTTTCTATCATGTTGATTATCTAAGATGAAATGAATTATTTTTTAAACACTAACACTGATTTATATTTAGATAAGAATTGGTTTGGAGCATAAATTTTAATTCGGTTATTTATGGGAAGGGCGCTAATTCGGTCGAGTAGAGAAAAAAAAAGCTATGTCTGTAAGGTCTGTTTGGTAGTTTCGTTTTCAGAAGGTGACCATTGTTGAATTATCAGATTTTCTTTTAATGCTGGCTTAAAGAGCATTAGCTATATTTTTGGGAACCATAAATATAACAAATTGGGCTCAAATGCACTTATTAATGGAATATGAAAGATAGTGAGTTACTTTCAATCTATAAAATTTTATTGTCATTACTATTAAATTATGCTCAGTGAACAGTTCAAATTGAAGAGTAGTAGTTTGCACCAGCATAATCTATTTATCAGTTTGTTTTTTTTAAACATTCTTTTGCATCGTTTGTGAATCAGCATGGTTTTCTGGGTATGTTTGTCTTTGTTCCTTACAAATGGCACTTGAAACCATATAGTACACAACGTCGTGTCCACCGTGTCTTAAATATTAGTATTAGGATCCCATATTTTGAACAAATGTTGAATTCTAATCTTGTTTTTAATTTCGAAAATTAGTGAAACTGAGTTAGAGGTTTAACAAGACGAAATATACGGCTAATAATTAGCGATTTGTACAAGCCATTGTTGCTATAATCCACTACAATATCCAATTGCAATATAATTGTTTGTGGTTTGAAGTCGTTATGATAACCATGTTTGGGTTTCACTTTTCTGGGGATGTGACAAGGAACAATGTTTAGTCGTTCGGATGGTACAAAAAACCGAGATCTCGTGTACATGTTGCCGTGCGCATAAATTGTAATAACCCCGACACTTTGAATTTTCCCCGAAAACACACCGCTTGGCGTATATATACCCGTCTGTGTTAACGATAAGTTATTTATTGATGAACTCAGTATTTCTAAAATCAATCTGTTTTTTCGATTTTTTAAAATAAAACCGTCCATGTCCACCATGATGGCTTGTATTCAGCGACCTTATTTCCAATAATGACAACAATACACAACAAGTAAGGTTTTATACCAAATAGACTTGCTTAAGACACCATTTGTTTCAACGACACATCCAAAGCCCAATTTTACTTCATTAAACGCTAGTGAATTGCACAAAATTTGAGAAAATAATTGATACAAATTCTAGTGTTTCTCGGGTAAGTTATAATGGTATCGCCTAGAGGATTGTAATTTGACTCCTAAAACAATCGACCATTTACGCTTCGGCACATGTTACACCAAGAATAATGCTATAAAAATACCCAATGATTATTTCTTGTGGAAACTTACAATGGCACTTTCTATAAAGAAACATGTTGCCGGTTGAACGGTAATCAGATTTGTCGAAGCGACCAATTGATTTTTACATCGATGCCCGATGTAGCACAATCTAATTAAAATATAGATCTATATTTCGTTTCGTTTTTTATACTTTCGATGGCCTACACTCATGTAGATCTAACTAGTTATAGTGGAAGCTCACGTTCTATGACGTCAGGTATCAAGCACGGGACATTTGACCCGATAACGTCAGTCATTCGATTAACCAATTAGCGACCGCCACGCTTTTCAAAATCCACTTTTGTTTTGTTATGATTTCTATCCGCTGGTGTTTATAGTATAGACGTCGTTGGCTGGTAATATCTACCCACAGTTCCACGCATAAAAAGGTCAAACGGTCGATTCGACAGACCATTTGATTGGCTGACCCCTCATTTCAGCCAGAACACCGGTTAAATAACAAGTCCTCCAGATCCAAGAGTAGTGAAGACAAGTAAAAATGAAATTTTGAACTATAAAAAACGAAACGAAATTGGATCTGTGTTTTAATCAGATTGGATGTAGCACTTAATGTCTAGCTATAGCTATATTTTTGAAATTCTCTACCATGATATATTTATGTGCTTAACTATTTTTTACCTTCAGAACGTTAACACAACAAATATAATTTGTTATGCTATTTTTCTCAAATTTTCAACAATTTCAAAGGGGAATTATCTTGAACGGTCTAGCTGCATCCAGCTAGAATAAAATCTCATGACTGAAAATAGATCTCTCAATTGATTATTGTTACATTCAACCCACTTAAACGTAGTGAAATCAGGCGATCTTCTTAGGAAAGTTTGTAAGCGATTTTTAATTGCCTTGTCACTGCGACTGCAACGGAGATCGAGCGTTGTCGTAGGCGGCTAGTTGCCTAAATTATTCGGCAACATAGAATTGCTTGTTGCGCTGAAGTCGCACACCAGTCAGGGGCCATAATCCAGAAAGTTACGGACCGAAATGCACGAATATCGAAAGGAACCCAGATCTTTGGGATATAAACATATATTCTAAGTTTCATCATGAACCTGAATCGCAGGAAAACTGTGTCCTCTGATGGGCCACAACCTTGGTATTACATACTTTGACACTATTTGAGTACGTGGAGCGGCCATTTTTTTCAGGCAGTTTAGCTCCTATATTCACGAAATTCGATGTCATCGCCTAAGGGTGATATATTCAAACGGTATTTGAAAAGCTAAAGGCGAGAGTTTTCGTACATTCAGAACCCATACTAAAGAAAGTTACGATTCGGTATCCGCCAAAATCGACCGTTTTCTCGGGTTGTTAATCTGGCTGTTTGTTAGGTTTTGTAATGAAATATTTAGATTGCATAGCATGTAATTAATGTATTTGACTAGAGTGCGAGGTCGTGGCGGGTGTTTGGTTAGGGCACTAGATTCACAATTTATAGAAGATCGAGGGTTTGATTGGGATTTATTAAAGCCCGGTTCCCAAATGTGAATGTTCGTGAATGCGACTGCTCGCAGTGCATGTAAAAGACTTATTGGCAGCTGGAATAAAGAGAACATTAGGTGAAAACTCAGCTGTCTGAGCAAAGTTCACACTCTCTCATTTCACGACGTTTGTCCAGTGTACGACCCCGGTGCTGACCTAAAAAACTTATCGGGTTTTTTTTCAGCCGGGTTCTGTTTAGGCACGGGTGCAGGAGAGAGGGTCCGACAGTGAACAACGTATAGTTTTTCGGACGGAACTAAAACCGAGCTCCCCGTATACGTAATAGAACCCCTGACAGTTGAAAACTCAGCTGACCGGGCATACTAGCAAAACTGTATGGCGTATGCCCGTCTTGATTAACAACCCAGTTGGTGCTGAATAGCAGGACGTTAAACCCTATTTTATTTCATACCTCTCATTACACACTCAGAGTTAAAGATACACTTTAATGTGTTCATTCCACTTTAATCTGTAAACAGACAGTGACGTTGTTGTGTAAATGTTGATCTGACAGCTCGTCAGACTAGCTTTTCAAAATCAATAATAAACCATTACTTCATTGAAAACTAAATAGAGTATAGAAGGTTTGTTATCACTGGTCACAACCAATTTTAAAATATAAACACAGGAATTATTCATGGTGGTTGGGTATAGATAGAGGAGATTTTGATACACTTCAGAATTCACTGAGCTTTTATACATACGATATTAAATACCTAGCAGTCGATTTTAGTACCCTCAAGACTTCATTATCTCGATACTATCATAACGTAAGAAAATATAGGTTAATTTGTTTAAAGGGTGTATGGCTCTATTCTTTGGAATATCAAAATAAACAAACGGTGGTCGGTATAACAGCACATATTAATGTAGGCCTAATCTGTGTGTATATAAAGTGATTTACATTCAATTTTTTTAAATTTTGTATTCGGTGAAATCCAAATTGAACAACAGTCGTTTACACCTAATTAGTCCATTCTACACATTTTTTGTAAAATTATTATATTGTCATCAGTGTGTATCAGCCATTACAAATTATGTTTTTCTTTGTTCATTACAAATGGCACCTGACTGAATACACAGCAATACAAGAATCGTGTACTGATGATAAAATCGTCATGATGTCTTCAATAATGATTGAAATGGACCAATACGGAGTTTAATTCTTGATTTTAATTTCGAAATTTATTGAAAATTATTGATTTAGAGGTGTTGTTCCTTTTAAACAAATAGTGTGTGCTCTTCACAAATTAAATATCAGACTCGCATCACACCACTGACAAAGTACAATTTTTCCCCCATTTATGTGTTCGTGGAATGTAGATTAGCCAATGACTACCTGAAATGACATGGGGGTTTAATGTCCTACTTTTTTTACACGACTGGGCGTACGCAATACAATACACCTTTGTCTGGACAGCGGCGCTACGGCCTACTGTTATATCGAATTCCAACTGACAAGAATTCGGTTTGTTCGTCTGATCAAATCAACCAGACATCATCTTTGCGCGGACTCCATCACGTGCACGATACTAGATCTTTCCGATCTGTGAAATATCTTTCCGTGTTATATAGCCACAATTCTAACCCTAACACTTCAGAATAGTTTTAGATAAACCTAACCCTAACCTTAACCCAAATCCTTCAGAACAGTTTTAGATAAACCTAACCCGAACCCTAACCCTAACGCAAGGGAAAATATTTCACAGAACGGAAAGATCTAGTATTGTGCCCATACCGCACCGAGATCGAACCCGAACAACCTAGTTATTGCGCCTGCGCGCTACTTTCTCACTCATCCTGACACCAGCGAATGACTATAATTAGTATTGGTATAAATAATCATACGGAAATAACCTTCAGACTGTTATTAAATTATATAAATAAATCAAATAAAATGCCAACTTATTTTATAATTTATGTTTCCCAATATGGTTGCCATTGGTAACCAGTTGATACATCCGCTATATTGAGTATCGGAAAGGAAAGGAAAAAAAGAGCCATTATTGTTACAATACTTAACGTAATTGATTTATTGGGATTAAATATAAATTCTTTACATTAGCCATAATTTATGTTAGAGATGCACTTATAGACCCGAAAGACCCACTGAAATGCAAGAGTCAGTCGTAAAGGATTCCTCTAATTTGTGTAACTATCAAATATTTATAATTGAGACCCAGTTCTTTGTGACTTTATTTCATCACAATACATTAGACGTTGACAAGATTTTGCCATTTAAACTGAATGACAAGGATTTAATGATACACGATGAAGTCATTAATACAACAAACAAATTCCGTCCGTGGTGTTTTCATTGCTATGTTCATTTCGTGGAATGTTTTCACAGAACACACGCCATCTTTTGTCACTGTAAATGAAGTCCATTTGTAAGTCTTGTCCAATCATTCTATAAATAAGTTTTTCAGAATACTTAGCAGAAGTCTTCATGTGCGGTTACGTCAGCAGAAAAAAAAACATATCTGATTGCGCCATCCTTTTAACGATCTTCTGATTATGGATTTGATATTTTCATAAGTCCAGATTTAAACTCGGTTGTTATAAGATGCTGTCGCCCGGGGTTGTCCGTCTGTCCGTCATCCACAATCCCGATTATTTTATGAGGGTTTTTAATTTTGAAAGAGAGCCACACAAACACTATTATGTCTCAACAGCAGCTTTAAATGCGAAAGGAAAATTTGTATGTAGATCATATTTGATATTTAGGCGAATGAATGAGGGTGGGTGGGAGTCCGGATCACAATACCGGAAAACGTTGAGTATTCCTGATTAGTCCTCTTATGACCCGAAAGTTACACACCAACTTTGAAAAGAATCCACGAAAAACCATACCATGTATAATGTTTACAAGGTTATTGGTAAAATGGGCATAATATAGCCTGAGCCCAAGGCGTTAACCTAGCTGAAAAATGTACCAATTTTTTCCTTTATGGCATCAATGCATGTATATCTGGTATCAACAAAATGTAAGTCTGTCGGGTTTCTGGTGATGGGTGTGGTGTTCCTCACCCAAAATGACATGCCCTTCAACTAGTCTAGATTAGCTTAAAAGTGTACCACACGAAATTCGCGCAGCATTGTACCGTACATCTTCAGGTATCACAAAAACACTATGACAGACATTTCTAGTGGTAGGGTACCCCTGGCAGTGCTATGTAATTACCAGACATGTGTAATGTTGGGGTATTCCTGACAAGAGTTATCTAATTTACAGTCAACAGCTAAGCTGGATTAGCTGAAATCTGTACCACCTAAAACAACTTTGAGGTTGTTCAGTACCACCACGGGAGTGATGAATGACCACTGCCAGACAGTTTGTGCGGTGGGTTACCCCTAACAGACACGCCTAAAATGACACAGATCCCAACTAGAATAGAGTAGCCCGCACTGTTCCCGTGTTCCAAACAATTAGCAATTGTACCAGGATACGTGGAATACTAATACCTAGCACGTATGGAAAATGCGATAAAGTGCGGTTGACCCAAAAATCAGTTTCTTGCAATCGCAGTTTATCGTCTCTTCCGTACATGCTAGGTGTTGTATTCGACGCACCCTGACTTAAGAATTTAATTCTTTAGATAACGGTAACAGTGTGCGCTAATCTAGCCTAGTTAGGGGAGGGTGACTTTTTGGCGTGCCTGTTATGGGTAACCCACCGCACAAACTATCTGGCAGTGGTCATTCAGGACTTCCGTGGTGGCACTGAACAACGCCAAAGTTGTTTTAGGTGGTATAGATTTCAGCTAATCCAGCCTAGCAGTTGACTGTAAATTAGATAACTCTTGTCAGGGATACTCCAACACTGCACATGGCTGGTAATTACATAGCTCTGTCAGGGGTACCCCACCACTAGAAATGTCTGTCGGAGTGTTTTTGTGATACCCGACGAAGTACGGTACACTGCTTTGCGAATTTCATGTAGTACACTTTTGAGCTAATCTATAGACTAGTGAGGGATATCGCATTTTGGGCGTGTAATACCACGTCCATACCAGAAACCCGGGAGACTTACAATTTCGATGATACCAGGCATACATGCATCGATAGCATATCGAAGAAAATTGGTACACTTTTCAGCTAGGTAGACCCCTTGGGCTCCCGGTCTATAACCCTGGCCTACTCATTGTTGTTTGCGATTTTATTATTTCGTGCACACTGGTTTTCGGTTAAAAATTATATGCTTAATTTATGAATCAAAATAGGAAAGAAGGAATTTTGTTCTGCAATCGTACCGTACATGCTAAATATGTCTATTTTATATATACATGTATTTATCCATTGTCACGCAACGATTTATTTGATACTTTCAAGTACTTATATGTGCTAAGAGTATTCAGAGGCAACGTGACGCATATTCCCTTTAAAGAGGAAATCATTAACTTTCCGTTCCGTTTGTATGAATTATGAAATAAAACACTGTACTAAACAAAACAAATACACACCTACTCCTCTAGCTTAAATGATTGATCGAATCAAAAATATTTTGTAATGTTTCAAAAAGAGCAAAAAGAAATGTATTCAATATTCTGACAAAATAACAAAATTCTTAAAAGCAAAACCAGATGCACCCGTTATTCAAAGCTGGCAAAATAAATACACGTTATTGAACTCTTACCAACATCAAAAGCGAAACCAGTTTTAATGCTTAATGGGCATTCATTCTGTACGATAGTTATATCCATTGTTGAATATAATAATAGACAACTCTTG
Organism: Patella caerulea; assembly: GCA_036850965.1. Taxonomy (NCBI): domain Eukaryota; kingdom Metazoa; phylum Mollusca; class Gastropoda; family Patellidae; genus Patella; species Patella caerulea. The sequence goes on along the minus strand of JAZGQO010000007.1, from coordinate 47,010,634 downwards.
TTGTTTATATCTCGAGGATAATTATCAATATATACTGTTTACATTTATCTATAAGCTTATATAAATATTTACTTCATAATCAAAGTAGCCATTTGGATTCATGTTTTGAATTGAGAATCAAAATATCTTAATCACGAACACTCAACTAAAAATGTGAAAAGGTACTTCTGGGTGTTGTGAAAATACAAGAAATATGATGAAATGCTTGCTTGCGTATACGTCTCATTTCTGTGAGTGTTACCCAAAGAAGCACTTCTAGAAAACGAAGTTGAATAGTGTCTTCCGTAAACTAATAAAAGTGTTATTCGATTGGAAATATCTTGCCATTCTATGAAAAAAGTAAGAAAACAAAATAGGTATTTGTGTTCGCTTATAAAACACGACCTAACACAAAAAGGTCAAACCTTACTAATTCGTTTGGTCGTTGAATATTGAATTCCATTAAATAGTTAATGGACAAAGTCTCTCTCTCTGGTGATGGTAGAATACACTATCCATTGCTTAAACCGCAAATAAACCAAAAGTCGTTTTTTTAGATGCAATGACCCCCCCCCCCCCGGTGCTTCTGATCGTAGATTTGGCTCTTGCCAGCATGTAATAATGGCTGAACAGTCAATAGAAGACATTGTTAGGCGTTCTTAGAGAGACACTGTATAGCAATAAACGACCCAACCGAAGAGACCGAGACAATCATATTGTTCCCCAGGGTGTGGCTTTGGCTCTTGCCCGCTTGTAATAGTGTGTAAAAGAACTGCACCGGAGGGTGTTCGTAGAGACCATCATGCAATTTGATATAATATAAAACCATATTTGTAACAACGCAGTGTTCCAGACCTTCAGTTATCAAGTACAAAAGTATACACCGGAAGAAGTAAAGAATATTCAGAATATAAGAATAATACTCAGGGTGTAAGACACGGGATGGTGTCCCACAAGCAGTGGTACACGATAGACTTTTGGAGGCCTTGTGATACAGAACATTATCTTATTTGTTGAAAAACATTCAATGGTGTTTATTTTGAATATGCACGATGTGTGCAAAACTGGATAAAATACTCGACACCCGGCTGATTTGACCGAAATTCCTGTATCAGTCTATTCATTTCGAACATTAAAACTGTTCTAACGTTAGCCCCCGTCTTCATTATCCCGGTCGGAGCAGACAAACCCCATTTCATTTAATTTCTCTAATGTCAGCGATGGTGACCTAAACGTAAGATCAACTGCACATCAATTGAAAAGTGTTTTGTTAAATGACGATGAAACCATAGAAGTTAAAAACTAAAATACAAAGAAGTCCAATAAAAGTATCTTACCCGATAACATCACCATTCTCACTCCCCAGGCTAAACTCCAGAACCAGCCAACCAGTAGGAAAGTTATAGTGAACAGCTGGGCGAAGCCAACCCAGATATTGACACAAATACTAACAATAACATGATCGTCTTTAGAATGAACCCGAGGTTTACCGCAGCATAATATAGCAAACCCACTTACCATAGTACCTGAAAAGGAGACAATTGGCGTAACGTTAGAAACAGCGGGGATGTTACCCCAAAATATATCTACTATATCTCACTGGGTAGTGTCACACGTAAATAACATTCTCTGAGAATCACAAGTTAATGTGAATTTACTTGCTTGAAATTATGTTAATTATTCATCGGCAACCTGTTCCAAAACGTTTGAAAGAACATCAGTACTAACCGATTACAATGTCCAAAAGAATAATGTCCTGGCAATCCGGTACATCATTCATTTCCTTATATCAACCTATCAATCTGTACTGATGCGACATCCCGAAGAATACTGTTTGGATACTATGGAATGCCAAATTGCAGAATTATGTCGTTCGAACACACTAGTGTATGTATATGGTATTGAAGAATGATAAAATATACGAAATAATTTACAATTGAAGAATAATTTATGTCTAGCATACACGGTAATGTAGTATTACTTTCGAAGTGTGTACTAAACACTGACTAAATAAGCGAGCGCATTCAGATTCAGTTATAGACGAAGAAGAAGAAAATAAAAGCTACTGACCTGTTCCGGGTATTAATATATTTAACATCAGACAAATAATAGCTACACTGATTGGCAGGTAGGGAATGGCGGATCGTATCCATGAGTCGGTATTAGCTAACGGAGATTTTGGTTTTTCTTCATTTTGTTTATTAACCAAAGCGACTTGATTCTGTATCCGTATATCCACAGACTTTCTGGACATGGAATCAATGGAATATTTCGTAGAATCCCTTCTGGAACCAACTGATAATTTATCTTCGTCTCCCTGAGTGCCATCTCTCTTACCAGTAGCAGACGCAGGAACAGAAAGGGCGGTTTTCCCATTAACTTTACTATCTTTCCGCTCATTAACGCTCACATGCTTTGCGTCCACAGCTGACCCAGAAACATGGCCTGGTTTTGAATTTCTCGTAGCGATCTTCTTAAGGGCTGCCCGGGCTAAAATTGATCTAGGTTTCTCTCCCAACTCATTTAGGATATTATCGGCAGTTTCCTTTGCCTCTTCTGTTTCTGTTTTACTATCTTTATTCAGTATTGGCCCTCCCACTTCAACATCTCTAGCAGTAACGGGATCCACTACCGGCTCTTGGCTTTTGTCTTTTTCCTTATTTTTGTCCTTTTCCTTCGCCTTGTCCTTCTTGGATTTAGAATTAGGTGAACTTTTTGAGGTCTTGACCTCTGATTTTGATTTGGTTGGAGTTCGGGCGGGACTAGCTTCTCTAGAACGAACAGATCCGTTGGCTTTGACTTTTTCAGCAGACAGTTTGTTTTCTTTCCTTGGTGTTCCTGGCGGATTAGGTGTGTTGTTCCTGTTCAATAATGGAAATCGGCTGTCTTTCTTGTCTTTAGTTTGGCTGTGAATTGGCGTTGCCGGTACGCTTAATTTGACTTTTTCCCCCTCGTTTTCACTTCGTTTTGTGTTCTTGGCGTCTTTTGTATCATTTGATGATTTGTTTTGAACGGAAGTCTTTTTACTCTCTTCAGCAGATGGTTTGTTGCCTTCGCTTTTATCGATTTCGGTGACCGCAGTTTTTGAGTCGGCATTTAACTGACTGTGAAGCAGTAACTTTGCTTTAACTGCATCTTTGTTAGACTGTGAATTATCTTTAGCTGCTCTGCTGGTTGCAGTTCCTGCTATGGACGGTTCTTTTACGCTGGACGGACTGTCTTTTTGTGTTGGTCCCTTTCCTCTATTAAACGGACTTTCCGTGTGTGAATTATTTTCACGCTTGATATCCTGGAGCGGTATGTGTTCCAAAGTTTGTTTTGTCGAATCTTTGGCAGTATCACTTTCTTTTTGTAATTTACTGACGTCGTTCTGACTATTTGCAGTTTTAGGCGGATTGTCAATGTTCTTCAAATCTGCACTTTTTGTTTCCGTCGTAAGAGATTCAACATTAGAGGGATTCACATTGGAAATGTCTTTAGTTGGAGGACTTATTGTTTGTGTATCATTGAGAATGGGTTTCACATTTTTAGTATCAACAAGGGTATTTGTATTCGCTGAATGGTAACTTTCACTGCTTGGGTTGTAACGTGGCACTTTAGAGCTACTCACGGGTGGAGAACGTCTCTGATTTGTATTATCTTGGACGACATTTTCCTCTGGGTGAGATATTGGAATTTTACTCTTTGTCTCGTTATTTGTTGCGTTCAGTCCATCAGTTGCAGATTTAAGTTTGGAGGACGGCGAATCACCTGTAGTGGGTACCGGAAGTTTACTTCTAGACTCATGTCTATTTGTATCATTTGGTTTTACGGAAGGCGATGCATCATCAAAGGGCACCACATCCATATCATCATCATCCTCTCCAAATCGAGTATCGATTACTTCCTGAGTATTACTTGTCATTCTGTTGTTAGCCGAAGCCAAGATGGATTTCTTTTTCTCTTGGATGTTATGACCATTGTCTGGAAATTCTTGTAACGGCTGTGAAGCAGGGAAGGTTTTAAGTGTTGGCGATGTCGGAAATTCGTCTTCAAATGATACGTGGAGTTTATTCTTTTCCATGGTAGTCAGAACAAAATACACATCACAGATTATGGTTTACATCTGAAAATAGAACAAGTTAAACAAATTAAATCTTTCTGTGACTTTATATTTTATAAAAGTATGTCCGGGGATGTTAATTTAGTCCAGCGTCCATAACATGGAAAAACACCAATGTGACCTTAAACAGTTAATGTAATCACTGGTAGTGTGTGTGTTATTCACGGCGAACCGATTTTTTTAACTGACATACGTGTACAAGAAGCTGCTAGCTGTACTAACAGGATCCAGGATCCAGAATCCAAAACTTTGTCTAGTTGACAAAGAAACGTTTGTTTAGCAGTTTACTGCTTTTAAGCAATCATATAGCATGTTCCGCTCTGTGACGGCAGGGATAGTTTCTGTCAGGTAACACTATTAGTATCTGTATACCAGTAAAATAATCAACTAACTTATTAAGTGTATAAATTGTGACTTCATTCAGCCCAAGATTTATCAGCATCCCCTCAAGAAAATATCGAATAAAATAGACGCAAATCGTGGGAATATCACGTCATGGGAATTCAATTCAGCCGAGAATGTTATTATGCAAATATAATATTACTTAAAACAAAGGTTGGGTTATTGGTTCCCTAGGGCCTATCTGATTATTGGTCTGATTATTTGATTAATGATTTATAATTGTTTTATAATTAATATCATCTTTTGTACTTCAATCAATAATCGATTATGTTTAGGTTTTGAAGCATATGGTAAATATGGGATGTTCAGAACCGGATTGATAAAAATACAATGTAAATAGATTAAACAATAATCAGACTTAAACGAATTTAAAAAAAAATCGAATGTGCTTTTTAAAAAATGTCTACAGAAACATTTAAAAATTGTCTGGGTATAGCCATCATATCACTGCTTGGCAAGGGAAGGCAAGGCAAGGGAAGTATGGCAAGGGAAGTATGCATAATCTTTAAAACGAGATAAAATCCTAGGTCTATCCGTGCACTCATTGCATGGAGTGCACGTAAATAAAATAATTGACATTTGGAAAAAGAACGAATGGAATCGCCGTTCTGCGACGTAAATAAAATGTTCATATTATGCCTCAAAATACTCTACGTAAAATATAGATCAGATTTTAATCTCCATTCTAATCAATTTATGTAAAAGGAATAAAGAGTTCAATTGACGACACAAGCTAGGTCATTTCGAGACTAGCACATGTTTCAATTTGATTTCAATAATTCGCTTGCGTGTATGGGTCTTTAGCAGTGGGAGGAAACCGGAATACCCGGACAAAAATCCACGAGGTTAGACAGGCTACCCTACCCCTTATGCCACAATAGCTGTGAATATCTACAAGGTTGTCTCGGGATTTATTTTATACACGATTTATAATAGATAACAAATATCATCTCTCAACCCTCTGTGTTTCGAGATGAAAGTTGTTCCTATATGGTTCAACGTATCAAGTGCGATTCTGATCCGCATCGGGCCTTACGATGCAAAATTGCTATTTATAATATTTCTTCCACATTCAACTACAATTAAGCATATAATTCTACCTTAAACTTAAACGGGTATAAATCATCGTATTTAAAATCGAGTCGTTAAGCCGTTACCAAGACCGCCATCTTTTTAGATGGGAAACGTATTGACGCTGTCAACATTAAGGCAGGCCTAAATTATTGATGGCGCATGCCTAAAGCACTGTAACTATGAATGGATTTGGATGGCGGCGTATGTTCCGACAAAAACAAAGCTTCATTTATTTAAAACATGCATTAATAAAGAAATTGAGTTTGCCACGTAAAACTGAAGGCACCCCATCGTAGATAAAAACAAACACATCAGTATATCTCAACGTTTTTAGCTACGTTCTCGTACCTAAATTTTATAATGCTCTCGATCATTTACAGTCCAATCAAAATTAGAGTCACACAAATCATATTAGAATATTGGCAATAAATCGATAAATTATAAATAAAATGCACGAACATGTACAACACAAAAAACATCAAATGACTACGCACTTGAATTCATTTTGCAACATTTCCGGTCCTTGTGCAATATTTATTGATCTTGGGGTTTTATATGTAATTTCCATAAAACAGGCCTATTATTAAAGTTTTAAAGCCATCCACTGATTGATTGTATTTCCTTTGAGGTACCATGTACCATTATCTGATTTGAGTTATCAAGAAAGTACGATTGGTGTCAGTAGTGGATCTAGAAGAAGCTGAGAATATGGTTTAGGGGTAGAGTTCCAAATCTACAGCGCCATCCACAATTCAACCCCACAATGAATTTTTAGTAAAATACATGTTCTGACTAGAACACTGAGCGTCACGGCAGAACATACATTGTATTTCCTATCATTTGAAAAATTGAGTTAATATTCTGGCATTTGAGTTCACTGCTTGAAACAAATTCTTGCGAATGAGAGGAGCAGAAATGGAATTTAATGGGGCAGAATCTGGAGATCTGTCTGTCAATTCGACCAGTTTTGTTAAGAGTAAGAGTCGACAGAACATTTGTACAGTCTGTGGCCCCACCAACTAGTGGCACTATTAACTGGGCAGTTCATTATAGTGGAAGAATGATGCCCGATAGCAACGTATAATACGTAACTGGGTTGTTGATTGTTTGGCACTGGTCCTTCGAATTTTAGCCAATGTCATGGAAAATGGGAGCACCCCCCCCCCCTCTTTAAAACGGCGCCTGACTGGTATTGAAGACAACTTATCTGTGATACTACTACCACCTTGTTACAGGCTCAGAATACTTGTCACGGGCACGAACTCTTTAATGTGACGCGTCCTAAAGTCACTATTCTGAAGATTGATCGGTCTTCTATTTTAGGTTTTATTATTTGGACTTGATACAGTAAAAAAAATATCAATCGCATAAGTAAATAATATAACAATCTATTCAAGGTCGTTACTTGGTGTCTGAAATGATGCCCAGGGAAACCTTCGCGCTATTTTAGTTAAATAGAGAACCGCCCATGGAATTGGAGGCGTCCAAGACTTTCTGAACATTTTTAAAAATCAATCGCAGATCCTAATCTTTTAGATATGTCGATATTAAACACCATTCCTATACCTTCTGAAGACTTCTCTATATAAATATATCAATAAGTTAAAAAAAAACTCCTAGTATTTTCATTTTGTGATGACAACTACCCAAAGCTACCGAAATCTTATTTGCGTAGTATTAAACATACATTATGCAAGAGCTAAATCTGCCTATTGCAAATCTTTCGTTAAGCCTGAAATGTTATCTAAATTATTAATTAGACATTAGTTAACTATCCAGACTAAAATAAACACTCGACGTCAACGCTAGCCTGTGATATTTACTGGATTACGATTTGCGGCTCAACTTTCATGATTTATCAGCAAATTCCCTTTACATTAGCTAGTTTTGAACTAATTTAGTGAGAACTGGCTACTCTCTATCTAATCTCCCAAAATGTATCTTTAATTTAGCGTTTCACAGAAATTATGAAACAAACACATTTTATGAAAACCGTATAATATTGGCTAGTTTAGTAAATGGCGCTACTAGGCGAAACTAATAAAATTACCTCGTTCATCTCATGGTATAAATTTGGGAACATCGTTGAAATCATTTTATTACTATTGTGCATAGCTGATTCGATGGGAAAACTGTCACATTGTCCTAATTGACTACACGGAGAAAAATAAAATCGAGCAAATGTAAAGAGATCTTATCGTTGGCCCAACGAAACTTGAATCAACAACTTAAACTATCCAGGCTTTCCATTAAAACATAAAAACATATTGATCATGCAACGTGTGTGGTTAAATTCCATATTTATATGTAAATAGATATCACAGCTTTATTTTAACGAATTCATTATTTACATCTATATATAAATGAATAAATTATACATGTATTGCGGCTTTCTTTTCAAGTTACATTCCCTGGTACAAACTGGGTGATTTGGAAATATATTAGGTCTAAAAACATATTCAAACGAATTAATTTATCATAATTTTGCTTCAAATCCTTCTCAAAACATTGTAATTGCCAAGTATACCCTGCTATAAAAAATCGATCAAAAGAGGCCATGTTTGCGTCAGGGGATTACCCCTTACCGTACCTATAACAACGGCGGGTGGAGACGGGTGAGAATTCATTGCATACACAAGACGATGTTGTCTGTAATCGCTGACTATTTATTACAAATATCGAATCCTAATTAAATTCTCGGGTTATCCACTGTCCGCGTCTTTTCCCGTGATTTTTATCCCAAAAAGTGTTGTACGTCTAACTCTTCATAAAGTGTATCAACATGTACACAAGGCGCTCAATGTACTCGTGCGGGTAGTCCTTATAGTCGGGCTGTTGATTAGAGGAACCCTTACATTTCCGTATTGTATACGCTCCATGAGTGTTTTTCATGGAATCCAGTATTTTTCTAGTAAGATTGGATATCTCTACTTTCCATATACCAAAAAAATGTCATACTTTTATTGGATAAATACTTTCCCTGGGAACCCAACTTTAATAAATGCATCATTTATATCTTTATTATTATAAAAATTGATATATACAAGTACCTCGGCTTTATTTTCATAAATTCATTAAAGAAACTCAATCCAACTACAATTAAATCTGTATTTAAAAGAAATTAATTCATTGCTTTCTAGGTATGGGCGTTTCCGCTTACTTTTCGTCGAATTCTAAACTGTCAGGGTTTTTTTTTACGTGCATTCCAGTTTGTTAACCGGCGGACTTGGGACATTTTTCACGACTACGCCACAATTTTCTCTTCGGCCCACATGCGAAAACCCTGACAATTTCGAATCGTGCTTGAACAATACAAATTTGCTTCACCCCAACGTCTTGATTCGACGCCGTAAAAATCTAGCCGGGATTCGAATTCTCGACTAGGCCTATTAAATAATATTATAAAACAATCAGAAGATGTTGAAACCACGGGATACCCACCATAGTGTCCCTTAGTGACCCCAGCATATATAATATTAAATTCGTTGTATTTTAAAGGCATTGATAACTACAAACCTACAATATTTCCAGAAAAAAAAATATCTGAATCTGTTTTAAAAACAAAACCAGCCTGTTTTTGCTGTGACCCTAATTTAATTCACATACTAAAACAAAATGAAATTTAAACTATTATTTGACATCTGACATGACATGACACCGACACAATACGTCTTTGTTTATGACGCCTGATCTAGATACGGAAATTGGAACCAAGTAAACAAACGTGTTATTACTATATACACACACATAAACCCCGACAGTCTGTTTACCGGAGAATTAATCGAACTTTGATCAAAATATATACACTAACCTGGGATTACTGAGCAAAATTAATGTCAAAGTGTCACATTTACACGAGAGGGACGCCGATGAAAAGAATAAAATAGGTTACAAACCACGAATTACTTCCACAAATAATATCAATAAATCGCTTACTGAAGAACCACATTTAAAATGAAGAAAGATTCGCTTCACGATTCGTAATGAACTTACCTTCAGTTCTTGAAGAAGTGGGATATTTTAGGTCGTTATATTATTGGGAAGTCCTGGTAGTAACGACGAGACTGTAGCTATTTCCGATAATCTATAATAGTTCCAATAGATCAGTTCCACTGGGACTAAGATGTTTATCAGTCTACAAGTAATTTATCACCATCAATGGTCGTGGTTGGTTGCCTATATTAAATGTCAATAAATTGTGAAGTAAAGGAGGAATAACGATCTATTGCTGCAAGGAGTCATTGAGTCAGGCAGTCGTCAATACTTAATATTTGTTCTCTTTTATAACCACCGCCAATCGCCACCTTCGATTTTTACCTGTTGTGACTACGTCATGGCTTTTTAAAGAGGTTATAACACTGTACATGACTGACAAATACAGCTGATTGGTAAACAAATAAATGTTAAAGACACAACAATTCTAATCTTTCGAATATATCTCAAAAGTAGAATAAGGACCGTTGGTATGAATTAGTTAAGCACTTTTGAGTACAATGTATATTATAAATAAAACAAGCTTCATGAAGAATGAGCTGACCGTACAAAAGTGATATAAAAATAATTATCACTTTATTAAAATTTATCAAGGACGAATGACAGTGTGAAATCCATAGAAACAATGTCCAGTAAGTTAAAATAATCAATCGGAATCATTTTTGTAAAAAAAAAATAAAAGTACTTTTACTCTATAAATAGACATTATTTTGTCGCTTTAGACTATTAAGCTTTAAAATTTAATATAGATAACATACAACAGCTTATGTTTAAAGTTTGAGATAGTTTCGGAGATCAGAGATGCATTATGTAAGAGCTAAATCTGTTTATTGCAGGTCTTTCTTTTGGTCGCGAATGTTATAAAGATTATTAACTATGAACTCCCTAGAACATCGTGAGCTGGTGGTCGTGATTTTTAATGGATAATCGAGACTTGTTTATTATCGTAAGAATGGTAGCAATGAAAATCGAGATTACGGTATTCTTATCAAAGATTCCAACATTCATAACTTAGCTCAGAACAATTGAAATTTTCTGCATTTTTTTTATTATCTGTCTTTAAACTACTACATTGATCAAGAACAGTCTTACAAAATGCACCTTTAAGTTAGAATTCACCAAGTGTAATAATATTTGGACTAAAATGGTATTAATTAAAATCCTTCTGGGCTTAAACTATATATTTGGCGTTTTGGAGCTTTAAAATAATACATGGTTATGTGTAAAGTTTGAGAAAGTTTCGTTGATCCATTAAGTTGTTGTTGTTATAAAAATACAATGTGATTAAAACAATTCTGAGAGTTATTCGCGGCAAGAACAAAACACCGGTGGAACTTTTTCGAATTAAAAGTATTAAGAGAATTGAAATGTCCTATTCTGCACCGATGGACGTTAAAGACATTTAATTTCCCAATAAAGGTGTCCGAATCTCTTTAGATTGATTTATTATGATGATGAAAACTGGTGGCTGGTATCGAACAATGATGACGATATTAAATAAATCGAAGAATATCGAGTTGATTGAAATACATGTACTTGTTACGTCATAATGACAACAATAAGAACCATAATTTTCAGGTAGAGGCGTATCAGGGTGGGGGCGTGGGCGTGAGACAACAACAGCAACCATTCAAGAAAACATTAACCGGGTACATGACATGGCAATGGCTAATCGGCGATTGACCACACCACAATCGGCGATTGCCCGTGTTGTGGGTATCTCATGAGAGGGTTAAGCACATTATCGTCAACGAGTTAGGAATGACAAAAGTTACTGCAAAGTGCAAAAAGGTGCCATTGCTCTTGACTGCGGATCAGAAACGGCAGATTACTGATTTTCAGTGACAATCTGCGCCGTTTTGATGCAGACCCCGATAATTTAGCCTGTGTGCGAAAATGAAAAAGGAACTAGCCGGGAGGTATTTTCCTAGTCATGATGACGTCGTGTCAGCCGTGAACGAATTTGTTTAGGGTGGCTGCAGAAGCTGAAGAAAATTTCTTCCTGACCGGCATCCAGACCATGCAAAGTCGTTTGCAAAAGTATGTACACTCCGAAGGGGGATGTATGAAAAAATAAATGTTAATTTTGACTTTGTACAGGTCTTTCACAGATAGGCTTAAAACTTTTCAGTCAGTCCTCGTATGCATGCCCCATACCCACTTTTGTCAGGTTTATAATATTTATTCTAGCCACGGCACCGTTTTCAGGAGAGCAACTTTTATATAACCGATAATCTATACAGACAGTTACGTTCTTGTACTAATAATGATCGCCACTTTGGACATATGCTGATCGCGTTGAGTAACACAGCAGTATTGTTTTCTATTTATGAAAAACAGGCTTGTGTTTACTGTTTATGGACATAATGTTGGCAATAGATGAGATATCGTTTCCTTTGGTCTGTTACATCCGAATATGTGTAGGTGTCTATAGTGAAGGCAAAATGGTGCTGCCCTAGCAAAATCCCCACTAAAAATATACTATATATTTGACAAATGTCCTCTATTCAACCAAACGAGAATCTTTGGGATGAAAGGAGGTTTACGTACTACTGTTCCCGAAAATCAGCATTGATACTTTTAAGATATAATAATTTACAATGAAAGTAAACTAGAACAAGATTATAACAAATACTTTTAATGATGGATGAACACTAATTTTTATTTCCATAACTCATATTAAAGTTCCAATTTCATATTTTTAAGTTATATTTTTAAAATGTACTAAAATAAAGCTCTAAAATAGATTGTATCTATAATTCACTATTGCCACTTGAGAAATTGGCAAAAATATCAGTTTTAACTTCAAATTCAAACGTTTGAAGGTCGCCATTGCATGGAGGGGAATGGAGAAGCAAGGGAGGTAATTGTGTTTTTTATGCCTGTGAAATATTGCCCATGATCGTATAATAGTGAGTTGACAACCTTTTGAGCAATGTTTTGACTTTCTTAGAAAATATGAAATTCCCGCTTTAAGTGAGATTTACATGTTAATTGTTCGGTAGTGCCCCAGTGTCAACGTTTGATTTGGTACCTCAATAGTAAGTGCAGAAGGACCGCAAAACAAAAATCTACAAAATTAACCAGCGGACAAGACATAAAACAGACATTGAAAAAAAAAAAAAAGATAAATAAAATAAAATAGTAAAAAATAAACAAATATCAAATGGATCCGGGGTGTGAACAGTTGGGCCCCTGACCCTGGTATCCAGTATTTCCCATGCAGGAGAATACTACCGGCGTAGACTGGAATAACCAGATGCCAAAGACAGCCATTCATTTCGGACCATTCGCGTATTTCCCCGAACATAACTGATTACAGTAAAAACACAACTGATTTAAATCAGTTTATATACATTCATATTACATTAATGTATGCGTTGCGAACCACTGAAGATTTAAATCAATAAGGAGTACAATATAAAATAAATGGCTGTACTTCAAATAAACAATTGCTGTTGTTGAAAAGCACTCATGCAGGCAATTCAAATAAGAATAGTGAAAAACACAACAACGGGATAAATCAATTCTTGGTTGTTATAAAATAGGCCCCATATGAAAACAGGGTGGAATTGGATTTAATGTTTCATCAACACATTTTGAGCAGGGCCGTATGTAGGATTCTAAAAGTGGTGGGGCGCCATACCCTCCACGTAAGTGATATTTGAGTCAGGGCAAACGAATCCATTGGCGTGTGGGCGCCCTTAAAACCAACCGACTGGTCGGCGCCGTAAGAACACTGTGTGGTCATAATCTAGTGTATCATTTTACAAGGGGCGGACAGTAAAGGGGGGAGAAGGGTAGGCCTATTCCTGGAGAGCATATTAAAACGGGGAACCAAAACATACACAACCAATTGTGTACCATGCGAAAGGGAACCGAACGAAACCGGTTAAAGCGTCAAACCGCGACACCGGGTACGAATCCCGGGGGAAAAGATAGTTAACCCTCGTGTCAGGAATGACGTTGCGTTAGTTTTTCAGTGGCGCAAAAACCCGAGATCCCTTGTGTATACTATTTAATCGTACACGTAAACTATCTTTTCCAGTTAAACAATCCAATATATCCTTGGTCAAAAGCATAGCAACCATAGAATAAAATCCCTTATAATTTAATAAAGATACGTTAAGTAAGATTCAGATAAAGAATTAGCCATTCTTGTTATAATAGTTCGCAAGTAGATAATGTAAAATGGATAATTTGAAAATTTCATTCAAATTACTCTTTTGCACGCGAAGATATTAGCCTTTGAAGGTTTGACAGACGTGTGCAATAATAGCCTCGTGCATAATTTCAACCACCGTACTGGTTGGTCGAAGCTAAGTCTAGTTCGTCCATATTTGATTAAATCAAAGTATCTCGGAAACGTTTTAATCTATTAAATATCGGAGAAATATGATGCCATCGAGACTTGATTAAGGCCTGGATCAGTTAATTAATGTCTAATTAATACTTTAGAAACCATTCAGGCCTAAAGAAAGCCCTACAATAAGCAGATTTAGCTCTTGCATTATGGATGTTTAAAGTGTCTGAGAGATGTTATACTCAATTCCGTCCCACGAAGATATGAAATATGATTGACACGAGGTAATTAACACGCAGCTGTGTTCATTTAACTAAAAAATATTGATCAATCAACGAGTTCTGTATTCTAACAGAACATTATCTAACTAAATAAAAACTGGTTACATAAACAACGTTTCTTCTGACACGTAATCAATTTTAGCTAGATCGATGTGATGAAGAGATACGGACTAAGAATTTAAAAATAAAATATTTTGTTACGTGATGGCGAATTCGAGACCATCATTATTTTACCTTGTACATATATTAGATATTACACATCAAAATTTATACCGAAGTTTATCAGTAAATAAACAGATTTGTGTATTCTTTTACGGTTAATGTTGCCAGACATCGTATTCAATAATTACGTTTTTTCTTCTGTTAAAAGACAATCTAATTAAAATATAGATCTATATTTCGTTTCGTTTTTTATACTTTCGATGGCCTACACTCATGTAGATCTAAGGAGAACGCTAGATCGGAGACGGTCCTACGCAAATTGTGACGTCATATGTGAATTGTGGGTTAGGGTAAGGGTTAGACTTGATCATGGGTTAGGGTCAGGGCTAGCCCTGTTTATATCTCGAGACTTTGACCAAATCTACAGGTCCTAGCCCTTACCCTAACCCTAACCCACAATCTATATATGACGTCATATGTGCTAAAATGCGTAGGACCGTCGTCGATCTAGCGTTCTCCTAGATCTAACAAGTTATAGTGGGAGCTCACGTTCTATGACGTCAGTATCAAGCACGGGACCAGATAACGTCTGTCATTCGATTAACCAATAATTAGCGACCGCCATGCTTTTTAAAATCTTCTTTTGTTTTAATTTCTATCCGCTGGTAATATCTACCCACAGTTCCACGCATGAAAAGGTCAAACGGTCGATTCGACAGACCATTTGATTGGCTGACCCCTCATTTCATGCAGAACACAAGTTAAATAACAAGTCTTCCAGATCCAAGAGTAGTAAAGACAAGTAAAAACGAAATTTTGAACTATAAAAAACGAAACGAAATTGGATCTGTGTTTTAATCAGATTGGTTAAAAGAAAATTGGTTTTAAAGTCCGTTGTTGAAATGCATTGTGTGAGAAACATGAAATTAGGTCGAAATGTCTGACTCATTCCTCAATTTCTTTGAGGACTGTCATCCCATCCCCTGGCGAGTCTGAACGATATAGCCCTAATTTATGCCGGACACCACCCACCTCCCCGAAACACGACTATAATGCACCGTTTGGTTAAGAAATATTCCATAACACAATTTTGCCGGTACAGCGGAAAAGATTTTCACCGCGGAGAAAACTTTTACACCTCGGAGAAAACTTTATAATGCGGAGATAAGTTTGTTTGTGTTTTTTTTTATTATCATAGGTTCCACTGCGATTTCTCATATGAGGTAAATTAAGAAAAGGGTGTAAATTGATGACTCTAAAGGGCACCGTAGCGACACTATATTAAGGGTTCTTTTAAATTTGTCCCATCTCTTGCGTACCAGTCGAACCACTAGGCGCTGTTCTTTGTCAGGCCACCCATCCTGCATCACTTATAGGAGGAACAACGGCGGGAAATCCAACTCACTAAGGCATCGGTATGGCATATAATAAGGGTCAAATGCTTGTGAATATTCTCATAAAAGCTCCGAAACATTGATCTTCGGATGAAAACGGACAGAAAACATTAAATTCATTCGGGCATCGGGTGGTGAATTCTAGGACTAATTATTCAGGCCTCTTTGCCAAATTTTCGGATTATTGTAACCACATGTTGGCGTCTATTGATTCTACTGTTATATTAAAGGCATACAAAAACCTATGTTTAATCATCAAAGATAATATCGGAACTTTATGCAGAGCCAAGGATCGCCGGTTAAAATATCGCTACTGACAATCCATCGCCGAAGCAACATTTATATTGTAACATAATAACTTTGGATAAATTTGCGGGAAAGATTCTCGCGGACAAGAAATCCAACTTTCTGCAGTAATTAGTCCTTAGCTTGAACACGTATTATTACTATAACTATCGAAGATTGTCTTGTTACGGAAGCCCATAAGGGCCAATCAAATGAAAAAAAAATCTGGCTATCTTGTAATTACAAGATACCGAGATGCCCATGAGTGACAATTTAAAGTCCACCATACACCGATTTCATGTTCCCATAAATACCATTGACTTCATACTCCCACCAATTACATATTTATATCATGACTCGCCAATTTTAATGCGCTCTTTGAAGCCACAGAACGCTATTTCTATTTTTCGGAAAACTTCTTTAAATTTTGATATTTGGAAAGTAAGTAAGGAAAAGGATATTCTGAAAAATGGACCCTCAATCAATGAAATGAACTGACTGACATAGCGTCTAAAAGCAGTTTATTTATAACGGGCGGTATCTCCTGACGAATACAAAGTTTTGAGAGGGATTAGAAGCAAACATTTGATAGATTAATTAGTTTGAATATTATTTTAGCCCAAATATATCATCAAATCACACAGCTTGTACGCGGGGAAGGTATCAATGTATCATAAATGATATTAATGAGGGAATGAAGTTAATGAGAGTATGAATAGTATTTAATGAGGCCACGACCTTGAAATAAATTAGTTTTTTTTTTTATCTGATTGACCCTAACGGGCTTCTCTGTATCTTGTAAAACAAGAAAACTAATTTGGCTATCTTGTAATTACAAGGTAGTCAGAATATTTTTTTTCCATTTGACTGACCCTTATGGGCTTACGTATATTATAGTATATTTCTGAATCCATTCTTTATAACGTTTCCATACTCGGGTTTCCTTAATTAGATTGTACATGCAATACTTTAGTCTCGCAAACAAAATAGTACATAGCTACACGTTAATTACCTTAGACGTCCATTCACCGGCTTTTCTAATCTTAAATCAGTATATTAGCCCCACAACTGTTCACGTCCATTGATTCTTACTTTGGGTTTCACCATTTGAATTTTACATTGGTTCCCATTGAATTATCTTCGCCACCTTTCTTCTTAGTTGATAGAAATAATATCAATTGCGGAATACAAGCCAGTCGGTTGCGTATATCCGGGCATTTACTTAATTTGATTAAATTTAGATAAGTTTACTTAGTGAAGTAGCACACATTATTTTATTATAAAATATTTATGGGTATCGTTTGTTGTCTCTTTAACCATGTTATTGATATTTCCAACAGTAAATTATCAACTGTAGTAATTAATCCTGGGGGAAGAATTATCTAGTATTATTATGTTACCCTAAAGTAGAAATCATTTCCTATATCATCGACATTATCAAGTCAATGTATTATCGATATCGGTTTCACATGTCAACAGTTATAAGCTAATTTACGAATGTATCCACAATAACCTAAACAATAACAAAGTAAATTTGTATATATCGTTAGGCCTACGCTCTGATGGAACCAGGTTCTATTTTAGTACTGGTAATGATATGTTTCTGCGTTAAAGATTGAGTACTCAAGAACTAAATCAGTCTATTGTAAATCGTTTATTGTTTCAAATGTTATATAAATTATTAATTAGGCATGTATTCACATGCCAAGCCAATAATGACCCGTTTAAACCATCGGATAATCCTGATGTTGAATGTCAAAATTTTCAAACGCTCATAACTTCAATCAGAAGAAAATCATTTGACGGAAAATTTCAGTATATTCATTATCTATTTTAAACTGTTATAGCAACTTGGATCTTTGTCTAAATCTTACATTATGCAGCTTTAAATCAATTTTAATTACTTCCGCGACCCATGTTGAACATGGAAATTTGTATTTGTCAACTGGAGCCATTGATCTGTAATATAGATGTCTCCGGAACCAAATTTCTACGGGACAAGTGTCTAGGGGGCCAGTTGTCAGTGAACCAACTTTCTTAGATGCGATAGTATCCTGGTCCAACCAATAATGTTTAGGGCAAGTTGTTTCAGGACCAATTATCTCGGGGTATATTGTATTAGACCTTATTGGCGCCGCCGCATAAAAGAATATCACATGTTTTGTGCAGTGCATTAATGTGAATGTCATTACATATCGATTAAAACTATCAAACTGCGTGAATAATTAAAACATGAGATATTCTTCTCTATAATAACCTCCATTGTTTCAAGGAATGTCGTCTTATGTGCTACTTAGTCTATATGTATTAAGAGAGGTATTATCTCTCGCTCACGTGTACCGTAATTGATTATATAAACATTCTAAAAATTTGAAGGAAGGAATACGACTCTAACATATAATAAGTGCGACTTGTTCGAATTTTGAAGACTATCACACATTTTCAGGCGCGGATCCAGAGGGGTGCGCACCCGGCGCAAGCCCCCTCTTTTTTTTAGGTGGCGAACAATTTTTAGCTCCATATATTCTAACGAGAAAGGAGAACAAAAATAGTTTAGGTTGGAAATCGTAATTTACAATACTAGTATGAAATCAGTCCTTGTGGACATTTTTTCCCACTCAAAAATCACGGGTCGGGCTTCGCATTCCCAAGTGGGTGCAGCACGACACCCACCACCCACCTTCTGAAAATTCTGGATTTTGGTCACTCGGCATATGGGCGCTCATGATGTCGTCATGTGCAACCCACAAATTCCGGCATTATGATGGGCAACCCCTCCCCCCGGATGAGACACCCGAACAATTATACCGTTTTGGGCATTCTATTGATCAAGTCGTCGGTGCCCAACCAATCTTACTCGGCACTATGCATTATATGCGGCCCAACAATTATTCATTGTCATTATAGTGCGCCCAACCAATCATCTAGTTATGGGCTCCCCTCCAGGATAAGTTACTCCACGTGAGATCAAGCCGTTTTGGGCGCCCCATCAATCAAGTTGTGGTGATGTCAATAGCTCGTATGTCCTCCACTGGCTCTTACGCGCGCTGTGCAACACAATTAACCATCTTTGTCGTACTTTTGGTTTTGACCCCCCCCCCCCTGACTTTGTACCGTTGATTACAGATTCAACATCCATAAGTATACAAATTGTGTTGTTATTGATGTGTTCCCATTTGAATATTGTTCACAATAAAAAGCAAAATAAATAAGATATGTTTACAGGATCATTTTGTTATACGAAAAACTAATTGATGCGTTTTCTATGGCGCTCAGCATAATCTGAAGACGTCCAGAAGGCAGACAGATATAGCTTATTATATGATTTAATGTTGATTTCTTTTTACCTTGACGTATTTTTTAAAATTCATTTATGCATTTATCTGCCGTATACAAAAAGGACTTGTACGTAATTATCTACATTAATATATAGGAATATACCTCTATGGGGGGGGGGGGGGCTATTGGTCTAGAGTGCCGCGCTTCGACCTCTAGCTGGCCCGTCACCTCTGGCTTGCGGCGGGGGTTTTGATCTCCTATGTGAGCGTATGTGGCATGGAAATAGGGGCGCCTTCTCAACCTCGTGGGTTTCCTCTGGGCACTCCGGTTTTCTCCCACTGCTAAAGACCCCTACGCGCAAGCGAATTGTTGAAATAAAATAAAACCATATGTTAGTCCCAAAATGATCTAGTTTGTGTCGAGTGGACGTTTAACCCCATATCTCTCTCTCTCTCTCTCTTTCTCTCTCTCTCTCTCTCCCTCTCTCTCCATTTATATCATTCTACTTAAAGGGACAATAACATAATTCTTGCTGGCTTGGTAGCTCCAGAAAATAAATAATACCCTTATTCTAAGTATGTTTAAGTGTCCTACCTGTTGAATTGAATTAGGGTGGTTTCATGTGCGTGCGTGGAATAGTCATACAACAGCCAATTACCGTCATTTTTTATTGATTAGAATGTCCCTTTATAAATACGAAACTAAGCCGTTCAGGAACTCGCTTTTTTAGTCACGTGACCAACTGCAGCCATGATGGTGGGTGTTGCAGACTATTTATTTACTTTTTTATGTTTTTATATGAAATTGAAAGAAAATTATTCATTATTTAGTCAAAAATTAAACCGTGGCCTTGTGTATTTCAGGACGGAATAGATGACAGCCCTGACCTCCTTGCTGAGGATAATATCAAGGTAAAAATTTATCGAACAATCACCAAACTGACAAAATTATACCATCGCATGATCGCCCGGCTGGCGTATTCAACGATACATTGCATAATTCAAATGTATATTTTGATTTATTATTCTATGTTTATTTCACATATTAATCTATGTTTCATTTTATGAAAATGTCATTTATCGAAAGTCCTAAAAGGGGACTGCGTAAAGAGAGACCTCCATTCGTTTGGAATATTATTTAATTAACAACTGTAGGCCTACATAAGTTTTATTTCGGAAACTCCTCTTCATCAGTTTCATATTGTTTTCCTTGCTGTGTAGCAGTTTGCCAAGTTGGCAGTGGAGTAGGTTTTGTATACTAGGTAACATGATTTGTTTGAATAAACCAATAAGCACAGCACACCCATCAATTCACTTCATGTAGCCTACTAAAAGTACTACTAAGTGGTAGGCTACCTGTAATATTGACATTGTTGTTGATAAAAAAACATGAGTCATAGTATTGAAATAACAGTCTGTTCATTAATAAAATATTTCAGTTATATTTTGCTCTGTGAAAGATACTGGAAATTATATAATCTTTCAGTACGGTAATTTTTCTTCAACATTTTTTAACATTTTGAAATTTTTTTAAAGCTTATCTACAAAGTTATAATAGTTGATTGGTTTAAGTAGTATAAATATTGCCCACATTTTCCCCATTTGTCTGAATCCGTCAATCAACTATAGGTAATTTTAGCTGTTGACAGATTCGTCTATCTAGTCAAAAAAGTAATAATCTAAAGCTTATTGACAGCCAACTTTTGATAATTTCAGAGTCGTTCTGATACAGTAGATCTAACAGACACATCTCTCTTGGTTGACATATCAGATGCTTTAAGTGAAAGAGATAAAGTAAAGTTTACTGTACATACGAAGGTAATTGTGTTATTATCTTCATAACTCATTTTTGTGAAGTTTTTGATTAATTAGTCTATATTAAAGACATTACACTAAGGTATATTCAATCAGATTAGAAATATACTATTATAGCATTCTTATAACAAAGAAACAGGTGTCTAAAGGGATTGTTTCTTACTCTTCTAATTCAGCAAAGCTGACAATTTTTCATTGATTTTCACATGAAATAAATTTCTTTATATAAAGATCAATTCAGGTGGCAATATTATTATAAATTAAATATCAAACTCTGTTGACTTCCATATCTATTAATTCAAAATAGTTTTGTAAATAATGATTTAAAGATTGTATTTATTATGATGTCTGTAATTTTAGTAGTAATATTTATGTTTTTCACTTCAGACAACACTACTACAGAGGTTTAAACAAGCTGAGTTTTCTGTTGTTCGTCAACATGAAGAGTTTATCTGGTTACACGATAGATATGTTGAAAACTCTGAATATGCTGGTATTATTGTAAGTGTCTTAAGATGACGTGATTGAAAATGTTGTCCTAAAATATTTTTAGGACCCACATCTTTATGTTCTTGGGGGCAAGGCTCCTCAAAAAAATCCTAAGGCTATGCCAGTTCATGTACAATCGCCATGTAACTTGGCACGCATGTTCCTTGAACAATTGCACATAGATTGCAAAGCTTGACTTTTGATATGACCTCACAATTCCAAGTTCCTTGTCCATAGTACTATGGTACTTGTTGTATAAGTTCTGGGAAAAGATAAACCCTGTATATGTTATAACAGGGGTATTCAATCTCCTGATGTACATGTAATTGGTAGGTAATAGATGACAGAAAGTAAACTTTTTTCGTGACAATCTATCACATTTGTTTCAAAATTTGCAATCCTACATAAATTCCCAGCTGTTTTCTCAGATGTGTGTCATAATGTACATTTATATATTTCTGTAATTATAGATTCCACCAGCACCACCAAAACCAGACTTTGAAGCATCTCGTGAAAAATTACAGCGGTTAGGTGATGGGGAAGGTACAATGACAAGAGAGGAATTTGCGAAAATGAAACAAGAGTTAGAAGCGTACGTTTCTAATCTACCTTTTTGTATAATTTTGTATTATATCCATGTTTACTTTATCAGTGATGTCCAAACATTGATATTAAATTGCCCCCCCCCCTTTTTTTTCCAAGTCTCATCATTTTAATTCATGTGTGAATTTTATTTGAGTATTTGCCAGTTGGACATGTTTACTGATGTGACAGCCAAAAATGATATCTACTCTAGAAATATGGTTGTTTGTTTCTGCTTTTTTAGGAATTAAAGCAGTAATTTCATATTTTTAAGTTATTTTTTTTTAAATATATTAAAATAAAGCCTTAAAATAGATGGTAACTATAAACAGTCCTCCCTTATTAAAGAATAATTCTATTAATCCTATAATTCACCATTGCCAGTTGAGAAATTGGCAAAAATTTTCAACTTCATATTTAAACGTTTGAAGATAGCTATTGCATGGGGGGAATAGAAAAACAAGGGTGGTAATGATGTTATTATTTCCGGTATTAGTGATTTATAAGAGTGTGAAATAATGCCTATGATCATTAATAAATAGTGAGTTAACAAGCTATTGAGCAAAAAGCAAAATACGAAATTAGAAAGTACGAAATTATCACTTTAAATACCACTAGATTGTACATAAACTTACATTACATATGTATGTAAGATGTGAATTTCTTTTTTTATTTATATTTTATTTGTGTATATTTTGTTTAATTATAGTGAATATTTAGCTACATTTAAGAAGACAGTAGCCATGCATGAAGTATTTTTACAAAGATTAGCAGCTCACCCTCTTCTCAAAACAGATGTTAATTTTGAAGTTTTTCTAGAATTTGATTCTGATGTAAGTTTTTTTTAAACAATACTTTTGAGAATAAGATCCTATAATTTCTTGATATATTTAGTAAATTTGATTCTGACACAAGTATTCTTTTGAACCAATATACTGAATAGCCTATATATTGTTTATGTAGAAGTACTATTTATTTACTTGTAGTTAAGTGTACGAGGTAAAAACAAGAAAGAGAAAATTGGGGGATTTTTTAAAACTATTACTAAAACAGCAGATGAAGCGTTATTAGCACAACAAAAGGTGAGAAATTTAAAGTTTGTTTATTCAACTATATTGGATTATTTATTATATGTGTACTATAACAAAATCCAAAGCAATCTACTACCGGGTCCGGTATGTCTTAATTAAAATTAACACATTAATGGCCACTGTAACTTTAACAAGTTTATGGTTTGGAGTTTTCTTAGATCAAGATTAGGAGGGAAAGCTTACTTCTCCAAAATTTTTGTTTGACCTTTGAAGATGGTCATGAAATAAGTGAAAAATTGGAGGGAGTCAAATATTTTTACAAATTATTCTCTTATTTTTTTGTCAAGATTAAATAAACACTAAGTAAGATATTGATTGTGTCAATTGGAAGGCATAGTAAAGCACTGTAGATAGTGATGGGTTACTAGCAATTATCACACTTTGTCGAATTTTTCTTGTGTCTGAAATTTCAAAGTTTTCTGTCCGCAAATCATAATTCACAGACGGAAAATCACAAATGTTAATTTGTCAGTGTTTTGGAAAATGATATTTTCCAATCGGTGAAGTGATGAAACCTGATGTTTTATTACATAATCCTGTGACTAAGTTTGATATTTGCATGTGTACTGGTATATTTGATAATAAACGTGTAATAAATGTGTATTGAAATATTTGATATTATACTTATACATGTGTGTATTGATTGGTTATAAACGTAAACTGGTGTATTGGTAATGAATATGTACTGTATATTGGTAATATATATGTATTGGTAATAAAGGTGTAATGGTGTATTTGCAGGATGTAGATGAATTTTTTGAAACTGAGAAGCAATTTCTTGTTGAATATCACAATAAGATTAAAGATGCTACAGCCAAGGCTGATAAAATGACCAGAGCACATAAATGTAAGATTGTATTTTATAATTTACGGCCAGGAATATATAATTACATTTATAATTTTCCAAATAACGAAAAATGAATTTAGTTATAAGTGTTTCAAAAAGTAGAAGATAAACTTCCATATGTCTTCAGTAGAAGGGGCAAAGGACAGAAAAGTTGAGACAGTTGTTAATTTTTATCAACTTTTAAATGTTTATGTCCTCAACTTTCTATATTAGATATAAAGGACAGAAAAGTTGAGACAGTTGTTAATTTTTATCAACTTTTAAATGTTTATGTCCTTCAGTAGAAGGGGCAAAGGACAGAAAAGTTGAGACAGTTGTTAATTTTTATCAACTTTTAAATGTTTATGTCCTCAACTTTCTATATTAGATATAAAGGACAGAAAAGTTGAGACAGTTGTTAATTTTTATCAACTTTTAAATGTTTATGTCCTCAACTTTCTATATTAGATATAAAGTCTTTCATTTCTTGTATTAGAAATATAGTCCTTACATCTTGTATTGGAAATATAGTCCTTCACTTCTTGTATTAGAAATAAAATCCTTCATCACTTGTTGGAGGAATTAAAATGAACAAAGTACTTGCTTTACACATTTCAAGAAGATAATAATTAGAGATATTTAAATGATTTTTTTTTTGGCTAGGTGTGGCTGACACATATATTCAAATATCATCATCATTAGTTCAACTAGCTACCATTGAAAACACAGAATTAGATAAGTAAGTTGTAATGTGTACATAGGTTTAACAAAACTTACTGGGAAAAAAAGGCCTTATAACAATGCTTGCAAATGTCTTATGAACATTATTTGTAAAATCTCTTGCGATTCCATGGCATTTATGGAGAATTGCATATAAACCCCTTGCCTCTGTTCACTTTGTCACTCCTTTGTCGCTGAGTAAAGATGAATGCTAACAAATCTTTACAAGTGTCTTACGATCATTACAAATGCTTTGCCATGACATCACCAAGAATGGCTTATGGTTTGAACAATGGGATGAAGATCCCTATTTCCCCAGTTCTCCATCTATCTATTGCAAAATGTGCTTTTATCTTGCAATTCTGATATACTTCAAAAACATTTTTTTTTTTCGTAATAATTTAATAGATTGTTTGGAGATTTAATTTGCAAAGAGATAATTAATTACACCCCCCTACCGGTGTCATCCCTCTCAGTGTTAGTAGCGGCCAAGTAAATATACACTGCTGATTAGTTTGATAAATTTTGAATGCATTTCTCAAAACTATTTTGTTTTATGTTTATTTTCAGAATATTTACAAAAGTAGCTGAAGCACTAGAAAAAGCCAGAGTAAGTAGAGTTTATTGAAATCTAAATCTTTATTACTGTAGTCCTTGTTTATAGGTCTATTCTCCACAACACCTATAATACTTGTCAACATATATTGAAAACAGGCATGTTACATTTA
Source organism: Patella caerulea (assembly GCA_036850965.1). Taxonomy (NCBI): domain Eukaryota; kingdom Metazoa; phylum Mollusca; class Gastropoda; family Patellidae; genus Patella; species Patella caerulea. The sequence continues at coordinate 46,985,130 of JAZGQO010000007.1, read as the reverse complement.
CATGAAACACACTGGCTATTGTAGAATTCATTTTGTCTAGTCTTTAATGATAAGTGCAGGGGTAGTAGGGGGGCATACAATTATACAAGACAAATCTCAAACTGATCCCGCAGTGAATATTCGCTTGGCCGCTACAATCACTGATAAGCATGACATCGACGAGGCTTAATAAGTACGGCATATTAACTTTTTTACTCCGACATATTAAATTCTCAAACATTTTTTTGAGGTAACAGAAAAATAAATAAAGACGTTTGAAGTAAGTTAAAAAATAATTCCAATTAAGTGTAAATGGGTATTAAAATGAGTAAAATGCGTCATTTTGCCCGAAGCAGTTAGGTGTTAAGTAAACATTGCACGAGCCGTTGAGCCAATGACTGCAGTCAACGCACGTGCTTTGGACACTATCTGTTACAGAGTTAATTCGTAAGTAATTCTCTGTAAAACAGATTGGACAAATCTATAGACAGGACACAATATAAAGATACCACAAACAACCAATGTATAAATATCAGATAAAGTGAATGTATCTGAGGGCTAGCAGTAGGCGTCCATTGCCAAGTACAGCTGGGGCCTGTAGTGATACAGACTTAACTCTAAATGATTGAGAATTATTTTGATGTTGTTTTGTAGAAATTAGAAGGAAGAGTAGCAACAGATGAAGATTTAAAATTAAGTGATACATTAAGGTATTATATGAGAGACTCTGCAGCAGGTAAAGATTTATTATATAGACGATCACGGTCTCTAGCTGATTATGAAAATGCAAATAAAGCTCTAGAAAAGGCTAGAACAAAGAATAAAGATGTTCAACAGGTTAGTAGAGATATTCATTCCCGGGATGTTTTTTTTTCAAAAAATTTGTGTCTTAATCCTTTGTGTTTAATGGTGTTCACTGATGTGTAAAGACTTTTAAAGAACCGCATGTAGAACTAGAAGTTTTATAAATGGTTGGAGCATAATTTTACTGCAACAACATGAATTTTTGGGCCAGGAATTGGGCTGCAAGAGGTAGTCATCTTGTTCTCATAGCCGACACTGTTAAACAAAAGACCAAGGCTCTGACAATCCCAGTATGAATGAAATGAAACTTGCATGATTCCACTTGCCATTATGCTTAGTTCCTGGTCCACACAGTATGCTTGTTCTTGTTTAAACCCTTCTTGTTTATATAATCTATTTGCAGGCAGAAAAAGTTCAACAACAGTGCTGTGAAAAATTTGATAAGATATCAGATACTGCCAAAAAAGGTAGGTTTATAATTTTGTTGAAGACTGTTCAGCTATCTATAAATCAACTAGGGATCCATCAGACACAAGATGAATGGGAGAAGCCTACAGTTGCTAATGAATCTGTTAAATTTTTGCAGAAATCTTTGCATCTCACATCAAGAAAATCACACCGATTGCAGGGAATATTTTAACCGGGTTCGTATCGCAATTTGAGACTCAAACGTCCGATTTTGCGAATCAAATTTATATTTGATTAGCATTATTAGCTTAAAACCCTGCTTCAGCGCGAATCAAAGTTTTGAAAATTAATTTTAACTTTAAAACCATTCAGTATCGTAAAACACATCAAAACAAATCTGAAATCTCGCAATTTTATTGTCTATATCATCAAGACTCTTTACGTGTCTCTGCAACGGTCCAGTGGAACGAGAGCAGTACATGTTGACGTCTGCTATTTATGGACGTAAAAAGTTTTGATGACAGAGATGACAACACTACATACTTTCTTTCTATATCTGTTGTAGTCACATTCGTCAAGACAGACATTCAAAACACTACAAAATAAAATTACCGGATGATCGAGGGTACGTCGCGAAATTCAAACACATGATATTATGTTCTGTCTTCAAATTCGACATTAAAATTAGCAACAGTTCAAGATTGGGTGAGGAAATATGACGCAGAAAAGATCTGACTAGAGTATGAAGTAAATAAAGAATGTCCCGGTTTCGTACAAAGAATAACATGTGGTCACATACTTTTATTTTTATTTTATATATAAATATAAACAACCGTTTGGTAATACAAATAATGTGGGTATTGTTATTGTCACATATAGGCCTAATTATGTGAAATAAGAATTCTATTACATACTAAAAAACTGCTAATCAATTAGTAAATTTTGCTACTCAATTATACAATTGATTAGCATTCTTACACAATTTTTCTGGAAACTGCTAAACAAATGTAAAAAAGTAAAATATACCCTGACCGATTGAAAGGGGATTTAAATTAAGTTATATATGAATGAATGCGGTTTACTTGTATTTTGCATAAAAATGTTAGAGTGGAAACAATGGTTGCAATGAATGAAAATTATGTTTTTGTTGTAGAATTATCTGAATTTAAGACTAGAAGAATTGCTTACTTTAAGAAGAATTTAGTAGAAGTAACTGAACTAGAACTGAAACATGCAACTGTAAGTACATTATGTTATTTGCCTGTACGAATACCATTAAAAATCAGTTGATGCTATGACAACATGAATTCTTCATGTGTATCCATGCCATCCATCACTATAACAGTACCACACTCTTTGCAACTCCTTTACGTGAGAGTTCTTGACATAACCATTAGAAGATTAAAAATTCATGTTTTCTACTCATGAAAGTAAAAATTCCCAAACATATTTTTATTGGTTAATTTTTTTTTTTATTAACCATATGTATCAATTTTATTTGAAGGCTCAAATCCAATTACTGAAGAACTGTATTGCTGCTTTAAAGAAAGATTCCTAGAGATAGTGTATGGAAGGTGCCTTTAAAGAATTTGTTGCTAGGCTGAAAACATTGTTGGAGGAGCGACCATATTGTTCAGCTGGTAGTTTTTATAGATCAACCCTTGAATATTTCTACCTTGTTAGTTTGATACAAACAGATTATATTTATATTGTTGTATTATATATATATATATTATACTTATATGTTACATCACACTGCTAAATGTAATATTCTTTGACCCCTCCACAGGTCATCATTAATGTTAGAAATCACTCTTTAAAAAACTATTTTAGGATATAAAAAAAATATTCTGGTTCTCAAAGGTTTGCATAAAAAACAAAAATCATCCTCATTCATTACCACACATTCATATTTCCTAAGTAACAAGAAAGGTAACTCTTGAAGTGTCTGGTAGGCTTATTAGTTATCAAGTACACAACCCGGTACAACCATAAATGGCACTGATCATAAATTTATTAGAAAATGGCAACCATTGATTCATCTGGTTAATTATGTCCATTCTTTTGTGGAAGGAAGGAATGGCAATCACAACTGAACTACAAAGCCTGTGTTTACATCTGTAGACAGAGACAACAAGTAATTACTGCTTGTATATAAACTTATATTTGGATTAGGATGTAGTACAGTTACAGCAAAGTTTACATACATAGCACAAACATTTGTAAATTTAAGTTTATACCACAGAACAGATAACAAGATAAATGTAGAACCTTGAAATGCAATACATGTGAGAAGTCATTTAGCCATTCAATTCTTTAACGAAATAAAAACCTCCCTCCATATCAGATTATTTTGAATGTTTGTCTTGTGAACCAGAATTTTTTTTTTTGTATTGCCTAAATAAAATGTAATTACCAATGGATCCAAAACATTCATCTGTCAATTAAATTAGGCTTAATGACAAGATTAGTTATTATTCTTTTTATCATTGTGACTTTTATTTCTACATTGATGTTACCCTCATTGTCTGTATATCATGCATGTCATACTTAACGATATCTAAAACACATTTAATATAGTAATTAGTTATGCCATATTAATACAGAACGTTGTGGTGAAAAGTACTACCTCTGTTCACAGTGGGTTAATTTGAAAAATTTGTAATACAATTATGTTTTATAATATCAGTTTAGGGCGTTACTGTTAATTCAGTTTGTCTTACTGCTTGATAAATATTTCATGAAGTTAATGTTAGTCTCTATAGTCACATGTCTATGGCAGTAAATTGCTATGTCTGCAAATTGGTTTGGTCTCTTATAATAAGCAATGTTTGGCATTAATTTCAATATTGCCAAGTAAAATTCTACAATTGCCATGTTTATCAAGGCTGTATTCCCACATTGACAGCTTGTTGTGTCAGCTTTTGTCTCTGTGGCAAATTGAATGATTAAACATAGTAATATATATATATCTAGCAATATGACTTTAATGTAGCCAAACCTGATTGTTCTACTTATATATTAGTCATAATACAAATTATTTTCATCATATGATAAACTAGAACATGTATAACTGTTCAATATGATGAGATTTATTTTCAGTAGATCATGTTATGTATCAGAATATAACAATATATATTTCACAGTTTGATTTTGCTGTTCATTTATTTTTTAAGGGAATGATAAAACAAGTAGACAGCACACTAGACAGCCACAGGGCTTAAGATGATTACAATATATTGTATATAAATGTAAATAAATAAACTAATTAAACAATTCATTGATTAAATTAGCCAATTTGATAAGGATTATGTATATAATCTATTAAATATGGATCCTTTTTTAGAAGAGATTTTCAACTACCATGAATTTGAAATATTCTCAAAGATTTTCTGATCATACATTCTTCAAAACAATTCTTCATTTCTGTTGTTTTCTTTATTTTATACAAGTTGTTTTGAACAAAATGAAATGTTATTTTTAGTGTTGCTGTGTTATTTGTTACTGTGTGGCCTTATTAAAGTATTTATTTAATTTTTCAGTTATTCTTTTAATAAATTGGTTAAAATTTAGTGCTTTGAGCTCTTGTTAGAGTTTCTAAATATTAAATGTGTAGCTATTTTTAACATTCCAATTTCAGGCATGTTATCTGCTTCTATTTATGTTAGAAGATCTTCAACTTTAGTCTTTTTGTCATTCAGTTCAGTTTAATTTAAATATCAGTAATGTATTCACTGTCTCTGGCAACCTTTTTGTTACATATTTCTTAGTAATTTAATTGTTAAAAAGTTGAACTAGATAAAGAGAGTTGCTAAATTTTGAAAACCAAAGTTGGTACGGTACCTTATGTTTTATGTGTGGAAAATGTCAATTGTTTGTTTTAGACTTAGAGGTGGGGCATGTGTTGGCTTGTTAATCATATTCAGTTTCGCTTTTAAATTTAGTTTATTAGAACAATATGATTAGGACTGTCGATGTGTGCGGAGGATCAATCCATCGTGTACTATATACGGCAATGAAATACAAGCCAACAATTCGTTTGTTTCTTGTGACAACTGTATTCTGTGCATTGCTTAGCCATATCAAAATACTCTTCAAAACTGACTTTGAAACCTAGTCAGCCAATTAAAATTTGAAAAAAGGTTCCTTTATCTTGTATTGTTTAATATTTTGTTATGTTTTTGTATTGCTAAATGTCAGCAGCTGAATCTTTCCTTTATCAAAGGTTTGATTCTAAAACCAATCTGTATTTTAATCTGTGTTATAAATGATGCCATCAAAGAATTATATATAATCTAAATCACCCACCCTAAACATTATAAAATGCAAGATGAAATGACCAAGCATCAATGGTTCAACCATGTCAAATTGCTTTGCTTTGTTTAGGTTAGGTTAAACAGTTTGACTAAAAGAGAATTAATGTTGCTATAAAGGATATTAGGGTTAATCATTGTCGGATATTTTTCTAGTATAAAGTAGCTTTTTATATTGTAATTACATGTGAATAGTTAGCAATGATTATTAAATAATGTTGACGACTGATTGCAATAATTATTCCTGGGACTTTGATAATAATATATTGATTGGATCACATCCTTGAATGGTTATAAAATTGGTCATAATATAAGCACTTGAAAATTTGGGAACTCATCAATATGTTGTTACAGTTTGATAATGAATGTATGTACCTCCACGCTACACCATATCTGTTGAAATAAAATTATTATATATACAACTGATTTTTTTTTCACTCGTTTTTTATACTCCCACATTGAAATGTGGTCTTACATGGTCGTTGTACCAATAACGGGTTGTGACAACCCTTGTGGACTACCGCTGGACGAATAAGCTGCAGTGCCAGTGGGCATGTTTTATTGCCTGGCAACCTATCTTTGAAAGCTGTATTAGTGTTGTCAAAAGAAAGTACCATATTTAATTTGGTTGTTGGCTGAGAAAGTTCAAGATATTGCTGCCTGGTGGCACTCTTCAGTAGTGCATGATGAGTGCTTGGCAAGAAACAAACTGATCAGAAGTGAACATAGGTTTAGCTGCTAATGTCGCCGAGAGGGAGAGCACCGGTGTGAGTTAATTAGCTCAAAATATTAACTTTTTTTCTTCTGCAAATTGAATTCTAAAACATTTTAAATTTTTAACAAAAACAATAAAGGTATTTTAAGTATATTTGGATAAAAAAATATTTAGAGTAAATAGGACTGTAAAATAATAGTATGCGGAGGTCGTAAAATGAGTAAAAGGCACCAATTCTGTCCAGACCAGTTTGTATTACTACATTATAAACATTATACGACATGTCTTGTAGTCATTGAAGTCATGTGTTAAATTGGGGAATCACAGTGGCTAAGTGGGTAAGAAGGTGGCTCGCTAGCCTGGAGGTCGGGTGTTCGATCCCTGTATTGGCCCAGAAAGTTCATCCAGATTTTCAGACATGGTTTCCCCGTGTGAGTGATGTGTACTGAGGTCCCGTGTACACATTGGCGTGCACTTAAAAGATCCCTTGACAGTTGGAAATCGATATAAGAGTAGGCTGTAGCGATGCTGTCTGGGCAAAATTACCCTCATAGCACTCTGTATGGCTTATGCCTGTCATCATTAGCCCAGTTTAGGAGCAAAACAGTAAGATGCTAAACCTATTTCATTACAATTCATTTCATGTGTTAAATTGATACCACATGATTAGGTAAGGTCTAATGGATACTATTGACAGCAATTTAAAGATTCACCCACCCCCCATCTAGAAGTTGCAATGGGCAGCATGCCCTTCTTTATTACCTGAGTTGGTGCAGAATAGTAAACCTTATTTCATTTCCCTATAAAACATGGGTATGTAAGGAGAAAAAAGCTGTAATAAGATATGTAATTTAATCATATTTACATAAATATACCATAAACAATATATAATATAATACAGGATGAGAAATATCACAGATATAGGTTTTACATGTATACATCATGTTTCTAGTTAATTCTTGTGTTCAGTGCAGTCCTCCTGCATTGCCATTTGCTACTGAACCTGACAATGTAAATTTATAATAAAATGCTTAATGTTGTTTCCATGTAGGGTCTATGCTTGATCTACAAATTTTATAACTGGAATGCTGCAATACAATACTTTGTAGGCAGTTGCCATAAACTATTCTTTTCTAGCAATAGGAGGCAACGGGGAATCACTGAATCGAGCAGATTTTCTAGAGTGACTAGATAAAGTTGTTGAAGATCTGGTTAGTCCAGACGAACTCTCACACTGATTGATCAGGATACTACTAACTGGTCTCGGGCTCTTTGAATCTGACCTTGGTGACTTTTTTGACCGGGGAGTCGTTGGTGACCTTTGTGATCTTGGGTGCGGTGGTGACGTCTGTGATCCGGGGGTCGTTGGTGACTTTTGTGACCTGGGGGTTGTTGCTACGGACTTCAGGCTTGCGCTCTTTAGATTGGCTTCTGCTACAGCTTCTACAGAATGGCTTTGGGACATTTGACTTCCTGCTCGACTTGGTGGTTTTTTGCTTTCCCGAGATTCTACAACAGAAAAAAAAGATGTAGATTACATTATTTACATTCATCGTTGACAAAGCAAAGGACAATAATAAGATATTCCCTAGACTGAGTTTAAATGTGCTATGTTTAACCTACAGAACTACAGAGTGGAATTGTGTTGAAATTTATTATGGTACAAGTTATTCTACACAAACCAAGACTAATCTAAATTCTACCAACATAACATTACATTTTATTTTTCAATTGTTTATTGCACTTAGTCTACTGTTATTCTTGATGGCTCGCTGATGCACAAAATCCTTTCAAAGCCTCTGATGAGGGGGCGGTCATTTTGTCCGTCAGTTTCAGCCCGATTTTCACGAGATTCACACTCAACAAACATTACAGTGTAGCAGTGATATATTCGAACGTTCTTTTTAAATCGGATAAAAATTGTGACCTCTATAGGGTCCACAAGCTAAAAATGCGATTGTTCGTAAAATCTGGGGCCGTAATTCAGTCATTACAGGAACAGCAACACCGTTTTTGAACATTCTAACTCAATCAGAAGCAGTGTTAATAGTGTTGCAACTATCAAATTCAATAGGCAGGGACAAAATCAAATCCATTAACATGCAGATTGAATTTCTACAATAAAATCATCTGATCTACCATGCACATACTACACTAATAACTGAGCAAAACTGAAACATAAATTTTAAAATAATAAATAAATATTAGTTGACTAATATTTATGTAAAACAATTGCTAAAAATCATGCTGATGAAATAAACAATAAAGAAAAATTAAGGCATTCACAAAAAATATATATACTGTTGGTTGTTATATAAAGTTACCTCATGATCTTTCTAGTAACTGAAAGTTTAGTAATTATTAACATGATAAATCAGTTGCTCTAGTTAATGATTAAAACAATAAGGCCCTACAAAAATAATATTGTGGTTGTCAGACACATTTTACCAAAAAATCTTACATTGTCAAAGGATCATTAATAGGTTAAATGCTGTTCTCATACATCAAATTTCAAGGCACTGCATTTATCTCATTATGTTGTTAATAGAAATGTATCTGGTATCATTTATGATTGTCATTAACATTTTTAACTTCCTGTAACCAGGAAGAAACATTTAAGGGTGGTAATTAATGATTCTGTTTTAACTTCTTTTATTTTAAATAAGAACATGCCTTTCAGCACCTTTTGAAATGATGCGCTATTATCTGAGAATTATAATATCTTTTTTATATTACCCAATATTCACAATTGAAATGGTGCAGTTTATTTCAGTAATTCACATTGCAATGCAATGCAGGTACAATGTGAATATGTAATAATAATATTAGAAAGTGCTTTTATGAAAATTTTGGTTAATTTAAAACAAACCTTGACAAGCTTGTCGAAAAAAACTTAATAGCAGATCTTCTGATCTCAATAGCTGCACTTGAATAAAATTAACTGTGAAAGTGTGCTTCAGGTTTCTGTTATAATGAAGTTTTGATAATTACCTTTAGGACGACGTCGTGCTACATTATCCAGAAATTTGGACAGAACAGATAACTCATCTTCTAGCTTTTCTGATACCTCTCCGATTTTCACCTCCCGCTTTTCAGTTCTGGCTAATATTTCACCAAATGCATCTATTGTTAGTTGATCTCGACTTCCAAAAAACTGAAAATTACAAAAATTGCAGATATTTAATAATTGTACATATTTTCTCAAATTAAGAATAGCTATAGGCTGCTATAATTACTAACTTTATATGCTCCATACTTTAGAGAAGAAATATAGGTATTTATAATTAGATTAAACAAACCTCTTGCATATCTTTATCTTCAGCCCAACATTTAACTAGTTTATCTATAATAACACAAATAAATCAGTTATTTCACAATAATCAGATAAAGAATCTAGCATATAAATCTTGAAATGGGGAGAGAAATTAAGTTTAACATCCCCTTAACCCTAACTATAGGTCATTTCGGGACTTAAGGAAGCCAGAGAGGCTCAGTGAGACAGATGTTAAGTTCACTAACCTGGAGGTCCTGTGTTCGATCCATGCGTTGATCAAGAAAGTTTATCAGGATTTTCTGATGCGGTTCCTCCATGTCAATGGTGTAGGACAGAGGTCCTGGCAAGGGACAACGTATAGTCTTTTGGATTAGAGGAATACGTAAAAGTTAACAGTTGAAATTCGAAATAAGGGTAGGCCAGAGCAGCTGTCCGGGCAAAATTCCGATCATAGCACACTGCATGGTGTATACTTGTCTTCATTAGCCAAGTAGAAGCAGAACAGTAGGACATTAAACCCCATTTCATTTTATTTGTTAATTCTTACAAAAAGTATACATAACCAATTAATTTCATAGAGATTAGATTGACTTACTTCTACTATCTAACAGATTTTCTGTTAATTCTTCTTTTACTTTATCATTATCTTCCATTTGTTCATGTATATCTTTTATTTCCTCTTCTAACTTTCTACAAGCCTGTAATAATATATTAATGAATTAATGTCATAACATCTGTAATCTTGAATAAAATAAATGCACAACTTGCATGTTTGTGCTCTAAGTTCATCTTTCAGACAAACAAGTATGGTTTGTGTTAGGGTGTGCCACAAATTCACAATTAGATTTAAAAAAAAACATATATATGCAAGATTTAAATATGATCGGCAGTTAATATGATTTAAGATAAAAATGGATAATCAAGACTTTGTTCATTACAATGCGACTACACTGTTGAGCAATTTAACTAATATTTTCAAAATATTCCGTTTCATTATCTAGTTTTTAACTATTACATAATGCATTGTGTTTATCATGTTTTGTTCAAAATCATAACTTAACATGCAAATTTTTCTTCATAAATGTGGAGTATGCACGACTTTTTGCATGCAGAATCAATTGAGTAATGTGGGAATTTCTCACCTCGACAAATGTATTATTTTCTTCTAGAACTGTTTTTAGTTTACAACCTTCTAGATATATCTCTTGTTCAATCTGTTGGGTTTCTTCCCCTTGTTCATGTAACAATTTCATATAATATTCCCGTTTCTCTTTTAAATCACCTCGCAGTTTTTCCTGAAAACAAAGAATTTTTTCAATATACGTGTTAACAAATTTTGTCGACACCTATGACGATACTGTTAAGTACCCACGGCGAATTTTGTCGTCAAAACCAGTTAGCCGAATGCAACGTTCCTAGCACAATGAGAGTTACTTCCCTTATAAACTAACGGTCTTTTCTCATTAGTTTACTTCCTGTTTAACATTTTCACAGTTAAAAATCTTACTGTTTCTTCTTGAAAAATTATAATAAAACGGTGTTATGTCTTGGCCTATACGACAACGTTCTCCTTACGATGGATTACCACCCCTACAGTGTCAGTGATTCAGATTTTATTGGTGGTGTAGTTATTTATATATATATTTATTCGTACTCAAAGTACAATATTATACAATACATTTACAAAAATAAATATTTGTCTATAAACTTAATTTGTACACAGGTATTCTAATATACAATTCAGATGATCTTTATTTTCATTACGTCTATCAATGAGATAAATCATATCAGAAATAGCACCTGCAGTCATAGTAACATCAATATTAGCATTATTTTCATCACATCGAACAACTTTGGACAGAATGCAATTAAAGTTTGTTACAGGAATATCATATTTACAGAGGTTGTATTTAAAACAGATTAAATTTAAATTATTACAAGTGCTAGAACAACTTCCATTGAGAGCAAGTAGGCCACTTATTTTGGTACATTCATTAGCACTTTTCAAGATATTTTTGAAAAATTTAAGAAATCTTTTGAAAAGTTGAACATCTACGTTAGAGTCATTACATATTAAATGGAGTAGGTTGCTGTGAGTACGGGGGGGCAGTTTGTATAGACGCCGTATTGATTTCCTCCATGTACAATAGAAATTTTCAATGCTATTGTGAGATAAGTCCCACAGTTGACAACCGTACAGAGGCATACAAAAGGTTTTAAACAACTTATAACGAATATCAGAATGGACATGTTTGAAACTGGAAAACACTATGTTGAACCTGGTTACAAAATTACTGACACATTCATTAATTTGACCAGTTTTGTTAAGAACATGAATATAGTTACCTAAATGTAATTCTGAACGTGATATTTGTATAATTTGATCATTAAACAGTATACTCTTGATTTTAACATCTTTGTTATTTGAGCTGAATATTACAAGTTTACTTTTTTCGGGGTTAAAATCAACACAGTATTCTTTAGAGAATTCATTTACTATAAGAAGCATAGACGTCAGGGCATTATGGCTTGGCGAAATTAGAGTTATGTCATCAGCATATGCAAGAGCACCGACAAATACGTGGTCCAATATAGTTTAGAACATGATAGACGCTAGACTAATCAACAAAAATTTTAATTACTTTCAAATTTCATAAGTTTAAAGAGATTCGTGATAAACGATTTTTAGTTCATGAATGCCGAACAAAAAAAAAAAGAAAAAAAGAAAAGAAATAACCATAAGATCTAGATAGGCCAATATGAATTTTGCATGAAATGTCTAAATTAATTTTTTTGTATAAAATTCATATTCATGCAAATGGCATTTTAGATTATTTCATCCATTTACATGAAGGGACTATTTTCAGTTGTTATATTTAATGATATGATTTGAAAATTCATACCTATATTTTAGCACTATTGACCATTATGACGTGGGTTTTTATGATGTTACGACGTCAAACATCTGGGTCATTTAAGAGTTAATAAACAGCAATGAAACACATATACAGCATTTATAATGACATTGAAGTAATGAATATTGTATTTTTGTGCTATTTCATTTCAATTGCTGCTTTAAGCCTTCATAATGTGACATACATATGTATAGAGACAATAGTAAAAAAAAATTGAAGCTATCTATCATGACTCTAGTCCTTAAATAATTCTAACATACCTGTGGTTTTGCTTTCTTTTCTTTATCCATCTTTGCTTTTCTGATTCCTTCTTCTAGAGTATTCTTCTCCGTCTTCATCACTGAAATCATTCAATAATCTTAATATCAGCTTGTTATGCATAACAATTCTATAGGTTCACTTTGTTATTCATAGCAATTCAATAGGTCCAATTTGTTACTCATTATTTATCATCCATAACCACTCTATGAGTTCAATTTGTTATTCATAGTAATTCTATACGTTCAATTCATTATCAATAGCAATTCTATTAATAAGTTCAGGAAGTCTGCACTTCACGCAAAATAAAATCTACAAGATAAAAACCCACAGACAAGACAGAATACATAGACAATTCAAGTTGGTTAACTTTGTCATGCATAGCAATAATATGTTCAATTTATCAACAATAACAATTCTATGGGATCAGTTTGTTACTGGTAGCAATTTTATACTTCAATTTGTTATTCATATGAATTCTATTGGTTCAGTTTGTTATCCATAGCAATTCTATGGGTTGAATTTGCTATCCAAAGCAATTCTAAATTCTCAATTTAATCTGCAATTATAGGTTCCATTTGTTATCTATATTCATTATATAGGTTCAATTTGTTATCAACATCAATTATATAGGCTCATTTTGATATCAAATGACAAATCTATTGGTTCAGCAAGAAAAATTCCATAATATTTGCATCCAATGCCTTTTATTCAAATCAATCATATTTATTTTTCTCTAAAAGAATTAAATTACTGTTTTTCTCCTTACCAACAATATCTTTCTTCGTTTTTTCATATAATTCTGTTCTGGTTTGAAAGAAAGACTCAAACTCATGAAATACAGGCGTTCTTTCCTTGATCTCTTTCTTCTTATCTTCTATTTCTGTTTCCATAGAGATAACTTCTTCCTACCAATCAATAAAAGACAACAAGTAAGATGTGAAACATCATTAACCCCTTTTGGACGGATGACGTGTTGACACGCAAATATTTTCCGTGCCCAGAGACGGTTGACGTGTTAACACGTCACATGTGACACCCTGAATCAATCCTCATTTAAATATGCTAAATTTAGCACGGGGAATCCCCCTTTGCCTTGCGATCATAAACTAGTTATCTCCCGTTGTTCTAGATGGCATCACTTATATTTTATCGTGTAATTTTCTCGAATTTTCCAATTTTCTGCATAGTTACGACATGTAAACAATGGCGGTTGCCAGGAAGCGCCAGCTGTCTTTCGACGAAGTAAAATAGACAATAAGGCAAGGAAAATTCATTTTGTGAACTCAAAACATCATAAAATTACAACAGGAATTCTTTTTTAAGAATTTAAGCCAAGCAGATTGAAGATAAATTCACATTTTAAAAAAAATGATTTTTTCCCCTAAATAATCCCGTCCAGGGTTACGAAATTTCGTCGAAAATCCCGTCCACAAGGGGTTAACTATTGTTACATGCTTTTATACAATAATGTAAAGTATTAATTAGCTGAAATCACTGTTTTACCTTTTGAACAATGTAGTCTAAGATTATTTTTCATAGACAGAAGACAAATAAAGAGGAAATTGATCAAAACTAATGCATTTTCTAATGGTCTTAACATAAAGTTTTGTTTAGTTGAAGTTAATTTGGTGAATAATTCAAACACTCAAACTTACTTCATTCAGAATGTAATATGCTACCTAATAAATTATCAAGACCAAGGAGAATGGAAGCTTATTGAAGATATTTTTTGAAAGTGACTCAAATCTGGTCTCGGTTAACCACCGAAACAAAATGTTTTGAAGGTTAAAATTTTAAAATAGTTATGTTATATATTTCCTAAGAGACAATATTGTAGAAGAGTTTGTGTAGATTCTATATTTTACTTTTAATCTAGCATAATGTCCCTTTAATGAACATAATGTCCTAGCCCTGAGTTCAAGAATTTACTCAAAATTGTTTGCCTTATTGTAACTAAACTATAGCCATTTATAAAACTTTTGTTGTTTTAATTTATCAAATACCATAATAAGAAACTATGTGCAAAGTTTTGTGTTTCTGGATCAAAGATATTTCTCACAAACAGTGATTGAAAGTTGAGTAAATTCTTAACTTATGTCTGAGAATGCTTTGTGAACTTGGGGCCAGAAGTATAACACTATACCTCAACAGTTGTAACTTTAGATTGTAGTGTATCAAACATTCCTTCATACTCTTTTGTAATCTCATCCAATTCACTCTGTAGTTTATTTATCTCAACCTCATCTTGGCGAATTTCACGTTGCAAATGAGTACCCTGTAAGATAATAGTCCATGAAAGTAATAGAAATAAAAAGGGGAGAGGGGTTAAAATATATAGAACCCAGAAAAAAACCTAGCAACAACCACGCAGCTGCCCATATTTAAAGAGGCATTATGTAATTAGATAAAGAGCTGACAGTTTTCACTATAATAGTTAAAACAGCGGCTGTCTGGCAGAATACGTCCACATTTTGCAAGATATGGACAGAGAACAATCTAAAATCAAAAGCGATTTTTCGTACAATCAGGGGCCATAATCCAGAAATGCACAAATATCAAAAGGGACTGAGATCTATGGGATAATAAACAGGCCTACAGAAAGACCTACAATATTCAGATCTAACTCTTGCATAGTATGTCTGCTTAAATTGTTTCAATTGCATTTAGTTACTGAACTGAAAATACACACTTGAAGAATAAAATTGATGTCTATTACTGAGAAAAGTTTCAACAATAATAACAGACAGTACACTAACTATATCAATGCCAAACATTCAATAATATCAACTTTTTAAGTGGTGATAATATCAAGAGCCATTGGACAGTTTTGACCAGTTTTCTATGAATTTTAATTAGTAATATACCTCGTTAGTTAATTCTACATGCTTTGTCTTGCCTTCTTGTATCTTATGATTAACTCCAACTAAAATCTGTTGGGTTTCAGCTTTTATCTCCTCTAAACATTTATGTATAGAATCTTTCTTGGTTTGTAACTCCATTCTGAAATGAAACATATCATACAAATATGTAATTCATCGAAAACGTCTTGACAGCAGGATAAAGAGAAAGGTTGATCAGTCGGAATCTTTAGTTCTAGTCCAGAAATAAAAGAAATGGCATTCCACATCCTGATGCTGTATTTCAAAACCCAAAGGATAAATGCACTGAAATTTCTTTCTAGACCTCCCCTCAACCAGATCTTAAACTGAAATAGCCTCTAGCCTTTGATAATTAAGTGAAGTTGCAGGCTTTGGTGATAAAAAACTAACCTGTCTTTTCTTTCCTTTTCTAATTGATCCCGTAAATCTTCTATCTGATTCATTAACTGCGCATGTACAGCTCTACAAAAATAAGCAAAATAACTAGCTTAAAGATACATTATTGGAGATTAGATAAAGAGCTAGCAGTTCTCACTAAAATAATTAAAAACTAGATAATGTAAAGGGAATTTGCTGAAAATTTCAGTCAAATCGATCCACTCTGAACCAAGAACCTAGACTAAATTTTCGGAGTAGTCACACTCATCATTACTAAAGTCAGTACAATAAAAAACATAGTTTCGATTATCCATTTCATGATTAAATCATGAAAGAAAATTAGGCAGCAAATTGGATCCCAATCCCGTAAGTATGGCAGGTTAGCAATGACATCGAGAGTTGATTATGGTCTGGATTAGTTGATTAATGTCTATAGTACTAGTTTAGATAATATTTCAGGCCTAAAGAAAGATCTACAATAGGCAAATTTAGCTCTTGCATAATATATGTTAAATCTAAATATATTTTTCTAAAAATCATTTATAGAATCCAAATAGCTACTTCATGTTTGCTCTATGGAAGAATAGAAGCAAAAACTGGTAACAAAATTTGGTAAACATTCTATTAAACAGTTTTAGTTCACAGCACAGATCTCTTTCTAGAACACATTTTACTTGGAAATCAGAATAAATGGTGGAAGTAATATCTTACTTATGGGAATCCCTAATATTTTCTATCTCTTCCTCCATGTCAATATTTTCTTGTTGTAATCTTCCTACTTCTTCAGCTTTTCTAGATAAATTAGATTTGGCTGCCTGCAACCTAGAATTAAAATATAACATGGTAATTGCACACTTTTGAGCTAGATCAATTAGATTTAGCTGTCTGGAACATAGAATTATAATATACCAATGGTAATTGTAGGTCACTAAGCTAGATAAATTAGATTTAGCTGCCTGCAGAGAGAGAGAGAGAGAGAGAGAGAGAGAGAAATGGGGTTTAACGTCCACTCGACACAAACTAAGTCATTTCGGGACTAACATATGGTTTAATTTCATTTCAATAATTCACTTGCGCATAGGGGTCCTTAGCAGTGGGAGGAAACCGGAGTACTTGGAGGAAACCCATGATGATGGACAGGCAATAGCTGCCTGCAACTTAGAAATATAATATACCAATGATAATATCATCAACCTTACTATTACTCGCTAGAATTTGACAATAGATGTGGATGTATAAAAATATACAACACTTACATATTATCTAGACCTCGAACTTTGCCTGTATCAGCTATTTTTACTGCTTCTTTTTCTTCAAGTTCTGGATATAAAAAGACAAGATATAGGAAGAACTGTTGAAAAATGATGAGATCTATCTAGTGTTCTATATAATAAGAATAGTGTTATTAAATGATAAGATCTACTATCCGGTGTTCTAAAAAGTATAGCTTTATTCCATGATGAGATGTATATGGGATTCTCATAAGAATAGTTTTATTCAATGATAAGATCTACTATCTGGTGTTGTAAAAAGAATAGCTTTATTTCATTATGAGATCTATCTGTTGTTCTAATAAGATTAGTGTTATTCAATGATAAGATCTACTATATCTGGTATTCTAATAAGAATAGTTTTATTCAATTACATGTATGATATCTATAGCTACTATATCTGGTATTTTAATAAGAATAGTGTCTTTTGATGGTGAGATCTGCTACTATCTCATGTTTCAATAAGAATAATGTTATTATCTGGGGCTCTAACAATAATAGTGTTATTCGATGATCACACCTTTCTTATGTTCGAATGACTACCTGCGAGGTCTCCCATACATAGGAAAAAACAAAAGATTACCTCTTTGTAATGCGATGGATCTTTCTGTAAAATCATCATTTTTAGCAAGTTCTTTTCCTATATCTGCTTCATACTGTACACAATAAAAATACAAAGATCACTTTAACAATATACAGTGCACAATTTGTAAAATAAAAATGCATATATATATCATGTACGGTACTAAGAAATATGACAAGAATATTCCATAACATCATTTAAGAAAATGGTATGAGTAAAGATAAATTTTTAAAAATCTATAACTATAATAAGGGAAATGAGCTGTCATAACATTAAACAGATAAAAATTTACCCTTTTCACTTTACTTGTTAATTCTTGTTTAATGTCCTTAAAGTCTTCATGAGCTCGATAAGTGGCTTCAGATATAGATAACCTGTAATAAAAATGTTGATTAAGAAACCTTAGAAGACAATTTTTAGCCTATTGTCATTTCAAATGAAATGAAAAATTTGATTTATGAAGAGTAAAATTTCAGCTAACAAATTGTTCACCTACAAACACCTTCAGCCGAAATGAATATATTGTTTTGTAGATAAAATATAAAATGGTACAAACCCTTTAGTAACGAGATCTTGATTCATTTCTAGTTGTTTCTGTAACTGACTGTTTAATCTCTTCTCTTCTTTTTCTAATTTTTTTATAGTTACCTCATAACGTTTGATTTTCTAAAGAAAAAAGAGGTTTAAAATACCAAGTTCCATTTAGAGGGATTTTAGTTCCTAATATGCTTAAAGGGGGATACATATCCTACCTAGAGAATGCTACCAGTGAGGACTGGAGTGATCAGGCACCAAAGACTGCCATTCAATTTGAACTCTCTGCATCTTTCGTCGAACATAACTAATTCGAAATTACAGTAAAAACAGAAACGATTAAATATAAATAAGTTTTTATACATTCATATTACATTATTATTATTATAATATGCATTTTGACGCATTTGTGTCAAGTTTTAGGTGCCAAAGAATAGAGATTTAGTGCTTTTAACAATATGAGTAAGGTTCAAAGTTTATTACAATGCATAACAAGACGAATCCTAACCTTAACGTTTGGAGTGCAAGATGAACACATTAATTTGCATGAATAATATATTTCAATACTTCACCAAAATTACTGAACTATGAACATTTACCTGTATGTTTAGTATGTAGACAATTTCAAATTGTTGGTTTTAAATGACAGAAAATAGGTAATTGACGTTTTCTGATAAAATAAGTCATAGCAGTTCAATAAATAACAAATTTTAAAAAATGGATTATGTAACACTCACCTTTCTAATAACATCCAATGTACCAACACTTTCTTGTAACTTTTCTTGTAACACATCTAATTCTCTAAAAAAAAAAAATTAATACAAAAATAATTTACCTTTATTTTATAAACTTAAGAAATCACTAATCAGTCAAACATATGGTTTGAATGATTCATTGACAGTTCTCGTTATAATAGGTAAAAAAATAAATAACAGAAATATAATAAGGGAAATGAGCTGTCCATTTTTACGCTTAACTATTTTTCAAAAAAATAAATAATTAAAAGTAAAAATGGGTACCAATCCGCTAAATATTGCTGGAGAGTTGCTTATGGTCTGTATCACTTAATTAATGTCTAATTAATAATTTAGATATTATTTCAGACCAAAAGAAAGACCTCCAATAGGCAGATTTAGCTCTTACATAATGTTTAAAATATGTAAATGAATCTCAAAAGATACTACTTATACGACTTAGGTGGAGTTTAGTTGTTAAACTTCAAGAACAATAATTTCTCAAAACACACAAAACTGGTCAAAGACGATGATCATACCAGCAGATTGCCAGGACATAGGTCAAAACAAAGCTCCATCACATTTAACACAGTGTAGACAGACATATTTTGATATTTACATTTAGTGCACTTACTTTTTCTTGTCAAGATTTAGTTCTGTTTGTTCTTTAGTTTGATCAGATGTGTCTGCCTGAAGAAATATATAATAAACAATGCTAGTTTCACAACAATAGAACAAATTATTTGATAACCCCTATCTGGGGATACACTATATATAAATCATAGACATCATTAATATCTTTACCTCTCATTAAAGAGCATTCTTTATTTATACTGTTGAGTTGTATCTCAAATTTGAAATAATCAAATGATATATGTGTCATATATTTTAAAAAGAAAATCTGACATAGGCCCCCTCAATAGAATGTACATATGACCTGAGACAGACCTGAGGTAAAGAAAGAAGTGTAGCCAGGACAAAAACATGGTCATGGTAAATCATAAGAGAATTATCAGATCCAAGTGAATGGATCATGGGGCTGTCTGCTAGCTTCCACTGTGCTTTATAATTTCAGGTAGTGCTGGGTATTGCCACTGCAGTCACAATACAATACCTATTGAGATTCGGGTGCTACGATATGATTTGCATCACGATTCATAATCAAGTCAATATTTACTAAGAAAACAACAGAATAAATGAATAATTGATATTTTATTGGAGTCACAAATTACAATTAGTTTCAAGTACTGTCCACGGTTTGAAAAGTTTGTTTGTCTACTTGTGGCCGATAGACCAAAACAATTTAAGAGTGTTTGTATATTTCTGGATAATGTGTAACGTCGATAATTAAGAGAGACATGTTAGTTACTGAAGCAACAAAAAAACATAAAGAATTACGATAAAGTGATTCAGTGTCGGCAATAATCCCAGAAGATAAACCAATTTATATTTTAGCACTCTGTGTATGGGTACTCACAACTGCTCTTTTTAATCTTTTCTTTTCTTGTCTGGCTTCTGTTCTTTCCTGAATTAAATCTTCTTTCAGTTGTAAAATCCCATCCTCTAAATCTACTATCTGTACAACAAATAAATAACATTATACATAGAAATTTAATGTTTTCAATAACACAACAGAATTACTGTGAATATAATTCCCTTTCAAAAGAAGTGTTTATATCATAAGATATATTATTTAGTTGATGCAAACTTAAGATAATATTGTATATTTTATTATTCCAAAATCTTGGCAGGAATAAAATTAGTATGTCAATTTCTTTAAGATTAAATTAAAACAATTATTAAATTCAAGTTCTTACATTTTGATTGGCACACCTGACTTTATCTCTTGTTTCATTCAAAGTGATCTGCATACTGAAAATATAAAAAAAAATAACTCAAAGATTCTTAAATTGTAAAATTAAAAAAAGAAATAAAATTAATTGAAATAGGGTTTAATGTCCTACTACTTTGCTCCGACTGGGCAACTGAGGACGACCGTACATAATGTAAATTTATTTAATTTTAGTTTATACAGACAAACAGCCATGCCTTTTATATGATATTAATTCATTACTAAATTATAATAATCAATGATATCAGCAAATCTTTTAGAATATGTTTCAATCTATTTGCCGGTCCCAATAATTGTTGTCAGTAGAAGACTTAGATCACATGGATAAAGCAGCCAATCAATGAGCTTGATTACATTGTTTTTAGGTAACACACTATCAAACAGCTTGAATTCTAGCTTTACCCACCATCCATCCCCTAGACTCCACCAGTTACGATAGCTTATTTTTTCATTTATTCAATTCAATAACTAAGTTCTAATTCTAACAAGAACCATTTTTGTACTAAGGTCGGTTTTAACTTTGTCAGATGTTTGTGTATCTTTAATATGTTTCAACAATAGGAGCTACTTGTTTAAGACTTTACCAACAAAATATTAGATGATTAAGTTAAAGATCCATTTTATATATGTACATTTATACTTGCTCCCACGGATCAACAATCCGGGTGACATGTACATTATATGGAGGCCGCAGCCCCATATCTTTAATCTTATATATGGAGGCCGCAGTCCCTGATCCCTTCTTTAAACTAACAGCTACATGGAGGCCGCAGCCCCATTTTCCTTCTTTAATAGTACTGTATAGTACATGGAGGCCGCAGCCCCATTTTCCTTCTTTAATAAAACACATGGAAGCCACAGCCCCATAGTGAGACAGATCCCCAGGGCATTAAAATGTAACCTGGAGATGTGTCTCAATAACAAGTAGCTCCTTAAAATGCCAAATTTAATCAATTGGGTTTTTTTTTAAAACTTTTTTTAAAGTTGTATAGTATGTTTAATTTGTATGTTTAATGTATCATTGATGTTGTAGAATGTTTAATAAATATTGAATCGTAACCTACAATTTGTTCGTTTGTATATGTCATCCAGTGTGCTATGAGAAAAATTTTGCCTGTGAAGCGGCACTATGGCCTACTCTTATATTGAATTCCATCTGCTAAGGGATCTTTTAGGAAACACACATACATATATATAACTTTCAGCATCTTAACAATGACACAGCTGGTTTTGTTATTTTATGAACTACCACTAATGGCTCAATCAGAACACATGATGATATGACTTATACACTATACACATACCTGGCTTTTTCAGCTAAACGTTGATTAAGTAAAGATATAATTTCTTCATGTTGTTGACGAATCATTTCTCTCTCTGGACTAAAAATACAATGAAATTAACATCAAACACTAATCTTATTTTGATTACATGCTAATCAAATGCACAGTGGAGTCCAAAAATTAGTTGATAAACAAATTTAGGTTCAGAAGGCATACATAACATTTGAAAGGTCTGTAAACTTAAACAAAGTGTTATTATTATTATTGTTATTATAACTATAACTAAGATCTATTATTAGAAAAAAGAAGGGAGAACTGGGTTTAGATTCCTGAAGCAATAATATGTCCCAAGAAATCCATGTCTGGCCATTGCTGGATTGGCTTCTGATGCTTGAATTTTTAAGGAAGTGTGTCTATTCTTCCCATTCAATCAATCTATCACAAGTACAGCAACATGACAGTCCTATACGTTTAATCTGGATCTTTCCTAAAACTTTAGACAGTGATTGAAGGTATTAAAAACAGTGAAAAGTATGTTCGTTTCCAAACAATATTATTTACATTTTATTCGATTTGATAGCCTTGTTTGTCATGCTATTAGTTTTACTGCAATATTCAGCTATGCGCCGGTTAATTGGGCATCATAAAATTGTGAGGCATGATGTAACGTTATGCAAACATATTTGGTTTTAAGCGTAATGGTTTTGTAACACAGTTAGCTAATGGTTGTTAATCGGACTATTGACCAATCATAATTTAGAACAAGAACTTGCTCTATGTACATCATTGAGTAGTGGGATTAGCTCTAAACCAACGAAACACTGCACGGAATATGTGTGTTTAGTGGCATTCCCGAGTTTGTTATTAACTTACTGAAGTGCAGAATTTTCAATTTCCAATTCTTGCTGCTGTTTTCCCATGGTAATAATATTAGTATTAATTGTATCAAGTTCATTCTTTAATTCTTGTAAAGCTACTGTATTGGACTGATGAGCAGAGTTAACAGCATCTGTAAAATGAGAAAACATTACAGTTTTCGGACAAATATTGACTCGGTCAAATAATGGTCAATTACTTACACAAAGATGTGTTTGGTTAATTTTACCTTTACTACACAATAAAAAAATATATAAAAACGTTTATTTTATTTCTTACCAAACAATGTAGCCAGGAAATCATTATTTGTTGTCATGTTGTAGCCTTAAGCTAACACTGAAGCGAGTGTACTGTATTATTTCTAAGAAGTGGTTGCCATGCCAGATATGCCCACATTTTGCAAGAGATAGACAGAGAACAAGTTAAAATAGCAATTTTTCAGACAAAATCAGGGGCCATAATTCAGGATGTTACAGTCCAAAATGCGAAGATTATCAAAAGAAACCAAGATCTTTGGAATAAAGATACATTTTGAGCTTCATTTAAATCAGATAAAAATTGTATGCTCTAGAGGGTCAACACACTATAAACGAGATTTGTACAATCAGCGGCCATAATTCAGATGTTACAGCCCGATATGCAGGGAATATAGACAGGAATCAATATATCTGGGATAGAAACATATATTTTAAGTCCATAGTTTTACACTATTTGCGTACAAGGAACGACCATTTTGTTGGGCAATTTGGTCTGAATTTCACGAAATGTGAACTGCCGTTATGGTTTAACAGTGATACATTTGAAAATTTTCTTAAATCGGATAAAAATTGTAACTTCTTGAGACACCAGCTTCAAACATGATGTTTCGTTTTTTTAAATCAGATAAAAATTGTGTGAGTTTTAGAGAAACAAGTTACAAACACAATTTCAGGACAATTGGTGGCCATAACAGTTACAATTCAATATGCGCAAATATCGACAGGAACCCAAGATCTTTTGGTTATAAACATACATTTCTAGTTTCATCAAAATTGGATAAATATTGTGAAGGTTTGAAAGTCCCCAAGATTATGACGTGATTTTTCATACAATCAGGGGCCATAATTCATGAAGTTGCAGTCCGATAATAACTAATATCAAGAGAAACCAAGATCTTTGGATTATATTTTTCAAGTTTCGTCAAAATCAGATTCATTTATGACCTTGTAGAGTGGTCACAAAATCTGAAAAAGGATGGCCGGACAGAGGCGACACCGGATAGATGGACAGGGGCACAACAATATAGGTGCAGGTGAAAATGTAGGCAGATAAAAAGATGCAGTAGGGCATAGTTAAATGAACTAGAGAAATCATTGACTTATATCCAGCAATATCTGGGAACAGGGAGTATGAAAAATAACCATGAAGTAAATATTATATTACGGTGTAAGAAAGAACTTACTCATAGTTTCTTTTTTAATCTGTCCTGGCAAAAATAATAATTTGTGCCTTAAAACACTAGCTTTTATAGTTTCTGTTTCTAGATTGTCATGCATCTTTAATCTTGCTCTGTCCTGAAGAATAAATAAATTATAACTGTTAAGATGAGGAGATAAAAACAACAAAAAAATCTAATAGGCCCATTCTAATTAATTTAATTCATAAATAAACTTAATTTTAATCTTGAATTTTATTATTCAATTTAGCTTATTAAACTGGCACTTTAAACTGGATCAGTGTGTACCACTGAAAATGCATCGTCCCAGAAACAGACATTTATTCATAAATAGCAGACATTTGTAATTGTCCTTTGCTATCCATTAACAATTTGACTTTTGACTTTATGTTCGTTCAATGATAAGTCACACATGGAGATCGTGTATGCAACTCACACAACATTCTTAATACAAAGAAATAAATATTTTGTCAATTCTAAATAAAAACTATTTATCAAAATCTAAGTTACCAATTCACGAAGAGCTTCAATGATTTTATCAATATTCTTAACATCATTTTCTTTAAAACCGAAATCACTGTGCCTCATTCGTATAGCTGGAAAAAAAGAAAGAAAAATATATGCTAGAATTTTTCAGGCAGGCCAAGACAATATTTATCTAATAAGCCAAACACTTTCCTTTAAGTTAAAATCAATATTTAAATTTCTTATTTCTTTTAAATTCTTTTAATACAAAACTAAAAACTTGTCGGAAAGTCATGTCCATTCCCTTTTATTTCGCTAACTTTGTTTATTCACATTGAAGTGAATATATTTTATTATATTCGATGACTAAGTCCTTCGATTTCCCTTTGGCTTTAGTATTATCATTAGTGACAGTCAAGGACTTGGCGATGGATACCTTTCCTTTAATATACACTACAGCACTATCTAATCAAGTTTAATCTTTTAAAAGTGTATTAATCAATATATAGATCTACATATGTATACACAAACTCAATATGATTAAGAAAATTAAATGACATTTATGGCATATGTTAGGCTGCTCTGTCAGACTTTTCGACAGCAACGTTCGTTGTTTTGGGGGTGGGTGGGTGGGGGTGGGGTACCTTTAATAGTCTATTCAAAAAAATTATCAAGTTAGATTTAACTTTCAAAGTTACAGTTACCTAATCTAATATATAGAGCGAAACAAAGCTTGATTTTCCAGGAACACAGTAAAAATGTCACCCACAGTCTGTTGATTAAAAAAAAAATTCAGACCGGAACCGGATACACTGGGCAAAATTGGCAATGCGCATGTCAGTGCACGTCAACTTAGCAAATCTCACCGACCAAAGCCAGATTACGTGTGTCAACATAGCAATATTTCTATGACGTGTCTAATCAATGACGTCACATATTATTGACTCCAATGAAAATAACTCTCACAGTTTTAAAAAAAAACCCAAAATAAACTATTTTAATCTTAATTTTGATCTAAATCAAAATCAATTTGTAAAAACGAAATTATTTAACAGTAACATTGTTGTATCACGTGGGAAACTTAATTACCGAGGTTTTTTGACAACAATCAAACCAGCTTCGCTCTACTCAGGCAAGGCCTGTTACATATTACTACTAATGATAAAATAAATAAAGTCGTTGTAGACTACTGTATAAAGTACCGGTAAATCGAAATGATGAAAATAGTTTTAAAATGTTTATTTTGTTCAAAATCAATAAAAACGGCTGCCACTTACAAAGTTCGTCAAGCTTTCCAACTGCATTGTTGATATTAGCCTCTTCCGTTTGCACCGACATTTTGTTGAAATTTGATTAAATATGCAAAAATATCAGTCATTTATTCAAAACTACGGATTCTTGAAAATACTATCAGCCATTTGTAAACTTTATCGTTGTCAATAATATTTTTGATCTCAATTTGTAAAGAAAAGGCAAAGGGAAGTAACTATCGTGACTTTCATGGGGTGCGGGTCGTTTCATCCCACGACCGGTTCACCCCGGGCTGTTTCATCCCATACCTGATTTTCTATCGGGCTGTTTCAACCCGGGCTGTTTCATCCCCCTTGTTGTTATAGTAGCAGTTAATTAACGGAGTTGTACTTATTGTCGAATAAACTGTTAAACACTTACTTATTGTTAAATAAACATGTACTTCATTGTTTATTATTAAATAAACACACAATTAATTGTTATGGATTAGTAATAAAAACATGGCGCGAGAGTTGAGTTGTATTTATACATTTTATTGATATTTATTGATATTTATTTACAGTATTGTAAAATAAACACAAAAATATTAACGGTAGTGTCATATTTATTTCTATTTAGATGTATGTAAATTCTTTTTATCGGAAACCATTAAAACACACACTTATAGTTAAATTATAGAAAACCGCACGAGAAGCTTGATTTCTCGATTGAAGGGTGTAAGTGATCAAACAACAATTTTTTGATTGGTCAGAGGCGTCTAACCGCGGGAAAATTTACAGTTACTATTGGATGACAGCATGCATGCACGAATAAAACTATCTTATTTGCATGTTGTTCACCGATGTTTTTTTTAATGAAGTATTCTTGTATTGTTTGTTAATTGGCGTTATGATTTTAGCAATTTTGATTGTTTGAATAGTGTTTATTGTCAGTATCAGAAAATGCCGAAGTTAAAATCAGAAAATGCCGTGGTATTTATAACACAATTTGTAGTCCTTCACGTAACAGTCATGTAACTTGCAAACGTTAGACAATGATCACGTGACAACCATAACTGAAATGGCTATAAAATAAAGTTCTGTACGACTATGATATAGCCTTCAATATTTGTTAAAATTAACACCCTGTCTATACGTACGTAACTGACGTACGAAAATTAAATGGTAATAGGTAGGGTGAGTCTGCCGTTCAGATCTGACGTACGAAAATAAATGGTATTAGGTAGGGTGAGTCTGTCGTTCAGATTGCCTGTCAATAGTGAATAAAAAATCGATATAGAACTGCTTTATTGGCATAATGCCAACCGATATGTCACGTATCATTGGAATACTCCAATGGAGATTCTATGGGGAAAACATCCATTGTTTCTCTCTCCGTGTATTCGATGTTCCATCAGGGAATTATATCCAATGACGATTTTAAATTTACCTCACATCTGGTCAGTGAATCCATCAATATATTATCCAGTTATTATTTTAATATCTACCGGTACCTGAAATTCACACGGACAGAGCGTGGAAGACGTGAAATTCTGAAACCATGCCGAGACTGTCTTCAATGTCCACGTGGCTTATTTTAATGCACCTTTTATGAATAATCAACAAGCTTGTTTTCAATATTTTACCGGATTATAGAAAGAATATCCATATCCCGAAAGTAAACTTAGTCGTGTGGACGACTTTACCAACGTATTGCTATATCTTCAAATTAAACTAAGTCTTGTGGACGACTCAACCATCGAGTGTGGACGACTCCACCAACGGGTGTGGACGACTTAACCAGGTTTTTATAAAAGCCGTAAATATATAATTTAATGAAATCAAAGTAATTGATTTATGTATGAAATTTAACAAAAGCCGTAAATAGATAATTTAATGAAATCAAAGTAATTGATTTACGTATGAAATGATTTATGTGTGAAATGATACAAATAGTATTACTAAAGTGCTGTGACATGTTGTTATTGTTATAAATGTATGAATAAAATATTAAAAATATGTAAAACATGTTTAGTGATTTGTGGGATGAAACGACCCGATATGTGGGATGAAACAGCCTGGAGTCAATTTGGGATGAAACAGCCCGGGGTGAAGCGGTCATGGGATGAAACAACCTGCTCCCCTTTCATGTATAGTCTCATTCATCAAGTATCGGTATAGATATAAAAAAAAAATCATCTGTCATTCGTCAACCATCCGTGTTTCCAACAAACACATCAGTATATATCTCAACGTTTTAGCTACGTCCTCGTAGCTAGTATCGGTACTGCCGTATTGCACTTTTACCAACAGGTGCTTTTACTACGTCAATAGACCATAGATACGGCAGACTACCCATGTAGTCAAAAAATATATTCAGGTACGGATCCAGGATTTTTTGCAGGGGGGGGGGGGGTCTAGGTTTGATAATTGCTTAACTAATTGCGCTCAACCGATAATTTGGTAAATTAGATTCAATTTGGTTAATTCTGAGGTATTTCCGGAAGGTAAATTCCAAAATAACAGGTCTAAATCGCCAATAAAATGGCATAAAAAAAATTTTTTCAAGCCTGAGCGGGGGGGGGGGGTCTGGACCCCCTGGACCCCCCCTCTGGATCCGCGCCTGATATTTTTTATTTTTAAATAAACGAATGAAGAGAGAGAGATTTCAATAATTCGCTTGCGCGCTGGGGTCTTTAGCAGGGGAAGGAATTGAAGAACCCGGATAAAACCCACGCCGGTTCAGGCGACCCCACTCCATGTCACCTACTACAACTGGAGATTAGAAACCACACCAGACTCCATGTCGCCAACTACAACTGGGGATTAGAAACCATGCCAGTTGACTCAATGACAGGCTTTATGATACAGTGCGCAGGTGTTAACCATTCAGCCCCCCCCCCCAAATAATCAAATATTTAATAAATCTTCTATTCCCCCCCACCCTTTCTATAATGACAGGACTTATTATTATTATTATTTTGGTGCACTGGTATTTCTATTGCGCATCTTTCACAAATGTGCTTAGATGCACTTTACAATTCATTAAAATGGAATGGATTAAAGTTGTCAAGATCGTTTTAAGATTGACTGATTCCTCTTCCAAAGTCACTCAAGGTGACTTCTACCAATTATTTGAAATGCAAATTAATTAGAAATTAGTAGTGATCAAGATAAAAAACTGGTTGTAAAGTCATCAGAAATTCTCATTTAATTACTAAATCCCACTTTAACTTTTTAACATTTATGTTTTATATGAATAGCCATGTTCCTTAAGCAACATCTGCGAGTCTTACAATAAGATGTACATAGTTAAGGCGAGATCAAGCCTTCTAGTGAAGATGATGAATAGCCTAAGTGGTGAAAGAATATTCACTGGGACAGCCTGTGATCTATTTTTCATAAATAATACAGGACTCTCTTAATTACAGAATCTCCTGGCATGAAATATTGTTATAAAATGAAATTCCACCACAGAATGTAAATATAGGCTAATGTAAAGACAGCTAATTAAACATATGTTATGTAAGAGCTAAGTCTGCCTATTGTAGGTCTTTCTTTAGGTCTGAGATAATTAATAATTAGACATTAATTAACTTATTCAGACCATAAACAACTCTCAATGTCTGCGATATTTACTTGATTAGGATCCATTTTCCTGTTCAACTTTTATTCATGATTTATTCATGAAATGGATATCGAGACTATGTTTTTTATTCAACTGACATTAGTAATGATGATTGAGGTTACGCCAAAAATTCAATTGCTAAAATCTTGGTTCAATTTGACTAAAATTTTCAGCAAATTTCCTTTAAATTATCAAGTTTTTAACGATTATTATTATAGTGAGAACTGCCATGTATCTAATCTCCCAAAATGCATCTTTACGATGCTTTGTGTCTTACAAAAACCAAATAATGTAAGAAGCAGGTCCACAATGCCTTGCCGTGACTGAAATAACAGTATTTTTATTGACAACTATAATGAAAACACAACAAATTGATACTTGAGTCCGATAAAATCTAAAATAAATGTATAAAACAAAATATACTGTTAGCAATATCCTAGTTTTTATACGCCCACATTTTCATGTGGACGTATTATGTCGTCGCCCCTGTCCGTCCGGACGTCCACAATTTGTTTGTGGACTCTCTATAGGTCACAATTCTTATCCGATTTTGACGAAACTTGAAAAATAGGTTTATCCCCAAAAGATCTCGGCTGCTTTCGATATTGGCATGTATCGGATCAAAACTTCATGGATTATGGCCCCTGATTGTACGAAAAATCACGTTTTTAGCTTGTGGACCCTATAGAGGTCACAATTTTGAACGGATTTTGATGAAACTTGACATGCATGTTTGTAACCCAAAGATCTTGGTTCCTTTTGATATTTGCGGCTATCGGAATGTAATTTCCTGAATTATGGCCCCTGATTGTCCGAAAAATCACCCTTTTTAGCTTGTGGTCCCTCTGGAGGTCACAATTATTATTCGATTTAAAAAACCGTTTGATTATATCACCGTTACACCCTAAGGAAGGTTGAGTACGAATTTCGGGAAAATCGGACGAAAATTGCCATACAAAATGGCCGCCGTTGGTACGCGAATACTGTTAAAAAATGGTATATCCATGTTGTGGACCCTGTGGAGGTCACAATTTTGATTCGATTTTGATGAAACTTGAAATTCATGGTTATAACCAAAAGATCTTGCTTCCTTTGGATATTTGCGCATATCGGATCGTAACTTCCTGAATTATGGCCCCTGATTATACGCAAAATCGCCTTTTTTTTTAGCTTGGAGGTCACAATTATTATTCGATTTAAAAAAACGTTTGATTATATCACCGTTACACCCTAAGGAAGGTTGAGTTCGAATTTCGGGAAAATCGGACGAAAATTGCCATACAAAATGGCCGCCGTTTGTATGCGAATACTGTTAAAAAAATGGTATATCAAGGTTGTGGACCCTGTGGAGGTCACAATTTTAATTCGATTTTGATGAAACTTGAAATTCATGGTTATAACCCAAAGATCTTGGTTCCTTTCGATATTTGCGCATATCGGATCGTAACTTCCTGAATTATGGCCCCTGATTATACGCAAAATCGCCTTTTTTTTTTAGCTTGGAGGTCACAATTATTATCCGATTTAAAAAAACGTTTGATTATATTACCGTTACACCGTAAGGAAGGTTGAATTCGAATTTTGGGAAAATCAGACCAAAATTGCTATACAAAATGGCCGCCGTTTGTACGCGAATACTGTTCAAAAATGGTATATCAAGGTTGTGGACCCTGTAAAGGTCACAATTTTAATTCGATTTTGATGAAACTTGAAATTCATGGTTATAACCCAAAGATCTTGGTTCTTTTCGATATTTGCGCATATCGGATTGTAACGTCCTGAATTATGGCCCCTGGTTATACGCAAAATCCCCCTTTCTTTAGCTTGTGGTCCCTCTGGAGGTCACAATTATTATCCCATTTAAAAAAACGTTTGATTATATCACCGTTACACTGTAAGGAAGGTTGAGTTTGAATTTCGGGAAAATCGGACCAAAATTGACAGACAAAATGGCCGCCGTTTGTACGCGAATACTGTTAAAAAAATGATATATCATGGTTGTGGACCCTGTATAGGTCACAATTTTAATTCGATTTTGATGAGTTCTAATTTCGTGAAAATCGTACCAAAATTGACGGACGAAATGGTCGCCGTTTGTACGCGAATAGTGTAAAAATATGGTATATCATGGTTGTGGACTCTCTACAGGTCACAATTCTTATCTGATTTTGACGAAAAGTCACATTTCTAGGTTGTGTACCGTCACACCATAATCATTGTCGGTTTCGAATTTCATTAATATCAGACTGGAACTGACCAACTAAATGGCTGCTCCCAATACAGTATGAAATACAGGACTTAAAGATGTAGGAAAAATCACTTTCGGTATTGCTTGTTCTCTGTCCATCTCTCGAAAATGTGGGCGTATCCTGCCTGGCAGTGCCAGCCTATCTTTCATTTTGCCTGCACACCGACATTTATTTTACCTACACATCTTCGAATTTCAACTGTAAAGGATTCTGTTACATGCAATGTGTACACAGGAACTCATGGTTTCCATAACGACTAGATGTTGTTTCTACACCGCCGACAAGGGCAATATAAAACAATATAAAATGAAAAACAACTTGAAAATCATCTACTTTAATCAGATTGGAGTTTCTTGTATACTTTATTAACTGCTCCACTTCAGTACAGTCAATATTTTAGCATCCTCTGTATCACCAGTGGTCTCACTCCATTCAATCCACTATACCCTGAGGCACTATGCAAGGTATTCACATCTTCAGTATTCATCATCTTCCCTTGATTCTACGAATCGATCAAAAAAGAGTTTACAAACCATATGGTGGCTTGGTCTCTTGATCATGAGAAAGTTTGCAAGACGTATGATATAAAAGAAGTGACATGCACTTAAAAAGATGTCCTAAAACATCTTTGGGTGGGAAATATGTTTTTATTAGTGTTTATATATTAACCAATCATTTTTCATTGGCTGTTAAAAAATAGCACAATCATCAAGGGTCCCATAGATGAACCCGGGGGTTAGTGGAGCGGAATGGATCAGACCACTGGGAATACCTATGATGATACTAAGTGGATTATAGTATTTGGTCATTCAATAATGTGAATATGCTAGGATGGTACTGAAAAGTAATCATTACACAGTTTGAAGTTATGGGCACGTAATTTGTATTGGGATAATTAAACAGTTATGGTTATTCAAAAGATCAGCTAATGTGTAATTACATTTAATTTATTTTTATTACAAATCACAACATTTTCAAAAATATATGAGGAGCCTTAAATTTTAACTTCAAAATTGTAAATTAGGTACATAAAAGTTAGTTTTAAAAAACAAACAAACAAAACTTAATATTAACAATCGTTCTAAAGAATATTAAAAATAAAGAATAACAACCTTTTTAAATTTGTATTAGGGACAGTGGTGTGAAGACCACTAACTGTTCAGGACAAACAAGA
This sequence comes from Patella caerulea, assembly GCA_036850965.1. Taxonomy (NCBI): domain Eukaryota; kingdom Metazoa; phylum Mollusca; class Gastropoda; family Patellidae; genus Patella; species Patella caerulea. The sequence goes on along the minus strand of JAZGQO010000007.1, from coordinate 46,951,891 downwards.
TCATGTGGGGGCATCAAACACCAATATTTTTATCATTAGCCTCCCAGTCAGTTTGTGTCATATCAAATATGCCAATAGAATTGGAAACCTCACTGAAACCGCATGGTTTTTTTCCATTTTGGAGGGGGTTCCAAACTTCTGTGTGACATTGTGTCTCCTACACTTAACCCCTGGATGTCCAGCCTCTGAACTAGGTGATTGCTGAGAAAGTTCATCAGGTTTCCCACTTGTCAGTGGTGTAGGATGTAGGACATGGATGGGATCAAAACCTGAGGTTCCGTGTACTCATTGACAGGCACTTATCAATGAAATGAAACAATGTTTAATGACATCCTACTGTTCTGCTCTGACTGGGCTAATGAAGTTGGGCATATGCCATGCAGTGTGCTGTGAAGGAATTTTCACCCTGACAGTGGATCTATGACCTACTCTTATATATAATTCTGCCAAGGGATCTATTACGTGCACGCAAATGTGTACACATAGAACCTTGGGTTTTGTATGACTGGACAGTTGTCCTTGTCAGGCCCTTGGGAAAATTGCCTGAGTGTGTTTCACTCGGTCACCCTGGCTCCTGGCAGGTACTTAAAAACCATTCACAGTTATAATACAAAATAAAGAATCTGGGTAAAAGTTCTTTGATAGCACACTGTATCGCACATGCAGGTCTTCATTAGCCCAGTCGGTACAGGACATTAAACCCCATATTTTATTTCCTAACCAGCCCTGTGAATTTGAAAACAACTAACATGAACTTTTGTGGGGTACAAAAATATATCAGCTATTGGGTATTATTTTTGCTATCCAGTCTCTCAGCATGTGTAATTCTTTTTTATCCAGCTCATGTGATAGTTTAGGAAATGAATTAAAGTTTGTCGTAACACCCAGTGATTTTAACTGGTTACATGTTTTTTCTCCCCATTCATATTTCACCAAAGGATCTGCTTGGCCATGACAATAAAATAATGGAGGCATTTCATTTGTTGATTTCTTTACACTCTGAAAAAATAAAGACATATTTATTTGCAAGATTTTTTGGCATTTTCACATTTAAACTGTGGTTTAACATCCTACTGTTCTGTTACAACTGGACTTATCAAGATCAAATTTAACACACATTTAAACTACTCTTCTAATGACTCTAGTGGTAGGTCTTGTACCCAAAGTGATCTTATAAATTTTTGGATTCCATAATCAGGTTTTAAACCATGTCTACATTCAGCTGTAGTGACAGGTATCATGCACAATTATGCTTATTCTATACAGTACACCTAATAGTATTTTCCATTTGACAACTACACATAGTTTACGAACACTTGTACTTTTGCATTTAAAATTATTAAATTTTGTTCACAATTGATGTCTTAATAAGAAAAAAAAGGACTTTTTTTAAATCCTGTATTATTGAAATAATATTGAAGTTAGATGAGAGCATCAAGTTGAAAGCAAAGGAAAAATAGCAAGGCTAGAGATCTAGATATAGATGCTTGATAGTATACAACAGAAGTCTTTTAAAATTGATCAGCAGTTACAATCAAGGTATGGCTGCCCACTAATGTTTATAATATTATATAGTTTATACTTACATCATAAACAGCTGACCCTGTATTAAGGAATCCAGATAAAACAAAACAACCTGCTACTTGTGGGTGAAATCTATAGGCCATATGCATAGCTAAACATCCACCCATAGAGAAACCTCCTATAATAATATATCTAAGTAATACAGGGAAGTCAAAAAAATGTATATTTAGTGAGTAATTAGACCAAAATAGATGTGCTGAATTTGGGAGGAAAATAGTTATTTAATATGTCCATGAAATAGATCAAGGGTGATGATAGTGTCACAGTAAGGTCTGATATAGTTATCATGTACATGTCACAGTAGAAATAACCCTATCTCAAAGACTCTTTGCATATTTACACACTTTCAATGTAAAAAAATCCATAACTCAAACATCAAGACATAACTCTTGAGAACACTTGATGAACATATGGTTCAATTTTATTTCAATTTGCTGGCGCTTAGCTGTCTTTAGCAGTGGGTGGAAACCAGAGATCCTGGAGGAAACCCACAAGGTTGGACAGGCAACCCTACTCTTTGTCACGTACAACAGGGAATCGAAAACCATGCCATTAGACTCAATGACAGAGTGTGCATGTTCTAACCATTCGGCCATTCAACCCCCAAAATACAACAATAATAAACTATGTGCAAATTTTTGTGTTATAAGACCAAAGATATTTCTCATAAACAGTAATTGAAAGTTGAGTTAATTCTTAACGTAAGTCAGAGAATGCTTTATAAAACCGAGGCCAATGTTTTACATTCCCATACAATAATTCATTGTTTTTGATCTGGCCAGAGAGACGGAGAGAGTTTAACCTCCACTCAACACAAACTAGGTCATTTCGGGATTAACACATGGTTAAGTCACTTTTATCTCTTAATTTTATTTCAATAATTCATTTGCACATAGGGGTGTTTAGCAACCCCCCTTTGACCAGTTGAAAAATCCAAGCAAACATACACTGGCACTGTGAGGAAATAACGGAAAAAATTTAAAGTATTTTGCTACATTAGTGTTGATGTTTTTCAACAGAATTATCAATCTAGACGATTTATTCCATGGTGACTATATGATGTTTATCATTAACCACTGCCAATGATCTTTATAACTATGTTGTTTGTTTATGCATATTTTATGCTCTGTTAGCTACCACTCTATTCAATATTTCATGCAGTAAAGATATACCACAAGAGACAATGCTTTGTGTACATTTTTGGTGCTGAAATATTCATTCTGTGTCTATCGATAATTAGTAACAATCAATATATCTGATTACACTAGTACTGATGCTGTAATCAACATATTTACTCTCATCAATATAATGGGCACGGTGGTCTGTTCAGCTTCTGGCTTCCCACAAATAAACACAAGAGAAAATATCAAAACAATCAAATATAATTTTACCTATAATTATCTTGTTTTTGGGTGTCCCATTCTCAACTAAATCATTGACAATAGGCTCTAGTTCTTGACAGATTGTTGACACAGATTCTGTCTCTGGTACATCTTGGGCTATATCAACTCTATCAAACCAAACATTACTTAGTTCACCACCATATAAACTATAAGGTCTGAAGTATAAAAGTTCAATCAATCATTAACGATAGACAAACATCATACATGTCAATGTTTGTTTATCAGGCCATCTTAAATGAACATAAGCATTCACATTAAATTATTTGAATTCAAATATTTAAATGCTATTCTATTTCAAACTATACTGTCTTGCTTTTCATTCATTACTCATCTTAATTAACCTAATTAACAAAATAGTATTTGATCAGACATTTTTGATGTCATGTCAACTAATTAACACCAATGGAATTTGATCAGAACTATCTTTCTCAAGGAGTTCAGAGTGTTTACAAAACAATGGTGACAGATGAAAGGTGACAAGAATATATAGGTCAGAATTAAATTTGGACAATACAAAAATGAAAATAATTTTTATTTGTTAACAATTTATAAGATTTTTAAAATATCCTGATAAATATTACCAATAGAAAAAGCCATATCCATAAAAATTGTTTATTTGTTTTTTACTTCTCCAGATGTAAAATTACCACTCAAATTTAGAAATGAAATGAAATGGGGTTTAACATCCTAATGTTCTGCTACGAACTAGGTTAATGAAGACAGGCATACAGTGTGCTATGAGGGAAATTTTGTCCGGACAGCGGCATCTTATATCGAAAATTGCAACTGTCAAGGGATCTTTTATGTGCACACCAATGTGTACACAGGACTTTATTTTTCATACCATCCAAATGACTAGACAGCTGTTCTTGTCAGGCGCATCACTGACCAGTTGGAACCAAGCTGGGAAATCTAGATGCACCTTCTAGACAATTATGCGATGCATTTATCCAAGTCCATGCTAGTCAGTTTGTCAAATTTGGTTAATAACTTCATCTTTTTCAGCTGGTCACAGCAGTTAATTCTTTTTCGACAGATGTTTCCTTTGATCAATAAATAATATCTAAACTAATACAAATTTATCATCCAAGTATAACCAGATTCTATTATATAGATAAAAATTATTGATTTAATATAATTACCTAAGGGAAACAAATATGTGAATAAATACGAACAATGGGGATCATTCAATAAAATCCGGTGCCCTTGTTGTATACCAAAAAGTAAGTCAAATTTGTTTCCATGGAAACACAAAAATTATTAAATCTTAGAAAGTTTCAATTAGTAAAAATTTGTTAGGAGCAGGATAAAAATATATGACATTGTTAGTTTAACAAAATCAAAGACATAACAATATCTATAGCACACCATTTTGCAAATTTATACAAACAGTGTCTTTTGACATAGTAATAGTATTTTGTGAACTATATTTTACCTTTCTGGTGCTGTTGGTATTATTACATCCAAATGAGGAAAAGAGAACTCTTCCCGTAACACAAGTTTCAACCATTCTCTGATTCCATTACCAGTATCACCTTGAACAAAAATAAAATACAAGAGATACTTTCGATATTCAGAAAGCAAACAAAATACAATCCAATCTTTATCTAGCTAGCTTAATGCTAAAGCATATCTATATTCATTTGTATATATACATTATATACTAAAACATAGCTATATCTATTTGTATATACTAAAACACCAAATTATTGGGCATGTAATTATAGTGAACAATCTTGTATAGGCTAAAAATAGGCTGGAAGCAATGCAAGGCAACAAAATATACACTGTCCCCCAAGATTTAAGTCATCTGAGCAGTCCTGACTGACACATATGTACATTATGTACTCTTTTGTAGGTAATGTAAACATTCATGAGACACAAAATCTGATAAAGTAATTACCAGAAATAACCAAAATTTGATGGCTTTTAATACAATCTAGTTCTCCCTAGTTCAAACAAAAACAACATATGTACAATAGGATGATAAATTTAGCTGTTTGAGTTATTGGAAATGATTTTGTAAGTCAACAGGAATCATGTACTGTCGCATGTCCAAATACATAACATTTACTGAGTGATTAATCATTATTACAATTACTTGTACGTATAATTAGCCATTTCTATAGTGCACAAGAGCCATAACTCTGACAGTAACAATCAGAAATGATGAACATACATTTCAAGTCAATCTATAAGTGTATGGTATCCACAAGCAATTTAACTATTTCTGAGCCAGATATTTTATGTAGTTGAAAAATATATGACAAATCTTGTAGTACAGTATTCCTCAGCTCTCATTCTGTCCACATGACAATACAAGAGGGCCACTATTTTTCTTCATACTGTTTATTACAGAGTAAGGATAGAGTCATAGTCATCATTGGAATATTCCCATGTAAAGGGAATTTAATCATATCACTTATTGCATTGTATGACGTTTCTATTCCATTATAAATGATTTATCAGAAATGCATGTGATTTGTACATGTTTATTCTAGATCAAGAAATTATTAGGGTTATGCATCTGTTTCATTCTATTCCACTTTGATAAGCTGTTTACACCTAACTCTACTTGAAATGTAATAAAATGAGGTTTAACGTCCAACTGTTCTGCTCCTAAACTGGGCTAATAAGGACAGGCATATGCCATACAGTGTGCTATGGAGGAAAAATTGCCCGGGCAGTGGCAATATGGCCTACTCTTATATAGAATTCCAACTGCCAAGGGATTTAAACGTGCATGCGAATGTGTACACACGGTACCTCAGTTTTCCGTCACCTCCGAACGATGGGACAGCAGACCTTGTCAGGCTCTCCATTATGCAACACTGACAAGGGGAAACCACGCTGGTCAATATGGATGAACTTTCTTGGCCAATGCTGGGATCGAACTTACTTATTTACTTATTAAGGCCCAATATAAAAAAAAAAAAAATTAATATTATTTATAATATTAAACGCCAGCTAACTTGGCAATCTATCTAGGCAAGCATATATTGAGAGATCGAGAGAGATCCCTACAGGATATCATAATCAGACATTTCTATTCTACTATTATAGTGAAGAATACATTGTCAAAAGAGTAAATAAATTTCAAATTGGAAATGGTGAGGAGGGGGGGGGGCATAGTTCTTTTAATTAGTTTCATCAGGAACTGTCTCTAAAGCGGTCTGTGTCCGGACAGACAGTTCTAGAGGAACTAAGATCTATGTATTCACCTCGTTTAAAGCCCCAATAACACTCTTGTTGGAACTGAAAAATATGTCCCAATCTTCATTCTGGTCAACAAATCGTATTATTTTAGAATATTCCAATTAAATGATGATATAAATTTCATCTTAACACACCTAATTTAAAAAATTGGAAAAATTTAACCAATTGATTTGAAAAGTCTAACGTAAACCTTTTCAAATGTGACTTGGATTTTAAAATATTTTCGAACCCTCTGGACAAGTAAAATAGGTTGTAATGGATAATTTACACAACAGGTAGGACACTTAAACATCTAGTACTCAGAATAAAGGTATTACTTATTTTCTGGAGCTACCAAGCCAGCGAGAATGTTATTGTCCCTTTAAAACAATGTCACTTTTGAAAAAGTAAACAGTTGAACCGTAATAAAGAATAATTTATTTATGAATCACCTGATCCGTGGAAAAATATTACTGAGCCTTTACATGTAGACGAAGTGTGACTTATATTCTGCACCAAAAACTTTCTCATGGAGGCTGACATATTTACCCACAATACCCTGCTTCAGGACGAAGTGCGCGTGTCAAAACTCGTATGTCGTGCCAAAACAGACCGACGAAACTGGGTGAGTTTTATGCACTTTTAGCCATTAGAATTATAATAATCTGTCAGAATTTGTATTTGAATTAGTATGTTATATCAGCCTTAGATAATGATTCATTTTAGTATGTTTATTTGTTTTATATCGTATGTTTTTTAGGCGACACGCCTGGTGAATCGTAAGTCCCCTCCTTCCCGCGTTGCCAGTGTCATCAAAATATCGTGAAATAATGAATTGCTCGCTTTCAGACAGAGCAAGTGTTGTATGCTCAGTTTCAGCTACCCGATTTTCTTAATTGATATAATTAATCTTTCATTTCTTAATAAATGTTAAAATTTTATTGATAAACTTCCGGTGCCGTATAACAAATACGACAATATGGAGGTGTGTCCATGACAACTCCGTCAACTGATCTACTTTCATTTTTTTATATAGATTAGTTTCCTTTTAAATTTGAAAATTGAAAAATGAACTTAAAAAATTTGCTGATTACACTATGTATATGCCTTCACCAGATCTACCCAATTCAACACTTTATTTTGACCGAAATTAAAGAGATTTTGCTAAATATTTTTTTTTTTCTCAGAGTCAAGACCAAGATAGGCAAGAAAGTGGCAAGAGGACAAGTTGTATTTGTAAATAATGTGTGATAATTAATGTTTAGTTGGTAGGACAGTGTAGTAAATATTAGGTAGATCAAAATGGCTAGTAGAGGATCTGATTCAGATGGTGGATCTATGACACCATCAGAGAGAAGCGATGAGGAAAGAAGTGAACATGATTCAGATTATGAAACTGATGAAGAGGAAGAAGAAAGGTTTGGACTTTTAGAAATTCACTAACATACATAACACTAATTAAAAAGAAAGAAAAATGATTAAGTTATTGATGTCCCTACGTATGTGTTAAAAATTGCATAATAAACATGAATTTGATTATTATAACTATACACAATTATGAGGTAGGCTACCAGTACCTGGTAGTCAGGTGTAGCTTGTTTGTGTGAGCCTAAACTAAGCATTCTGTTTCATGGCTATAACCAGGTTACAAATGAAATGGGATTTAACGTCCTACTGTTCTGCACCTACTGAGAAGATGGTTATACACCATACATGTGCTGTGAGGTAAATTTGGCCCAGGTAGTGGCAATATGTCTACTTTTATAACAAATTCCAACTGTCATTTTTCTTTTACGTGCACACCATTGTGCACACAGGACCTCATATTAGTTAAAACATTATTTTATTCAATGAACTGAACTGGATTGAACAAAGGCAGTTCTCTTAACTGTAGTAACAGCAATATATGAATGTGTTGTTCCCATGCCATGCGCTACATTTTGCAATATAACCTAGTTAGGCCTGCTGTTTATTAATCTTTTGTACCCACGAAACAAGTACTGAAGGATGTGCCAAACAACAGATTATTTAGAAAAAAGAATTCTGATGTTCACAAAATCTTGTTGTCTGTAGACTCATTTTGAAAGTATGTCCATTTTAAAGGGATCAATTGTAAAACTTGTAAATTGATTTTATTATTTGGTTCATTGCAGCTCGGATAATTTGAATGTTGTGTGGACGGGTTACGGTAAAAAGAATCCAGTGATGTTATTCAAAGTTGAAGCCATTATGAACAAAAAAAGTGACTTGAAAACAGTTGGGGGTTGGTTGTTTGAATTATTTGTAAATATTGATATATGATACAAAGAGGATTTTATAATATCAAAAAATACCCTTTTTGATTTATTCTTAAACCGGTTCTTACTTATGCATAGACTATTATTTATCAGCTGAACTATATGTAGCCAATATTAATTAAGGTGTCCATTAAAGGAAGCACAATCTTTGAAAAATTACAGTGTTAAGTTTGATTGAATACATTACAGTAGAAGTGTCATGATAATTATTATTGTCAATAACTTCAGAATATGACCAAATTATGATTAATATATATTCATCATTTATTTTCAGAACGTTACCACATGGCTTATAAATTTGCTAACACAGAATGTAAGATTATTCGGAATATTCTCCAAACGCATGGTTTACGCGAGGTATGTTTGCTACATTCTTGAAAAATTAATTAAATCTCCATTTGAAGAATAGAGTTATAAACATTTTCTGGTCCAATGGCGTACAAGGTCCTACCTAAATTCTGCAATCGTACCACTAAAGAAATGTTTCAGACTATGAAGTGATACAGGACAAACTTAAGATTGTTCAATGACGAGCACCCCACCCCCATCAATTTGACTTTTGAGATAAGCTTAATTGTAAATGATTTGGTCTGTTGTGTCTTTAAAGTTTAAAACCTAAAATATTCTCCAATTTAAGTACAGATTTAACATTAATGAAGATAGATTTTTAAATATCTTTTTTTTAAAACGTATTTCTAATTTTGAAATTATATTTTAGATTCATCCAAATAGTTCCGATTACAATATCGTTTGGTCTAATGGCCATTTAAAACCGTTCACATTAAGAAGTATGACAGAATTTCAGAAGATTAATCATTTTCCAAGGTAAACTTATAACAGATGTTTAACAAATTCAACAATTATTTTGGAAATTTGAATAGTTTATAGCTTAAATTTGATATTAATTCTCCAGTTTAAGAAAATATTTCTTTTCAATGATTAAATAATAGATTTATTGTCTTGTATTGAACAGATCGTATGAATTAACACGTAAAGACAGACTGTTTAAAAATATACAAAGAATGCAACAAGTCAAGGTAGGTACATTGTCATGAAGGAGGAATAAAATGATTGGAATATGTTCTGAGTTAAATGGTAGCTAGGACTGGGAGTGTGTAGTGTTTTCAGAAACGATTTATAACTAAAGAATTGCATATCTGTTCGATCACTAATACTAATAGCTTAAAATAGATCTTGTCCATAATTGATGTTAAAATATATTGATTAATTTCGTTGGGATACTGTTATCCTTTCTTTAATGTTAATGTACACACATGACAAGGTATAGTAGGAGTTCATGCCAGAGATCTACTTCATCGATCAGTTGACTTTTCTAGGGATTTATCCACAGTTTGGTGCAGAGAATGCCAAGAAGTCACCGTAACTAGGGTTGGGTAAAATATCGATATAAATCAATAGTATCGATTGGACGGCCCAGAAAAGCACTATCGATAGCGGTGGGTTACTATTGATTATTGCTCTTCGCCTATTTTTCTTGCGTCTGAAATGTCAGTGTTTTCTTTCAGTTAATCATAATACACCGCTCACTTTAATTACTATCAAGTATCAATGTAACACATAACAAAATTATGACTGCTTATTGAACAGCAGTTTTCATGAATTCACTCTCATTGAAACGTTATTTTAGTTTTGAAGAAAGTATTGTTGAATATCGCTAAATTGGAGATACCTGGATGTGTAAATAAAGTTAGGGTTATTTCCCTTTGCAAGCTTCAGAATTCGTCTGTACAGTTCACTATTTCTGTACGCACGTACGCAATGTTTTGAATAGGAACAAGTTCATTTTGGTCCCTTAACATAATTATTTACAATATTTCTTCATTCGGAACCACCGCTGCATTATTTTAATAATAAACAAAATCAATTTACGTATATATACGTGATATAACAAGTTTTATTAATGTTTTCCAAATAAATCTCCCTAGACAGGAGCAAACGATCTTTCGCAACTTCATACGGTTTTGAACTTTGAACTTACACTGTATCTAGTCTTGATGACGACCGTGAAAATAAGTTAGTTTTCGATGCTATCGATTATCGACGGACATTTCAGTGTGGATTATCGATAGTAAAAATAACTATCGATACCCAGCCCTAGCCGTAACAGACTGCTTCATTGGCTAATTCCTCACATGAATTATATAATGCCTATTATATAAAAACTTGTCCAGATCCTAGTGAAGTTTAGACAAGTAAAAACGAAATTTTGAACTATAAAATACGAAATGAAATAGGATCTTTGTTTTAAACAGATTGATTGTCAAAATTAATGATTTGACTTTGTGTTCATTAATAATTTCATACTTAATTTTTTTTCAGGGTTTAAAACATTTTGACTTTATTCCATCAAGTTTTGTTTTACCTGGTGAATATCAAGATTTTTGTTGTAAGTTATTTTTTATGATAAATATTATTTTTTAAACGTTGGAATTGTTAAATTACCTTAAATTCTGTAGGAAAACTGCTAGACAAATAGTAATTTGTGAGAGAAAATGGGATTGTGATCCAAAAGGAAAATTACAGAATACATAGTTATTTAGTGTTTCCTCCCACAAGAAATACCCCTACGCGCAAGCAAATTATTGAAATAAAATGACCTAGTTTGTGTCGAGTGGACATTAAACCCCATTTCTCTCTCTTTCTATTTGTTAAGATAAATTAACGTGAACATTAAATCCCCATTAGTTGTTCATTTTAAGTCAACAGAATTTGAGAAGAAACTAGACCTGCATGCAGGAATGACGGGTTTCACTGGTGCCACGTCACTTTCGGTGCCACGTTACCCTTGAACATATGTCACTTCCGATACCAATGAAACCATCGAACAGGTTTCCACATAAGCATTGTAAACATCAAATAAAATTGACGAAGAATCAACCAAATCCAGCAATATCAATTCATTTTATATATATATATATATATATATGTTACTTGTAAGTGATCCTGGAAAAATTTCATTACTTCCGGTGATAATGAAAATGTTCAATTAGTTTTATGAAATCAGAAATGGCATAAGGCATCATATGGCGAAAATAGTATGTAGATCGAATAAGAATTGCCACTTTTATAGGCCAAAAACCTTGAAAAGTGACTTGTAGAAAATCGTCTATTTCTCGGCAACCGTACATGATAAAAACTATTTTTTGGTATCTATATGATCGTATGGGTTCAATCGATTTGTTGATTGGGTTCAAATATCATAATTTGAAATATATTACAAATCAGACTCATTTGAAAAAAATATCTGTTTTGAAGGCTAAAAATACAGTTTTTGCCAAAATGACATTACTTCTGGTGATACTGAAAATGTTAAATTAGTTCTATGAAATCATCAATGACATAAGATATCATATAGTGAAAATTTTATGAAAATCGAATAATAACTGACACTTTTATAGACCCAAAACCTTGAAAAGTGACTTAAGGAAAATTGTCCATTTCTCTGCAACCGTACAAGTTAGAAACCATTTTGTGGTATCTGTATGATCGTATGGGTTCAATCTATTTGATCAATAGAATCAAATATCATAATTTGAAAAAAATAACAAGTACGACTCATTTGAATAAAATATTGTTTTTAAAGGTTAAAATTTAAGTTTTGAGCAAATGACGTCATTTCCGGTGGCGGCGTAAGAGGTAAAATGGTTTGAAATAGTCCACTATGCCATTAGGCATCCAATGGCGAAAGAAAATTGAAAATCGAATAATAATTGATTCTTTTACAGCCAAAATTATGTGAAAAGTGACTCATGCAAAATTGCCTATTTCTCGGCAACTGCTTATATTACAAACTAATTTTCAGGCATATTCTCTTCGTAGGGATGATAGCTACAAGTTTATAAAAGTTTCAAAGAAATATTTTAAAATTTGAAAAGCCTGAATAGGTTGTAAATAGGTCAATTTCACACCATTTTAGCCTCTTAATCGAATTTGCTCGAAAATGAAATCGAAATTAAAAAAACTGCTTCCTACATTTTTTGCGCCTTGAAAGGGCACACTCTTTGAGTCAAATAATTTTTCCAAAAAATAATATTTGTTTTCGATATAAGAAAATAACTGTCAAAATTGTAGTTTTTGGTAAAATTATGCCACTTCCGGTGCCGACAGATAACACTTTCGGTAATAAAAAAAATGACAATTGAGACAACGAAGCATATGAACTTTGTTTTATACAAATCGAACAATAAAAAATTAATCTGGGACTGAAAAACTGAATTAGCCAATGGCGGCCAAGGAAAATTACTGAGACAATTTTTTTTACTATTTTTGCGCTAGTCAGATGACACTTTAATTCTGTGCAAAACACGACTAAAAAATATTCATAAATAAAAAAGTTTTTTGTAAAATTTTAAATTTTCGAAATTTGGCGCCTAATATCTTCGAAGATATGCCGAAAATCAAAAATCGAAAGTAGCGTAGCTATGTGCCCTGTCTCCGACTATGCCAAAATGTATCGAAAGTTAAAATCCAATGATTATTGTTAAAATTACTGCAATATTTTCAAAAACGATAACTTCGGTGATTTCGGACATTTCGCATTGTCGCAGAACGTTCAAAATAGCTTTATCCTCTAAGTCACACCCACTTTCCCAGTAAAACCGAAGAAATCGTAACGATGCGACAAGTAGTTGCTGAGATATAGTCAAAGTGGAATTGGAATAATAATAATAATAATAATAAGAATAATAATTTTAACAAAAACAATAGTGTTTCACACAAGCTACGCAGTGTGAAACCCTAATTAGACTTATCTAAATACCATGTGACCACTGTCTGAGCATCTTTAAACTAACTCCCCAAAGTTGGTATGGTTTTGGGCCAAAACTTCCCTAAATTGGGTTTTGTAAACAACTCAGCTATTTCTGATATCATGTGTCAATAATCGTTATATGTGTATTACAGCTGCATTTTTAAAAGATAAAGGTCCATGGATTGTGAAACCAGTAGCTTCATCAAGAGGTAGAGGTGTATTTTTAATCAATCATGTAAGTATATAAATTTTTACTGAATCAGTCATGTGGAGCCTTTTTTTGCTTTGACATGTTTTTTTCTGTCTTGTATTAGCTAGTTTTTCATTCATAATTTTAAAAGAATATTGTTTATCTTTGTTTCCAGCCTGAACAAGCACCATTAGATGAAAATGTGATAGTATGTAAATATATAGCTAATCCATTGCTTATTGATGGTAGGTGTTTTACTTTGAATAAATGATATGGTTTTGAAACAATCTGAGATCCTATTTCATCTATTTTTTATAATTCAAAATTTCATTTTACTTGTCTATACTATACTAGGGTCTGGAAGAGCCACTGAAACGGTCTGTTATTGCGACTTCTTGGACTGCCAGGCTCTGATTTGTAAGTGAACCATTAGAAATGTCAACACTGATGGATTAATCAGTGTATGACGTCAGAGAGTCAAAAGCAGTTTGTACAACTCCGGCATGACCTTCCGGTACAACTTGTCAGATCTTCATGTAGTGGAGGTCATTGAAAGTATAAATAAACAAAACAAAATATGGATCTGTATTTTAATCAGATCGGTTTTGAAATGGATTTTGAAGTAAAACTTTTTGCCAATTTGCTACTGCTGTTATCACTGATGAGATATTGGGGGGTTGGATGGCCGAATGGTTAGCGTGTGTGCACTGTATCATACGGCCTGCTATTGAGTCAACTGGCATGGTTTCAAAACCCCAGTTGTACGTGACCAGGAGTAGGGTTGCCTGTCCAACCTTGTGTGTTTTTTCCCAAGGTTCTACGGTTTCCTCCCACTGCTAAAGACCCCTACGCGCAAGCAAATTATTGAAATAAAGTTAACTATGTTAGTCCCAAAATGTCCTGGTTTGTGTCAAGTGGACGCTCAACCCAATTTCTCTCTCTGATGATTTATCAATAACCTATCTTTATTTTATGACAAATGGGTAATAATGATTTTTGAAAGATTCAAGTAAACAACAACTAGTGAATGTTATGTATTTAATTTTAGGTTTTAAGTTTGATGTAAGATTGTATATAGCTGTGACATCCTATGATCCGCTGGTCATATATTTGTTTGAAGAAGGTTTAACAAGGTAATTTTTCATAATAATCTGTGTGGCCTCAATCAGTGTCTCAAATTCAACATTCACAATTGAAATGAAATGAAAGGGGATTTTAGCGCTGACTGAGATAATGAAGACAAGCATATGCCATGTAATGTGCTATGTGTGAAATTTTGCCCGGATAGTGGCGCTTCAGGTTCTTTTATGTGCACTCCAATTTATACTAGGTATCTTTGTTTTCCGTTGCATCCAAAAGACTACAGGTATACGTTGTCCTATACAAGTGGCAAGGGGCACCTCAGCCAAAATTCCCAATTAACTTTTTCGAACTCGGAACCTACAGACGAGCGAGCCAAGGTTTTACTCACTGAGTCATCCCAGCTCCCCATCCTTCAACTGGTATGTTTTTGATTCCCCGGTTTTACGTAACTCTTGATGCCATTGGGTGCTCTAGGTTTTCAACAGATTTATCTACAACTTGTGGTTAATGATTTATTTTATGAATGGATAATCAAGACTTAGTTTATTATTGTAACAGCGGTAGCATTGACAAGTGTCACTACCCTGTTCTGCAATTGCTGATAACTCCTTTCAGAATTAAGTAATTTTACTGAAATTTTCAACATGTTCCCTATTCATTATCTATTTTTTGCCTATTATAGTAGAACTGTCAGCTATTTATCTAATTCTTACATAATTAATCTTTAAGGCATAGGTTTACATAGCTCAATTTCAAGAATAGATATCTAGGTTGGTTTTTTATTTGTGTATGATTATTATTGAAATGGTTGTTGTTTTCTGGTAAGATTATGTTTGTTTTTTGCCAGGTTTGCAACTGTTAAATATGAGAAGACAAATAGATCTATAAGAAACCAGTGTATGCATTTAACTAATTATAGCGTCAATAAGAAAAGTCAGGATTATGTACGGTAAGTTGTAATAATTATGATATTCACGTCTCTTAATAATATTTTTTTTTAATTATTTGATGATCGCATTTAAAGATGCATTATGTTAGAGCTAAATCCGCCTATCGCAGGTCTTTCTTGTGGCCTCAAATTTTATATAAAATAAATAATTTATTATTCACAATTTGATAGAAACATAATTAACTTTCTAGACCATCTGGTGGGCATGATTTTTAATGGATTGAAAAAGAATCACCACTTTAATTTAATGATAGATTGAACCACAATCAACATTTTTATTATCGCAACATTGAAGACTATATTGTGAACAAGAGCCTGAAAGTTTCGCTCAGAAACAAGTAATTTGACTGAAATTTTCAATATTTTTATTTTTTATTATCTAGTTTTAAACTATTTATATCTATTTCTCAAAATGCATTATTTGTTTTGTGACATCTAGAATGTATAATTACAGTAATGATGATCCCGAGATAGAAGATTATGGTAATAAATGGTCCTTAGGAGCATTATTAAGGTATTTACGATCTGAAGGAAAAGACACTGCAGGTTTGTAACACTAATAAACACAGTCTTGAACATTCAAATATTGGTCTGGGTAAAATAGGGTCATAAACAGATTTCCATAATCCATTGTATGGTGTATGATCTCTTAGTTGGTATTGCAAAACAGTAGGATGTTTAACCCCATTTCATGTCTCAACTCTTTGCTCTTAAAAAGGGAGAGCATTCTCATGTTATTATGAGTTCTGTCTGTAATCATAGGGGTCTTTTAGCAGTGGGAGGACCCAGAAGAGAAAACACATGAATCTAAACCACGCCAGTTGACTCAATGACAGACCTTATGATACAGTGTGAATGTGCTAACCATTCGTTCATCCAACCAGATCCACCACCACCCCCCCCCCCCCCCCCCCCCCCCCGTTACAAAAAAGATCTTCACACAGTGTTGGAAGAGTGCAGAATGAATTGCATCAAACAGTATTTTCCATAATGTTTTGTGTAAATTGTTGCCAGTTATTGTACACAGAATTGATGCTGATTGGTGTGCATCAAAGGGAGATAATAACTTGTTGAAAATTTATTAATGATGTTTTATTATATTCAGCATTAATGATGAGAGTAGAAGATGTTATAATGAAAACTATTATATCAGTTGAACTACCTGTAGCTACAGCTTGTAAGATGTTCATGCCACATAGAGGAAACTGTTTTGGTAAGTATTGTTGTCACCTGGTCACTGATCTACACACAGAATTCATTAAAAATTAGACAAATATACCCTGAAGATGTTTTGGTATTGTTAATCTTGAGTCTGCATACTTTTGAAGTTACTTCCATTCTTGTTAATTTTTTACAACACCATATTTTTTAGCTTTTTTTTTTCAAATGTGAAATGGTTTAGTTTAATATGTAAGAGAGATAGTTATAGTGCTCGCATTGGTATTTTGTGTTAACACACAGATATCATATGCTATATTTTGTGTAATTATATAGTATTAATATACTTTGTTTAATTTCATGATATTTAAGTATTTTGTTTAATTTCATGAATTTGATATATTAAGTAGAATTTATGGATTTGATATATATTGCTAAATCATATGGATTTGATATATTTTGTTGGATACTATAGATATGATATGTTTTGTTAAATGAATTGGATTTGATTTGATATATTTGATTAAATTATATGGATTTTATATTTTGTAGAATTGTATGGATTTGATATATTAATTGATGATATGTTAAAGCCATGGATTATAGAAGTCAATCTATCTCCTTCTTTAGCTTGGTAATTATTTTCTATTACTATTTATCAAAAATAGTCTAGATCGATGGGCATAGTAGATGTCGAGAATTATTGCATGTAAAAGCTGGAAATACATTCATTTTGCAAATAAGTATTTATTAAATGTTTATTTGGTGTGATTAATGAACTGGTCCAGATATCCTATTTTGCAAGTTGACCATAAAATTAAATTTTAATTTTAGGTGATAGGTGCATAATAAATGGTACTATTTTTGTATGAATGATAAGTTAGTGCACATTTTTAGTTTGTGAAATGGTTGATTTATGAATGTTTTTTTTTTAAATTTCAGTGATAGTCCATTAGATTTAAAGATAAAGGGAAATATGTTGTGTGATCTATTCAGTCTAACAGGTAAGAAGAAATTCCAAAACAACACGACAATCTTTTTTCTACATTGTGTTATTGTTATTAATCGTGATTAAAACATTTTTACAACAAATTTTGTCTTTAGAAAAGTGTAAAATAAAAGAAATCATCTGTATTAAAGATTGTGAATATATTTGTATGTATTTAGGTCTTGTTTGTCATGATCCTATGGTTAAAACGCTACAGCAGAGTAAAAGAAATCTAGAGATAGCCTCTAAACTTGCATCAAGAGCTAAGGTAAGTCCTAAGCTTAAATGAGTAGTATTTAATGATTTTGAACCAAATACATTATTTGCTATGCACTAATAATAAGGTTATTAACTCCTTCAGCTTCTAGTAGCTATAGAGCCGATAAGATTTTGAAGTGTAGTGCTAATAACTAGCAGTTGTATTTTTTGGATCAGGAACTGGACACAACACACTGCTAATTTTGTTTTGTTTTTTTTGGGGGGGGGGGGGGCGGTGCTCTTTGAATTTGAAAAGACCTTAAGGCTCTGTTAAATTCAAGTATGATAAACATAAAACTTAAAATGCTTCGTCCTCATACAATTGATATGCCACAATTTCAAGATGGCAGCAATGACATCACCCTTGGTTCCTGGTCCATAGTACACACCGACGTGTTGATGTGTTAATTACTACTAATTGTATGTTGTTTAACTTTATACTATAGTGGAAAAATCTTCCTAGATATGTGAGTTTCTAGTTCATGCTTTTTGTGGGGAATTTCGGTTTCTTCTACCATTAATAATGGTGCTTGGAAATTTGAATTATTTTGGTGATGGGCAACTAACAAATACCATGAAGTCTTGTAGCTTTATAATGCTTTAATTAGGAAATTGCAATGTTCTGAAATGTTTGTTTTGGTATAACCACATATTACAAACTGTATGGTATTAAACTATAAAAAGCATATTTGTCCAATAGTTTTTAATGATGTCGTCTAGTAGCACGTAGCTAACATTGATTTATCAGTTTTAGCAGTGTAGTTATACCAAGATATGAAATTAAATTATTGCATCCGTTTAACTAGGTGGTTAAAGCTTACTTTAATTTGGTGTTGGAAAATACATTTTTAGTTGGCTTATTAATTTGTTTATTCAGATTTTAATCTATTTCATTCACTGATCAGTAATGATCACAACAATGTGCAGTTTTAGGTTTCTATTGATATTTAGATCAAGTTGACTTTGATATTAAATTTAAATGTTATCCTTATAAGTTTAAAAAAATTTATCTAGCCTTTATAATACTATTGCACTGTTAGTGAGAAGAACTTGTTTAATTTGTACTCTAGTTAGTACTCTAATCTGTAGTCAAATCATGAATGTGTCTTTGATTTGCTAGTGTTCATATTTACAACCATTGTATAGTAGGTCTGGGTAATGTCAGTCGATTGCTTGTTCATATCACATTTGAATTTATTATATTTCCCGTCGCAGAAATTATGGCATCTCTGTAGGCTTGAACTCTCAATTTATAATTCAAGTTACTGGAAGTTAAATGGGATGTTTTAAGCATGTCTAATATTTAACAGCCACTTGCATGGGATCATGGGATATAACATGTTAATCAAAAATCACTGATTTCAAATCCAACACAAACAGTTATAGTGCATAACAATTATAGAATGCTAATAGTTTATATTTTTGTTTTTTTTATGTATAAAATGTAGTGTAGTTGTAGTAATAACTGTATTAATATTTTCAGTCAGCTAGAGCACGACCATCATCAGCTTGTTCTGTAAGTTGTACATTTCATTCATTCATTTCTAATTCCTTCATCTAAATCTCATGATTACATCTATCATAGCATCTGTTCACCTAATATAATAACTGATTAGTTTAAAAGTGATGCAACAGTTCCAAGTATCTCTTAACGTGGCCCAGTGTAATGAATTAAATGACACAAACTATGTAGTCATGGTTGTACTGGTACTATTGCAAGTTATAAAGTGTATAGAAACATAACCAATAATAACAAAACTTTCTTTCTTTGAAAAATTATCAGGGTTTTGAATTGTTGCATTTCATTTCATTTTCATTCATAAATGAATGAATCTCAACTTTTATTACCTGGGT
The DNA here is from genome assembly GCA_036850965.1 of Patella caerulea. NCBI lineage: Eukaryota > Metazoa > Mollusca > Gastropoda > Patellidae > Patella > Patella caerulea. The sequence continues at coordinate 46,932,161 of JAZGQO010000007.1, read as the reverse complement.
TTGTTTGATTGTGAATATGGGAGATGCAGATCATCACGAAAATAATTTGAAATGCATTTAAGACACGATTTCCTCTTTTCTAATGTGTTATTCTTACACGAAGAACTTGTGAAATACGTTACTGACAAAAATGACCTGTGGATACTACATCTAGACTACGCCACAAAAGTTACTGGACACAGAGTCTTCAATGCAAAAACGGATCACATAAATAGAATTGCAATCTATTTGTGTCACAAGGTTGTCACTGGTCAGTCCTGATAGCCAATGTTTAACCAAGCGCCACTGATCATATTGAGAGAATTCGACACCTAAATGTTCATGAAGTACCCAGAAGAGTTGAGTATTGTAGTAGTTCGACTTTCTACTGGTGACAATTTTATGTACAGAGGAAAAATACATGTATCTATTTGATAATTTTGTCTTCATTTATTGTCACAGCAAAAACGACCGTTGTCTGCTGGCTCAACAACACAGAAAAAAGAAGTCAGGAATCCTGCTTTAGCTGGGCTAAGTGGAGAAGAAATAAAAATTTTACGTCGTGTGAAGGAAGAGGAATTAAGAAGAAAAGGATGGGTCCGAATTTTTCCATCGGCTGACTCATGGGACACACACTCGTAAGGCTGCATTTCATTTGCAATTGTGGTTAGCTCTGTCTAAATGAGACACATGTCTCAGCCTCCTTCTTTCAGATGACACTAAACCTGTGAAGAAGCAATACTTGATCCATTTTGAGTTTCAAGCACATTTGCCTGTATTTTTATTTTATCAGTGCTCAAAATTTACTGTTTTGATGTATTTTGAGCTATGCTTATTTTGTTACGGAATGAATGCTACATATATACCAATTTCAAATTTGAATATCTTCCTCAATACATAGTTAAACTTTATGAATGTATGTGTTTTTCTTCCTCTGTGTCTCATTTTCCTAGAGCTGGTAACAAATATTGTTTTATTCAGTGATAAGTTTTAAACATACATCTGTACGTGTGGTCACTATTGATATCTAACTCTGCCCCAGACACTGTTATTGCATTTTCATGATAATTTCATCCTCAAGCAAATAATCATGTTTTTTCTGAAGTTTATTTAAAATATTATTTTCAGGCAATATCTCCAGTTTAATACAACCCATAATTTAATGTTACATCAAAGGTTATATGCAGAAAGGTAAATTTGTATATTAATTATATAGGAGATCATTGTCCAAGACTTATCCATTTATATTGCTATATTTAGGAATGAACTCTTTATAAAGATGCCACAAATAACAATTGGTTCTTGACACTCACTTTCAGATAACCATTTTTAAAACAAATTTTAATTTTTTAAAGATATGTATAAAAAGTTACATCCTGATGTGCCTACATAAAAAAACTGAATAAATCTACACTCAGTGAAGGATAGTTAGTTTGTATTTATTTTATTTTAATATTGATATGTTTTAGACACAAGACTGGATCTAAAACTGGTGCTAGTCTAACATCAACGGGTCAACGATCAAGGTCAGTTTATTTTATCACATTCTTATAGGTAATTAAATATATGACGCTTTAATCAACCAAGAGTTATTCTCAGTTTTCCACTCTCAAAACATTATCCTGTCATTTTCAATATCACCAAGAGTAAGTCTTTGTGTATTAATAATTATATTTTTTGTGGGCTACATTTTGTTTGATGATTTCCTGGATTGTATATTAATGTATATTATAATGTTGGGAAAAATGACTGTACTGATGACATATTCTTAGATTTAAAATAATGTTTTTCAGAAATACTTATTTACAAATAACAGGAAGTGGTAGTCATACAAAATTAGATCCAGAGGTATGTTAAATCTAACACTAATTACTTTAATTATTATCTTTCGTAACCTTGAAGCAATTATTGTTATTGCTAAATATCACACTAATTACTATAATTATGTCTTTCTTAACTCTGAAACAGTTATTGATGTTATTCTGTCCATTTGCTATCATTTTGATCATAGTAACAGAATTTAAAAAAAAAAAAAAATTATTATTCCGAATTCTGGTGTAATGATGTTTGATTTGTCTTACAGCGTTCTGTGGAAGCATATGCTCAGGCTCTCTTGAGAACAAGACAATATGAAAGAAGATTGGGTCCGAGAAAAAAGCGAAAAAAAGGGAAAAAAGGAAGAGCGGGTAAAGGTAAAGTGAAATGATTGTTATTGTAGGGACATTATGTAAGAATTAGATAAAAAGCTGACCGTTCTTGCTATAAATATAATAAAAAATGGATATTGAGAATTTCATTCCAATTACTTTTATCTCAATTTGATTAAAATACAGATCAATTTTTCGTTTCGTTTTTTTTTTATATACTTTCAATGGCCTACACTACATGAAGATCTGAACGATTGCTGTGATAGGTCACATCAGAGATCACACGAACACATTTTAACCCTATGGCAACAGATATTTGATTAACCTACATGAAGATCTGACCGATTGTTGTGATAGGTCATGTCAGAGGTCACACGAGCAGCGTTTGACCCCATGGCGTCAGATATTTGATTAACCTATCAGCGTTGATGTTACTATTGGATTACCCACAGTTCTGTGCTAATACCTCACCATATTGAGAATTTGTCTGTGGAAAATGTTTTTATTTCCAGACTTGATAGTGTCAAAGTTGATTTCATAAAAGTTATGTCACCAAAACAAAGAGTTAGCAAAAGTCAGTCACCATATTAAATGTTTTTATTGTAGTTAGTAACAGAAGAATGAAATTAGCTCAAGGTGTAGCCGAAGATTTACAAGATGAAGGTGAAGGTCAATCTGATACAGAAGTACCTCAAATATCAGATGACGAACCTGTGATTGAACCAGAACCAGAACCTGTTCCAGTTCCAACAAAGAAAACAGAAAAAATGACCCCAACTAATAAAAATCCACCAATTCCTACAACTCAAATCAAAATAAAGGAAAAAGAAGCAGAAGTGGTAAACAAGCCGATCACTGCTGTGGTAGTTGAAAAACCAGAAGAAAAAGAAGAAATAATAAAACCGAAAGAACCAAAGAAAACAGTTAAAAAAGTAACTTACACAGAAGTTCCTGCACCCACAGGAGCAGTAGCTCGATTTGAAGAGAAATCACCTCCAGTTGAAGAACCTCCACAAACACCAACTCCTCCACCTAGTCCACCTCCTATCCCACCAGAACCTAGATATAATGTAGTAGGACTACTTAATAAAGGTAGAACTCTAAGGTAGGTCTTCGTATTCTACCAGACTTTAATGGGATAAAATCTTTATACACAAGCAATGTATTGTATTTTCAGGAACACTAGAACAAACCAGAGCTCTCTGTTCTGCTATATTTATTAGTCCTCCTACTAGTTTCATGCCATAAAATAAGGAATTATAAATATGTAAACACTCCATTTATAATTTTAGGTAAACTATATGTGCAACAATGATCAATTGGCAACAATTAAAAATTATTTTATGATGTTATGTATCGTTAGAAATTTGTTATTTTAAAATGTTATAGCAAGTGTTATTTTTTGTTTCAGTAAAGTGCAAGCTAGATCAGCATTTGCGATGTATTTAGTGCGAGTTGAAGACAGATTATTAACAGATTCTAGTGTATTATCTACAGAAGCTATTGATGCCTTAAATGAACAAATGGTAAAATATTATTTGGATACATTCATACTCCTCTTGTATATTTTATTTGATAAAAACATTTAAATGTGTACACAAGACCTTATTTTTTGGCATATCCAAATGACTGTACATTGTCACTTTTCATGCCATCAGTCATGCGTCACTGACAACAGGTAACTCCGCCGTATAATCACGATGACCATTCTTAGGCAAAACTGGGATCGAACACAGGACCTCCATTTTAAAGAGCCAATGTTCTACTCACCGAGCCACTGTGGCTCTTATGTGGCCACTACAAAATGTTATTATATAAGCTTACATAATTGTATTAACCAGGAACTGTAAAATTTATCACCCTAAGAAAATGAAGAATTGAATGACTCCACTGTTCCTTTCCAAGACCTCCATCCTGCACCACAGACAATGTAGAAACTATAGTGGAAAATCCTGTCAAACTATCCCAGGATCGACACCTTGAACCACCTGTTTGGTGAGCCAACGCCTTACTCAATGTGTCACCTGGGATTCCACATTAAATGACGTAATATTGATGAGACGTGAGATGTATGTTAAGCTTGCTGGAAAATCTTGAGGAACTATATCTGCCCAACCTGGAATCAAACCTCGTAAACCAGCAGGCCCGTAGCCAGGGAGTGGCAAGGTGGGACAATGCCCCCGTGAAAAAATGTTTCCACCCAGTAAGCTGGCTACGGACCTGTAAACCAGTGCAATGAGTGACAGTATCTCCCTCATGATTTAATGATCATGTGACCCGTGTTTATGTATTTTACAGGATTTGGTGTTGAGGTTTTTAAAGAGAGCTGCTGTCAATTTACAGCAATCATTTAAAGTTGTTGTACCAAGTCGTAAACTTCCGCTTAGTGATAGAAGACGAATATTGGCTAAACAGTTGGGAGATTTTGTTCATATTTATAATAAGGTAAAAAGTTGTTTTGGAAAATATAGATGTTAGGTTTATGAACTTTAAAAAATGCAGTGGAGAAACTGATGTTTTGGGCAACTGAAAGAAAAGATAGAAATGTAATAAAAAAATTTAAAACAGATTGGAGAATTTATGAATTACAATGTGCTAGTAAGGTATTATCCACCCATATTCCTTATTACTTATTGGGCGACAAAATTGCTTGTATCTTTCATTGCCATGGTAACAATATTACAGGAAACTGAACAGCTGAAATCTCGTCAACAAATAGATAAAAAACATCTGAGACGAGGTGAAAGTACTGAAGGTTTAAATGAAAACAAGTTTGATCATTTTGTTAAAACAGTCAGGTAAGTTGGAATAAAATTAAAGAATAACAACCATTATTTTTAATGCATATTTCTGTCGTATAATAAATTCAGTCAGATCATCAAAGATAAAAGCCATAACCAATGAGGTGATTGTACTCATTCTACCAGATTATAAAACAATTGGAGAGAGAAAGATAATTCCTCTTTAATTTTTTTAAGATGCATGTTTTTGCAGGATTACCATAAAGATACATTAGTTAAGAGTTTTATAAAGAGTTTATAATTGCTCTAAGAATTCAAAAATAGATGATAAAAAAGAATGGAAATGTCACTGTAATAAGTTTGGACCGTCTTTAGCTTCACCGTCTGTGAGAATTGGCGATCGTTTGATTGACAGATGATAACTCCACTGGTATATTCTCGATTATCAAGTAATATGCTCAATGGTTATGGTAGCCGCGCTTGACAGGCCTTTCATTACCAGTTTCTGGTCTTAACATCAACAGCATAACGGTAAATGTTAGCTTGGTCGTCCATTTATGGAATTAATTTTAAATAGACAACTGTTTAAATCCAATCTGTATCCAAACCATCCATGGGTCTACAGAGTTGATTTTGAGCGTGTTGTTTAAATAAAGGTTTAAAGCCTAAGGAAGATTTTGCTCTTGGATGTTTAAAATATGATATTTTTATATTATGAACAGTGAAGGAGAATTAGAGGATGTATTAACAACGTACACTAGAATCAATAAATCAGCCAGTATATTTCTAGGTAGTAATAGTAAATCTACTACTAATACTAGTGATACTACTACGCAACCACCTATATCTACATCAAATACTACATCTACAACTACTACAGAAACATTAGTTAAACGTAAGGACAGTGATAACGGTCTTATTACATGGGAAGATGTTCCAAGAAGTAAGTCAAAAAAATTGTCCTTGTGTATATCACTGTAACCGAGGTATCGTTTAATCATAACTATTTAGTCCTTATTTCTTTTACATTTTTTCAAGAACCTATCTTTGTTTGAAAATTCGTAAAAATCTTCTAGAATCACGAAAAGTCATGTAATTTGTACCTAGAAGAGTTAAAAACCGACCATTTAATTTTGATAACAAGTGTCCAATTCACAGGTATTAAATTTCCCTGACAACTGTTCAAAAATGATTAACCTCATTGAATATTGATGTATAATAATTGATGGACTTATTTTTGGACAGTGCGAATTACATTTTTTGGAGTGATATGAGACATTTTTCACCATTTTTCTATTAAGGATTGATATTGAACAAATGTGATAGAAATGAGTACTAAATAAATACACAAGATTAAACAATACACAAATTACAGTGTATGTCCAGTCTAGTTGTATGAGAAAAAAAAATTGAATATTGGAAATTCAGTGATCAAGATATGGGAATTCCAGAATTTGTATTATGGCAAGTTTTTTCTCTTTGATCCATTCCCTAGTCTTTGCATGTCATTTGGCAACTGTGTTTTATAAACATCATCAGTTACTTGCCCTGATTCCTTGCAAAATTTAACAATGATATTTAGAACTAATCAAATTTTATTTTTATTTTAACTTTGATTAATAGAAAATTAACATAATTTAGTATTTTAACAAAAGTTTTTTAAAAAAACTAATATTTTCAGCTTTTCTTCGTTTAGCAGGTAAATTAGTAGTTGAAATTCAATTGCATTCTTTTAGAATTTTTTTTTTTTATGATGCTTACACTAGATTGGTTTCAGCACAGATTTAGTTACAATTGAAACAGTAATAAAACCCTGTGTTCTTAGTCTCAGTGTTAATTATTTTCTTGTGGTTAATTTTCTTTAAAAAAGAAAAATAAACATGAAAGTATTGTCAGATTAGTATATTAATTTTGTGATAATTAAACAGTAATTCATTGTAGGAATTTTTGATTTTTTTTTTTGATTTTTTTTTGCACTAGGATGTTATTATGATTTGATAACTCGACAAAAAATAGCTTACTAAATATTTCTTTGGCACATCAAGAATAAGTGTTGTTGTTTTTTCTAAGTGAATGTTGCCCTGCATTTAAATTACTATTTTTTCTTTAGCACATTTAGCAAATGTTTTGATCAGTAGCCTTCTGGAGTTTAAATTCCTAGTAACTTTCCCAACTGCAAAAGTATACCAGTAGATTGAATATTGTCTCAATGCTTTTCTTTTCCAGAACAAAATCATAACGTTTCTCATTTAAATTTTGAAATCTTTTAGATAAAGTTATATTCTATTACTTGAATAATGTTTGAATGTAATTGATCAGGAAACATTTCATTTCTTAAGATTTTTTTTTGTTTTAACCCTTTAACCCTTCTTTCTTAGTTCGTAGTGCTTCAAATACAGATCTTAGAGCAGTGAATAATCATGGGGCATTTGTTGGTAATAACAGACCAATATCTGCTAAACATACATACACTGATGCTGTATCTATATACAGTCAAAGATTACTCCGTCCTCGATCAGCATCCATGGGTAATATGCCTAAAGGTATAACTATATGTTATGTGGGTTGAGTTGACAGATGTTGCATGATAACAATATTGTAATTTTTTTTTTATTGTGGTTTATTTGTGTTTATGTAATCTCTCAATAATAACTGAAGGAGTGGAATGCTGTTTTCTAAATCATTAATCTTTCATTACTCAATGTACGGACAGGCATTATTACTGTCTGCATTTGCTTTTATTTTCATCTCCCAATTTGCCATATGTGTGGCAGCATAACAAAACCCATCACATGATGAAAATTTAAAATTGGGCATCAAAATAATCTTTAAATGTCAAAATCAGTTGATAACTTTAGAAGATAATCTATATACAAGAAAATGCCAGTCAGTAGAAAATGAAAAACATAAATTCTTACATATGGCACAGATAAGCAATTATTTATAGAGACAAAGACGTTAACTTATTCATACTTGGAACTAATATTTTGTATTTATCAATCGGATTAAAACGCTTATTTCGTTTCGGTTTTTTAATATTTCGTTTTACTTTCGTTCACTACACTTGAATTTGGAAGACTTGTTATATATAACCCATGTTCTGGTTGATATGATGAATTAGCCAAGGAAATGGCCTGTGTCTTGCTGTGTAGTGCACCAAACTGTGGGTAGACACTTGCAGCAAAGACAAAGCAAAAATGATATTTCCAAATACCCACTTGAAAGATTGACGCTGATTGATTGATCAAATGTCTTCTAATATGATAGGTCAAAAGTCGCTCCTCTGACCCCTGACCTCCCATAAATTGTCACATCTTGATGTAGTGGAGGCCATTGAAAGTATATAATAAAAAAACCGAAATATAGATCTGTATTTTAATCAGATTGTTGTATTTATGTGCACTGTATGTATAACTAGTGATGTACTGCTCATAACAAGCTTTATGATGGTGTGTTACATTAGAGCAAATAGGCCACTATATAAAAACACAAGCCAAATAGACTGACATTGTTTTGGACTTTTATTCACTACTGACACCAATCTGCAAATCTTATACAGTTCCAAAATTTCAAAATAATTGTATTTCAAATCATATTTCTGTTTATAAAAGATAAATATGTTAAGTTGGGATGTTCTTCTTTATGGAATACTTTGCGAAAGATCTATTTTCTAGTACTTAGCCCATTCTTTATATAAAAAGACAAAAACAGATCAGATTAGTATTAGTATATATATCCTAAGATAATTATAGTATTATTGATAAATGAGAGGCCAAACTAAATTTTTTGTGTGTTAATCAAGACGTTCTGTAAATTGCAGTTTTGATTACTATACAGATACACATCACATTCACAATGCATTTTCCTGTATATCTCTACATTTTGATCAAGTAGTTCTTTTGCACCATTTATATTTAGAATCACCTGCCACACACTTGAAAGTTTTATTAAGATATTTAACTTCACTATGTCTACTAATTGGGCTATATATATACCTGTACTAAAATTAATTTAAAGCTGCTTAAGAATATTGAATCCACTGCAAACCACAGTATTGAAATTTAATCTATAAATCAACAATATCAGTCTGTTCACTATTTACTAACATGTAATCTGCAGACAATATAAGCAAACCATAGTTTGACCTGATATATATCTGATTGAATCTAGGCTGAAAGATTATCTAACATTGATGTTTTGGATTTGTTTTTTAATCAAATGTTAAGTAATACATCTACAATTTGAGTAGATTTTACCATGGATTAATCTGTGAAAAATTAAGATATTGTCTTATATGCAAATGACGATTGACAGCTTTAAAAGAACAAACGACTTAAGTACTCATACAGTGCTTTTCAAGATAATTTAAAATGAATCACACCTTATACTAACAAAAAATAATGTGCATGGAGCTATAATTATTTATTTATAATTAGTAGACTAAGGTTCATAACAATAACATCCATTCTAAACGAATGAATAATTTTATGAGTGATGATTAATTGTTTATTAATTAGTAGACATTAAAGATTTAGAACAATAATATTAATGTACCAGTAGTCTGAAATTTTTTTAATAATTAGTCTAAAAGAATGGACAATTTTATTTTATAACTATTATTTTGTTTATAGTTAGAGTAACATCATGTTATTGAAATACTTTTTTTTGTAAACTAATATTTGTTGTTTTTTCAATAAACCAGGTAAATCCCCTACCAATAGACCTGTATCTGCAGTTATACCACGACCTGTGAACCCTTCATTTGCTCCATCTGAACCAACTGTAGGTAAGGACATGTCACTATGTAGTTTGACCTCTTTCTTCTAGTACCAGGTATATAGCATTTAAATTCTAGATTATTGAATTCCAGATAAATTTTAAGCAAAATATAGTGGAGAAGGGAAAATAAACTGGATACTTTTTTTTTTTACACACACAACGTAGTTAGGGTGTAAAAAGTCACTGCCTTATTGTTGGTCCGTCTGTCACAAAATTACCCTAATATGAAATAGTCATAGAAATTGTGAAAGTGTAAATAATTAAGTGAGATTGAAAAAAAATTCAGTGCAAAACTGACTGCAGTATATTGAATGTCCCTAATCCAAAATCGAATATAGGCTTTATTATTTCTATTTTTCTCTCCAGATACCTACAATGAACAAGCAATACAGGATGCCTTACAGAGATTGGCTGTTCGTCAACAAGCTCGACAATACTCTGCATTTAATGGAAGTTGTGTCCTCAGTCAAGAAAACATAGCAACCCGTCCACCATCTGGTCACCATAACAATAGACCAGGAACAGCAAGTTCCATGCGTTCAACGCCTGATAATAATAATAGTAATAATACTGGTACTAATTTTAATCATCAGAATATCATTAGTAGTAATAATGACAATCAACAAAATTATGTTGCTCCTAAAATAGCCAAGGTTCGCTACACGTCTGAGGAGAATACATGTATTACCCGCCCGATTACCAGTTACAAAAATTCTACGACCTACATGTCTTCAAAACCACCATCTTCTCATGGTCGTCAAAATGTTCATCACCGCAATGCTAACACAACCTTTAATACCTTTATTGAAGATGCTGGTCAGGTTCGAGATATCGCCAATGCGTATGGTCAGATTACAGGTAACACTCACTATAGTACAGGCGGTTATCATAATTCTCGACAGTTACAGTTCGCTCAACAACAAATGTTCAAGCAACAGAGGTTAATGGAACAAAGTAAAGCTCTGTTGGAACAAAGTCGCGCAAAGCATCAAGCAATGGTTGCTCAAGCTCACGCAGCCCAGAGAACGTTAATTGGTTCAAATAACACGGACGGTAAAAATGATCATTCTAATTCACAGACTAGAGCTCCAAGTGCCGAGCGTTCAAAGCAAAGATTCAGAAATGATATGGAATACTCAAAACCAAGAGTAAACAGTGCCCAACAAAGTGAACACACAAGGCCCAGAGTAATCAGTGCTCAGCAAAGTGAACACTCCAAATCAAGAGTAGGCAGTGCTCAACAAAGTGAACATTCAAAGCCTAGAATTAATATTGTGCAACAACGTGAACATTCAAATCCAAGAGTGAGCAGTGCTCAGCAACATGCACATTCAAAGCCAAGCGTAAACATTGCACAGCAAAGTGAACTTTCCAATCCAAGAACTAATTTTGCACAATTTGATCGACCTAAACCAAGAGTGAACGGAGATGTCAATGAACATGCAATTCCAAAAAAGACAGCTTCAGAAGGGTATGAAAATTCACAAACCAGACCAGTTAGTTCAAAACAAAAAAGCACTAAAACACAGCAAAATGAACAAACACGAAGACCGATCACATCTGAAAGCCAACATAAACAAAATGATGGGTTTAATAGTGACGGTCAACTGATCGAAACAAGACAAGAACGAATTCATAAAAAAACACTGGAAGCTCAACAGAAGCTAGCACAGCAAAAAGCACTTGAAGCACCATTTGGGGAAAATTTAAGTGAAAATGAGAATAACAGTCAATCTTATGCTCCTAAACCACCAGATCAACCATCCAGTTATAAAAAACTTCCTAACTCGTACAGAATAGCCAGGTAAGAAAGTTGATGATTGCCTTTCTTCTCCTTTACCTAATGTACATCTGTCTCCATTCCTGTATTTCTAAAGGCAATATTATTCAATCAATCTTTTCTTATCTATGGACCTTGTTGTCTACGTGATTAATGTATTTTCTTTATTGAGAATTGAGAAGTAATTTAGTATGAAGACACTATAATTATATGTATATTGTTTGCTTGACTTATTGTTACTCAAAATGAAGGAATCCTTGTTAAGGATCCACAGATTGGGGAACATAGAATGTGACTATATACATGTATACATATCTATGTAAAAAAACATTCTTATTCTACCAAACTTAATTTCACCATACATGTATGATGATTTATTTGTAAAATATTGGAATCAAATGACTTCATTTTATCTTGGTTATAAAATTGGACTATGCTTGTTTGGATATGTGCCTCAAAACTGTGTAATCATTAGTATTTACCATTCATTGGCAACCTGTGTGTGTTATTTATAGCTTTTCATCGTTATGTGTTATTATTGTTTAGCATTCACTGGCAACCTATTTGTGTGGTTTTGTGTGACACTTCATTATGTGTAATTATTATTTTGCATGCACTGGCAACTTGTTCCTCTTTGTTTTTGTGTAGCATTTCATTCAATTATTGCAAGACTGTGACTGTGTAGCATTCTGTTCATTTCTTGCATGATTCTTTTGTACAACCATATCTATTACCCTGCATGCACTGGCAACCTATCTTTGTTTTTACTAATTATGAATATATATTCCTGCTTCAGAACTAATGCAACTAACAGCAATGACGAGAAAGCTTTAAATTTTGATTTTTATAACAGTTTAAAATATGATGTCCATACTGGTCAGACAAGATCAAGAGGTGGTGATAGTAAGTATTGTGGCCATTTTATGTGCGATATTTGAATTTGAGAAAGATTGTTTATTTCAGTATGGCCATATTCTACATTCCTCCATAATCAATGGGTCATCAGTCATATTTTAAACAAATTTGGTAAATATGTTGCTGTTGTTGTTCTTGATGTATACCTGTGAAACTCCTGACATGAATATTTAAAGTTTTAATTTAATTTGAATTTCACATATAAGTTTTATGGATTCCTGGTTTTTGTCATCTCTCCAATAATTTTTCATCAGTGAAAATATGTTAACATAAGCATTGCGAACTGGCATCGAAAAATCAAGGAAACTATTTAATTTGATTAATTTGCTGGTGTAGCAGACGACACATATATTGCAGATTTAATCACTTTCATCAGGGACCTTCATCTATTTCTCGCCCTACAAGACTAGAATCACGCATACATAGAAATCTTGCATGTGAGCAATCGCAGGACATTTTTCTGTTTTTTGGGATGTGGGTTTGGGAAGCATTTTCAGGAACTGGTGTTGGTTACCTTACCTTAAATTTATATAACCTGAACATAATTAACTTTGTGTCAGTTTTCTATACTATAAGTTTTGCATGGAAATGTTTCATACTAATCACATCTTGTGTTGTCTATCACTAGTATCACCTGCATCTACATGTACATGTATGTGAATATTTTGTTTGCACTATATATATGTACTAGTACTGCTTAAAATAATGTAAAGAACTGAAATTTTACATTTTATGCGTTTTGGGTACAGTAACTGTAAACAGCTTTGAAGCTTGCCTTGTAGACTAATATTCATTGGATCGTGAATGAATTCAGATCTGAATGAAAATCATCAATTGTTCACCAAGACACAGCACATCATGTGAATGCAATAGTTTATAAATTATACTTTCTATCTGAATCAATAGGGTAGAATGAGAATGCTCAGAATATTGCTTCATTTAGTCTATTTAGAAATCTAAATATAGTGGCTTTCACTTTGAAAAGCTAACCTCCAAACTACACTACATGCCTTAGCGGAGGCTAGGAGTTTATAGCATTTGTAAGTGTACCAGTAGTTTTATGTGTAACTTACTATTTGTGTTACGTACAAAGCATACCAATTCACCTCTCTGCTCTCTCACAAAGACACATTTTGCTAGATGCCTTGAAAATCATGTCAGTGCACTGCTGAAACATATACTAGAACAGTAATATAGGTGGATACTACCTTTTTAGCATCCTGTAAAAACATATTTTTATACGGCCATATTTTCACATGGGCGTAAATTGTTGTTGACCCTGTCCGTCTGTTCACATTTTGTTTGTTGTGAAGTGAACTTGCCTAAACTTGAAAATCATTTTACATCCAAAAGATCTTGGTTCTTTTCGATATCATGGATTATGAAGTACAATTGTTGTACGAAAAGTCACATTTTTAGTTTGAGGACACATTTTGATGAAATTTAAAACATATTATTTGTATGTTTATAACCCAAACATCTCATTTCCTTTCAATATTGGTGCATATCGGACCATAACTTCCTGGATTAAGGGTCTCTGATTGCACCAAAAATCTTGGGGGTTTTTTTTAAAGCTCATTTAAGACTGAAACGTTCCATCAAAATGGCGGGCTTCCCTTTTCACAAATAGCGTTAAAGCATGCAATACCAGTGATCTCAGTCCTTTAGATGTTGAAACATGTCTGACCGTAACATCTTGGATTCTTGCTTGGCAACTGCTTGTTAATATTATATTTTTGTTGTAGAATTGTATTGATACTTTTATTTCAGATTGGTGACATAAAAGACCATGATAAACATTCCACAGATAGATCTCCTCATCCAGTCATTAAGCATCATTTGGATTAGATGAATTATATCATGTATAATAAAACTGCATAGATTTCTGTTAATATACATCATCCTGATAGCTTTCATTTATATTTACATCTTTAAAAAGTAGTATATCATATATGTATATTTATTATGTCATTATTATATTAATATATTTTAATGTACATGTAGACTTATAAATATAAATATGACATGGAACTGCTGCAAAAAAAAGAGATTGCTGCTAGTATAGTATAAATATGAAAGTGGATGCAATATATACATAAGTGTCATGATTCATATTTTGAGGCATTAGATCTTTCGGAAAATTTTAAACTACAGTATAATTTTCAATTTGCTGTGGTTTGACTGTCCGCAACAAGGTGTATTTAATATTAACCCATAATGTACATTTGAAACTTGAGCGACCAGTCCCTCACAGATAATGCTTTCACTTTCATCTAAATATGGCAGATACAGTATAAGACTTTTCATGGCAAACCCAGTCTATTTTATTTTTGAATATATGCCATGTACATGAAATGAAATACATATTAAAAGTTCTAATGCCTCTTTAAACCTACTAATATTAAGTTATCAGTTTTATTATTCCATATATTATGCTGGTATATTTTCATGTATACAAATGATATTTATATTATGGTATAAATATATACTGTAGGTAATAGTATATTTATCTGTGATGATCTCCACATGTATTATTAAAGAGTAAAAAGATGTCAGGGATCAAATATGTCCATTCAAGACTTTTGTCTTTACCAGTCCCTTAATGTATTATATAATATATATATATTGTCTGTGATAACAGTGATGGATCCATGTAAGCGGGAACTCCCTACATAACCGAAAAAAAATAAACGTATTCTGTTCGAATGAAACATGTAAATGTAAGCTTTTTGTTGGGTTGTAATTCAATGTTATATTCGGACTAAATATTCGCCACAAATCACAATTGACACTCTGATTTTCCAAATTTCCTCAGAGGAGGACAATCAACCAACCAGAATCCCCGGATCCCTCACCTCCTGCAACCGCCACTGTGTGATATACGCCAGTAACTTCAGCAAGTAATGATAATTATGTGATGTATAGATATTGTGTATATACTTGTATATTCCGTTAATTACACCTTTTCCTCCATTCTGTTAAACAGATGTAACTGTGTTGGCATATTTAACTGATAGTAATGCACTTGGTGTGTTCGTCTGGTTAATTTTGTATAGGTTAATATCTGGTAAAATCTTATTGTGAACATAACTTTATGTTTGAGAGCTTTCGTGCTATTTTCAGGGCCTTTCAATGGAATTATCCAATTCATGCCCCATGTAAATTTATGTACCGATATGAAACAGTTAATATTGTGCATGAAACAATGGCGGTACATGCTTTCCTGTGTCAGATAGAAAGTCAAGAAAAGAGATAACAAATTTGACTGTACGTGTTGATCTGACATAGAAAACTGAGAAAGTCACTCTTTAAATCCATCCAAGTAATTAAGTCATTGACTGCTGTAACCTGCACATGTTATTATCATTATTAAGCTTGTATATATGTAAATAACAATGCTATTGTATGAAACTATTCATCAGTGGATTTATATATAAATTGATTGTCTCATCATTTTCTATAAATATTAAATGTGACCAGCTCTAGCTAAATGAGATATATTTGTATTTAAAAGACTTAAATTGGGGGGGGGGGGTGTATATAGAATGATTTGTGAAGTTAGTTCTCTACTTCATAATACTATACAAGTGATTGATGAAATTACTAAAGCGGTGGATACATTAGCTGGACCATTCGGATGCTTAAATCTAAATTCAGCCAAATCAATCTACATTTGGGTGGACACACTACGCGAATGCTTCACCCGATTCACCAGATGATTGCATCACCTGTTACGTCACATGATTAAACATAGCATCGACCAGGTCTTCAAACAATCATGTGACTTCTTGACTCTAGTGGTGATCGGCTAATGAATTCTAAATTCAGCCGAAGGACAGTGAACACAGCAAATCTTTCGCCTTGTGTCCACCACTAAAAACATAACAAAACAAAGAGAATCAAGCTTTTGCCCTTAAGTATTTTTGAAATTGAACGAAGGTAATTTTTTAAGTCGACAATATATATTAGCTACAACATTTTTCTCGTTTTATGTCATATCTAAAATAACTGAGTGTGACATGTCTCATTTAGCGGGAGCTGGTTTCAAATTGTACAATGAAATGTTTAAAGTATGATGTAGTTAACTTACTATTGGCATTCTTTCCAATAAAATTACACAGTAGAAATATGAATATTTTAGAATATGTAAACCTGTTTTATTTTATCTCAATTCTATTTCCACACCACATCAGTTATCCTGAATGACAATTTAACTTCACATACACGTAATAGCAGTTCCAAATGTTCCAGGTTCACAATCTAGAATTTCCTCTGGTCTTCCTATAATATGATTTTAGTTTACGAATCATTACATTTTGGAATTTAAAATACTGAAAAACATAGAAAGTTGCGTATATTATATTTTTTTTTATTTTGTCTCTAATACTGTGATATCAATAAAATTGACTTCATGATGTTTATTTTTTAAAGACATACATTTTGTATGTTTATATGTTTATTTATGTTCTGTGTATAATTGCAATAATTTTATTAGTTCTTGTTTCTTCGGAGACGTCCATTTGGGTTTGGATTATTTTAATAGTTTAAGTTTAAGCAAGTGCTAATAATTTAAATCTAGACTAAATGACAATCTGAAATTTATTGACTAATGAATGCATATTATTTTGTTAGATATTTTTAGTCATCAGCGCCTTTATTTCATACCTCAGCATGCTACTATCTTGTTATTGTATATAAATATAGCAAATAAAATATATCTATATTATAATAAATTATCAAAAACACAAACTGTGTTTTATATATTTTACAGCAGATTATTATTTCTGTACTACTGTAAAAGAGCAAGTTACTAGTGATTGATAGTAACTCTCTCTGCACTTCCTACTTATTTATTCAACTTAATGGAGAACGAAAGATAAATAAGTAATGGTTCGATTTCTGGCGTGGTTTCTCCTTGTCAGTGATGAGGACCTGTGTACAGATTTGTGTGTATACAAAAGATCCCTTGGCAGTTGGAATTCAATATCTGAGTAGGCTGTAGCGCCGCTGCCCGGGCAAAAAGTCCCTCACATCACACTGTATGGTGTATGCCCGTCTTTATTAGCCAAGTTTAGGAGCAGAACACTAGGACGATAAACTCCATTACCTTTCTGAAATGAAATGGGATTTCTATGGTCATGTGTGCAATCCTAGATCGAATGAAGAAAATTTTGGTAAATTTCTGATGATGCTGATCATCCTCGGTTTGAATTCATAATTAATGTTTAGCACATTTGCTCTGGCCTAAAAAAGGAACGAAATGCCTAGATGAACTCATCAAGTATTGATATCGTGGAGAAAAAATGACCAAATGTTTAGATGAACACATGGAATTGAATGCGGTTTTATTTTGTCATCTCCCTTGTCCATCCATCTTAGACTAAGATATTTATATGCTCGAGAGTCGAGACGCATAAGTTAATATTGATTTTAACTTCATATACAGCTCTTTATCTAAAGACAAAGAAGTATGTAAGACGCTGGCTAGTCCGGAGGTGTTGGGTTAGCTGCTGGTTTTGGCAGAGAAAGTTCCACTGGATTTCTCGGTGCATGATGGCGCACTTGACAAGGAAAGCTGTCTAGTCATTCAGATGAGAAGGGTTTGAATTTGATAAGAGTAGGGATTTTTAACCTCACTGTCCAGGCAAAATTTTCCTCATAGTTCACTGCATGGTATATACCCGTCTTCATCAGCCCATTTCTTGAGATTTCTGATAATTACTGCTACAGTTTTTGATCCAAGAACAAAGTTATCATCTGGTCGACTTCTCTAAATTTATACGCAGTCACAAACACAATTGTTTGCATTCATGATTAAATATACTTCTAAATCATTTACATTTTTAAAAAAAAAAGTATGTAAAAGATATCAAAATCATTTTTGGTTTGGAGTAAAATCATATCAAAAATAGTATTTTTAGTAAATCTAATAAATTTGGACTGAAGCCCTATCAAAAATAGTGTTCTAAAAAATTTGGACAGAAAGCATATCAAAAACATTTTCTAGTAAATCTGGACTGAAAGCATATCAAAAATATACGCACCAAAATTAGACAACACAATAAAACATAAAATATATGTAAATCAACAAGAATGAACCCATTCAAATTAGCTGGGAATCCACTCAGCAGGAGTTTTTATCCTGGTGTTAGCAGAGGCAGTTACTCAGGATAGGACAAAGAGTTTTCAATTGATGTCACTTTAAAGATCCCCTGACCGTAAGAAATTGAAATAGAGTTAACTGTAGTGCTGCTATAAGGGGAAAATTCCCTTCTAAAACACATGTATGGAATATGTCTGTCTTGATTATCCTGCTAGGTGCAGAGTAGTAGGATGTTAAACCTCAATTCATGCCATATTTAAATCCAAAGTAAAACATTGCAAATACATCACATAAATTTTCATTCCTAGCCATTAGCCAAAAAGCTATGGCAGTATAAATCTGGCTTTTTTGTGGGGATATGTTCTTTGTATATTTTAGAATATGGGATGACTGATCACTACTTTAGTTTATACATTGTATGTACACTTGAAAATGGAAAAATTCGTCTTTCCTTGAATAGAACTTTTGTACTGTCTAATTAAGCATGTTTTAATGCTTCACGAACACTGAGGGTGGCGAGTTTAGATTGGTTTTTAGAAACAAATGTTTTGATGAGATCTGGATCTGTTCTAAAATGGTTTCTCAATGCCCATCCTATAGACTTCTGTATGAAAAATTCCTGTTCATGAGCACATTGCAAACTATATCTGTAAAAAAAGAAAATATATTAAGAAGATATTTTTGTTATATTTTATGGAAAGGTAACCAGAAGAAACAGGTGAAATGAATCTCAGGAGCCATGTTAGCTCAGTGAGAAAGATGCTGGCACACTAATCTGGGGGTCTAGAGTTCAATACCTGTGTTGACTGAGAAAGTTCACTGAGATTTTCTGGTGTGGTTCCCTCTTGTCAGTGTTGCAGGATGGAGAGGTTAGCAAGGTACAACGCATAATTGAAATGATGGGAAAAAAACTGAGGTCCCATGTACACATATGCCTGCACGTACAAGAACTCTGGCAGTTGGAATTCGATATAAGAGAAAATATTCCTCAGAGCACATTATATGGGTCTTCATTAGTCCTCTGGAGCAGTAGGACCTAAATAGTCTATCAGTATCTTACCGTAACAGTTTACTGATATCTTACCATAACTGTCTACTGATATCTTACCTAAACAGTCTACTGATATCTTACCATAACAGTCTACTGATATCTTACCTAAACAGTCTACTGAAATCTTACCTAAACAGTCTATCAGTATCTGTTTTATGTTTATAATTTAATTGGTGTAATATAGCTGTTCTTCTTATCCACATATTATCATCAGATATCCATTCATCCATTAGTTGAGAATATTTCTCTCTATCACTTAATATTATTGTTCCAACAACTACAAAAGAAAAAAATAAAAATAATAAGATTTAGGACAGATGCTTTATCTAAGATTTAGAATAGATAAAGAGCTGACAGTTGGGCTAATCCCCTGAAAGCTCTGTGGATTTTGTATATATTTTATGAATACGTGACTTTTATTAAAAAAAAAAAGAAGGTTTTGGGAACCACCTTAAATCTGTCACAGATATATAGATCTATCATACCTTTAGATGCCAGAAGATCAACCGTATCCCACCAACTTTTATGTGTAATCAAATGTTGAAGTACTTGTAGATTTTGATCATTCCAGTCTGGGTGATTTATATGTTTAATATATTTATCACAATAATCTAATACAAAACATTGATAATCTCTTTCTTCTTCTTGCCATAATAAATAAAATAACTGATATATATCTGGGTGACTCAATACAGGATGAGCTTCAAAAATCTGGAAATATAATTTGTATTGGTTAACATATTTGCTAAACCTCTTTGGTTTGGGTCAAAATAAGGCATCAAATTTCAATCAATTCTTCTGATGCCTATCATTTTATCTGGAACATATTTGTCATTTTCTTCTAAAATATTTTATATAGTCTTCTATAACATTAAAAATGTAACACAATTCCAACAGTGCATTACATATTGTCAAGTACAAAGAAAAATGTTGTGTTTGAGCCCAGGAATCCATGAAATTAAAGTTTTAGACAAAACAGAAGATGAGAATATATTTTGCAGGAATCTTGTCAAATCTAAGACGAGACATTTTTCTTGCAATTTTGGACATTTTCAACATTATTTCGATTAAAAAGATTATTTTTGTACAGAATTTGAAATTAATTGTATTATGTGGTTACCTCTTTATTTATAGCTCGTCTTTCAGGAGCTCTCATTCCAATAAATTCATACTGATTCCTCATATACTGTTTGATATATGCTGCATATGTCTTATTCTTAGCTGCCGAATATTTGGTTTTTAACGCTTTGATCAATTTCTTGACAAACATTGAAGACTTTTGTGTTGGCAAGGCAGATAATACTTGGCTGTTTATTGGAGAAGCATTCGATAACATTTCTGATTTTAATATTTTTGTTTTTCTAGTTGGTGTAGATTTCTTTACCGTTTTAACTTTAGGCATTATAGCAAAAGAACTTTACAAACTGAAAAAATATAAAATTAAACAAATGACATGGGATATATATAAGTAACATATTGTGTGTTAATTTTATAGATTGCTGTGAAACAGACTATGCATGTACGTAAAAAACAATTAACTTTGCGCTAGTTTGTGGAAGCATGGACCTATAATGTGCATGGTTGTAGAAACGTAGAAACGACCAAAAGCCAAAGGTTCCTTATATTCACCGTGGTTGCATTATGTGCAATTTGAAGATCCACCATTTCTGATTTCTCGCGGATTATCATTGAAAGGCTGAACAGTTTCTTATAAAACCATTAATGTATGCAGTATTGTCATTCTTGGAGAAATAATTGTGGAATATAAAACCAATAACAACATTATTTTAAAGATAAAAACAAATACTGAAATAGGAACACCCCATGTCTTATTCCTTATTGGCGATCAGAATATCGCATTCTAAATGAAATTCATTCGATATCTATGGTTTTACCTATTCACCATGTTCCAAAAGAACATCGTCTTGATGAATATCTCGATAACTATCGCTATTAAAAATATGGTTTGTACCCTTGGCTAACATTTACAAAGTAAATGTCAACTGTCGCGAATTGGATCATTATAAACAGTTATGTCCCTTTACTTGACCTCAATTATCTATAGCTCCACGTGACAGCGATTGCGTTGGATCGACTTCGAACAAGTTCATTACTTTGCCATTGACATTTTCATAACTTGGCCGTTTTTCGGATAATTCATGGTAAAAAAAGTTGGTTGACTAAGATCACATAGTCGCCATGACATAACAATAAACTACCGCATTTAATTATAAAGTTACTTTTAAAATGGCATCATAATGTAAATAGGCCTATATACGGTACTGTTTAAAATACACTTACCCGATGTGTAACGACAATTAAACTGTCTATCTAATTCTTTAAAAAAAAAGCGTCAGTTGATAGGCTATTTGAACGGCTTCGACGAGAAATTTGGGTCCTTGAATTACCACACATAGAGGTAAAATACCACGTGTGTGTAAAGCAGTCTCAGCAAAATGAATAAGATAAGATAAGATAAGATAAGATTTTATTGCATCGAAACATCCATTGAGGACAGCATACAATATAAACATGTACTTAAGATAAAACAGTATAACAATTACAACTCAATACACACAGTATTGCATACAGACCTCCCTTAATGAGGACAACATACAATATAATAAATACAAGTGTGAAGTGGGGGGAAAAAAGGACGGCAAAAATATGGACGGACATAAACAAAAGTACTCATAAATATACAGTATAAAATCACATAACTCGAGAAGTATAAGGCCCACATACAGGGTACATAATCTATCAAAATACAAAACAAGGCGTGCGTACATAAAATAAAATAGAATATCGGGCATATTTAACAGTTCAGATGTCTCTCTTCAGAAAAGAGAAGTAAACAAAGGCCGCGACACTTGTGGCTATAATACTTGGTGGGTCGAATAGATTTTCAAATGAAAAGGTTAGACCAGTATTGTCAAGAGTTGGATATATATATTGTTTTCTTAAATCTTCATATTTTTGACATTCCATAAGGAAGTGTTGCTCAGATTCAGTTTGGCTTGCATTGCATTTTTTACAGAGGCGATCTTGGAGTGGTATCTTAAGATATCTACCCCTTTCAATGGCAAGCTGGTGAGTACTTAATCTTAGGGTAGACATCGCAATTTTGAACTTCTTATTATTAACAACCTCTAGATATTTTGGAGTGTTATTGAATTTCTTTTTGAATAATCCAAAGGTTCTGAGTTTATGGTTTGGCCCGCAAGATTCAACAAGGAGATTGTTAAATTTGCTTTCTATTGAACTTTTAATATTCTGTCTCGAAATTGTTGTTGGAGAAATGTCATATTTTTTAAAGATATTTTGGACAGCCGCATACCAGGAGAGTTTGGGGTTTGATTGCGAAATTTGTATGTCTTCCTGATATGCAGAATTCAGTAATGAGTTGCTTAACGTATTGTTATTTTCGTTTATTCTTTTATAATACATAGCCATTCTTTGAAATATATCAATATTAACAGGAAAAATTCCTAATTCGGCTAAGCAGCCTATATTTGATGCTTTTAATGGCTGTGTAAGGATAGATTTGCATATTTTAACAGTCATTTTATTCGTATTTATTTTATCCCATTTTTCTATCTCAAAGTTCTTACTTAACACTAAATTATCCCCCCAAACCTCTGAGCCATATAGCGCTATTTGTTTCACGACTGATTCGTAAAGTTTTATGAGAACATGTGTTGGAAGGCGACTAGATGTACATACTTTATGCCTTAAGCTAAACCAGGCTCTCCTAGCCTTCTTCTCCAGGTTCACAATAGCTGATTTAAAAGATCCGTTATCGTTTATGAAAATGCCTAGGTAAAGATAAGATTTTACAATATCCAAATTGACGTGGCCAAAGACAAATTTTGTTGTTGTTGTTTTTTTGTTATTGTTTTTAAAGATCATAACTTTGCTTTTATCTTTATTAAGGTCAAGTTTCCAGTCAACACAGAAGCGTTTTAAGTTGTCAAGATTATTCTGTAATCCTATTTCAGTAGCTGCCGTCAGCACAAGATCGTCAGCAAAGAGAAGATGAGATAAACCAGTAGTATTTAGTATAGGATAATTTTTGCTGTCTGGAGAATTGTCTAAGTATTGGGTTAAATCATTGATATAAATATTAAAAAATGTAGGACTTAAAACACAGCCTTGCTTAACTCCCATGGCAGAATCGATATTATTCGAAATGGAGTTGTTGTGTTTCACCACATAGGATGTATTTTTATACATAGATTTAATCAATTCAAATATTTTCCCATTGATATCATGTTTCAGTAATTTAAGAAGGAGACCTTTGCGCCAAACTGAATCAAATGCTTTTGAGAAATCGACAAAGCATAGAAATAGAGGTTTCTTGAGTTTCTTGTATTTGTTGATTAGAGTCTTAAGAATGAAAACATTATCAATCGTCCTACGACCCGCTCGAAATCCGCTTTGCGCTTGGTCAAAAAGGTTATTATATTCAATATATTTAGATATACGGTTATTTATAATAGATAAAAAGCATTTGCTCAAGCAGCTTGCTAGCACAATTCCACGATAGTTACAAGCTTCCTCTATGCTCCCCTTCTTATGTATCGGGACAATGAACGATTCCCGCCACTGTTCGGGAAAGCTCCCAGACTCAAGAATTAGATTGAAGAATTTTATATACACATCAATCATGTACTCACATGATGCAAGGAGCATCTCGTTTAGTACTAGATCGGGTCCACTAGACTTATTCCTCTTTAGTCCCGCAAAAGCCTTCCTAACTTCAATTGCAGTTATCTTTGCGTTTATTTCCTTATTAGTTTTGTTTGTTTGTAGGAGTGAATTGATAGCATCACCTGTTTCTTCACATTGTTTGTTGGGCATGATTTTATCTTCGAATAGGGTTTTAAAGTGTCTTTCCCAGCCATCAATGGATATGCCCTCATTTTTATCATCCCCTGGGTTTTCTTTAATTAGCGAGTTTATTAGTTTCCAGTATTCTTTGGGGTTTTGATTCTGAATTTCATTAATTTTTTTTAAAATACTATTTTTGGCTTGGCGACTTTTAAATTTGGTAATTCTCTTGTATAGTTTTTTCCTACTATGGTATATCTTTCTTAATATATTGTCAGTTGGGTTATTATTTAGTTTAATTTGTGCGGTCATCATATCATGTCTTAAACGTTCGCAATCACGGTCAAACCATTTATTTTTTTTCCGACGTTTCTTTATGGTTACTAATTTAACACAGGCCCTACTGGCATTAATAAGAATATTGTTGATATTGGAAGTTGCCAGCTGTACATCATCTTGATTTGGTTTTAGATCGGTCACCATGAATTGATTAATAGATGTACAGGAGATTGGTTTATGTAGCTCAATTAAGAAGGCTTGATCCGAGTTTTCCTGCCAAACAAACTTTTTAGTCAACTTCCTTTTTTCTATTGAATACTCTTGCTTTTTGGGAGAGATAGGTTTATTCACTTTCGGTTTAACCTCGGTTGGACGGATATTATTTGTTTTAATTTTGCATGCAACAAAACTGTGGTCAGACAAATATGTCAGTGGCGATACCTGCATACTTGAAATTTGGTCGAAGTTCGATATACCAGTTAGAATATAATCAACCGCACTACACCCGTTGTAATTTACGCAAGTGTAAGCTCCAAGTAAATCTCCTACGCACCTGCCATTTAAAATACATGTGTTAGTACTATTGCATAAATTGATCATATGTCTACCCCATAGATTAGTTTTTTTGTCATTGTTATTTCTAAATTTGAGAAAATTGACGTTGGAGTTTTCGTTGATTATGTTCGGGTATGGCAGATTCGAGTTAGATGAATTACTATCCGAAAACACAATGTCTTCAAGATTATATGTACGGGCATTGAAATCTCCCCCAAGAAGAGTATCTCCAAGAGCTTGATATTTTGAGATATCTTGTTCAAGAATGTCAAATGGGTTGTACCTTTTACTCAGCCATATTTTGGAATTTTGGGGAGGAATGTACACAGTTGCTATGTAAAGATCCTTTGATAAATTTGCAATATCTTTTGGTATTTTGATCCAGATAATGTCCCCATCTTTTTGGTCTAGTAATTGAATTTTGTTTTTAAGATAGGTTTTAACGAAGATAGCACAGCCCCCCTTTGAGACTGTTGACCCTATCCCTGTCATTTTCCTACTAAAGCTTAGACCTGAATATCCTTTGAAAGTACTATCGAAAACTCCAACATCAGTTTGTTCAAAGTTAGTCCATGTTTCTACGAAACATACTATGTCAAAAATTTTTATCATTTGAAATAGATCATTATGCGTTTTGTCATTATTTATCTTGGACAAGAGGCCATTGATGTTCCAGAACCCTACACTTAACACCATGACTAGTTCAATCAACAATAATACTAAATACAAATTCTAATGATTAACAAAATGGGCTAAACTAATACAAGCAATGTACAGTATAGTAGACCAATAGCTTGGCAACACTTCAAAATAAAGATAAGAAAAGTGAAACAAAAACAGACAAAATATTTAAAGATAAGAAAAGTGAAACAAAAACAGACAAAATATTTACATATACACACAGACTTGTATACAACTTATGGCAATACGGGGCGAAGACAAATCAAAATCTGTTCGGACACGCAAAGTTCCAACAAATTTATGTAATAATAAACACTGGGTACTATAATACCTATAGATAACTAAATGGATAAGAAATGGGGAATAAACGACTAAGCATATGATGAGTAAGGGAAGGAAAGTGTTCGCAATAAATCTAGATCTATTGGCGTTTGACTTATTAGGGATATCTACAAGCTTATACTTATATGTGGTAACATAATTCTTATAATAGACAAGCAGTGGGAACAATAATCCCTATAGATAGCTACATACATGTATGTATATGTTGGGTTGAATGGGTTAAGCAAATGTGTGTGGAAAGGGAAGGGGTTCAAAGCCGCAGAGTAGGAGAACTTATAAGATTATATTATGTACATAGAAATGACAAGATACTTAACAGGTCGTTTCATAACATAAAGGTTAGGGTGAGAATATCACAGTAAATAAATACAGTATATATGATCATCATAAAACATAATTTTTTCAAATAAAATAAAATTGTCCATATAAATGCAGTATAGATAATGTGTAACCATGGTTGTGGGCCATGCAGAAGAAAGGTTTGAGCAGACAGTAAGATTCTATGAATGCATACATTTATAATAAGATATAACTATAACTATTGTGTTCAATTTAAGTGCTCAATTTTGTGTTTGTGCAATACATGGGAGATAACTCCATTCCTAGGCGATTCAAATTCATAGTACAAAGGAGAATATTTTAGACCTACACTGGTAGTTATCAAGTATTTCTTAATACATGTATTGTATAAATTCATGCTGATTCAAGGCTAAATAAAATTTTTTGAAAGTGGTGTAATGACTAATATAGGGTGTACTGACACTGTACATGTACATCTAGTTTACTGTATAAGCTTACTACTACATGTAGCCTGCTTTCAATAAATAATAATCCAGTGAATAAAAATAGAATTCAGTTGAGCGATGAGTTTTCCAGCACTTTTGGACTTTGCTTCTTCTTCCTGTAATGTCTACATGGCACCTGAGATGTGCACAAATATTATTAGCACTACAAAACATGAATTTACACAAGCACTGCTGATTGGCTCACATAAAAAAGGTATAATAAACCAGACACTCTTTTGAGGTGTATTCACATTCTGGTTTTCTGGTTGTGCCAGTTCGGTATTACAGATTTTCCACTCATTAAATTCTTAATCGAATGAGGTCCATTTCTGCTTAGATTGTGACGGAACAGGTTTCTATACGGTGGTGGTGAATAAAACCCAGCATTAGGGGCTGGAGGACACACAGTATGTGAAAACCAATTATCATCTGATCTTATTTGTCTTGGTGTGGAGAGGCTGGGTCTTGGTAGGTTTAAGGCCTTTTTTAGCAGAATTGCCAGGTTTGATGTTCCTTTAAAATTAAGGTGTGTTCCATCTTTCTTAGAGAAAAGATAACTTTTAATTTCCCCCTTTGAATCCCCAAAGAATGTCTGAGAATTAATTACACCGATATTGTTATTTTTGCACACTTTTTGTAGTATCTTATTTATCATTTTAATGCCAGTGTTTTCAGTTGGATATTTTCTGGGCAGCAGTTCTATAAATCTGATGTAGGCATTTGGGTACTTTTCCGTAATAAGTTTGATAAGCTTTGTATACCAGTCATATATTATCTGCTCACAACTACTATCTGATGAATTATTTGATCCTATTAGTACAATGAGGTTTTTGACATCGTGGGAAACTTGGCATCGGTTTATGTAGTACCACAGGTCCTGTATACTGGCTCCTCTTAGTGTCCGTATCTCTGTATTATTTTTGTAATCAAGTCTTTTTCCATTGAGATGTTTTAAAATTGATGAGCCTACAATAAGATTTGGTAGACCGTCCGGCAATAGTTTTGAGTCAAACTTTGTTGGTGCGGTGTCTGTCGTCTCAGTAGGCGTACATGTACTAGGTGAAATTGTGCTTTTATCCACTCGTATTCTGTCGGTCTCAGTTTGAGTGGTTGTGTCGTCTGTCTGATTATCATTTGCCAGGAGAGGTTTCGTCTGTGTGTCCATGTTCTTTAGCACTGTCTGGGTTTGGGTGGTTGAGTTTTTAACTGTGTTTTCTGTTTGGGAAGATGAGACTTTATGCTTCAAATAATCAGTCTGGGTTGCCTTGTTACAATTCTGATTTCTTTTTGAATATTCAGCCGGTGATAGAATTGTGTGTTTTTGTAGTTCTGTCATTTCCAGGGTCGATATTGTCATTTTTAGACTTACTTTCTCTTCCTCTAATCTTTGGACTTTACTGGAGAGATTGTGGTTTTCACTTGACAAGGCATTACACTCTTCCCTTACTTTTGTGAATTTTTCTGTCATATCAAGCAGACGGGATTCTAGATTTTTTATTGTCATGTTCAGGTTCATAGTCTCATCTACAGTAGGCCTATGGTCGCTAGTACTGGCTGCCCTAGTTGGCTTGTTTCTTGTTTTTATTTTGTTGGCTAGGAATCTGGGGTTATTTTGCTCTTTGATCAGGTTATGTCTATGTGGTAACTGCTTGCTGATTCCACTGGTAACAGGCGTGCTAGTTTGATCTAAATCTGTATACGCACAAGTATCTTCGTCAGTAGATATACTGGTACTTACTTCTAAATGGAAATAGGAGTCATTCACGCAGCTGGTGTCTGGGGTGTGATAATTTAGTGGACTGATAGTGATATCTGTATTATTTGTAGAATGTTCTTTATTACTACAGGAGTCTGCATTATAACTCTCATCTATGTGATTTTTCGCCCCTTTGATGTGACTTTTCTCATTTCGTTTCTTCATATTTATGGGTGTAGACTGTATGGGCGAGGGTACATGATGTGCAATATTGATATTGGTCATCGATTGAGAGTGCGTGAGTGGAGATGTTTGTTTAGAGCTGATAAAAGTCTTCTTCAGTGTATACTGTACTGCATTATTCAGGATATTTGCCCTGTTTTTATCTGTTAGTTCTAAAATATCTGGCAAGTGCTCGTTTAGGAATTTACTTAAACCATTGCCGTTGACCAATGCACTTGCTTTGGTGTGGTATAGATTGATTGTATACCCCCAACTGGCTTGTCTCTTCATTGCCCAGACTCTTAGGGTAGCGGATTCTTTGGCTTTTGATGTTTTGGTTACATTCTCCGTTATTTCAAAGCCCACCTCTTCACTTCTCTTCAAAGTTCTATAGTAAGATTCCGATACTCTACGGAATTCTGCATAATGACCAGCGTTCCAATAGATTCGCAGACCCCCACCTGTCTGGTTCATTTCCATCTCTACCCTATACGTAGCAGCTAACTGCTTTGCCAAACACTTGCTAACATTAAGATCGTGTCTGAGGTGTCTCAAGCTCTGTCTGCGAGTGGGTTCGGTTTCATTTTCTACACGTATTTCATCATTTGTTTTCGATTTGGCGCATTGTATTAGACTTCGCGCTTCGGTGTCGGCCATCTTGAAAAAGTTGGAAACTGCGGTGGTTGTAGTACTTGTAGCACAATGAAGGAATCGTTCATTTCCTCTTACCTTGATTTAACTAAAGAGTTTTTTTGCGTAGAGCTGGTTCCTGGAATCCTCAGCTAAGATTACGTATTTATAAAAAGAACATTTTGTTACCTATAGGTATTTAAAACAGCATTATTTACCGCTCCTATGAATCATGACTTGATAGTTCGCGCATGCGCATTATATCTTACTTACATATGTTAAATTGGCTATTTACACATGTAAAAATGCTAAGTTATATGACTTATTTCTTAAATATTGCAATTATAATTTGTGTTTTGTTCTATTTCCTTTATTACTTTTAATTTATTGTAGTCAGTTCTGGCCCGTGAACATTTTCACATTTCACAAATCAACCACCAAATAATAGTTATTCATTTCAGATGACCCGGCCTTTCTTTGGTCCTTTAACTATGTCGATGTATTTTTGATAATTATGCAATCAATCGGAGGATACGCACGCTTTATATAGATTATTCTGAAGTCTGTCGATTTACTTAAGGTCGTTATTTTAAAAATAATACAAAACAAGGCATTAAAATATGATTCTTCTGAATTTCAGCAACATTTATAGTTAAATAGAAATATAGTCTGTATTTACAATTCCTGTAATTAGAAATAACAAAGAAACTGGAAGTGTCAGGGCTATCAACTGCTGCAAAGTGACCATATTATTATTTCAGAAAATCCAAATTCACCGATTAGTTCTAAATATAAATCTGAATTTGATCTAGTAAAACTAAAGACCAAAACGTTATAGCCTACCACTAAATAGCTCTTACCAACCAACATACAGATTCTATTTGTCTCCAGTTCGGGGGATGTTCTACCTGTTTTCTAATTCATTTATAGATCCAATGGATTCTACACAGAATTTTGCCACCTACCGAACCACAATTTTTAGCAGTTGTTCTCCAGTGGAACCAAGTTGGAGCTATACATGTCATTATGTCACTGTGGGATTTTTTGTTAGTATTTCTTCAAGGAATCCAATGTATGAACAACTTAAGATAATTGATATAGGTATAATGGTTTAATACAAACAATCTTTAAATGTTATTAATATAATATAATATGATCAAATTATGATTTGGAATTATTTAATACATGTATTATAATAATGTACAGTATTTTTAAAAGAACCGACATAATAGAAAAATAACAGTTAAATATAGAAATGAAGAAATCAGATAATCAAAAGTATTTTTATTGAAAAACATTATCTGGTCCAGACATGGTCATTTAAAGTACACCAGATAGCCACACACCATCTGTCTCGAAATAAATAAAGCAGTTAACAGCAGCTTATCGCAAAGAAAAACGTAGACGAACAAATTTGATAAGCATCTAAGATGCTTCAAGAAATCTAATATCCACCATGGTGTTCGCATGATTTCTAACATACAATAGCATTTTTATCTCTGAACAAAAAATCCAATAATGCTGAAAACCAACATGTTCATTCTTCAGACTCCAAAACTTTAACCCAGAATTGAAAATCATTAAGTTCAAGCTTTCCGCAGCCCGAATGCTTCACACCCAATTTGAAATGAATCAATTAAAAGCGGTAACCGCTCGTTGACAAATGTATAAATTGCTTTGATATCTCGAGAGGCAAAGAGTATTTTCAATATGGTATTATTCAAAATAAATCTTTTTTTTTTTGGGTGAGAGACATGTCTATTTGAATTGCACATTTCTTCCTTCTGAAATCTAGCTGCTCTTTGTGTTAGGCGTATCTTAATGCAAACTGAACACTTAGGGTAACTTATTTTTGGAGATAAATCTTTAGACAAGTTCTGAAATAGTTTCTCAAATCCTACCCAATAGCTTTCTGAATATAATTATTGTCTATAGAATAGTCTGTTCTTTGTATATTTTAGAACGTGGCATCACTGATCACTATTTTACTTTGTATGTACACTCAAAAACAGAACTTTTGTACAGTCTGACTAAGCATGTTTTAATGCTTCACGAACACTGAGGGTGGCGAGTTTAGATTGGTTTTTAGAAACGAATGTTTTGATGAGATCTGGATCTGTTCTAAAATGGTTTCTCAATGCCCATCCTATAGACTTCTGTATGAAAAATTCCTTTTCATGAGCACATTGCAAACTATATCTATAAAAAAAGAAAATATATATATTAAGTCGATATTTTTCCGTTATATTTTATGGAAAGGTAACCAGAAGAAACAGGTGAAATGAATCTCAGGAGCCATGTTAGCTCAGTGAGAAAGATGCTGGCTCACTAATCAGTGGGTCTGGTGTTCGATCCCTGTTCACTGAGATCTTCTGGTGTAGTTCCCTCTTGTAAGTGGTGTGGAAAAAAACCTGAGGTCCCATGTACAAATTGATGTGCATGTAAAAGATCTCTTGCAGCTGGAATTCGAAATAAGAGTAGACCATAGTGCTGGACATTGTATGGCGTCTTCATTAGTCCACTTGGAGCAGAACATAGTCTATCAGTATCTTACTTAAACTGTCTACTGGTATCTTAACTAAGCAGTCTACTGATATCTTACCTAAACTGTCTACTGGTATCTTACCTAAACAGTCTACTGATATCTTACCTAAACAGTTGACTGATATCTTACCTACAACAGTCTACTGATATCTTACCTAAACAGTCTACTGAAATCTTACCTAAACAGTCTATCAGTATCTGTTTTATGTTTATAATTTAATTGATGTAATATAGCTGTTCTTCTTATCCACATATTATCATCAGATATCCATTCATCCATTAGTTGAGAATATTTCTCTCTATCACTTAATATTATTGTTCCAACAACTACAACAGACAAATTAAAAAATAATCAGATTTGGAAAGATTAAAGGTTCATTAAATAAGATTTAGAGAAAGAACTGACAGTTCTTGCTATAATGGACTGGGAACAGGAAAGGAGCAAAGTAAGAGTACATTAGTGGGCTAATTCCCCGAAAGCTCTGACATCTTAAGAATGTGGATTTCATATATATTTTATAAAAAAAAGATCGGGGAACCACATTAAACCTGCCATGGATATATAGATATATATATATATAATTCCATCATACCTTTAGATGCCAGAATATCAACAGTATCCCACCAACTTTTATGTGTAATCAAATGTTTAAGTACTTGTAGATTTTGATCATTCCAGTCTGGGTGATTTATATGTTTAATATATTTATCACAATAATCTAATACAAAACATTGATAATCTCTTTCTTCTTCTTGCCATAATAAATAAAATAACTGATATATATCTGGATGATTTAAAACAGGATGGGCTTCAAAAATCTGAAAATATAATTTGTATTGGTTAACATAAATATTTGCTAAACCTCTTTGGTTTGGGTCAAAATAAGGCATCAAATTTCAATCAATTCTTCTGATGCCTATCATTTTATCTGGAACATATTTGTCATTTTCTTCTAAAATATTTTATATAGTCTTCTATAACGTTAAAAATATAACACAATTCCAACAGTGCATTACATGTTGTCAAGTACAAAGAAAAATGTTGTGTTTGAGCCCAGGAATCCATGAAATTAAAGTTTTAGACAAAAAGAGATGAGAAAATATTTTGCAGGAATCTTGTCAAATCCAAGACGAGACATTTTTCTTGCAATTTTAGACATTTTCAACATTATTTCGATTAAAAAGATTATTTTTGTACAGAATTTGAATTTAATTGTATTAGGTATGATGGAATTATATATATAGATCTATATATCTGTGGTAGATTTAAGGTGTTTAC
Organism: Patella caerulea; assembly: GCA_036850965.1. Taxonomy (NCBI): domain Eukaryota; kingdom Metazoa; phylum Mollusca; class Gastropoda; family Patellidae; genus Patella; species Patella caerulea. The sequence continues at coordinate 46,898,823 of JAZGQO010000007.1, read as the reverse complement.
CTCTTTATTTATAGCTCGTCTTTCAGGATATCTCATTCCAATAAATTCATACTGATTCCTCATATACTGTTTGATATATGCTGCATATGTTTTATTATTAGCTACCGAATATTTGGCTTTTAATGCTTTGATCAATTTCTGGACAGACATTGAAGACTTTTGTGTTGGCAAGGCAGATAAAACTAGGCTGTTTAGTTGAGAACCATTCGATAATATTTCTGATTTTAATGTTTTTGTTTTTCTTGTAGGTGTAGATTTCTTTACCGTTTTAACTTTAGGCATCATAGCAAAAGAGCTTTACAAACTGAAAAAATATAAAATTAAACAAATGACATGGGATATATATAAGTAGCATATGTTGTGTTAATTTTATGTGTGAGAGAAGGTGGCTTGCTTAACATATTATATATGACCTGTCTTAGTCTGCATGACAACATGCTGAATACCTGTGCAATAACGGACATGTAATTAACTCCTGGTAATACATTTCAACACTTTGCTGATAATATAGATTGCTGTGAAACAGACTATGCATGTACACGAAACACAGATTTGCTCTTGTTTGTTGAAACATGGACCTTATAGTTATAATGTCCGTGGTTGAAGAAACGACCCCAGAGTTCCTTCTTCACAGTGGCTGCATCTGTGCAATTTGAAGATCCACCATTTATGTTTTCTCGCGGATTATAATTGAAAAGCTAATCAGTTTCTTATAAAACCATTAACGTATGCAGTATTGTCATTATTGGAGAAATAATCGTGGAATATATAACCAATAACATTATTTTAAAGATAAAAACAAATAGGAACACCATGCCTTGTTGTCTCCCTTGGCACATCATCAGCGATCAGAATATCGTATTATAAATGAAATTCATTAGTATCTGATATTAAATTATCTATTCACCATGTTCCAAAAGAACATCGTCTTGATAAATATCTGGATAACCATCGTTATTAAAAATATGATTTGTACCCTTGGCTAACATTTAGCCTACTAATTTTAAACTGTCGCGAATTTGATCAAAATAAACAGTTATGCCCCTTTACTTGACCTCAATTGAAGCTCCATATGTGACTGCTAATCCCACACAATGATCAGTCGCCGATTGAGTTGGATCGACTATAACTTTGCCGATTTTCGGATAATTCATGGTTAAGATAAACTGGTAATAAAAGAAAGTTGGTTTAAAATGATCATATAGTCGCCATGACATTATAATTATAAACACCACAGTTACTTCATGAATAATAAAATCATGTATATATTAATGACACTTACCCGATGTGTAACGATAATTGAACTGTCTATCCAATTCTAAAAAATGTTGTCAATTAATATTTGAATCCCTTTGACAAGAGATTTGGGCCCTTTAATTGTCACACAGAGAGGTAAAAAGCGACGCGTATAATGTAAAGCAAACTATCAGCACAATGAATAAGAAACTCACTCATCCATTTCAGATGACCCCTTTAATTTTTTAACTGTGTCGGTATATTTTTGATACTTATGCAATCGTACAGGATACCAGCTCTTTCTATAGATTTTTAAGTCTTTCGATCTACTCCATCTGTCGTTATTTTAAAAGGACATTGAAGTTTTTATTCTTCTGAATTTCGGCAATTTTTTAATGTGAATATTAAAAAAAGTTAAATATATTTACCGTTATTATTCTGCTCCCAACCTGGGCTAATGAAGACGGGCATAGGCTTACGCCTTACAGTGTGCTATGAAGGACATTTTGCTCGGGTAGTGGCGCTGCGGCCTACTCTGATATCGAATTTCAACTGCCAGGGGATCTTTTACGTGCAACGCCAATGTGTACACGAGACCACGGTTTTTGTCCCATTCCACTGACAAGGAGAAACCACGCCGGAAAATCTGGATGGACTTTCTCGGCCAATTTATTGTAAATAGAAATATCATCTACTTGGCAAAATAAAGTGCCCGAAATCTAATAAAACACTAATTTTACGGACTAGAATAGAAGTAAAAAAGAGTTTGCAGCCGTCAAATAGTCCAAAATTTTCTTGGGGATCCATACAAAGGTCAGCCCCGCTTCTTCGCCTCTCGAAGAAAAACCGGTGCCGCTGTCTGTAAACCTGAATTTTTTCGGGCATTTCTAGTTTAGCTTCCCTAACTGTCACCAAGCCCTAAATAAAACACTAAACTTACATTTCTTTTAATTGAATACCACGAATTTGTACTGAGTTGACTATAGATTAAAACATTTTGCCTGGAGCCACTCTACTTTGTGCGACATATTTCGGGCATCGATTATTCTTTGTGAATGCAGCTGCAACAGTCTGATTGGAATTCAGAGTGGGATTTCGGTTTCAAAACCATTGGATACCTTTGGAGTTGCTTATACCAGAAAACGCATTTGCGATGGTTAAATTTTTAAAATTTTCTCCGGGAGGGTGAAGCCCACATACCCCACGACGATTGATTGGTTGTTTGGAATTCGGGTCAGCCAGGTAGACTATATTGGATCACATTGAAGTTGTTATCTGCGGCAGTTAAATTTTCAAAATATTCTCCCAACTGTCCCGTCTTCGTGGACTGTAAAGGATTGATTGGAATTAGAGTCAGCCACCTTAATTAGGCGTTGTCCAAGGGCTGAAATAGCAGGAAAACGCGTTTTCTTTCAGCCGTCAAGTATTCCAAAATTTTCTGGTGAGGGGGGGGGGGAATATACATGGTAAGCTTCGCTCCTTCGCCTCCACTGTTTGTAAACCCGAATTTTTTTTCGGGCATTTCGGGTTCTGCCCCCTAACCGTCATCGAGCCCATACGCCTGTGCCCTTTTTAGATGTTTCGATTTTGGACTAAAGTAAGGGTGGAACCAAGTTAGAGCTATATGCACCTCTTTGCATTTTGTCATTATGTCACTGTGGGATTTTTCGTTAGTATTTCTATAGGGAATCCAAGGTATGAACAACTTAAGTAAAATAATTGATATAGGTATAATGGTTTAATACAAACAATCTTTAAATGTTATTAATATAATATAATATGATCAAATTATGATTTGGAATTATTTAATACATGTATTATAATAATGCACAGTATTTTTTAAAAGAATCAACAAAATAGAAAAATAACAGTTAAATATAGAAATGAAGAAATCAGATAATCAAATGCATTTTTATTGAAAAACATTATCTGGTCCACACGCATGGTCTGATTTAAAGTACACAAGATAGCCACACAACATCTATCTCGAATTAAATATAGCAATTAACAGCAGCTTATCGCAAAGTAAGATGCTTCAAGAAATCTAATGTACACCGTGATGCTCTCAGGCTTTTCCAACACACAGTACATCTCTGAACAAAAATTCCAATAATGATGAAAAACAACAACGATCACCCTTTCGTTCTGAAATCTAGCTGCTCTTTGTGTTAAGCGTATCTTAATGCAAACCGAACACTTAGGGTGGTGAGTCTTAACTGATTTTTAGAGATAAATCTTTTGACAAGTTCTGGATCAATACGGAAATAGTTTCTCAAACCCCACCCAATAGCTTTCTGGATATAATTATTGTCTTTTTCGTTTGCACATTTCAAACAATATCTGAAATAAAAAAGAATAGTAATGTTTATTTATTTATGTAATTCCATAGATGGGCTATAGATAATATTTTCATAATATTTTAAACAGAAATCCTAATTATGACATTACGCCTATGTATTTTTGTGGTACAAGCGTTTGTTATTGCTTTCTAAATAATTCCAAAGTTAATTCTTACCCTAATGACCTCTAATGGCAAAAGTCCACATACAAATATTCTTCGTGGCAGAGATATATTATTAAGAAATGGTAGAAACTCGCGTGGCCTTGCAGTATCAGTATCTTACACAAACAGTCTTTAATGTTACCAAGTTGTCAAGCAGTATCATACACAAACTGTCTACTGGTATCTTACGTAAACAGTCTATCAGTATCTTGTCTAAACAGTCTATTCTAATCTTAACAAACAGTATCCTATCTACCTTAACGGTCAATTACCTAAAAAGTCTACTGATATCTTACCTAAACAGTCTATTGGTATCTTACCTAAACAGTCTATCAGTATCTGTTTTATGTTTATAATTTAATTGATGTAATATAGCTGTTCTTCTTATCCACATATTATCATCAGATACCCATTCATCCATCAGTTGAGAATATTTCTCTCTATCACTTAATACCAATATTCCAACAACTAAACGAAAGAAAAATATTTTTAACAGCTGCCATTTACAATTAAAAGAAACGCATAAGTGAACGGACAACACAAGTTCGCACCACACAATACTAAAACTAAACAGACATCCATCGTAAACCATGCGATATCTGAGGTTGAGAGACGCTTTGTAATTATACTTTTTTTGGTGGGGGCGGGGGCTGCATATATAGCTCAAATTATCCAGAGAGAGGGAGAGGGATAGAGAAGGGAGAGGGATAGAGGGGGGGGGGTGAAAAATTACAACTTTAGACAGGCGATCCTACTACTTGTAACAAAAAGCGTGGACTATATATGCCAAGTTTGACCCAAATAGTTTTTTTGGCATAGGAGGACTAATCACATTTAGAGGCTTCTCTATGCAAAATTTCAGAACTGTAAGGTCGTAACTTTCATAAAAACATTGCTATTAAAATGTTGATATCCTTATTGAGTTATTAAGATTGGGATAGGTTTTCCTCTCATATCTCAAAAACTAAATCCGACAATTTTTGAGACTTAAGACCTTTCAGAACTATGACATCGATATAGGATCTACCCCCACCCCTTCCTACCCCTGAACTATAAAAATAATGAGGTTGTTTTAGTATCAACCGAATCATTTTGTTGGTTATACGAAGAAGAATCAGGTAATTTGGACTTAATTAATATGTGCTTAAATCCAAATACCTGTAAGAACATAAAAGGGACAAAATCTCTAATTAAAATACCTCTAGCTAACTGATCAACCGTTTCCCACCAACTTTTATGTGTAATCAGATGTTTAAGTACTTGTAGATTTTGATCATTCCAGTCTGGGTGATTTATATGTTTAATATATTTATCACAATAATCTAATACAAAACATTGATAATCTCTTTCTTCTTCTTGCCATAATAAATAAAATAACTGATATATATCTGGATGACTCAATACTGGATGAGCTTCAAAAATCTGAAATGCACAGACACACTTAATTAATAAAACTTGAACAATGGTAGATCTAAATTGTGTATATAATCAAAGGCAGCGGCGATCCAATTGTTTCACCGCGGCATATAAATCGAGTGACGGCAAACGAAGGCGTTTAACCACCAATCACACCGCACAATGTTAACAATAAATTTTATAGATAAACTGCAAACAAATGCAATCAGAAATGCCTAACTGGGTATTCACATATTGTTGAATCTTGGAATCAATGAAAGGGGAACATTCGGATTAGTAATTGTGGTGGTGGTGGACGTGATGATGTTGATGATGATGATGATGATGATGATGGTCAATATTTACCTTTTTGTTCATGTCGCGTCTGTCAGATGATCTTATTCCCAGAAATTCAATTCCCATTAACTGTTTGAGACTTGCCGCATACTCCTTGTTAGAAGCAGCCGAATATTTGGATTTAATTAATTTAAACAATTTCTGGACAGTTAGTGACGGTTTGGTGCCAGATGATCCGGAGATCTTTAATGGATAAACTTGCGAACAATTGGTCCTGTTTACTTCAGTGAAAGGTCCAATTTCGTTGACAGGTGGAGAAATAGATCTATTTACTTCAGCTCTGCTAGTTATGAGGTAAGTTTCGTCGATCCCGGCAGAATCGGGGCCACCTTCACCAATTCGACTCTCTTCGTTCCCTACGTCTGGTAGATGTTTTGACCTTAATGTCTTTGAATTTCTTTTTCGTAGAGAGCCCCGAAATGTTTTTACTGATTTTACCTTAGACGTGTTCGCAGTGTCAACTTTAACCTCGGAAGAAGCTTGACAACAGTTTGATTGTTTTGTTCGTGTCGATCTTCTTCTTAAAGTTTTTGCTTCGGACAAACCAGGACTGTTTAATTCAACGCTGGTTATCTTGGAATTACTAGAGTTCGATTTCAAAGTTATTTTATTTTTTCGCGGTCGTAATGATTTAGTGCAGCATCCAGGAGAAATGAGACCGTTTACTGCATCACAAGAATAGCCCGGGCTATTTATAGTTTCTGCAAACTTTGACGAATCCTTCAACATCAATGATTTAGTTTTTCCTATTGGTGTAGATCTTTTTGACTTTTTTAATGTTTTAACTTTAGGCATGGTAAGAGAGGTTCTACTACACAGTCTGCTAAAGAAAATAATAATATAATGAAATGAGATTTAACGTCCTATTTTTCTCTCCATCAAACTGTCAAAGGTTATAATATGGCGTGACGACAACGAATACACATTTGGACATTGGCGTTTTTTTTTAACCCAAACGAGTTGACTCTTTTTTGTTCCTTGCCAGATCCTGCACAACTGACAGTAGGGCAAAAGGGCATGGCACCAAGTTCAACGGGGGATATAATGGTTAATGAGAAAGTACCAATACCATACTTATTGGGTTACCGTGACTCAAAGTAAAATGATGACATATACATCATCAAATTGACGTTTTATCAAGAAATTGATAATTGTAAATTGAACATCTTTACAAGTTCTGGTGGCAAGATAGAACTAATTGTATGTCAGGCCAAATCGATTGGTGGTTTATGGCAGTCAAAACAGACTAAGCCCTTTTAACACAGAGAATAGTATAAAATAGTACTACAATAGGTGTTTTAGATATAAATTATAATGCAAGAACATGTCATTGTTCAAGATTAAACCTTTATTTTTACTTAAATGGAGTTGCCTCCCTTAATATGACTTAACCATCAGCACATTTTCATAGTGACCTAGTTAAATGTAATTGTTAATTTACAGACTTTATCTATCTACTTCAATGTGTGTTAGTCAATGATATCATAAAATTACAACAACTTACCGATATCAAGGGTAGGGTTAACGTTAACTGACAGACACTTATTGACTATCATCGGCGCATTGATAACTTACATGTAAAACAGTTCCGATCGTGATAGCCCGGGCAATCGAAAACCATTCACAGGTTTCACGTGACCACACACAATTAAAGGGCATTTTTTTAGGAGAGTTCTTATTGGCTGAGATGTTTTATATTTCTGATATATTCATATATGATTCCTATGCAATTGGGGATAATGTGTTTTCGATAAACGGTATTAAAATCATACGCCTTAAATGACACATATATAGGCCTACATGTTAGATAATAAGTACCGTTGAATCAATCTGAGTGTCATCGCAGTGTTATAAACCGACACCGAATTTACCATCAAACTTAAAACAGAAATCATGTGAAATGAAATGAAATTGGATAGAATTAATTGCCCCGACTGGGCTAATGAAGACGGGCATACACAATAGAGTGTACTATGTCCTGTGGGCGAAATTTTGCCCGGTCAGCGCCGCGATAATCTACTCAAATATCGAATTCCAACTATCAAAGGTTCTTTTACATGTACACCAATGTGTACATGGGACCTCCGTTTTTTGTCCCATTCGGACGATCATAATTTGTTTCTTGCCAGTTATAGGCCATCTGTCCTGCTCCATGACCAGGGGAAACCCCCGGAAAAAATCCGAATGCACTTTCTTGGCCAACAGTGGGATCGAACACGGAGCCACCAGGAGGAAAATGGTTGTAAATCGTTTTTATTTATTCACACATACATATAGTTTAAAAATTGACTGACATATTAACTAAGCAAACAAAATTAATATACACCTCAGTTCGTCACAACTTGATTCTTGCACCAACCAGGCTACTAAAGACGGGCGTACTACATGTAGTGTCTGTACGGACAACGGCGTTTCCGTCTACTGTCAAGGTTTTTTTTTACGTGCGTGACAACGTCTACACGGACAAACGCCGCAGGGGCCTACTGTAATTTCGCATGGCTCTCCTTTTTTGAAATAATCGTGAAATAGACAAAATGGTTTTACCAAAACATATGAATGGATGTAGAGCGATTTATATTCAGCTGTAATTTCTAATCATTTATGTTCGGTGAAATAGGTGAACAGTTCAAATTGAACGTCAGTTAGTCGTTTACACTTGTGCTTTTTTAAAACTAGTTTGTCGTTTGTAAATCAGCATGACCCGTATTAATTACTTCCAACCAAATAGTATGTTTTCTTCGTTCATTACAAAATGTTTTTCTTCGTTCATTACAAAATGGCACCCAAAACCATAGGATACACTACTCGTATTGACTGTGAAATGGTAATTGTAAATACTGGACATAGGATCCTATAGTTTCACGGCACGATTACAACATCGGTATTAAATGAAAATGATCGATGTTATGTCCTAATTCGCGTGTTCTATTTAGAATATAATGGAAAATATTGAATTATAGAGACTTAGCTCCTATATTAAACACTCGAGTAAAACAGCGAGAAAACAGTCTTTTTTTTATTATCGCCACCCATAGTGCCAATGTTTACATTAACGAATAAGAATGTGTATTAACGTATACAATCTACACAAACAGTTGGAATTCGATATTTCGGGACTACCACACGGTACATTACTGTATTTCGCCAAAAAGCTTGCGAGTAGGGGTTTAGCCTTGGTAGGAAACTTGAAAGAAAGTCAACGACTCTTCTTCTGGAATAGGAAATCCACTATACAATTGACTCAACGACAGGCCGTCATATCTAAATGCGCACGTGTTTAAAATCGACGCCCCCCCCCACCCAGGACTGTAGCAAGAACAACCTTCTTTGTTCTGGTCGATAAAGCACGTATTATAGTACTCCAGTTCATATTTTTTAAATGAAAAATTAATGATATCGATTATACGTGACAACAGGAACGCATCAATTTCCCTTCGCAACATATCATTTTTATTTAAATAAACATAACGGTATATTATCAACATATGATAGACACGACCTTGACCGTGGTGTCTTTGCAAACTGATAATGTGTCGGGTCAAATTTTTAAAAGAAGATAAAAGTAAACTGATAACGATATATCATTACTTACCCATAGTATTGTTAAATATTTCTTCATAATCAAAGTCAACATGGGACCCATTAAAGCAGATATTTTTGGGAGATTAAAAAGTGGAAAAGTTGTTGCAAGGTAGGCCTGTAAAACCATTTATCGAGACCAAAATAAAGCTTATTTAAAAGTTTTTTCTCTATAATATAATAAACGTCAAATAAAATAATTTACAATGGATACATCTCTTAATTTTACCTCGATGGAAAACCAGAGCTGAATTATAACGATTTTGTAGGCTAGAGGTAGACCTTGCATATAAAGCTCCTGGAAAGATCACTCCCTTTATTAGCTCGGCTGGTTCAGGGAGGTAGGACGTTAAATCCTATTTCATTCATTCATTCATAGAAAGGCCGTTATGATGACAGGTGTATACTATAATTACTACAGTATACAAATGCCTTAATTCAGCTCAATAGAGAACTAAAGTGTTTGATATAATTCATAATAGATAAGGTTAAGTTAACAAGACTCGTGAATATATATATATATATATATATATATATATATATATATATATATATATGTGTTTGCCATTCAAATGTTTCAAATTTATATGAGTGGGTGGGGCCCAATGTTCGTTCGCTTGGGACTCTTCACACTGTTTTAATGTCCCGATCTCGCAGTTTGACTAGATTCCCTGTTTGGTTTGGTATATTATTTTGTTTAGTGACAGTAAAAAACGTCGTTTAACCATGACATTTGTGCAAACGATATAGTCGTTTACATACATAAGTAGACCTACTGATAAAAGAAAAATACATTAAAAGATAAATCAAAGATTTTAACTGATAATTATTATATAACAGTTGGTTTGAGGAATAGTTCCACGATAGAGTGTCTTACAAAGATAACTGAAAAAGGCAACTCCTTATGATAGATCAAACAGGTTCCATATGAAAACAGGACATCAGATAGTAGTTCCTTTAGGAACTGTCCCTGCGCGGACGGTGTCCACTGACAGTTCCTGTCTGGCTTTATATAGCTGAAATATGACAATACCGCCCTTCCCCGCCTCAGTTCAAGGCTTTTTTGGAATCCTTACCTATTTTTCACGTTGATTCTACCTTATACGACAAAGGCATCATATCTTGCTATAGCTGGCACATTATTTATAGTGATTCAACGCTATTTTCAAGTAGAATTCTGCGATTAAAAACACACAAAATACGTTTGAACTGGTGGAAAATAAAGAATCACGGTGAAAAATAGATGGTAAGAGTTCTGAGAACAGAGGTGGGGAAGAGGGGTATTTTATCGTATTTTCACATTGCAGTTATATAAGGCCCGACAGGAACTGTCAGTGGAGATCATCCGCTCAGATACGTAAATGATGAATCCTACAGTCCCATGTACACTAAACCGACAAAAATCTGGTTCCGGATGTCGATATGTAATAAATGAATATATTTGTTACATACTATTCAGATATACCTTAACCAATAAAAATGGTATAACAGTTAAAATATTAGACTATGGTGGAATAATAACAGATATACATGTTCCTGATAAAAATGGAAAAGTTGATGATATTTGTCTGGGATTCAATGACATAGAAGGTAACAAAAAGATTAATATCAACTTCTTGCATTAAACCTAATGCTTTAATATAATAATTACAAACTTTTATCGTTATAGTCATTATTAACCAACATGATTGTACTTTTTAAACATTACAATAATTTAAAGCCAATCAAATAATATTACAATCAACAATATCCAGCGATATTAAAACGATCAGTATCAAGCTTTATCATCGGCATTGGTATCGCACATTATCATCGGCATTGGTATCGCACATTATCATTACAATCCGTAAATACACTGCTATTACAATCAGTATCAAATACTATCGTTACGATCAGTATCAAACCCTATTATTGGCATTAGTATTGCATATTATCATTACAATCAGTATCAGGAATTATCATTACAATCCGTATCATACACTGTCATTGCAATCGGTATAAAATACTATCATTACAATCAGTATCAGATACAATCAGTGTCTTTATAACCATTATCATTACTACAGCCACTTATCAGATAGCATGTCAACTAATATCATTACATCAGTCCCAACACTATTAGAATCAAAGTCGTCCAAATGCGGTTCTTAAAATAAAAGGGGAACTTTTCGCATAAAATATCACAAAATCGAAGAGAACTGCGAACAAACACTGGGTGACATTTCTAATATTTTTGTTTTATTTTCACAGGTTATGAGACACGAAGTCCGTATTTTGGAGCATTGATTGGTCGTTATGCTAATCGTATAGCGGGTGCTAAGTTTGTATTAGATGGTGTGGCCTATTCACTGACAGCTAATAATGGTCCAAATAGTCTTCATGGAGGAAAAATTGGGTTTGATAAGGTAATAAATTTGTCTTATCTAAGCATACATTATGCAAGAGCTAAATCTGACTGTGGGTCTTTCTCGAGGCCTGAATATTATCCAAATTATAAATTAGACATTAATTAACAGGACAAGACCATAACCAACTCTCTATGTCATCATTAGTCTGCAATATATACCTGGGTGGAATCCGATCTGCTGCTTAACGCTCATTGATGATTAAAGCAAAGAGTTGATAATTGAGACTATGTTTTTATCGTACCAACATTAGGCTATGCCTATAATTCAATCACTAAATTCTCGGTACAGAGTTGCTCAATTTGACTGAATTTTTCAGCAAATTGGCTTTACATCATGTAGTTTTCAACTATTATATAGTGAGAACTGACAGCTTTTCATCTAATTTCACATAATATAATTTTAATTAAATCAGATGAAAGACTATCTTGAGGCACAATATTCCTGACTACATAAAATTTTTTGTTCGTACACTTTCAAAAGCAATCTTATCAAAAAGCATATTATTCTATTCTAAAAAATATTTTAGACCCGAAATGACCTAGTTTGTGTCGAGTGGACGTTAAACCCCATTTCTCTCTTTCTCCCTCTAAAAAATATTAAAATCGACCAAAAGTGTAGTGGTAATAGACATGTACAGTGCTGTTTCTTTCCGTAAGTTTCATGAAATCTATTGAAGAATCAGCCGTTTCTATCCAAGATGGCAAGATGGCATCTTACCTAAGTTTGATAATCTATGGTCTAGTTTACATTTTACGCCTGTAAGAATGCAAATTACTGTTAGTCTCTATTCGCACACCACCCTCGGCATCCGTGTCATTCTCTTCTACTCCACTAACTCCTGGGTTAATCTATGGGGAGACACGTTTTCAAAATATCCGCCCTTGATGATTGTGTTATTTTTATCGACCAATCTCATAAATCGTTAATTGAAAAGGAAGTTGACAAAAAGAAGTAACTCTCATCTGAAAAAGTTAGGTGTTAGCCTAAATGAAAGAAGTTCAAATTATTCTAAATGGGTATTTATTAACACGTTTATATATAATATGTAGGTTCAATAGTTTTATTGAGAATAATTATTCGTTCGTTCATTCCTGGAGTTTTACGTCAATGTGATATTGTAGTCAGGTTATTGTGAATCAAACTGCCAAGTATAAGTTCAATAATAATAAACAGAACAGAATGAAACATTTCAGACAAAGAACGAAAATAATTATTTGAAATCACAAAACATGCTACAGTTACAGCTTTTGATAATACAATTAAATATAAATGAATTAGAAATATATACATTAATCAGTAAATGGACATGCATATGGTTATCTACCCTTGTAAAACGAAGGTGAAACGACTGATTTGTAAACTGTTTTTTAATTGGTTTGTAGACTTTAGCTACAATCAAGGCCAAGGTTACGGAAGCCCATAAGGGTCAATCAAATGAAAAAAAAAAATTCTGACTATCTTGTAATTACAAGATAGGCTATCTTGTTATTACAAGATAGCTATCTTGTTATTACAAGATAGCCTAAGATAACCTATCTTGTAATTACAAGATAGACTATCTTGTTATTACAAGATAGCTATCTTGTAATTACAAGATACCGAGATGCCCATGAGTGACAATTTAAAGGTCACCATACAACGATTTCATGCTCCCATAAATACCATTGACTTCATACACCCACCAACTACATATTTATATCATGACTCATCAATTTTAATGCGCTCTTTGGAGCCACAGAACGCTATTTCTATTTTTCGGAAAACTTCTTTAAATTTTGATTTTTGGAAAGTAAGTAAAAGGATATTCTGAAAAATGGACCCTCCCTCAATGAAATGAGCTGACTGACATAGCGTCTAAAAGCAGTTTATTTATAGCTTGCGGTATCTCCTGACGAATACAATGTTTTGATTTGAAGCAAACGTTTGATAGATTAGTTTGAATATATTTTTAGCCCAAATATATCATCAAATCACACAGTTTGTACGCGGGGTATCTTCAAGGAGAACATGAAATCAATGTATCATAAATGATATTAATGAGGGAATGAAGTTAATGAGAGTATGGATAGTATTTAATGAGGGCACAACCTGGTGATGCCGATCCCGTGACATACAAAAGTACTTCGTTGGGCTGGAGGATTGGATGGTCGATTTGTTAGCACGTGCGTGCTTTATCTTAAAAGCCTGTCATTGAGTCAACTGGCGTGGTTTTGAATCCCCGTTTGTACGTGACAAGGAGTAGTATCGCCTGTCCAACCTCGCCTGTCCTCCGGTTTCCTCCAACTGCTAAAGAGAGTGGGGGGAGGGGGGTAACGTCCACTCGACACAAACTAGGACATTTCGGGACTAACATATGGTTTAATTTTATTTCAATAATGCACTTGCGCGTAGTGGTCTTTAGCAGTGGGGGGGGGGAGAGGAGGGCTCGGCGAAAACCCACGATGTTGGACAGGCGACCCTACTCCTTGTCACGTACAACGGGGGATTCGAAACCACGCCAGTTGACTCAATGACAGGCTTTATAATACAGTGCGCACGCACTAACAAATCGACCTGCCAACCCTCCACCTCAACGAAGTATTATTGTATGTTAAGGGATCGGCATCATCAGGTTGTCTGTCCTCCGGTTTCCCCCAACTGCTAAACAGAGAGGGGGTGTGGTTTAACGTCCACTCGACACAAACTAGGTCATTTCGGGACTAACATATGGTTCAATTTTATTTCAATAATCCACTTGCGCGTAGGGGTGTTTAACGGTGGACGGAAAGAGGAGGACCCGGAGAAAACCCACGATGTTGGACAGGCGGCCATACTCCTTGTCACGTACAACGGGGAATTCGAAACCACGCCAGTTGACTCTATGGCACGCTTTATGATACAGCGCGCATGTGCTAACCATTCGCCATCCAACCCCCACCCCACTACTAAAGACCCCTACGCGCAAACGAATTATTGAAATTAAATTAAACCATATTTTAGTCCCGAAATGACCTAGTTTGTGTCGAGTAGACGTTAAACCCCCTCCCTCCCCTCTCTCTCTCTCTCCGACACACACACTTCTTTGGCCTATAACTATCCGATAAATCAGTGTGGGACGACCTTGAAATAAATTAGTTTTTTTTTCATCCGATTGACCCTAACGGGCTTCTCCGTTTATTTTAATACAATAAAACTAATTTGGCTATCTTGTAACTACAAGATAGGCTATCTTGTTATTACAAGATAGGCTATCTTGTAACTACAAGATAGCCATCTTGTAATTACAAGATAGTCAGAATATTTTTTTTTTTTCATTTGATTGACCCTTATGGGCTTTGGCTATCTTGTAATTACAAGATAGGCTATCTTGTAATTACAAGATGGGCTATCTTGTAACTACAAGATAGCTATCTTGTAATTACAAGATAGTCAGAATTTTTTTTTTTCATTTGATTGACCCTTATGGGCTTCCGTACAAGGTTGATAATTTGAAATCGTGGAAAACGTATGGATTAACCAAGGGTATAGTGGGGAAGAACGATATGGAAACTTTTGGGATACCGAGGATGTTCGCATACCGGCTTAAAGACAACGTCTAGCTTAAGCGGAGTGGGGCCCCGACTAGAATCGCAGGGACCCTAACGCAACGAAAAGGTTATTTTATATCCTTCTGAATGGCATCGCTTGTATAACACACAATAAAACGGTCTGTAATACAAGAATAGTTACACAACATCTGATCAATTACGCCGCTTGATCGATTTCCGTGAAACGTTCATCTGAAATTTGAATATTTTTTTTTGTTTGCCATGCCTAAGCTGGGTTTTGCTTAAAGGTATTATTTAAAATATTTACAACCGAGTAAAACGGTATTCCCGAGATTAACTTTTCTACTTCCAGCTCCACTGCGCCTTTTTACTATTTTACAACAATAAATATCAATAACTCTTTGTTAGAATATAAAATATCATGTTATATTATAAATTTTATATTACGTGTATTATATTAGGTGGTTTGGAATGCTAGAATAGAAGATAATCAACTGATATTAAATCATGTCAGCCCTGATGGTGATGAGAATTATCCAGGGGCACTAACTGTTAAAGTTATCTATGAATTAACAGATGATGACGTATTAAAATTGGATTATACAGCTACTACAACAAAAGCTACACCAATAAATTTAACAAATCATACTTATTTTAACTTGGCAGGACATGTAAGTGTAGTAGCTTGTATGAAGTTTTTGTAGAGCCGTGTCGGTTCAGTGAGTGAGGAGTTGACTTACTAAAAGGGAGGTCCGAGATTCGATCACGGTGTTGGTCTAGGGAGTTTCCCGGAATATATTTCGGTCGTGTTATCCGTTGTCAGTGGTGCAGGATGTAGGGCCTAGTAATATATAGCTTCTAGCCCTCCGGCTAGGACAAAAAACAAGGTCCGTGTACACTTTGGTTGGCGTGCAAGTAAAAGAACCTTGGACAGATGGGATTCAATTGTTGTGCGGACAAAGTGTCCCCCATAGCACACACCATTACACATGTCGGTCTTCATTAGCCCGGTTGGAGCCGAAAAGCAGGAAGTTAAACCCGATTTCATTCATTAATGAAGTTTATTGGATTGCAGCCCTGGGCACAATTTTGCTAAATGAATAACCAATCCGAAAAATTCCCATGATTCGTACAGCTCAATTCATTTTGACATTCTCTGTGGCATGTATTTAATATTACTATTTTTCGCATATCTAATTACTGAAAATAACTGGAATGCTTTGGAGTATGGATTAGAAGAACGGACATGTGAGGTTACAACTTTTTCGCTCGTCTTAAAATCCTAGTTTTCTTCTATGTGCCGCATTATCAACACAATATATTTCTGACCTTTATTTTAAAGGAGGCGAGTCTGTAACTCAATATCATCCACATTCTTTGACATTACAAACACGACTCATTGGTCAATTCAAATCTCACCATAAAAAGATTGGCTTCTGATATCGAATATTACAGACAAAATGAAAATTTCAAAATTGGCACCGATTAGGGCGCAAGAATGTTTTCGGGTGTTATTTGTTATGAAGCGACTCGATGAACGAGGCTGAATTTACCCCACGGGAGAATACTACCGATGTAGACTGGAATAACCCGACGCCAAAGAAAATAACGATTTGAAATTACAGTAAAAACCGAACCCAATGGATGCCTATCAGTCTACATAATTCATTTAACATTCTAATATGCGTTGCGACCCATTTGTGTCCATTTCTAGTTGCCAAAGAATAAAGATTTAGCATCTACAACGTTGGTGAAGTTGTCCTAATCTACGGAAAACGTGTTCTATTCTATTTGACTGTAATTTCAGACATCTAACGATATATCCGACCATGTTGCAATGATACCAGCTGAATCATACGTAGTTTTAGATAGAAACACCATACCTACAGGTACGTCATCAATCTGATCTCATATATGATTTTATGGAAAGGATTTACTGCCATACATATAACTTCTGCACTGTGCTTACTGACTATAATTCTATAATTTGTAAAGGTTGTTGTTTTATAGGTAAATTCCTTTACTTTTACTATAGCCAACCACGCGGAGACTTAGTCATTCTTTTTACACAGGGAGCTACCGTTCTGGTCTGGAATCAGGTTATCATATATGGCAGCAACATGTCGAAGTTCGGTGACATGACCTTAACGTATAGGCTATTGCATTGAGATTGTAATCCAACTAGAAATGAACCGTAAACAAAATATTCTTGAAATTGGTTAAGTATATTGTAGTTATATATAGGTCCATCTTTATTTTAGGTGAAATAAGGAATGTAGAAGGATCACCCATGGATTTACGACAACCTGTTAAATTAGGAGATGTAATGCCTAATGTTAATGATGGTTTAGGTTTTGATAATAACTTTAATTTAAAACAATCTGAAGAGATGAAGCTTGGTGCCAGGTAGACCTATTAAATTTTAAAATTATAAAATGAAATGAAATGTAATGGGGTTTAACGTCCTACTGTTCTGCTCCGACTGGTTCAATGATGACAGGGATAAGCCAAACAGCGTGCTATGATGGCACTACGACCTACTCTTATATCGAATTCCAACTGTCAAGAGATCTGTTACAGGCACCACAATGTGTGCACGGACCTCAGATTTTTGTTGATTAGCTTAGATGTGTCAATTTATAAAACGCTGGCTCATTAACCCGAAGTTCCATGGTTCCGTACCAGTGTTGACCGAGAAAGTTTACTGGGATTTCCCACCGTGGTTTCCCTTTGTCAGTGGTGCAGGGCCGAGGACCTGGCAAGGACCAATGTCTAGTCGTTCGGATGGATCAAAAACGATCCGTTGAAAGAACATTTCCAGGATTTACCATTGTGGTTTACCCTTGTCAGTGGTGTAAGACCTAGAGCCTGACAAGGAACAGTTTCTAGTCGTTTGGATTGGCGAAAGCCTGAGATACCTTGTACACGATGGCGTACTGCACATACAAGATCCCTTGACAGTTGAAATTCGAAATATTGGTAGGCGACACCACTGCCGTCCAGGCAAAGTTTCGCCGATTGCATATTGCATGGCGTATGCCCACTTCCATTAGGTCACTCGGGGCTAAAATGTAAGATATTAAACTATTGTAAATTTGGCTATGGAAATGTTTACTTTACGTCTACACGTTTCGGTGGTATAACAAACCTTAAAAGAATTCGCTCTTGAGAGTTGGAATTCGATAAACAGAAGTACCTTCATCCCATTGCACACCTCACAGGAAAAGTAAATATGACCTCATTGTGTTAGTGTCATTGTCATGAATACTTTTATTTATATTGCATTATATTACAGAATAGAACATCCGCCATCAGGTCGGTATATCGAATGTCGGACAACGGAACCAGGCATGCAGTTTTATACATGTAAAAACCTTAAAGAAACACCGGGCAAGAATGGTGCTGTTTATAAACAATTTGGTGGTTTCTGTCTAGAAGCACAACATTACCCTGACAGTGTCCATTTTGTAAGTGTATTTAAATCTATATACATTATTATTATTATTATTAGGCGTAACACCACTGCCCTAGCGAAATTCTCCCCACCATTATTCGGGTCAGATTATATAAACCATTCTCTTGGTTTGCTAGTGCTACGATTGCTTCTTATTTTGTATGGTGTCCTTGTCATGGTGGCTAAGTGGTGAAGACGCTGGCTCACTATCCTGTGGGACGCTTGTTCGATCCCTGCATTGGCCGAGAAGGTTCATGGGAATTTTTCTATGTAAGTTTCCCTTGTCAGTTGTGACTGATGGTGGGGCTGACAAAGACAGCTGTCTAGTAGTTCGGATGGGACGAAAAACCGAGGTCCCGTTTACACATGGTCGTGCACGTAAAGGATCCCTCGGCAGCTGGAATTCGATCTTAGAGTAGGCGGTAGCGCCGCTGTCCGGAAAAAGATTTCCTCATAGCCTACGGTATGGCGTGTTCCCATCTCCATTATCCCGGTAGGGGAACAATGGGACATTAAACCCAATTCATTTCATTTCATGTCCAGATTTAGAAATCATATTTCCAAAGCTGATATTTATCTTTGTATTTATTTTTCAGAAACATTTCCCTAATACAATTTTACGACCAGGGGAAATATATCGACAAACGACAACATATAAATTTGGCGTCAACCCATAAACCAGGGAAGATAAGCTTGTCATAAATCAACCATGAAAGGAAATAACACAAATTTAATACTGACCTATATCTTTTTAGTATGACGTCAAAAAATAAACCCTAATTTATTTATTACCTAATTTATTATAGTTTATGTCTTTAAGGTTTTGATAACGTGTGCACGTTGCATCATAAGGTCTGTCATTAAGTCATGTTTCACCGCTTGTACCTGACAAGGAGTGGAGTCGCCCGTCCCACCCGGTTTCCGGTTTCCTCATACTGCTAAATACCCTCCCCTCTCTCTCTTTCTCTCCCTCTCTCTCTCTCCCCCCTTAGACTCACGTTTTGGACCCCATCTTCTTTGGCCTAGTCGTTGCAGAGTAGTAGGACTCTAAACACCATTTCATTTCATTTCATTCTTCGGTCAGAAACTGGGTACGGAGCCTAAATCATCTTGTTTTTCTTTACGACCACATCTTTAATATATCTCGCAATTTCGTCATTTAATGATACTTTTAAAAGTCAGAACCGGCTTGACAAATCCCGGGAATTCCAACGAGGGACCTACTGACAGATAGTTCCTTTTGATCGGACGATGTCAGGATCACGGTGAAATATAGATGGTAAGGGTTCCAAAATAGCATGAGAACGGAGGTGGGGAAGAGCGGTATTTCATCGCATTTTCATACTGCTACTCCATATGAAGGATAGGAACTGTTAGCGGACATCGTCCGGTCAGAGACAATTCCTTGACAGGGTGTCCAATTCCCGTACTGCTTAACTATGGCGTCCTTGAAGCGTATCAAATACATTAGGTGCAGTGTAGAAAGTATATTATAGTATAGAAAATTGTTAAGTTTGAACGTGTTTTGATATGTAGACTGATTTAAAGAGAATTCTTATGTGAATTATGACAGTGTTTACAATAATACGCTTTACTGAACAAACCATTAAACCATATGACCGTTCTGAACGAGGAAGGGGGTCAGGGGTCAGAAAGTCAACTGATGTTGTTAAAACCAGTGATCTACGATTTTGTTGATTTTATATTGTTTATTTATATCAAAATATTATTAAGGACAGATATATGAATTTTGAACATGGTAAATTATTCATACAAGCTCTGTTATTATTAACTGCGATATATTATTATTTCAATAATGTCCTACTTAAAATTTAGCGAAATCGATATTCCTTTTATTTTGATAGAAATTTAAATTTCAAATACATTTATACGCCCACCATTTATCGGTTTTTACGTTATCAATCAAATTTAACGATTACTATTAAATTAATTAATTCCTCCCCAATCCAGTTGGGAGTAGTCAGTATTATCGGTGCTATTGCTTAACGGGTTACGTAGGTGGAATACCCCATGGGGTTCCCCCTGGTAATGTAATGCCAATTGATCTTTAATAGAAATGATCAGTTTTCACCACACTCAACGCTGAAAATCCTCGCTTTTCTCTGAATTTAAAAACAGAATTAGATGATTGTTTATATGCAAGTTGAAATATCACTGAGTGTGTCACCTTTCGTATTGTTAGCAGTGGCTGCTGAGTAAGACGTTGGCTCGCTAACCTGTAGGTCCTGTGTTTGATCTCGGTGTTGGCCGATAAAGTTCATGGGGGGGGGGGGCATTAAGGACCGGGCAAGAAAGGACGTACAGTCGTTCTGAAAGAGTCTTCCACTCAGCGCGTAAAATACCCATATTAATTTAGATGTCACAAAGACTTTAGACCATTGTTTATATTTTTGAGTGTGTCACTTTTCGTGACGTGACCCCAGCAATAAAACCCATCGGGGCTCTCTGGTTCGAGGACATTTCCCGGCCAACACTAGGAACGAACACCGGGACTTCCGGCTAGTGAGTAGGCACTGTAGACACTGGGCCATCCTGGCCACTCCCCCACCCACCCACCGCAACCACGTGGGAAGTCCGTGACAAACTGTAGGGAGTCGCCTGTCTCACCTTTTCACCCGTTTTTCTTGGAAATTTAATCCAGTTATGTCGTCAAAACGTATATATTATGTCGTCTGAACTATTTATAGCCGTATGCTCACCTGTTATATTATTTATACCACCCGGGTCACGTCATCTATAAAAATGAAATGAAATGGGGTTTAACGTCCTACTCTTTTGCACCTAACCTTGGGTAATGGAAGACGGGCATACGCCATACAGTGTGCTATGAGGGAAAATCGAGATGAACTTTCTCGGCCAATGCAGGGATCGACCACCCGACCTCCAGGCTAGCGAACCAGTGCCTTATCCGTGACCCCCACGTCATCTATAATTTAATGAGGCAGTATTTACATAAAAACGAAGTGCATTCGGGATGCAGTCGGTAGTTTAGAAGCATTACATATAGCTTATGTCAGCGTTGGTTATTCCGTTTTCACTGACAACCTGTGTCAGTTTTACAACATTTATTATCTTTGGGAAACTTAAAGGAGAAAACCCAGATTTTGCTAGATCAGCGAATGTGCAAATAAAAGGCAAAAATTTCAAGTACAGTTTATTGGGATTACAAAATACTTGTAGCATATAAAAACGACTATTCGATACCGCTGCCACGAGGGCATTAAAAGCTGGGAATAACCTGCAAAAAATAGTACTCGTTGGAACACAATTATATAGTTAGCTTAAATAATAGATTTATAAATTGTTCACAGATAAAATGGGGTATAAAGGTCTATTTTTCTGCTTCAACAGGCTATTGAAAACAGGCATTGTGCTATGAGGTAACTTTTGAACTATAACGAGAGGGAGAAATAGGGTTGAACTCGACACAAACTAGGTCATTTCGAGCTTACATGAATTAATTTTATTTCAATAATTCGCTTTGCCCGTGAGAGGACACCAGAGGACCCAGAGAAGACCCAGGGGTTGGACAGGCGACCATACTCCTGTCACGTGCAACCAGGAATTGGAAACCACGCCAGTTGACTCAATAGCAGGTTTTTATGATACAGCTCGCACGTGCTAATCATTCGGTCATCCAACTCCCCTTTGCACTTTAACACATACCAATGGAAGAACAATTACTGATTTATTAAGGCGGTGTTTCGAAACGTTGCCTAAATAAATCAGTCACTTGCTTGAAAACCTTGAGTGAATAATCTTCGAAACGTCGCCTAAATAAATCAGTAATTGTTCCTGCACAAGTTTGTGTTTAGAGTTTAATACTTTTTTCAGTTACTAAATGCCTCTAAAAGATTGGGTAACTTTTGCATCACAGATAACGGACACAAATCCTGGAAAATCGTGAGGAACCTTCCCGGCAATTACCGGCATCGAACACGACACTTTTTGGTTGTGAGAGAGCACTTTACTCACTGAGCAAAAGTTATAAATAAATATATATTATAGCTATTCAAGAATTGAAAACTGGCAACTGAACATGGGTAGTTCTTTACAAGCTTTCACAGAAATGAAATAAAATTAAATGAAATGGGGTTTAACGTCCTACTGTTCTGTCCCGACAGGGCGAATGAAGACGGGCATACGCCATATAGTGTGCTATGAGGAGAGGTTTGCCCGGCCTTCTCTTTTTTCGAATTCCAACTGTTAAGGGTACTCTTAAGTGTACATTGACAACACCGGGATCGAACACGAGACCTACAGGTTCGCTAGCCAAAAGTTTACTCATTGAGCCACTGTGGCTTCCACGTAGACAGAGGTTAAGATAGTTACTTGGAACTAGAATATCGAACTCTAAAACTAAACATTCCATAAAGAATTAACTAGTTCTATTCACGTAAATATATAAGGGATTTCTCCCTTAACGGTAAATTAAGCAGAAGTGAAAAATTATAGACAACTGTAGGTACATGTACATAAAAGCAGTAAGATTTTTTGTCCACACCTGCACATCTCAAAAATAGCTCGTAACATTTATCAAATTTTTTTTCACGTTTCTAGTGCAAGATGTAATAGTTGAATAATAGAAGAGGTGTAACAACAGGCGGAAAGTACATTCCGTCTTCTATTCTAATTACATACACATGTACCGTCGTTAAAGGTGCATTTTGTAAGCTTTAGACAAAGTTTTGAAATTGTATAACGAATATTTATGTCAAATTACTTTTTTCTGTGCAAAGTTATCAATGTTGGAAGTCTTGATAATAATAACGAAGTTTCATTTCTTCATTCATGCCATTGTAAGAATAATAAACAATGTCACGATTATCCATTTTTAAATTATCAAATGACGACCGTGTTTCAATCCATTAAAAATCGCCAGCGAGCTGATTACGGACTTGTCAGTATTACTCTATATAATATTTTGGGCCAACATTAAACAGATTTAGCTGTTACATAATATATATTTAAGAGGCAAGAATAATCCCAAGAAGAGAAAGCTAGATACAAACGATTTCTATAGACTAGACCTTGGATCATTATCACCGAATTACAATGTAGTCCGGTCAATATATATGGAAAATACCCCCCCCCCCCAAAAAAAAAACAACAAAACAAAACAAAACAAAACAAATTGCAACAAAAGGTTTGTCCATTGATTCTAGCAGGGTTTAGTGTACTTGATAACATACTAAAAGTTTACCAAAATAGGGTCCCCAGGAAAGTGTTTTTTTTTTTCAAGATGGCGTCAAAAATGACCACCGAAACGTTTTAAAATGATCATAACTATGTAACTATCTACTCAAATTAGATGATCTTGGTTTTGGGTGGCAAGGAACACATTAAGATCATTCAAAATGATGTTGACATATCATGTCAAAATTGGTCGCTAACACCTCCAGTGACCGACAGTCAATAACTTTTTGGAGAACACATCAAGAGAACTTTGAGTTGTCCACTATCATAGTTTTGGAGCGTTCAGTATTGAGTGTCATCTTCCTCCCCAGTATCGAATTCTTGAGTGTTTGAATTGTCACAGATTTGCTCCTTCGTTACTCCCGAACAGACAATGAGATCATCTACTTCCGTTCAAACAAGCGGTCACAAGAACACAAAGTGTATAACATAGACCTGTCGAAAGAAACTTTTGGAGACGTTACATGTTTATCCAGGTTGTTATTCAATTTCAAGGATTGAAGACATCGGAAAATGTCCGCCTTCTGGAAATTAGTGAAATATAACCCTGTTATAAAGTCCTGTGTTTGTGCATTCACCCTTCAAAACGAATCTCAAGAGGACATATTATCAGATCTTGGCAAAGAATTGAGTGTTGATCTAGCGAATGATACGCTATCATCACTGTGCCATATCATCTTCACAAAGAAAGTTGCAACTGCTGAAGCATCTGTCATTCCTTAACGGTTTCCCCCAACATCACCTGCAGCAAGATTTCATAGCCAACTTTGTGTACTTTCAAATTATGGTATGGACGGGGATGGCAAATGAAATGGATCTAACTAGGAGTCTTCCGATGGCATTGAGAGTTGATTATGGTCTTGTCATGTTAATGAATGTCTGATAAATGAAATATATAATATGATGACGCAAAACAATGCTGCGCCTGACAAACTCTTGAAAATTATCCATTGCAACTGTCGGGAGGATGCAAGTCCTCTCGATGCAGCTGCAGACGCTATGGACTTCCTATGCTATACTGCTGTATGTGGCCCTTGTCAATCTGGAAAGTTTGCCAATTCAAACAACACTCGATAGGTCGATACTGAGGTATTGGATGACACTCAAAACTGAACGGTCTGAAACTTATTCTATAGACAGGAGTGTTTGTGCATTAGGTGATAGTGAACAGCTGAAGGTCAAGAATTCGATTTCGTAATGATTGAGCAGCTCATTGACATCCAATGTCCTCTTAATGTGTTACTTGTCTCCCAAAACCTGAGGATAGACATCAAAATAATCAAGTTGAACAACCCTTGGAAAACACAAATATTAGACTGAGACAGAGAAGTGAGGAGAAACGTGAGACAATATACAGCCATTATTATATAAAGTTGTATTTGGCTAATGTATGGTTTATATAACTAATTGATTTTAACGCCAGAACTATCATATCACCATGTTTACATGGATTAATTGATATCGATGGTATATAAACATTTGGCATAAATACAAATTAAAGGAGCTAAATCGCTAACATTTGGGACCTAGAAATTGACACAAGTGGGTCGTGACGCATATAATACTGTAATATGAATGTATATAAACTGATTTACATTCAATAGTTTTCGTTTTTACTCTTAATTTCAAATCAGTTATGTTCGGCGAAATAAGCCAGTAGTGTCAATTGAATGCAAATTATTTCTAGCGTCTAGTTATTCCAGTCTACATGCGCCGTTTGATTTGGTGCAATGTTCCTAGCCTCGTTCCTCGAGTCTTTTGCTATAACTGGGACTGAAACGCATTATGGTACACGATTCGTGTACCAATGGTAAAATGTTTATTTGGTCTTAAATATTGTATATCAGAAGCCCATCTTTTTTTTAGTAAGATCACAGCATCATTTTGATTCAAATCGACAAAAAATTTGTGTTTTCAATGTTGAAGATTTTGGGTGATATTAGTTAGAGACTTAGCTACTTTAAAATCATGTCATCTTTTAAGTCTGGCATTGACTTCAGGCGAAATATCAATTTGCAGTAAAGAAATTTGAGCAAGAGTAGCATAATTGTCCGGCGTATTAGTGGCACCGTCTAGTCAGAAATTCTTGGTAAAACCTAAAATTGTGAACCAATGGCATTCTATATATTAGTGCAAGGTTAAAGACCATCTAGCTAATGAGGTAAATGCGTGAAACCTTATTTTACGACAACCAAGACCAGATTGTTTAAACCCTGTAGTGTTATTTGTAAGTTGACTTGAATATGGAAAGATACCGAGCCTTCCTAGATGGATTAAGTAAGAGCTAAATCAACATATTGAAGGTCTTTCTTTTGGCTTTATCTATTTATTCACACTTCTAGCCCATAATCAACTCCCTGGGCCTTAAATGTTATATAAAGACATTAGGCATTAATTAAATTTCCAAGAACATAACCAACTGTCGATGCCATCTGATGGGCTCGATTTCAAACAAAATTGAATCTAATTTGCGGTTTAACAGCTATTGGTGAGTATCCGTAAAAAAGGATAACCGAGACTTAGTTTATTATCGTAACAACGGTAAAAATGACAAACAAGGCTTTATTGAAATGAAGTTTTCTCGACTCAGAATGAAGCAATTTGACAGAAATAAATTTTCAGTATATTTTAACTACATGTCTTACATCAACTCTTTATCCAGTCTTCCATAATGCCGCTGTAAGGAATTGTTTATAATAGTAGTATGATTATGGCAAACAGTATTATGATTCATCAACATAAATACAATACTCAGTAGATATAAAAACAATAAACGTCATATTAACAGTTTTATAATCTCTTAGAAAAATGTAAAAGTCGTGGGTTTACTTTTGAAATAGTTTACATTGATATAATTTAAGAGAGCTGTGGTGCTTTATGGATATTTATTAATTAAAAATAGTCTAAAAGTAGAGCGAAAGTACGTCATAAGTATATTTGTACTCTGTTGTAGACAAATTATTATGCGTATAAAAACGGCCACAACAGTATCAAGGACATTTTCGTTATTAATTTATGTTAAATCAAAAGAAAATAGCCTGCTTGAATTTATGGAAACAATACTGATTTATACTGGTGTGTAAACAAGTAATTCTACTTCAGTTCTCTCTAATGAAAATGAAATGAAATGGGGTTTAACGTCCTACTCTTCTGCACCTAACCTGGGCTAATAGAAGACGGGCATGCGCCATACCGTGTGCTATGAGGTAAATTTTGCCCGGGCAGCGGCGCTAAGGCCTAATCTTATATCGAATTCCAATTGCCAATGGACCTTTTACGTGTACACCAATATGTACACGGGACCTCGGTTTTTCGCCCCATCCGAACGACTAGACAGCTGTCCTTGTCACGCCCACCGTGAACAGGTGAACAGGTCCGTATAATGTAAACATACACGTTGTAATTAACATGATGTTTACAATAATTAATCTATATTACACATCAGACTTCGACGACATTACGTCACTAATATCCCTACCTCTTTATTTCATTATGAATTGATCAACATAAACACCTTTAGGCTATTTACGTTTTTACGTCAGAAGAGTGGGATGTGACGAGTCTGGCCTTGAGGTGTTCACACAAACACAAATTAAAATCGTGTCAATTTGTTAATTTGCGGTGAGTATTTCCCCAGTTCCCAATATTAACGGGGAAATCCCTTGCAACCGCAGAGACGCTAAGGCGTACATATAAAAAAAACCCAAAACTTTCCAATTATTTAATAAACAAAATCGACTGCAAGCAGAAGAATCGACTGCATGCAGCTGGCCATGCTACTATAATCGACTGCATGTAATTGAGCCATGCTACATAATCGACTGCATGCAACCGAGTCTCTACCATCATCGACTGAATGCATTAAAGTCTCTCCCACAATTAACGGCATGCAGCCACGTCTATACTATAATCAATTACATACAGCTGAGTTACACTATCACAATCAACTTCATGCGACCGAGTCACTACCAAAATCGATTACACACAGTAACACTACTGCAATCAACTATATACAGCTGGGCCACACTACCATAATCAACTACATGCAGTTGGGTTTTTGCCATAATCAACTACATACAACCGAATCTCTACCATAATCAAATCTATACAGCTAGGCCACCACAAGCAACTGCATACAGTCGAACACCAATGTGATTCTTGTATGTTACATCTATAGCTATGATCACCTTGTACTGTACATGATATGGAACACAATTTATCAAGGATAAGACAGTTACAGGAGTATTAAATTGTTAAATTCATATATCCAAAGATCCTAACGTATTTCATTCCACTTTATTTTAAAATATTAAACGACAGAATAGCAAATAAACTGATCAAGTAAATGTAATTTTTGGGCATAAATTTTAATTCGAAATATTTTTATATTTGAGCGAGAAATTTACAGGAAATGTCACTATTATATGAAGGAATGTCGGAATGCAATAAAACAATCGAGGTGAACGTATTGAACCTACATGGTATTATTTACATTTATCTTGTTTTGGTGAAATTCCAATAAAATTTACAAACACGTCTTTCTAGTGACATGTTTAAGAGGTAAGAAGAAATACGCAATTTTACAACAATTTAGGTACAGGTTTAAATTTAGCAAAATCCTGACTTAGATAAACACGATGTAAGTAAAAGTACAGGTTTCCCAACATATTAATTCTTGATCACACATTCAGTTATAGTCAGATGGATAAAATACTAGTCATTGGAATACTGGACGAGGTGTTATTGTTTTAAATTATGAAACTGGGACAGTAGAGACAACCCCTCACAGACTCATTCCAAATATGTGCTAACTGATTAATTAAATATGGATCATCTACAGAAGGAGGTCGCAATTTTAGTCGGATTAATGAATTACGGAAATTTAACACATTTTCTTGAAGCGGATATAGGCCTATTAGAATTTAAGATAACTTCAAGAGGGATAATATCGAATTTAAGATAACTTCAATAGGGATAATGTCTAAGTCTAAACAAGTTGTTGAGTGGACGTAAGTCGATACACGTATTTGCAACTTTTGATGTAGACTGATTTATCAGTTTCATGACAGACATAGGATTTCAATATTTCTTCTCATAACTAAGGTAAATGAATTCATAATTTAACATAATTTTCTATTGAGCTATAATACACCATAGAAAAACATTTACATTAAGTTTTATTAATATCTACGCATTTAGACATCTATGAATTTATAAAGAACTGCGGGAAGCGGATATAAAGTTATAACTATCAGTCAACGGAATGACCAGAGGCGAATTGATCACATTAAATAGGGATTATGTCTCTGTACTTGATAGATTTTATGTCAGTCACGGATTTAACAACATCTGACCATCTTAAACCTCTAGCTCTAACCCAAGTCGTGTGCATGTTACACAAATGAAAACAACAGTTCAAGAATGATTCTATAACAGCCTGTAGTCCGACCAATCTATTAAAGGATTTCCGAAAAAGCGATCGGACAATAATGAATGGTTTTATATACATGTCCTGAATAGTGATTTTGTGATTTATCAGTGGCTGTCATTGACCTGTAACGGGCATTTTCTATACTAACATTGATAAATGAATGGTTTTGGGGTATTTAGGAAGTGATTTGCTCATCAATTACTATATACTATCGCCTCAAGATCTCTACATGTATACATACTGCACAGTTCATACACGGATGTACGTGATTTAATGGGTGCGATATCCATTCTGCCATAGTAAATACCTTAGCCTTTGGGATTTTAATTTCATTATGTGCAAATTGAAAGAAAATGCGGTTTATTAATTGACATTCTGGATGGTACAGAAAAAAAAAAACAAATTAATTGGCAGATACTGAATTATCCTGAAAATTCCAGCCTAGATTGTGTGAAACGGAGAGAAAATGATTACGTACTAAAGTTTACAACAGGGTATGAAGCAACCAGTGTAACTGTTTTTTTTTTAAATCCCAGATGAGATGTGTAACTTGATTTACAGTGACATTAAGCTTTTTATTACTGATAATTAAAGCGACATAAATGTATGCTCGCTTATTCAAACGAAAATTTTGGATTGTATCTGCTGTTGAGGAAAGATGAACGAAAAATTTGCCAATCCCTGTGATAATTGTATTCGATTAGTGGATGTCACTGCGCAGAATTCGAACTGTAGATTGAACAATGACAAGATGGATAGTATGCAAATTTTGAAAATAATAGTTTAATAGAAAGGGAACAGCAAAATGAATGGATCTTTTGTGTTTATCGCTTTTACTGGTAGTCCGGTTAGCTATGTGGATTTGGCAGGGGTGCCAATTCTGATCGGATTCGGAATAGCTGAATTCGTTTTAAATATGATCGTCTTGTCTGCCATGACTTTAGACGTATTGGATCAAGATGTCTCTAATTATTTCATTATTAATTTAGCCCTGGCGGATGGTTTAATAGGCGTGGTTGTTGTGTATAATGGCTTATATACGTTGTTAGAATGGAAAGACATTCACGAATGTTTGTTACGATTTGGTATAGTGAACGGATTTAACGTGGCGTCTGTTTTAAACATAGCTTTATTGACTATCGATAAATTTATCAAAATCAAATATCCATTTAAATATTATCATTATATAACTCCAAATCGGGCGAAAGTCACCACTCTTATTGTGTGGCTATTTGCATTAACAATATCGGTGCTACCTGCTGCCGGTTGGAGTAATATCGGCGAGGAATGGAGCCATTGTGCCTTTTTTGACGTGATGTCCAGGAGCTACTTGATTACCTCTATACTCATTTACTGTGTTCCTTTTATTGTGATAGTGACGTTATACCCACAGATGTGTTCTCTAGCTAGGCGCCATGCTTTAGCCATTCAGTCCCAGACAAGACTGTATATACATAGAAAGGGAACATGGCGCTTTGTAAAACCTGTTGGTCTTATTGTGGGAATTTATGTCATTTGCTGGCTTCCAGTCGGTAAGTATCCAAGTTTGACATTAATTCATTTAAACCGAAGCGTACTAATATTTGTTACTTTAAACAGTACGTTAAATAAACAAGGGTGGCGGTGGTGATTTAATTGTCCGTGAAAGTTGTTGGACGCATCCAAACATTTAAAGATACATTATGGTAGATTAGATAAAGAGTTGACTATTCTAGCTATAATAGTGAAAAAATAAACAACACAAATAGAAGATGTTGAAAAAATTTCAGTCAAATTAATACACTATCAACCGAGATATTAGCTTTTGAATTTTAAGCCTAGACTCGATCATTATTAGATTTACAAAAGTCGGTGCGATAAAAAAAAACATAGCCTCGATTGTCCATTTTTAGATTTAATCATCAGTTAATTAATGTCTAAATGTTTATATGTATAACCTTTCAGGCCCAAAGAAAGACCCGCAATAGGCAGATTTAGCTCTTGCATAATGTATGTTTAAATAATTGCAATACTTTAGGGTGGGAAACTCCCTCGCGTCGCCAAATAAACAAAACGACTGCTTCACTTTGATATCCATTGATACATACCATCAAGGAAAGTAGTGTCGAAGCCAAGATGCAGAGTCACTTCTTAGTCTCGCGTTCAGTTGTTGTCTTTGATTCACCATGAGTCCATAACCGGAAGGCGCGGGAAGGAACCCGCGAACATGGAAATTCCAGGAGTGATTCACACGTATTTCGGTCTATAGCAGATTATAGCTACCGGAACTGAAAGTTGAAGCTTTAACAATAGGAGTTAACGTGACCGAAAAATCGAAATGAAGTAACCTCTCGGCATCTTGGGAAAGGATGTTTGTTTAAATAGAATAAGGAAAGGTGTGTTTCTGTCATTTAACGTTTTTGGTTTTCAACAATAACAGATCTATTATTTTTTTTTCTTTCAGGAACGTATCTGATATTAGTTTTGGCTGATCGAAAAACTGTCGAATTATCAGGGGTTGATATGGGAACCATTTTGGCATTTTCTGCTGGGATCGGTTCCTTGAATAGTTTATTCAACCCCATCATTTATGCTGCTAAAATTCCTGCCGTTTCCCGACAATTTAAACGTGTGTGTTGTTGCTGTTGTTGGCGAGTGCCATTCATACAATCAAACGCTTATTCTAGTATGCACGTATCTACTGCTTCTATTCAGACTGGAATATCAAGACATAGTAGTGAGCAGCTAGATCAGTGTTAATGTTTTGTGATTCTGGTGTTTCTTTTGTACAGCTATGCTCTCCGCGGCGTGGCAGACGGAATGAAAGGCTTGATCAACAACAAAAACGTCTTAATGTTAAAATTAGTGTCAATGTTATTTTGATAAATACTCTTTCGAAAAACATTAACTGGTATGATTTTGAATATGATGTCAATTGAACTGAATATTAATAAAACTGATGATCTCATAAATTTCCGGTCACCCAGTAATTCGGCCGATGATATTTGGGACTAACAGGAATATAATGGGGTTTATCAAGAAATGGTAAAATTCTACGATGGTACAAGAATGTGACATTTTTTGGAAGATAGAATAATTTTTACAGAAAAAGTTAAAACAGCTATTTTTGTTTTACTCTCTTTCATCTTAAGATATAAAAATCTGACTGTCAAATAGCTTCATCAACGAGTATTTATTTAAATTAAAATCGTAAAGGTATCCCCAGACCCTAAAACACGGATCCTATTTCGTTTCGTTTTTTATAGTTCAAAATTCCGATTTACTTGTCTTAACACCACTAGGATCTGGAAGCGTTTTTATATAACCGGCCTTTTGGCTGAAGTGAGAGGTTAGACAATGAAACGGTCTATTACGGCGAGTGGCTGGCTTGCTTTACACGGAACTGTGGGTAAAGCGTTGTGTGTGACCCCTGACGCGGTCTAGTACTACAATCGGTCAGATCTTCACGAGGTAATCGAAAGTATAAGAAAATGAAACAAATATACATCTGTTTTTTAATCTGATTGAAGGACGCCAGAAGTTTGTCGAAAATTCCAGTCATTAAAATGAAATAACTACCTCATTATAATAATTAGTTATCCTGAACAGTCAGTTAATTACATTGAAATACATACATAGAGTTTAATTTAAATATTGTTTTTATATTCTCAGTTTGTAATTTTTATATTTTGTTGAAATGTTGATATATAAATCCCCAGATCTTTTTTAAGAAAAGAATTGGCAAAAGTCGCTTTGATTTGAGTCAAATAAGGAGTGTAAATTAGGTTGCTTTTGTGTATTAATTACTTTTGATCGTGTGTTCGACGGCTGCGTGATCAAAACTGAAAATAAAACTCTTAAAAATAACAAACCAGATCTGCCAAATGCAACGTTTCATTTTGACCTAAATCGAATAGGTTTAGCCCGTGTTATTTTTATAAA
Source organism: Patella caerulea (assembly GCA_036850965.1). Taxonomy (NCBI): domain Eukaryota; kingdom Metazoa; phylum Mollusca; class Gastropoda; family Patellidae; genus Patella; species Patella caerulea. Next base: position 46,865,795 of record JAZGQO010000007.1, on the reverse strand, counting down.
TTGTATGCAATTTATTTATCCATAATTGAATTTATATTTTAAATTATTTTGTACTGTAGAGAATTAAAATGTTATATTTTCATGATTTTCTTTTAGTTAATTGTCACTTATTGTTTAGTTGAAAGTGAAAACGTAGCCTCACAAGTGTGTGCATTATATTATTTCAACACAAATCTATATGGAAGACAATCACTGAGTTTATTTCATATATGTTCCTCTTAGCCTTCTCAAGTAAGATAAGATGACTTATTGCAACGGGGTGTGAAATAAACTCAGTAATTGTTTTACATATATAAATTTGTGTTTTAATATTATATGTTAGGGAATGCCGTATAAGGATTGCAAGTGTGTGCATTGCGTTTGACAATGCTGAAAAAGGGGATCCTTGTTAGGCCTACTGGTGTTGAATACTGTACTTAAGGTTTCGATGGTCTGGTGGTCACCTCATATTTCATTCCAAAGAAATTTATAGCATACCATGTTATTAGAATAGCTTTTAGCGATAAAAATTTATCTTGTTTTCTTGTTAGTGTTGGGCACTATAACGGATGTGAAATTTACTGTGCAGACAGACCACCAATTTCTATGTACCTCCTATTTATAGCCTTTGGCTGCCTATCGCTTTCTTACTTTGTATGGCTTTGCATGTTGATCTTTTAGTTTAGAATCCAAGGAAACTGACATTTTCAACAAAGTTTTGACGAATATTTGTTTAGTTTCAGACCGCCATTACATTTCACCATCTCGGTACCAAAATTGCAGTTCGTCTATTTATACCAATTGTCTCTCTGTCTCTTTTTACCCTTGTTTTTTGATTGTTTTGTCTAGCAAGGACCAAGAGTTTTTGAATTAGTATTTTCTGCCAGGTTTTGGTAAATATTCATGATTTTGAGGCGGAAGGATAATGGGGTTATCAGGTTGGATACGGTGATATGTACGGCAACTAGTCACGTGTTTTTAGTATGCTTCTTCAAGTTTGTGTATCTCAAAATTTTGGTGATCAACCTCATGAAAATTTTAGTTCAAAGACATGACCCTTGTGTTCATCTGCAGTAAAAAACATTCACTCCAACGAAGGTTTTTGGAAAAGTTGGAGGTTGACAACCAGAATTAACATTGAAGTCAATGGGCAAATTAATGGTGGTCTGCCACCCAATACCCGATACCCTGTCTAATTGTCTCCCTTTAAAATGATATTGCACCATCCCATATCTTGTACTATATTAGTAGGTATAAAACTGTATGTTACCGGGTGAGCCGCAGTTCTGTGGTAATGGCTACAGATATTAGCCTTCCTGTGAGACTGAAGCATTGGAATTATCTCGTTACTTGTCGTCTGGTTACCCCAGGTTACGGGTGGCGGGAAACTACAGAATTAATTCGATACTCACCTTTTATTATTTATTTTATTATACAGAGATTTATTTTTTTCCGAACTAAAGTATAGTATAATTTTATCATGGTGTCCTACATTAGTTGTCCTGGATTATTAAAAACTAAAATCAGTCTTGTTTTATAGACTACATACGAATCAAGTGGTGATCGAGTGTGAATACGATATAACAATATCGAATCAAGTGTAATTGAATATGTGGTATTGGGCCTTGTTACATGACCAACATGTTGCCATGCCAACTTAAAGGTGTTTACTTCTACTAATATCGCGATCGACATTTTCTGGTCAATATGGAATTCAGCATTCTCACCAGCAACTTTATCACATTGGTAAATAAAAGATGAAACTCTAAATAATTTCTTTATACAGTACAGCAGCCATGCCAATATAATTCACATACTTTAACGTGGTAATATAATACTCGGAAAACACTTTAACATGTGGTGAGTAACGGACCAACGGACGGGCGGACAAGGTGAAGACATGATACACCCTCACTGAAATGTGGGCCTATATAAATGGGTCTAAAGGAACCTATTAATGTACTAATTATGAATTATGTTCGGTAAAAAGTCTAAATTTACGTCGGCTTATTTCATTCTGCAATTTTCTTTTTTATTATTTTGTTACTTGTGAATCGACTATAAACAATTACCTACACATTGTCTTGTACGGTATGTTTTTTTGTCAAGTTCAAATGGCAACCAAAACCATACACAGTACACTGAACTGATTGTAAAATGTTCATTGTGTCTTTAACGCAAGACAGCAGCACAAGTATTGATTGAAATGGACCAATATTGAATTCTAATTTGTGTTTTAAATTTCGAATATTATAAAAGAAATATTGAGTTACAGGTTTATTTCCTTTTAATGCTACCAGAGCAGGCTAAAAAATCCCAAACCTCCACGTTTTATACATTCTGAATTATGTCTAAGTAACACGTGCCCATATTTAAAGGATGAAAACGTCATACAATGTAGCTCTGTCTGTGGCGAAGAGCGTTCAGTTCAACTTAAATGGGGGGACAAAGTTGGGGGTCAGCTTAAATACACATACTTTACTGTTATTAGCAATAAAAAGTAGTGTTCCAAGATCCTAATTCTATTTCCAATAAGACTCCTGACTAATTTAGATATAAAACAATTGTTTAATAGTGTCAATTTCTCGTTAAATATCAAATGTAAACAGGTTAATATAAAATTATTTTCACAATAAAAGACTTATTTTATTGTAAAAATTAAGTTGATAAGAATAACTTGTGGTCTGGATCCTTGCTTAATTACCCCCCTTTGTATGAAGGTATTGCACCATCCCATACAATGTACTATATTAGTAGGTATACGACTGTATGCTATCGGGTGAGCCGTGGTTCCGTGGTAATGGCTACAGATATTAGCCTTCCTATGAGACTGAAGCATTGGAATTATCTCGTTACTTGTCGCCTGGTTACCCCAGGTTACGGGTGTCGGGAAACTGCAGAATTAATTCGATACTCACCTTTTATTATTTATTCATTTTGAACAGATTTATTTATTTTCAAGGCTATAATCCATTTGCAACTTACTCTTCGTATCAGACAGCTTTTCATGATGGATGACCAGTACAGTAATGTAACAATAAACAAAACATTCATGATCTGTACGGTAATGTAAAAAGTTATAAAACTTGAGGTATAAATTTTGTAATGGTTTGATTTTGAAATAGAAAACCCACTCACATACACGTTTCATTTTGACCTAAATCGAATAGGTCAAATTTTGTGTATTAATTACTTTTGATCGTGTGTTCGACGGCTGCGTGATCAACACTGAAAATAAACCTCTTAAAAATAACATATCAGATCTGCCAAATGCAACGTTTCATTTTGACCTAAATCGAATAGGTTTAGCCTGTGTTATTTTTATAAATTGTATGCAATTTATTTATCCATAATTGAATTTATATTTTAAATTATTTTGTACTGTAGAGAATTAAAATGTTATATTTTCGTGATTTTCTTTTAGTTAATTGTGACTTATTGTTTAGTTGAAAGTGAAAACGTAGCCTCACAAGTGTGTGCATTATATTATTTCAACACAAATCTATATGGAAAACAATCACTGAGTTTATTTCATACTACGTTTCAACAAGTTCCCCTTACCCTTCTCAAGTAAGACAAGATGAACTTATTGCAACGTGGTGTGAAATAAACTCAGTAATTGTTTTCCATATTATTATAAAATTGTGTTTTAATATTATATGTTACGGAATGCCGTATAAGGATTGCAAGTGTGTGCATTGTGTTTGGCAATGCTGAAAAAGGGGATCTTTGTTAGGTCTACTGGTATTTAACACTGTACTTAAGGTTTCGATGGTCTGGTGGTCACCTCATATTTCCTTCCAAAGAAATTTATAGCATACCATGTTATTAGAATAGCTTTAAGCGATAAAAATTTATCTTGTTTTCTTGTTAGTGTTGAGCACTATAACGGATGTGAAATTTACTGTGCAGGCAGACCACCAATTTCTATGTACCTCCTATTTATAGCCTTTGGCTGCCTCTCGCTTTCTTACTTTGTATGGCTTTGCATGTTGATCTTTTGGTTTAGAATCCAAGGAAACTGACATTAATTTTCAACAAAGTTTTGACGAATATTTGTTTAGTTTCAGACCGCCATTACATTTCACCATCTCGGTACCAAAATTGCAGTTCGTCTATTTATACCAATTCTCTCTCTGTCTCTTTTTACCCTTGTTTTTTGATTGTTTTGTCTAGTAAGGACCAAGAGTTTTTGAATTAGTATTTTCTGCCAGGTTTTGGTAAATATTCATGATTTTGAGGCGGAAGGATAATGGGGTTATCAGGTTGGCTACGGTGATATGTACGGCAACTAGTCACGTGTTTTTAGTATGCTTCTTCAAGTTTGTGTATCTCAAAATTTTGGTGATCAACCTCATGAAAATTTTAGTTCAAAGACATGACCCTTGTGTTCATCTGCAGTAAAAAGCATTCAGTCCAACGAAGGTTTTTGGAAAAGTTGGAGGTTGACAACCAGAATTAACATTGAAGTCAATGGGCAAATTAATGGTGGTCTGCCACCCAATGCCCGATACCCTGTCTAATTGTCTCCCTTTAAAATGATATTGCACCATCCCATATCATGTACTATATTAGTAGGTATAAAACTGTATGTTACCGGGTGAGCCGTAGTTCTGTGGTAATGGCTACAGATATTAGCCTTCCTGTGAGACTGAAGCATTGGAATTATCTCGTTACTTTCCCAAGCCTCCACGTTCTATACATTCTGAATTATGTCTGAGTAACACGTGCCCCTATTTAAAGGATGAAAACGTCATACAATGTAGCTCTGTCTGTGGTGAAGAGCGTTCAGTTCAACTTAAATGGGGGACAAAGTTGGGGGCCAGCTTAAATACACATACTTTACTGTTATTAGCAATAAAAAGTAGTGTTCCAAGATCCTAATTCTATTTCCAATAAGACTCCTGACTAATTTAGATATAAAACAATTGTTTAATAGACGGTGTCAATTTCTCGTTAAATATCAAATGTAAACAGGTTAATATAAAATTATTTTAACAATAAAAGACTTATTTTATTGTAAAAATTAAGTTGATAAGAATAACTTGTGGTCTGGATCCTTGCTTAATTACCCCCCTTTGTATGAAGGTATTGCACCATCCCATACAATGTACTATATTAGTAGGTTTACGACTGTATGCTATCGGGTGAGCCGTGGTTCCGTGGTAATGGCTACAGATATTAGCCTTCCTATGAGACTGAAGCATTGGAATTATCTCGTTACTTGTCGCCTGGTTACCCCAGGTTACGGGTGTCGGGAAACTGCAGAATTAATTCGATACTCACCTTTTATTATTTATTCATTTTTAACAGATTTATTTATTTTCAAGGCTATAATCCATTTGCAACTTACTCTTCGTATCAGACAGCTTTTCATGATGGATGACCAGTACAGTAATGTAACAATAAACAAAAGATTCATGATCTGTACGGTAATGTAAAAAGTTATGAAACTTGAGGTATAAATTTTGTAATGGTTTGATTTTGAAATAGAAAACCCACTCACATACACGTTTCATTTTGACCTAAATCGAATAGGTCAAATTTTGTGTATTAATTACTTTTGATCGTGTGTTCGACGGCTGCGTGATCAAAACTGAAAATAAACCTCTTAAAAATAACATATCAGATCTGCCAAATGCAACGTTTCATTTTGACCTAAATCGAATAGGTTTAGCCTGTGTTTTTTTTATAAATTGTATGCAAATTATTTATCCATAATTGAATTTATATTTTAAATCATTTTGTACTGTAGAGAATTAAAATGTTATATTTTCGTGATTTTCTTTTAGTTAATTGTGACTTATTGTTTAGTTGAAAGTGAAAACGTAGCCTCACAAGTGTGTGCATTATATTATTTCAACACAAATCTATATGGAAAACAATCACTGAGTTTATTTCATACTACGTTTCAACAAGTTCCCCTTACCCTTCTCAAGTAAGACAAGATGAACTTATTGCAACGTGGTGTGAAATAAACTCAGTAATTGTTTTCCATATTATTATAAATTTGTGTTTAAATATTATATGCTACGGAATGCCGTATAAAGATTGCAAGTGTGTACATTGTGTTTGGCAATGCTGAAAAAGGGGATCCTTGTTAGGCCTACTGGTGTTGAATACTGTACTTAAGGTTTCGATGGTCTGGTGGTCACCTCATATTTCCTTCCAAAGAAATTTATAGCATACCATGTTATTAGAATAGCTTTTAGCGATAAAAATTTATCTGGTTTTCTTGTTAGTGTTGAGCACTATAACGGATGTGAAATTTACTGTGCAGGCAGACCACCAATTTCTATGTACCTCATATTTATAGCCTTTGGCTGCCTCTCGCTTTCTTCCTTTTAGTATGGCTTTGCTTGTTGATCTTTTGGTTTAGAATCTAAGGAAACGATCTGAACTGACATTTTCAACAAAGTTTTGATGAATATTTGTTTAGTGGCGGCAAGACAAGAGAATGTTCACGGTGATATGTGCGGTGGATAGTATGCTACTACATAATTGTGTATCTCAAAATTTCCAAATTCTCGTGCATATGCCCAGATGTAGCTCCGTCTGAATTAGGGAGCTTTCGTCTCAACCAACATGTTTTGGTAAATTTGGAGCCAGACATAGAGATACGAATAAAATTTAAAGAATATTTGGCAATCTCTATTACAATACAGGCAGACCGCCATTAAATTTCACCATCTCGGTACCAAAATTGCAGTTCGTCTATTCTCTCTTGTTTTTTGATTGTTTTGTCTAGCAAGGACCAAGAGTTTTTAAATTAGCATTTTCTGCCAGGTTTTGGTAAATTAAATATTCATGATTTTGAGGCGGAAGGATAATGGGATTATCAGGTTGGCTACGGTGATATGTACGGCAACTAGTCACGTGTTTTTAGTATGCTTCTTCAAGTTTGTGTATCTCAAAATTTTGGTGGTCAACCTCATGAAAATATTAGTATGACCCTTGTGTCTCTCTGCAGTGAAAAGCATTCAACCCATCGAAGGTTTTTAGAAAAGTTGGAGGTTGACCACCAGAATTAACATTGAAGTCAATGGGTAAATTAATGGTGGTCTGCCACCCAATGCCCGATACCCTGTCTAATTGTCTCCCTTTAAAATGATATTGCACCATCCCATATCATGTACTATATTAGTAGGTATAAAACTGTATGTTACCGGGTGAGCCGTAGTTCTGTGGTAATGGCTACAGATATTAGCCTTCCTGTGAGACTGAAGCATTGGAATTATCTCGTTACTTGTCGTCTGGTTACCCCAGGTTACGGGTGGCGGGAAACTACAGAATTAATTCGATACTCACCTTTTATTATTTATTTCATTATACAGAGATTTATTTTTTTCCGGACTATTTTATAGTATAATTTTATCATGGTGTCCTACATTAGTTGTCCTGGATTATTAAAAACTAAAATCAGTCTTGTTTTATAGACTACATATGAATCAAGTGGTGAGTGTGAATACGATATAATAATATCGAATCAAGTGTAATTGAATATGTGCCATTGGGCCTTGTTACAAGACCAAAATATTTCCATGCCAACTTAAAGGTTTTTAAATTCTACTAATATCGCGATCGACATTTTCTGGTCAATATGGAATTCAACATTATCACCAGCAACTTTGTCACATTGGTAAATTAAAGATGAAACTATAAATAATTTCTTTATATAGTATACAACAGCCATGCCAATATAATTCACATACTTTAATGTGGTAATATAATACTCGGAAAACACTTTAACGTGCTGACATTTAGGGTAACACAGTCACAGTGATATAAATGTGGTGAGTAACGGACCAACGGACACGGTGAAAACATGTTACACCCTCACCGAAATGTGGGTCTATATAAATGGGCATAAAAGCACATATTAATGTAATAATTATGAATTATGTTCGGTGAAAAGCCTTAATTTACGTCGGCTTATTTCATTCTGCAATTTTCGTTTTTATTATTTTGTTATTTGTGAATCAACTTTGAACAATTACCTGCACATTGTCTTGTAGGGTATGTTTTTTGTTTAGTTCAAATGGCAACCTAAACCATACACAGTACACTGAACTAATTGTAAAATGTTCATTGTGTCTTCACAGCAAAATGACACCACAAGTATTGATTGAAATGGGCCAATATTGAATTCTAATTTGTGTTTTTAATTTCGAATATTGTCTGCAGGTTTATTTCCTTTTAATGCTAGTCAGAGCAGGCTAAAAAAAAACCCCCAAAAAACTCCAGCCCCCATGTTATATACATTCTGAATTATGTCTGAGTAAGTTTTTACACATACCCCTATTTAAAGGAGGAAAACGTCATACAATGTAGCTCCGTCTGTGGCGGAGAGCGTTCAGTCCAACTTAAATGGGGGACGAAGTTGGGGGCCAGCTTAAATACACATACTTTACTGTTATTAGCAATAAAAAGTAGTGTTCCAAGATCCTAATTCTATTTCCAAAAAGACTCCTAACTAAATTAAATATACAACAATTGTTTAATAGATGGTGTCGATTTCTCGTAAAATATCAAATGCAAACAGGTTAATATAAAATTATTTTAACAATAAAAGACTTATTTTATTATAAAAACTTGTGGTCTGGATCCTTGCTTAATTACTTCCCTTTGTATGAAGGTATTGCACCATCCTATACGATGTACTATATTAGTAGGTATACGACTGTATACTATCGGGTGAGCCGTGGTTCTGTGGTAATGGCTACAGATATTAGCCTTCCTGTGAGACTGAAGCATTGGAATTATCTCGTTACTTGTCGTCTGGTTACCCCAGGTTACGGGTGTCGGGAAACTACAGAATTAATTCGATACTCACCTTTTATTATTTATTCATTTTTAACAGATTTATTTATTTTCAAGGCTATAATCCATTTGTAATTTACTCTTCGTACCAGACAGCTTTTCATGATGGATGAGTACAGTAATGTGACAATAAACAAAAGATGGATGATCAGTACGGTAATGTAAAAAGTGATGAAACTTGAGGTATAAATTTTGTAATGGTTTCATTTTGAAATAGAAAACCCACTCATATACATGTATGGATCATGCAAGAAAAACGTAGAAGGTATAGATAAAAAAACATGTTCATGTAACAAAAATATGTATGAACGAATTGGTTAGTGAAAATAAGATATTTGAAAATATTGCCAAATCCTGCCCTACCCGACGCGAATAGTTCACTTCTGTCTTCTCGGTCGCAAACAGACTTTTGATTTCGTAATAGAAAATCTACAAAGCTGCATTTATTATTCATTCCAACAAAGGAAGACAATATATTTGAAAAATTAATACATGTTAAAAGATCAAAATTATAAATCAAATCAAATTTTAATATTATAAATCATATTTTAATATTATAAATCAAATTATAAATCAAATTTTTTAAAAGTAAAAATCAAATTTTTTAAAAGTAAAAATCAAATTTTTTAAAATTATAAATCAATTCTTTTGAAAGTATAAATCAAATTTTTTGAAAGTATAAATCAAATTTTAAACTCGATCAAATTTTAAAATTATAAACTAATTTTCAAAAATTATAAACTAATTTTCAAAAATTATAAACTAATTTTCAAAAATTATAAGATAATTTTTAAAAATTATAAGCTAATTTTCAAAATTATAAGCTAATTTTCAAAATTATAAACTAATTTTCAAAATTATAAACTAAATTTACAAAATAAAATTAAAAATGAATTTACAAAATTAAAAATTAATTTACAAAATTGAAAATTAATGTACAAAATTAGTTTACAAAATTAGAAATTAATTTACAAAATTAAAAATTAATTTACAAAATTAAAAGATTTAATTTACGGGATTAAAAATTAATTTACAAAATTAATCATAGATTTACAAAATTAATCATTAATTTACAAAATTAATCATTAATTTACAAAATTAAACATTAATTTTATCGTAAACTTGTGGTCTGAAACAGTGTGCAATTACTTCCCTTCGTACAAAGGTATTGCGCCATCCCATATAGTCTACTATATTAGTAGGTATACGACTGTATGTAATCGGGTGAGCCGTAGTTCTGTGGTAATGGCTACAGATATTAGCCTTCCTGTGAGACTGAAGCATTGGAATTATCTCGTTACTTGTCTCCCGGTTGTCCCAGGTTACGGGTGTCGGGAAACTACAGAATTAATTCGATACTCGCTTTTTATTATTTATTTCATTGTTAACAGATTTATTTATGTCCATGTTAATAATCTTTTCGTAACTTTTCGAATTTACCACATACTAACATGAAGTGAAGGGTGTGAATAATGTATTAGGTGATTGTGCCAACCCACCCACCCCACCCGCACATCCGATCCCACCCCTATAATTCCGCCCGTCGATAGCGATGGAAGATGGTGGTTTTATGAATTATTACGATATACCTTGTACCTGACAAAAATATCATTCTCTTTTGTCTACACATTTATGTATAGATACGGCGTTCCATACAACTAAATAAACTAAAGCTTGTCCTTGGGGTTTTATATCCACTCTACACAAAATAGGTAATTTCAGAACTAACATATTGTATAACGCTGTACTCTAGGGTCTCCCACATCTTATTTAAAGATACATTATGGGAGATTAGATAACAAGTCGAAAGTTCTCACTATAATAGCTAAAAACTAGATATTGTAAAGGCAATTGGCTGAAAATATCGGTAAAATTGATCCACTATTGATCAGTACGATAAAAAGCATATTCTTGATTATCCATTTTATTGATTTAATCGTGAAGAGAAGTTATGAAGTAAATCGGGTCATGATCCACTAAAGATCGCCGACTAGCGATACCACCGAGAGTTGATTATGGTAAGGATAAGTTAATAAATGTCTAATTGATAATTTAGATAACATTTCAAGCCTAAAGAAAGACCTGCAATAGGCAGATATCATTTAACTCTTGCATAATGAATGTTTAACGTTTAACGTACTTAATGTGGATAATCTCACCCGGCGCTTCAAGGGCGGATCCAGGAATTTTTTCAGGAGGGGGCTTGCCAGGTTTCGGTTAAGGAAATCTGCCATCATCGCCCCTAAGTTACATAGGCATACACACAAATTGAGCTTTTTTAAACAGAGAAATCGTTTTATACTGATGTAGGATCACTTTGTGATGGAATTTCATTGATGCAAGGCATTTTTTATGTAGCTGAGCAGGAGTGGCGATTTTCAGTGCCATTTATCCTTTTCAGAGGTGCAGGGGCTCTTCCAAGCATTAGTCTTTCGGATGGGGCGAAAGACCTTAGCCCGAGTTCGCAAAACATTCTCAGACTTAAGTTAAGAAATTACTCAACTTTCAATCAGTGTTTATGAGAAATATCTTTGATCCAGAAACAAAAATCTGATTGATATATTTTATACATTAAAACAAGAAAAGTTTTATAGCAGGTTATATTTAGTTATGCCGAACAATTTTGAATAAATTCTCAATTTAAGTCTGAAAATGCTGGTCTCGTGTAACCTTGAGAGTTAAATGCTGCTGTCATTACGTTTGCCCATCTTTTTACTATGGTCGCTTGGTGCAGAAATGCAACCCATTCGATCGCCTGATGAAGATCTCCAAAGTGATAATAAATTGATATTTAGGAAATGTAATTGAGCTAATGTCCTATTGTTTTGCTCCAAACTGGGCTAATGAAGGCGGACCTACGCCATACAGTGTTCTATGGAGGAAATTTTGTCCGGACGCCTACTCTTATATCGAATTTCAACTGTCAAGGGATCTTTTAGTCGTCCCATCCGCCCTGCATCACTGACAAGGAGAACCACGCCGGAAAATCTGGATGAACTGTATCGGCCAATGCATGGATCGAACACCCGACCTCTAGACTAGCGACCCAGCGTTCTACACACCCAGCCACCGTCATCGCCTGATACTTTCGGACCAAAGTGAATAATAATATCGCAACGATTCAAATTATTTATTGCTATAATGAATTCATTTTACAAATAATTCGCAATAAAGTATGCAGCAGCATGTTCATCATCTATTTTACAAACAATTAATTGAAGATATTTCTGACTTAAAATAACTTTTATTTAATACAATCAAATTAATTCTAAATACGTTCGTTATTCGACAGATATTAAATAGTATCAGATTCAATAGAAACACAACTTTATCCTGTATATTTTGTGTACAAAAACAAAAATTTGTTTTATACTCATTACCTCCTGCACATCAAATATTTACAACTTTTCGTTACCAATTCATTATATATAATAATATATTACATTTTGTATAATGAAGCAGCCATGTAAATATTCAATAATGAGACAATGTAAGGCAACTTGTAATAGGCAAGTTTATTTTATTAAATGATCATCAATAATGATTGAAGATTGCTGTTTGGACGGCAATACGTCGTCTTTAATGGTATTTAACAGGCTAAGTCCTTCAGCTGCCAAATCTTCAGCAACTTGCTCATGATTAATGCCGCCAGTTTCTTTTCCTTCGCAACAAAATCTAACCTTGTAGTCATTGCATGTTCGGTCGGATTGAATACTTCCCGTACAAATTAAACCTAATGTAGGGCCCACAGATAAGGCATCTCTGGTACTTGTGTATGATACTCCTGCAACTGTCACGGCATCAAAGGCTGAAGGATTGGGGCAAATTTCGTCTGGATATCGTTCCTGAGAAAAAAACAATTCTTAAATATATATTTTTATCTTTACTCATTGGGTCACGCACCGAGATTCCAATTCTTATAGATAATAGGGTTATTCTGTGATGTAAATAATATGTCACAAAAAAATCATTTTGGGGAGTAGTGCTTTGTTGATGCATAAAGGAAAAGGGAATCCAATGAAGACGGCTAAATGTTTAGCTACCCAATACCATTTAGAAGTTCGTAAATGAAGTTAAAAATACCTACTCTTAGTGCATATAGTGTTTCTTTGTCTGAAAGACCATTAGATTTAGTAGGAGAATCAATGTCAAACCACTGAGTCCAGTCTTCCTTTCTGCACACAGGTTGGTTATCTTAAATTAAAAATGGTTCAAATTAAAAGAAACCATAGTTTTTGCTTTAAAATAGTCGGGTAGTTAACAGCGTTGCGGTTGTTAAAATTGAACAGATACTGGGGGTCAATCCCCAGAATTCAACAAAAGGAAATTGTTATAATTTTCCTTAGCATCAAGATGAAGAAATGATATTCTATTATATTTCACACAATGAAATGCACACATACCTCCGGCACAGCAGAATCTGACTTTATAGTCCTCGCAACTTTTATCTACTTGATCAGAATTTTTACAGATGAGACCACCCTGTGCTGATAAATTCACAATATCTCCTCCAGCCGTGTAGTGTTCACCACTAGTCAATTGAGCATGAACAGCAGAGGGTGAAGAACAAATCTTGCCAGGGTATTCCTGTTGCAGTATGGACAATCCTTCGTAATCGTATCCACCAGATGGGTTGTCTCGATCGAACCACTGTGTCCAGGCATCGTTAGGACAACTTGGTGTCTCTATAAAATCGATAAGGTATAATATTAATATTCTAGTATTTATCAGTAACGATAATTTAAAACGCCAATTTCATATTTTTTAGTTATATTTTTAAAATATATTAAAATAAAGCCCTAAAATAGATTGTATCTATAAACAGTCCTACCTTGTTAGAGAATAATCCTATTAATCCTATAATTCACTATTGCCAGTTGAGAAATTGGCAAAGATATCATTTTCAACTTCAAATTCAAACGTTTGAAGATCGCCATAGCATGGAGGGGATTGAGACAACAAGGGAGGTAATTCAAGTAACTGGGTTATTATTTTCGGTGTTAGGGAAATTTATGCCTATGAAATATTGCCCATGATCGTATAATAATGAGTTGACAACCTTTTGAGCAAAAGACATAGAAATAATTATGTTTTGGCTTTCTTAGAAAATATGAAATTTCCGCTTTAAATGAGATGATCAATCTGTGTTGAACAAACTATACATAACAATGACAGCTTCCTACTCGGGTCAGAGTCTCTTTCAAGCGTTAGCCTTAATTACCGAATATGTTTGTAGAGCCCCATACAATTAACCAGATCTTCCAATATAACATTCCCATGCTTAAAGGGGAGTGGCTCGCTAACGAGGGGGGTCTCGGGGGGCTAAATCCCAGTGATGGTTGAAACATTTCGTAGGGTGTATCGAAGTGGTTATCTCTTGTCAGTGGTACAGGGCGGATGCGACCAAATACCGGTCCAATGACCTCAATGTTTTGATTTTCTCTCTCAGATGTCTTTATTTCGTGCATCAAATCTTGACAGTTGCTGGTTGTTGTTCCACCATTGCGGTTAGAAGCGTAATCTTTAACTGAATGTGGCAATTAAACGGGATGATTCTAGTAGTTGTTATCGTTATCTATAGTCATATTTAAAATACTGAAATAAGAGGGCTGCCTACTTTAATATGTCAGCCTGGAGCTAATGTGAACATTGCTGTAGGCTAATAGGAAGAAAATATTTTAGCAGAAGTGGGAGATTTGGATTTATTATTTATAAATGAATTACCTTATAACGTTGATATAGATTCTAAATACCCATACCTTCAGAGCAGCAGAATCGAACTTGATAATCATTACACCGTTTGTCATCTTGATCATCATTTTTACATGTGAGTCCATGAGTAGGTCCGATAACAACATCGTCATTTCCATCAGTATAGGGAGCTCCACTTGTTAACTGAGCGTCCACAGCTGTAGGATTGCTGCATACTTTGCCAGGATTATCTTGTTGAATTGATGCTAATCCTTCCCAATCATAGTATCCACTTGGATTATCACGATCATACCAGGATGTCCAATGTTCTTTAGGACATGTCGATTCTGAAGGGAATGAAATCAGTAAATGAACCAATAGTAGAGGTCTATTCGGTGCTGTACTTGATAATAAAGATATATTTCACCTACACATTATTTATTTTATTGTCCCCCGCTCTTTCGAAGAAAGTTGGGGGACTATTAAAATGGGTTCGTCCGTCTGTCTGTCTGTCTGTCTGTCTGTCCGTCTGTCTGTCCGTCTGTCTGTCCGTCACACTTTTTGGGACACAATAACTCTCTTCCTAATTGAGCTAGAATGTTCAAACTTGGTGTATGTGTTTATTAGGTCAATGCCTTGATGGAGTTCGAAGATGAGCATTTTCTGCTTAGGGTAAGCAGAGATAAGCAATTTGATTGGTTGATGCTTTGGGACACGATAACTTTAGTTCTAATTAAGTGAGATTGATGAAACTTGGTGTATAGTTTCATTATAGTAATACCTTGACTAAGTTCGATAATGAGCATTTTCTGCTCAGGGTAAGCAGAGCTATACGCAATTTGATTGGTCGAGAATTTGGAACACAATAACTCTCTTTCTAATTGAGTTAAAATGATCAAACTTGGTGTATATGCTTATTAGGTCAATGCCTTGACGGAGTTCGAAGATGAGCATTTTCCGCTTAGGGTAAGCAGAGATAAGCAATTTGATTGGTTGATGCTTTGGGACACGATAACTTTAGTTCTAATTAAGTGAGAGTGATGAAACTTGGTGTAGAGTTTCATTATAGTAATACCTTGACTAAGTTCGATAATGAGCATTTTCTGCTCAGGGTAAGCAGAGCGATACGCAATTTGATTGGTCGAGACTTTGGAACACGATAACTCTCCTTTTAATTTAGTTGAAATGTTCAAACTTGGTGTATGTGCTTATTAGGTCAATGCCTTGATGAAGTTCGAAGATGAGCATTTTCCGCTTAGGGTAAGCAGAGATAAGCAATTTGATTGGTTGATGCTTTGGGACACGATAACTTTAGTTCTAATTAAGTGAGATTGATGAAACTTGGTGTATAGTTTCATTATAGTAATACCTTGACTAAGTTCGATAATGAGCATTTTCTGCCCAGGGTAAGCAGAGCTATACGTAATTTGATTGGTCGAGAATTTGGAACACAATAACTCTCCTTCTAATTGAGTTATAATGTTCAAACTTGGTGTATATGCTTATTAGGTCAATGCCTTGATGGAGTTCGAAGATGAGCATTTTCCGCTTAGGGTAAGCAGAGATAAGCAATTTGATTGGTTGATGCTTTGGGACACGATAGCTTTAGTTCTAATTAAGTGAGCGTGATGAAACTTGGTGTATAGTTTCATTATAGTGATACCTTGACTAAGTTCGATAATGAGCATTTTCTGCTCAGGGTAAGCAGAGCGATAAGCAATTTGATTGGTCGAGACTTTGGAACACAATAACTCTCATTCTAATTTAGTTAAAATGTTCAAACTTGGTGTATATGCTTATTAGGTCAATGCCTTGATGGAGTTCGAAGATGAGCATTTTCTTCTTAGGGTAAGCAGAGATAAGCAATTTGATTGGTTGATGCTTTGGGACACGATAACTTTAGTTCTAATTAAGTGAGAGTGATGAAACTTGGTGTATAGTTTCATTACAGTAATACCTTGACTATGATCGATAATGAGCATTTTCTGCTCAGGGTAAGCAGAGCGATAAGTAATTTGATTTGCCGAGACTTTGGAACACAATAACTCTCCTTCGAATTGAGTTAAAATGTTCAAAATTGGTGTGTCTGCTTCTTAGGTCAATGCCTTGATGGAGTTCGAAGATGAGCATTTTCTTCTTACGGTAGGCAGAGATAAGCAATTTTTGGATGACACTTCGTGTTCAGTTTGATTGGTCGATACGTTTGAAAAAAATAAATGTGCGATTAATTAATATGTGTCATCTATTTATTTTGGGATTTCGGCGGGGGACATCAGCCTCACTGTTGGCTTGTTTTTTTAAAAAAGGTGTTGTTATCTGCTCGGTCCTAAGGTAGATGATTTTAAGGGATTTTAACTCAAAATTAATCAGTTTTGATATCCAAAATATTTTTGAATTATTGTTGTCAAATGGTCATACATGTACACACAAAGCACTCGGTTTTCATTTATATTTACACAACCAGTTTAATATTTATTTACTGAGAACTGGGTTATATGCACACATTGGAGAAATTTTGTTATAGCAAAGTGTTCAACTTACCTCCAAAGCAGCAGAAACGCACTTTATAATCATTGCATTTCTTATCTAGTTGATCCGAATTTTTGCAAATAAGACCAACTGACGGTGAAATAGTTAATATATCTCCACCATTTATGTAGGGGGTGCCATTAGTGAGCTGGGCATCGATGGCAGATGGTGAAGGACAAATTTTCCCTGGATTTTCCTTCTGTAGATCAGCCAGAGATTCGTAGTCATAATGACCAGTAGGATCATCTCTATCAAACCAACCAGTCCACGCATTATCTGGACAAACAGGTTCAGCTGTTGGTAAAATATAAATATTAAATGCATGTTTGTTTCAAATACACAGATCAGACTGTTTATATATAATAAGTAAAAATATATATTATTTCCCTGTTGTTATGTAATGAAACACGTTAGCGAATACAAAAATACCCTGTAAGAAGATGCACATGAATATTTCTTGTTTTATTATCTAAGACACATAAAGATGGCGGAATGAAATCAATAAATAACATTTTAAATGACCGTAACTCTTTTAAGCTTGATGGTGTACGTTCTTTAACACTATTCTTTAACACCATATTTAACATTTATCCCGACAGTTGGGCTTTAACCGATTTTCGTTCACTGTCTAGCTGTGTGAAATTATGGAACGCATTGCTGGAGTCTTTGAAATAAATTTAGTTTTTTGAAAATACTCATACATCCAGGTGCGGATTCAGGATTTTTTGCAGGGGGTGGGGGGGTCTAGGTTTGATAAGTGCTTAACTAATTGCGCTCAACCGATAATTTGGTAAATTAGATTCAATTTGGTTCATTCTGACGTATTTCCGGAAGGTAAATTCCAAAATAACAGGTCTAAATCGCCAATAAAATCGCATAAAAAAAATTTCAAGCCTGAGCAGGGGGGGGGGGGGCGGACCCCCTAGACCCCCCATATGAATCCGCGCCTCACATCAGTTAGTTTTCATTTTGAAGAAATGGTTTGCAGACAAAATATCAGGAATATACATACCGGGTTCACAACAGAATCTAACTTTATAATCGTTGCATTTTCCATCCGGTTGGAGTTTATTAAAACACAATAACCCAATATTAGCACCAACAGTAACAACATCACCGCCATCAGTGTAAGGATTTCCATTAAGAAGTTGGGCTTCTACAGCCGATGGAACAGCACAGATTTTTCCAGGGTTCTCAACCAGTAAGTTAGATAGTGCTTCATAATCAGCTTGTCCACTAGGATTATCTCGATCAAACCATTGGGTCCAGTGTTCTTCTTTACATGCCGGGGGTTCTGATACTGAAATTAAGAGGATATTTGATGAACTTTACTAAACATTTTAGTAGCCGAATGTTCTGATACTGAAGTTAAGAGAATATTTAATGTACTTTAAGCCTATTAAGTAGCTTTAATGTGTCTTTATGAAATCCGTATTGGCCAATGGTCTGTTTAAACATTCACTAAAGAGTTTGACAAGCCATTAATTTTACCTTTTGAACAGCAGAATCGAACTTTGTAATCATTACACCGTTTGTCATCCTGATCATCATTTTTACATGTGAGTCCATGAGTAGGTCCAATAACTACATCGTCGCCTCCATCAGTATAGGGGTTGCCATTTATTAATTGAGCATCAACAGCCGTTGGGTTGCTGCAGACTCTACCAGGATTCTCCTGTTGAATAGTTGCTAGTCCTTCCCAGTCATAGTATCCACTTGGATTATCACGATCAAACCATGGTGTCCAATCTTCCTTACGACATGTTGATTCTATGAAAAAAGATAAATTATGTTATTTGGATTGTGACCTATGTGTGGGATATTAAAATATAGTTTATAACGAAACGGTTATCGGATAACAACTAAACGTAAGTAAACCAGACTTATTAGTCTTTTTTTCAAACATAGCAATATACAAAATTTCGTCGTTGTATTAGCAATAGTGAGAAGGGAAATAACTCAGACTTACCTCCGAAACAGCAGAATCTCACTTTATAGTCATTGCATCTTTTATCTGATTGGCCAGAATTTAAACAAACGAGACCATTAGATGGAGAAATACTTAGAACGTCGCCGCCATTTGTGTATGGTTCACCATTTAGAAGTTGGGCATCAATGGCTGAAGGTGAAGGACAGATCTTTCCGGGATTCTCTTTTTGCAAAACTGACAGAACCTCATGATCACCAGTTCCAGAAGGGTTATCTCTATCAAACCAGTCTGTCCAAGCATTGTCGGGGCATTGAAATATTGGTTCTGTAAGAAAACGGATAAATCATGTGTAAGGTTGCGTTCGTGCCCATAAACATGTCTTATACATGACACACAAGATATACACTGACACACAAACAATTACAAATTACTTAGATCGCCAAGGCATCGGCCAGTATGTTAATGTATGAAACGGATGTCCTGGTCCTCACGATTATTGATTAGCTTTAACAAGCACCTGTTCGTATATAGCAGGTAGGCTCGGTATGTTATATATATGATTGGTCTTCCAATTAAAAAGATATAGTGATTTGAGAAGTTTGAATAATAAATAAGTTTTGTCCAATAAGGATACCAACGGTACAGACATCGTCGTCAAACATGGACGTGGTGACCGCTAAGAAATAAGACACAATATTTACATCGCCTGCGCGGGTCCTGTTCGAGCGGGAAAATATTTTGCTATGTGGAACATGCCGAGGTCGCTTTGTATATTTGAGCCGTGGAATACGTTTGGTGTTGGTGGAGCTATATCGTGACTGTGTGTTGATCAAGTGATTCCCTAGCTCTAGTAATATTCGATCAGCATAATATGGTAAAAAAAACGTTGCCATCTGCATTGAAACCACGTGATTTCTCTTTACTTGAGATATGTCGACAAAAGTAGTGATAACGGAAACATTTGAGTGCTGTTTATTCCATTTGTTCGTATTTATAAGTCCCGAATCTCATCTTTTACTAAAGCAATACGTTTTTGTTAGTATAGAAAAAACTAACGAAATTTTCAATTTAGGTCTCGTAGCTTAAGTGCGTTTCTAATGTGACATGATGAAGTGTAAAAGAATAACTGAACTAATGTTTACCTTTTGGGCAGCAGAATCGAACTTTGTAGTCTTCACATTTTTTATCACTTTGATCAGAATTTTTACAGATAAGACCAATAGACGCCCCTACTGATACAACCTCTCCTGCTGTTAAATAATGTGCATCATTTAAAAGACGAGCGTCTACACCAGTTGGGTTTCCGCACAGTTTTCCTGGATTTTCTTTCTGGATGTCCGAGAGACTTTCGTAGTCGTAACTACCAGATGGATTGTCTCTGTCGAAAAACGGGGTCCAATAACCATTATTGCATTCTGGTTCAACAACTGTAAACAGAAAAGGATGCTTTTAAAATGAAGACAGGTTCTTAGATTTTGTAAATATTAAACTAAATCAAATCGATTTAAAGCTATATACAAGCTATTACCATGGGTCAATCCAGACGGCTTTTTAAATCATTGTTGGGTTATATTAATTTTGTCATTTTCCGAATCCGGTTTTACGTCCGCTACATAAATCATCTTACGTAATTAAAAAGTTTAATAAAACAGAAAAAGAAATACTCACTTTCTTTTGGACAACAGAATCGAACTTTGTAATCTTCGCATTTCCGGTCTTTCTGGTTCGCATTTTTACATATAAGCCCAAGACTGGCACTAACGGTAACATCTTCGCCCGATGTAGAATAGTGATTCCCGTTCAGCAGACGAGCATCGACACCAATGGGAGAAGCACACACTTTCCCGGGGTTTTCATTCTGAATGGCTGATAACGCTTCATAATCATAGTTCCCAGATGGATTGTCTCGATCAAAGAAAGTGGTCCAGTAGCCGTTGTTGCAGCTCGGTTCTTCAAATAAAAAAAGATATATAAATAATAATAATAATGATAGTCAAATTGAGAACTTTATAAATAAATTAAAATATTATACTACATATTGATGTCTCAGACAGAAATGAAATGTAGAAACAGGTATCACAGACTATTTAATAAAGTCAAAACAATAACACAGACTAGTTTATTCCATTTGTTCGTATTTATTAGTCCCGAATCTCACCTTTTACTAAAGCAATACGTTTCACTGTAAAAAGTTTTTAAGTTTTTTTATCATTTGCAGGAAAATCATGGCAGAAAAGTTGCCATTTTTTCTCGTAATTTTACATTAGTATGTATTTTAACAACGCAATGTTAATCGTTTCTTACAATTGTAGGTTAAGAAACATATGCCTGTGATTTTACATACGCTGTGAAAAATGATATAACATATCATAATGTTAAATAACAATAGATTTGTATTTAGACTTGGTGATTTAACCGCTGTATGTTATGCTTCCCTTACAGTTGCAGGTTAAATAACATATAGGCTGTAATTTAACATACGTTGCATAAAGTAGACCTGTATTTAAACAGGTTGTTGGTAATTTAACTGCACCATGAGAAATAATTCTGTTAGAAACCAGAAAAAGTTCTGGCAGTTGGTTAACCAGTATTTTTTCTCTGTTATTTTTAATCTGTTTTTTCTTTAACAGAGAAAAAATCTGGTAAACCATCTGCCAGAACTTTTTCTGGTTTTTAACAGATTTATTCCATGTTAAAATAGAGCTTCTGCCAGAAGATTTTCTGTTTTATAACATAATTTTTTTGCTTAAATATAAAACAAAATCATTGTAAAAAATAATTTATTTTCTGTAAATCATGAACGTACAAAATACTAAAAATTAACAGAAATTAAGAGCATGGGATCGTGAATGGCTTCACATTTTGTGTTCTGAAGGCCAGGTTTACTACTTTCTGTCGTCTCTTCCACTTCTTACAAATTTTGTTACCTTGAACCTGAAATAAAATGATAAAGCACATACAGGAATGAAATCAAAAGGGCAGCGGAGATAAATCTTTGGGGCTGAAGGTTCTTTAACATAACACGGCCAATAGCACACATGGCCCCAGTTGTTAGTGCCGGCTGAACAAATTAGAACTTGCACCATTGACACGAAAGCCAAGTTGCAAAAAAAGCTTTCTTTGCTAATGGTTAAAAATCCAGCATCATTTTCTCTGAGCCATCGCGTTTCTTACACTTTAAAATTGTTTACATGGTCGAGTTCAAATTCACAATAAAACATACACCATGGCCACTATGTGTAGGCCTTATTATAGATCATAGATACTAAACATAAAAATGCAACAAACTTAATAGACAGTGCAGAAGCTGTGTCTTTAAATCCAATAACATACTCAGTATCTTCTTTTTCTGTAGATTTGACTTCGCACATACATTATTATTAGGAAGACTTACTTTCACATCTTATTGTTGGTTTTCCACTGTTCTTATCCTGCATCGTCAATGTACATTCAAACAGTCACCGACATTCGTTAAATCTGGGACACGCATGCGTTAACCCTATCCATGAGTATAACTATGTGAAAAAACAGAATATTGCCGTTAATATACCATTTTATTCTGTAATATTACAGAAATGCATCTAAAATCACAGCCATGGGTTATGACAAATATTTTAGACTAGTGTCAAACATGTCATACACCTTGGTCAGAGACACTGCCAACCTTTCTGATATCGGTCTAAAGCCCGTCAAGTCTCGATAAAAGAGAATATAAAATGAACTACAGATTTTGATAATAAAATTGAAAAAAATATTTTCATGTCTTAATAGGATAGTAGTGATAGGCCTACTTTCAAAGTAAGCAGCTGATCAAGCATGGAATTCCAAATAACTAAAAACTAAAAACAAAAACAAAAAAAAAACAAAAAGCAAAAAAAACCCAAACAAACAACAAAAAAAAATTGATACTTGTTAACAGGAATGGACAAGAGCGACCAGAACACTGCAAACGTTAAGAGACGTCCGGAAAGAAGCCGGGGTCGCCGCGAATATGTAAATATAGGACAAACAAAGTAACAAATTAAAATATTTATTAAAAAAAAAAAAATACGTTGAAATTGCTCAAACGATCGGCAGAGTAATTGCTAGAATGAGTATCGATTTGTAAATTAACTTGAATATTCTGTTAAAATGCACAATCTGTTAGATTACATACCTATTTCCTAATTTAGCTTTAATATGTTGTTAAAATACACAATCTCGGATGTTTAAAGTTACATTTTTACATAAATTAATGTTTTTACGTAATTTTACATCTGATAGTTTTCTAACAGGACAGTTTGTAAAATTTTACAGTAATTTCATGTTTTTATACATATTATTTTTACAATGAAAAAACTAACGAAATTTTCAATTTAGGTCTCGTAGCTTAAGTACTTTTTTAATGTGACATGATGAAGTGTAAAAGAATAACTGAACTAATGTTTACCTTTTGGGCAGCAGAATCGAACTTTGTAGTCTTCACATTTTTTATCACTTTGATCAGAATTTTCACAGATAAGACCAATAGCCGGCCCTACTGATACAACCTCTCCTGCTGTTAAATAATGTGCACCATTTAAAAGACGAGCGTCAACATTGGTTGGGTGTTCACACACTTCTTTTGGATTTTTTTCCCGAATGAGCAAGTGACTTTCGTAGTCGTAGTCACCAGATGGATCGTCTCTGTCGAAAAACGGGGTCCAATTACCATTAATGCATTTTGGTTCAACAACTGCAAAAAGAAAAGGATGTCGTAAAATGTAAATAAAATGAAATGGAGTTTTACGTCTAACTTTTCTGCTCTGACGACAATCATACGCCATAAAGTGTACTATTTCCGGCAAAATTTTTGCCTGGAGAGCGGCGCTATGGCCTATGCTTATATCGAATTACAACTGTCCATGGACATTTTACGTGCACGCCCATGTGTACACGTGATCTCGGTTTTTCTATACGTTCCCACCCCCAGACCCCCCCCCCCTCCCCAGATCCCCCCATATCTCCCAAAACAATGAAAAATATAAAATATTGTCGAAAAGAATATAATTTATATCGTGCTGAATACTGTTTTATTTCTAAAATTTGAACTGAAATAAATGTTTAAAACAACTCAATAAAATCAAACTACAATCACATTACGACAGTGTTATAAATACACTCGTCTACGGAAAAAAGACATAAACCATGCTTGTTAACAAAAGAAAAATCGATTTATACCGAAACACAACAATAAAATACATTAACTTTAATAAATTGCATAACAAACCTCGAAAAGAAGCCGACTTAATAAGAGCGATTAGCGACGCAAGCAGTGTTAAAGTGTTTGGCAACATTATCAAATGTTACTAAAATTTAACTGGTGTCAGTAGAAAGCATCCTGGCTTTTATACCCTAAATCTTGTACTTGAAATTCAGCTATTTTATTTACATCTAGTGATAATATCATCACAAAAACAGAACAAATAGACAAAAAAATGCAAGATCATATCATTCAACTGTTAGCCAATCAAACTACTTTGTAATATCAACCAACCAATTACCCGAACCTAGAATAAACGTCGTCAGCATTAAGTTCAACGGTCCTCCCCATATCTATTTAGAAATTTTGATTTTTTAGGCTTTATTGACTTCGCCCTTTTTAATTTACAAAAATGGAGGGAGGGAATCTGATAAAAACATAAAGAATCATTTTTGTTAAAAATTCATAAAGCTAAATTCTTTTTATTTTTGATATTCTAGGACACATAAGCAAATATGTTCACGTCACTTATTTTACATAAAAATAGAACACTGCGTCTTTATGTAACAAAACATTAGCCGCCAGGCAACACCAACCGCATTTTAACCTTCATTGAATAACAGTTTTAAAACATTTCTACAAGCGAGAAAGGGAGAAATGGGGTTTAACATCCACTCAACACAAACTAGGTCATTTCGGGACCAAACATTTGGTAAAGAAAAAAAAAGTGTTCTAGAAAACGTTTTCTAATTTTGGCGACACTTACAGTAAGCTAGATACGATTAAATATCTGGGACCGAATTCAAAGCTTTTCTCAAAGTTCAGTAAAATACTTAATTTGTCCACTTTACCAAGTGCCTTACTTTAAATCGGTATTCAAAGACTCTACATTTCACATATACTTGGCTTTGTGAAAAACTTAATGAATTTGGAACAATGGAATACCCTCTACAGACAAAAATCGCGAATTCACTATGATATACTCTATTAAAATCTTAATTGTCATTACTAGGAAAATGTCGAGATACAATATTGCATAGCATAATAATATGAAAAATATGAAAATAATGTGTGAGTACGCATTCGCTGCCGGAACAATTGTTTTCGTAGATCTTTTTCAAAAACCATCAATTTCAATAGATTTCAATTGCAATTTTTGAAAAGTGGTAATGTAATAATGGCTATTGTAAACTGTATAGCAATGTATAGCGACAGAGAACAACATATTTAGTTTTAGTTGAAATTGTACAAATCGTTGCAGTGTTGATCAATCTATCATTACATTTAGGATTTTAGTGGCGAATCCCGAAAAACGTGCTGGCTCGTTATTCGTTATAGGCGAATCCCGAATAACGAGCCAGCACGGTATTCGGGATTCGCTGGCTCGTTATTCTTTATTTGAATCCCGAATTCCCGAACACGTGCCGGAAAGTCATTGAAATTGTGTCAGTGCCTACCACTTTAGAAGAATCCGACGGTACATTGCCCGTATTTCTACCCGAATAAATATTACCCATTAAAATTAAATAGGTAAATCATTGGTGGCACGCTTGGGTCAGCAATCATCATCATATTTGTAAATTTATAACCGAACGAAGACAATAACATGTTGCAATCATTGTTATTTGCTGCTTCAAATATGTATAAGTGAATTACATGTAATTGTAAAAAAAAAAAAAAAAAAAAAAAAAAAAATTAGATCGTGATTTGCTAATCGTGGCAGTATAAATATTTTCTGAAATCTACAATGGAATATCATCACAGTGTAAAATTTTAAAATGAATTTAACGCAGCAAACTTTGTTATATATGACAGTCGAGGGAACATGATAAATTACCAGAAAAAAAAATCCTTGACCATCTTGGTGGTAGTAATCGTATACACTATTATGGCACTACAACCTAAATAGTCCGACTGTTGCAAAAAAGTGTAGGAAAATGATATGAAATGGGGTTTAACGTCTAACTGTTCTGCTCCGACTGAGCTACCGAGCTACGAGGGAAACTTTGCCCGAATAACGGCGCTACGGCATACTCTTCTGTTGAATTCAAATTGTCAGCGGGTCCTTTACATGCGCACCAATATGTTCATGGGGAGTATGGTTTTCCATACAATCCGAAGGACTAGTTGTTATTCCTTGTCAGGCCCTCCATCCTATACCCTTGTCAAAGAGGAATTTCTCGACATCACGACCATATAAAAGCTGATGATAAAAAAAAAAGTTTGACGCCAACTACGCCCGGCGACATTGTCTGTGTTTCGATCCAAATCCCTTAAATTTTAAAATCGCCATAACCAGCCTGTTACTTCATTATGTACTGTGATTAAAAGAAGTCATTATAATCTCGCTTAACTTTAAGGTATCTCCGACTGGTCACTTAAAGTTAAGTGGGGTTTTTTTTCTCTCACTTAAACTGGCCTTTGAATACCGCTAAAAGATTAGACATTTAAAAGTTAAGGCAGCTTAACTTTAAGGTAAAATTTGATACTTAACATTGTCTTTGAATAACACTTACCCTTAACTTACAGGAAGTTACGTAGTTATGTGGCTATCCTAGATTTAAGGTCCGCCAACAATGGGCTTGTAAATAGTCTCGGTCACCCAGAACCCTCTAGTCTTAAACGTACGGAGGGTCTGGGTCGGTTATCAATTGTTGACGAAAATTACTGGATAATCTACCACATAAAAAACCAAACTCCCGGTTACGCATGGGCAATGGAACCTTTTAGCTAAAGTCTCGGTAAGTGCGAGATCTTATGAAGCCGGTCCGATTTTGCTAGATTCTATAAATCGTGTCTGAAATATATCCCACAATTCATTTGGCACATTTATTATTAGAAACAAAATAGATACGAGGAATAAAGCATGAATCGCGATGAAGAATTAAGAAGATCGCGAGAAGCCATACGTCTGATTCATGACGAGAGAAAATTACCATTTCAATTGTGGATAAGAAGATAAATGCCACTATTGTAAAAAAAAAAAACAAAAAAAAAAAAAACTCAGAGGCGGATTCAATGGAGGTGCAAGCCCACCCCCCCTTAATTTTCGACAGTGCCCTTTTTTACTACTGAAAGTGCCTTTCAACTAGCTTTTTTGCTCGATTTTGAGGCTCTTCTTCGACGATTTCCGAGCCGAACGTTTAGACGAAAATATCAGCCAAGTAGCTCTTGAATTGGCTAGAGAGGCAAGGAAATGACGGATAATTTTCTTGGGACCCCCACCCCCTCCGAGCGGCGTGCGCCGTCTCCGAGGCCAGTGCCATCATTTTGCGGCGCCCCCTCCCCTTTTCAAAGTTCCTAGATCCGCCTCTGACTTTGGTCGTTTCTTGTCGGCAATTAAAAAGACCCCTTTGGTTTATGGAGTTCTGTTTCGACAACATTGAGCATCACATTTTTTCTTCGTATATTAAGATTTAAAGATACCTGCCCGTGCGCAAAATGAGTGATTTAATGATCTTTTTGGACAAAAATATATTCAAATTAATTTATCTAAACAAACGTTTGTTTCAAATCACACTCAAAACATTTTAATCCGAAGAACACAACCACCTCTTGCCGCAATAATCGGACTTCTTTATCACGTGCTTTGATTGATGGAGAATCCATTGTCAGATGGTATTTGTCTTTAATCAGTGTCAATTTCCCATAAACATCTACGCCTAAGTAAATCCCCGGATGATCCACTGTCAGCTTCTTTTTTCTGCCGTTTAAACGCATAGTCTACTGAACGTTTTATTCTCTTAATGTTCTCACAACAGTTAGCCATTAGATCAACTCACAAGAAGCACCCCTTGCGACTCACATTTTTGACTTATGTGTGCCCCGTGGGTATTTAAGGGGAATCAAATATTTGTCTAGCAAGGTTGGGTGTCTCTACTTTCCATATCAAAATGTCCATACTTTTATCAAAAATAACTACCCGATTAACAATTTCGCGGGACTACACGTTGAATCAATAAATTATATTTTATTTTCAGGCGGACTTTTGTTTCGGTTTTTATATATTATAGATTTTATGTTATTTTTTTATATATTTAAAAAAAATATATATATTCTACTTTGTATAAACATGGGGTCAACCGTTAAGTATGGCTACAGGAATTTAGATAAGAGGTGGAATGCAGCTAATCACAAAACATCGTTTATTGGCTAATAAGTAAATTCCCCGTAGTTTTGATTTTATTAAACGAATAACAATGCAAATCTCCCTTTTAAAGGCAATAAACTGTGTTACGGTATAGGCCCTTACATGGTACACCTACGGTTAAAATAGCACGATATTGCGAAATATCTTTGTGCGCAAAACGTAAGCGGATGTAAAACGTCATTCTTGTTTGCTAACACATTAAAAGTACATGTAGGTCATAAATGTGCAACTGTATTGACCGTGGCTGACAAGGGGGTATCAATTGGGTTTGATTCGGTGTCACTACAGGACCGGAACTGTATAGCGCAGCTGACGCTTACGTCTGGATCCATTCACACCTTTTGAATTATCTGTTTGTTTGTGGTCTCTGAGAATGATGTCTGTGCATATTTGTTTCTGTGTAAATTATGTCTGGTGATGGTGTAGTTGTACATTATGCTGCGGCAACCAACCAACGAATCCGCCCGTACGTTT
Source organism: Patella caerulea (assembly GCA_036850965.1). Classification (NCBI taxonomy): domain Eukaryota; kingdom Metazoa; phylum Mollusca; class Gastropoda; family Patellidae; genus Patella; species Patella caerulea. Next base: position 46,837,001 of record JAZGQO010000007.1, on the reverse strand, counting down.
GTGTATGAGTTAGTTGTATTTTACGTTGGCTTCCGCCGAGGTGATATCGCAGACAAAGCCCTTACGTCCAACACTACATATTATATCAAGAAACGTCAAAATAACCATATATGTCTGGTAGCCACACTCGTAAACTTTCTTGGCCAATAACGGATCGAACCCCGGACACCCTGTTTAGTATGTCAGCGCCAAGCTACATGAGCCACGGTGGCCCCATCGATTTATAAACATTATGATCTGAACTGACAAGTTTAAATAAATGACACTCTGAATGGTCTTACTAAATTCAAATTTCTGTTCTTCTATAGGTAAGAATCTTAATTGCCATAAGATCTTTGAGGTCAAAAAATGACGTAAGATGACCCCAATGGCTCTTCATCAACAGCTGCTAATGTTAGAATCATGAATGAATGAATGAAATGTTGTTTAATGGCACGTCACCTCCAACCGGGCCATATTGCGCCAAGTTAGAATCATTCTGACCCAAATGGCTGTCGATGCTGGTCACCTATGGCTTGCAGCTGTGGTTTCGATCCCTGGTGTGAGCGTATGTGGCATGGAGATAGGGGCGCCTTCTCAAGCTCGTGGGTTTCCTCCGAGCACTCCGGTTTCCTCCCACTGTTATAAAGACCCCTACGCGCAAGCGAATTATTGAAATAAAATTGAAACCATATGTTAGTCCCAAAATGACTTAGTTTGTGTCGAGTGGACGTTAAACCCATTTCTCTCTCTCTCTCTCTCTCTCTCTCTCTCTCTCTCGATGATAGAAATGTCCTATATTATAATAAATGATAGAATATCAAAGAAAACTTAAAACATCTGTAAGCTCCTTAGTTCCAATGTTATGAACCCTCTGGATCCTAATATTTAAGACTAAATCAATGGTTCATTACTATAGTTATATATACTGAGCGCCATATAAAACGCATCACTTAGTTTTTCGTATAACAAAATAATCCTGTAAACATCTTATTAATTTAGCTTTTGGTTTTGACCCCTCTGACTTTGTACCGTTGATTACAGATTAAACACCCATAAGTGTACAAATATGTTGTTATTGATGTGTTCCCATTTGAATATTGTTCACAATAAGAAGAAAAATAGATAAGGTATTTTTACAGGATCATTTTGTTATACGAAAACCTAAGTGATGCGTTTTCACTGACTGCATGCTATTTTTACGATTGATTTAAAAATAATATTGTCTTGATAATTAAGAACCCTCTTATCAATATGATATTTCACAACGTTATAGCCCATCTAGACAGCTAACGTGTTCTGCTTCGTCAACCAAAAATCACGACCGAGATCATACGTTAAACACCTTTCTTTTAAAGTTCTTTTTTTTATAAAGAAAAAGGTCTTAAGTAAGTTGTTTTTTTTTTTTTTTACGAATTGATAGTGCATCTCGTTTTTCATTCTTCGGTTACCTTTATACTATTTATTTTTGTGTAGTTTTCTTTGTCATCTTTATTTTGATTTGTGCACATGACGTGTACCTTTATGTATCTTATAAATGTGAATATATGGCCCGTGAAGCGACGTATAAACACGTTTGTAAAAGATGTGCTATATAATTACGAGGAATTTGAGCACTCTTCGTACAGGACTTGTCATGATATGTGTATCGTTTTTTTTTTTTAATTTTTCTTTAATATACATGTATAGCCGCATTAGAACAAACATTTCACACAGATAATAAACAGGAAATGACAACAAAGCAGAAAGGGCCAATGTTTTATGAATGAATGACTTCGTTTTAGAAAACTGGTTTAATAAAATGTGTTATAGATACATTCTGTTGTGATACATCCTTAAAATCTGCTTTCTTGAGATTTATGTCTGAATATCGAAACCCGGCCTATTCGTTTTTGGTTATTCGATAATACCGAAAAACAAAGTGAAAGTGCCGTTTTTACTTGAATCAACTGCTCGCGCTTCCTCTTTTACGATTTCTTTAGTTCCTTTTAGAAAAGTGATTTAATGAAATGTGTTTTGGCGACATTTTGTGAATCCACTGCTCGTACATCTTCATTTATGATTTTGTGAATCCACTGCCCAGACATTTTCATGTATGATTTTGACTGTTAGTTTTATTACTTAATTTAATGAAATGTGTTTCTCAGTTTTTCTCTATCCATCCATAATTTTTTTTTTTTTTTTTTTTGTATTTAAATTTGACTATCGAACAGCAAGTTACTTGTTTGTTGTTTTCACCAGTATCGAAAAACCAACAATTTTACATTAACATGTATCTTGATTATCTTCCACTAACACGAAGCTTCATTCTCCACCACTGACATGAATCTTTGTAATCATGATTATATGAGAACAGACTGAATATGTGTTCATTTGGAACTAAATTAATATTTAAATACGTAATTGAACTTTAGTGGAAATTTATCAGATCTGACGTCAGACATACATCTCCATTTAGCTAATTCTTACGTTATTCGGTGTAATTAACCGATCCAATAATTAATAAATCGCTGATCTCAGAATTCGGGAGAATAATAGAGCAAAATTTGGCATAGCAAATCAGACACCATTGAGATTCCGAGAACTCTAGCCACTTTGGCTAGTCTTGGTGGAGTGGGGTTGAGTTGAGAGAATGAAAGATTTTGCTTGAGTAAGGCTTACTGGTTTACTTCAATTTTATCACACGGATGCAATGCGACTACTCTCAACATCCAATGCGCCATGTTTAGAGCATGCGCCATGGGACGAATTTAAAGCATTGTATTATTATATCAATCCCAACTGGACTATTAATAAATTCCGGTCAAATGGTTTCTCAATCTGTTTCACAGAGAATTACTTAGGAATTAACTCTGTAACAGATGAGTGTCCATAGCACGTGCGTTGACTGCAGTCATTGGCTCAAAGGCTCGTGCAATGTTTACTTAAAGGGACAATAACATTCTTGCTGGCTTGGTAGCTCCAGAAAATAAATAATACCCTTATTCTAAGTACTAGATGTTTAAATGTCCTACCTGTTGTGTAAATTATCCATTACAACCTATTTTATTTGTCCAGAGGGTTCGAAATATTTTAAAATCCAAGTCACATTTGAAAAGGTTTACGTTAGACTTTTCAAATCAATTGGTTGAATTTTTCCAATTCTCTAAATTAGGTGTGTTAAGATGAAATTTTTATCATCATTTAATTGGAATATTCTAAAATAATACGATTTGTTGACCAGAATGAAGATTGGGACATATTTTTCAGAACCAACAAGAGTGTTATTGGGGCTTTAACACCTAACTGCTTCGGGCAAAATGACGCATTTTACTCATTTTAATACCCATTTACACTTAATAGGAAATATTTTTTAACTTCAATTACTTCAAACGTCTTTATTTATTTTTCTGTTACCTCAAAAAATTGTTTGAGAATTTAATTTGTCGGAGTAAAAAAGTTAATATGCCGTACTTATTAAGCCTCGTCGATGTCATGCTTATCAGTGATTGTAGCGGCCAAGCGAATATTCACTGAGGGATCAGTTTGATGGTTTCTAACAAGTCGCATTGCACGTAATCTGCAGATGATAATATTGATTAAAACACAGATCCTATTTCGTTTTGTTTTTTATACTTCAAAATTTCGTTGTCTAGGTCGCAAATAGTCTCACTTCAGTCTAATTTAACAAGACGCAATAAAAACATATTATATAAGCGCCGTCGATCCGGATGTCATTTTGGGTGAGTGATCAATGAGTGCGTAGGCTTTTTTTGAATAAAATCTTTTAGTATTTAATAGGTAGCTTGGAAAATTGCATAGATAATAAATATGGATAGAATGTTTGGTATATACCATGGATGGTGTATCATACAATGTTATCATAATGTGTAATAGTATCCTACTCCCGGGGCGTTTTAATGCAATAAACTTATCATCTATTTTTTTAAAAAAAAAACAACTCAAAAGTACTTCAAATGTAAAGATAATGCGTAGGTGGATAGCATTCTTGGTAAGTACCAGAATACCACAAACAAACAGCACAGTTAGCAAAACACTGGGCACAAATCCGGTTTACATACATTAAAGTCGCTAACTCAATATCATCGAAAATCTTCGACAATGAAAACACAAATTATTTGTCAATTTAATTGAACATGGATCGTGTGATCTTACCGTCCAATATTTAAGACAAGGCTCATTTTTAACAAAAGTCTTGGAGAGCGAGGCTAGACGGTGACGCATGGAGTGCCTGCGCAATAATGTAGACTGGAATAACTAGACACTAGAGATTGGCATGCCATTAGGACTTCGGGCGTATTTTGCCGAACATAACTGATTTGCAATTAGACTAAAGACGGAAATGAATGAATGTAAATCAGTTTATATACACTAATATAAGATTATTATATGCGTTGCGATCCATTTCGGTAAATTTCTAGGTACTAAATATTACCGATTTAGCTCCTTTAAATAACAAAACATGTACTATCTATGAACAGAGTTCTCTGTATCACTCTTTAAAATATTAAAGGCATTATAGGAAAGTGAGTAAAGAGTTGACAGTACTCGCTATAATAGTTAAAACGATACGTAAATGACATCATATGCTGGATTGCTCCACCCTGAACCGAGATATTAGCTTTTCAATTTTTAGATTAGCCTCGATCATCATAACTGAAGCCGGTATGATAAAAACAAATGTCTCGAGGAGCAGAGCCCCTCCCATTTCTTTTGTTTATCGTCTACAGGCCGCAATTCTGAATGGTTCATCTTGCATATTTAATTTAACGACAGCAACGACGCCCAGTTTTTGTCTGTATTGCCTACAAATCGTAAATCTAAATGGATCATCCTGGAATTTGGCATATTTAATCTTTATAGCAAAAGGAGCCATGTTGGCTCAGTGAGTAGGACGTTATCTCGCTTATTTGCAGGTTCCGTGGTCAACCCACTGGCCGAAAAAGTTCAATGGAATTTTACGGTGTGGTTCCACAGGCTGCAATTCTGAATGGTTCATCTTGGAAATTGACATATTTAATCCTTATAACACATGTATATCATGAAATGATATCATGTTCCATCGCGTAATATCTCCGATTACACTTGCATTTGTTGTTCAATCCACCGTGTATCATTTTTGGGGAAATATGAAAATCGCTTGAACAAATGTTGAACAAGACCGGGTATGGGACCTTTCTCTTCCTGGACACAATTCAATGCAACTTTGTCCAGTAGAGGATCCATTCTGCATACAGAGATCCGTCCAAATACGCCATATTTCGAGAACAGAAATCTGCCCTGGGTCTCAATGGCCACCATAAACAACCAGCGGCTGCCAGGCAGTATGCGCCCACATTTTCGAGAGATGGATAGAGAAAAAGCTTCGTCGGCCACGGATCCGCGATCGGTGTTCAGGGGCCCACCACATGATTCAAGCTCCCGGGCCCCACCATGGTTAATCCGGCATTGAGGGGCGACGAGAATAAACGTTCGCACATGAAAATATGGGCGTATAAAAACTAGTATACTTTTTTGTAATGCTGATCTACTCCGCAAGGATGTGTAACAAATACGTTACAAAATTCGCGAAATATACATCGTCGATTTAGGATTAAAAATGTCGGTTAATTAGTCATACGGGTGATAATCATATTAGGTGTAAATTTTAAAGATCAATATATCAAATCATTAAACCTGTTAACTGGTTGTGTGTGTGTGGGGGGGGGGGGGCATACACAATTCAAATGAATGTCAAAATAGATCGTATTGCCATTAGATCGATATTTCCTGGCATTTTTAGTCATTGCTGACGGAAAATTCTTCTGAACGAGATGAACAGAAATGTGACAAGATCACGAGATTTGCCGGTTTTGTGAGAGTTGACAGTGGTGATGGGGTGGTTGCTGGCTTGGCAGCTCCATAAACTAAATAATAGCCTTATTCTTGTTGTGTAAATTATCCATTACGAACTATTTTACTTGTCCAGGGGGTTCGAAAATATTTTAAATCAAAGTCACATTTGAAAAGGTTTACCTTAGGCTTTTCAAGTCAATAAGTTGAATTTTTTTTCATTTCTTTAAATTAGGTGTGCTAAGATGAAATTTATATCATCAATTAATTGAAATATTGTAAAATAATACAATTTGTTGACCAGAATGAAGATTGGGACATATCATTCAGTTACAACAAGAGTGTTATTGGGACTTTAATGCCATAGAGGAGTGGAAGAATGTTGACATAATGGAATCTAGCGAAACAATTTCAGATAGCGACCAATAACATGCAACCTGGTGAGCTTTAAATTTTGGGGGCCTGTGCTTGAGAGAAGGGGGCGAGGACGCTTTCGCCATAGACACCCCTCTCCCCACTTGCGCTACGCGGTTACTTGGTCTCATAGCAACGCCCTCCCTCCCTTATCCCAAACCATACAGTCTTCGTGTGCAGTATGATACCCCCTCCCTATCCGCTCTATCTCAACTGAATAATCAACGCCTTCTAACACAAATGGGGCAACATGTTGCAACCTCTTGCTGAAAAGCATGCACGTGGTTTAATATAATTAATCTTGAGATACAGAAAGTGGAAGTAGCATACTAGCAAATATGCAGCCGTCTGCTCTACATGTCAACGTAAACCAACTTCTTTACTCGCTTATCCTTCTGCCTCAAAATCATGAATATTCACCCAAACAAGACAGAAAATGTATAATGCAAACCCTTTTCTTTGATTCTAAACCAAATGGTCACCAAAATCGCCACGCAAAAGGGGATAAGGGGGGAAAGGCAGAAAGACTTATAACTAAAGTTTGCACTTTATTCCATCCATGATACTTGGCACCATTTAAGCTTGTTTCAAATGAGTTTTCTGTAGTGTTTGAAGTGTTTTTATCTGTATAAGATTAGAATAAATTATATAAATTAACACACTCAACATAACAATCTGAACAACAGACCCACCCTACCTGCAGCTACCATTTAATTTTCGTAGGTTGGTTAAGGAGTGAACATTATAGATATATAAAAAATTTAGTAATAAAAAATCATACAAAACACAACCAAGTAATCAAAATAGCACATTTCACAATTAAATACTGATTTGGAATGTAATCAAACTTGGTAAAAGCATTTAAAAAAAAGAAGAAAAATCTAACATTAAGCAAAAGTACATAGAAGCATCAGGGCAGCAAACTATAATAATCTAAAAACTATTGAAGTTTGTCTGTTAAAAATAATGGAAATTGATATGTTTTGAATCTTAACCACTATCAATTCAATGAAATCAATATTAAATAAATTACAATACAACACAGATGAAGCAAAATATATTAATTTGAAATATTTATAGTTTCATAAAAAATGATAATTTCAGTTGATCAGACTATTCAAATCAGCTTTGGATATGACAACTTCATTGCAATTAATGATATGACTTGATATTATATGGTAAGTAAAGCAACTTAAAATATACATTTGAATTGATATACATGAATATGAAAACGAAAATGAACAAAAAAGAAAGAAAATTAAACATATAATAATATACATGATACAATTTGCAATGTGAAAAAGGCACAATAGATTGCATTAAGTTTTAGTTATTTTTATTTTCACTACATTGTAATGTAAAGTTGGGCTTATGTCAACTTTACAACTGAGAGCAACTGGTGTATCAGCAACCAAGAGCAACTGGCATTTTAGCAACTATCTACAATTCATCTTTTTTAGAGTCAACTGTTTTATTGGATTTCTCTGAAGCTTTTAAATTTTTTTCTTTTAATTCTTGTTCTTCTCTAGCTTTCTGTTCACAATAACCCGACATTAATGCTTCTGCTGCTTTTACACCAGAATTATAAGCTCCATGCAATGTTCCTAGCCCATCCAATGTTGTATACTCGCCTGCAAAATAAATACCCGGACATACAGGCAGATCAAACACATCCCATAACTCTCCAGTATTACCCACAGAAGGATAGGCAGAAGAGCCACCTATGTATAACGACTTTAACCAATCAGACCGCAAAAGGTTTGTAACATTATGCTGCCGAACTACATCGTCTCCAAATAATTTTTTTAAACGATTTAATGCTATGTCTGCAATAGTTTCATCAGTCATTGAATAAAATTTGTCCACAGCCTGGTGACCTATTGACCCGGCTAAATACGCTTTATTGTTCACTTTATTCAAATTGATCCATGTTGTTAAAAATCCTGCATCCGAACTTTTCTCAGGGGTCATAACAAACATTCCTTTATCTTGCGGCCAAAACATCTCATCAAATTCAACAACAATTCTTTCTGACAGCGTTAATTTTAATTCATGAAGAGTCTTATAAAATTCTTTTGGAAGAGGAGGCTCAAAAAGTAACGAGTCATTCTGTAAAACTGTCATTGGAACTGCCACTATAACAGCATCAACAGATATCTGACGTCCGTCACGAAATCTGACAAGAATCTGCTTACGCTTGTCGTCCACTTTGATTTGACGCACAACATGTCGAAGATTGATATCAAGAGGTGCTTCAGCTTCAAATCCACCTACTATTCTATCAACAAGCTCTGCCAGTCCAAACTTTACGATCGTATCATAACCAAAATCTAACTGATCTGGAGCATAAAGAAGAGCTGAATAATCATTGATATTGTATGAAGGTAGGGCCTTTATTAATACAGAGGTTAAACTGTTCTCCTCTAAGCCTCGTTCAAATATTTCCTGGTTAACTGCCTCCCGCACAGAAATATCTTTTCCTTTTCTTTTTGCTTTCTCTATCGCACTTAGCATTAGTTCTTTAGCTTTTCTCATTGCTTCCGTTAGATCATGACCTTGATGTATCTTGCTGTTGCTTGATGTATAAAATTCGAGAGGTCCAATGGAATCTTTTTCAATTTCAAACTTTTTAATCAATTCTATCAGTGGGTTGTCTTTAATTTTAGAATTGAGAAACATTGCTCCTAAATCTGCTTCAATCTCTTTGGAGTTTGCAGACAGATTTCTTTTAGTCCAGACTCGGCCGCCATAGCGCTCCCTTTTAGCCTCGTAAACCTGGACTAAGAAGCGATTCAGTCTATCATTAGACAATACACGAGCAGCAGCTAGTCCAGCTACACCACCGCCTATCACAGCTACATTTGTATGTCTGCCTAATGCCACATTTAAAAGTGATAAGATAACAAACATCACTATCTTAAGATATCCTGGGGTTTCCATAATGTAGTTAAAATAAAATCTTGGTAACGAGACTACAGAGTCAAGCAGAAAACAAGGATAATTCAATCACCAATTTAAAAGTTTTACAAATCTGAAATAATAAAGAAAAGTATTAAGTTTTACAATGTAGCAATTAAGATATATTTCCGTAATATCACTCATCTTTCATTCAACTTGAATTATTGCTGTTTTTTTCCTTCTTGTGTTCTCTATATAGACTTATAAATATCATTTTCAAAGCACCACCATGCCAAGATAAGGGTTTATAGTCTTGTTCACACATTACATTTGTCACCTTGAGACTATGGTAAATGGTATGTTTTATTTCAATGGTTATATGTGCTTTGTCGGGGCTAGTTCAGCTGAACTATGTCAGGGACAGAACCACTGCACAGCGGAGGCCTCGTATGCCTATCTTCATCAACTAAATCATTATCTCAGGCAGTGCAGACAGCAGAAAAGAGGAAGTAAAAAAAAACCCATTTCACTTCCAACAGCTTGTCCAAACGGTGGAGTCGCAATTATAGGTAGACTCTACAATATATTAAATACTGATCATGATATTCCATAACTATTTTAGGGCCTTACTGGATCTGTCATAGCTACGGGAACGTGGCTAAAAACATGGGGAGATATATTGATGCGTTTGTTGCAGATATTGTTTTTTGTATTTCAGAGGAGGGTCAAAAAAAGCTCCCCACAAATTGAAAAATATAGGCTGGCACTGCCAGGCAGGATACGCTCACATTTTCGAGAGATGGATAGAGAACAAGCAATACCGAAAGTGATTTTTCCTACATCATTAAGTCCTGTATTTCATACTGTATTGGGAGCAGCCCTTTTGTTGGTCAGTTCCAGTCTGATATTCATGAAAGGAACCCAAGATCTTTGGGTTATAACCATGTATTTAAAGTTTCATCAAAATCGAATTAAAATTGTGACCTCTATAGCGTCCACAAGCCAAAAACGTGATTTTTCGTACAATCAGGGGCCATAATCCATGAAGTTTTGATCCGATACATGCCAATATCGAAAGCAGCCGAGATCTTTTGGGGATAAACCTATATTTCAAGTTTCGTCAAAATCAGATAAGAATTGTGACGTGTGGAGAGTCCACAAACAAATTGTGGACGGATGGACTGACAGGGGCGACGACATAATACGTCCACATGAAAACGAGGGCGTATAAAAATGGCTCTCCTAAAAGGTTCTCCCAGTTTCGATAAGAGGAATGCTTTGGAAATTAAGGAACGTGATCTGATATTAAGGAGAGTGATTGGTACCGTAGTTAAATGTTAATAAATCCCCAATGACTTTGTAAAGGAGAGTGATTTTCAATTTTAAGGGGAGGGAAAAAAACCTCCCCTCGGTCGACATTCAGATGAGCTATAGGCGCTCGAGAGCCATCACTCACCTAAAAAACAATTGTTGAGGGTTGAGAGATGAGGGTTTTTTTTTATCTAGGAGGATACTAGATGCGTCAATGTCATGTACGAATGTGTATTATTTTATTAGAAATTGATTATTATTATAACGATAGAATTATATATATAATTATATTAGCTGTGCCTGTAGGACTGAAGTATTTTAAGTACTAGTACTATTATTATAGTACTAATAGGCCTACTGCCTTTAGTTTAGGTAGTATAGTAGTACTACTAATACTAGTAAGTAGTAGCCTATTAGTGTTAGTTATACCCTATAGTAAAAATAGTACTAAATAGGGCCTGTTTAGTATTAGTAATATTATATCTATAGTTATTCTAGATTAATCTGACGCAAGATTACTGTGTCCCAAAGTGTGAGAAGTTTTTATTAATAGTTCCCTGCTTTCAATGAAAGGTGGGTGGTAAAAGAATACATAAACCTGAGTGCAGCATCATAATAATTTGCCTGGACTTTAAAATTAAAATAAACTTAGCGGTCATGGGCAATAACTCCCTTTATAGTCGCGTTTATCATGACTTTTTTCAACTGGAGTAGAGTTGCCCCCCTCTAACTTAAATTTACAGCAATTTTACACAGAACTGCGTAACTCTGTATAAAACCGCAGAAATATTAAATTTCTATGACAAAGCTCCATAAATTTTATATGCAGTAAAATTTTATAACGACCCTAAAAGAATTCGAATAGATATATCTAGTTCAGCTCTGAACGTCGGTCGTGAGTGTAATGAGACCGACGTTCAAAGCTGAACTATAAATATATATATATATATCTAGCTGTAGGCCTATATACATACAGTATATATATTTTTTAAAACCATAGAAATTTAATTTCCATGATAAAGCTTCATATTGAATCATATTCATAAAATGTGCAGTAAAAGTTTAATAACGACCTCGCAAGAATAATTCAAATAGATCTAGGTATATACATTTTTAAAGATAAAAATGTTTTCACTCATAATTTCAGCTTACACCTGCGCCCCATATCTTCTATTTTATTTTTATACTATAGTTCCTGGCCATGATAATTAAATAAGGACTAAATCGATTAATGTGTGGTTGTACCGAAAACTATTGATGTAATTTGTCGTTAAGTGTTGTAATAGACCGTTCATATTAATCTGTTCTGTATTCACTCGAGCGTAACTGACCAGTCCAAAAGCAGTCGGATAGATTGATGTACCGGATAATCAAAGCTATAAATAACCTCTTGTTATTTGTTTACGTTCACATCCAGGTCATATCTTCGATTACCTAGTCCGAAATTGCACTATACATCTATACATATCTATGAATGCGGCTGGACGACAGGGACTTGCTGATGTAATATGGCGGTCGTCGATTGTAATAATAACAGCTGAGTAGTATTTTTGGCAGCTTACGGGTAAACAACAGTAATTAGACACAGGATGAAGGTTGGAACTAATAACTAAGTCAATCAAGAAACACAAAACATCAGAATGGAGGCGATGGAGAAAATAAATAACAGTATTTTACCCGAAACTCTTCCCCCAGAAGTAAGTAGAGTTATTCTGCTATCATCTAATTCTTGCAACGTCAAATGTTTGCTTTGAGTTTGACCGTACGCTTTGTGCCTCATTTTACTCGGTTGACATTCCGTCGGAGATCCCGTTTGATTTGTGAAATATTTAAATAAAGAACTATTAAATATGAATTGATTATGTTCGATCCATATTGAATTTTAAACAGATGTTTTATTAAGCCTTACTTAGGCAAATAATGAAATATAGTACAACTACACAAGTATTCAAGTAGCTGTCATCAGTACTGTCAGTAGTAGTGAAGATGCTATTTTTAAAGCTTATTGTAATGTTTTGGCTTTGATGTGGGGAAGCTTTTTTTCAGTCCATAGTATAATTTTCTACTGATAATAGTATATTCGAGGGAGGTACTGGTATACAGTGTATTTTGCAGCTTCAGTTTCTATAACAATGTCATGTTTCATTGCAATATGGCAGTGGCTAAATACCACGCTCCAAAATACCACGCTCGTCCCTATTGCTTCTATACAAATGTAACGTGGTACGAGATTTTGGTACCACGTTCTTTTTAATTATGGTGATTTTACCCGTTTAAAAGCTAATTTTGGAAATTGCATTAATTATTTAAATAATTTCAATGTTTTATACTATTTATAGATCATATTTACACTTGATATTTAATATAATACAATTCAATCAGTCGGTTAAAATAATCGCCATTAATATACGGTGAACACGTTATTGTTACCTATTTAAAAAGGCCCCACGTGGTATATTGCACTGCTGCGTAGATTTACTAAAACGTAGCAGTTAAAAACGTGGTATAATAAAGAATGAGAATGACACGAAAGAACAGTGAGTTGATAAGTAAAAAGAACGTGGTACAATAGAATCTGAGGCTGAGATAACAGTACCAAGTTCATTTACTGTTTCTATACAAACGAAACGTGGTACGCGACTTTGACTTATTTTAAATTATATAATGCTTATTTTTCAAATTATTTTTATTATTTAATCCATTTTGTTGTTTTATAGGCCCTATTTTCGCTTTATGTTAAAATAAATTACAATACAAATAGCCGATCGGCCCGTTAAATACCATACCGTTAACAATATTGTGTAAAACAAACTTCTTGATATATTAGAATCCGAAGCGGGGATAACCCAATCAACCTCACATTACTGCTTCTGTACAATTACGTGGTATAACAGAAACCGAGACAGAGATAACCGTACCATGCTCGCCTGGCAGGTTCTGTACAAACGAAACGTGGTACGCGACTTCGGTACAAAAACGTGGAAAACTAGAAACCGAGAGCAAGATAACGGTAACTAGAAACCGATACTGAGATAACCGTACCACACCCGGCTTACTACTTCTATACAACTGAAACGTATTATGCTCGCCTTACTTCTCATATGCAATTGAAACGTGGTACTAGGCCATTTGGTACCATGTCTTTTTTTAATTATAGAGATTTATACATTATTCAAAGCAGATTTTGCAAATTGTGTTAATTATTTAATACATTTTCATGTTTTATACTATAGGCCATATTTACACTTTATGACCATAGGGATACTAATAAATGTACTGAGACAATCGTAACAGTACCACGCTTGTCTTACTGATTCTATACAAACGGAACGGTGTACATGACTTCGGTACAAAAAACGTGGTATAATAGAATCCGAGACGGAGATAACCGTACTACGCTTGCCTGACAGGCTCTATACAAACGAAACGTGGTACGCGACTTGGGTACAAAAACGTGGTAAATTAGAACCCGCAACCAAGATAACGGTAACTAGAAACCGATACTGAGATAACCCTACCTTACTTCTCATATACAATTGAAACGTGGTACGCGACTTTGGTACCACGTCCTTTTTAATTATTGGGATTTACATTATTTGAAGCAAATTTTCCAAATTGTAATGATTATATATTCCATACAAACGTGGTATAATAGAATCCGAAACTGATATAATCGTACCACGCTCGTCTTATGTGTTCTATGCAAACGGAATATGGTGCGCGACTTCGGTAAATAAAGGAGTGGTATACTAGAATCAGAGACTGGGATAACCGTGACACAAATGGAACGTGGTGCGCGACTTCGGTACAAAAAAACGTGGTATAATAGAATACGAGACTCAGATAATCGTACTGCTTCTATACAAACGGAACGTGGTGCGCGACATCGGATTCTATTATACCACGTTTTTAAACCTAAGAAGCGTACCAGTATACGGCCTATAAAACATCAAAATGGATTAAATTATCAACATAATTTTAAAAATAAGCCAAATTGGTATACTAGAATCAGAGACTGGGATAACCGTGGCACGCTCGCCTTATACTGGCTCTATACAAACGGAACGTGGTACGCGACTTCGGTACAATAGAAACTTGGTATAATAGAATCCGAGACTGAGATAATCATACCACGCTCGCCTTACTGGTTCTATATGAACGGAACGTGGTACCAGAGTCGCGTACCACGTCCCGTTTGTATAGAACTAGTAAGACTTCGGTCCAAAAAACGTGGCATAATAGAATCCGAAACTGAGATAACCGTACCACGCTCGCCTTACTGGTTCTATACAAACGGAACGTGGTACGCGACTTCGGTTCAAAAACGTGGTATAACAGAATCCGCAACTGAGATAATCATACCACGCTCGCGTTACTGGTTCTATACAAACGGAACGTGGTATAATAGATTCAGAGACTGGGATAATCATACCACGCTCGCCTTACTGTTTTTTTAAAAAACGGAACGCGGTACGCAACTTCGGTTCAAAAACGTGGTATACTAGAATCAGAGACTGGGATAACCGTGGCACGCTCGCCTTACACTGGCTCTATACAAACGGAACGTGGTACGCGACTTCGGTACAATAGAAACTTGGTATAATAGAATCCTAGACTGAGATAATCATACCACGCTCGCCTTACTGGTTCTATATGAACGGAACGTGGTACCAAAGTCGCGTACCACGTCCCGTTTGCATAGAACTAGTAAGACTTAGGTCCAAAAAACGTGGTATAATAGAATACGAGACTCAGATAATCGTACTGCTTCTATACAAACGGAACGTGGTGCGCGACATCGGATTCTATTATACCACGTTTTTAAACCTAAGAAGCGTACCAGTATACGGTATATAAAACATCAAAATGGATTAAATTATCAACATAATTTTAAAAATAAGCCAAATTGGTATACTAGAATCAGAGACTGGGATAACCGTGGCACGCTCGCCTTATACTGGCTCTATACAAACGGAACGTGGTACGCGACTTCGGTACAATAGAAACTTCGTATAATAGAATCCTAGACTGAGATAATCATACAGGTTCTATATGAACGAAACGTGGTACCAGAGTCGTGTACTACGTCCCGTTTGTATAGAACTAGTAAGACTTCGGTCCAAAAAACGTGGCATAATAGAATCCGAAACTGAGATAATCGTACCACGCTCGCCTTACTGGTTCTATACAAACGGAACGTGGTACGCGACTTCGGTTCAAAAACGTGGTATAATAGAATCCGTAACTGAGATAATCATACCACGCTCGCGTTACTGGTTCTATACAAACGGAACGTGGTATAATAGATTCAGAGACTGGAATAATCATACCACGCTCGCCTTACTGTTTTTTTAAAAAACGGAACGCGGTACGCAACTTCGGTTCAAAAACGTGGTATACTAGAATCAGAGACTGGGATAACCGTGGCACGCTCGCCTTACACTGGCTCTATACAAACGGAACGTGGTACGCGACTTCGGTACAATAGAAACTTGGTATAATAGAATCCTAGACTGAGATAATCATACCACGCTCACCTTACTGGTTCTATATGAACGGAACGTGGTACCAAAGTCGCGTACCACGTCCCGTTTGCATAGAACTAGTAAGACTTAGGTCCAAAATACGTGGTATAATAGAATCCGAAACTGAGATAATCGTACCACGCTCGCCTTACTGGTTCTATACAAACGGAACGTGGTAGGCGATTTCGGTTCAAAAACGCGGTATAATAGAATCCGAAACTGAGATAATCATACCACGCTCGCGTTACTGGTTCTATACAAAGGGAACGTGGTATAATAGATTCAGAGACTGGGATAATCATACCACGCTCGCCTTACTGGTTTTTTAAAAAACGGAACGCGATACGCAACTTCGGTTCCAAAACGTGGTATACTATAATCAGAGACTGGGGTAACCGTGGCACGCTCGCCTTATACTGGCTCTATACAAACGGAACGTGGTACGCGACTTCGGTACAATAGAAACTTGGTATAATAGAATCCGAGACTGAGATAATCATACCACGCTCGCCTTACTGGTTCTATATGAACGGAACGTGGTACCAAAGTCGCGTACCACGTCCCGTTTCCATAGAACTAGTAAGACTTAGGTCCAAAAACGTGGTATAATAGAATCCGAAACTGAGATAATCGTAACACGCTCGCCTTACTGGTTCTATACAAACGGAACGTGGTACGCGACTTCGGTTCAAAAACGTGGTATAATAGAATCCGAAACTGAGATAATCATACCACGCTCGCGTTACTGGTTCTATACAAAGGGAACGCGGTATAATAGATTCAGAGACTGGGATAATCATACCACGCTCGCCTTACTGGTTTTTTAAAAAACGGAACGCGGTACGCAACTTCGGTTCAAAAACGTGGTATACTAGAATCAGAGACTGGGATAACCGTGGCACGCTCGCCTTATACTGGCTCTATACAAACGGAACGTGGTACGCGACTTCGGTAAAAATAGAAACTTGATATAATAGAATCCGATAACCGTGGTATAATAGATTCAGAGACTGGGATAATCATACCACGCTCGCCTTACTGGTTTTTTAAAAAAAACGGAACGCGGTACGCAACTTCGGTTCAAAAACGTGGTATACTAGAATCAGAGACTGGGATAACCGTGGCACGCTCGCCTTATACTGGCTCCATACAAACGGAACGTGGTACGCGACTTCGGTACAATAGAAACTTGGTATAATGGAATCCGAGACTGAGATAATCATACCACGCTCGCCTTACTACTTTCTATATGAACGGAACGTGGTACCAGAGTCGCGGACCACGTCCCGTTTGTATAGAACTAGTAAGACTTCGGTCCAAAAAACGTGGCATAATAGAATCCGAAACTGAGTTAATCGTACCACGCTCGCCTTACTGGTTCTATACAAACGGAACGTGGTACGCGACTTCGGTTCAAAAACGTGGTATTATAGAATCCGTAACTGAGATAATCATACCACGCTCGCGTTACTGGTTCTATACAAACGGAACGTGGTATAATAGATTCAGAGACTGGAATAATCATACCACGCTCGCCTTACTGTTTTTTTAAAAAACGGAACGCGGTACGCAACTTCGGTTCAAAAACGTGGTATACTAGAATCAGAGACTGGGATAACCGTGGCACGCTCGCCTTACACTGGCTCTATACAAACGGAACGTGGTACGCGACTTCGGTACAATAGAAACTTGGTATAATAGAATCCTAGACTGAGATAATCATACCACGCTCGCCTTACTGGTTCTATATGAACGGAACGTGGTACCAAAGTCGCGTACCACGTCCCGTTTGCATAGAACTAGTAAGACTTAGGTCCAAAATACGTGGTATAATAGAATCCGAAACTGAGATAATCGTACCACGCTCGCCTTACTGGTTCTATACAAACGGAACGTGGTAGGCGATTTCGGTTCAAAAACGTGGTATAATAGAATCCGAAACTGAGATAATCATACCACGCTCGCGTTACTGGTTCTATACAAAGGGAACGTGGTATAATAGATTCAGAGACTGGGATAATCATACCACGCTCGCCTTACTGGTTTTTTAAAAAACGGAACGCGATACGCAACTTCGGTTCAAAAACGTGGTATACTAGAATCAGAGACTGGGATAACCGTGGCACGCTCGCCTTACACTGGCTCTATACAAACGGAACGTGGTACGCGACTTCGGTACAATAGAAACTTGGTATAATAGAATCCTAGACTGAGATAATCATACCACGCTCGCCTTACTGGTTCTATATGAACGGAACGTGGTACCAAAGTCGCGTACCACGTCCCGTTTGCATAGAACTAGTAAGACTTAGGTCCAAAATACGTGGTATAATAGAATCCGAAACTGAGATAATCGTACAACGCTCGCCTTACTGGCTCTATACAAACGGAACGTGGTAGGCGATTTCGGTTCAAAAACGTGGTATAATAGAATCCGAAACTGAGATAATCATACCACGCTCGCGTTACTGGTTCTATACAAAGGGAACGTGGTATAATAGATTCAGAGACTGGGATAATCATACCACGCTCGCCTTACTGGTTTTTTAAAAAACGGAACGCGATACGCAACTTCGGTTCCAAAACGTGGTATACTAGAATCAGAGACTGGGATAACCGTGGCACGCTCGCCTTATACTGGCTCTATACAAACGGAACGTGGTACGCGACTTCGGTACAATAGAAACTTGGTATAATAGAATCCGAGACTGAGATAATCATACCACGCTCGCCTTACTGGTTCTATATGAACGGAACGTGGTACCAAAGTCGCGTACCACGTCCCGTTTCCATAGAACTAGTAAGACTTAGGTCCAAAAACGTGGTATAATAGAATCCGAAACTGAGATACCACGCTCGCCTTACTGGTTCTATACAAACGGAACGTGGTACGCGACTTCGGTTCAAAAACGTGGTATAATAGAATCCGAAACTGAGATAATCATACCACGCTCGCGTTACTGGTTCTATACAAAGAGAACGCGGTATAATAGATTCAGAGACTGGGATAATCATACAACGCTCGCCTTACTGATTTTTTTAAAAAACGGAACGCGGTACGGAACTTCGGTTCAAAAACGTGGTATACTAGAATCAGAGACTGGGATAACCGTGGCACGCACTCCTTATACTGGCTCTATACAAACGGAACGTGGTACGGGACTTCGGTAAAAATAGAAACTTGATATAATAGAATCCGAGACTGAGATAATCATACCACGCTCGCCTTACTGGTTCTATACAAACGGAACGTGGTACCGGAATCGCGTACCACGTCCCGTTTGCATAGAACTAGTAAGACGTGCGTGGCATGATTATCCCAGTCTGGGATTCTATTATACCACCTTTTTGAACCGAAGTCGTGTACCACGTTCCGTTTGTATAGAACCAGTAATTTGAGCGTGGTACGATTATCGCAGTCTCTGCTTCTATTATACATTGTACCACGTTTTTTGTAAAATCCGAGACTGAGATGATCGTACCACGCTCGCCTTACTGGTTCTATACAAACGGAACGTGGTACGATCATCTCAGTTTCGGATTCTTACACGATCATCTCAGTCTCGTATTCTATTACATAACGTTTTTGAACCGAAGTCGCGTACCACGTTCCGAGCGTGGTACGATTATCTCAGTCCTGGATTCTATTATTAAACATTTTTTGTACCGAAGTCGCGTACCATGTCCCGTTTGTACAGTCCTGGATTCTATTATTAAACATTTTTTGTACCGAAGTCGCGTACCACGTCCCGTTTGTACAGAACCAGTAAGGCGAGTGAAGTACGATTATCGCAGTCTCGGATTCTAGTTCGGTACCACGTCCTTTTCATTTATAGGGATTTAGCATTATATGTAGTACATTTTTTAAAATTATTTAATCCATGATTATCTGTTTCGGAGCGTGGTACGGTTATCTCGGTCTGGGATTCCATTATACCACGTTTTGTTTAACTATCAACTCAATGTACTCTCGTATCATCCACGTATTTTATTATGCCCCGTTTTACTTGCCACGTTTTATTTCATATTTACCCACTATACCACAAGGCTTTTTTTTTATATGGGGTACAGTATATGACCTATAAAGGCACCGAAATGGATTAAATTATCAACATAATTTGAAAAATAAGCCAAAGTCGCGTACCACGTTTCGTTTTTGTAGACGGAGAAAGTCGAGTGAGGTACTGATATGCACGTTTTCATTTGCCCAGTCGGAGCACAACAGTAGGACGTTAAACCCCATTTCATTTCATTTCCAATATACCACGTAGAGTCTTTCTAAATAGGGAATAGTTTATTAACTTTTACTCAGTATTAGATTAAACATAAAGTGTAAATGTGGCCTATAAAAACATCAAAATGGATTAAATAATCAAAATTTACTACATATAATGCTAAATCCCTATAAATAAAAAGGACATGGTACCGAACTAGAATATACAAACGGGACGTGGTACCCGACTTCGGTACAAAAAATGTTTTATAATAGAATCAAGGACTGAGATAACCGTACCACGCTCGCCTTACTGGTTCTATACAAACGGAACGTGGTACGCGACTTCGGTTCAAAAACGTGGTATAATAGAATCCGAGAGTGAGATAATCGTACTGGTTCTATACAAACGGAACATGGTGCGCCACTTCAGTTCAAAAAACATGGTATAATAGAATCAGAGACTGAGATAATCGTACCACGCTCGCCTTACTGGTTCTATGCAAACGGGACGTGGTACGCGACTTCGGTTAAAAAAACGTGGTATAATAGAATCAGAGACTGAGATAATCGTACCAAGCTCGCCTTACTTGTTCTATACAAACGGAACGTGGTACGAAACTTGGGTTCAAAAACGTGGTATAACAGAACCCGAGACTGAGATAATCGTACCACGCTCGCCTTACTGGTTCTATACAAACGGAACGTGGTACGCGACTTCGGTTCAAAAAACGTGGTATAATAGAATCAGAGACTGAGATAATCGTACCACGCTCGCCTTACTGGTTCTATACAAACGGAACGTGGTACGCAACTTCGGTTCAAAAAACGTGGTATAATAGAATCAGGGACTGAGACAATCGTACCACGCTCACCTTACAGGTTCTACACAACCGGAACGTGGTAAGCGACTTCGGTAGTATAGTATAGAATCCGAGACTGAGATAATCGTACCAAGCTCGCCTTACTGGTTCTATACACACGGAATGTGGTACGCAACTTGGGTTCAAAAACGTGGTATAATAGAATCCGAGACTGAGATAATCGTACTGGTTCT
Source organism: Patella caerulea (assembly GCA_036850965.1). Lineage (NCBI taxonomy): Eukaryota > Metazoa > Mollusca > Gastropoda > Patellidae > Patella > Patella caerulea. Next base: position 46,815,772 of record JAZGQO010000007.1, on the reverse strand, counting down.
ATAAAAAGGGAACATGTTGCGCGACTTCGATGCAAAAAACGTGGTATAAAAGAATCCGAGAATGAGATAATCGTACCATACTTGCTTTACTGGTTCTATACAAACAGGGCGTGGTACGCGACTTTGGTACAAAAAATGTTTTATAATAGAATCCGAGAATGAGATAATCGTACCACCCTCGCCTTACTGGTTCTTTACAAATGGAACACGGTACGCAACTTCGGTTCAAAAACGTGGTATAATAGAATCCGAGACTGAGATAATCGCACCACGATCGTCTAACTGGGGCTAGAAAAACGTGGCCCGCGACTTCGATACAAAAAAAAATGTTGTATAATAGAATCCGAAACTTACATAATCGTACTACGCTCATTTAACGTGTTCTATACAAATGGAACGTGGTACGCGACTTCGGTACGAAAAAAGGGGGTATAATAGAATTCGAGACTGAGATAACCGCACAACGCTCATCCTACTGGTTCTATACAAACGAAAAGTTATACGCGACTTCGGTAAAAAAAAAAGAGTGGTATTCTAGAATCAGAGACTGGGATAACCGTGGCACGCTCGCCTTGTACCGATTCTATACAAACGGAACGTGGTACGCGACTTCAATTCAAAAACGTGGTATAATAGAATCCGAGACTGAGATAACCGTATAACGCTCATTCTACGGGTTCTATACAAACGAAAAGTTATACGCGACTTCGGTAAAAAAAAAAGAGTGGTATACTAGAATCAGAGACTGGGATAACCGTGGCACGCCCGCCTTGTACTGGTTCTATACAAACGGAACGTGGTACGCGACTTCGGTACAAAAAAAAAAACGTGGTATAATAGAATCCGAGACTGAGATAACCGTACCACGCTGGCTTTACTACTTTGATACAAACGAAACGTGGTACGCGAATTTGTCGTATTTCTCAAATTATGTTGATTATTTAATCCAATGATATAATAGAATCAGTGACTGAGATAACCGTGCCACGCTCGCCCTATACTTGTTCTATACAAATGGAACGTGGTACGCGACTTCGGTACAAATGTAAATCCCTATAAATAAAGGGGCTCAATCGCTAATATCTGGGACCTCGACATTAACACAAATGGGTCGCAACGCATATATTAATGTAATATGAATGAAAATAAACTGATTTACATTCAATCGTTTCTGTTTTTACAGTAATTTCTAATCAGTTAGGTTCGGCGAAATCGAATGGCAATCTCTAGCGTCTGGTTATATCAGTCTACGTCGATTACGTTTATTGCACATGTTCTCCAGATAAGAATATGCGGTCACCGTTTAACATGACTTGTGGAATAAGTCTAGCCTCGTTCTTCGAGTCCCTAGTTACAAATGGCGCTGAAACGCATTATGTTACACGATAATTTATTTTATCATAAAGTGTAAATATGGCCTATAGTTAAAACATCAAAATGGATTAAATAATCCACACAATTTGCAAAATCTGCTACGAATAATGTAAAATCCCTATAATTAAAAAAAAGACGTGGTACCAAAGCCGAGTACCACGTTTCAATTGTATATGAGAAGTAAGGCGAGCATAACACGTTTCAGTTGTATAGAAGTAGTAAGCCGGGCGTGGTAGGGTTGTCTCAGTATCGGTTTCTAGTTACCGTTATCTTGGTTGCGGGTTCTAATTTACCACGTTTTTGTACCCAAGTCGCGTACCACGTTTCGTTTGTATAGAGCCTGTCAGGCAAGCGTAGTACGGTTATCTCCGTCTCGGATTCTATTATACCACGTTTTTTGTACCGAAGTCATGTACACCGTTCCGTTTGTATAGAATCAGTAAGACGAGCGTGGTACTGTTACGATTGTCTCAGTACATTTATTAGTATCCCTATGGTCATAAAGTGTAAATATGGCCTATAGTATAAAACATGAAAATGTATTAAATAATTAACACAATTTGCAAAATCTGCTTTGAATAATGTATAAATCTCTATAATTAAAAAAAGACATGGTACCAATTAGCCTAGTACCACGTTTCAATTGCATATGAGAAGTAAGACGAGCATAATACGTTTCAGTTGTATAGAAGTAGTAAGCCGGGTGTGGTACGGTTATCTCAGTATCGGTTTCTAGTTACCGTTATCTTGCTCTCGGTTTCTAGTTTACCACGTTTTTGTACCGAAGTCGCGTACCACGTTTCGTTTGTACAGAACCTGCCAGACGAGCATGGTACGGTTATCTCTGTCTCGGTTTCTATTATACCACGTTTTTTGTACCGAAGTCGCGTACCACGTTCCATTTGTATAGAACCAGTATACGGCGAGCGTGCTACGGTTATCACAGTCTCTGATTCTAGTATACCACGTTTTTTGTACCGAAGGGGCCTATAAAATATCAAAATGGATCAAATAATCAACACAATTTGCAAAATCTGCATCGAAAAATTTAAAATCCCTATTGTTAAAAAGGACGTGGTACCAAAGCCGCGTACCACGCTTCAATTGTATAGGAGAAGTAGAGCGAATTTACCACGTTTCAGTTGTATAAAAGTAGTAAGCCGGGCGTGGTTATCTCAGTCTTTGGTTCTAATTACGGTTATCTCAGTCTTGGATTCTATTTTACCACTTTTCTTGTATCGAAGTCGCGCACCACGTTCCGTTTGTGTACAACCAGTAGGCGAGCGTGCCATGGTTATACCAGTCACTGATTCTAGTATACCACCTTTTTTTTTTTTACCGAAGTCGCGTACAACGTTGCGTTTATGTATAGAACAAGTAAGGCGAGCGTGGTACGATTATTTCAGTCTCGGATTCTATTATACTACGTTTTTGAACCCAAGTTTCGTACCACGTTCCGTTTGTATAGAACAAGTAAGGCGAGCTTGGTACGATTATCTCAGTCTCTGATTCTATTATACCACGTTTTTTTAACCGAAGTCGCGTACCACGTCCCGTTTGCATAGAACCAGTAAGGTGAGCGTGGTACGATTATCTCAGTCTCTGATTCTATTATACCACGTTTTTTTTAACTGAAGTGGCGCACCATTTTCCGTTTGTATAGAACCAAAGTCGCGTACAACGTTCCGTTTGTATAGAATCAGCAAGGCGAGTGTGGTACGGTTGTCTCAGGCTTGAATTCTATTTTACCACGATTCTTTTTACCGAAGTCGGGTACCACGTTCCGGTTTTATAGATCCAGCAAGGCGAGCGTGGTACGGTTATCTCAGCACCGGATTTTATTATACCACTTTTGTTTAACTATATTCGAATCAAGGTACTCTCGTATAATCCACATATTTTATTATACCCCGTTTTACTTGCCAAGTTTTATTTCATATCTACCCAATATACCACGTAGGGTCTTTTTAAATCGGATACAGTATATATGGCCTATAAAAACATCAAAATGATCCAATTTGAAAAATAAGCCAAAGTCGCGTACCACGCTTCGTTTTTGTAGACAGAGAAAGTCGAGCGAGGTACTGATATGCCCGTTTTCATTAGCCCGGTCGGAGCGGAACAGTAGGACGTTAAACTCCATTTCATTTCATTTCCAATATACCACGTTGGGTCTTTTTAAATTTACACAGTATTATTACCGATCGGTTATCTGTATTATAATTAATTTTAGCATAAAGTGTAAATATGGCCTATAAAAACATCAAAATGGATTAAATAATCAACATAATTTGAGAAATTTACTACAAATAATGTAAAATCTCTTTAAATAAAAAGGACGTGGTACCGAAGTCGCGTACCACGTTCCGTTTGTATAGCACTAGCAAGGCGAACGTGGTACGGTTATCTCGGCCCCGGAATACCAATTCTTTTACTGTCAACTTATCGCCCTTTCTTATCGCCCCTATACAGGATTATACAACGTTAGTTTTTACCTTCCGGGTTTTGTTTCATATCTATGCATAGTCGCATACATAATATTCCAATATACCACGTAGGGTCTTTTTGAATAGGGTATAATAACGGTTACACCGTATTATAAACAGTATAGCATAGGTACGGCTCGATGCATTAACCGACCGATCGGCTATCTGTATTGTAATTTATTTTAAGATTAAGTGTAAATATCACCAATAAAAACATCAAAATTGATTAAATGATCAACATAATTTGCAAAATTAGCTTTATATAATGTAAAATCCCTATAATTAAATAGAAAGTGGTACCGAAAAAGCGTACCACGTTCCGTGTGTATAGAAGCAGTAAGGCGAGCGTGGTATTTTGAAGCGTGGTATTTAGCCGCTGCCTTGCAATATGCAAGAGACAGAGTACACAATTATTCTGTTGAAATGAAACATAAGGTCCATGGTTTGACTCATGATTATATCTAATTAGCTGTTGTTTAATTTTATCAGAATCCAATTCAAATTATTTATTTATTTGATTTTCAACACACAATGTGGTGTGGAAATGTGAAATATAAAGTGATTAGTCAATTAAAAAATATCTGATTTTTATCAGATAGTAATTATAAACACCCACTGATAATGGTATCAGGCGTATTCAATACCAGGCTAATTCATTACCGGTAAAATCGGCGTATTCATGACCAGTATATTATAGGGTTGGTTGATCGATATATAAAGGTGCTAAGTAGTACTCATCAGTGTGGATAGAAGCCTATACGATAATTATTATAAATGATTTTGATGATTGGTGTTTGATGTATTAAAATTGTAGAGTTGTTTGTGTTGCATGTACGTGTAGTGTTGTTTATGTTGTATCAACCATAAAACTAAAAGAAAAGAAAAAAAAATAGTGTATCATATTTATGAACACAATACCCCGTTCAACTATAAAACTAAAAGAAAAAAAAAATTATGAACACAATACCCTGTTCACAGTTATTTACGAACTATTATTAATCGCGTCAGCTGAATACGTTGATTTTTGATGTGATAAATAAAGAAATATTAATAGTAACATCAAGTTAAACACAATACTCAGTTCAAAGTTGAATACGAAACTATGGCTATTATTAATCTCATCGACGGAATACAATGTTTTATATGTAAATATTGTCTTCGAATATGAAATATTTCAACTATTGCTTGTATTATGACTATTTAACATATATAATAAATACCGTGTTAATCCTTCTATTGTCTTGTTTTAATTGATTAATTCACACCCATAGACATTGTACTACTTTATATAGCACCTTTATATACAGACCAATCAACCCTATAATATACTGGTCATGAATACGCCGATTTTACCGGTAATGAATTAGCCTGGTATTGAATACGCTGGGATTCCTGATAATTCTGGTCTGTCATTGTGTGCATTACAGGTAACTTGTTTGTTTATCATGTATAATGCACCTCAATGCGAATTCCAACATTTTTTTCATATATGTACTGGTATTCAAAGTTATTCAATTTATTTGATTTTTTATTATTATTATTTTAGGAAGAACTTGGCAACGTTGAATACAAGGTAAGATTTATTACAGTTTCAAGATGCATAATGCTACAGCTAAATAGGAAGACGTCTTAAATAGGAAAGGCATGATGCTACAGCCTAAAACAATAATCACAGGCTGATGTTAATTAGTATATTGATTGGTCAGGCATAAAACATAGGCCTACATGTACAATGACCCTGTCTTATTTTGTTACATAGTGGTGAAACTCTAAAGCATGTGTTAATTCAAGTCATGCCTATCAAGGATACATTATGGGAGATAAGATAAAGAGATGACAGTTCTCACTATAAATAGTTAAAAACTAGATAGTGTAAAGGTAATTTGCTGAAAATTTCAGTTAAATTGATCCATTATTAGCCGAGAACAAAGCAAGGGAAGTATTCACATAGCCTCGGTCATCATTACTAAAATCATTAATATAAACAGCATACTCTCGATTATCCACTTGATTGATTTAATTATCAACGACCGTTAAGCAGCATATAGGAATTTAATCCGCCAACATTGAAGGCTAGCCTTGACATCAAGAGTTTATTATATTATGGTCTGGATAAGTTAATTAATGTCTAATTGATTATTTACATAACATTTCATGCCTAACGAAAGACCTGTAATAAGCAGATTTTGCTCTTGCATAATGCTATTTTAATATATCTTTATGAATTCAGTTATATTAATATAAGTGTTTTGTAAGCATTTGTGATGCCTTTTTGACCAAATAAAACTTTTGCAGAGAACATTAGTCCGACCGTCTGTTACAAGACTTGAGCATTTAGTCACACAGATGAAATGGAGATTAGAGGAAGGACATGGTGAAGCTATATATGAAATAGGTGTTGAAGATAATGGAATATTGGCTGGATTAACTGATTCCGATCTTGATGCTTCTCTTGAAACCCTGGAAACCATGTCGTCAAGGTAACATTATTCCACACAACAGAATAAACTATCTTGATTCTTAAAATCACGTTCAGAAATCTCCCCATAGATGTTTGTGTGTATGTTTGTTTGCCAATCACGCTCTGTCGCCGTTATCCACACCCACATATGAGGTATTAAACTAACCACCATAACCCTGTTAATATTTATTTTAGATCATGATTCCAAGGTTTAATTGAGGCCTGGGCGGAGCAGGCAGGATATCCTGCTAGTTAGTAGTATCTTATAATCTGTGATTTATTCATAAAATTGAGTGTCCTTGCCATAATATCCAATACTGTCAGTGCAGTGTGTCAAAAATTTTGAAAAACAATCCACCAAGGCTTTAAAATATGATTGAGACAAAAAGCTGAGGTGTACACACGAAAGGACTTATATCTATTAGTGTTAGACGTCTGCTTCCACCGATGGTGTATTTACAGTTTATCCTGTAGGAAGAAAACAGAGTACCACGAGGTTGAGAAGGCATTGCTGTCTCCAATCCACATACACCCTGGACCAAAACCTTAATCACAATGTAGAGGTGACATGCCAGCTAGAGCTCGAAGCATGGCATTCTAGACCACAAGGCCATCCCAAGTGTAACAGTTGAAATTTAATGAAAACTAGCCTGTAACACCATTGCGTGGCATACATCTGAAATTATTAGCCTGGTTGATGCAGTTTGTTATTAAAATATTTTGTTTACCTTTTCTCCACATTTTCAGACTTGGTGCCAGTCTAACCGTTTTAAGAGAAAGAAGTATTGAAGATGAAAAATCAACAGATCGAAGACGTGCCATGGAATTATTGATTAGAAAAGTGCCAGATGATCAAGAGGTAACTGATGTTAACCATTTGCGTTTGGAAAGGATTATAGGATAATAAAGTATTACACACACTTACAAGTATGGATGACATCTACTATATATTTGGGTGACTTTTCAATCTAATGTGGTAATACACAAAATGTACGTATTTTTATTGTTTTTTTTTTTTTTATTATAGTTTTTAGATTTACGACTGGCTGTGCTTGGAAATGTTGATACTGGAAAAAGTACCTTGCTAGGTGTTTTAACTCAGGGTGAACAAGATAATGGACGCGGACGTGCCAGATTAAATCTTTTCCGACATCTTCATGAAATACAATCTGGAAGAACATCTAGTATTAGTCATGAAATACTGGGATTTGATGGCAAAGGAGAGGTAAGGCTTAACTTTTCAAATTATTGGAAATAATAAGGCACACCAAAACTATTCTTAATAATTACATTCAGATAATGATAGTGATATGTGTCATGCACTAAGTAGGGTAAGCATACTTTTTCTTGAACAGCTGATATCACTTCTCAGTTATTTGGTTGGTGGAAAAATTAATTAAAAGAAATTTTTTGCACTGATACCAATTTGATGTTGAGAACATTTAAAATATTCGACTGTCGTTATTGATAGATGAATAAACTAATTAAAAACTAGAAATTATATATTGGTGTTTATGTTTCTTTAAACTTTCAGGTTGTGAATTATAGTGGATCTAGAAATATAGAAGAAATTTGTGAGAATTCTACTAAATTAATAACATTTATAGATTTAGCAGGACATCATAAATATTTGAAGACAACAATATTTGGATTAACTGGAAATTCCCCTGATTTTGCCATGCTGGTTGTTAGTGCTAATAAAGGAATGGGTAAGTTAAAACATCAATTTGGTACACATATAGGTAGAATATTAAACAGATATCAAGCTAAATTAAACTTGCCTAATTGGGGATATATTGAAATACCACCAATTATCACAGTATATATAACTGTATCTTTACTATAAACTTACTACCGTCATAAATTTGGAAATCGCCTTTGGGCTATATCAGGCCATATCAGTCAATCAAATGTAATTAAGTTAATGTGTTCATACATAAATCTATATATATATATTAAAAGTTATTAAGGAAGTTTAGTACACCTTGGTCATAAATTTCATTATTTTTTTTTGGTAGTTTTAGGGGGAATTTTATGACGGACATGGGCGACGAGAATATACGTCCACATGAAAATGTGGGCATATATTGTCATTGTCATTGCCCATGTCCGACAATCTGGATGTCGGTCCACAATTTGTTAGTGGACACTCTACAGGTCTCTATTCTTTTCTTTCTTTCACTGAAACTTGAAATATAGGGTTTGTCTCCAGACGATCTCGATTCCTTTCGATATTGTCATGTTTTGGACCGAAACTTCATGGATTATGGCCCATGATTGTATGAAAAATCCTATTTTAAGCTTGAGGACACTTTAGAGGTGACAATTTTCATTTGATTTTGATGAAACTTGGTTCCTTTTGATGTTGGTTCATGTTGGATCGTAACTTCCTGAATTATGGCTCTTGATTGTACGAAAAATCACGTTTTTACCCGGTAGTCCTTCTAGAGGTAAAAAATGTGATAGTTCCTTTCGATATTTCGATCCTTAGTTGTATGAATAGTCATGTTTTAGCTTGTTGTCTCTCTAGAGGTCACAGTTTTTATCCGATTTAAAAAAGCATTCGCATATATCACTGCTACACTGTGATGGTTGAGTCTGAATTTCGTACAAAGTGGATTGAAACTGCCAAACATTTGATTTGATTATATGATAAACTACATGTATATTGCTTAAAATAAATGACAGATTTATTTTCTTTTTTCAGTTGGAACAACTAAAGAACATTTAGGCTTTGCTTTAGCATTGGGTGTTCCGGTTTTTGTTGTTATAACTAAGGTTGATATGTGTCGAAAATTTATGATTGAGAAAACTGTCAAGCAACTCGAACACATCTTAAAATCACCAGGATGTAAAAAAGTTCCCATGAGAATAGAAAATGAAGATGATGCAATCACCGCGGCTACTAGCTTTGATACACAAAAGTAAGTTTAATTTGTTAAATCCGAGCTTTGATGATCGATGTCATAACTCATAAGTACAGAATTGAAGTTTCATTTCAATTGTACTTTACTTAATAGTTTAGAGAAAGTAGGGTGTCACACAGCCTCGGTATCCCTTGTGGTATCATTCTGTTCTAGGGTTTTAGTTTAAATTAATTAAAATTACCTGCACTCGATCGTAATTGATTCTATGGACCCAGGGTTTAGTGGCGTTGGTTGTTGATACTACTGGTGTAGGTTTTTTTTTGTCCTGAAATACAAAGTTAATCAAGAAATCTTATAATAGGCAGTGCAAACTGTATTATTTTTTTAATTCATTTTCCAGGGTGACTCCAATATTCTTGGTTTCAAGTGTCACAGGCCAAAATCTTCCCCTTTTGATCAAGTTCCTTAATGTATTACCTCCCTTAAAGAGTCGACACGACAGAGAAAAGCTTGTCCAAGATCACACAGAATTTCAAGTGAGCAACATTTGAACTTTTTTCTTTTTATTACAAGAAATCAATCCTTATAATTTACTGGAAATGGGGTTTAACGTCCATTTGACACAAACTAGGTCATTTTGGGATTAACATAATGGTTCAATTTTATTTCAATAATTCGCTGTTGGGAGGAAGCAGGGAGACCTGAAGAAAACCACGAGAGTGGACATGTGACAGTATTCTTTCTCGCGTACAAGCGGGAAATAAAAATCATGTCACCTGACTCAATGGCAGACCTTATGATCTGACACACATGCGTTAACCAAATTAGTATTCAAATAGACCTGAATAAATTGCAACTTCTTGATGTACAGATTTAGTGTAGAAATTTCAATCCTTGTACTGTCCAACCGCATGGGTTTTCTCCGGGTACTCCGGTTTCCTCCCACTGCTAAAGACCCCTACACGCAAAAATTAAACCATATGTTAGTCCCGAAATGACCTAGTTTGTGTCTAGTGGACGTTAAAGCCCATTTCAACCCTCTCTCTCAATCCTTGTATATGATATTATATGAATAGGGGCATCTGTTCTGTGGTATGCCTATTGTAAAAAAAAAGAAGTTAAACCCTGTACATGTAACAATGGGTTATATGTATTTATATCTAGTTTGCAATATATCTTCTATTATAATTGAATTTTAAATATCTAACCAAACATAATGTATTATTTACAGATAGATGAATTGTTTACTGTACCAGGTGTAGGAACAGTAGTTGGAGGAACTATACAAAGGTAATTATAAATATACTCATTTATCATTCAACAGAGGTACACAAAATCTGTATTAACTAGTACTTAGTCTCTCTTTTCATGCCACCAGTTACCAAGTCAGAAGTTCATAAAAGATATATTCAGGGATTCTGTGAAGGAAGTGAGACACAGTGGCTCGCTAGCCAGGAGGTCTCATGCTTGCTCCCGGTGTTGGCCGAGAAAATCCATCAGGATTTCTGGCACGATTCCCCTTGGCCTGGCAAGTCGTTTGAATGGGACAAAAATACTGAGGCCCCATGTACACATTGGCATGCATGTAAAAAAAAACCTTCGACATTTGGAATTCAAAATAAGAGTAGGCTATAATCCCTCATAGCACACTGCATGGCATATGCCCATCTTCATTAGCCAAGTAGAAGCAGAACAATAGGACATAATCCCCATTTTAATTCATTTCTTTGAAGGAGAATGTTAACGTAATCAATGAAAAGGAAGGAAGACATTTCTTGTCAGCAGAATACCTCCATCATGTTGATATTAACATACAGCTATTTTTGTATCTCCATGTGTGAAATGCTAGGAATGAGAATTTTGCCCAGACAGCGGCATTTCAGTGCAATCTTTATCAAATTCAAACTGTCAATTTCATTTCAGGGGTTCTATCAAGGAGTAAGATAATGTTATGTTTTATATTTTCAGGGGTTCTATCAAGGAGAAAGATAATATTATGTTAGGACCATCAGAAGATGGAGAATTTAAGGCTGTAGAAGTAAAAACTGTTTACAGAAATAGGTTACCATGTCGACATATACGAGCAGGACAAGTAGCAACTGTAGCATTAACCAATGTAGATAGAGTAGAGCTTAGAAAGGTTGGTCTACCCTTTAGTCTCAATTTTAATTCTGTAATATATTTCTTTAATGGAATCGACTGGTCCATTTTACATTTCACATTTTATTATGCTTCTGTGCATAAGAGAGAGATAAAGCAGTCAATATTATTGAAATATTTCTGCAAAATTTACCAATAGGCAAGATCAAGAAAGAGGGCTTCCAGCCAAGGTGTACTGTTACAGGATACTGTCATAATTTGACACTGTCAAAAGACCTAAAGATTGCAGGTCTTTATTCTCAGCATCCTCAATTGTGTATAAAACATATTTTGATCATCCTCCTAGTCCTGAGGGTTGGGGGTTTCTTCTGCTAATTGTGAGGGTGGGAGATTTAGAGGTTCCTCATATGTGGACTAGTGCAGGGCCTCTCTGCATTTAAATCTCCTAGTACTTTGATAAGTCCTTCTCCTTCTAGCATTAAATAAATGTACTGTTAATTGTATAAACTATGCTATATTATACAGGTCACAATTCTGTTGAATGCAATTACTGCTTATTACTGAGCGATGTTTGGACTAGGCTTCTCTAGTCATTATTCCAGTGTAACTATGCTAACAAGACTTTTATTTATTATAGGGTATGGTATTAGTTAGTCCAGAGTTACAGCCTATGTCATGTATACAGTTTGAAGCTGATATATATGTTTTATATCATGCTAGTCAGATAACTAAAGGATTTCAAACTACATTACATATAGGTACAGTTTGTCAAACAGCTATTATTACCTATATAAGCCAGGTATGTTATATAGTTTTACCCTAAAATAGTGTTAGCATTATAATTTACATGTATAATGATTTTAAAATGATCTAGTTTATATTAAGTGTGTATATATATATATATGCCTCATATATTTACAGGATCATATAAAAACAAACCAGAAAGCTAGAGTTATCTTCCGATTAATCAAACAACCAGAATTCATACGTGTTGGATCGAGGCTGCTGTTCCGACAGGGTAAAACGAAAGGTATGGGAGAAGTAGTAAACACCTTTCCCTTTGAACATATACACCGGTGAATTTCCCTAGTTAATTATTAATCTTATTCAAATACACAATTTTATTTTTTCGCTTCTGTCTGATTATTCTGATATGAAAAATATATGGAGATCCAAGCATAAATTTTACTACCTTTCATTGGCGGTATAAAGAAAAAAATCCTGTGGTGCATGTTATTTTGTCTGGCTATTTGTAAATCTCTATATGTCGGAACAAATTTAAGAATGTCTGGTACAACTTAAATATCAGCTAACAATTTATCTGGTACAATGAAAATACTTTATTTCTAGAACTGGTCACCATTCTTTTCAATCTATAATGTAAGCAGTGAATAACTGATAATATATAGCTATAGTAAGCCTACAGAGCCCTATCAAATATATTACAAATGTCACTGTAAATATTATATTGTCTTTCAAATAAGTTGTGTTGGTTCAGTACATCATGACAACTTGGAACAAGAAATTTAAATGTGTATTTGAATGAGATTAATCAATTATTTAACCATAGGTAATTTTATTAGCATACAGTGTGATATTAGTTTACATATTTTTATTCATCCTTTCTTCCATGTCTTCTCAACATCATGATTGTTTTATTAATTTGAAATTTATAAATTATAGAAACAAAATTATCCATTAATTTTTAGATGCTCCATCATTGTTATCTTTGTGTTTTAGTTTGCCATTCACCTTACCGTAAGATTCTTATGAATGTTCATATTGTATTAGTTCTATTATCAAATAAAATCATTTATAAGATTATTAACTAATAGAGTGTGCTAAATTGGCACAGATAATTATCATCAGCTTAGTTTCCTATAGAGGAATACCTTCACATTAGAGTAGTCATTGTTTCATTAAGTAATTATATCTCTGTAATATCCATATTGTTGCTATAGATTTTTAGAGCTACATAATTTTTACATTGGACTATATCCAGTCTGCACGAATTTACATTTGGGTAGACTGGAATAAAAACATAAAGTATCTGATGGAAAGACGCAATTTAGGACTTGGCTTAATTCTCCAATATGCTACAGATCTTGCTCAATAAAGCGCTGTCGTTTTTCTCTCAAATGTTGATATCTGCTTTGGATACCACTTAAAATGTATTCATCTCTTCAACCTTTTCTATTTAAAAGTAAAACAATCATGACAAATTTGTGATATTCTGTACAGTTGTGAATTTGTATATTATGTTAAATTGTATATTGCTATGTAGTTAAGTTTAAATTTTGTATATAAATGTATAATGCAATGTATATTATGTGTATTTTAGTATGCAAATATGTATATTGTTTTGCTTTTAATGCAAATATATTTATTGAGATCTTTGTGCTTAATTCTTAACTGGTTTAGTAGAATCAATTAGGAATATGTAACACTGTAACAGTTTTTACAATCATATCAAATTTTGATTAAATGCAAAATGATTGGATTGATTTGAAATAATTATTAGGATTTCATTAATGACTTATGTCATTGAAATAGATCAACATATTACTCATAAAAAAGGATTTTGCGTGGAGACCGTACATTATTATGCATACTGTACTTAAATTTATGTTGAATACTAAAGAAAAGTTGGCATATTTAAAGCTAAAATGATATTACACCATTTAATGTTTTCTATATTATTGTATAATTGTAAGCATAATTAAGAAAAAAGCATAAATGAAGTAAATATAATTCATCAAACACACATCACCTCATAAATATAACTTTGTTCTAGATTGTAAAATATTATTAATGATTGTTTTTGTCTCGCTGGTCCAGAATTTCTTTGTAAACTCCAATAACAAATCGGTAAAACTAAAAATATGAAGTCAGTAAAACTCCAATACGAAAACCCCAATACCAACTCTGTAAAACTCCAGGAACAACTATGTAAAACTCCAATAACAACTCTGTAAATCTTTAATAACATGTCTGTTGAACTATTAGTCTTATAACAATTCTTTAAACACCTCTGTAACACTCAATTACAAGTTTGTAAAACTCCAATAACAACTCTATAAAACCCCAATAACAACTCTGTAAAAGTTCAGTAACAACTCTGTAAAAGTTCAATAACAACTCTTGTTGAGAGACACAATATCCTTCTCTACCTTATATTTTACATCATGAATTACTCATTGATTGTTGTGATTTAAAGTATTTAAAACGACTAATAATTCACACATTACTTTATTTTAATATTGGACTGTTTATACTGACGATTGTTTAAAATGTAACAGCAAGTTTAGTAATCATATGATAAAGTTTATCATTTCATTCAGTGATTTTCATTGGTTTGTTAAAGATATATTTTTAGTTGAGTTAAAGCCAGTGATCGTCATTTGTATTTTCCACAGCTTGATTTTTTAACATTTCATTAAGAAAACAAAATAAAACCAGTAGATAAATATAAAATCATGGATAGCATTTTTGAACTGATATTCCTTTTAGAGATTCATCTTTCACAAATCCCTTGAATGACGATCAGTGGCTTCAAGTGTGTACGTTTTAGTTATAGTTTTGTTTAATTGTTTGTTTAAGATTTTTACTTTCTATGGTTTGAATTAATCAATTGACATATCATCATATTGACATTGTCTGTTGAAGTATAAAATCATTTAACTTTCGTTAATAATATTCAGTTAAACTGCTACCTACATTTTTAAGTGGAATTATTCTTTTGGCCACAAACAAAAGCCTATGATATTTTTTAAGATAGTTACAAAAGACACAAAATAATGTGTAACGAAATGTTATTTGAACATTTAATTATGTAAATCCTATTTGTTCTCAAATGACTTTACGGCACACCTAATTATCAAAATGACATTCAAAACTCCAAGCACTATCAATAGTCCGGTAAATAACTATAAAGTTATGTGTGTTTGCTGCAATTTGTGCAGGTATTCTAATTTGAAGACAGAGTTCGAAGAAGGCTTTTGTATCACCTGTAAACCAGATTGCATTTCCTAGTTTGGTTCAGTGATCAAATCCCCCCCCCCCCCAACCCTGACCCCCGTTAGTAGTAATCAAGAAAAAACATAGTGTATGATGTATGATTAGTTCAGAATTTACATTAGTCACAAATTAGCCTTTATGTTTTTACTTAATTTCAAGACCATTAAAATAAATTTAATACAGAAAATTTGTAATACAGAAAATTAAAAGAGTAATGAGCTTTAAAACTGAAAATAAAAAAAATACTTTATATACTTGCTTGTCTTTCTTATTTGCATTATAAATTTGCCATAGGGATTTAAAATAAGTCTACTGACATTTTGTAACATTTCTGCCCAAGCTCACTTTTAGCCAGCCCCTCCCAAAATCGTCTACTCATGGTTTACATCAAGAGTCCCATGAATTAAGTCAGGATGGAGCCATGATGGCAAAGTGGGTAAGGTGCTGACTTGCTAGCCTGGCAGTTATGTGTTCGATCTTGTCAGTGGTGCAGGACGCTGGGCCTGACAAGGACAGTTGTCTAGTTATTCAGATAGGACAAAAAACCTGGGGAACTGTGTGCATGTGACAGATACCTTGCGCCGTGTGCATGCGACAGATACCTTGCAAGTTCAAGTTTGATATAAGAGTAGGCCATACTACACACTGTATAGTGTATGCTCCTCATTAACTGTGGTTTTGATTCACCTGTTATAAGTGACAACAAGTATGGATGCCTGCTCCATTATCATAACATGTATTGTCCATTCACTTCTGCGTGCCCAATCCCCCAAAAAACAATGACAAAACATATTTCGTAAAGCTACCACTATATATTTTGTAGTCAGATAGAAATTGATATGACCACAACCAAGATATAATTTCAGTTCCAGCTACTATATGGATACCCCTCACCCAAAACAAATCAATTACTGTGCTACTTGTTAACAGCCGTTGACATACCCTACTTACATGTATTCGGCTTCAAAAACAAATATTATTTAAAAGCTTCAAGAGTCGTACTCTTGTTACTGTTTAGGTTGTTATAAATCTGGTAACGAAATGTTACAAAATTTGATCAAACAAATAGCCTACACAAAATAATAAAAGGTGAGTATCGAATTAATTCTGTAGTTTCCAGCCACCCGTAACCTGGGGTAACCAGACGACAAGTAACGAGATAGTTCCAATGCTTCAGTCTCACAGGAAGGCTAATATCTGTAGCCATTACCACAGAACTGCGGCTCACCCGATAGCATCGAGTTTTATACCTACTAATATAGTTTACATTAGTTACAAACATATTAATATATTTACTGGTTAGCGCCGAGTTATTACTTATGAAAAAATATGAAACGGTGGTACTCTTTATCGCTTAAAATCCACGTAGGCAAATAATGAAAACTAATACACGGGCAGTGTTTATATTTTCTGATCGCGTGGCAATCAATTTTGAATAGTTTGGTTGAGAACTGATATCCTATCATAATAATCTCACAGGAACTTTAAGAAAGCTGAATATCTGCGTATCAGTTATCGCTCCCTATTTCAGCCAGTAGACGATAACGGCATCCCTAACATTATTGTGTCACTTCCGGATTTTTTTTAAAAAAAAATAAAAAAAAATGCTAGGGAGCAAACATAAAATAAGATCTTTGTGTCAAAATTATATTTTGAATGCGTTTAACCAGTTCTGTCAATTATGTAATGCTAGTGGACGCCATCTTTAAAATCAGTCTGCTAATTTTAGTTTATATAGAACAATTGATTGTAAATACATTATACTTTAACAAACACCACAATAAAGTTATTAAACGGCGTATAAGATCAAATTAATGAAAATAAATATAATATATCTGTCAACAATAAATAATAAAAGGTGAGTATCGAATGAATTCTGTGGTTTCCCGCCACCCGTCACCTGGGGTAACCAAACGACAAGTAACGAGATAGTTCCAATGCTTCAGTCTCATAGGAAGGTAGATATCTCTTGATATCTGTAGCCATTACCACGGAACTACGGCTCACCCGATAATATCAGTTTTATACTAACTTACACGCTACATTTTATGGGGTGGTGCAATATCTTTATAAAAGGGAAGTAATTACACAAGGTTTCAGACCACAAGTGTATTACAAACAGAGTGAGTGAGAGAGAGAGAGAGAGAGAGCGAGAGAGAGAGAGAAAATGGGGTTTAACGTCCATTCGACACAAGCCAATTTATTTCGGGACTAACATATTATGGTTTTAAATCTATTTCAATAGTTCGCTTGCGCGCAGGGGTCTTTAACAGTGGGAAAACCCGGGGGACCTATAGAAAACCCTCGAGGTTCGACAAGCAACCCTACTCATTCTCACGTACAATCGGGGATTCGAAACCACGCCAGTTGACTCAATGACATGTTTTACGATACAGCACGCACGTGCTAACCATTCGGCCATCCAACCCCCGTATTACAAACAAACTGCGTGATTTGATGATATATTTAGACAAAACATATTAAAACTAATCTGTCTATCAAAAGTTTGCTCCAAATCCACCTAACAACATGGATGTTTTTCAGGGAATCTAGTATTTTTCTAGTAAGATAAACTATCTCTATTTTCCATATAAAACAAACATGTCATGATTTTATTGGAAATAAATATCCTATAAATTCTTTTGTGGTAATCCACCTTTAAGACGAAACAAAGATTTTATTCTTAATAGACATGTTTGCAGTACTATATTCACTGTTTAAAGTTCAGGTATTGCTTATGAAATGTCGATGGACCGATTTCAATTAAGCACACAACTATTCAATTTGAGTTTTTCTTTTAGTCGCACCTGAATTCGAGAGTCTGAATGTTTGACTAGTAAGTTGTTAAATGGATTATAGCCTTGAAAATGAATGAATATGTTTAAAATGAAATAAATAATAAAAGGTGAGTATCGAATTAATTCTGTAGTTTCCCGCCACCCGTAACCTGGGGTAACCAGACGACAAGTAACGAGATAATTCCAATGCTTCAGTCTCACAGGAAGGCTAATATCTGTAGCCATTACCACAGAACTACGGCTCACCCGATAGCATAGAGTTTTATACCTACTAATATATTACATTGTATGGGATGGTGCAATATTTTTATGACAAGGGAAGTAATTACGCAAGGATTCAGACCACGAGTTCATTACCTACAATGTTTAAAGATGAATTAATATTTGGATATTAAAACGTGGAAGAATACGTTTGTAATTTGCCTGTTTGTATATACTTAAGAGAGACAAACGTTTCATCATGGACTACACGACGACCACCAGTGTGATCTGGTCGCTGAATATGAATAAAAAAATATTTGTTTTGTTCGTCCTAATCAATAGTCTATGCTAAAACTAGAGCGGCATCAATGTTAGAACGTCCACTTTGACCAGCCCTAGTAGGTATCATTAGATACATCATATTTTTTTCTGACAGGCAAGAGTCTACTGGCAAATCCAGCAGTTTCTATATACAATTTGCCCCCTACCAGTGCTGACGCCACGAAGTGAGTTTAGGCGAGGTCAATACGGTATTACTTTAGTTTGCAAGCACACACAATAAGCACAAATATGTGAGAATATAGACACACATAGGTGAGTTTATAGAAACATATAAATATGGGTGAGTATGCAGGTAACTATACGTAAAGTGTTTTATGGACAAGAAAATGTAGCGATAAATGGCGGTCATGTCGTTTAACTCTGAGAAAATATCAACGTGTATGAAATTTATGTATATATTATGTAACGATAAATGGCAGCCAGGTAATTAAACACTGAGAAAATATATATTACCACCATCTTGGATTTTCGCCATTTTGGATTTTCAAATCTTCAATTTAACATCACCAATGAAACTAGTGACCCCCGAAAAACGTTGTATTAAGTCACGATGAGGTTTACACCAGGAGAGATAATGAAGATAAACGAAATCTAAATTTTAACCCTTATTTTAACCCCACCATCTAACTTCAGTGGGTGTTTACAGGGGGTTGGGGAGTTCAGAAAGTATGTTCATAAATGGGTAAGGTAACGACAACTTTTGGAGGGGGCCCGGAATTTGCACATCAACATTTGTAAAATACCCCCCCCCCCCCCTACTAACATAGACTTGATGTTCATACTTACAATTTATTTGATTAACATCAGATTTTTTATGTCCGGCACTCATTGGCCCAATGCTCATTAGTAAAGCAGGCCATTGTCTTATCAGGAAGTGGTGAGACATTTTTTTTTTAAATTAATGCACCGATAGATTTTTTGTCGATGGACTTTCTTTTGTTTCCCTTGCCTTGGTCACAATTTAACTCGACCGTTTAAATCCTAGTTAGTGTTGCCAGAAAGATAAATAATTGTTGATATAAATCTAGTAGTCTAGATGCAACAATAGAAAAAGAAATTGTTAAATCAATAACATAGGAATTTAGATCCACTGGCGTACATTTACTTCAAAGCCAGTTCTGATATGGATATACATATTTAAAACAATAATAGTAATAGCATTTCATGTGGTTTGGGTGTATACTATCTAGACGATCTGCGGGTAATAAATTCATATAAATATTTAATGGAAAATAATTACACGTCATTGTAGACACGCATGTTCATGGCCATGAACCTGTGCAAACAACGATAAAATTGGATAAATTAAGCCAAATGACGCAATAGGTAAACTTCCATGCCCATGTAATTTGTTGAAAGATAGAACCAGTTTGTTATGGTTCTGTGGCTCTTTTTATATAACAGTATGTCCATAAGTTGATTTAAGTACTTTAAGTACATTTACATGCGAATCTACAGACTTGCCAAAGATATCAAATAATAAAATTTAAAGCCACCAAAAATTCTATTAAAAGTATTACATCTACTGCCAGACGAACGGGCTAATAGGCGTAGATGCAGTCGTCTATATATATCATAATTGATATCGGCAAGCTTAATGAAGAACAAATAAAAAGGGATAACTGCCTTCAATGAAAACGTGGACGCATGTGGACTACTAGGGACAATGAGCACCGACACGAACTTCCAGCCTATTCTTCCTCGAATTCCAAACGCTATATTGCTCTTTAACACACATGCTCACTGTCACGCAATGCTTTCTCAGTCAAAATGGCTAGAAAATAAAAACCTTAATTGATATTGAATGAATCAGTGTCAGGAACATGGTTAGAACAAAGCTTTAAACACTTACAAAGAACTTCAAAAGGCAGAAAGCTGTATTTATGAATATCTGTATTTTGACAAGATTTGGGCCTGGATAGAGGAGTCATAGATTTCGGATTCGGAGTTGTCACTTCTGGGTTCTAAAGTGAGATCATTTTCAACGGTGATGTCCAAGATATGCATGTCCCAGTGAATCTTCTGAAGTGGGGGGGGGGGGCTTAAAGTAGCCAAGTCTCTAACTCAATCATTGAAAGTCTTCGACGTTGAAAACACAAATTATTTGTCAATTTAAATCAACATTGAGGGTGTTGTCTTACCAGAAAAAGATGGGCTTCTGATATCCAATATTTAAGACGAAATATTTTTTTTACCATTGGTACACGAATCGTATAATAATCCTAACTATCTAACCATTTACAACACGATACCATTTCTCATTTGAGGATTTCATGTACATGTAACTAACAAACATTTGCTCTGCTTTAGTGTTAGTATTTTAAATCCTGCTGCGGTTCAAAATGGTATCATAATATTACATTATTATAAGCTTTATAGATAGAGGGGGTAGGGTTGAGCTAAGTTATACAGATCACCGTGACTTGAGGAAAGACACATTTATACATTTATGATTATATTTTCAAAATCGCATTATCCATGCACTGATACATATCTATGTTAAGTTTCAGCCATGTAACTAGCCCCCCCCCCCCCTCATTTGTAGGGCGTAGTGCGACAGGCTTTAGAGCGATCTGACTTGGGAAAGTCCCCAAACTTTATGTTAGATTTTTGAAAATTATATTTTCCAAGTATGGATCTTTGTTTCTGGTAAGTTTCAGCCACGAAACTGATATTCATATTATTAGCCTCAGTTTTAGGTCGTCGTCGGACAGACATTGGAGCGCTCTTACTTGGGGAAAAAAATCCCCCCAAACTTTTTGTTAGTTCTTGAAAATTATATTTTTCAAGTATGGCTCTTTGTTTCTGTTAACTTTCAGCCATGTAACGGATAACCATATTACTATAAGCCCAATTTTAGGACGTGGTGTGGCAGACTTTTGACTATATTATTTTGTACCTGTGTACATTTGTGACCTATATGAAGGGCGTTAACGTCTTTTTAACAACCTTTATTTCTTTAAAGTTCTCGTGTTATTCACTCCATCGATTGTATGCTACAATGCTTTCAGCTGTTTACTAAATGTATATATGGTGATTGGCTGTTTGACCTAGATATTCAACCATTTATATTTGTTTTTCTAGTGCACTTATCAATATTATCAACAGCTCCAAGCGTATCAATAGTACATTCTTTGATCAGTATTTTCATTGGCTGGTCCGTCATGATACGTTATCCAATCATATCGAGTCAATGATGACCTTTACGTCCGTAAAACTTGTATAAGCCCAATTAATTATGCATAAAAAAAGTAAGTCCGATTACCATTACAAATAAATAAATAAATCAAAACATATTTTATAAATTACAGAATATAGTAATCAGTTCACAATATATATGGGATATCAGTCACTACTTTTATTTTAATAGCACGAGGTTTCGACATATTTAAATATTCCCTTGTCGTTATTAAGCCAAATGGACTGTTAGTTAATAGGAAAGAACACAATTGATATGAAACACAGATAACAATTTACAATATTGAATACACATCTCTTTTTATACACTCATAACCTTCGCATGTGCATTTTGTAACAGGGTGTTACGGCGGTTCAGTAGGTAGGACGCTGGAACGCCAGCCTGGATGCCGGGTGTCCGATCCTTGGATTAGCTGAGAGAGATCATATATATACAGAATGGATAGCCTGACAATGACAGTTGTCTAGTCGTTCGGATGGAACGAAAAAGAGAGGTCCGGTGTTCACATTTGCATGCACGTAAGAAATCCCCTGACAGTTGGAATTCGATATAAGAGTACGACGTAGTGTCACTGTTCGGCCTATAATGAAAGTTGATAAAAAAAAATGTATAAAATAATGCATGCTAATATTTATCACGTTTATAAAGAAATCGATATGATTAGGGTGTTTTTTAACAATTAACATAGGCCTGTTTTGTACATCAGAGGGATGAGCACATATCTTGACTTCTTTAGTTTATTATCATTTGTTCACCATTGTATAATTAAATTTATATGATGAATATAAAAGTAAAGGATGATGTCTATACAGAAAGATTTGTCGAAAGACAGATGCATTATAAAAATGTAAAGACCATTCAAGAATAACGGAAACTGTCGAGATAGTTCCAAATATAATATATATATTTGGAACTATTTATATATATTTGGAAATATATATTTGGAACTATCTCGGCATATATATATATATTATATATGTGAGTGATTAAAACTGACTAAACGTAACGAATGTGAGGGTCATTATATTCACAGTACATTGACATTACTTTCTATAAATTTTGTGAAGCTATCTATTGACGTCAGAAGGATAACTCAATGCCCCAATGTCAATTTACGATAGCTATACAACATTTTTTAAAATCTTATGTGGCTCCATTAAAGTGTTGCAAAAGTTATAAATCCTTTTCTAGAACAACTGTTCGTCTAAAACCTGGGTGGTTAACTAAGTATGATGCTGTCTGGAGGTCACGGGTTCGATCCCGGTGTTGGCTAAGAAATTCATCGGGATTTTCCGGTGTTGTTTCTCCTTGCCAGTAGGAAGGGGGGGGGGGGGCTCACAAGGACAAGTGTCTATTTACTTACGGTGAACATGTTTTCAAAGTTTGATATACATATTGTAAAACAAAGATTTTTGGCAGTATGCAAGATGTAAATCTGTATATTGCAGGTCTTTCTGTAGGCCTGAAATTATTAATTAGACATTAATTAACTTATCCAGACCATAATGAACTCTCGTTTTCACCGCTAGCCTTCGAAATCGATTGGATTAGAATCCTATATGCTGCTCAAAAAAATGGATAATAGAGACGTTTTATCTTTCTGACTTTAGTAATGATGATCGAAGCCAGGCGGAAATTTCTAAAGCCAACATCTCGTTTCATAGTGGATCAATTTGACTGAAATTTTGGGCATATTACCTTTACACTATCTAGTTTTTAACGATTAGAGCGAGAACTGCCAACTCTATATCTAATCACTAAAAATTAAGTTGTTTGAATATTACAATTTTTAAAGGTCTTTTCATAAAAGGTGATTAATATATATATAAAATAACTGACATGTTTATTATTTAAAGAATTAAATATAAAAAATTTAACTTTTGAAAGATGTTATTTTGTAAGATTTTATCAAACCAACCAATTCGCCCCCGGGGTCCTATTCAGAAAATTTATCTAAACGAAAGAATAAAGACAAAGACAAAATTAAAAACATAAAAAACAAGTATCTAAAAAGGTATTGAGAGGATGGGCCTCATTATTTCTGTAGGATATCGTATTGGATTGGTTGATATATAACACAGCAAACTAGTCTGATTGGCTATATACCGTTACCGGATATGATGTTAACCTGCCAACCGTATCCAAGTATTTTTTTATTAGTGATCAAAATGCATAAACATATAGGTTAAATCTTTTCTTGTATTTGTTATACTATTCTGTTTATTCATTTTTTGTTGATAGAAAGAGATAACAATAATAAAAAAAAAAAACAGGTCAAACACAAGGTATAAAAGCCAAGAAACTGTTCACTGACATCAGTTTAGTTTCGGTAACATTTCAAAATGTTAGCAAACACTATAACACTACTTGCCACGCTAATCGCCGTGACTTCTTCAGCTTCTATTCGAGGTATGTTATGATATTAAATTATTAAGATTATTTTATTTTAAAAAATATTTTTCAGAGAATCAAGTTATATATATATTTTTTTTTATGTTTGTATAAGCATTGTTTTTTTTTCTTGCTTTGTTTTTAAGATGGTAATAAATTTTTATACATTTTATCGTCGACATAGATGATTGTATTTGTATCATTTTATAAAAATTATTATCTTTTCTTTTTATACGACTGAATTTCATTCAGTCCTAATTAAGCACATTATCAATTAATTTCATTTGACAATATTCTACATTGCTTATGGGCCCTTAACTGTTTTTTTTTTAAAATAATAATTGCGATATGTTGAGTATTGTTTGATTTGTTTAACCCGCTATCCAGGCAAAAACAGAGCCAAATTAGTATAATAAATTTGAATGTTTTAAACTTTCAAATATTTATATGGATCAGGGTATGTGATACTTGTTTTTCTTCTTTTTAAGTAATGTGCAATATTTTGTTTTTATTCACTAACTAGTCTGCAATATTTGTTTTTATTAATTAGTCTGTGTTACTGTTTTGATTTTATTAAAAAGTCTGTGATACCTGTTTCTACATTTCATTTCTGTCTGAGACATCAATATGTAGTATAATATTTTAATTTATTTATAAAGTTCTCAATTTGATTATCATTATTATTATTATTTATATATCTTTTTTTATTTGAAGAACCGAGCTGCAACAACGGCTACTGGACCCCTTTCTTTGATCGAGACAATCCATCTGGGAACTATGATTATGAAGCGTTATCAGCCATACAGAATGAAAACCCCGGGAAAGTGTGTGCTTCTCCCATTGGTGTCGATGCTCGTCTGCTGAACGGGAATCACTATTCTACATCGGGCGAAGATGTTACCGTTAGTGCCAGTCTTGGGCTTATATGTAAAAATGCAGACCAGAAAGACCGGAAATGCGAAGATTACAAAGTTCGATTCTGTTGTCCAAAAGAAAGTGAGTATTTCTTTTTCTGTTTTATTAAACTTTTTAATTACGTAAGATGATTTATGTAGCGGACGTAAAATCGGATTCGGAAAATGACAAAATAAATATAACCCAACAATGATTTAAAAAGCCGTCTGGATTGACCCATGGTAATAGCTTGTATATAGTTTTAAATCGATTTGATTTAGTTTAATATTTACAAAATCTAAGAACCTTTCTTCATTTTAAAAGCATCCTTTTCTGTTTACAGTTGTTGAACCAGAATGCAATAATGGTTATTGGACCCCGTTTTTCGACAGAGACAATCCATCTGGTAGTTACGACTACGAAAGTCTCTCGGACATCCAGAAAGAAAATCCAGGAAAAGTGTGCGGAAACCCAACTGGTGTAGACGCTCGTCTTTTAAATGATGCACATTATTTAACAGCAGGAGAGGTTGTATCAGTAGGGGCGTCTATTGGTCTTATCTGTAAAAATTCTGATCAAAGTGATAAAAAATGTGAAGACTACAAAGTTCGATTCTGCTGCCCAAAAGGTAAACATTAGTTCAGTTATTCTTTTACACTTCGTCATGTCACATTAAAAAAGTACTTAAGCTACGAGACCTAAATTGAAAATTTCGTTAGTTTTTTCTATGCTAACAAAAACGTATTGCTTTAGTAAAAGATGAGATTCGGGACTTATGAATACGAACAAATGGAATAAACAGCACTCAAATGTTTCCGTTATCACTACTTTTGTCGACAGGGGCTAAGTCTTTACGACATATCTCAAGTAAAGAGAAATCAGGTGGTTTCAATGCAGATGACAAAGTTTTTTTTGCCATATTATGCTGATCGAATATTACTAGAGCTAGGGAATCACTTGATCAACACACAGTCACGATATAGCTCCACCAGCACCAAACGTATTCCACGGCTCAAATATACAAAGCGACCTCGGCATGTTCCACATAGCAAAATATTTCCCCACTCGAACAGGAGCCGCGAAAGCGATGTAAATATTGTGTCTTGTTTCTTAGCGGTCACCACGTCCATGTTTGACGATGATGTCTGTACCATTGGTATCCTTATTGGACAAAACTTATTTATTATTCAAACTTCTCAAATCACTATATCTTTTTAATTGGAAGACCAATCATATATATATAACATACCGAGCCGACCTGCTATATACGAACAGGTGCTTGTTAAAGCTAATCAATAATCGTGAGGACCAGGACATCCGTTTCATACATTAACATACTGGCCGATGCCTTGGCGATCTAAGTAATTTGTAATTGTTTGTGTGTCAGTGTGTATCTTGTGTGTCATGTATAAGACATGTTTATGGGCATGAACGCAACCTTACACATGATTTATCCGTTTTCTTACAGAACCAATATTTCAATGCCCCGACAATGCTTGGACAGACTGGTTTGATAGAGATAACCCTTCTGGAACTGGTGATCATGAGGTTCTGTCAGTTTTGCAAAAAGAGAATCCCGGAAAGATCTGTCCTTCACCTTCAGCCATTGATGCCCAACTTCTAAATGGTGAACCATACGCAAATGGCGGCGACGTTCTAAGTATTTCTCCATCTAATGGTCTCGTTTGTTTAAATTCTGGCCAATCAGATAAAAGATGTAATGATTATAAAGTGAGATTCTGCTGTTTCGGAGGTAAGTCTGAGTTTTTTCTCTTCTCACTATTGCTAATTCAACGACGAAATTTTGTATATTGCTATGTTTGAAAAAAAGACTAATAAGTCTGGTTTACTTACGTTTAGTTGTTATCCGATAACCGCTTCGTTATAAACTATATTTTAATATCCCACACATAGGTCACGATCCAAATAACATAGTTTCTCTTTTTTCATAGAATCAACATGTCGTAAGGAAGATTGGACACCATGGTTTGATCGTGATAATCCAAGTGGATACTATGACTGGGAAGGACTAGCATCTATTCAACAGGAGAATCCTGGTAGAGTCTGCAACAACCCAACGGCTGTTGATGCTCAATTAATAAATGGCAACCCCTATACTGACGGAGGCGACGATGTAGTTATTGGGCCTACTCATGGACTCACGTGTAAAAATGCTGATCAAAATGACAAACGCTGTAATGATTACAAAGTTCGATTCTGCTGTTCAAAAGGTAAAATTAATGGCTTGTCAAAGTGAATGTTTAAACAGACCATTGGACAATACGGATTTCATAAAGACACATTAAAGCTACTTAATAGGCCTAAAGTTCGTTAAATAATCTCTTAACTTCAGTATCAGAACATTCGGCTACTAAAATGTTTAGTAAAGTTCATCAAATATCCTCTTAATTTCAGTATCAGAACCCCCGGCTTGTAAAGAAGAACACTGGACCCAATGGTTTGATCGAGATAATCCTAGTGGACAAGCTGATTATGAAGCACTGTCTAACTTACAGGTTGAGAACCCTGGAAAGATCTGTGCTGTCCCATCGGCTGTGGAAGCCCAACTTCTTAATGGAAATCCTTACACTGATGGCGGTGATGTTGTTACTGTTGGTGCTAATATTGGGTTATTGTGTTTTAATAAACTCCAACCGGATGGAAAATGCAACGATTATAAAGTTCGATTCTGTTGTGAACCCGGTATGTATAATCCTGATATTTTGTCTGCAAACCATTTCCTTAAAATGAAAACTAACTGATGTATGAGTATTTTCAAAAACTAAATTTATTTCAAAGACTCCAGCAATGCGTTCCATAATTTCACACAGCTAAACAGTGAACAAAAATCGGTTAAAGCCCAACTGTTGGGATAAATGTTAAATATGGTGTTAAAGAATAGTGTTAAAGAACGTACACCATCAAGCTTAAAAGAGTTACAGTCATTCAAAATGTTATTTATTGATTTCATTCCGACATCTTTATGAGTCTTAGATAACAAATAACAAATACAGGGTATTTTATTTTTGTATTCGCTAACGTGTTTCATTACATAACAACAGGGAAATAATATATATTTTTATTTATTATATATACTATTCAAAAAAAGTAGGGGATATTTGATTTTTAAGTGTTATTAAAGTCACCTAATGAAACTGACGAAGAAACAAATGACAAAATGAAATGAAGTTCACATTCATCGATTTATTCCAAATGATCGTTAGACTAAGTAAGGCACCGACTGACCATTATAAGGGTAAAATGATACCCGGGGTCAAACAGCAAAGTTACCACAGCATCACAACAAAGTCAGTAACGGGTAAATCCTCCTCTGTTTGGCAAACAAGCATTGACCAGACGTGGCATACTCCTAATGAGACGTCTAAGGTCATTTTGGTCTAGATTGTCCCATTCCTGTCGCAACGCAGCAGCAAGTTCTTGGACATTGGCAGGACGTTGTTGACGTTGACGTAACCTCTGTCCAAGCATGTCCCAGACATGCTCGATGGGGGAGAGGTCGGGACTCAGTGCTGCCCAAGGTAATGTGGTGATGTTCTGTTGTTGGAGGTAACCTGTAACGATCCTGGCCCTGTGACATCTTGCGTTGTCATCCTGGAAGATGAAACGGCGGCCATGACGTCGTACGAACGGCACAACATGGACTGCCAAGATGTTGTCCCGGTAGTACTGGCCTGTAACACGCCCTGCAACAACATGCAAAGCCGTTCTTCCAGCAACAGTAATGCCTCCCCACACCATAACAGAACCACCCCCAAATCGATCATGTCTGGTGACGTTAACGTCTTGGAAGCGCTCGTTTCGACGACGCCACACCCTCCTACGTCTGTCCAAAAATCAACAGTGAACCTTGACTCATCTGAAAACATCACATTGCTCCAGCGTCGATTATCCCAGTGTTGACGATCCCTACACCAACGACGTCTTGCCTGAATGTGATGATCTCTCAAACAAGGGATCACGCGAGGACGTCGGGTGCGAAGGTGACCCCTATGCAGTCGATTCCGAATCGTCTGGCCACTCACTCTCACACCAGTGTCTGTTTGAAGACGAGCGCTGATCTGATTTGCTGTGATGACACGATTTCTCAAGGCTAAGGTACGGATAAATCGATCCTGGGCTTGAGTGGTCGCCCGTGGTCGACCTGAGCGTAGTCTGTCCTGTACAGATTGTGTATCACGGTATCTGGACCATAGCCTGCTTATGACAGACTGAGAAACATTCATCGTCAACGCCGCAACCGCCTGTGTTGTGCCGATCTGTAGCATGCCAAGGGCACGTAACCTTTCATTTTGGGTAAGCCGACAAATATCAAAATTTGTTTTCTGGTCACTAAAACAATTAAACTGATGTTTCCACCCTGGAATTCAATGCCACAATGACTGTAACATTCAAAGTCAGAGTCGTGCAAATCTTGGGTTGGACCCCCATGATGATCCCAAGCATCATCTGCATTCCATGCGGTAGCTATTGGTGCGTTTGGGCGTCACATGTAATTGGAAATGTTTCTTCTCTTAGGATCTACATGTATAGTGACTTTTTCGTAGTCATTTGCATATTTTAGTATTATGCCCCCAAAATCAAATATCCCCTACTTTTTTTTGAATAGTATATAAACAGTCTGGTCTGTGTATTTGAAACAAACATGCATTTAATATTTATTTTTTACCAACAGCTGAACCTGTTTGTCCAGATAATGCGTGGACTGGTTGGTTTGATAGAGATAATCCTTCTGGTGATTATGACTACGAATCTCTGGCTGATCTACAGAAGGAAAATCCAGGGAAAATTTGTCCTTCACCATCTGCCATCGATGCCCAGCTCACTAATGGCACCCCCTACATGAATGGTGGAGATATATTAACTATTGCACCGTCAGTTGGTCTTATTTGCAAAAATTCGGATCAACCAGATAAGAAATGTAATGATTATAAAGTGCGTTTCTGCTGCTTTGGTGGTAAGTTGAACATTTATATATTTTGTACCAGTTATCTCGCCTATAAAACAGACAGACACAATCTGGTTAAAACACAAATCCTATTTCGTTTCGTTTTTTTTATAGCTCAAAATTTCAGTTTACTTATCTTTACAAACATTTCATTGGTTTCAGCATTAGACTAATTAGAGTTATTAGTTATTTTCTTATTTATTAATTTTGGATTAATATTTGAATTTGGCAAAGATTTCCATTCCCCAAACGACAACAAATGAATTAAACACAAGACACGTTTCTACGGAATAATATTACATTTTATTATCGAGTGATGTTTGGAGCTCGTTGCTTTAGTCTTTATCAAGTAATCAGACAAATATACAAAATGGTGTCCTAGACGAAACGTCGCTCTATAATAAATATTTACATTCCAAATCTGTTGCAAAATTCTATTGAAATAATGTAACAAATTATAATACAGCTTTTAAAAAACATTGGTTCATTTGATCTCATCTCCTTCAGAATCAACATGTCCTAAAGAACATTGGACACCCTGGTTTGATCGTGATAATCCAAGTGGATACTATGATTGGGAAGGATTAGCAGCAATTCAACAAGATAATCCTGGCAAAGTATGCAGCAATCCTACAGCTGTGGACGCTCAGTTAACAAGTGGGGCTCCCTATACTGATGGAAATGACGATGTAGTTATCGGACCTACTCATGGACTCACATGTAAAAATGATGATCAAGATGACAAACGGTGTAATGATTATCAAGTTCGATTCTGCTGCTCTGAAGGTATGGGTATTTTTTTTTATCTATATCAACGTTATAGGTGGCTTCATTTAAATATGACCAATCCAAAGCTCCTACTCAAGACATAAAACTCAAACATTTTCTTCTTATTACAAGAATGTTCACATTAGTTGAAGACTGACATTAAACTAGACAGTCATCTTATTTCGATATTTAACAATAGCAGTAACAATAAATAACGATAACAATTATTAGAATCAACTCTGTTAGTGGAACAAGAACCAAGAAAATATCATTGTCATTTTAGTCCTATATAAGTAACTCCTCCGTATGTCTTTGGTTCGAACCAGGGAGCACCTGGCTAATGAACCACCAACCTAGCCAAAGCGGCACCCTTTTGGGACCGGGGGTGCGATATTGGAAGATATGGTTAGTTGTTGGTGACTTTACAAACATATTATGTCGTTAGCGGCAGCTGCTTGAAAAAGCCACGAAGCAGGTTTCTAAAAACTGACCCGAGCAGCTGTGGGTTTTCATGGTTTTTTGAACACAGATTGATCATCTCATTTAAATTGTCGTTACTGATAACTACTAGAATATTAATATTATACCTTATCGATTTTATAGAGACACCAAGTTGTCCTAACAATGCCTGGACACAGTGGTTCGATCGAGACAACCCATCTGGTGGATACGATTACGAAGGATTGTCTATACTGCAACAAGAATACCCTGGCAAGATTTGTTCTTCACCCTCTGCTGTTCATGCCCAGTTGACTAGTGGTGCCCCTTACACCCAAGGAGGAGATATTGTGAATTTATCAGCACAGGGTGGTCTCATCTGTAAAAATTCTGATCAAGATGATAAAAGTTGTGAGGACTATAAAGTCAGATTCTGCTGTGCTGGAGGTATGTGTGCATTTTATTCACTTTAAGTGTAACTATATATCATTAATTCATCCTGATATAGTAGGGCGGTAATCCCCATTTCATTTCATTTATCCTAACTCGGAGGAATATTATACTATGACCCTTGTGTTGAAATTTTTATGTATCTGTTTGTTTCAGCTATACGGCTATTTTCGTGTAATTACTTTATTGATTTAAACCATTCTTAATTTAAGATAACCAACCTGCGTGCAGAAAGGAAGACTGGACTCAGTGGTTTGACATTGACTCTCCTACTAGATCTAATGGTCTCTCGGACAAAGAAACACTTGATGCCTTGAGAGTAAGTTTGTACTTCAACTTCTAATTAGTATTGAATAGCAAAATATATAGCCACCTTCTTTCGCAGATTTGGATTTTTGTCCCCCGTCTTTCGAAGAAAGTTGGGCGACTATTAAAATGGGTCTGTCTGTCTGTCTATCTGTCTATCTGTCTATCTGTCTATCCGTCTGTCCATCTGTCTCTCTGTCTGTCTGTCTGTCACACTTTTTGAGACACAATAACCCTCTTCCTAATTGAGCTAGAATGTTCAAACTTGGTGTATATGTTTATTAGGTCAATGCCTTGATGGAGTTCGAAGATGACCATTTTCCGCTTAGTGTAAGCATAGATAAGCAATTTGATTGGTTGATGCTTTGGGACACGATAACTTTAGTTCTAATTAAGTGAGATTGAAGAAACTTGGTGTATAGTTTCATTACAGTAATACCTTGACTAAGTTTGATAATGAGCATTTTCTGCCCAGGGTAAGCAGAGCGATACGTAATTTGATTTGTCGAGAATTTGGAACACAATAACTCTCCTTCTAATTGAGTTAAAATGTTCAAACTTGCTGTATATGCTTATTAGGTCAATGTCTTGATGGAGTTCGAAGATGAGCATTTTCTTTTTAGGATAGGCAGAGATAAGCAATTTGATTGGTTGATACTTTTGGACAAGATAACTTAGGTTCATCTTGATTGATGATTTTTATGCCAATACAATGACTGCATTCTCATTCAGTAATGGATTCGACAGTAACAGTGTATAGAAAGGATTGACTCGGACACGAGGGCCCTTTCCCTTGGCCAGAGGGGCCCTTTTGCCAAGCGTGGGGGGGGGGGCTTTTGTCTGCCTTTAGGGTCCCCCTAACTAGGGTACATTTTCATTTTTCTCGTCGGTTTTATCATTTTCTTTATAAAACACTTTGGGATGACACTTCGTGTACAGTTTGATTGCTCGATACGTTTGAATAAAAGTAAATGTGCGATTAATTAATATGTGTCATCTATTTATTTGGGGATTTCGGCGTGGGACATCAGCCTCACTGTTGGCTTGTCATTTCTATGAAGCATCCCGACACGCCTGGCTTTTGTTACACAATTGATGATATATTATTGAATAGCCCCATGAAATCAATTAGCAATATATGTTACAGAATGCCAGATGCTAGAGATGCGGCATGTCATCTTGACAGGTGATATCGAAACCCCTGGTGTTCGTGGTAGAATTCCCTACGTCATTATGTAACCTTATTTAACTGTCTTTGATAAGCTAACTTAAGTGAATGGTAAACCTGATATGATACATAAGACAGGTGTCTAATGAGCTCCTTTGACTTGACGGGATTTATAAACCCACCAACAGAAACGAATGGACAGTGAGGTCCAGTCAGGGCTAGGAGTTAGGTCCGGCCAGGACTGAGCGAAGGCCATGGGCGCCTTGGCACGAGACGAGACGAGAGCTTCTGGAGTTAGTACCCTCGTGCTAAGCCAAGCTAATTAAGTCATGACTACCTCCATATAAGTTAGTTCTACGGTCGTTTAAATTATGATGTTTGTACCTAATATTGTAAGAAGCAGAATAAAAGTATTATTAGATGCATATTCAAGGCTTGTCATCAAAGAACATGATTGAAGAACAAATACTGTCACACTTTGCTGCATTAAACTGCATTTTCTGTGACAGTTGAAAGCTCTAATATCCACAACAAGTGGAATGCCAACGAGTGAGCTGATGAGTTAAAATAAAAATATTTATGAGAGAATTTTTTTTTCACAGAAACAATATAGAATCTGCCCCAATCCTTCAGCTATTGATGCCCAGACAGTTTCGGGAGAATCATACACAAGTACTGGAGATGTCGTATCCGTAGGCCCAACATTTGGTTTAGTGTGTACCGGAAGTCTTCAATCAGACCGAGCATGTAATGACTACAAGGTTCGGTTTTGTTGCGACGGAGAAGATACTAGTGGAATTAAGGATCAAGTCGTTGAGGGATTGGAAACTGAAGGCGTTGTTGAAATCAATACCATTAAAGACGATGTACTACCGTCCAAACAGAGGTCCGCTTCAAAACAATCAATTGTTATAGAAGATCATTTATTGTAAAGAGACTATTGTGTTGCATTTATAGTCGTTGATGTAATAGAGAAGGGAAGCAGCTTCTATTGCAGTTGCATAATCATCTGAAGGGATTTAGAGAAAGTAGTTTAAAACAAACATTTTAAACCTGGTGATTTTGCAACAGCTTCATACTTTATTTGTCATATAAACAATTATATTTATGAAAAATTTGCATTGTTCAGAAAGTTTTATTTTATTTGGTAAAAAACAAAAAAAAAAACAAAAAAACAACCCAATGACAAAATCTTTGACTGATCGCTCTGTTGTTGCTAGTGGACACTGTTCTTTACCAAAGGATTTCAATGGTCCATTTTTTTTTTTTTTTTTTGGGGGGGGGGAGGAATTTTTTAGAAATGTTTTCATGATAGACACGTGCACCCAAGTTAGCATAAAGGGAAAAAAACAAGACTTATTAATAGTGGTTTCAGAAACGTTAATTGTCCCTGAATTTGATTACCTCCCTTATTTAAATATCATGTTAATATTAAACACAATATTTTGACCCAGAATGTTGTTTTAAAAGAGATTTCACAATTACACTAGATACAATTAACAATTATTAGTCAGCTGAAACGCAAATATTGACACGATCTGATTAAAACACAGATCCAATTTCGTTTCGTTTTTTATAGTTCAAAATTTCGTTTTTACTGTAGGCCATCGAAAGCATAAAAAAACGAAACGAAATATAGATCTATATTTTAATTAGATTGATATTGACACCGACAGAAGAATTAACTTCATTTTCAATGCGTAATGAAATGAAATGGGTTTTTTTTGTCCTACTGTTTTGCACCGACGGGGGATAATGAAATCGGGTACACCATTCAATGTGCTATGGTGGTGATTCTGCCCGAGAGCGACACTACGGCCTGCTCTTATTTCGAATTCCAACTGTTTAGCGTTTTATACGTTTACACCAATGTGTACACGGGATTTTAATCTTACCTCCAACCCGAACAACTATATTCTGTGTCCCTTACCATGAGCTCCTATCTACACCCGAAACCAACAGTCAACGCCTTATTCACTGAGCAACCCCGCTTCCGTCATTCTTAATACATAACCTACACTGACTGAACATTACATTATTGACTTGATAATCACTTGATCACTTACCATTGTAACCAGTATATATTTATGACTGCAATTATTTAACTTCGTTTTCTGGAGTGAGACATGCATTTTAAAAGTGAAATTGGGGTTAACGTCCTACTCTTCTGCACCTAACCTGGGCTAATGGAAGACGGGCATACGACATACAGTGTGCTATTGAGGGAAATTTTGCCCGGGCAGCGGCGCTACGGCTTACTCTTATACCAAATTCCAACTGCTAAGGGATCTTTTACGTGCACGCCAATACGTACACGGGACCTTGGTTTATCGTCCCATCTGAAGGACTAGACAGGCCTCCGTTCTGCATCACTGACAAGGGGAAACCACGCCGGAAATTCGAGATGAACTTTGTCGGCCAATGCAGGGATCGAACACCTGACCTCCAGGCTATCGAGCCAGCACGTTACCCTCTTACCTACGTGATTCCCCCATGCAATTTAGACTGCAATTTTTCAATGGATTACGTAACCTCGTTTGCTGGTCTGGCAATTATTGCCTACTTGGTTGTCGAGGCCTAAAATGCATATTTGCATTTTAGACTAGAAGGTCCATCATTGAATAAAATGCTGTGATTTTGATCCCAAGCTTGCGCGTGTCCAGAAGCAAAGTCGCCTGAAAAAAGACCCAGCTTTCCGAATGTCTGTGAACACACGAAGGGCTGATCTTCTTGTATCGTAGGCTTGCAAAACATACTGTGTCCCAATGCAACTATGGAATGCCAGGACTAAGACGTTTTGTACTAAGTGGTACGTTTGTTCCGCTATTCAGAACAGCTGAAAAGGTTAATCTCTTTGTTGCATTGTTAACATTACATTAAGTCAATTGTTCTGATGGTAGGTCTACACTATACATTGGAGGGACAATATTAGTTGATAGCCTAAGTCCAATTGTGTTTAATATACAATAGTTGCTCAGATACCTACATAAATAACAAGACGTTTAATACTACATGTAGAACAAGAGGGTGTATTTAGGTAAGGCGCCAGCTCCCGGTGTTGGACGAGAAAGTTCATCAGGATTAACTGGCGTAGTTACCATTTATCAGTGGTGGAGGGCAGGAGGCATGGCAAGGGAGAGCATAAGATAGTAGTTCAGATATCACGTGTACACGCACTTTCGACATTTGGAACTCGATATACGAGTGATCGTACTGTAGTGCCGCTGTGCGTACATGACACATAGTGAGAGGGACGCAATGGCGAACTTTGCGTCATAGCTTTAGTTTTTGCGCCCCTCGCAAATGCCCCCCCCCCCAAAAAAAAATAAAAAAATAATACGTGGTTTTCAACATTATAACCATAATCATCATGCTAAAGCAGTATCAGACATAATATACCGTGGGTCAGATATGCTAGCATGTTCCACACAGCCCAATATTACGTGGTGGCCCTGGGAGGGGGGGGGTCACCCCACATCCTACGCACCCCCCCCCCACACACACACATACATATTGTTGTTTGTACAGGGTGTGAGGGGTGGATGGCCCAATGGTAAGCACGTGTGTTCTGTATCATAAAGCCTGTCATTCAGTCAACTGGCGTGGTTTCGAATCCCCGGTTGTACGTGATAAGGAGTAGGGTCGCTATAGGCTTACGAGCCAGGGGGCAAGCTGAGTTTTTAGGCAGACGCGTACTTGGCAAAATATAGTGCTCGAAATCTATAAAACACTAAGTTTACGGGCTGGAATAGCAGGAAAACGCGTTTGCAGCCGTCAAATATTCCAAAATGTTCTTGGGGGGTCAATACAAGGACAGTTCCGCTTCTTCGCCTCTCGAAGAAAACAGGCGACGCTGTCTGTAAACCCGAATTTTTTCGAACATTTCTAGTTTTGCTTTCCTAACTGTCATCGAGCTATATAATATGATACAAATTTTACTTTTCTTTTAATTGAATACCACGAATTTGTACTGAGTTGACTATGGATTAAAAAAAATTTGTCTGGAGCCACTCTACCGTTTGCGAGATTTTTCGGGCATCGATTATTATGTGAATGCAGCTGCAACAGTCTGATTGGATGTTTGGAATTCAGAGTGGGATTTCGGTTACAATGGAGTCGCTTACACGGGCTATACACGAACTAGAATAGCAGAAAACACATATGCGGTGTTAAATTTTCAAAATTTTCTTCGGTAGGATAAGACCCCCAAACCCAGCAACAATTGTTTGGAATTAAGGTCATACAGGTAGGTTATATAGGACCAAATTGAAGTTGCTGAATTCATAGGCTGGAATAGCAGGAAAACGCGTTTGGTGCAATTATTAAATTTTCAATTTTTTTTCAAACGATTGATTGGAATTCGGGTCAGCCACCTTTATTAGGCTGTATTAGACCACTTTGTCATTGCTTTGCTCACGGGCTAAAATCGCAGGAAAACGTGTTTACAGCCGTCAAATATCAAAATCTCCTTTTGAGGGTGGGATGGGTGGTCCATACAAGGTAAGCTCCGCTTCTTCGCCTCTCGAGGCAGACTGACACCACTCTCTGTAAACCCGATTTTTTTTCGGAAATTTCGGGTTCTGCATCCCTAACTGTCATCGAGCCCGTACGCCTATGGGGGTCGCCTGTCCAATCTCGTGGGTTTTCGCCGGTTCCCCTGGTTTCCTCTCACTGCTAAAGACCCCTATGCGCAAACTAATTATTGAAATAAAATTAAACCGTATTGTAGTCTCGAAATGGCCTGGTCTGTGTCGAGTTGATGTTAAACTTCATATCTCTCTCTCTTTGTACATGGCGGGTGTAATGAGACCTCGTTCAGAGCTGAACTATCCACGACCCTAGTCAGTACAGAACAGGACATTAAACGACATGCCTTTGTCTAGGATGCTATTCATATCCGTTGTGTATGCTTGACTGAACACGGTTGTATTTACACACTGAACCATAATACAATTAATCTTTGCGATAACATAACTGTGGCCGAGCTCATTTTGTCTGATAGGAAGAAAATGAAAGGAGGAAAGGGCGATTATTAAAACCACATATGTTTCCGTAAATAACTGACAAGGATTTTTACATTCTCCCCGAATTATTGTCCATTTTTATGTAAACATGACTGACTTGTGAAATATTTAAGGAAAGGTTAAAAGAAGGGCAAATTTAGGTGAGTTGATAAATTTTGATGTTGACTTTGTAGAATGAATATATAAATGTTTACTAATTCAGTTATCTTTCCTTAAACCTTTGTTAAATTTTTAAGGAAGTGTAATTACGACCATGGCGATATCATCTTCCCTAGGGAAATCTTTAAATTGTAACCGTCAGAGTATTTTAAAACCCGGCTTGGACCTGTATCCACCAAATGTGATATTTCACCTGGAAGGACATATGGAAGGGGGCAAATTTAAAGATAATATTTCTTACAGAGCATTAATGCCTCTCTGAGCAAGACTAAAACATTACTGTGACGATATCATTAAATGCTAGGTCAATAATACCTCCTTGACTTATCGATTTTGTTTTAGGTGTAGTGTAGATCTTACTTCTATACAGTAACAAGAAACTTAATGCTCATCAAATATTACTTCTACAACTTAAGTGACATGTTGCTCGGGGTCAACGCGTTTCTGACAACAACTGACTCGGAACAAACAGTTAATGACTGTTTTTGACAAGTTTCCGAAATGTCCGCGCCTGTCCATTTCTTTCGCTTTACATCTCATATAATATATTATATTAGGAACCATTAAATTGCGAATAATGTTTTTTTGAATGCATTAATGCTTGTCTGGAACATACGAAAACTTTGCACATTATTTGTAGAACACGTATAATTATGGCAGTCCATTAAACGTCCTTGTGCGTCATTTGCATTTTTGCATGAATACAAATGGCTCTCTCTCTCTCTCTCCCTCGCTCTCTCTCACAAACACAGAGCACTAAATTTATCTAATATGACAAGTAAATATATAGCTATATATGGTGACATTCAAACATTATAATTATATGTAAGTGTCTTATGAGATTGATAGCTACTATTAATCATTTACATCAAGTGTATCACACCTACCACACGTAAAGAAGGTAGAGTAGACGGCACGTTTGATTTTAGGACTTTTATTTATAGTCATATCAGTCTCACTGCATTCAATAACTATGACGGACAGTGATTAGTTATATTTTAAATTTACCCCAAAACATAGGCGTGCGATTCAGGGGGACAGGGAGGGGGGGGGGCGGGCAGTAATTTTCCGGCAAGCTGACTTTTCGGGCAGACGGGTAAAGTGAGAAAAAGAATTATTTCACTTACTTGGCAAAATACAGTGCCCGAAATCTAATAAAACACTAATTTTACGGACTGGAATAGCAGGAAAACGCGTTTGCGGCCGTCAAATATTCCAAAATTTTCTAGGGGGTGGGGGGATCATACAAGGTCAGTTCCGCTTCTTCGCCTCTCGAAGAAAGCCGACGCCGCTGTCTGTAAACCCGAATTTTTTAGGGCGTTTCTAGTTTTGCTTCCCTAACTGTCATCGAGCCCTAATATATCACTAATTTTACTTTTAATTGAATACCACGATTTTGTACTGAGTTTGATTTTTTTAAAAATGTCAGGAACCACTCTACTTTGTGCGATATTTTTTGGGCATCGATTATTATTTGTGAATGGAACAGTCTGATTGGATCGTTGGAATTCAAAGTGGGATTTCGGTTACAAAACCATTGGATACTTTTGGAGCTGCTTATACGAATTAGAATAGCAAAAAACGTATTGCGGTGGTAAAATATTTTAAGGGAGGGAAAGACCCCAGAGCCAGCGACGATTGATAGGTTGTATGGATTTCGTGGTCTGTAAACGACTGATTGGAATTCGAGTCAGCCACCTTAATTAGGCTATATTAGGCTGAAATTTCAGGAAAACGTGTTTACATCCGTCAAATATTCCAGTCGAGGAAGTTTAGCGCCGCTCTCTGTAGAACCCGAAATTTTTTCGGGCATATCGGATTCCGTCCCCCCAACCCCCAACTGTCATGGAGCCCGTACGCCTATGCCCATGAATATGCTATCTGATAGCCTTCCACGTGTTTGCATCCGTCAAATATTCCAGTCGAGGAAGACTGGCGCCGCTCTCTGTAAACCCGAAATTTTTTTGGACATTTCGGATTCTGCGCCCCGCCCCCTTTAATTGTCATTGAGCCCGTACGCTTATCCCCATAAATATGCTATGATAGCCTTCCACGGGCGGATCCCGAGGCGAGCCCCAACCCCCAGTAATATAGAAATAATGGCATCATGCTTTGACAACTGTCAAACTTCCTTATAGGGAATCTGGCAAACCCCTCCTGCAAAATTTCCTGATCCGCCCCTGCCTTTAATACTTGACAATGTCATCCAACTTGTAAAGCTGGCAGAACAAATGATCGATATGAAAGAATGACACGCACTGTTCTCGGTGTATTGACAATAGAGTAACGTTCAATACACGTGTCTTATTAAAATAAATGCTGATGAGTCTGTTTATCAGATTCTATACCGAATCGTTTTGAAATTACTATATGGGGTGGAGCACACACTAGCTAATAGCGTACACATAGGTATGTTAAATTTATCTTAATAGTAATGTAGCTCAAAATCCAAGAAGGAAAGGTAGCTGGAATGAAAGTCAATATTAGACATTTGCTCTAAACCATTATCTGAGATTCCTATAACACACTGTATTAACTCAGATGTTGCTTGACATCGACAAACACCATTAAGATCACTGCATAAAAGATCATTTTTATTTGTTTCCCCAATAAGAATAATGTGTACTGCAAATGTGTGTGTGTGTATATATATATTAAGTTATGGCTATTATATATATATAAGGCCAGGAGAAGGACTGTGAAATATAAACGAAATTCGAATATAGACTTTATTCTAATGTTTTATTATTCTGGAATATGTGGACAACATTATACATCACTGTAATCGCTTTAATCTGTGGGAGCCAGGGTAGCTAAGTTGATAAAAACCCTGACTAACTATTTACAAGTAAAAACAAAAAAGACACTGACTCACTATCCTGGAGGTCGCGTGTTCGATCCCTGCATTAATTGAGAAAGTTCATCGGAATTTTCCGACGTTGTTTCGCCTTTTACCATTTGAATTCTGTTCCGAAAGATTAAGCGGTAGTCCTTGTTCTTCTTTCGTTAAACAGCTTGATTTGCCTATTGCATTGTAGGTCTTTCATTATGCCTTAAATCTTAATCTAAATTATCAATTGGTTAAATTAATTAAATTACCAAGCCCATAATCAGCTCTAGATTTAAATATGATTTGCGGTTAATGATTTAAAGTAAAGATGAATAATCGAAACTTTGTTTATAATCGTAAAAACTGTATAGCTATGAAAATCGAGGCTACACTGCTCTTGACGTAATGTCAAGCTGTCCTCACGAAAAACAAACATAAAATGCAATGAATTCTATAGCTTTACTTTTTACGTAGATCAGATAGATAGATAGAGAGAAATTGGGTTAACGTCCACTCGACACAAACTAGGGCATTTCGGGACTAAAATATGGTTTAATTTCATTTCAATTATTCGCTTGCGCGTAGAGGTCTTTAGCAGTGGGAGGAAACCGGAGTACCCGGAGTAAACCCACGAGGTTGGACAGACAACCCTACTCCTTGCCACGTACAACTAGGGATTCGATGGCAGACCTTATGATACAGCACGCGCACGTTAACCATTCGGCTACCCAATCCGCCTGTTACGTAGATCAAAAGGGACGTCATTTTATATTGATAACCAATTTCGGCGCAGGTCTGTGGACAAATTTTAAGACCATATAAAACGTTACTATGTTACAGTCAATTTATTTAATGACTCAACAAGTCAGCCATTTCGTGAAATGCCACTGAGCGCCACCGGGGGTGTAAATTCTCAATAAAAACTAAGACCTTTAGTTTTTAAACCTTTATTAAACACTCTGAAAATAAGTACACATTAAAATTAATATACATATCACAGTTGAATAATATAAAATAACATAATAGTGGGGCATGCATTCTTAATGATGAAATATATCAATAATTTGCACTCGAAGAGAGTAAAAATACATCAGTAACTAAATTAAATATATTAAACATGCCTTAAGTTTATACTAAAAGTAATATATAAGTAACTGATCACATACCCAAAGAAGGGCTTTTATGTTACTGTGTATCTATTATTCAAATCAAATGGCCGCTTTAACTAATATTATAATTTATATCATTCCTGCATCCACTGT
Source organism: Patella caerulea (assembly GCA_036850965.1). Taxonomy (NCBI): domain Eukaryota; kingdom Metazoa; phylum Mollusca; class Gastropoda; family Patellidae; genus Patella; species Patella caerulea. Next base: position 46,773,271 of record JAZGQO010000007.1, on the reverse strand, counting down.
ATCTAAAACCAGTTACCCAAAATACGAGAATTAGCGCACATACCTGTAATATTGAAGTAGTATCACTGGAACAGTTCTCTGCAAATAACCTAACTAGATTTGAAACTAAAGTACAACAATTTGATGGAAGGTATCAAAATGTCCTTATACTTCGAAATCTATCTAATGTCTGCTGTCCAGAGAGAGCTTTAGTTAGAAAGAAAACTTGCTTGTAACCAAGGGAGTAGAATAGAATTGTACTCACTCCAAGATTTGGGCTCTAAGAAAACAGTACAGGTTAACAAGCCAAATTAAAGGAGAGATGTTATTATAATTTAAAGGTGCACATTACTCAACACACTATATTACTTGACATAATAAAATCTACAATAAACATATTAAAATTCCGCTTCGCTACAACTAAAAACTAAAACTTTCAGTCAATACACAACCTAACTAAAAAATCATGGTCGGGGATAACGCGAAATGACTGAAGTGCTGTCAAACCTACAAAAATTCACTGTAAAATATTTATTGACGTCAAATCAAACTATAAATCATACACTGTAGAAAAATACGCATGAAGCTATCATTCATCACGGAAATCTTACTGTCAAATCTCTCTTTTTTCCCCGAAAAATTTCGACTGGTTCATCTCGAAAGTCACTTGTTTTTGCATTATACTGATGGAGATGGGAACGGGGGGGGGGGTATCTCCGGCTTTATCTAATCGTCCTTACTCGAGGATACCTTGATAATCCGTCGGCGATAATGCGCCTCGGGAAGATTATATAGCCATGGGGCGTCTTCCGATAATGCGCAACTGGAAACCCTTGTCCTCAAGCAATACTACATATATTTTATAACGATACTCGTCGTTAGGGGGTGGTCGTGGTACTGGAGCGTCTACAAACTAGAGAAAAAGAATACTTTAGCTGACGTTTATTACGGGTGCTGGTTTATACAGTGTGAGTGAGTAAAGAAAGACAGGGCTCACTCCCATATATACCCTAACGGCGCTAACCCTTATCGTCAGTGTTAAAGCCCCAATAACACTCTTGTTGTAACTGAATAATATGTCCCGATCTCATGCATTCTGGTCAACAAAACGTATTATTTTAGAACATTCCAATTAAATGATGATATAAATTTCATCTTAACACACCTATTTTGAAAAATTGGAAAAATTCAACCAAGTCTAACGTAAACCTTTTCAAATGTGACTTGGATTTTAAAATATTTTCGAACCCTCTGGACAAGTAAAATAGGTTGTAATGGATAATTTACTCAACAGGTAGGACACTTAAACATCTAGTACTTAGAATAAGGGTATTATTTATTTTCTCGAGCTGCCAAGCCAGCAAGAATGTTATTGTCCCTTTAAGTAAATTTTAATCCTCTTAGTTTCTAAACTTGGTCTGAACCTTTAATTGTAGGAAACCACAATTAATGATTCGACTCTAATTATATAAAAGTTAAATAATAGATCTTGAGAACCACTAAATAATTTGATAATTATGATGTACATGGACTCTGCAGGAAAAAGGTTTTTCTAGGAGATATGATAAGGCATGTATGACTAAACATCTGAATGTAATAACTGTATACTACAACAGAGCATTTTGATTTTGTTTTTGAAACATTTAAATCTATTCGTCTGTCATCTCTTGAAATCTGCACATTTGCACCGGACATTTGCACGTTGTCCACCGCAGCTGGATTCTATATGTACAGCCCGACGAAGTGTTAGCGTCTTTTATGGTCCACATCAGAGTGAGTAAATTTTAAGAACACATGCCATTCTCATCGCGGTGGATTATTATTCCCAGAATATTAAACATACATAATGCAAGAGCTAAATCTGCCATTGCAGGCCTTTCTTTAATTACCTTATCCAGACCATAATGAAATCTCGAGCCAACGTTAGCCTGCGATATTTACTGGATTAGAACCCGGTCTGCTGCTGCTGATTTAATCAAAAATTGGATAATCGAGACTATGGGTTTTTTTTTATCGTACCGACTTTAACAATGTTGATCGAGGCCCAAAATTCGGTTCAGGGTGGATCAATTTTCAGCAAATTCCTTTTACATTATGTAGTTTTTAACTCTTATATTGAAAACTGTCAGCTCTGTCTCGAATCTCCCATAATGTATCTTGAGTGAATCACCATGCCCATGCTACATTGTCTCCTACCTGGCCACTGGCTTCAACACGTGCAATCACATCACGTGGCGTCAATCATCGGCCCAATGGCGAGTGCATTGTTTGCATAAGACATAACTGCTTTGGGCAGAATGATGCCTTTTACATATTTTAATACCCATTTACACAAAAAAGAAACTATTTTTTTACGGACAAATAATTCAAATGTCTTTAGAATTTAAACTCATGAAGTCGCGTCGATGTCATCCTTATCAGACTGTGACAGTCTAGCGAATATTCACTGCTTATCAGTGTGCATACGCCCAGCTTCTGTCACCGGGGCATAGCTGATACCATTGCTTTCACATAGGATGTTTTGTAAGTGGACATTTGTAACGTGTCGTTTGTTAACGGCAGTTAAATTTTTATAGCTGGAAGGTCAATTTCATTATCCGTTAGCTAACGGACTTATTAAAGTTAATCCAAGAGAAACTGTTTGTTCATTAGCCGAATTTAAATTTGTTAAATTCAATGTTCATGTACATGTATAACAACTTCATCGACGTTAATATTAACAAAAACTTAAGACAGAGGGACAACTGTGCAGTCTGTTCTCAAAACTTGATTAAAGACAAAAAGATAACTGTGCAATTTTAGAAAATTCAAACTCAACCGTCATTGATGTGTAATCTTGATATATTTAAACAGTTTTTAAAATTAAATACAAATTAAGACTTCTGGCGGGTCCACAAAACAATCAGTGGCCATAATCCAGGAAGTTACGTTAGGGTGTGCGCGATTATCGAATGGAGCCAAGGTCTTTCTGATTTAAGCATAAATTGAAGGTTTCGTCAAAATCGGAACAAAATGGTAGCCTCTATAAAGGTCCACGACTTTGATACACCATATTTTTTCAATACTATTTGCCTATGAGGGGCGACCATATCGTCTGGCCGTTTTTAATCCGATTTTCACGACATTCGAACTCAACCATCATAACGATGTAACTGTGATATATGCGAACAGTTTTTTTTTTAAATCGGGAAATAAATATTACCTATAGAGGGACCATAAGCTAAAAACGAGAGTTTCGGTACAATCAGGGGGCATAATTCATGAAGTTACTTTCGGGTATGCGGAAATATCGCCAAGAACTAAGATCTTTGGGTTATAAACATGCATTGAAAATCAAATGAAAATTGTGACGTCTAGAGTGTGCACAAACTAAAAAGTGATTTTTCATACAATGAGGTGCCATAATCCATGCAATTTCGATCCAATCCATGGAGGGAGGCCACCATTAATTTTCTCATTGACTTCAGTGTTAATTCTGGCCTATTTGCCCACCTCAAACTTTCCCGGAATTGTCGTTGGGCTGAATGCTTTTCACTGCAGACAAATGGTCATGTCGTTGCATTAAAATTTGTATGAGGTTGACCACCAAAATTTTGAAATACACAAACTTGAAGAAGCATACTAAAACATGTAACTGTTTGCCGTACATATCACCGAAGCCAACCTGATAACCCCGTTATCTTTCCGACTAAAGTCATGAATATTTACCAAATCCTGACAGAAAATGTTAATTCAAACGCTCTTCGTCCACTCTAGACCCAAAAATCAACAAAAAGTTGATAAAAAGAGAGAGACAGAGAGAGAATTGCTATAAATATACTGAGCGCCATGGAAATCGCATCACTTAGTTTTTCGTATAACAAAATAATCCTGTAAACATAATATATATGTTATTTATTTTGCTTCTTATTGTGAACACTATTCAAATGGGAACACATCAATAACATCACATTTGTACACTTACGGATGTTTAATCTGTAATCAACGGTACAAAGTCAGAGGGGTCAAAACCCAAAGTACGACACAGATGTCAGTAGCGCGTGTGTCCTCCGCGCGCTCTTACGCACGCTGTGCAGCGACGTCGCATGGAATTAACCAATGTTTGAGAGAAGGCCTGGGGCAAATTGTTGCATTCTTGGACAAGAACAGTTTCTAAAGCAGCAATGATGTGGATCTGTGGTCTCCGATACAGACGGCGTCCAATCTCATCCCAGACATGTCCGGAGACATAGCTGGCCAGTCCAAGACATTGATGCTGTTAGTAGCCAGGTAGTCCATGCTGACATGAACCATGTGGTTATTCATATTTGTTTGGCCAAATTAGGTAACAATGCCTGAGTAGCATGACCATTCTACATTTGGAGACAAAGAATACACACAGACAAAGGAATAGGCAACTATAAATTAGGGAGCGATGGTTACAATAATCAGACGACGTGTAGATTCTAGCGTAGAGAACAGACGCGCATTGGGTTCTTTAGATGACCATGTCACCATGCAGTGGTTTGCCGAGGCTAGCCACGGTGGTTAGACCTTTTGAGGATTGGGGTAAGAGAGGAAGATATTGTAATGTAAAGTACTTTACTGTTGTGACATAAAATCGCATAGAAAAATAACTATCATGGTTCCTGTTAATTATTTGATTTTGGTATCGGGAGGAAAGACAATGGCGAAGTTTTATAGAAGAAAGAAAAGACAACGGTGAAGTCCCACGGAAGAAAGATAATACAGTAGCCAGTCCCGAGTCAACCAAACCCTCACTAGACGATCGGGCCAAACACAAAGATGTGTAGTCGGATTGTGCTACATGGGGCGGGGAGTAAATAACGCTGTAAATCACAAAATTTGGACTAAAATCAAAAATTCCCCACACAAATATGTCAAATATTTTTGAAATTTTACCATTTCACTTTTTTATTATCAAAATGTCATATATCACATTTTCTTATAATTTGGACAGCATATCATCCGATTCAGACCTCCTATCTACTGTCAGAGTGTTTCCATACTCGAGGCAGACCACCATTAATTTCACCATTGACTTCAAATTTCCCCAAATTCTTCCGTCTCAAAATCATGAATATTTACCAAAACCTGGCAGGATATGTTACCAAGGGATATGTTACCAAGAACACAATTGTTGACGCTATAATAAACACATTCGATAACTTTGAGCAAACATTTTCATTTTATTTTTTAGGATGAGAATGTGGAAGTGGAAGAGGTTAGCCATTGTATTAGCTGCTGTGTCAACAGTCGTTTATATTGTGGAATTCAGAAACTCGAACAGTGCTACGCATGCCCCTGATTTCAATGTTGTTAAACCTGTCGCTGATTTCTATGGTGCTAAACGTGCGTCTGATTTCTATGGTGTTCCAGAAATGACATTAACTGTACGACTAACAAGTACCCCTGGCCCCAACAGACCGCCTTCAAGCCCTAATATTCTTAATTATTTCTATTGTACCTTACTGAGAAGCGCGACATTATATTGGTCTAGTCAGTTGGGAAATGTTGGTATCATTCTTGATGAAGACAACCCCAAGGATCATGAATTCGCTGCCGGACTGGTAAAACATCAAACAAAAATAGGTATTAATTTTAGCATTTATTATGAGCCTTTGCCACCAAACCTACAAGTATTAACGGCATCGCGTGGAGATACTAAGGGTTATAACCGTCAACTGTATTCTAGTTTTCTTATGGATAATTTAATTAAAACTCCAGTTGTTGCTTGGATTGATGCAGATGCTAAATTTATCACTCCAGTCACCCGCGATAACATTATGAAGGGCTATAAATTACGTGTAAAGGGTAAAGATACTTTTGTAAATGATTGGGTTAGACGATGGGACAAAACAACCAAGAGGATGGTGGGGAAACCCATGCCATCAGATTTCATGACGTATTTTCCTGTGTATATTTGGAGAGACACGATAACAAATTGCAGGAATCATATTATTAAATACATGAATGTTTCTACTATAGAAGAAGCGTACATGAAAGCAGTGGCTCAAGACTACAGTAGTCCAGTCAATATTATTATGACGTATGCGTATTATTTTGAAAAAGACCGATATGATTGGCATATTGATATTGGATCTTTAGATCTTCAGATATATAATAAAGTGCATTTGACCACTGGTTACGAATTACAACCCACTGATATAACGCGTGATTTACACGTGGCATTGCATGACAAATATTATTTAGACACAACAAACAAAATAAATCGGCATGCCTATTGTACCGCCATCAACGAAACCGTGATTAACATGGACGCTGCAATTAGACGAATGTGCCAACCATTTAAAGGGATTGTGATGTGGTCACTTTTTGAATTCACGACGCACAAACCTTTAATAGAACATTTAACCACATGGTGCAGAAACCAAAATATTGAATGCGTCTCCCTAATTAATGAACATTTTAAAAACACTGCAAAGCTAATCAATAACGGAGTGTATGACCTTGACCTGAACAAGGTTAAATCAGTAGAAATTGCAGCTAAAGAAATGAACATACAATGTAAAGCATTCCATTAAATAGAAGCCACAATTTTTGTACAGACGTCTATCAAACTCAAAGGTCGGCCAAACTCAAAGGTTCGTCAACAAAGTGTGAAACTAGTGTAATAAAACGTGGATTTTACAAATGTTCCATTGAGCTCTAGAAACAGTTATTAACCCAACAATACCACATATTCACCCCACAACACTTTAGAATGACGTAATGTCGCGTAAAAGTGTTGTTTCCCGATGTTGGCCAAGAAAGATCCCCGTGGTATTGCAGCGTGGTTTATCCATGTCGGTAGTGCAGGGAAAGGGGCCTGGTAAAGAACTGGAGAAATAAACCACGCTTCTGTGTACACATTAGCGTACACATAAGAAAATCCTTCACAGTTAAAATTCGATGAAGAACAGCCACGGTCCATTGGAAATTTCTGTCATAACACTCTACATCAGGACCGGCGGAAGGAATTCATGGCTGTGGGGGAGGGGGGACTACCATCCTAGGACTTTAGGCGAGGGTCCAGGGGATCTAGAGACGCTCCCTGGCTAATGAAATTACTCACCAATGAAGTGAAATTTTATTTCTTTTCTAAATACCTTCCCCCGATGCTGACCTTGACAAATATATGCATAATAATACCACAATTATGGATAATCTAGAGGTCACAATGTTTTACAAACTTGATGAAACTGACAATTTATCGTTTTCACCATACGATCTCGACATGTTTAGCTTGTGGACCCTCTATACCTTAAAGTTTCTATTTGATTGTCAAAACCGTTCAAATAATATATCACTTTTCAAATTTCGTGAAAATCGGACCGAAACTGCTCGACAAAATGGTCACTACCCCTAAAAGCATGTAATACCCAGGTTGTGTTCCATCGGTTCAAATTTTCACCCAATTTCGATTTATCACTATTTTTATCTTATTTCCAAAACCCCTTAACTTTCGGGTAATCTTATTTTTCGGGCAGACGGGTAAAGTGAAAACAAAAATTTCACCTAGTTGGCAAAATAAAGTGCCCGAAATATAACAATATACTATTTTTATTTTTTTTAATTGAATACCACCAATTTTTATTGAATTGACATGGAATTAAAGCATTTTGTCTGGAGTCACTCTACTTCGGGCATCGATTATTTTTTGTGAGTGCCGCTGCAACAATCTGATTGAATGGTTAGAATTCGGGTCTGCATAGAGTGAGATTTCGGTTGAAATCCGATTGGAGAAGTTGAAGTTGCTTAAATCACGGCCAGAAAAACGCATGTGTGACGGTTAAATTAATTAATGCTAGGTTCTCACTATAAAGATTCGCACCGAGAAAACTTGTCTGTGGCCGTCAAAGTTTCCAATTTATCTTTAAGAGGACCGGGTCCACCAGCTATAACCGCCTTTGTTCGCAACTGGGGATCAGTATAGAGAGAGCATAATAGGGGTTTGTTTTTTAGTGTCCACGTTCTAGAAGTGTCACTTGTGTGTTGTGGTCCTTTAACGTGGAAATAAAGTCCACCTAAAGTTCTTTGTGGATTTTATTTCATCTCTATGAGTAGATTAAGAATTTGGATGTTGTCACTGTGACACCCTTTGGGATATAAAGATAGCCGCCATGAGGCATTTTCTGGATTTTTAGTGGGGTATTTGACAGATTCTCTTGGACCTCGGTTTGAAGATGGGTTTCATAAGAATTCTGCCCGCCGAATCCAGTGGGCTTGGGTATTCCTCCTAAAGGTGATGGCTAAATCCACTAGGAGGCCAAATTCAAAACGGAGGCTTACTTTTGCAGCAAACTTATAAAGTTCCCTAAAAAGGTGTGCAATATACTATATATCTTCAATATGTGTAGTTTCAGAATTCGGATGATGCCACTCTAGCATGACCGTCTCGAGGTATTTTCTGGGTTTAACTTTAAGTGAGTGGGGTAAAATTCGCGATATATTCTCAGGCGCGGATCCAGAGGGGCGGTCCAAGGGGTCCGCCCCCACCCTCTCAGGCTTGAAAGCCTTTTATGCGATTTTATTGGCGATTTTTAGACCTGCAATTTTGGAATTTACCTTCCGGAAATACGTCAGAATGCTCCAAATTGAATCGAATTTACCAACTTTTTCTGGGGGAGGGCCCCCAAACCCCCCGTTAATTGGTTGAGTGCCTCCGCTCACCGCAATTATCAAACTTAGACACCCCCCCCCTGCAAAAAATCCTGGATCCACGCCTGATCTCTATATCCTCTCGGACCTCGGTATGAAGGTGATTTCAATCAGAATTTGGCCCGCCGAATCCAATGAACTTGTGTATTCCTCCTAAAAAAAAGTCCGCTAATTCGACCAGGGGGTCAAATTCAATCTGTAGGCTCATTTCGGAGGGAAACTCACAAAGTCCCCCCCCCCAAAAAAAAAAGAAACAATCAAAAAAACTTTGCGGTGTCATTTACTTCAGATTTAAACATAAAAAAAACCTGTTACGACTAAAAATTATTCCAGGTTGAGCTCATATTCAAAATGGTGGCCATATTTAGCAAGACATACCGCTATTAGTAATGTATTAAACAGTAGGTTTTCAGGTTCGCTGAATTCAAATCTGAATGGCGATATGTGCCAATGTGACAAAGTGATTTATACATAGATTTGATATTATATCATATTTGACGTTTTCAACTATATACAACTTAGGGTCTCAAAAATAAAAGTCCGAGTACGTATGAAATTTAAGCGTTAAAATGTCGCATAATGCTGTATTTACCTTGTCTCCAAAACTGCTTATCCGGACACGTAACCCTTTTAAGAATTCGGGTCTATTTTTTGACCTGGTAATCGACTCCGGTTTATTGAGAGGACAATATAGTGAATGACCCATGTACTGTACTTAATATCGAAAAGTAAATTTCACCTACACGTTATTTTTAGAAAATAAAAGTCTAGTTTTATCCAGACACCGTATAATACAGCTTGGGACACTGTTTTCCTTTCCAGGTGAAGATTGGTGGGTTTAAGTTGTTTGGAAACGTATCACAAATACCGAGTTAGTTTCTCTGCAGTTAGGTAGAGGATTTTAAGCGATTTTAACACAAAATTAAGCAGTTTTATTCTCCAGAAATATATCGGGATTAGCCCTTTAATTTATCATGTATATCATTTATCCTAATGGTCGTACGCTTTATAAGCCAGAATTTACTGACAGTAAGTCAGACTTGAATAGAGCCCCTTCCGATCTCTGTCTATTCCATGTTCTCAATAAAGATCTATCAACTATGCTGATCGTCTGTTATTTGTAGTGTTACACCATGACCGACGGAAACGTCAATATGGTTCACTTATTCAACAAAATAATCAATTTTAGTAGATCATGGAAGAAAATACAAAATGTTAAATCTTATGTATCACAGGACTAAGAGAAAAAAAATACAGGCCCATATGAACAGAAGCTACGGAGAGCGAATTGTCAATCTTAAATTATGACCCACTATATGACACCCGTCCGTGTCACCTTCTCTACTGTTACCTTGTCTACTGTCTTCACTCACAGGAGTCTGACCTTCTATCCGCATATATATGCATACACCATGTCGTACTTGACAATATTATTACATATTGTCAAGTACGACATGGTGTATGCATATATATACGGATAGAAGGTCAGACTCCTGTGGTTCACTCGACACAAACTACATGTAGGTCATGTCATGACTAACATAATAATATGATTTTAATTTTATTTCAATAATTCGCTTGGGTTTTTATTGAGTGGGAGGAAACCGGAGGACTCCTTGTCACGTACAACCGGGGATTCGAAACCACGACACAACGAAAAACCATATTTCAATATTACACACCGTAAGTTTAAATAAAATTAAACGAACCGCTATTGTGAATTTGGCTCCTTAGTGGAATAAGCTGCCACTTTTATGTGGAATATCCAAGCTCACTAGATTCAGTGGATCGGATTTGTCCCGAACCGCACCCCATGGCGGCCATTTTGAGAAAATATTATTGTAATTTCACCAAAGATGCCAAGGTTGCATCATCCGGATTCTGAAACTACGAAAATCTATATTTCCAAATATTACAACCTTTTTAGGGAACTTTATAAGTTTCCTACCAAAACAAGCCACCATTTGGAATTTGGTCCCTAGCGGCAAAGGCCATCACATTAAGGAAGACTAGCTAAGTTCATTGGATTCAGTGGGTCGAATTGTAATAGAAACCATCTTCAAACCGGACTCCGAGATAATCTGTCACACATTTTATCCCACTACAAAACCAGAAAATGCCTCATGGCGGCCGTCTTGAATATTTTAATTTCCCAAAGGGTGCCAGTGAGGCATCATCCAGATTCCCAATCTACACATTTTGAAGATACTATATAATTCATCAAAAACATTAGGTGGGCTATATTATATTTCCTTGTTTGTCAACTTGCTGTCGGACTATGATAATGAGACCTAGTTGTATCTAACGGCATAATTACTTCAATAACCTGCTACATAGCGTATACCTATCTTCTATAGTCCGACTGGTGCAGAAAAGTAGAAAAATGAATTGAAATGAAATGGGGTTTATCGTCCAAGTGTTCTACTCCGGGAGCTAGGATGGGGAGTAAGTCGCTGCCTCGCTAGCCTGTAGGTTTCTGGTTCGCACCTGGTGGTGGTCGAGATTATTGTCAGGAGTGCATGAAGGTGGGTATGACAAGGACAGCTGTCTTGTCGTTCGAATGGGACGAAAACCGACGTCCCGTATATACATCGTTAAAATATTCCTTCTTAGTTGGAATTTGATAGGAGATTAGACCGTGGCGCCGCAGTATGTTCATCATAACATATATGGCGTGCGCCCATCTTCATTAGCCCGGTCGGAGAAGAACATTTTGTTCTGCTGCAACTGGGCCAATAAGCTATGCCGGAACTTTGCCCAGATATAGGGGGTCTTTTGCGTGCTCGCTAATATGATAATGGGGCCTCGTTTTTTTTCACATTCTAACGTCCATACGTTATCCCTTGTAGCACCATTCTAACGTCCATACGTTATCCCTTGTAGCACCATTCTAACTTCTAACGCCCATACGTTATCCCTTGTAGCACCATTCTAACGTCTATACGTTATCCCTTGTAGCACCAATCTAACGTCCATACGTTATTCCTTGTAGCACCACTGTTGTTAAGTGTGCTAAGGTCTACCTGGGATTTCTTTTTATCCCGAAATGAATTGTCTTACATCTTGCAGTCTGTTTGATAAGCTACACAATCATGTATGATTTATTATTAAATAATCAACAAAAATAAAACAAATAGGTCAATGTATATACGCTCCCATATCGCCTACATCCCGTTTTAATTATTCTTTTTTTGCACGCTTGCAATCAGCATTTCTACATACCCTTGTGGAAATTAATGAGTAAGGAGGAAACCGTCGTGTTTCTTTTTATTTTATCAGCCGATGATATAAAGTTTGTTTTAATAAAGCCCCCATAATATCAGCATTTGACCCCGTAGGCTTAAACACATTCTAGGCACAAGTTAAAAAATTAATATTAAAGAGACCATTTATTGGAAACGGTAAAATTTTTTAATATTATGTTTGGTAACTGTGTAACTATGTTGATATCTACATTATATAGGTTATCGATATTTATATCTCTGTCTTGCATTGATTTAGACATTATATCTACACAGTTAAATAATATGATTTACATAATTTTATATTGAATAACGGACTTAGATCATGGTGGCAATATTTATAGCACTATGTGTCTTTTGTCAGACGTGAAAAACGAACTACCAAATACGGTCGCCTTATCCTACGGATGATGCATGTGCCCTATTCTTATTTTATATCTTAGAGATACATTGTGTGAGATTAGATAATTTTAGTTAAATTGATCCACTATGAACTTAGAACTTGTAAGCGGGTGAAAGTTCCGTTTAGTCTCGGTCATCATTACTAAAGTCTGTAAGACGATACTAGTAGTCTCGATTATCCATTTAATCGGTTAATCACGATGGGAAATTTTGAAGCAAATCGAACTACAACTCAACAAATATCGCAGGCTATACTTGGCATCGAGAGTTGATTATGGTCTGGAGAAGTTAATTAATGTCTAATTAATAGTTTTTATAAGATTTCAGGCCTAAAGAAAGACCTACAATAGGCAGATTTTGCTCTTGCATTATGTATGTTTAATAGCCTTGTGGTCGTTTCTGGGGTCGTTGGGGGGGGGGGGGTCCAAACTCCACCCTGCTCAGCTACATAGAAAAAATAATTTACGCCTTGCTGACATTAAATCACAGTGTGATTCTACATCATTATAAAAATAATTTCTCTCTTTAGAAAGCCCAATTTGTATGTATGTTTATGTAATTTAGAGACGATGATAGCAGATTTCCTTAACTGGAACCTGGCAAATCCTCTCCTGCAAAAATTCCTGGATCCGTCCCTGCGTTTAGTATTTTCAATTGTCTTCTTTTGGTTCCTTTCTTCAGGCTGTTTGTCCCAGTTGTCTTACAAAGAATAACAATGCAACAGTTCAGTTATGTCAAGCTTGATTCATTTAATCGATAATAGATTACAAGCATAATAAACATTAACATCTTTCTCTCGGTCCCAACTGATGTAAAGGTCTTACCAGCATGGCTACAATCAGTAAACCATGATCTATAAACTCAGGTGGTAATCTCCCCGGAACCTAATCGTGCCTGATCTTAAAGGCCTACCGGGCTCTCTGTTATATTAATCATATTATGGACATCGCGCAGAGATCAGACTATACATGAATCTGTGCAATTACTGATATGATTACTAGTATATAGTAAGCCAAATGATGCAATAGGAGTTTTCCATCATGTTTATCGATCGACTGTGGAATATTTCACAGGTATCAAAATGTCATAGGTTTCTGTCAATTTATCTCAAAACAATAATTAGACTCATACATGTATGTGAATCGAGTGGTTGATTAAAGATAATCATTATATAATGAATTCTACTATCTCTTACATACTTTGTTTTTCTTTTTAAAAAAAGTTAAAAACAGCGATGGCCAACCTCTGACGCAATAGCCAAATGTTGCAACTTTTTATTTTTAGCGATTTTATTTATCGTGCACACTCTATTTAGCAAATGTTATCTTTCTTCACATTAATTTGTTTAAAATATGCTTAAAGATACATTACGGTAAATAAGATAAAAAGCTTGCAGTGACGCTATAAAAGTTAAAAACTACACAATGTAAAGGGAATTTGCTGAAAATTTCAGTCAGATTCATTCACTTTGAACCGAGATTTTAGCAATTGAATTTTAAGCCTAGCCTCGATCATCATTACTAAAGTCCGTATGATAAAAACATAGTCACGATTATCCACTTTTAATTTAATTATTAATGGAGGTTAAGCAGCAGATAGGATTGTAATCCAGTAAATATCGAAGTCTAGCGAAGCCATCGAGAGTTGATTATGGTCTGGATAAGTTAAGTAATGTCGAATTAATAATTAAGATAACATTCCAGGCCTAAAGAAAGACTTGCAATTAGTAGATTTAGCTCTTGCATAATGTATGTTTCATTAATCACACTAAGAAAATATCTGGATTGTACATTTCCCGGGGGGTACAAGAGTTGTAAGTCAGGTGTGAAAAAATCGAATTTGTTAGTGTGGCGTGAGTTTAACCATTCATAATAGGCCTACAGCTGAAAAGGGTAATTTCAGTTTTATTAGGTTCTTGTGATAGAGAAAAAGAAGGGATAGGGAATACCCCTTTCATGTTGCAACATTACTCTAGGGCCCCAGGTAATAGCTAAGCTCGAAATTAAGTCAAAATACCCTCGGGTCATGGACCTATAACACACTTTGATGAGATGTGTATACCAATAACAAGACGTTTAATTTTATGTCAATTCACTATTCTTGACTGCACGCATTGCCTTTCAAGATATGCGCAGGACGACACACAAAATAATCTCCGGGATAACATTACAGATAAATATTTCATTTCATTTGTTAGAACAGGAAAATAAAACGTGTGTTTATTGTAGTTTTTAAATCAGTTAGTAGAAAAAGCCGATTATTAAAATCACGCTATGTTTTCTAGAATGCATAACCAGCAAATGAATTTTTCTTTTACCCATTCACCCCGAATAGTCCATTTTTATGCAAATGTGACCGACTTTGACCTTGGGTGTGATAAGCAGATATTACACCTTGAATTTTAGGAAAGACGAAAGGAAGGGTAGAATTAGGTGAGTTGATATATTTTGATTGATACATTAGTATTTTGTAATTGTAGAATGAAGATATTACTAATTAGATTAATATAATTTATTATCAATTCGTTTGCTTTAAACTGTCCAATTAATTATGTCATCGTTGATTAAATTGATGTTCAAGTTCTAAGAATCTACATGTATGGTTTATAAATGCAACATTTCTTGACGGAAGACCTGCCAGAGAACGCTGCCTATCCACAATATATTTTAATATATATGTCGGCTGCGTTTATTTCGTGTTCTAAATCACTAGTCTGAACAACTTAACTTACAAACATGTATGGGCGGCTGATTTAGGGCCTGTCAGTGTTTCACCTGCGAGATATGTATATTTTAATTTTGAATATTTCATGGGAAGTACTATTGGCTACCATTTAATGATAATGTTTCTAAGAATGCATTAATACTTGTTTAAGCCAGACGAAAACTTTGCATATTTTTTTATCAACACCCATGGCATGGTCGGCTTGGTGGTCCATGAAGCGAAACGAGGTGGGTACAATAAGTGTCTAGATACCAGTGTATCTAGTATCAGTCAACCAGTCACGTATTCAATTGTTTGTCAACTACTAACTGTTACAGCTGACGAACTTTAATTTCAACCAAGGGGCGGGGTATATACACTTCAAATTTGAAATGGACACCCAAGGGTAATTGGGAGTTTGATAAAGATTTATCCTCTTTAATAACTCACCAGGCCAGTAAATCTTCACAGTTCACATTGTCAAAATATTTGTGTTGAGGTGTGCAGTTAGATAAGTCCAGAGGTTTCTTTCAATTTTTCATTCAGAATTCTTTGAAAGCATCATTTGGTGTTGCTCCCAGTTGCTGATATTCTTATGAATCAAGCAAGTTCAATTCTATAGTCTTATTGAAATTTATTCGTAAATGACCAAGCCTCGACGAGTTGAAAAGATACGATAATGATAATGACATACATATTCTAGGTTAAACTGTTTGTGTAACTACAGGACGTAGTATATATTTATTTACATAGTTTTTCTTATCAGATAAGTAAACCTCCACTGTTATATGTTAGATGACGGATTAAGGGTTGTATAATATTATATATATGTGTGTGTGTGTTTATACACAGATTGAACACATTTGTAGATAATATATATCAAAGAGTTAACACATTTGCATATAAAAAAAAATGTTTGTAGGATATTATACGACACGACACAAAACAAATAAACGAGACAGTAATCAAGGACTGCATGCTGTGTCACAGTTTGTAATCCTATAAACCTTTTATTATTTCCCGGAAGAGAAAAATGAAAATTAATACAAATTGAGAATCAATCATATTTATTTTATGGAAGCGCGAAAAATATCACCATATCAATATGGTAATATGTCTACATATTATAATTGTTGTGATGATTTTAAAACTTACTAGAAAGGTTTTGCCGAGTTAACTTGACTAACGCGATATGTTGTATGTCGCCATTTTAAATGCGCCTGTTTGAGTTATAATATTGATGCTTGAACATTTTGGCAACATATTCCATTATCACCGTGTGTTATCTCCACATAAACTACCGGGAAAAGGAATATTATGACAATACTTCAAAATAGCAATATCTTAACTCAGTCGTTCACAACCTTCTTTTTGCTAACGGCACACCTTGGAACATGAAAATTTAGCGGCACACCTGGTTAAATATATAAAAACATGGTAAGTCAGACGGCACACAACCGTAGACAGGGACTAGTCATCAGGGGCAGACTGGGGCCGGGAACCGGCGCCCAGGCTCCCGTGTCGGAGCGGCCCCTTTTACTGACCGCGGAGCCCGGACGGCCCAATGGCCCAATCCGCCCCTGCTAGCCATAGACACATAGTATGACTCAAGCTAAATGAAGACAAGACACAGCTATAACAACATATTTGTACACTTACGGATGTTTAATCGGTAATCAACGTTACAAAGTCAGAGGGTCAAAACCAAACGTACAAAGTTACTGATGTGTTCCCATTTGGATATTGTTCACAATAAGAAGCAAAATAGATAAGATATGTTTACAGGATCATTTTGTTATACGAAAAACTAAGTGATGCGTTTTCTACGGCGCTCGGTATATTTATTAATGTATATTGATACCGCGGTATCTTCCATATTGTTCTGTTATCACGTGTTGTCGCAAATAATTGGTGTATATTATATTTCATCAATAACCGATTTCTACTTTTTTCAAAAGGGACCAGAAATCCTACCCAACTAAATTTCGTTGGTATTGCCGAATTTAAATTTTGTAGGAACAGTATAGTTCAGTAGAAAACCTTATGCCGAATGCATAAACTTGGAAATTACGTAGTTACTTTCAGCCTTCAAATATTTCAGATAGCAAATAACAGAAGAAAATGGATAAAACGGGAATATATGTAGTGTCACACAAGCCTCTAGATGAATCTCGGTCGGGTGTTGATAATCCGACATTCGACGCTATAGATGATAAACACCAAGAGGTTCATTTCAATAAAGAGACGCCCCATTACCATTCTGATAAACCCTATCGAGGTATGGGCAAGGACGAACTGCTTACACACTCTTCAAAAGGAATCTGGAAAACGCTAAGGTAGATATTATTACCAATGTATTGAACACGGGATTGCTAAAAGAACTAGGGGTGGCACCGGTAGGATTGGCAAGAAAAATGTGTTTAGTCGCGCAGATGGGACGGAAAACTAACGCCCCATTTTCAAATTTGGTAGTACGCCCAAAATAAAATTAATAGTTGGAATTACAATTAATAATTATTATTGACGGAAACGGTGATGGAGGTCGTGGGTTCGATCCAAGTTTGGGCCGAAAAAGTTCATCGGGATTTTCCGACGTTGTTTTCCTTTGTCAGTGGTAATAAGTACAGTTGCTTAGTCGTTTGGATGGGGAAAATAGAGGCCCCGTGTACATATTAGCATGCACGTAAAAGATCCCCTTGCATTCGATATAAGAGTAGGTAGTAGCGCCGCTGTCCGGACAAAATTACCCCCATAGCGCATTGTATGGTGGTATGTCCACCTTCATTAGCTCAATCGAAACATAACAGTAGGTCGGCCATTTGGACAAGTTTACATTTAGAAATACAATAGTATCTTACTCTCAATATGGTTTAAGTAGCGTGTTGATGAGGCGTTAACTCTTGCTCTATTCCAATGTATATTAAGATGTCAGAGTTATATTTAACCAGTAAATTAAACATTAAATTTGCATAGAGTAAACTTAATGTAGGTTGTGCATTACATTACGACATTAGAAATCGGATTTAATATTCCAGTTAGCATGGTCTTGATCGAATTTACATTACCTATACCCATAATTGGTATATTAATTTAGAATTCTTATTAATTATGATTCTATATTTCGTCTTGTCTTTACAGATATATTTGCATGATTATTGTATTTTTGGTGTGGTTTGGTTTGATAATAACAGTTATCGCCCTTGTTTTGGTTTACCCTCGATGTCGCGAACCGGGACAACAGGTATGGTGGCAAAAGAAGACCGCTTATCGCGTTTATGTTCGAAGCTTCAAGGACAGCGGTAGTGATGGAATCGGAGACTTAAATGGTATGAGAATCTTCTTTCCTTGCAATCTGTCTGAATGAATTATACACAGTGATAAAGTCAGTTAATCGGTCTTCATGTAGCCTGTACGTCACCTGGCATCATTCCCGGTGTACACGTTATCCAGTCAGCCAAGCATTAACCGGATGCACTTTCTCACGGACATTTTAGTAACAAAATGCACGAACTCATAAATTCATGTTATATCGACGAGCATATTATTAGGATAGGATATTGATGATGATATGAATGGACATACATGTAATATACTTTTATCAACAGTAGCTATAATAATATGGAAAATCCGAGGGGTTTCTTCTATAAATGACGATTATGTAACACGTTACATTCGGTAATCTTTTTTTCGAAAGTTATTGACGTTTCTAACTTTCCCACTCTCCAATCCTGCAAGAGTTAAAAAGAAACAACAGGTTTTTATTTTTTTATCGTTAACACATTTGTAGGTATATTCAACAGTCTGAACTATTTAAAGAGCCTGGGTGTTGGTATCTTATCTCTCAGTCCTATCTATCAACAAGCTGCCAACAAGAACTCGGATTATCATATTATCAACCACAAAGAAATAAATCCTGAATATGGAACTATGGATGACTTTAAAGCGTTGGTTAATGCTACACACGAACGAGGTAAGTCGTTCTTATACGCAAGGGTTCCCAGAGGATAAGTTCGGTCTACACAGGGGGCAAATTTTCTGATTCTAAACTATAAAACAATATTATAAAATTTCCTCTTTGTCGAATTCTTCATTATGATAGAAGTGTAACGGTTTCGTAAAATTACCTAGTTTAAAATGCCGAAAGTTCTGGAACCCTTTCTCTACCGGAAATTAATAACTATCTTGTACGAGACAAGTAATACAATCAGCTATGTCTTGAGCGTCCCTCGTTAGATTCCATTCGCGATGGTGTGCTCTCTTGTTGTATGAAGACAATATCTTACTGTACACTTCACATGATGCTTTTGGATTGGTAATAGGTATAGGAATTATGAGCTTTACCAATTCCACAGGACCAGTTATCACTTCGATCTCTAATAGGCGATGTAGGTATTTAGATAACTATTGCCTTTGGTTTTTATGGGGAATAATATCTTTGTGTCCTTGGAGAAATTGCTTTTATTGTATGTACAGATTCAATGCTATAATTGATATTAATGAATAATATTTAGTAGAATTAAGAACTTATATCCCAAAATTATATTCAACTAGCAATCTTTTTTCTTTATGTAAGGTATGTATTTGATAATGGATTTTATACCTGGATTTACGAGTATAGAACACCCTTGGTTTGATGCCAGTAAGGACTCGTCTAGAAACAATAGTAAGAGGAATTTCTATTTGTGGGCTGATGGAGCGGCACCAGGTTCTCCTCCTTCAAACTGGGTAAATTTTCATCTTACGACCTTTATACATGAAATATAAATTTCCCAGGGCTGTGTCAAGGGAAATTATGCTCAAAGTTCTTAAATTGACCATTCCCGAACTTGATGACAGTGATATATGTTACAGAAGAATATTTCAAACTACAATACCACGAATATAAGAATAGTCTCCTCATGTCGTGTGTCTTTGGTAATAAAATTCTATTTCTAGCAAAAAATATCGACAAACGAATTAGATATTGTACGTTTGACAACAATTGTCCCAGTTCTCGTTTAAGAATATTTGCCGGCATAACCAACTAAACCGAGGCTACAGATGACGTGATAATTCAACCTTGTGGGGTAGTGACATTAACCTCGCACGAAGCTTTAATCGAATTGAATAGTTTTAAAAATATATTTAAAGATATATGAGCAATATTCAGAGATTGAATTTAATAGAATAGACGAGGGTATATACAAGCAAATAGTTTCGTATAATATATTAACATTGAAGTTAAACAAGTTTGTTTTGTATTTAGAAATCCATATACGACGGTTCAGCATGGACGTTTGATAACACGACGAACAAGTACTATCTGCACCAGAGAGAAGCTGAACAACCAGATCTAAATCTGAGATCCAATGAAGTCAAAGAAGAGATGGAGGTTAGTATATACTTGTTTAAGTAAGTGAATGGAACATCTTTTCATCCATGTTCTTGTTGTATTGGCATTTATAGTTCTCTGTTGGGAGCGGTCGGCCCCTTTGTCTGTTTGGGGACTGGAATATCACGGTGGCTAAGACGCTGACTCGCTAGTCTGGAGGTTGGGTGTTCGATCCCTGCATTGGCCGAGAAAGTTCATTCAGATTTTTTCGGCGTAAGTTCCCATTGTCAGTGATGCAGGACGGAGGGCCTGACAAGGACAGCTGTCTATAGTTTTTCGAATGGGACGAAAAACAAAGATCCTGTGTACACCTCGGCGTGCACGTAAAAGATCCCTTGGAAAATGGAATTCGATATAATACTAGGCCGTAGCGCCGCTGCCCTTAGAAAATTTCCTTATAGCACACTGTGTGGCTTATGCCCGTCTTCATTAGCCCAGTTTAGGAGCAGAACAGTAGGACGTTAGATTTCATTTCATTTGTTTGAGGTTTTTTGAACTTGTTAATATAACAAAATTGAAAAACCAATCCCATTCAAACTTATTGATTAATAAGTTATTTAATTTCCATTTTACAGCGAATATTACTGTTTTGGTTGGATTTGGGAGTTGATGGGTTTTATATTAGAGAGAGTGCTATGTTGATTGAAGACTATGATTTGAGAGATGAACACCCTTCAAATACATCTACTACCACAGATCCGGTAAGATGATAAACAATCTTTCTCTTGTAGGGGACGAACATGACGAATTGTCTTACTTAATTATTGTCCGGGTTTAGTTTTCAACGGGCTTTCAGGATCTATTTCGTACTGTATGTATAATCTTCGCCTAAACATACGAGAATACGTTTTGTTTGGAAACATTAGAAGTTTATTTTAAATATTACTTCTGTGATTTTGTTATTGGAAGAAAAAAGAGCTATGGATCGAATTATTGGAATCATAGAAGAGATGAAACAGTGACAGCTCTCATATTTTTTTTAAAATATGAAACCGCAACGAATGTATTATTTATATACTAGGTTTTCTTTATCAACAGGATGCTTATGACTACTACGATCATAAATACACTTACGCCAGACCGGAGAATTTCGATTATTTTTCAAGATGGCGTTATGTTTTGAATATGCATGGTAATGCAACCGGTCGAGAAATGTGAGTGTGTTTTTATTTTCGAAATATTTTCATCAAAAAGATGAATACTAGTAAAATGTTAAATTTCTAAATATACGATCACCAAGAGCTCGTTAACGGAAACTCTATTTGTAAATGTTCCCACCAAGAAATAGTGGGGGCTTGAATTCCTCTGTATAGAAGACAAATATGGCTTGCTGTTGACTTGTGCTAGATCGCCATTAATCCCCGAAAATCAAAAAGCAGACAGATTGAAACTCTACTAGAAACAAAAATAATGGATTCTATATCGGGAAACAGCACTAAACTATGATTTAATTTAATTTTATACTAGGCTACTATTTGCTGATGTTATGGGAGATTTGAACATGAATATGGCTTATTATGGGATGAATAATCGAGATGGTGTTAATTTCCCCCTCAACAGACCTTTCCAACAAGTCACTAAAACATCAGATGCTAAGTCTATCTATACTCTACTGAGGAATTGGCTGGATTCCCTTCCGGCTGACCGATGGAGTAATTGGTTGGTAAGTATATTACCACATAATAAATAATGTCTGTATCCATTTGATATTTTTAAACATATTTATTACGTCAATTCTATTGTAGGGAGGTGATGAAAATGTTCCAAGATTTTCTAAAAGTAGAGCAGAATTGAATCGCCCATTATTATTCCTTACAATGCTCTTACCAGGCACGCCAATGGTTTACTATGGAGACGAGATAGGCATGGTAGATTCAAGTCATTTGCCTAGCAACGATTGGTCGCGCGATCAACCCATGCGGGCCCCAATGCAGTGGGATAACTCTAGTAATGCTGGATTTTGTAACCAGAGTTGCACAACTTGGTTGCCTGTTAATTCTGGATATGAAAACAATAGCGTTCAGGTAAACTTTGTTTTTAGAACTTTTTAATGGTAAAATTTAGGTCTTATTTTCACCCAGCTTTCCCACCAGAGGTTAGATTTTTACTAATTTTTTACGCCTTCAATCTACATACATAGGACTCTTCCAAATAAAAACCCTTTGCCGGTATTTCATTTAAGTCAGCATTTAGCTGTTAAATCGAAGCAAATGCGAATTGGCTCATCAATGTAATCATGTATCGGACAATCGAAACTAACATTACTAAAACGTTTGGTTATTACAACTTTTATCATTTCCAACTGTAGGGTCTGCAGAAAAGTTTTGCATTCCTCCAGAATCAAAACCTGCATATAAAATCTAGCTGATGAAGGAATGGCCCTTAGTGAGACAACAATTCCTGACAAAGCACAACCAATACTACTTTTGTCTAAACCAGTAAACTCATATTGCCTGCTTAATTTACCTCCCATTCCGAGGATTACAACGAAGAAGTTTATTTCATTTCGTTTTTTTTTCTTTTATTTATTTTTTAGACACACGCACAGGACGGTAAATCGATATTTAACTTGTTTAAAAATCTAACAACCCTACGAGAGAAACCAACATTCCAATTTGGCTATCACCAGCTTCTCCCTCAAGGCGATGGCATCATAGCTTTTGTTCGATATTTTGATGGCAAAACGGGGTAGGTTTCAGTTTAATTTGTTGACTTTATAACCTTGAAAAATCCCCCTTCGAACACAAAAATACGTCTATTTATTATTCAATTTCCCCTTTCTTTATTTCAGGTATATAGTTGCTGTAAATGTTGCCAATAAAACAGCATCTTACGATTTCTCTGGAACTCATGAATCGCTTCCAGATTCAGTGTCCGTTGTCTTGACAACAAACACTGCGGGGACGTATTCTGTTGATGACGAGCTTTCTCCTTCCCATATAACACTTTTGCCATATGAAGGTATTGTTGGTAGCTGGAAATACGTTGCTAAAGAATTGTAGATCTAAATATCACTATAAAAAGTCTTTAATTTCGATCTCCCCCGTCAAAATTGTCCTCACTTCGTCTGCAAGTATTGTTCTTAACAATATACCGTGCAAAAATCTACACAATGTTAAACACCATACGGGGATCTCGTTTTAGATAACCTTGACTAATGTATATAATTAGCCCTTCAAAATTACACCCTTTATTACCTTGATTTATGCGAATTCCCATTTTATTACTTTTTTATGTAGGTAATATTATATATATTTTTATGATAAAGGAGTCGGAGTAGCCACAGAAAAATCATTGGAAAATTGTTTTTTAAATTTCAAAATTTCCAACACTTTAATTAATGTGTTGGAATTTGATTAGAATATTTTTTATATATATCTCAAACACGCAGTCATGCAAATATCATTAACTGTACCACAAACAAACTCAGTTGTAAAGGTATTATATATGAATCTTGAAATTAATTCAGATATTTTGTATTGTGTTAGTTATTTGTTAAGATATACAATGTCAAATCATTATCAGAAATTTTTCAGATGAATCTTGAAATTAATTCAGATATTTTGTATTGTGTTAGTTATTTGTTAAGATATACAATGTCAAATCATTATCAGAAATCTTTCAGATTATTGAAAGTGAAGGTTGCCTCCCTTGAATGTCTGTTATTCGGGTATACTTATTGGGAATTTAGCCCCTTATGTCTGCAGGAAAAGAAGTGATGTAATTTTAAAAAAGGAAGTTTTTAGTTGTTCCTCTCTAAAGTTTTTAGTCCCAGATATTTGTGTATCAAAATTTAACAAAACATTGCACACACGAATTGGATCAGTTATTATTATTTCGAAGAACTAAAGAATAAAATTGAGTGTGGCCTAAATGGTTTAAATCTTGTCCGGACGGTATCGATTTGTATGAATATTTACTCTAAATAATAGATTTACTATTCTGTTAAAATACTTAAAACAGTATTTGAGTTCAAAATATGCTTATTAAGATTGAAATACACATGCATTGTCTTGGGCTGCTCAGAAATACTAACTAATACAAAGCTTTAAATGAAATGGAAATGAAATCCACAGTTTTTATTAATAAAACCAATTAAATATTCCGTTGTGTCTCTAATGTTTGAAATTTAATGATTACATCCGATGTCTACTGTCTTTGTCAAATGTTGATGTGCGCTAAAGCCACGTATTATTTGAACTACACATTGGTTTAGTATATTTAGAATTGAACAATAGTTACGTACCACATTTGAGTTTACGCCTACGGTCCCCTCTATGAATTTTAACTTCGTCCCAGTTTTGGACTGTGCAAACTAAAGTGATGATTTTTGTACACCTAGCCTGTTCAGACATTGCCTCGCTAATCTGGAGGTCCCTTGTTCAATCCCGGTATTGGGATTTTCTGGCGGGGTTCCTCCTTGTCAGTTGTGCATGATGGAGCGAGCGTATAGGTGTTCAGATGATACAGAAAATCGAGTTCCCGTATATATACACATTAGCGTACAGATAACATACCCTTGACACACACATGCCCGTCTTCAATAGCCCAGTTGGTGCAGAATAGTCGGACGTTAACCCAAAATTTACATTTCATTTCTAGGCTGTTCATTTTGAAAACATTTCCAATCGGCTGAAAAGTCCGTGGCACCCCATGAAATAATAATGTGTACATTTATAATTGCGCTCACCCCATCTAAGCACACTGAAAATGAGAGAGAGAGAGAGAGAGAGAGAGAGAGAGAGAGAGATGGTGTTTAACGTCAACTTGACACAAACTAGGTCATTTCGGGACTAACATATGGTTTGATTTTATTTCAATAATTCGCTTGCGCGTAGGGGACGTTAACAGTGGGAGGAAACCGGAGTGCCCGGAGGAAACACACGGGGCTGAAAATAATAACTAGTATCACACAAAATAATGAGTTTTGAGTTTTGATTTGAACACAGCTAATGTTTGAGAACTCTGTATCTCCAATGGCAAGTTATTCCACAAACGCGGTCCACAGACGCCGAAGGCTTTATCTCCGTTAGATTTCTGTTTCAACATTGGTTTGTTTTTGTGAGCGAAGTTCTTGATATGATTGAGTGAGATCCGTGATGTAAGATTGGGAGAGATCATGTTGATACATATAAACCAATGTTAGAATCCTGAAGGTTATCCTTTACCTCTTTTGGGTAACCAATGCAATGAATGTAGTTTAATTTGACAATCGAGGCAACAACATGGGGACAGTTTTTCCTTAAATGAATAAGAGAAAGAGAGAGAAATGGGGTTTAACGTCTACTCGACACAAACTAGGTGATGTCGGGACTAACATATGGTTCAATAATTCGCATATGGGTCTTTAGCAGTGGAAGGTAACTGGGGGACCCGGGGAAAACCCACGAGGTTGGACATGCGACCCTACTCATAGTCACGTACAACTGAGAAATCGAAACCATGCCGGCTAACTCAATGACAGACTGTATGATACAGCGCACACATGCTACCCAACCCCTCTAAGTGAACCAGACTATAACTGACAAAATTACAACGACATAAAGATGTTTTTTTATTATGACATGCATAACAATTCATTCAAAACCAGCATAATATAATAGAAAAAAGAACCACTAAATGGTTGTATAGATACATGTGAAGCATACATCCATTCCAAATGAATATAAATGATTTGTACAAAAAATACTAAAAACACTACTGCTAAAATTTACATTATATAAAATTGCGAGTTCTCAGTAATAACGACCAGTCACCACCACAAATACATGTACATATGTTCACTTGAAGATTTTTAGAAGTAGAGTTATATATTAACTTTAAATATAAACCCATTCAAAAGTGAGATATCAAGTTTTATCAAAAGGGTATGGATGATCGCAAATTGTTGATATGGAAATCATCCGAGATCTCAAGCCATGGTATACAACGTAATATGAACCATGCAAAATCGAAACTTTTATGCAAACTCTTATTATTTTAGCCATATCAAGAGTAATAACTGGATGAGTAATAAACAAAATATATTCAAATTCAAACATCTCCAAGAAGATAATAGACATTAAATTTCGAATGAAGAAATGGGGTTGCAAGCCACTTTCTGAATGAGAATAATAGACAACTTTACTGCACGCAGGGGCGTATAAAATGTAAATACATGTAATATTGATGAAGATATTTTAAAGAGGTAATAAAACCCTGACACACGACAATAAGTGTAATTAATCTTATATAATATATTATCAAAATATCCGTAGACTTAACTAATTGAAAGTCTGGACACTGACCTAATTGAAAACCCGTATAAGGTACTATGTACACGACTTGTAACGATGTTGACTAATAAGTTTCGTATCAATTTACAACCCCACAAGCTAATTATACAGTCAAATCATATTTTTAATAAAGTTCTTATGACTTCTGATCTGATGTATCTTCACTTTACGGATTAGGTAGATACTTTCATTGCCTGGTAACCAAAACGTTGCATCCTTTCACGAAATAATCTCGATCAACACTATATAGAAGCATACTTTTCAACAAATTTGAAATTACAAACCCATATGCTTTATTAAGAAACATGTTTATAGGGGGGTTTTTTGAATAAAAAAAGGCAATATTTCTTAATATAAAACATACACAAGCGGAAATATAAAAGCATTACTTTGGAAAAAAAATGAACATTCTTAAAACAATGTCAAATCTACGGGTAGTCCATAATTTGAATAATGACAGTTTTCTTTAAAATAAATTGAATCTAAGATAAAGCGTTGATAACCATTAATTGATCAAAGTTAAAAAATAGGCTTAGATGTGTAGCCCATGATTATCGTCGAATAGAAAAAAAAACAAATATTACCATACCTTGATCAACACCCACCATTCTCATAGAGATTTCAATTAGAACAACTACTTGCGATATAAAGTAACACGAACGGCGTTATTCTCCGCACCATGTTTTTCGCACAAGGGGCCGTAACTCTACAATACAAAATCTCAACACTTGATAGAACAATTAATATTTTCGTCAAGAATTCGGAATCAATATTAATAACTATTTCAAGCGAATTCCAAAATCGACCAAAAACAGAGGAGCCAGCCTGTTTCCCCTTAACTGCAATTTGTAAAAAATGACCTGAAAATAAGGGAATCTGGATTCGGGGTAGGCGTATAAATACGATCAAAACATTAACATCAATTTAAAGTAGTTAGGTCTTTAAATCAATATCATCCACAGTCTTCGACACTGACAACACCAGTTATTTGTCAATTTAAATCAACATTGATGTTGTGATCTTACCGGGAAAAGATGGGCTTCTGAAATCCACTATTTAAAGGAGCTAAATCGCTAACATTTGGGACCTAGAAATTGACACAAGTGGATCGCAACGCATATAATACTGTAATATGAATGTATATAAACTGATTTACATCCAATCGTTTCCGTTTTTACTCTAAATTTCAAATCAGTTATGTTCGGCGATTTAAGCTAGCAGTCTCAATCGAATGCATATTACATACGCCGTTTGATTTCGTGCAATGTCCCTAACCTCGTCCGTCCCCCGAGTCTCTTGTTACAAATATTGGATATCAGAAGCCCATCAATGTTGATTTAAACTGACAAATAATTCGTGTTGTCAATGTTGTAGATTTTGGATGATATTGAGCTAGAGGCTTAGCTTTAAGGCTAAATAAACATTTTACCATTGACACACGAATCGTGTACTAGAATGCGTTTCAGATTGATACCTCTTTGTTATCTGTTGAGCGTGCGCACCTAACACTATATGTGTAGACTAACATAATCAGATACTATAGAACCGGTTTAAAATTAGAGCAAAAACGGAAATGATTTAACGTAAATTAGTTTATATACATTCATACGCGTTGCGAGCGATTTGTATCAATTTCTTGGTCCCAAATATGAGCAATATTTAGCTCCTTTAAGAGATCAGTGATGATAAAGAGGTATTATCTTTCTTATCGACAACATCTATGATAATGTGAAGTAAGCCAGTAAATGAACAAAGATTTCAATGAGTTGTGCGTAAAATTATAAACCTGAGATATATAAGGAGAATGATTCAAACAGGTTACTAAGATATTAATTAAAGAACTGAAAGCTTGTTTATAGACATGAACAATTGATTTAACATAATATCCATATCGTGGCCCTCTCTCGGTTCAGTATTGTATTATGTAAGAGCTGATACTGCCTATTTTAAAATTTCATGTCGGTTTCCAATATTATATTAACTATCATTTAGACCATTATTCACATGCCAAGCCTGTAATCAACTCTCTAGAACATTGGATGGTCGAAATTTAAATGGATTAAAACACGTCCGCCTTTTAATAATTAAATGTAAAAATGGGCCGTGAAGTACCGTTGTTACTATAATACACAATCTACGCGACATATTCACAGACCTTTATTGAACTCTTACATAAGGATGGATATTGGTAACAGTTTGGTAACAGCTCGTGTAATGCTTTCAATCCACATATAAGGCGATTTTCGTACATTACCGCTGTATAGTCAGTGACGTAATGTTTGTGAACACACGATAACACACGACCGCCATTGCCACAATTTGTTTCTTGTCCTGCTTGCGTTATATTATGATTGAAATGAGTCCTGGCCGAAGTTCAAAGACCGCCTTCTTAGCATCTGTTCCTGTACAGACGTCCGTGAACCTCAAATAATATAACTAACGTAATACTGAAAGATTAACCAATTGTAAGCCATTGAAAGAGGCACTCCATTCCTTTGCCCATTGTCATGTTATCAAGTAATTGCTACGATGGACCGAACTTGCAAGCCTGAAGTCGACCTCAACGCGAAATAGCGAAAGTCGTTGTTTCGATGATCCAAACGATTTGCTTCATGATAGTCTACCAAGTGCGACAGTTTGCTTATTCCAGCCTAAAACAAAGGGACATTATTCTGTTTATTTTAAACAAAATTTCAGCAAATGTGCTAAATATTTCAAGCATCTGGTCTAAATAAAGAGTTTGTTTGCTACGCCAAAGCAAGGTTAAATTCATATTTTTAATTTGGAGTTTCCCAACGAACGTCTACCCCGTCTAAAAACCATTAATGTTAATTCAAAGGATCTTAAAAAAATATTGAGCTCTATGTATTATATATAACACACTTCATTTACAGAACTAAAAACTGAGGAAATGAATCGTAGACTTGCTTCGCCTCGATTCTACACGCAGATTCTGTTATAGAATCCCGCAATTACACAAAGCTGAAGTTATAATAATTAATGTGATTAGAAAAAGAATCTTAATTAAAACATGCATTTTTGATTGGTGAATAATGAAGCACAAATTGTTTAATTTAATTAACCTAGCCTACAGTTCGATTATACTAGCTATATAGATATGGCGTAAAATAGTAACATATTTAAAGATTTATAATCGTCAGTATTATAACGAAACAAACATAGTTCATGTTTATCATCATAATCAGCCTGGGTAACTACTAATCGCCCACTGGGTGAGAAGGCAATGCACTTGGGTGATGCTAAACCATCCTTAGGCGTTATAATCTCCCACAAACGCCCGTTTCTAGTCAATATATAAACAGTATTGTTGCATATAACGATAGTATTTCCTTCAGAATCTGTACACATCCCATACAGCGACACAAAACTCTCTTGGGGAAGTTTGAAGTCAGTTAAGGTAAATGAACGCAGTAATCTGCCTTGGAATTGGAAGATCTTAATGGAACTATTTCCCGAATCGGAGACAATAATCTGCTTGTCTTTATTCACAGTCACAAAATAAGGGTGATCAAACTCCCTAGCACCGTCACCATAGCAACCAATAACATGGCTGAGCTCGCCATTTGGTCCCAATACGATCACCTCGTGTTTGCATATGTCGGTCACAACGTAAAAACTATCTACGCTGATACTAATGCCATAAGGAAATTCGAAAACACTCTTTGGTTTGAAATGCTGCAGTAAATCGCCGTTTTGCGAAAATATTTTTACACACGCATTGACACTGTCCGTGACAGCAATTGTATCATTGCTTGTCATGGCAACACACATTGGGTAGCTAAGTTGGTTGAGTTCGCTCCCTTTAGTTCCGAATTTATATTTAAATAATCCATCACTATTAAATATCTGTATTCGATGATTCTCAGTGTCTGCTACTACGACATCCCCTGCAAACAAAGAGCAATAAGTTAAAGCAACGATGTGTTACTGACATTTTGCTGAAAATACTCATTTTCTCACGGATTTCATTAATCCATGCTAATATTTATTAATTGACATTTAAAATAGCATTATGCAAGAGCAAAATCTGCTTTTTACAAGTCTTTCTTTAAGCCTGAGATGTTATCTAAATAATCAATTAGACATTAATTAACATATCCAGACCATAATAAACTCTTTATGTCAAGGCTAGCCTTCGATGTTGGCAGATCAAAATCGTATATATGCCGCTTAATGGCGGTTGATAATTAAATCAATCAAGTGGATAATCGAGACTATGCTGTTTATATTAATGATTTGAGTAATGATGACCGAGACTATGTGAAAATTCTAACGCTTTTTTCTCGGCTAATAGTGAATCAATTTGACTGAAATTTTCAGCAAATTATCTTTACACTATCTAGTTTTGAACTATTATAGTGAGAACTGCCATCTCTTTATCTTATCTCCCATAATGTAACTTTAATTTAGAAAACAAAATCAAAATAACAAGGTTATATAATCTCCCGGCTTAGGGCCATGACAAATAAAGATGGCGACCGTCTTGTTACATATGGGGCAGCACAGGTATATAAAAAATTGAATTCGTCATATTTATGCAAATACTGAACAGAATTGAACCACTTTTAGACTAGTATGAAATACAACGTTCACAATTTACAAGAGAGTCTACAGCGCTAAAATCGCGCATAGTGTATTTAATTGTGTGTAAGAACTATTTCAGATTTAAAAGTCTAAGTTAAATGTAAATGTTTTTCTGATTTGACTGATTTTCTGTACGCAGACGGCCTCTCCCAACAATTATGGGTCACCAGTGAATAATAATCAAACCAATTATCGGAAGAAGATAAAACAATTTCCGATTAGTTAGAAGGTTGATGACCGATATTAATGCTGAACATGCGTATAAAATCATTGACTATTTCAACACCACACCACAAAAGGGTTATCGGTTTTAGCAAATTACGTACCTGACTTAGTAACAGCTACCCCACAAGGCATATTAAATTGACCTTTGCCCCGGCCTTTCCTTCCGGTCTTCTTTAGGAGCTTACCTTGCTCCAATTCAGCTTTGGCAACGGAAGTGTCCGAGGCAAAAATCTTGCGTATTAAATACATCATTGGGTCTGATTGGTTACATTTCTTTACGTTATGGTGTCATTTGTAATTCTGAAAAAATAATGAAATAACCAGATTATATTAATGATCAGAACAGTTGGGAATCTCCGTTCAATCTGTTTCATGGTCGCCAGGTGTATTGTCTATAACATAGTTAACGTTCGTCTCGCCTGCCTTCACTCCTCACAAAATTATTCACCATAACCTCATCTCGAATCTTACACAGCATTGTAACATCAACGGAAACTTGATTGTTGACTTTAGTTTCCACCTGTCCATCGCTAAGTCGTGTACTTTCACACAAGTTGTTACTTTGTACTGTAAATGACTTCGCCCCTTAATTGTCAATTTCATTGGAATTATTCTCTAAGGTTATATTTTGTCTTTGTGGAATATTATATGTTTTTAAGAAAAAGCCTATGTTAAACAATCCCTAACCGAAATAACACACATAATACTTGTTTGTTTAAATAAAAGGATCACAGAATGAACGAAATATGGACGAAATCGGGTTAATCATTCGTCAAATTGATATCAATTTCTACAAGAAAATCCCAAAACTGTGCAGATCTTGCATTGTTCTTAGTGTTTATAAGGAGAATTAAAACAGCTTTCTAACCTAAGTCGATTCATCACGTTGTGTTCCGTGTGAATTTTGCATTGTTCATATTTATGCAGAATTAAAAAGCTTACTAACCTATGTAATTTTAGACTCTCGGGCAGTGATTTATTAAGTCAAACGTTATCATTACTCCCAGCATAAATGCAGTGTGTAACTTTCTTACTAAGCCGAAAAGCACAATTCTGTGCCACATACATCAATTATTTATGCTAACGACGCGGTGACCTCACATAAAGTGATCTAATGACATTTGTAAACATCTGTCGAAAATGTAATTAGGACCATGGCCTATACCCGCAATTAACGATACTTACAGTAGAAAAGACGTTATGGCAGATTTTGCAACTTGAGATAATACTTTGTAAGCTGACTGTGGCTTCTCTACCAATGTCGTAAAGCAAAATAAACACAATAATACCAACATAAAAATGCTCTCACAGTTTGACAAACGGTAGGCATATGTAGCACAAACTGATGTTCAAAATTTACCCTTTAAATTGAAATATAAACCCGAACTCTCTATCTTTTTAAAAAAAAAACCCCAACAAACAACAAAACTGACAATTTGAATACAGTTGGGACCATATACGATTAACGGATAGCTTTTTTCAGACTATTTAATCTCTGATTATCGCATATTCTCATCGATCGCAAAACGGCCAGTATGCATTTATCAACATAGCACATTAAATTCTCCTTGGACATGCAGTCACTCACGTGTACATTAATTATAAAAGTATCTGAAATTGTATTGGACTCAAGAGACATGTCAATCAAGATAAAGTTAAAAAGTATATATGTGAAAAAAAATAGTAAAAAATATGACTTATTTGCGTTAGTAAACAACTTACGAAGAAGGAATCCTTAATCCAAACTAACTGTTGAGGAATGTTGAAAACGACTAGAACGACACCGTCCTTCGATAATATAATCTAACTCAGTCGAGTATCAACAAAACAAACCTGAACCCAGTCTGAAGTCTTGCACCTTAAAACTAAGAACGAAGTGTCTCGAATTTTAATTGGCTGGGAAGACTTAACGCCAATCATTCCCTGACCCTTTCAAATCACAGCACAGAAAAGTGAAGAATTACTTTACTCTCACGTACACACCACAGATTCCGTTCTAAAGGCCGTTAACTCCCTGTCTAAATGAACCAAGTTGAAATTTTAATTGACGCCATAACGGTACATTATATAAGCCATAGACGTGTGTGTAAAGACGTCTGTGTTTTATTTTACTTGGACTTGTTTAATCAATAACTGATTTTCCTGACTGGCTATATATACAAGTTCCGTGCCAAGTTCTAGCTGATCGCCTATTATATCTGAGTCTATATTTGTCTTACTAATTATTTCTGGTCTTAGCTTGATTAAAGCGACATTTATACTATCACAATCTGGAGAGTTTAATATGACAAGCTTTTTTTACGATACAAATACAATTCAACAAAAATAGTAGTTTTGGGCGTATTGGAAACACCAGATTCAAAAGATATAAAACCATTAAATTTCTAGTAAAATTATACGGTTTTAATACTATTTCTATTTTCATAGTTACCCCCCCCCCCCCCACACACACACACACAGACAGACACCCGCTCCTTAATCCATATTTAATCCAACCTACCCATCAAATGATTATCCAGGGAGCTTAATTTCATATTAAATGAATAAAACCATCGCTCTCATGCCACTGTTATGTTATTGTAATGTTTTTGATATGCGTATGTCATCATAGCTATATATTTACTTGTCATATTCCAGACAGTTTTAATAATACCATTTGGTGGTCTATCTTAAATAAACATAATGTTATCCATCATGTAAAGTCGCTATGTGTGGGGGGAAGAGGGCGAGGGGTACATTAAGATGGCTGCCCATACAAATACACATGGATCATCTACCGTGTGGTCAAAATACATGTATAAGTTACTGGACGTGCTGCTAGATCTTGCTTGCGGCTGTGGTTTCGATACCTGGTGTGAGGTATGTGGCATGGAGATCAACTTCGTGGGTTTCCTCCGAGCACTCCGGCACAGGAAAGACCCTTGCGCGTGCGCTAAGATAATAAAAATGAAAAATAAGACTTGTCTGCGATATCACCTTCGGTGGAAGCGAACGTTAAATGCTAAGAACAACAACTAGAGCAGTTGTATGCAGTAAACACCAATCTCGAAACCACAAAAATTTTTGAAGAAATTTCTCTGGTGAATCGGGGTAGCCATTTTCCCGGAAAATGACATGTAATTCCTACGCTCGAAATTTCTCGTTTATTTGCGTCGTACGCCCCTCATTTTACGTGCCTGGATGACCGAATCACTTAAAAATATAGCCATGCGTAGAGAAATAGATCTTTACAAAAACTTGAATTTGTTCGACTCAAGGATCATTTTACAACAAACAAAACGACGACCCGACCTCTAGTTTTCGAGAAATCGACCCAAAAAGATTGACCAATCAGACGTCAGAATGGGCGGGGCTTCAGTTTGGAAAAAAAATGGACGGTCTAACGTGCCAGAGGCCTTTGGCTCCGCGGCTACCTCTGGGAACGAGATTGCGTAAACACTACACTAACTGATTTGAATCATGTTACTCGCATGGATTAACTTTAACGGAACTACTTGCAAAGTAATGTGCATCCGTTGTGTATAAATTGCAAAAAATATTATGCTCTTTAATTCACCTCCAAACATTAATGTTATACAACGTTAAGACATCTCTTTCCGTCTGAAGTGAAGTTTACATAAACATAAACTAAACCACGCCATTCAAAAAAAAAACCCCAAACCACCTTTACTTTGAATATTATACATGCTTGTCTAAGTCAAACCACGATTCACATAAAAAATAGATAGACAAAACCATAAAATTCCCCGTGAAATGATTTTTATAGCTTTCTTTTTTTCCTTGAAAATAAAAATTGATCATTTTCAGGTTATACAGAGTAATGTAAGTACATTTAGTTTAGGGAAGTCTGACGTAAGATAGCGCCAGTGTGTCGCGTAAAACATGAACGCATTAACTCAAAAGACAAGAGTGGATTAATGTCGAGTTACAAATCACACTATTCAGAGAGAGAGAAAGAGAGAGAGAGAGAGTATATATGTTAAATCGCTTTCTACCCTCTAAGTTTAAGAGGAATTAAATTTCCACTCATTTGGCATCTACAAATGGACACAAAATGGTCGAAACGCATTTAATAATGTAATGAATGTATATAAACGGATTTACATTAATCTGTTTCCACTGTAAATTCTAATCAGTTATATTCGGCAAAATACGCAAAGCATCAACATTGAATGACAGTCTTTGGCGTCTGGTTATTCCTGTCTACACTGATAGTATTCTCCCATGGGATATGTTTAGCTCAAGTAGCTTCATTACAAAATTTTTAAAATTTTCACTTTGATACCAGAAACCCATCTTTTCACGGTAAGATAAAAAATTCAATGTTGATTTAAATATACCAATAAATCGTGTGTGCAATGTCGACCTTCCTCCTTTAGTAAAACACATGACTGTTTGAACGACGGATGAAAATGCCTCCATGTGTAAATTACATGAAACAAATTAAAGCGTAGATCCAATTCTATACATCGGATAATCTTTATCTAAATTACGAATATGAATAACCACCCTTTGAGAAACATGACTACCAGTTTGGTTTGAATCCACCAAGCGAATTAAACAAAACGGTCCATGCGTAAACCATCCATTAATAGCAATGAAATGAAATGAAATAGGGTTTAACCTTCTGCTCCGAACTGGGAAGCACTACAGCTTACTCTTATATCGAATTTCATCTGTCAAGGGATCTTATACATGCACGTCAATGTGCATGTACACGGGACGACTAAATAGCTGCCCTTGCCAGATGCACTCTATCCTGCATCACTGACAAAAGGGGGACCACGCCGGAAAATCTGGATGGACTTTGTCGGCATGGATCGAACATCCGACCTCCAGGCTAGTGAGCCAGCGCCATACCAATTAGCCACCTTGACACCCCACCCCATACCAACCCGGAGTTAATAGCACATGGGTACTTGAAAGTTTGAGAATATATCCAAGTGTATCTTACTGAACTTTTGAGTGGCTGTCTCAATAACACGAACTAGATCATTGTGTGTACATAGGTATAATTAACTAAGTTAGTCATTAACATAGGTCAATTAGTACCACAAGGTTACTGTGGCCAGGAATAGCATCTATAAAAAATATAACCGAACTCCAGTGTATATGTTAGCGTGAATGAAAAAGAGGCCTTGTTGGTTGGAATTCAGTGAAGGGTGAGTTAAAGCTTCCAGTTTTACGCCCATTCAACGGAAACAAGGTCATTGTGTAACGTGATGTCGAAGGAGTATCACCGTTCTTTAAATGTGCATTATCTGGTCACAGCTCACCAAATATTTCTACGCCGTCACCACGAATGAATAGGACGAAAGTTATTTTTACTCTTTCTCTCCCTTTCCCTTTCCCCCTTTTGCATGGCGATTTTTGTTGACTTTTTGGTGTAGAATCGAAGAAAAGGGTTTGAAAATAGAAAATACATTTTCTGTCAGGTTTTGAAGAATATCCCTGATTTTGAAGCGGAAGGATACAAGAGTTGAGAAGCTGGTTGGGTGAAATGAAGGGCCGAAAATTGCGTGGTTACTTGTCTCTACTTCCAACTTGTGTATCTCAAGTTTTTCATGGTGAACCTCATACATGCTTTTGGACAAGTGTTTTCCACAATATGTTGCTTAGTCTGTGGCAGAAAGCGTTCTCTCCAACGAAAATTTTGGGAAAAGTTAGAGCTGATCTAAGAGACGAAAATTAACATTAAAGTCAATGGGGAAATCTTTGGTGATCTGTGGCCATCTAACTGTATATTAGCCGAAAAAATGACGTGTTTAAGCCATTATTATTTATGGCGCCTATCATCAATCTGGAATGACATTGTTAGGAATCGGAGTAGTTCCAAATGGGTATCGGATATCGGTTAATGCGTTGTATACAGGGGTGAATATCGGATATGGAATAATATGAGTGGCGGCTATTGCGTAGTTTACTGTCGTGAGCATCAGTTAATGCTTACTGGATATTTGATTGAGTTGATGTGGATATTAAATAATAGGTGAGTTGATGTAAGTAATGGAAAGTGGGATGGCTTGAAATGCAGTTTGGGAATGAGAAAAGGTTCTAGCTGGTATAGTCAAGAGAGATTGGAGTTATAAATATATATGAAGCCGTATTACTGAATGGATGATTGCAGATTGCAAATAACGTTTAGGAGATGCACTTTGATTTTGCAATTATGGATGTAGCCAGAAAATCAGATCAAGACGATAACACTTGAAGGGAACACAGAGAGGTTCTCGCAAACACAAACAATTGAATGCTGAATGGTACAGGGATGCGATGGCTTTGAATAATATTCATTATTAAACGCACATTATGTTATGTAAACTATTAATTTAACAATTATGAACTTATCCAAACGATAATCAACCCTCGGTGTCATCTTTCAATAGTTTTGAATCCAATCTGTTGTTCAACGCTCACTAATGATTAAATCCATAATAAATGAGTAATGCAGTGACTATGTTTTTATCGTACCGATTTTAGTAATGATGATCGAGGCTAGGCTTAAATTTCGAAAAGCTAATATCTCGGTTCAGAGTCGAAAATTTGACTGAAATTCTCAACATATTTATTTACGTTAGTTAATCACCCACAACGACCCATTCTGTTTGGGCGTGTATCATTTAAAAATAAATTATGTAATACCTAACATTCAACCCAATATCTGTATCTCTGTTTACCCCACAAACAAATTTAAGGGCGAGATGACCCAGTATTATATCTGACACAGTTTTAAAAACTAAAATATTTAAAGAACCCTTCCTTACATACCACGTTATAGTCTTTGAAGAAATTCAGATCCATAACCATTATTTTACTGTAATTGGGCGGTTTGCTCCAGTCAAATCCTTAAATCTACTTATCGAAGTCAACACAAAATCTGTGACAACAAAGGCTAAAAAAGTAGCAGAGCTTCAGTATAAATATCAAATTCTTCAACAATTATTGATTCGTCGCAACTGATAGCATTAATATGACTAGTCGAAAATATGCTTGCTCCCAGGTCGTTATTTGCATCCAACTAAAGCAGATTTATAAAGGCCATTTCATGATGGCGTCAAAATGGGTTTTATGCCGATGAATATTTATTGGTTTCTGCCGTCGGTTATTAGTAAGTTATGTAAACACGTTGAATCAACCACGGTCGTGTTATTATCAAACGAATTATCTAATCAATTAAATAAATCTATTTACTATTCTATGGATTCGTTTACACTTTCCTTTTCATTCATTGGTAGGAATGTATTGCTTTACTTCATCCATTCTACCGCCATTCTTAAATGAGATAGATAACCCTCTTTGGAATATATAATACATGTATACTCTTCAATAAAGAAACGCACAACCCATTTTTCATCATTCTTTTATTTACACGAAGTCGTTCTTTCCATAATATCTTACTTGTATTATAATGTCATTATGTAAGGATAAAAGAAATTCATTATCGGTTTTAAATGTTATGTTATTAATTGTGACTGGTCATCATTTTTGTCGAAATTTGTTATCGTTTGATTGCACCAAGAAACATGAATTTAACAACTTCGCGAGCTTTTCGCATGAACATACATCTAACGTCTTGAAAATACCGGTCGACTACAAGCAGGTGAATCCAAGGCAGATGTAGCCAGACTGCTGAATGTTTCCCTTATTTTCGTTTCTCGCCTCTGGGATAGATACCGACATCGAAGTTCAACACGTGACCGCCCAAGCTCAGGCGAAAGGAGGGTGACCCCTCATGTCCTGGATCGTTACTTCCGGTTACGTCATTGGCGTAAATGGTTTTCAACGGCGACCTCTACTGCAGCGGCAATTCCCGGACGGCGTAAAATCTCGTACCAGACAGTCCGTAAACGCCGTTAGAGCGTTTGGTTTGAAATACGCCGACACCATGAAATCCAACTTTATGGCCACAGCAACACTTGAGAGCAGTTTGGTTTGGCGACGTGTCGCTGTTCTTGTTGCAACAAGGAGATAGTAGAGCCAGAATATAACAACGACGAAATGTTGAATAGCCGGCAGTTCTAACTATAATAGTTAAAAAAACTACCAATGTAAAGGGAATATGCTGAAAATTTCAGTCAAATTGCTTCGCTTTACATGTAAGTCGAGAAAACCTTATTTTAAAATCACTGTAGCCTCGATTATCATTGTTACCGCTGTCGATTATTAATTTTGCTGTTAATCAATCAATCGGCACTGAACAGCAGATTGGATTTAAATGAAATTCGAATGAAAATCGGACACATGTTGGCATCGTGAGTTGATTATGGTCTTGGTAAGTTAATAAATGTCTAATTAATAATTCATAGATAACATATCACGCCGAAAGAAAGGCCTGGAATAGACAGATTTACCCACAGCACAAAACAAATAAACGTGTAAAATCTAATGAAATCGGATATTCGATCCTTACACTGGCCGAGAAAGTTCATCTCGATTTTCCGGCGTGGTTTTGCCTTGTAAGTGATGCAGAATGGTGGGTCTGACAAGGATAACTGTCTAGTCATTCAGATGGTACAAAAACCGAGATCCCGTGTACACATTGGCGTGCACGTAAAAGATCCCTTGGCAATGAGTTGGAATTCGATATAAGAGTATGCCGTAGCGCCACTGCCCGGGCAAAATTTCACTCATGGCACACTGTATGGCGTATGCCCGTCTTCCTAGCCAAGGTTAGGTGTAGAAGAGTGGGTCGTTACACCATTTCATTTCATTTCATTTCAAAATACGTACCCACTGATTCTTCAGTCCACTTGACAGACCGTGCTGGTTTGCTAGATATCGCCAACTCGAAAGTAAATATGATTGTAAATATTAACCTGAATAGAAGCGACTTTGGCGCAACCAACCATTATAAAAATTTACATATTATAGATTATTACACGACTTGATACATTAACTATTCAACAACTTTACTTTCTGACGTCATAAACACTTCAATTGCATCTATAGTGTTAAAGCTACGTCACTAGATATCGATTGAAAAACATTGCAGTTTTAAAACGCTAAAATAGAACAGAAAAAAATAAATAATTGTAAAGTATATTATCATATGTGATCATTTCAAGGTGCGCTCATTTATAATGTGGATTGCCATTTGTGATGTGAAATCGGATTTACACCCCCTCCCCTCCTCGCCCATTTTCAATTAAAAATTTGATGGAAGATATAAAAAAAAATATATGCGTGTCAAACTCATGTTTTGTCTACGATGTCAAACACCAGGTGGAAGTGGACAATAAACTCCAGAAATGAACGAAACTAATACTAATGCATTCGGTTTTTTTTAATGCTCGTCAATATCTTGGGATCTAGAAGGTAAAGCCACAACAATGTAATTTTTCTAGTCGCAATTTGTGTTTTATATGCCGTATTTTATATTTAACCACACTCAAATGTAGAAATCAGGACGATAAATGCGAAACGAAAATATAAATTAAATTTAACACGTAGTAGATTGCGTGGATAGGTAAGTGTAGGTCATTTATTTAATATGATGACAGGCATAAAATTTAGTTTTGCCTGATAAATGAATAGCATAAAAGAACTGAAATTTAAAGCAAATTCCCCAAATCCAATAAATACTGATTCAAATCAAATCAAAAAGAAATGACAGTAACCAAATCCATGGAAACCTCTACCGATATGTCTTTATTTAAACCTCGTTCTCTTTCTCTGAGTTTACATGTATGGATTTTCTGTAAAGATCTGCACACGATCACTTATATAAGTTTCTCTATTAATTTTGTTGGAAAGGCATCACTTGACCTTTATTTAATGTCTTTGTTGTTTTGCTACATAAAACCATGTTGTTGGAGGATTTTGCCATTAAACTTAAATCTCTGTTTAATACTTTTTTATAAGAGTATCTATTCAATACCATGTTTACTGTTTCAACAATTGGCGTTGTATTTAAAAATCTCTTTCCGTTAATATCACGCAATTATATTACTAACGTCATAATATCCACGCTTTTGATGACGAAAATCGCCAATTTTGTTGATGTTTAATGTCAAGTTGGCGATTACGCAGGCTTTAACTGACGATTTACTCATATTTCTTGTGACGTTCTGCAATTTGTGTTAAAAACGAGATATGTAACCAGAAACCAATATCAAACTAATTTTATGTCTCGATGTTTATGAGAAATGAAATCAAATGGGGTTCTGTACCTAACCTGGGCTAATGGAATACGGGCATACACAATACAGTGTGCTATGAGGGAAGATTTTGCTCGGGCAGTGGCGCTACTTTCTACTCCTATATAGGGATCTTTTACGGCCACGCCAATGTGTACATGGGACCTCGGTTTTCGTACCATCCTAACGACTAGACAGCGAGATATCCCCTCTCAAAATATCTAATGTTAGCATAAAGCAGCTCCATAAACAATCATCCCATTTAGTCTGGTTAGATAGAGTCCCTAGACCTAAATGCATACACAAGTCTCACATAAAATCATGTATATGAAGAATCGCTAGAACGTTGGCATAAGCCCGTAACTAAAAGCCCCCCCCCCCCGGTGAAAGTATTGTCGACCATTAAAATATCTATACATTGTTCGTCAATTTTACAATACCCCCGAGAACACCTACTGCATCCTACCCGTTGATCTGAGCTAGTAATGGCCCTGTATACCAGTCCCCAATAAAATCATGTCATCGAGAATCTTCAGAACTATTGACATTACACCTGTTCCACATACAATCATAGATAACCGTTAGAACTATTGGCATAACAACAGTCCCACATAAAATGGTGTCAATGAAAATCGTTAGACCTATTAGCATACACAAGTCCCATATAAAATCATGCCGTTTAGAATCGTTAAAACTAGACCAGTCCCACATAAAATCATGTCGTAAATAGACTATGAATATTTGGCTTAAATGTATGTTTTCTCTCAAAATCGATAATACTATACATGCACGCGGGAAAAAACCTATTTATAACATTCACACACTGACTAAATGAATGATGGAACCATTTGTTAAAGTATTACATTAATCGGAATCGGCAGCTTAAAATCAGACACGTTAAACTATAACACATACTTAAGATAAACAGCTACTGTTGAATTTGGGCGACGTGTCGAAGAGTATTCTCAGAACGTCATCAAGCTGTTATAAATCAGAAGCTGTTTTTCCATAAGTATGTGTTATAGTTTATTCATCTACCTAATTACAGAATGCTACTTTAAAAATATTATATATTATTCGATTTAAACTATATTGAAGTGATCATGTTGACCTTATTCCCTACTGCATCTGATTAGTTTTCTCCCCTAGTTTATCGTAATTGATTGCCGTGTTTAATAATTAATCACGTGAGATAATCTATTATTAGAAACGACAAGTATAGACCTAAAACATCTAAATTATCTCTAAATGTACGATTCACTAACCGCCATTCATGCCATTTTTAATTATAAACAGATCTTAACGAAGCGATAAAAGATTTCAACGAGCTAAACATACCCCGAACTGATGTTTATCAACTGTTTTATTGATATATACTACAGAATATGTTTACGATATCAATAGGGTTTTTAAATAAATCATCAACAAAATAATGTATCTTTCTAATTATTTCTACCCACTGACAGAGGTCGTTGATTATGTAGGATATACTGATGTTTATCAAATATTTTAATGACAGAAACTACACAACATGACTAAAATATCAACGCAGTTTTAAATAATTTTCAACGTCATGAATGATATTTCCAATTGTATACCAAGTGACAGGCGTCGTTAACTATGCAGGGTATGCTAACTCTTTGTAAAACAAACAGCTCATACCCTGCATTTGTTTTATGTTTGCATTACGAAAGTCAATACAGATTTCCCTTATATTAATACAGTGGTACTTAACCTTTATTTTACCAACGACACACCTTGAAACACATGAAAAAATAGCGGCACACCTGGCTAAATATATACGAAAAATATCTTAATTTTGCAAAATAAAAACATGGCCAGACGACATAGAACCGCAGACAGAGAAAAAACACAGTCATGAACTTTTCAACAGTCATCAACGAATACTCGGTATTTTTTTCACATTTTCTTGGTACGCCGTTCAAAATTCCGCGGCATACTTAGACATACCTCACTGCACACCTGTGTGGCGCGACACACTGGTTCAGAATCACTGTTTAAAAGAAGAACTGAAAATTTGTCCTTAGATATTCATTTGTAGGATTTAAAATGTAAGTAATTAGAGAACTTCTGGGCTTTGATACTCACTAGATAAAAATGAGTTATCGTTCAGATATAGACAGATAATTACAGAGAGAAT
The DNA here is from genome assembly GCA_036850965.1 of Patella caerulea. Lineage (NCBI taxonomy): Eukaryota > Metazoa > Mollusca > Gastropoda > Patellidae > Patella > Patella caerulea. The sequence goes on along the minus strand of JAZGQO010000007.1, from coordinate 46,729,511 downwards.
CAGAAGAAAGTAATGAGATTTTTTGATGGCCATAATTGATAAGAACAATGTTGGAAACATTGGTTTTGAATAGACCACTCTTTATTTGCCTTTTATGTTGCACTGCTATAATGGATTGTTTCAATGGCATTTAGTAATGCGGATTCTATGGGATACAAATTACTGCTTATTACTGAGCGACGTTTCGACTAGACATCACTATAAACAACAATGCTTGGTTAATGCTTACCAACCAGAGACGCCTTTCTAATCAAATGGTTGAGAACCTAAGGTAAACATACATAATGCAAGAGCTAAATATGCCTATTCGGTCTTTATTTAGGCTTCAGATGTTACAGAAAGGATTAATTAGACCCTTATTTACATGATACTTGATAAGCTCAACTCTGAAGACCCTCGGATGGTTAGGATACAGTCTGGATTTAAACAGTCGTCAATTTAATAATTAAATCAATAAATGGCTGACCAAAATAACGTTTACTGTTAATCACTGACGATGAAAGGCATGTAAATCGAGGGCACCGTAACCATTGAAAATGTTACTTGATAATCGAGAAATGCGATCGAGAGCAGAAAATCAAAAGTAAAAGAGAAAATTATTTTCTACAAAGGATATTTTCGGGAAGGAATCATATAATGTTATACACGTAATCTAAAAGCACGTCCAAATATCCTTTACAAAAATATCCCTTTTAGACTTTTCCCTATTATGTTTGATTTTCTACTTCTAAAGAGCATTTTGAACTTGATATCCCTATTCTTGTTAAAAAAAAAAAAAAGAAAATCAAAAGTAAAAGAGAAAATTATGTTCTGAAACGGCTATTTTCGGGGAGGAATCATATAACGTTATGCATTTATTCTAAAAATAACGTCCATTTTTCTCTATTACTTCTCTCTTCTACTTCTAGATAGCATTTTGAACTTGATATCCCTATATTTATAGATGTCTTTTAGCTAGCACTGTGGTGGGATTATAAGAGGTGTCTTGTAACAGTAGCACCGCCTTCCCCTATCAGTAGTTACCACATTTAGCTATATCTGTCTTTCTGGACAATCTTATTTGGCTTAGCTATATCTGTCTTTCTGGACAATCTGGTATTGCATCTATTTTGAAGATCACAAGTTATATTGCAGCCTTGAAGTGTCATGATCTTAAGATATAATGGAGTATCATCTAAGTTTAGGACAGCATACGTTAATGCCACTTTGTTTGCATTAAAGGTGTACCCTACAAGATGTCTTGAGATGCGAACACCCACGTTTCATTGATTATGTATCTTCCATCACGAGTTTAATCCCCCCATCATTCAATATATCATGCACGACGCCATTTACATTCTGAACCTCAACAATTCTAATTTGAAATATTGACAACTGTTTATAGCATGCATTATGATAGACGCTTTCATAAATGTCAAATGATATATTGTCCTCGTCTCTCTTTTAGTGCTTCGAATGCTGTCACGTTGATGATCTATGTAATTTGTAATATCCGCCCATCCCACACCAACTTATTCTGACCAGTCGTCATATGAACGTTAAGGTCAGTATTGGATGGTCAGGTATACTCCTCTACAAAGCATCGATATATCCACTGACTGCACTTTTTTAAGCTCCTAGCCAAAATACAACCCCTTGCATTCCTGGGTGCGTAGGGTCACTAGCCAATAAGCCGCGGACTCGATCCCGCGCATGACCGAGAAGGTTCACCCAGGGATATTCCGGCCAGGTTTCTTCCCTTGTCAGTGGTACAGTGCAGAGCTAACAAAATACACACGTGTTCATTTGTTTCAAGTTACATTTATAGTTTTCGAAACACATTCACCGGCTTTACCCTGGAGATTTGGAGCGGTCTCTCATTAAGGTTACACACTAAAGATTCCATAGCAATTCAAAACCATTTGCTGTTTATGTATAATTTTTAAAGATCTGTACTAGTCGTCCGTGAGCGACGCCTTCGATGTATTTGAAATTTTTCAATAATATTAATAATTGTAGAAAAATCAAGTAAAGTGAATTCCTTGGACAGACAGTTTCTTAAATATGAACATAATGCTAACATACCCTTGAGAGACCTATTTATTTGACAAAAGGGTTAAATCTTACGTTTCGCGGTGCGTAAAAATTCCAGTAATTGTACCTGATTTGCATTTTGCGGAAAATATCAAATATTTCGTGGCTTACTCTACGTTAATATTTATTTATATCGATCATTTAACATCCCAGGCAATCTAACTGTTGGTTTTCAGTCGGATTAAAACAGGTCAGCTATTACATTTGGCAACATACGAAGATAGCGGTGAGTTTTTTTTTTATATTCTAATAATCATGCATGGATTCATGTGACAATAAAAAAAAAGCTTGTAACTGGCTATCACCAGGGCTGAAATGATTCATCGTTGAATCGGTGTACCAAGATTTTTTTAACTGTCACGATAAACGATATTTTTATAGTGAAAACCGGTATATCTAGATTTATTTTTTCTTACGATTACCGATATAATTTAGTATAAAGCACGATAAATTAGTTTAAAAATAAAGTGAGTTACATAGCAGTGTGGTTTCTTTCAATTAAAACTTGTTTTAAATCGCTGATGGAAAGTAGTTTTCGTGGTCTCCAAACACATCGGGAATAAAGTCGCCCGCTTTGGTCTAAGAGTTTACACTATCATCCGGACGTTCAGTGTATACAACCTAACAGACCGGTACATGTCCTAATAATCGCGTACTACGTTTATTGTAAGAACGCGTTTTATTGGTTAAATAGTTAAATCTAACAATTCATCCAATCAGATTTAATATAACATAAATATTCGTCTGCTAAGTAACCCGCGCATGGAATCGTGCTCACTGTCAAGACTGAATGAGAAGCAGAATTACCGGCAAATTTAGAATTTTAATATTGTTTTTACATGAGGGTACAGCTAATAAACACCATTCTATTACTATTACTACTATTGGGCTTAGTAAGTCCTATGTCAGGTTCAATTACTGCCGCATTGGGTGATTTGGAAATCGAAAAGCCTCCAGCCCAGTATAAATCGAAAGTGTGGGAATATTTTGGTTTTCCTGTCACATACAGAAATGGAAATAGAAAGGTTAACAGAGATGTTTCAGTTTGTCGGTCCTGTCATGCTCAGATACGTTACACAGGAAATACTACAAATATGAGCACCCACATATCTCGACACCATGCCTTGTACTTAAATCAACACACCAGACCCAGTGCCTGTACTACTACTCCTAGTAGTAGTAGTAGGCCCACTAGGCCCAGCTCAGCAGACTCCAACCCAACAAACAGCAACACTTCTTCACCGGTAAACAGTCAAAACACATCAAATTTGACATTTGTATCACTTGTTGAAACCAATGAAGGTACTGGACAAAAAAAAAAAAAAAAAAAATAGGTTGCCAGGCAACGAAACATACGCCCACACAGCAGCAAATCGTCCGGGCAGTCAACAAGAGTTGTCGCATATTAAGGAATTATCAGAAAATCATTAGAATTTGTTTGGTTTTTATAATCAAACGTTTTTTTTTTAAAATCAGATAATAATTGTGACCTCCAGAGGCACAACAAGCTAAAAAGGGTGATTTTTCGTACAATCAGGGGACATAATTCAGGAAGTAATGACCTGATGGGCGCAAATATCGAAAGGAACCAAGATCTTTGGGTTATAAACATACATGTCAAGTTTCATCAAAATCGATTCAAAATTGTGACCTCTATAAGGTCCACAACCTTTATATAACATATTTTCACACTATTCGCGTACAAACGGCGGCCATTTTGTCCGTCAATTTTGGTCCGATTTTCACGAAATTCGAATCCAACCTTCATAACCATGGAACGGTGATATAATCAAACGTTTTTTTTTAATCGGATAACAATTTTGACCTCCAGAGGGACCACAAGCTAAAAAGGGCGATTTTTCGGACAATCAGGGGACATAATTCAGGAAGTTACGATCCGATTGGCGCAAATATCGAAAGGAACCAAGATCTTTGGGTTATAAACATGCATTTCAAGTTTCATCCAAATTGGTTCACAATTGTGACCTCTACACTGTTCACAACCTTGATATAACATATTTTCACACTATTCGCGTACAAACGGCGGCCATTTTGTCCGTCAATTTTGGTCCGATTTTCACGAAATTCGAATTCAACCTTCATAACCATGTAACGGTGATAAAATCAAACGTTTTTTTAAATCGGATAACAATTTTGACCTCCAGAGGGACCACAAGCTAAAAAGGGCGATTTTTTTGACAATCAGGGGCCATAATTCAGGAAGTTATGATCCGATGGGCACATATATCGAAAGGAACCAAGATCTTTGGGTTATAAACATACATGTCAAGTTTCATCAAAATTGGTTCAAAATTTTGACCTCTATAAGGGTCCACAACCTTGATATAACATATTTTCACACTATTCGCGTACAAACGGCGGCCATTTTGTCCGTCAATTTTGGTCCGATTTTCACGAAATTCGAATCCAACCTTCATAACCATGGAACGGTGATATAATCAAACGGTTTTTTTAATCGGATAACAATTTTGACCTCCAGAGGGACCACAAGCTAAAAAGGGCGATTTTTCGGACAATCAGGGGCCATAATTCAGGAAGTTACGATCCGATTGGCGCAAATATCGAAAGGAACCAAGATCTTTGGGTTATAAACATGCATTTCAAGTTTCATCCAAATTGGTTCACAATTGTGACCTCTACACTGTTCACAACCTTGATATAACATATTTTCACACTATTCGCGTACAAATGGCGGCCATTTTGTCCGTCAATTTTGGTCCGATTTTCACGAAATTTGAACTCAACCTTCATAGCCATGTAACGGTGATATAATCAGACGGTTTTTTTAAATCGGATAACAATTTTGACCTCCAGAGGGACCACAAGCTAAAAAGGGCGATTTTTCGGACAATCAGGGGCCATAATTCAGGAAGTTACGATTCAATTGGCGCAAATATCGAAAGGAACCAAGATCTTTGGTTTATAAACATGCATTTCAAGTTTCATCCAAATCGGTTCAAAATTGTGACCTCTACACTGTTCACAAGCTAAAAAACGTGATTTTTCGTACAATCAGGGGCCATAACCCATGAAGTTACGGTCCGATACATGCCAATATCGAAAGGAACCGAGATCTTAGGGTGATAAACCTATATTTTAAGTTTCATTGAAATCGGATAAAAATTGTGACCTGTAGACTGTTCACAAACAATTGTGGACGAACGGACGTCCGGACGGACGGACGGACGAACAGGGGCGACGACAATATACGTCCACATGAAAATGTGGGCGTATAAAAACGGACTCAAGTTGAAGGACAACTTCGCATGCAAACATTTTTACAGAATACTACTCCACTGCCACCAGGTTCTGCAAGGTCACATGCTATTAATAGAAGCATTGGTTTGTTTATGGCGCATGACATGCGACCCTATTCTGTGGTAGAGAATGTCGGATTTCGACGAATGGTACGCACTTTAGAACCCCGGTATAACATACCTTCGAAAACGTATTTTGCAACTAATGTTGTTCCAAAGCTTTACAGACTGGAGGAAAAACTTAAAGAAGCCAAAAGTGTGAGTCTTACTACAGATGAGTGGACTTCTAGGAGCGCCAACAGGTTTATTACTGTAACAGTTCATTTTATTGAATCTCAATGGGAAATTCAAAATTATGTTTTACAGACAAGGGTTTTCAATGAGTCTCATACAGCTAGTAACCTGTCAACAATACTACTGAAAGCTGTTGATGAATGGTCTTTATTTAGGGAAAGAATCGGTATACCAGTGTGACAGTATTGGTTCTTAAATCGGTTTCTTTGATGACAACACTGGTGTGTACTTCTAATAATACATTTATTCTACTTCTTACAATAGGTACAAACATCGTGATGTAAACGACCGTAGAACTAACTATATGGAAGGAGTCATGACTTAATTAGCTTGGCTTAGCACAAGTGTGCTAACTCCAGAAGCTCTCGTCTCGTCTCCGACTCCTAGACCTGACTATAGTACTCCTGAGGTACCTTAACTAGGCGCCCGCCTAGCATGGCCTCCTGGACCTGACTATAGTACTCCTGAGGTACCTTAACTAGGCGCCCGCCTAGCATGGCCTCCTGGACCTGACTGAAGATTCGTTTCTGTTCTGAGTTTATAAACGTATTCCAGACAAAGGAGCTCATTAGACATCTGTCTAATGTATCAAGCATCATATGAAGGTTTAACATTCAATATAGTTTATCAGATAAAGAAAGCTAGATAAGACATGCCAACAACAAATTATAGTTACGCAATGACATAAGGAATACTACCAAGATCTCCAGCCGGGTATTGATAGCGACAGGTTTATGTTACAATCACTAACACGTATTTTAATATGGCAGGACGCCTCTATGACATATGTCATTATGTTATATACCTATCCCTCTTTTTTAGAAAAAAATATGAAATATTTTTTTAAAGCCTTTACAAATTTGAATATAACTGGGATCGATAATATCTACCCTAATCTTAAAAGATAAAAATAACAATAAGAATGAAAAGACATATAAATACAAACAACACTTGTAAAATGTCGTATACAAAAATGTCTATAAACAAAAAGAAAAGGTAAATGAAACACACACGAATTTAAAAGTTATATATACTTGTAAAATGTCATAATATCCAAAAATGTCTTTAAACAAAATGAAAAGGTCAATGAAAAACACACGAACTTAAAAGTTATATACACACAATCGGTCACACACGCGAGTCAATAAAAAAAACAAACGAGATCCTGGAATCACAAACACAGACTACTCTTATTCATATAAATGGTGGAATCGCGAACACAAACTACTAGTACTATAATTATCTTCTTAGACCGATTATTTGGTGGAATCGCGAACACAAACTACTGTAATTATCTTCTTAGACCGCTACTGCACTGTCGTAGCCAACTGTAGGGGTGGGGTACATATGATGCCCTTCCTCGTTCCAGTAATGTTGAGGGGTCAGAATTTTCCCTGCTCCGTTTAGTTCAACTATTGTTGTTGACCGGTAGTCTTTTCGTTTTCCATACCGTCTGGCAAAACGGCGTGTTATGACGTGCTATGAAAAGTATTATAACTGCTCCCCGTGCCGAAGTTTGATCATCTGCGTATCATATCATTGAGTGAACTTAATTAATAGTTAATCAAATTAGCAAGTGGAACAGACTTGACTTTAGATAACGATCTAACGATATTTACAATTGAAATTAGGGAGTCATATTGTTTTATCTCAAGAATAATGAATGATCTGAACACATTTAACCAATCTTAAATAAGATATTTTTGAAAGAACTAACGGTTTATCTCTATAATTTTTAAACACAACACAAAACAAGACAATACGTTCGCTCTAAATCCGAGCACAACCCTCCTGGGGTTAAACCACTTAACATAAAGCTTCTCCCGTTACATATCGGGGCATTTCCCATTAAAACTTTGGGGTATTACAAATAAAAATCTTAATCCCGTAAATATCGGGTCTTTCCCATTAATATTTGGGGCACTACATCACAAATAATAATCCCGTAAACCTCGGGGCATAAATATATATACACAAACAACAAGAAAAAAAAAAAAACCTATAAGAGACAAAACCGTTAATACCGTGTGAATGTTTAAAGAGTTATATCTCTCAATAAGGATACGCTTAACTCTATTCCAGATTATTAAACAATCATAAAACATTTCACTTCGCAGTTATTAGCCTGATAATACGTAGCTACTACTAACTTTAAAAGCCAAAATATGTGTTCAAAACAAACAATTATAATTCATAATCTTTTAAAAACAACATGACGCATTTTAAAACAAATAATATATATACAATTTTGTTTCAGTAATTTTCCTACATATAGTTAAAGACTGTTCCACTACTAGCTTGAAAGACGATATAATATATTAAATTTAGTAACGACACCATGATATTTAACGACGCGTGATGATAAACTGCTGGTTTACCAGTTAAATTTTAATCCATAGCACTTATGTCATTTATGAACCGTCGCCATGGTAGGATTTAGAAAAGACTTACCTGTGAATACTAAAATCTGTGGCCGGTGGTCGTCTAGTGGTATAAGACTTCAAGCGTCGCTCTGGTCTACGGCATCAATTAATATGTGACAGTATTGGTTCTTAAATCGGTTTCTTTGATGACAACACTGGTGTGTACTTCTAATAATACATTTATTCTACTTCTTACAATAGGTACAAACATCGTGATGTAAACGACCGTAGAACTAACTATATGGAAGGAGTCATGACTTAATTAGCTTGGCTTAGCACAAGTGTGCTAACTCCAGAAGCTCTCGTCTCGTCTCCGACTCCTAGACCTGACTATAGTACTCTTGAGGTACCTTAACTAGGCGCCCGCCTAGCATGGCCTCCTGGACCTGACTATAGTACTCCTGAGGTACCTTAACTAGGCGCCCGCCTAGCATGGCCTCCTGGACCTGACTGAAGATTCGTTTCTGTTCTGAGTTTATAAACGTATTCCAGACAAAGGAGCTCATTAGACATCTGTCTAATGTATCAAGCATCATATGAAGGTTTAACATTCAATATAGTTTATCAGATAAAGAAAGCTAGATAAGACATGCCAACAACAAATTATAGTTACGCAATGACATAAGGAATACTACCAAGATCTCCAGCCGGGTATTGATAGCGACAGGTTTATGTTACAATCACTAACACGTACATGTATTTTAATATGGCAGGACGCCTCTATGACATATGTCATTATGTTATACCAGTAACATCTGACAATGCACAAAATATTGTGAATGCCATAAGAGACTCCGAAGGACTAGGGCCAAACATAAGACCTTTGCCCACACAATCAACCTTGCGAGCCAGAAAGGAATTTCTTCTGTCTCCTCTGTAAATCGTCTTTTAGGAAAAGTTCGTAAATTGGTTTCATATTTCCACCACAGCCCTCTGGGATCCAACCTTTTGAATTTAAAACAAGATATACTGGATATACCTCAACATCAGTTAATAATAGATGTTTCCACTCGATGGAATTCAAGCTTCGACATGTTGAGCCGATACAGGGAACAGCATGAGGCTGTGTTTCTTGCTAGTCTTGATCTCAAAAAATCGAATAAAGCTCTGGTGGTTTTAAATGATGAAGAACTAACCCATATTGATGAGATTATTGAAGTAATGTCAACTTTGGAAACTGTTACCACTATTTTGTGTACAGAGAAGGTACCAACAGTGTCTATTATACTTCCACTGAAACCTAAAATTATGAACTCAATGTTTGTAAAAGAGACTGATTCGAAAATGGTTAAAGAATTGAAAACTACAATTGCTAATAATTTGGATCCCTTTATATAGAGAACTTGGAGTTTTACAGTTTTTAGAAGAGTGTACTGCTTTAGACCCAAGATTCAAAATAATTCAGAATTTTGATGAAGATGAAATTTATGCAAGAATATCAGATAAATGTTTAGATTTGGTAAGATAAAAAATAAATTAAAATAAAAATATTTTGCAATTTTGTATTGTATCAGTTCATTTCACAGTATTAAAGTATAATAGTAAAAAAAATTATAATTGATAAAAGAAAAAAAAAATACACAAATATTTATGTATGTGCAAATATGGAAAATATTACATTTGTAATTAGTTTATTACAAATAAAATTATTTTTGAATTATCTTTCTTTCAATATTTTTATATTTCAGAGCCATAATATTAATAACAACGACAACCAAGATTGTATTGATTTGAGTTTGTTTGAGGAACCTGTTGAAAAGAAAACTAAATCTGCTATTGAGACTTTGTTATGTGATATTGTTGAAACCGAAATGGATATTGATACCGAAAAGGATATTGATAAACAATCAAATTGTAATTATAGTAAAACTGTTATCCAGGAAGAAATCAAAGTTTATAAAAGTATTTCTAAAGCCCCATTAAATTCAAACCCCCTACAGTGGTGGCAGTCAAATGCAGACAGAATGCCCAATTTAGCTAAACTTGTCAAAATCCATCTCTGTGTCCCTGGTACATCTGTCCCAAGTGAACGCGTTTTTTCAACAGCTGGAGACATAGTGTCTGCTCAGAGAAATTCGCTAACAAATGATAATGTTTATACTCTTATATTCTTAAAGAAAAATGTTTCATTGTTGGATTAATTACCAATCTACTGGTTACTAGTACAGTGTTAGTGACACTAGAAATGTGAACTAATTTTCAGGATTTGAGGAACTGAAATGCAGTTCTACAATGTTTTGTTCTTATTTTTGTATACAATTAATCAAACTGCGTATTATCTAGCATAAGAATGACCAGACGTACCCAGGTACCACCAAAGTCCCAAAGACAATGGTTATATTTTTATTTATTTATTATGTGTATCTACAAAATGAATAATAAAATTAATTAACAAATTTGAGATTTTTATTAAGTTTAATTAGAACCCAATCCAATTTTACAGAAAAAAGACGTGTTTCGTGATGAATTCGCATCGGAAGGTGGTTAAGAAACAGTGTATCGTATCGTGGCTTAGCGTAATCGTTTCAGCCCTAGGTATCACCGTATATTTGTCACATTGGAAGAAAGTTCAACTTCTGGAAAATGTAGACAGGTGTTGTTTACCGATTCGGTCAATAAAAAGATGAGAAAAAAGACAAAAACAGATAATGGAAAGTGTACCATTTACACAGAAATAGCTTAGATCGATTGAATTTCAGTTCATCAAGTCTTTATGAATATTAAAACGTTGCGAACCATTTCAGACTAATATATCATTGTAGTTTGGAGAGGTTTCCTATATCCATCAAACAACACTCATATAATTTAAATTAATGACCTTATATTCTCCTCGGAGGTTTCAAACTGTTAAAATTAAAGCCAAAGATCCGTGAGATATGTTCGATGCAGAATAAATTAATTTCGTTAATAGTTACTCGTTTTAGAAATAGTTTTACCATAGTGGGAATGTGATAATGGTATGTATTGGAATTATGAATGAAGTTCCACGATGTACACAGTACGTAGATTAATCACACCACTGATAAGTATCACGGTTGTCGATATATGACCCGGTGTCACACTATAACATCTCCCACGCAAATCATTCTGATAACACGACATGAAGCGAAATCCAACATCGCTTCGTGGATTATTTATGCATTGGCGATTAGATGGAATTCAAATTGTTTCATCTCATACAATTTTATCATAATATAACAATGCAAAACCAAGATATTCCTACAAAACAATGAATACTTCCCACAAAACCTAAGTAAACTAAACTATCTTTTAATTCTACTAATATCATAATACCATTCGGATGTTTCTGTGCACCTTATGGTTTTCAAAACTAGAAATGCCAAATTAACCTATTTATGTTGTGGACACTAAAAACTTAACAATTTATATGGCAAATAATCACTGGTTTATACACATATACTTTGCGCTATATGTGTATCAACCAAAGATTTGTTCTCCATATTATCTTTGTTGTGTTTTTAAGTGCGAAATTGTTAAATGACGGTCTTAGATTATATAACTCTATTCTCTCACTACGTGTCGCAGAGGTTTTTTTTACGAATTAGCTTTTGGTAGTACCGGTTATTACCTATTAAACCTCTATGGCAGAAACGTCCGATTACCCCTGGGGACATATAACCCTCTGGGTGAACTTACAATCCCGTCCCATCTAAGAAGGCAAATACTACCTGTTTTTGTTCAGTCCAGGTTAAAAAATAAATTACATGGAATAAGTCATATTCTGTGGACGGACTACCGAACCCGAGTGGCGACAATGGCGGCGAAACAAAAACGACACACGTAAACTTATCTACGCCACCAAATACCACTCAAAACCTGTTTGTGGGAACATGATCTACGACTCAACACAAAAAGATATTACGGCTTTTTCTTAATGTTGAAATAGTTTGGCAACTAATATAATTGGTGGATTGTGTAAATAGCACACACGCATCCCTTACAGCTGAATTATAAGTTGATTTTAAAAAGAACCGGGATTCACGCAAGAATTAAGATATCTAACTTCGAGTAGACACAACGCAAATTGAGGATAAAGATAATTGGGTCATCATTTAGCCGCCACTTGTTATTCAATTCTTTCGACTTTGATTGCTGACATGAAAATTCTATGAATGACTCACCTCTTGCTAGTTCTTATGACGTCAAACGCGCGTTAATCAATATCCCTTTAGACCCGTATCTTTTGCTGTGGGATTGTTATCGTCTGCTATACTACTTCCGTTTCAAACAAACCCAGTATTTGGCGGTTAACAGTTCGGTTTCCTGATCAATATGTGGTGTTGTTTCTGCCAAATCAACATCTTGCTTCTTTCTATGAAAATCGTCTGCTAAAGAATTGTTCGTCTGAAATCAAAAGACGTGGATATTATTTCATTATTTAGAGAACATTCAGGAGCTGTACTGTAATCTCTCTACTCATGAGTTCAATAAGAAGTGTGTCTTCTTCTTCTTTTTGTCATTATACGCAGGATTGAGGGGGGAATAACAATCAGAAATCATGATTCATTCGAGCATTAACAATCCCATTATTTACTTTAAGGGATATTTCGGACATTCGCTAGTACGAAATTACCCCATATGTTGTACTCAAGTAGACTTTTAAAATTACGCAGAAGCAAATAATAGAATATGGATTTGTTTTCAAACCATGTTTCACTTGATACTATACACGCGATTGCTACAATAAGCATGAAAGGAAAGATGAAAAGCGCACACCATCAAAATTGTTGCATGCACAAATACATATTATTCAACAAACCAGTTGATTAGCAATAAACTAGCCATTTTGGCATTTCACAGTGAGTTCTAGAATCCAAATCAACCACCCACTCCCAGTCATGTAGTATATTCTCAACAAATTTACCCGTGGTCCTAACTTTTACGAACTCATTAAAAAAGTGCACGAGACAGTTGAACTACTGTAATGAGACAGTTGAACTATTGATATCTACATGTATTTGTACTTGGGTCAACATAACATATAGAAATGTCATTTATAAATCCTTATAGATAGAAATGTCCAAGGCATAAAAGTAATGCCATTAAATTAACAGACAAAATATTATATTCTTTAAAATAATATCCTCCACTGAACTGGGTTATATATTCCTTACTTACTTAAAAGCTATGCCAAAAGAACCTTCCAGGAACGTATTCATATACATTTTATCATACTGAACTTTTCCCATAACAGTTGTCTGACCGCGATTGTGACATTTTAACCAAATCTTGATGAAATTATTCTTCCAGACAGCCTTTCTTTCTTTATTCAATGTTAGTACAATCCCCCCAAGGGGATTCGTCGTTACGAATGTCACCGGATTTATATACTCGTTGGTAAAAAAAAAAAATGTGCTGATCTTATGATTTTGGGTCGATTAGGTCAACCACTTTGTCATTTATATTTGTCGTGTTCTGGGTAAATAAGAGGAAGGGGATAAGACTGATATTGCTGGAGGTGCAAAACCAAGAAATAACTAAGCATAGTGTCGGTAGGAAACGCAGTAGTAGTGTGACTTGGGAAATACCCTAACGGCTACAATGCCCAGCATCACCGAAATTGAAACAAATTGGATGAAATGAATAATTTAAACAGTTTAACTTATTTTGTAGGATACCTTAACTTGATACAGATAAATATTATAGGTATATATTTGACGTCTGACAACTCATATCTCACCAAGTAGTAGCCAAAGTACAGACAGTTGGTAATGTGGAAGTCAAAGGAATGGATGATCTTACGGAGTTTAAACAATAATAAGTTATTGATAATGTGAGTTCCTGAACATTAGCCGTTTACTATTATTAGCACTGTTCATCACAATTTCTGCTTGATGTTCTTGTTGAACTACATTTCTTTTTTCATAATAGACTTTCAATCAAGTTGATCTGTTATATTCCCAACTGGAATTCTTAATGTTGGTATAACATAGCATTTGTATACTTCGCGCAATGTTTCGTTTGATTGGAAATAATCCCACTACTCACATTCTTGTTTTAAATTATACTATTCAAAAAAAGTAAGGGATATTTGATTTTGGGGGCATAATACTAAAATATGCAAATGACTACGATAAAAGTCACTATAGAACCTAACAGAAGAAACATTTCCAGTTACATGTGACGCCCAAACGCACCAATAGCTACCGCATGGAATGCAGGTGATGCTTGGGACCATCATGGAGGTCCAACCCAAGATTTGCACGACTCTGACTTTGAATGTTACAGTCATTGTGGCATTGAATTCCAGGGTGGAAACATCAGTTTAATTGTTTTAGTGACCAGAAAACAAAGTTTGATATGCGTCGGCTTACCCAAAATGAAAGGTTACGTGCCTTGGCATGCTACAGATCGGCACAACACGGGCGGTTGTGGCGCGGACGATGAATGTTTCTCAGTCTGTCATAAGCAGGCTATGGTCCAGATACCGTGATACACACGCTCAGGTCGACAACTCAAGCCCAGGATCGATTTATCCGTACCTTGGCCTTGAGAAATCGTGTCATCACAGCAAATCAGATCAGCGCTCGTCTTCAAACAGACACTGGTGTGAGAGTGAGTGACCAGACGATTCGGAATCGACTGCATAGGGGTCACCTTCGCGCCCGACGTCCTCGCGTGATCCCTTGTTTGAGAGATCATCAGATTCAGGCAAGACGTCGTTGGTATAGGGATCGTCAACACTGAGATAATCGACGCTGGAGCAATGTGATGTTTTCAGATGAGTCAAGGTTCACTGTTGATTTTTGGGCAGACGTAGGAGGGTGTGGCGTCGTCGAAACGAGCGCTTCCAAGATGTTAACGTCATCAGACATGATCGATTTGGGGGTGGTTCTGTTATGGTGTGGGGAGGCATCACTGTTGCTGAAAGAACGGCTTTACATGTTGTTGCAGGGCGTGTTACAGGCCAGTACTACCGGGACAACATCTTGGCAGTCCATGTTGTGCCGTTCGCACGACGTCATGACCGCCGTTTCATCTTCCATGATGACAACGCAAGATGGATGTCACAGGGCCAGGATTGTTACAGGTTACCTCCAACAACAGAACATCACCACATTACCTTGGCCAGCACTGAGTCCCGACCTCTCCCCCATCGTGCATGTCTGTGACATGCTTGGACAGAGGTTACGTCAACGTCAACAACGTCCTGCCAATGTCCAAGAACTTGCTGCTGCGTTGCAACAGGAATGGGACAATCTGGACCAAAATGACCTTAGACGTCTCATTAGGAGTATGTCACGTCGGATCAATGCTTGTTTGGCAAATAGAGGAGGATTTACCCGTTACTGACTTTGTTGTGATGCCGTGGTAACTTTGCTGTTTGACCCGGGTATCATTTAACCCTTATAATGGTCAGTCTGTGCCTTACTTAGTCTAACGATCATTTGGAATAAATCGATGAATGTGAACTTCATTTCATTTTGTCATTTGTTTCTTCGTCAGTTTCATTAGGTGACTTTAATAACACTTAAAAATCAAATATCCCCTACTTTTTTTGAATAGTATATTATTGGTCAATAGTCCCATTAACAACCAGTAGCTGACTGCGTTGAAAACGCTTTACCCTTAAAACAAAGCGCTAAATGTTTACATAACGTTACGTCATGGCCCACAATTTTATTATGCCCAATTAACCAGTGCATAGCAGAATATTGCAGTAAAACTAATTGCGTGACATACGAGACTATCAAATCAAATAAAATGTAAACAATACTATTTGGAAAGGAACATACTTTCACCGTTTTTAGTACCTTAAATCACTGCCCAAAGTTTTAGACAAGACCCGAATAAAACGGAGGACTGTCACGCTGCTGTACTCAAGTGGTG
This sequence comes from Patella caerulea, assembly GCA_036850965.1. NCBI lineage: Eukaryota > Metazoa > Mollusca > Gastropoda > Patellidae > Patella > Patella caerulea. Next base: position 46,713,592 of record JAZGQO010000007.1, on the reverse strand, counting down.
GCTTTGATTGAACGGGGAGAATAGACACACTGCCGCAAAAGTTCAAGTATCAGAAGCCAATCCAGCAATGGCCAGTGAGGGATTTTCGAGCCATTGCTTTAGGAATATGTTGCATTTGGTATCTTTAGAGAATAAATTATCTATAACGATTGTTACCGATACACCTATATCCTCCGAACGTATACAAAGGCGATGTTATGCTCATTTTCGTCGCATGTTGACGGTATTTTTCGGTGATAGCGGACGTTAAATAAAGCTATTTTACACATGTTTGAGCTTTACAGGAACTATAACCTGACAATATAATAACGTGTAAGAGCGCATCTAATATATTGTAAATACTAATCGATGGACGTTATCTGAACAAAACACATCATTCAAATCATCCCTGAAGCAATATGGCGTCTGTAAATAATTTTGTGATATTAAGTTATCAAAATGGTTCCCAGGGAGTTAATTTTCCTTTTTATAGAAAAGTCAGTGATTTACGAAGTAAATTCAACTTGTCAATCTTATACTAGAGGATTCAATTATACAAATAAAACGAACCACAAGAACATGTACAAACGTTTCTCGTTTTCACTTTTAATACGAAAACTAGTAAAACGGGTCATATTTAACAGTAAATATGAAATGAAATGAAATGGGGTTTAACGTCTACTCTTCTGCACCTAACCTGGGCTAATGGAAGACGGGCATACACTATACAGTGTGTTATGATGGAAATTTTGCCCTGGCAGCGGCGCTACGGCCTACTCTTATATCGAATACCAACTGTCAATGGATCTTTTACGTGCAAGCCAGTGTGTACACGGGGCCTCGGTTTTTCGTCCCATCCGAACGACTAGACAGCTGTCCTTGCCAGGCCCTCCGTTCTACATCACTTACAAGAGGAAAACACGCCGGAAAATCGAGATGAACTTTCTCGTCAAATGTAGGGATCGAACACCCGACCTCCAGCGCCTTACCCACTTAGCCACGTGATCACCCAGTAAATATGAAAATATCAGTAATATTTTTTTCGTCCACTGGTTCTACAGATGGAAAAAGTCAACATCATATACTGTTCATTTTGATATATAACGGCGCATTTTTTTTTTTACGGTGATGTACATTTACCTGCGTGGAGTGCAGCGGGAGCAACGTCCTCAGGAATACATATCGGTTCGGAGATGAAGGAAGGGAGGGGGACATCCAATGAAAGGGTTTTATTGCGTGTTTACTTCCTTGTTACCCTATTTGATTTAAGTAAAAAGTATATTTCATCTGTTTTGACATATGTAAAAAAAATCTTCTTGGCTTCGATTGATGAGTACCATACCCTATATTTGAGTCTTGGGCATGCAATTAAACCTCTGCACGTCACCGACATTACAAACTGTGATCGACAACATGGAATGTTATTGGAGTAGTGTTTGTTACTGTCTCCAACTATCGAGCTCGCGTTCTGATATTCCAGAAAAAAATCGTTTCTTTTTAAAAAAAGAAATCGTTTATCATAACTTAAATTTAAAAACCCCAGAAAAACCGCACACACTGCATGGCGGATGCCCGTCGACATTGTTGTAGATGATTTGGATGTTAAACCCCATACCCTTACCAGCGCGACAAATCACTGGCAACCGCAGATGACAACCGTTGAGTGTTCTACTCAACACGACAGACATCGGTCCGATGTGCTAATGAAATTGGAAATGTGTTTTGGATGTTATTAGGAATCTGAAAACGAAGCTATACAATTTACAGCTTTCTCCAACGACATATTTCCGGAAAACAGATTGCAATTTGAGCGTAAAAAAATACACTACATAGTGAAATGTTTCTTGAAACACAGATTATTTATCTAGCGAGAGAGCTAGGTTGATAAAGAAAGCTGTCTGATTGAAGGCAGGATTAATATGTCGGAAATGAAACAAGTATAATTTGTCAAATGTCGTACTCATACAACCCTATTTAACCCAACTATCCTAATTCTAAAAAAGAAAATCTATATTGTATGACGAGGTCATATGAAGAAAGCAACGCAAATGCACCATACTATATAGGTGTAATAATATATTACCCAATATATATTTGAACTAATTAAAAATATAAATGCGTTTGTAAATTAAATATAAATGCGTTTGTAAATTAAAAGCCACTGGTCCAAATAAAATAAATTTGGGTTTAACGTTCTGCTGGGGTAATGAAGACGGCGTACTGGTCCAACAATAGTTAGTAAAATCGATCAATCCTTTCGTAAGGTAGGGTCATCTATATCCTTTTAATTACAAGGCCGCCATTTAGCTTTGGTCTTATACTGATGAGTTGAGAACTCAATGAAAACCGATTTCTATCCATTACCGTCGAGACCAACATGGGGTCTAACTTATGTTTAGTGATAAACGGCTTTCCCACCCTTAGTTCTTCAATATTTATATACGGAAATAATATTTAGACCTCCTTTCATTGTCCGGTTGGTGGAAAAAGTAGAGCGATTAACCACATTTCATTGTATACTTAGCCTGTTGTAAGACTAGGGGCTGATGGATGCATCTAGGATATATTCGCCATCCAGTAAAATCATTTTAAATCTGTGGTATGATTTAATTCGTCAGTTACATCATAACATGTGTTTGAATTAGATTGTATGTAAAATTGTTAAGCGAGAGAGAGAGAAATGAGGTTTAACGTCCACTCAACACAAACTAGGTCGTTTCGGGACTTATATGTTGTTTAATTTTATTTCAATAATTCGCTTGTGCATAGGGGTCTTTAGCAGTGGGAGGAAACCAGAGTGCCCGGAGGAAACCCACGAGGTTGAGAAGGCGGCCCTATCTCCCTGTCGCATACGCTCACACCAGAGGTGACCGGCCAGCTAGAGGTCGAAGCGTGGCACTCTAGACCACTAGGCCATCCCAACCCCTCAAATTGTTAAGCCATCTCTGATATATTGACGTTCAGTTTACGAGCTGTTCACGTTAGAGATTTTCAAAACGGCCAATCACTTGATACACAAAAATACGGGGGCTTATCTGGATGATATTTCACCTTTTCATGACATATATAGATCTACAAATTGGCTGATTTATAAATCAATGGCTACTTCTTATGCTAAATTAATTGATACTGATACTTCCCACATTTTTTATGATATGTATTGACGTCGGCCGGCGAGAAATCAAGAAAATGACGTAAAAATCATAATTTATGTTTGAACTGAAAATGGTAACTTGGGATTTCGTAAATTAATGGCTATAATATCTTATGCTAAATTGTAATAAAAGAATCGTATCGGTATTAGTATTTACGTCAAAGACAAATTCGTGTCATAATCGAATCGACGGTAGTTTACATGGTCAATAAGCCCCATAATGATTCAACGGCTATTTCCAGCCTCGGTACTAGGATTAAGCACGCGCAGTCGTATTGTTACGGAAATCTTGTTATTTTCCCACACGATTCCATTCATAACTACACTGCAGTAGAGTAATGTTGGGTCGCCAGACATACTATAATCAATAATTGCGTTTCAGTTTTACCTTGGTTCCAAGCTTTGTTCAAATCTCAGTTTTAATGAGCCATTGATGGTTAGCTACGGTTCTGTAACAAACATGACTCGCCAGTAATTTGACTCTGAATGGAAGGACGAGATGATGCAGTAGTCTTAATAATACAGTTTTATCAACATCAGGAATCTCGTAGATTTTAGAAAACGGGTTTACATAGTTCAGAGTTGGGTTTACATAGTTTAGAGTCGGGTTTACATAGTTTAGAGTCGGTTTTAAATATCTGTTCATTTTGATAGATTCCTAGGACACGAGCAAAAATATCCCCTAAACCAACACATTTCATCTGCTTACTGATTCGGTAGTTTAACACTGAATCGAAGGGTAGGTGATCATGATTCCCAGATAGGTACACGGGTGGGTCGGGTTATTTTTGGTATCCAGACTATTAAATACAATTCCCTCAAACCAACAAGCCCTGTTCTGAAATATGAAAACCTGGTCCGGAAAATCATTATTGTTCTTCTCGATCCGTATCGGGATTTGAATCCGGGACATTGAAAAGTCCCATAAGGAGATATAAGCATCTGAAAATAAATTTCTCTAAGAGTAGTGACTAATCTTTATAGTGATGATAGATTGTTCGTTTTGATATCAATCTCACCGAATAATGAATGTGTCTGTATGGATGATTAGTGAAATTCTGAATTATATCAAGTAAAAGCCAGAAAGATTAGTTGACATTGATCTATTATTGTGAATTTCAAAATGGGATGGAGTGCTCCCAGACTGGTTTATGAAAGGTATGATTTATGAAGTATTTGTGCGTCTTTGATAAAATTCCAAAAGGTTACTTCATCATATTACTAAGCATATTATCACTGCAATTGAAACCAGACATGGACGCGACTGGACAATAAGAAAATTTCAACCGGCTTCTAAACTATTGTGGCGACTGCTGGTAAGCGATGCATGCGTAAGCACTCAAGCACGTTCGGAATGTCTACTAAGTTTGCATGTGAGAGATTGGTTATCATCATCACATTCCAAATATTGTTTTCTACAATTAACCCGTAATCACCTAACTGAATATTTGGGAAATAACGCAAGCTATTAGCGACTAAAGTAGAAAGCACCAACACTTATACAAACCATTCACAGCTTACGAATTTCTCCTCAAACTAAGATTTATGACAAGAAACAGCGAGGGGATATCAGTACGAAACCAACTATTTAGAAAAAGAAAAAATTACCCCGATGCAAGAAAAGTAAATGTCAGTAAAATAAATAAGACTGGATTAATTATGTGCATAAAAACTATGTTAATGATATATTTGGGAATAATTCAACTAAAATAAAATTATAATGTCTATAATGCTATATCTATTCACGGTACCTTTTCTCACCTGTAGTAAAAGTCTATAGCCCCAAACGAAACACCGACATGCAACCCAGGAGAAAAAGCTTCTCACAAATTACGTACTTTAAAAGTTACTGTAAACATTATTGCCATTCAAAAAGCTACGAGAATGTAATCGCAGACATTTTTAGTCTATTACAAAAGAACCAGAAAAAACTGCAATATAATTAACACGTTAAAACCAGTTTATACCAGTGTAATGTTATAGACGTCAAGCAGGTGGTTCATCAACCTTAATACTAGTATAAAAACCCACCAACAATTTATGGCATATACTCAACTTTTGTTAATGACACTGATTAGTAACGTAGCAAATGATGATTGGGCTTAGGAAGCCGCATCATCTAATAATGGACTCGCATTCCAATCCGTCACACTTTTAAATGGCACCAAATATAACCAAAATGCCCCACCCCACTTCAATAAATACACTATAAGATTGCTCCAAAGCAAATCATATAATTATACCGTCATTTTGAATTTCCAGGTATACAATTATTCATCTCAGTTGTCCAAACAGTGTTAATATTTTCTCAATGAACAATTAGCGGTGCAATTTACGATGCAGACTATTCGTATATTTATTCCGTCTTGAGTAGTTTTGTTAAGGATACTGCCCTTGTGCTCAAGTTTTTCGCATCTAATCTGTGCAGCACTGTTGAGACCTGTGGTTGGCTCATGGATCTATTCCCGTTTTGATAGTACATACAATTTCATTACTTACAATGTCCTTGTCCGATGCGTATTAGCCGCCGATATTTGTTTTCTGTTTGCGATGTGTGTCGCCGTTCTGCTGCACATACTTTTAGAATTGGAAACATCGCCAAGCACCAATAGCTGATAAGACTGACGCCGTCGGTTATTTGTAGTGTCTTGTTTTAGAATCTTAATAAAGAAACCCCAAAAGCGTTGCACTATCATATACTTATCAATTCTGGAAGTTATATTACCCTAGGCCAATGTATGACCTTGGTAAATGTCAGATATTTCAGGTGGATAAACCTTTAGTCAAATTGTCATTTATACCTATATTAAACACCCAGTTTCATTGCATACATAAACCTGCTAATCCTTTGGAATTTCAGCAAGTTAAGTAATGATTATGAATTTATAACCAACAGGCTATATTATTTCCTTAAAGCAGATAGCTACTTTAGCTGTAATTGTACTGATTGGAGTAATATTCATATCCAAACATTGTCTTAAGATGAGTACCCGACCTGGAATAATTAGATCAGGTTTATACCCCCCCCCCCCTTTGCAAAGAACTCGATTACACACAATAATCTTTAAATGATATTTAGTAACTGGATAGAGCAAAAACAAAAGCACATACTTATGGAAACAGCTACTTTTGTATTTAATGGTTAGCTTGATAACGTTAAGAGAATATTTTTGAAAACGTCCCCTTAAATACACTAGTAGCTGTTTTCCATAAGTATGTGTTTTTTTTATTCAGATTACACAGTTTGTAAATGGCAGCACAATCAAATACATGTGGCATAATTTTAAATTGTATAAATTCCCTATGTAGAAAATATCTAATATGTAAATTGTATAAATTCCCTATGTAGAAAATATCTAATATGTAAGATAGCAGTACATTGTTATTATATTATAAGAAATCAATTACAGAACTGTCAAATACAACATTGGAAAGTCTCAAAGATGGATATGCAAATTATAATCTAATTCAGCCTGTGCAGGGTTGAGACAAAAGTGTTGCTACACAATCACTAATTACAAGTTTATATCCATATTCACCACAAGGTTGTAAACATGGAGTATATATTGAAACCGCTAGTACCGATGGGGTGTGCAACAGAACATCTGAAATATTCATGTTACAGTTCCACCAGCTTGAATAACGCTGATAAAAACTTTCCCGTATGTATAAAAAATATATGTTGGTGATAGCTTAAAATAGAATCAAAAGTAATGAAGTTCAAAAGTGATTTGGGGGGATGATTGTAGGATCGACATTTACCGCCATAAGAACACGAACACCTCACGAAGGCCGTAATAACATTACTTTACAGTGACACGACCATATAAAAGTCAAGTCAGTAACCGCGTTTAACAAGAGACGAAGGCAAAGCTGTCAAACAATCAGTCCGGCACTGGTGAACCGATCCCCCCCAGAGCAGAGTACGATCCCGCGGAATTTGTCGGATAATACATGTACAACGGCATTGTCAAAGCGTCGGCCCTTTTGTAGTAAACCCAGTATGCAGGAAGCAACCGACTAGTCCCAATATAGTGCGATGACCCTCTAACGTTTAGGCTACGATTCTGGTACTCATACCAGAACTGCTTGTTTTTGGTGATCACGTGTCAACCTTGGTATCTTAGATTAACCCACATCTCTTAAACCAGATTTACGATCTTAAATTTGTAACGGTAGTGCGTTTTCATTGCGTCTCAGAATATCAAAGTCTATCTTAATGTAAATGGTCTTTTGAAAAATACTTTCAGTTGACTTTTTCATTAATTGTACTAGAAATGAAATGAAATGGGGTTTAACGTTCTACAAAGGCTCTAATGAAGACTGTAATTAAGTTACAACATACATATTCACTTTAAAAGAAGGGTAACAGCTAACAGAAGCCGTATATTAAATATATGAGAATATATATACCATACCCCTGTCAAATCGATAGTAATTTTGTTATGACGGAAGAGCTATAGCCTTTTATATTCAGTTAAGCTATAGCGCGAGAAGGCATCAGAGATTCTTAGCACTATTGAAATAAATTGTGTCATTTACCCCGAAGGCAACATGCACATTAAACAAAAAGCTTCATTTTACATTATGTGGGCGTTTGTTGGGGCCATAAAAAATAGAATTTATTGCTAATGGGTATCAACCATTAAATATGCAGTTGCTCAGGCATAAGAATTATATAAAACCTGATAAATATTCCTAATTCCTAATGTCAAGCGAACTGGTTTTGAGATATCTCCAGAAATCAAAAAACACTCGGTCACGGTGTCTACAGTCCACTGGACGTACATTTTTTTTCGACCAGAATATCTTCACTTTCTCATTAGATAGAACCATTTCCAAATGACTCATATTAGACAGGCCTGTGTAACAATGAAACAGTCCCATGTTTGTTTGGCACAATGTTTTGACAGGTTGGTCCCTTCCCCCCTGTATATCCACTTCTGCCTGTTGTGACATGGCAGATAATACATTTCTTCACATGTTCAATTTGTTAATAAATTGTAAATTGGGTTTCAATTAAAGCGTTTGTATAAGAACTTCTAGCGAGTCTTTGATGAACAGGCTTTCCTACCTGAAACGCTTTAAAGCAGATGGTTCTCTTGCAGCAAACGATTGCTAACCCCCAATCAACGATAGGGTCTATGTGAGATTACAGTTGTAGATTAATTTAGAATTAAACCCTGATGTAACTTATTATGCAATATAAAAGTTCCAGTGATGAGAGTAATCATGTATTATTTTATAGAGTATATCGCAATCTACAAATATTCCATGACTTTTAATCATTCTTTTTTGTAGCTTAATGCTTAAATGTCCTCCCCATTTATTACTACATACAGGTGTATTCTGTAACACAGTTTTTTTCGGATGGGGTGCAGGGCATAAACGAATACATTATATACTTTTTTCTCCGTAGTAATTAACTGGGTATCAGGTGTTCTTGGGTGGGATTAAAGCATAACCATTTTCGTCCATGGCATACGCCACTACCAACTGGAGCCAAAACCCCAAAGTTGCTTATTGGGTAGAAGGATTTGAAAGGCAAAAATATTGTAAAATGATCTTTAAAAACCCAATTCTTCATTCTCCATACAATAAAGTCCCAAAATATGAACAAATAATTAATTCAATATAGGCCTACATATAGTAAGTACCGTTAACAATATTTTACTGTTAGTGTTTTCAATTTCTAAATAAACTACCTCTAAATCTGTTAAGCTTCTGTACGTTAATGTTCAATTAGCCTACTTCGATGCTTCTGACCTTAAAATCAATTGTGTTATGGGTTGTCTGCAACTTTGGTATCCATGTTACATAAATGAACATTAAGTGCCATGGTCGTGTAAAATTCATCACATTTCTCCATTGTAATAAAAGCCACCCAGTTTTAGCATGACTACATATCAGGCAAATTGATCTTGGGATTGTACATTTACGAATTTGTGGGCTCTATACAACTATTTTGTTCATGTATCACATGACTTATATATTTACACGTTATATTGCTACTTAAATGCATATATAATTTTCTTCCAAGTTTACATGTTTAAATTTAAAATAATTCGATCGAAGCCTTCTGACATGCCCTATATAGACATTGTGCTAGTAAGAACATTAAAAATCAGTGAATTATGTTAATTAGCTTTCGATATTAAAATACTTACAACATCTCTAGCCGGCATTACATCATTGACCCGGTATGCCTTAGACTTTACTGTCGATGCTGGAATTCCAATAGCAGAATAATTCTACAAAGCATTAGACTTCGCCTTTAATCCCTCAAAGGCATCATACTCTTTCAATAGCCACACATCAAATGTTCACCTCAAGTAGCATTTAACTAAACACAGGAACGATAAACCCTCCTTCAATACACCGTACCTAATCCATTGTTTCGCTAATCAAACCCGAATCATCTATCAAAGCGTTCCTGGCTTTAAACATTGTCTACTCCAATTCTAACACAGTATGACCTGCCGCCACTGATCTTACAATTGGCAGAATCGTATCGACTGAATTGCGCGGCCTACATTATAGGCCTTGTATTGAATATTTAATGTTAGACAGTTATTCATCGTGGCTGCTTCACTAGTGTCGTGTTGTAGGATTGTGTAGTGAGGGAAGCATTTCCTCTTCTAACACGCGGTAGCAGCAAACAGTAATTATTAAAATTATCAATAGTGCCGAGCAGATATGGTTTGCAATCGACTTCAGTCTCAATCAGTATGGGTATTCTCTTCCCACGCAATATAACATTAGGGGCGTTTAAAGACTAAAGAAATGGCAATGATCTCATTGTTAAATAAAGAACTAATTCAATTCCGTCTGGTGGCCAGGAGCGTGATTATACAGTACCGATTGCCAATATCAGAAGGCAAGCATCATTGTCGAACACATACAATATTGACATAACGGATTTTATCATGTAATTTTTATAGACGTAATAAAACATGCGGAATATCATAATACCGGAACAGTATTAGTAACGCAAATTTATATTTAATGCTGAATTTTGAAGAGCAACATAAAAATAAAAGATTCTAATTAGCAGTGAGGTTTACCTAAACGAAACTCATAGATACATCATTTTTATAACATAGCACCATCGATCCATGTTTCGTCAATACAATTTAGTGCAAGAGTAAGCACACCATACCTTGTGTACAACACGCTTCTCTAAAATAGTACTTTTATAGATTAAAGATATTGTTAATAAGAAACTATTAAAGTCATCAGTCCGTCTTATACAATTTGAGGGGGTTAGATGGCCGAATGGTTAGCCCGTATCATAAAGCCGGTCACTGAATCAAATTGCGTGATTTCGAATACCCGGTTGTACGAGACAAGGAGTATGTTCGCCTGTCCAACCTCGCGGGTTTTCTCCGGGTTCCTCCTACTACTAAAGACCCCCACGCACAAATGAATTATTGGAATAATATTAAACCACACGTTAGTCCCGAAATAATTAAACCACATGTTAGTCCCGAAATGACATAGTTTGTGTCGAGTGGACGTTGAACTCCATTTCTCTACCTCTCCTAAACAATTTTCGTACATTGTCTGATTTTTAACGGCTTAATTGACGCAATTGTATTATTGGAACTTTTTAAGAAAAAGAAAATCAAGTTATCAAGGGTGGATAAATTCGCGGCTTGGATTCAAACAACCATTTAAGAATATATTTGTCTGAGGATCCCGAATATTTTAATTTTTTCCATTTCAATGTGTCTTTGTAAAACTAAACTAAGTTGATATTTCCTTAATACTCCCACCAATTGGAAACGCCACTTATCGTGCTGTGGTCGCCGAGTCACAGCGTTTATTTTGAGCATGTTCAAAACAAAGGCCAAAGTTCTGATATCTAAACTGGAAAGCTACGAGAATACGACTTTTTTTTTGGGGGGGGGGGGGGGGTTAGACAGTCAACTTTCACGATATCGTTGTTGCAACAATTTCCCCTAACAGCAAATCATTTAAGTTTAAAAGAGTAATTGACTTTAACCATTGGAACATGAATGATGATGTATGTGTGCATAATCTTCAGATTGTTTAAAGGAAGTGTTAATGTAAACACAAATAGGATCTTAACATCTTTGGTTACGCCGTTACGCGAAACTACTTGCCAAAAAGAGACAGCAAATGCTAATGGAAACGTTATTGAAAACAGATTAACACATTTCTTGCACTACTAAACCACGAAATTTATATCGGTATTGCTCCACCCCACACGCATTTAACTCTATCAAATTCCTTTGCAATTATTGAAGAACACATGGATATCTAAAGCCCTATTTGTACCCCCCCCCCCCAACGATGTACATTAACAATTAAGGATGTGCTTTCGGCGCATTGGCCCAAATCACTATATCGTTAGAACGGCAAAGGGTTCAACAATAGTTAAAACCGTTTTCAAATAACCACTTTTAACCATTGCGTTGTATTTAATAAACATATTGATGCAATGAAGCGGGAAGGCAACATTGATGGTAGTTGGATAAGCTTATTTTTAGCATGTCGACATACATGTACTACTTTAGTTTATAAAAATCAATATGGTTCATCAAAATAGATAAATAATTAAAGGAACAAAACAGATCAGTCAATACTCGATGCTATTTATAGGCGAATTGAGGTAAAGTCTACATATATAAAAGTACTACATATATTATCGCTATGCACATTTTACATAATGGAAAACGGTATCAGATGTTCCAGGAAAGATAATAATATCTTGGATCTTAAACTACTTACGAAATTTAAGCGTTAAGAGACTTCCTTTCATCGGACACAAACTAGGACTCACTAACCTTGAGGGCGGGCCTTAGTAAAGGGGGACCGCGAATAAGTTGTCACGCCACGCTTGGGATCCAAAGCATACCACTTCTAGCTTTATAGAGCTGAAAATTGTACCAATATTTTCCCTTATTGTATCAATGCATGTATATCTGGTATCATAAAAATGTAAGTCTGCCGGGTTTCTGGTGGTGGGTGTGGTATTCCACGCCCAAAATGCGATACCCCTCAACTAGTCTAGATTAGCTCAAAAGTGTACTACATGAAATTCGCGCAGCAGTGTACCGTACATCTTCGGGTATCACAAAAACACTCTGACAGACATTTCTAGTGGTGGGGTACCCCTGACAGAGCTAGACTGACCAACTGGGCTCCCGGTCTATTAAACGAAGCTACATGTAATGTAAGCTGAGACAATTACACAATAGCGAAAGTAACCTCGCTGCAATGACCACTAGAACATAATATGGCCGAAGGTGACAGGTCCAGGCACTGAGGATTTGTGCATAATCGTAATTTCGTAAGCCAAAAGAGTTATAAAAGATGAATTTAATTGCATAACGTATTTCTTAAATCCTGTGTTTATTGATGTCGAAATCATATTATATGTGGTTAAATCATGGTGACAACTCCCACTTGACGGCATTCGATGAGCTAAATCATCAAGATCCTTTATGGCTATTAGTAATGGTGTAAAATCTCGGATACTCTTAAGATGTCACAATTATATTTTTTGTAAAGCTTTACTGTTGTCCAAATGGCAACCCCGAGTTGCAATAAAAGAGTTATTACGGTGAAAATGCATTCATCCCTGCCGATGCTTCATTTAAGATAACCGAGATGGACAGCCTGCGGCTTGGCAATAACAGTGATATGGCAATCAATCTGAATTTTTAATCAAAGGTATCTATAAAGTGTGATGAGTTCATTAAATTTCCTGGCGAACATGTAGAAATTCATGGTGGAGAAATTTCGATGAGTAGCAGTAGTTCAAAAATAAAGTTCAACCAATTATGTTCATTAAACATACATTATGTAAGAGCTAAATTTGCCTATTTTTCTAGGCGGCCTGACATGGTTTTTTTTTAAATTAGTAATTAGACACTGATTAACTTACCCTGGTCTTAATCGACTCTCGTTGGCATCGGATTTCTCTAATATTAAACATATTAGAACAGTTGAGCTATATTTTGATTTAAGCTGAATCCGAAGAGCGAGACTTAGCTCAGAACAACCAGTGCGGTAGTTGAAATTATTAAACACTTCTTGTCAAACCTTCAAAGATAGGGTGCACATGTGCCTACTGAAAAGTTGTTCTTGACTGATTGATTGTGCACGCTTTAGTTGAATTACTGATTTCTGACAGTTTCGCACTCTCGTTGAGGCTATAAATAGCAATAGCATGCGGAAATGTTCAAAACACTAAAAAACTACTGCAGTCGTAAAAAATCTATTGTTGACGATTCTGAATAGCAATAATATTTAACTTTTTGGGTTATTACGGCATCTTTAGTAATTGCTTTATAATTAACTGTACCATTAGAAGCTGCATATTTTGGTTTAGTACAAATAATAGAGACTTTTGGCAAGCGTAAATTTCTGGTCCGTATCGCGTATCCGTATCGATTTTGTGTGTGACGTCAACAATGCTTGTGTATTTCCCATACGTGATATGGCACACGGATACGGCAGCACGTATCGAACAGCTTTCATACGGAAAAGGTCCATATAACATCGTCGTCTTTTTACCATACTTTTTGCTACTTTTAGACGCTGAAATGTTGTGTCATAGTAGACACTTGACTAGTACTGAAGATCTTGGTAGATAACTGCCACCATGCTGTATTTGAACTAAGCTCAGCTCAGCTACCCATATGTACACGACGCGAAAATCTGCCAAAACTGTAAAACTACATTGACGCAACGTATCACGTGGCGATACGGATACGTGATACGGATGCGGAAAATTCCACTTGCCAAAAGTCTCTAATATCTCTGACTCACGTCCGTAAAGCAAGAATATACTAGCAGTAGTTTCATTTTACTTTTACAAGTTTCTTGAAAATATTGTTGAGTTGTCTAATGTGTGTGTTTCTAAATTCAATTTCTTATTCCATGTTTCGTAAAAAAAAAAGTAGTCTTGATTATCCCGACCTGTCAATTAGACGTAGAATGATCGATAGACTGGTTAAGCGAGACTAATTTCAAAACAAGGGCACGTTACCTATCCTTTAATTGTCTGGATGTTATGGACGCCACTCCAAACCATTTTTCAATATTATTTATGTATGGTTAAATGGTCATAGCGTATTAAGTACAACATGGTCGTTTATTTAGTGACTATAAATGTGTGAAATGGATTTAAGGCTTGGTAAATATATTAGTATTGTGGTGTAATTGTCGAGATATTTGGAGATATTCATTTGGGGTGGGGCACCCCATCAAAGGCTAATACCTTCGCTCGAGAGTGTAAATTGAATGAAATTTTCAAATGATTAATATTAGATTCATTATTTATTTCCGAGCTTTTACAGCAAGAATGTCTAACTCTTGATCTAAATCTTACATTACATGTATGTATCTTTAAGATTTATGAGAGACGATGATGTGTATATTATGTAAAACATAATTATCGGGGACTTCAATACAGGTCTAATTTTCTTTTGAACCTGTTCATACAAACCTATGTAATTTTGTGTTACAGATTCATAAATCTTCCACCAGTGCTGGAGCTGTAGGAGAATATGGGCGACATTGCCTCGGTGTTTATTATATGTTTTGTACAACGTATTGGGGTTCTTTAAAGCGGTAATTTCATAATTTTAAGGTTTATTTTTTAAAATGTATTAAAATAAAGCCTTAAAATAGATGGTATCTATAAACAGTCTTACTTTGATAAAGAATAATCCTTTAAAACCTGGAATTCACTATTGCCAGTTAAGTAATTGGGAAATATATCATTTTCAACTTCAATTCAAACGTTTGAAGATAGCTAACGCATGGGGGGGGGGGGTGCGTAGAAAAACACGGGAGGTAATTGTGCTATTTTTGATTTATAATAGTGGGAAATAATGCCTATAATCGTATAATAATGAGTTGACAACCTATTGAGTAAAAGACATAGAAATTGGCAACCTATTGAGCAAAAGACATAGAAATAATTATCTTTTGACTTTCTTTGAAAATATGAAATTATCGCTTTAATCAATATGAATAATAGAACGTTATCCAAAATCAAAGCAAATGTACCTAATGTTAAAAAATCTAGGTGGTCTAATTTTGTCTGGAAAACATTTGAGAATGGTGTTATTCTCACTACAATGAGTGAAATTATGTCTTAGGATTTTGATATCCAGAATTGGTCAGCTACGTTAATATCACGTGATAGTCTTACTGAATAAAGTGATTTTAAACAAGAGTGATACTTATAAAACCTAGGTGTAATATCAAACGACTACGCTTAAATCTCGGCGACATTCTAAAGAGGTATTCTTAGGAACCCAGTGTGTTTTTTTATGTATACTTGTAAGAGTCTAACTGATTTATCTTCCACGAAACTGCATTAGAGATTATTATGATGTTCTCCTTAAATGTCAGTTACGAACTGTTAGAGATAGATCAGTATTGATATTGATGTGAGTGTACCATTATTTTAAAGGGACAATAACATTCTTGCTGGCTTGGTAGCTCCAGAAAATAAATAATACCCTTATTCTAAGTACTAGATGTTTAAATGTCATACCTGTTGTGTAAATTATCCATTACAACCTATTTTACTTGTCCAGAGGGTTCGAAAATATTTTAAATTCCAAGTCACATTTGAAAAGGTTTACGTTAGACTTTTCAAATCAATTACTTGAATTTTTCCAATTTTTTAAAATAGGTGTGTTAAGATGAAATTTATATCATCATTTAATTGGAATATTCTAAAATAATACGATTTGTTGACCAGAATGAAGATTGGGACATATTATTCAGTTTCAACAAGAGTGTTATTGGGGCTTTAAATAATCGTACGGGCAACTTGCTAATAGTACTTTTATTCACACCAGTGAAATAATAGACTAGTGCGACGTTTTTCACTGTAAAAGCTCATGTCGGTATTAAAAGATGTTTAATGATCTCGAGCTTACGACATCACGTACTATATTGTAAAAACATTTTTACAATATATCACTTAAAAACATTGTTACAATATATTATTTAATATCTCGCTCTCGACCATTAAACAACACATAGCACTTTTGATAATGTTTTGCATTCGTTGTTGCACCCCATGTATTGATATATACACATGAATATTACTAACCAAAAAATAATTTCCATAGACATATCTATATGTTATTTCATGTATTATGGGTTTATGTCCCTCTATCACTGAATAATTATTGGTTGTGAGTAACAAGCTAGTGATTCATTGGGTCTCAAGTTAATATTAATTTTGGAAAAAGGGAGACAACTACAATTTCACTACAGGGCGAAAGATAGGCCTTCGGTTGATCGCAAAATACTTTCCGATGTGTATATCCTTGACAA
The DNA here is from genome assembly GCA_036850965.1 of Patella caerulea. Taxonomy (NCBI): domain Eukaryota; kingdom Metazoa; phylum Mollusca; class Gastropoda; family Patellidae; genus Patella; species Patella caerulea. The sequence goes on along the minus strand of JAZGQO010000007.1, from coordinate 46,697,127 downwards.
TATCCTGACAGTGTAATTTTATCTCTTGGTGGTACTATAAAATCACATCCACTATATAGCCAAAAGAAAGGATATCATATAGTCCTGCATTATGGAATCTGGGCATGTCAAAAGCTATGCAAAGTAATAATAATACATGTGTATATTTATAATGCAATCTGATTAAAACAGATCATATCTATACTTCATTTAACTTATCTTTACTACACTAGGATCTGGAAGTTATTACTGACGTGTTCTGGATGAGGTGAGGGATTAGCCAATGAAACCACTAAAACGTCAACTCCAATTAAACAATGCCTGACGTTATAAATAAGGTCTAAAGCCCATTGTTTGACGCATGTCGTGAATTCCCACTTTATTTTGTCAAATCTTTATGAGTAGACCATCGAAAGTATAAAAAACGAAACATAAATTTGTATTTTAATCAGATTGTTTATAATGCGCAAATTTCCATCCACGTGTATGCTCAAAGCGCCAAACACTATGTATCTTTCCCTATTAACACTACGGTATATCCGGTCAAATACAATTTATCTCATATTGAAACTGGCGTATCTTTAATTTTGATTTGGATAGATCCCAGTGAAGGGGCAGCTTTTACACTTAATGGTAAGGAATTCCAAAGATTAGGCGTACTGAAAGATATTTTGTATCTAAATATTTGAAGGTTTAATTTGGGAACTACTAGTAAATACCAATATTGGGATCGTATATTACGTTGCGGAGTATACACATTAGTTAGATCAGACAAATATGTTGAACTAGTTCCATCGAAACATCTACGTATATATCTATATCTCGAATGGCCAGACGCCCAGTGAAAATCTTTTAATAGCGGTTGGGTATTTTGAATGATTTCCACTATGGATGAATCAATTTTCTGTAAAGTTCTGTTTTTTGCACCAACAAGCATGACTTGATTTCCCGAGTACATGATGACAAGTTAGTATTTTGATTTGACGTGAAGCCATAAATAAATTGTGCATCGCCAGCATACGAATGGTCTGGGAGTTGATGCAACTTGACTGGTGTATAAGACGAATAAAACATGACCTAACACAGAGCCTTGAGGTAAACCATATGCTTATACGGTTGTTTCTGATAACTCATTGCCAAGATGTAGAGACTAGACTGTGTAACCATGTAGGTATGATTTGAACCCCTATAATGGAGGGACTCTCGTGACACAAAGCTTATCAAGGTGTCTGTAGTGGACTATGGTATCGGAGGCTACTAAATGATCGATTATCACAACTGTGGTAACGTCTATGGCATAGCGTCAATCATTAACTAAATAGTCCTTGAACAGTTTGGTAATCGTCCAATAGGGAGTTAGCGGACAGGTATTCTTTTAGCCTTGTATTTACTGCCCTTGATAAGAAGGGGGGATTATACAGATAAGGCGAAAAGTTTTCGGATCATTTTGGTCCGGACTTATCTTTCATGAGAAGTGGAAGAACCACTAGCTATCTTTAATGAGAAGTGGAAGGACCACTAGCTAAACTGTTAAAAGGGATAAGTTGGTCCAGACGTTTTACAACCAGGGCTGTTGGGATTGGATCTGACAAATATGTTGTGGGTTGATGAGAATTTGGATCAAGAGGCAAGAGTGCAGTACTTTATGTATATGAATGACAGTGCAATCTTTTAGCATCCTTGATCACATGTTTGTGGTTTGATTTTAGATACCAGTCTACAGACGACTTTTTTTTAATATGGATGCAGAGAGAGCTTTTAGTCTTTTCAGAGACGAATCGCATAATATTTCAGATATCTGAATAATCACAACCGGACAAAAGACTGACTCTCGAATTTGTTTTTAAGACATATTTTATTCACTAAACATGAATGGGAAATTCGGGGAATTGGCAAAAGGCCTATGTTAAACTCCTACCCCTTATAATAGTAAGTAGTATACTATTGGTATCGTCGGGGTTTTCGGGCGATGGTAATATTGGTAATTAATTTTTGTTCTTATTGCGAATTGAATTTTGAGGCATTGATTGGTGAAATTGTTCCCGATTTGGGTAGGTTATTTACTTTATTTTCTTGCGATGGGGATGGGGAATAGTATATATAAGTAAAGGGTCTATTAATTTCAGCGATGCAATTAATTGCAAATCGAGTATAATGTTTATTTGTGACCGATAAGCCCCTCCATCTCTAAAATGACCAAAGCCTGTGGCCGGCTTACCTTAGTATATGCACCGGTGAATCGCGCACTTTTCCTAAAGAAGGGAAGTAACTCCACAACGTCTGCTGGGTGGAGCCGTGGAAGATTGATTGTCGATGTTTGTTACACAGGGGCACATGAAACGGACATTTAAAAGTAATTTTGTGATATACAAATCGGACACGATCCAATTATTTTGAGACCAACACGCATGTCCACAACGTTATTTGTACTTAACCGGATCTCACACAGGACTTCTCTGACCAGGATGTACCTGAAATACATTCACACTCTCCACTCTCAGGGCGTTGAACGCGCTGTGAAGCTGACATCAATGACTTTCCAAGCAAATAAGACACAAGTCGAAAATTAGACCTTGTTTGCTTCCTAAAGGTCATGATTAAACCTATGATGATTTTTTTGGTGAATTTTATTACTATGTAAAATAAAGGTTTTCCCTAAAATCAATTGAAGCCAGATGGATTTAAAAAAGAAGGAAAATCATCCCGCCTTAGTAGACATGTTAAAAATCGCCACGACTTTCCATTTTAATAATGTTGTGCCAGTCCAATCTCGAAATTCAACCCTACACACCGTACATTTTGCACCCTTAAACGAAGCATCCCAGCAAATTTGAAAAATAAATTCCAACAAAAAAACCGCCTTGTAGAGCGTTTAGAATAAATTACTAACGGACAAAAATATGTATCAAACAAATTTGATTTTGGAATAAATTTAAAAAAAAAAAAACAACAAAAAAACCTATCAGACAATAATGTAATTTTGATTTTGTAATAAATTTTTTTAAAAAAAAAAAACTTCAAACACATTTCGTTTGTCCGAAAATAATTGGCTCGTTATTGCGACAGCTGCTATTAATAAAACAGCAAAAGAAACATTAGGCTGGTATGTTACTCTGAATAGACGCATGGCATGAAACTTGCCAAATTGTTTTTATTGTATTTTTGTGACAACATCTCCAACTTCACCTGAGCCATAACGTTCCTTCCCAAACACAGAATTGAACCCAGGAAATATATATTTTTTTTTTTAAAAAAACGCAACCTGACTTCTGAGATGGTAATGTGTTCTTCATGATTTTCATGTAACTTGCTGCACGTACTGTTTACTTGACCAACCCTATAAATTGGACCCTTATATCTGCTTGAATAATTCAAACTACAACGTTAGCAGCATGCCGCGACTCACTTCCAGGTCAATGTTCAGACCACATATAGCCTTCAGCAATGCTTTCGGACCACCAGAACCACGGATGATCGCCCCCGAACTGGCAGATCAAAGGTTACTACGAGGGGACAAGACCGCCGGTTGTTGTGCGGCTGCACGTACAGAATCCCTTCACACAGGCATCTGGGACAGCACGTCAGACAGTGAGAACACACGGAAGACCGTTCAGTACTCCAATGTCTTACCAGAGACAACATGCATTGCCGTAGACCTCACCCCTCACCATCGCCGTGACCTCTACAGTTGTCAAATGACACCAGGACTGGCCACACAGGCAATTGTGAACTGATCTGTTCATAGATAAAAGTTGGTAATGCGTATCAACCGCAGATGGCAGGACCAGAATATGGCATATGCCACGGAGGTCCGAGCATAATGGCTTGGGGTAGAATCGGCCTGAACCAGAGAGTGAGTCCTGTGGTGTTTCCATATCTTGGTCCAGGGAGAAAAATGTGAACTTAAACTTGATACTTTGTTATAGTACTGTGAATGTTTGCGACTAATTAAAATATGGCCAAATCATTTTCTATTTGCCAAAAAGAGCCCGGAACAAAATGTTTTCTAATCTTGTCTTCAATTTGTCATTAAGTACTGAAGTGTATAAGAGTTGAAAATCAATTGCTTTTCTAGAAGACAATTATTATCATAGACAGTGATTGCGCAGTAAGATTTTCTAGAAGCTACTTATCAATTTTTAAGAATCAATCAATACATAAAATGAAAAAATAACTCCCAAGAATGAATTATATTACGCAACAGATATTAACATTATTTTTGTATTAATCAATTTCAAATTGTAAAACAATGTATTGTGACCCGACAGTTATATGCCGATCTGAGATTCAGGAAGACACGGAGAAAACCAACGAGGTTTGACAGACGACTTTATTCCTGGTCACGTACAACCGGAAAATCGAAACCACGTTAGTTGACTCAATGGCAGACCTTATGATACAACTATTCGACAGGAAAGTTAAGTATCTAGATGATAAACAGAAATCGTAAATAAATGACAAGCAGAACAGCCACCTTTTCAGGATTTGTCCGTTGCGGGGGTGTCCAGGTCAGAGGATGGTACGTGGTGGTGGTGTATGTGTGTGAGGGAAGGTGGGTCTTGTAAAATCGAGTTGTAATGTAGAGTTGTGGAGCCGGTTGCTCAAAGCTAAGTTATTTAAACGATCTGTTAAACTGTCTATGGGATTTTTACTACAGAATATTTGGGGTATAATTATTTTCTGCAGACCCCAAAAGTTAACGGGGCTTCCACTACTTCCAGCAACAACCTTCCTCTCCGTTAAAGTTAACGATCTGTTAACATGGAGTTAATGGATCTTTAAAAGTTAACAAAGCTTTGAGCAACCAGCCCCTGGTGCATATTTGTCTCTGAAAAGAATAACAGTAAGGAACGCACTTTTTGTGGGCGTACACAGTGTCAGGCGTGGTGAAAAAAAGACCTGCAAGTTGACCTTTGTTTTGAAGCTTCGAAAATGTAACATTGATAAAGAAATTAAGCCACCCCGTTGCGACATTTCTGCCGTAAAACTATTATCTGTCTAAGGGTGTGTGTTGGCCTTTAATAAAATATATATTTTTGGTAGCCATTATGCTCCAAGAGTTTAAAATGTTTCCTGGACCCAGAACCAGCTGTGTATTCCTGGTCAAGTCACATTTAATGATTGTGCTACGGATTCGTCATATTCAAGTACTGGTCAATATCAGTCTCCTTAATGATCATTATATCTTGACCATCTCATTCCGCTCTCTTTATTAAGCAATCTATACCACCATCTATACGTGTCTACTCGCCAATCACTTGACCAATATTATCATTAGAATTATAAAGGCTAACTCGCTAGAAGTAAGATTGATGATGCTGGAGAAATTGCTTATTGCTTATTTTGAGTTTAAGAAGGAACACAGCGTACACAACAGTAAGAAAATAGTCCAGTATATTGATTTATTTCACCATGCTAAACAAATCATTGAAGCCAACAAAATAATTATACTAGTACTAAAAAAGGAAAGACTCTTTTCTGCCAAGAATCTAAACAACTGCGATAAAATGGTAATTATAAAATCGATAACCGTTTTGTATCGAAAATTATGACTAAAATTATATTTTTGCAGCTCGACTTCTTAATTGGCGACTTTACTGTGGTATAGTGCCGCAATCTAAGAACAAGACTTAACTAGCAACCAATTCTCGCGTTAGAAATTTTGACCTTAACCATGGCACTCATTTGGACTAATATAATGAAGTATTTCTATGTGTATAACAGGGGATTCTTATATTTCTTCAATGCATTAAACAACACGTTATTAATTTGCTAAGTGAATAAAGCAAAACTAATTTTGTTGTATTTCATAATAACCTTTGATAGTTTGGGCCTTGGATAGTTTTCAGAAATCTGAAGTACGTGAATACCGAATGTGGTCAACTACGCAAACATTCATTGGTACGAGGACAGATGATTATAATTCGCCATGTTTACTGCTATTTGGATGGTCTTATGAATGATATTCATGATAATACTTTAACTCAGACAGTCATGTTTACAGTCTAGTACAATGATGCCATAGTAAGAACACTTGAATACATCGTACATCCTCGATTTATCAGAGAGAGAAAGAGAAATGGGGTTTAACGTCCACTTAACACAAACTAGGTCATTTCGGGACTAACATATGTTTTTAATTTTATTTCAATAATTCGCATGCGCGTAGGGTTCTTTAGCAGTGGGAGGAAACCGGGGTGCCCGGAGGAAACCCACGAGGTTGAGAAGGCGCCCCTATCTCCATGCCACATACGCTAACACCAGGGCTCGAAACCACAGCCGCAAGCCAGGGGTGACCGGCCAGCAAGAGGTCGAAGCGCGGCACCCCACCCCCCTCGGTTATTAATCAAACCGTAACCCTTTAAATTTGTGTTTGTCTGATTCTCCGATAAATGTCGATTTGGCACATTTGACTTATTATTCCTCGCTACGCTATGCTATTGACCGTGTATTGAGAAGAACGCTAGATCGGAGACGGTATGACGTCATATTATGTCGATTGTGCGTCAGACTGAGAGTTCGATTTCGTCCAGGGTAATGGTTAAGCGCTAGCCCTGTTTACATCTCGAGACAGATTTTTTCAATCTACATTTCCTAACCGCGTTTTGTGTCGAGTGGGCGTTAACCCCATTTCTCTCTCTCTCTTCCCAAACCGTGATTTTTGTCATGCATGCGATCATATTGCTGCAAAGTAATCATAATAATACAGCATTGAGGATGTTCTGGGTTTTTGTTTCAACATTATGTCATTAACTGTTGTTTCTTTGAAGAAAGAACGATATTTTGAAAAGAAATCGCTGGTAATATAGTTTAAAACGGCATAGTAAACCGACTGGCCCTTAAACCATACCCCCGTGTGTTTATGCGCTACCCCCTACCCCTCAAAATATACTATGCAATATAAAGCAATAAAATGTAGATCGTAATGTGTCTGAAGTGATCTCTTAAAATCTGTATATAATTAAATACTGAAATGAAAATGAAATAAAATAAAATAGGCTTTAACGTCCTACTCTAAACCTGCGCTAATGCAGACGGGCATACGCCACACAGTGTGCTATGAGGGGAAACTGCCAAGGGATCTTTACGTGTACGCAACCCCAACGACCAGACAGCTGACGAGGAGAAACCACACCGGAAAATCTAGACGAAATTTCTCGGCCAATGCAGGAATCGAAACACGACCTTCAGACTGGCGAGCCAGTGTCTTTTTTTTTTCTTGTAAAATATGTATTCAGGATAATAATAATACATTACATATGTTACATTTATACGCGTCATGAATAGTACAATAGATGAGATAAAATAAAAGCAATATTTTTGCTTACATTTTAAAAAAATAAAAATAGGTTGCCAGGCAACGAAACATACGCCCACATGAGAAGCTATATTGTCCGGGCAGTCAACAATAGTTGAGTTATATTAAGTTATTATCAGAAAATCATTATGATTTGTTTGGTATTTATAAAGTTCTGACTCATGCTAACGTTTAGTATACGAAACATTTAATATTATGGATTTAGCTGCTCAATTATCGATTTTCAAGAAATTCCAAATCAACCATCATTAATGTGAAACAGGGATGTAGTCAAACGTTTTTTAAATTCGGAATAAAATTGTGACCTCCATAGGGTCCACAAAGCAAAAAAACATGTCTCGTACAATCAGGGGCCAAAATTCAGGAAGTTATGGTCCAATGTGCCCGAATATCGACAGGAAATGCGATCTTTGGGTTATAAATTTACATTTCAAATTTCAAAATCGATTTAATATGTGTATTAAATCATCTTTTTGTCCACATCCGCCAGCCATGATTTAATACACATATTAAATCGATTTAATATGGATAATAAAAACAGTTCTCCCATTGGTTGATTTAATACATATATTATTTCCTTGCTAGTGATTGGTTGATTTAATACACATATTAAATGGAATTAATATAGATATTAAAAACGATGCTCTCATTGGTTGACTTAATATACATATTAAATCGATTTAATATGTATATTAAATGTCGAATTAATATGTGTATTAAATGATCTTTTTGTCCACATCCGGCAGCCATACTCGAAGGGCGTAAGACTTGAAAGTTTCGAGATAATTAGGTATTCCGAATATTAAAACCTTATCATCTCCCTTTATAACAGTCACAATTTTAGACATGTGGTATTAGTAGATGTCGATTAAGATACCTTTACAAGTTGATAGTTATTGTACCAATAAGCCAGCGTCTTACCCACTTAGCTACTGGGATCCCTGTAACTACACGTAAGCGGCACGAATCTAAATTTCTTATAAACAAAATCATTATATTGCCTATACGTACTTTAAATTGTGGACGTTGACTATGGTATTAAATTATATAGGATGTTAAATTGAATCTGCCATGCTTTGTAGATAAGTAAAACGCAAGGAACACATAAATGGCATCGTTTCTATGGTGAACTTGGGTCAGCGTTTAATGACAATAATGATGAAATATTGCCCTATCGTCATCTCGGTGTCAGTTAAAGTACTTTTCAATTCTCGCCTTTCAGCGAATGAAAACCCCAGACTGGAATATAATTATGATTCGTGTTCATGTTCAACATTCTGCAACAGTTGGTTTAGTTCATTAAATTTAATTAAACGTCAATATATGAACGACAAAAGAGATTAAGCTAATAGTAATAGGACTGATAATACAGATAATAATATAACAATGTATGACACTGTCTACTTATTATTTACTCCGGATTTTAACATCTATGTTACCCCTCCCCACCCGAATTTCGTACGCAAAATATAGTATAATTCTTAATTCGTCTTCCTGAAACGCCGGAAACCTTTTCTCATTTTGTGTAGAAGTAGCTTTTCCAGAGAATCCGAAATATTAGTAGGCGGTCAGGGCAAAATTTCCCTCACATCACACCGTATGAGAAAGAGAGAGAAATGGGGTTTAACGTCCACTTAACACAAACTAGGTCATTTCGGGAATAACATATGGTTTTAATTTTATTTCAATAATTCGCATGCGCGTAGGGGTCTTTAGCAGTGGGAGGAAACCGGAGTGCACGGAGGAAACCCACGAGGTTGAGAAGGCGCCCCTATCTCCATGCCACATACGCTCACACCAGGGCTCGAAACCACAACCGCAAGTCAGGGGTGACCGGCCAGCACAACGTATGTCCGTCTTCCTTCGAAAGCCTAGTTCGGAACAGAACAGAAGGACGTTAAACCCCAATTTATTTCATTTCTGCTTTTTCCATAGACTTTCTGAGTCTGGTTCGATATAAACCCGTCTGTCAAGGCTTTCAGTCCGTTCGGCTGATGTGCGACCACTGTTCCTGGGAAATTAAATGACCTGAAGAAGAAAACATTGACACATCTCAAAACCATCCACATAGATAACAAATGTTCTGCGACATTCCGTTCTGGAGTTACCCACTTTCCAGAAAATCGTGTGAAGTCAATAAGTTCAAGATGTCGTGCATAAAAGGACAAACCCTATGAATTTTCAACTTTCTACGACCTCCCCACGTAAACATGAAAGAGGGTTCAGATATTAATGGATCGTTTTTTATACGCTAATAATTTTTGGAGGACGTATATTGTGGCCCCTGCCCGCACGTCTTCACTAGTCACTATTTTTATCATATTTTGATGAAACTTAAAATGTATCTTACATCCCAAATATCCCAGTCCATCTCGATATTCGCGTATTGCAGATCATAACTGTCTGGAAAATCGCATATATTTTTAACTTGTTCTCTATCAATATCTTGCAAAATGTGGGCGTATCCTGCCTGACCGCCGCTGGTTTCAAGACTAAACTTTTAAAATTATTTTATTGTCCGAAAGTATGCACAGTCTGGAATGTTGTGCCTTTATTTTTTTCCAATCAGTTAAAATAATTCCAAATGGATTATTTAGGAACAGACTGTTCTTTGCTTTTATGGATCTTTAAAACATATATGTATATTCACCGTCTTCGCGGTAATACTTGTAAAATAACTGATAAATTCTTAAACAATTCTAACTGTTACCTTGTATTAGCTTTTATCCTTTACACAGTCTACATCGACTATGTGGGAAGCTAAACTAGATAAACATATTATACAAACCTATTTATTTTTACGTGTCAGCTCTGGGACTTATTACTTCATCTATTTGATGTGCTTCTCACAATTGATATTATCAATTGGTGGTGAATGTATAATCTTATCATCATGATGTTGCTGCCACCCGTCTTGCCTTCTAGCGGCATCCATTGCACGTATACAGTCTTACTGGTTGTCCAAGGTTAACACCAACAGTAAATACAAGAATTGTTTGATAATGTCTGGAACATTTGTAATTGTGATGGACAATAAGGCGAAAACACATTCACTTAACGCTATCATCACTACTTTATCTTCGGAAATTTGGCATATTGAACTGCTAGTTGATAAGAAAAATAGAATCAATTTCCGTAAGTAAACGAAAGTGAAAAATGCTTGCAGTTATTCAGTTATCGACGCGTTGCTTGTAGTCCCACAGATCTTTAGGGTTGGGGGTCACTAGTTGGTTAACTTGACACTGATTTCTGACAGTCTCGCACTCTCTGTTCTGTCGGAAAGCACATAATGTAATGTACCACGCAGACAGTATAAACCATTTATTCAGGAATAAATATGCATGGTGAAAAGCTACAAAAGAAATAAAATTGTCAAATTAAGTTTCAATTTCTATGATGTACAAATTAATGTAATTATGGCCAGAGCGGGTTTCCATACATTTTTGACACGCGAGCGAAAAGTAACGGTAGCACAACGATAAATCATTCCTAAATGACAAATACCATAAATAACAAAGAGACAATGACTTATAAAGTTAAAGTATACAAACAATATAAATGTACAGGGTGTGACCATCGTGACAAACTAATTGAACCTAATTCCTCAGACTATCAATAAAACCAAGTACGAACAATCCAAACCATTAGACAGAATTCGAAGTCCTAAAAACGTTATTAGGCAAAATAGTGTAATCAGCAAATGGACTGCTCCCGGTGTAGAAAATACACGACAAACAGTGGTAACAGGTGTCCGGAAGAGTAAGCTTACCCTGCCTGGCGCCAACACCCCCCATAGCTGCATCCAAACTATCTCGGTAAAATAGCGTGATTGGCCAATGGACTATCAATAGCATTCCTAAAAAAAAACGGTATAGGCAAAATAGTGTAATCAGGTAAAATAGTGTAATCAGCATATGGACTGTTCACCGTGTGCAACATACACGGCAAACAGTGGTAACAGGTGTCCGGAAGAGTAAGCTTACCCTGCCTGGCGTCACACCCGCCATAGCTGCATCCAAACTATTGGACGTAATCTCAATAAAATAGCATGTTTGGCCAATGAACTATCGGTATGCAAAATGCACGTGATGAACTGTGTTAACGATGTAGTGGATATAATTAGGGAGATGGTAATAGTAAACGTGTCAATTAAATATATCTAGAATAATAGCTGAAAGAGACACATTATATTTACGAATCAAGTCAATGTGACGGCCGTAAAACTTTTTAAAGGTTTTTATAAGTTTAGTGCGCAGGTATCCTTGTAGTTGAAGTTTAGACGACAAATGTCTCGATCTAATTAAAAAATCAGAATAAAAGGAACAAGCTCTCGCGTGACGAATTAGGTGAGACACAAACACTCCATAAGCTGGTGATATTGGAATGTTACTACTAATAAATGGAAAATTGACAATCGGAAAGTCAAAGTCATCACGTTTATCATACAATTTAACACTCAGTTTATGGCAATTGTTAAATTCGAGAAGCAGATCCAAGTAGGAAGCGTAATTGTCACTGTCAGTGGTGTTTTTGATTTCGAGCTCATCAGAATATATGAAATCGACATAATCACTAAATTTAGAATTATTCAGTGATAAAACGTCATCGGTATATGGATGAGTGAAATTAAAATTTCTGACCAATCGTTTATTTGCTTTTACGAGCGCTTGTATGTAATCGGCTTCGTACGAATAGAGAAATAAATCAGCAAGCAAAGGTGCACAGTTGATGCCCATGGGGATACCCACCACTTGCTGATATATTTCTCCTCCAAATTCAACAAAGATGTTATCAATTTAAAAATCCAACATCTGAATTATTTTGATGGCGGTGAATTTGTTTTGGGAATCACTGTGATTCTTAACGAAAGATGTGGATTTGTAATTAACAACTAAATAATGATATTTAGCTGTTCCCGATTTAGACGAAAAAAACACTGTGAATAATGTCTTTCAACCGGGATTTTAATTTACTATGGGGAATTTTAGTGTACAAAGTAGAAAAGTCAAACGTTTGAATAGATGAGACTGAAGCAAGGGATCTAGATTGCAAACCATCAAGTAATTCTTTGGAATTTTTTAATATCCACATTTGATTTATACCACTACGAGAGTATATTTTGTCACAGTATTTTTGAATACCCTCTTTAACAGCTGTAAGTATAGATGTCAATACTTTAGAAAGTGGTTTTGTGGAACAGCGGGATGAACCTGCTATAAAACGTTGCTTGTAGGGATTTTTATGTAGTTTAGGTATCCAATATCAAACTGATTCCACAGTGAATATTCGCTTGGCCGCTACAATCACTGATAAGCATGACATCGACGAGGCTTAATAAGTACGGCATATTAACTTTTTTACTCCGACAAATTAAATTCTCAAACATTTTTTTGAGGTAACAGAAAAATAAATAAAGACGTTTGAAGTAATTGAAGTTAAAAATATTTCCTATTAAGTGTAAATTAATGGGTATTAAAATGAGTAAAATGCGTCATTTTGCCCGAAGCAGTTAGGTGTTCAGTAACATTGCACGAGCCGTTGAGCCAATAGAGACTTTTGGCAAGCATAAATTCTTAGTGCGTATCGCGTATGCGTATGGATTTTGTGTGTGACGTCATCAATGTGTGTGTATTTCTCATACGTGCTACGGCACACGCATACGGCAGCCCGTGTCGAACAGCTTTCATACGGAGAAGGTCCGTATAACATTGTCGTCTTTTTAGACGCTGAAATGTTGTATCATAGCGTTTTTATGAATCTATGTGAATCTTAGAACACGGAGGTGTATATTTTATGTGAATTTAATCATAATAAAGACTGGAATTATTTGTTCATACTTTTCCTGTCTGTCTGCACGCTGGTTGATATACGCGCTATTAAGGTAGATATTGGACCTTGCAAATCTGTAAATGATGTGATTCTATGGTAAAGGGGTGGAAATGATAAATTAGTGTCAGACCGAAAATAGCCGTCGAGTCGAAGTCAAAGACCTTTTTTTTTATAAGATGCGAAATTATTTTTTTTTAATAGCTTAGCGACTGTCAAGTGACTTCACGCACTCAGAGAAATTGTAGGCAAGGCACTTGACTAGTACTGATGGTGATCTTGGTAGACAACTGCCATCATGCAGTACAGAACTAATCTCAGCTCAGTAACGCATACGTACGCGGCGCAAGAATTTGCCAAAACTCTAAAACTACTCTGACGCAACGTGTGACGTATACGATACGGATAAGGTAAATGCCACTTGCCAAAAGTCTCTAATGACTGCAGTCAACTCACGTGCTGTGGACACTATCTGTTACAGAGTTAATTCGTAAGTAATTCTCTGTGAAACAGATTGATCCAATATACAAGGGCAAATCTGTATAGGTATCTCCACATGGAGTGCCAAATGAAGTGAGTACAGATCTGTGATTGGATATAATTTCATCCTTACTAAGAGTAGAACGTTTATAATTGGTTTCCCGAAATTAAGTTCGTTGAACAGACAGTCATAATAATATCGGTTACATATAAAAACTATGTTATTGGACGCTTTGTCAGCCGGAACAATGACATACTTGTCATGCAAGGCCTTGAGATTTCAACAATGCTAACATCATTGAAAATCGACTTTGGCTTAGTGTCAACTGACAAACGTTGCATGTATATTCTACGTTTCAGTAAACGACTTATGACACGGAAACATCGGGATGTTTACAATTGCAAAAACAATGAATTTTTACCTGACAACATAAAGTAGCCTACATGGTAAACGCTAAGTAGATAAGTAATGAAACATAAAAAATAAGTCAGAAATAAAAGATTCTTACACTGTGGCCAGTCAAGATTATGGAAAGTCCAAAACCACGCGACTTTGTGCACAGAAACATGGTGAACTTTAACCAAGGGCCGTCACTCTCCGCAATAAGTATGGAAGCCAGAGTGAGACAAAATAACAAATATACACGATCTATAACCATAGAATTTTTAAAAAGAAATTAAAACTGAAAGATTCTAATTCAAATGTCAACACAGTTCCTGTACACTCCCGCTAAGTCTATAAATAGCCATAGCACGTGAAATTCTCAATACACTATCAACTATTACAGCCGTAAAAAATCTATTGTTGACAATTCTGAATTGCACTGAACAGTAATATTTAGCTTTTTGGTTATTACATTAGCTTTAGATATTACGCTCGTTTTAGTTTTTAAATTGCTTTAGACCGTTATAGGGGCGGCATATTTTGGTGTAGTACAAATAATATCTGTGAATAACGCGGTTTGGGCAGGAACATGATACCAGCAGTAGTTTCATTTTTTTTTTTTTTTTTCGTAAAACAATTGTTGAGTCGCCCACCATGCGTTATATCTAAATTCAATTTCTTGATGCAGCCGGGGCCGCAGCCCGGGGGTGGGGGGGGGGGGAAAATCGAGTTAGCCCCCCCTCACTCCAATATTTCGCCAACAACGATTTCTTAGGAATGTTCTTAGCCGGCCACATCCTCCGGCCCTCAAAAAAATTCCGTAGGACCCCCCCCCCCAAAAAAAAAAAAATATGAGCCCGGTTCTAACTTTCTGTGTCATGTTTTGTAAAAAAGTAGTCTAAATTCCTACAATCAGACGGAGAATTTGGTAAAGTGAGACTAATTTCAAAACAAGGGCACGTGACCTATTTTTCACTCTAAAGTGTCTGGATGTTATGGACGACACTCCGAACCATTTTTCAGTGTATTATTTATGATGGTTAAATGGTCATAGCTTAAGTACACCATGACCGTTTATTTAGTCACTATAAATGTACGAAACTGATTTAAGGCTTGGTATATATACTCTTCAAAAAAAGAAACGCACAACCCATTTTTCATCATTTTTTTATTTGAACCAGGTCTTTGTTTCGGTAAATCTTACTTGTTTTTAATGCCATTATGTAAGGATAAAAGAAATTCATTATTGATTTTAAACGTAGGGTCACTAATTGTGACTGGTCATCCTTTTTGTCGAAATTTTTTATCGCTTGATTGCACCAAGAAACATGAATTTAACAAGTTCGCGAGCTTTTCGCATGGAACCTAAATCTAAGGTCTTTAAAATCCCGGGGTTCTCAGTTTCCAAATCAGTTGCACATGTAAACACTCAAAGACCCAAGTGATGCCACATCCTAACGAAGACCAACGCAAAAACGCTATTGGTGGATTACAAGCAGATGACTCCAAGACAGATGTAGCCAGGCTGCTGAATGTTTCCCTTAGTTCCATTTCTCGCCTTTGGGATATGTACCGACAGCGAAGTTCAACACGTGAACGCCCAAGCTCAGGCCAAACAAGTGTGGTGCCACTTGTCCTGGGTCGTCACTTCCGGTTACGTCATTGGCGCAATTGGTTTTCAACCGCGACCTCTACTGCAGCAGCAATTCCCGGACGGCGTAGAATCTCGTACCAGGCAGTAGGCAAACGCCTACGTGAAACCAAATAACGAGGCAGATGTCCCCGTTAGAGCTTCTGTTTTGAAATACGCCGACACCATGAAATCCAACTTTAATGGGTTCAGGCACTGAGGGTATGGTCACAGCAACACTGGAGAGCAGTTTGGTTCAGCGACGTGTCGTCGTTCTTGTTGCAACAAGGCGATAGTAGAGCGAGGATATACTGACGACGAAATGTAACATTGCGTTTCTTTTTTGGGAGAGTATATATAAATATTGTGGTGTAATTGTGGAGCTATTTATTTATGGTGGGGCACACTACCATCGTTTTACGTGTCATGGAATCCCAACATCGTCACCTTTATTTAGCTTCATCAATTGGTTTCACGTCTAAGGATCTCCACGAACAGGATAGTTATTGAAATAAAACAAAAATGCAAGTTAAATACCATTTGTGTACGTCGTTCTAACACGATAAGGGTTTTAATTGTGAACGGATTCTTTTTTTTAAAGTTACACCCCCGGCAGGTTAGTTTTATCCTATGTTTTTAAATTGTATGTGAAGCATTGTTAGCACGAGATTATTATTATTGTTCGATTTATATATCGCTTCAAAACACAAGAATGTTTCTAAACGCATTCACAACACAGCAGTTAATACACATTTTTGAAATAATTATGTTTTTAAGTTAGTGTTAAAGCTCTGCATGGAAGGGGACTCTGAAGAGTTTTGGAAGATCCCTCTTTTAAATAACTGGGGAGTGAATTCGCAAATTCCAAATGCTACTAATGCTTCAATAGTAAGTGCACTACACACAAAACAATCTACAATATTACCCGTGATAGGATTACCCCTACGATTTTCTTACGGCCAGATCGGTTTCTACTATTATCTACCAATATATAGTATTACTACTGACAGCAGTCGAGGATGTCGAGTTTCTACTGTTAGCTTATTTCAGTAAAAAGGAGAAATACAAATTGACGATCTTTATAATTCAGTAGGCTATAAAAATTGAATATTCCCTCCACATGTGGAAAGAGAAAACAACTGCCACTTATATAAATGTAGAGTATGCAATGCATTGTGCATGATTTGAATCCAAATTTACAAGGAGTATTTATTACCACATTCTTTTCTTTGTATGGAATTGGGTGATTCATGTTCAAGAAATAGTGGTATTTTCAGATGTAGATCCCTAGTTACTATATAATAGCGGATGATGTCGGCTTTCGGATAGAGGCGTGTAACGACTAATCTGAATCACTAAAAACAACGGCAACAAATCACAAACGATAGAACAAGCCAGTTAACTTAAATCCGTTGATCATGTAACTACTGATCACTAAAAAAACAGCTAATCACGATAACAAGTATGTTTATTAATGACAAAACTCTAACTAAGAACATAACACTTTTTCCTGAAGTGACCGGTTATTTGTGTTATGAGGAACCATCTCACAATGGCGGAAGTGGATAAAGCTGTGTTGCTAACACAAACATCAGTCTCGGACATGCGCAAGTGCCCAGGAGCAAACACACACCAACGACCAACTGAAACACCGGGCCTGTTATGTTACAGGCTTCAATATAAAAATGATTTACAAAAACAACAAAAAAAGAAAATAAAAGTAACAGAAATAATGCGACCGATCTTGAGAGTGGTCGTCTCTTCAAGAGCGGTAGTCTGCCAGTTGACGTCAGGTGTTAGAACGTCAAACAATTTCAACAATAAGGGCGATAATCCGGGTATAATCTCGGAAAAAGCTAAATTAATAAGTGCAGTGAGCAAAGCCTGACAACTAGAACATTCTGCAGAACATCCTGACAAGCATTAGTATTAAGATAAGAGCGTATTCTTGAAATAGCTCTAATTTGAAGATGCATATACTGTTGATTTGGGGTACTAAGGACATAAATTCATCGGGTCACATGGCCAATATTTTGGCATAGCTGGAGACAGGGCACATAGCTACGCTACTTTTGATTTTCGGCAAATCTTCGCAGATAATAGACTCCAAATTTAGAAAATTTAAATGTTTACAAAAAACTTTTTTATTTATGAATAATTTTAATCGTGCTTTACACGTCATCTGACGCCAGCAAAAATGTGATTTTTTTTGACACAGTAATTTTCCTTGGCCGCCAATGGATAATTCAGTTTAGATTAATTATTTATTCTTCGATTTGTATAAAACAAAATTCATATGCTCCGTGGTCTCAATTGTCATTTTTTTTGTTACCGATAGTGTTTTCTGTCGGCACTGGAAGTGGCGTAATTTTACCAATAACTACAATTTTGACAGTTAGGTACCATTTTTCGAAAGCAAATATTTTTTTTAAAAAATAAAATGATATGACCCAAAGGGGCAAACAAGTGCAAGCTCAGTTTTTTAAAATTTCGATCTCAGTTTTGAGCAAATTCTATTAAGAGGCGAAAAAAACTTGTAGCTATAATCCATACGAAGAAAGTTAAAATTAGTTTGTAATATAAGCAGTTGCCAAGAAATAGGCAATTTTGCGTAATCAGTTTTTGCTATTTTGCCTGTAAAATAGTCAATTATTAATGTATTTTCATAAAAAATAACATCATTTGATTTAATAAGCAATTATACGCCATATCAAGTTGATTACAATTTAAAATTGACACGGAAAGTGACAGCATTTTGTCAAAAACTTCATTTTCTATTTTAAAATCAATATTTTTCTTACAATCAAGAATTATTTAATATATTTATAACTTTAACTTTTGGTTTATATTCACATCGGTTTTCTACAAGTCACTTGTCCATTATTATTTTATTTTCAAAAAAATTTTCACCATGTGATGCCAATGTCATAAAACTAATTTAACATTTTTAGTATCACCGGAAGAACTGTCATTTTGGCAAAAACCAACTGTATTTTTGGCCTTCAAAACAGATATTTTATTCAAAGAGTCTGATTTGCTTTGTTTATAGAATTATGAAATTTGATGCCAATTAACAAATGGAATGAACCCATAGGATCATATAGATACGACAAAATGGTTTCAAACTTGTACGGTTGCAGAGAAATAGACGATTTTCTACAAGTCACCTTTCAAGGTTTTTGGTCTTTAAAAGCGAGAATTGTTATTCTATTTACAAAGCATTTTCACCATCTGGTGCCTTATGCCATTTCTGATTTCATAAAACTAGGTTAGCATTTTCATTATCACCGAAAGTAATTGTGTCCGGATCACTTGTACATGTAACAAATTTATAAAATGAATTGATTGCTGGATTTGGTTGATTCTGCGTTGAAACCCGTTTAACGGTTTCAAAGGCACCGGAAGTTCAAGGGTAACGTTGCATCGGGAGTGAAATAAGTTCAAGAGTAGCGTGGCACCGGCGAAACCCGCTTAACAGATATAAGATTATTAGCGTTGACAGGAATGCCATACTGGCGAGAAGGTCTGTTGTCAGTTAAAACAGGTATAAACTTTTGTTTTCATCTTTCAGCACTTTTCCTTCTGGTTGTTTTTTAAATGCTTTAAGCAAAAAAAGGCAATTGATGTATGAACATAATTAACTAATATTTCAAGTTACGGAACCTCCATACTGTTCTTTATAGAAATAGTTGAAACATCAAAGATTCAAAGTAGAGCTAACACGAAAACCGTGTTTAAGGTTACAATTGATACAGTTTAAGAAACCTTACGCAAGTTAAAATAGGTTCAAACGCACAATTGTCGACACATATCATTACACTTTGTATTGGAAAAAGTAATTCTATCACAAATAGTGAAGACTGGTCCACTAAAATAGTTACCGAACATTGTTTCTGTATGGTTATGCGTTCTACAGTTGCATAGCGATGTTTATGCTGTAATGACGTATACACAATCCGCCATGACACTAGCCAGGTTATGTGTAAATTAAGCAAGCTATAGGCCAGTAAACTTTGTGTAGCCATTTAACTAAAAACTTGCGCAAAGGAACTCTGTAGGATAAACCACTACTGCGACTGGAATAAGACGGAAGACATCAGTAGTGAGGCCATTTCTAGATGTGATATCAGCCAGGAATAGAACATGACTAATTCTACTTTTGTATTTAAATGCAAGTCTGGAAATAAGGCACCTGTCACAGACAATGTCAGACATAGATTTCTCTTTTTTATTGATATTATTAATACGTGTCCGGGTCTGAATTGAAAATGTCAGGTCATATTTCCACCCCTGAAATGTTTGTTCACGTGCCCACAGATTGTATTATATTTATTATCCAAATCATCTGAACCCTCCTCAGCATCAGTGCCATCTGCTTCTTTTTCTCCCCCCCCCCACCTTTTTGTTGCTTGTAATTCTCTTTGTTTATTACATAATTCGAGTTCCCGAATTCTGCAATCCAGGAGGTTCTCTTTGTTAATGGGGTTTTAGAGAACAAACACTTTCAATGATCAGCGTTCCGCAACCTTCACATTTGGTCAACATCCAAGTTTCACTTTCGGACAAGCCACTGTCTAGAGCTATTTTTTTCTTTTTCGAGACATATCAATGTGCGTTAGATGATTGCTGCAGCCAATTAGATAAATGAACATGGGCATTGCTATTGAATCTCATTTTGTGACAAATGTGCCTCTAGGGTAAAGACATATAACATTTCAGAATACTTGAAAGAATTACAGCTTCCTGGCCTGGTTGAAGTAATTTTCTTATAAGAAAGTTGTTAGACATGTTTAACTGAATTTTCTCCAAGGACTATTCCTAGAAATTTTCTTTAAATGGAAATATCATTTATTTTTTTATTTCATCCCACATAGCCCTAAAATAACAAGATGTTTAAAGAATATTTGTAAGTTAAGATTTGTACTGTTGCGGTTGCTACTCTGGGTTGAGCGATGCCAAAACATGGCATGTATACGTTGTCGTCTTTTATTTTAGGACGACCATGTGTCTGATATCAGCTATTTTATTCCGAGTAATATCAGTCAGTGTTTAAGAGAGTGAACGTCAGTTAATAAGGGTCAATATCGCTCCATGGGTCAGCTGTAGCAGTTTTATTTACTTTTGGGAAATTGTGAATTTGACCCGTCAATTATGGACCAATATTTAAATAAAATTAACTTATGTTTCACATACAGACGTTAAAAGTTTCAGGTGAGTTTCTTAAAATGTCCATATTCGAATGTTGCTGTGCATGAAAAACGTGTAAAATTTCATGTGAAGTCTCCATTTAAACCAATGTGAATACATTTTGCTCCCCAGGAATTGCATTCACCCTCCATGAGGAAGGTTGTATTCACAATCCCAAAAATTTGGATTTTATTGCGCCACTATGAGATGACATTTTAGCGTTTTCCGAGATTCTATCCGGATTATCGCCCTTATTGAAATTGTTTGATGTTCTAACACCTAACATCAGCTAGCAGACTATCACCATTGAAGAGACGGCCACTGTCAAGATTGGTCTCATTAGTTCTGTTAGTTTTTTTTGTCCCCGCCTTTCGAAGAAAACAGGGAACTATTAAAATGGGTTCGTCCGTCTGTCCTTAACACTTTTTGGGATACAATAAATCTCTTTCTATTGAGCTGGAATGTTCAAACTTGGTGTAGGTGTTTATTAAGTCATTTGATTGGTTGATGCTTTGGGAGTTTCTTAAATGCCCATATTCGAATGTCAGTGTACATGACTAACGTGTAAAATTTCATGAAGTCCAACCCATTTTAACCAATGTGAAGACACTTTGCTTCCCATGAAATAACCATTCGCACCAATGAGGAAGGTTGTATTGACAATCAGTGCCATCTGCTTCTTTTTCTTCCTCCCCCTTTTTTTTTGCTTATTCCTTTTTTAATAGATAATTCGAGTTCCCGAATTTTTCAATCCAGGAGGTTTTCTTTTGCTCATTGGTTCTTAGAGGACAAACACTTTCAATGATCAGCGTTCCGCAACCTTCAGGTGAGTTTCTTAAAATGTCCATATTCGAATGCTATTGTAGGCCTACATGAAAAATTTCACGAAGTCTCAATTTAAACCAACGTGAATACCTTTTGCTTCTTAGGAATTGTATTTGGCCCCATTAGGAAGCTTGTATTCACAATCCCAAATATTTGGATTTTATTTTGACACTATGAGATGCCATTTTAGCGTTTTCCGAGATTCTACCCAGATTATCGCCCTTATGGTTGAAATTGTTTGACGTTCTAACACCGCACGTCAGCTGGCAGACTATCGCCATTGAAGAGACGACCACTGTCAAGATTGCTCGCATTAGTTTTAGTACCGTTGTTTTTATTGCCCCCCCCCCTCTTTCGAAGAATGCAGGGGGCTATTAAAATGTGTTCGTCAGTCTGTCCGTCACACTTTTTGACGCAATAATTTTTCAAACTTGGTGTAAGTCGATGCCTTGATGAAGTTCGAATATGAGCAGCTGTTCATTAGATCAATCCCTTGATGGAGTCAGAAGGTGAGCATTTTCTACTTAGGTTATATGCAATTTTATTGGTTGACTCTTTGGGGCATGATACTTTAGTTATAATTAGGTGAGGATATTGAAACTCCGAGTATAGATTCATTACATCATTATCTTGACTTTGATGAGAATCTTCTGCTTAGGCTAAGCAGAGCTTAGAAATGCCTCCACTATTTTACTTATGTCTTCCGTCTTACTCCAGGTACAGTAGTGGTTTTTCCTACATAGTTCCTTTGCGCAAGTTTTTTTTAGTCAAATGGCTACAAAAAGTTTACTACGCGAAATTTCAACTTGCCGGTGTTATGGAGGTTTGCGAAATAGGTCATTACAACATAAAGATCGCTTTGTGAATGTAGAACGCATTACCATATAGAAAAACTGTCCGGTAACTATTTGAGTGATCCATTCTCTTTATTGGATATTTGTTTATTTTTTGCAATGTCTGTCTTGTCCGCAGGTTTATTTTGTAGATTGTTTTTGGATTATTTTTTTTTACTGCGTGTCGTGCGATCCTCCTGCACTTATTAATAGAGTAGAGTTTTCTAGCCCTTCGCACTGCAAAATGTTCTTGGTGTCGGGCTTTGCTCTCTATACTTGTTATTTTTGCGTTTTCCGAGATTCTATCCCGATAATCGCCCATATTGATGAAATTTTTTGACGTTCTAACGCTTGACGTCAACATGCATGACAGACTATCGCCATTGAAGAGACGAACACTGTCAAGTTGGGTCGCATTATTTCTGTTATATGTTTTTTGGAAATAATTTTAGTGGAGCTTGTACAATCTGTCTCACAGAGAATTACTTACGAATTAACTCTGTCACAGATGACTGTCCACAACACGTGCATTGATTTCACGTGGCGTCAGTCATTGGCTCAACGGCCCGTGCATTGTTTACATAACACCTAACTGCTTCGGGCAAAATGATGCATTTTACTCATTTTAATACCCATTTACACTAAATAAGAAATATATTTTAACTACAAATACTTCAAACGTTTGAGAATTTAACTTGTCGGAGTAAAAAAGTTAATATGCCGAACTCATTAAGTCTCGTCAATGTCATGCTTATCAGTGATTGTAGCGGCCAAACGAATATTCACTGCGGGATCAGTTTGGAGCCTGTACTATAACAGGCCCGGGACTGTAATGCGCAGTAGACGCTTACCGCTGGTCCCCGGATCCATTCACTGTATTTGATTATATTTTGCAATGTCCGTTTTCTGGTTTATCTTGTAGATTTATTTTGTATTCGCTTTAATATATATTATGGGTTAACTCCTTTAAAAGTTGTTCCTTGACGGGGTGCTTAAATTATTGTACATATGTATATGTTAACTCTTGCATCAGCTAACGAAATGTAAATGTCTTGAAAATATCGCGGTTTACGTTTCCGAAATCAATGCAGTTTTGGTCACTGTTGTTTCAAAACCCCTCCAGAACAGTTATTTTGTTGTAAAATAACTTTTCAATATTTTAAATAAAATGTGAATAAAACGGTGTATTGATAATCAGGGTTGCGGTGGGTAAGACGCTGACTCGTTAGCCTGGAGTTTGGATGTTCAATACCTGCATTGTCCGAGAAAGTTCATCCACATTTCCCTACGTGGGTTCGCCTTGTCAGTGATGCTAGATGGAGGACATGACATGGATCGCTATGTAGTCGTTCGGATGTGACGAAAAACCCGGGTCCCGTGTACACATTGGCATGCAGGTAAAAGATCCCTTAACACAGGCCGTAGTACCGTTGCCTGGTCAAAATTTCCGTCATAGCACACTGTATGGTGTATACCCGTCTTCGTTAGCCCAGTTCAGAGCAGGACAATAGGACGTTGAACCCCATTTTAATTTCGTATTGATAATCATTATCTGTTATTAAATATGATTAAAAAGAATTACCATGTAAATCAAATTTCTTATCCTATAAACCAGTTTTTTTTTGTAGTTGTTGATTATCAGAAGAAAGAAACGCAAGTTTTTGGTTCGTTTTTAGATAGAACACATTAAGCAAAGACCTAATCATCGACTACTTAATGTAGTACAAATTGATGTTGATTTGAATAAGCCGTGGTTTAAATCGAAATCACTTCATGGACGCTGGAATCTTTTGAAAAAGATTGAAAGAGAAAAGAGGGCATAATTAAAAGATGGGAATAGTGTATGTCGTCTTGTAAAAGCAGTCATCCATTTACCAAGTTGAAAGACGGACGATGTTTCTCTTGATGGTGACTTGTGTAAACTGCATTGATCAGTAATCGGACGATTTCTGAGAGTCGGAGAAGACAATTTCCTTTCCACACGTGGCTCCAGATTGCAGGATATATTAGTAAATGTCGAAATACTCGAAGAAAATTGATTTGCCAGGATTTGGTCGTAAATTGTGATTTGATGAACTATGGCGATAAGTGACAATTGAGAACGGAAGCACAACTCGGCACCATTGATCCTCGAGACTGTTAGAATGGTCGTCTGCTAAAAACATTCCATTCGATAAATAGACGTCACGCAGATTGGCACCTTTTTTTCACTTTTGCCTTCTAAATGGTTAAAACGTGTTTTTCAACAAAGGAATTATCTCAGAAACTTGGGAAGTCTCTTAAGTCTTAGACAGAACACACGCGTAAGATTATTCTTTAATTAAGGTAAGCCGGTTCTATTTACTCCATACACGTTTTAAAAGACATAAATGTTATGCCTTCAGATTTAACATTTTTATCCGCACATCTAAAAAGAAAGCAAAACCTGAAAATCATTTTAGTAGAAAAAAAGTTAAAAGTACCAATGTGCTTAGCTATTGAAGTTAAATATGTGTGAGAGTTAAGGAGGTCTGCTTACCTTCCTTATCAAGAACACCAGTTCTACTTATAACCAAATTTTAACGATAACGCGAGCCTAAATATATTGACTCCATAGAAATGTTAGTTTTTGTACTTAGAAGAAGACACAAAAATCGACTAATTTTATAGAAATATCGACTATTTGTGTAAATAGTTGGAATTATATTAGAAGAAAGCTAATTATGAATGAACTAAACTAAAAGTATGGTCTGTGATGATTAAACACTGCTTAACAAAATACAAATAAGAAAATGAAATGAAACGTTGTATATTGCCTACTGTTATGTATCTGTTTGACTAAAGAGTGCGCCATGAAAATGATTTTGCCCGTACTGTCTTAATTTATTTTGAGTTCCAACTGTCATTGGTTCTTTTTCGTAAACACCGATGTGTACACGCGACCTCGGTCTTTTGTCCCATCCCAACGACTAGACACCGTTACTTGCTAGGCCCTGCTTTACTGAGTCACCTGAAATAATGCTTTAAACAATCGGTTTGAATATTACACTACACACAGTAATTTGGCAACTTTGAGAGACACTTTTTTTTTGAAAACTGAACTTTATGGTCACAGCAACTTTATGACACAAAATTTAATTACATAATTATTATTGTAATAATCTGAAGTATGTTACAGCGAAATGGAATGAAATGGGGTTTAACGTTTTTCTGTTCTGCTCCAAAAACTTGGCTAATGAAGACGGGCATACGCTATACAGTGTACTCTCATATCGAATGTCAATGGATCTTTTACGTGCATGTCTATGTGTACACGGGGCCTCGGTTTTCAGTCCAATCTGAACGACCAGACAGTTGTCCTTGGCAGTTCCTTCGTTCTCAATCACTGACAACCACGTCGATAAATCTGGATGAACTTTCTCGGCCAAAGCAGGGATCGAACACCCGACATCCAGGCTAACGAGTCAGCGTCTTACCCACTTAGCTAACGTGGCTCCCCTTAAAACGAAACAGAATTACTACAAAATAGTAATTGCAATGTGCAAATGGTATTTTATACTCCTCCATTTTATAGGGACGGTTATGTTCTCATATAGAATATAAATAGTCATATTACAGACAGAAAAGATGTTATTCATGTTTTTAAAGCGTGAAACATAAAAGACAGCAGAAGATAATTGGATTAAGACAGAATGGGAACACATGTACATCACACCATAAAGAATAAGATTTTATATTTCCAATTTCGAAAAGAAAAAAAAAACGCATTTACAATATATAATCACCTTAAGATGAAAAAAAAAGAAGAATCTTATCAATCGAATAGTGAATTTCTGTATATTTTGTCCTGCTTCACGAGAATGAAAGAATGCTAATTTAATCTTTAGATAACCTCCCTAAAATAAATGGTTATTTTTTCATCTTTGCACATTATAGAAAGACATTAATTCGTTTTCTACATCAGTGTTCTTCTTGGCTTAAGTTCTTTTCAATGACAAACCTAGACTAATACTGTACAATAATGTCCAATTTGTTGGGTATAGTATGTATATAATAATTTGACCTTGGACAACGGGATTTCCTTATTATTATTTCTAGTACTTTGGACCTTGGTAGATGTAGTCACCCCAAGAAAGGGTAACCTGGAAGTGTCACATTTAACTTACGATCACAAGATATCACTATAATGTATGATTGAATACATGTAAATTGGTTCAATTATTTAAAATAGGCGGAGATTTAATTCTTTTAGCAACCCATCCCATCTCATAGATCCCTCATAAAAAAAGTACCAATTACAAAATGAACTTAAAGAAAACATCCCAGATGTATGGTGATTAATAACAATAGTTAATTGGGATGTCGACTGTTTCTGAGTGTGTGTCAACGGGCTAAGAATATTTCCCCACTTGATGTATTTCAAAGATTGACAGAACCGTTATGCCACCCTTTAATGCCGAAGTTTAGGCTAGGTTATATCGTGTGTTCTGGTTACACTAATACCGCAACAATCAAAACAAGCCAACAGTTAGAATCAAACATTATCTTGTCTATAAGCATCGTCGAGAGACGTTTCTTAGCTTCAGGGGGTCACGGTGGCTAAGTGGGTAAGACACTGGTTATCTAGCCTGGGGGTCGGGTGTTCGATCTCTGCATTGGCCAAGAAACTTCATCCGGATTTTCAGATGTGGGTCCCCTTGCCAGTGGTGCAAGACGGAGGGTCTGACAGGGACAGTTATCTTGTTGTTCGAGTGGTACGAAAAACACAGGTCCCATGTACTCGTTTACAGGACGTGTGGTCCCATTCCATTAGCTTAGCGGAAAATATTAATCGTTGAATTCAGTCTAGACATTCACCAAATGAACACCCAGACAAAGCTTGAACATACTACCGCAATTAAAAGCAGTTACATTTAAAAGTTTTGACGAATCAAATTGTTTATCGCTACGTGGCCCATCCAGAAAATCCTCATCATCGAACGGGGTCAAGATTTTGGTATACCGGTAATGAACCATACTCTGAGTTTCATTGCTCTCACCCAATTAAAACCAATTTTTTCGTGTTCCAAAGTCTCATCAATGAACCGTCAATGCATTCACCTTATAAACACCTACGCCTAAGTTTTAACACTCCACCTCAATTAAAAGAGGAGTTATTGCGTTCCAAAATTTTGACAAATTAGACTGAAGTATATACTAAGCCTAAGCAGAAAATGCTCACCAATGAAGCTAGTTAAGGTACTGATATAATGTCATTATACACAAAGTTTCACCATTCTCACTCAATAAGAATCAAAGTTATCGAGCCCCGAAGTCCCGAACAGTCAAATGCTCATTAACAAACCTAGTCAAGGTATTGGTATATGAAACTATACACCAAGTTTCACTTAAATGGATCCAAATTTATCTTGTAACAGAGCATAAATCAATTAAATTGCTTATTAAAATGCTCATCTTTTGACTCCATCATTGCATGCACCTACAAAACCCTAAACCAAGTTTAAACATTCTAGCGTAATTCGAAGGATAGTTATCGTGTTCCAATAAGTGCGACGGACAGACCCATTTTAATCGTCACCTACTTTCTTCGACACCGTAATAAGTGCGACGTATCAGTATAATAATTCTGATATATTTCAGATTACAGGCCGATAGTAAACCTAGAGTAGAAAATATATGAATAATATAGACTTATTAATAGCGCTTTACAAAACTTCGCTGGTAGATAAAGAAATAATTACTTGGTGTTCAAGATTAAACCATGCAGTTTAAAGTTGAGACTAACTTAAAGGGTCAATCTCGATAATATTTTCGGGAATAAAGCTGCTTAATTTTGTGTTAATATCCTCTTTGGTAGGGCCGAGCAACTAACTCTATATATTTTAAACCTGTCAGTCTTCATCTGGAAATGGAAACTGCATTATCCGGTGTCTAAATAATGTGCAGGTGAAATTTACACTTCGTTATCACCTGGTTCATTCACTGCACATACCTCTAAAACAACGGGAATCGATTATCATGTCACCTCACGAAAAAAATTTACCAGAAATCTTAAAAGGGTTACGTGCCCGGGTACGCAGTTTTGACGTTCACGTCCAAACAACTCAATATTTTGAGCTGAAACATTGAGACAAGGTAAATACACCATTCCTCTATATTTTTGCGCTTAAATTTCATACGGACTCGGACTTTTCTTTTTGAGACTCTGTTCAAATCGGGACAGCCCCTTTAAGGTATTGGGTGAATAATGGTGTAAACAGCTATTTTAAATGATATTTTGTTCAAAATGTGTTTTTCTTGTCAGAGTGATACTGTTCCTTTAATATAGTGGTGTATTTTAATCAAAACTTTTTTGATTTCTCAATCAACTAAAAACAAACTTGAATATTTGCACAATATTATTCTGAAGAGGCGGAAAAACAGAATGTAAGAGGCTTATACTTTTAAACCTGGATTTTCTTTAAACACATACTATTGTAATCTTATGAAAAAGGCAATATATAAGAAAGTTCTAATAACTCAGTTTAATATCAAATTGTGCGTTCTTGTTACAGTAAAAAAGGATACAATATTACAAGTAATAACTTTGATTTGCTGAGGATAAGTTCAACTATGGTTTGACATCAAATCAACAGACAATACAACTAAGTCATTTTGGGACTATGCGGTCACGGTGGGTAAGACGCTGGCTCGCTAGCCTGGAGGTCGGATGTTCGGTACCTGCATTGGCCGTCATGTTTCCCCTTGCCAGTGATGCAGGGCGTTCGGATGGGACGAAAACTCGAGGTCCCGCGTACACATTGGCGTGTCCGTGAAATATCCCTTGATGGTTGGGATTCGATATAAGAGTAGGCCGTTGTATTGCTGCCGGGGTACAATTTCCCTCATATCACACTGGATGGCGAATGCCCGTTTTCATTAGCCTAGTTCGGAGCAGAATAGTAGGACGTTAAACCACGTTTCGTTAAACCCCATTTCATTTTATTTTTCAGTTTGGGACCAATATATTGCAGATAGTGTTATTTCATTCAATGAATTGAAAGCAGTCGTGGATTATTTAGTAATTCCTTTTAAGGCGCCGACACCTGATCTGGCAAGCTATGTTTTCATGCATATTGCCTGAACATTTTTACACATTGGATTGGCGATGTAAAATAGTACCACGATTTTATCTGTATTTATCATTCATGTATTCAAAATTATTATCTGCTAAGAAAACATTACTGTCTCGAATTCCATTTTCGGCGCCAACAATTGCTTGAATACACAAATTGTTTTGAATAAATATTTTCTGTATATTTTACAATAGAATAAATTACCGTAAAAGTCATCAGCGAACAACTTCTAAACTAAGATTAAATTGTATGATGACGAGCGTAGGTATTCCATCATGGTTCTAGTATTGGAGCAAAGTGTGTGTCCTTAATGGAAATTGACTTGTTGCGTTTTAAAACAAGGAAATAGTGTTATAAAGTATTAGAATCAATTTCCCTGGGGATCAAACTTCATTTAAATATCTAATAAAGCAATCTAAAGCATCGACTGTCTACATTAATAATAGTTTGTTAGTAAAGTAACTCCTAATAGATTGACAATCTTAATCTTATATAAAACAAATATGTCGCCGTGTTAAATTAAGGTCGTTTAAAGAGACCATGCATGTGTTCGGGAATTACTTTTTAAAACGTTTAATATTTAATATTTTTGTCCACTAGATTTACACCTGGTACGGTGGCAGCACGCCGAAAATTACGACGAATTTTGTAGGGCCAACGTGACCCCGACCGAATACTCATTTAACATGGTTCTTGGAGATATGTTGAACGTATTGTTGCATCCGTAGTTGCAGACAGCAGTAATGTCAACGCCGACTGCGGGTGGAAATAATGTAGTCATTCTAAATTACACATGAAGACATTTGCAGACCATTGTTCGATTAAGATAAACTATCGAGTTAATTATTCTAAATCTAATGTATGGTCGTGTAACCTCCATTTTCAACTAAATTTAAGCCAATTAGCGAGAAGGGTCGAGACCGGAAGTGAGTCAATAGTTGTTGAGATAACTCTCTTTCCTTTTAATTGATTATTAGATTAATTGGTCTTCTTTATTTTGTTAACTAATTGCTGACTATTCTTGTAAATAATGGATTTCTGTTCTAGAAGTTAAACAAATCAATTATCAATGTAGCGTGGAGGTTTGTTCTCCTTTATTATTAATGTTATCAAGCGCCGTTATTTTTTCACTAAAAAGGACTTAAACACCAGTCTATATTTGATTCAAATATATTCGGGACGGTTCAAGATGCATTGGCTACGAGTGTTATATTAGATGGTCGATGGATTTGAGCAGCGCGAGATTTTAGGTATGAAATGAAATGAAATGTGGTTTAACGTCCTACTCTTTTGCACCTAACCTGGGCTAATGGATGACGGGCATACGGCCTACTCTTATATCGAATTTCAACTGCCAAGAGATCTTTTACGTGCACCTTAATGTGTACACGGCACCTCGGTTTGTCGTCCCATCCGAACGACTAGGCAGCTGTCCTTGTCAGGCCCTCCTGCATCACTAAGAAGGTGAAATCACGCCGGCAAATCGAGATGAACTTTCTCGGCCAACGCAGGCCAGGGATCGAACTCTCAACCTCCAGACTAGCGAACCAGCGCCTAATCCACTTAGCCACCGTGACCCCCCTAATTTAGGTATAAAAAGGATAACTTATTCTCGTTTGAAAAGTAATGTTGCTACGATACGCCCACATTTTCGAGAGATGGATAGAAAACAAGCAATACCGAAAGTGATTTTTCCGACATCATTAAGTTAGAATTTGATATGTGCAAATATCGAAATGAATTAAGATCTTTGGGTTATTAAGGTGCATTTCAGTAGGCTTCAAATTTGACTGGGGATCATGTTGCTAAATGGGTAAGATGCTGGCTCGGTAGCCTTGCGGTTGGGTGTTTGACCCCTGCATTGGATGACAAAGTTCATCTAGATTTTCTGGCGTGGTTTCCCCTTGTTAGCAATGAAGGATGGATGGCCTCACAAGAAGACCTGTCAATTTTGGTCCGATTTTCACGAAATTTGACCTCAACCTTTATAACGATGTAACGGTGATATAATCAAACGGTGTTTTAAGTGGGATAATAATTCTGACCCCAGAGGTCATTTTTCGTACAATCAGGGGCCATAATTCAGGAAGTTACAATCCGATATGCACAAATATCGAAAGGAACTAAGATTGTAAAGTTGTAAACATGTGTTTCCAGTTTCACCAAAATTGAATGAAGATTGTGACCTCTACAGGGTTCACAGCCTTCATATACCATATTTTTACACTCTTCGCGTAAAAGCGGCGGCCATTTTTTCAGTCAATTTTGTTCCGATTTTCACAAAATTCGACCTCAACATTCATTACGATGTAACGGTGATATAATCAAACGTTTTTTTTAAATGGGATCTCCAGAGGGACCACAAGCTAAAAAAAAGGTCATTTTTCGGACAATCAGGGGCCATAATTCAGTAAGTTACGATCCAATGGGCGCAAATATCGACGGGAACCAAGATCGTTGGGTTATAAACACGCATGTCAAGTTTCATGACACGCATGTCAAGTTTCGGTTCAAAATTGTGACCTCTATAGGGTCCACAACCTTGATATAACATATTTTCACACTAATCGCATAAAAACGGCGGCCATTTTGTCGTCAATTTTGGTCCGATTTTCACGAAATTCGAACTCAACCTTCATAACCATGGAACGGTGATATAATCAAACGGTTTTTAAATCGGATAATAATTTTGACCTCCAGGGGGACCACAAGCTAAAAAGGGCGATTTTTCGAACAATCAGGGGCCATAATTCAGGAAGTGACGATCCGACTGGCGCAGATATAGAAATGAACCAAGATTTTGGGGGTTATAAACATGCATGTCAAGTTCCATCACAATCGGTTCAAAATTGTGACCTCTATAAGGTCCACAAACTAAAAGCATGATATTTCGTACAATCAAGGGCCATAATCCATGAAGTTCCGACCCGATACATGCAAATATCGAATGGAACCGAGATCTTATGGGGATAAACCTATATTTCAAGTTTCGTCAAAATCGGATAAGAATTGTGACCTGTAGAGAGTCCACAAACAAATTGTGGGCGGACGTACGGGCGGACAGGGGCGACGACATAATACGTCCACATGAAAATGTGGGCGTATATAAAGTAATTTGAATGAAACTTTCAGTAAGAACGACCAGCTCTTTATCTAAATCTTACATAGTGAATCTTAATTTTATTGATATTTCCCGATTTCACCGGTTTGATAATCTAATACTTATTATTGGGAATGGCCAAAATTGGGTTCAGGTATTATCTTAATGCATAAAGGAATCAAATACACACAACCTTGATATTCGTTTGAATAGCAGACAAGGTGAAAATTGGTACAAAAAAGTTTCATGCTCTCTATACCATTGCTATAATGTGCGATGTATAATACGGCATTGCGGGAAACAGGGTAATATAATTTACTATTAAATGCAAATAATGATTTTAATCCTGTGGCTAACGATCATAAAAGAATTTTATTTGGGAAACATTACTGGAAAGTCGTATATTACGCCAAGAGGCGTCTTAAAGACTTCACGGTATAGCTGACGGGTTGCTTACCAATATTGACAAAATTTACTAATATATTAATTTTGGAGAAGACTTTTGTAAGTTGTAAAACTTGTTGTGTCTTATCCAGTTGTTTATTGAATAGTAAAATATGTTTAAATCTATTAATTTTGCGGGAATGTCATAGAAACAAATATAAGCGTGGTCAACATTGCAAATTGCATGCATTTCTAGCAATGTCCTTTTAAAGAAATATTGTGGAAACTCGTTATGTTTTCTTTAATCATGGTACCGGTAATGCCGGTCATGTGCATTAACTGATCAAATAAAAAGTTATTGTCGATTTAATACACTAAAGAAGCGTAAATTTACATAACACGAATTTTATAATTTGATGTTTTAATTTACCATAAAACAAGTGATTTTGTACATTGCAAGTTATAATTGCTAAATCATTTAATTACATGCCTTTCATGTTTATCTGATGATTTTTCTCGATAACTATTTATTTGCTTCTATTTCTAACTATTATACTGATTGAAATAATTAGAACCAATGAACCATTGACTGCACAATCACTGTATCGGGTAATAATTATAGATATTCATACATGTACTATTTTGGGATGGTTAATTTAAGAAATAGTTAGGCATCCCAATTAGGAAACTTGGTCCATGTAGCTCTATTGAGCGAAACCTGTGAAACTTTAGTAGGTGCTTAGTAGATTGAAAGCAACCATTTTTTAAAAAAATAAATTAATACTTTGTATGCAAACGTCTAAGCCCACATTGTTACTGCTTTATCAGCTATTTATATATTCTAGATTTAGCTATAGGCCTACACTATACATTACTCTTGAAATTATCGTCGTACTGAATCTTGTTATTATGGATGTTTTTCTTAAATGTTATGCTTTATTAAAACAAACAAGTTCAAATTTGTTTGCTTTAATAAAGCATAACATTTATTTTGCAACGATGTATAAGCCAGATTGAATTGAAAAACATTTGTGTTTCATTTATGTATTTTTTTATCCTTCTAAGAACTCGTCATTCATAACATTTTGTATATTGTTGCTTACATTGTCATGTTGATATTTATTCATTTTGTTTTGAAAATATTATGTTGAATATTCCCGTTACATGTTTTGTCATTCAATTGCGTCGTTGGCATTTATTCATTTTGTTTTGAAAATATTATGTTGAATATTCCCGTTACATGTTTTACTGGATTTAAAAAAAAAACTGTTGTGATAGTCGCTAATGTATTTTGAAACAGAAATCCATATCGTTTTCAATGACATAACACGGTCTAGTACGTTTTGCACAAAAGGCAGATAATTGAGCATAAATGGCATCGTGTTTTCGTCTACTTGCTGTAGTCTGTAGGACATGATAAGAAATGAAAGAAAACAGTCGAGTAAGCAAGACGAAACAGAAGCTGGTCGTACAATAAACAACGTAACACGGTCTGGTGTATTTTGTGAAAGAACCAACAGAACAGTCAATGTTAAGGCATAAAAGGAACGGGAGACGAAAACAAAGCAAGCAGACTGAAAATGTCACGATAGATCTCCTCAATCTGTCAATATAACTCCCAGCTAATATCTGTACACGAACTAAAATGAACAACTCTTAATCAATTTCCGTTTGTATCAATCCTATGAGTTTCCTTAATGTCTTCGTCTTATCCTCGCCAATAAATTTTTTATTTGGTTCCATTTAGAGCAGACAAGTAATAAAGAGATGTCCATTTTATGGAAGAGTAGACCTGATAGTAAATTTATTTGACTAATTTATAGATGGTTTAGGTGATCTACAAAATATGTTGTCCCGTTATACTAAATAATGACGAAATTACCAAATCCCGTACGACGTCGGAATTTACAACAGAACTGTTTCTTTTGGTAGATCCATTGAACACTGCGTCGGGGGCCACTGCGGATCAATTAGTAATTTGTTGGTTGATAATGTTCGTCGGGGATTTGCAGTCTGGTGCGTAAACACTATGCCCTGCGCATAATAGTAACCCCCGAGAGTTTGAAATCAATGACAGGGCAAAATGTTGCACATAGCATGTCACTTGCCCCTGCTTATTAGTCCGCCTGGTGCAGACTATAAACAGAAATGTGAGTGTGTGCGTGTAGACAACAGCAATCGCATACTGCCAAAACACCACGGCTGTGTAATACAATTAAAATAAAAGTGGTTGCAGAGAACAAGTCATTTTCGCACAATCAGTTGTCATAGTCCAGGAGGCTACAGCCCTTTAACGTGAATATCGAAAGGAACTGAGATCAGTGGGATATAAACATGAAATATTTGAATTTGGTCAAAATTATAACCATCAAAGGCGCTGGTATTACATACCTTTCCACTGTTTGCGTACGTGGAGTGTCCATTTTGTCTTGTGGTTTCGCTTCGATTTTCAAGAAATTCGAACTGCACACTATGGTTTAACGGTTATATATTAAATCACGATTTTAAATGGTGTAACAATTGTGACCTCTAGACGGTACAACCCGGAGCTATAACCTAGTATGTTACCGTCCGATATGCGCGAATATCGAAAGGAACCGAGATCTTTGGGATCGTATATTTTACGATTCATCAAAGTCGGATTTATTAATTGCGACCTCTAGAGTGCCCACAACCTTGGTATTACATTCTCTTACACTTTTTGGCGCACAAGGAGTGGCCATTGTGTCTGTCAACTTTGGTCCGATTTACACAAATCAACCATCATAGGTGTAACGGTGATATGTTAGACCGGTATTCAAAATCGAATATCGTTGGTCACTTCCGGAGGCTCAACAAGCGATTTTATGTAAGCTCATATAAGGTCCGATATGCACGAATGTCGAAAGGAACCGAGATCGTAGGGATAACAAAATGTCTTTTGACTTTTATCAAAGTCGGATAAAATTGTGACCTCAGAGTGTCCACAAGCTTGGTATTACATACTTTCACAATATTTGAGTACGGGGAGCGGGAAGTTCGGGTCCGATTTCTACGAAATTTGATCCCAACCTGCGGGGAGTAACGTAGGCATATTTGAACCATTTAAAAAAAATCGAATACAAATAATTGTGACATCTCGAGGGACCACAACTAAAAACACATTCTTTCGTAAAATCTCCGGTCACCACCCAGAAAGTGACAGTCAATATGTGCGAATATCGAAAGGAACCGAGATTTTTGTAAACATATATTCGGATAAAAAAAATTGTAACCTACGGAGTATCCACATACAAATTGTGGACGGACATGGCGTATAAAAATAGCATTATCGAAAACCACGGCGTACAGTGAATTTAATAAAACTTCCCTATGGTTTTGTTATTTTGTAGAAGCAAAATGGTAGAATTCTTCGAATTCAGAATTCCAATTAAGTAACGTCAATGGGAGTCATCATATTATTCTGGCCGATTGTAATGATATTGCTTGAGCGATTAACACACGTGCTTTACAGTTTATATTGTTTATAGCTAAACACTTAATTATTAGATAAATAATCTTTTAAATGAGTTACGTAATACGTAAAAGCAAATCTACCAATCATTTTTGTTCGGCTCTATATTTCGGGCTGTCATTATGAGACAAACTGCTTGGAGTTTTTCGAAAAAGTTTACTGATTAATTTGAATACTTGAACGCACTTTATTTTATCGACGGGTACGCTGTGGAATTTGAAACATGTCCTTACATCTTAATAGTATAGCTTTATTTTCCATACAAACTATACACACATTAATCGAACACACCGATAATGTCTCAAAAGTTATGAATTTATTATTGAGTTAAAGACAAAACGAAGTAGTCAGAGTGGTTGTGTTATTAGTATTTGGTCTACAAAGAAGCAGGTTTAAAGTATAAAGTCAATCGAAGAGTTATCAGATCATGACAGTTTCGTGCTATGTTTGGGTGGTTTTCAAACATCGTCGTGTATTAGTTGCAAACCATATTAGTTTATATTACTTTAGTATTTATTTTTTGTTTATTAGTATTGATCATGATGAATAATATTTTACAATAATCTAACCATACAATTATTTTCAAAAGTTATTCTTAGCATATTACAAGCACTTATCAATAGAGTTTAGTAAGAACATTGGAAGTGTTTTTACATTGACAATCATTGTGGGTGTTTATTACAGACTACTAAAACTTAATTATAGCAATTTACTTGTATTATTCGAATTTTGTTTTTGTTGTTGCTAGACAACAAGACAACGAAACATACTCCTGTAAAAGTTATGAGCGTGAAGTGTAATCAAGAGGTCGTAATTAAAGCACTCTTCTTTCTTACGCAAGAGCAATTAATTCTAGTTAGAATAAACAAAACACTTCATTCGATTAAATACTAGTATCCAAAGTCCTGCAATTTAAGGAGCCAGAATATTTCAGATGCTTCAATCTAATACTGCCATCGAATATGAATTATGAAATACTGATGGTTAAAAACCTAGGCTTAATTTATAACCACACACTTTACGTAAACATATTCTATCCATTATCATTGACCAGAGCAACTATTTGAAACACTCGCGTGCTTTTTCGAAGAAATGCAAACTTAGTTTTCTTGAAAACCTGCTTATATGTCATAAAATTCGATGATGGTTTAAGATAAATTTGCTCATTCGTTTCCAGCCGTGGTCAGATACTCGGGGGTAAATGAATTAATTTAATTTGACGTTAGCCTATTAAGTGATTCAGTACCTTTAATTTGGGAATAAATAGATAATTCCTCTTATTTTGGCGTTTGATTTAGATACTTTAATGTAATGTTCCCATCAGACTGGTGTGGATTCGTTGCTACGACCGGAAAATGTATAAAGTCGCCCGTAAGCATGAACTCAACAAATGTCAAAAAACAATATTACAAACTTGAAAATTTCTCGCAGCTTTTCAGGTTAGTTTGCAGAACCTTGGCGATTATTTTAAACATATCCAAAATAAACGCTGTTACTCGGCGATCATTTGCAACCATGGATACCACCATGCCTTTGCCACGCTTATGGCGATCTTGGCGCGCTCCGAGACCATTTCCCGTCGCCGTAAAAACGCCACTGCGTTCTGACGGGGGTATACGTGTGTATTACAGTTTCGTTTGGAATCTGGGACTGTTCCTAATACCCAGCTACTGTTTATATTCAAATCAGTGGGGTTCTTAACAAAATTGCTTAATGTACAGATATAATTCGGTTCTATTGTGGCTAAATGTTCTTGCTCACTCCAGGTATTAAAAGGGTTTTTACTTCACGCACACTAAAACCAGAATCAATTCCTTATATGGATTCCTGGTACTTGACTGTATGACTGTCCACAACATCATTTTATCAGACATGTAAAGGCAATCAGCGTGTTTACCTGATCAGCTGCTTGTTGACGGGAATGTTGACAGGTCGTATTAGTGAAGTCAATCCGTCCATTTCAACAGACAGTGTACGATCAGTTGTCATGCCTGATACTCCTGTGAGACGATCACCCAATCTGTGAATCAATGGGAAAACAGAGACTATAGAACAATCTATGAAGCTTTAAAGGGACATTATATTCTTCCAAACGAAAACAAAAATCCTTTCAACTACACTGATACTCGTATACAAATTCAAGCACTTATTAATTAGTTCAATATATATTCCAGAATATCCATAAATACTCCCCACAAAACGATATTATAGCCACTTGTTTCCAATATTTACATTTATTCGTTCGTTAACGGCAAAGTTCACAATGGATCAAAATGGGTATGATTTATTTAATTTTATGTCTCAACAATTGTAAAATCTCCAATATAAAAATAGTGGGTTGTTACAGAAAATGATTTGTTTAAGTGCAATTATAAAGATATTTCTACAAGGTCAGCTTCCTGAGGTTATTGTAAGGCCAGTTCGTTCGATTTATTTGCCATTCTCGTTAAGCAAGATCTTTGTATGGCTGAGCCAAAATAATATGAATAGAAAAGTTTCTTGAAAGTCTAATAGTACAGAATTCCACACATCTCTCGGGTGCCGATTGTCGCAGAGTAATCGTTTGTCAATGTTGTGGTTAAAAGGCAACATTATTTGTTGCACTGACATGACTCCTAATAGAAATATGCTCGAAAATCTCTGCATAAATCATGTTTAGTTGCGCCAGACCTTGCTATAAAATTGTGGACATCCAAAAACATAATTATTGGTAATATAAATGAAACGAAATAATTTCAATGGAATCATTGGTTAAATACTGTCGTTTACGGCTGATTGGAACATCTACGTAAATACCCAGGCATTGTAAAATATGTAGTTAATAATGGAAATGCCTCGGTATGAACGTTTTTATTTTACACTCAACAAAATGTGGAAGAAGATTGTTAATTCAGTCCAGTGGAACTAATAAAAGTAGTCCATTAATCGCAATGAAATGGGAGACACGTAATGTCTGTATCTCTTTCGTATTCCGCTTGACATACGCCACCTTATATAATCGAAAATGCATGTCAAAATGTTGTTATACGTCGTATAAAACTTTACCCGAACCATCATTATGCCACTGTGAATGGCCTCTGAATAAATTCCCGTGTGTAATTTCCCGTTGCTAACTGGTTTATTTTCATTCAATCTAATATTTTATAGTGCGTTATTTCTTTAGCAGTTTCCCTCCACTGTGCAGATAAAGGTCGGGCGGTTATAATTATCATTTTTAGTCTGTTAAAGTAAAGTTTTGCGCCCACTTGGATTGTATGTGCAGCCAAAGAAATAATTATTGACCACTGTAAAGTGTGGACGGGCCGCTAAAGCTTATTCCAATAAATAAAACCTTTCGGCCACATTGGCACCTTCATGAAGGCTATGTATCTTTTGGTATTATTTTGAAAAAATCGTTTTACAGGCGGGTTAGCCGTGCGGATATAAGCTGTTACAACCCAGAAGGGCAGAATTTTGTTCCTGTGCCTAAAGTTTGTAGCGTGTGCCCGCCCCTGCTTGATAATAATATAATTAATGTATTACTATCTATGCGCAGTAAATCGTTAACGCGAGAGAGGCAATAATAATATTAACAAGAAATTGTTTCAAATTTGGTGTACGAACCTTAGTGACATTCAGTCCTCCATGATGTCTTTTCCTGAGTTTCCTCCCCTTTGCCGAACACCTCGTTAACGCGAAAGAGGCTATAACTTTTAGAAACTTTATATTTCCAAATTTGGCGCATAGCATTGGGGAGAGGACTAGATATTTTCTACGATTGGATTTCTAGAAAGCACAAGGTTCCTTGGTGCATGTTTACGTTACCCTTATTCAAGTTGTACGTTAAAATAATAAATTAGCAATTAAATCTTGTGTCGTCGCAAACAAAACAATTACCAAATATTAGGAACTGTCCTTGCATGTTTGCAAAATTGAAAACAATGAGAAAAACAGAACTACACTGGTAACCCACGCCATCCATCCAAGCCATTAATATTGAAATCACCATGATTAGATGCATAAAAAACATTTGTGGTAATTTCCAGTCATTTATTCTAAACGATTTCACTAATAAATAACCCTGCTGCAAGGTAAACATGTCAATCTATTGTTCATTTACTGGATTATTACATGATTGGTAACGTGCCTTTTTAGGGAAATAAAATTGGTGAAGGCATTTATATTGTCCGAGAATCTTATCGTAACATAATATTATATCTGGATTATTTTGCTAAGAATAAATATAATCCAGAATTTGAGGAAAAAAAATGGACTTTTTTTATTATCGGAAACAAATCCGTGCAAACGTGGTTCAAGGAGACTGAAAAAGTGCACGATGCGAAAACGTTTGTTGCGACTTTGCGCCCCCCCCCCCTCCCCTCCTCCAACCAAAACATGATCAGAAACTCACGGGGAAGGATAGGGATATTGATTTGTGGACTATGTCCATGTATTGATTTTATTACATTACACTTTTCTTTTTTATTATGATACTAATCCTCCAAACAACCGTTGGAATCGTCTGGATTTTTGTGTCGATATCGCGATTGGCGTTAATACTATCTGCATACGTCTGAGCTAATATCGGGTTCTAATGAAACTCTGCATAATAGGACTAATATCCGGTTCTTTGATGGATTGGGAACATTAGCTGGTATTTATTGAAAATACAAATACACTGCCCTGTTATCAATAAAATATCTATAACGTTATGGATAAGAAGATTAATCTTCGTAAAACACTGTAACCAGTTATTGTTGCTTCACCAGTTATTTATTTATTCATAATATATTGCTGTATGAAAGAGACATTTGTGCTCATAAGATAATACTTTATTACCATCTCACCTTTCAGCTGTGGCAAGATAAAGCTTTTAGATTTTCATGATCCCCCATCGATTTAATCGAACTACTTGGAAATATTTATTTAAGGACAAAAACATTTTTATCGTGGGACAGAAGACCGTTTTACAGATTCGCGATTGCATGGTCAACAGGGATAGGGACAATGAATCGGTGCTATGGCGGTTAACTATTGTTGACAATCTGTATATATCGCAGTATTCAATTCATTGAAGGAAAATTGTGCACTCTGAATCTGTGACACTATTCCATCGCTATTTGGAGTTTTGACAATATGTGGCATAAACTGTGTATTGTCGCAACAACGATTTTTTTTTTTTAATTAAATCAATTAATGATTATCGTGTTTCAATCCATGTAAATATCTGCCATCCGATGCCATGGGAAGGTTGTTTAGCTCTTACATAATTAATACATCTTTAAGTTCAACACGATAGGGCTTGATTTCATAGAAGTTTTGCCAGATGAAAAGGTACTCTGGCATTTGGCAATCCGTGGAATTAATTACGACAAATGTCATATATATCTAGACTCGATGTATCGTGAAAAGCAAATCAGCATCAGCATAAAAAAGAGATGACAAGCGTTTAAATGCCCCCTTTACGGAGTTTGTCTTTCAGTGGGTAACCACTTTGTGACGTATTACTAATTATAGAATGGTTATCCTTTAACAGCTTTTATAGGGGATCGACATGAAATTGATCCTTAACTAGAACCGTGACGACGAATAAGGCTCTTTGATTTAAATATCATTTCAATTTAGCATATTATCTGCCTTTGATGAACATGCGTTCTGTTCTTTAATAAAACAAACTAAAGATTTACTGGGGATTTTAATGTCTAATCTAAATACCAACGCATCAAATCCAAATAAGCTTCATGGTAGATGAAGAATGGCTGTGGTGTTGGTTTTTTTTTAAAGAAGTGTGTGTCTAATCTTACTTCATTTTCCCAAACTTATCTTCCTACGGTGTGTGAGATCTTAAAGCAGCTAAGTCTCTAACTCAATATCATCGAAAGTCTTCGACGTTGAAAACACAAATTATTTGTCAATTTAAATCAACATTGATGGTGTGGTCTTACCACGAAAAGATGGGCTTCTGATATCCAATAATTAAGACGAAATATTTTTTTTTACCATTGGAACACGAATCGTGTACCATACGGCGTTTCAGACTCATTTTCAGCTAGGGACCCAAAGAACAAGGCTAGGTATACTCCACATGACATCTCAAACAGTGAGCATGCGCAATAAATACTATATAGACTGGAATAACCAGACGCTATATATATTGTGATTCAGTTGAGACTTCTAGTGTACTTCGCCAACATAACTGATTTGATATAAGAGTAAAACGGAAACGATTGAATCTAAATCAGTTTATATACATTCATATTAAATTATTATATGGCTTGCGACCTATTTGTGTCAATTTCTAGGCCACAAATATTAGCGATTTAGCTCCTTTAAGATACTTATTCTGCGTGTCGTTCGCGACCTTTTGAAAACAACGTATATTTAAAAGACCTATCTGGTTTTGAACGCAATGCATGTTATCTGGGGTATTACGGCGTTACTCAAAAACTAAACAGTTATCTTTGAGGCTGCGACTTTAACCATGACCTTTTTTTAGTTTGACAGTTATCTAATGTTTTACGGGGTCTTTGATGTCAGTGTTATCGTCTCTTTATTGGTTTTGTGTTCGTTCATCAATTTCTATGCTGTAATATTGTACTTGACAATATAATTCTATTCAAATTAAAAACAAACCTAAGAAGTGTATTTATATGACGTGATTGCTCCTCCAAATTTGCCACTTTAGGGCGACCTTGTTACACCACTTATAACACTGATATGGCATAATGTATCTATATTTTCTCGCAAAGTTGGCCCGGGATGATAATATGAGAAAGTATTGTTGAGGAAGGGGGTATGGACTTCCCCTACGAAATGTGTTTATTATCTGCAATTTGGTACATTTTAAGTTATTATTTAGACTCTTATACGCGTAAGTAGAAAAGAGAGATTGTTTATGACGAAGTTTCATCGTTCAAACTTTTGACTTTATTGGTGTAATTTTGGTGTATTCTAATTTATTCTGGTATTGGTGACATTCTTTACAACATTATATATACAAAGTTAAAGTAATAGCCTAGTTCATCTGAAAAAAATGAGAATACTATTGATAGGGTGGGGGTATCATCATCTCAGCATAAATTAAGCCAGATCGTTACTAACATAATACAAGGGTTTGTGGCTATGGGAGAAAACTGAAAACATACTCCTTATCACGTACAGATTTTTTATGCCGCCATACTATTGCATCTCTCATTGTGTCGTGTACAGACTCGAATAATAGTGTCACATCCCGGAGAGAACCTATAGACCCCCCCACCCCTTCTATCACTAACAATCTATGCGTCTGTCCTAGCGTATACTTGAATATATTTTTCCAGATCGATTTTATAACAGAAACAGAACGTTGGCCAACAAATAGAAAATTTCCAAAGGAATACGAGATTGATTGTATATTTGATTGCAGATGAGTAGAG
This sequence comes from Patella caerulea, assembly GCA_036850965.1. Classification (NCBI taxonomy): domain Eukaryota; kingdom Metazoa; phylum Mollusca; class Gastropoda; family Patellidae; genus Patella; species Patella caerulea. Next base: position 46,653,199 of record JAZGQO010000007.1, on the reverse strand, counting down.
ATAGTGGCCTTGCTCTCCGGCGATCGGATTTAATGCTAACCGGTAAAATCCAACAACCTTGGTTTCGATTCCTATACAGTGATAATAGTAGTGAATGGCAACTAAAGGATTTCTTCTGCATCATTGTTACTGGAGGCTAGACAATTCAGAATATGGCAGACATGGCTGTGAAGTTAATTCTTCAAGACATGAGATAACACAATTAAATAAAATCTCCATATGTCTGCTACTAAACAATTCTGAAGAGTACCCGAGAAGAATAGAAATGTCATTTTAAAGTAGCGGATCCAAGAATAATTGATTAACTGTGTAGAAATTTGAGTATAACTTGCATGAGTGGTGCTCTTGGTGTAGAGTAGGCGGTGGTATAATTGACTTAAATGTACATGTACTGGAACTTGTCTACGATATCACCTTAGGTGGAAGTGGACGTTAAACCCAAAAAACGAACGAACGGATGTACTGGAAATATGAAAATAACCATTTTGATATAAGCATATGCAATTGTTCTCATGTGTCTTTGGTATGTTTCTTCTGTGCCAGCCTCGGCCTGTAAATACCATGATCCGTGTTTATGATCTTATACATGTATGTACATCCAACCTCCCAGACAGCTAGGTAACTGGTGAGGTACTTTATGATTTCTCCCCCTCCACCCCCCCCCCCCCCCAAAAAAAATGCTTTTACAACTACACGGATTGTCAAGCTGCACGCAATGCTTGAAAGACTTAAGTACTGGCACTGGCATATTTAACCTCTAAAAATCTTTGAGATTTTCCCATCCGCGCTTACTAGGTGGTTATTCGCCGTGTATACTGGGATTATACCTAAAAATTAAGAACCATTCTAATAGGAGCTATTTATATAGCCACACTTAACGAACCCTATCTGGCCTTTTCATGGGGCAATAATACGATTTAATTCTACGAGGTCATGTGGGATCAGCAGTTAATTACACAAAGTTAATGGAGTCAGCTAAGATACAGAATCAGAGGCCAAGTGTGCTTAATAGACCATCGGTATGTACGATCTGAAACTGATATAGTCCCAGTAGCATAAGATAATATTCTTTGGTTGTTTTTTTTTTGTCACAATAAGCCGTCCAGATAGCTTGGTCTAAAGTGTAATGTGGAGTTGGCTTGCCTATATAATAAGGAAAAGCTTATTGATTTTAAATTATGTCTGAAAAGTTAAAGCCTTTGTATCAGAACATTGTCTGCTTCTTTCGACATCATAAATTATCAATTCTTCGGACTTCAGACATGTAATTAATAGTCTGCTGGCAGCAAAATTTACCTTCAACGTAGATTTAATAAATTATTTATCGCTAAAATTAACAAACAATAATTTTTGATAATTATTGTTCGGAGTGTTGTTTTATTACCGAAAGAAATTATATTCACTGAACAGTGTAATCCATAAGCGGGTAAGTCAAGATGATGTAGAGTAGATCTTGAGGAATCGAACCCAACCCATTTCATGTAATATCTAAAATAATTCTAGTAATTCATTGTTAAACAGCGATGGACGATTAATCTCACTTCGTTTCTTGGTCGTTTTATAAACGACAATACGTCTAAGTAGAAAAACACACGGTTGTCATGAAACAAACGGCCACACTTTGCAAAAGAACGAGCTAAACGCGCGGTTGTCAAGATAGACTTGTTACCTTTTGCAAGAGATTGCCACACAACCGCAATATATGGGATATATATAGTACATATATTATGTTTAAAGCTTCATCAAAATCGGACAAAAAATTGTGACCAGCTGGGGGTTCACGGCCATGGTTTTTTGTAGGAACTCTACCATAATTATAGTGCGACGGTGATATATTTTTTTTAAAAAAGATTTTAAATTGGATAACAATTGTGGCCTCTAGATGGACCACAAGCCATAAACGCGATTTTATGTAAAATCGGGTGTTATAAGTTTTAATTTACATAATTCGAACTCGATCGTACTTACGGTGTATCGGCGATACAACATAATAACGTTTTTTAAAATCAACTAAAAATTGTGAGCTTCAGAGGGCCCAAAAGCTAAAAAGGTGATCTGTCGTACAATCATGGGCCGTAATCTAGGAAGGTACGGTCCGAAATTGAAATTGTGGGATATAACCCTATATTTAAAGTTTTGTCAAAATCACATAGAAATTGTGACCTGTATTCACAAGCTAAATGTGAAAGGACGGAAAATGTGTGTGTATTAAAACTGCATAGTTATGGTTAGCTACAATAAATAAGAAGACGTAATGGTGTCATGTATAACATGTTTTAACAAATTTTGTAATTGAGGGGGGTGAGGGGATTCTAAATGTCTAAAAATTATTTCAATGTAGTAAGAAACGGATCAATACGGCGCATCTTTTTTTCTCGCCATTGTCAGATATTGAGTGGAAATAAATACCCGAGTCACCACAGTTGTTAAGCATAAAAAATAATAATGGGTTTTGTTAGTAGAAATCAATCTGGAAACTTCTTTGCACCATACATAAAACGAATGTCTAAATAACAACATTCCGTGTAAGGAAGTATAATAAAACTGATGTAGTGCAAACCCGCTTGTTGTAGTCGAACTGACTGTAGTTTGATAGATGAGATACGAGTTGTACTCATTTCAGACTATTTACAATTAGATTAAAGGCAATATCGGACCCAACAGGAATAGCGATATTAACAGCTGATTTAAAAAGTTCTCCTTTCATAACTTAAATTACACATAGAAAGAAGTCAAAAAGTGCGTTTAAAGATTATATTAAGTGTGATTCAGATAAAGAGCGTCGCCCTCGCTTTAATAGTTAAGGAATAGATAATAAAAAGACGGGCATATTCAAAAACTTTCATTTGCAGAAGACTTGTCTTGATTTTCATCGCTACGATAATAAACAAAGTCTTGATTATCCAGTTTTAAATTAAATTATTAAACATGTATTATGCAAGAGCTAAATCCGCCTATTGTTTAATCGCTCTTTGGGTCTGAAACCTCATATAAACTATTAAATTTGCCATTTATTAGCGTGAAAAGACTCTAATCAACAGTGCAGCAAATGGACTATTCACTATGTACAACGTACAGATGTCCGGAAGAGTAGGCTTATCCTGTCTGGCCGAGTCCGGCGCCACACCCACCATAACCGCATCCAAACCATTAGATGAAATGTCGGTAAAATAGTGTATAATCAGCAAAGTGATAGATAGCGTACGCGTCAATTAAATATACATAGAATAATAGCCGAAAGTTATATTTACTAATCAGGTCAACATGACGACCATAAAACTTCGTAAGTTTTGTTGTTTTTTTTTTTCAAAACCAGGGTTGTCAGGCAGGTTACGCCCACATTTTTGAGAGATGGAAAGAGAACAAGCTAATCAGAAGGCGATTTTTCCTACATTCAAGGGCCATAATTCAGGAAATTACAAATGAAATGAAATGGAATGTGGTTTAATGTCGTACTCTTCTGCACCTAAACTGGGCTAATGGAAGACGGGCATACCACATACAGTGTGCTATGAGGGCAATTTCGCCCGGGTAGCAGCGCTACGGCCTCCTCCTTTTTCGAATTCCAACTGCCAAAGGATCTTTTACGTGCACGCCATTTCAAGTTTTTTCAAAATCGGATTAATATTGTGACCTCTACAGGGTCCACAGCCTTGATATATCATATTTTTACACTATTTGCATACAAGCGGCGGGTCATTTTGTGTGGCAATTTTGGTCCGATTTTCACGAAATTCGAACTCAACCTTCATTACAGTGTAACGGTGATGTGATCAGACGGTTTGATAAATCGGATAATAATTTTGACCTCCAGAGAGACCACAAGCTGAAATAGCTGTCAGTTATAAACATGTATTTCAAGTTTTACCAAAATCGGTTCGAAATTGTGACCTCTGTAACAAACGTACAATCAGGGGCCATAATCCACGAACTGAGATCTTAGGATAATTAACATATATTTCAAGTTTCATTGAAATCGGATAAAAATTGTGAGCTTCACAAACAATTGTGGACGGACGGACGAACAGGGACGGCGACAATATATGTCTACGTGGAAATGAGGGCGTATAAAAATGAGTATCCTTGAATTTGAATCTTAGACGACAAATGTCTCGATCTATTTTTTTAAAAAAAGCTGAATAAAAGGACCAACTGAGAAACATCCACTCCATAAGCTTTTAATGTTTTGAAAATGGACAATTGGAAACCCCTAGACACCACGTTCATCGTATTATTTGACAACGTTTATGGCAATTGTCTAGATCGAAACGCGAATGCAAGTAGGAAGCGTAGTTGCCACTGTCAGTAATCTTTTTAATTTCGAGCTCATCAGGATATACGCATTCTAAATAATCACTTAATTTCGGATTATTCATCATCGGTATACTGTTAAGTGAAACTAAAACGTCTGACTAATCATTTATTTGTTTTTACGAGAACCTGTATATGTTCGGTTTAGTAAGAATACAGAAACAAATCAGCAAGCAAAGCTGCGTAGTTTTTGCCCACGGGGATACCTACCACTTGCTGATACTTTTCCTTCTGTGGTTTTGAGCAGCGGCGAATGAAATATGGACCATCGATTACACATTATGGCAGTTAGATGTCGCTATAATTTGTAGATTGCTTTTAAGTGAAGTGACACTTTACACCTTACCTTTCTGCACTAAAACAGTCGTTCGGGAATCAGCAATAACTAATTACATCCGCATTTTCTCGTAGGATATGTTGTTCCTTGTTACAAATGATGGTGGAAATCATAAAAAACACGACTCTCCCACTGTTTATTATAAACCAGCCAGTGTGTCTTATATTAAGAGCCCCTCATTTGAACGGCATGCTCACTCGACACAAACTAGGTCATTTCAATAATTCGCTTGCACGTAGGGGTCTTTACTTATCGGAGAAACCGGAGTACCTGGAGAAAACCCACGAGGTTTTTAACAGGCGGACAATTTGAATTCTAGGATCTGAATATATAGTATTCTTCACTATATTAAAGGACCCAAACATTGCTATATAACTTTATTTAATAAATTACTGAACTTGCATATAATTTCATTATAGACAAACATTGGTATCAATAGATTTTATATCCCATTCTATTTCTATGTGTCATTTACTAATAAAGTAATAATTCTGCATTACTTTTCATACAAATCAAGCAGACTATAACTTACTGTTGATATTTTGATTTTTAAATGTTAAAATTTCGACTTGGATTAATTTAAGCATCGATTAAGACATAAAAAACTAAAATATTTTTAAAAGGGGCAAATAACGATCACCGGTATTAGCTTATCGTATATAATAATGCTTTGTGTATATCATCATAAATATATTACTTTAAATTGTACATTCATTTTCACTCTGTGACACAAGTTACATAAACCTCTTTGGCTTAGTTCTATCGTACCCAAGTTTTAATGTCTTTAAACTGCAAATATATTCAAACCAAATATTTTGTTCCACAAGCAGTTGACGTAACTTACAGACAACATGTACTTGACAGCACCTAGTTTCAATTACGGTCCAGTGGTCGTAGAATATCTTCAAATGATCGATTTTAAATAAAGTGTCATTCAATTTGAAATAGAGGATGATCAACTGTAATGTCATACCGTATTTCTGTGTGGGCTACGATCTGGTAGTTTGTACGTGAACGACTTCATTATTCACACTGCGATTAGTCAAGATTAAATTGTACTTCAAGCAACGATTCACCAAGAAGGGTTTCATATCAAGTAGATGTTATTGACTGGAGAAATGATGTTAAGTTCCAAATATTCCTGATGAATATACACGTAAACCTTGTTGAATGTCCTAGAAGCAGGACACCGGGATTTGGTGTGTTACATACGAAACTTCAGCTGTCTTTCTATAATTAGCTCCGTTCAAGAATAGACACGAAGAAGGGTGATCCGATAATTTAATTCCTAAATCGACGATTTTAGTCGAATATACTAAGTATACTTTAAGAAATTTGATAATTATTTATTCTCCTTCCATTAAATGGCATTGAAAATGTGCACGTTGTGTCTCCGTGGACCCAATGCACATGTTTTATAGTTTTGTGTAATAACTACTGGAGGGAGAGGGCTTTTACATAGGCTAAGCCTGTTCCCCAATCCCATTCATACATCCTGAATAAAATATTGTTTATAAAAAAAAAACTACTGGACACTGCTTTCTGAAATTTAGTGACTTTGTCTCCTATATATTTCACATGTAGCTAAGAGATGGGTATTCATCTGCAAATCAGGACCAAAGCTCACAGTACGGACTTTGCCAATGTTTTGCTGGCTAATAACATTTTGCGTATGCCAGGGTATTTTCTCTTTTACCATCTGCAGGTTACAAATACCAAATGTTAAATGATTGATTCCAAATATCCAATGGTTTTTGTATTGAGCGTCAATTGCAATTTAACCTCTTTATCACATAATACTCAAAGCAACAATTTTGTGAGGATTATTAAAGCTTTTCCATATGTCATTAAAATGGTTTTGAATAATAATTTAGTTGTTTTTCAGATTTTAAATATGAATGCAAATAAAATCCAAACTGCTGCCTTTTAATTCAAATATATCTGTTCGTAAAAACTATGAACTGCACCCACAATATGTTTATGAAAGATGTAAAAAAAAAGATGTGTCTCGGTAGGTGTTTTATAAGCCGTGGTGGATTTGTGGTCAGGACTCACAACCGAAACTGACTCGTCACTACATCAGGAAAGTATGTCCAGTTGTTCGGATGTGACAAAAATCTGCTAGCCCATATACAAATTAGTAGTGCACGTCAAAAATCCATGTGTCAAATTAACCCCTCTCGTACTGTCACCATATCTTAAAATCGAAATTACCTAAAACAGTGTAATGTATGACGACAGAAAATGTTATTACTCAAAGGTATGTGGATCCCTTAATACTAATCCGTTGAAAAAATGCATACAAAATAACGGATAAATAATCGTACCACGATGATACATGTATGTTACGAAAGCCAGTTGTACAATCTACAAAACCTGCAGGGAATATTTCCCCAAATTTATCGATGGATATGGTCAATTGATTGTTGATATTAGGCGTTTCGTGTCTCTAAAATTCCTGCTCATTAGATATATCGTAAGGCCAAGATTATTTGTTTGTACAAAGCCCTTTTACACTAAGACACAATTCTACCGACGCATTTGGTAAATAACTTGACAGAACATTAGACAAAAAATAGTATACTTATTAAAAGCCAATTATTACTTTATTTTGGCGACGTTTCGAATTGAGTGCTTTAACTGAATGACATACAGAGCGGAATTTAATTTTGAAACGTTCCCCAAAGACCGACCTTTCAATAGCAGGCTAATGTTGATACTGATCTAGAAAGCTTGAACTGGATATTTTATTTTCAGTGCAAGACGGTGGAAGCGGAAGTTGATCGAGGGTTGATCTATCGCACACTAACCTGATTGGTGCGGTTTGTCAGTGGTTAATCGAATGCCAATCAAAACTCTTCCCCTCCATTTATTGGTAATACGTATGGCCATATTACCATTATTTTGTAGTATATCTAATAAGCTTCATTTATAAAATTCATCTCTCAACATTGCAGTTACTTCCTGCAATGAAACGATGTTAAATTTTATGACATACTTGTCTTCGGAAATTCTGAACTCAATTCTGTTATTCGTTATGTCTATTAAATGATAGAAAGGTTGCCAGTTTAAAGAGGTAAGCCACGATTCAGTACCCACAACTTTTGTTTTGCAAATTAGAAACAAAGATCAAAGCTATAACAGATTGTAGTGAAGATTTAAAAATAACATATGACTCCGTATGAATGCGTAGGTTATCTCGGGAACAGCACTTAAATCTCTATTTCAATTAGGGATGTTTGGGGCAGTGGATGGGAAATGGGAGTAAAGTAAACCCACGAGATAAGTATATTCCTGTTATTGGTGTTCCGTCTGCAGTCGATATTTGACAAATACCAGATTGAAAGTACCCGTTTGGTAACATAAATTGTACTTTTACTATTGTACAGCACCCACCACCATGAAATATAAGTCTGTCGATAAGTTGGCCCGGAGGAAACCCCCCTTTATAGGAGTTATATCTCCAACTGCATAGAATCCATAATCTTTGACATTGAAACACGAATAAGATTTTAGTATGGGTCCGTTTCTATTTAGAGTGATATTCTTATCTTACCGACGAATTGTGGGTTTCTGATTGCAAATTTAAAATCTATTCCCGACGTCGGGTTACTTGATGATTAAATAACGATTATTTCATATAACTTTTCAGAAAAAAGTATTTAAAAATGGCTTATTCGCAGACTAATATTGGCAATAAACGGGGAAAATGTATGCAAATCACAACGAAAATGGACTTACCTCCTTTAAACACAACTCAGTTTGAATCTTGAAATCGATCCATTACTATATATTAATGTGTTAATAGCCATGTTTAACTAATCGAGCTAATATATCAACGGTATCTGAATACAAACTAGCGTGATTCCAATTACCAAACCCCATTTCTGGGTTTCCAGGACGCACGGCGGAAGAATACGTTATTTTGTAGCACAAGTTGTAATCGTTAATAATGTAATTTTTACACTTCACGTAAATGGGACATTTGTGATCAACTGTACCTCGCGTAAAAATTTAAAATTGTAGTTTTCTCAAAATGCCCAATAAATGTCACATATGTATTAATTTTATATATAGGAAAGCTTACAACATAACACTTATCAGCACGTATAAATCCACTTGATTACTGCGTGTACGTTGTGTACAGGGATGCAGGATACATCCCCAAAACTGCGAATACAAGAAAATGTGCCGATGAATTAAGTTAATTGAGAATTCGTTCATTCACCTTACTGGTTCGGTTGCTACACAATTTCAAGTTATATGTGTACCTTTAAAATCTGAAAGTATACATTAAACATACATTATTCAAGAGCTTTCTTTAGGCTCCTAATTAACTTATCCAGACCATAATTAACTCTCGATGACATCGGATTCCCTCGATATTAAATAGATTAGAATAGTTCAGCCATATTTTGATTTAAGCTAAAACGGAAGAGCGAGATTGAGCTTCCAACAACCAGTGCTGAGATTGAAATTATTGCACAAATCCTGCCAAACCTTTAAAGTCTAATATCTTCGCTCGCAATAGAGTAATTTGAATGAAATTTTCAAATTATTCATTTTACATCATTATTTTATTTTTCGAACTTGTTATGGCAAGCATTGCTAACTCTTTATCTAAATCTTACATAATGCATCTTTAAAAAGCTGCTCAAATAGGTGACCAAAACAGTTATAGAGTGCTATTGGAAACTTAGTAGGTGTCATTTAATCACTATTTATAGCATCTCTCGATCAGCGAATCTCCCCCATTAGCTATCATTCCAGTACAAATGTGTGACCCTGTAAATGCCAACACAATAAACACGTGTTTTTATTTCCTGACAATTGGAAATCGTAAATTGGGAATGGTGATTATGTTCACTTAAGTACCTCTGCCTTTTCCGCATTTTCTTTTTAACCAATAACTTATGCACAAATGCAGAATGATTGGAGAATAGGCATACTTCACAATAACAAAGAATAATACACCAAATTTGGTAGTTCTACTTCTTTTGAAAGACAAACACTATAACTTAATTACTTTATCAAGAAAAACGGAATCCCCAATGTCAGTACTGCAAGACGGGGAGCCTGGCAAGGAACAATTTCTAGTCGTTCAGATGTGGGAAAACACCAAGGTCACTTGTAATTATTAGTGTGCACGCGAAAAAAAACCCCTCTTGACAAATGTAATTCACTATCCCGGTTGGAGCACAAACGCAGGAAGTTAAACACCACTTCGTTCATTAATTCGTATGCCAAACGTAAACTAGCCACGGTTACGGTATATTGATCACATACACAACATAATTTGTTAATGATAAATCGATCAATGACCCAAACAGATCACTACATACAGTACGTTTACATAGATCCGGCCCTTCAGTAGTTTAATGATTAGAGAATCAGAAGATAAAAACGATCGTTTTATCGATCACGAAGAGTAAACCGGATGTCTTGACAAAATAAATTTTAACTAATCCCCTCCGCTGCTTACAACACTTTCAATGAAGAACCGGAATAGCCGGATAATGCCCGCCGGTATCTCGCGGAGTCGTTTGGCAAATGTTCCCAGGAATAACATACATTTAATACATTGTCGTATTCAAGTCTTGTATCACATATAATTCAATAAATAGCTAAATTAAGGATAAATTGAACCTAGATTTCAGAAGCCCACGCTCCTATTATCTACTTAAATTGTCTGTAGCGGTAGGCTACGAGTCATTGTTTAGTAGTGAGTTACGGTGAATTTAAAACTATTGGGCTTCTTAAGTGATTTGAAATTATATCATGTTTTCGTTAGAAATCTAGAATTTTCATTATAAACGGACTATATCACGAGGTAAAACATATTCCCAAAAGTTCATCTAACTACTTTTATTTCACTGTATGCTCAGTTTTTGATGTGTAATAAAAATACACGCCCCATCATTAAAACCAACCACATTACTGTTGATCAAAAGTAATGCATGTGTGGACGATAAATTCAATCCATTAGTATTCTATACCTAACCACTCGCTTAAGGATCTCGGTATATCTCAGATTCACTAGGCTGTTCAATTTATAAAAATGCGATGCCAAATACGAAACCGAGAATGAGACGAACCACGAAACATTATTTCATTTTGAGGTTTTTATTATTTTTTTTTTTATTAAATCAGGTTATTGGTTTGCGACGATGCTGCTATATGGAGACTTACCATTTAAGACTTTGCTAACATAAAGTTTTATTTTTATGATAATAACTAGTAATAATTCAAACGAATAAAAAAAAAATAATTTCATTAATTGGCTTGCTTAGTTCATTAAACTTTAGAAATCACTAGCCATAATACAAGGTACATTTTTCCACCATTAGCAAACTAGACCAAATAACATACATGTCATACGTCATTAAAATGATTTAGAATAATGCATGTTCTATCGAACCAGTAATCCATACCGAATTAAAAGACTATTAACCTTACTGATAGTCCGCAACAAATATGCCAGTATATCAGGTTTTAATAACCCTTAATAAATCTAATTTCAGTCATACAAAAGACATTAGTCCCTTTATTTAATAATAAAACAGTTTCTGGTAATTGATTGGCAAGAATTCTAGAATGAGCCTAGTTTGTAATGGTCCGGGTTTCTAATGTCCGCTAGTTCGCTTCCATAGCACGGGTCGATTGCATTCTCAATAGAATCGGCGACTTCAAAAAAACTCCTTTCTTCTCAAAACATTGTTTAGCACTTACACCAGCATGTAATAACGGCTTCAAGAACCAATTCGTTTTCAATGAGTTGAATTCACAAAGTGGTTGATAAATGTCCTTGGTATTTACTATGGAGTGTGATCGTGTTAGCTAATTCATTTTCAACATAATCATTCAGACATATTAAAATCTAGGTTTTGTGTTGAAGGTTTTAATTGTTCAATTGAATCAAGAAGTAGTAACGTCGTGTAACAGGGACTATTAAGAGCTTTAAGTCAGACCAAAGTACATCAGCGTCAACATACACTTACGGGATATTCATGTAAAACAGGTAAATGAAATTATTATAACAGGTAGTTATATATATATATATATCATTAGATGTATTTATGTGTTGCATTTATTCTTTATTTTATTTTCTACAAACGGACATATTCCTTGGGACGTCTTGAGGCCAAACAACAATGCATTTTGATAATTCATGCATTGGATTAGTATCTACGTTCAGTGGCCACATAGTTATGATTTAAATCAATTAATAGTGTACCTAAAACCCAGCTACGGTTAAATTACTTAGCACTGCAATATAGATCCGCGGAACGTAGGAATCTACGGAAATGGGATACAGGGAATGACCCCAATAGAAATATAGTACGTATTAAATTCTAATTGGCAGCAAAAGACAATAAGACGAAAGGCAACGTCGAGACGATATAGTTAGTGAACTTGATAAAGTTATAAAACTATCCAATGACGATTAGAAAAATTATCATCGAATTGAACCGACAGATTTTAAAGGTAGCTATAGTGCACTAGACAGGACGTACTTATATTGTCTTCGTTCAAGAGACTCAGATATATGGAACGGGTTGATTCATTTCCGGTAAGTCTGGAATATTTGTTGACCAGTATATTGTCGGGCTTACATTTAAGACATTAGTTGTTGTCTTAGTCAAATTTGTGTTCTTACAAATTAGTGATTGACTCAAGGACAAAGGCGTTTTTATAGATGAGGCGGTGGAGGCGCCAGTCTCTTCGCGAAAAAAAATCAAAGAAGTTGAACAAATAAAGCGGGAGAAAAATGCTAACACCGATAAGAAAAATGAAATGTGCCCTAGTTAGGGAGGGCCCTAAAGGCAGACAAAAAGGCCCCTCGTCTGACAAAAGGGCCCTTCTGGCCAAGGGAAAGGGCCACCGAGTCAGAGTCAATTGTTTTCTTTACATTGTTACTATCGAATCCACTACTAAATGAGAATGCAGTCATTGCACTGGTATGAAAATCATCAATCAAGACACGCCTCTGGTTTGGTTTTGTTTTTTGTTGTTTTGTTGGGTTTTTTTTTGGGGGGGGGGGGGAGCTTTTGTCTAATGGTTTGAATTGTTCGTAGTTGGTTTTATTTTATTTTTACTATATCTGATTTGGATCCGAGTATTTGTGGTTCGAATACTGATAAGTATTTTTTTTATTTCGGATATTTATTACTTGATAGCTTGTGTGCTAAAGTTATTTTCGACCGTTGTTCTGTGGAAAAAGCTTATTAAAATAGAACAAAATGAAAAGCACGTGATAAACAGCTTAGGACGATGTCCATATTAACGATTTTCCTGATAGAATAAGGTTGTAACGGAGACATTTACGTTCTGTTAAGATAATGATGTTAGAAAACAATTCGAGTAATTGCAAGTTTTGTTTTAATCTCATACGTTTCCTTAGCCTATCTCATACTGTCAAATATATACTCCATCGCCAATATATTTTTTTTTTCAAGTTCAAATTATACTGTATTTAAAAAAAATAAATAATGAAACACGTCAGTGATCTTTAAAGTTAAATGTGTTTCTTGTCATTAATCAAAGATTTATCTGTTTCTCTGACCCAACTACCCGACAATAGCTGCACATTTGATGTGCGGTTAATGCTGAATTATTATTGCAAATTGCCAGAAAGCACACGGTCGCGTTCTACTTCAGTCTGTTTACGAGCGATCTCCTCTTTATTTGGTTGTTGAATTACTACCGAAGTTTAAATTACAACATTTGCCTGCCAACAGAAAAAATGTATGGAGAGCAGTCGGCATCAAATAATGAAAGCCAGCAAACATCCTAAAGGATATTTACTCGTATAAAACATGCATCTGCAATAACAATTCTTTGCCGAAGTCGATTATCCTAGGACTTGTAAATCAGTTATTTAAAGGTACACGCTTCGTATAATATCGGTCAAGCCTACACATACCTTAAAAAAGCTGAATCGCTGATATTATTCATATAATAATAATATAATATGCATTTATGTGAACTGATTTACATGCAATCGCATCCGTTTTTGCTCTAATTTCAAATTAATTATGTTCGGCGAAATACGCGATTAGTCTCAAACGAATGGCAACTGGTTATACCAGTCTACAATGGTAGTGTTTATTGTGGAATATGTCTAGCGACTAGCGTCGTTCTTTGGGTCCCTTTTAACAATTAATGGCGCTGAAACGCATTCTGGAGCACTATTCGCGTACCAATGGTATTATGTTTATTATGTCTTCAATATTTGATATCAGAAGCCCATCTTTTCCCCGTAAGATCAAAACATCAATATCGATTTAAATTGACAAATAATTCGTGTTTTCAATGTCGAAGCTTGTGGATGATATTGAGTTAAAGACTACTTTGAATGGCTTTTGACTTTATTGTCTTAAATTAACCTTGAAACTGACAAAAATGGTTCTATTAATGTAATATGAATATATATATATATATATATATATGAAGTGATTTATATTCAAATTTTGAAAAAAAATATTGCAATTTCTTATAATTTTTGTTTGGTGAAATACCTGACCAATTCAAATTGAACGGCAGTCGTTTACGCCTGTTTAGTGCATTCTACACGTTTTCAAATTATTATTTGGTCGTTTGTGAATAAACCTTTAGATATTACTTCCATATTATGGCACCCGAAATCATACATTGCACGACTCGTGTACAGATTATAAAGAGTCAACTGTGTCTGTAATATGTGATATTTGGATTCTTTAGTTTCACGGTAGGATAACAACATTAATAACAACATCAATACTGATTGAAAGTGACCAATATTGAATTCTTGTTCATGTTTTTAATTTCTAATACTGTGGAGAGAGAGAGAGAAATGGGGTTTAACGTCCACTCAACACAAACTAGGTCATTTCGGGACTAACATATGTTTTTTAAAAATTTTATTTCAATAATTCGTTGCGCGTAGGGGTCTTTAGCAGTGGGAGGAAACCGGAGTGCCCGGAGGAAACCCACGAGGTTGAGAAGGCGCCCCTATCTCCATGTCACATACGCTCACACCAGGGCTCGAAACCACAGCCGCAAGCCAGAGGTGACCGGTCAGCTAGAGGTCGAAGCGCGGCACTCTAGACCACTAGCCCCCCCCCCCCCTAATACTGTGGAAACTAAGCTTCGTAAATGTTATTATTTTATACCTATAGCTATTTAGTCAAAGTTATTTTGTGTACTTGAACATGATGTTGGCAATGATACAGAGAGGGATATTCGAAATCAGGGTATGATATACAGTTGAGAAAGCAACGAATGGGCAGTCATATTTGATTGTGCTTGGAAGATTTATTACTTGCCGTTACTGATGATGCTGCCAACAAAATATTATTAAATGCGCCCCCGTGAGTCCAATAAGCTCAGTTTGATGCTGATTAAAAACCGTCTTCGTCTTTGGATAACGCTTTTACTTTTAACAATGTCGTCTAAATCGCCGTAGCTAAATGGCATACGCCAGACATAATAATAATAACATAGTTCATGAATATCATCGTATAAAAATAGTATAAAATGTTATGAAAGATAAGCCACATTCATTTGTAATAAAATAATTTAGAGGGGAATTAATCAAGACTAATGACCAATTTGAAAATAGGCAATTTGGTTTTGAAGAGTCTAGAAGTATTCCATAAAATCTTAGCAGTCGCTATCGCACTGATCACTAAAACTTTAAAATGTTCAAGTAAGGAAATATAAACGTGTCAGTTCTACTAAGAGCAAACTCTTTTATATACAGACAGTATACGTCTAGACATGGGTATTGTTTCAGATGGCGTGCTTACGGACATTTACTTAGTTTTATTCAAATCCGTAAATTCTTGAATAAGATCACCGAATTCACGCATAATCCTGACTAATTACCCACACAATATGATTACGGTGACACATACTATTTCACTATGTATAGGTATAGACGAATCATTATTAGTTTCAGGCATTAATGTTATGTTAACACTAAAATATGCATCCAAAAATCAATCTTTTATTCGTCTTTTGATATCGTTGCAGAATGATGGTGAAAAGTGACATATGCATTTTGATTCTGGTTTTATTGACGGTGGTGGAAAGCAAAAGATATCCACGGCGCAACAGAAACAAAGAAAAAGATGAGGCTCAGAGAGATGAAGGAGAACCGCATTGTGAATTAGAAGTGGCATGTCGGGGTGAAAAGAACATACCAATCACCTTACCAATTAGAGGCGCCAAAGGCCCACAGGGTAAAAATGGTCAGAAAGGCGAGGCTGGTGAGCCCGGATCACCAGGTATACCTGGTAGAGAAGGTAATTATTATCTTTTATTATTTGGAAATACATTGACAGGTTATGATCATATTTGCTGTTTATTTATTGCACTGTTCCCGATTCGGTGGAAATGAAATAGGGTTTAACGTCCTGAAGATGGCCAATGAAGACGGGCATACACCATGCAGTGCGTTATGAGGAAAATTTTGTCCGGGCAGCGGCGCTATATCGAATTCCTACTGCCAGGGGATCCTTTGTGTGCACGTGACCTCGGTTTTCCATTCCATCCGAATGACTGGACTGCTGTTCTTGCCAGGCCCTCCGTCCTGCATCACTGACAAGGAGAAACCACGCCGGAAAATCTGGATGAACTTACTCAATTAGCTACCGTAATCCCCCCCGATTAGGTGAAAGGTCCAGCTCTAAATTATTGGTCGAGTAATCATACATAAAGTTTAGTGGATCGGGTCATGATTTGAGCGATATAGAAATGCCCTGCAAAGTACAACATTGTAAAGGTTTCATATCTAATAGGAATATTAGGCCATACGTGGTTCAATTCCATGTGGTATTGACAAATATGACGAGTCGAATTCCATAGGTCTATGCTGTTCCCGATGTAAATTTACGTTCTATTTTCTTGTTTCATTTTCTTGACCGATTCTATCTACCTTTCTTCGGGAGTTGAACTATGCGCTATTTTTAAACGCCCACGTTTTCATGTGGACGTATATTGTCGTTGCCCCTACCCGTCCGTCCACAATTGTTTGTGAACAGTCTACAGGCTCTGTCCAAGCATGTCCCAGACATGCTCGATGGGGGAGAGGTTGGGACTCAGTGGTGGCCAAGGTAATGTGGTGATGTTCTGTTGTAGGAGGTAACCTGTAACGATCCTGGCCCTGTGACATCTTGCGTTGTCATCCTGGAAGATGAAACGGCGGCCATGACGTCGTGCGAACGGCACAACATGGACTGCCAAGATGTTGTCCCGGTAGTACTGGCCTGTAACACACCCGTCAACAACATGTAAAGCCATACTTCCAGCAACAGTGATGCCTCCCCACACCATAACAGAACCACCCCCAAATCGATCATGTCTGATGACGTTAACGTCTTGGAAGCGCTCGTTTCGACCACGCCACACCCTCCTACGTCTGTCCAAAAAATCAACAGTGAACCTTGACTCATCTGAAAACATCACATTGCTCCAGCGTCGATTTTCCCAGTGTTGACGATCCCTACACCGACGACGTCTTGCCTGAATGTGATGATCTCTCAAACAAGGGATCACGCGAGGACGTCGGGCGCGAAGGTGACCCCTATGCAGTCGATTCCGAATCATCTGGCCACTCACTCTCACACCAGTGTCTGTTTGAAGACGAGCGCTGATCTGATTTGCTGTGATGACACGATTTCTCAAGGACAATCGATCCTGGGCTTGAGTTGTGGCCCTTGGTCGACCTGAGCGTGGTTTGTCCTGTACAGATTGTGTATCACGGTATCTGGACCATAGCCTGCTTATGACAGACTGAGAAACATTCATCGTCCGCGCCACAACCGCCTGTGTTGTGCCGATCTGTAGCATGCCAAGGGCACGTAACCTTTCATTTTGGGTAAGCCGACGCATATAAAAATTTGTTTTCTGGTCACTAAAACAATTAAACTGATGTTTCCATCCTGGAATTCAATGCCACAATGACTGTAACACTAACATTCAAAGTCAGAGTCGTGCAAATCTTGGGTTGGACCCCCATGATGATCCCAAGCATCACCTGCATTCCATGCGGTAGCTATTGGTGCGTTTGGGCGCCACATGTAACTGGAAATGTTTCTTCTGTTAGGTTCTATAGTGACTTTTTTCGTAGTCATTTGCATATTTTAGTATTATGCCCCCCAAATCAAATATCCCCTACTTTTTTTGAATAGTATATGTTTATAACCCAAAGATCTTGGGTCCTTTTTATATTTGCGCCCATCGGATCGTAACTTCCTGAATTATGTCCCGTGATTGACCGAAAAATTGCCTTTTTTAGCTTGTGGCCCCTCTGTAGGTCACAATTATTATCTGATTTAAAAAAAAACGTTTGATTATATCACCGTTACATTGTTATAAAAGATAATGTGGAATTTCGTGAAAATGGGACCAAAATTGACGGACAAAATGGCCGCTGTTTGTACGCGAATAGTGTGAAAATATGTTATATCAAGGTTGTGGACTCTATAGAGGTCACAATTTTGATCTGATTTTGATGAAACTTGAAATACATGTTTATAACGTAAAGATCTTGGTTCCTTTCGATATTTGCGCATATTGGATCGTAACTTCCTGAATTATGGCCCCCGATTGTACTAAAAATCGCCTTTATCACCTTGTGGTCCCTCTGGAGGTAACAATTATTACCTGATTTAAAAAAACGTTTGATTATATCACCGTTACAGGGTAATCTAGGTTGAGTTTGAATTTCATGAAAATCGGACCAAAATTGACAAACAAAATGACCGCCGTTTGTACGCGAATTGTGTAAAAATATGGTATATCAAGGTTGTGAACCCTATAGGGGTCACAATTTTAATACGTTTTTGATGAAACTTGAAATACATTTTTATAACCTAAAGATCTTGGTTCCTTGCGATATTTGCGCATATCGGATTGTAATTTCCTGAATTATGGCCTCTGATTATACGGAAAATTGCCTTTATGGAGTTCAAAAACATTTGATTATATCACCATTACACTGTAATGAATTTTCAGTTTGAATTTTGTGAACATCGGACCAAAATTGATGAACAAAATGGCTGCCATTTGTACACGAATAGTGTAAAAATATGGTATATGAAGGTTGTGTACCCTGTAGAGGTCACAATTTTAATTCGATTTTGGTCAAATTGAAAGATCTTGGTTCCTGTCGATATTTGGACATATCTGATCGTAACTTCCTGAATTATGGCCCCTGATTGTACGAAAAGTCGCCATAATATTAAATGTTTCGTATCCAGTGGAGGTGACAGCTTATTCCATAATATTAAATGATTCGTATACTTTACATTAGCATGGAGCAGAACTTTATAAAAACCAAACAAATTCTAATGATTTTCTGATAATTACTTAATATGCGACAACTCTTGTTGACTGCCCGGACGATTTAGCTGCTGTGTGGACGTATGTGTCGTTGCCTGGCAACCTATTTTTCTTTGAAACTGCCTAATGTTATATTTACTTATTATGTACAGTTTTTCTATCAAAGTTAGATATCCAGATAATTCTATCTCTGTGGCTTTCTGCAATTTCTAGCCTAAATTAGCAGGAGAAAAGCAGAACTCTTCAGATTTATCCCATCCTTATATATAAGCATAACGCTTACACAATAATGACAAACGAGGAAAGCCTCGAACAATCACCACCGAAGCGCCACAGGTTATTGAATAAAACTAGTTATTCAGTCCCGTAAAATGAAGTTGAATGTGACCGTATTGACATTTAATTAACCTTATTTTGTGAAGCTGATAATGTCTCTTTCTGAAAATTCTAACCTAATTCTTTGTGGTCATGTTATCTACTATTTGTACGTACTTCGATACCAAGATCCAAAATATCAGACAGAAACGGCCCTTACCTCGGCCTTAGCAGATTTACTGTTATCAGTTATTATATACTTTTGTTTATTTCTAGGAAGATCTGCGCCACCTGTACTGCGCGTGGCCTTTTTTGTTGGTTTGCAGAAGAATCAAGGTCCAGTAACTGAGAATACGGACTTGGTGTTTGACAGAGTGATTACTAACGTTGGTAAAGTTTTTAACCAAGACACTGGCCGATTCACAGCCACACACAATGGAACATACCAGTTCAACGTTGTGGTAGCAGCACAGGGTAGACAGAGGGTGAGTATCCTAATACAAAGTATAGGCAGGTCTGTTGTATTAAAAATATTAATTTTTCTTTATCCTAACAATGTACAGCTTTTAATATATTTTAAAATAGAAGTCTCTCAACCATTAATATAATCAGGAGTGGCGATGCTTGTACGCTACATGGGTATATACTAAGTGATTTATCCCCCCTAACCCTAAGCATTTCTGGGACCTAACTTGTAGAAAGGGTGTGCGCAAAAAATATATTGGTAGTTCAATTAATCATTTAAAACGTCAGTCCACGAACTAGAAATCAATACTGGCATTTCTGTGGAAAAAGCAAGTATAATTCTATTATACTGTACGTGTATATGTTAAGCAACACTTGGAATATTTTCGAAAATGAAAGAGTGATTAATAGCAGACTTAAAATACAATTGTATAGTTTATCCAGCATGTCGAAGTAAATAGTTTGAAAATGATATACATGTATATAGATATTATGAATACATTTTATACAAATGAAAAACGGTGCCATTGTTTTTTTCTGTCTTTGACCTATCAAGAAATTGAAAATAATTCGTTAATAAATAACAAATAATTGAATGCATTTCAGTAGGCCTAACCTTTTCATTCTAATTGTACCTATAAATCATATTGCGACGTGACATTTGCATTTAGCACACTGACAGAATCTCGTATCAAATTTAAATTGCTGAATAAAAAAAAAATCGTGTAATGACTACCACACCTTGTCCGGGTCGCCAACATGTAAATTAAGCAGACATTTTGTTTACTTTTAAAAAGGCACTAACTCTTGAATCCGTATCCCCTTACGTTAGACGCAACGCGTTGTAAATTGATATGTAACATATCTTACATTTATTACTTTACCAATCTTATTTTTTCAAAATTCAGAGATTAAACATACCTACATGGGCTAAATCTGCCTATTGCATGTCTTTCTCTAGGCCTGAAATGTTATCTAAATTATTAATTAGACTTCAATTTATACAGACCATAATCAACCTCCGATGCCATCACAAGCCTGTGATATTTAACGGAATTGAATACATTTTTTGAAAAATAATTAAACGTAAAAATGGATAATTGGGGCATTGTTTTTGTTGTATCGACTCTAGTATGGTTGATAAAGACTAGCCTAAAATTCAAAAGCAAATATTATTTCTCGGTTCAGACTGGAGCAAATTGATTGACATTTTCGCATATTCTATGTACGTTAACTTTGTTTTAACTATTACAGCGAGAACTGACAACTCTTTATCCAGTGTGCCCTAATGCCCCTTTAATATTATTTTCTTCCGGTCGTCTATTATGTTCGTCATCAATATTAAAAGGGTGAAAATCTTGGAAACTGGGGTAAGGATTGTACAACACAAGATTCGTTTTTTTTTATTGGCCGAACAATTCATAATTGTGGTTATATGTAATACATTGTTGTTTTCAGGCTGCAGTTAATCTTGTTCGAAATGGAGAAATGGTTGCCACAATCTGGGCTGAAAGCATCCCATACTGGGCGTCAGCATCTAATTCAGCCATTTTGGAATTGAAAGGAGGGGATCAAGTGTGGTTGGTGTTGCTGAGTCGCGCACCGTACATTCACGGATACATGTACTCCACCTTTTCAGGACATTTATTGTTTCCAGCCAAAGAGTAAATAAAACCACGCCATTTTCTGTTTGGTTCAAGATTGGTTGTGCGAACAATTAGATAACTGATATTTTTTACTTTAATTAGTGATAGATTGTTCTGAAAAGTTGGCTTGGTACCTGTGTAGAATGTTCCAATGATTTTGCCTTGATTGTAACATCTCTGTTATTTCAAACGTAGTTGTTAACGAAGAATAATCCAATACCATATAACATATCTTAATATATACACATGTGTCTGTATTTCTCGCACATTCATATTGTTAGAAATTGTGACATAGCTCAAAGAATATTGAACGTTCGTATTGTTTGGGATAAAGGGGAATAACTCGTGTGGTTTGACCACTCTGCAATAAGCAATGTTCATGTTTTTAAAATCAAGAGGCGGAATATGGTCGATCATTGTAAATGATATTCTTTAGTAACTTTTAATTGTTATAACTAGTAGGAAATTCTATTTTGCTTTATAAAATTTCCTAATATATGATGGTATTTGTAAAGACCTTCGCTTATAATCCAAATGTTGAGCTAGTTTGCGAGGGCAGCCTTCCTGAACCAGGGATATGTGATTCTGGTTTCAGTTGGTTATTTTCATGGAGGTGGGTTGGAATCATTTTTATTTGGTTACTTATGAGAATATGCTGCAAGTTGTCAACCGAAAGTGTGAGTGGAGGTTTAAACCCTTGTCTATTATTGTTAAGAATGAATTGTTATAATGATATATTGCTGTTATTTTTATTGTTAAAAGATGTTCTTTGTGGAGGGTGAAGGTTACATGTTTTGTTCTCTAAGCACAACCTAGGTTTATAGGATTAATGTGAATTAATTTTGTCCTATTTCTCGTAAATGGAACCATATCATATTCTTGTTAACTTTAAATGTGATTTATTTACAAATAATGTTCTTCACCGTTGTTGTTGGTTAGATGTTAAAATTATATTGTAATAAATATTTATACCATTAACGTACTTTAATACAATGTGATATATACCATATTTAGAATTTGCGGCGGTGACATCGGCGGAAACACTAATCAAAACTCGACTTGGATTTGCTGCAGGGTTCTTATTGAAGACTTTCTGACAAAGGTGATATTTGTTGACAGTCAAACTACTGAGACAGACAAGTTTATCGACAAATAACAAGATATCATGTTTTAACATATGTAACAATTCTGTTTTACCAATCAGTAATTTACTGCATGAAAAAAATATGGTCTGTTGAATGTTTTTTAATCGTATTTACCTTGAGGACTGCTGCAGTCATTTCATCTAACAAAAAACTACACAAATAAATATTTGGTATGTTACATTTGTATATTCCATACCTGTTGACGACATACTCTATGGTGGCCTACAGTCCGAATATCATTTTTTTTCCTAAATGGGCTAAATATATATATATATATATTTCTTTTTTAAATTGTGAGAAAAAAAAAATGAACAACATTTGCCTAGCGTCTTCATAGTGTCTTGATTAACCAGACGCTCAATGTGACTTATCTCTCTTCCGAAAGTAATAATCGTCGTAAAGTTTACCAGTTCCGGTGGTCGTAGAGGGTTGAAATGTCGGCGCTTGTTCAGGTAGGCTAGCGATGATCTCACAACAAATTCCAGCCAAATCGATCAAGGAGATATATTTATCCGTTCGACGCCATTTGCACTTGTTGACTATTTAGACTCGAATAACAAGACACCCAGACGGACTCTGATACTCTGCGCTACACGCCTAACGCTCGCAGGGGGGTTGGGATGGCCTAGTGGTCTAGAGTGCCGCGCTTCGACCTCTAGCTGGCCGGTCACCTCTGGCTTGCGGCTGTGGTTTCGAGCCCTGGTGTGAGCGTATGTGGCATGGAGATAGGGGCGCCTTCTCAACCTCGTGGGTTTCCTCCGGGCATTCCGGTTTCCTCCCACTGCTAAAGACCCCTACGCACAAGGGAATTATTGAAATAAAATTAAACCATATTATTATGTTAGTCCCGAAATGACATAATTTGTGTTGAGTGGACGTTAAACCCCATTTCTCTCTCTCTCTCTCCCTAACGCTGGCAGTTCATAATAATAATAATTTTCGTATATTTTAATTTTTGCGCTTAGCCACCATTTTCTGTAAACGACTATTTGGTGATGACCAATTGATTAGCGTTAAGGTGTGAATAACGTTGTGACCTCAATGCTGAACCCGACTTGAAATTTTCCACCAATCTCGGGGTCTTTGCGTTTAAGCTTGCCGTCGGCAGGTTTCTTGCTCTATTATCAAATTCAATGTTCGGGGTGAAAGCAGAGACGATGCCCCTCAAAAATGATAACCGGATCAAAGTCGTAGGTCAAGGTCATGTTACAGAAAACTGAACTCAAAACTTTTCAAAGTCAGTTTTTGGACTTTTGACCTTGGGATACGACCTTCGCCACATACTATAGTTTAAAGGCTACAATATGGTCTTGGACCACCGACCTTGACCTTGGTCCTTTTACACACTGGTCATTCAGAAAACGGTCAAAGCGAATTATAGAAATGAAATCAACCCATATATTAAGTCCGAAGTGACCTAGTTTGTGTCGAGTGGACGTTAAACCACATGTCTCTATCTTTTTAGAAGTGGGAGGAAACCCACGAGGTTGGTTGGACAGGCGACCCTTCTCTTTGTCACGTACAAACGGGGATTCGAAAACCACGCCAGTTGACTCAGTGCTAACCAATCGGCCATCCAAGCTCCATGGTCAACGAAGTACTTTTGTATGTTACATGATCGTGCCCTCATTAAAAACTATTCATTAATTCAAACTCTTATTCACTTATTCGACCTCTAGCTGGCCGTTCACCTCTGACTTGCGGCTGTGGTTTCGAACCCTGGTGTGAGCGTATGTGGCATGGAGATAGGGCGCCTTCTCAACCTCGTGGGTTTCCTCCGGGCACTCCGGTTTCCTCCCACGGCTAAAGACCCCTACGCGCAAGCGAATTATTGAAATAAAATTAAACCATATGTTAGTCCCGAAATGACCTAGTTTGTGTTGAGTGGACGTTAAACCCCATTTCTCTCTCTCTCTCATTCACTTACGTTCCTCATTTTTATGATATATTGATTTCTTCATTTCGTCTTTAAAGATAGCCCCCCCCCCCCCCGTACAAACGGTTTCGTTTGGTGATTTATTTGGGCTAAAAATATATTCAAGCTAATTAATCTATCAAACATTTGCTTCAAATCCCTCTCAAAACTTTGTATTCCTCAGGAGATACCACAAGCTATAAATAAACGCTCTGTCAGTCAGCTCATTTCATTGAGGAAGAGTTCATTTTTCAGAATATCTTTTTCCCTACTTACTGTCTATAATTCAAAATTTAAACAAGTTTTCCGAAAAATATAAATAACGTTCTGTGACTTCAAGAAGCGCATTAAGATTATGAATTACAATATAAATATGTAGTTGGTGGAAGTATAAAGTCAGTCGTATTGATGGGAGCATGAAATGGGCGACCTTAAAATTGTTACCCATGGGCTTCGCGCTATCTTTTAATTACAAGATGGTCAGATTTTTTTTTTCATTTGATTGACCCTTATGGGCTTCCGTAGCTTAGCACAAAAAATAAAATATACAAAAATTATTATTATTGTTATGAACTGCGAGCGTTAAGTATGTAACGCAGAGAGTCAAAGTCCGTCTGAGTGTCTTGTTATTCGAGTCTAATTAATAGTCAACAAATGCAAATGGCGTCCAACGGATAAATATATCTCCTTGGAGAAGCTAAAGGTCGGTAAAATAAAAAGTTATATATGGATTTGGTGTGAAGTAATCGCTAGTCCACCTGAACATACCCTGCAAATTTTAAGCCTTTACAACCACAGGTACTAGTACAGGTGTGAAAGTGCAATAGCGCCGCAGTTTTTCTAATTTAGGCTTGTTTACACCACTAATCTATCAGTGGTTTACACTTTACGACGAATATTAATTTCGGAAAAGGAGATATATAACTCACACTTAGCGTCTGGTTAATCAAGACACTATTAAGACACTAGGCAAATATAGTTTTTTGGGTTTTTTTTTCTTCTGACTATTCAAAAAAATGTTATTTTTATTTATTTATTTGTTTAGCCTATTTAAAAAAAAATGCTATTCAGAATGTAGGCCACCATACATGACGTAAAACTGTTAATTATTTATGGCAATTCCTAGTGAAAGGTTTTTTTTTATTTATTGAAAACCAGACAAAGGTCTTTTCTAAAAGCATAATCTCCCTATTGTTTGTACAGGCCAAGATTTTTTGTTTTATTAAAAACCAGACAAAGGTCTTATTTAAAAGGCGCGGATCCAGAGGGGGGGGGGGGGCGCCCGGTGCACGCGCCCTCTATTTTTTGAAGTGGCGAACAATTTTTAGCTCCAGATATTATCGCGAGAAAGGAGAACAAAAATAGTTTAGGTTGGAAATCGTAATTTACAGTACTAGTATGAAATTAGTCCTTGTGGGCATTTTTTACACTCAAAAATCACGGTTCCGGGCTTCGCACTTCCAAGTTGGTGCAGCACGCCCCCTCTTTCTGAAAATCCTGGATCCGCCCCTGAATCTCGCTACTGTTTGTATATTATTTTCAATGATTCACCTATTATTTTACTCGACTGTAGACTACACCATATTTTAATGCTTCAATTGGAAATGATAGTTTCATCCAATCAGCCATTGAAGCAAAGCAACGCAGAAGGTTGATATCAGTTTTGCACGGGCAGTCGTACGTCTATCCTCCGACGACTGAAAGTTCCCTGTGTCAAGCAGAGTATATGCCACGTTTTAACCTCAAAATCATAATACTTAACCAGTATCAAACATAATATACCGTGGGTGAGATATGCTACAAATTGTCGACTCGAGCATATTACATACAGCCCCATATTACCTGGCGGCACTGCCACCTCACCCGTCTATGCCATATGGCTGGCGATGTGGACAAAAAGCTGATTTAATATGCATATTCGACATTAAATCGATTTAATATGTGTATTAAGTCAACCAATAAGAAAATCGTTATTAATATCAAATATTAATTCCAATTAATACGTGTATTAAGTCCACCAATCACTAGCTAGGAAATGATATATGTATTTAATCAACCAATGGGAGAACCGTTTTTATTATCCATATTAAATCGATTTAATATGTTTATTAAGTCCACATTTATGTCTATATTAAATCGATTTAATATGTGTATTAAGTCAACCAATGTCATCGTTTTAATATCGATATTAATTCCATGCATTAAATCCGCCAATCACTGGCCAGGAAATAATATCTGTATTAAATCAACCAATGGGAAAACCGTTTTGTTATCAATATTGAATTGATTAAATATGTATATTAATTCCACCAAGCACTAGCTAGGAAATAATATTTGTATTAAATCAACCAATGGGAGAACTGTTTTTAATATCTATATTAAATCTTTTTAATATGTGTAGTAAGTCCACAAATCGCTAGCTAGGAATTAATAGCTATATCAAATCTACCAATGAAAGCCGTCCTTTCAATTACCCACGGCCATGTGTCAATAACGTCAAATCCGGGAGACGGCCGAAAAGTTAGCACGTGCGTGCTGAATCACGAGGTGTGTCATTGGGTCAACTCGTCAACTGGCGGTGTTTCGATTCCACAGATGTACGTGACAAAGAGTAGGGTCGCCAGTCCAGCCTTTTGGGTTTTCTCCGGGTTCCTCCCATTGCTAAAGACCCCCGCGCGCAAGCGAATTATTGAAATAAAATTAAACCATATGTTAGTCAAGAAATAACCTGGTTGTGTCGAGTGGACGTTAAATCCCTTTCTTTCTCTCTCTCTCTTTCATGTCTAATCCGGTTGCTGAATACATCATACATGTGAGACCGGCCGCCATGTTTCAACCGGGAAAGACTGACGGAAGTGCCCGGATGAACGCTATGTAAACAATGGGAAATAGAATGACGAAGGGTTGATAAGCCATTAAAAAGCAGTTCTACTTCAACAATGTCAACCAAAAAATAAAAAATGATGATTGATAGGTCTTACCTTACAGCCCTACAAACAAAATCGCTTTGGCTTTGATAAGTAACTCTTATCATAATCATCATGAACACCGTCACAGTGGCAATGTGTAAATTGTGCGCAGAACTACGAAATCATGTTTATTTTATTAATTGAGCTAAGTGAACGTCCTCGAATGTCCAGATATCTATAGAGTGTTCAGCAAAATTTTGAACATTGCTCCTCGCAGTTCACGTAAAACAATAATTTGTTGGATGATTTGAAATGAATGTTCTGCTTGATTGACAGAGATAACTGACTATACTAATAAGTAATATACTGTGACTAGCATCATCCAGGTGATAAATAAAGAAATAAAATAGATTTTAAAAATAATCTAGGACTTCTATCATTTACCAGTAGAATAATATCTGATGCCGATGGGGTTTTTTATTTTTATTTTTTTTTTTAAAGAAAATATAAACAGGGCTAGTAAGGCCTTAGTAGACTTCAATTTCCATGAACTGGTGTCTGAATTTTCTTTGCTTGAAAAATACGGCGGTATATTCAATTTTACAAAAAAAAAAGGACAAACCTCTTGATGAGATTTTCGTAGTAGCAGCAGCGATTAAAAAAATATTAGGCCTAATTATAATTTATTTTTTACAAAATTTGTTTGGGGAATGAAGTTTTCAAAACTTTCACTTATTTGTCCTTAATATAATTAACCTTCCTTTTTTAAAAAAAATTAGTTCGGGGGTTTTAAGCGGATTTTCTGAAGAAAATAAAAGAAGCATAAACTGATATTGCAAGAAACTTTCGCTATGTATTTATTCTGTACATCTGTGAACACAATGTCGTCCTAAAAACAAATCAACTACTGGCCAGTGAGTCAATCTCTGTGACTAAACACTCCACTCCAAAAACAGACGTACTCGCCGCGATATTTTTCGTACAAAGCCGCATGTGTGTATAAAATATAATTTGCGCAATTTTCTAATAATGCCATAAAACATCAATTTGGAGGTTCGCTAAACAGACGGACCTTGTAATCATTACATAATAAAAGTATCAGTACTAATAAATTAAGTGAATGGACCCGTCGGGTTTTCGGCTTCAAGCTTCGAGTGTTCGACGTCTTCTCATTTCACACAATTATCATGATTTTACTATATCTATTAATTCACTATTTCACTTATAACTTATCATACCTACTTATAAAATGATCACCCACTCCCTTTCGCCTGACATTTAATTTACTATAATAATAACAACTTTCCGACATATTGGTATATTATATGCCAACGCAGGCTAAATCTTCCCGGTTGTAAAATGGCTGCCAACCTCCATAGTCGGCACGCGATCACCATACACGCTAGTAAATACATGCACATCCATGGGTCTGGAGCACAAAGATACCTGGCAAGAGTGACATACTATTATTTTAAATCGTTGACACGTTGCTCACAGCGTCGAAATGCGGAGCAGTTATTGAAAGAATGGCTTTCATTGGTCGATTTAATGCATATATTATTTCTTAGCTACTGATTGGTGGACTCAATACACGTATTAAATCGAATTACTATAGATATTAAAAACGATGTTCTCATTTTTTTTGTCTATATCCGTCAGCCATACCCGTCCCACATATGAATATTGTTAATTAGGGGCCATGGCGGGATTTTCTTCCTCGTGCAAACTCATGGGTCACTGCCAATTATATAATAGAAGAAGATAAACTCTTAAGGCAAGTTAAGGTCCACTAAACATAGTCCGCCACGAATACTTACTTGGTAGTATGCTCTTGCGACCGTTTTCTACGACAGCGCCTAGCATATATCGCGCAGACTACTTTCTCCTAGAGGACAACAGCAACGCCCTTCATTAAGGATTCGGGTGAATTTTTAAGAGAAAAGATATGCTTTTTAGATAGTGTATACATGTTTACTAATATACCTGCATTACCCACAATCAACTTCCTACGCTTGTTAAACCGTAGATCAATTCAACATTGCTCAGATGCAGGTGCTAAGCGACGCAATGATGAATTTAGCGTCATGGTTTAGCCCCCACCCCCCCTTTCGGAAATGCTTAACCAGTGTCAATCATATACTGCGCATCAGATATAAATCGACTCTAGCATGTTCCACACAGTCCAATATTACCCCCACACACACACTTAAAAATATCTGGTTCCTCATGCAAATTCATGGTCATCACTTCTTTAACAAGCCAACAGCGAGGGTGATCTCCCCGTCAAAATCTCAAAATAAAAAGTTGACTCATTAATTAATCGCACATTTATTTTGTTCAAGCAATGAAACAGATTATCAACTATACACTAAGTTCCATCACCCTACCAAAACAATAGTGTCCCAAAGCATCGACCTATGAAATTGCTTATCTCTGCTTAGCTTTAGCTTGAAATGCCAATCATGAATTCCGTAATAGCATTCACTTAATGAACATGTACATCAAGTTTAAACATTTACTTCAATTAATAGCAGATTTGTTATGTTCCAAAGTCTTGATCAGTCAAACTGCTTATCGCTGATTTGTTTCTCTATTCGTACGATGCCGATTACATCCAAGCGCCCCTATTAAAAAAGCATATACACGATTAGTCAGACATTTTAATTTCACTTATCGATATATCGATGACGTTTAATCACTCAATAATCATAAATATAGTGACTATGTCGAATTCATATATCCTGATGAGCTCGAAATTAAAAACACCACTGACAGTGACAATTACGCTTGGATCTGCGTCTGGATTTTGATGATTGCCATAAACTGATCGGGATTGTTAAATTGTACGATGTGATGACTTTGACTATCCGATTGTTATCTTTCCATTTATTAGTACGGTAGTAACATTCCAATATCACCAGCTTATGGAGTGTTTGTGTCTCAGCTAATTCGTTACGCGGGAGCTTGTTCCTTTTATTCTGATTTTTTAAGTAGATCGAGGCATTTGTCATCTAAGCTTCAACTACAAGGATACGTGCGCACTAAACTTATAAAAACTTAAGTTTTATGGCCGTCATAATGACTCGATTGGTAAATATAACGTGTTTATCTCGGCTATTATACTAAATATATTTCATTCACACATATACTATTACTATCTCCCTGATTATGTCTATTACATCGTTCACACAGTTCATCACGTGCATTTTGGATACCGATAGTTCATTGGCCAATCACGCTATTTTACCGACATTTTGCCTAATAGTTTGGATGCAGCTATGGCGCGCCAGGCAGGGTAAGCATATCTTCCTAACACCCGTTACCACTGTTTGTCGTGTATTTTGAACACGGGGAGCAGTCCATTTGCTGATTACACTATTTTGCCTATAACGTTTTTTTAGGAATTCGAATTCTGTCTAATGGTTTGGATTGTTCGTACTTGGGTTTTATTTTATTTAGCCTAAGCCAAAAATTCTCATCACTGAACTTACATGTACATGTAGTCACTGTAATGATATGATGTTTCAGCACTCACACTTAATTATAACCAAAGTTATCGTGCCTTAAACATAAACCAATCAGATTGCTTATCTCCGTTTACCATAAGAAGACAATATTTTATCACCGAACTCCATCAAGAAATTCACCTTGTATACGTCTACATCAAGTTTGAACATTCTACCTCAGTTAGGGGAGTTATTATGTTCCTAAGTCTTGACCAATCAAATTCCTTAATTATTACTATCTTACCCTCATCAGAATATGTCCATTATCGCCCTGTGTCATGGTCTTGATGCTTACTTACGAACTCAATCATGGCATTCATCTACATCAAGTGAGAACATTCTTGCCAAATTAGTATCAGAGTTATTGTGTTCCAAAGTATCGTCCAATCAAATTGTTTGTCGCTCTTATTACTGTTAGCAGAAAATGTTCATTATCGAAGTTAAAGTTCCAATATCACTTTTTCTAAGAAAGTCAAAATATAATTATTTCTATGTTTTTTGCTCAAAAGGTTGTCAACTCACTATTATACGATCATGGACAAATTTTTTTTTTTTTTTTGGGGGGGGGGAGGGGGGGTTAGAAAGGGTGACACTGGTTGATTGAGGAAATAGTTACTCAATTACCTCCATTGTTTTCCCATTCTTCTCCATGGACGGCCATCTTCAAACGTTTGAATTTGAAGCTGAAAATGATATTTTTGCCAATTTCTCAACTGGCAACAGTGAATTATAGGATTAATAGGATTATTCTTTAACAAGGTAGGACTGTTTATGGGTTCAATCTATTTTGGGGCTTTATTTTAATAAATTTTAAAAATATAACTTAAAAAAATGCTATTGGAACTTTAAGGTATTGATGTACTAACAAGCCAACAACGAGACCGATGATCGTCACCGAGTTGTCAGTTCTCACTATAATAGTTAAAAACTAGATAATGTACAGGTAATTTGCAGTCTAATTGATCTACTATGAGCCCAGAACGAAGCGTGTGAAATTCGGCCTAGCCTCGGTCACCATTACTAAAATCATTAATATAAACATAGTCTCGATTATCCAGTTAATTTCAATGGCCGTTAAGTGGCATATAGAAATTTTAATCCAGCTTACGTCAAAGGCTGGCCTTGACATCCAGAGTTTATTATGGTCAGGATAAGTTAATTAACATCTACTTAATAATTCAGATAACATTTACAATCTAAAGAAAGGCTCGTCCCAGCGGGCACACAAACGTTGTGACAACGTTGTTTAGAGGTTGTATCACAACGTCTGAAATAGGTCAGCTGTAGGTTGTTTTGCAACAAATTCTTGCGTTGTGACAACGTTGTACGGACGTCTAAGCAACATTGTCACAACGTTGTGGGGTGGTTGGCGAAAAGTTGTCACGACGTCAGAATTTGTTGTTGTAAGGTTGTATAAAACAATTCTGCACCGACTGCGTTAATTAAGATGTCAATATGTGTACGAGCCCGATGAAAGATAAATTGGGGGGGGGGGGCTTAAATGTGAATCCAAAATATCGTGTTCCATAGTCATGTAACACATTAATCTTAATCCCAAGATGACAAGTGGCAAGCCAAACAATGGCCTTCAAGTTTCTCATCATGTTATACTGAGCGCCATAGAAAACGCATCACTTAGTTTTTGGTACATGTATAACAAAATTAGGGTTGGGGCAATAATGACTTTTTTCGCAAATTTTTAATCACAGGGTGTTTTCTATGGCGAAATAGACTGGAAAAAAAAAAAAACGAATCCGGTGAAATTTTTGTCGAAATGTAACACATTAATCTTAATCCCAAGATGACAAGTGGTAAGCCAAACAATGGCCTTCAAGTTTCTCATCATGTTATACTGAGCGCCATAGAAAACGCATCACTTAGTCTTTGGTACATGTATAACAAAATTAGGCTTGGGGCAATAATGACTTTTTTCGCAAATTTTTAATCACAGGGTGTTTTCTATGGCGAAATAGACTGAAAAAAAAAACAAAAAACCGAATCCGGTGAAATTTTTGTCGAAAAATCATCCTTGACGTTGGTGCACCATGGCCGCCAAAATGACGATTGTCTTGGAAATTTGTATCGATTTGGTAGAAAATCGCCCAGTAATTTATCATTTCCTATGTTTTCGGGGTTGCAGAGTTTAAATTAACTGAGAAAATTTAGATCTGGTTTTTCCAAGATGGCGTCCATTTTCTTCCAAAATGGCAACAAATATACAAAAATTTAAATAAAACTTGGAGATATTACTACGATGTGGAGTGTATCAGTGTAATATGTCTCATCTGATGTTTTCTTGATACATGTAAGTGAGTTCAAATCAAAAGAATTTTTTTTTGAGTATAAACTGTGGAGGAGATCCAATATGGCGGCCATTACTCCCAAAATGAACTTAGCATTCAGTGGACGAAATGACAGACACTATATGTGTTGAATATAATTTCGTCGAATCATTTACGCATCAGCAACATTATTCTACATTTTATTACATACTGGATAAAAACGATTCCAGGATAACAACAATTTAATAATCCAGGATCACAACATTGTATAATATACTTATATTCCAGGATAACAACTAGGTGTATATACTTAAATCCCGGGATCATAACATTGTATATTTTCAAGAATTGATTTACTCCGTCAGTTACAATTTCCCTGTTAACGCTAACTTCAACAATTCGTCGATGTCGTCGGAAATGACATATTCTGGTTTGACTACAGACATAGAGGATTTTAGTTCCGATTTTGTGAATTTTTGGAAACGACCTTGTCCGTTGACAGTCACTTTTCTTTTTAGTCTAATGTCTGGTACTACAGTTTGTTGCAAGTAAGAAATATCTAGTAGCATCTGTGTCTCCGTGAGTTTATCCAGTAAGCCTGCGGTGCTAACGGAGACAGGTCAGCCGTGTTTCTTACAACTGTCTAGTATCTCGAAAAGTTTAACTTGCTTCCCCCGTTTCATATCCTCCTTCTGTTTCAGTGATGGTGTTTTAGCAAACAGGACAGTGGCAAGAAAAAAAAACGTTCGAGTTTCTTTGCCGCTTTCACCTCGTTTCCATGTTTCACGTTTCTGATCATCGTCGGTTTCCACAAACTCTGCGTGTAAAAGAAACCTGTTTGTAGCCACTACAGATTTCATCGAATGTAGTCTTTCATCGAATGTAGTCTTGTCGCTCAACCGTTTCTACTAACTCAGAAATGACTTCTCCAATCAGTTTATCTTTCCCACTATTGGTTCTCGAGAAATCAATTCGCAGGCGTTTCAGTTCCTGTAGCTTAGATTTGAAAAATTCTTTTGGTGTATTCCATGTTTGAGTAGTTCTGCTTCCTCTACCGTCATTGCCGAGTAAATCCAATATAGGAAATATTATTCCACCTACTCATGAGTACACTTCAGCACAGCAGTTAAACCAGCCATTATAATATGAACGTAGAAACAGCTAGTACCAGTTTATTTGAATGTTGATCAACTACTGCCTCGAAAAATGACTTTATGGCATCTTGCAGTTTTAGCCAGTTCACATATTCTACCAATTTTGTTCCAAACAAAGCCACGGAAACCTTTAACGTCCACGTCATTTTGAGAACACCACAGGACGAATCATTCATTATACAAAGTAACTGATTTGTTAGCATGGCTTGGTGAAAGCAACTTAGTGATATCAATCAGTCCAATAGTAAAGAGACTCGATCAAGGTCTCAGTATTTCACCACAATTGATGAGTTTTTCTATTCCGATTCTCGCGTCAGTGTCTTTAAACACTTTTTCAATTCCGTGATCTAGTCCGAGTACAATATGTGCTCACCGTTTGAGCACTTCAGCTGATAAATTGAGCTCATGTAACAATACATTACAATCCGCGGCTCTATCAGTCATCATAAAATCTATCATATCCGATATTTCATTTTCACTTACTTTTCCCAGTGTTGCCAGAAGGCCCTCGCGTACCACTGATGGTACTCAATATGTAATGGTAATGAAATACGAGGGCGGGGGGGGGGGCAATAAGTTCATACAAGTGAGTATAGACACACCCCTTTAGACATCATTGTTGAGATAGGCCATCTGACGCCAGTTTACAGACATAAACAACCCTTACCGATTATATACTTGAGATTTACAGACTGTAATAATAATGGACAGTTGTTCTAAAACTGAGCATCGTGCGGTTATCAAGTTTCTTACGAAATGACAACCGAAATACATTAAACGCATGGCCAATGTGTATGGGAAAAGAAGCTACCTTTGCAAAATGGTCAACTGGGTCATGGAAGTGTTTGCCCCATAATTCACGAGCACTTGCAAATGTCCAATGTGTCTTGAAGATGGGTACCACGAAACTAAAATGTACAAGATCGACACCAGAGAGTTGAATCGAATTGTGAGCTCTTGGACATCTACAATCCTCATCCCTGTAACTTTCATGTCTGTCTGGTTACAGAGGATGAAACGTGGATTCATCACTGGGGTTCTGACATCAAGCAAGAATCAACTTCTATGAACTTATTGGTCTCGTACATTGCTAAAAACGAGAAAATAATTTTAACGGTATTAGTAATGTAATTACTTACTTTATGGTTTAAACCCCTCTTCTGTCGGGCGCATATTTTAGATGAGATGATATTGCGGATACTTTCTTACTTTTCACAGTAAGGTAATAACACCAATGTTCATGTGAATATAAACAATTAGTCGTGGATGATATTGAGTTCCCCCAACTCAAGCCAGCTGTTGAATCTGTTATTAAATGTAATTACATCAGTGAGTGCATTAATACTAATTATAACTAGAACTCCGAAGAAGTACTGACATATTTCGGTACGTTAGGTAACGCCTTGTCACGTCAACAATAAAGTTACTCAATGAATTATTGAATATAATAGCATGCAATAAGTCCATTCCACATTGGAACAAAACAAAAAATGATAGGAAGGAAGTTCAGTGCATTTTTTTTCAACATTTTATTTAAAGCCTCAATACCACTCTTGTCGTAATTGAATAATATTTATTCTGGTCAACAAATTATATTATTTTACAATATTCCAATTAATTGATGATACAAATTTCACCAAATTAACACACCTAATTTAAAAAATTGGAAATATTCAACTAAATGATTTGAAAAGCCAAACGTAAACCTTTTCAAATGTGACATGGATTTTAAAATATTTTCGAACACTCTACCATTTAGAGAATGGGCTTGGCATTTTAAAATATGTTCGTACACTCTATCATTTAGAGAATGGGCTTGGCATTTTACATGGTCACCCTTTGTGTCCCGTCCGTCACGCTGGAATTAGCCATATGTTAAATAAATACGAACTTTCTCGGCAAACGCAGCGATCGAACACGGGAGTGAGATATAGAAATCACATTTTTTGACAGATTTTGCGTTAAAAACTCTGATACAGACGAGTCCCAATGTAAATAGGTTTATTGTGGTCGCTGTTGTCACATAAGTATGTCGTACTTGGGTATTTTTTTTTTATCAATTATCACTGTAAAATATTTAATTTTGGTTAGTGGGGAATCTGTACCAAGAATGCCCAGGGTTCATTCTCTCTTTAATCAGACGGCTACTGTTCGAACTACGTGGCCACAATACCCCCTTCCCCTGAATCTTATGTACAGTAGGCGGTACAAACCTGAGCGGTATAAAGAGATGTGCATGGACAGAATTTATTTTAATTTCCTTTTTTGGACCAACAAGATGTTACCAAAACTATCGATGTTTTCCTTTATGATAAATATTACACTGGTTTTCTTTATCCATTTATTCGGTCATTTCTGCATGAAGAACTGAGTTTTGGAAATTATAAAGAAGACCGGCAACTGACCATAGAAGGCCACCCCAAGCACCATGTCAATGCCTGTTGGTTTACGGGATTCCTCATTGCTTTCCCCTTTGAGCCACACTTGAACTCGCTTGTGCCCCTCCTCGTATGAACAGGATCATAACAGTATAAGTTTAGGTGTTTCTGCTCCAATAATGGAATGATTTTTATTAATTAATCTCGATTAATTAAAACACCACGCAGTTGAAAACACGTGAAAATCTGTAATATAAAATATAGTAAACTAACGTTTGGCGTGGTGGGAGATAAGCTCTTTCAGTGTCCTCCATATTAGTGCACCAGGCGGTGCCCAGTATAAAAGATACGATAGTCCAAGATGGTCATACAAACTGGTCTATGAAATTACTAATGTCGCATATATATATATATATATATAATAAAATATAGGTAAATACAACTCCCAGTTAATAAATATATAAACTAAATTAAAGAAAGACACCAAAATACTAATTTGACGGTTAGCGCTTTCTGTTCGTACTGAACATCATCAGACCATTTTTATTTATGAAGAATTACGTAGAACAATAGACGCAACGTCATGACGTTACTATAAATATATCAAATACACCATAAAATATTATTTACACATTTTTACATTTAGTAAATTATCACTAAAAAGAGAATTACTTCATCTCTTATTATAGTATCCGTTTATTTAATTCGGGTTTGTACTTTTTGATGAAATAATTTTCTTTACATTCAAGTAAATCATTATTTAAAAAAATCAATTTGTACAAGGGAAATACATTGAATTTTCCACCTCCACATGTTTCGATGTGTGCACTTAAAGGTATCGTTCGATTACTGGGTATCTTAATTTGAGATCTATGGAGGTTCATTCGAAGGTTTAGTTGACCTTCTGTTTTACCAATGTATTTCCCTTTACAACCATAGCATATGATGAGATAAATTACATTTTTTGATTTGCATGTCATGCTTTGTTTTACATGAAAATCATTGGATTCATTTATTTTAATGGAGCTTCCTTCGACTATCATATTACAAGTTAAACATCTTTCATCCCCACATTTGGAAACAACAGGTTGTTTAGTTTCTAAATCAAATTTTGAGGAAGTGAGAATTCGTCTCAAGTTCGGTGGTTGTTTTAGACTGTTGACCACATTTGTTTTGTTGATAATATATTTAAGTTTTTCACTTTTAAATAACTGTGGTAAATGTGATCTAATTATGTCCATACCCCGTTCTTGAGAAGGATTATGTGTTGTAACTAAAGTCAAAATTTCATTTTGTTTACCTAAAACTTTAGGTTTTCTTAAAATTTCCTGATCTATTTTTAATGCTTGTTTAATACCATTTTCTATTAAACCAAAAGGATAGTTTTGATTTCGAAGGAATTGTTTTAATTCTTGTAACCTTATGAGTTTTTTCTTTTCACATGATACGATTGTACAAATTCTCCTAGCAAGATTAAACGGGATGTTTCTTTTTGTATGTGAAGGGTGACATGAATTGAAATCTAAATACTGGTGCGTGTCAGTAGTTTTATAATATAGATCCGTTGTAATGTCCCCATTTTCAGATAATGTTATCGTTACATCTAAAAAGTTAATTGATTTAAAGTTTTTTTCTATTATAAAATTTAAACTTTCATTTAGTGAGTTAAGCATGAGATATAATTCATTTAATAAAACATTATCCTTAACAAATATGATAAAGCAATCATCTAAGAAACGTTTCCATGAATGTTCAATCTGTAATTTTAATTCCAAACCGAAACGTTCTCCAATATTAGTGTACCAAATTTCTTCAAGGTAGCCTAGTGTTAAAGTCGCGTATGTTGGGCCTATTTTTGTTCCCATAGCCACACCTTTAATTTGTTCGTAATAGTGTTTATCAAAATAAAAAATGTTATTGGAAATGACTAACGTGACTGCATTTATGATAAAAGTATTGGAGAAACGTGTGGGTATTTCGGATTCGAATCTATCGAGCCAGAAATGTATAGATCTTATGCCCAGTTCAATTTCAATATTGCTATACAAGCTTTCAACATCAAACGTGACAAGCACGCTATTTGGTTCAGCTTTACTAGGTAAATTACATAAGAAATCTATATCATCCCGTATGTAGCTCTTGATGTGCTTACATAGAGGTTTGAGAATAATGTCTATAAAATTACTTAAACGTTGTGTTGAGCTATTTGGTCCACCTACAACCGGTCTAAATTTCAAATCAGTAGGGTCTGGAATGGTAATCACTTCCTGTCTTTGTTCCATTACTGCATTTCGAATTTCCTGGCTTTTATGAATCTTTGGTAATCCATAAAAATTCGCATGGTTAGGCTCAAATTTGGTCAAGTAAGCATATTCTTTTTCTGTTATTTCTCCTCTATGACTTTCGATAAATCTAATTACTATATTTTTCACTTTCTGTTCCTTAGTTAAATTTGACAATTTATAGTAATTAGAATCCCCTAATAATTCTATGATTTTCTGTCTATAGTACAGCCTGTTCATCAACACAATAGCACCTCCTTTATCGGCTTCTTTGATAATAATATTCTCATTATTTGAAAGTTTCTGTAAGCTACTTCTTTCTAGAGGTGATAGATTTGATTTGCAAGCCTTTGCCTGGATACCCTGATCTAATATTGTATGAATATAATTGTCAAGGTGAACATCTCTACCTGGATTGGGTGTGAAGGGTGATTTATTACGGACTAGACTTTCCGATCCACTTTCCTGAATAATTTTCCCATCTTCATCTTGATCTTTTTCTGTTATTTCTCCTCTATGACTTTCGATAAATCTAATTACTATATTTTTCACTTTCTGTTCCTTAGTTAAATTTGACAATTTATAGTAATTAGAATCCCCTAATAATTCTATGATTTTCTGTCTATAGTACAGCCTGTTCATCAACACAATAGCACCTCCTTTATCGGCTTCTTTGATAATAATATTCTCATTATTTAGGAGTTCTTTGTTTTGTTTAGGTGTTGGAGTGAATTTAAAGCCCCTAGACAATAATTTTATATCAGTTTCTGAAAGTAATGTTAACGCTGTGTTGATGATTTTAGGATCTTTGTTTACCTCAGCTTTTTCTGTTTCCACTTGTCTCTCTGCGGACTTTGGCTCATTCCTAAAAAATGATCATTTTTTGTCTTAACTGTATTCCTATTATTTGGTTTCGACTGCCAAAAGGAACCGGCAGTCGAAACCAAAGATCCTAAAATCATCAACACAGCGTTAACATTACTTTCAGAAACTGATATAAAATTATTGTCTAGGGGCTTTAAATTCACTCCAACACCTAAACAAAACAAAGAACTCCTAAAATCAGAATTATCCAGCTTTTGTCGAAAACTACGATTGGCAGAATATTTTACGGACTTTCCGTATTCAGATCAAGATGAAGATGGGAAAATTATTCAGGAAAGAGTATCGGAAAGTCTAGTCCGTAATAAATCACCCTTCACACCCAATCCAGGTAGAGATGTTCACCTTGACAATTATATTCATACAATATTAGATCAGGGTATCCAGGCAAAGGCTTGCAAATCAAATCTATCACCTCTAGAAAGAAGTAGCTTACAGAAACTTTCAAATAATGAGAATATTATTATCAAAGAAGCCGATAAAGGAGGTGCTATTGTGTTGATGAACAGGCTGTACTATAGACAGAAAATCATAGAATTATTAGGGGATTCTAATTACTATAAATTGTCAAATTTAACTAAGGAACAGAAAGTGAAAAATATAGTAATTAGATTTATCGAAAGTCATAGAGGAGAAATAACAGAAAAAGAATATGCTTACTTGACCAAATTTGAGCCTAACCATGCGAATTTTTATGGATTACCAAAGATTCATAAAAGCCAGGAAATTCGAAATGCAGTAATGGAACAAAGACAGGAAGTGATTACCATTCCAGACCCTACAGATTTGAAATTTAGACCGGTTGTAGGTGGACCAAATAGCTCAACACAACGTTTAAGTAATTTTATAGACATTAT
The DNA here is from genome assembly GCA_036850965.1 of Patella caerulea. Taxonomy (NCBI): domain Eukaryota; kingdom Metazoa; phylum Mollusca; class Gastropoda; family Patellidae; genus Patella; species Patella caerulea. The sequence goes on along the minus strand of JAZGQO010000007.1, from coordinate 46,612,490 downwards.
TCTCAAACCTCTATGTAAGCACATCAAGAGCTACATACGGGATGATATAGATTCTTATGTAATTTACCTAGTAAAGCTGAACCAAATAGCGTGCTTGTCACGTTTGATGTTGAAAGCTTGTATAGCAATATTGAAATTGAACTGGGCATAAGATCTATACATTTCTGGCTCGATAGATTCGAATCCGAAATACCCACACGTTTCTCCAATACTTTTATCATAAATGCAGTCACGTTAGTCATTTCCAATAACATTTTTTATTTTGATAAACACTATTACGAACAAATTAAAGGTTTGGCTATGGGATGAAAATAGGCCCAACATACGCGACTTTAACACTAGGCTACCTTGAAGAAATTTGGTACACTAATATTGGAGAACGTTTCGGTTTGGAATTAAAATTACAGATTGAACATTCATGGAAACGTTTCTTAGATGATTGCTTTATCATATTTGTTAAGGATAATGTTTTATTAAATGAATTATATCTCATGCTTAACTCACTAAATGAAAGTTTAAATTTTATAATAGAAAAAAACTTTAAATCAATTAACTTTTTATACGTCCACATTCATAATGTGAACGTATTATGCCGTCGCCCCTGTCTGTGTGTGTGTGTGTGTGTATGTGTGTCTGTGGTTCGCCTACAGGCCGCAATTCTTCATGGATTTTCTTCAAACTTGGTATACTTATTCCTTATACCCCAAGGAAGATCCCTATTGTTTTTGGGGCATGCCCGACCCCCAGGGGCCGAGCCACGCCCATTTCTAGTATTTGTTTGTTTGTCGTCTACAGGCCACATTTCTTAACTTATAATTTTGAAACTTAGCATACACATTCTTTGTACCCTAAGGAACATCCCTATCATTTGGGGTGTATGCCCCACCCCCAGGGGTAGAGCCACGCCCATTTTCTTTTTGTGTGTCTTTGTGTCGCCTACAGGGCGCAATTCTTACTGGATTTTCTTCAAACTTGGTATACGTATTCCTTACACCCTAAGGAAGATCTCTATTGTTTTGGTGCATGCCCGACCCTCAGGGACAGAGCCACGCCCATTTCTAGTATGTATTTGTTTGTCGTCTACAGGCCACATTTCTTAACTTATAATTTTGAAACTTAGCATACACATTCTTTGTACCCTAAGGAACATCCCTATCATTTGGGGTGCATGCCCAACCCCCTGGGGCCGAGCCACACCCATTTTCTTATCGTGTGTCTTTGTGTCGCCTACAGGCCGCAATTCTTATTGGATTTTCTTTAAAACTTTGTATACTTACTCTTTATACTCTAAGGATGATCCCTATCGTTTGGGGTGCATGCCCAACCCCCCAGGGGCAGAGCCACGCCCGTTTTCTTTTTGTGTGTCTCTGTGTCGCCTAGAAGCCGCAATTCTAACTGTATTTTCTTAAAACTTTGTATACTTACCCTAAGGATGATCCGTATTGTTTTTTGGTGCATGCCCGACCCCCAATGGCAGAGCCACGCCCATTCCTTGTATTTATTTGTTTGTCGTCTAAAAGCCACATTTCTTAACGTATCATCTTGAAACTTTGAATGATTATGCTTTGTACCCTAAGGAACATTTCTATCATTTGGGGTGCATGCCCAACCCCCAGGGGCAGAGTCACGCCCATTTTCTTTTTGTGTGTCGCCTACAGGCCACAATTCTTAATCGGTCATCTTGAAACTTGAAATACTTATTCCTTATACCCTAAGGATGACCCCTTTTGTTTTGGGTGCATGCCCGACCCCCATGGGACAGCAACACCCATTTGGTTTATGTATTCCTTACATAATTGATTTTGATGAATGTCCCGACCCCCAGGGGCAGAGCCACGCCCACTTTTTGCCTTTAGTGTTAGGAAGGCACAATTCTGAATGGATTATCTTGGTATAGTTATTCCTTATACTCTAAGGACGGCAACTATTAATGTTGATGCACGACCCTCAACGCTAAACAAACCAAACGCCTAGCCTTCTTGACAAAGTACCATATCAATCAAAGTAGGAATGTGGACGTATATTGTAGCGTTAGCGTTATGTTTAGATGTAACGATAACATTATCTGAAAATGGGGACATTACAACGGATCTATATTATAAAACTACTGACACGCACCAGTATTTAGATTTCAATTCATGTCACCCTTCACATACAAAAAGAAACATCCCGTTTAATCTTGCTAGGAGAATTTGTACAATCGTATCATGTGAAAAGAAAAAACTCATAAGGTTACAAGAATTAAAACAATTCCTTCGAAATCAAAACTATCCTTTTGGTTTAATAGAAAATGGTATTAAACAAGCATTAAAAATAGATCAGGAAATTTTAAGAAAACCTAAAGTTTTAGGTAAACAAAATGAAATTTTGACTTTAGTTACAACACATAATCCTTCTCAAGAACGGGGTATGGACATAATTAGATCACATTTACCACAGTTATTTAAAAGTGAAAAACTTAAATATATTATCAACAAAACAAATGTGGTCAACAGTCTAAAACAACCACCGAACTTGGGACGAATTCTCACTTCCTCAAAATTTGATTAAGAAACTAAACAACCTGTTGTTTCCAAATGTGGGGATGAAAGATGTTTAACTTGTAATATGATAGTCGAAGGAAGCTCCATTAAAATAAATGAATCCAATGATTTTCATGTAAAACAAAGCATGACATGCAAATCAAAAAATGTAATTTATCTCATCATATGCTATGGTTGTAAAGGGAAATACATTGGTAAAACAGAAGGTCAACTAAACCTTCGAATGAACCTTCATAGATCTCAAATTAAGATACCCAGTAATCGAACGATACCTTTAAGTGCACACATCGAAACATGTGGAGGTGGAAAATTCAATGTATTTCCCTTGTACAAATTGAATTTTTTAAATAATGATTTACTTGAATGTAAAGAAAATTATTTCATCAAAAAGTACAAACCCGAATTAAATAAACGGATACTATAATAAGAGATGAAGTAATTCTCTTTTTAGTGATAATTTACTAAATGTAAAAATGTGTAAATAATATTTTATGGTGTATTTGATATATTTATAGTAACGTCATGACGTTGCGTCTATTGTTCTACGTAATTCTTCATAAATAAAAATGGTCTGATGATGTTCAGTACGAACAGAAAGCGCTAACCGTCAAATTAGTATTTTGGTGTCTTTCTTTAATTTAGTTTATATATATATATATATATATATATGAAAAAGTTGAAGATAACTACTCTTAGGTATTGAATACACAAAAATATCAAAGTTTTTGAAAAAAGAACTACATTATTTGTCGATTACTAATACTTTCGCTTATTTTATTAAGCTCTTCAAGATAATCAACATTTAGTTAATACAACAATTAATAAAATAAGCGAAAGTACTAGTAATCGACAAATAATGTAGTTCTTTTTTCAAAAACTTTTATATTTTTGTATATATATATATAGTTTCCTATAGTTTCAATAGTGAATTTAATATTAATATCTAAGTCATTTAAAATTTGGTGCAAATCTGCTATATGGCCGAGATTAGTTTTCCAAACGAGGAAGACGTCGTCTAAATATCTTTTAATACCAGTTAATACCAAATTTGTTTTCAGTTATTGTATATAATTTTTCTTCTAATAAGAATCCCCATAACGAGGTTGCTAAGGTCAGGTGAACACACTGAGCCCATAGCACAGCCTTTATATAAAATTACGTTTTTCAAATTCGAAAGTATTATTCCTAAGAATAATATCGATAGCTTTTAAAATAAAGGTTTTTGACAATCTCGTTCCCAGAGGCAGCCGCGGGGCCGAAGGCCTCTGACACATTAGACCGTCCATTTTTTCCAAACCTAAGCCCCGCCCATTCTGACCTCTGATTGGTCATTCTTTTTGGGTCGGTTTCTCAAAAACTAGAGGTTGGATCGTCGTTTCGTTTGTTGTAAAATGATCCTCGAGTCAAAGTCAACTTGCTGACATAAAAAATTGAATCCTAAACGAACAAATTCAAGTTTTTGTAAAGATCTATTTTTCTACGCGTGGGTATATTTTTAAGTGATTCGGTCATCCAGGCACGTAAAATCAGGGGCGTACGACGCAAATAAACGAGAACTTTCGCGCGTAGGAAATTACATATCATTTCCGGGAAAATGGCTACCCCGATTCACCAGAGAAATTTCTTCAAAAATTTTTCTGGTTTCGAGATTGGGTTTTTGAAAAACGGGGATTTCGAAGTACAGGTAATCTATCTATCCAATAACTGACTGCCTCTAGGCACAAATTATGTGAGATATTGCTATAGAGACTACAGACGTCCAGTGTTACAAATATTTACCCATCGTTTATTTCCTGAGGTAGTTTATTAAGGAAGTCAATGCCATCCTTTATATATGATTTAACTCTAGGGACAAAGGGTTTTAAAAGAATATCAATTAAATAGGATAATCTGTTAATGGCACACGACGTCCCAGCTATAATTAGCCTAAAGGTAAGATCACGCGGTCTATTGATCATAACATGTTCGCTATTTTGTTCTATGACGCTGTTTTTAAATTAAATCCGATTTGTGTATTTTCGGAAGGCCACATAATTTACTAGCTTTACAATGAAATTAGGTTAAGAACTGTTTTTCATTTTCTGTTAAACCGTGGCTTTCTTTTTCAATTAAAATATTAATTAGCGTTAAGGTCCCTTTGTCCCTATTTGAATCTATTTCAAGATCAGTACTTCTATCTTCTAAAATATTGAGGATCTTAGATTCATAAAAGTCTATATCCATTATAACTATGGCCACGCCTTTGTCCGATTCTTTGATGATAATAGAATCATTAGTCTGCAAGCTGTTAATTGCTTTATACTCGTCGTTGTTAATGTTATTTCTCACATTTTTCTTGTCTGGTAGGGGTAAATCATTTAGAAAATCGATGTATTTGTCTAATGTTTTATCCTTTCCGCGACGTGGATTATAACAACTTTTATTGCGCACTAATTCCTCTTTAGAATAGTTTAAATCCCCGAATTCTTCCCGCAATCTTAGTTTTCGACAGAAATTTTTTACATCACATTTGAGTTCACACATATTGGTTTCAGGCGTAGGTGTGAATTTCAACCCCCTTTGTAAAATTTCAATTTCCGTAAAATTACGGGAAGAAATATGAATAATTTAAGGATTTAATTTCTCCTTTTGGATAGATTCCGTTGATCGTTCCTGTTGAGATTCTTTCCTCTATGTCCCCTGTTGGTTCCCTCCTTGTTGATATCTCTTGTGTTTGTAGTCTCTGTCCAGGTATTCCCTGTCTTGATATCTGTCCCATTGTTGATCCTCCCTCCTGTTGGTATTTCCTCTGATGGTATTTCCTCTCTTAGAATTCCCCTAGATGAAGTCCGTCTCCCCTGTCGCATGTTTGGGGGTCGTCGTGGTTTATTGTATTCCGACTGGTTGTACTGGTTATGACCAGGAGTATAACCTTTGTGGTTATTGTATTTTGAGGTCTTTTTTCTAGAAACCTCATATATTACAATTAACTTGCTCGGAACCTAACTCAATTTCATCCAAAATATTCAATTGTGAAAACACGAGTTATGTGTTAAATCAACATTGATGCTGCGATCTTACCGGAAAACGATGGGCGTCCGATATTTAAGACAAAGTAAACATTTTGCCATTGGTACACGAATCGTGTAGCATTATGCGTTTCAGCCCCAGTTCTAGCAAGTGACTCGGGGAACGAAGCTAGACACATTGCACCAAATCAAACGGCGTATGTAGACTGGAATAACCAGACGCTAGAAAATTGCATTCGAGGAACATAACTGATTTAAAATTAGAGTAAAAACGGAAACCATTGAATGTAAATCGGTTTATACATGCATATTACAGTATTATATGCGTTGCGATCTACTTCTGTCAATTTCTAGGTCCTAAATCTTAGCGATTTAGCTTCTTTAAGCTACGGAAATTATTGAAAAACGTTTCTCTCGGCTTCCCCGGACAAGTCCTTCACGTAAGACGTTATCTGCCATACTGCCGTCACGGGCTTATTTTTAAGCTGTGACTAATATTATTATAGTGACTTGCACTTTTTAAGTCCGATTGTAATTCGTACATAAAACATTATTATCCCACGATTAACTTGCCCGTTTACATAAGTTACATTTTGCGACTATGCATATTAAATTTCAAAATGTGTAAACAAATTATGGAACAAATAAAATGCACAATGTGTAAACAAATTATGAAACCAATAAAATGCATGTTGCGGAATAGTCGTTAAGTGACGTGGTGCAATATAGTCCGCATGTCAATCCATATGTCTAGTTTTGTAAAATTACGTGTTAATGAATTTCTACAAATGGCTCACATACGTTGGCCGACTGATTCTGGTGACTATTACACTCCTCCCACCGTACATAGAAAATAATCCTGAATTTTCTCTACAAATTAACCTTAGGCCTATCGTTGTCAAGGTCCGGTACCAATCTTAACTTGACATCCATGAAGTTGATTATTTTTATCATACTTTGGGCATTCAACATCTTCAACGTCGCTGATGACTGTGTGGTCCTTCACGGCAGCCACTCTCCGGGGATACTCATAATATGAATAATAGCGGTATTTGTCTAATATAATATCTTCCACATTTAGATAATAGAGATCATGGTATAATCAAAAATTTATACTTGGCTAGCAGCTCTTCTTTTGGTATGGGTTTCGGTGCTCTTTGGGACAGTTTTAATGTTGTAGCGACAAATTCGAAGTTTTAACAGTTTCCGATCTTCGATTGTCACGATGTCCATTCCTTTTTACGAATTGGGATCTCCGTTATTAATTGTAACAGTTAAAGCCATAAAATGTAAATTGTATGTCCATAGTATTAGTAGAACACAGGTTAAACGAAGTAACTTTATCAAGTCATGACTCCGCGTCACCAGCCGTTGTACTAGTAGAATTGTCAAAATATCGTATAATACGTTTATGCGGTTAAGATGCTTATTTAATTGATGTGTTGGGTATAACTTGATAAATCATTGTGCATCGTAGTTTGGTAACACGTAATTCTATATAACTAGAAATACGGTTTGACATTTGGACAACATTGCACCACTATGGTGGCCTACAGTCTGAATAGCATTTTTTTCTAAATAGGCTAAAAAAAAAAAATAAATTTTAAATAGAAAAAAAAAAATAAACTACATTTGCCTAGCGTCTTAATAGTGTCTTGATTAACCAGACGCTCAGCTATCTCCTTTCCGAAAGTAATATTTGTCGTAAAGTGTAAACCACTGATAGATCAGTGGTGTAAACAAGCCTAAATTAGAAAAACTGCGGCACTATTGCACTTTCGCACCTTTACCCAAAGTAATATTCGTCGTAAAGTGTAAACAAGTCTCGTACAAGTTCCCGTTGCATTTGTTTACTATTTAGACTCGAATAGCAAGACACTCAGGCGGACTTCGACAATGCGTTACACGCTTAACGCTCGCAGTTCATAATAATAATAATAATTTTCGTATCTTTTAATTTTTGCGCTAAGCCACCATTCTGTAAAAAACTATTTGGCGTTGACCATTTGGATTGGCGTTTACGTGTGAATAACGTTGTGACCTTGATGCTGACCCTGACTTGAAATTTTCCATCAATTTCGGGGTCTTTGCGTTCATGCTTGCCGTCGCCCTATTTCTTGCTGTATTATCAAATTCGGCATCGAGGTCACAACGTTATTCACACGTAAACGCCAATCAAATTGGTCATCGCCAAATAGCCGTTTACGGAAAATGGTGGCTTAGCGCAAAAATTAAAATATACGAAAATTATTATGAACTGCTAGCGTTAGGCCAAACTTTTATTTTTTGAAGTATAAGAAAAATAAATAAAGACGTTTAATATTTGTAGTTAAAAAATATTTCCTATTTAGAGTAAATGGGTATTAAAATGAGTAAAATGCATCATTTTGCCCGAAACAGTTAGGTGTGATGTAAACAATGCACGAGCCGTTGAGCCAATGACTACCGCCACACGAAGTCAACGCGTGTGTTGTAGACAGTTATCTGTGACAGAGGTATTTCGTAAGTAATTCTCTGTGAAACAAATTGGCGCAGAGTGTCGGGGTCCGTCTGAGTGTCTTGCTATTCGAGTCTAAATAGTTAACAAATGCAAATGGCGTCGAACGGATAAATATATATCTCCTTGGAGAAGATAAAGGTCGATAAAATGAAAAGTTATTGATCGATTTGGCTGGAATATGTTGTGATATCATCGCTAGACCACCCGGATAAGCTCTGGCAATTTCAAACCTCTACGACCACGGGAACTAGTACACTTTACGACGATTATTACTTTCGGCAATGAGATATCTCACACTGAGCGTCTGGTTAATCAAGACGCTAGGCAAATGTAGTTTAATTTTTTTTTTTTTTTTTTTTCTTCTTTCAATTTAAATTTTTTTTTTTTTTTTTTTTTTTACGCCTATTTAGAAATAAATGCTATTCAGACTGTAGGTTAACACTTCTAAAAATCCTGGTAAATGAAATTGGGCATAATATGAGTTTTGATGACGTCGTCTTCGTTAAATCCAATTTTCGTTTTTTATGAAAATCTGGATTATTCAATCGCATTCCCATTCTGTAACAATACCATCGCCTTTCAGAATTTCACCTAGAAGTATTTTCGGCTTGAACCCTTATATAAACCCTGACTTATTAACAATTTGTTTATCACTCAAGTAATTGAGACACAAACGTACTACCCCTTTTGGGATCAACACCCAACAACCTTTTTAATGTCCTGTGAAATTTATATGAACTGTAACTTTCGCTATGCTTCTGTAAGACACTAGGGACGTGAAGTTTTACTTGTGTTGTGGCATAAAGAATAACTAAATTATTTGGATATTGTTCTAAAAGTTCACGTGAGGTATGTTCAATAACTACGTCGCGACGTGGTCAAATTGTCAAACTACCTAATAAATAATCCAATTAATAATAATGTTATTAATGGTACCTCCCGAAAGACAAACAATTCCATTTGTTAAATGGTCGCCTTTTCCCTCTGAAGCTTCGTCTCTCTCATCTTCTATCTAGACTTTAAAAAAAAAATCTATTGTTCTAAATTGCGGTTAGGTTTTTCCTTCACCCATATTAAAGTTTGTGGCACCGTACCCTTGTTCAACAAGCGTTTGTTTTTTTGGTTTTTTTTACTTGGCATCAGGCAAAAAAATGAACACTGTAAAGTTGTATGTGTTTCGTTCTATTGAAGAAACAGGGATTATTTTAGTGATACAAAAATTAAATATTATTTAGAGGTAAAGAATGAAATGAAAGATCTTTTGTCTTCGTCAAAAGTGGGGCATTATTCTGGAGAAAGTAGTCAAGGCCAATCATATTATAAATTGTTAGACCAGTTTCAAGTTTGAAGTTTAATAATAACAATAAAGGCATAATATAAAGAATAAAAACAAAATATTGGGTGATAGGACTTGTCCTAGATCAAGACCCGAGTACCGTACTGTGTTATGACTTGCGTTTAACAAGGTCATAATGTCACGAATATATTGTCAAATAGGCCTTTAGCCTATTCATAAACGTAGATGACAAACAGATAATGTAAGTTCTTGAAGTGTTTATTCCAATCAACAGTCACAACACAAAAGAGATGTTTTTACAGAGAGATAACCTCAAGTTAACTGGAGTACACACTCTCACACATACATACATTCTTACATTAAAGGGACAACACATATAGTATCATCATTACTATGTAACAATATGAACACAAATTGCCCCTTTCCCATATTTGGTACGAGTCCCGTATTTGGGTTCTGTTCCACCATTTGATAACAATCACTTTCAGTCCCATTTTTGAGCCACTGAGATTGACATTGGTAACATTCTGGTTCCTCAACAATTCCCACCCCCGCTATAAAATTATTTATCCCCCTTTCCCAACCCTCAATGGCAAAGGCTCTGGATTTGGTTTGCGTTCAAGATTTCTGTTCCACCGTGAGTTACTGTCTCCCAGATTGGTTATTTATGTGTCCTTATCCGAGCATTGATGCACAGGGTACACAACAAAGTGGCAAGGGTAATCTTAAATTTGATTATTTACCTGGCCTTATCCGAGCACCAGGGTACACAACAACTGGACAAACTAACTCAGCGGTGGAACCGGGAATATCACCATCCCACGGACTAGACACATTTCAGTATAGATCAAAGTACGGCCCTAATCCAACAAAAATAAATATGGTTGTTATGCCAGAAATCCAAGGTTTCTTGATTTGGAGCCATATCCCATTATTGGTCAGCGTACCCAGGATGGTACCATATTCTTGGTATCGAATTGGGTGGTGGTAGGAAATCCGTTTAAGGTTCATCGGTCGTTGGCGGTGATTCCATGCCAATTGCAAGCGTCGCTACCGTGATCCACAGCTCTGCGGTCTTAGCCATAGCCAATCAGCATCCATTACGTCATGAGTCTGCGCAGTTCGCCGTGACGTCACGTCCTTTGACTCAAATCCCATGTGACAGCCTGCAGCATGGCTGGTGGTCAAGAGGACAAATGGTAAGCAAATACTTTAAAACTTCGTTATTCCGAGGAAGAAAATTCTAAGTCTTCTGTAAGGTAGCTCATATCTCCAGTCTTGAGCTGACAACCTGTCAGTCTGTCTGATTCGTTCGTTCGTTAGGGCCTAATAAACTGATGGTAACATCCATTTTCTTATTAAAGGTACTTGGTGATTCCATTAATCGTTAGATATAGTGATTCTATTCCTGTCCGTCCCCATTACCTATCTATTTTGTCATGACATTCTGTCATATACTTTATTTCACCATTTGTAGATCCTAGTGCCAATAGCGATGCCGAACGCCGCTAGCAAGGGGCGCTGACTGTACTATTTTCAGACACCACAAAAAGTTGACAGAGAAAAGTATACTTCGTGTTACGCCTTCTCATGAATTGACCACGCGATGTTTACTATCGAGAAAAATGAATGAACTTACTGTCGAGTAGGATCTGGAGAAACTGAGGTAAGATTTTCTGATATTTGACATCAATTGAAATTTGAAGTTGATAGAAATTTTTGAAAAATGCCCTCGACGCTTTGGTATATTTGGAAAGCCCAATTCATAAACTACATGGTTTGGCCGTTTGTTAAATCTGAATCCCCCGTAGGAATCCGAAAATTGTCAGAAATCGAACCATGTGGCGTTAAAGGAAGGTAATTCGTGGTTGATCAGGGTTCAGACCACAATTGAAAACGCCATAGACTTCAGTGTAAAAAAAAATAATAATGATAGATTTCTTATATTGAATGTTACTAAAGCTACCTACCAAACTTTAGCCAGACATTTCACAAAGGATAAAAATCGTGAATGTTATTGACCACCTTGGATATTTTTTTATCGTGAACTGCAGCTGAAGAAGTAAGCTTCTGCGTATAATATGTACTCATCCAAATCCAACCATAGACAAACGCGAACCCTGATATTACTTGCCTTAAATTTTAATAAAATTCAACAAAAATTAGTATTGTCCTTTGTGGAAGCCACTTAGCTAAGCATGCTAGTTATCTTAGGTCTCAAATAATTTACAACAAGACTTTTTTCATTTCAGAATTGTTTAATTTAGTAGTGCAGCTCATACTGTGATTATTAAATTGGAAGAAGAAAATTCCCAGACATTTTTACCGGAAGAAGTGATGAAGAATTTGTATATTTTTTTCCCTTGGGATAATATCTCAACAAGAAAGCTATATTTCTACCACTGATACTATAATCTAGTATATCTTAATGCACATATGTATCATCCAAATCGGTTCAAAATTGTGACCTCTACACTGTTCAACCTTGATTTTTCGTACAATCAGGGGCCATAACCCATGAAGTTACAGTCCGATACATGCCAATATCGAATGGAACCGAGATCTTAGGGTGATAAACCTATGTTTTAAGTTTCATTTAAATCGGATAAAAATTGTGACCTGTAGACTATTCACAAACAATTGTGGACGGACGAACAGGGGCGACGACAATTTACGTACACATGAAAATGTGGGCGTATAAAAATATATGTGCCATTAATTTATATATATGTCGTTTATATATTTGGGATTTCGGTGGGGGACATCAGCTCGCCGTTGGCTTGTTTCAACAGAGGCGGAGCTAAAATTTTAAAATAGCCTTTTATTAGTCACGTCAGCCACTTCCCCGGTATCCCCATTGGTTTTATTTCATTCTACTCCACGAAGCCCGCCCATGATGATTGTGCTATTTTGATCGATCAATTCCGTAAATCTTAATTGCAAAGGAAGTTGGTTAAGAGAAGTAACTCATCAAACAAGGTGAAGAGAGCCTAAATGAGAGAAGTATTTTGACTTCTCTCATTTATTTAGGCTCAATAACAAATTATATAATATATTAATGATAACCGTACGGTTTGGTTATGTAGGTTCAAGAGATTTGAGAATTGATCGTTCGTTTTACGTCCATGCGATATCGTAGACAAGCTTGAGTTGATTTTATTATGTGACTTCCAAAAATTACTTCGTGAAAATTCTCGTCGAGGATCTACCACTGTGCCCAGAGGAACTGTCACTATGTCCAGCCATGTCTCATTACTGCATATTTCTGAAGCAATGGCCCGGGAAATCCCTCTCAGGCCATTGCTGAACTGGCGCCCGATACTTGAACTTTTGAGGGAGTGTGTCTATTCTGCCCGTTCAATCAAATCTATCACTTGAGTACAGCAACATGACAGTCCTACGTTTAATTTTGGTCTCCCCCAAAACGTTTGACGCTGATTTAAGGTATTAAAAACGGCGAATGTGTTTCCGTTTTCAATCAGTATTGTTTACATTTTATTCAAATTGATAGCCTAGTTTTACTGCAATATTCTGCTATGCGCTGGTTAATTGGGCATAGAGAAATCGCGAGGCATGATGTAACGTTATGTACACATATATTTGGTCCAATTTGGCGCTTTGTCTTAAGGGTAATGGGTTTGTAACGCAGTTGGCGATTGGTTGTTAATTGTACTATTAACCAGTCATAAATTAGAACAAGAATTTTCACTTTTTACAGCAGTGGGATTAGCTCTACTTAAACGGAACACTGCGAGGAGTATGCATTACTGTGGTTTCTTCAATAGTTGGAATCATAACAAATGCTCCTCCCTTTTAATAAAAGTTTTATATCATTACATATATCTAAATCAATTTAATTGACTAAAGTAGTAAGCCCATTGGGGATCGGCCACTTTGTTAAAGGGAGCGAAAGTAATATCATCAGCTTTTACTGCTTTATTCGCTATTGTTTGACAATTGTCTTTACCATGGTTTCTTCTGTAGTTAAAGGCATAACATTTAGTGTTGGCCAGACATGCTCTACCACATGAAATGGGACTTTTTTCAGAAGAAGTCAGTGATTGTACATCAAGTCTGTAGCCAGAGAATCTAGTAAAAGCTAAAAGAAAAAAAAAAATGATCATTAACGTCAAACTGTTCTTCTCCGACTAGGCGGTGAAGGGAAATGAAAAGGTTTACTTTTTTTAAAAAAAATAATATATATCTGAACATAATTAAATGTAAGTCTGAGTACGTATGAAATCTAAGAGCCAAAATGTGTATTGTTCTTGTCTCAAAATTTCAGCTCTGTATATTTGAGTTGTTTGGACGGGAACGTGAAATGTTAGGGGTTATTTTTTTCGTGGGTGACCTGGTAATCGATTTTTGTCTCTTTATATGTCTCTACAATGAATGAATTTAATCCAAACTGATACAGCTTGAGACATCGCTTTCCATTTCCACATAAAACCTAATGGGTTTAAGTTGTTTGAAAACTCATCACATATTTTGGGTCAGTTGGATTTGGGATATTAGTACAAAATTAAGCAGTTTTATTCTCTGGAATATTATCGGGATTGAACCTTTATAATGAGGATTGTAAACTAACTACGAGCAGTGTTAAAAAATCATATCACATTCGACCGACAAATTATACTAATCGTTTTAGGGCCAGTAGCTCTTTTCACTGGAGTTGATTTTGGTCGGCATTGATTAATAGAACATGAAAGTATATAAATATATTTACAATCAATATTTTATTTCCGTTATTGTATTTCCGATAGGGAGAGTAGCCCGTTTCGTTGGAGATGAAAATGGTCGTCTTTAATTAATGTAATATGGGGTATTTAAATATATTTGCAATCAATGTTTTATTTCTGTCGTGTTCGGTGAAATACGTGTGCAGTCCAAATTGAATGACAGTTCGCGCCTGGTCAGGATAATCCACAAGTTCAGCTTTTAGTCGTTCGTGTATCAGCTTTTGTAATTGTTAATACTGTGGGATATTTGTTCAACGTGCTCATTTAAAAGGCGGGAGGGGGGGGGGGTAGATGCATCAAAAGGTCTGTCATTGAGTTCACTGGCGTGGTTTTGAATTCCCGGTTGTATGTGACAAGATGTAGGGTCGCCTGCCCCTAATTTTCGGGCAAGCTGACGGGTAAAGAGAAAAAAGTATTATTTCATCTACTTGGCAAATTCAAGTGCCCGAAATCTAATATAACACTTATTTAACAGACTGGAATAGCAGTAAAACACGTTTGCGCCCGTCAGATATTCAAAGTCAGCCCCGCTTCTTCGCCTCTCGAAGAAAACCGACGCCGCTGCCTGTAAACCTGGGATTTTTCGGGCATTTCTAGTTTTTCTTTCCTGTCACCGGGCCCTTATAAAACAATAATTTTCTTTTTCTTTTAATTGAATACCACAAATTTGTACTGAGTTTTCTATAGGTTCACTCCAAACTGTTGGACATTTTTTTCGGGCATCGATTATTTTTTGTGAATCCAGTCTGATTGGAATGCAGGGGATTTCGGTTACAAAACAATTAAGATACTTTTGGAGTTGCGGTGGTTAAACTTTCAAAAGTTTCTCCGGGAGGGTGAGCCTCCATACCCCGCGACGATTGGTTGGTTGCTTGGAATTTGGGTCGGCCATGAAGTAGGCTATATTCGACCACATTCAAGTTGCTGTATTCACACCCTCGAATAGCAGGAAAACGCATTTGCGGCAAGTCGTAGTCGTTAGCGTAAAATTGCTTGGTTCACAGGCTTAAATAGCAGGAAAACGGGGTTGCAGCCAGCCATCAAATATCCCAAAATGTTCTTTGGGAGGGGAGGGGAGGGGGGGGGGGGGGGTACATAGTAAGCTCCGATCCTTCGGCTCTCGAGGAAGACCGGTGCCGCTGTTTGAAAACCCTAAATATTTTCGGCTGCTATATACGACTTATAATTTTTTTAAGATATATCGGTTAAACTTGTTATTACGTTTCTTCAAAAAAAAAAGAAAAGAAAAAAAAAGGAGGTTGACATTTTCCAGAAATATAAATCCAAACACGTTCATTTATTTATTTCACAAAACAAGTTTATAATATCATACTTACACGTGTAATCAGGAAAGTTAATTGACAGGTTCCCGTCTTTAATCGTCCGGAAAGCTACATAGCTTACATTCCCATCCATAGGGAGAAACCCCAAAGTACTTTCTCCAACAACAACCCCTAAACCAATGTTAACAACTCCAGAGCCCCATTCAAACCAATAGGATCGGTATTCTGTGGTGGAGAAATTAGTACCAGCTTCTATAGGTGTAGGATTTCCTACTTCATTATATCCATTGCTGATTACATACAGATTGAAGTGCATGATGGAACTATTAAAGAAACCTACATAAAACAAAGCTGTCGATTTACATTGCATCGTGAATGAATTTTTAGATGATACATCTTGAAACTTTCTGTAACCATATTTGTCAATGAAATATTCATACCCTGAAAAAGGAGAATATATCATATTTATAAAATAAAGATCGTGTTATATTTTTTTTTTAAATGTACTTGCTACGAGTGATGTAAGGCGGTCTGGAAATAGTATGCATCTTTCGTAATGACTGCTGTACTTCTGATATTCAATGTTTAGTACAAAATAAACATTTTACCATTTATGTAACATAATGGGATAAGTTCCATTTTTAACCAGGGGCTCGAACGAGGCTAGAAGTCATGTCATCTGTAGAGGATGATCAATACTTACTATGTAGACTGGAATATACAGACGCTAGAGATAACAGATTTGAAATTGGAGTACAAACAGAAACGATTGAATGTATATCAGTTAATATATGCATTCCACTATTTGTAACATACTCACTTATGTAAACTGTGTGTGTTGAAAATTTGCTACTGACTTATTTTTTCTATTTATCCATTGTAGCCATAAATAAAACAGGACTCGGGTACAATAATTTAGATTTAAACCATATTAGAACTCTTGTTAATCAGAATTCGAAGAGTATATCAAAGTGCAAAATTATACTCCGTACAAATTCACAGGTGATGATGACGAACATGAATATTAATTACGATGTATGTTCTTGGGCTGGGTGGCCGAATTGTTAGCGTGCGCGCTGTATCATACGGCCTGCTATTGCGTCAACCCCCGGTTGTACGTTGCAAGGAGTAGGATCGCCTGTCCAATCTCGTGGGTTTTCTCTGGGTATCTAGTTTGTGTCGAGTGGACGTTAAACCCCATTTCTCTCTCTCCTACAACAAATGGCAGAATTGTGATGATCAGACGTTAAATCCATTCACGCTTGTTACATGTTCTCTCGTCGCCCCTGTCAGTGGACCCTCTACAGGTCACCAACTAACGCCAACGGTCACAATTCTAGGGGTCAATTTTTACCAGATTTAAAAACAGAACCAGTTCAAATAATATACCACCGTAACACCATAATGATGACTTTCGTGAAAATCGGACCTAGACTGCAAGATAAAATGGCCGCTTGTTGTACGCAAATCGTGATGGAGTATATGATACCAAGGTAGTGGGTTCGGGGCAAAAAGAGATGACGTTAAACCCCCTTTACATTGCATTTCCAAAAGGGTGTGCAATGTTTTTTCTTATCCAATTTTGATGACATTCAACAAATACTCAAAGCCATTAAAACCCCAATATCTAATTCGTGAAATATTTCTGATAAACGTTTTCTCGGACTTTCCTACCTTATCCCACATAGGTGAAACTTGCGATGGGTGAATAGGGTCGCCTGTCCAACCTTGGGGTATACCGGTTTCCTCCCACTGGTAAAGACCCCTACACGCAAGCGAATTATTGAAATAAAATTAAACCATATGTTAGTCCCGAAATGACCTAGTATGTGTCGAGTGAATGTTGAACCCCATTTGTCTCTCTCTCTCCCTCTCTGTAGTTATGGATTTGAACCCAACACCAGTTCTCGGTAATGAACTTTATTCGGGCAAAACGGAAAATTTGTCTTTTTCACGATGTTCAGCAGTCCCATGTCACACGTTTTGCTCGTGCATGCATTCCCTGCACTCTGGCCCTTAAATTACAGATCAAAATTTCAACACTTCGGAAACATGCCAGGCTTTACGCAAGAAAACGGGAACAGAGCTATTGGCATGCTGGATCAGGGGGCTTCACGGGTAGCCGTTACCAGACACACATCTCCTTCCATCGACCATTGCTCGCCTCAGATAACGCTTCCACGCCACTGGAAGAGTTGCAGATCGACCACGGCCTAGAACACTACCTGAACGTCGACGTATCTGCCGACATCGACATGCACGCTTTGAGCTACATGCTGAGAAGGGGTCGTTTTGGGGAGGTGGCGTCATGGATTGGACCGCTATCAACTTCAACTTTCGGTCGCAGATGGTGGTAGTCCAAGGCAATCTTAAATCTCAAGATTATATTGTCTCCGTCCGGTGTTGCTACAATTGCTGGCTCGACAGATGGTTTTCAAGCATGACGGCGCCCGATCCCAAACTACCAGGTTGACAAGATACTTTCTGAATAATCACCATGTCTTTCATACGTAACTAACGTACGAAAATTAAATGGTAGCTGGCTTTTTCTTCCCGCGTATACAATGAATGGCCATTTTGCTCAGTAATCCCAGCCAAAATTTGGCTATTTTTTACAATTGCGTTAAAGTTTTAAATTTTTGTTTAGAACTGAAATAAATTAACTATTAGTCAATCCCCATACTAAAAACATTAACAGAATTGATTGTGTATATCTGAAATAGACACGACCGAAGCACAAAATAGTGTCAATATGCCTACGTCAAATCTAGAGTTGTAGATGTTATTTCTGTACGGATTTTACAGTCCTAAAGGCTGCGGGAAGGCTTGTTTACAATGTAACATTGTGTCTTGTAATGTTAACATTTTGTTTGTTGATGTGACCTCATGACCTGTGACGTTTAGATAACGCCATATGGATATCATGGCTATTCACTATGTCAGTCACTTTGCAGGTAGGGTGAGTCTGTCGTTCAGATTGCACGCTTTGTCTCCCGACATGAAACCGATCGAACACCTTTGGAATGAAATTGGACGACGGGCAAGCTGCTGTGGGGCATCTGTGCCAGTCCATTCCAAGGCTACTTCAGGCATGAGTAAAAGCTCAGGATGGATATACCCGATTTTGACTTCAACTGAGCTTACCCCTGCTTTGTTTCGTGGTTCTCTGACGTTTTAGTTTTGTGCATTTGTAGTGAATCCTTTCCCGAAATTACCCACAGAGCTTGTTATCTCGATTTTGTTGCAGAAAATAAACTTTGTATTTAGCATAGTATTTTTAATAGCTTTGAGTGTATATACAAAAAATCTGGTTCATGCACATATTCACGCATATCGGACCATAACTTCCTGGATTATGGCCCCTGGTACCAAAACTCGCTTCTTTTTTTATGATTGCTCTGTGCTGTCAATCTCATGGATATATGGGCTGGTTTTCATTAGCTCCATAGGAATAAAAGCAGTAAGACCTTTTTTAACTGAATAAATCAGGGTGATGGCATACCAAGACGAAAACTAGCGATTTTCTATGGCTCACCAGACTTCCCATGAACCACTGCCACACGAGACGATTGTCTTAATTTGGTTTTGTCGAGAGGGGCAAAAGAATATGACTAGAAAACGTAGTTATACTAGCGTTCATTATTAAAGAATGTAACAATTGTTACACATTTTTGCGTTGTTGCCGATTTGCTAGACACGACAGCTAACTCTCCACTGTATCTTATCCGAATGGATAGCATGGATGATGACCATATTTAATGAGAATCCATCTTTATAGGGTTAAAAATAAACACAAAAGTTCTATGGATAACAATTACTATATTTCTATTAAAGCTACGTTTCAACAACGATTCTCTTGTTATCAAGCACAATGCTGATACAGATGGAAGGAGTGAAATATATATACAATCACAACATTCAGTGAAACCATAAATTAGGAAAACTGTGACTCGTGTTAAAAATAATGAAACCATATGCATTAACATAAACGTCTAATTGTAATGTACATGATTCTAATTAAGGCTAGTAAATGTTTAGTACGAGAAAGAATACAACATTACAGAAATGAAAAACACCGCATATTTGCAAAATCAGAGATAGGACGTCAAAAATTACAAAATACCCTATTAGTTGAAGATTGCAGTTCCCTCCAAAATATACAAACCAAATCCAACCTCAAAATTGATGAAAAAAATTAAAAGTAGGCAAACAAAGAAATATAAGTCACTCAAAGTCCAGAAGACCAAGGAGGCCACTTCCAGCACTAGCTCCAATGCAAGAGATGAATTTCTCTCCAAAACCGTCGGCAACCTCAGCAACCGCCCACTCACAAATGAACAGATCAACCTACTCTCTAGAGGTCTAAAGTACGCACCAACAACTAAACAAAGGAATCGTGATGAGCTCATAGTGAATACAGAAATGGGTCTCCGGCTGTTAGCTCCGGGTGGGAAAGTAGATGTCACAATTGGTATGTTCAATTGGTATCTATAATTGTGACATGGTTTATTTCGATGATTTAGGGTACACAATTAATTTGGTAGATGACTAAAGGGAATATTTACTTCTTTTAGAAAGATGTACCCATGATTGTACAGGTTTTGGTTAATAAAGTTTTATTATCTTCAATGTATATGAGTTGTTTTTTACAGAATGATTGTAGGTGTGTTTTAACAAGTTAGGTAATAAGGGTGTAATGTAATGAATGTGTCTGGATTGTGATGCATGTGCAGGTTATGCATGGGTTTGATTGGATGTTTGACTGACTAGAAGTTTCTTGGTGTAGGAATTATAAAAGTTTGTTAGAGAGGTTTTAGAAGTTACAGGGTATGGCTGTTTTGTCATTTAGATCAGAGAGATTTTAAAGGACCACACAATATCTATGCAGTAACACCAATAACTGGCTTTAGATGAATAAAACCTGGTAACGTAAATAAGATGTAGTTAAAGGTACTGAATCCGTTTCTTGATGAAATAACATTTAACCGATAATGTCGGGATGACAGATATTTGAATCATGGGGTACCCTTGTGAATCATATAAATATTTTAATCTTGGTGAACTTTGTGAACCAAGCGCCTATCTAGTCTTGGTGAAGTATATTTGAATCTTGGTGAAGTATATTTAAATCTTGGTGAAGTATATGTAAATCTTGGTGATTTTTAGTATAACTAGTGAGTCTAGGTGAATCCGGGAAAATTATGTGGATCTGTGACATGTGCAGGTTTTGTGAATTTCCGAGAATTAATTGTTCGGGTTAAAAGTGTTTAAAAAACCTACGCGATTGGGATGGTGGAAGTAAGATAGAGAATCGATCTGAATGCTAAACATGGGGATTGATTGAATTAAAGGAGCAGAGTATGCGAGGCTGAAATGAACTGTAACTTTAATCATTGAATTTATTGTAAAACCTCTAGAATTATATATGTAAATGAATTCTAATAATATGCATATATTAAAATCTAATTAATTAGTTGAGTTGTTTATTGGTAGTTGGGAAAAGGGGCAATTAAGTTAAAGAACCTGAGGTCACTTTGTGACAGTAGACTACATAAGACACCGAATAGCCGAACTCAACCTAACAATATCAGCAGGCTAGAAAGGGAAACTTTAAAGGAATTAAAAAGAAGATAAAAACATTACAATTGTTAAAGCATATAAAGGTAAATCAACGGTCATAATTGATAAAGATGAATACCACTTAACAGTTTTTAACTGCACGGTACTACTACCTATCGCAGAATAAGGAAAGACCCCACAAGCAGCTTAAGTAAAGAACATACTAAACCCTAAACGAACTTAAAGAAAAGAAACAAATAGACAACAATCTTTTTTATCAACTGCGACCTAACCACCCCCGTCCACCTTATGCTAGAGTCACTATTAAAAATCATAAAGATCCCATTAAAGCTCGCTTATTACTAGTCTGCTCACGAGATTCCGTCCACTACCAACACAGCCCAGTACCTCTCACAATTCCTATCATCTCAGGTAAGTCCGCTAAATCATTCATCCGTGACTCATCAGAATTTTGTGACGAAATTAAAAATATTCAAAACCAGGGAAAATTGTGTCATATGATGTAGTTGACTTATTTACATATGTCCCCAGATCTTAAGCTATAGAAGTACTCCGTCAACGCCTAGACCAACTCGAAACACTTTTAAGACACGGCTCACCACAGACAGTATAATCAAATTAATCACAGACTGTGTCAACAACACCTGGGGTGATGATTTATACCAACAGACACATGGCCTACCGATGGGGAGAGCCCCCTATCCCCAATACTGACCGAAGTTTACATGACCTATTTGGAAGAAAAAGCTCTATAGTCCTCACCAATAACTCTCATCTGCTATTATAGAAAAGTCGACGATACGTTTGTAATGCTGAAAGAAGATGACCCCAACTGCCTTCTAGTACAACACCCAAACAGCCAGCACTCCAGAATCAAATTCACGATGGAAAAAGAAAATTGTGGAATCATCCCCTTCTTATATGTCCTTGTGCAGAGAAATGACAGTACCATCCTAACCAGTGTATATCGAAAGCTCACACACCTCAACTAATATCCTGAAGAGGTAGTTAAGAAAGTCATCAACGCCGCTACCAGCAATGAACCTAAACCAGCAAAGACTAAACAAGATTCACAAATTTGAATCTCCATTCCATTCCACAACAAGCTATCCTACCAAATCCGGAGGCTCCTTAAGCCATCAGGAACAGTACACTAGCTTCTACACTACACTAGTACTACAATAAAAGATATCCACAGCGCAAATGGTAAATGCCGACCAACCATACCTCGTCAACCAAAGTGATGTGTGTACCAGATTACCTGCTCCTGGAAGAAATTTACATAGGCGAAACTAAACGCCCATTAGATAACCGTCTCAAAGAGCACCAGTCCAAGGGCACCACCAATGTCGCAGCTGTATCAGATCACCCGAAAAAAAAAACACGGCACAGAGTGAACTGGTCAGCTGTAAATACCCTTAATATCAATATCAATCAATAGAAAAACTAGAAGATTAATGGAGGCAGTACAAATAAAGAGACATCAACCATAATTTAACAGAGATAGTGGTATATATATATATTCCCAGAGCCTCTGATGAATTAATAAAAACAGACCAAAACTAATAAATTAACATAGACCTTACTCCCATATCCATATTCTATACTGCCTTTTACTTATTTCAAGCAGTTCAGTTTAATGTATTATACTTATCAAGATATCTTGTTACATTTATATTCAGCACATAATTTCATGGCTAGGTATTATAATCACAAAGAGTTAATCAAATGGTCTCGCTATTTATCTATTTTGAGGTAGTTTATATACATCAAGGGTCATAACCTTATATTAATTAGTGGTTTCCATCTATGTATACATTACATTAGATGTTTATATGTTAATGCATATGGTTTCATTATTTTTTTTTAACAAGGGTCGTTGTTTTCCTAATTTATGGTTTCATTGAATGTTGTGATTGTACATAGTATATGTATACATATTTCATTTCTTCTATCTGTATCTGCGATATCACTTATGTGCAAGCGGACGTTAAACCACCAGATAACTACTACTACTACATCTGTATCAGTATTGTGCTTGATAACGACAAGAGAATCATTGCTGAAACGTAGCTTTAATAGAAATATAGTAATTGTTATCCATAGAACTTTTGTGTTTATTTTTAATGTGTTCTGTTAGTAAATGTCATTTAAACAGTATATTAGACTCTATGGGGTTCACAAGCTTTTCCCGATACAATAGGTTTCTGGAACAGAACGCCCTGGATTGCTTGAAATGAAAATAGGCCACCCTTTCTGATTCCAATGTTTCACACCACACTTGAAAAGCAACAGCACCAAAGTCCACATGGCAACACAGCCTTGTATCAAATTTGAATAAAAACTGTAGTCACCTAATACATAAACAACGTTGCTGGAAATGGGTCGGGTGAAAACGAAATGTCAAGAATCTATTAACAAATATAGCCTCTATCGCATTCACATGGGCTTTGGTAAAGGGGCCTACATGTAACTCTAGTACGGAAGTGCGCGGAACATTGATTATCGACAGTGTTCATCCTCTGTATGGCCTATTTGATTCACACAGAATTTGAAGATATTCTTTTTATGGTCGTAAGCCAAGATCAGACACGCATATTTGTCTTGCCTGATCGCGGCGATAAAACTTCGCCAACGATTTGTTACACCCGATAGGCTTACTGTGTTAGAAGCCATTTATTTGCTTCTAAAACACTGGAATTGTGACACCTAACAAGGCCTTTCTGACCAAAGAATTGTTGTAGTACTTATTTTGATATACATGTATTTTTATCTTAATCGACTAAAAGCTTTAAAGTGGATAAGTTCATCTTTACTCCGAACCCTGATCGCTCTTATCTGGACGCACTTATCAATTTACCTGTTCTAACTGAAAATAATTTAATATTACTTAATATGCATCTTAGTCATTGATTTAGTATGTACCAATGTTTGAGTTACGTCTCAGTAATGTAAATATGTTAATTTATATCACATTTTGTATTATATGGTTAAACCTTATATTCAAATATTTCTAGTTTAATTATTATTAAGATATTAAGTTGGGGATAGCAAATGGACAAAATACGGACAATTATGTTCATTCTTTAATAAACCCAGTTCGACGTCAAATAGTTAGTAGTTATGTTCCTTATGTGTGAGTTAGTTTGTAATTGTGTCGCCTAATAATTCATTTAGTATATATGTTTATTTTATGCCTAATATTACGATGTGTAATAGTTTACTATACTTATTCACATAGTATGATAATACTTTATATTCGCTTATTGATAAATGTATGTGTCTTTTATGTATAATATGATAATGTGAAATAGCTTAGAATTACACTTGGTCACATGATATATGCTAAATTTATATACCCAATTATTCATTAGGCCTACTAAGATGATTATTAATTGATTGATATTTTAATTATGATTTCAATATATCTTTATTTGTGTTATGTTCATTCGTTAATAAACCCAGTTCGACGTCAAATAATTAGTACTTATGTTTCTTATAGATTCAAGCTCCTCGAATAATAGTTATTGTGAGAGTGCTGTGCTTCGACGTATTAGAGCTACGCACCCCAGCATAAGAATGCCAAAAATACGCCACGCGTACACAAACGAGCACGCTTGCAGAATCACCAATTCCTATTCTTTTGTCTGACTCCACGCTTCGGTAGTGGAAGAAGCCATTTTCAGATCATGTGATATCAATGATGTTCCCGTTTGGGTTATGAAAATTGGACGCAGATATACGAGTGGATATGCCAGCGAACCGATCACCAGTGTAAATATGCAGCAGAAAATATCGAACATGGTAGATACGGGCATATTTTGATTGATTTTTAAAATCGGCGCAACAATACGCTTGACTATCATAGGTATTAGTAGAGAGTCAAGGTTTGAATTTCGTTTTCCTACAATTTTGATTAAGGTCTAAAATATTTATTTGATATGCATTACACGTGTTTGACAAGCTATATAACATTAATTGTTTGTATGATCATTCTATCTGCATTTGCGTGTTATTAAAAACGCTTCGCGTTACTAGTTTTAAAGAAAACCAAGTACGAACAATCCAAACCTGAAATGCGTTACACAGTGAATTTAGTGAATGATAAAACTACACATTTACTATAGCATTCTCCTTTAACAAGGGGTTGCCATGCAACTACGCCCACATTTTACAACACGCTAAACGAAAAATATTCCGTAAAATCAGGGGCCATAGAAGAAGAGGTTACGTCCCGATACCCACAAGTACAGAGATTTACAGGAAACTAGATTTTTGGAGTATAAACATCAAAATCGGATACAAACTTGTGACCTTTATAGGGTCTAAAATTTTGGTTGTACTTTCTTTTTTTTTTTTTTACACCATTTGCATACGGAGTAGCCATTTGTCATGCTGTTTCGTTTTAATTTTCAACCGATATTAGGGTGTAAACAAGAATATTTGAACGGTTTATTAAAATAGGATAAAAATTGTGACTTCTAGAGTGTCCTCAGACCAAAACGTGATTTTTCGCGCAATCGGGGGCCATAATCCATATACGTAATTCGAAAGGAATAGTGATCTTCTGCATACAAAAACATATTTCAAGTTTCGTCAAAATCAGAAAATAATTGTGACATGTAGAGGGTTCACAGCAAAATTCGCCCCGGCGAACAGGGGCAACAATATACGTCAATGTGAAAATATGGGGGTATACAAATTATAGCCTCTATCCGCGTTTACAAGCTAATCTGCTTGTTCGGGAATTATTGTTGGCAAATTTCTTTTGTCTGCGTCAAATTGCTACGTGATCAACGAGCTATTTTG
This sequence comes from Patella caerulea, assembly GCA_036850965.1. Classification (NCBI taxonomy): domain Eukaryota; kingdom Metazoa; phylum Mollusca; class Gastropoda; family Patellidae; genus Patella; species Patella caerulea. The sequence goes on along the minus strand of JAZGQO010000007.1, from coordinate 46,586,731 downwards.
GTCTTTTCTTTTGTTTCCATGATGTTTCTGTTCCATGCCTTAGTTGTGGATTATTACATGTAGGGTTTGTTCCACAAGCACCTATTACACAATTGACGAACCATTTTAATTAATTACTTTGTTTAGACACAGAAACATTATTCAATGTAACACTAGTTGTCTGGATCAAGAACACGCGACGTCATCGAAATTTTTTCCTAAGACAACTATATAAATCATCTCTACTCCTTTAGATCTTCGATAGATCACCCCACATCGAGTTTTTCAATATAGGAGGGTAGTAACTGACGCTCAATTATGTGCATAGAATATCTCCGTATTTGGTTGTAGGGATTAAAGCCCGCTTCTACTTCATATTATGACATTACCTGAACAGTCGGACCAAAGCAGTAATGCCATCAACAGACTCAATCGTGCCGCCTCCATATCCTTTGATTCCTCTGTTAAAATAAAAAGAAATAAGTTTTGAAAATTTGAATACAAAGTTTGCCAACTAAAGGAAGACAATGCTGCCTATTACCATTCTTATGTCGATTGTATCGCTAACATTTGAGAACTAGAAATTGACACAAGTGGGTCGCAACGCATATAATATTGTAATATGAATGTAAGTAAATTGATTTACATTCATTGGTTTCCGTTTTTACTCTTATATCAAATCAGTTATGTTTGGCGAAAAAGCAGTCTAAATCGAGCGCAGATTTCTAGCGTCTGGTTATTTCAGTCTACATACGCCGTTTTATTTGGTGCAATATGTTTATCCTCGTCCCTCGAGTCGATTGTGAAAACTGGGGTTGAAACGCATGTGTACCAATGGTAAAATGTTTATTTTGCATTAAACATTGGATATCAGAAGCCCATCTTTTTCCTGTAAGATCACAGCATCAATGTTGATATAAATTGACATATGATTCGTGTTTTCAATGTTGAAGATTTTGGATGATATTGAGTAAGAGACTTGGTTGGCTACTTTAAATATAACTGAATCAATTTTTGACAATTATTTAAGAAAACTGTATTTTTAGAAGTTTTGTGTGTTGTGAATTAGGAAGGTATAAGAGCTTTAGCAAACGTTCAGCCAAACGTCACCACCTTGTCATTGTTTTTGCCCCTCTGGTCCATCTTTATTAACTCGGTTAGAGAAGTATGAAAGCCTATAATTACCATTCATAATTTCTACTTTTCGCCCCTTCAAAACACGAAAGTAGAGAAGTAGAAGTTACGACAAAATGTAAGGCGACAGCACGGTATACACGCCAAAATGAAAGTCGAAAATAGCGCCCCCATCGTTATTTCTTATTTGCGAGTTGCATTTTGTCTTGCATTTTGTCTTGGCGACTTTCGACTTAGTCATATTTTTGTTTTTATTGAAGTCAGTAAGAAGGCGACAGCACGGTATACAGGCCAAAACGCAAGTCGAAAATAGGAGATTAAGAAATAAAGAGGTCGCTAATAGCGACTTGCATTTTGGCTTGTATACCGTCTTGGCGACTCGCTATTAGCGACCTTGTTATTTCTTATTTTCGACTTTCGCCTCGGAAGTTGTAGTAGTGTCTACTTTCCAGATCACACTTGAATACGTCCAATCAGGGCTCACACTCGCTTTCTCCTGTCTTCGCCAAAATGGATAAAATATTTTATTCGAAATAATTATTCATATTTTTTCTCCTCCAACTGCAAAAATTGTATGATAAAAAAAAACTTATGACAATTTAATTTATTATGTAGACCTATTATAAAACAATTATCACGTACCGGTATATATACAATATACAACTTTTACCATGCGTTCGGTGATCTAGTAGTTTGACGCGTGCGCGTGATATCACAAGATCTTTCATTGATTCAAGTGGCATGGTTTCTATAGACCTTTCTCACGCTAAATTCGAAAACGAGGCTCGGTATACAAACCCGCCGCATTCCGGATGCAGATGTCGTCACAACCTGTTTCACAGAGAATTACTTACGAATTATCCCTGTAACGGATGGCTGTCCAAGACACAAGACACGTGCGTTGACTGCACGGCTCGTAGTCATTGGCTCAACGGCTCGTGCAATGTTTACTTAACACCTAACTGCTTCGGGCAAAATGATGCATTTTACTCATTTTAATGCCCATTTACACTAAATAGGAAATATTTTTGAACTACAAATACTTCAAACGTCTTTATTTATTTTTCTTTTACCTCAAAAAAATGTTTGAGAATTTAATTTGTCGGAATAAAAAAGTTAATATGCCGTACCCATTAAGCCTCGTCGATGTCATGCCTATCAGTGATTGTAGCGGCCAAGCGAATATTCACTGCGGGATCAGTTTGATGTCGTCAATGTAAACAATTCCACTTCATGGCTGTGTCCCGTTGTGTAAAAGCGATTTTCGGTACGACATTGACAAGAAGCTGTCCTTTCACAACATACCGAAAGACGAAAAGGTACGGAGAGAATGGATTGTTAAAATAAGAAGAGATGAGAATGCTTTGTTCAAAGTAAGTCATGCATTTTTAATTTCATGACCTCCAGTTACGAGAATTATCATCGAATTTCAACATGCATTGATTAACCTAAATCGCCGATCGTTGTACGCCCCGTCAAATAAATATTCCAAAATAAATACTTTATTATTTAGTTCTATAATATTATTATGTCTAATTTTTTTATTGGCATTTTCAAAATGAAATTATCAGCATCATTGTTAGTTATTATTAATGTAGGCCTAAGCTTGGGCTATATTTCATTATTTGTTAAACTTTTACTTTTTTGCCATTGTTAATGCCATAACTCGGCATAATTACGTAACAAGTACCCGGTACCGTATGTATAGGCCTTATATCTTTTCATAGCCTTATAGTATAGGCCTAATGTTTGTTACAAAAATGTCATACCTAATTATTTATTTTTTTTATTTAGATTACAGAAGCTACCCATGTTTGTTGTCTACATTTCAGTTCAAATGACTTTAAAAAGACACTCTCTGGAATGAGAAGACTAAAGAATGGTTCTGTTCCGTCGCTTTTTAATTGGACAACATGTCACGAAGAAAGGCCTGCACCCAAACAAAGATTACCATTTAATAATTACAGGTACAGGAACCATACATAAATATTTGAGATTGTTAGACGATTGCGTTCCCTTTAATTTTAATAATAGGCCTACATTATTATTATTATTATTATTATTATTTTGGTGTATTTCTATAGCGCACCTTTCACCAAGTGCTCAGATGCGCTTTACAATTGAATAATATATTATAAAATGCAGATAGACAATATGATAAAAAACTAATTGAAATTATAAAAAACAATAAAACAAAACAAAAAATTGGCACACATTAAAAGTATCACAATAATAATAGCGTGAAAGGAATAAAAATTTAGCTGTAGAGTCTGTAGTAAAGTTCAATAAAATGCTTTAGTAAATAAAAAAGTTTTTAGATTAGATTTAAAAGTCTGGAGTGATTCGCAGCTTCTTACTGTTAAAGGTAATTTATTCCACAGTTTAGGAGCTTTAACAGCGAATGACCTTTCTCCCGCTGATGACTTAACGTTGGATTCACATAGTAACCAGTTATCACTGCTAGAGCGGAGTTGACGGTTGGGTTGATATTGATTCAATAACTGAGATAGGTACACAGGAGCCAAACCATTTAGACATTTAAACGTTAATAGTAGGATTTTATAGTCAATTCTGTAAGCAATAGGTAGCCAGTGGAGGTTAAATAAAATTGGTGTGATATGATTAAATTTTGAAGATCCAGTTATAAGGCGGGCAGCAGAGTTTTGGAGTTTTTGAAGTTTATCGAGTGATTTTTTGGGAACACCAGAAAGGAGTGAGTTGAAATTGTCCAGTCTTGAAATAACTAAGGCTTGAATTAGTGACTTAGTAGCATCTATTGATATGTATTTCTTGATTTTACCAATGTTTCTCAGGTGAAAGTAACCTGTTTTACAAATGTTATTTATTTGGCACTCCATATTCATATTTGAGTCAAAAATAGCTCCAATGTTCCTAGCAGACTTAGATTGAGATATAGTAGACTTTCCTACACGAACTGATAAATCGCCATCAAGTTTAGAAAGTTTGAATTTTGAGCCTATTACTAAATATTCAGTTTTGTCATCATTCAATTTAAGGAAATTTTGTGACATCCAAACTTTGATGCTGTCAATACACTGTTCAATGATGATTTTAGATATATTGAAATTGTCAGGATTTGAAGGGTTAAACGAAATATATAACTGTGTGTCATCAGCATAGAGGTGGTATTCAAGTCCATGTTTTCTAACCAAACTACCAAGAGACGATGTATATAATCTATGTATTTTTATGTAGTTGTTAAAAAAACTACCCCCACCCCCTATATAATTTGCTCACTAACCAAGTCTCTGGTCCCTCCCGGTTTGGTTCAATATTGTTTTGGGGGTAGTTTCCTCTTGACAGTGTATATCTGTTCAGATGGAATGTAAAACTGAGGCCCATGTTCACATTGGCATGCACATAAAAGAATCCTTGGTAAACAGCACTAAAAATAGGTTGTACCATCGTAAAACCGCTGTCCAACCCATCTGCACAGTAGATATAAAAGTAGAACGGCAAACCATATTTCATGTTATAATATAATCCTATTTTTATATTTTTATGATTTAATTCGGGAATGACATGCTGAAAGAATTTATACCACCACCATTTGAAGATCATGATTATGCTGTTTCACCTTTAAGTTTAGAAAGAAAGTTTATTTCTCTTCAACAACATAATACAGTTTTAGAAGGTCGTGTTTTAAGTTTAAGTACCGGTAGTATGAAATTCGGAATTCAACGCTTTTGTATGAATGATGATATGGTTTTATTTTATACAGGTTTTCTGATTATAATAATTTTTTATCTATATTTAATGCTTTACAGCCAACTGCTGTAAACATGATTAGGTGGAGCCAAGTTCAGAGACAGCGCAATCAGTCATCACAATTTAATAGTACTGCTTTTCGTTCAGAAAGTCTTCTACTGATTGATCATTTTTTTATGTCGAGTTCGGCACGGTTTTTCTGAAAATGATTTAGCAGTGCGTTTTGATATTTCTATCAGCTCTGTAAGCAGATTTATTATGACCGGGTCAAATTATCTTTATGTAATGTTAGGCATATTACCAATATGGCCAGATAAAATTTACTATTAATAAATATATTCCAGAGTGTTTTAAGGTTTTATACCCTAATGTACGAGTAATTTTAGACTGTACTGACATTAGAGTCCAAACCCCAAGTTCCAAAGTTCGTGATTCTCAAATGTATTCTAATTACAAGAGTCATACAACAATGAAGGGCGTTTTAGGAATAACACCTAATGGTATGATTAGTTTTATAAGTTCTTTGTACACAGGCAGTATTTCAGATAAAGAAATAACTCGATTATCTGGAATTATTGATCTTTTAGATGTTGGGGACGATGTCATGGTTGATAAAGATCTTTTAATTCAGGATTTGTTGACTACCGAGGGAGCTTAGATTGTCATTCCACCTTTTTTTAAGACAAATAGATCAATTCACAAAAGAACAACTTAAGGAAACTCAGGAAATAACTCGACTGAGAATGCATGTAGAAATGGCAATAAGGCGTTGTAAGGAGTACCATTTACTGATTCTGTAATTCCTCTTACCATAGCGGGTTCAATAGACCAAATTTGGACTGTTTGTTGCTTATTAACAAATTTTCATGGAAAATTATTTTGAGATTAAGTAATAACAAGATATGTAATTGACTTAATCATTTGTATGTTTATTTGATGTAAAATATTAATAATTATGTATTATGCGAACAACAGTAATATAATGTCAACAATAACATGTATATGGTTATTATAAATAAAGTATGTTATTATAAGGATAATTTTACTGTTGTGAAAAAATATTCACCAGATCTATCACATAGACTTCAGACTTTACATTTCTAGGGAATACAATGAATAATTTGAATGTATAATATAATTATAATATAACAATGTTAATACATAAACATTTAAGTAGATATATGTTTTATAACTAAAATTAAAAGCACTTTAACTGTAAATATAATGAATTGCCTTTATTACTACAAGATTTCTTAAACCTCACCGTGTTTACTGGATGCCTTCTTGGATTGTAAAGGGTCTCTTAACTGGCTTGTTACAATACTATTTAGTCCTAATGATATTATTAATATGTTTTTGTAGTTAGCTGATATAAGAGTAGGCCATGGGTGGGGTGTACGTAAAAGAACCCTTGACAGTTTCATTTCGGTATAAGAGTAGGCCATAGTGCCGCTGTGAGGGCAAAATTTCACAGATAGCACAACGTACAGCGTATGCCCATATTTTTTTTTTATCCCATCTGGAGCTGAATTGTAGGATGTGAAACCTCATTTCATTTCATACTTAAAAATAAAAAATATGACCTAATGAATGATGATTTAGATAGACCTTTTAATAAATTCAATTAATTATCTGTCACTCTATTCACATCTAACAAATAAGAATCAATTTATATATAATACCGTGGAATCCGCTTGAGATGACCGTGACATGTCAAACGACAGGGTTTTTTTTATAGTAACGAGAAATTAATAGCGTCGAACGAAGGGAATTCCCCCTCTTCCCGTGTTTTTATCGTGGTTGGGCATTAAACAATTGCTCACATTTGCCGAGAATTTTATTATTAATGAAATAAACAATTAAAATAAATTACCTTCAACATCATATACATACGACTCGGCAAAATTGCCGTAACCCTTGGTGTGAACGGCTTTTGGTATTCGGCTTTGATTAGCCCACAGTTCTATATCTCTTTCTTTTAAAGCTGGTAATGACTTTAGACTAAGGGTCCACTGTGGTAGGGAGGGACCGCAACTGATCATTTTGTAGTCTCACGTGTTTCGGTTACCAAAATAATAATATCTAGACAAGTAATAAAAGTAAAAGAAGACTTGTTTCTTGTTCATAAAAAAGGGCGTCTGATACAAAAAAGTAAACAAATATGATACGTCACGATCTCCTGGGCTATATATACCGAGCCTCGTTTTCGATGTAACATGGCCGACGCGTGAGAAAGGCCTATTCCTCGCATAAACAAGGGAGTAGGGTCGCCTGGCACCCCAGTTTCTTCCCACTGTCAAAGGCCCCTACGTGCAAGACAGAAGGAGAATGAAGTGTAACGCCCACTCGACACAAACTAGGTCATTTCGGTAATAACGTATGATTTAATTTTATTTTAATAATTCGCTTCTGCCTAGGGGTCTTTAGCAGTGGGGGGAACTGGGGAACTCGGAGAAAAACCACAAGATTGGACAGGCAACCCTTCTCCTTGTCATTAAAACCATTTGGCCACCGACGCCCATCCCCGCATTCACAGACACACATGTGCAAGCGAATTATTGAAATAGTTATTGAATCACATTTTAGTTTCGAAATGATTTAGTGGAAGTTGGGTGAAACGCCTCCACCCCCCACCCTCTCTCTTAAATTTGCGTTTTACATGCAAATAGGCATATTTGTTCATTGCAGGTACGGTATTTAGTTATGTTTCCTACTGATGGTAATGATTATAATTTGAAATAAAATAATGACATCTAATCGGGAAAACCTATATATTCTTTATATACCGTACGAAATATGAAGTCTCGGTAAATGAAATTCAATTGCAAATGCGCGTATTCAAATGTGACCTTGAAAGTAGAGACTAGGCCTACATCAACTTCCCAGGCGAAAAGTCGACAAAACGACAACAAGCCAAAATCATAGGTCGCTATAATATGAATAATTATTTGGAATAAAATGTTTTATCCATTTTGGCAGACAGAAGAAACCCAATGTGAGCCTTGATTGTACGTATTCAAGTGTTGCCTTGAAAGTAGAGACTACTACAACTTCCGAGAAAAAGGTCGCTAATAGCGAATCGCCAAGTCGCCAAGACGGTATACAAGCCAAAATGCAAGTCGCTATTAGCGACCTCTTTATTTCTTAATTTCCTATTTTCGACTTGCGTTTTGGCTTGTATACCATGCTGTCGCCTTCTTACTGACATCAATAAAAACAAAAAATATGACTAAGTCGAAAGTAGCCAAGACGGTATACAAGTCGAAAAGTAGAAGTTACGACAAAATGTACAGCGACAGCACGGTATACAAGCCAAAATGCAAGTCGAAAATAGGAAATTCAGAAAAAACGAGGTCGCTAATACTTCTACTTTTCGACTTTCGTGTTTTGAAGGGGCGAAAAGTAGAAATCATGAATGGTAGTTATAGGCTTCCAAAGAGAAGAACAGTAGGACTTTAAACACGTTCCATTCCATTTACTTGTATCACTATCCAATTCTAGATAGATATAATTAATGACACATTCCATTCCATTTACTTGTGTCACTATCCAATTCTAGATAGATATAATTAATGACGCTTATACTACTTTACTGATTATATACTATTCAAAAAAAGTAGGGGATATTTGATTTTGGAGGCATAATACTAAAATATGTAAATGGCTACGAAAAAAGTCTCTATAGAACCTAACAGAAGAAACATTTCCAGTTACATGTGACGCCCAAACGCACCAATAGCTACCGCATGGAATGCAGGTGATGCTTGGGATCATCATGGGGGTCCAACCCAAGATTTGCACGACTCTGACTTTGAATGTTAGTGTTACAGTCATTGTGGCATTGAATTCCAGGGTGGAAACATCAGTTTAATTGTTTTAGTGACCAGAAAACACATTTTGATATGCGTCAGTTTACCCAAAATGAAAGGTTACGTGCCCTTGGCATGCTACAGATCGGCACAACACAGGCGGTTGTGGCGCGGACGATGAATGTTTCTCAGTCTGTCATAAGCAGGCTATGGTCCAGATACCGTGATACACAATCTGTACAGGACAGACCACGCTCAGGTCGACCAAGGGCGACAACTCAAGCCCAGGATCGATTTATCCGTACCTTGGCCTTGAGAAATCGTGTCATCACAGCAAATCAGATCAGTGCTCGTCTTCAAACAGACACTGGTATGAGAGTGAGTGGCCAGACGATTCGGAATCGACTGCATAGGGGTCACCTTCGCGCCCGACGTCATCGCGTGGTCCCTTGTTTGAGAGATCATCACATTCAGGCAAGATGTCGTTGGTGTAGGGATCGTCAACACTGGGATAATCGACGCTGGAGCAATGTGATGTTTTCAGATGAGTCATGGTTCACTGTTGATTTTTTGGACAGACGTAGGAGGGTGTGGCGTCTCCAAGACGTTAACGTCATCAGACATGATCGATTTGGGGGTGGTTCTGTTATGGTGTGGGGAGGCATCACTGTTGCTGGAAGAACGGCTTTACATGTTGTTGCAGGGCGTGTTACAGGCCAGTACTACCGGGACAACATCTTGGCAGTCCATGTTGTGCCGTTCGCACGACGTCATGGCCGCCTTTTCATCTTCGAGGATGACAACGCAAGATGTCACAGGGCCAGGATCGTTACAGGTTACCTCCAACAACAGAACATCACCACATTAACTTGACCAGCACTGAGTCCCGACCTCTCCCCCATCGAGCATGTCTGGGACATGCTTGGACAGAGGTTACGTCAACGTCAACAACGCCCTGCCAATGTCCAAGAACTTGCTGTGCTGTTTCGTTGCAACAGGAATGGGACAATCTGGACCAAAATGACCTTAGACGTCTCATTAGGAGTATGCCACGTCAGATCAATGCTTGTTTGGCAAACAGAGGAGGATTTACCCATTACTGACTTTGTTGTGATGCTGTGGTAACTTTGCTGTTTGACCCCGGGTATCATTTTACCCATATAATGGCCAGTCTGTGCCTTACTTAGTCTAACGATCATTTGGAATAAATCGATGAATGTGAACTTCATTTCATTTTGTCATTTGTTTCTTCGTCAGTTTCATTAGGTGACTTTAATAACACTTAAAAATCAAATATCCCCTACTTTTTTTGAATAGTATATCTACATCTGCTACTGCTGTTCAGTGTGTGTATTATGCATATGGACAGTCAATTTGCTGATTTCGCTATTTTGCGAGATTTCGTCTAAAGGTTTGGAGGCGGGTGTGGTGACCATTTTTTATCACGTATTTTGTACACACCATTTGCTCATTACACTTATTTCGTCGATATTTTGTCCATTGGTTGTGGATTGTGCGTACTTGGTTTTATTATATTCCCCATCTGCCAGGGGTGTGGAACAAATCGTTAGAGAATCAGCAACAGCAAGTGAATCGCATGGTAATACATATAAACGTGTAAACGTAGGGGCGCCGGTAAAAGAAATCGCAACACTTGAAAATCGAGGGCAAAACGTATACCATGCATATTCTAAAGTTTCAAAAGCTGGCCAAGCTACATCTCATTGCTACCGTTTACAAGTATCTTTAAAATGACCACGATATACGAAGATAAATTTGTGTATACAACATAACCATTTCATTTTTTTTTTACAAATATTTGCATGCTAACTTTCATCTATCTAACATGATCACACTCGATAGTTGCAAATACGATTACAACAACTTGTACAAACATTACAACCACCCCTCCGCCGAACGAAAGGTAATATTGAGGACTTCCTGATATCTCTTAAAAGATATCTCTTAAAACATTTTGAAAATAAATATACACCAACCTTTTACGATTAAACTGTCCTGGTCAGTAAAAGCTCACTTAATTTACTAACACGGTGAAATGCTTGATGATAATGGCTAATGACTCGCGAAAGTGACTAAAGTATACTACAAAATCAATGCAAGCAGCGTGGTTTACTATTATGGTTAATACAATGTTTATAGTAATAATATTTTATTGTTTGAAGACGCTAATATTTGGAACCTATATGGGTATGGGTCGTAACATGTAATACGAATGTACATTCAACCGTTTCTGTTTTAATCTTAATTTCAAATCAGTAATGTTAAGCGAAATACACAAGAAGTCTTGATCGAATGGCAATCTCTAGCGTCTGGTTATTCCAGTCTACACCAGTAATATTCATTGCACCTGCTCACCAAATACTATAGTACGTCAAGATGTTGATAAATGTTACATCATTTGTGACCATGTTTTTCCATCTGTGGCTGCACTCATGTTGTACAGAACTTGTGTGACAGGAGTAAATTCCCCGCTGTGGTGAAAATCACATGCGTGTACAGATAAAAACCCATAGTTATTTTTGGAAGTTAGATACATGTAGAATATGCAGAAAATTTTATGGGGAATTTGAAGAAAAAAATAAGTGTTAACAAGGCGCGTCTTTTTTCATGTACAATATGCAGAGAACTGTAGAGGGAATGTGAAGTAAGTCTGGACCGGGCGCGTCTTATTTCATGTGACACTGATGTCACACCGGGCTCTGAATGGAAATTTCACCGTGCACGTGGACAGATTTGTTTAGCATATTTATAGAGGCAATTTCAAAAGTTTCCAATTAGATATCATTTGTTTTATAAATGCATTTTTAGTAGCATTGACTTTGGAGTTTTTCCTTCAGATCATGGCTTCAAATTGTCCGCACCCAAGTAAACCATCTTCAACAAAGCACAACAATGTACGCGATGATAGTGAAGATATTGAACTGGAAATACAGAATCAGAAGATGACGAGGAAATATTTATACCAGATGGTAAGATGGATGGCCACCCGCCCCACTCTGCATAAAAAACTAATGAAGGCCTGGATTTAATCAAATATATTATGCATATTTCAAAGTCTGATGTCAACCAACCCCACTCCCCCCGACAATCAAGAACAAGTGAAGACTTGTTTTTAATCAAATATATTTGTATTCCAAGGTCTGATGCCCCCCACCCCTCCGGCGAAAAAGAACAAAGGAAAAGAGAGAGAGAGAAATGGGGTTTAACGCCCACTCAACACAAACCTGGTGATTTCAATAATTCGCTTGCGCGTAGGGGTATTTAGCAATGGGAGGAAACCTGCGAGGTTGAGAAGGCGCCCCTATATCCATGCCACATACGCTCACACCAGGGCTCGAAACCACAGCCAGCTAGAGGTCGAAGCGCGGCACTCTGGACTACTAGCCCCCCCCCCCCCCAGAATAAATGAAAGCCTGGACGCTGTCAAATATATTATGTGTATTCGGGTCTGATTATGCACCACACACCCATCGCTTTCCGGAAAAAACTCAAAAGCTGGCCTGGATTCAATCAAATCTCTGTGCATTGCAAGGCCTGAACCACACATACTAACTGGTCTGATGTCAACAGATTTCACAGCAAATTTAGTTGTTGTTTTTTTTTTATTTCTCTTACAGGATAAGACCATACAGATTTAACGAGCTCCATCAGAAGAGTACTTGAAAGGCAAGCCACAGCCTTAGGGTTTGAAGATCTAGGGAAGGCTGACAGTAGTTGAAGGACTTGATATGTATCAAGGCGGAACGGGCAAGCACACTGATGCCGTTCTGAAACTAACCTCAAACTTGCGGACAAGATCTACACGGACAAACTGTTCACCGGTGTTCCTCTTCTCAAGAAGCTCAGTCATAGAAGGGTGCTTTACGTGGGAACTATCCGTTAAAACCGCTAACCGAACTACAACCTTGAAGACAAGGCAAGTCTTGAAGTAAAGGGGTAGGGGTGCGTATGACTACAGAGTAGAAGCAGATCTAAACATAGAGGGACGGATCCCGGAATTTTTGCAGGAGGGGGTTTGCCAGGTTCCAGTTAAGGGAATCTGCCATCATCATCTCTAAATTACATAAACATACATACAAATTGAGCCTTTTAAAGAGGGAAATCATTTTTATAATGATGTAGGATCAAATTGTGATTTAATTTCATTGATGCAAGGCATTAAGTTTTTGTATGTAGCTGAGCAGGATGGGGTTTGGGTTCCCCCCTGACATAGTAACAGTTGTGTGATACGGCAACAAAGACGTGACCCTTCTTTCCTTCTACGTTGGTGTAGATCCATTTGGTCAAGCTAGGAGATGAAACAACCTGTTCACAGGTGTTCCTATTCTGCTAAAGCTAAGGGAGATAGGGATGCTTTACGTGCGAATGTCCGTAAAACCAGCTAACCGAACTGCAACCTTACAGACAAAGCTAAATCTGAAAAGGGGCATGGGTGCGTATGACTACAGAGTAGAAGCAGACCACAACATAGTAGCGGTGGTGTAGTTCGACAACAAATACGTGACCCTCCTCTCCTCCAACGTAGGTGTAGATCCAATTGGGCAAGCCATGGGATGGAACAAAACGGAAAATCAGTATACAGATGGTGTGGTGCCTACTATCATCACTGTAAAAGGCAACTTCGTGGGGCGGGGTTGACAACTACTAGATGTTGCCCTTGCATTTCATCATGGTGGCGCTGGTGAACGTTTGGCTCTGTCTTGTATCGGCGAGATTATGTCCAGTTGCAGCTTCCACAATAAAATATGCTCAAACGACGACGCTGCCAGCCTATAGTTTCAGGTAGTTTGATGAACATGAACGCAGAATAACGCCCTTAAAGACGTTCACTTGACGACAGGACATCACCCCAAAGAAGAATGAGAACCCATCTCAGGATGACCGCATAGATATATATGGACACTGGTCAGTCAATGTGGAGAAGCGGTGGCGTTGCAAAAGGTGTGAGGACAATCAGACCACCGCCCAGTGTTTTAAGTGTGGGTTCAGACTTTGTTTTGTAGAGTTGCGCAACTGTTTTACGGCATTCCACAAGAACTAATTTTGTTGTGTTAGTCGGTCTCTGATACCCATATCTATCCTTTGTTGTGAACTGTTGTTTTTTCTTAGTTTGACTCTGATGTACATTGATGAGATTGCAGAGTAGTTTACATGCCAGTGTTGAATTAGCAGTGACCGAATAGTCTGTTTTGGTTTTATATATGGCAAAAATAAAGTTGAATATACTTTTGGAAATCCGTATGTTCTTGTTAATTTCCAAACGCCAGAAATCCGTTCAGGAAAGTATTGCGCAAGATAAAGGTTTGCCTTACGGTCATTCACGGACAGACACACGTAGCGATTGTCTCGGGTGCCTGCACCACGAATAAATTACATCGATCACGTGAGTTGTACATAATGGCGGATCTGCGAAATCGTTACATTGTTGTGGTAGTACCTTTTTTGGCTTCTTATCAAACACAAAATAAAATTACAATTACGCATATGATAGATCGATAGACCTACGACACTGATATATATTGGCAATTGATGGCTTTTTCCCAGTTATAGCGGGAGTGCCCGCTATTTTCCGTTATATCAATATCTTTGTCAAGACGATCCCCATATACACTGGAATCTTATCTCGGACTCTAGACATAACTTTTCTCTGGTCAATTCTTCTGAGAAGAATATGCCTACGATATCAACTACAGGAACCAACGAAAGCATTGGGACAATCATCTTCAATAGAAGGCTTGATCTCGCCTTAACTACGTACATCCTATCAAGCCCTTTACGTAATGCCCTGCATATTTCGCTTTTAAGTTCGATTGGGTAGACAAGCCCAGCTTGGGAGCCTATCAGATTCATCGGTCGTCGTGAATACCAAGTCGCGATTTTAGCTAAAATGCCTACATGTGGCAATCGAATTGTAAAGTTAAAAGATAGATCAACTCTGAGACACACCATAATCAACCCTCGATGATGTAAAGGCTGGTTAGGGACCATCTCATTAAGTACTTTGACAAAAACAATCTGTTCACACCAAACCAGTATGGATTTATCGGAGAAAAGTCAACAACTATTGCGTGTATTGGATGAATGGACAGATGACCTAGATAGCGGTAACGATGTGTACAGATGGACTATCAAAAGGCCTTTGATATTGCACCCCATAATACACTAATAAAGAAAATATAAGCGTGTGGAGTCGGGAAAGGGCTGATAGAATGGATACGGAACAGTAAACAGTAAAGTGGCAGTAAACAACAGGTGCCAGTTAATGGAGGGAGGAGAAACGTCAAAATATCACGATGCCACATCCGGCATACTACATGGATCAGTACTTGGACTTATCATGTTTGTCATTTTTATTAATGACTTGCCAGACATCGTAGACTCAACTGTGTACCTATTCGCCGATGACACAAAAGATATTCCACATCATACAGGAAAGAAAGGACAAAGAAATACTACAAAGTGATTTACAGAAACTCACTGACTGGAGTAATACCTGGCCCTTGCGATTTCATCCGTGCATATTGGTAAGAATGATCCGGGACCAGATTTCAGATATGAACTATTATCCTTCGACAGCCATATTATTAGCATAACGGTGAAAAAAACTAACTCGATGTTCGCGCTATTAAGTAGAATATTTCAACATCTAGATGAAAACTTTTTCATATCTCCCTAAAAGATCCTAGTAAGGACCCACCTTGACTATGTCAGTTCCGTATGGTTCCCATATTAATCTTAACATATAGAGGAGGTACAGAAGAGAGCAACAAAACAGATTCCAGAATTGTCAAATCTCTCATCATTATGAGAAATGACTAAGATGATTAAAGCTACCAACGCTAAAATATAAGCGACACTGAGAAGATATGATAGAAGTATATAAGATTTTAAGTGGCCAATACGACCCTCAAACTTATAATTTCATCCCTGCGAACAAAGATCATGGAAGGGGGAAATCACAAGAAACAACTTGTACAGAGAGCGAAATCGAACATGAGGAAGTTCAGTTTCAGTTTGAGAGATCAGCAAACCTGTGGAATAGTCTTCCGGAAGAAGTTGTGTGTTGCCAAGTCATTGTAAAATAGGTTGGACAAATAATAATATTAATAATAATTATTCGTACAAAACAAGTACAATTACAAAAGTTTCAATACACACAAAATTCTGACCTTAATTATATACATAATTTTAAATTCAGTTTGTACAAAGTTCATTAATTATATCATTTAAATTGTCATCGTTTTGTCTGAAATATATAAATTCTTTGGTGGTGCCTACATTAATTTTATCATTCTCTGATTTTGTGTTGATGTCGATTTTATTTACTGTAGATAAAATTTTACTAAGAGACATATTAGCCAGTTCATATTTTGATTAACCGTATCTATGACAAATATAATTTAAACCGTTACCCAAAGTTGACTGACTGCCGTGTACTATGGAAGGGTATCGCTGCCAATATTAAATGCTCTGCTAAATTTCTTTTCCATTGATTATATGTAAAAGTACAATATACAAAGTCACAATACCGGTAATGATAAAGTCAAAATACCTCTAAGGCCAAAGTTAAATGTAAAACGACAAATGTAATGTGTCAAATGACAAATGTTTTAATGCTGAATGCTGTTCTTTGACATTTCTACGTTTTACATTTCTGTCATTACAAATCACATTTGCGCTTTGCAACATCTCATTTGTCATTCACGCTTTCTTTTCATCACCTTGCGCATAGCATCTTCTTAAATATGCAAATATTGTATGCCACGTGACTTATTAACATATATACGGAAACGTCCGATCTTTCTTGAAATGAGAATATGAATTATTTCTCCCAGTTAACGTACTGCCATTCTTCAGTTGACTTCATGCCATTCATGGGTTCTTATTTAGCTAACAATTAAGTTGACCTCAGTTGTTTGTCCCGTACTAAGGGAAACCTTCTCGGCCAATACAGGTCGATCCGTAAGCCCAAGTGGTTTCATGCGCGTAGAATCTCTTATCATTATTCCACTTTCTAAATTTTTGTTTTCGTAAGATTATATAAAATGAAGTAGGTCAAAGACAAAATACAGTACTACGGCTGTGCCACTATGGACATACAGATCATATATATTCATACATTTATAATATAATTATTGATACCGTATTATACATAATAACACAGGTAAGTGAAAAATTAATACATGTATAGGCCTAATAAGTAAATATTGCCGATATCTATATTATGACAATCACAACGGATGAAAAAATTCCCTGGCTTCTCCGTCCTTTCATTATCCTGTTCCTGTTTAGTGTCCTATAAAGGAGTTAAATCGCTAACATTTGATTTGGGACCTAGAAATTGACATAAGAGAGTCGCAACGCATATAATAATGTAACATGAATGTATATAAACTGATTTAAATTCAATGGTTTCCGTTTTTACTCTTATTTCAAATCAGTTATGTTCGGCCAAATAAGTCAGTAGTCTCAATCGAATGTAAATTTCTAGCGTCTGGTTATTCCAGTCTACACACGCCGTTTGATTTGTTTCTAGCCTATTTCCTCGAGTCTCTTGCTAGAACTTGGTTTGAGACGCTTTATGGTACATGATTCGTGTACCAATGGTAAACTGTTTATTGTGTCTTAAATATTGGATACCAGAAGTCCATCTTTTTCCCTTAAGATCATAGCATCAATTGTTGATTTAAATTGACAAATAATTCGTGTTTTCAATGTTGAAGATTTTGGATGATATTGAGTTAGAGACTTAGCTACTTTAAACTTTTTACCTTTCACAAACATCAATAAATATTTACTAATTCGGGGAAGAAATTGGTCAGGATGCTCATATTTTTAGATTCAACAAAAAGTTATATTTTCCTTTTACCAGCACAAACATATAAATAATTTAAAAAGAAAAACAACTAATGGCGCGTTAACTGAGTTATCTTTCCTTTGTCACAATTATTCATATTGTCTTAGTACGGGACAAACAAATGAGGTCAACTTAATTGTTAGCGAAATAAGAACCAATGAATGGCATGAAGTCAACTGAAGAATGACAGCACGTTAACTGGGAGAAATAATTCATATTCTTATTTCAAGAAAGATCGGTCTTTTCCGTATTTATGTTAATAAGTCACGTGGTATACTATATTTGCATATTTAAGAAGATGCTATGCGCAAGTTGATAAAAAGAAAGCGTGAATGACAAATGAGATGTGGCAGAGCGCAAATGTGATTTGTAATGAGAGAAATGTAGAAATGTCAAAGAACAGCATTTTGCATTAAAACATTTGACACATTACATTTGTCGTTTTACATTTAACTTCGGCTTTAGAGGTATTTTGACTTTATCATTACCGGTATTGTGACTTTGTACATTGTACTTTTTACATATAATCAACGGAAAAGACATTTTAGCATAGCATTTAATATTGGCAGCGATACCCTTCAAATGTACAGCCAATTAGCAGAAACGTTTGTACATATTATGTTTTTACTATTGACAGTAATTTTGACAAATATTAAAAACCTTTATGAAGCTTCAATAGAATAATCTGAACATATTGGAATACACAAGATGCATTATATTATTATGAAGCAGAAATCCAGACCGAAACAAGGGTAGAAATCAATAAATAATTGATGAGTCCGACGAAGAGGACTAAACAGGAACTGTGTTGGAAAATCACCATAAGTAACCGTAAGTAAGTAATTAGCTGATTGTAAAACATTTGATTTTATCGTACCGAATTGAGAAATGATCGAGGTTAGCCTAAATTTGACACCCTAATATCTCGGCTCAGAGTGGAGCAATTTGACGGAAATGTCCACCGTATTGTATTCTATTTACGTTTTATATTCCTTTCTTTAAAACTATTATAGCTAAAACTGTCGATTCTTTATCTAATTTCACATAATGTCCCTTTAGTCAACAATTACTGACTGAACTCAAATGATAACAGAAATGATAAATTCCAATTATAAATAATTATGTCTTGAAACAACCCCAAAGGCCTATCACAGAAATTTAAAAGAATGAATACAATGCCGTAGTAGACACAAAGCAAAATTATCCAACTGGATTTTAGTTCTTTCAAAGTCCACAAAATCCATTAGTTCTGAGCATTATCACCAAGTGGCTAGAATCTCTTAGCAACCAGTGTGTATTGAATGGTAAGCAGCCATTAAGTGACTATTGTGTATTGAAAGATATTTGCTCTTAAAAACGGGGTATTTGTCTGTTTTTTATCCTTATTCCTTCCTAAGATTTCAATCTGAGCAATAAAAAACACCAGTATAATCATGAAAACGTTACTTCGCCTTGGGAAATTCTCGCTACTATAGACCACGTAAATAGAATATTATGCTGAAAATATCAGTCAAATTGATTATGTAGATGTATTGTTTAACAGATTATCTTATTTTCAAAGGTTTTGCAGGGACCGTTCAATGTAACAATATGTATATTTCCCTTAAAACATTATTATAAAATTACACTATTTTTCATAAAATAAAACCAAATAATTATACAAAATTCGAAATCCTAATAAACGCTAGGGTCCCTTGCAGAGAAGCGACGCTGGATGTCGTTGGCCGACTTGCTCGAGAGGACGGGACGGGACACATGAGGGGAACGTTGGCTCAAGCGAAGCGCGGCTGCTCTGGCCGCCCCGCGCTTGATTACCGGCGAACGCCGACGCGGAGGCCTTCCCCTCGTGGTTCGCCTTGTTTATTTTTTGGGGGTTGATTTTATCGCAGTCGGAGGGGCGCCCGCTCGCTTCGCTGTGGCTGTCAGCTCGGGGGTGGAGTACGGCGGGGTAGCGCCTCTCCGGCCAACATTTTATAGTTTTTTTGTGTTTTTTTTGTGGTTTTTTTTTGTCTGGGTGCCTGTTCTCAGGCACGGTGGACGGGATGCTGTCGGTGCTGGCGAGCCACGGGTCCGGGCTGCCCATCTCGCAGAACTCGCCTCAGTGCAGTGCTGATCTCGGCGGACCGCCGCACTTGAAGAGGGAGGTGGTAGTAGCGCTTCTGGGTTCCCTCTGAATGTGACATCTGTGCCGCCAGATCGGCAGCCAGGGTCGGGTGCTGCTCGAGCATAGAGCACACGATGGACTTGCGTACGACCCGGCTGTTAAACTTTTTCCCCAGGAAATTGCCGTAGCGGCTATTAAGCAATGCACCCATCTCGGAAGGCGTGTAAGGCAAGGCGGACCTGAACTTGATGAACAGCCTGTCCTCATGACTGTGCCTGGCCTGGGCCAGACAACGCATGAACTGGAAATACCGCATGATCTCGTCGTAGAACTTCTCCTCGAGGGGGAATTTAGCCGGGCCGGCGTAACCGGTCTTGTGCTTGTAGACTGAAACCACCCTGATCAATTCGCCGTCGGCGCCCGTCGACGGCACGGCATCCAAAAACTCGCCTATGGCCATGTTACAGACGGCCAGACTGCGCTGACCCGTGTTGAGCAAGATCTGGGCGACGAGGTAGGCCAGTACGGTGCGGTACCGGACGGCGGTGATCTGAAGCGTGGCATCGGTGTCGATCCGCCCGAGCAGGTCTCGGGCGGTGGTTGTCACGTCGCAGCTGTCAATGTGAGCGACGTCGGTGGCGGTAAGCAGGCTATCGCGCTGTTCCACTACGTGCCTGCGCTCACTAAACCTCTTACGCATAGATCGGCCCCAGCGGGAGATTTTGGTCAGCCACAAGTCGTAACTGGCGTCGACGACGCTCGACCGTTCTCGCAGAAATTCGATGAACAGCCTGAGCGAGGACAGGTACGATTTTACGGTACCAACGGCCGCCTCCGAGGCGAGCATGGGTATCAGCCAGAGGTCCCGCGTCGCTCTGTGCGAGCCGAAGTCGGCAACGGGGTCCCAGTCCTTGGTGATCGCCTGCCATATACGCCAGACCTGCTTGACATGCTGGACGACGGCATAGCCACGCCGAGTGATGCCTTCGGAGAAAGCCACCTCCTTCCGGAAATTGGCTAAGAGGCGCCTTGCGCTCGCAGTCAGGGGCGGCGCGGTGCAAGCCGGCTGGACGGGGGTAACAGGCTGGAGAGCCTCGGCCAAAGTCGACTTTTGCTCCTTGTGTAGCTGCAAGGCGCTTTGATAGCACGGGCAATTTCGTCCCGGATATTTGTGAAAATTTAACAAGTGAAGGTCCACTCGAGCCACGCGGGCCTGGCAGTTTTCTACGGGGCACTCGTATCTGGGCGAGTTGCACTTGTACGTACGTATGCTCTTGGCAACGGCATCCTGTCTGCACATGCCGTGCACTGCCCGATAGTGTCTCGCCAGTCGTACGACTGAAGCCTCACAGAGAGAGCACTGCCTACGCGGTCTCGTCATAGCGAGAGACTGATGGGGACAAGCCCGCTACCCGTGCCACGCGCCACGACAGCATCCCGTCAAATGTTCGAACAGTTGCTCTTTAACAAAATTAAGGGAGAGAATCTGGCCAGGGGAGAGAATAAGTAGGGCGACGCCGCTAAAATCGCAACCCAGCGACGCCGCTCGAAGTGCAAGGGCGCTTCGGGTGGGGAAACATACCCCCCGGCTGCCCCGCACCAAAAAAACGTTGACAGCGGCCGATTTCGGCTGAAAATTGAATGCAGGTCAACTCCCGTAATCTGATATGTTAATGAGAAGAGAGATTTTCGCCACTCGGTTACCCGTGTGCGATAATATATGATTACTTTTTAACGAAAATTTTTTTTTCATTCGCCTGGCGGCGGTAGGGCAAGCCCAAGGGTCCCTGTCTGAGAGAAACGACGGAAAGGCAGGGAATTTACAGCACAAGACAGGCAGATCATCGGGCGCGGATCTCAGCGGGGAGACTGGGAAAATGACACGCTGCAACTAGCTACGCTTTCGCAGGAGGAATTTTTTTTCTTTAGTGGCACTGAGCGCATACCACCCATACATCTATTGAACAGGATAAACTGGGCGCTAGACGGGGAGCAGCCGGAATTACTCGAAGCGGTGGAGCGTGGCTTTGGTGGTAGAGAGAGACGGGGAGGCAGTCGCCTTTCCTATCGGTCTAGAACGGCAGTCCCGTCGAGGGATTTCTCCTGTCGGCCGGCCGCCGAGTACCCGTTTCGGAGTGAGAGACCACCGCGGCGAGAGAGGCGGCCATCGAGTACCCGTTTCGGAGGGAGAGACGACAGCGGCGAGAGAGGCGACCGGCCGGGGCTGAGAGACAGCAGCGGAGAGAGAGGCGGCGGCCGATGTGTGGTTTTGCGGTACTGTCAGTCGGCCGGCGGCCGAGTACCCGTTTCGGAGTGAGAGACAACCGCGGCGAGAGAGGCGGCCGGCCGGGGGCTGCCGCTCCTCGAGACGGCCGAGGCGCCCGCGAGTGAGTACCCGTTTCGGAGTGAGAGACGACAGCGGCGAGAGAGGCGACCGACCGGGGCTGAGAGACAGCAGCGGCGAGAGAGGCGGCGGCCGATGTGTGGCTTTGCGGTCCTGTCTGTCGGCCGGCCGCCGAGTACCCGTTTCGGAGGGAGAGACGACAGCGGCGAGAGAGGCGACCGGCCGGGGCTGAGAGACAGCAGCGGCGAGAGAGGCGGCGGCCGATGTGTGGCTTTGCGGTCCTGTCTGTCGGCCGGCCGCCGAGTACCCGTTTCGAAAGGGAGAGACGACAGCGGCGAGAGAGGCGACCGGCCGGGGGCTGCGGCGCCTCGAGACGGCCGAGGCGCCCGCGAGTGAGTACCCGTTTCGGAGTGAGAGACGACAGCGGCGAGAGAGGCGGCCGGCCGGGGCTGAGAGACAGCAGCGGCGAGAGAGGCGGCGGCCGATGTGTGGCTTTGCGGGACTGTCAGTCGGCCGGCGGCCGAGTACCCGTTCCGGAGTGAGAGACAACCGCGGCGAGAGAGGCGGCCGGCCGGCCGGGGGCTGCCGCTCCTCGAGACGGCCGAGGCGCCCGCGAGTGAGTACCCGTTTCGGAGTGAGAGACGACAGCGGCGAGAGAGGCGACCGGCCGGGGCTGAGAGACAGCAGCGGCGAGAGAGGCGGCGGCCGATGTGTGGCTTTGCGGTCCTGTCTGTCGGCCGGCCGCCGAGTACCCGTTTCGGAGGGAGAGACGACAGCGGCGAGAGAGGCGACCGGCCGGGGCTGAGAGACAGCAGCGGCGAGAGAGGCGGCGGCCGATGTGTGGCTTTGCGGTCCTGTCTGTCGGCCGGCCGCCGAGTACCCGTTTCGAAAGGGAGAGACGACAGCGGCGAGAGAGGCGACCGGCCGGGGGCTGCGGCGCCTCGAGACGGCCGAGGCGCCCGCGAGTGAGTACCCGTTTCGGAGTGAGAGACGACAGCGGCGAGAGAGGCGGCCGGCCGGGGCTGAGAGACAGCAGCGGCGAGAGAGGCGGCGGCCGATGTGTGGCTTTGCGGTACTGTCAGTCGGCCGGCGGCCGAGTACCCGTTTCGGAGGGAGAGACGACAGCGGCGAGAGAGGCGACCGGCCGGGGCTGAGAGACAGCAGCGGCGAGAGAGGCGGCGGCCGATGTGTGGCTTTGCGGTCCTGTCTGTCGGCCGGCCGCCGAGTACCCGTTTCGAAAGGGAGAGACGACAGCGGCGAGAGAGGCGACCGGCCGGGGGCTGCGGCGCCTCGAGACGGCCGAGGCGCCCGCGAGTGAGTACCCGTTTCGGAGTGAGAGACGACAGCGGCGAGAGAGGCGGCCGGCCGGGGCTGAGAGACAGCAGCGGCGAGAGAGGCGGCGGCCGATGTGTGGCTTTGCGGTACTGTCAGTCGGCCGGCGGCCGAGTACCCGTTTCGGAGTGAGAGACAACCGCGGCGAGAGAGGCGACCGGCCGGCCGGGGGCTGCGGCGCCTCGAGACGGCCGAGGCGCCCGCGAGTGAGTACCCGTTTCGGAGTGAGAGACGACAGCGGCGAGAGAGGCGGCCGGCCGGGGCTGAGAGACAGCAGCGGCGAGAGAGGCGGCGGCCGATGTGTGGCTTTGCGGTACTGTCAGTCGGCCGGCGGCCGAGTACCCGTTTCGGAGGGAGAGACGACAGCGGCGAGAGAGGCGACCGGCCGGGGCTGAGAGACAGCAGTGGCGAGAGAGGCGGCGGCCGATGTGTGGCTTTGCGGTCCTGTCTGTCGGCCGGCCGCCGAGTACCCGTTTCGAAAGGGAGAGACGACAGCGGCGAAAGAGGCGACCGGCCGGGGGCTGCGGCGCCTCGAGACGGCCGAGGCGCCCCCGAGTGAGTACCCGTTTCGGAGTGAGAGACGACAGCGGCGAGAGAGGCGGCCGGCCGGGGCTGAGAGACAGCAGCGGCGAGAGAGGCGGCGGCCGATGTGTGGCTTTGCGGTCCTGTCTGTCGGCGGCCGGCCGGGGCTGCCGATCCTCGAGACGGCCGATGCACCCGCGAGGGACTTCTCCTGTCAGCCGGTGAGAGACGACAGCGGCGAGAGAGGCCGAAGCAAACTGACGAGCTTTCTCCGCCCGACATTCAACCGCTCCTGGCGGGGCCATGCGCTGAAGGATCTCGACGAAAGTTGCTGGAACGAGGGTCCCTGGCCAGCAAGAACGCCAAGAGATGAATTTGGAAGGCCAGAAAAGCCTTGAAAAGCCAAAAAATTGTGTCGAAACCTACTTTTGCACAGTGGTATACCCTTCAGACGAGTGCGAAACACTAGTATAGGAGGTAGGTGAGAGAGACCGAACCCGGTACGGTGCATGTGTATACCTTTCGAACGAGTGCGTTTTCTCTTACATAGAGGGTGATGCTCAGCCAGTCCTTGGCGGGGCAGCGAACTTTGGCGGAGAATTGATCAGGCGAGTTTCTGCAGACGGGCGCTTCGCGGTGGAAGGTATGCCGGTCTCCTCTTGCGCGGTGCGTACACGGCGGCTGAGTGAAGGCTAGGGAGTGTGTGTTAGTGCAGCTCCCAGCTACCCTTCTCTTCAGCCTCGTCGCGCCACTCGCTCGGGGGGAAGGATGGCACCCGAAGCCGTTCACCCGCGCTGTTCTCTCGCGCCGCGCTCTTTCTTCGCCGGTAGTACCTCTCAGGCAACGAAGCGGTCAGAAGGCGGGGGAACGGTTAGCCCGATCTCTCGTCCAGTTACCGTACGCTTTCGAACGATCCAAGACCCGATGGAGACGGTGGAGCGAGACCAGCCGATAATCTCGGCACAGGGTCACAGCTCGTGTAGGTCGGCTGCGCAGAGATTTATTTCTCAGCCAGCCTGGCAGACCCGAAACGTTCCGGTGTACGCTTACACGGCGGGACAGACTGGCTCGTCCGATTTTTAAATCAGCGAGTCTCGACTACCATCCCTGCGGCTAATGCCGCGGGGAGATCCCGATTCGACGCACCCGCCTGAGCCCGTCTCCTGCGTGGCCCGTCGTCTCGGCTCATCTCGGTTCTTCCGTACGCCTAGCGAGGGAACTCTTCTCGTCGGCCGGCTCTCCCGCTGGCCGACAGGGACTTCCTTCCTCGAACCACCAGCAAACGAGGCAGGCGCGGGATTCAGAATTAGGTTTTCCGCCCTGCCGACCCTCGCTCTCTCGCTCACCGGCGATTGGGCAGGCGTTTACTCGTAGTTCTCTTGGAGCTCGCGAAAGGCTATCTGGTTGATCCTGCCAGTGATCATATGCTTGTCTCAAAGCTTAAGCCATGCAAGTCTAAGTTCAGGCTCGTCCCTTTCCAGGAGCGAGTCGAAACTGCGAACGGCTCATTAGTCAGATACGGTTCCTTGGCGAAAAGCGGGTTGGTTTAATGGATAACTGTGGTAATTCTAGAGCTAATACATGCAACACACCGTGGTCCCCCCTCTCTTCGGAACAAGGGGGGGAAACGGCATTTATTCTCTGGACCAGACCGCCCTAGCCTGCGAAGCTACCGTGAAAAGTAGCGACGGGGCGAAGCGAGAGGTGTTGAAATCCGAATAACTGTGCCGATCGCGGGGTCTTTCCGGGCCCCCGACGACTTTGCCATGAAGTGTCTGGCCCATCAATTGGCGATGGTCGGCGACCTGCCTACCACGGTGGTGACGGGTAACGGGGAATCAGGGTTCGATTCCGGAGAGGGAGCCTGCGAAACGGCTACCACCTCCAAGGAGGGCAGCAGGCGCGCAACTTACCCAATCCCGACACGGGGAGGTAGTGACGAAAAATAACGTGGCGGGGCCCTATCGTGGTCGCCGCGGGCGGAATGAGCGCAACTTAAAAAAGTGTGCGAGGAGCTATTGGAGGGCAAGCCTGGTGCCAGCAGCCGCGGTAATTCCAGCTCCAATAGCCTATATCGGAGTTGCTGCGGTTAAAAAGCTCGTCGTTGGATCTCGGAGACGGCACGATCGGGTGCGATACGCTGCGGACCCGATCGGAGAATTCTTGGCCGCTCCTAACTGGTGAGCGGGGCGAGGCGGACTTGACCGTCCTGCGTCGCTTTCTCTCCTTCCCGGGGGAGATCCCGCCACAATTTATGTCTACCTTGAAAAAATTAGAGTGCTAAAGGCAGGCCAACCCCGAGCCTGAATATTTCGTGCATGGAATAAGCGGGGAGGCTCTATTCCGGAGGGCGGTCCGGCCGACTTGTTTGACGTTGCCTCCCTGTCGGTCTCGCCGGAGAGCTAGGATTCGAGAGGAACGGTGGGGGGCGAGCGTACCGGGCGGGGAGAGGTGAAATTTTGTGATCCGCTCGAGACGACTCGAAGCGAAAGCGCTGGCCCCGGACGTCTTCCTTAATCCAGAACGAAGGTGGGTGGAGCAAAGACGATCAGATACCGTCGTAGTACCGACGGTAAACGCTGCCGACCGGGCCGCGGGCGAGGAACGAGAACAGCGGTTATGGTCCCGTTCGTGGCGGCTTCGGGCAACCTGAGAGTTTACGGGTTCCGGGGGTAGTATGGTCGCAAGGCTGAAACTTGAAGGAATTGACGGAAGGGCACCACAAGGAGTGGAGCCTGCGGCTTAATTTGACTCAACACGGGGCAACTTACCCGGTCCGGACATCGTCAGGATTGACAGACGCTCGTGCAGTTCTTTCTCGATTCGATGGGTGGTGGTGCATGGCCGTTCGTGGCTGGTGAAGTGAAAAGTCTGGTTTATTCCGCTAACGGGCGAGGCCTCGCTCTTAATTAGTCGATTCGTGGTTCTCGGTTAGCCTCACCCCGCTTGCGGGGAGACACGGGGGAACATGGGGCGAGTCGTAGCCAACTTCTTAGGGGGATCCCAAGCAAGCTCAAGCTAGGTGAGAGAGATCAATAACAGGTCAGTGATGCCCTTAGATGTCCGGGGCCGCACGCGCGCTACACTGAAGACGAAAGCGCGAGTGCCTACGGTCGTGGTTTGGTCAGGCCGGGAACCCGCCCCGAGAGGGGGTAGGTAGTCTCACCTACAGCGGGTTAACCGTGCCAATCGTCTTCGTGCTGGGGATCGGGGCTTGCAACTCAGCCCCGTGAACGAGGAATTCCGAGTAGGCGTCCGTCATCAGCTGGCGCCGACTAAGTCCCTGCCTTTTGTACACACAGCCCGTCGCTACCTCCGATAGAATGGCTCAGCGAGGCCGTTGGACTCGGGACTTGCATTTTGCAACGACCCAGGAAGGCGGTCGAGCTTAATCATTTAGAGGAAGTAAAAGTCGTAACAAGGTTTCCGTAGGTGAACCTGCGGAAGGATCATTACCGTACCCAGTCTCCTCCTCGTCCTCGAGAGAGAGAGAGAGAGAGGCTAGACGAGAACTCCCCCGAAACCCATCGGTTTCACGGTCGCACCAACAGACGTTAGGAGGCACGTCCCGTGCTAAGCAGTTAGCGACGAGGAGTGTCGGGTCGCCCGCCTTCTCTTCTATCGGTACGTGTTCAAGACCCTTCTCGCGGCAGGCAGCTCTGCCACGCAAGACGGGCACGTTCAAAGAGCCTCGGTCGCCAGCACCGGGCCGCCGTCCATCCGATTTCCACACGAAGAAAGAGACACTGTCAATGCGGACCGTCGTGTTCGGCGGTCCGCAGTTTATAGCGTACGACCGTAGGCGTTGGATCACTCGGCTCGTGCGTCGATGAAGAGCGCGGCCTGACTCGTTAAGTGGTGTGAATTGCAGTGAAGATCATCGACGTCTCGAACGCACATGGCGGTCGCGTGCTCTCCCGCGGCCACGTTCGTCCGAGGGCCGGCAGGTAAAACTCCCCAAGACTGGGAGTCGCGGTCGCCGGCGAGGCCCCGTCTCCTCAAAGACAGACGGACGGAGGGAAGTGCCGGGACAGCACGGAAGGTATCGCGGCGCCAAGCTCTCGCCTGGGACGAACCTTTGGCAGAACGAGCGGCGGCAGTGCCATCAGGGCGAGCGTCCTTCCGGGTACGTCCTCTCCGCCAATTCTTTCTATCACCGGCCTCGGATCGAGCGAGATTACCCGCTGAACTTAAGCATATCAGTAAGCGGAGGAAAAGAAACCAACCGGGATTCCCTCAGTAGCGGCGAGCGAAGCGGGAAGAGCCCATCGCCGAATCCCCCGTCGGTCAGCGGCGGCTCGGGAACTGTGGCGTAAGGGCCCGACTCGCCAGGTGTCTGACTGTCCGAGTAAGTCCCGCGGGACAGGTCTGCTCCCAGAGTGGGTGTGAGGCCTTTACCTCGGTCTGGGTCTTCTGCCTGGCGCAGTCGGTGCCCGAGAGTCGAGTTGCTTGGGATCGCAGCTCAAAGTGGGTGGTAGGCTCCATCCAAGGCTAAATACCGGCACGAGTCCGATAGCGAACAAGTACCGTGAGGGAAAGTTGAAAAGAACTTTGAAGAGAGAGTTCAAGAGACCGTGAAAGCGCCTACGGGCAAACGGGTGGAACCGCCGGTGCGATCAGCGGGATCCAGCTCGCCGGGTAGGCGGCTCCTCGTGCGTTCGGGACCTGTTCTTCTCGGAGGACGGGCTCGGTCGACCGAGAGGGTTCGTCCCCGTCGGTGTATCTTCCGCTGCGTCGCGAGTCGCGACCGGCTCGGAGTGCTTCGTCTCGGCTGGAGTCAGGCAAGGGCCGCGTCTCTCGGGACGCTGAAACCCCCGTCTGCACTGGTCGGTTCTAGGGCGAACGTAGCTCCGGGCCGAGGAACGGCCCCGTCCTCGCTCCCGACCCAGTCCCCCAGCGCCGTCGCGGCCGCCTTGACTGCCTCCCGTAGGCTTAACAGTGCAAGTGCGGTCTCTCGGTCTACGTTGGCGGGGCGGCGGGCATTGGAGGGCGGTCTAGAGGGTCCGCGGCTGGCCGTGGCGGCACTCTTCCCGACCCGTCTTGAAACACGGACCAAGGAGTCTAACGTGAGCGCGAGTCACAGGGAAAAACACTCCCTTGGGCGCAGTGAAAGCGACGTGGTCCGATCCTCTCTCTGGCGAGCGAGGCGCAGGACCGGCCCGTCGGGGGTTGTTACGGCCTCGGTGGAGCGAGAGCGCTCGCGTTGGGACCCGAAAGATGGTGAACTAGGCCCGAGCGGGATGAAGCCGACAGAAATGTCGGTGGAGGTCCTAAGTGGTTCTGACGCGCAAATCGATCACGAAACTTGGGTTTAGGGGCGAAAGACTAATCGAACCATCTAGTAGCTGGTTCCCTCCGAAGTTTCCCCCAGGATAGCTGGCGCTCGCCGCGACAGTTTCGTCCGGTAAAGCGAATGACTAGAGACATCCGTGCCGAAAGGGCGTGGAGCTATTATCAAACTTTGAACGGGCGACGAGGGGTGTCTTCCGCTCGATCTGGGAGGCTGGACCCCCGCAGAAATGTACGAGTGCCAAGTGGGCCACTTTTGGTAAGCAGAACTGGCGCTGTGGGATGAACCAAACGCCGGGTTAAGGCGCCCGATCGTCACGCTCAGCAGAACCCACAAAAGGCGTCCGTCGGTAAAGACAGCAGGATGGTGACCATGGAAGCCGGTACCCGCCAAGGAGTGTGTAACAACTCACCTGCCGAATCGGTGGGCCCTGAAAATGGATGGCGCTATAGCGTGCAGCCTACACCCGGCCGTCTCGGCAAATTCTCTCCGGCCCGCCGGGGGGGACAGACCGAAGCCGAGACGAGTAGGAGGGTCGCCGCGGTCAGCGCTGAAGCCTTAGACGCGAGTCTGGGTGCAGCGGCCGCGGGTGCCGATCTTGGTGGTAGTAGCAAATATTCGAGCGAGAACCTCGAAGGCCGAAGTGGAGAAGGGTTCCGCGTTGCTCCTTCGATCGGCCGCGGGTTAGTCGGTCCTAAGGCCTGGGAGAAATCCTACGGGAAGCCAGACATTTTTGGGCGGAGGGCTCTGGCACGGGGCCGAAAGGGAAACGGGTTAGTATTCCCGTACCCGAAGGTGGAGCACAAGCGGCGACGCAAGGAAGGTCGGATACGCCGTCGGGAGAGTCGAGAAGGGTTAACTTTTCTTTTTGAGGTGCGCTCGCTGACCCTGGAAGCGGTTCTGCCGGAGATAGGGAGCGAGAGCAATCAACTTTATCCGCAAAGCCGGCTCCAGCGGGGGCCTGTTCGGCTACGGCTCGACGGTCCTTGAAACTCCGACGGCTAATCTCAAAGACAACCTCTTTTACGCTCTTGCCTCGGGCCGTACCTTAATCCGCCGCAGGTCTCCAAGGTTCGCAGCCTCTGGTCGATAGAACAATGTAGGTAAGGGAAGTCGGCAAAATGGATCCGTAACTTCGGGAGAAGGATTGGCTCTGAGGGCCGGGCGGCCCGCTGCTAGCTCGGAAAGGGGAATCCTAGGGCGGGAGTCCCCCAGGTGGCATATTATGTTGGGCGCACCTGCACGACGACCGCTCTACCCCCGGATGGGCAGGTGGACGTGAGCGGCGCGGGGCTATCCCCGAACCCGCTCGCGGCACGGGCGCCGCGAACGGCTCGATCAGAACTGGCACGGTCCGGGGGAATCCGACTGTTTAGTAAAAACATAGCGTCTCGAAGGCCGGAGATCGGTGTTGACGGGACGTGATTTCTGCCCAGTGCTCTGAATGTCACGGTGAAGAAATTTACGGAAGCGCGGGTAAACGGCGGGAGTAACTATGACTCTCTTAAGGTAGCCAAATGCCTCGTCATGTAATTAGTGACGCGCATGAATGGATTAACGAGATTCCCACTGTCCCTATCTACTATCTAGCGAAGCCACAGCCGGAGGAACGGGTCCGGGGCTGTCAGCGGGGAAAGAAGACCCTGTTGAGCCTGACTCGGACTGTGCCGCATTTTCGTGATTCCGCCCGATTGCTGGCGGACGGACCGGTCAAGCCGGCCGCGGGCCAAAATCTCGACCGGAAGTAATTATCGCACGCCGTCGCCACCGGTCTCGATCGAAAGCTAAGGCCCGTAGGGGCACGCCGAACACAGAACTTTCGTCGTGGGGCCCTTACGTCTCGAGAAATCAGCTTGCCCACCCCCCGTCCCCCGGACTTCCGTCCTCCCGCTTTCCCTCCGACGCGTCCCGCCCGGAAAACGACTCTTCGGATTTTCTCCAAATTTCGCAGGTGGGTTGATAGTATACCGAGGCTCATTCTGGCCAATTTTGGAGAGAATCGCACCACGGGTTTTTAACTGGGGCCCCGAAAACCGCCGAAAACACCCGTTTTTGGTCTTTTGCCGAGGCGTTCTGGCGCTGCTGTGGCCGACGCTTTGATCGTAGTGGCCCATACATGCCCGGTGTCCATTAAGGTTCCCTTCGACAATGTTTGGCCCAGAATTGGTCTTTGTCCGTGCAACGATGCCTTGGCCAGAGGCAGGTATTTATGGAAAAAAACACCTTTGTGGGTATGTGATTGCCCTTGGCGTGCACTCGGCGCCGAATTTGCAGCGGTTGCCTTCTTCATAGCATGTCGTGCGACGGCTCGTTGAAATCACGCAATCTTCAGCTTTTCGACCGTACAACTCCTGATTAGCCCGAATTGATGAATTCGCAGATATTGCCATCGGAAATCGGCCGATCACCTCCGGGATGGGGCGGGAGACTGAGAGAAGCCGAGATCTGTCACTAATTCGTGCCACACCTGGCTTCTCTTGCGTTTCCGCTTGTAGAAATGTCCATGCCGTGGCTAAACTAAGGTGTGGAATAAGATGTTCCCGTTGAGCTCACCTTCGGCGAGCTCTGATCGCACAACCCCGCACAAAAAATCCGAGGGGCGCGGCTCCCTAGCTTGAAGAAGTTGTACACTGGTTACGCCGGCAGCAGATAAAAATCGCGACCGGAAGTAGTTATCGCACTCCGTCTAAATTTCGCACGTGGGTCGATAGTATACCGAGGCTCATTCTGACCAATTTTGGAGAGAATCGCACCACGGGTTTTTAACTGGGGCCCCGAAAAACCCGAAAACACCCGTTTTTGGCCTTTTGCCGAGGCGTTCTGGCGCTGCTGTGGTCGACACGTTGATCGTAGTGGCCCATACATGCCCGGTGTCCATTAAGGTTCCCTTCGACAATGTTTGGCCCAGAATTGGTCTTTGTCCGTGCAACGATGCCTTGACCAGAGGCAGGCATTTATGGAAAAAAACACCTTTGTGGGTATGTGATTGCCCTTGGCGTGCACTCGGCGCCGAATTTGCAGCGGTTGCCTTCTTCATAGCATGTCGTGCGACGACTCGTTGAAATCACGCGATCTTCAGCTTTTCGACCGTACAACTCATGATTAGCCCGAAATGATGAATTCGCAGATATTGCCATCGGAAATCGGCCGATCACCTCCCGGATGGGGCGGGAGACTGAGAGAAGCCGAGATCTGTCACAAATTCGTGCCACACCTGGCTTCTTTTGCGTTTCCGCTTGTAAAAATGTCCATGCCGTGGCTAAACTAAGGTGTGGAATAAGATGTTCCCGTTGAGCTCACCTTCGGCGAGCTCTGATCGCACAACCCCGCACAAAAAATCCGAGGGGCGCGGCTCCCTAGCTTGAAGAAGTTGTACACTGGTTACGCCGACAGCAGGCAAAAATCGCGACCGGAAGTAGTTATCGCACTCCGTCTAAATTTCGCACGTGGGTCGATAGTATACCGAGGCTCATTCTGACCAATTTTGGAGAGAATCGCACCACGGGGTTTTAACTGGGGGCCCGAAAACCGCCGACAACACCCGTTTTTGGCCATTTACCGCGGCGTTCTGGCACTGCTGTGGCCGACACATTGATCGTAGTGGTCCATACATGCCCGGTGTCCATTAAGGTTCCCTGACAATGTTTGGCCCAGGATTGGTCTTTGTCCGTGCAACGATGCCTTGGCCAGAGGCACGTATTTTAGAAAACAACACCTTTGTTGGTATGTAATTGCCTTTAGCGTACACTCGGCACCGAATTTGCAGCGGTTGCTTTCTTCTTAGCCTGTCGTGCAACGGCTCGTTGAAATCACGAGGTCTTCGGCTTTTCGACCGTACAACTCCTGATTAGCCGGAATTGCTGAATTAGCAGATATTGCCATCGGAAATTGGCTGATCACCTCCTGGGTGGGGCGGGAGACTGAGAGAAGCCGAGATCTGTCACAAACTCGTGCCACACCTGGCTTCTTTTGCGTTTCCGCTTGTAGAAATGTCCATGCCGTGGCTAAACTAAGGTGTGGAATAAGATGTTCCCGTTGAGCTCACCTTCGGCGAGCTCTGATCGCACAACCCCGCACAAAAAATCCGAGGGGCGCGGCTCCCTAGCTTGAAGAAGTTGTACACTGGTTACGCCGGCAGCAGGCAAAAATCGCGACCGGAAGTAGTTATCGCACTCCGTCTAAATTTCGCACGTGGGTTGATAGTATACCGAGGCTCATTCTGACCAATTTTGGAGAGAATCGCACCACGGGTTTTTAACTGGGGGCCCGAAAACCGCCGAAAACACCCGTTTTTGGCCATTTACCGCGGCGTTCTGGCACTGCTGTGGCCGACACATTGATCGTAGTGGTCCATACATGCCCGGTGTCCATTAAGGTCCCCTTCGACAATGTTTGGCCCAGAATTGGTCTTTGTCCGTGCAACGATCCCTTGGCCAGAGGCACGTATTTATGGAAACAAACACCTTTGTGGGTATGTAATTGCCCTTAGCGTGCACTCGGCGCCGAATTCGCAGCGGTTGCCTTCTTCTTAGCCTGTCGTGCGACGGCTCGATGAAATCACGCGATCTTCAGCTTTTCGACCGTACAACTCCTGATTAGCCGGAATTGCTGAATTCGCAGATATTGCCATCGGAATTTGGCTGATCGCCTTTGGTTGGGGGTGGGAGACTGAGAGAAGCCGAGATTTGTCACAAACTCGTCCCACATCTGGCTTCTTTTGCGTTTCCGCTTGTAGGAATGTCCATGCCGTGGCTAAACTATGGTGTGGAATAAGATGTTCCCGTTAAGCTCACCTTCGGCGAGCTCTGATCGCACAACCCCGCACAAAACTCCGAGGGGCGCGGCTCTCTAGCTTGAAGAAGCTGTACACTGGTTATGCCGGCAGCAGGCAAATATCGCGACCGGAAGTAATTATCGCACACCCTCTAAATTTCGCAGGTGGGTCGATAGTATATCGAGGCTCATTCTGACCAATTTTGGAGAGAATCGCACCACAGGGTTTTAACTGGGGCCCGAAAACCGCCGAAAACACCCTTTTTGGACATTTTCCGCGGCGTTCTGGCGCTGCTGTGGCCGACACGTTGATCGTAGAGGCTCATACATGCCCGGTGTCGATTAAGGTTCCCTTTGACAATGTTTGGCCTAGAATTAGTCTTTGTCCGTGCAACGATGCCTTGGCCAGAGGCACGTATCTATAGAAACAAACACCTTTGTGGGTATGTAATTGCCCTTAGCATGTACTCGGCGCCGAATTCGCAGCGGTTGCCTTCTTCTTAGTCTGTCGTGCGACGGCTCGTTGAAATCACGCGATCTTCAGCTTTCGACCATACAACTTCTGATTAGCCGGAATTGCTGAATTCGCAGATATTGTCAGCGGGAATTGGCCGAACACCTGAGTTAGCCAGATAAATATTCCTCCTCACCCCTCATCATCCCCCAAAAAGGGGGGGGGGTGCTGCGATTGTCACACAATTCGTCACATCGTACTGAAAATATTCTAATCGTGTGGCACCGGGCTTCTTTTGCATTTATGTTCGCCGCATGAAAACGCCCAGCTTGAAGAAGCTGTGCTCTGAAAACAGCGGTCTAAATGCTAGTTTATTTGACAATTGGCGCGCGAAACTTATCAACTGGAGCCGAAAAACTGCCAAAAAACTGCTGTGTCCAAAACGTGGCGTGGAAATTCGCAACAAGCCCGGGAGATGCTAAATCGCCTTACGGTTCGCGTGGAAATTCGCAACAAGCCCGGGAGATACTAAATCATCTGACGTTTCGAATCAAACCCATTAGAAATGTTATTGGTTTTCTGTAAGCAAGATAAACACCCCCCACCCCCCAACGGAAATCTGCCTAAAAAGGAGTTTCCGTAGGTCTCGAGATATGTCCCTTGCAAGGGCTGTGAAGGCCACAAAACTCGGTCCAGGGAGTTTGCGTTCGCATTCTCGCCCAACCTCCTGAATAGCGCACTCAAACTTTTAAACTGGATGCCCAAAAACCACAGTAAACAGTTTTCGGCTGTTAGCGATTCGTTACTACGGATAGCATGTTCAGGTTACGGTCACCTTTCGAACGGTCACGAATGATAAATCCCTTCGGCGCAGCTCCGCATTGTATAAATCGCTAGACAGTGTTATTCTTTTGCTTGCCAGCGAACGGTTCCTAGCAATACAACTGCTGCAGAAATTGCTGTGGTTGCGATCTTCGTAGCTTCACGTGCAGCGCTTCTTTTAAATCACACGATCTTCAGCTTTCGGTCGGTTTAATTCCCAGTACACCAGAAAAAATCGATTAAGAGACATTACCAACAGAACTTGCTCAAACATAGGGCGGAAGACTGAGAGAAGCCAACATCCATCACATGTTCGTGCCGGATCGAGCTTCTTTTGCGTTTCCGCCCCGAGTTTCAGTGAGTTTTAGGGCGCATTAATTTCGTGAACAACTTGCAACAATCTTTTGGTCTTTTAACGGTACGGTATGGCGCTACCGTTGCCAAAACGTTTTAGTTTATATTTGATTATTTGGGAGAATTGTATAAATCGCGAGACTGGAACCCATCAGCAGCTCGTAATGTCCCTTTTTTGCGCTCGGCGCCAAATTAGAAGTGGCTGCTGTGTTCCTAGGCGTTCTTCGTGGTCTGTCGTGCGAGGACTCTTTAAACACACACGATCTTCAGCTTTTCGAACCAAACATTCGCAGATATTACCAGGGGAACAGCGTGCGGGTTGAGCGGAAGACAGAGAGAAGCCAAGATCCGTCACATTCTCGTGCATAAGCAGGCTTCTTTCGCATTTCCGCTCCGAAAAATGTCTCCTGCAGAGACTGTGAAGGCCACAAAATTTGGCAGGTAGACCCAGGGAGTTAATAACGTATTATTGCCTAATTTCCTGAACATCGTATTGCTGAACACCGCTGAAAAAGCCATTTTTGTTTTACCGACACGGCATAGCGCTGCTGTGGCCAAAAGGTACTGTTGTTTGTCTCAACAAGTCCCGGAGATGCTAGATTATCTGAAGTTTCGCATCAGATCCATTAGAAATATTGTAGCGCCCAACGGTTGTATTCAGTATAAAATGGGCCCCTCTATCACAAAGACTCACAAGTGGAATATCGGCTACTGATCTGTAATCCAGGGAGGGGTTTTGCTAAGCTCGCCTGGGATCACAACTCTCTTCGGTTAGTAATGAGTAAGTGTCAGCTAAAAGTGACTATAAGGAATCCCTTCCCAAGTTCTTGACTGGGATCTCCAATAATTGAATGAAATACGACTGCACTGTCACTTTGCACAATGTCTCCCCTTACCCCATAACACAAAAAAAAACAAAATAAATATTTATATCAAAATAAATATATATTATCTTCGGATCAACATCAAATTACATATATATCAGAGAAAGATATAACACAATAATGATAATGATGAAAATGAGATATATCTAAAGCAAAATGTGACGAAAGACTAAGGAATGTGGGTGGATACGGATAAATCTGCCGTACAAACGGTAAGCTATGAAATAAAAACCGTCACACTATTATTACACGAATCAACTTGTTTCACACTACCCAGGCCTCCACAAAATGCGTCCCGCATTACCATACATGGAATTTTGAAAGAAATATAAGACATAAAATGATGAAAAATCTAGAAAACGATATACAAAAACAACACGTAGCAAATCATAATAACAATAACAATTAAATATAAATATAAATCTTCTTCAACATCTCCATTTCCATCGTGTACCAAAAACTATCTAACCATTTTCTTCATTCATTCCATAACCATACCATAAATTATCTTCTTCACCATTCATTCCATAACCATACCATAAATTATCATCCATATTCTATAACCATAAAACATCGTCTCTATTTAACAGTCCTAAATTAACACTCGTCTTCTTCATCGTCACCATCGTTTTTGGCCTCCTCGTTCTCGGAGTTACATATATACGCACTGAATCATAAAAGAACAGAAAAGGGAACCTTCAGACATCCAATCACGTTCTAATACTGCTTAGTTATTCAAGTAAGCATTTGGGAGCTTTCAACCGACACTACAAAAATGCGCTGTGCAACAGCTTATATACAATATAAAATCCCGTAAAATAGCGGGCAACGAGGACTCCCGTAATACTTTGCAAATACGCCGTCACGTTCATTTGCGAGACTTACGTTTATTTATAAATAAATCGAAAGTAGAATAACATCAACATCGAAAGATGACTGGATAAATTAAGTACATGCATTTTAATTATGGTTGGACAAATGAATATATACTTAAAGCAAAATGTGACGAAAGACTAGGGAATGTGGGTGGATAAATATGCCGTACAAACGGTAAGCTATGAAATAAAAACCGTCACACTATTATTACTCGAATCAACTTGTTTTTGGGTTATATCTAGGGAGCCTCATGCATAGTTGTGCGGATGACTGAGAGAAGCCAAGATCCATCGCGGTCTCGTGCGGGACTGGTCGTCCCCTGCGTGTCCACACCGACGAAAAAAAAACCCCTTAGTGTGCATTCCTCGGTCCAGCTTGTGGAAAATACGATGAAAAGAGGAAGCTATTTTATTCTTAGAAGCGTCTCGTTACCCGCGGAATATGTTCATTCCATTGGTATCCAGGCCATACCACGAGGAGGTAGCTTCTACATGGCCCGAAGAATATAACCCCCGGTGTTTTCGCACTAGTCACAATAACTTAATATTAGATAGTTTTTAATAAAGAGTACATGTGAGATAACACCAGATGTTGTATTCAAAAAAAAACAAAAACAAAAAAACAAAAAAAAAAAAAAAACAAAACACGCACGACCCATTCTCGGTTCTATAGCCCTGACGCACCTGAAAAACAAACGAAAGTGAAAAATATAAAAGAAACAAATACAAAACAGATCCCTATAAGGCGTGGAAAGACATTTCACTAAAATGGTACCCCTCTCAGTCCCAGGCTTCAGGTACTGTCCTCCCGGAGCACATCTGAAAAAGAAAACGGAAGAAAAACTATTAGAGATACCAGTGCAGTCCGAATCCCAGTAAGACGTATATAGAAAAAGATTATTAACATAAAATACTCATAATTTAATTTATGTTGGATTAGGCGTGAAAGGTGGTTTACGTCAACACCCCACCCCCCGTAGACATTTTCCACTTCGTCGTGCTAAGTATTTTAATTGTTTAGTTTCCCAGAACACTCAAGGTCCGATCCCAATTAATCGCGTCATGGTGCCTGGGAAACTGTCCTGGTCGTTTATTTGTCGGGAGAGGCACGCTTTTAAAACTCCGCCTGCGATTCCCTGTCGTTATAACCGAAAAGCCAGAAAGTCGCGGATCTTGTCTTACCACAAACGCATCCGAAAAAGAAAAGCTATTAGAGATACCAGTGCAAAACGAATCCTTATAAGACAAATAGAAATGAATTATTTAGTCATGAAATACTCGTAATTTAATTTATGTTTGATTAGGTGTGCAGGTTGGTTTACGCCCCCCCTCCCCCCACGTTTCCCAGAACACTCAAGGTCCGATCCCAAATAATCGCGTCATGGTGCCTGGGAAACGCAGCGCAGCTGTCCTGGTCGTTTATTTGTCGGGAGAGGCTAGCCCGACTCCATGTAAGACGGGGTCATCCACTCCACACACGGGACAAGCGTTTAAAAATTCCGCCTGCGATTCCCTGTCGTTATAATCAAAAAGCAACTCCTCGCCAGGCAGAATCTCGCGGGTGCTTGTAAAAAATAAATGGGGACGTCCGTCGTTAAGCAAATCTACGACGTTTGCTCTCAAGTTCGCGCAGCAGGCGGAATGGTTGATGAGTCGCCCGAAACTACCGTCATCTTTTGTTGCGTCGCGCCAGTGTTTGGTGCTGTTATGATAGAACTGGAACATGTAACCCATTTCGGTGGTTCCAGAATTGTAGACTCGCTTGCCGTCAGAACCGGTCCGATAAATACCCCTGTAATCGATCACTACCTGGCCTTTGTCAATGGCTTTCATGGCAAAAAGGCCCCTGCCGCGCCCAGGTAGACGTCGTTTCATGATGACATGATCCCATGACTGTTTGGCATGCATCTCCCTCAATTGTTCGATATCCGTCAATTGCAAGGGCGTTTTGTCTTGTCCACGTTTAGATTTGAATTGGTTGTTCACGTATTGTAAAGCATAATACGCAATCCTAGGATACTGACTCCAGCCAGGGAACTTCCCCTGAATTAAGGCAACGGCGCGCTTAGCATCTGGTAATTTAATTCGAGGATAAGTGTCCACAAAAAGTCTACCGCGGACTTTGTGCTGCGCCTCGCGCCATTTGGATGTTAAATTTTTAACCGTTTTTTTCTTTTGCTCCTCATCAACTTTGCTGAAACAGTCCGTACCCTTGAAAAGTGTATCTGCCATTGCCTTGGTGGGTACGGAACCGTCGGGACCAACGGGATATGCCTCGAATAAGGCTCCGTGCAATATCTTGACTATGTCATCAAGCGACATCACATCTGACCCAAGCGACGATACCGAAGGGAATGAACATACCGACGACGGAGATGGAGCTGACGTATATTCTTCTGACACGGGGGAACTAGTTGCGCCCGAGAGGCCAACACCAGACGTACTAGCCCCTGAATTCACAACGCGGGGATCGCCGCCAGCCATGACTCCAGATGTACTAGTCCCCGTGTT
Source organism: Patella caerulea (assembly GCA_036850965.1). Taxonomy (NCBI): domain Eukaryota; kingdom Metazoa; phylum Mollusca; class Gastropoda; family Patellidae; genus Patella; species Patella caerulea. The sequence continues at coordinate 46,546,937 of JAZGQO010000007.1, read as the reverse complement.
CTCAACACGTGAGTCCCCGCTAGTTATGACTCCAGCAGACGGGGGCGCTGAAATGCTGTTGATAACATTGTTCATTATTCGAGCGTTTTCAAATGCGGCCTGGGTCCTACCCTCAACGCGATAAAATGCTTCAGCGGTGGTCAATGAGTGACCCATCGCCTCTGACACTTTCAGGGATAGGTCATGGGAAAGGCCGTCCGCTTTGCTTTTTGACTGGACAGTGTGGCGGCATTTGGTCGTGGTGATGAGCGTTAAGCCGTATTTTAGTCGAAATTGCCTTATGTTATTTGACACGCTCGTGTATGGGGTTTGTGTGTTCCATTGACGGAAAATATTGGGTGAGCATTCTGTCTTGGGGTCGTCCTTCTGACGAATCCTCTTCAAATAGAAGTCCATCAAGCGATACAAGTCCGTCGGGATCACAAACGTACCAGGGTCATTACCACTGGTCTTGTGCTCGCCTATCAGTATCGTTACCATATCATCTCCTTCCATACTTTTCTTGGTGTTATGAAACTCCCTCACGGTGAGACCCTCAGTCACCGATACCCTTTGAACGCCAGCCATCAGAAGGCGGTTAAACAAATACCTCGTGATAAAAATGAAGTCACTTTGATTATCAATTCGACCACCACTGCGCGCCAATTTGTCCCTAATTGTGGTCAATTGGTCGTTAATTTCAACGTTTTTGATCAACTCTTCCCTCAACGCAGCAACGTCGTATTGCACCCCTTCAGTCTGATGTTGGATTTGCCGCTGCGTTTTTGCAACGGATATCCGGCTGTGGTTGTTTTTTACCATCACCGCCATGCTTTCGAGCAAAACCTTGGCGTGCTCCTTAAAATCCGGATCGGAAATGTGATAACTACAACTGGTAATTAAAAACGTCAAATAGATTTTAGCCGTTTGCAGCTCATTTTTCATGGCTGTGGCCTGCAGGCCGACGCCATTCCCCTTGCCGTCGAGGTCATGCGCGAGCCTATCAAAATAATTAAAGAAAGTGTCTTGGTGATACAGGCACTTCGGATCTGCTGTATTCGTGCCCATCTCGTGTTTCTTTTGAATGAAATGGAGTAATTTGGCAGCTTGATTTACCTTGTTTTTGGCGCTTCTTTGTTTTTTACTGGCCTTGCACCGCATTATATGACTGAAAAGGGAAAACAAGTGAGCGTCGCCCTTGCCCTTAACTGTGCTCCAGGCAATTTTCTCTGATAAACCAGCAGCCTTTCTTATCCCACGGATGAGACCAACACAAGTTGTACCTCTATAGGTATCGCCCTTAAGCAAATGCCTTGTCTGGGGATTGTTCAATTCGTCTTCAGACTCGCTTTCAGACTCATCCTCGCTACTAGAGGACATAATCGGAAGAGTTTGTCTGCGGGTTCTTAATCGAGAGGATATCTCTGGACTACTGTCCGCATCGGGGAGAGTAGCTGGAACGTCTTCGTGGTCACTGGCTTCGGGAAAATCGGTCGGAGTTACCGCAATTTCGTCCGTTGCCACTTCACTCGCAGTCGGGGAATAATTTGAGTCCGTAACCTGTTCTGGCTCTACCAGTACCTCTGTCATTATCGGTGCGTCTAAGACACATCGGGGGCGCGGGGTTGTATCGTCTTGGTCTCTGACTGAGAGAAGCCAACATCCATCACATGTTCGTGCCGGATCGAGCTTCTTTTGCGTTTCCGCCCCGAGTTTCAGTGAGTTTTAGGGCGCATTAATTTCGTGAACAACTTGCAACAATCTTTTGGTCTTTTAACGGTACGGTATGGCGCTACCGTTGCCAAAACGTTTTAGTTTATATTTGATTATTTGGGAGAATTGTATAAATCGCGAGACTGGAACCCATCAGCAGCTCGTAATGTCCCTTTTTTGCGCTCGGCGCCAAATTAGAAGTGGCTGCTGTGTTCCTAGGCGTTCTTCGTGGTCTGTCGTGCGAGGACTCTTTAAACACACACGATCTTCAGCTTTTCGAACCAAACATTCGCAGATATTACCAGGGGAACAGCGTGCGGGTTGAGCGGAAGACAGAGAGAAGCCAAGATCCGTCACATTCTCGTGCATAAGCAGGCTTCTTTCGCATTTCCGCTCCGAAAAATGTCTCCTGCAGAGACTGTGAAGGCCACAAAATTTGGCAGGTAGACCCAGGGAGTTAATAACGTATTATTGCCTAATTTCCTGAACATCGTATTGCTGAACACCGCTGAAAAAGCCATTTTTGTTTTACCGACACGGCATAGCGCTGCTGTGGCCAAAAGGTACTGTTGTTTGTCTCAACAAGTCCCGGAGATGCTAGATTATCTGAAGTTTCGCATCAGATCCATTAGAAATATTGTAGCGCCCAACGGTTGTATTCAGTATAAAATGGGCCCCTCTATCACAAAGACTCACAAGTGGAATATCGGCTACTGATCTGTAATCCAGGGAGGGGTTTTGCTAAGCTCGCCTGGGATCACAACTCTCTTCGGTTAGTAATGAGTAAGTGTCAGCTAAAAGTGACTATAAGGAATCCCTTCCCAAGTTCTTGACTGGGATCTCCAATAATTGAATGAAATACGACTGCACTGTCACTTTGCACAATGTCTCCCCTTACCCCATAACACAAAAAAAAACAAAATAAATATTTATATCAAAATAAATATATATTATCTTCGGATCAACATCAAATTACATATATATCAGAGAAAGATATAACACAATAATGATAATGATGAAAATGAGATATATCTAAAGCAAAATGTGACGAAAGACTAAGGAATGTGGGTGGATACGGATAAATCTGCCGTACAAACGGTAAGCTATGAAATAAAAACCGTCACACTATTATTACACGAATCAACTTGTTTCACACTACCCAGGCCTCCACAAAATGCGTCCCGCATTACCATACATGGAATTTTGAAAGAAATATAAGACATAAAATGATGAAAAATCTAGAAAACGATATACAAAAACAACACGTAGCAAATCATAATAACAATAACAATTAAATATAAATATAAATCTTCTTCAACATCTCCATTTCCATCGTGTACCAAAAACTATCTAACCATTTTCTTCATTCATTCCATAACCATACCATAAATTATCTTCTTCACCATTCATTCCATAACCATACCATAAATTATCATCCATATTCTATAACCATAAAACATCGTCTCTATTTAACAGTCCTAAATTAACACTCGTCTTCTTCATCGTCACCATCGTTTTTGGCCTCCTCGTTCTCGGAGTTACATATATACGCACTGAATCATAAAAGAACAGAAAAGGGAACCTTCAGACATCCAATCACGTTCTAATACTGCTTAGTTATTCAAGTAAGCATTTGGGAGCTTTCAACCGACACTACAAAAATGCGCTGTGCAACAGCTTATATACAATATAAAATCCCGTAAAATAGCGGGCAACGAGGACTCCCGTAATACTTTGCAAATACGCCGTCACGTTCATTTGCGAGACTTACGTTTATTTATAAATAAATCGAAAGTAGAATAACATCAACATCGAAAGATGACTGGATAAATTAAGTACATGCATTTTAATTATGGTTGGACAAATGAATATATACTTAAAGCAAAATGTGACGAAAGACTAGGGAATGTGGGTGGATAAATATGCCGTACAAACGGTAAGCTATGAAATAAAAACCGTCACACTATTATTACTCGAATCAACTTGTTTTTGGGTTATCATATCTAGGGAGCCTCATGCATAGTTGTGCGGATGACTGAGAGAAGCCAAGATCCATCGCGGTCTCGTGCGGGACTGGTCGTCCCCTGCGTGTCCACACCGACGAAAAAAAAACCCCTTAGTGTGCATTCCTCGGTCCAGCTTGTGGAAAATACGATGAAAAGAGGAAGCTATTTTATTCTTAGAAGCGTCTCGTTACCCGCGGAATATGTTCATTCCATTGGTATCCAGGCCATACCACGAGGAGGTAGCTTCTACATGGCCCGAAGAATATAACCCCCGGTGTTTTCGCACTAGTCACAATAACTTAATATTAGATAGTTTTTAATAAAGAGTACATGTGAGATAACACCAGATGTTGTATTCAAAAAAAAACAAAAACAAAAAAACAAAAAAAAAAAAAAAACAAAACACGCACGACCCATTCTCGGTTCTATAGCCCTGACGCACCTGAAAAACAAACGAAAGTGAAAAATATAAAAGAAACAAATACAAAACAGATCCCTATAAGGCGTGGAAAGACATTTCACTAAAATGGTACCCCTCTCAGTCCCAGGCTTCAGGTACTGTCCTCCCGGAGCACATCTGAAAAAGAAAACGGAAGAAAAACTATTAGAGATACCAGTGCAGTCCGAATCCCAGTAAGACGTATATAGAAAAAGATTATTAACATAAAATACTCATAATTTAATTTATGTTGGATTAGGCGTGAAAGGTGGTTTACGTCAACACCCCACCCCCCGTAGACATTTTCCACTTCGTCGTGCTAAGTATTTTAATTGTTTAGTTTCCCAGAACACTCAAGGTCCGATCCCAATTAATCGCGTCATGGTGCCTGGGAAACTGTCCTGGTCGTTTATTTGTCGGGAGAGGCACGCTTTTAAAACTCCGCCTGCGATTCCCTGTCGTTATAACCGAAAAGCCAGAAAGTCGCGGATCTTGTCTTACCACAAACGCATCCGAAAAAGAAAAGCTATTAGAGATACCAGTGCAAAACGAATCCTTATAAGACAAATAGAAATGAATTATTTAGTCATGAAATACTCGTAATTTAATTTATGTTTGATTAGGTGTGCAGGTTGGTTTACGCCCCCCCTCCCCCCACGTTTCCCAGAACACTCAAGGTCCGATCCCAAATAATCGCGTCATGGTGCCTGGGAAACGCAGCGCAGCTGTCCTGGTCGTTTATTTGTCGGGAGAGGCTAGCCCGACTCCATGTAAGACGGGGTCATCCACTCCACACACGGGACAAGCGTTTAAAAATTCCGCCTGCGATTCCCTGTCGTTATAATCAAAAAGCAACTCCTCGCCAGGCAGAATCTCGCGGGTGCTTGTAAAAAATAAATGGGGACGTCCGTCGTTAAGCAAATCTACGACGTTTGCTCTCAAGTTCGCGCAGCAGGCGGAATGGTTGATGAGTCGCCCGAAACTACCGTCATCTTTTGTTGCGTCGCGCCAGTGTTTGGTGCTGTTATGATAGAACTGGAACATGTAACCCATTTCGGTGGTTCCAGAATTGTAGACTCGCTTGCCGTCAGAACCGGTCCGATAAATACCCCTGTAATCGATCACTACCTGGCCTTTGTCAATGGCTTTCATGGCAAAAAGGCCCCTGCCGCGCCCAGGTAGACGTCGTTTCATGATGACATGATCCCATGACTGTTTGGCATGCATCTCCCTCAATTGTTCGATATCCGTCAATTGCAAGGGCGTTTTGTCTTGTCCACGTTTAGATTTGAATTGGTTGTTCACGTATTGTAAAGCATAATACGCAATCCTAGGATACTGACTCCAGCCAGGGAACTTCCCCTGAATTAAGGCAACGGCGCGCTTAGCATCTGGTAATTTAATTCGAGGATAAGTGTCCACAAAAAGTCTACCGCGGACTTTGTGCTGCGCCTCGCGCCATTTGGATGTTAAATTTTTAACCGTTTTTTTCTTTTGCTCCTCATCAACTTTGCTGAAACAGTCCGTACCCTTGAAAAGTGTATCTGCCATTGCCTTGGTGGGTACGGAACCGTCGGGACCAACGGGATATGCCTCGAATAAGGCTCCGTGCAATATCTTGACTATGTCATCAAGCGACATCACATCTGACCCAAGCGACGATACCGAAGGGAATGAACATACCGACGACGGAGATGGAGCTGACGTATATTCTTCTGACACGGGGGAACTAGTTGCGCCCGAGAGGCCAACACCAGACGTACTAGCCCCTGAATTCACAACGCGGGGATCGCCGCCAGCCATGACTCCAGATGTACTAGTCCCCGTGTTCTCAACACGTGAGTCCCCGCTAGTTATGACTCCAGCAGACGGGGGCGCTGAAATGCTGTTGATAACATTGTTCATTATTCGAGCGTTTTCAAATGCGGCCTGGGTCCTACCCTCAACGCGATAAAATGCTTCAGCGGTGGTCAATGAGTGACCCATCGCCTCTGACACTTTCAGGGATAGGTCATGGGAAAGGCCGTCCGCTTTGCTTTTTGACTGGACAGTGTGGCGGCATTTGGTCGTGGTGATGAGCGTTAAGCCGTATTTTAGTCGAAATTGCCTTATGTTATTTGACACGCTCGTGTATGGGGTTTGTGTGTTCCATTGACGGAAAAAATTGGGTGAGCATTCTGTCTTGGGGTCGTCCTTCTGACGAATCCTCTTCAAATAGAAGTCCATCAAGCGATACAAGTCCGTCGGGATCACAAACGTACCAGGGTCATTACCACTGGTCTTGTGCTCGCCTATCAGTATCGTTACCATATCATCTCCTTCCATACTTTTCTTGGTGTTATGAAACTCCCTCACGGTGAGACCCTCAGTCACCGATACCCTTTGAACGCCAGCCATCAGAAGGCGGTTAAACAAATACCTCGTGATAAAAATGAAGTCACTTTGATTATCAATTCGACCACCACTGCGCGCCAATTTGTCCCTAATTGTGGTCAATTGGTCGTTAATTTCAACGTTTTTGATCAACTCTTCCCTCAACGCAGCAACGTCGTATTGCACCCCTTCAGTCTGATGTTGGATTTGCCGCTGCGTTTTTGCAACGGATATCCGGCTGTGGTTGTTTTTTACCATCACCGCCATGCTTTCGAGCAAAACCTTGGCGTGCTCCTTAAAATCCGGATCGGAAATGTGATAACTACAACTGGTAATTAAAAACGTCAAATAGATTTTAGCCGTTTGCAGCTCATTTTTCATGGCTGTGGCCTGCAGGCCGACGCCATTCCCCTTGCCGTCGAGGTCATGCGCGAGCCTATCAAAATAATTAAAGAAAGTGTCTTGGTGATACAGGCACTTCGGATCTGCTGTATTCGTGCCCATCTCGTGTTTCTTTTGAATGAAATGGAGTAATTTGGCAGCTTGATTTACCTTGTTTTTGGCGCTTCTTTGTTTTTTACTGGCCTTGCACCGCATTATATGACTGAAAAGGGAAAACAAGTGAGCGTCGCCCTTGCCCTTAACTGTGCTCCAGGCAATTTTCTCTGATAAACCAGCAGCCTTTCTTATCCCACGGATGAGACCAACACAAGTTGTACCTCTATAGGTATCGCCCTTAAGCAAATGCCTTGTCTGGGGATTGTTCAATTCGTCTTCAGACTCGCTTTCAGACTCATCCTCGCTACTAGAGGACATAATCGGAAGAGTTTGTCTGCGGGTTCTTAATCGAGAGGATATCTCTGGACTACTGTCCGCATCGGGGAGAGTAGCTGGAACGTCTTCGTGGTCACTGGCTTCGGGAAAATCGGTCGGAGTTACCGCAATTTCGTCCGTTGCCACTTCACTCGCAGTCGGGGAATAATTTGAGTCCGTAACCTGTTCTGGCTCTACCAGTACCTCTGTCATTATCGGTGCGTCTAAGACACATCGGGGGCGCGGGGTTGTATCGTCTTGGTCTCTGACAGTTGCAACGGGCCAGCGACCGTCGATCACCACCTCAACACCGGTTGCCTCTATAATTTTTTGAACATTCGGGAAGCTTACCCAGCCATCATTAGCGGGTACAAGTTTCAGTACATCTGTCAAGCGAATCTTGGGGTTTATTGCGTACTGACGCTCAGAAATGTCGCGGGATATACGTAACGCTTCTTCCTTACTCTTATTGTGAACTTTTGTTAAATGTCTAGTGATGTACTCAGAAGAAATGAAACAAATAGGACATTGTTTAGCGTGTCTACCAGACATGGCGAAAAATGTCGGATCTGACTAAACCCTTAAAAATCTTAACCTATAATCAACTAAATTAACTAATTAATGTCACTTGATGCGTTGGACGATATGGGAGATAGGGAAGTCCTAGCACAAAAAATGAATATTTATTCTAATCTGTTTGAAATAAAATTCACCTGTATAATTCAAGTATATAAAATAAGAAGAAATAAAAAAACAAATAAGAAAAATTAACTTAACTGCTTACGGTATTCAGTACGTCTATCCTATAACAAATCCAAAACACAAATGACATCTAGACTACTACTACTACTTGGTGTTTAACGTCTGCTTCTAGAGATTCTAACGTACTTATATACCCACAGGAATGGAACGATTTGTGTAATGCCAACTAATTTTACAAGATTAATCTCAATCCTAAGCCGACTTCACACTATCCCCGACGGTCACCCGCTGGTGCGATTCAATTACAGGAATTGGGGGAAAAGATAATGTGTCCATTGAAATAAAATTTTAATTTTATGTTTCACAGCTACAATCCAAATATATGCAATTAATAATCGATAGTATCTATTCATTTGTATGTGTCATTAATTAATTAATCAGCTTATATTATCAACCATTATCATTCAATCAATTTTATTTCAATTTAAACACATACAGTACATTCTGAAAATGGAACCACGCGTCTGTGATATCTATAACAATAAAAACATCAAAATAGAGAGAAAAAACGCGTTAATTATTATCCATAATATCAACGCGAATGTTGTTTAAATACTCATCGTTCGTTCCTCGGGTTTTAAATCCACTTCAACCTAACTTGATATCGCAGATAAATGGGCGTTTCTAAAATTACGTGTTGATTTATGAAATATTAATGTATATGAACTAATAATGTATGCTTGAATATATCCAACCGATGCCCAATAATTTGTTTGAGATATTATCCGAATGTGGGAATGATTGAAAATGAATATACATGTAATTGTAATTGCATATTTGGCAACTAATAGGCGACTTTCTTTCAAGGGATTATTGGTGGTTGTAATTCCATACTTGGCAACTTGAGATATTTCCTGTTGGTCAAAACAAAGAAACATATGTTCTAGATATATCAATTCTGGCTTATAGGCGCGTTTATGTGAATGGGTTAGCGGATGTAATGGGTTTTTTTTCTATTCAAATGTTGCGTTTCACTAAGAATGCAATTAACATTTGTGGTTTATTCATTTATTTATATGTAAGAAAAATTGCACACTTTTCGTCTTATATGATAAAATCGAAACAGTATAACAAATATTATCTGTAGAACTTAAATTGTTATCGGTTAATTAATTGGTAGGAATATGATAAAATCGAAAGAATGTATAACATATACTGAAAGGAAATGACGTGAAATGGGGTTTAACGTCCTACTGTTCGACTCCGAACTGGGCTAATGAAGACGGGCATACATCATACAGTGTGCTATGAGGGAAATTTTTCCCGGACAGCTGCGCTACGGCCTATTCTTATATCCAATTCCAACTGTCAGGGGATATTTTACGTGCACGCCAATATGTACACGGGACCTCGGTTTTCGTCCCATCCTAACCACTAAGCAATTGTCCTTATCAGGCCCTCCGTCCTGCATTACTGGATAAACTTTCTCGGCAAATGTAAGGATCGAACACCCGACCTCCATGATAGCGAGACGGCGTCTTACCCACTTAGCCACCGTGACCCCACCCCGTATAAAATAATATTTGACCGATCTTTTTATTTGTTTTATGTTTATATTATTATTCAAGAGAATTATAGAATTTCACTCCATATATGTATATACTGCATGGACTAAGGAGTTCATTGTTACCCAATAATTTGTTGAGATATTATCCGAATGTGGGAATGATTGAAAATGAATGTATCAATCTAAACAATTCTGGCTTAAAGGGGTTTTCTTTCAAGGGATTAACTGTGGTTGTAAATCCATACTTAGCAACTTGAGATATTTCCTGTTGGTCAAAACAAAGAAACGTCTGTTCTAGATATATCAATTCTGGCTTATAGGGGCATGTCTTTGAAGGTCTTAACGGATTAACGGTGGGAGTGACTTCAATAAACCTAATATTTTGTTTGAAACATGTGTTATATATTGTACATGTAATAAAATACAAATCTCTGATGAAAGCTCGCCGGCGTTATATACGGCTATTAAAGACAAAGTTTCTTGGGTTTTTCTCATTATATTGAAAAAATGAAGATCGGGATTTTAGGCTCGTCCCACGTGAAGAAATTGGAGAAGTTCTGCAAGGCAACAGCAACCGATTTATCTGATCATCAACTCTATTTTTATGGCAAGTCGGGGTATACAGCAGCAAGATATAGGCCATCGGACTTCGATGTATCGTCAAGAGTAGAAATCATTTTTGTGATTTTAGGGGGCAACGACATCCGTTCGAGGGGGAACCATCAAGAACTTGCCAAGAAATTATTGGACATCCTAGACGATATACAACGTCGTTACAAAGTTCCTGTAGTCTGGATAAACTGCTATCCACGCGCACGACCATTATACTGTGGCTGGAAAATGTACCGCAAACAGTCGGAACGCCTGAACAAGGAAATGAAAAAGCTGCTGACCGGATCCACACACCTATTTTACGGCCTGACCTGCTTTTATCAAGAGCGACGATTGAAAGATTATTTCGCGGAGAGTTTAATTGATGGGGTACATCTCAACGACTCGGAGAAGGCTAAGCTATGCACCTACATGACTTGGATTGTAGACATGGTTGGAGAGAGAGTATATGGCCGTATGCGGGAATGTCCTCCTAGAAGATCAAAAAAATTCGAGCGTTGTAGAGCTGCCCTTTGTCTATAGACGCCAACATTAAGGGTGTTACAAACAGTCCTTTTCGGGACTACCAAATCTGGAATGAAAAACATTCTCATATTCTATATTTTTTATAATGAGACATTAAATAACCGCTAAAATAATCAAATAAACACACTAAAATTAACTGGGTTTTAATCAATATTAATTTCCATATGTATAATTCATACAAAGAACGCGCAAACATATCAATAGTTCTATTACATGCTATGTTTATTGAAGGAACATGCGAAGCCATAATATAATATACGGTTAATTTCCAGAATCGGTTCGATATAATAAAATCGAAACAATATGTACCCAATTATCTACGAGAACTTATTTTTATATAATAATAATTTATTTTATTTCATTAAAGTGGAACAGATCAGTTGAATATTTACAGAGATTATAAAACAAAATACTGTACCAATGATACCTGGGCAACATAGGTCTATGAGACACTGCAGATAAAACATTAGATAATATAAGGCAATAAATATACGTAAGACAGTTAATTACGTAATCATACGTATCTAAAATATCTATTCAAATCACAAAAATCTACACTATATCCAAAACTATAAGGCAATAAATAGAGATAAAACGAAGGTGTTATGCTATTCTAATAATAAAATCTATCCGATATGTTAAAAACCAATCATAAAAAAATCTTAAAGTAAACATTTTGAGCCAATTACAGAATTCCAATCCATAAAGCGTTTTCCAGATGTTTCGTCTATTATTCAAGATTGATGATTTGATATTGGTTCATGTTGGTATACTCACTTGTTATCGTCTTATTACTTACCACCTACTGTTTGGAGATATATACTTCTTACCGTCCTTTAACTTACCAGCTACTGTTTGGTGATACCGTGTAAACTTGCGGGTTGGGTTACTTACCGATTCTTGTTTGTCTACACGTATTGTTTTCGTGCCGTTTCTTGATCAACTATACTTATCAATATACTTATCTACATTGATCATACTAAACGTGTACTAATGGGTTTACTTGAAGTGTTTTGATTGACATAACTTACCATTGATTAAAACAATATTTTTATTCAAGTACAAAAATGTTATTCACAACACTGATGTAATGGATTTGAAAACAGGCCGAAGCTTATATAATTCCTCTCCGTGTAAATTATACATTTCAATACAATTACTATTGATGTAACATAGATATTTTAACTTATCTTAATACTAATCGGTTGATAGTAAGTGCCTCTTGATAGGTGGTACTGTTTGTTCTGAATCATAACGTCTACTTGAAATTTAATATCAATGATTTTTATATGGAATTTAGCAATAATGTAACAGCAATTCCGAAAATATTTTCTTTCTCTTCCTCCCACAACCAGAGTTTCACACAGCTCTTTCCGTACTTTGAACATCAGAAAATCATTTAGCTAAAACCACTACGTTCCTACTAAATTCCTTATTTTAACTGATTTATTTTATATCCAATACAACGTTTTGACTTATTAAATTAGAGTAAACCCATTTACCTTGTAGTTTTATACCAGTATTATTTATGATTACAATCTTATACAATATACTTTATTACATTCCCGGGGGAGGGGGTGAATATATATAAATTTCAGATCCCACAATCATGTAGTGAAGTTTTATAGTATTTATTGAGTAAATAGTGTCAGACAAACAATTGTCTAAGAGCATTCCAAGTAGACATTCAATGGGATTTATTGAAATATATAAAAACTCGTCATATCTGGTTAAAAGATTAAAATCTTTATTTTTTAACTTTAATACAAGTTCTAATCTCAGGTCATTGTAACAAGGGCATTGAGATATAAAATGGAGCTTGCATAGTCTTTGCTCAAGGGGAGTTAGTGGTTTTGCATCGACCAGTCTCTATTGCGATTGAGTAAGAACCATTTCCCAGCTGACATATCAATTTCCTTTGATATCTGGGTATATTTAGGTCAGTGACATAAGCCTCACGCGACAAGCGTGATATAAATTTATCGTATGTTCGCAGCTTGTTACCATTAACAATGTTACGTCATTGAAAACCTCTTATATCCACTCACTTTGCAACATTTAATTCATATTTTACACAAATATTATTTGTTCAAGACAATAATGTTAATATTAATAAATTTTACAAACTTGTAAACAATATTTATCCACCCCCTTTCTGTTTAGAACGACATAAAAATGAAAAATAAACTTAAATAGTAAGCGGTTGTTAAACAGAGCTGTCTAATACATTCCAAAATCATATTCACTATGATAAAATTGAAACAGTATATATCATATTATCCGTAGAACTTAAATTGTTTCATTTTCATAATACTTAAGATACTTATTAAGCAGTTTCTATGCATGGATTAAAATCTCGGTCTATACGCCATTTTGTTACCAGCATCCGTTAATTAATCTGCACTAAAGAAGTTGTGATTTGACCCACTTTTACAGTTAATCCCATTAATCGGTAGGAATATAATAAAATCGAAAGAATGTTTAAGATAATATCTGACAGAACTTTTGTTATTCATTTTTATAGTCTCTTTATTAAGAATATAAAAATACACTGCTTGGATTAAGATGTTCAATAAAATTCGCAGTTTTGTTTACAGATGACGTTAATTAATCGACAACTTGACCTATGTGTAACTAAAAATATCTACTTTGATTTTCAATGATAAGATCGAAACATAAGTATAATTTGCTATTACTAAACTTGTTTATTGGTCTCTTAACGCCCTGGATTTTGGACACGTACCAGTCATCACCGCTTTTTTATTTTGTGCGCAGATCACGCTTATTAATCTGTTACAAAGATGTTGTCATTTGACCCACTTTAGTTGGAGGTAGATCGCCATCTTTGATTTTAAGCGATCTCTGATTGATTTGATCGTTTTACATAATAGAGTTTAAATTAAGGACTCTTTCTGTGCGACCAATTTGCAAATGCGACTTTCCGATGAGATCACTTAACGAAGAACTCACTATATTTGTTCAGTTTTGCATATATCATTAGTTGCATAGTTTACAGAACTATTGCTGTTAAATTAACACGTTAATCGAACAAGACAGTAGATATCTATACAAAATAAGTACATATTTCTTCTCACAGTCTATGTGCGCTAAATTATAATTAATAATCTTCGATTAGTTCAGCTATCAATAAATTTACACTATGTTTGACGTTGAAGTTTAATTGTCCTTTTATTTGAATCATTGGACATTTTTTTCCTGGTTTCTAGTTCTTTGGGCTCGTTTTTTTTTTAAATACAGTGTCAAAGGACTAAAGGGAGGTAACTGTATTGAAGTCATGGAACAAGACCTCTGCAGTTTGCCTTTTCACTGTTACGAGATACGTGTATGTCTTGGATCTGTATTTCTATTGCACATAATTTAGCGCAAGTAGACTTTAAGAAGAAATACTGGCCTATAAAGTTAAATTACAGCAATTACCCCGAGCTGTTAGTGGGAGACAACTGCGTATAAGGGAGATCAGATGTCGGTTCAAACGGCTTCAGTTGGATTTTTCCCTGTTTTGGGCCTAAACGTATAATATTTGAATATTGTCACATTTCTTCGTATATTTTGGCATTGGTCGCAGACGTATCTTTTAAAACTTATTTATATTAAATAAAAAATGTCTGAAAAAAGTAGACTACAAGGATAAATTACCGCAATTATTGAATTATGCTAGCGCCACCCAGACCGAGGAAAAGAATATTTTTCGTTGACCAATGGCCGACCCGGGCACTGACCCCACCCAAGCCACGGGGCATGCCCCTACCCTCCCCAAGGTCCACCCAACCTCACCCACGCACAAATTTAGGGCCTTTGGTACAATTTTGTTTCGAACGACATATCCAAAAGTGGGCGTGGCACATTAAAAAAATTTTTTTTAGTTTTCAGGCGCGACCTGTAGAATGGATACCGGATCACCCACGTGGATCACCCGTGGCCTCCCACCCCCACCCGTGACATCTGGACACGACAAAGTTCGAATTACTGATTTTGAGTCAAAACTGCTGATCACATTTTCGATCAAACACGTTTTTACGGCCATTAAAATGTCCAGGAGTCCACAGTTAGGGGGTCTCCACAAACATGCGTCACCCCTGGTCAAGTGGGAAGCGGCGATCACAGATTCGTGTAAGGATTAAAGGGCTGGCTCCTCACCGAAGTCCCAGGGGGTCAAAACATCGTTTTTCGAGATGTACGGGTAGGACAATGCCTCAGGAGCCACATATTTTGAGAGAGGGGACCCCGGGGTATCCCAGGGGCAGGGCCGGGGTCGATCACAAAATTGCGACATCAAGGTCAATTCTGTGATTTAGTGAATGACACTGTTGAGTTTGGCTCACGATTGGCTTTGTCGGGCGAGAGCGCGGGTGTAGCCTAGGTGGGACTGCCTCGCGGCGCAAGTGAAAGACCACTACCGCGTTCCTCGTTCGACTCACTCGGTGATAACCGCAGGAGCGGCCGCACTCGGGGCGGCGTCGGCGAGCTCAAGGGGCTAAGCGAGGAATTCCTTTACCTCGCGAGGGTGTTCGAGGACAGATTCAGTTTTGAGCTTAACTGGGGCGGTGTGCCCGCGAAACGATAGCGCGGGCGCCCCAAGGCCAGCCTCACAAGGGACAGAAACCCTTGGTCGAGCGAAAGGGCAAATGCTGGCTTGAGGATGCTTTTCAGTAGGAGGTATCCATGTGAAAGCACGGCCTATCGATCCTTTTGTGTCGCCCCTCGGGCGACGATGGGAGAGCCCAATTTACTGCTTCCCGCAAGAGGTGTCAGAAAAATTACCACAGGGATAACTGGCTTGTGGCAGCCAAGCGTTCTTAGCGACGTTGCTTTTTGATCCTTCGATGTCGGCTCTTCCTATCATTGCGAAGCAGAATTCGCCAAGCGTTGGATTGTTCACCCACCAACAGGGAACGTGAGCTGGGTTTAGACCGTCGTGAGACAGGTTAGTTTTACCCTACTGGTAGGGAATAATTCGAGCGGGTACGAGCGGGTAGGGCCGACTAGTACGAGAGGAACGTTGGCCCGGGATTGAAAGCGTTGGTGCTTGGTGGTGACTGCCATTGGCGCTTTGCCTTTGTCCCCGGGCGTACGGCTGAACGCCTCTAAGCCGGAATCCCATCCCACGACGTCCGCGTCTGCCTCTCGTTGACCGGCAAAGGAACGATTAGGCCCCGCGTCGCCCTCCCGGGGCGGAACGGGGTGGTGTGTGTCCGACCTGTGTGTTTCGGCAGGTGTCTTTCGAAGGCAGGTAAATCTGCTTGCAGACGACTTGGGTTTGTGCGAGTCGGGGTGTCGTACTCGGTCGAGCGGCCTGTTGTGGTTGCGAGGCGTTGAGACTTGTCCCTCGACTAGGAGATTTGTCCGCGGTAGACGGACTGAGCTCTCGGTTTTGCCCGCCCCTTGCGACGCCGCAAGAGATTTACCCGCACAAGACGGGTAGAGCTCTGCGGGGCGCCAAGGGGCGGGCAGGGGAGAGAAACCAAGAGAGAGAGAGAGCCCGCGAGGGCCGAGCGCAGACAAAATACGCCTGGGGTCGAGACCCTCGCTGCGGGCGAGAGCACACAGTGTCGTCAACGGGTTTCGGTTCTGGGAGTGCGCTTTCGTCGCAGCTGGGCGAGAGAGGCTGTCGTCCGTGGTCGACTGACATCGGGTATCGCCCGGTGCCAAGGTAAGGCTAGGGAAATCTGCCGTCGGCCAAAGACAGGCTGGGGAAAGTGTCGGTGGCCGACCCGCAGTCGAGAGATGGCCTGTGGCGGCAGAGGAATCTGACGTCGGCCAGTGACAGGGAGGAAGGTGTCAGAGGCCGACCCGCGATCTGCCGTCGGCCTGTGACGGGTACGAGAAATTGTCGATGGTCGACCGGAGACGTCGGCCAGTGACCCGGAGTGCCTCTTCTGGTTAGGTCGGCCACGACAAGGAGGAAGGTGTCAGAGGGGCCGGCCTGCGATCTGCCGTCGGCCAGTGACGGGCACGAGAAATTGTCGATGGTCGACCCGAGACGTCGGCCAGTGGCCCGTAGTGCCTCTTTTCGTCAGGTCGGCTACGACCAGGCGTCGCCCAGAGGTGGTCGGCGAGGCACAAGTTGCTGCCAGGTGCCCGCTACCACCACCGTCGTTAACAGGTGACGGGACTCTAACCTCCCGGTGTAATCAGCAAATAGACTGTTCATTATCTTAAAATCATTCTGATTAAAACTCAGATCTTATTTCGTTTTTTTTTTTAAGTTGAAATTAACCATAAATCGCTAATCCCAAAAATACATTTCAATACTAATAAACCCGGATGTGAGTAAGAAAATCACTAAGGCATTTTATGACCCTAAGCTTGGTGCGATCTATCATTTTCTAGATGACAGTGTTAATCAATGGTTTGTGGGTATATGATTGGATGAGACCATTCATATCGCACAATACTGGTTGAACTCCCCATCGTGGAAGGGAGATAAGTTATTTACCACCAGTGCAGTTACACAAAAAAGTAACTGTAATTTATACACTTTGATATAAAAAAAAAACACTATAAAATAATGATAAATTTGAATGAAAAATATAAAATTTCCACTAGAAGTTTTCTTAAAACTTAAATTTATGACAAAAATTTGTGTACGGTCCCTGGGGTAATGTAAACCCCCATAAACGACACTTTGTGCTATAATTCAATTATGTATTAATCGTTTTTATGTATTTATTGTTTATGTATGTTGAATACAAAAACTTAAGTAGTATCAATATTGACAGTTTATTGAAGTACGTCAAGAATTTTTAGTTTACGGTAACATTCCATTCCTGAATACCGAATATTGGAGCTGAGCATAGCCGCGAACCTGTGAACTCTGCCCTTTGCAAGCGTGGGTTTCCAAATGACAGACTAATCCAAAAAAAACAAATTTAAGGGGGGTGGGAGCTTTTGGTTTATAATATTCTACTTGAAAATAATGTAATGTTGGATTGCTATAAATGTGTCGGAGAGTGGGCGTATCGTGCAGGACAACCGCTTGTTTTCAAAATGCAAACATGATTTTTCTTGTTTTTGAGGGTTAAAAGCCTGATTAACAGCAACGAAAATAGCCATGTTCTTATCAGGAAACCATCAGTAATGATTTTGAGGATTGAAATGTTACAAAATAACTGTTCAATGTAAACTACCCAAACCCATTAAGCATTAATTAATTTTATTGATAAGCTTCATCCTATGTTATAACATGTCCTACCGTAATAAACACAAAAACATATTATGGAACACATCATTCGCTTGAAAACATTGAAAGAATCCTCAACGAAACGTCGCTTTAATTAAAATAGTAATTGTGTTCCATAATATGTTTTTGTGTTTATTACGTATGTCAATTAATTGCTAAATACCACTCAAAGAAGATATCCCACCGTCTTATGTATTTCTCTTGTGGTGTCTGCAACAACTAGTATGTCTGAAATAATAAATCCACATTGACAAAATATTATATAAGACCTGAATGTAGTATTTGGTCCCATAGTAAATCAAGAAGGCAGAACAATTTGCCCAATATTAATTAAAGATACATTGTGGGAGATTAGAGAGAGCTGACAGTTCTCGTTATCATAGTTTAAAAAACTATGTAAAGGAAAATTCAGTCAAATTGAGCCACTCTGAACCGAGAATTGAGCTATTGAATTTTCGGCCTAGCTATTACAATTATCTTCCTTGATGACCCAATACTTTGGACCAATATTAGCAAAAAGATAAAAGTACAATAATATGGATAAAACTATATTAGTGGAACATAAATTATGTTTTCGGTCTGTCAGGTAGTATGTGGTTGTTTTGTTGGGGTATTGGGTTATAATTAAATAGTAGTAGTACTATCGAAATACGAGGTACATTTCTAATTTTAACCATTATAAGGCGCATGTGTTTACTAAGTCGTATGTATTGTTGAGCTGTGCACAATGGACAATAATATATAGCTCACAAAAAGCAAGGGCGATGGCATGTGCCATTGTAGGCTTTAAACCAGTATGTAAATTATGAATAATAGGATGCCAACCATCAGAACTACTTCAGAAAGTTTGTTATTATCATAATTTATAACTAAATAATTATGTTCTTGCATCAAATTTAATTTTTGTTGCGATTGTACGCACAATGAACCCTTAAAACATGGCCCAAATGGTTTGGTTTCTTTCTTTTATTTAAGTTTACAACAACCTACACAATTTTTTAAAAAGCCATTGCAGGAAAGTGCGTAATATTTTTATATTTTCTATGAATGCGACTCACGCGAAGGTCGTCTTTAGTTCAGAATGGTTGTTATCGACGTGGCTCTTCTCTAGTACACGTCTACTACAAGTGTATTCCCCCAGCCTCCCAACAAAACAAAATGTGGATATGTTTTATCTAAGAATGGTGTTCAATAGATGCTCAGAACAGTTCAAGTTATTATATTATTTTTTTGTTGAACAGTTCAATTCTAACTACTCCGGGTTAATGAAAACGGACACACGTCATACTGTGTGTTCGGGGGAAAATTTTGCCGGGATAGCGGCGCTTCGGTGGCCTTTTTTAATACCGAAATCCATCTGCCAAGAAATCTTTTACGTGCACTCCAATGCGTACACGAGACCACGGTTTCAAGTCCCATTTGAACGACTAGACAGCAATATTTGTCAGATCATCCGCCCTGCACCACTGACAAGTAGAAACCACGCTTGATGAACCTTCTCAACCAATACCGAGCTCGAACGCGCAAACTCGGGACTAACGAGCCAGTGTACCAAATACCACCTAATGGTTCTTGGGGCAGCGGAATAGAAGTAATACCTGGGTAATTGCAGTGTACTTTCTTAGGTTTGTAGCCAAACGTAGTATACTTCGATCCCCTTCTGTTAAGTCTCCCTAAGACTTTTATCTAATCAGATCAATGTTTGGTTCATTGTGGAGGAAACGGTTGGAATTTGAGGTATAATCAAATTACGTTACAGACCAAGCTTGAATTTAACATCGAATGAATGTACATTAAATCAGGTTCCAGGAAGACGTTAATAAAACTGGGTTATCCCCGTTTATTAATGCACAACGTAATACTCATGCATCCGACCTCTGATTGGAGCTTAGATTGCTTGTTGCCATTTAGACACTCGGCATACTTCGACAGATTTCTAAACTACATCTACACTCGGCTGAATGACGAATTCCGCCTTATTGGAACTACTTTAAAGGTCCCGGATGAAACATGGTTACGCCCATACCGAACACAAATTAGCGACCTATTCGGCTACCGACCTATTCGACCGATCCAGCTGGCAACTTGTTCGTTGGCAACCTATTCAGAATAAAGACAGCAGTCGCCCAAACTCATCTATTTTTATTAACAAATAAAATCCAGCGTTACGTCTATCAAATGAAGGTAGAATATATCATTTTTTATCTATTCCTTTAGCTCAGAATAGAAGTGTAATTCCGCTATATATATTCTGAAAGGTAATTGAATAAGTTTTATAAATATTATTAGTAACACTTGGCACAATCGTATCAAAGGGGCTCTCTCTCATCCAAAACGTCGCCATTTTTTCAACATTTTAAAGTGAAAGAACGGTAATATTCCGAGTCAAAATTCGGACCATCGTACAGAATTCTGAGCATCCAGCTATATATAATCGGAAAAGTAATTTTGGGCGACTGTTGTCTTTATTCTGAATAGGTTTCCCAAAAAAATGTTACCAGCTGGATCGGTCGAATAGGTCGCTAGCCGAATAGGTCGCCAATTTGTGTTTGGTGGCGCCCACGGTGTCAAGTTTTCCTGTTAAAGTAAACCGGTAACCGCATCGCCAATGTATGGGCGTAGGTACACATCACTTACTGTCATACAGCCGAGATTAGATGTAGGTTCCGGAACCGGAATCTGTTGAGGATTGCCGAGTGGGCATTTAGAGTGATGCGCAACTGGATCCGTAGTGTGATAGCGGCCATTTCATTGTGTCTACTTATTTATACCCTTTTCTCTCTACTTAATAAGTTTTTATCCATTATTAGTTAGACTTTTAAATACTCTATTTCAATTCTAATTCGATTGGTTCTTATGCATGTGAATTGCCATAAATAGCCTGGTTATTGGGCCCATGACATACTCACCGACCAATAGTGGCTCCCTGCACGTGTTAATCTGAAGTGGGTATATCCTTTGCGAATCAGAAGAATTTATTTATAAAAATGTAAAGTCATACTGTTGAGAAACTGCCTTCAAAGTTTCTTTCCTCGTCTCATATCAGTCCAAGTCTCATAGATTAACCACAGAAATTGACACTAGAACCTGCACAGGACGTTTTCCATAGACACGTCATTAACAAGATCCTTTGTAGATTTAGGACCCATTACAGATTTCCATTGCTAATCTTTGATCGGTCATGCCATACAATCTGAAATGTATTATTTCGCTTATTTGAAAAAGAGGCGGGCATGGGGGGGGGGGGCCTAGAGAAATGGAGTTAATGTCCACGAGACACAAACTAGGTCATTTCGGGACTAACATATGGTTTGAGTTTTTTATTTCAATAATTCGCTTGCACGTAGGGGTCTTTGGCAGTGGAAGGAAACCGGAGGAAACCCACGAGGTTGAGAAGGCGCCCCTATCTCCATGCCACATACGCTCACACCATGGAGGGATCGAAACCACAGCCGTAAGCCAGAGGTGACCGGCCAGCTAGAGGTCGAAACGCGGCGCTCTAGACCACTAGGCCATCCCAACCCCCAGGCGGGGATGGGGTAATTCCGTGATCATAATATAACATAGTTTATACATATAGTTTTGGGAATAGAGAGAGAGAGAGAGAAATTGGGTTTTACGTCCAGTCGACACAAACTATGTCATTTTGGGTCTAACATATGTTTTTTTCAAAAATTTATTTAATTAATTCGCATCCGCGTAGGGGTCTTTAGCAGTGGCAGGAAACCGGAGTGCCCGGAGGAAACCCACGAGGTTGAGAAGGCGCTCCTATCTCCATGCCACATAGTACATGCGCTCACACTAGGGACCGAAACCACAGCCGCAAGCCAGAGGTGACCGGCCAGCTAGAGGTCGAAGCGCGGCACTCTAGATCACTAAACCATCCCACCCCCCTTGGGAATAAAACCCGCGGAGTTTATTGCATCGAAGAAGAAAGTGAAAAGCCCTGCATAAACTATACACTATGCTCGAGGATCTCACTGAATATACACATAAAGGGTTAAATTTTACATCGACAAAATGATCGAGACCGGTTTGTTTTCTATTTAAATACATCCCATTCTATTCAGTAACAATACGACCTCGCTACACCTTTTATAACGAAATGAGGTTGCATACAGTGCAAATATTATTACTATAGCTACAGCCTAATAACGTTTATAAATGTCATATAGCAGTTACACCATATCGAATGTACTATTTGACTTATTTTTATGCAGAGCGAATATTGTCAGTTAGATATTGAACCATATGTGTGTCATTCTAGTCTAATTGATCTGCAGTTTATAGAGAGCGCTTTACTGTCACGAGTCCAGACGATGCAGATCATCACGACCGACGTTAAAACCAATTCCATTTCGATGGGACGACAGTTGACCGAGAAACAGGATTACATAAACTGAAATGTGTCAGGACTATGTCAGAGAAACCTGTCCGCACGGGAATGGTGGTAATAAGATATACCGTTATGGCCAAGTGCGTAATGCGCAGACTGCAGCTTGTGTGTGCTTTTAGGTGCTCTATATCCCTGTTTGCAACGAAATGTTGAAATACCGAAGGTAACCAAGGCAAATGGGTTATCAATTATAGAAAAGCAACAAAAAGCACAAATCGAAATATTAAATAGTTGATGTCTAAAATCAAAAATGCAAATTGGAAGATTAAATAAAATATACGATGTAAAGTCGCACAAGGTTTTCCGGAAAGATTAATTAAGAATAGTCACTCCATCAGACAGAATACAATTGTTAGCAAAAAAGAACGATGTGGACACAATGCCATTTCTTGGCTGCCAGTTTTGTCGGTTCACCAAATTATAATTAAAGTCGTGCAAATTGCCAACGTGAGATTTACGCACGTATTTGTCTCCCTTCGTGTAAATTTGCATTCATTTAATTAGATTTTTAACAGTTTGAATGTGTATTTTTGTCATTTGTACGATATACGTGTAGGTCCATGGTATAATAATGAAAGAAAAATCGTTGTGCTGTCACATAAATTATATACGGAAAAAGATATTTAGTTATACACTTTGAATACTCGCGTCGCGTTTATATTTGTATAGTTCATGAACACACCCATTTTGTGGTGTTGTTTCAATAAACCTCAAATTGGGTAACAAACCCATACAATTGGTAACCGAAGAAACCTCTAGGTGCTGTGTGTAACATGAATGACGTATTATCATCGTCATTTTCTCTATATATCATCGGTTGACTGTTCACCTGACTCTAAAATTAGCCATGAGTAACTGACTGCCGTGTCTTTTTACATCCGCTTTTGTAGGTTATATTATCAAGTCAAGCAGATAGATATCATTATGTAATGTGTGTCCAAGAGTTTTGTTATGAACCTGGTAACTCAGGATATTTCAGCATCCTCCATCATGTCAACCATGACAGGGAGATGTATTAAACGGTTTGTTGCATTGTTATTGTGTTGGATGCTGATATTATTTACATGTGTTCAAGGTAAGATACTATTCACCACCAGTGTACTTAAGTGTCTACTTCAATGGATAAAGGGGTCGGTGGGTGATCAGACCCGTATACACACGTATTGGTTAATGTAGCTGCGGTTTTTCGTATTAATATGCGGTGGCAAAAAAAGGTAAACAGCCATCTAAATGTTTACCCAAATAAGAGGATGCATTGGACCAATCATACTGAAGCGCGCCAGTATCAGGAGATATTCGAAATGGCGACTCCCATGTGGGCCGAAAGGCTTTTACAGAATTGACAGCCCCGATTCAAACAAGTGGGGAATTTCATCAATTAACTATGCAAACCGCCAATTAGAGAGACGGGGTGTGTTATGGGTGAGATTTCTCTATCTCACCCATAACCCACCACTCGACACAAACTAATTCATTTCATCCCTTATTTCAGAAAAGGAGGAAGCTAACCCCATTTCATTTATAAATGCATTATACTCAAAGAGGTTATTACTGTATACAAATGACAACATTCTAATACAATTAATTACCTATGGGACAAAAAGTAATCTTCTCTTAGTAGCTCATAAATACCAATAAAATTTGAAATTTAAGAATGCGTTTCAAATACCACCAATGACAAAGCAATTATCAACTTCCTAGTAAACGAAATGAAATGAAATAGTGTTTAAGGTCATAATGTTCTGCTCATAACAGGGCTAATGAAGACGGGTATACGCCATACACTGATTTTGACCGGGCAGCGGCACTGCGACCTACTCGTATATCGAATACCAACTGTCAATGGATATTTTAAGTGCAACGTCCTTGTAGTAACGAATGCAACAACTTTAAAGTGCAACTAGTGTAAAATCCGTTTTGACTTTAGTTTCAATTACATATTTCGAGACCCTCAAAACCGATCTGAAATTTACCTAAATTTTCCTTTTGGGGGAATTTTTAATTAGATTAATGATTACTAATGAAAATTATAAAACATATTATCAACACACGCTTTAATATATCGTTTTATTTCTTCTACTTTATCATATGTTCAGACTATCTTACCTTTCGGTGTTGTTCTTCTTAATGGAACCTTTTTGAGTTCTAGGTTTGGGTGTAATTTATCTTAATGTGTATGTTATAGCCAACGTTGGGAAACTTTGTAGTTTTCCGTCCACAATTCCTATCATTCTGTCGATGTTGGCTTTTTCTAAAAACAAAACCTTTATATTGAGTTCTAGGTTTGGATGATATTTATGGGGATGTGGATGTTATTACCAAAGTTGAGAATCCTTGTAGTTTTCCATCCACAATTCCCATCATTATTACAACAGATAACCTACATCTTAGTCTAAATTTAACGAAATCTAGTGCAATATCCAGTAAAATACCCGTGTATAAACAGCTAACGGATTCTACACATACCATAGCAATGTACTCGAACACTGATGGACAAGTAAGCATTGTCTTTATTTGTTTTCTCTATCAAACTTTTACTGGTCTTACAGTATTGGGTAACCATTGATTCTTGTGTTAAAAGTCAAGCAGTTAAATAAGTGGCAATACATATTGAAAATTGTCCATTTTAGATCCTAATTATTTAAATTTATAAAACCACTCTTTAGACAAACCTTCCTTGTTGTGATTATCCTGACCAGCGGTTGTCCATGTTAACTATAATATTAATATACATTATGGGAGATTAAATAAAGAACTGATAGTTCTCGCTATAATATAATGTAGATAATGTGTAAAGAATGTGCTGAAAAAGTCATTCAAATTCATCCACTCTGAACCAAGAATTTAGCGATTGCATTTTCGAAATAGCCTCCATTATCATTACTAATGTCTGTCGGCACGATAAAAAAACAAAGTCTCGATTATCCATTTCATGATTAACTCATAAATGAAAGTTGGGCAGCAAATGGGATCCTAATCGCGAGGTGATTACGGTCTGGAACAGTTAATTAATGTCTAATTTATAATTTAGATAACATTTCAGACCGGAAAGACATGCAATAGACAGATGTAGCTCTATTGTTTAAGTAATATACTAAGAATCTTCATTTATAATCAACCATTTATATTTGTTGTATGATTAGTAGTCCAGCTGATGGGTTTTCCTTGCTGTTTAATTTTGCAGATGATTGCCACATACCAAAACAGAAAATATAACGCAGCATTTATCATAGAATGTATGAATCGAGAAGAAATGCATACACCAAGATGGGTAAACTAAGACTTGTTATGATATTACTCCACAATAGAAATCTATGTAATAAAGGTCAATATACGACATCTTCTATTGATCTTTGTTCTACACATCCCGTCTTCATTAGCCCAGGCGAAGCAGTACGGCAGCACGTGTCGTGCCCATCCGTGTCCACATTGACACGAACTGGAACGACGAGTTCATGCATAGTTTGAGCATTGTCTACGCACCTCCTGCATTGGCACGACGAGTTTGCGCAAATCGGACGGTGTCGTGCCGACTCGAGTCGTGCCAATGCGTGCCACGGAATCGTGCAAGTGTCAGCCTTACTTAAACCCCCAATTCATTCAGTTACACGCACGATAAACCGTTCACAATTGATAACTGTGCTGTCTTTGAGATATAAGGATTGAACATAAATTTGAGTTTTATACACCCATCGGCATAGTACACAAATTATGTGTATATTTTTTTTTCATATTGTTACACATTTCTAGTAATTAATACTGAATGCAATCAGTTAATGCAATCAAAGTTAATATATACAGTCAAAGATACAATTTCTTTATTATTATCATTTGGATCACAATAAATCTTTACAGCATGGAGAATTTACATTGAATAATATCAAAAGATACTTTCTTCAACCAGATAACGTATACTCGTCTTCCAGACATGTATTACTATATATTGGAGACCACCAGCGACCAAATATAAATACCAAAGGTAATGGGTAGCCTTAATGATAAGTATAATAAAATAACTATTTTCCCATATATAGTTAAGTTAACATTCGAAGTTAAACATAAACCACACTATGGCTGTCATCAGATATTGGACAATGAAGTAAATTGTCTGGAGCACCAATCATTCTGAAAATCATTTACACGTCGTTTCTATTTAGATACATATCGTGCACCAATGTGATAATCATACTATTCATCAAAATTGTACAGTTTTAATGCTGACCAATCAATTAATTGATCTATTTGTTGTTGATTTCTTTACAGAATTAAATAACATTCCCAGGGAACGGTTAAAGAGAGCAGCATCAAAAGTAACTTATTATATAGACGTATTAGCTGTAACAGATTATCTTATTTTTCAAAGGTAATGTAAAAAAAAATAATTCCTGAATACCCCCCTCTCCACTCCCTCCAAAAATAATAGAAATAAACCCAAAGGAAAAAGCAAATCAAAACAAACCAAAGAAAATTGCAAAAAAACATCAACCCAAAGCACGTTGCAGGTAATGTAAAAAAAAAAAAAACAACATTTCCTGAATAAATCCGCACCCCACCCCCACCCAAAAAAAACAAACCCAAAAGAAAGCAAACCAAAGAAAATTGCAAATAGAAAATCAAGTACACACGTCGGAACCCAATAAGCCGGGCACGGTGTATTCGACATCACGACGTTT
The DNA here is from genome assembly GCA_036850965.1 of Patella caerulea. Classification (NCBI taxonomy): domain Eukaryota; kingdom Metazoa; phylum Mollusca; class Gastropoda; family Patellidae; genus Patella; species Patella caerulea. The sequence goes on along the minus strand of JAZGQO010000007.1, from coordinate 46,519,938 downwards.
AACCGTTTGGTTTTAAATCAGTCAACTTTCACTTTAGCGGGCCCTTTTATCAGTTTTATCATAATATTATCGCGTTCTAACATTTCTTTGCATTCAAGGTTCTTGGATCAGATAGAAACTACTACCTCTACGAGCGAGAAAAGGGAGATAGCTCTAGATAAAATTAAAACCTACTATGCTCATGCTATTAACATGGTAAGATTATTTCATTTCAATTCACTACTAGTGTCACTAACAAATAACATGATAGAAGCTAGGCTAATCCACAAAATGTTAATTATCGGTACTTTTAAATTTTAATAATTCATGATAAATGTTTTTTTTAGTTCACAAAAGCCTTCATGAATTTTGCATGAAATGTCTAAATTAATTTTTTTGTATAAAATTCATATTATGAAAATGGCAATTTAGAATATTTCATCCATTTACATGAAGGCCCAGAAGGGATTTATTTTCAGTTGTTATATGATTTTAACACTATTGACAATTATGACGTGTGTTTTTATGACATTATGACGCCAAACCTCTGGGTCATTTAAGAGTTAATGTGAAAGTTTAATGCATTTTCAATTTTAATTTGTTGTAGTTAAAAGTTCCTAAATATCTAACTCAATTTCATTCAAAGTCTTCGACGAATTATTTGTCAATTTAAATAAACATTTATGTTGTTATCTTACGAGGAAAAGATGGGCTTCTGATATCGAATATTTAAGACAAAATAGATATTTTACCATTGCTAAACGAATCGTGTACCATAATGCGTTTCAACACCATTTGTAACAATGGACTTGAAGAGAGAGTCTAGACATATCCCACAAGTCATGTCAAACGTGAATCACATTCTGATCTGGAGCGCATGCACAATTACTATCGATGTAGACTGGAATAACCAGATGCTAGAGATTCGTATTTTTGAAATGGGATGAGAGTAAAACGGAGACGTTATGATCTATTTGTATCAATATTTAGGCCCCAAATATTAGATATTTAGCGCCTGTAGGTCCATTTTTACTTCGTGTGAGTGCTTTCCAAGGGAGCTTAGAAACTAATATGTGTTTGCCGTAATGATTTTGTTTTATATCTTGCAGGTAAACTTAAGATATAAAAATGTGGCGAGTGAAATAATGGATTTTGAAATAAATTTAGTTGGTTATTTCATATCAGATGTAAGTTTGTGGTTTTACTGTAAAGTAATAATGTAAAGGGCGTGGTCTATAATAAAACCTGTATACCATGCCTAATAATGTATTAATAAACTATATGTAGTTCACGTTATATGCGGGTGAACAAAGAGTTTTTTCAAAGATTATTTAAGTATAGTAACCCATATCGTGTATACTATGTCACCTAGTTATAGATGTTTAAATATTTGAATATATATAAAATATATCAACATTTTATAATAATTCTTTCTTACGATTAAAAAAAAATAAATATGTGTTAAAGATAGGTAGCTGACTTAAACTTGATCTTTTTTTTATCGATTTCAAGGATTTATGTGTACGGATTTACTTTGGTTCAGTAATAGATTTCTAGAGACTTGGAACCCTATTTCTTTTTTTAAAGGTAGCTATTCATTGCGCATAGAACATTTTGACTTCCTAATCAACGCACCCAAAATTCATAATAATAAGAAAAACTTTTTTTAATGAATCAACTTTCATGCATATAGTTTGCAAAAACTGATCGCCCATAAGTCTCTCAAAAGCTACAAAGACATCTTCATATTATTCAATGTTTATATATATATTATCACTAATATATGTCTATATTTTAGTCTGTTGAAACATCGGAGTGGATAATACCAACTGACTCAAACCAGTTTTCCGCACAACTAATGCTGGAAAATTTTGAAAAGTGGAAATCTAAGACGTCGCTTATGGAACATGACCATGCAATTCTATTCACAGGTTATGATCTAACGGACATTGACTCGAGTACGGAAGGTAATTTTACTTGATAACTAAGTATAATCGTTACAGCTCCATCAACCAGCCTCAAAATAGTGACGGATGTCATGTACGAGACTCTTCATTCTGAAACTGCCCTAGAACATAGTAAATTATATAGAAATAAGTTATGGTTAATATACTTCCATGAGGATACACTATTAAAATCCGTATTAAGGTTTAATTTTACACTTTTTAGTTGAACACTCATGCGAATAATAGTAGTTTACCGGGTGGAAAGTACACCACTGAAAGAAGCAGTTTCCACACGAGTGAGCGTAAACTGCCGTGGTGTACTTCCTTTTCATCGTCAGTTGATTCGTTTTGAAAATAATATGAGATATTTTCGAGCATGATATAGCTTTAACACACAAAATGTCACCTATCGAAAATGACATGATTTAACAGAATGCTTAATATTGGCGTGTGTGTGTATGGGGGTGGGGGTATCTATATCTACATGTAAAACCTGTTCTTGTGGTGCTCGATACGTTTTATGTATTTGCAGGCATTGCTCATGTTGGGAGTATGTGTACTAGTAAGAGTTTTTCTGTTGTGGAAGATAGGGGTATTTCGAAAACTGTAGCAATAGCTACCCATGAAATGGGACACAGGTAAGAAATGAATGGATTAAATTAACATTCTATTAAAAACAGTTCATTGGTCACACATACAATAAGGCGAATATTGTGTACGGTCAGTGGGGTTTCCCTATTAACTCTCCCTTAAGTCCATCATGTGTATGTAAACGAAACATTCCGCGTGTTTTTTGTTGCAACCTTAAAACGGACACTATCCCCGGCAAGTGGAAACCTGGTTTGTCAAAATAATAGTTTAAGAATTTGGAACCCATTGGGGTGGTATTATTCGTATGAGATTAAATTCGTTATTTATAGAGTTTATCGTCACATTACTTCCACCGGGGGTGATATCGTGTAGACAATGGGATTAAAGTGATTCGCATCCTTTTATATGATACCTATTTTATCACAGAAAAGAAGTTATTAATCCCGCGAAACTTTTTTTAAAATATGGCTCGACCCACCTGCACCACATTTAGTCTCCATTTTAGAATTTGAAAATTGTATTTTTTTTTTAAAAGCAATTCAAGAATATATTTACCAATAACTAACCAAATTTTAAGTAATATGAATCATAATACGACTTTTAGAACAGATAATGTTCATGTTATAAGCAAACACGCATGGTGCGTTGTAGACGTTACATTTTTATACGCTCACATTTTCATGTGGACGTATATTGTCGTCGTCCCTGTCCTTCCGTCCCTCCGTCCGTCCACAATTTGTTTGTGGACTCTCTACGGGTCACAATTCTTATCCGATTTTGACGAAACTTGAAATACAGGTGTATCCCCATAAGATCTCGGATGCTTTCGAAATTGGCATGTATCGGAACGAAACTTCGTGGATTATGACCCCTGATTGTCCAAAAAATCGCTTTTTTTAGCTTGCGGTACCTCTGGAGGTCAAAATTATTATCCGATTTAAAAAAAAAAAACGCTTGATTATATCACCGTTGCATTGTAATAAAGAGTCGAATTTCGTGAAAATCGGACCCAAATTGACGGACAAAATGGCCGCCGTGAATAATGTGAAAATATATTATATCAAGGTTGTGGACTCTCTACAGGTCACAATTCTTAGCCGATTTTGACGAAACTTGAAATATAGGTTTCGATATTGGCACATTGGACCATAACTTCCTGGATTTTGGCCCTGATTGTGCCAGAAATCATGTTTTTTGCCTCGTGGACCCTATGGATGTCACAATTTTATTCAGAATTAAAAAAAAAACGTTTGACTATATCCCCGTTACACATTAATGATAGTTGAGTTAGAATTTCTTGAAAATCGATAATTGAACAGCTAAATCCATAATATTAAATTATGTTTCGTATACTATGCGTTAGCATGGGACAGAACTTGATAAAAAAAAAATTCTAATGATTTTCTGATAATAACTTAATATGCGACAACTCTTGTTGACTCACCGGACGATTTAGCTGCTGTGTGGGCGTATTTTTCGTTGCCTGGAAACCTATTTTAGATTTTCATTTAATTCGAAGGAGACAAATAGGCCATTATATCACATCTAATTGCATTGCTCTGAAAATAAGACTTATTTTGGGACTTCAACGTTTATAAGTGGCATTGACGATTTTGACGCCATCGTCGGATGGTAAATATAATGCGTGGATTAATTTTGTCGTGACAGTATATGGTTTTAAATTGAGATATTGGCAAATCATAACTGAAATATAAACGTTTACTTATAATTTTCGATTATAAACGCTCGAGAAAAATCTCTTTTTTCTTAGTAGGTCATTTTGGTCTAAGGACATCTAATATAATACGATAGCCAGAATTCAATATACGTGCGACATTGAATCTCAAGAACTCAACACAACAGTATGATTATAATTCTAATTCAATTACATCGACGTTTCATTTGTCACCCAGATCAAAAGATCATGTCCTTTTAAAGGTACCATAGTCCAGACTAAACGTGAAATATAGAACTTCGGTCCATGCGCATTGATTACATTGTTATCTTATGAAACACCATAGTCCAGACTAAACGTGTATATAGAATTTCAGATTATGCGCATTGATTACATTGTTATCTTATGAAACACCATAGTGATATTGCATTAAATAAAATCGATCATTTCTAATATATAAGCTATTTTCATTACGCACAACTTTCCACTGAATTCATTATAACTTTCTATCGAATTCACGCCGTCATCTTTTTAGATCTTAAACTTGACTCTAAAAAACACGAGCATCCAGGTCAAAATGACATCTATCTGATATTTTGTGTTTTATAATCGTTTGTAGTATTCTAGAGCATAGCACACACTAACGATTTATTTCTCGCTTCTTCAAGCAATTTAACAGCGCGATTAATTTCTAGGTGGTGGTTCAGGGATTGCTGATTCTGATTAGTGGCTAATGGATGAAGGTCTAGTCAAACAAACAACGGAAGATTGAGCAGAAAATGGATGTACGACTTAACTGCAAAAAGCAATTCTTTATCACCAAATGACATACTTGATACCCCTTGTCGCTGCATTGATATCTACTGAACTTCAAAGAACAACCGCTTATGGATGGGTTAATGACCAACTTTCAGTCCTTATTTATTTGTCTTCTGGTGTATTGCCCCCCCCCCCCATGCACTGGATTTCCTCTTTCTATTTGTCTTTGAACGTCTGCTTCCACCTAGTATCATTGCGCCTGTGCAGTGGTCTTTCCAGTGGAGAAGTCCCCTCTAATCCTCATAAGCTCTAACCGTGGACCAGAGCTAGTGTTTGAAGCGCGATACCAATTGGGTACATTTATATGGTCCAAAGTTATAGTAATTAAAAACACTGTTCACTTTACATATTATCCCATCTCTATTGTTTTAGTTTGGGGGCATTACACGATAGTGACGCTGGCTGCAACGATACAGATCGCTATATAATGGCGGGTTCCATCCAAACCGAAAGTTCTGCAAATACGTTAAATCCATGGTATTTTTCATCGTGTTCTGTTGCCGCCATAGAACAATATGTCAACACCGTTAATTCTATAAAGAGGTTTGTAAATGTTTAGATTATTTTAAAAGAGAGTCAGTATTTAATGTAGGTACAAATTGTGGATAGCCTTTAAGAAAATGGCTGCCCGGTAAATGTGGCTTGTTTTAAAAGCATTAAATGAACATTTTACACTTACCAACACGTTATATTTAGACTAATGTGGTAATTTATTTTGTTTATGGCTTCATTTCATTGGTACCTACTCGGTCATTGAATGTAGCTGTTAAGGGATCTTTCATTGAGTGAGCACTAGGCTTGCATTCTTACTAGTAGGAGTTTTGAGTCCACTATCACCCGGGTGATATCGCAGACAAGTGTTTCCTAAAAAAACTTCCCGTAGAAGCCACACGAAGAGCTTACTCCAGCTTGGGAAGGAGCCGTGAGATTGATTAGTCGGCCTGTTCGATCTCGTTTCCTCGATTAAAGACAAATTTATCATGCAAAGTAGCCGTTCAAGGGAAAATATTTCATCCAAAGGAGATGCTCCGAATACTAAAAGTAAAGATTAAATTTCAGAACGGTTAAAGATACGTTCCAAAAAATGTATTTATCTGGTAGTTATTTCCAATAAAAGTATAGCAAATTTGTTATATAATATATGGAAAGTAGAAATATCCAATCTTACTAAAAAAAATACCGGATTTTCTATATAACAATCATGGAGTGCATGAAGGACAAAAATGTAAGGGTTTCCCTCGTCGACAGCGCGACAGTTAGTAATGTTTGCTTGCGTGGCGACAAAATTGCACGCAGAGATTGAGCTCCCGATAAATGTTGATACATGTTGATAAAATTTATAAAGGGTTATACGCACGACATTTTCTGAGATAAAACATCACGGAAAAGACGCGGACAGTGGATAATCCGAGAATTTAATCGGTTTTCGATATCTGTAATAAATCAGCGATTAAAGACACAGCGATTATGTTAATTAATTGTCACGTCGTGGGTTAAATAAACCGAAATGTTTAGGCGATACATTTTTATGTTTCAGCGTAAACTGTTTAACGGAAAGATTGAGTTCATCAAGCGTTGTGCCAGATATTAGTGATCTGCCTGGACAGGTTTACAGTTTAGATGTCCAGTGTCGCCAATTATATGGATCTAAATCTTTTTACTGTCAGGTAGAGTCAGTGTTTCCTTCATCAGAAAGCATACGCAAAAACAAAACCAATACCACGCAAACATCTTGCGTTTACACCTTAATTATTTTATAATTTAGAGTTCGCATGTGTTTAGAATTTTACCCAAATCTGGAAAAAGTAAACTGTAAAGGACATCAATTGAAATCATTTCATAGTTTTAAGGAAATATTGACAAAAAATGTTGTAAGCATATATCTGGGTTTTTCTTTCATCTAGAATCGTGGTAATTTATCGGGAATTTGTAGAAACCTGCCTTGTTTTGATCCTAAGACATTTGACTGTATTTCTCAATCAGCAGTCACAGGCTCGTCGTGTGCATCTAAGAGGGTAAGAAATACGTAAACTAAACATTATCCTTCTAACCTAAACCATCTCTATTTATCTCAGTAAGTCTGTATGAATGTGTTTCATTGTCAGAAAACTGCTGTAGTTCAGTGAGTCAGGCGTTGGGTCGCTATCCTGGAGGCCCTGATTTCCAACCCTAATTCAATTGTCTCGATGCAGGATGAATGGTCTGGCAGGGACAGAGCATCGTCGTTCAGATGGAACGAAAAGCGTGGTCCCGTGTACACGCCCTGGACAGTTGGAATTCAATAGCTGCCTGAGAAATATTTGTCGTATAGCATACTCTAGGTCCATTAAAGTAGTACATTAAATCACATGTCATTTATTCATACGCTTCATTGTGGGGTTAACAGTCTTTTTAATGATATAGGATCGAATGTCACTCAATTATCAGGAATAATTATTCTTAAAGTTCCAATTTCCAAGTCAAAACATAATTATTTCTATGTATTTTGCTCAAAAGGTTGTCAACTCACTATTATAAGATAATGGGCAAATTTTTTTGGGCATTAGAAAGGCTGACACAGGCTGATTGAGGAAATAGTTACTCAATTACCTCCCTTGTTTTCCCATTCCCATGGACGGTCATCTTCAAACGTTTGAATTTGAAGTTGAAAATGATATTTTTGCCAATTTCTCAACTGGCAATAGTGGATTATAGGATTAATAGGATTATTCTTTAACAAGGTAGGACTGTTTATAGATTCAATCTATTTTAGAGCTTTATTTTAATACATTTTAAAAATATAACTTAGAAAAATGATGCTATTGGAACTTTAAGGTGCATTTTGTATTAAACTAAAGGGTTTTTTTCCTTTTAATATTATGCTGAATGCTGTCGGTGCAACATCCTTTGTTTGATTATTTTATAATTTAACCAGATTGATTTTAGATTAATCCACAACTTTTTAGAGCTAAAAATGTATCTCGACTAGATTATGCAAATGTGCATTTAGCCCGTTTTCATGAATATTCACATTCTAGACTTCAAGTTGAACAACAGCGCGATTAGTAGGTAACATGAACACCGCCAAGAGACCACGTTACCCAGAAATTAAAAAGAGGTGCATTGGGGAAAATCGTTTATAAGGTATTGACAGAGAGAGAGAGAGCGAAAAATAGGGTTTAACGTCCACTCAACACAAACTAGGTCATTTCGGGACTAACATATGGTTTTAATTTTATTTCAATAATTAGCTTGTGCGTAGGAGTCTTTAGCAGTGGGAGGAAACCGGAGTTCCCGGAGGAAACCCACGAGGTTAAGAAGGCGCCCCTATCTCCATGCCACATACGCTCACACCGGGGCTCGAAACCACAGCCGCAAGCCAGAGGTGACCGGCAAGCTAGAGGGCGAAGCGCGGCACTCTAGACCACTAGGCCATCCCCCCCCCCTAAGGTATTGACACTTGCCATATATTACAAAAATATACATACAGTGCAGCTGTCTAGTCGTTCGAATGCAACGAAAACCCGAAGTCCCGTGTGCACATTTGCGTCCACGTAAAAGATGCCCTGAAGTTGGAATTAAATATATGAGTAGGCCGTATTACCGTTGTCCGGGTACAATTTCCTTCATATTACACTGTATGGCGTATGTCTGTCTTCATTAGCTCAGTTCGGAGCAGAACAGTAGGACGTCAAACCCTATTTCATTTCACAAAAAAAACACTATTGCTAAGCTTCAAGAAAGCCATGGACATTACTAGCAAAGCCCATGGACCAAATGGCTTACGTGAAAGTAAATCATTTACTTATTAGATCCAGCTTAACCTTTTTGTGTCGTCTAAAGTCATTCACTGTGCCAGCATTAATGTTAAATTTCACACATAGCATTGTCTTTTCAGTGGTGTTTAAATGGCGAATGCAAAGATTCTAGCAATGCCCCTAACATAACAGGTGAGCTGAATACTATTGTACCAGGCACATGAGACGGTTTAGTCTTGCAAAGACACAATAGTTATCAACATTTTGATGTAGTTACATTAAATTATAGCATGAACCAATTAATTCGAGGGAGAGGGAGAAAGAGAGAGAGGTTTAACGTCCACTGGACACAAACTAGGTCATTTCGGGACTAACATATGGTTTAATTTTATTTCAATAATTCGCTTGCAATGGGAGGAAACCGGAGTGCCCGAAGGAAACCCACGAGGTTGAGAAGGCGCTCCATCCCCACGCCACCACATACGCTCACACCAGGGATCGAAACCACAGCCGCAAGCCAGAGATGACCGGCCAGCTACAGGTCGAAGCGCGTCACTCTAGACCACTAGCCCCCCCCCCCCCCAACCAAACTCGAGCACCTACAGAATGCGGTGAACTTTGTGCAGTTATCGCAGTGAAACAAAACTTGATAGAGATTAGAAAACAGTTAATTTAGAGAAAACCGTGTCAAATATTATTGTTCTTACTGCACTGCAAACAATCCAATTCTTGAATTTACAGTTAGCTACATCATAAAAGATCACACTGTCCAATTCTGACCATTCATGTTTATCCATGGGAGATCGGGGTAATAGAAACCTGACTTCCGCACAAGAGTGAGCTCCAGTTGTGTAATGATTCCGATGTTACCCTTCAAAAATCTTTGCGAGCATACCATCATGACTGTGCACTCGGCAAATCTCGACAGATTCCTTAACGTTCCGGAACCTACATAAAGTGGGTGTTCGATTCACAGTCCAGAACGTCCCGAATCGAAAGAATTACAATAGACATGTTTCAGCTGCCATGATTGGTTGATATATTTTGTATACAGTTGTACTCCGAAATTCTCCTTTTAACTCGATTGACACCAGTTTTGGAATTTAATTCCGGAACTGTGAATCGAGCATCCCCCTAGTCTCTACTGTATGACAGTAAGTGATATGTACCTACGCCCATACGTTTGCGATGCGGCTACCTGGTTACTTTAACAGGAAAACTTGACGCTATTGCAAACAAACAAGACCCCATGGGCGCAGCCATGTTTCACCCGGGACCTTTAAAGTAGTTCCAAGACACCATAAGCGCAGCCATGTTAAATCCGGGACCTTTAAAGTAGTTCCAATATGGCGGAATTCGTCATACAGTCGAGACTAGGGGGATACTCGATTCACAGTTCCAGAATTGAATTCCAAAACTGGTGTCAATCGAGTGAAAAGGAGAATTTCGGATTACAGCGCATGCGTCGACTGTATAAAAAGTATCTCAACCAATCATGACAGCTGAAACATATTTTTTACCTAGGAATACGTCACGATTCTACTAACTCCACCTCAGCTGTCGGGACTGGCAGAACTGTGACAGGACTGAATTCCGCGTCACTCGATTGTAATTCTGTCGATTCGGGACGTTCTGGACTGTGAATCGAGCATCCCCTTTATGAAGTTTCCGGAATCTGTCGAGGATTGCCGAGTGCATGACTGTGTAAGCAAATTTTGAAGGGCGTTGTTTCTGATTAATTATCCATTCGAACAAAGAAAATATCACGCCTCCTTATTTAACTCCAGCTATCCCAACAGTTGCGTTTCTATTGCGACCCAATATAAATTTCATCGATATGAAAGTAGATTAAGATCGGCATGAACATGTATTTGTTATTGAAAACATCGGGTCATTTTACCATCTACGAATATCAAAGTCTCCATTTATAGTCATGAATAGCTGAAATATTAGATTTCAATCCGCTTTTAAGAAGTTAATTAATTTATCGTGGAATTATTTCATTATTTAAATTAAACCTATTTTTTTCTGTCTATTAATAAAAAGAAACAGGTTTTGCGGGTCGAATATCCGTATTATATTGTACTTTGTAGATTGCTTAGACCAACATAGAATAGTTCTAAGTGTAACAAAAGGCGGAAAAGAAACCAAGGATCTTTATACCTGCCAATCTGCCGTTACAAGCCTAGCTGGTATCTGTTACATACCTTCAGTTATACAAGGTTGCTGTGCTTCTTGCAATGAAGTAAAATCATCAGTTCAGGGTATTTCACAATATTCTCCCTTTTCTAAACACAATACATATATACTCTCCCAAAAAAGAAACGCAAAGATACATTTCGTTGTCGGCATATCCTCGCTCTACCATCGCCTTGTTGCAACAAGAACCGCGACACGTCACTGAACCAAACTGCTCTCCAGTGTTGCTGTGTCCATACCGTCAGTGCCTGATCCATTAAAGTTGGATTTCAAGGTGTTGGCGTATTTCAAAACAGAAGCTCTAACGGGGACGTCTGCCTCTTTATTCGGTTTCACGTAGGCGTTTACCTACTGTCTGGTACGAGATTCTACGCAGCTGCAGTAGAGGTCGCTGTTGAAAACCACCATACGCCAATGACGTAACCGGAAGTGACGATCCAGGACAGGTGGGGTCACTCTTGTTTGGCCTGAGCTATGGCGGTTACGTGTTGAACTTTGTTGTCAGTACCCATCCCAAAGGCGAGAAATGGAACCAAGAAAAATATTCAGCAGCCTGGCTACATCTGTCTTGGATTCACCTGCTTGTAATCGTCCAATAGCGTTGTTGTGTTGGTCTTCGGTCAGATGTGGCATCATTTGATTCGTTGAGTGTTTACATGTGCAACTGATTTGGAAACCGAGAACAACGGGATTTTAAAGACCTTAGATCTAGGTTCCATGCGAAAAACTCGCGAAGATGTTAAATTCATGTTTCTTGGTGCAATCAGGCGATAACAAATTTCGTCAAAAAGGATGACCAATCACAATTAGTGACTCTACCTTTAAAATCAATAATGAATTTCTAATATCCTTACATAATGGCATTGAAAACAAGTAAGACTTACCGAAACAACGACCTTGTTCCAACAAAAAATTGATGACAAATAGGTTGTGCGTTTCTTTTTATGAAGAGTATATATACAATGGTCCAGTGACACAACGTGGGAGAGAGGGAAACTGGGTTGAGCATTCACGCGACACAAACTTGGTCATTTGGGGACTAACACATGGTTCAATTTTATATCAATAATTCGCTCGCACGAGAATATCCGCACGGTTGGATCGGCGAACCTACTCCTTGTGACTGACAGACCTTATAGTTGGGTACGAGATCTAAAATCCATGACCAATTTGCGGGGAAGTTGTTTTGAAGGTGGTTTCTATATGAAAAAAACCCGCTGAAGCGATTAAGCTTGGATGCCTCTCTCTAAAATGCTGGCGGAAGCCGCTAGAGGGCCAAATTCAAAATGGTGGTCAGATGTGGCGGGAAAATATAAAATTATGTATTATAGGCTTCTGATGTGTCTATTCGTATGTTTTAAGGGTCTCTAAATCGAAATATTGCAATCAAAAATTAATCCAGCCACTAGTTTTGCCAATATGGCCGAAAAATCCAAGATGGCCACCATTTTTGACCTGGTAAATAGTTTCGGGGTTGATGTCTTCAATTTTGATGAATGTGTCGATAGAGGGCAACCAACAATAATACTCACCGATATTTATCATCTGAGAGAGAGAGAGAAATGGGGTTTAACGTCCACTCAACACAACCAGGTCATTTCGGGACTAACATATGGTTTCAATTTTATTTCAATAATTCGCTTGCGCGTAGGGGTCTTAGCCGTGGGAGGAAACCGGAGTGCCCGGAGGAAACCCACGAGGTTGAGAAGGCGCCCCTATCTCCATGCCACATACGCTCACACCAGGCCTCGAAACCACAGCCGCAAGCCAGAGGTGACCGGCCAGCTAGAGGTCGAAGCGCGGCACTCTAGACCACTAGGCCATCCCAACCCCCCTTTTATCATCTGATAGTCAACTGATTTCGATTTTAATTTAATCAACGCTTAATAATGGACCCATATAAGGCCCTGTATCCATAGGCTGTTCACTTGTGGCGTGTTCCCTTGCGACGCGCCACAAGGACAATGAACCTTTGTTTTTAATGTGCCTGTTGCCATAGGTTGTACCCAGGGAACATGTGGCCTCGCGCACGGAACATGTGGTCTTGTGACCGGGAACACAGACAATGAACATGTCAACTCTTTTGCAGCTACACACGAGGGAACACGCAATTACCAGTACGATATTGTATGGAGATGCATCTCCCGGTCTGTTTCAAGGCCACTTCATTGCCAGTTCTGAAATTGGCCGGACCCAGCACCGTAGGCGTTGTCTGAAGACATGTTTGTCACAGGATGGGCGGGGCGTGACCGTTTTGGGGAATAAAGATAATTAAGATAAAAAAAAAGAATTCAGTTTATATAGTACAACATAAATATACAACATAACAATTCTTTCACGATACCATTTATCGGCGCCCAGTCATCGACGGTACCATTCCAGGAACAAACAGTCGACGATACCATTTATCGGCGACTATTCTTAGACGATACCATTCCAAGAAGAAACTGTCCACCCATCGGCAAGACCATACTACGACGATACCATTTATCGGCTACAATTCAACGACGATACCATGTATCTGCTACTATTCAACGACGATGCCATGTATCGGCTACTATTCAACGACAATACCATGTATCGGCTGCTATTCAACGACGATGCCATGTATCGGCTATTATTCAACGACGATACCATGTATCGACGACTATTCAACGACGATACCATGTATCGGCGACTATTCAACGACGATACCATGTATCGGCGACTATTCAACGACGATACAATGTATCGGCTACTATTCAACGAAGATACCACGTGCACCATGCATCGGCTACTATTCAACGACGATACAATGTATCGGCTACTATACCACGTATCGGCTACTATTCAACGACGATACCACGTATCGGCTACTATTCGACGACGATACCATGTATCGGCTACTATTCAACGACGATACCATGTATCGGCTACTATTCAACGACGATACCACGTATACCATATATCGGCTACTATTCAACGACGATACCATTTATAGGCGACTATTCTTAGATGATACCATTCCAGGAACAATCAGTAGGTATCCAAAGGGGACCTGTAAAATTAGTCAACATTTGTACATTTGTACATACTAACTTATTTACTCATACTAAAATATACAACGATGAGTAGAACATACGAATCCTGCACAGAGGAACCTAAAACGACAAAGTTAAAAGTATAATTTCAAGTACCATTGTCATAATTCATCTCCCAACAAGCCCGATTGGCCGACTTATATACTACCTGTATGCACGTGCATTGCAGGTAGAAATAAAATAAAACCAAGTACGAACAATCCAAACCATTAGGCAAAAATCGAAGTCCTAAGGAACGTAATAGGCAAAATAGTTAGGCAAAGTAGTGTAATCAGCAAGTTTCGGCGAGCCTTAATATATTACAGGTAATTAGTTTAGACGAATTTAGCAGAATTTGGGCGACCGATAGTAATATTATAATGAAATACGACCGTGACAATGTTGTCTTCTGAGATGAGCACCAACAAGGAAAATAAATGCAATAGCGGCATCCTCCTCATCCTTCCGATTTTCAGTAGTTAAGTTCATCGTCGAGCTATCAATAAAACAACTGTTCGCATAACGATAGTTGTGTCTTGTCTTTTTTCGGGCTTATTTTATGCTTAATTACTGAAAGTCTGAGATCAAACACTCTTCCGTTGGTAATGGTTGGAACCTGTTCCATAATGGACAGTGCAGGTCAATTAAATATGTGAACCCAGCACTACCAGTGATAGTGCAAGTGATGAAGATTCCGATGAAACTTCAACATCTGAATCTGAACAATCAAAACTGGACCTATCTTTTGAATCGGATTCTGATTAGTAAAACTGTTGGTGATGTTGATTATCATGCGTGATTAAATATTACATGGCTCCATTATTAAGAGTTGATTAAATTAAAATCAAAACCAGTGGACTGTAGAGTAGGCCTATATCAGATGATAAATATCGTTGAGTATTATTGCTGGTTGACACAAATTCATCAAAATTGAAGACATCAACCCCGAAACTATTTACCAGGCCAAAAATGGTGGCCACCTTGGATTTTTCGGCCATATTGGCAAAACTAGTGGCTGGGTGGATTTTTGATTGCAATATTTCGATTCAGAGACCCTTAAAACATACGAATAGACACATCAGAAGCTTATATTACATAATTTTATATTTTCCCGCCACATCTGACCACCATTTTGAATTTGGCCCTCTAGCGGCTTCCGCCAGCATTTTAGAGAGAGGCACCCAAGCTTAATCGCTTCAGCAGGTTTTTTTTCATAAAGAAACCACCTGCAAAACAACTTCCCCGCAAATTGGTTACGGATTTTAAGTCTCGTACCCAACTATTATTATACAGTGCGCACGTGCTAACCATTCCGTCATCCCCGAATGACACACAGCAGATAACATTGGGGTACCAACAGTGTTCATATTATATCATAGCCCTTGAGACCCAAGATGTGATTATCTGATTGCAATATAGGGTAGCCCATTATGACAACGGGCGACAACAACATTTGAAAGGTGATTATTCAGATTCGGTGAAATGAATAGAGACCGGGGTCAGATTGGCGGTAATTAAGTACCAGCGTAGAATGGGCAAATGGTTAAGTCGAATTGCTACAGGTACCCCGAATAGTTTTTTGAACCCCGTTCTGAATTACAGAAATAAATCCCCAAACCCGGCATTTAACATGGGTTTATTTTTTTTTTTATTTTACTTGCCTTTACATGTATCATGGATTGGTAACATTACCCACAGGACATTTACTTAATTGTTAAATGTCAATAAATCAATTGACTAACTCTTTTCCACAAGGCTGTGAGTATGGCGACAGTATTGAAGGATGTGTGAAAGAAGGATGTGATCGAGTCGAACCCGATGGCTATAATTATAATAAAGCGTAAGTAAATATTGAAGTACATATTAACAACCGATTTCTTAATGAATCGATAATAATCTTAAACATTGTTGATAAATTGAGCAAAACTTTTTTACCATTTAAAATTTGGGAGTATCAAAATAGAACAAAAACAGGGCACTGTTTATTCACGTGCCAATTAAGCAGCCAGGGGCTTTGTTTGCCATTTTGTGACGACTTAAAGTTATTATATCACATCACGAAGACAGTCGATACATTCTTGTGATTTGTATACAGTTCGAGAGTCCGGTTTAGTAAACAGCGAATAAGATCTAAGTCGTTTAAGATTCATAGATAAAAGCACGTAGCAGATCCAGATATACTTTGTAATATCAATTCCTTTGAAAATATGGTAGAACCTTTTGTTTGGATAAATGATTATATTATATATCATTTAAAGCTTTTATCTCCCGACGTGGTTATTGAATTTTAAACCGATAAAGAAAAAGCATAATGAGAAATATTATTTTTTATAGGTGCTGTAGAACATGTAAGCTCACATCTGAATTTAAATGTATTGACCAAGATGAAAAGATGTGCACATCTAACATTGCTGTAAATGGTTATAGTTCCTGTTATAATACCTCATTCGCTTATATCTGCTGTGAAAGTTGTGAAAGTGTGCGTAATACTGCAACAACGGGTGTGTAGTTTTAATTTTATCTCTTATTGTTATCGCAGTATAGCCTAACCGGAGCTGACGCCCAAAATAACTAAATTTGCCAATGTTGTGTATTTTCAATTGGCTTTATTATTTTAGGCTGTCTCATATTACATCTTTGTGCAGTATAGCTGGCGTCCCCCAAAAATTTCATTCATTAAATTTTCACTCTTTTATATTATTTAGACATCTATCAAAACGATATTTTGAAAATAATCAGAGTAATCTGACTTTAGCTTATAGTAGGCCGCAATCTGTTTTGTTTAAAATAAATGAAATGAAATGAAATAGGGTTTAATGTTCCATACTGTTCTGCCCCGATTGGGCTGATAAAGACGTGCATACGCCACACAGTGTGCTATGAGGAAAATTTTGCCCGGGTAACGACACTATAGGTTACTCTTACATCAAATCCCACCTGCCAAGGGTTCTTTTATGTGCACGCCAATGTATGCTACTAGACAGCTGTCCTTGTCAGGCCCTCTATCCTGCACCCCTAACAAGCATCTTACCAACCTTGACCCCTGTTTAAAATAATATTGCTTATCTATATCGCTTATTGTTAAATACGTTAGATATATCGATAGATACTAATGCGTTGCATAAAACTTTCGTAAAAAAAGGTTGGCAATGATTTTTGGGAAGTTAAAATTATTAAGACAATCCCTTTCAAATTTTCCAGAATTCCCAGGCTCTTTAAAACAGAGCCTAATCTCCCGTGGCTGGCTTTTATCACAAAACATCGAAAGGGCCAGCCATTTCAAGAATCACCGGATATTCTATGGAAATTATTCACTGAATGACTCCAGAGATGTGTTAATTAAACAGTGATCATTAAAATCGATAAAATCAAATAAATTAATTTAATTGATAATAGTTTTATTAAGATGCATTTGTTTTTTGTTTTACAGACTGTGAATATGGTGATCGAATCAATGGTTGTTTAGAGTTTACCAATAACGGTAAAAGAAACTGTGATCGATTGTGCTGTAAAATTTGTGCTCGCCCCACTGACTCAAAAGTTTCTCATAATGTTCCTAGCTGTGTCCTAATCTTACAACTATTTTCCTTTCTAATTATTTTGTCGATATACTAATACATACATGTTTATGCTGTCTTCAAAATTTGCCAAAATTAATCATTTGAAAAGATCCAGGCTATATTAATTGTAATCTGATTAAAACACAGATCCTATTTCATTTCGGTTTATTTGTCTTTACTACACTAGGATCTGGTATAGTTGTTATCGTTGACGTGTTGTGTTGTGAGGAATCAGCCAATGAGACGGTCTGTAACGGCGGCGACTTCATGGCCTTTCAATGCACAGAACTTTGATTGATTAATCAATGTCTGACGTCATTGGTCAAAATCCTTACATCTATCCCCTGACGTGAACTCATAGAGAGAAATCGTCACGTTAGTCATATTGCCGCCATGGGTATAAACTTCCTTAGCAATTTTAAGATAACTTAGTAGCCGAGTATAGACACAAAAGTAGTTCCAGGTGCAAGGGTTATTGATTGCTATATCATTGACTCCAGCCACATCCCCGTAAGTTTTTCAGAAATATGATATACAACAATGCTCAAACATCGACATGGACTTACAGGTGTTCATATTGGAAAAAATAGTTATATATTTTGGCAATGTTACATAACCCCCAATACTTAGAAATCGAAACAAGAATTCGTCGTAGCGCAACGGCCAGGGCCATATTTACTCCATCTTCTTAGAGTCGTTTGGACAAAAATGGTAAGACTATCAAACACATTTCATTTCTCCCATGACTAATCCTACTACTGCATCAGTTAACATGTCGTTGGGTTAGAGCAAAAACATCGTAAGTGACATTTTTAATTAGTGGAGAAAAACGACTTCAAAGGTTGAAACCTTTCTGGTAAATCCAATTTTTTTGCGATATTTTTCACTTTTCTGCATTTGGTGTATGATGTTAAGGGTAACTGAAATATTTTAGTGAAATTTTGGAATTACAGCAATTTCCATCCATTCTGTCCAAAATATCACTTACGATGTTTTTGCTCTGAATTAAATTTAATATCCACCGAATTAGTTTAGTGCAAAAACATCGTAACTTTTCTCTCGGCTTCACTTTGCCAGCACTGAAAATTGTGTATG
The DNA here is from genome assembly GCA_036850965.1 of Patella caerulea. Taxonomy (NCBI): domain Eukaryota; kingdom Metazoa; phylum Mollusca; class Gastropoda; family Patellidae; genus Patella; species Patella caerulea. Next base: position 46,501,278 of record JAZGQO010000007.1, on the reverse strand, counting down.
GTGTGATTGGGGAGTGATGAGGCACTTTTAGACATCTTTAAATCATCATTAAATACTCCCTCGTCGTTATTCATATCAATTATGTGTGGATATAGGCCTATTATGGAAGTATTTTGAACGAACTAATACAATTTTTATCATAAGCTACTAGAGGTAGACTACAATCTATGGCAGTTGTTAACATGCCTTGTTTGTTATATACACATCGGAAATGCATTTCTAGAAATTTTAACACGTTGTAGATATTCTGCACGTTTTAGCAGATCAGTTTTGTTTTAGGCTTGCTTATCAATGACTTGTTTTTTTTCCCCATAGGCCTATAGACTCTATTAACATTTTCTGATGTTCACATTGCCTCTGTTTTTTTTTTGTTTTATAGAATTTTCAGTTTTGATATTTCATTACCCCCCTGTTTAACCAGGAGACTGTGCAACAATATCCCCATCTGAGACTGGAAGAAAGTAAACATACAAAATGTATATTTTAATCAACTCCAATAAATTACCATGGAAACGTAGCTGTGATGTCATAAATCATGACATCATATCTGCTATGACATCATAGTCAGAGAGATAGATTCCCTCATTTACCATGTTTTTTTTCTAAACAAGTCAGATACGATGTTCTTGCTCTCACCAATATGATATTTATGCACATACAACATTTTGAGGGAAGCCATATCTCTGAGAAAAATTGAGAAATTCACTCTTTCATACTCCATAAAGGTGGATATATGTATTTGGGCTCCAAAACAATCAAAAAACAGTTTTCGTAAAATTTGTCACTTACGATGTTTTTGCTCTGACCCAACGATGTATCAATTGTAACCATTCTTACAATCAGATATCTTAACCCAAATGCTTATGTAGTTCTTAGAGTCGTTTGGACAAAAATGGTAAGACTATCAAACACATTTCATTTCTCCCATGACTAATCCTACTACTGCATCAGTTAACATGTATCAATTGTAACCATTCTTACAATCAGATATCTTAACCCAAATGCTTATGTAGTCAAACTTATTACCATATTCCGAAAACATGTTTGCTATCAGTTATGATAAATTGAAATAAACCATATTCATTATAATACCAATACATCTGGGACCTTGGAATATAAAACAATACTAATAAGAATATGTTATGACTATTGGAATTATTTTCGTAAGCCAAACTTATTTCCATAATCCTAAAACTGATATAAACAAAAAAATTAACATGTCATTAATCCGGGTCTTCCGGTATCCTCCCACATCTAGAAATCTCCGTTGTTTATCAGTTATTGCCCTTTAGTTTACACTGTAGCTACAACCAAACATCATAATTCAACCACAAGGGTAATGTTAGGGATTTTGAATAGTAATATTTGACTAGTCATAACGATGAACTCTATTTCAATACAAATGTAATATTTGTCTGGTCATAAGGATGATCTATGTTTAAATATATAAATAATATATACAACTGGTGGTCGTTTATTTCTTTTATGTGCATAACAGTTATATTGCATATCAACCGCTAATAACGTCATCACAAGTTGATATACTCGGGTCATAACAACCACTGATGAAGTAGATGGTCGAAATAATACAAATAACACAGAAATAAATTTTCATTCTTTTGGCAATTAAAAGTTGTTATGATACAGTTTATTCAGGATTTTCAATCACCTTTCACCGTCAGAATTATCGGAAAAGATTGCCTTCAGGCTTTGGATAGATCATCATCGATATTTGCATTCACATTCTAAAGGATGGATGTTTCATCTGACTACGTAATTACTATCCATTTTGTTTTTGCTTTTAATTCAATTACCCCAAACTGGCGACGTATAAACAAACAGATGCAGATGCAGTTCATATCCAATCATTGTTGCCTTTCAAAAGAAGAGCCCATTTAATTTAAGGGTGACATGATGTTGTATATGTCGGATATAAACTTACTCGGATTGATATGATATGTATTGATGTAATGAAACTATACACCCAAATTCGCCATTCTGATATAATTAGAACTAAAGTGATAAATTTACAAAGCTCCAATCAATCAAACTGCTTATTTCTGCTTACCGTAGATAGAAAGTGCTCATCCCCGAACTGCATCAAAGCATTGATCTTAATCACCTAATAAACACCTGTACCTAGATTGTACATTCTATCTCAATTAGACGGAAAGTTATTGTGTCCCAAAAAGTGTGACGGGCGGACGGACAAACAGACATACCAATTTTAATAAATCCCCTGCATTGACCAAATAAACACCTTATATCCACGATGAAAATCTTTGGGGTGGGTCGACAAACCGAGGTCCCGTGTACACATTGGAGTGTACGTAAAAGATTCCTTGGCAGTTGAATTTGCCCAGTCCGGGCGAAATTTCCTTCAGCGTATGGTTAAACTCCATTTCCTTGTATATCCCTTTGGAGATAAGATTTCACAATATTGTAGTTTGCACGGGGTTTCACAATCCACCAAATGCGTATCAGAGACATTAAGTATACATGTATACATAAACTGTATATTGAAATCATTTCCTAAATTCTTTTTATAATTAACAAACATAGTCAAAGAAAAGTTTGACATTTTCATTGACGAACCATCTTTCGGGATGTATTGGGTGATTCTGTGCGGATACAGACATATCCCAGAAATCCATAAACCATATCTTGTCCTTAAGTTCAAACAACTCTGTCTTTAGTATATGTATGTACACCTTTCCTAAATAGTCATTCTTTACTATTGGTTTATTGTCAGCGTCATAAAATGCATGCGGGCCTTTGATAGCGATTTTCACATGGGGCTCTCTTTTTAATAAATCTAATATTGTATCCCTTAGGGATCTAACTCGCGACACAAAAATGCTGGTATGAAAAAACAAGAAATGCAAGTACATATGAAGAATGACGAAATGTTTTCCCTGGACATGTATCGCTTCCAGTCGTTTTTGAAAGCTGATCATATTAACAATCGCATCCATGGAATTTGCCACAGAGTATGGAAAGCCGTGAAGGCCAAAAGTTACTTTGTAATTTAATTCCTTGTCCAAACACCTCCTTCCACTCCTTTTTGTTTTATTCACATTGTCATATATATCATTGGAACAGTTGGTTATTTTAATAATAGATTCATACCACTGTCTAACAGTAGAATCCCCTATTAAGGTTATTGTTGTATTGGTAATACATCTGCGCAAGCAGCTGGGAGTTATCGTTCTTTGGCAATAAGAGGGGTACCAGATATGCTTCTTAAAGTGCCCTCTTGGGGCTGTGTCTGTCCAGGTAAGCGACTTCTTAATTTGACTACAGTTTGGCAAGTTGTTTATGGGACCTATAAAACAAAATCAAAGCGGAATTTTTTTTTTTTTAAATGAAGTACATATTTGGCCCCTCAAATGGATGAAAATGAGTCAAAAAGCTCAAGTTAGCGTAATATGAATGACTATAAACTGATCTACATTCAGTTTTTAAAATTTCTATTGTAATTTCTAATCAGTTTTCTTCGTCGAATAGGTGAGCAATCCAAACTAAATGGGGGTGGGGTGGATCTCCGAATGGTTAGCAAGTGTGTGCTGTATCATAAAGCCTGTTAATGAATCAACTGGCGTGGTTTCGAATCCCCGGTTGTACGTGACAGGGAGTAGGATCGCCTGTCCAAGCTCCGGGTCCTCTGGTTTCCTCCCATCGCTACAGACCCCTACGCGCAAGCGATGAAATAAAATTAAAAACCAGACGTTAACCCCATTTCTCCCTCTCTCTCTCTCTCTCTCTCTCTCGCTCTCTCTCTCTCATCAAACTGAATGACAGTCGCTCACGCCTGGTTAGTCCAGTCTGCATCGTAAGTTTGACATTTAACGTTTATCAACGCGCTAGCATAGAGTACTATTTGAGGATTAACGGCGGCTGAGTGACGCTAGCTCACTGGCATCGAAATTGAAGGTTTGTTCTCAGTTTGGACGTGGGAAGGATAGCCGCCTAGTCAATCGGATGACATGAAAAACGAGTGTACACATTGGGGTGCACGCAAAAGATCCCTAGGCAGTTGGAACTCAATAAAAGGGTAGGCCGTAGCGCCGCTATGGGAACACTGTATGGCCTTATGCCCGTGTTCATTTGCCCAGTCGAGACAGAACACTTCCGTATAGGATCGTCAACTCGGTATGGAAATTTTTAACTTACCATTTTCTATACGCACTGTAATAGAATCTTTAAACATTATCAATCGACTTTTTCTGAAAAATCAAAATATTACATTTAGTAAAAGCTTAACTCTTGGGCGTTTCTTATTGTTAAAAGAGTAACTGAAATGACATGAAATGGGGTTTAACGTTCTACTCTTCTGCAACTAACCTGGGCACCTAACCCGGGCTAATGGAAGACATCGTTTACTCAGTGTCGTTTGATTTCTACCAACAAACATTCCACAACGAGATTTAATTACGGCTATTAACTCGTAGTTTTAGAAGGTAGACTTTAGCGAAAGAAAGTAACAATAGTCCACACCAGTTATAGAAATCCACGCCAACTAGTCACGCGTAAAATCATTTTTCCCAACGAGGTTGAATTTTATGCTTTCTTTGGCTGTTCGGGTGAAATCATTGTTTCAGAATTTCAGAATGTATCTGCAATGTGGAAAGCTGTTTTTTGGCTATTGTGGAGATATGTACCCCCTCCCCCAAGGTACTATCAGCTAATATATGTTTGGTCATGTGACCTGATACTATGATAAAGTGGGATTTTTTCCGTGTTTAGAGGGAGATTGAAGTCAGGATTTTGGTGGATTAAAATGTCAGATCGCTATTACATTGTTTATAGGATGAGATCCCAAATCCCCCGGTGGGTGTTAGTACTAACACACGCCACACATAGTAGAGATGTCTTGGCTCGTATTCCTTAGACTTAGAATGGCCAAATCCTGGAAAATCCCACCATTTTCTGAGTTCCTTACCGAAGACAGTAGGACTTTGCGGCAGAAATTGCAAGCCTGGGTTCACTTGTACAAATTGCGGATGGTTAGGTTGATCCAGCAATGTTCTTTTCTTTAAAAAGACCCGCCTTTTTAAATGTAATTTCATTATCTTCCCCACCAAATTACGGACAGTCCTCAAAGACTTTTCTACAATTTCAAAACTGTTTTCCTACACGTCAGCCCACATGGTTAAACGCCACGCTATATAAGAGTCTACATGTCCAAGCAAGAAATCCTCGAAAGTGTTATTTGATATATTGCGGTGCAATTATATATGAAAGTTATAACTATGGTTCAGACGTTTCAGATGTTACGTGTTGATCTTGTGTACATAGTTTGATTGACGAGAATGGCCCGGAGAGGACAAACCACATTAGGAATAATGATACAATATTAATGATTCGACAAATTAAACTAAGTCATTCAGTTTAAATATTTTGAATACTGTTTATATGTCTTCATGGCAAATATCATGCATAAAAAATCTGAAACATTAGATTTAAGCTACATCCCTTAGCAGATATTAGAGACTTTTGGCAAGCGTAAATTCCTCGTGCGTATCGCGTATCCGTCTGGATTTTGTGTGTGACGTCATCAATGTGTGTGTATTTCTCATACGTGAAAAGACACACGTTATACGGCAGTCAGTATTGAACAGCTTTTATACGGATTTTATACGGAGAAGGTCCGTATAACATTGTCGCCTTTTTAGACGCTGAAATGTTGTTGTATCATAGCCTTTTTATGAATCTATGTGCATCTTAGAACGTGGAGGTGTATATTTGATGTGAATTTTATAATAATAAAGACTGGAATTAAATCATTATTTTGATGGGTTTTTCTCGGAATTTTCAAATTGTCTGCACGCTAGTTGATCTACGCGCTAGATTTAGGTAGATATGTGACCTTGAAAATCTGTAAATGATGTGATTCTATGGTAAAGGGGTGTAAGTGAAACAAAAATTGCTGTCGAGTCTAAGTCAGAGATTTTTTCTTTTTAATAGGATGCGACATTATTTTTTTTTTAATAGCTCAGCGACTGTCGAGTGACTCCACGCACTCTGAGAAATTGTAGGCAAGGCACTTGACTTGTACTGATGGTGATCTTGGTCGATAACTGTCGCCATGCTGTACATAACTAAGCGCAGCTCTGTGACGCATACGTACGCGACGCAAGAATCTGCCAAAACTCTAAAACTACTCTGACACAACGTGTCACCTATACGATACGGATACGTGATACGGATAGGGAAAATGCCACTTGCCAAAAGTCTCTAATATCATCTAAACGATGAAGACGTATATCACGAAAAAGTCAAGCAAACCTAAAGTATATGACAAATACACGTTACCTTGACAAGAGCTTTCTTTCTTGGGTTGTCATAATCTGCTTACTGTATCGAACCGTATAAACTTCCTTCCAATCAGAACAGTTTAAATTATGGGATAACGGAACGCCACAGTAATACGGGTTGGAGTTCAACTTAGTATAATTACATACATCGTGGACTAGCGGAATATAAGGAAACGGTGAACAGAAAGTCAATTCCCCACTATCTTCGTTTTTTGCATATTTTCCAATTGAATATCTCACTACTTTCAATTTTCTACGATTGTCTAAAAGAACTCTCGCTTCTTGGCGGGAGAAGGCAAGGGCGGCCTGTATAGAAGCCTTGCCTGACCAAAGAGCTTTCAGCCTTGCACGATACGTTCCATTGTTGAGATCTGTTACTTCCCCTGCGCATGATGAATCACTATTCGCCATCCATACTCTCACGTCATCACCACCACGCCTTTTGGGTTTTTTATACCCATTGTTCATCTGTATTAAAATGTCTATTGTTTCACCCAAGACATAATAAACACGTTTTGTTGTGAGTACCGAATATTCGGGATTTGAAATGTCTTCAATATTCACTAATGGGGGATCAGCTAATAATTTCTCCTCATTTTCTATAAAATATTCATCCGCCATTTTATCATTTACCTCAACAATATTTTTAGCAGGGAAATTATACATCTGCAACAGCAACCGTTGATATGAAGACGGATTTCCATAACCTTGTATATTTCGGTTATTAAATGTTTGGAACTTTAGACGTTTTTTATCATGTACCTTTGTTTCACCAGATGTAAACTTTATAATTTGTTTAAATGCGTATTTACTGTTGAACCTGAAAATAACAATTTTCCAAAAGGTAACGAATTAACGAAAACTAAGTTTTTGACTCTTCTGATAGCCTTTTGTCTGGAACCGCTTAAAAAGTTGACGGAATCAAATTCTAAATAAAATAATATTGTGTAATATTTTGTTATGCAACTCTTGTATGACCTGTTTCTTCGCGGCTGTTGCTATCTTACTCAGTACATGTGCAAGATACTGAACCACGCACATTGAACGATAGTTGCGCCCAAAAGGGTGGTTTGCCAGCCATATTTAATAAGTTACTGTGCAATGTGCTGGTAGTTAGAAATATAATTCTTTAAAATCTAAATATGTATACAACGTGAAAACAAGTGAAGTCTATAGTGGGTTGAATAGTTGATATAACTTTGAGCGATATACAAAATCGTCGAACACTTTTTATCAACAGATCATATGTAAATAAATGACATATGTATTTTTGTTGATAACACCATCTAAACAAAGCTGTTTGCGTTTACCCAAGCATTCAACGCATAGCTAATTAATATCTAAACCAAATATACGTATTTATTATTTCAAAAACTTTTTAATAACAAATATTATTATAAAAACAACCAAGCATTCAACGCATAGCTAATTAATATCAAAACCAAATTGTTATATACGTATTTATTATTTCAAAAACTTTTTAATAACGAATATTATTATAAAAACAACTAAACATTCCAAAATAAATCACGTAACCAAGATTGTATTTTTTTCAAATCAAAGTGATGATTATGGCCAGAGTTGTAAAATTATAAGCCCTCTAGGCTATTTAAGTTTCATTTTCGCATATCAAGTTTACTTTTTGCCAATAAATATAAGCGAGAATAATGGCCATCTAATCTATATTTAATTCTTTATCGAAGAATTGATAAAATATTTTCACTGAGAATTAGGAAAAATGATAATTAGAAATGAATATATTGAATATATCACCCAAAACGGCTTATATTTTTTTTTCTCGTGTATTACTTTTAAATAAAATAAATGCCATATTATTTCATGTACGGGTATTCCAGTGCGTTTTCGTTGTTTACATGAAAACGGTACTGTTACAGTTTGCATTAGACCGACTTTTTCGCCGGCCTAAGGCTTTAATATAAGAGTTGACAGATCTTTGCAATTTATATTGTATTATATGGGCCTTTATCGACAATATCCGTGAGTTATGACGAGCATTTCGGTGGACACGCGTTTATTGGAGATATACTCAACCCAAGCCATTTGATGGGTTAAGCGTGTTTATTGTGGCCTTAGGATGTGGTTGTATGTTCAAATAATAAATTATATAAAGTTGTAAGCTAGCAATATACCCTGCAAAGATAGGTTGCCAGGCAACAAAACATACGCCTACAGCAGCTAAATCGTCTGGGCGGTCGACAAGGGTTGTCGCATATTTATTCTTTTGTTGGTAATTGTAGGTTCATTTAATAGCCAATTTCATACAGCTGACATTATAATTTTTGTCGTTTGAGGGTTCACAAGGTTCTAAAAACTAAAACAACGGCCGTAACTCTGAAAGTGATCTATACAAATTGTAAAATTTGACAGGCTTTTTTGTTTTACCATTTCAAATTATGCATATAAATTTGATACAGATCGAATGATAACTTTTGACAGAAATCGCTGACTTTTGATTGGCTTCTTCATTTCACTAATTTAAATGATGCATATGAATTTCATACAGATTGGGTGATACCTTCTGTCGTTCAAGCGAAGAAGTGCCATAATTTGAGATGCAATTAATGGAAATTTGCTGAAACTAAACGATAATATAAATTAAATAGAGATCGGATAAAAACTTTTGTCGTTAGAGCATTCACAAGGTACTACAGAGTGATACAACGGCCATGCTGAAATTCAATTGGCGCCTTCGTTTCACTAATTTAAATGGCAAAGTGAGTATATAAATTTCAAACAGATCGGATGATAATTGTTGTCATTAGAGCGTTCACAAGATTCAACGAAGTATTCATACGGACTGGTTGATAACCTGTGTTTGTTAGAGCGTTCACAAGGTGCAACAAAGTGAAACAAGGGCAATAACTCACGGTGTAATTATATGAAATTGCGGAAATTCAATAGGCTTCTTCGTTTCATAAATGTAAATGATGCATATAAATTTCAAACAGATCGGATGATAATTAATTGTTGTCATTAGAGCGTTCACAAGATTCCACAAAGTGAAATAAGGGCCACATCTCTAGATGTAATTAATGGAAATTGCTGAAATTCAATAGGTTTTACTAATTTAAATGAGGCATATAAATTTCATACGGATCGGTTGATAACCTTTGTCATAAGAGCGTTCACAAGGTGCAACAGTGAAACAAGGGCCATAACTCCGGAATAAAGAAATGGAAGTTATTGAAATTACATAGGCTTCTTCATCTCGCTAATGTAAACAGCATATAGCAATTTCAAAACAATCAGATGATAAATGTAGGCTGTAGAGTGTTCACAAGAACTTGTGGACGACCGACGGACGGAAGCGAGGGGCGACGACAATATACCACAACATTTCCTTGTTGACATAATATAGAAAGGCAAAATTAATTTTTTTTTCTCGCAAATAGGTAATGACGGAGGGCCTGTCAAGAGTAGCTGTCTAGTCGTTCGGGTGGGACGAAAAACCGAGGTCCCGTTTGGCATCTAGACAGTTGGTATTTGATATACGACTAGAGCAAAATGTTCCTTATAGCACGCTGTATGCAAAACTTCATTGGCCCAGTTAGGAGCTGAAAAGTAATACGTTAAACCCCACTGTCATTTCATTACATTTCCAATTCGATGTCGTTTATATTATGCGCTCGTAGACAAAACCACGAAAACCAAAAGTATAGCAGTATTTGTCGGTATTAGCGTCTAGACCGGGTTATCCGACACTGACGCAACTACTCGACTTGGGTATTTGTTAGGGAACGTGTAACAAAACACGCGGTATAGTAGCTTGGAATTTGAATTAAGTGTTGTTCTGTGGGCGATTAAGACGCTGACTTACTAGCCTGGAGGTCGCGGGTTCGCCCCCGGTGTTGACTGAAAAAGTTCACGGAGACTTTCCGGCGTGATGTTCCCTTTTCAGTGGTACAGGATGGGACGTTAAAGTCCGATATTGCATTGAAGAATTTAATATAGACAGCAACAATGATTACGGCTAGTTACAGAATACTTACGTTAGATAAATAAAACCTATAACTAACAACACCAATACTGCAAACAGCTGTTTCCTCATCTGAAAACACAGGATGAACACGATTTTACATGCTGTCATTGCGCTGTTAATACCATTTAATAAAACCACGGCTAGTTAGAAACTTCCCTGGTAAATACGCTTTACCTACGAAGCCGTAAGTTACATTTTTTCTTCTTTCATATTAGACAAACTGCTTAACAAGATTAATCCAATCTCTCGAATCCATATGGATAATAGGTAACTAATTGACTACAAAGGAACATTAATATGGCAATAAATTATATTCTCTTTTTACAATATACATGAATCGGTTCTATTAAAATGAATTGAAATAAAATAATTTTATTGAACACGGGATCCAGATGTTACAGTAATGTCGTGTTCGGACGATGAAGAATATTAAATAAGTACCATATGGTTTCAAATGTCAATAAGATACAGGTGTATTATATCTAACAAAATACTGGCGCTGAATGTAAATCTATAAATACTTTTAACTTTGTGCATTTGTTTTTATTGAGCACTTAAATATACGTTATGCAAGAGCTAAATCTGCATATTGCATGTCTAATCTCCCATAATGTATCTTTAAACCACTATGTCGACCTTTTAGTTATACAGTATAACTTATACCCTTTTAATAACTCTGGGATAATGAAGACTGTCATAAGCCAAAAATTGTGCTATGGGGTATCGAATTTCAGCTGCCAAGGGATCTTTTACGTGCACGCCAAAATATCCCCGGGCATCTGTTTTTCGTCACATACGAACTTGCTCGATCAATGCAGGGATCGAACACGCGACCTCCAGACTAGCGTCTTTAACAGTTAGTCACCGTGGTTCTCGTCTTTTAATAACAGGGTCTAGTCGTTTGGAGGGGGCGATAAAGCGAGGTACGTACACACAGCTTAGAAAGTTGGTATTCGAAATAAGAGAAACCTGTAGCAGAATTTCCCTCAAAGCTAATAACATGACGTATGCTCGTCTCGAAGGGCCCACTGATTGCAGAGAACCCCATTAAACCCCATCTCATTTCATTTCGCTTATCCTTGATGAACCGATCCGTAGATAAACGACATCTACTTTTACCTAAGATTTAACATATTATTGTTAAATATGTATAGCCATTGTATTTCGATTTCTGCGGTATATAGAAAATCTTAATCGTTCTTGAAAAAGACACAAAACCAAATTCTGATCAGGAGCGGACTTGGTTGAGAGAGAGAGAGAGAGAGAGAGAGAGAGAGAGAGAGAGAGAGAAATGGGGTTTAAAGTCGACTCAACACAAACTAGGTCATTTCGGGATTAACATATGGTTTAATTTTATTTCAATAATTCGCTTGCGCGTAGGGGTCTTTAGCAGTGGGAGGAAACCGGAGTGCCCGGAGGAAACCGACGAGGTTAAGAAGACGCCCCTATCTCCATGTCTCATACGCTCACACCAGGGCTCGAAACCACAGCCGCAAGCCAGAGGTGACCGGTCAGCTAGAGATCGAAGCGCGGCACTCTAGACCACTAAACCACCCACCCCCCCCGCCCCGCCCCGCCCCGCCCCGCCCCGCCCCAGGAATTGGTGAGGCGCCGCATACTCCTTTTAAAACCTAAATTATACCCTGCGCATAACCATAAGCCATTAAACAAATACATTTTAAAAGGCAGTCCAACCCAATAGGTAAACAAAATTGCACAAATTCAAGACTAAAAAGGGTACCCTAACAAACTAACTTCCTTCTTTAGGGGACACCGAGACTATACAATACTTGCAGGTTCCGCCTTAGCCCGCCCCTTATTCTGATGATAATAAAACATAAAACATTATAACAAATAAGTAATTGCAAAATGTCATTATAAAGTTTATAATAAATAAAATCTTACCGTACGTTACGACGATGGGATTGATTATGATCTTTTTATAGAAGTGAATGATTATGAATATATATGTGTTTTAAAAATCAATTTAGTAAGTCCAGGCTGGTATTGGAGTATTGGATATTATAAATGATGTTTATAACATGATCGATGGTGAATAGTGAAATGGTATCAACTGCAATGATAATATAATAATACGAAAGTTCATTATCTGTACAATACCGCATGGAACAATATCTAAGTACGAACATGTTACTCAAGGCTAATAATAAATTTATGATATTTGAGATTACTGATTTATCTTTTTGCAAATCATCATAGCCCCAAAGCACGCGTAAAACTATGCATATGGCATGTTGGTCATTAGGCCTTCTAACACCAAAAAATTGGTCTTATTAAACCATTGTACACGAAGATATTGTCTAGAGAATAATATTCCTTCCATGACATTAGATATAAAGTGATTTTCTTTTAGTGTTTTTTGGGGGGGTTATTTTTTTATTTTTTTTTTTTGGGGGGGGGGGGGGTTGTCTCTCTCTTAATTACTTGAAAATTTATACTTGAATCATATGGTAATATATAAACCAGTACCAACGGGCTTTGTTTACTTATAATAATTTGGAGCGTCATCTAAATCCTTAAATTGTCTTACAAAATAAACGGGTGGACCGTAGCTGTATTTTTCAAGAAATTGATCGAATGAGTATTGTTTTTGTGAATGGTGGTATGTAAATGGACTTAATTCGCTAACATTTAGGACACAGAAATTGACACAAGTGTGTCGCAACGCATAAAATACTGTAATATGAATGTATCTTAACCGATTTACATTCAATGGTTTCCGTGTTTACTGTAATTTCAAATCAGTTATGTTCGACGAAATAAGCCAGCAGTGTCAATAGAGTGGCTATTTCGAGTGTCTGGTTATTCCAGTCTATATATGCCGTTGGATTTGGCGCAATGCTACTAGCCTCGTTCCTCGAGTCTCTTGCTACAACTAGGGCTGAAACGCATTGTGGTGCACGATTCGTGTACCAAAGGTAAAATGTTTATTTTGTTTTAAATATTGGATATCAGAAGCCAATCTTTTCCCGGTAAGATCACAGCATCAATATTGATTTAAATTGACAAATAATTCGAGTTTTCAATGTTGAAGATATTGGATGATATTGAGTTAGAGACTTAGCTCCTTTAAAATTATGTGACCCGGTCCATTGGTAGTATATATTATCATTATTCCATTATCTATATGTCGAAATTTTTGGCAATGTCGTGATTTAAAGTTAGTAAAAGATGACGGATGTCCCAAGTTAAAATTGATTAAAATTTCCAAAAATAATTAAGTATGTGAAAACGTCACTATTTTAATTCAAGATAAAATGTTAACTTTACTCCCCATTTCATTTCATTTGATTCAATGTTACAAACTTCAAGCCACCATACATGCAACTTACAATTCTCATGACTTAATCATGCCTTCCTGTATCCTATTTCAGTATTATTTATATATCTCTAAAGCATTGCTGTTGCTACATTGTACGATTTCATAGTTGAAATTATACTACATTGGTAGTGTACTTCCCGTTCTGCACTTTAATATCGTCCATATTTTTTGGCGGTGATGGCGCCAGGCTTGTCTTTAATATTAGAATAATATGCTTACCCTTTTGGGGACACTCGACACCACTGTCCTCACGTAACAGACTGAACGGTTGTAGTTATCATCATCAAATATATCCACCGTCAAGTTGTTCAAGTTATTCGCTAGCCTGGTTGTACGTGACCCGGAAATCAGTGTTTTACGATTTAACTGTGTTTAAGCTGTTGAGTTCACAAGCTAACCACATACATGTACATATTATACATGTTATTAATATATTATAAACGTTTTAAAACTTACCCCGGTGTTATCATTCAAAGTACGACAGAATATGTAGTTAATGAGACATTTGATTAGTACCATATTCATTCCTTGAAATTTAAAACTTTTGACATGACCCGCCAGTTTATTGCAGACATCTACTCCATGAGAAACACGCTGAATTTAGATTAAAGTTCAAGGTGTAATGTATACACCAGTCTGTTTCTCTTGACAAGCGTATATATATACAGTAAGATGAAATGAAATGGGGTTTAACGTCCTACTGTTCTGCTCCAACTCAGCTGGTGGAGACGGGTTTACACCGTACGGGAAATTTTGCCCAATCGAATTCCAACTGTCACAAGATCTTTAACGTGCACGCGAATGTGTACGGGGACCTCGGGTTTTTTTTTTCATTCGAAGGACTAAGACAGCTCGTCTTTGATTGAGATTTTTAGGGATTGAACATACTAACACAAGGTATGGATACACACTTACTGAGTTTAATACTAGGCGACGTTTCGACGAGGACTCTCTCGTCTTTATTTGATAAAGTCGAGCGCATCCTCGTCTAAACGCCACCTAGTGTTAGTAATATTCAATATAAATATACTCCCCATAGTAATCCTTTTCTCACATTAATAATACATGTACTTAATGTTGGGTTTGGGGGCGGTTGTGTTACTGGGGCGTCTAGAAACTCAATGAAACGAAGTGTAAAACTAAAGAAATCCTTTATTTCAAGTGTTAATATATACATAGTGTATCTCAGCCATATAATAATAATCAATGCAAATAAAACATTCAATATTAAGCAATACGCTAGCATGGCAGCTGATGCATCCCGTCCTAATCCAAAAATAAATATATATTCCAAACTCACCCTAAGTTAATATCAGAGCTCCTTATCTGTGTTTAAAGGACGCAGATTATACTCATCATTAAACGTGTTCATGATTTATGTGTAATAAAACCCAGCCCAATCTTTCAATACTCTGCTTATAATATATTGACCAATCAGGCCGATAATCTGAACATTGCGTTCCAAGTATATCTGTTTAGCCAAAACAGAAGATGCACATCATGTTATTTTACCTAAACCAGGTTGTTATGGTCTAAAGTCGCGATTAAACAAATTGCTTATCAAAAAAGAGCATCACAAACCCCATTCAGCCAACGCAATTATACATCAAGCGTGATAATTTTAACTCAAAAAGAAGCAGAGGTATTGTGCCCAACCAATCGAGTTCTAATGTCTACTTAGAGAGAGGGGTGGGTTTAACGTCCGCTCGGCACAAACTAGACCACTTCGGGACTAACACGTGGTTCGATTTCATTTCAATAATTAGCTTGAGCGCAGGAGTCATTAGCATTGGGAGGAAACCAGAGGAACAAGAGGAAACCGAGATAAGCACAACCGGGACAAAACATTTAATTATTATGAGCGGATAAACATTAATGTGTAGCAAAAGGTTTTTCAAGTCTAGACTATAGATCGCAATCATAATTTAACTTACATAATGTATTTTAAGTGTAATAACGAGAACTGTTGATTTTTTTCTTAACATATACGTATAATGCATTTTTTGTTTACATAACTAGATTAAATAAATACGTATGTACATGTGTTTAAATCACATGTTAAAATCACGACAATTTTTAATAAAACGCGTCGTAGTTTTCGTGATAATATAAATCAATATATTTTACTTCAAGACACATTCCCACTAAAGTATTTATAGGGTAGTTATTTCCCTCAAGATATGTGGCTAATGTGGTACAATATGGAAAGAGAGTCACAAAGTAAGGATATCGCTGACTCGCAACTCGTCTGCGGAAGTATGTGTTGATCGAATAACTGAACAATAAATAGACAGCGTAAAAGACAAATACAGGTTATTTAATAAATAACATAAATTTTACTTATATATAATTATACTACACGTTACACCAATTATCTAAGCCCTCGAAATTTTCATCAGTGACCAAATGTTAGTTATAAAGTGGAAAATAATTTGATGTATATAAATATGCACTAACAAGGACAGTCGCTGCAGAAATATTTTCGGGGTCTTTCAATCAGACTAAATAGGCTTCCGCCGGGTGTGAATTTTTTGACGCTGTGATCATTAACATGGGTGTTATTAAATACAATTCTTTCTGAGAAACATCCCAGTTCGTAATTAATCGAAAATGATAGCCTATCGTAGCACACGAGGAAGGCTGAACGAACGGAAACCAGCCAAGATGAAACAGTGTGCTATAGCGTGGTCGTGTAAAAATATATTAATCGAACCACAAGATCGCGAGCTGTTGGGAAAACGATCTGAAAAACAATTAAAAGGCTCGAAACCATATAATTTGTGAATAGTTTAAGCCCGTTTATTAAGGTTGTGGTCACTGGTGATTTAACACTTATTTCTTTAACAATAATACCAAAACTTAATGATCATTCCTAAATATTTGGTAAAGTTTTAAATAACTATTCGTGCAATTACAATCTAAGAATTAAAATTACTAATTCGGAAATAATTCCTTTCTCTGAATCCGAATGACCGCCTTCTCCAAATTATATCCTTGTAGATTATCCAACCAGAAGTTATCTGTACTTGATCCGTCCATGGTTCCTGTAAGAAAGCTTCTGGTACAATTCAGATCGTCAGCAAACCACCATCCTCCACCAAACCTCGATGCACAATTGTGGGTAGTGTGATCGTTATCATATGTTGAAAACGGTTGACCGGTTGCATTAGCCAGAGAATCATCACAGTCAGATGTGCCGTCATCAAAGCGACAAGAGAATTTATAATCAGTGCTATTTTCAAAATTGACATCCTTGTAAAGACTTTTACACTTACTGCCGAGCCTATACAGGTTAAAGTGAAGGTTAATTTGCGAAGATGGGATAGCTATTACTTTCATCAGATTTTCAAAGCCCAGCCAACTGTTTCGTAAATGAACACCAAACCCGTCTTTGTATTCTGTCCAGCTGCGGTTGAAGTTTTCATATGAACATCTCTGGTCTCTCTGCAATATCGTTGTCCATCCACCGTAGTCTAGGATACACATCACGTCAAATGATTTTAGTGAGAGCGGTGGTTTGATTGTAGTGACAAGAATTCTTGAATGTTGCATACCTCGATTAAGAACTCCATCTGAACAATCTTAAAAATAGAAGTCGATGCAAACATATTAATTATGATACGTGATAGTATTTTCGTCTCACTTCCACATGATTTTACCGTAAATACTACGCGCAGTACATGAATTATATGAGATACAAAGTTCAAGATTCTATGCAATCAGTTATTACCGAGAACTTGAAATTTAAGATATTCAATATATTGGTTTCATTTATGCATACTTTTGAAACGATCCCATACAATTGTCGTATGCAATAGGTCCAAAAGAGTATATTATATAAATATATTTACCTTTTATAACATTCTCACATTTGTCACCATAGTAACCAAGAGGACAGGTACAACTGCCGTTGATGCATCCAATATCCTAAACAAAACCAAATGAATTTTTAATTTACACTTTTCAAAACATAGGGGATCGGAGAAATCTCCCCTAGCAAGATTGTTTTATTGAACATAGGCCAGAGATTGAACAATGGATACTGTTGTGAATCGTCCCGTAGATAAAATGGTAAGTGGTATCCTGTGATCTAGATGCACCCATACTCCATCCCATGAAAGTAGCCATTTTGAGATAATATTCCAACTTAAATTTGTTTTCAACTTATATATAATGTTATCGACATATCAACCGTGATTTGGCATGGTATTAGTATTGACAGCGGTCATGACTGTATTTCAGATTTTTTTTCCATCACTTCATGAAGATATTTCCAAGACGACCACCACTTATGTCGGGAACTACGTGAGGTGTGGATTTTGATTAAGTAGTAGTGTTTGGTGTCAATGTATATGTTTTCGGAGTCACAGATTCCATTTCTGACATTTACAACCTTG
The DNA here is from genome assembly GCA_036850965.1 of Patella caerulea. Taxonomy (NCBI): domain Eukaryota; kingdom Metazoa; phylum Mollusca; class Gastropoda; family Patellidae; genus Patella; species Patella caerulea. The sequence goes on along the minus strand of JAZGQO010000007.1, from coordinate 46,483,221 downwards.
TAAAATGGTCACATACTTACAGTGGCGCCAAGGGGGGGGGGGGGGCATTTGCACCCCAACAATCTGGCCTGCCCTCTGTTTGCCCCTTTCCCACAATAATTTTCGAAAAATAAAAGTGATCTGACTGGCTCTATTTATCTCAGCAATCATTGTCTGAAATGCTACCTGGTTGCATTCCCGACAGTCTATTTTACAAAATAGTGGCGAAAATACTGCCAGACTGCATTTTGGGCAGTCTACATTTCAAATTATTGGGGAATTCGTTGAGGTTCGGAAGTCCGTGGGGGGTTGGGGTGGCCTAGTGGCCTAGAGTGCCGCGCTTCGACCTCTAGCTGGCCGGTCACCTCTGGCTTGCGGTTGTGGTTTCGATCCCCATTGTGAGCGTATGTGGCATGGAGATAGGGGCGCCTTCTCAACCTCGTGGGTTTTCTCCGGGCACTCCCGTTTCCTCCCACTGTTAAAGACCCCTAAGCGCAAGCGAATTATTGAAATAAAATTAAACCATATGTTAGTCCCGAAATGACCTAGTTTGTGTTGAGTGGACGTTAAACTCCATTTCTCTCTCTCTCTCTCTCTCTCGGAAGTCCGTTCATTTCACAGAATATAGTGGCGAAAATATTCATTCACTTTGAGCCACTCACTCAGCACGTTTGTCACTTTCTTCTCTGGTCGGATAACCTAGTGATTTGGCGACAGGCGGTATCTGTTAAGCTCTATTTATCTCGACGATCAATGCCTGAAATACTGCCAGGCTGCTTTTCAAATTATTGGGGAGTTTCATTTGACACTTTCCTCTCTGGGGTCGGAAAGACTAGTGATCAGGCCACATACGACTTCCGATCAGCTCTATTTATCTCTACGATCCGTGCCTGAATACTGCCAGGCATGATTTTCAACATATTATTTTTCAAATTTTCTTGGACTCGCTACTTTGGCGCTCATAAAGGTATTTCGTCGAGATTCGCAAGTCCGTTCGTTTGACACTTTACCTCAACGATTATTGTCTGAAATACTGCCAAGCTGCATTTCCGGCAGCCTGTTATTCAACATTTTCTGATGGAAGCACCCCCCCCCCACACACACACACCTAGTTGAAACTCGTGCCTTTGCCCCTTTAACCTTTTACTTTGCCCCAGCTTTGCCCCTCCAACCATCGACGGCTGACGCCGCCACTGCATAATTAGCATATTTCCAAGATGGCGTTTTTTTTGGTGGGAAAAATTTGACGATGTGCAAATTTTGATTACGTAGCAGTAATTGGTCTCAATATGTCCATTTCTGACATTTACTACCTTGTAAAATGATCACATGTCCAATATTGCTGCCATATGTGGCGGGAAAATCGCACCATGTGCGGACTTCGTTTAAGTAGTTTACTTTGGTGTCAGTATTATGTTTTCGGGGCGCAGATTCGATTTCTTCTATATGCAACTGCGTAAAACAATCGCATGTTCCTCAATTATTATTTCCCCATCATGCTCCTGCAACGACCACACCGTGCGTTTACTAGTACTACGTTCAGCGTACTCCACTCAAGATTTTAATACGCTCATTGCCACGATCTGGCTACGTGCGAAGTGTTCCAACATGATCTCTCAGTTGTATCGGGATAGGTTCTCACCACAATCCCGTGAGTGAATACCAGGCGTACGACAACCTATACAGACCGTGTCATGCTTACCCTGTCCTAATTCGTTAGCACGTGCGTGCTGTATCATTAAGTCTGGCATTGAGGCGTGGTTTCTAATCCCCAGTTGTACGTGACAAGGAGTAGGGTCACCTGTCCAACCTGTTTACCCCGGATCCTCCGGTTTCCTCCCACTGCTAAAGACCCCTACGCGCAAGTGAATTATTGAAATGAAATTAAACCATATGTTAGTCCAGATATGTCCTAGTTTGTGTCGAGTGGACGTTAAACCCCATTCTTCTCTCTTTCTCTCTCCCTCTCTCTCTCACGATGTTTCCTCTTTGGATGCTAGACCGGAGCTTATGGACAAAGCGTAGTATCTTCCATATATGGGTATAACAGCGTCGTTCCAGTCTGATAGCAACCTGGTTGAAAGCAGTAGGGACGTGGGTGTAAATGAAATGCACGCTAAGAAGCACTCGTGGCATATATTAAGTTATCAACTGACTTCTAAAAATGGCCGGCACCTTGGAAATATGCAAAGTAGGTGAACTTATTTTCCACTGTAACTGGTTGAAATCAGCACATCGTTCGATTTTTCTGCTAAAAATGGTCACAATCTTTTAAATATATTCATGAAGTGATGGAAAAAAAATGTGGAATATAATCACGACTCCTGCCAAAATTGATAGATTGCCAAATCACCGTTGATAGAGAAAAATTATACACAAAACTCAATATTGATCGAGTGAAATTCGAATTGTTAAATGTGAAATATGACACCGATTAACAACTAAAACACTCACCTTTTTAAAACACCAACAATCTGAAGAATCACCGGGTTTCACACAAACAGATCCATCTATAAATAATTTACACGTCTGTACATGTGAACAATACAAATACAATCTACATTCACTGTCAGCATTACAATATTGTGCACATTCCCATATTCTGGGAACCTTGGTTATTGTGCCAATAAGTTGGGACAACTGACAGGAATTATCCAAAATGGTAGTTCTGCTGTATGCGGCATATTGTAAGACATCCACCAGACATACATGTATGCCAAAAATACATACACATACATTAAGAATTAAAGATTTCATTTCCTTCCTATTTATGTGTGATGTTTATAAAGTTATTTCTTGAAGTGATATGCATGGAATCGTTATATTCTCCAAGTCTCCCTTAGCATAAAGATCAAGTCTTTATATATCATTCAGAATCTTATTGATTATGTCTTATATTTTTAAGGCATCCGCGTGTTTGTCTAAAAACTTAATGGCTAGTAGAAATGCAAATCTTTTATCGTATCGATTTTCAAACTATTGATATTTCTATAGACAGGTAGGCGGGTATATATATAGAAATGCACCTAGAACAAACTGCAACAGAAATCATGTCTTTGGGAACGATAACAAAAGCGCTCATTATCGGTCTTGGAGAAATTTGCAATTAACATAAATCCAAGATGGCTGGCAGTGAACCAGAAAACCGCCGAAATCTCCGAAACAGTTGACTTTAGCACAAATAAATGTATTACCGACCTTTAGGAAATAGATACTCGAGGCGAGTTCAAAAATGCCGACATTTCTTTCCTACGGTATTATGTCGTTACAATAAGGTTGTTTATCTCAAATCGGTATAATAAACATACGGTATCGCAATAGCATGATAGTCGGCGCTGTACTCAGATCTTTTCTGGGTTCGGTTCACTTGGGATTTTCACCTGCATCGGCCACGTCTTGAGTAAAGCCTGTGCAGACGGGTACTAAGGGCCATTATACAGAATGGTCCGAAAGGATCTTCATTGGCTACCGGTAATAATCCGCAACCAATGCCCATCCAGCCATATTCGTATCAAAGATCTAATGTGGGATCTGGCGATGACAGAACTCGTCTTTCTATCCAAAAATGTAAATTCTGGAACAATCTTCCTATAACCATTAGACAATCAGATTCGTCACATAATGTTTCATATCAAGTATAGTAAAGTTATGTGCATTGTTAAACTTGCCTTCACGTTTCAGGAATCATAGTTACGTCAAAAGCCGTTATAATACGTTGAAAAATATTTCAAGAGGGCAAACGTTCCCTTTTTTAAAAAAAAAAAAAAAAACAAATCTTTGTTTACACAACGAACTTGACAAATCCTTTCGAATAACCAAAGGACTTAAAAAATATATCATTTAGCATCAATATTTTTCCTGACTTCTAAATTTTACGCCTCATTAAAAAGTTAAATTCATGGCGTCACTTTAAAAAAAAATCTCAGTCAAATATCAACATTATAAATACAACGATCGATTACCAATAGTAAATGGTTTCCACAAATATAAAGATATTAAAAATCCGATAAAAATTGCAGGACGAGATAGATTGATATTCGTTTTCATAATGGAGTCGTCTCAGGCGAATTTTATCTTGATGAGATTGCTTTAAAACGTCGATATACTCCTTTTGACAAAATTTTTTAAATGAGGTAAATTCTTGCCTCTTTCTCAGAACGGATATAATCGGAAAATTGTTGTTTATTGACATGTTTGGTTTAATCCATATAACTATAACGGATTCGAAATGTTACGCCCAGATATATCACTGTTTTTAAATTGAAGCTGGGAATTATATTATACGCATGCGTGGTAGAGAAAACACTCTAATGGCGTAAACTTACAAACACCTACCAATTAGGGAAAACCAGATTAGAATTGTTTGAAAATGTATAGAGTTTTCTTCTGTAGAATGTGTACTCTTTCCTATAACGCCAAGAAAAACAATTGGAAATAATCTTGACAAAAACAATAGTTTTTCCAAAAACTAATAAATATGACGTCCTCTTTAAGGCGTTCTCCAATTCCAAGATGACAGAAAATCAATGTCTTAACCCATGTTTTCAACATCCAGGAACAGAAAACGCCGCCACGTATTAGATTTTAATATATTTAAAGAAGCTTTATCTGTAATATTATTTTATTTTTTTTACTTATTTATTTATTTTTTTTTGAGGGGGGGGCATGTGGCCAAGTGGGTTAGACGCTGACTCGCTAGCCTGGAGGTTGGGTGTTCCATCCTTGCATTGGCCGAGAAAGTTCAGCCAGATTTTCCGGCGTGGTCCCCCTCCCCCTGTCACTGATGCAGGACCTGACAAGGTCAGCTGTCTAGTCGTTCGGATGAGACGAAAACCCGGGATCCTGGGTACACATTGGCGTGCACGTAAAAGATGCCTTGGCAACTGGAATTCGATATAGGAGTAGGGGTATTCCTCATACCCTAAAAATGATCCGTATTGTTTTTGGTGCATGCCCGACCCCCTACGCGCTAAATTCTTATGCACCGGTCAATAGAAATCTCGAACTACCCCAGCCCCCCTCAAGTGTTCACCCCTGATTGTCATTTAGCTCAATATTTTAGGGTCAAAATTCACCCTGCAATGCACTTGAAGCCAAGCCACATTCACTAAAGATTCACTTTCTAACGCAGGTCCGAAAAGAAAAACTAGTTCAAGATTCAAGCAATAGTCATCTTGAACTACCCACCCCAAGGTATTTTACCTTTGAAAATTTATCGTCTTTTTATACCAGAATTTTAAAAATATTTTTTACGAACCGATTTTTTTCGCCATTCGGTCAAAGACATTTTTAGTTCAATTATTTATCTGTAGATTAAAGAAAAAATAGTGTTGATATCTGTAAAAGATCATTTGAATATGGTAATTTTAAAAACACATAAAAAAGCCACGCCCCCAAAAAACGGGCCGTTTGCTTCGAAGCGAACATGACGTCACGGAAAGCCGTAAATTTGTGTTCAACTCGAAATCAAGTATTATCAATTTAGGACAATCTCCTAATACAATAAGTTATACCACCAGAAAGCTGATCCAATTCTGCGTTTAACGATATAAAATTTACATGTGTTTATTCTAAACAGAAAGATCATTTAATGAGAAAAGCGTGCAAGGGCATGCAGGTTTAGGCTGTTTTAGACACATTGAAGTCACGTGACTGAACACCCTACTATAAAAGTAATTATTTAAATATTATTTTATTTTTTTTTTTTTTAACTTTTATTTGCAAATTTCGTAAAAACGGCAAAACGGTACATCAACGGCTTGAACTAACTTACATTGAGCATGGTCCGTAAGGCGTAAGTTGAGACCAGATTATCTTGTCATTCATTATACTAGACATACGTCCAAGCTCAGACCTGGACAATGGAGTCTATATCAACCGGACACACAATCAAACACATCCAGCAAATTTATGTACAAATAAAATAGCTTACCGCCAAATCGCGTCTACAATTATACAGGTAGAATTTCCCGTATGACAGCCAACGATAACAGACGGAGGTTCGTCCGTTTTTCAGAAAAAAAAAACAACATATTTTTAAAAATACAATATTTACTGAAAAATGTGTTGGTTGAAGATTCGACGTCTATTTGTTTTCAGCAATATTTTATTTTGATCAAGATTCACCTTCCTCAAATTTATTTCTCACCAAAGATTTACAACTCTTTCACAATTTAGCTGGCTATTTTGACGTCAAGATTCGACGCTTTAGCCGTCGATGCTTGAGGGGGGGGGGGTAGTTCAAGATTCCTATTGACCGGTGCATTAATAGGTCGTCTGGGAAACTTTTTTCTATACACTTATCTCTTATACCCTAAGTGCATACACGATCCCCTGAAACTGTGCATACCTATTCCTTGTACCCTAAGGATGGCCCCTATTGTTTTTTGTTGATGGTCACCCCCATGGGCAGAGCAATGTCCATTTTTATTTTGTGTCTGTGCGTGTTGCCTACACGCTACGATTCTTAGATGATTGTTTTTGTCCCCCGCCTTTCGAAGAAAGTTGGGGGACTATTAAAATGGGTTCGTCCGTCTGTCTGTCTGTCTGTCCGTCTGTCCGTCACACTTTTTGGGACACAATAACTCTCTTCCTAACTGAGCTAGAATGTTCAATCTTGGTGTATGTTTTTATTAGGTCAATGCCTTGATGGAGTTCGAAGATGAGCATTTTCCGCTTAGGGTAAGCAGAGATAAGCGATTTGATTGGTTGATGCTTTGGGACACGATAACTTTAGTTCTAATTAAGTGAGATTGATGAAACTTGGTGTATAATTTCATTACAGTAATACCTTGACTAAGTTCAATAATGAGCATTTTCTGCTCAGGGTAAGCAGAGCGATACGCAATTTCTATTTTGGCGGAGACTTTGGAACACAATAAACTTGGTGTATATGCTTATTAGGTCAATGCCTTGATGGAGTTCGAAGATGAGCATTTTCCGCTTAGGGTAAGCAGGGATAAGCAATTTGATTGGTTGATGCTTTGGGACACGATAACTTTAGTTGTAATTAAGTGAGAGTGATGAAACTTGGTGTATAGTTTCATTACAGTAATACCTTGAATAAGATCGATAATGAGCATTTTCTGCTCAGGGTAAGCAGAGCGATAAGCAATTTGATTTGCCGAGACTTTGGAACACATAACTCTCCTTCGAATTGAGTTAAAATGTTCAAAATTGGTGTGTATGCTTATTAGGCCAATGCCTTGATGGAGTTCGAAGATGAGCATTTTCTTCTTAGGGTAGGCAGAGATAAGCAATTTCATCTTAGGTTCATCTTGATTGATGATTTTTATGCCAATACAATGACTGCATTCTCATTCAGTAATGGATTCGACAGTAACAGTGTATCGAAACGATTGATTCGGACACGAGGGTCCTTTCCCTTGGCCAGAGGATCCCTTTTGTCAAGCGTGGGGGCCCTTTGGTCTGCCTTTAGGGTCCCCCTAACTAGGGTACATTTTCATTTTTCTCGTCGGTTTTAGCATTTTTCTTTATAAAACACTTTTGGATGACACTTCGTGTACAGTTTGATTGCTCGATACTTGAAAAAAATAAATGTGCGATTAATCAATATGTGTAATCTATTTATTTTGGGATTTCGGCGGGGGACATCAGCCTCACTGTTGGCTTGTTGAACCCGGGATAGCAGGGGCGGATCCAGACCCCACTGCTCAGCTATACATAAAAAAAATTATGCTTTGCATCAATGAAATTACATCACAAAGTGATCCTACATCAGTATAAAAACGATTTCTCTGTTTTAAAAGCTCAATTTGTATGTATGCCTATGTAATTTAGAGACGATGATGGCAGATTTCCGTAACCTGGCAAACCCCCTCCAGCAACAATTCCTGGATCCGCCCCTGGATAGATATGTATTCCTTATAGCCTAAGGGTGATAACTGCATGTCCCGACCCCCAGGGGCAAGCCACACCCAATTTACGTGTTTGTCGTGTACGGGCAGCAATTTTGAATAAATCAGCTAGGTACTTGGTATTATCATAGAACTAGTATTCTAGTTCTATGATATTATGTATTCCTTATAGCCCGAGGGCGTCAACTATTGATTTTGGCAGAGCTACGCCAACTTTTTTGCCTTTAGCGGCCGGAAGCGACACGACAATCGATTATCTGGGTATACTTATTCCTTATACCCTAAGGACGGCAACTATTAATGTTGATGCACGACCCCCAACGCAAATCAAAACTAACGGCTGGTCTTATTTGCCTCTTGAGATATTACAGTCATTTAATATTTCATTTTAAAAAAGTACCATATCAATCAAAGCACGAATGTGGGCGTATATTGCAGCGTAAGCGATGATCACGTTTTTCTTGTCATTTCTAATCAGTTATGTTTGTCGATATAAGCTAGACGTCACAATCGAATGACAATTCTAGCGCCTGGTTATTCAAGTCGAGACCAATAGTATTTATTGTGCATGCTCTCCAGATAAGAATATGGGGTCAACTCGTTCTTCGAGTTCCTTGTTACGAATGACACTGTCACGCATTACGGTACATGATTCGTGTACCAATTTTAAAAAAAGGTTTATTTTTATCTTAAATGATAGATATCCGAAGCCCATCTTTTCATGGTAAGATCACAACATCATTTTTGATTTAAATTGACAAATAATTCGTGTTTTCAATGTCGAAGAATTTGGATGATATTGAATTAGAAACTTAGCTACTTTAAACCTATTTTACCAGTTTAACTGTTTCAGTCTTATAAACGTTGTATATTCATTCACCCGTGGAAATCTTTCAAAATATCAGACCATGCATTTGTTATTTCCCGATTTCACAAATATGGCCAGTGCCATGAGTACATAATAATATGTTCACATGTGAAAGCATATAATCCTACAAGATATTTGGATCGTATTTCTTTTGATACTTCTAATCTTTAATTTTCTGGATAATGAATTGATTCGATTCTCTTCTATTTCCAGTTAATCTACAGACAAAACAACACAACAAAACAAACTGATTTTCTTAATAGATATTGACGCTAATAAGTACTTTTTATAACAAAATGTTTCCATTCAATGGTCACATGTTGTATTTTCGACTTCTTTTAAAAAAAATAATATATTATTTTGTCAGAATCTAACAAGAAAGGAGCTTAATCCAAATGTTTTTTCTTTCTTTCTTTCTAAGAGATTATATTAAGCCTCCCTTATGAATCGGTAAGCTGTATATATTTAAATAATATAATTTCCATTGGAAACAGGAAGGTGTATAGTGTTCTATTTCACCGTCTGTTGTGTTTCACGTAAAAGATCGGGGCATGCCGCAATTTAATACGTCGGGCCGGGTGTTCGATCCCTGCATTGGCCAAGAAAGTTCATCCAGATTTTTCGGCGTGGTTTCCCCTTGTTACTGATGCAGAACGGGGGGACTCCAGAGGACAGCTGTCTCGTCGTTCGGATGGGCCAAAAAACCGAGTTCCCACGTACAAATCGGTGTGCACGTAAACGATCCCTTGACAGTTGGAATTCGACATAACAGTAGGCCGTAGCACCTGGGCAAAATTTCCCTCATAGCACACTGTATGGTGGATGCCCGTCTTCAATACCCCACTTTAGGAGCAAAACAGTAGGACGTTAAAGCCCATTTCATTTCATTTAAGGTTGACTTCATCTTCTGAAATGAAATTAATCGCACGTTTTGGTTTTTGTGGCAACAGTACTCAACCTGAATTCTTGGCCAGGGTTAATCAAGAGTCATTACCACACCCCTTGAAAGTCAGCCTTCTACTTTTAAGAACCGTGGGCGGAGTTACTATATGCCAATCGTGGATATTTCTTGCGAGAACTTCATACATTCATTGAAGTTCTTGGACTGAAATTTGCAATAATATATTCATATTTTATTATCTATTTTAAAACTATGATAACAATCATACAATCCTACTATAGATAGACGGCAAAACGGTATTAGTTTTTAGTGGTCTGGATCCTTAGGAGTTAAATGGTCATTTGGGGTGTTTTTAATCGACGGATTTACATTTCCTGGCAATATCTAAGATATTGGGGTGACCAGGGCGAGGAAAGGGTAAGCATTGATCCAATAGGTAAATCACCTACGAAAATAATTTCACAGCTTTTGGATTTATTTAAAAAAAGACCCGACTAAGTGTGGTGTGTTGGGCGCTTTTTTGTTATTCAGATTAAAATCATAGGAATGTTCACAAAAGTTTTGTTACAAAATTCAAGTCCCTAATCGCCATTTGCATTTTTGGGCGAATGCCTATATTTTTTACCGCTGAATATTAGCTAAAATGTAAAATCTATAATAACTACACTTATTATACATGCTTATCTGGTGGGTAGTAATAATAATATTTATTTATTAAATTGAATAGATACAAATAACATTTGAACATATATTTTCAAGCAATTATACAGAATTTAGTATATAATATATTGAGGGCCACGCCGGAAAATCCTGATGAAACTTCTCGACCAATGCGTGGATCGAACACAGAAACTCCAGGTTGGTGATTCAACATCTTACTTACTGAAACCCCGCGGCTTTAAAGCAATATATTGCCAACTAAGGTCTCGTATGCGGTAGGGAACGGTCAGTCCAGAACAAATGGAAAGCTATTAGAGACAAAGATTAAAATTAAAGCCAGCTGCAAATCTTTTTTGTTTGGCATCAATATATGACAGACGGAGGCAGACCACCATTAAATTTCACCACCTGTAGTTCGTCTGTTTATAGCAGTCTCTTTTCGCCCCTTTTTGCGTGCCCATAATTGTTGATTTTTTTAGTCTAGAATGGACAAAGAGGGTTTGAATTATTATTTTCTGCCAGGTTTTGGTAAATATTCATAATTGTGAGGCGGAAGAATAACGGCGTTATGAGGTTGGATACGGTAATATGTACGGCAACTATTTTGATACACGTTTTGAGTATGCTTCTTCAAATTCATGCATCTCAAAATTTTGGTGGTCAATCTCATACAAATTTAGTTCAAAGACATGGCCATTTGTTCCTCTATCAGCACTGAAAAGCATTTTGCCCAACGAAAATTTGGGGAAAAGTTTGAGGTGGGCATAGAGTCCAGAATTAACATTGAAGTCAATGGAGAAATTAATGGTGGTCTGCCTCCAGACACTGATGAAGTTACCTCCCTTCATTCACGTCTTTGAAGTTCTAGAAGATCAGTAGTAGGAAAGGGACCTACACATAAATATCAAAGGGAGAGAGAGAGAGAGAAATGGGGTTTAACGTCCACTCGACACAACTAGGTCATTTTGTGACTAACATGATTTCATTTTATTTCAATAATTCGCTTGCGCGTTGGGGTCTTGATATTTGGGGGGTTGGGATGGCCTAGTGGTCTAGAGTGCCGCGATTCGACCTCTAGCTGGCCGGTCACCTCTGGCTTGTGGCTGTGGTTTCGAGCCCTGGTGTGAGCGTATGTGTCATGGAGATAGGGGCGCCTTCTCAACCTCGTGGGTTTCCTCCCACTGCTAAAAACCCCTACGCGCAAGCGAATTATTGAAGTAAAATTAAACCATATTGTTAGTCCAGAAATTACCTAGTTTGTGTTGAGTGGACGTTAAACCCCATTTCTCTCTCTCTCCCAAATATCAAAGAAGAACATAACAACACAGGAGGGAATCTAGAAGCTTGACGTGATTATTTTGTTCGTGTAGAGTACGGTATGCCATATTATGGCCTAAACGTGGACGCCAGCCAGGATAGCAAGAGGGTATTTAATATTAACAAGGTTAATCGGTTGTCACAACACTATTTTGCTTTAGATAATTAGCTGGTCATTCCTGATATAATAGTGCTAAAGTAGATCATGAAACATGACTATATTGAAACTTTCATTCAAATTACTTAATTATGAGCGGTGAATGAAGAAGTAGCATATATTGTTTATTATGATACCAACGTTACTTCACAATCGATACTAAGTCCCGATTACATCTTGATTTTGTTTATTTTTTTTTATCTTGCTGATGTTTTAATCCATATTATTATAGGCTTGTTAACTGACAACAAAATAGTTTAACATAAATGGAATTAACCGCCCATGTACTTATGGTAGATACAGTTTAATAAATGACATAACCATATCGTTTCCAGGAGGCCAACTCGTTCTTCTCCGTTCCGGACGGAATATGATGTCATCAGTGGGCAATTGTCCAGGACACCACTGTCACTTAATTAGAATCAATGTTATCGAGCTCAACAGTCTCGACCAAACAAGCTTCATAAAAATCGGATAACAATTGTGATTGTCGACAACCTTGGTATTACATGCTTTTACACTCGTTGCGTACGAAAAGTGGCCAATTTATTGGGCCTTTCCGATCACAAAATTCAAACCCAACCGGTATTTGGGTGTGACGGTGATATATTTGAACGGTCTCGAAAATCGCATACAAATTGCAACCGCTAAAAGATCCACAAGATAAAAGCTGAAAAAAGTATATTTGTTTTTTTTTTTTTTTTTTTTGGGGGGGGGGGGGGGTACAATTTAGGGCCGTAATCTGAGAAGTTACCGTCCGATGTGCACGAATATCGAAATGAGCCGAGATCTTTGAGATATTAATGAGGTGATGACGCCACCCGTACGAAGTATGGGTGACAGCTTTAACCGTCACGTGCTCGAGGTGAAAAAATTGATATCTGAAGTGTTTATTTCTACCACACTTCCATAACAACACTTCAAATTTTTAATGAAATAACGACGCCAGAAATTTTATTGAAGTGAGGAAGAAGCCATGCTAAATATTGTGATTTCTAGAATGATTTTTAGAACACCCAGGGAACATAATCCACGAACTTACGGTCCGATAAACGCCAAAATGAAAAGAAAACATCACCTTTGAAAGATAAACCTATATTTCAAGTTTCGTTAAATCGGATCAAAAATTGTGACGTGTGGAGTGGACAATGGCGACGACGATATACATCCATATGAAAATGTGCGCGTAATAAAATAGTGAGAAAGTTCACTTTTGTTAAATTGAAATAGGAGTTAAAAACACACTTGTTTAATTATTACTACAAACTGTGATGTGACATTATAAAGCACTTAAAAATATCACTGGATATAATGAAGCGTAACAGAATATAAATAATAATAATAATGACCTTAATAACAAAAGACTGATACATGCAAATTATTAATAAATAGAACCAACTCATCCTAAACAATACAAAGTTTTAAATAAATCACACATTAATAACAAATATTATTTAATAAATTATGTACCATAAATGAATCACGTGTGATATAGCATGTGAGATTAGCGACAAATGATGACACACTTGCTGAGGCCATGTTAAATTTAAAACAATTACTTTGAACAACAAAAATATCTGTACACAGAATTCTTGTGTTAACAGTATTGCGACTGCTTTCTGATATCAGCATCACCGTCGATTGTTAGTACGATCTGTTATTTCAAATTTTGTTTCTAGATAAACAAGCCAATAGTGAGGCTGATGTCCCCCGCCAAAATCCCAAAATAAATAGATGACACATATTACGTCGGTGGGCGATCAAAACCTCGTATATCGATTTTGGCGCCAAAAACGTTTTTTACATGGTTAGAATCGTATATTAATGGCGCGTCGAATGCTCTATTCGCGGTAGTTGTAATCCAGTTAGAACCCAAGTTATAGGCATGTGACAAAACGTCGTATTTCGATTCGTGAAATATTCTACATAACAAAATGTCGTATCTTATATACGCCAATTTGTCATAATATATCTTTCAAAGTCACGTGTTTTATAAGAACCAAAAAGTCGTATCTCCTATTGACGTCGAGGAAGGCTACCCGCTACTAACAAGGTAAGAATTTAATTTCACATTGCTAAGTCTTAAGTTTTGTCTAACACAACCTGTCGATGTATATTGTTTATTTTGACATAATAGAAGTGTTTTGAAACTAAATGGTAGAGGAATTAACGTTAGAAAGAGATTTTAAACGCGTAAAATTGTGTCCTTAATCTAGATGAAAAAAAAAAAGAAGAAAACAATAGTCTTGAACTTTTAGACACTGGAACGAACGAACTTAGTAATTTAATTTCACATTACTAAGGCTTAAGTTTTGTCAAACTGTTTTATTGTTATTCTTATTTGTTTCAGGTACCCACTACAATGGCATAATATTCGAATCTGTCTTTGTAATAAAGGTCAGGTGTTTTATTTTTTAAGAACTAAAAAGTCGTATCTCCCATTGACGTCGAAGCAGGCAACGTACAGGCCACTAACAAAGTAAGAATTTAATTTCACAATCCCGGGTACTAAGTCTTAAGTTTTTTAGGGCTGGACGATATTTGAAAATTCAATATTGCGATATTTTTTCAAAATTCTTCAATATATTGTCAGTATTGCGATATTTTGGTGCACCAAGCAAGTGTTGTCGAAAAGCCTTAGAAAAGGGGGTGCTAATCCTCTCCAACAGCAATGAGGCACCCCTTGAGTTTATTACCTTACTGGTTGTTTTAATTAATCATCCTGCATCATACTAAATATATATTTTATTTAACTAGAACCATGTCATGTTCCGTTCCGAGTTCAGAAAAACAGTTGATCATATTACAGCCAATTAGGCCTACTTCTTCAGAAACAAAACACTTTTTATTTTATAATCAGTATATGAACACAAAAAGTGAATAGTGAAATTAATTTTGTTACAATATAACATTTATCAATCATTCATCCACACTACAGTTATTTTCAGTTCTGTATCACCAAACAATTATACAAAAAATTAAACAAAACACGACTGCAGTTGAAGGGTTTTAAAATAAAATTAAATTCTACTTTCAAATTAAATCATTTAAAAAATTTTTTTTACAGTTTTGTAATGCACTGGAGTAAACCCCCAGTTTACGAACCACGCTTGTTAATCTTAGATTTTAAAATGAAATAACACAAGACGTGATAAATTATGTCTTCTTCAAAATATTAAAACCCGAGAAGAGAACGTACAAATTACTTGTGTTTCCATTCTTGGTATCTACGTTTCTTCTACACAGTCTACATAAAATTTTATGTCAATCCGAAGTAGGCCCTAATGCCGAATCTGGCTTGTACAGTTTCTCTTCGGGACTCTGAAGTTGTCCCTTCAACTTCCAACTTCAACTACGTCGTCCGCCATTTTGTAAATCTACCGATACCTTTATAGACATCGACGACCAGCCGCAACTTTACAAATTAAAATTGAACATTGATAATCAAGACTAGATAAATGCCGAAAATAGCATGGTTTTTTTCCGAGGTTTTTTATTTTCACTTTCGACTTTTTTGTTGTCTCGATGTACCAGCCTCGAGGTCTCATTGTATACTGTGTGACTGGACATCGACTGGTCCGGATTCACCCGATAAATATGTATATTTCTCAATTAGTCCAATTAACTTTAGTTATTCGGGGGTTTCTAAAGCAAGTTCGGGACTAAATTAAGAGAATATTGCAGCGCATACCGCGGTATATGGCGTCAAACGATATATTGGAATATTGCGGTTTTTCTGAGTGTCTTAAAATTACCGTCAATATAATTTCCAAACCGCGATATATTGATTTATCGAAATTACTGTCCAGCCCTAAGTTTTGTCTAACACTGCCTGTCGATGTATATTGTTTATTTTGACATAATAGTAGTGTTTTGAAACTAAATGGTAGAGGAATTAACGTTAGAAAGAGATTAAACGTGTAAAACTGTGTCCCAAATCTAGATGAAAATAAAAACAAAACAATAGTCTTGAACTTTTAGACACTCGAACGAGCCAGCTTACTTAAGAATTTAATTTCACATTACTAAGGCTTAAGTTTTGTAAAACTGTTTTATTATTATTCTTATTTGTTTCAGGTACCCATTACAATGGCATAATATTCGAATCTGTCTTTGTAATAAAAGTCAGGTGTTTTTTTTTTTGTTTTTTTAAGAACTAAAAAGTCGTATCTCGCATTAACGTCGAAGCAGGCTACGTACAGGCCACTTACAAAGTAAGAATTTAATTTCACATTACCGGGTACTAAGTCTTAAGTTTTGTCTAACACAGCCTGTCGATGTATATTGTTTATTTTGACATAATAGAAGTGTTTTGAAACTAAATGGTAGAGGAATTAAAACGTTAGAAAGAGATTAAACGTGTAAAACCGTGTCCCAAATCTAGATGAAAAAAACAAAACAAAACAAAACAATAGTCTTGAACTTATAGACACTCGAACGAACCAGCTTACTTAAGAATTTAATTCACGTTAGAAAGAGATGAAACGTGTAAAACTGTGCCCAAAATCTAGATGAAAAAACCCCAAATAGTCTTGAACGTTTAGACACTCGAACAAACCAGCTTACTTAAAGACTCAGCTTGAAGGACAAAGAACGTGACATGAGTTGACCTAATCAATTAAGCGTTGCACGGCCTTGCTTTAAAAGTTGTTCAAATCTTATCAATTGAACTTCAGTACATGAGTCGGTAGAAATGGGTTTAGTGGAATACATGCATAATACTTAATCTATATACCCGCCGTGGTGTTTGTTAATGCGTGCGCTTTATATCATAAGGTCTGTTATTGGGTCAAGTGGCGTGGTTACGTCAAACAAGCAGTGCCGGACTGGTTGGCGAAAGACCGACCTGTCAGGACAATGACCAAGGCCCACACAAGAACGCGCCTAAGGCGCACAGGCGCCCCGGGGGGGGGGGGGCTGGCGGGGTTCTTCACCCAGGACAATTTTGAAAATTGACAATTGCAATCCCATTTTCCAAGCATTTCAGGCCAAACCTTCCTTTCTCCTGTCCTGTGGTCTGTCCTCTCCTTCCTTCTTTCTCCCCCTCTCTTTTCTTTTTCCTATTTTTTTCTTTCTCTTTTTTCATTTGATAGCCTACGACCCACTTTTTTAATGAGCTTAGGCCATAGACAGGAGGGCCTACTCCAGCACTGGTGACAATGAGTAAATTGTCTGCTTACTTTCGAGGGTTTTCACCGAGCCCTCCAGTCTCTTTCCACTGCCAAAGACCACACTTATTGAAATGAACATTTAACCATGTTATTCCCGAAATGACCTTATATCACTTTAACCCTCTGCCTCCCCCACCCACGTTGGTGTTGTACGTGTATCAAACTGTTTTATTCGTATTCTTATTTGTTTCAGGTACCCATTCCAATCCGTCTTTGTCAAGGGGAAAACGTATGCTTCATATCTCCTTAAATTCGAATACATCGAAAGATAAGTCACAGGAAGTACATGTGCCATCTACTTATAAACTGTTTAAAAATGATAAAGTTTCCGCCACAAATTTAAAGCATTCCAGTAGGGAAGATAGAAACGATTCACGTAAAGATCCCGATTTTTTACCAGAACGAAAGAAATCTCGTTTATATTCCGATAAAAATGGCCTTAAATTAAGACCCAATTTTTCTATTAATCAAGGCCGCCTGAATGCTATAGTTATACCGGCATCGGAACATCAAGCTATACCTGAAAGTCCATCTAAATATATTCTATCGGACTCCTGTAACTCTATTCCATCTGGTACATCTAGTCAAGCATCTAGTCGGAGATTTACAATAAATAATGGAAGGCTTAACGACATTTCAAAACCCTCTACAGACCCCTTAGTATTTAACTGTGATCATGAGTTAGATTGGCTGTGCAGTTACTAACATGTACCTTGCTCCAACACCAACTCGTGCAACCAGTACTTACTTTGTTTCAACATCATTTCAAGACCCAAGTACTTACCAGGCCCCAGTGCCACCTCTTGAAACCAGTACTTACCTCGCCCCAGCACATCCTCCAATAACCAATAATTACTTCGCTCCAGAACCATCCCCACTAATCAGTATTCACCCCGCTCCTGCACCACCTCAAGTAAATGGTACTTGCATACCTTTAGCGCCTCCCTCAGTAACCAGTACTTACATTCCTTCAGCTTCACATCTGGTAACCAGCACTTATCTCGCTCAAGGACCACATTTTGTAACCAATGCTTACATCCCTTCAGCATCACCTCTGGTAACTAATACTTACCTTGATCAAGCATCACCTCTAGTAACTGATATTTACATCCCTTCAGCATCACCTTCGGTAACTAGTACTTACCTCGCCCAGACACAAGCTCTAGTAACCGGTACTTACAACCCTGCAGCATCACCTTCGGTAAATAGTACTTACGTCACTCAAGCACCACCTCTAGTAACCGGTTCTTACACCCACCCCCCCCCCCCCAGCATCACTTCAAGAAACAAGTACTTACCTCGCTCAAGCACCACCTCTAGTAACCGGTACTTATAACCCCCCAGCATCACTTCCAGTAACTAATACTTACCTCGATCAAGCACAACCTCTCGTAACCAGTACTTATATGAATTTAACACCATCTTCAGTTACCAGTTCTTACATCGCTCACACACCAGCTTCAGTAACCAACATTTACCTCGCCCCAACATCAACCAAAAGTACTTACCTTGATTTCGATTCGCAGACCAATTCTAGCCTCGTTTCGTCACCGTTGGAGAGTAGTCCTTGCTTCCACGCAAGCTACAGATGTTAACAATGCTTCAGCATCAACACGGTCCAGTAGTCTGTTGACAGTTACAGCATTACCATTGTCAGACATTTCAGCCACAGTCGAGTCGGTCGCAATTTCAATTGAAGAAAACAAAGCAATAGAATCCACTGAAGAATCAATATCAGCTGAGATAAAAAAAAAGAGCTAAAAAGGGGTGCTCTGATTCAGCAGTTTGGCTTAAGAACAACAACCAACTATTACGCATGCATGGTAAACCATACATGGGTTTAGCTCATAATGATGGACATTACAAATACGCCGCTAAGAGATCAGGAAAAACACTTAAACCATCGTCTTGTACATCAAAGTGTAAAGCTCCAAATCCTAGCAAATTATGTTCACAATTTACAGAGGATGACAGACGTAGTTTATTTGAAGCGTATAGTAAATCTTGTAAAGAAATGTAATGTCAAGGATAGAACCGTATGTGAAACGGAAGAAAAGACATACAGAAAGCAAACTACTTACCATTACCACTTAATTAAAAACAATGACAGGTTACAGGTCTGCAAGAATATGTTTTTATCGACTTTTGATCTCGGAGAAAAAATGGTGTACAGATGGGTCGACCGTTCCAAAAACGGTACAGCACCTGGCTCGACCGAAAAGAGAAAAAAATCCAAGAATAGAGAATCGTCTACATATTTAACCGCTAGAAGATTTCTAGACTCTTTACCTAAACTGCCGTCCCATTATTGCCGATCATCGTCAGACAAGATGTACCTAGAACCAGTCTTCACAACATTTATGTCTTTGTATAAAGAATTTGCGAGCTACTGCCAACGCGAAGACCACCCTGTTACAAATCGAAAGAGCTTTCGGCAGGCATTCGAAGATATGAACCTGTCTATCTTCACTCCCAAGAAGGATCAATGTGATTTATGCTGCTCATTTGAAACTCAAAATATATCAGAGGAGGTGTATGCAGAACACATAAAACGTAAGAATGATGCAAGAGAGGAAAAGATAAAGGACAATGAATCAATAGATGAAGATACCGCAGTAATAACGATAGATTTGCAGGCTGTTTTATTGTGCCCCTCGTTAAATGCTAGTTCTTTATATTACAAAACTAAATTGGCATGCCATAACTTTACAATTTTTGATTTGGGTACCAAAAACACTGTTTGCTATTTTTGGCACGAAGGAGAGGGAGATTTGTCAGCCAATTCATTTGCATCTTGTTTATGCGATTATGTTATTACTTATGTACCATCTAATGTCAAAACCCTGATTATTTATTCTGATGGGTGTACTTACCAAAATAGAAATTGTATATTGGCAAATTCGTTATTAAAGCTATCTTTTGATAGGGATATTATCATAATTCAAAAAATACTTGAACGTGGGCACACTCAAATGGAGTGTGATAGTGTTCACAGTACGTTCGAAAGACAACTGCGCAATAAACCGATTTATACACCATCTGACTATGTACGAATTTTACAATCAGCTAGGGCATGTCCGTATGAGGTTAAATATCTGTCACACGATTTTTTCAAGCAGTATTCATCTCTAGTGTATTATACATCCATTCGCCCTGGAATTCGTACGGGGGATCCGGTAGTAACAAACTTAAGAGTCCTAAAGTATCTCCCTAGAGGTGAAATATTATATAAATTAAATTATACAGACGACTATCGGTTTCTACCAAGAAAATCCAAACTTAGTAGCCCATCACAAAACGACGAAGTTGAACGATTATTTCACGAACCTCTTAAGATAAAACGTAGCAAATATCAACATCTTCAGGAATTGAAAAGAGTAATTCCAAGAGATTACCACTCATTTTATGATCAATTGAGTCATGATTAGGACTAAAAGCTTTGCTTGAAAATTGTAAAATTGTTCATTGGTTTATCAAGTGTTTATTACAATTGTTAATTACATGTATTATCAAAATAATATAAAATATTTTTTTTTTTTAAAAAAATCTTAATTCGAGAGCTATTCTCCAATAGATTCTATGCTCCTGGCTGAACGTACCTTGGGTTTTGTTTATTACTCCTATTTATGGAGTAAATATCACGACCCTTGATATCTCACTTTAGGTTGTGTAGTCAGTATCATTTCGATCCAAGGGGTGTGTTCCAAATATGCCGGCAGACTGTTAATCCTTTAATTGATCTCAAAACTATACTCTGTTTAAAAGTAGTCACCCAAGAACTGCTCACTAGTGTTCAGCGTAATTAACCCTTAATACCTCTTAAAAGTTAAATGTGTAAATTGTAATGCATTTTATATGTGTAAATTATTTAATGTTATTTAATAAGTGTTAAATTTGTTTAAATCAATAAATTTTTATATGTGTAAATTATTTAATTTAAATGTTATTCAATAAAAGTTAAATTTGTTAAAATCAATACATTTTTATATGTGTAAATTAGGCAATGTTATTGTGTAGAAGATGCTATGGCCCTGGCTGACTTACTTTTAATTATGTCGTGGATATTATAGCCCCGGATTACTTACCTTGAATTATGTCTTGGATATTATGCCTCAGGGTTATTTGCCTTGAATTATGTCGCCAGAATTACAGCCTTATAGGTTACTTTACCTTGAGTAATGTCGGGGATACCACCGCCCCAGGTAAATTACCTTGAATTGTGCAGTGGGTATCATGACCCCGGTTAACTAGCCTTGGGATATATTATGGTGAATATCTAGACCCCGAGTAACTTACTGGGTCGGTGGTGGATCGAGGCGTCCCACCCCGCCCCCTTAAATAAATGTATAAAAAATAACTCATTGTTCTATTTTCACGAAACGTGTAAATTTCAGCACTTTGTTTATGTGATACAGACGGTGAAGTTGAGTGCAGATAAGCTTGGCAATCCATCACTGACACCCCGATTTTTCCCGATTTGCTCCGCCCCCACCTCTCGGAAAAATAACTCATTGTTCTATTTTCACGAAACGTGTAAATTTCAGCACTTTGTTTATGTGATACAGACGGTGAAGTTGAGTGCAGATAAGCTTGGCAATCCATCACTGACACCCCGATTTTTCCCGATTTGCTCCGCCCCCACCTCTCGGCCGATAAAAAAAAATATCCTGCTCCGCCACGGTACTGGGTAAATTACCATTAAAAACCAATCTGTGTAAATAGGTTATTAAGAACAAAACGTCGTATATTCCCAGAACATGTCTCTAGTTTGTGAAAAGAACGTCGTATATCATATACGCTGCCATTTCACAAGACAAAATGTCGTATATCGCCACAGCAGATAAACCCCTAAAATTATCCCAAAATAACCTTACCATATTATATTTTCCACAATTTAGTTCATAAATTAGAAATATAATCACATTCAATAAAAAATCCGGGCCCGCAGATAGTTTTTTGTTCCTCCTGAAAACTTACTAAATCGGATATACGAGGTTTTGATCGCCCACCGACGTAATTAATCGTACATTTATTTTTTTTTTCAAACGTATCGAGCAATCAAACTGTACACGAAGTGTCATCCAAAAGTGTTCCTAGTTAGGGGGACCGTCAAGGCAGACAAAAGGGCCCCCACGCTTGACAAAAGGGCCCCTCTCGCCGTATCTGAGTCAATCGTTTCTATACACTGTTACTGTCGAATCCATTACTGAATGAGAATGCTCCATGAAGGCATTGACCTAAGAGCAAAAAGTGTGACGGACAGACAGACGGACGGACGAACCCATTTTAATACTCCCCCAACTTTCTTCGAAAGGCGGGAGACAAAAATAAAGTATGGAATTCAATTCGAATGATCTTAAATTAGTATGCAAATTCTCAATGATCATACATACCACTGTTTTCATTGCTAGTCTATTTAAAATCTCATTAAAACACACATCTATATTTCGTTTTTATATACTTTCGATGGCCTTCACTGCACAAAGATCTGGCCCTTTGTAGTGGAAAGTCATGTCAGGGGACATTCAAGTGGCTTTTGATTACCCAATCAGTATTGATATTTCTAGTGCGATACCCATATTTCCGCACGTCCAGAATATGCCGAAACATACCCCTCAAATCAACCAGAAAGCGGGTTATATAACAACTCTTTCAGGTCCTAGTGTAGTAAAGCGAAATTTTGAACTATAAAAAACGAAACGAAATAGGATCTGTGTTTTAATCATATTGGTGTCCGTCGTTGATAATCGCGCGTACATGAATAGCACTACGCGAATTGAATAGTATTACATGATGAATATATTTTGATTTTTATTTTATCCATGCAAGCAGTTTTAATAGCATTAGCTGTTTCCGATGATGATATACTAACCCTAGTTTCCATAAATATCACTACGGTTGGTTCGGTCATTTTTATTTCGGGAAACACCTAATTATTTGATCAACGATATTACGAGAACTTCATGAAAATTACTAATTATGAATACATTTTTAATATATAAGTTCTTTACTGCTTTCTCTGAATTCGCACGACCGACCCCACCAATTTATGCCCTTCCTGGTTATCCAACCAGAAGTTATCTGTACTTGATCCGTCCATGGTTCCAGTAAGAAAGCTTCTGGTACAATTCAGGTCGTCAGCAAACCACCATCCCCCACCAAACCTTGACGCACAATTGTGGGTAGTGTGATCATTATCATATGTTGAGAACGGCTGTCCTGTTGCAGTAGCCATAGAATCACCGCAATTGCTAGGTTCGTTGGCGAAATGAGTGGTGAAGAATTTATAATCAGTGGTATTTCCGAAATTTACATTCTTGTAATGACTTTTACACTTACTTCCGTGTTTGTACAGGTTAAACTGAAAGACAATTTCCACAGATGGGATAGCCATCACTTGCATAAGTCTTTCAAAGCCCAACCACCTGTTTCGTAAATGAACACCGAAACCTTCTTCGTATTCAGTCCAGCTGCGGTTGAAATTTTCATACAAACAGCTCGCGTCTCTCTGCAATATTGTCATCCATCCACCATAGGCTAAGTAACACATCACTTCAAAAGAATCTGACGAGAGTGGTGGTTTAATTGTTGTGACACGATCCGTATCCGTATATGTCATCCCGTGATTAAGCACTCCATCTGCACAATCTACAAAAGTTGATAAATGAATCATTTTTGAATAGTAATTCCTCCCCTACTAAACCGAGATTCTGTAGAAATCTAAACGGCAAACGGTCGATCAGCATAAGACTTTACTGTCCACAATAACATAATTCGACCTGAAACGTTATATTTGTCGGGTTACAGCTCGCCGATCCGTGAATATTTCTCGGGAACAAGGTTCTACGAAGGTATATGATGGAAAGGACCCTGGTGAAAACATATGTAGTTTGCAACCTCTGTAAATCTGCGGGCTTATTCCATGAGAGCCGAAAATCCAAGAGGGCTGAAATTGACAGTACCAAACTTTGTGGACGAAATGGCCCGTGTTATGTGTTGGGGTCAGCCGACTCTTATTCGACAGTTTCCGATTCATGTCACAAACGATTGGTCCGTTATGACTGCCAAAATCCGAAACGGCGACAGAAATTGGCTCGGAAAGCATTCTTACCTGAAATAACATTCTCACATTTGTCTCCATAGTGACCAAGGGGACAGGTACAATTACCATCGATGCATCCAATATCCTAAAAGCAATTCACAATTTTCTTTTACAAATAAAAGAAGAAAAAAAACACACGTTGTCGGGCAACGAAATAAGTACCACAGGCAACTTTGTTTTATTGGGTGTAACTGTGTTCCAATAAGTTTTAATTTACTACAACATGAAACAATTAATACATACCTGACAAGAGTTGAGTTAAATTGTATTTTCCTCCTGTCATAACATTTATCATGGAGAAAAAGCAAACATTGTTCATTAAAATATTTTACAGGTTATACTTAAATAAATAAACACTGTAAATTACAAAATTTTGAAACTTTACCATTTCCTGACAATTTAGATAGTATAATATAATCAAACTTCAGCCTCTCATCCAATTTCGGTCTTATTACATACATTTATGAGACAGTACATAATTAATTTCCTGTGAACTTCAATGATAATTTTGACTCCATCTTTTCCCCCCGAATAGACCGCATTACCCTGTTTAGTGCGCATGCGCGCCTTCTGGCGAATAAATATAAACAAACACGTTTCGGCTGCTGTCAAAAGGGCAAATTGTTGTGTGATCAATTGTTCAAATTCGTATTATAAACTACAACGGTGGGTGTAGTCTTTTTGTGAGGTACACAATTCTACTAAAAAAAACATTGTAGCTGCCAAAAACCTTTTGCTTTTACAAGGAAAACATGGATTAGAAACGTTAATCGCATGGATGGTCAAAATGTTTGGATACCCAAGTCACACAGTAGGATATGCACAGTGCATTTTGCCGATGGAAAACCTACATTAAAAAAAAACATATAAGACCGCAAGAAAACCTCCGCAAAACAGAAAAAACACCGGTATTTTTAAAACTCCGGACACCATTCAAGTTGATCAAGATCGTCCAGACCTGAAAAATTTAACACCCGCACAGCTAGCAAAGATTAATAGTATTGACCACACATAAAAATTTAATTATAATTGTGACTGTTCTCCACAATGTGACTGTTTTGGATGTGTGCAAAAAGAAAAAGAAATCTTCATGCTAAAAGAAAAGATTCATTACCTAGAAGAAAAAGTCAATTATTTACAATCAGAGATTGTGGCTTCTCATAAAACATTTTCTCACATAATATTTACCCGCAGTGATAAAAATGTAAGACAATATCTTGGACTTTCAAATTAACAAACGTCTCACACGATAGTAAAACTTGTAATGCCGAAGTCAAGACTTTTAAGATATTGGAAGGGAAACAAAAGAGTCATTACTACTAAAGTCCACAAAGTATATGAAAAAGCTAAAAAACGTGGTCCAGAAAGAAAATTAACAGTAGAACAAGAGCTCATTATGGTTTTTTTAAAACTTCGTCTCAACCATCCACAAGTTCTTCTAGGTGATATTTTGGAATTAGCCTAAGTCTGTGCTCACAGATAATAACAGCGTGGTTAAAGATCTTATCCAGATTATTGAAGAATTTAATAATCAAACCATCAAAAGAGGAAATTAAATCCTGTCTTCCCAGGAGTTAGTTCCAACAGCCCGATCTATAATTGACTGTTCAGAATTCTACATTGAAACATCCAATAGCCTCGACATCCAGGCAGCTACATGGTCTAACTACAAACAGCACAATACTGTCAAGTGTCTTGTTGACATAACCCCAAATGGATGTATCCAGTTTGTATCTAAAGCATGGGGCGGTAGAACTGGTGACAGGTATATTGTTTTGAATTCGGGGTGGCTTGATTCCCTTGAAGCGGGAGATGCTGTGTTGGCAAATAGAGGGTTTCCGATTGCGGAAGATTTACTATTACAGCGTGTTCGCTTATGTATTCCTCCATGTGCAAGGGGCACAGAACAGATGAGCCGTGAAAATGTTTTAAAAACAAAAACCATTGCTAATCTTAGGATACATGTAGAGCGGGCTATAAATATACTCAAATGATTCAAAGTACTATTCCTATTTCGTTAGTGCCATTGACAGATGACATACTGATTACGTGTGCTGCCGTGTCAAATTTGTTCCCACCCTTAGTGAAATAAACAAACACTATGAAGCTGAATGTGTGATAGTAAACGGTGTTTAATTACTGTGAATAGTGTTATTATAGTTTATTGATTTTATTACATCTAATATATGATCTGTTTACAAAGACCTTAATTGGTGATGAGGCAAACAAAAGTAAAAGCTCACTTAAGACCGTTCATAATAAAACATATTAAATACTAAAATAACACCACTGTATCTGCACTGTATCATTGATGTAAATTAAACAAATTTTAAATTAATGTGGTGATTATATATAGAATAAACTGTTCCATACAATTACTACCCATCTCAGCAATTTAAAATTGAACTCCAATAATCATTTTATACAAACATTTATGCATTCTAAGTTTGTATATACGACTGACAAAACCATGTGTCATTATTGTCGTCAGAATCATATACGACACAGGAAAAAGGAAACCATATACCACATGATTCACATTGCACACTAAAGTCATTATCGGAAGCTATTTCATCACGTTCCATGCAAAGCTGTGAGCAAATCCACAAATATACAAAGGCATAATGGTGGTTTATTTTTTCTCTTTTTACAAGTTTTTTTTTGTGGCTTATAATTTGAATTTAATATTCTCTTATAAGATTGGACAGTATTTTCAGAATGTTCACAAGTTGCTACACTTATGTCATGTGGATTGGTTAAGTCAGAAGTTGAACAAATATTATCTACATTCTGTTGGTCACTTATTACAAGTTCATTGACAGAATTGTCAGCTTCATTTACAGGTTGTAACATTTTTTTTTTCCAAAATAAAAGGAATTACATAATTAGTGTAAAATGAATCGGCATGAGATTTCAATTCATTAAAATATACAATGTCAAAAGGAACCCTTTCTAAAAAAATAACCATGTCTAGAATATATAAAAAAAATGGCACCATGTCTTATTACAAACCACCCATTTCAGGGGCGGATCAGAGAATTTTTGGAGGAGGAGGTTTGCCAGGTTTCTGTTACGGAAATCTGCCATCATCGTCTCTAAAATTACATAGCCATACATACAAATTGAGCTTTTTAAACAGAGAAATAATTTTTATACTGATGTAGGATCACTTTGTGATGTAATTTCATTGATGCAAGGCATTATTTTTTTTTATGTAGCTGAGCAGGGGGGGGTGGGGGTGGGGGGTGGACCCCCCCCCCCCCCCCTCTGGATCCGCGCCTGCATTTGCCACTGAATTTGAGAATAATATCGGCGTGTATGACTTAATTTAACTAAGCCATTGTTTTTATGTAAACATTCCTGGTTCATTTCATTTGGACTAGTATTTGATATACTAATGGGACATTTTATTTCTAATAGACCTGATGGACAAAATAGAATACGAAAGTAAGAACTAAGATCATTCCTTTATCCTCAACAACAACAGTAGTTGTTTGATTACATAACAATTTCTATCAAAAAATATTGCCTACAACAATAATTATTATATTAATGAAAAAGTTGTATTCAGTAAGCTACCGTCGTTAAACTAGGCCTTGGGGATTCTTACTTGTGGAAAACATTACTCCTATTCGGAGCTTATTTAAAAGAAATGACATTTGAAATGTCTCTGCTGTAAAGTCAAACCAACACATGAAGATGTCTAGACAATCTAAATTAGGCCTATACTATACTCTATAGGCTATGCATTACTACCGTTTTAATCTAGGCCTAGTAATAGTAGTACTGGTTATAAATATAAAGTCTCACGTGTCGTCACATAGCGTTTTGTTAAATAATATAATTACCTTTGTTAATGTGACCATTTAATGAATGAGAATATCCACAAATGTCACCATACATCGTTGGTGGCCAATTAGACTGGTGGCCAGTCTTCTCCACACACCAAAAATTGGCCAGTCCTCTCAAAAAAAACAACGTAATCTCTAGAGACTGGGCAAATAGAGCTTCATTCTCATCTAGTAGGTCAATATGCATTATGTAGGTCGTGTGACGTCGTGCACGTGATAATAAACATGGCTGCCGACTAACTGGCAAACTGGTGTAGGTGCGAGATGTTTGTTGTGGATAACAGTTATTGTTATTTAGTGATACTTTAAAGATCTAAGAATTTTGTTGACGGACAATATCTGTGTCACGTGACTCGGGGCTTGCTTGACAACTGTCAATCATTCCAAATAAGGAACAACGTAAAACAGGACAGGAACGCCCATTTTATTGTGAAGCTCGCAAATTGTCCAGTCTCTGGTGCTGGTTACAGGTTTACTCAATTTTTAAAACAAATGGAAACGAAAGTGTTGGTTTACTAAAAATTAATACTTTTATATAAATCGAAATGTAAAATAAATACAAGGAACTGGGCCAGACTAGTGGCCAATAACCAGTCCCCACTTTTTCGCCAACCCATCCAGTTGTCAGATCATAGGTCCGGCTGTTTTCCTGACGACGGTGTACACAATAAATTCTGGCAAATAGCTGCCTTCTCTTTCATTTGCTCTTCCGACGTTCCGTGTCCATAACATCCGGCAAGTCTTGTTCCATAGCAATAAAAACACGAGCAATCAATTCTTTACTTCATTTTATCTTCATACCCTTCTTCTTACAGAAAGACTGTAATGACTTTACATTCCATAATTTTATTTCGCGAACACTCGACATTGAAAGTTTTCGCTTCACAAAGTGACCGTCTGTTCGAGACGCCAGACTGGTTTGTTTACATTTGTGTATTCCCAGAATTCCAATCGCGGCAGAAAGGGTAATACGGTCTATTGGCGTAATTGCGTTGGACTAAATGCGTTTCACTATAGAAAAAATAAAATTTTGTATGAGGTTGACCACCAAAATTTAGAGCTCCACAAATTGAAGTTGCATACTTAAAGGGGGAGACCAGCGAATTTCAACAGGGTTTCCATAAATCTTAAAATATATAATGATAAATAATCCCCTATGTAACACAAGCGAGAAATTAAATTTTTTATTAAAACTGAAAGTGACAGGCTACATGATGTATACAATTAGCAATGTGGAGTGAATTGAGGCACAGCGTACTGTTCAGTATGAATGTGTTACGGGACGGCTTTGGGTACTAAATAATGTTACAAAAACATAAATTCGTGTTTATAATATCCCAATAAACAGCCCATTGATCAGATTTTTGGCCAAAGGACGATGCGTGTACACAATACAACAGTAAACTAATTGCCAAATCTGTATGCTTACTATACGGCCCAGTGAGCGTGTTGAACCAACTATGTCACTTCCGGTTTAATAAAAAAAAGTGTATTTTTCGCTTACAAAAACGTTTTTGGTTATGTTGCGGATGGGGTCATTTATCAATACATGTACATATTTAAGATTTATTTAAACCTTGTTGAAAACGTTTGTCTTCCCTTTTAAATCCTGTAACTACATGTATATAAATAATATGAAATGAAATGGGGTTTAACGGTCCTACTTTCTGCACCTAACCTGGGCTAATGAAGATTGGCATACGCCATACAGTGTACAATGAGGGAAATTTTGCCCGGGCAGCGGCGCTACCGCCTACACTTATATCGATTTCAAACTGCCAAGGGATCTTTTGCGTGCACACCAATGTGTAGACGAGACTTCTGCCAGGCCCTTCGAACTAAATAATTAGACGGACTGTTATGAAGGTGACATTTAATGACGGTCTGCCCCCAAAAGGTCAGAAAACGTTAAGGCAACAGGGTCTATCATTTATAACGGATTTTTAAATAGAAAGGACGAGCAGATTCGATATTTGAAGAACAAATGCAAATCTGACGTGAAACATTTGTGTTAAGATTTAGACTCAGTGACCTTCACTTCCCATACACCACCCCTTCCCAAAACCCCCATGTATAATTTTTAAATTTTGTAGAAACCTTTGGGAGAGTGAAAAGATGAAACCTATGGTATGTGGTTTTCCGAGAGCGCCCATCCTTGGGTTGCCACCCTTTCCAGGACACAGTATGTTTTAGCAGATTTCTTTCAAATTTAGGGTGAAGAATTGGGGTCAATATAGGAAGCATATTATTTATATTAAATGCTAACTTCTCGTTGTCGACGAAAAGTATGTTGACATGACCAAGACAGCAGTTTTTAATTGTTAAATTTCCAATTTCGTGCGTGGTTTTTGGAATCCAGAGAGGACGAAACATGTCGATATTCAGCTTGCAGCGATAGAGCCTCCCCTCACTTCAACGCTTTGTTAATGTGTTAGAAACAACAGTTTTAAATAGGTTAGATTAGATTTCTAGAAAAGGATCCTTGTCAAGCATTTAAGATGTAATTTCGTATTTTTAAAAATAAATTATTTATACCGCACCCGGTCGCCGAGAAAGTTTATCGGGATTTTTGCGGTGTGGCCTCCGCTTGTCAGTGGTGCGGGACGGAGGACCTTCCAAGGAAACCACCCTAGTAGTTCGGATGGGGCAGAACTCCGAGGTCCCGTGTACACATTGGCGTGTACTTAAACGACCCCTTTGCAGTTGGAATTCGATATAAGAGTAGACCGTAGAGCCGCTGTCTTCATTAGCCCAGTTGGATCATAACAGTAGGACATTAAACACCATTTCTATTCTCTTGGTTCTGTGAATGGCAGCTTAAATTAAACACTCACCTTTTTATAACACGAACAGTTTGAGGAATCGTCGGATTTGATACAAAATAATCCATCTTCAAATAATTCACAATTTTGTGTATGTGAACAGTAAAAATACAATCTACAGTTACTATCAGCATTACAATATTGTGCACATTCCCATATTCTGGGTACCTTGGTTATTGTGCCAATACGTTTTGACATTGAACAAGAATTAACAAGTATAGTGGTTTTGGTGTAAGCTGCATACCGAAATACATCCACCAGGCCCACCTGTATGCCCAAAATACATAAATATACATCAAGAATTAAAGATTTCATTTTATGTCTAGTTCACTGTACGATGTTTACAACACTATTTTTCATGGTAGCCTTTATTTTCCCCAAAACTGCCTTAGCAATTTAAAAAGTGTTTATATATCATACAGAATCGTGTATTGATTTGAAGGGTGTCGGCTTCATTATCTATAGGTGTATAGAAATGCACATTACAAGATTCGAATCGATTTGCAGACAATGGACAATACATCACAAAACAGTATAATAAGTATACATTATCTAGATACTTAGAAACACTTTCCCGAACCACTCAAATCAATCTCATCAAATATATTATCGAATCCATTTGAAGCATCCCCACGTGTTTTTACATTGTTTCTTTTCTCTCGTTCTTTGTTTAAAAATGCGTGTAATAACTAAAATAAAACCAAGTACGAACAATCCAAACCATTAGTCAAAATTCGAAGTCCTAAAAAAACGGTCGAGGCAAAATAGTGTAATCAGTAAATGGACTGTTCATCGTGTACAAAATACACGGCAAACAGTGGGAACAGGTGTCTAGAAGAGTAAGCTTACCCTGCCTGGCGCCACACCCGCATCCAAACTATTAGTCGAAACGTCGGTAAGATAGCGTGATTGGCCAATGGACTGTCAGTATACAACATGCACGCGATGAACAGTGTTAACGATGTTGTAGACATAATCAGAGAGATAGTAAATAAGATACGTGTCAATTACATATGTCTACAATAATAGCTGAGAGAGACATGTAATATTTACATATTCAAGTCAATATGACGGCCATAAAACTTTATAAAGGATTTTATGTTTAGTGCGCAAGTATCCTTGTAGTTAAAGCTTAGTTGACAAATGTCTCGATCTACTTAAAAATAGGTTGCCAGGCAACGAAACATATGCCCACACAGCAGCTAAATCGTCCGGGCAGTCAACAAGAGTTGTCGCATATTAAGTAATTATCAGAAAATCATTAGAATTTGTTTGGTTTTTATAAAGTTCTGCCCCATGCTAACGTTAAGTATACGAAATATTTGATATTATGGATTTAGCTGTTCAATTATCGATTTTCAAGAAATTCACACTCAACCATCATTAATGTGTAACGGGGATATAGTCAATCGTTTTTTTAATTCGGAATAAAATTGTGACCTCCATAGGATCCACGAGGAAAAAAAACATGATTTTTTTTGTACAATCAGGGGCCATAATTCAGGAAGTTATGGTCCAATGTGCCTGAATATCGAAAGGAACGGCGGTATAACCTTGATATTTCATATTTTTTTACCCAATTCGCGCACAAACGGCGGTCATTTTGTCTGTCAATTTTGGTCTGATTTTCACGAAATTCGATCTCGACCTGCACAATTTTGACCTCCATAGGGATCACAAGCTAAAAAGCGCGATTTTTCGGACAATCAGGGGACATAATTCAGGAAGTTACGATCTGATAGGCGCAAATATCGAGAGTAACCAATATCTTTGGGTTATAAACATACATGTCAAGTTTCATCAAAATAGGTTCAAAATTGTGACCTCTATAGGGCCCACAAGTTTCATCAAAATTCAGGAAGTTATGATCGAATGTGCCCGAATATCGAAAGGAACCGCGATCTTTGGGCTGTAAACTTACATTTCAAATTTCATCAAAATCGGATTAAAATTGTGACCTCTACAGGGTCTACAACCGTGATATAACATATTTTCACACTATTTACGTACAAATGGCTTACATTTTGTCCGTCAATTTTGGTACGATTTTCACGAAATTCAAAATCAACCTTCATTACCATGGAACGGTGATATAATCAAACCTTTTTTTTTAATTCGGATAATTATTTTGACCCCAAGAGGGACCACACGCTAACTAGTAAGATTAACCTGCGGAAAAATATCAAATCAAGTGAATGGATCCGGGGGCCAGCCGCAAGCGTCCACTGCGCTGTAAAGAGGGTTGAGTTTGTCGGACAATCAGGGGTCGTAATTCAGGAAGTTACGATCCGATGGGCAAAAATATCGAAAGGAACCAAGATCTTTGGGTTATTAACATACATATCAAAGTCTGTTCAAAATTGTAACCTAGATAGGGTCCACAAGCTAAAAACATGATTTTTTCTTACAATCAGGTGCCATAATCCATGAAGTTTCGATCCGATACATGCCAATATCGAAAGCAGGTGAGACCGCATGGGGATAGACCTATATTTTAAGTTTTGTCAAAATTGGATAAGAATTGTAACCCGTAGAGAGTCCACAACCTTGATATAACATATTTTCACACTATTCGCGTATAAACGGCGGCCATTTTGTCTGTCAACTTTGGTCCGATTTTCACGAAATTCGATCTCGACCTCCATAACCATGTAACGGTGTTATAAACGTTGTTTGTAGGGATTTTTTTTATGTAGTTTGGTTATCCAATACCAGAAGGGCAAATCTGTATAGGTATCTCCGCATGGAGTACCAAATGAAGTGAGTACAGATTTGTGATTGGATATAATTTCATCCTTACTAAGAGTAGATCGGTTATACGTGGCACTGTCGATTGGTTTCCCAAAATTAAGTTCTTTGAACAGACAGTCATAATAATATCGCTTACATATAAACACAAAGTTATTGGACGCTTTGTCAGCCGGAACAATGATCTAGCCCATGATCTAGCGTAGTCCTCTACGGCATCCATAATAAGTTTGAAATTTTGATCCCATGAAAATGGTTGCGGTTCCCAGTATTTGGGCCCTTTGGACAAAATTTAGCACAGCTTGCTATTCTGGACTATATTCAAATCACCAGTGATCACATGTCCAGCTGGTTGGTAAAGGAAGGACGACGTAGAGCAAGAACAGGGTGGAGGGTTATCATGTAAGTCTTTCGCATTGCTGTTAGATAATGCGTTTCTGTCATTAAATATTTTGGATGCAATGGGTTTTGTGTAGGAAATCCTAGGAACAGTAACAGTTTTGAAGGAGGGAGGGATGTGTGCTGTGACTTGCTTATGATGTAATATTCGGCTTAACCCTATAGCATCTATGCCTTTAGTAGCAAATTTCAGATTTAGAAAAGAACTGTTGGCGGTGTTAGACACATCGGGCTCAGTCGCAACGTCCAAACGACGGTGGGCAATGTCAAGAACAATGGATACAACCCTATATTCAGTTGATGCAGTATCAGTACAATTTGAATCCAAACATTTAGATTTAAGTAACCCACGTGTATAATATATTTTATTAGTTAAAGAGCTTTGATTAGTTTGGCGATTTAAGAGTTCATCGCTTACTTCATTTTATGGAGGAATGACTCTGGACGGAAATTTGCCATGAAATTTCCTACCACTCAACACTTTCCTTTCCATTTGTATAAAAAAAAATTTGAGTAAACCTGTAACCAGCACCAGAGACTGGACAATTTGCGAGCTTCACAATAAAATGGGCGTTCATGTCCTGTTTTACGTTGTTCCTTATTTGGAATGATTGACAGTTGTCAAGCAAGCCCCGAGTCACGAATTTGTAAATAAAGTCTGCGGGCTGATGTCACGTTTTTGTTTCCATTCGCCATTCGGCTTCGTCCCGATACGCATGAACTGGCTTCGTTAAGTTGTTATAATGATGTGTGTAATTATTTATGTTCATTCACCTCATCCCATACGTTGTATCCGTTCATTCGACAGATATTGTCTGTCAACAAAATTCTTAGATCGTTAAAGTATCACTAAATAACAATAACTGTTATCCACAACAAACATCTCGCACCTACACCAGTTTGCCAGTTAGTCGACAGCCATGTTTATTTTCACGTGATGTTAGATATGTCGTGATCACGTGCACGACGTACATAATGCAGATTGACCTACTAGATGAGAATGAAGCTCTATTTGCCCAGTCTCTAGAGATTACGTTTTTTTTTTGAGAGGACTGGCCGATTTTTGGTGTGTGGAGAATTTTTAAAGACTGGCCACCAGTCTACTTATAGGTGTAATCCCGTACATATATTATAAGGTGTAGTCAAATGATTAATTACATGCTTTAACTTTTACGAGTAGGTTTTTCGTAGCTTGTACGCGGCGCCCTATATAACCGATAAATTGGGGGTATCTCAGACTGCTTGTTATATGGTTTATATTCCAGGTATTACAGAATTCCCTTAATGAGTTTCAATCAAACTGGGGGCCATTATCGGACATCAGCTCGATTGGAAAACCGTGTTCATAGAAAACTTAAAGTAAAGCCTTCTGAACATCTAATGACGTGGTGCTGCCTTTAAGTTGTTTGACGAACGGATATTTACTGTATTGGGTCACTTTTGAGAAAATAAATGTCATTATACAACTATATGAGAGGTCATGTTTTAAGTTATTGACAAATATACACCTGGGGCCGGTTGCTCAAAACTAAGTTATTTTAACGATCCGTTAAATTAGGCTATATGAGACCATTTTGAAGTTGCTTTGTTCGCGGGCTGAAATAGCAGGAAAAGGTGTTTGCAGCCGACAAATATTCCAAAATTTTCTTAGGCCGGGGTGGGGATTGGGGTCCATACAAGGTAACCGACGTCTCTTCGCCTCTCGGCGAAGACAGGCACTGCTGTCTGTAAACATGATAAACATTGTATTGGCGTGATGTTTTAGTTTAATCCCGTAAACTATGCCCAAAAAATGTTTACATAATACTGAAACTTAAAAATATTTATGGGGGTGAGTCTCCCACGCCCCCTGTTGAGCTACATCGGCCTCACAGATTGTCAACATTTTATATAATTTCATTTGCTGATCCCCTTCCCCCAATATATATGTTTCACGGCTACGCCTCTGGTGTATGACTAGATTTGGATTTAATCCAAATTGATCAATGACGACAATTAAGTCCCACTTGCACACATACACCAAGTTTGATTGATTGTGTTGTTAATATTATCAATATTCAAGTACTTATTACAACAAATATATTTCAGCTAATAACAAAAGAAAGGCATCATCAACTTCAGCTTGTAAAGATACCAATTCGTCAGTTTTAGCTGATTTTATATATTTCGAACTTATATTATCAAAAGCAACAGATTTAACTTTGAATCAATTAATACAGTACAAAAGCTGATCAAAAATACGGGCAGAAATTAAAAGTGTGGCAGAGAAAGTCAACTCTAATTTGAATAATACAAAGGCTGAACTAATCGAGTGTATTGAGAAACTGTTACATAAATTTTAAATCATGTAGTTTGTAGTTCATTTTCTGTGGATTGCGTAAAGATGTGGAAACAGTTTCACACCTGATGTTTAGATAACGCCTTTTTAATAGCGGCATCAAGGACAATATAATGTAAAGCATTTTCCGATATCATCAGTCACGCTTTTATACAATCTGTAATACAGAAACTTTTACCATTTATATTAAATGTTTCTACCAGTTATATTGTAAAGGAGAATTGCATTACTGAATGTTCAATGGTCATTGCGTTCTTTTTTATATTGCTGGTTTTATTGTACATGACCTTTCTATAAAGAGATTTATAGGATAATATTATAGAAAATTAACATCATTGAAAAAATTTCTCTAGTGAATCGGGGTAGCCATTTTCCTCAGAAGTGACGAATCACATGACGTATTTACTTTACGTGCCTGGATGACCGAATCACTTAAAAATATACCCATGCGTAGCAAAATAGATCTTTACAAAAACTTGAATTTGTACGTTTAGGATCGAATTTTTTATGTCAGAGAGTTGTCCTTGAATCAAGGATCATTTTACAACAAAGGAAACCTCTAGTTTTCGAGAAATCGACCAAAAAAGATTGACCAATCAGGGGTCAGAATGGGCGGGGCTTAGGTTTGAAAAAAAAATTGGTAAATGGTAAAAATTGCCGGTGAAAGGAACCAGAGGCCTCCGGCCCCGCGGCTGCCTCTGGGAACGAGATCGATTGACTATCTCTGCTTAGCTTTAGCTCGAAATGTCAAGTTTCACATTGTAACTCAATTAAATGCAGAGTTGTATGTTACAAAGTCTTGACCAATCAAATTGCTTATTGCTCCTTAGCCTAAGCAGGAATTACGCACAATCGAATTTAGTCATGGTAATGATATTAGGAATTTATATTCTAAGTTTCATCGCTCTCACATCTGTAACTTAAGTTATCTTGCCCCAAAGCAGCAATCAATCAGATTGCTTACCCTAAGCAGACAATGTTCTCATCATCGAACTCCATCAAGGCATCCAATAGTTCCTCCGGGAACTGTCTTTGAGCGGACGATGCCCGCTGACAGTTCCTGTCGGGTCCTATTTAGCTGCAATATGAAGCAGAAGATGTGTGTTGTAGAATACTGTGATGCATTGTATCCTAGATAAATAGATGTTGATGACGAGGAAGTGGGAAGTAAAGGCGATGCACAGGACCAGATGCAATAATGGAGGATCGTGTCTGGTACCGACGACAAGACAAAGTAATTGCCCCCATTCCTCCTTTAGCTGCAATATGAAGCAGAAGATCTGTGTTGGTGCACCCAATCCATCTCAAGTCATACGCTTCAAGCAAGAAAACATATGTCCCAGTCATACGCCTCAATAATGGACGTGATGTAATTTTATCGCATGTAAAATCTTACGTCCAGTCTTCGGGCGATGATCGGAAATTCTCTTACGTCAAGCATTCAAGCGATGACTTAAGACATTCTTGAGACATGGTCGTACGGCTGCGCATGTTTCCAATTGCATAGTATTTAGCATATTGTTTTTTTTATTTTATCGCATTTAAATCCTTACGTCAAGCCTTCAAGCGATGATCGGAAATTCTAGCTATTGCGCATGCTGTATAATAAACGTTTTCCTAAAACATTTTTTTTTTGACGCCATCTTTGCTATACGTTGTAATTTTGGAGAATTTAATTAATAATCTGATAGAACCATTAGTCAGCTCTACATCAAATGTTAATTTGATACACCATCCAAAGATCAACTTCTTACACATGTAAAAGTAAGCTCAGCTCATGCACTAAATCTGGATCAAGCTCGATAGAATTCAGGCGAAATCATAGTCATAAAGGCCGGCCTTGACTCTAACTGGAGTAAACCTATCCATGGCCTCGATTGATTTTTGACGACTAAGGATGCATTTCGTACATTTATTACTCCTAACCCTTTCCGAACCCTTCAATTTGTCGTCGACGTGAAAGAGCAAAATCACTGTCCATAATTGATACAAGGTTACCTATCTTTATGTTCGTGAAGGGAGTAAGGTGGCGCTTCAAAACATTAAGACCGGTGATCGAGACTATGATTGTTCACCTTCGAAACAATATGGCGATCTGTGGAGTTTTGGCTGTTTTTCTGTTCTGCACCCTGTATAGCGTTAATGGTATCCATGAAATATGTTGTACACTCAGTCAAGTGGCCTCTTGAGGCTTTTGTGATGGAAGAAAACAGGATGGCTCGTTTTCTTCTCCACTGACCAAGGCGTCCAAGGGTCACACTTACAGATTCGAATCTGGATAGATACAGACATCCATGGCTACAGGTTTTTGACATTGGAATTACTCTACTAGCTGATTGAAACTAGAAAACATGGCGAAAGTGAACACAGTTCGAGAATACAGAGAAGTGGAGATCTAAGAACAAGTGAACAGAATATAGTAAAACTTCAAGTGTTTACAGCCCCCGGTAAACTTCACAGAGAACATATATACCGTACACTGGATTGTCTCTTCGACAACTTCGACGGGATCATCGCCATCTATAAACAAGAGACAGACTAGTATGTTGACATCGAAGAAAGATACTACCATCAATTCTTAGGAAAATCTCTATTCCACAAGAACTACATGGGAAAATTGATAGTTTTTACACAGGCGTCTATGAAATAACACAGACTTAGATCTCGAATACACTGGTTACCATATAATGTTAGCAACATCTTAGTGGAAAGGGTGTTATCGTCAGATGAGTGTATTTCCATTAACTGCCATCAAACTACCGGATAATAACAGAGCCCTATAGTGGTTGAATGGGGAAGAGGGTCATCTTAGAAAAGGTTGTCTTGAGAAGCAGAAGACGAATGTCACAAAATCGCCAATACCGACTATATTAACGCAAATCCCAGTGCCAAACGCAGATCTGAGTCACGAAACAATGTCAGATAATCTGGTATCGTTTGAAAATCAGGAAGAGAAGTCACCAGCCACGTCTAAGGAACAACTCTTCTTATGACGAAACTACAACACCAACTGACTCAGAACGACCTAGAACAACCATCGATTACGGAAAAGAACAACGCTAAGGAATACGACGCCCACGGAAGATGACAAACTAACTCGCTTCAACAACGTGTCGAAAGACATTGTACATGAACTTTGTGTATGAGATTTGTTCGCATTCAATTAAGACAGAGTTCTATTTTTGTCGAGGGCTAAGTCAATAGTGTCACTAAATGATCGAATCATTCTCACAATCTGTGCCAAGATTAGAAATTGATAACAGGCAAGCCTAATTTCTCACCATTGTGAAATGAGGAAATTATTATTATATGATTTTGATTGAATCATTCACACGACCTGTGCCCACAGCAGAAATTGATAACAGGCTGCTCAGGCAAGCCTAATTTCATACCCTTGTAGAATGAGGAGATTTTGAATGACGAACAAAGCGACAGCCTGTCACAACACAGGTGAAGAAATGGCAAATCCAATAGTTGCACCTGTTAGTATATTAACTTGCAATCCAATGAAAATCTGAAGGTGGAGATGATTACGTTTTACTTGCAGATGCCTATCTACAAGAGAAAATTGATCAAGAAATTTAATGTCGTAGTATCAGAAGGTGGGAAGCGCAGTAGAAGAACTCAGTGGTTCCATCCGTCACATGAACATGCTGCTAGTACTATACCGCTCCCAATTCCATTGACTGATTCAACTGATGAACCAATGATTGACTCTGCCCCTGGTAAGTCTCTTATAAGTCTAATGTCTACTTTTCACTGTCCCCGATTCATAAAAAGTTCGTGCACTTGATAAAAATCAATCAAATTTTTAATTCTGTGTATGTTATCTTACACTCATATATATTACGTAACAGAATATTTAAATGATGATATTGATACATGTATATTTATGTGTACGGTACCATGAGTTTGAGTACTTTGGATCGTTTTCTTTGCTGTCTAGTTTGCATATGAATATATCTTTTCAGATAATGAAAACAGTACCGGTATTGATTATGATTCAGATTAATAGAAGATGTTGATGGTGAGGAAGTGCGAGTAAAGGCGATGCACAGGACCAGATGCAATAAATTCTCTTGGCCATCCATGGAGGATCGTGTCTGGTACCGACAAGACAAAGTAATTGCCCCCATTCCTCCTTTAGAATGGGTTACCGACATACACAATAAAACAAGAGATGATATATTCACGAAACTCCTGAAATTAACTTTTGTGGAAACATGTCCGATCAGATGTGTGTTGTATAAATAAAATAAAACCAAGTACGAACGATCCAAACCATTAGGCAAAAATCGAAGTCTTAAAAAACGTAATAGGCAAAATAGTTAGGCAAAGTAGTGTAATCAGCAAATGGACTGTTCATCGTGTACGAAATACACAACAAACAGTGGTAACAGGTGTCCGGAAGAGTAAGCTTACCCTGCCTGGCGCGCCACACCCGCCATCGCTGCATCCAAACTACTAGGCAAAATGTAGGTAAAATAACGTGATTGGCCAATAGACTATAGGTATGCAAAATGCACGCGATGAACATTGTTAACGGTGTAGTAGACATAATCAGAGAGATAGTAAATAGGATACGCGTCAATTAAATATATCAAGAATAATAGCTGAGAGCGACATGTTATATTTACCAATCAAGTCAATATGACGGCCATAAAACTTTTTAAAGGATTTTATAAGTTTAGTGCGTAAGTATCCTTGTAGTTGAAGCTTAGTTGACAAATGTCTCGATCTACTTAAAAAAATCAGAATAAAAAGAACAAGCCCTCGCGTAACGGATTAGCTGAGACACAAACACTCCATAAGCTGGTGATACAAGAATGTTACTACTAATAAATGGAAAGTTAACAATCGGAAAGTCAAAGTCATCACGTTTATCATACAATTTAACACTGAGTCTATGGCAATTGTTAAAATCGAGACTCAGATCCAAGTAGGAAGCGTAATTGTCACTGTCAGTAGTATTTTTAATTTCAAGCTCATCAGGATATATGAATTCTACATAATCACTAAATTTAGGATTATTCAGTGATAGAACATCATCGATATACCGATAAGTAAAATTAAAATGTCTGACTAGTCGTTTATTTGTTTTAACTAGTGCCTGTATGTACTCGGCTTCATAGGAATACAGAAATAAATCGGCAAGAAAAGGTGCACAGTTGGTGCCCATGGGGATACCAACCACTTGCTGATATATTTCCCCTCCAAATTCAATAAAGATGTTATCAATTAAAAAATCCAACATCAGAATTATCTTGATGGCGGTGAATTTATTTTTTGAATCACTATGGTACTTAACGAAATATGAAGAATCGTAATTAACAACTAAATATTGATATCTAGCAGTTCCCGATTTAGATGAAAAGACACTGTGAATAATATCTTTCAACCGAGCTTTTAATTTACTATGAGGAATTTTAGTGTACAAAGTGGAAAAGTCAAAAGTTCGAATAGATGAGATCGAAGCAAGGGATCTAGATTGTAAACCATCAAGTAATTCTTTGGAATATTTAAATATCCACATTTGATTAATACCACTACGAGAGTATATTTTGTCACAGTAATTTTGAATACCCTCTTTAACTGCAGTTAGTATAGATGTCAATACTTTTGAAAGTGGTTTTGTGGAACATCGGGATGAACCTGCTATAAAACGTTGTTTGTAGGGATTTTGATGTAGTTTAGGTATCCAATATAACAGGGGCAAAACTGTATAGGCATCCCCGCATGGAGTACCAAATGAAGTGAGTACAGATTTGTGATTGGATATAATTTCATCCTTATTAAGAGTAGATCGTTTATACGTAGCACTGTCGGTTGATTTCCCGAAATTAAGTTCTTTGAAGAGACAGTCATAGTAATATCGTTTACATATAAACACAATGGTGTATTTTATCCCAGATTAATAAAAGATGTTGATGACGAGGAAGTGTAAAATTAGTGATGATATATTCAAGAAACTACCTGAAAGATATGATGAATTTAACCGATTTTAATAATTAAAAAAGGTAGTCTTGTTGGCGACACTTGCGCCCATATGTGCTTCTATATTAAATTTAACTTGCCTCGCAGGCGCCA
The DNA here is from genome assembly GCA_036850965.1 of Patella caerulea. NCBI lineage: Eukaryota > Metazoa > Mollusca > Gastropoda > Patellidae > Patella > Patella caerulea. Next base: position 46,440,944 of record JAZGQO010000007.1, on the reverse strand, counting down.
CTCGTAACAAGTGAGGTTCGGGTTTAAATGTGTGTTATTATGTTGCTGTTCTGTTGTTTTGCATTGTTTCATTATATAAAAGAATGAGATAAACCTTTCCCTTACCCAAGAATTATATAGAACAGTGGACCCAATATGGAGCGATTATTTCCAGAAACAACCGCATATCGAAAAATATTTATGTCCCCAAACCAAAATTTTGATCTTCGTTGATCTCCAATGTCAACAATAAAGTTAAAAGAGTTCGGGCATAGTCTCTAAACTGCGATTCGTATTTTCACAACATGGTGTCATTACAGTCGTTGGTGCACTTGCGACTAGGGGCAACTAATTGTATCCAGTCCTAGCAGTAGAACATGTGTAGAAATGGTTCCACTACTGATGCCTTCTGTCATACTTCAGGCACAGTAGTGGCTTTTCCTACAGAGTTCCTTTGCGCAAGTTTTGTAGTCAAATGACTACAAAAAGTTTACTGGCCTGTAGCTCCCTTAATTTACACAGACACTAACCCAAAACTGTACTGCACATAGCTTAACATATAATAAATCAATTCCCCATTGGAATAAAGGTGAAGCCTTACCGCATAATTAGATGATTTGATTCAAATCCCTTCATGAAAATTCTCAAGTTCTGAAATTATAATGGCCGCCCAGTCAAATAGAGCATGCGCAATCCAACTCACGTGATCATACGCCCCTTTCCATATGTGGCATATGACCATAATTATATGCTAATGACCTTAGCGTGGGAAAATATGTCAGAAACAATAATAGACCGCGTGTTGGGGAGGTTGGGCATACATTTTTCGCTCAAACCTGAACAAAACTGATAATAGATTTTATTGTTCAGAAAAAGGATGTAATGGGCGTCTTTGACATTTCAGCCGAGATTCTCTTATAGTATTTGTGCTGGTCAGCGTAGAGTAGGCATTGCCTTATATGGAAAGTGATGGGCGGAGTTAAGGCGTCGCGAGATTTCAACTGGCCTGTGTCATGGCTGCCTGCACATTACAAGAAACACCGCTAAGAAAATGTAAAACGCATTACCACAAAGAAAAACTGTTCGGTAACTCTTAGTTGTTGAGACTTAATATGTATGATAGGATTACTTATTTTAATATAAACTGTAATGACAATTGTGCGTTTTAACCTATTTGAACTTGCGTCAATGGTCTTAGCCTGTACCACTTGTAACGATAACCAGCTATAGTTATCGTTACATTATAGTAACTAGAACATGTGCGACTCAGAGAAACTGAAGACAACTGGACGGCGACTGATTGGCGTCCGACACTGGGTATGATGTGGTGCTTCGTCTGTTGAAATTGCGTGAAAAATCTGGCATAAACAGCATGTTTCATTTTATTTAAATTATTCGTGTTATTCCTTATACCATTTGAATAATGCAGTTATTTTTTTATTATTGTGCTCTGTGTGAACCCTCCGGAACCCTTACCCCAAAAATTACACCACATTTTTTTTGATTCAGATGATAATTTGGGTTTGGTACGTGATTTACACATTCATCATGTTTCTCAATAATATGTCCATCACCATAAATATTTAGTTTAGTGAGTTTATCAAACGACTTGGAGTACTCATCACTAAATAAAATTTTGTTGCGAAAACCAGATTCCATCGATCTCTTCCATAAAACAGTTGCTGCTTCTACCTCCATAGCATTTGAAGTACCGTTAAAATTAATATTGCATTCCTGTTTACTATTATGTGTAACAAACCAAGCGTCAAATTCTTTTTCTGATGATGATCTATTTTTTTTACAAAGGTGCATGCATGGCAAAATGTTGACACTACACGAAAATCCAAAACAAGTCCTATTAGACATTCAATTATAAGTCCACACATCAGCCTAGACGCATCAAAAATAACAGCTATGTCCATAGCAGCTTCAATGTCAACACTTTGGTCGAGTTGCACGTGAACTGTTCCGACAATGCTACCTGCTTTGGCAAAATAGCCCGCACTTATTTTAGCAGTGTTGGTTATGTCAGTTACATGACTAAGATACGTTTTACGATGCATGGTGTCCATCCCCCAAAAGTCGTGATAGTTACACAAGGCCAGCATATCCTACCCCATAACTAAAATAGCAAAAACTTAAGACCTTGATAAAATAAAAACGATTTTGCTGTTGGTTATGTTTCTTAAACGCTTAGTGGGAATAAGTAGGATTTTTTTTTAAACCTACTAATCCTAAATTTTTATCCTGCACACGAACAGTTAAATTGGTACAATTACATTCCGGACAAAATAAATTTTTAACTAATTCTTTCAGCATACACTCTTGCACAAATAAAAAAAAACACGTTCCTTAGAAATAATAGAATTATCAACATCAGAACTAGAAACAGGTAAATTATCATTATAATTATAGTCAACATTATCAGTGTCTCTTCTAAACCCTTAATTCAATTAAAAAAAATTAATAGAGGGGTTTTACAGCCTGCAATTTCATATTTTTAAGTTATATTTTTCAAATGTATTAAAATAAAGCCTTAAGAAAAATTAAGCGCATAGTCTCGGTCATCATTACTAAAATCAACGGTGTATTCTCACTGTGCCACCCGCTATTGTTCTCATGGGGGGATTAATCAAACAAGGGGATTATCGAATACAATGGTGTTAAAAAGTATAGTCCGTTTTTTAAAACTACTAGGTTTAAACTAATTAAAAACTTTTGGAAACCCGTGAAGATGGTCACAGGTGATAAATAAATATTTCTCTCTGTTGCTTAACTTAACTTATACAGTATATTTTAATCATTAAAATAATTAAATCTTAACTAGGTGAACAGTACGTATAAAGGATACAGTCTATAATCCTTTGTTTATTTAAATTTTCACACCTCTACCCTATAGCACCAGTTGATTGGGTGGCACAGTGAGATTAAACCAAATCATCAATATAAACAGCATAGTTTTGAATGTCCACTTTTTTGATTTAATTATCAATGGCCGTTAAGCGGCACATAGGAATCTAATCCAGCCAACACCGAATTCTAGCTTTGACATCGAGTGTGGATAATTTAATTTTAATTGTCTAATTGATAATTTAGATAACATTTTAGGCCTAAAGAAAGACTTGTAATACGCAGATTTTGCTCTTGAATAATGCATGTTTAATTAATCAAATGGGACCGCCGCATTCGTTCCCAGTAGAAACGACTCGTCACGGCACCTCGAACAGTGTCTATTCACAACACAACAACCAGTGGAAATGTAATGACTTGGATCCGCCGCGGTGTCTGGCGTTTATACGTGGCAATGAATATTTATTTATTTTTGTAATATTTTCTTTTTAAAAAAACGGCTACTTGAAATGAGATTTTAGCGCACCAAATGCCCCCTCTCAACAGTGCATCGTGTCCTATTATGGTCATTGTTGTGACGTTCCTATGCTCTGCTTCTTGGATTCGTCAATGGCACCATAAGCCATATGTTAAGGGGTACCCACTATCGCCCAATAAAACAAACTTGCTGCTAGTCATTTTGTCTTCAAGCATCTTCCTGGTTACTCAACTTTGTTGCAAATTTTACTAGTCATGGGCTGTTCCAGGAAATGTCGCCAAGACACTTGTAAATCTGAAATTTATATTTTTATTCATATTTTGAATCGGTATAATACAAAAATCATAGAATGTTTTGAAGTCTCGCTTGCCCTAAATGTTGGTTTAATAGTCTGAATTTTTTTTTCATTCTTTCGGTATCGGAATAAAATACATGTATTTCCCGCTTGTAAAAACGCTATGTTGTCAGAGTATAACCCGTGGGACATTGAGATGGAGTGGGAGGCATCCATATATTTATTTACTGGTTGACCAAATCCCACATAAGGGAACACATCTGCAGTGAACCACCTACTGCAGTGAACTAAGACATTTTACGTTGTCCTCTTTATTGCTTTAAACATCGGAGTCACATATAATTGTGCCATGTTGAAGTTTTAAGTTAAACAAGACAGTAATTCGTACGTTTATCTGAGCTTAGAATCAGAGGTTATTTGAACATCAATATTGAATGAAACTCTTCCCTGCAGACGAACAGTGGCTCATTTCGATGGTACTATGAGTGTGATGGCAACTTGTGTATTTATTATTTTATTATTATTACAAACATTTGTTATAGCCCCTCTTTCACATACACGTGTTCAGAGGTGCTTTACAATGGTACAAATATAAAACACAAGAATCAACATAAATTGAAAATACATTTAAAATGCTTGAAGAAATAAATGGGTTTTAAGTTTTTTCTTAAAAGTATTAACAATATTACAGGACCTAATATCATACGGTAACCTATTCCATAAAGCTGGTGCTTGAATACTAAAAGATCTTTGACCAAAAGTTAACAGCTTTGAATATTTGGGCTTTAAAAGAAAGTTATCATCTGAAGAGCGTAAACATCGCCCTGGTGTATACATAGTTAAAAGTTCAGATAAATAAACAGGTGCTAATTTGTTCAAACATTTAAAAGTTAACAATAAAATTTTAAAATCAATTCTATAAGAAATAGGTAACCAATGTAAATTTTTTAAAATTGGGGTAATATGATCATACTTTTTAATGCCTGTAATAAGGCGTGCAGATGTATTTTGGACTCGTTGGAGTTTATCTAAAAGTTTGACAGGAAGACCAGCTAACAAGGAATTAAAATTATCCAGTCTAGACGTGACTAAAGCATTAACAAGTGTTTTTGTGGAGTCTAAAGGGATAAATTTACGTATTCTACCAATATTTCTTATATTACAATAACACAATTTACATATATAATTTACTTGAGCTTCCATACTCATATTCATATCAAATATTACACCAATATTACGTGCAGATGACGAGGGATTAATTTCATTATTACCAATTAAGACGGGAGATTTACAGTCAATTTATGACAATTGTTTATTTGAGCCAATTAATAAATATTCAGTTTTATCATCATTTAATTTAATCATCAATCGTTCCCACTACATTCGGGAAACCTATTTGGTGAAAACCTTCCTTTGTAGAATTGATATCTTCCATGCAATAGGGGAAATTTATTGATACTTTATCGACAATACATGTTGTTATTGCTCGTGAAACACAATACATTACTCCTGATGGTACACTAACCCCACGAGCATCAGCAATGAGTTTTGGAAGCTTCCTGTGGCATAGAACCGTAATGTATTCAGGACTTTGTACAGGTGATGACAAGGATTTCGATCGGTAAGTTGCGGTATCGAGAACATCAGAAATAACATGTAATTTTCTGGTCGATCAAGTCTGTGCCATGAAAATAATTCCTCGTCTGTATGGGTGTCGAGAGGGATTAATCTGTCTCTGAATATTCTCTCTTGCGGAAGTTTCCGATCTGCATAAAGTAACAAGGCGGTCATTTTGTCTAAGATACGTAAAGAATTCCAACGTACGACAGGGTGAGAGTTGCCGTAAACTTTACGATAAAAGTTACGAATTTCGTAAGTGAAGAAATTAAGTAAAACGAGAATTTATTTTACGTAAGTTTACGTTACGATAAACTTGTGCAAATTTTTCATCGTAAGTTGCTTTGTGAAACTGCTCCCTGGTCTCCCTCACCAAAACAGGCTTCTCATTCGCTTTGATTGGAGCATTTCGGGTTATCTGCTTACGAACGTGATTTTGATAATCAATCTCGTTCCCAGAGAGAGCCGAAGGCCTCTGGCACATGAGACCGTCCATTTTTTCCAAACCTAAGCCCCGCCCATTCTGACCTCTGATTGGTCAATATTTTTGGGTCGATTTCTCGAAAACTGGAGGTCGTTTCGTTTGTTGTTAAATGATACTTGAGTCAAAGTTAACTCGCTGATATAAAAAAAAATGGATCCTAAACGAACAAATTCAAGTTTTTGTAAAGATATATTTTTCTACGCGTGGGTATATTTTTAAGTGATTCTGTCATCCAGGCATGTAAAATCAGTGGCGTACGACGCAAATAAATGAGAAATGTCATTTTCGGCTACCCCGATTCACCAGAGAAATTTCTTCAAAAATTATTTTGGTTTCGAGATTGTTTGATAATATCTTCATGTCGATCAAGATATAGAATTTATTTCATATTTCTATGGTAAAACTGTGCATAGATTTATGGTGTAAACGACACGCTTTCAAATTGTAGCAATGGAAATATGACTGATGTAACCATGGTAACGAAATGTAAGCTAAACAGCTTTTCGAAGCGTCTTGCGAGTAGGCAGTGGATGTTGACCTATCTTTAACAGGCCTGTAAAAGTATACGACGTGACCTTCGTTTTTATACGCCGTGGACGTAGTATATTGTTGTCGCCCCTCCGGACGTTGACAATTGTTTGTGAACAGACTACGGTTCACAATTTTTATCCGATTTCAATGAAACTTAAAATATAGGTTTATCACCCTAGGATCTCGGTTCCTTTCGATATTGGCATGTATCGGACTGTAACTTCATGGGTTATGGCCCCTGATTGTACGAAAAATCAGGGTTTTTTTAGCTTGTGAACAGTGTAGAGGTCACAATTTTGAAGCGATTTGGATGAAACTTAAAATGAATGTTTATAACCCAAAGATCTTGGTTCCTTGCGATAATGACCCCTGATTGTCCGAAAAATCGCACTTTTTAGCTTGTGGTCCCTCTGGAAATCAAAATTGTTATCCGATTTAAAAAAAAAAAAACGTTTGATTATATCACCGTTCCATGGTTATGAAGGTTGAGTTCGAATTTCGTGAAAATCGGACAAAAATTGACGGACAAATTGGCCGCCGTTTGTACGCGAGTAGTGTGAAAATATCTTACATCAAGGTTGTGGACCTTATAGAGGTCACAATTTTGAACCGATTTTGATGAAACATGACATGTATGTTTATAAACCAAATATCTTGGTTCCTTTCGATATTTGCGCCCATCGGATCATAACTTCCAGAATTATGTCCCCGGATTGTCCGAAAAATCGCTTATGTTAGCTTTTGGTCCCTCTGAAGGTCAAAATTATTATCCAATTTAAAAAAAAAACGTTTGATTATATCAGTTACATGGTAATGAAGAGAGAGTTTGAATTTTGTGAAAATCAGACTAGAATTGACGGACACAATGGCCGCCGTTTGTACACGAATGGTGTGAAAATATGTTATATCAAGGTTGTGGACCTTATAGAGGTCACAATTTTGAACCGATTTTGATGAAACATGACATGTATGTTTATAACCCAAATATCTTGGTTCCTTTCGATATTTGCGCCCATCGGATCATAACTTCCAGAACTATGTCCCCGGATTGTCCGAAAAATCGCTTTTGGTCCCTCTGAAGGTCAAAATTATTATCCGATTTAAAAAAAAAAACGTTTGATTATATCAGTTACATGGTAATGAAGAGAGAGTTTGAATTTTGTGAAAATCAGACTAGAATTGACGGACAAAATGGCCGCCGTTTGTACACGAATAGTGTGAAAATATGTTATATCAAGGTTGTGGACCCTATAGAGGTCACAATTTTTAACCGAAACTTGACATGTATGGTTATAATCCAAAGATCTTGGTTCCTCTCGATATTTGCGCCCATCGGATCATAACTTCCTGAATTATGTCCCCTGATTGTCCGAAAAATTGCTTTTGTTAGCTTGTGGTCCCTCTGCAGATCAAAATTATTATCCGATTTAAAAAACCGTTTGATTATATCACGGTTTCATGGTAATGAAGAGAGAATTTGAATTTCGTGAAAATCGGACCTGAGTTGACGGATAAAATGGCTGCCGTCTGTACGCGAATTGTGTGAAAATATGTTATATCAAGGTTGTGGGCCCTATAGAGGTCACAAATTTGAACTGATTTTGATGAAACTCGAAATACATGTTTATAACCTAATGATCTTGGTTCCATCTAATGATCTTGGTTCCATTTCATATTTGCCCATATCGGATCGTAACTTCCTGAATTATGGCCCCTGATTGTACGAAAAATCACCCGTTTTAGCTTGTGGTCCCTCTGGAGGTCACAATTATTATCTGATTGAAAAAAAAACGTTTGATTATATCACAGTTACACCGTAGTTATGGGTGAGTTTGAATTATGATTTTCTGATGATTACTTAAAATGCAACAACTCTTGTTGACTGCCCGGACGATTTGGCTGCTGTGTGGGCGTATGTTTTGTTGCCTGGCAACCTATTTTCCCACACAGAAAGTAGACTGGGACATATAATACCATATTACCCCATGGCTAGGGTACAATTGTTGGATAAAATAAAATAAAACCAAGTACGAACAATCCAAACCAATAGACAGAATTCGAAGTCCTAAAGACGTTATGTAATCAGCAAATGGACTGCTCCACGTGTAGAAAATACACGACAAACAGTGGTAACAGATGTCCGGAAGAGTAAGCCCATATCGGATCGTAACTTCCTGAATTATGGCCCCTGATTGTACGAAAAATCACCCGTTTTAGCTTGTGGTCCCTCTGGAGGTCACAATTATTATCTGATTGAAAAAAAAACGTTTGATTATATCACAGTTACACCGTAGTTATGGGTGAGTTTGAATTATGATTTTCTGATGATTACTTAAAATGCAACAACTCTTGTTGACTGCCCGGACGATTTGGCTGCTGTGTGGGCGTATGTTTTGTTGCCTGGCAACCTATTTTCCCACACAGAAAGTAGACTGGGACATATAATACCATATTACCCCATGGCTAGGGTAGAATTGTTGGATAAAATAAAATAAAACCAAGTACGAACAATCCAAACCAATAGACAGAATTCGAAGTCCTAAAGACGTTATGTAATCAGCAAATGGACTGCTCCACGTGTAGAAAATACACGACAAACAGTGGTAACAGATGTCCGGAAGAGTAAGCTTACCCTGCCTGGCGACAACACCGGCCATAGCTGCATCCAAACTATCTCGGTAAAATAGCGTGATTGGCCAATGGACTATCAATGACAGCCTACACCGGTAGCATTTCTAAAAAAAAAAACGGTATAGGCAAAATAATGTAATCAGGCAAAATAGTGTAATAAGCTTACCCTGCCTGGCGCCACACCCGCCATCGCTGCATCCAAACTATTGGATCTAATAGTAGGATTGGTACAATATCAATAAAAAAAATGCAGAGGCGTTGCTTGGGCCAAAGTGCATGATAAAAACGAAAATTGACGAATTTTTGATGTCAGAATGGGGCCTATTTTCAAAAAGCTATTAATTCTAATTAATGCGATTCATTTTCCTAAGCATAGATCATTAGTGGTATTTTCAACAAAAATTCACCCTTCCGTATGTCACTGTCGTGCAGGGGTGATTTTTAGGCCAAATTTCTAACCTAAGTATAGATCATCAATTGGATTTTCAACAAAAGAAATCACACTTACGCATGCCAATGTTCTACAGGGGTGGTTGTTTTTTATAGGAAAAATTGACTGAAAAAAAAGAAAGAATTTTTGGTGTCTGCCAAGTTTTTCAGTCGAAATGGTGAACATTTGCAAAATGGCCACAGAGATATTGTGTCCAAATTGTGTGACGGACGAACCCATTTTAAATCCCCTATTTTCTTCGAAAGGCGGGGGAAAACAACCACATCAGTGTATATCAACAAATACTCCAACCGCCTTGTATAATTTTCCTAATACAAAAATGTTTTAGAAAATAATTTGTCGGAGGAAAATGGATAATATTTTTGGCTCATAACGTCGCATCGATGTCATCCTGATCAGAGATTGTTGCGGCCCAGTAAATACACTATTCAAAAAAAGTAGGGGATATTTGATTTTGGGGGCATAATACTAAAATATGCAAATGACTACGAAAAAAGTAACTATAGAACCTAACAGAAGAAACATTTCCAGTTACATGTGACGCCCAAACGCACCAATAGCTATCGCATGGAATGCAGGTGATGCTTGGGATCATCATGGGGGTCCAACCCAAGATTTGCACGACTCTGACTTTGAATGTTACAAGCATTGTGGCATTGAATTCCAGGGTGGAAACATCAGTTTAATTGTTTTAGTGACCAGAAAACAAATTTTGATATGCGTCGGCTTACCCAAAATGAAAGGTTACGTGCCCTTGGCATGCTACAGATCGGCACAACACAGGCGGTTGTGGCGCGGACGATGAATGTTTCTCAGTCTGTCATAAGCAGGCTATGGTCCAGATACCGTGATACACAATCTGTACAGGACAGACAACTCCAGCCCAGGATCGATTTATCCGTACCTTGGCCTTGAGAAATTGTGTCATCACAGCAAATCAGATCAGCGCTCGTCTTCAAACAGACACTGGTGTGAGAGTGAGTGGCCAGACGATTCGGAAAGAATGCATAGGGGTCACCTTCGCGCCCGACGTCCTCGCGTGATCCCTTGTTTGAGAGATCATCACATTCAGGCAAGACGTCGTTGGTGTAGGGATCGTCAACACTGGGATAATCGACGCTGGAGCAATGTGATGTTTTCAGATGAGTCAAGGTTCACTGTTGATTTTTTGGAGGGTGTGGCGTCGTCGAAACGAGCGCCTCCAAGACGTTAACGTCATCAGACATGATCGATTTGGGGGTGGTTCTGTTATGGTGTGGGGAGGCATCACTGTTGCTGGAAGAACGGCTTTACATGTTGTTGCAGGGTGTGTTACAGGCCAGTACTACCGGGACAACATCTTGGCAGTCCATGTTGTGCCGTTCGCACGACGTCATGGCCGCCGTTTCATTTTCCAGGATGACAACGCAAGATGTCACAGGGCCAGGATCGTTACAGGTTACCTCCAACAACAGAACATCACCACATTACCTTGGCCAGCACTGAGTCCCGACCTCTCCCCCATCGAGCATGCCTGGGACAGAGGTTACGTCAACGTCAACAACGTCCTGCCAATGTCCAAGAACTTGCTGCTGCGTTGCAAAAGGAATGGGACAATCTGGACCAAAATGACCTTAGACGTCTCATTAGGAGTATGCCACGTCGGATCAATGCTTGTTTGGCAAACAGAGGAGGATTTACCCGTTACTGACTTTGTTGTGATGCTGTGGTAACTTTGCTGTTTGACCCCGGGTATCATTTTACCCTTATAATGGTCAGTCTGTGCCTTACCTTACTAAGTCTAACGATCATTTGGAATAAATCGATGAATGTGAACTTCATTTCATTTTGTTTCTTCGTGTATTAACACTTAAAAATCAAATATCCCCTACTTTTTTTAATAGTATATTTACTGCTGATCAGTGTGTTGACGAAGATGTTCAATTGGTGAATACCTTGACCCGGTTCAAATTTCAAAGCTAAGCAGTTTCATTGGTCGAGGCATTGGGGCACGATAACCTTGATTCTATCTGATAAAGAGTGATGAAACTACGTGTAGGTGTATAGGTTGATTGATCCATACTTTTGAAAATAAATATGCGATTAATCACACGCATTTACTGCAAAAATGAGCCTACTCGGTTTCACATAATTTTCGTATATACCGCGAAAATTTGCCAAATTGATTATGCAAATCTTCCAACTTTCTCGCCTGCCGGATCGACGATTCGATTTGCAATAATATGGTGTCACCCATAAAGGACACGACGTACCTGGCGTAAGTTCATTTTTGTTTAATTTCACTTTAAAATATACATATTATGGGTATTTCTAATACGAATAAGGTGTTTTTGGGGTACAACTTTTCTTGGGTATAACTGAAAACTAAACGGGGAAATATCCTCTAAAACTACAGAAAAGTTCGAGACCCCAAAACCTGTCCATTCTTAAAGGAATTAGATTATTATTTGGGAGATAAGCCTACATGTAATACACAGCCCAGTGTTATCAGTACGTCAAAATTAACAGTGGGAAACACAAACCTGTCAGAAAGCGACGACACGCAAATTATCACCGAAGATAGGGAAGAATCCGACTCTATTATTTCGAGGAAAAGAACGAGTACTAAAACGCACCGATTGGGTAGTCAAGCAAAAATCTAAAATTATTGGAGGACGCTGAAGCTGCTAGAAAGGCAGATAATGGTCGGCTTATAGAAGAAATTAGAAAGCAGAATGAACCTTTTACAGAACAGAAAACAAAAACAACAAAAATAGACATTTTAAAACAAATACTCGAATTTTTTTTTTTTACTATGCAACTCTATACACTAAGGGTAGCAGATATATTCACCCTAAAATAAAACAAACAAAACAAATGTGTTCATTATTTCAATTGTCGTAGTATACCTTTATACATTAAGAATTCTTGTCAAGGGAACACTTTAAAACATTTATTTTATATTCACAACTTGAATGTTATCTTTCCATATCCGAACTTTGTGTTAGTTATTTTGTATTTGTTTTAGTATTATAAAACGTAGATGCCAGGAAACATTTCAACAGGTGACTTGCCGTTCCATGTACTTGTTATGTACACCTAGATTGTGTTATTGTTTCCTATTTTGTATTCCAGTGTGAAATTAAATTAAACAAGCCAACAGTGAGGCTGATGTCCCCCGCCGAAATCCCAAAATAAATAGATTACACATATTAATTAATCGCACATTTATTTTTTTCAAACGCATCAAGCAATCAAACTGTACACGAAGTGTCATCCAAAAGTGTTTTATAAAGAAAAATGCTAAAACCGATGAGAAAAATGAAAATGTACCCTAGTTAGGGGGACCCTAAAGGCAGACAAAAGGGCCCCGACGCACGTCAAAAGGGCCCCTCTGGCCAAGGGAAAGGGCCCTCGTGTCTGAGTCAATCGTTTCTATACACTGTTACTGTCGAATCCATTGCTAAATGAAAATGCAGTCATTGTATTGGCATAAAAATCATCAATCAAGATGAACCTAAGTTATCTTGTCCCAAAGTATCAACCAATCAAATTGCTTATCTCTGCTACCCTAAGCAGAAAATGCTCATCTTCGAACTCCATCAAGGCATTGACCTAATAAGAATACACACCAATTTTGAACATTTTATCTCAATTAGAAGGAGAGTTATTTTTGTGTTCCAAAGTCTCGGTAAATCAAATTGCTTATCGCTCTCCTTACCTTGAGCAGAAAATGCTTATTATCGATCTTAGTCAAGGCATTACTGTAATGAAACTATACACCAAGTTTCATCACTCTCACTTTATTAGAACTAAAGTTATCGTGTCCCAAAGTATCAACCAATCAAATTGCTTATCTCTGCTTACCCTAAGCGGAAAATGCTCATCTTCGAACTCCATCAAGGAATTGACCTAATAAGCATATACACCAAGTTTGAACATTTTAACTCAATAAGAAGGAGAGTTATTGTGTTCCAAAGTCTCGACCAATCAAATTTGTGTATCGCTCTGCTTACCCTGAGCAGAAAATGCTCATTATCGAACTTAGTCAAGGTATTACTGCAATGAATCTATACACCAAGTTTCATCACTCTCACTTAATTAGAACTAAAGTTATCGTGTCCCAAAGCATCAACCAATCAAATTGCCTATCTCTGCTTACCCTAAGCGGAAAATGCTCATCTTCGAACTCCATCAAGGCATTGACCTAATAAGCATATACACCAAGTTTGACCATTTTAACTCAATTAGAAGGAGAGTTATTGTGATCCAAAGTCTCGACCAATCAAATTTGCGTATCGCTCTGCTTACCCTGAGCAGAAAATGCTCATTATCGAACTTAGTCAAGGTATTACTGTGATGAAACTATACACCAAGTTTCATCACTCTCACTTAATTAGAACTAAAGTTATCGTGTCCCAAAGCATCAACCAATCAAATTGCTTATCTCTGCTTACCCTAAGCGGAAAATGCTCATCTTCGAACTCCATCAAGGCATTGACCTAATAAGCATATACACCAAGTTTGAACATTTTAACTCAATTAGAAGGAGAGTTATTGTGTTCCAAAGTCTCGACCAATCAAATTTGCGTACCGCTCTGCTTACCCTGAGCAGAAAATGCTCATTATCAAACTTAGTCAAGGTATTACTGTAATGAAACTATACACCAAGTTTCATCACTCTCACTTAATTAGAACTAAAGTTATCGTGTCCCAAAGCATCAACCAATCAAATTGCTTATCTCTGCTTACCCTAAGCGGAAAATGCTCATCTTCGAACTCCATCAAGGCATTGACCTAATAAACACATACACCAAGTTTGAACATTCTAGCTCAATTAGGAAGAGAGTTATTGTGTCCCAAAAAGTGTGACGGACAGACAGACAGACGGACGAACCCATTTTAATAGTCCCCCAACTTTCCTCGAAAGGCGGGGGACAAATAATAAATAAATGCAAACTGGACACTTAAAAGTATGAATTTGGCAACGTTATGCCCCCATGACGTCATATCGGCCGTCTTATTGATCAAAATTTTGTCTTGATGTCCCTTTCCTAGCTAGCCGGTCATCTCTGGCTGTGGTTTCGATCCCTGATGTAGGCGTATGTGGCATGGAGATAGGGGCGCCTTCTCAACCTGGTGTGTTTCCTCCCACTGCTAAAAACTCTCACGCGCAAGCGAATTATTGAAATAAAAAATTAAACCATATGTTAGTCCCAAAATGACCTAGTTTGTGTCGAGTGGACGTTAATCCCCATTTCTCTCTCTCTCCCTTTTAGATATTTGTGCGTGTCTGCAGTGACTGATAATGGAATCCACCGTCTTTCAACTCGACTAATAACAGTGGGTTCCATTGTTAGTCATTGTTTTTATATGCCCACTTTGAAATGTGGTCGTATATTGCTGTCGCCCCGTCCGTACTTACGTACGTCTGTCGTCCACAATTTCTTGTGAGCTCTCTAGAGGCTAAAGTTAATATCCGATTTATACACTGTGTTTAAGGTCATGAGACAAAAAGGCCTATTGATTTTTAGCGATATCCGATAATTACTGCCAGAGTTATGATCCTTAATCTCTTTGAAAAATCTTGTGAACCCTCCAGAGTCTAAAGTTAATATCCGATTGACTTTACACTGTTTAAGGTCATGAGGTGAAGACACCTATCGATTTTCAGCGATATCCTATTATTACTGTCAAAATATGGCCCTTGATCACTTTGAAATATCTTGTGGGCAAAGGCCATGAGGCAAACTGCAGAAACAATCCTAACCATTTCTGATAATTTCTTAATGGGCTATTACTCGTAATAAGATATTCATGTGTATAAAATGTTCATGTTAATGACAAAAGAAAAAAATATGCGACAACCCTTGTTGACTGTCAGGATGACTTAGCCGTTGTCGGCGTATGTTTCGTTGTCTGGCAACCTATCTCTGATCTTGTCTTGAGTTTGACGAAATGCTTCTTTTAAGTAGATGTAGACAACAAATGGCAACGGATATACTGTACAAAATAATGTACATGTGAATATCATGGATACAGTAGTAAGCCTTAAAAGACATTTACAAGTTGATTATACGTTGTGCATATATTTTGTCGACCAAGTAGTGTATTACCTTTTGGTGCAAGTGAAAATGGACTCAGAAAAGCCAAAACGGCAGTAGGAAGAAACTGAGGGACTCCAAGAACACAGTTGTAATCTACAGCTGCTACTGTTGTTTGACGTAGAAACTAATATGCCCAATTCTCAATTTAAAGTTCAATCAAGCGACTAGAGAGACCTCTTGCAAAACATTCGAACGGAGAATGCCGTTTCCGGAGTACGGGTGGTGGTAATAGGTGGTCACGGAAGAAAGGTAATAAGATTAGAGGTAGAGGCGATCCATTAGATATACCCGACTTCCTGGAACGCAGTCGATAGCTTCATTTTCACTGACAGAGAAACCTTTGTGTCCTGGTGTGTCTAATAAATCGTCTCTAATCTTAAGGGCAACGTGTAGCAGCGACATGAGGACGTCATCGTGCGAATTGTATCGCGGTATCTGTAATTTTTCTTCACCTCCCTCACTGTATACTAATTAAACGACGGCTTCGGATTGATACTTGTTCGGAATGAGCAGAGTTTTCCTTTCTGATGGGCAACGGTTAAGTGGTTGGAAGAAAGTGAACATGTTATCCAATTGGGCTTGGAGCTTTTCCTTGAACGTCGACTGTGGTATAGTTGTTAATGATTCTTCAGCAAGTTCCTTGTACCTATCCCAGACGTCATCCAGAAGAACGTCAAGTAGTCTGTCAGCTAGTCTATGTAGTTCTTCGCACAGCCATTTCTAAGCAATATCTGTGTTAGCAGATTCCTGTTTCGATTTAGTAGTGGCGCTTATGAAAGCGCTAAGAAACCAGGTGATATTTAGCTTCTGCTGCAATTACGTCAGTCACTCCAGCCAATCGCATAGTCGCGATGAGAAGCTTGAATTATTTGATCTCTCATTTGTGTTGTAATTACAGAGATTAGTCCTGTCTTCGTTGAGGATTCTTGACAAAAGATGCATTCGTTTCAGATAGAAACGAATACTACTTTTGCCGCATATTATATATGATCGATACATTGTTAGACACGCACAAATATCCAAAGGGAAAAACACATCTAGACAAAATTTTGACCAATATGGCGGCGATCTTTGATATGACGTTATAGTGACGTCACAGGTGCATAGATTGTCGATTTATTTCGGCCGTGTTCCTATATGTCTATAATACATTTATAGGCCCAACAGTCTGTAGTTAACGAGATATTTCACAATTGAGCATCATTCGGCGACCTTGATTGTATTTATGCTAATTAGAAGGTCAAAAACTCAAATTTCGGCTTGGGAACATGGACATTCGTATTCAGCACACCAAAATCAATAAGAAAAGTCATGTTCCCCACTTTTACTAAAAAAAATGCTCCTTGATTGTTAAGGAAGGTCTTTTCTGGAAATTTAACCGGTCTTTTGTTGACGGCAGATGTTACGTTGACATGGGAACCGTCATCATGCGTATCATCCTCTTCCACTTGGTCTCTCCCACCAACCAACCAATTCTCTGTTTTACATATGATTTGATATAAAATTATGTTTCATGTGTGGTCGGGGTGGCGCCCAAAATCCAAGCAAGGTTCTAAGTAACTGAAAAGACTGGTTAATGTGCTTACCGACAACTTTAAAAGCAGTAGCTTCACATACTCTGAAAAGGTCTGAAATTCGAATTAACAGATCAGCAGTGGAGGCATAGTATACGTAGATTAATAATGTTTTATCAGTGGGCAATGTAATCCGCCTTTCATTTGATCTGGTTTCTTTTTCAACAAATGGTGAAATATGGCCCAAATGAATTTCAAAGGATGAACGGGATATTCAGAAACGGGCTCGGAACTCATCAAGTCCGTAACTCAGTACAGTCACCGAGCAGTCTGTTTTCATCCGCCCACATTTTCATGTGGACGTATTATGCCGTCGCCCCTATTTGACCGTCCGTGCAGACGTCCATCCACAATTTGCTTGTGAACATTCTACAGGTCACAATTTTTATCCAATTTCAACGAAACTTGAAATATAGGTTTATCTCCCTATAAGATCTCAGTGCCTATCGATATTGGCATATATCGGACCGTAACTTCATCGATTATAGCCCTTGATTGGTCGAAAAATCGTGCTTTTAGCTTGTGGACACTCAAGCAGTCCAAATTTTTATCCGATTTTGATGAAACAAAAAATGCATGGTTATAGCCCAAAGGCCTTGGTTCCTTTCGATATGTCGGATTGTAATTTCCTGCATTATGGCCCCTGATTGTACGAAAAATTGCGGTCACAATTTTTATCCGATTTTTAAAAAGAAACAACCTTTGATTATATCACCGTTACACCGTATAGAAGGTCAAGTTCGAATTTCGTGAAAATCGGACCAAAACTCGCCGCTTGTACGCGAATAGTGTCAAAATATGGTATATCAATGTTATGGACCCTGTAGAGGTCATAATTTTAATCTGATTGTGATGAAATTTGAGATGCATGTTCATAACCCAAAGATCTTGTTTTCCTTACTATATTTGTGCATATCAAATCTTAACTTCCTGAATTAAGCTGGGGGGCACAATTAAAAACGTTTGGTTAGATCACCGTTGTGCCATAAGGAAGGTTGGGTTGGAATTTCGTGAAAATCGGACCAAAACGCACTGACGAAATGGCCGCCGCTTGTACGCGAATAGGGTAAAAAATATGGTATATTAAGGTTTTGGATCCTGTAGAGGTCACAATTTTAATTCTATTTTGATGAAACTTGAAATGCATGTTTACAACCCAAAGATTTTGGTTCCTTTAAATATATGCATATCGGATTGAAGGTTCCAGAATTCGGCTGTTGATGGTACGTAAAGTCGCCTTTTTATACGCCCACATTTTCATGTGGACGTATATTGTCGCCCCTGTCCACAATTTGTTTCTGGATTCTCTACAGGTCATAATTCGTATCCGATATTGACGAAACTTTAAATATAGGTTTTTCCCCATAAGATCTCGGCTGCTTTCGATATTGTCATGTATCGGATCGTAACATCCTGAATTATGGTCCTTGATTGTCCGAAAAATCGCCCGTTTTGTGGTCCCTTTGGTGGTCAAACTTATTATCCGATTTAAAAACCCGTTTCATTATAACATCGTGACATGGTATTAAAGCTTGGGTTCTAATTTCGAGAAAATCGGACCAAAATTGACTGACAAAATGGCCGCCGTTTGTACGCGAATAGTGTGAAAATATGTTATATCAAGGTTGTGGACTGTCTACAGACTACAAGTTACAATTCTTATCCAATTTTGACAAAACTTAAAATATAGGTCTATCCCCATGCGGTCTCAGCTGCTTTCGATATTGGCATGTATCGGATCGAAACTTCATGGATTATGGCTCCTGATTGTACGAAAAAATCATGTTTTTAGCTGGTGGACCCTATCTAGGTTACAATTTTGAACAGACTTTGATATGTATGTTAATAACCCAAAGATCTTGGTTCCTTTCGATATTTTTGCCCATCGGATCGTAACTTCCTGAATTACGACCCCTGATTGTCCGACAAAATCTCCCTCTTTACAGCGCAGTGGACGCTTGCGGCTGGCCCCCAGATCCTTTCACTTGATTTGATATTTTCAGCAGGTTAATCTTATAGGTTTTTGTTTTTCGTGTAGTGCGGTCCCCCTGCACTTACTATTTAGCGTGTGGTCCCTCTTGGGGGTCAAAATAATTATCATTAAAAAAAAAAGGTTTGATTATATCACCGTTCCATGGTAATGAAGGTTGATTTTGACTTTCGTGAAAATCGTACCAAAATTGACGGACAAAATGTAAGCCATTTGTACGCAAATAGTGTGAAAATATGTTATATCACGGTTGTAGACCCTGTAGAGGTCACAATTTTAATCCGATTTTGATGAAATTTGAAATGTAAGTTTATAGCCCAAAGATCGCGGTTCCTTTCGATATTCGGGCACATTCGATCATAACTTCCTGAATTTTGATGAAACTTGAAAAACATGTAGATCTTGGTTCCTTTCGATATTAGCGCATATCAGCTTGAGGTCATAATTAGATTTTTTTTTAAAAAAAAACGTTTGATTATATCAATGTTGCACCGTAATGAAGGTTCAGTTTTAATTTCATGAACATCAGACCAAAATTGCCAAACTAAATGGCTGCTGCTTTTACGCAAATAAAATAAAAAATATGGTACATCAAGGTTGTGGATCCTGAAATTTGAAATGCATGTTTATAACCCAGAGATCAAACTGGTTTACGTGGTAGTTCTTTCAGTCTTATCGGTCAGATGGATCAATAGATATTCTATCCCTACGCTACTGAACACCATAATTAAGTTGTTTGTTCGTTCTTGATGACGGTGCATTTTTTAAACATAGCTTAGACAATCATTAAATATTTACTCATAACATACAAAAGTAACAAATAAAATGTTTCAATAAATTTACCAGGAAATTGTATCTTTAAGAAATCTGATAGAACCACGAAGATTTCAATTATAATTAGATCTTTTCGGACTTCCTAATTAATGAGCTGTATAACTCATTCAAATGTCTAGAACAATTTTCGATAATAACTTCCTTTTTTACGAAATCTTGTTAAACACAATACACATTTATATGGAATGCAATTGCAAATGTCAATGAAGGATAGATCTGTAGAGGTTTAAATTAGCATTTGGCAAACAAAACTAACATTGATTGGTTTCAAACAATACGTCAAATAGATTTGGAACAAAGATCTTGTTTTATTTTTATAGTTCAAAGTATTAGTCAATGACACTGTCTGATACGGCGAGCGTTAGGCGTGTTTAGCATGAAACTGTGAGTAATCCACTAGTAACATCAACGCTGATTGGTTAATCAAATACACTGACGTGACCTATCGCAATAACTGTGAGTAATCCACTAGTAACATCAACGCTGATTGGTTAATCAAATACACTGACGTGACCTATCGCAATAACCGACTAGTGGGCAGGAAGTTACAAATTGATATGCGCAAATATCGAAAAGAATAAAGATCTTTAGGTTATAAACAAGCAATTCAGGTTTCATCAAAATCGAATTAAAATTGTGACCTCTACAGGGTCCACAACTTTGATATATCATATTTTTACACTGTTCGCGTACAAACGGCGGCCATTTTTTCTGGCAATTATGGAACTAAGATCTTTGTGTTATAACCATGCATTTCAAGTTTCATCAAAATTGAATAAAAATTGTGACCTCTACAGGGTCCACAACCATGATATACATTTTTTCTAACAGTATTCGCGTACAAACGGCGGCCATTTTGTATGGCAATTTTGGTCCGATTTTCCCGAAATTCGAACTCAACTTTCCTTAGGGTGTAACGGTGATATAATGAAACGGTTTTTTGAATCGGATAATAATTGTGATCCCCAGAGGGACCAGAAGCTAAAAAAAATTAGGTTGCCAGGCAACGAAACATACGCCCACACAGCAGCTAAATCGTCCGGGCAGTCAACAAGAGTTGTCGCATATTAAGGAATTATCAGAAAATAATTAGAATTTGTTTGGTTTTGATAATCAAACGTTTTTTTAAATCAGGTATTAATTGTGACCGCCAGGGGGACCACAAGCTAATAAAGGTGATTTTTCGTACAATCAGGGGGCCACAATTCAGGAAGTTACGATCCAATATGCAATGGAACCAAAATCTTTAGTTTATAAACATGTATTTCAAGTTTCATCAAAATTGAATTAAAATTGTGACCTCTTAAGGGTCCACAACCTTGACATAACACACTATTCGCGTACAAACGGCGGCCATTTTGTCCGTCAATTGTGGTCTGATTTTCATGAAATTCGAACTCAACCTTCTTTACCATTTAATGGTGATACAATCAAACGTTTTTTTTAGATCGGGTAATAATATTGACCTTCAGAGGGACCACAAGCTAAAAAGGGCGATTTTTCGGAGGCCGGGATATAATTATGAATAAAACTAATTTTAACAGCAGCAATATATGTTGAAAATACAAATTAAGGCCAAGGGTAACATATAATAAAACACAATTATGAACTAGCAGGCCTAAAGTCTACAAGTAGTCTATATATATATAATAAAATATAGGTAATATTTTATGGTGTATTTGATATATTTATAGTACTGATATAGTTATAGTAACGTCATGACGTTGCGTCTATTGTTCTACGTAATTCTTCATAAATAAAAATGGTCTGATGATGTTCAGTACGAACAGAAAGCGCTAACCGTCAAATTAGTATTTTGGTGTCTTTCTTTAATTTATTTCTATGTTCGGTATATATATATATATATGTGTGCCATGATGATTATGTTCGGTATAATCATCATGGCACATATATATATTTATAATCATCATAGCACATATATATATAATATTATATATATATATATATATGTGCCATGATGATTATACCGAACATAGAAATACTTAATTTATACATTAAAAAATTACAACACTGGAGAATCATTTTAGTTGAAAGGTACAAAGCACATGTGACATGGTTTAACATTTACATTAGGGGCACATAACTCAATCATACTTCCTGTTTAGAATGGAAATAATAAAATGAGAGTAGCAATAAGTGTGAGGGTAACAGTATGCATCCTGATCATATTCAAAGGGGTAAAAAAAGCAGCCCCATTTCGCGCCGCACCTATATCCATAACCTAACAATTAACATAGAAATACACATTAAAATATTACTTACTACGTCAGGGAAATCATTTAAGTTGAAAGATACAAATAATGCTTGTTCAAAGCACGTGGTTTAACAAACATTTATAGAAGCACATATATCCATGGCCCTTCAATTGTCATCTTATTATGGATTATGCAAATAAACAGCAGCAACCACCAGACACGCAGTCCCCCAAGAGATATCTGACTGGAATTTAACCGATGATGATTTTGTACCAGACGAAGTGTTCGTTGATGCAGATGAACTGGATTCATCGCTTAAAACTGGAAATAATATTTGTACATCTCTGGGAATGAGTCAAATTAAGATTCAGTTTAAAAGATAACTTGAAAATGTTGAGAAGTCATCTGAGGTGGAAATACAAAGGCATGGAGAAATCACTAAAAAGGATGTTTTCAGAATCGATTGCACCTGGCCAACCGAAGGAGTTTTAATCAATTTTAAACAATGAAACTAATGAAGCAGCCGAGGAAACTGAAATATCTAATGAAATAGAAATGCTTGTAAATTTATATATAAACAGTGATGCAATGGCTAGTTGTGTCATTTTATCACAAATTGGTCATTCTAAGTACAGCAAGAACTTTTTATCAGAAGCATTTAGCTGCTCCAGGTACAGAATTGACCCAGCAAGAAAATGGAGATCATCATACCAAGGGTTGATTCTGCCTCAAAAGCTACAATTTACAAGACAAAGACCTTCTATTCCATAGTGCAAGTCTTTTCTGGACTTAAAATACCATTATGCAAGAGCAAAATCTGCTTATTACATGTCTTTTAGGCCCGAAATGTTATCTAAATAATCAATGAGACATTAATTAACATACCCTGAACATAATAAACTCTTGATGTCAAGGCTAACCTTTGATATTGGCGGATTAAATTCCTATATGCCACTTAATGGCCATAGAAAATTAAATTAAATAAACCAAGTGGACAATCGAGACTATGTTGTTTATATTTATGATTTGAGTAATGATGATGTTGTTTATATTAATGATTTTAGCAATGATGACCGAGGCTATGTGAATATTTCACTCGCTTTGTTGGATCAATTTGACTAAAATTTTCAACAAATTACCTTTACACTATTAGTTTTTATACGCCCACATTTTCATGTGGACGTATTATGTCGTCGCCCCTGTCCGTCCGTCCGCAATTTGTTTGTGGACTCTCTACAGGTCACAATTCTTATCCGATTTTGACGAAACTTGAAATATAGGTTTATCCCCATAAGATCTCTGTTCCTTTCGATATTGGCATGTATCGGATATGAACTTCATGGATTATTGGCCCTGATTGTACAAAATATCATGTTTTTAGCTTGTAGACCCTATAGAGGTCACAATTTTGAACCGATTGTGATGAAACTTGACATGCATGTTTATAACCCCAAAATCTTGGTTCCTTTCGATATTTGCGCCCATTGGATCGTAACTTCCTGCATTATGGCCCCTGATTGTACGAAAAATGACCTTTTTTTAGCTTGTGGTCCCTCTGGGATCAGAATTATTATCCCATTTAAAAAAACGTTTGATTATAGCACTGTTACATCGTAATGAAGGTTGAGGTCGAATTTCGTGAAAATCGGACTAAAATTGACAGCTGTTCTTGTCAGGCCATCCATCCTTAATCACGAACAAGGGGAAACCACGCTAGAAAATCTAGATGAACTTTGTCACCCAATGCAGGGATCAAACACCAAACCTCAAGGCTACCAAGCCAGCATCTTACCCACTTAGCAACGTGATCCCCAGTCGAATTTGAAGCCTACTGAAATGAACCTTTATAACCCAAATATCTTAATTCATTTCAATATTTGCACATATCAAATTCTAACTTAATGATGTAGGAAAAATCACTTTCGGTATTGCTTGTTCTCTATCTATCTCTCGAAAATGTGGGCGTATCCTGCCTGGCAGTGCCAGCCTATCTTTAACTATTATAGAGAGAACTGCCAGAGGCGTTTTATAGCTGAGTCGTTGGAGGCGCCAGCCTCCTCGCGAAAAAAAATCAAAGAAGTAGAAAAAATAAAACCGGAGAAAAATGCTAAAACCGATGAGAAGAATGAAAATGTACCCTAGTTAGGGGGGGCTTAAGGGCAGACAAAGCTGTCCTACGCTCCCAATACGTACAAGTGATTTGTTTCGCTTTCGGGCTTCAAACGAGTATTAGGATATGTCAGAATGCACCAAAATGATTTCTATTTTGCAAAAATTTCTCGACCTTCTCCCCCCCCCCCCCGAAAGAGGGCCCTTATAATAGTATAGCCTCCTTCATGATAAACCTTAAAACGCCCCTGAGAACTGTCATCTCTTTATCTTATCTCCCATAAATTATCTTTAATTTTTTCAAGTAGACTATTAAAGGGTGTGTCCTATGGTTTTTCAAAAAATAAGATGACAGTGGTGATGTCCAGAGAGTTGCTCGATCGTGCAATTGTAACCAGTAAATACAGCCATACTATTGCATTGTACCATGAAATTTGCGAAAAAATGAATCATGATCAGATTTTTTGTTCGATGAGAATTTTAAATGCAGTTTAAAAACCTAAAGAAAGTGCTTTGCTGGTTTTAATGACAATGCGCTGCAGTTATGGATGCATTTGCAACACTTGAACAGCTCGCTTCAAAATTCGATTTAAAAAAAATCATCTATAGAAAAACCGGAACGATCAAGAAGACACCTAAGAACTCGATATCACCTACATTGCAGTGAACTTAAAACAGATATTGCATCTAGTTCAACAACAATTTATCTTTCTGATCCACAAAATTTCGAATTACAGTCGGATGCATGCATGTCTGGCTCAATATGTTATGAATGAAATGAGTTGTGCGAAGTTCTAGATGAAATTAACCAGCTATAGCGAAAGACCATTCACAATATATCGGATAACATGAAGCATGTAATTAGAGACTAGACTGTCCACGAAAGAAAGCTAACATTGACGCATATATGCAATTAGACAACAGAACCACATTTTGGCAGTATGATTATGCCCAGAAAGTGTTACTAGTTATGTTTTGCGAAGGACAGAAAGAATACTTCGGGAAGAAGGGTATGATTATGCACGTTCACGCATTTTTCGTAAAAGAAAACAATTGTAGATATCCTGGTTCGCTAGCCTCGAGGTCGGGTGTTCTATCCCTGAATTGGCCGAGAAAGTTCATCTCGATTTTCCGGCGTGATTTCCCCTTGTCAGTGATGCAGGAGGGCCTGACAAGGACAGCTGCCTAGTCGTTCGGATGGGACGAAACCCCGAGGTCCCGTGTAAACATTGGAGTGCACGCAAAAGAGAGAGAGAGAGAAATGGGGTTTAACGTCCACTCAACACAAACTGGGTCATTTCGAGACCCTTGGCAGTTGGAATTCGATATAAGAGTAGGCCGTAGCGCCGCTTCCCGGGAAGAAGGGTATGATTATGCACGTTCACGCATTTTTCGTAAAAGAAAACAATTGTAGATATCCTGGTTCGCTAGCCTCGAGGTCGGGTGTTCTATCCCTGAATTGGCCGAGAAAGTTCATCTCGATTTTCCGGCGTGATTTCCCCTTGTCGGTGATGCAGGAGGGCCTGACAAGGACAGCTGCCTAGTCGTTCGGATGGGACGAAACCCCGAGGTCCCGTGTAAACATTGGAGTGCACGCAAAAGAGAGAGAGAGAGAAATGGGGTTTAACGTCCACTCAACACAAACTGGGTCATTTCGAGACCCTTGGCAGTTGGAATTCGATATAAGAGTAGGCCGTAGCGCCGCTTCCCGGGCGAAATTTCCCTCATAGCACTGTATGGCGTATGCCTTTCTTTCATTAGCCCAGGTTAGGTGCAAATGAGTAGGACGTTAAACCCCATTTCATTGTATATATCGCTGTGATCAAGGTATTTCAACTGTATTGCGTGATGCCGTTCTCGATCAATTCCACAAAGATGAACCAAATACATTGATATTAAATCTTTTTGCAAAGTCTGATAACACTAAATATTCAGTTGAGTCAATGTATGAGCTCTGTAAAAGTAAAGGTTTAAATCTGCTACGCTATGACTTTAACGAGTGAATATACTTATGTGCAGCAGAGAAACCATTCATTATTTATGGATGTGGATACAGCGCGACGGAGATTATTGGAGTTCACATCGACAAAGTCGTCAATAATTTGAGGTATTCGTTGACTAGTTCAGCCATCCTTCCGAACCGACTTGAAGTGATCCTCTGAATCCACTTGTATCGTGAACTTTCATTTCACACCACTGCCTAAAATCGCTGTACAACGAAGCGTGAAATGGCGATAGTAGTTTGGTTATTGCAATTAATCGGACAGTGTGTACACTCGAAGATGGTGCTTTTAATATATTCCCGCAGTCGATCAAATTATGCAGTTCTACCTTCTGTTCGGCTTCTCTGAACATTTCATCTGCGGCGTGGTCGACACCCAGAATATGTGCACAGCGTTTTAGGATTTTGTCAGAACTGATATCCAGGTTTTCCAACATAGTGTTGCAGTCGATGCTCATCCAAAAGTCAATTTGGCTTTTTATCTCCTCCAACGAGTTTTGTGACAGAATAGCAAGACATTTCAACTTGAAGATGTATGCATCTGCAGCATCTTCACCAGAAAGCGAAGTGTTACAAATGAAGCCGGTTGTGAATGATTGTCTCGGTCTGTCTGGTCCACAACACTGTCACGCAATCAGTTTTTACATGAAGGAGGCGATGTCCCGCGGCTTTTGTTTGTCGCCAAGTCAGACACTAACCACGGCATCATTTTTATTGAGGAGCTCTTTGACAAACAATTCACGATTCAGATAGGAAGCGTCCTCGAGGTAATTCATTACAGTCCTCCGACTAACGAACGTCAGATTACACGACTCGCGCATTCTTTTCAATGAGGTCTGATCGTCGCTGCTTGAATCATCTGGGTGCGTTTCCACGTCAGTCTGGTTAAAGCTATCACCATCATATTCTGATGATGTGCGCCAAGACTGACCAAATATTGCACTTAACATCGCATTATAGATTCGTTGATTGTTTATCTCCCGGCTCGTACTGGTATACTAGGTAATGATGGATCACTCTTGTTTTGTCTAATCTTGTTACATTACGTTTCAGACTTGGATCAACCGCAGACTTTAAATCACGTTGGAAATCAAAATCATCATCGTTCAGATCTATATTTTCAAGAACATTGCGCGAAATTCCTCTCTTTTCTTCCATAGAATACTGCCGTTCTTCTGTCATCTCTTGTCATTCTTACACCGTATTTCTCTTTTTGTACCTTTTCGTAGTTTGCATTATCACATCGAATGTCGTAGGCATTTCTAGTCATATTTTGGTTGAACGATTTGCTTTCTCGATCCCAATGTTCATATTCCCTTTGTATTTATCGTTTTCAATTTCATGCAGCGTGATAAAGTTCTTATCGTCGTTTTTTTTTAATCTTTTAGGCTACGGCATGCTCATGCATGGGATATACATTCTTGTGGATCCAATTTTCAATTAGCTTCATGGCCAAGGCCATGCTTGCAACCCGTTTGCTACTTGTAGACACTTCAGGTCGCGTGACAATTTCAGAATCGCGACAACCTATGCAATAAATTCCCACTAATGCAATGTTTTAACATAAAATTGATATTTATGGACAAAATTAATTAAAATAATAAACACCAAATAGAATTCCATTGTCATAAAGTGTATAAATTAAATCAAATTACTTAAAAGACGGGGTAAAAGTCGAATGAAGCGAATGCGCAGTCGGGTTGCGCGATGGTCACCCATAGTGGACCACTCCGGGGACACCTGGTACATATTTAGATATTTAATACACTAGGGGTGGGACTTCGTTGGTGGGTCACGATACAATACGTATTGCGTGTGCGTGAAAACAAATAATTTGGTGTTGCCGTGATAAAATTTATTTTCAAAAATATAAAATAAATATGGATTGATGCAACTTCTGGTTGATAAATTTACATGTACTTAGTTTGAATACTGTCAGCAACTAAAAACATTACTTAAATTACACCAAAGAAAACACTATACAGTTCACTAAGTTTACAGTTAAACTAAAAAAAAATTCAGAAAGATGAGAGCATTCAAATGCTTCGGTTTTATTGTTGATCTCTGAGCTGATAAAATGTCCCCAGCTGTTGAAAACACTCGTTCTGAAGGTAAGATGTTGCAGGAATACTTAAGTATTTCATAGCCAATTTTGAGAGAATTGGATAATTAGCATTATATTTTCTCCACCACTCTAGAGGATTAGCACTCATAGGTATCACAATGTCCTTTCGAAAGTTTACTATCTCCTCATTTACGGCATCTTCTTTATCTTTTGTTGTGGCGTACATGTCAGTGTCAGTAAACAGGTCTCCTAGCAGATCATTTAAAGCACAATCATTATTGTCCTGCATGGTTCGGGTTATCTTCTGATTCCAATTCATCATCGTTAACATCACTGTTTATCTGATGCTGCTGCAATGCTTCTGTAAAAACCAAGTTGAAGATCAAATCTCTTTGGACTGGAGATAGGTATGGTAAGGCCTTAAATCGGGGATCTAAAGCTGACACTTTGTGAAGAAAAGAATCAACTCCGTTGCCACTACCTTTTTTCAAAGTCAGATTTCATAGCAGAAGTCATAATTTCAATGGCCCTACATCTTTCAGAAACAGGATTTGAAAAACTATTCAAAAGGTTATGATAGAGTGGTGAAACAATAGAAATGGTAGGTGTCTCTTCTCCACAATTGTTGCTGTTTTAATAGGCTTCATTATACTAATAATTTCTTCAGCTGTATTTAACTCTGAATCACTTAAAGATGGGAGATCAGTCTCTTTCTTGCGTATATCCTTACTTAAGAGAGTTGCCTGTATAGCTGTTCAACATATCTTTCAACCATATCATAAGTTGAATTCCATCTGGTAGTTACATCTTTAATAAGTTTATGGCCAGGTAAACCTAAAAGGGTATGTTTGCTACGAAGTAACTCAGTGGCAGAAGTACTTTTATGAAAGTAAGTCACCACCTTCCTTATCTTGGATAAAACTCGAGAAACACCATCAGTTTTAAGACCTTTCTGGGCAGCTAAATTTAGAGTGTGTGCAAAGCATGGCATATGAGTAATGCCATCTAACTTTGATGCAGCCAACAACATATTACTGGCATTGTCTGTAACTAATGCAACAGTTTTTTCACGGATATCCCATTCATCCATAACTGATTCCAGAAAACTGGTAATATTTTCTGCTGTGTGTGATTCATCGAATTTGGTAGTGCACAAAACTTTTGATTCAAGTTTCCAGTCATTTAAATAATGGCATGTAACCGTTTCATAGGAGTCTGTTACCCGGCTGGTCCAGCCATCTGAGGTTATACTAACATATTCAGCCTGTTTTATGTCATAGAGAAGTGCCTTTTTGTTTTCACTGTACATATCTTGGATAATTTTGGTGGAAAAATGTCTTCGGCAAGGAATTCTATATCTGGGTTCTAGATTATTTACAAGCGCTCTGAATCCTACATTTTCTACCACTGAAAACGGGCGAAGGTCTTTCACGATAAAACGCCCGATTAAATTAGTAATTTCAGTTGCACGTTTACTGTCCGGTTTCAACTTTCTGTCGCTCAGAATGTCGATAACCGTTGGTTGTGACTTATCTACAGCAACAGGGGTGCCGCTAGGCCTGCTTGAATCACGTTTCTTGTCCAAATCGTTATCCGTTCTGCCGTCGTGATGATATAGATCCAGCCCCCGGTGATGCCGGTTTAAGTGAGTTTTTAAGTTGGTAGTGTTTCCGGAATATTACATTCCCGGCAAATAGCGTGTGATTTATCCGTTTCGAAAACGCCAGAGTTATTCTTTAAAGCTTAAAAATTAAAATGTTTCCAGATTGCTGCCTTATAACAAGCCGGGGGCTAACTAATTTTTCACCGTCAGCCATAATTTTAGAATGAAGCGTGCATGGATACGCAATTGGAATCCTTCGTTTTTTTCCGAAAAGGAATGTGGAAAGTAAATTTGCAGTGCGGCGATCGGTAATTAGAACGAACGTTATGTGTAAACCTCATTTATTCAGGGAGCGAACAAATAAAAAATCTTTCAAATTTATTCTCGTTTACATGAGTATCATTTTAGGTTAACTATCATTTCATGTAACTTACAGTAGACCTTATTAAATACACCATTGAATGCACCTTCACTCGGAAAATGCAAGTTACACAGTACCGTTGTTGGGGACGCCGATGAAGGTTGTAATAAAGTACGCCTACACCAAGTAAACATCCGACATGCTGGGTCGTCTGCCTGGATAGGCTATAGTATTATTGAAAGAATCAGAAAATCGTTTATTTCAAACAATTTCAGTGAGTAAAGTAGACGATACATAAAAAAAAACAAAAATGTCTAATAGCTTGGCGATATTATGCGATACGAGATGCCAAAACGATTCGATATATCGCCAAGCTCTGTATCGCGATACCGATACGTATCGTCTCGCCCTTATTATGCACACGGTACTTTAATTCACGCAGCTTTCAGTGACGTATGGTGGCCTATCGCTATCACTGATATTTTTCTCTACATTGCGTAATTTAACCATTATTTCATTTCATTACCGGTACTATTTTTTTTTTTAAATTTATTGTAGGCCTAAATGAAATTTTGTTTAATTTCACTTTATTTCATCTTAATTTTATAATTCTATTTTTTTTTTTTTTATTTTGTTGAAAAGGATTTGAAATTAAAATCAATAAGAATTCAAATGTTTTATGATTTTTTTTTTTTTTAAAAGAAAAAAAACCTTCGTGAGCCTATCGCTGTCATTTTCCCAGAATGCTAAGTTTTTTATGTTAGGTCAAGGTCGTATATATAGAAACTCAAAACAGAGTTATGTCCCTTGCACAGTCCTCCTTTTCGGTTAAACGTCATATTATTTACGTCAGGAACTACGGCGCAGTAAAGTTTGTTTATTTTGATACTGCACTAAATAATTTTAAACAATACAAAATGCAGTAACCGTCAATTTGAGCTCCACCCATTTTCTGTATGTCCCTATGTTAGGTCATGGTCGTTTCAAATGTAAACAAGTAGGCCTACATGGACGAAAGAAATATGAATATGGCCAACTTCAGGTACGTTTCATGGCAAGATAACGAAGACCTTAAAAGTGACATGACAAAATATGTTGGGCAATGTGTTAAACGCAAAGAAATATTGGACTTTTTAAAGCGAGACTTTCCACAATATTCATGGAGTATTGCAAGCATAGACAGACGACTTAGACATTTCAATATATTTTACACCGATTTACATACAACAGTGGAACAGGTTGAAGCGGCAATTAAAAAAGAACTTTGTGGTTCAGGTCAACTCTTGGGTTATAGAGCAATGCATAAAAAAATTAGGCAGGCGTATCATTTGCATGTGCAGAGAGATTTTGTTTATAACATAATGTCCCGCTGGTCTTCGAAATAGAACTGTAGGTGTGAAAGTTAAAAAAACCAAAGATTGTTTCGTTTCAAAGGGACCAAACTGGGTGCATTCAATTGATGGCCATGACAAGTTAATGGGGTATCAAAATTCTACATTCCCCTTAGCAATATATGGTTGTTTAGATACTGCCAGTAGGAAACTTCTGTGGTTGAGAATATGGACATCTAACAGTGACCCTCAGCGCATTGGGAAATGGTATTATGAGCATTTGTGTGAAACCAAACAAATGTCAACGTATCTGAGGATGGATAAAGGGACAGAAACTGGTGTAATAGCTACAATGCATTCATATTTGCATCAGCATCATAACATACATGAAGATGAACCCACAGATACAGTTATTTATGGACCATCTACATCAAATCAAGTAGGTTAATTTTAGTCTTTACTGATGTCCGATCCCCCCCCCCCCCCTGCTCAGCTACATGAAAAAATATAATGCCTTGCATCAATGAAATTACATCACACAGTGATCCTACATCAGTATAAAAATGATTTCTCTGTTTAAAAAAGCTCAATTTGTATGTATGCCTATGTAATTTAGAGACGATGATGGCAGATTTCCGTAACAGAAACCCGGCAAACCCCCTCCTGCAAAAATTCCTGGATCCGCACCTGGATGTATCTAAAAAAAAAGTGTAAGCTAAAAATAATTTTTGATTGGGTCAGATCACTTGGCCACTAATCAGAATGTCTTGGTTTTGAATCATGACAGCGGCCTGGTCAAACTTGGTGAATTCCAGACGTGCTTTTTTGATTCGCCACTTGTATGTGACCCCTACGTCCAAGTGAGTTATTGAAATAAAAATTGAAATGTATGTTATTGTTAGTCCCAAAACGACTAGATCATGTTGAGTGGATGTTACCCATTTCTCTTGTAGTAAGGTTTGCCTGATTTTGTTCATTTAATTTCAGATTGAAAGATGGTGGAAAGAACTTCACGAGAGACTGGAAAAATACTACAAGAGAAAATTACTGTTTCTAAAAGAAGAAGGGCATTACAATCCACATACTGAAACTGACAGGTATGATTACTGAAACTGACAGGTATGATTTTGTGCATAAAATTCTGAACACAGAGCTTCTAACTACCCAATATTATTAGATTCATTTATTATTTCTTTAGGTAATGGTAATGCAACTTGAACTTTGATTAGTTTATGCTTGGGGAGGGGGAGGATATGGGACTTAAAATCATTTGAGTTATGTCCCCTTTTGCTGAAATTGGCCCACACTGACTGCTTGTAAGGGTGATAGAGGCCAGACTTCTCACCCTTTGTGTCTTAACATTATTTGAGTAATAACCCTTTGATGGCCCCAAACAAAATTTCTGAATAAGTTGGTTTGTTCCATGGGAAGAACCGATCTATACCCCAATTAATTTTTGTAGAAATTTTTGTTGTTGAACATGATAAAAATATCGAGTGTAGTTAGAGTGCATGTATGTAGCATTCTTGACCATTATCATTACAAAAAATGTCACATGACAAGCTTATCAAAGTTGTATCCCATATTAATATTATGCATGTTTCAATAACCACCTCCCCCAGCCTGTGTCTACAGTATATTTCTTCAATTATTTTAAACTAATGTTTATTTCACCCTTCTTACCATCGTATTGAAATCATTTTTCAGATACATACTTGCATTTGTGTTCATTCCCATTCTTCAAAGAGAACTTGATACTTTTAAAGAAGTGATTTGGAACAGTCATAGAATTCGTTGTCAGAAGAATACAGTTCCACCACATGGAATACCTAATCATATATATAGTTTTCCAGACAAGTATGACCTAGAAGAATGTGGTAAAGGATAATAAAAATTAAAGGACAATGTTGGTATTCCACTGTCCACCAATTTTATATAATTGTGATGCAGCTGGTTTAACACATGAAAATTTATACAGTGTTTAAGATCATGAGACAAAGAATCCTATTGATTTTCCGCAATTTCTGATAATTACTTCCAGAGTCATGGCCTTTGATCACTTTGAAAAAGGAGCTTAAAATGTACAAATCAGTGTTTAAATTTTATTTATAGTGTGTTTAATCAATTCTATCACATATATGTACTATTGGTAGATACCAACATTACCCTTAAAAAATTATAAATGTTGACGGAAAGTTTCAGAAGTATATTAATAATGATGGAAATGTGAATGCTGCCCTTCTTGATACAGAGGAATGTCTAAAAGCCGAGAGCTATGTACATTTTACCTATCAACAGTCTCAAAAGAATTTGATGGTTGTTGACATACAAGGGTGTGGATTAAAACTGTGTGATCCAGAGGTTGCTTCAAAACAAGTCCAAGATGACAGTGGAGAGTTCCTTTTTACTACTGGGAATTTGTCATACTCTGCATTTGAGAATTTTACAATAAATCATAAGTAACATACTCCCCAGATTCCATCTTTTTTCCCATCAATATATTGTTGTAAACCATTACCTCTCCGTATCTCAACAAATTACCATTACTTCTTAGTAGAAGCAATAATTTTTCGGCAAAATTTTTGGCCAGATTATGCATTTGCACAATCTTTTTGGTATGTTGTTCAATGGTTTGATTTGTTTGAGTGATAATATCTACAGAATTTTCTAAATACTCTTTTAGAACCCAAGTTTTGGTATCCGATGGGCCTATTAACGAAGAGGACGCTGGTGTGGGCCTGGCAATGTAAGCTCTACGAAATCCCCCTTCTCCAAGTAACTTGCTATCTGTAACGAAATTTGTGGTCTGTGGATATTGAATCCAAGTCATGGAATTTATGTTAAATCGCCACAGTTGAATAGTAGTACATGTATCACTTTTCTGGACAACCTTCCCAAGTTTTATCATATCAATTACCGATAAACTTTTAGGTATGAAAGTAGGAGTAGGCCTACTGGTAGTTGTAGTACTATCTGTATGGACACGATGAAAGCTGTTAGTGTTACTATCATCACAAAAACTGACCACTTTCCGAATCTTCTTGGGCATATTGCTGAATATTAATTCTGAATTATCTTGATAAGGATACTTTGAGGTAGTACTGTTCAAACAAGGTCTTGTACAGGTATTAGTAGTGGTATTACTAGTACTGTCCATAAATCTGACATGTATGACCTTCATGTCAGGCAATTGCTTTAGGGATGAACACGACGGTCCTTGTTCTCCAGCCAAAACATCGCATATTAACCCTGATGAAGTTCCAAAATGACGACTGCATGCTTCCCTTATAGTTTCGATAGTTTTTTCATTTTCATTATCAAAAGGGACGAATTCTCTGGCTCCTATTCTTCTGTATTTTTGTGCCTTGCCACTAACATCTTGACTAAGTCTTTGAACAATAATAAAATCTTCACTGGGTTTTCGATTTTTGCCTGTCTGGTTCTTTTTTGGCCCAGTTCTTTTTTCTTTTAGGTTTTGTTTAAATTTTTGCCATTCAGCTGCCATATTTATTTTAGGCGGCAAAGTGCTGTCTGCAATGATCGAAAAACGTCATTATATACGTCATTGGTTGTGTGCCATTCGCCACTCGTCGTCAGGCCTTACACTAAGTTACAGCCAGTCAGGTTACCAGAGTTTGGACTCATGGACCCATTAATTGTGCTCCTTTGTAAAGTTTCAATCAAACTATTAATTAGCAATAGAGATCTAAATTAGCAGACTATCTAAAATTCTTTCGAACGATTTTAACTTTCGGATGTCTCGACCATAGAAATACAGTCTATATTTCTATGGTCGAGACATCCCTAACTACCGTTTGAAAGGGATAGATCTGTAGGGGGCGTAACTCTGTTTTGAGTTGATTTATACGACCTTGACCTAACATAAAATATAGCATTCTGGGAAAATGACAGCGATAGGCTCACAATGTTTTTTTTTTCTTTTCAAAATCTTAAAACATTTTTATTTATTTTGATTTTAATTTCAAAACCCTTTTCAACAAAATAAAGGAAATAGAATTATAAAATTAATAATGAAATAAAGTTGAATTAAAATTTTATTTACAAAAAAAAAAAAAAAAAAAAAAATAGTGATGAAATGAAAAATATCGATGATAGTGATAGGCCACCATAGTGACGTATTCCACAGGAGGAGGAGTTGACCTACAATTTGATACCCGAAACAAGTGAATCAATTGATATTTTCCTGGAAAATTTAGCTGATCAAGAATTCTTAAGTGAATATTTTATACGATTTTGATGTAAAATGCACAATTTTGCCCACCATGCTTTAGATAGAAATGTAAATTACTGGTTTTAAATGGAATTATTTGTGTCTTGAAAGAATATTCTAACATAATTTACATTTCTTCGAGAGCAGACGACTGACCGATGTCAACATCCTGGGAATTTCAAGATTGCGGTACCCATGTTTCTAACGTAAACAACTGAAATAATTTGACAATTTCTTATTTCATTATGTCTTTTATTTAAATTAAGAGAATCATTTTAATATAGATATTAAATACAGTATTTAGTATGCTTACTTTAGTGTAATATTTTTTTTTTCTTTTTGTTGAGGATTTTTAGGCCTAGATAAAAAAAAAACAACGTTATTAATTCAGTTATTCAATGACACGAAGCCAAATACAGTACTAGTAGGCCTATAGTTACTATAATGTAACGATAACTATAGCTGGTTATCGTTGCAAGTGGTACAGTCTAAGACCGTTGACGCAAGTTCAAATATGTTAAAACGCACAATTGTCATTACAGTTTGTATTAAAATAAGTAATCCTATGATACATAATGAAGTCTTAACAACTAAAAGAGTTACCGAACAGTTTTTCTTTGTGGTTATGCGTTTTACATTTTCTTAGCGGTGTTCTTGTAATGTGCAGGCAGCTATGACACAGGCCAGTTGAAATCTCGCCAAATACCGCGACGCCTTAACTCCGCCCATCTTTTTCCATATAAGGCAATGCCTAAGATACGCTGACCCAGCACAGATACTATAAGAGAATCCTGGCTGAAATGTCAAAGACGCCAATTACATCCTTTTTTTGAACAATAAAATCTATTATCAGTTTTTGTCCAGGTTTGAGCGACAAATTTATGCCCAACCTCCCCAACACGCAGTCTATTATTGTTTCTGACATATTTTCCCACGCTAAGGTCATTAGCATATAATTACGGTCATATGCCATGTATGGAAGGGGCGTATGATCACGTGAGTTGGATTGCGCATGCTCTATTTGACTGGGCGGCCATTATAATTTCAGAACTTGAGAATTTTCATGAAGGGATTTGATTTTATCAAATCATTTAATTATGCGGTAAGGCTTCACCTTTATTTCAATGGGGAATAAGGTTGCAACGATATCAAATTCTGATATCGCCATTAATCATGATAACTGCTTTTGGAATTATCGCGATAAATAAAAGTCTACGATTATCAATTTTATCACGATAATTCTCTTTATCATGATATTTCTCTTTATCACGATAGTTATTTATAATCGTGATAATTGTAATTATCATGCACCATAATAAAGGATTGGTTAGAGGATAGGATTTCTAGTGAAAAATAGGGGGTAATAGCCATCTGTAATTTCTCCTCAGTTTGCAGGTGGGTTCTGTTGTCACTTACTAAGACACTATTTATGTTAATCAATCAGTCCACTACCACCCATCTAAAGCCATCCGATGAAAAACAAAAGTCGATTCACTTTTCAATTTATTTTAATAATAATGTAATACATTATCTATTTAAAATATCCAAAAAAAGTAAACTGTTAAAACAGTAATAGCGGAGACAAAGATAAAATAAACAAAACTAGATAGTAGATAAGTGCCATTACGTGGACTTTCCATTAGGCATGAAAAATGGTATCAGGTGGTCCGGAGGGGTAAGCTTACCCTGCCCTGTGCACAGCACCCGCCACAAGTAGCTCAGAATACCTCTTTTAAAAAAAAAAATGTTAAATTAACTCTTTTTGAGTAAAACTATAAGTGTCCCCTTGGTGTGGTTTAGTTAGATACATTAAAAATATCCATAAAGTAAAGTACACTGTGAAAAAAACGACAAAAAACAACTTTACTCGAAAAAAATCTGGCAACAACTAAACATGCGCCAACTAAGCTAAAGATGGCCACTTATATAAAAGCGAATGACTTAAAGAGTTTATAAAGTGAAAAAAATGCTGTGACTTTATTTATTAATTGGTGTTACTTCAGAAATAGGATATTCATCTAACAATTATAACAAAACCCTGGAAGTAACAATATAGGTTATGAAAGTCTTATAGTTTTAAATTTCTGTTCAAAAACAGCATTCGGTTTACATTTTCGGGGTGCAGTCGATTTCGGGATTTGGTAGCTAGTAATCCAGCACCGCTGAACAATCTTTCCGAGGAACAGCTGGTTGCTGGAATACATAAATGTGCCTTAGCCAGCTCTGACAATATTGGGAAACTTATTGTGTTTTTCTGCCACCAATTTAAAGGGTCTCCATCGGAGGAGATATTTTCCAAGGAGCAATACATGTCGAGTTCCCTTTCTGTTCTCTGTTGAAGTGTTAACGAGGGTGTGTTAATATTGATCTGTTTGCGTTTTTCAGTCATCACAATATCTAACAAAGTTGATAGATTTCCACTAAAACGTTTTTTAGGAGGAGGTTCATCTCTGTCACAGTCAGGTACTATGTCTCCATCTGTTTCCTTAGAGTTAGAACTGGATGCTTCTGTCTCATTAGCCAAGGTTTGCACATTATCAACATGATTCATTTCAAAAATATATGCTTTCACTTTTGTTAATAGTTCATCACCTATAAAACTACCTTTAAATCTTGGATCTAAAAATGAACAGACTGATGATAACAAACGATTTGATTCTTTTTCATATCGTTTGTTAAGTGATCTAGAAATAGCATCCTTGATTTTTTTTACAAGAGAAGGGTCGTCATCATTTATCTTCAGAAGACTTTTGGTTATAAAATCCAGAACAGGAAGTAATGCGCTAACCGTTACATAGGTATCAGCACTAAAAGTGTCAGTTATGTTAGCTAAATTGAAAATAACACCATCAATTTGTTCCAGTGTCTGCATTACAGATACATCTGGCATACAATGCCAGTTTTTTCTGTCTTTAAATAACACAGCATTAACAGCTTGTTGTTGCTCAATAAAACGGTTAATCATATTAGCTGTGGATCCCCACCTTGTTGTAACATCATGGATTAGACTGTGAGCTGAAAGGTTTAATGTTTTCTGGGCTAATTTTAGTTCTCTAGTTTTTTTATGTTCAAAGGTTTATCCATAGCAGCAGTTATTTTGGGCTGGGTTGAACTAGACGTACCGGTAGTTAATGAAGTAACTCGCCCTTTTGATTGACTCTGAGTTTTGACTTTCAGTTTATTGGCTTCTATATGCGTTACTGGATGATTGTCACGCAAGTGGTGCCACATGTTGGACGTATTTCCACCTGGAGTTTTTACGTCTTTATAACATAGTCGACAGCATGCCACATTTTTCTCACCACCAACATTATGTCTTTTATTTAAATTAAGAGAATCATTTTAATATAGATATTAAATACAGTATTTAGTATGCTTACTTTAGTGTAATATTTTTTTTTTCTTTTTGTTGAGGATTTTTAGGCCTAGATAAAAAAAAAACAACGTTATTAATTCAGTTATTCAATGACACGAAGCCAAATACAGTACTAGTAGGCCTATAGTTACTATAATGTAACGATAACTATAGCTGGTTATCGTTGCAAGTGGTACAGTCTAAGACCGTTGACGCAAGTTCAAATATGTTAAAACGCACAATTGTCATTACAGTTTGTATTAAAATAAGTAATCCTATGATACATAATGAAGTCTTAACAACTAAAAGAGTTACCGAACAGTTTTTCTTTGTGGTTATGCGTTTTACATTTTCTTAGCGGTGTTCTTGTAATGTGCAGGCAGCTATGACACAGGCCAGTTGAAATCTCGCCAAATACCGCGACGCCTTAACTCCGCCCATCTTTTTCCATATAAGGCAATGCCTAAGATACGCTGACCCAGCACAGATACTATAAGAGAATCCTGGCTGAAATGTCAAAGACGCCAATTACATCCTTTTTTTGAACAATAAAATCTATTATCAGTTTTTGTCCAGGTTTGAGCGACAAATTTATGCCCAACCTCCCCAACACGCAGTCTATTATTGTTTCTGACATATTTTCCCACGCTAAGGTCATTAGCATATAATTACGGTCATATGCCATGTATGGAAGGGGCGTATGATCACGTGAGTTGGATTGCGCATGCTCTATTTGACTGGGCGGCCATTATAATTTCAGAACTTGAGAATTTTCATGAAGGGATTTGATTTTATCAAATCATTTAATTATGCGGTAAGGCTTCACCTTTATTTCAATGGGGAATAAGGTTGCAACGATATCAAATTCTGATATCGCCATTAATCATGATAACTGCTTTTGGAATTATCGCGATAAATAAAAGTCTACGATTATCAATTTTATCACGATAATTCTCTTTATCATGATATTTCTCTTTATCACGATAGTTATTTATAATCGTGATAATTGTAATTATCATGCACCATAATAAAGGATTGGTTAGAGGATAGGATTTCTAGTGAAAAATAGGGGGTAATAGCCATCTGTAATTTCTCCTCAGTTTGCAGGTGGGTTCTGTTGTCACTTACTAAGACACTATTTATGTTAATCAATCAGTCCACTACCACCCATCTAAAGCCATCCGATGAAAAACAAAAGTCGATTCACTTTTCAATTTATTTTAATAATAATGTAATACATTATCTATTTAAAATATCCAAAAAAAGTAAACTGTTAAAACAGTAATAGCGGAGACAAAGATAAAATAAACAAAACTAGATAGTAGATAAGTGCCATTACGTGGACTTTCCATTAGGCATGAAAAATGGTATCAGGTGGTCCGGAGGGGTAAGCTTACCCTGCCCTGTGCACAGCACCCGCCACAAGTAGCTCAGAATACCTCTTTTAAAAAAACAAAATGTTAAATTAACTCTTTTTGAGTAAAACTATAAGTGTCCCCTTGGTGTGGTTTAGTTAGATACATTAAAAATATCCATAAAGTAAAGTACACTGTGAAAAAAACGACAAAAAACAACTTTACTCGAAAAAAATCTGGCAACAACTAAACATGCGCCAACTAAGCTAAAGATGGCCACTTATATAAAAGCGAATGACTTAAAGAGTTTATAAAGTGAAAAAAATGCTGTGACTTTATTTATTAATTGGTGTTACTTCAGAAATAGGATATTCATCTAACAATTATAACAAAACCCTGGAAGTAACAATATAGGTTATGAAAGTCTTATAGTTTTAAATTTCTGTTCAAAAACAGCATTCGGTTTACATTTTCGGGGTGCAGTCGATTTCGGGATTTGGTAGCTAGTAATCCAGCACCGCTGAACAATCTTTCCGAGGAACAGCTGGTTGCTGGAATACATAAATGTGCCTTAGCCAGCTCTGACAATATTGGGAAACTTATTGTGTTTTTCTGCCACCAATTTAAAGGGTCTCCATCGGAGGAGATATTTTCCAAGGAGCAATACATGTCGAGTTCCCTTTCTGTTCTCTGTTGAAGTGTTAACGAGGGTGTGTTAATATTGATCTGTTTGCGTTTTTCAGTCATCACAATATCTAACAAAGTTGATAGATTTCCACTAAAACGTTTTTTAGGAGGAGGTTCATCTCTGTCACAGTCAGGTACTATGTCTCCATCTGTTTCCTTAGAGTTAGAACTGGATGCTTCTGTCTCATTAGCCAAGGTTTGCACATTATCAACATCATGATTCATTTCAAAAATATATGCTTTCACTTTTGTTAATAGTTCATCACCTATAAAACTACCTTTAAATCTTGGATCTAAAAATGAACAGACTGATGATAACAAACGATTTGATTCTTTTTCATATCGTTTGTTAAGTGATCTAGAAATAGCATCCTTGATTTTTTTTACAAGAGAAGGGTCGTCATCATTTATCTTCAGAAGACTTTTGGTTATAAAATCCAGAACAGGAAGTAATGCGCTAACCGTTACATAGGTATCAGCACTAAAAGTGTCAGTTATGTTAGCTAAATTGAAAATAACACCATCAATTTGTTCCAGTGTCTGCATTACAGATACATCTGGCATACAATGCCAGTTTTTTCTGTCTTTAAATAACACAGCATTAACAGCTTGTTGTTGCTCAATAAAACGGTTAATCATATTAGCTGTGGATCCCCACCTTGTTGTAACATCATGGATTAGACTGTGAGCTGAAAGGTTTAATGTTTTCTGGGCTAATTTTAGTTCTCTAGTTTTTTTATGTTCAAAGGTTTATCCATAGCAGCAGTTATTTTGGGCTGGGTTGA
This sequence comes from Patella caerulea, assembly GCA_036850965.1. Taxonomy (NCBI): domain Eukaryota; kingdom Metazoa; phylum Mollusca; class Gastropoda; family Patellidae; genus Patella; species Patella caerulea. The sequence goes on along the minus strand of JAZGQO010000007.1, from coordinate 46,399,044 downwards.
ACTAGACGTACCGGTAGTTAATGAAGTAACTCGCCCTTTTGATTGACTCTGAGTTTTGACTTTCAGTTTATTGGCTTCTATATGCGTTACTGGATGATTGTCACGCAAGTGGTGCCACATGTTGGACGTATTTCCACCTGGAGTTTTTACGTCTTTATAACATAGTCGACAGCATGCCACATTTTTCTCACCACCAACATCGTTTGGCTTAATCCCAAAATAATTCCACACAACAGACGATGTGTTTGCCTTTGCCGACAAATCAACGACATCAACTTGATCAAGATCATTATAAGCAGTCACTTGTTGTAGGCCTATTTGTATAATAGCATCGGTAGGTGTTTTTTGCACGTTCGACATTTTAATCATTAATTACAGTTTAAATTCTATTCTGTAGCAGCCGACGCACTGTGACCGAGTAAAAGACGAGAAATGGAAAAACCACTGACTCGATTGACCAGTCTTGAATATGGTATAACCGCTGTGTTAGTGTATGTTTTTCAACAATAAAAAAATATACAAATTTATTAGTTTGTAAATATCTCATTAATTACAGTTTAGTCGTATGGTTTTAAATATATGTTCTAATTACTTCTAAAATATTAAAAACCACCCAAAGTATGTTTTAAAAAATCATATCGATGAACCTGAGTGCGGATTCATAACTTGAAAAAAGCGGCTGGATGACTAAGTCGAGTTACTTGGTTGCTTTGTTTTGGCGGGTTAAACAACCAGACGTACAGTACTAACTTAACATTAGTCTCGGTCACCCAGAACCTCCTAGTCTTCAACGCACGGAGGGTCTGGGACGGTTCCCAATTTTTGACGAAAATTACTGGATAATCTACCCCATAAAAAACCAAACATTTGGTTACGCATGCGCAATGGAACGTTTTGGCTAAAGTCTCGGGTAAGTGCTAGATCTTATGAAGCCGGGCCGATTTTGCTAGATTCTATAATGCGTGGTTGAAATATATCCCACAATTCACTTGGCACATCTATTATTAGAAACAAAATAGAGACGATGAAGAATTGAGAAGATTGTGAGTAGCCATACGTCTGATTCATGACGAGAGAAAATTACCATTTCAATTGAAATCTTTACAAACAAAATTTTAAAGAGTGTCATTGTTGACAAACGAGCTGTTTTGATAGATTCAGTACTTGGTAACTTAAAAGACTGGATAATCCAGACAATGACCTATTTTCCGTCAAATTTTGAGGACCCATCCAGACTAATATTCGTAGAATATTTGTGTGGATGATAGAGACTAACTTAACATTGAAATAAACATAATATTTTCAGTCTTGTTAACCGGGGATTCGCCGCACCGTTGCTACGGTACACCGATGTCGCGTGCGGCTTTGTTTACAAAATGTGTTTCGGGAACTTTCTCTCACCGATTTTTATTGTATAATTTTACAAGTAGTAATTAAACTATTATTTCGAATTCGATCCGGCCCCCGCACCGGTGAAAATGAACTTTGGATTTATTGCACCGACCTCCGCCCAAAAAAATACTTAAATACCGGGGATTGCGATTATTCAACTTTGGCCGATACGATATCACTTGAAAAAAAATAATCGCGATAATGCGGCATCCCCGGGGTATCGCTGCAACCTTAATGGGGAATTGATTTATTATATGTTAAGCTATGTGCAGTACAGTTTTGGGTTAGTGTCTGTGTAAATTAAGGGAGCTATAGGCCAGTAAACTTTTTGTAGTCATTTGACTACAAAACTTGCGCAAAGGAACTCTGTAGGAAAAGCCACTACTGTGCCTGAATATGACGGAAGGCATCAGTGGTGGAACCACTTCTAGTAGGCCTAATGTTAATAAACAATGTCTAATTGTGTTACAGTTCTACAAGTTGGATGTATAGAAACTGACATTATGAAATGGTTATGTATTTGCCAAGCTGTTCATTTCAGCTTGCAATTCATATAACAATTTTATTTGTCAAAATTCATCAAAACCAACCAGTTGCTGATAAGACTATGCTTTATCGTGGAGGTAGCCCAATAAAGATCCAGATGACTTTATTAAGAATACCCACAAGATATGCTTTGTTTTTATCTTATTTTACATTATATTAAGTTCATAAAACAGTCTAGTTCAGCTCTGAACGTCGGTCTCATTACACTCACCTTGAGCATTCAGAAACTGCTCCATTCAATCAATGTCGAAAGAAAATTGGCGCCCCAGTCAATTTTACTGGGCAACTTTTCACTGTTAAACGATGGGATGGCAATCCGTGTGGACGCATGTACAACGTAAACGAACGTTAGTGAGAAAATAAGACCTTGCTTACTTCGCTAGAGTCAGTATGAGCCACACAACACACTGTTAAAAATACGTCCCCTCCTATCAAATAACAATTTCGCAGCCATGACAATTTAACTGTAGGTCAACGTCCATATTCAGGAATGTCGGTCATACAAGAAGAAACGAAATGTACAGGCTTTCACCCGGATTTACACCCTGTCGTTTAGCAGTGAAAAGTTGTCCAGTAAAATTGACTGTTCTCCAATTTATTTCGACATTGATTCAATGGGACAGCCCCTTGACTAAAAACAGTCCTATCCTTAATTTTTTTTATAGATTTTAGTTACGATTTTACTTATTTCACACCTAAGTTACCTGTATTGTCATGTATCACAGTTACTGTATGCGGGCTGGTTGCTTTTCCAAACTCGTGAGTTTTCTCCGAGTCCTCTGGTTTCCTCCCACTGCTATAGGCCCCTACGCACAAGCGAATTATTTAAATAAAATTGGAACCATGTGTGCGCGCTGGTCGCATGTCCAAACTCGTGAGTTTTCTTCGGGTCCTCAAGTTTCCTCCCACTGTTAAAGACCCCTATGCGCAAGCGAATTATTGAAATAAAATTGAACCATGTGTTAGTCTTGAAATGACCTAGTTTGTGTCGAGTGGACGTTAAGCCTTGTTTCCCTCTCCCTCTCTCAACTTTTGTTGTTTTATTTTTAGGTAATGCCAACTGGTAATGATATTAAAATTGTTACTACGGGGAATATCTATAACATTTACAAGAAGCTAAAATACAACTCTACTGATTCAATGGAAAATGTTTTATCAGAACTTCAAAAACAGTATCCACAACAATATGAAGAAAGCAACTCTTTACCACAATCTATTGATAATAAAGTGAAAAAGAAAGTTCAGATATACAATATTTATACAGAAGTCGACCAAACTCAAATCATCTAATAATAAAATTGAATGAAGAATTTAAATTTCCCAAATTTACAACTAATGTTGACAGAGCTGTATCAAAAAAGGATCTCACCCCACGCAAAAGAAAGCTTACCCAAGATTTGCAAGAAGAGAAAACTTTAAACAAAAAACTGGTTATTAATTTGAATAATGTACTATCTGAAAATGACAATTTAACAAAACAAAATGAAAATTTAGAAATTCTATATTCATCAAGTATTGCTGAAATGAACAAATTGAATGACCAAGCTAATGCTATGATAAAAAAAAACAATGAATTAGACAAAACGAAGTTCAAGAATATTGAAGTAAAATATAATGAACAGGTTCTAAAACTGGATTCGTTATCTGCTGAACTTTATAGTTTAAAAACAAAGTTGTCGTCATCTTCAAACTCCACAAGAAATCTAAATAAAAAAATACAGAGGAGGGACATATTAATTAAAGAACAAAAAAGTACAATAACTGAAAAGCAATCCATAGAAGAAAATATGTCGACTATTTTAAAAACCATGGAAACAGATTTACATGGAAGTGAAAGTCACATTAATGATTTGAAATTAGAAAAAAGAAATTTGTTAAAAAAGATTTCCTACTTAGGTGGTAGAGTTAAAGGTAGGCGCAGTGGGGGTAGTAATTTAGACCTGGAACAAGAAATAAGTCATCTTAAAATGGAGGTTAAAGAACTAGAAAAAGGAAATGGCGAACTTGAACAAATGATTGAAATATTTGAAAATAATGAAATAATTACTTTTGAAAATGGAAGATATACTGATGAAATCAGGGAAACTGTAATGGAACTTTTGGCCTTAAATGTATCAATGAATCATATAAATCAAGTTATAAGAAGAGTTATTAGAAATGTATCAAAAAAGAAGTAAGTCGACTTCCATGTAGTGCACTGAAGTCAAGACTAATGGTTGAGGCAAAGTTCCTGGCACAACATCAGATATGTGAGAAGATGTTAGAAGGGGCAGATCCATCCGATCTGACTGGTAATTGTCTACATGGAGACGGAACTTCAAAATACCACAAGCACTATTATCATTATTATTATTATTATACAACACTTATATAGCGCTAACTTCCACATACGTGTTCAGATGCGCTTTACAATAGATAGATAAATGTATAGGATATATAAAAAATCGTTAAAAAGAAAAATAATAGTTATAGACACAGTAAAAATCTAAATATCTATAACATCAGTGCAAAAATAAATATCTATAAAATACATATAGTGAATAATTAAAATTAATTCAGCAGCCTCTCGAAATAAAAAAGTTTTAAGTTTAGATTTAAAAGTTGTTAAAGAGGTACAACTGCGTATACTAAAAGGCAATAGATTCCACTGTTTTGGGGCTTGAAACGAAAACGATCGTTCTCCATAACTTGAAAGGTTGGCTCTTTTTTCCGTTAATAAAAAGTTGTCTTTGGATGATCGTAAGGTTCGAGAAGGTTTATAAATATTCAAGAGACATGACAAGTAAAAGGGCGCAATACCATTAAAACATTCAGTCATTCCAAATAACAACAAAATCAGGAAAATTACTGACCATCGGTGTTCATGAGATGGGTGGTAGCAGCACAGCTGATGTTTTAAAGTGTTTTGATAATATCATTAGTGATTTGTCAATTGCTGTTGCCGATTCCCAAGAAGAAAACATTTCTAAATTAGTGACCAGTATAAAAAAAACACAATGTCAGACCAAGGTGCAGTGAATCCTTGCTTCAACAAAGAACTTGAAATTATTAGAAGTAATGCACTACCCAATAATAGAAAATTGGCATAATTTATCGAACACTTCAAAAACGAAAATCTCTAGCCTCGGTAATTTCTACTGTAAAATGCATTTACTTGTTGATTTTGCCACTGAATGTGACAAAACGCTTAAAATATTTGAATCTTTATCGCTTTATTCTGCTGCCAATGAACATTCTAGTGTCTTTGTTACTGGAGAGAGTGCACCGGCTCGTCTCGTTCGCCCTACAGTTAAGGCTTTTCATCCCCATGGCTGAGAAGAGGCAGGAGTAGCAGCATACTTTGCTTCATACCTGAAAGGTAAAGGTAAAAAACTAAAAATGGCTACTTACCGTGGTAACAGATTAACATACTTTTCTTTGATGCTGCCGCTGTATTTTACCACAAAAATCATATTAAAGAAATTTTGGAAAATTGGCCAAATAAAAACCATCTCCTTCGAGCTAATCCGAAGACATTGAAAATGATATGAATATTGCTGGAATTAGAGCATTAGGCATTATTCATAAGCTCATAAATGGTCCTCTATGGCGGAAGATTGAAGCTGTTAACTCCATTTTGGATCTTAACACCGATTTACATCAATAAAAAACTTTCCTTGGAGCAGAAATAATCCAAATGCAACAGCCATGACGAATGAAACACTTATTATGTGGATGAAAAACAAGACATACAACTGGTTAAAAGATCAACCAGACAGAATGCCAGTCAATTGTATATTAAATATCAACATAGAAAAGAAGAAATACAAATACAGCGCAGAGAACAGTTGTTACAAAAACAGAAAGAAGTAGAAAACAGTGAAATAAGAAAACAGAGCAATCTCGTTCCCAGAGGCAGCCGCGGAGCCGAAGGCCTCTGGCACATTAGACCGTCCATTTTTTCCAAATTTTTTCAAACCTAAGCCCCGCCCATTCTGACCTCTGATTGGTCAATCTTTTTTGGGTCGATTTCTCGAAAACTAGAGGTCGGATCGTCGTTTCGTTTGTTGTAAAATGATCCTTGAGTCAAAGTCAACTCGCTGACATAAAAAATCGATCCTAAACGAACAAATTCAAATTTTTGTAAAGATCTATTTTTCTACGCGTGGGTATATTTATAAGTGATTCGGTCATCCCGGCACGTAAAATCAGGGGCGTATGACGCAAATAAACGAGAAATTTCGCGCGTAGGAATTACATGTCATTTTCCGGGAATATGGCTACCCCGATTCACCAGAGAAATTTCTTCAAAATTTTTTCTGGTTTCGAGATTGAAAACAGAGTAAGAAAATCGTACTTACTGAGTCACTGTACCAGGCAACAGGTTCTGTTTGGAAAACCATTGTAGATGAAGATCAACTATGTACATTTAAATCCGACGATGAAAAACGTAATGCCGTAATTGCCAACATCAGATTCTATCAGCACGTATTATACTCAAAAGGTTCAAGAACACTTTTTCACATGTACAAACCCAAAATCACAAATTAACCACCGACGAACTTATCAACAATAATAAATTTAAACCCAGTAACAGCAAATGAAAATGAAATAAACTTTCATCCTACAGTACCACAGCAAAAGAATGAAGTAATATCTAAAGAGGCATATGTAACGGAAAAGAACAAGCTATTTTCTAAACTGGCAGAACAGCGTCACAAAAGAGTCATAAAAAAACAGACGCTTAAGTTAGATACATTTTGCAATAACCCCCTTGACCTGATCAACAAAATAATAAAACACCTATGCAGTGACGGTAAAACAAACAATTGGTTTCCAGGTGTCATCATTGGAATCAACAAGTCATCCCCGGATCCCATGAAAATTGAATTCTAAGTCAGATATGAAGATGACGAAGAAGATACAACTTGGCATTTTAATCTTTTAATGGATCTAAAACGTGGCGATCTAATTATTGAGGATTAGTGTGACACTACGCTGGACTTTCTGTGATCAATTAGGAACTAACTTTGACTTCTTTCCATATTGTGTATAAAACTATTTTCAATGATCAATTGACTCTCGAACACTGTAGTTAGGGTTTCACACTGCGTAGCTTGTCATTTATGATTTCATAGAACTAATTTAACATTTTCAGTATCACCGGAAGTAATTATATTTTGGCAAAAACTGTATTTTTAGCCTTCAAATGAGTCTGATTTGTAATATATTTAAAATTATGATATTTAGTTCGCACGCGATCATTCAGATACCACAAAATGGTTTCTCACTTGTATGGTTGCAGAGAAATAGACGATTTCCTACAAGTCACTTTTCAAGGTTTGGGGTCTATAAAAGTGACAAGTCTTGTTTGATTTACATAAAATTTTCACCATGTGATTATTATTTCTGATTTTAAGAAACTAATTTAATATTTTCATTATCGCTGGAAGTACTGTGATATGGTCAGGATCACATGTTACAAATGTATAAAATGAATTGATATTGCTGGATTTTTGTTGATTCTGTTTCCCTTTTATTTGATGTGCGCAATGTTTATGTGGAAATCTGTTTATCAGTGCCATTGGTTCAAGGGCAACATGGGAGCGAAAGTGACATAAGTTTAAAGTTAACGTGGCACCAGTGAAACCCGTCATTCCTGCATGCAGGTCTAGTTATAATTATATTTATATATGTAAACTACAGGAAACTACAACTGCAGGACAAAATTACCGCCCCTCGTACGCAAATAATATAAACATCTAGTATCACAGTTGCTGACCCTCTAGAGGCCACAATTTTGATTCGATTTTCATGCAACATGAAATGCAAGTTTATAACAGAAGGATCTTGGTTCCTTTCAATATTCTCGCATATCTGATTGTAACTTCCTGAATTATGGCCGTTGATTTACGAAAAATCACATTTTTAAGCTTCTGGTCCCGCTAGAGGTCATGATTATTATCCGATTTTAAAAAAGCGGTTGAATATTTCACCTTTACACAATAATGTTTCTTGAGTTCGAATTTTGTGAAAATCAGGCCAACACTGCCCCTCATATGCAAATAGGTCACAATTTTGATCTGATATTAATGAATCTTGAAATACATGTTTATAACCCCAAAATATTGGTTTCTTTCGATATTCGCACATTGCATCGTAACTTGTTGAATTATGGCCCTTGATTGAACAAAAAGTCACGCTTTTAGTGTGTGGTAGAGGTCACACTTTTGATCTGTTTTAAAAAAATATGTGAATATATCACCGTTACACATTAAGACCTTTGTTCCTTTTGATAACCAGAGCTTAACTTCCTTGATTAAGGTCCCTGATTTTTCGGAAAATCACAATTTTAGCTTGCAGATTCTCTAGTGTTCACAATTTTTATCTGATTTTAAAAATATCATTCCACCATAATGAAGGTTGAATTCGAATTTTAAGAAAATCAAAATGAAACTTCCCGGCAAAATGGTCGTTCTTTGTACGCAAATTGTGTAGATGTGTGTAATTTGAAGGTTGTAGTTGTGGACCCTCTAGAGGTCACAATTTTTACCCAATTTCGATGAAACTAAAAACATATCTTTCTATCCCAAAGATCTCAGCCCATTTAGTTATTTGCACATAATTTCCTTGATTATTTATTGCCCTTGATTATACAAAAAAGTCGCTTTTGTTTTTATCTTGTTCCATATTCATCTCCTGCAAAATGTGGGCGTATCCGGCCTGGCAGCTGCTAGTTAATGTAATAGAAAACTTCGTGCCACCAGATTTGTATTCTCAGCCATTTGTAATGAACTGGCAATTATTTTGTATTGAGATGGCAGTCATTTTGTAGGGCGATGGCAGCCATATTAGTTAATAATGTCTATTAACACATATCTCTCTCAGCATATTGATGTTTTAAGCCATAATTTTAGTGTAAGGTCTAATTTTTACATAAGTATATCAAATAATATCAGAAAAAAACATTCAGTTGTCGTCCATATTGGATTTTTATGGTGGCCATTTTGGATTTGATATCTTTGAAATTTTACAGTTCTAGTCCCCTCTCTGAATATTAATGTTTTAAGCCATAATTTTATTTTAAGGTCTAATTTTTACATTAGTATATCACATCAAATCAGAAAATATTTCAGAAGTCGGCTATATTGGATTTTTTTGTTGGCAATCTTGGATTTGATGTCTTTGAAATTTTAAGGTCATAGTCCCTTCTCAGAATATTAATGTTTTTAGCCATAATTTTAATCTAAGGTTTAATTTTTAGATTAGTATGTCACATAATATGAGAAAATATATCAGAAGTCGGCCATATTGGATTTCCATAGTGGTCATCTTGGATTTTGCGTCTTTGAAATTTTACAGTCATAGTCCCCTCTCTGAATATTAATATTTAAAGCCATTATTTTAATTTAAGGTCTAATTTTTACATTAGTATATCACATAATATCAGAAAATATTTCATAAATCGGCCATATTGGATTTTTTTTTTTGAGGCCAACTTGGATATGACGTCTTTGAAATTTTACGGTCATAGTCCCCTTTCAGAATATTAATGTTTTAAGTCATAATTTAAATCGAAGGTTTAATTTTTACATTAGAATATACATAATATCAGAAAATATTTCATAAGTCGGCCATATTGGATTTTTATGACGGCCATCTTGGATTTGACGTCTTTGAAATTTTACGGTTATAGTCCCCTCTCAGAATATTAATGTTTTATGCCATGATTTTAATCTAATATCTAATTTTTACATTAGTATTTCACATAATATCAAAAAAAGCTTTCAAAAGTCGGCCATATTGGATTTCAATGGCAGACATCTTGGATTTAACATTTTTGAAATTCTTCTGGTCATAGTCATGAATAAGGCGATTCCAAACTAGAATGTTTTAAGTTTCATAGTTCTGATGTTATTACCACTTTTATATTACTACCCAGTTTTATCTGGGCCAAATTTGTGCCATTTTTTTATCCATTATGTAAATAAGCCCTTATAGTATGTCTAATATATATCCCGGACCAGCAATAGTCATAATGCAATAACTTTTTTATTTATTGGCCGATTTAAAAAAAAATAAATTGTATTGTAATCCTTCTGAGCAAGGAATTAAAATATGTGCTTAAAATTACCATATTGTTATTTGAAAAATTTCATGTGAAATGCCTACTAATTGTAATCTTGCGTTTTTCTGGCTTAGAGTACATGTGTATCTTCCATCTGATTATTAGTCGTTATTTTTTGTATTTCAGAGGAGAGCCTAAAAAAGCTCCCCTCAATCAACAAATTGAAAAAATTGCTCTCCTAAAAGGTTCTCCCAGTTTCGATAAGAGGAATGCTTTAGAAATTAAGGATAAAAATAAAATAAAACCAAGTACGAACAATCCAAACCATTAGGCAAAATTAGAAGTCCTAAAAAACGTTATAGGCAAAATAGTTAGGCAAAGTAGTGTAATCAGCAAATGGACTGTTCATCGTGTACGAAATACACCACAAACAGTGGTAACAGGTGTCCGGAAGAGTAAGATTACCCTGCCGGCGCGCCACACCCGCCGTAGCTGCATCCAAACTATGAGACGAAATCTCGGTAAAATAGCGTGATTGGCCAATGGACTATCAATGACAACCTACACCGACAGTATTCCCCATAAATAAAACGGTATAGGCACAATAGTGTAATCAGGAATAATTGTGTAATCCGCAGATGGACTGTTCACCGTATACAACATACACGGCAAACAGTGGTAACAGGTGTCCGGAAGAGTAAGCTTACCCTGCCTGGCGCGCCACACCCGCCATCGCTGCATCCAAACTACTAGGCAAAATGTAGGTAAAATAACGTGATTGGCGAATGGACTATAGGTATGCAAAATGCACGTGATGAACATTGTTAACGGTGTAGTAGACATAATCAGAGAGATAGTAAATAGGATACGCGTCAATTAAATATATCAATAATAATAGCTGAGAGCGACATGTTATATTTACTAATCAAGTCAATATGACGGCCATAAAACTTTTTAAAGGATTTTATAAGTTTAGTGCGTAAGTATCCTTGTTGTAGTTGAAGCTTAGTTGACAAATGTCTCGATCTACTTAAAAAATCAGAATAAAAAGAACAAGCTCTCGCGTAACGGATTAGCTGAGACACAAACACTCCATAAGCTGGTGATACAGGAATGTTACTACTAATAAATGGAAAGTTAACAATCGGAAAGTCAAAGTCATCACGTTTATCATACAATTTAACACTGAGTCTATGGCAATTGTCAAAATCGAGACGCAGATCCAAGTAGGAAGCGTAATTGTCACTGTCAGTAGTAGCCTATTTTTAATTTCAAGCTCATCAGGATATATGAATTCTACATAATCACTAAATTTAGGATTATTCAATGATAGTACATCATCGATATGCCGATAAGTAAAATTAAAATGTCAAACTAGTCGTTTATTTGTTGATTTAGAAATTAAGGAGAGTGATTGGTAGATAAATGTTAATAAACCCCCAATGACTTTGTAAAGGAGAGTGATTTTCAATTTTAAGGGGAGGGAAAAAAACTTCCCTCGGTCGACATTCAGTTAAGCTGAAGGCGCTCGAGGGCGATCACTGGATTGTGAACTTTTCCGGTCGACGCTGTTATGTTCGGAAGAATACAGGCTCGGATGTATAAATGACGCCGAGATGAGTTGGTAGTGTTATTGCGAGTAAACCTGTGTATAATTAGATCGAATTTCTCACCCTTTCGAGAAAAAAAACCACGTTCGTCGCCATATTGGAAGCCGAAACGGCTTTCCATGGCAACGTGGGTATGGCGTCATAAATGGTGACGCATGACCAGATACATGGGACAATCCCGGACATGGGACAGATATTTTGGATATATTGGTTGACGTAAGAGTATGGGATGGATGTTTTGCTATATACGGTAAAAACAAATGAAAGACTCCTTCCGTAACTTATAGATCGACATACATCTATATTCTGTGCTACGCGATAATTATCTGGGAAAATAACATTGAATTTTCAATTTTTTTCGCCATTTTGATATTATATGTGATGGATTTATGTCATACAGTATAAATAAAATCACCATTTTGAAATTATACGTGATGGATTTATGTCGTATCGAATAAAAAAAATTGTATACTCGGGTCCCTCGACCACCATACCTATACCTCGACATATTACACGATACTAATCTGGAAAAACGCCAGTTCAGTTCGACGGCCATTTTGAAAATCAAAAAACGCCCACGTTTTGCCTTTAACGCCCGAAAGTCACAATTCTGAATGGATTATCTTGGTATACTTATTCCTTATACTCTAAGAAGGGCAACTATTGATGTTGGTGCATGATCCCCAACACAAAACAAACTAACGCCTAGCCGTCTTTGCCTCTTGAGATATTACAGCCATTTCATATTTCTTTCTCTTTATTTAAAAAAAAAGTACCATATCAAAGCAGGAATGTGGACTATATTGCTGCGTTAGCGATGCTCTCGTTATTTATTGCCAGGTTTTGGTGGATACGATTTTGAGGCTAAAGGACACAAAAGTAAACAAACGAGAAGTACATGCAGTGTGATCGTCTATTAAAATGACGTCATTGTCTATAAATTTCGTTGACCAGTCCTAGCAAAAGTAGAAATAGTCCCCCCTAACCCACAGATCTTTATTTTGTGACTAGGTCCATGCTTCCATTTCTGTCTTATAAGGTTAGAAAGTCATTAGTAATTTAAGTATTCGGTGATAATTTCCAGTAACATCTGCAGGTATGTGTTTAACTGTTATCTTATATTTCTATAATATATGTATTTGTGTTAAACATATTGATTTGTTTCACCCACCACCACCAGTTTGACAAAAACCTCGCAAACGCCATAGAGACTACAGATTTCATCGGACTCTTTTCCAATTTACTTTAAAGCTTTGCAGTCAAGACAGAACGATGTCAGAATGAACATAATCGACATTAACCATTCAGCGACTTTCCCTTCTGGAGCCCCGTTACAGAAAATCTTGTGAATGCAACAGAGGCCAATTTTAATGTATGCTTTTATTCAAATTTGATGGTAGAGATTGGCGTCATGGAGGAATGAAATCTATTTCTTTCTGGGTTATCACACTTTGGCAAAAACCTTATGAACGCAATCGAGAATATGTTTTTATCGAAATTCGTTCAAATTTGGGAGCCATCAGGGTCATGAACCCTGTCGATTTTACACGCTCTGCGACGTTCACCAAATTTTCCCAAAATCCAAGTCAGATAAGCTGCAGTTATGGCAAAGCCGCTTTGTGGGCGAATTTCCACGCTTTGAAAGTTGTAATAAATTCATTAGCATTATTAAGATTACTTACTGTATCTGAAAATAGAGTCTTATAAAAACTAAAATGTACCACGCATTAAATCTGCATCCAGTAGTTCTAATTTCACTTTCGTCTTTTTCAGCAATGCCCTAAATATACTATTCAAAAAAAGTAGGGGATATTTGATTTTTAAGTGTTAATACACGAAGAAACAATGACAAAATGAAATGAAGTTCACATTCATCGATTTATTCCAAATGATCGTTAGACTTAGTAAGGCACAGACTGACCATTATAAGGGTAAAATGATACCCGGGGTCAAACAGCAAAGTCAGTAACGGGTAAATCCTCCTCTGTTTGCCAAACAAGCATTGATCCGACGTGGCATACACCTAATGAGACGTCTAAGGTCATTTTGGTCCAGATTGTCCCATTCCTGTTGCAACGCACCAGCAAGTTCTTGGACATTGGCAGGACGTTGTTGACGTTGACGTAACCTCTGTCCCAGACATGCTCGATGGGGGAGAGATCGGGACTCAGTGCTGGCCAAGTTAATGTGGTGATGTTCTGTTGCTGGAGGTAACCTGTAACGATCCTGGCCCTGTGACATCTTGCGTGATCATCCTGGAAAATGAAACGGCGGCCATGACGTCGTGCGAACGGCACAACATGGACTGCCAAGATGTTGTCCCGGTAGTACTAGCCTGTAACACACCCTGCAACAACATGTAAAGCCGTTCTTCCAGCAACAGTGATGCCTCCCCACACCATAACAGAACCACCCCCAAATCGATCATGTCTGATGACGTTAACGTCTTGGAAGCGCTCGTTTCGACGACGCCACACCCTCCTACGTCTGTCCAAAAAATCAACAGTGAACCTATGTTGACGATCCCTACACCAACGACGTCTTGCCTGAATGTGATGATCTCTGAAACAAGGGATCACGCGAGGACGTCGGGCGCGAAGGTGACCCCTATGCAGTCGATTCCGAATCGTCTGGCCACTCACTCTCACACCAATGTCTGTTTGAAGACGAGCGCTGATCTGATTTGCTGTGATGACACGATTTCTCAAGGCCAAGGTACGGATAAATCGATCCTGGGCTTGAGTTGTCGCCCTTGGTCGACCTGAGCGTGATCTGTCCTGTACAGATTGTGTATCACGGTATCTGGACCATAGCCTGCTTATGACAGACTGAGAAACATTCATCGTCCGCGCCACAACCGCCTGTGTTGTGCCAATCTGTAGCATGCCAAGGGCACGTAACCTTTCATTTTGGGTAAGCCGACGCATATCAAAATTTGTTTTCTGGTCACTAAAACAATTAAACTGATGTTTCCACCCTGGAATTCAATGCCACAATGACTGTAACATTCAAAGTCAGAGTCGTGCAAATCTTGGGTTGGACCCCCATGATGATTCTAAGCATCACCTGCATTCCATGCGGTAGCTATTGGTGCGTTAGGGCGTCACATGTAACTGGAAATGTTTCTTCTGTTAGGTTCTATAGTGACTTTTTTCGTAGTCATTTGCATATTTTAGTATTATGCCCCCCAAATCAAATATCCCCTTACTTTTTTTAATAGTATATGTATACTTACCACCGCATGTATTCAAGAGGTTAACATAACTAAACGGGGTAAAGAAAAAAAAGGAACTGGGGTTTAACGTCCTACTGTTCTCCTCGGAACTGGGTTAATGAAGACGGACATACGCCTTGCAATGTGCTATGATGGACTATGACCCACTTTTAGATCGAATTCCAACTGTCAAGGGACCTTTTACGTGCACGCCAGTGTGTGGCGGGGCCTCAGTTGTTTGTGCCATCCGAACGACTAGACAGCTGTCCACGCCAGAAAATCTGGATGAACTTTCTCGGCAAATACAGGAATCGAACACCAGATCTCCAGACTAGTTAGCCAGCACGTTACCCACTTAGCCACCGTGACCCCAATGCGGGGTAAAAAGTTGAAGAATTAAATTATAAAAGTATCTTCTCTAAAGCAGTTTCTAAAAGGTTTTAAAAGTCACTACTTTTCTAAGGAATTTTAAAAGAATACTTAAATCACAAGATATTTTATTTTTAATATTAAACGACAATATTGAGGTCAATATATGGAAAATACCCCCTCAACCCCCAAAAATTTGTAACAAAAGGTATCTCAGCTGATTCTAGCAGGGTTTAGTGTACTTTATAACATACTAAAAGTTTACCGACATAGACCCCCCCCCCCCCGAAAAGTGTTTTTTGGAGATGGCGTCAAACATGACCGTTACTACAACTCCAATTTTATGCATTTGGTGATAGTGGACAGCTGAGGGTCAGCTGAAGGTCATGAATTCGATTCCGTAATGATTGAGCGGCTCATTGGCGTCCAATGTTCCCCGTCCCTCAGAACCTGGGGATAGACATCAAATTTGAGTCAATAGTTATTGACTTTCGGTCATTTGGAGGTGTTGACGGCCATTTTTTGACATAGTATGCCAACATCCGAAAAACCCACGAAAAGACACCAAGATCATCAAATTTGAGTTGATAGTAACATGATCGTTTTAAGACGTTTCGATGGTCATTTTTGATGCCATATTGAAAGAACACTTTTCCGGGGGTCCTACTTTGGTAAACTTTTAGTATCTTATACACTAAACCCTGTCAGAATCAGTTGAGAAACATTTTGTTGCAATCTGGGGAGTGGAGGGGGATATACTGTATGTTGGTTGACCTGACTAAATATCGAACTGATGTAAATATTTTGTATATAACAATAATGACGAAGTAATTGTTGTATATGAAAGAAAAATAACGTTAATTACGCGAAGACCCCGAACAGAATTTACATGTTGATTCGTTAACACGCTGGACTAGTATCGACGAAGAATAATTGGATTGGCATGCCATGGGTTAAAATCTGTTGTTGGTCTGTATCCATATATGACATAAACTATTGTAGTTACCTCCCTTCACCCAGTAAGTTTGCCGACTATGGTAAATTGGTCGTCTTCAGTATACCAATTCCGCATTGGCCCAGGCTTCAAGCGACAAAAGAGATATTATAAAAGATATATTTCGTCATTATGGACTGTAATTATCTTGAATATATTTGAGATCCGGGGATCCCCGGTTCGCTAACTCGGAGGTCCACTGTTTGATGTCATTGTTGATCGGGGTTCCCCTCTTGTCAGTAGCACAGGAAGAAACAGCGTTGGGTCGTTCGGATATGACGGAATTGGTGTGAACGTAAAGGAACCCTTGGCAATTCGATATGAGTAGACCGTAGCTACTGTCCGGGCAAAATGTCCCTCATAGCACACTGTATGGTATATGCCCGTCTTCATTAGCCCAGTCGGCGCAGAACAATAGAAAGCTAAACCCTTTTGGATTTCATGTAACGTCTAATCGAGTGCTCTACAAATAAATATCGGGGGAGAAATTGACAAGAAGGAAGACCATTTTTTATTTTTATTTTATTTTTTCGTGTTTTGAAACACTGATATTCTAATAACTTGGCGGGCTATGGCTCCAAACTGTTCTGGTCAAGGGTCAAACGCGACTACAAACTACTCGATCCCTCAAAAAATCTTGTATTTACAGACGTATGTTAATTGATTGGTGTTAAGGCGTTATTATTGCCCACACTAGAATCTCTTCAAAAGTGATTTGATTGAAAGTAATCCTATTTTAGCGTATAGCTTAACCGAAGAGTCGCATGCCCTGAGGAAGCTAGACTAGACCCCAGTTGCTAACTTTCATTGGGGTATATTTTACGTTTTACACAAAACAAATCTAAACATTAAATACAAAGATAGCAAAATTGTACTTTCAGGTCAAAGGAGTCTACTTATTTTAAAATATCGATCAAATATAAATTTAAGACAGAAAAAAACTCAGAAAAATTCTGAATCTTGATATGGTTCTCCCAACCAACTTTTTACAGGGCCCATCTCCTCGAAACTTCTATGAGTTGAAAAAAAATCTGCTCTATTGAGCGTTCACGGACAACTGTGGACGGACGACGGGTCCTCTGAGGTCTGAAACAACAATCAGTAGACAATGTGGACGAATATAAAATCTATCTGTGCTTCATCTAGAAGAAACATGTCAATGGCAATAATTTATCCATCCTTTCATCTCGTCCTTTGGGATAGTCGCATTGGTGACCATTCAGTATTTACTTGACAAAAACCTTAAGCCTTTTTTCAGCAATTCTTTATCACTTTGTATGTATTATGTCCTAATGGGTAGCATTAGGTATAAATCGTCATTTAGAGGACAATGGTATTCTTTTTCTTAATATTACCAATATAAATACGTTTATTGTTGACAAAATGCATTTCCACTTAGCAAGCTCAATAAAACGTCAAACTAAAAAATCTTAAGATTGTCAAAATGTCAATTACGAATCGCAATGAAAATCTTGACCAAGTTATTCCAATAAAATTTTCACTGCATCTCATTTTCCTAAATATTTCTGACAGTAATTAATTGATATCAATAAAAGAAATAGCTCAGTGTTTCATTTTACTATTTGCTCATTAGTCACATGAAGGGCTGGTAGTCAAATAAAACTTTGGAATTGTTGTTGAAACTAACAAAGTCTCTGTTGGTGTTTTATCAGTAGAATTACATCTCAAGTGGCTAAGAACTCATACTGAAAAAAAAACGTAGACAAGGTCAACTCGGTGACCTCATCCCCCGGGAGTTCGGCCATCCAAATATGGCATGTCATCTGCTTGCTGACCTCTTGCATTGAAGGGGGTCAACAATGAAAAAGAAAAAATGGCGTCCACTTCAGTAAATGGCTACTCAGATTAAACTATAAATCACAACAAGCAAAGATCAATTTGTTTTTCATGACCATTAAATACCCACCTTTTACAATATACCATCGCCATATTGGAACTAATTTGCATATTTATTACATGTCACATAATGGCGGACATTGTTGCGTTTTATGCAGACGATAATCAGATTATGGTTGAACAATATTAATTGATTGTAGCGACAAAAGTTAAACAAACTTTAAAGCTGCTAGTGGCCGTGAGAAATGGACTGGTTAAACTGGGATACATTGTGATTTAATCATAAAGATAAACAGCCGAGGTGTGTTATACAAGCTAACATGGCCGCCTCCTTCATTTTACAGACATTACAATGATCTTTGCGGGAACCAATCTATGCATCTAATCTTTATGTTTTAGCGGCGTAGAAATATTTTTTTTAAAAAATGAGCAAAATGAGTTTATATTATAAGCAAAGCACAAAGTATACTCAGACCAAGATTATAGTTCTTCGGGTAATCCAACGTCGTGTAGACTTACTATAAATTTGACGGCCATTATATACAATTACACACGCGTTGGTCATTTTCATTAGAAATTATGATATTTGTAATGAACACAAATTACCTAGAAACCCCATGATATATAATTAAATAATTTAGTTATTACAGAGCATTAACCCGTGAGTCTGATATGGATCTTTCTCACATGGTAGAGCCAGCTCATGTATCGTCTTGCATAAAAACGATACTGTTTTTTCGAAGTCCGCAGTTCCTCGCACACAGTGAATTAAATATTGAGATTGAGGAGAGAGGCTTTACTTTAGTGATTACTGCCCGCAAATGCATCTCGCAGCCACAATAAGCAAGTCCGTGCCATTAAATTCCAATCATACGAAGATCGGTACATGGCAACCATAATCCACAACGGTGCATCACAAGCAACATCGAGTTCGAATTAAATCTAGACATGTCCTAGAAATGTGTTTAGTACCTTACTGACACAACAACAGTACGTTTTACTCAAATTCATGAACGTGTGTTCTAATAATATATTTTATACTTTTGCTTAATACCCAGCTGTTTTCTATAATGTGAAATTGGGTTTAACGCTCTGCTCCGACGCGGATCGGCATTTAACACTGCTATTCCCGAATAAACTTTCTAGAGTACCGTATTCTGTATATCTAGATAATCGATATAAGCAACAAAAAATGGCGTGATTGAAGTTTTGCCAGAAAATTCTCACGATATTAGGAAAATATTAGTTCATCTTTTGCCATTTTTTGTCTAAATAAAACCATCTTTTTGGCAATAGGTAGATCAATAGTGTTTTAAGTGTCTTAAGATGAAGCGTCATCCAAACTCTCCAATCGAACAATTCATACACTTGATCACGTGGACTCACAGTTCGCACGTGCAATTAGTGTAAATAGTTCATTTCGTTTGTTCATTCTAAATAAAATGGCGGTCTTTGTATGACTAATTCTTTTATTTGACAATCAGACATATTGATACCCTTCTATTTTCGTGTAAATAAAAATCATTTTTAGTTCATTAACAGACGGTAACGTGGTCGTCTCCTGACGGCCATGTTGCGCAGTCTCACGTTTTTCAAAAGCTTTTATAACGTTAATAATGATTTTTTTTTACACTCTATTTTGACACTGTGTGCTTAAAAGTTTTTGATTTTGTTCAAAAATGTTAAAACAAAACTAGAATGAGTACCTTCACCTGTGAATTTTTTGACATGCTTGTCCAAAACAGGTTTTTTCCCATAATTTAAGCAATTTCATCAGAAATTGCTAATGGATTTTCTATGCATGCAAACTTTACTTTTCATTCAATTCAGCGGATGTGGGATCTCTCTAAATTACCAATTTTGCATGTCAGGCGAATCTAGATACTCTGGGGCCGAAATGGTTTGGTGAGTATGATTGATTCCATATTCCTGAAGCAATGGCCCGAGAAATCCCTCTCTGGCCATTGCTGGAATAGCGTCTGTTTCTTGAACTTATGCGGGAGTGTGTCTATCCTTTCCGTACAGCAACATGACAGTCCTTCGTTTAATCTGGGTCTTCCCTAAAACTTTGGACAGTGATTTAAGGTATTAAAGATAGGTGAAAGTATGTTCATTTCCAAACAGTATTGTTTACATTTCATTCGACTTGGTAGCCTCGTTTGTCACGCAATTAGCTTTACTGCAGTATTATGCTATGCACGGGTTAATTAGGCATAATAAAATCGTAGGTCATGACGTAACGTTATGTAAACATATTTGGTCCAACATTGGCACTCGTTTTAAATGTAAAGCTTTTGTAGGGCAGCTAGTGATTGGTTGGTAGACGGACTACTGACCAATCAAAATTTAAAACAACAATACCCACTCATAATAGCAGTGTGTCGTAGGATTACCTCTAATCAAACGCAACACTGCGTGGCGTATGGATTGACTCACGAACCAAGATTCCAAGTTCGATCCCGGTATTGGAAGAGAAAGTCCGTCTGGACATTTATTGATAAAACATTATTTCCATGCAGAAAAAAAGCTCGTATTAACGAGTTGCCCATATGCGATCATATATTATACAAAATGAAATTGACTTGCTATGGATGCCTGCTTGAACACAAGTTTCGAGGGCCGTGTTGTCTGTTTACTGAAATGGTGTTATCTTCTATTTAATTCATATGTTGTGAAATCAAGTTGTCTGTGTTATCCTAACAGATCATTCGGTACTTAGACTGGGCAGCCCTTCATTATAGGTGTATGATTGTATTTGTATATTATATAAACATGCTAGACATTGTTGAAAGGCAAGACAAAGGGATATTAAATACTCAAAGCTAAGGAGAGATCCTAAAACATACTCCAAATACAGAGAGAAGTGTAAACTTCGCAGGCCTTTAAGACGAGAGTCGCTACGTACTCCAACGCCGATTAATCGGTCTTTAGTGTTTCTTCACTACTTTCGATTTAGAGTTTATAAAATTCATCATTTCAACAAGCGAGCTTGAGATTCAAAGTGGTTTCAACTAGATTCGAATCGATTCTTTGGTTTAAATGTTTGATCGGAACAAGACAATGTTGACACATCATAACACCAGCTAATTATATTGACTGATCTAATATCGGATAGTAAAAAATTAAAAGCCTGAAAGACAGATATGATAAACCAAATTTCCGTCCTGTTCCAAGAAGCGGAAGTCCCGCCATTTTGAATGACAGGGCCAATCGAATTGAAGGTTTGTCAGTCTATATCTTTTTACATTGAGTTGTGTTTATCACAGCTACTTCCGGTGTTTGCTAAGGGGATGTGTTAATTCCATTATTTTACGATATATAAACTAAAGTAAATACCAAAGACGTGACTGAAAATGATTTTGACTAAATTATCTGCCCATTAGTTCTGACGTTACATCATTGATTTTTAATGTGACGTGTAGTAACGTGACTATCTTCTGTCTCGACATGAAATAAAGTATTATGTTACACGTGCAATCACTCTTTCAACTTATTGACAGGAACTTTTTATATTACTTTTTTCTCTTGAATTGTTTGGATTCTTTTTTTAAATTGCTATATGAAAATCCAGATAAGAAAATATCGTCTTGATTAGCAGAATAGTATTTCAATAATGATTTTACAACTTTAAATAACTTATTATCATGTAGCACGTGTAATAACATTCACGTAGCTCATTTGATAATGTCAGCACTTGTTCGCTTGTGAACAAAACGTTATAAGCATCTGTAAAGAAAATAATAAAGATACATGTAACCTAGTGAGTTACTTCAATAAAGCGATAACAACTGTATAATATGGATAATATTAAAATCGACTAACAACTGAAAGGGAATGAACAATGTTTAGGTCTATGAAACTTGGGTTTTATTGAAATAACGTGGCTGTTAAGACACTAATCTCCAAAAGTTTACGGTTAGTTAGTTACCCAATAAACAGTTAATTAGATATAAATAATGCTAGATTTATAAAAACAATGGATATGGGTTTAGAAGGAGTTTAATATTACAAGTTGGCAATGAAACTTCTATTTGTTAAGGATTGAAACAATGAATCCATCTAATTATGGCGAACAAGTGTAGGAGATTAGTGTCTGACTTACAGGTCTCAATATATAATGTATAATAGTCTGTTCTAATAAAATGACACGAATTATTTACTTATGAATATACATAACACAAGAAAAATATGTCGTCCACCAAGCATTATGTTCAAATTCTTGGTTATATATATTATGAGAGATTGAATAAAGAGCTGTTAGTTATCAATATAATAGTTAAAAACTAGATAATGTAAAAGATATTAACTGAAAAATTTTGGGCCTAGCCTCAATCGTCATTACTAAAGTCGGTACGACAAAAACAGTCTCGATAACCCACTTGTTCATTTATTCGATGGCATAGAAAGTTGATTATGGTCTGGATAACTTATTAATGTCTAATTAATAATTGAGTTAACATTTCAGGCCAAGAGAAAGACCTGAAATAGGCTGATTTAGCTTTTACATAATGTATGTTTAACTTGCTAAAAACTATGATACATGCATTAAATTTAACTGTGTTTGAACATCTATAAAGTCAGACATAATGACAAACTCAATGCAGTTGTTGATTGGATACAATGAACACGATTAGTCTGTGAGATTGGTGACATCATATAACTTTACTAACGCTGATTTGAGCTGATGATTACAGGTAGGAACCAAACGAGCTAATAAATATAGCTTCTATTATGAGAAGGAAAATGCTTGACAAGGAAAGGGTATTGATTTTGAATTTTATCTTATAAAATTTCTAATCATTTCTCACCCTTAATCACAATTAAATACAAAGCGTTGTTTGTTGATTAAACTGTAATTTGTGACTAACACAATACATGATTGATAGTGGGCTAATAATAAACATGTCGCCCAATGTTACCGCTCGAAAAAAAAAGCTAATTTACGAACTTCAATAATAAAGTAATTAACATGTGTTTGCTATAATTGAGTTGCTACAACGAGGATTGCCCGGAGAGCTGTGTACCGCTAAATGGACACCTATACTGGCAGTGGAAGAATAGGTATGGACTGATGAAAAACATATCAGAATATAAAAATAATGGGTGAATTGTTTATATAGCTATATCTTCACAACAATACAAATCCTTTTATTGCCTGTTAGCTCTGTAAAAAAACTTTCAATACTTATACTTCAATACTCTTTTGGGACAGAGAAACAGTTTTGTTGGAGCTATATTTGATGTTGTTTTTGCTTTTTTCTTGGCTTTTTTTTAACCTGCATTATACTTCTCCGAACTCTTCTTTCTTGTTTGTTGGAACAGCGAAATAGTTTGTGTGTTTTGGATTTTTTGTTGTTTTGGGCGGGGGGGGGGGGGGGATGGGGCATTGTTTGTAGACAAGACCTCTCTTCTTTCCGTACATGGACGCTTACTAATATACATTATACATATATAATTATGTGTATACATGTATGTTGGGAACTTCTAGAATACCGTTTGATAAATAGTTGAATGGGCGGAATTACTCGTCGTTCAGTTAACGTTGACTGTGTGTTGACATTTTATGTAATATATAATATTCTTCTAATAGTTTGTTTAAAATTAAATAAATGAAATGAAATTACGTTTTAACATGCTACTGTGATGTACCAACCGGGGTAATTTAGTTATAAAAAATAACTACCACAGATTATTAATTGGCCTGGACTAACGTCCGTTCGTTCGTTCGTTCGTTCGTGGGGTTTAACGTCCACTTCCACCTGAGTGGATATCGTAGGCAAAACGTTGCACTGGACACGATTAATAGGCTGCACGGTAAAAGAAAAACCTTATGGCTACTTAATCGATCGTATTTAATATGAAGAGTTAAATCAACACTATGAAAACCAGAAATATATTTTAATATTTGTTCCTATTTTCTATAAGCACGTGAGCATTCATTTCTCAAATGTGCACACGTGCGTGACTCAAGATGCAAATGGACAACTGACCGTCTTGATAACAGAAGAAACAATAGACTCAAACTATCCATTTCAATCTTGTATTTTATATCTAATGATATCGTTTCCTCCCTGACATGTGATGTTTTGTTTGAATGTCATGGTACATGGCGCCGTTGTTTTATTTACCGTCTTCTGTGTCTGAAAAGCAGATGCGGATAAAACAATTTGAACGATGACGTATCTGAGTAAAAAAGGCATGTTGCAATAATACTTTGATTGCTGTTATCGGTATCAAATGAGATATATAATAACGCAAGGTCTTCGGGCGAGTATAAAAGTTGTATATTATGAGTAAAGTTACGGAATATTACAACTATTTGATGAATATAAATGAATAATATTTCACCGACGGCCAAAAATTATACCCAACAAGTGAGAGCATAAGGTCTGTCATTGAGTCAACTGGCGTGACAAGGGGTAGGGTCGCCTGTCAAACCTCGTGGGTTTTCTCCCCACTGCTTAAGACCCAACGAGAATTATTGAAATAATATTGAACCACGTGTTAGTCCCGAAATGAACTAGTTTGTGACGAATGGACGTTAAACCCCATTTCGCTTGAGGATAATGGGAGAACCATGAAGTCGGGGCGGTTTTATTGCAGAAACCCAATATCATTATCAAAAGAACTAACCTGCCGATCATACCCGAATTGTTGGAACCTGGTTATTAATTTTTACATAAAGAGCGCCTCCCAGAACAGCAACAAGGAGATTACGTTGCTCGTACAGTGGCTCTATGAATTACTCTTACTTTGCTTTTTCGACAAGATGGTGTTGCTTGCCCGGTCCTCCATCCTGCCCCACCGACAAGGAGAAGCCATGCCGGAATATCGATGTGTGTTTTCCACGGCTCCCATCAAATGCACGGAGTAAGTTCCTGGGTTTTAAAGTTCAATTCATAGTTATTAATACACATGGATTGATTCATCTTCTTTAAAGTACGTGTAGAACAACGTTTGAACCGTTGCACTGACTACAATAAACCGTTTAAGTTCCTTGTGAGATTTATATGTGCATAGTGGATAATATAATGCCTTTTCTCGGTATATACTAAATCCCTTTGATTTCCGTGTAAATGAAACTTAATATCTATAACTTATGGCACTCAGTATGCTGCATGTTTCATTGTTATATATCCGTTAGATGATCTAAAGAGGCTTTAGCGCATTATCGGTAAAAAAAATGCAAAAAAACAAGATCGATTTAAGTATAAAATCCCATGTTCAAATGCGATTGTACGATTTAACTGTTAATTTGGAAATATGCTAAAAAAAAAAAACGTGATCATGCTCAAAATAGACGTGATTTATCTACAAAGTTATGTGCTCAAATTAGACGAGATTTAACTATACAGGCACATGCTGTAACTAGGTTTGTTTTAACTAAACAACACATGCTCAGATGTGATTAACTAAAGAGTCACATGCTCAAATTAGATTGGATTGCTATGAAGGCACATGCATAAACTAGGTGTTTTGGTCACATGCTCTAAGTAGATGTGATTTAACTATACAGCCACGTGCTCAAATAAGAGTTTAAGCAACATTGATTTAGCTATACGGCCACGTGCTTTAGTTAGATTATACGCAACATTTTGTTACAAATCGCTCAATGTAAGATACCATGAAACTATTAATATACGAATTTTCATAATTAGTTGACTCTGTGTTTAATGTAAGTAACAGATTACCCAATTGTCCTTCTTATTTCGTGGAAAGTGAGAAATTCTCTATAAAGTCTGATTCCTAAGAACAAAAACCATTGGTGTAATAACAAAAATCGTCCCATCTACCGCAGTATAATCATAAAAAATACTTACGATCTCTTATTCTAGTTGCAACAAAGATTGCAAATATTCAATGGGCACGCTTCGATGTGATTTAAGGTGATTTATTGTTGTCAAAATTTCTTCATTTGTTCTTTTTATTAACATAAATGCATTTGTATTTACTTTCATTAATTGAATGATAATAAAGCATTGGGAATCTCACAGTTGAATATATACTTCAAAGTTTCAAGAGAGATAATTCTGTCATATACATATTTATCTTCTAGAGATTTGAATGCATGTCTTCATAATGTAATTCTGATACACCATAAAAGACAAATCGCATCACCAACCAAAACTCAACACTTGTATTTTATTTTTTAAGATATCTGGACAAAGAATAAACAACTATTTATATGGGTGGACATTTCCTTGATGATGTCGTAAGGTCAAGAAGACCTTAAATATTTTTTGGGTTGGGAAACAAAAGAAAGGGGAACAATAAATGCGAAAATCGCATTCGTCTTTTTAACAGTTTCAAGATTCCGATGTCTTCAAAAAAGTCTTGACACTTACAATAAATGGTTTAGGCAACTATTCTTCTTGGTTGGAGGCCCTTGAGCGGAGTGGGTTAACACAAATAAGAGGTAAGGGTTTAATTTCTATACGTCTATTCTTACCGGGGCAGGAACATGTTTTCTCTATTAGAGATGGTCACCCGTTGAACAGATGCAATAGGACGCTTTTTCTGGCAGTCCAGCTAGACAATAATTGAACCACTTCAGCTTGCCTTCGCTAGAACAAATGAAACCAATATCAAACGAGGCTATGAAGCAACAGAAAGAAGAATGGCGGAATCTGGTAGCATTGTTTGCATTATATCCGAAAGGAACAATGGGTATAAAATTGCAACTTTATTCAAGTACAGTTGTCAAGATTCAAACGTTTCGACATTGTCGACTGACCTTTCGAACCGTCCGCGCTCATGTCAATTCTCTTTTAAGTTTAAGTGCAGAAATTAAATTTGATAGATTTTGGTGAGAATTTTCTGGTATTTAATGTCCATTTGAAGCAAAGCTTGAGATAAATAGATTCTTCATAATATATTTCCTATTAATCATTCTACAATCTTTGTAATAACTAATAACTACTGCGGTGGACATGGTGGTGGACTACTAACCGGTATGAGATATATAATGTAGGATCGATTCCTGCAAAGTTATTCTAAAAATTTGGTGTTTGTTACGGCGTATGTTTTATTTTTATCTTGAGGAGATTAAATCACATTTGTTGCTTTTGTTTTATTATTGTTATAAATTATTTTGTCTTGGATTAGGGGTTTAAGGCATTTAACAGAACTCGGTATTTACATAAATATATATTATTTTGTTTTGAAATGTATATTATTTTGAGATAGTAACTGAGGAATTTGCCCTTGGCATCAGCCCGCCATGCCTCCTACGCGCATTTCCAAATCTAGAAGTACTTTTTGGTCTTAAGGCACTATGTGACCTTAGCTTAAAAGATAAATCGTGTGGAAAGTTATGAAAAATCTAAAAAGAAGTGTACGCATTATTCTAGCTGGGAGTTCTTAAAAACTAAATTCGTCTTGAAGTTTTCTTAAATTAAGAAACAGTTATATTTAATAGTATTAAGTGCTTTTTATAAGAATTCGGTCTACAACAATGGTTAGATAATTAAGACGCTGTTGCACATCTTTCAACAGAACAAAAAGAAAATGTATTTTACTTTCAATCGTTCGATATTGATAATGGCTTGCTAGATCACAAAAAATAATCATAATGCCCCGTAGGATGAGTCTTGGAGACGAGAATTATGTCTTAAGCATTCTTTTGTCTTGTTTTAAAAGAACATTTTAATATACATTAAGTGTTCAATAATCAGTTTATAATTACAGCAACATTATGCAGACAAAACGGATGGTAAAACATTATATTATTGATATAGTTTATATTCATATACCAAAAATATGGGAAGCTTTCATACGTGATTGTCTTTCGCAAACTGTTTCGATTTTTTTATTACTAAAACTCGTTTCCAGATAATGAAAATTTGCTTACTTAACAGCAAAATTCTCCTTTTTACAAACTCACTTTATTTAATGTTTTGTTGTTTCATTGTTTTTTATATTTTAGATGTCTGGACTAACTGGTGCTACTACAGTGCGATTTATATATCCAGTTAGATCTAAAACATACGATATGGATTCCAGTGAAAACCTTCTCCAAATATAGTTGTATTGGATGACCGAGCGGTAAAAGCATGTGCGTTGAATCATAATGTATGTCATTGGGTCAACTAAGGAGGTTTCGATTCCCCTGTGACAAGAAGTAGGGATGCCTGTCCAACCAGTCGGTTTTCTTCGAGTCCTCCGGTTTCCCCACACTGCTAAAGACACCCACGCGCAAAAGAATTATTGAAATAAAATTGAACCATATATAAATACCGAAATGTTAACCCATCCACCACCACCACTCTCTTTCGCTATCTCTCGCCCCCCCCCCCCATCTCTCTCTCTCTCCCTCTGTGAATATAACGTTTGGCAGGATTTTGGAATAGATCCAAGATAACTGTAAGTTTTTATTTTCTCTTCGAGGATTTCGACTTCTGAAATTCACTTCAAATTGATACCTAAAGTTATGTAACGAGTGGCCTCGGTTCATATTCTTATGATCATATATGCAAAAGCAGTATAGCCCACTTTGGATGTATAAGTTGACGGTTTTTTTTCCACTTTTAAATTTCATTACCGCGAGAAAAAATATAATATATACTTTCGAATAACTTGTGCAACGCGTATTCGTCGTGAAAAATGATGCAGGCCCTTTTGTATTTGTGTATAAATTTATGTCTGTTTGAACAAATATATTTATGAATCATGCACATTAGTTGACCGATGAAAGTAATTTTGAAAGATTTAAAATCTTAATTGATTAATGATTATAGATTTTTTTAAAATAAAGTAAGCAGACTTTGTACAAATTAAAGCGTCAAGCCCTCCATTCTCTGCCTTACGTACAGCAGTTTCTGCCACAGACGTCAAAACAAATGCTATTAATTTGTGTTAACGTCAGTGTTAAAATTACTGTAGCCGAAACGTCAGTGGCGGAAACTTCATTGATCCCTTAAATGTAGCAGATGAAATATCTACGCCCTCAGACTTAAACGGTATAATATCGCCGCCGATCGTTTAAACCAGCTTAACTTTGTTGTGGAGAAGGCGACGTGGGCGTGGCTTGACGACTAAAGTTAATTAAAAACGCCGATTCCATCTACATTGGACATGTGCAGTGAATTAGCTTCCTGGAAAAACAACTTTTACCTATACGTGGTGAACTCTGAAGGGAAAAGCCTATTTGTTGTATATTTGTTTAGACTTTATTCACAAGATATTAATACTGTTGTAATGTAGACAATAGTAAAATATGTTTTCTTATACTGTATCTAATTTCTACTGTTTCGAAATGGACAATGAATTATGTACAGCTTTGGGGGGGGGGGGGTATTATGATAAAGTATATATTTCAAATAGTTTAACTAATTTGAAATATTCACAAATTAATCTCCCCAAAACAATAATAAAGGTAAAGCAATTAAAACGTCTCACTTTACATTCCATCTGAAATATTCGCTATTATTATATATGTATATCTACATGTACGATGTACGTATATACGTCACTAGATATGAGTCATAGATATATATGACAATGTAAATTTTAAATATATTTATTCTAAAAAAAACTTCCGACATTGTAAATTCAATTATCTATCAATTTTAAAAACTCATTTCTTTGTTAACATGTATATTGCATTTTGATGACATCACTCTACATAATGACCATCAATCATATATAGCTGAAATCATAAATGAAGATAGACAGCCCATTAGTTTTAAGGGGAGGCAATTCAGTTAACATCGGTGCTCTTTAAATCTACACGATGAATAGATTAACCTAACTAATGAAATGTCTGACATACGCCACTTATATTATTAAATAATATGTGTAAGGTATGATATAGCGTCTATTATATCATTTATTACATATCTATCAATGACAAGCCTACGACAACCTTAACTAAATAGAATGAAATGTACGAAAAACATTGAACAAGCTCTTGAGATTGTATTTTACTGACTAATATTCTAAATATCGCCATGCATTATCTTTGGGCATTTTTAAAGCTTATAATTAGGCCTGTTTGCTAGGCATAGTCATATACATCATTATTTTATTTAGATTAAAGAACGGAATAATATTTTCATTTGGTAAATCAATTAATAAGAAGACGGAGCGTCAATATAAAAATCGTTTGTAATTAATTTTAAAAGCTTAAAACTAATATGTCGTAAATTAAGTAAAGACTAATAATGACAACAAATTCATTTTTCTATTTAATACTTAATTCAAAATGTCATTCATGTTCAAAACTGAACATTCTAAATTGAAAAGCTTAGTAAATATTAATAAATTATTAATCCCAGATTCAATACTTTAGACAAAAAAAAATGCATTGTTAGATAATTTTAATAAGCACAAATCATTTTTAACAAAAGCACCAAGCGTGAACATTTGATTCCTCAATCAACTTTAAAAGTATATTTAAGCCGGTTGTAATTAATTTCGTTGTAAATTATAAGATGGAGGGTTGGATGGCCGAATGTTTAGCGTGCGCGCGCTGTAACATATGGCCCGGTTGTACGTGGCAAGGAGTAAGATCGCCTGTCCAGCCTTGTGGATTTCCTCTGGGTACTCCGGTTTCCTCCCACAGCTAAAGACTCACTCCTACGTACGCGCAAGCGAATTATTGAAATGAAATTAAACCATATGTTAGTCTCGAAATGACCTAGTTTGTGTTGAGTGGACGTTGAACCCCATAGATCTCTCTCTCTCTCTCTCCCTCTCTCTCTCTCTCTCATATTATAGGATGCTGAATATTGTCACGCGTAATTGATAAAAACAAATAAAAGTAATATTATAATAGAAATAGTTTATGACATACATAGTTCTAAAAACTTGTGACACAAATACATGTAGTTTTTTTTTTTGTTTTTGTTTTTTTGCAAAGGATCGCTAATCATATTGAGGGACTTCCCTATGCACTACGTGGCACATGCCCTACTTCATTCATTGATAATAGACATTTCGCCAAGTGCCCTAAGGTCCGATTAGAGACACTGTTTGATTTGGAAAGAGAACCAGAACTGACCCACAGAACATTTTAATGAATGTCAAGGACAATGTTATGCCAATAGATACAGAATGCGAGTGTCTTCAATTTGTTTAAACTTGTCTAAGAACTTTATTAGAATGATGTACAAAACAAAATTAAGTATAGGTACCCCTTTTTAGACTGAAAAAATTGGGTATAAATACCCCTTTCTTGGACTGAATAAAAACTAGATATAATGCAATTATTCTTGTTTGGGTGTTTTCAGGTGCGAAGAAAATGTAGTTCGGGTTGGTGTGAAATAAAAGGATAATGCTAGTTGTATATTAACATTATTATTGTTAACTAATAAGTCATCTTAGAGTTCGAAACTCAATAATGTCTTTCTTTACTTGATCACAATTACAGTATGACCGTAATCCCATAATGTTCCGCGATGAGTAAGGGCCTGGATTGTAATGCCTGTAACTTGCGGAAGTGGTCTGGAATATCAAGTCACGTATAAGATTGAAAGATGTAATTTCTTAAAGGGCTAATCCCGATAATTGTTTGAAGTGTATAACTGCTTAATTTTGTGTTAAAATCCCTCAAAATCCCCTACCAAAGGGCCGAGCAACTAACTCAGTATTTTTGATACGTTTTCAAACAACTTAAACACGTCAGTCTTCTGGAATTGATACTGATGTCCGAAACTGTATTATGCGGCGTCCACGTAAAACCAGGCTTTCTCTTAAATAAAAATACTGTGTAGTTGAAATTTGCCTTTCACTATCAAGTAGAGCACATGGGCCATCACTATATAGACCTCTCAAGGAACGCGAGTCGATTATCAGGTCACCAACGAGAAAATGATTAAAAATCTTGAAAGGGTTACGTGTCCGGATAAGCAATTTTGACGTTCACGTCCAAACGACTCAATATTTTGAGCTGAAATTTCGAGACAAGCTCAATAAACCATTCTCTTATATTTTGGCGTTTAAATTTCATATTATGTACTTGGACTTTCATTTTTGAGACTCTGTTCAAATCGGGACTGTCCCTTTAAATTAGGTAGCTAAAAGGTTCAACATTTTGATTTGAAAATTAAAGAAAGCATATAAAGAGGCTATATCGTCACATGTTGGCGTTTGGTAGTAAGCGCACTTGTCTATAGTGTCTGTTGAAATTTGTGATTTCTCCCTTTAATTGTGCACTGCTTACCAAAAGACAATACTTGGCACAATGGTACCGTATAAAACCCAATCAAGTGCAGACATTAAAAAATTAACTGAAATGATCAACCAGTGAAATGGTAAGATAAATATATATAATATGCGCTAATGCCAGTTAAGATATGAATACATAAATGTACCACTGCTCTTCTTACTGTCATGTTGGGCTAATGAAGACGGGCATACGGAATGCAGCGCGCTATAATGGTCATTTTGCCAGGACAGCAGCGTTACGGCCTACTCATATTTCTTAATCCAATTGTCCTTTTTCGCGATGAATTAAATGTGTCACTACTGTGCTTTTCACGTATAATAAATCTAAAGTGCTTCTGTTCTTCTTGTGTACGAATAAACATAATCTGTTGCCGATATGTAAATTTCAATGTCAACATATTATATAATTTAATATTTTGTGAATCTAATAATTGAAAAAATGGTGTATATTTACGGATCGGTCATTAAGATCACTCACATAATGATATCCTTCAGAATATTACAAACAATACCTAATTGTTACGTATTTTATAAAAGATATGGCCATAAAAAGACATGCGTTACTGATAAGCTATTTTAATATGATAGATTATGGTCCATATGTTGAGACCATATGTCATCGTCAAAATACAGATTTATATCTTTTAAGATAATATTCTGAACAATACAAATCTTGGAGAAACAAGTTGGTGATATTCATTTAAAAAATATGTAGTCCCTCTTTAAATTAAAGAGACAATAAATGTTCAGAATAATATTTTCGATTTGCTGTGGTTTTACAATTACACTCGTGGATATTTACACTTTATCGTGCCCGGGCAAAATGTCCCTCGTAGCACACTCTGTGATAAATGTCCGTCTTCATTTGACCAATCAAAACAAAATAGTTGGATGTGAAACCCAATCATCTCTGTGATTCGTACGTATCCTATAGGTAGTGATTTACGTATCCTAGTATGGTTTGTTCAAAATGTTTAGATTTTCGTAGTTTAAAAATGTGTCATGTTGATGCAATATCTAAATCTGACTTTTGCAGATATTTCTCTTTGATTAATTTGCCAAGACCATAATCAACTCTCGGTGTCATGGCATGTCTGTGATATTTAATGGATTTGAATACGTTTTGTAGTAGACGATACAATTGTAGCAATGGATAACCGAGACTTTGTTTTATATCGTAACAGCGGTAGTAATGACGACCGGGACTATTATAAAATTTATAGAGTACTTTCCCACAGTTTTATGTTTCGGTTATTGGTTCCACTTCATCTAGATCCAAAGAAAATTCGTTATAGTTCGAGTTAATTTAAAAACGTGTCGTGATGGATCAACTCAAGATTGGCCTACCAATCAAAACCCGTGATACAGACATGAATTTCCGAGAAGTCATTGAGAGGCCCTAGTTATCTTGACATAATACTCTTAAAAGAGTGACCATCCTAATAAACGACAATTATGCCAATTAAATTTTAAAAAAGGAACATGTATAGAACAAAATGCAGACATATTCCGATATTCCAACCAATGTTACAAAATAAAAAATAAATACATGCAATGCATAGATATATTTAATACACTTTGTGGCATAGTGTATTACTAATCAACAACCTGTAAAAGCTGACACTAAACGGATTTGCATATTTATGAAAGTTTCTTGATCAAAACCAATCGGATTAGACGGAACCACCGTCTTAAATTGCTCGTCGTGTAGTGATCAGGTTAATTTCGCTTAACACATTAACTGACTCAGTCAATATTAAAAGGAGATATAACAAGCCACTAAACCGTCAACATTTAGTCTGGTCATAACTTGCGTTACTCACACATCACAATGTGGAGACAGCCATATTTAAACATGGCGCTTACAACGTTACTTGAATCCTGCACGTCATATCCGATTACCTGATTACACCGGGTTGTCTTGCCGAGGTCGGGAACTCTGGGATTAGAACATGTCATATCTTATGATAACCTGACTAGCTAATCTGTTTACGACTACGTAATTTATTACATCTCAGTAAAAACCTTTAAAATACCTGAATATCTCACCTTTACCCGTGTTTTTAATTAGGTATATTAAAGGTCTGCTTCTAAAACCCAAAGGTCCTAATAGTAGTGAAATTTTTTTGTGTGTATCTTCGCCGGTTATCACACAAATAAAATTTCCATTGGCCACAGGACAAGTTTCTTCATATTTCAAATTTAACAAAATTTGTTAGCATATAAATTGTCAAGAAAAGTTTATCAAAGAATATGATCCCAAAATGAAAAGATCTCAATGCTTTATTACAAAAATCAACGGTACAAAATTAAGACCAAAGGGCAAGTGTATATTTCTAGTCCTTACACATCAAAATGTATATTGGTCCAAATATTATTTACATCTTCCAATTATTTCCATTGTTTTCAGGACGTTTTCATGTTTTTGTCTTAGAACGTCTGTCACCTTTTGAGGGAATAACTCATTTGTATCAATGTCAAGGTGGCATCTAATCTGTGTTTTGTGATTTTTAAAATAGTCTACATTACTATCCGAAGAACACTTTTCAGATTATTTGGTTTTTGTTAATTTGAAACAAGGAAAATGACTAGTGTTAGCCTCCAGGCGAATTAATGCATTAAAAATAATATCGTGACTGATACTCAAACAAAATACAAATCGTTTATCTGAAATTCAGAACAAATAATATCTCATTACCACTATAAGGTGACAACGATTACAAAATACTTGAATATTTACAGTCAACAAAATGTTTTAGTCATTTTATGTAAGTGTAATGAGGAGGGTCACTTTATTTAAAAGTGTAATTGATCTGTAAAAGGCGTATTAATGAATTATATTGATGGACATTTTAATACAAACGTGTTACATAGATCCATCGAAAACATACTGGTTATACATTCATCACCTTGCTAGCTTTAGAATGGGAAACAGCAAAACATTATGAGATGAGATTTACATACTCAATAATGTACAATTGTAGATGACCGCAACCTTACTCCTTCCCATCTTATGCACCATCAACCTCTTTCTACTCTCTAGAGATTATAATTTTATTGAAATTGGCATTATCAAGAGATGGGAGAGATTTTCGGACAATTTGAGTAATGCGTCTGTGTTACGATATTTTATTTTCAACATTATATCCTTCGAGACTGATGCATGGTTTGGGATATTTCATTATCCATGTACATATTGGAAACCTATTAGTTGCGTTGGGACCGAGCTGGTGGTAATCACAGGATTAAATGGCCCACAAAACAACACAAAGATCTTTATTAAAACGATATTAGCTATTCTGGTCTAGATGACGAATAAATAGGGAGCAAAGGACACGATATTAACAACTCTAGCTTGGGTGGCTAAAATAGTTGTTTTGCACAGTATTATAATAATTAAATTTCAACTAAATCAATAGTAACCAAAAATACGGACCAATTTGGTAATACAAAAAGAACATTGCGTTATATTTACGCATACTGATATCAATAGTTAATATGAACCCACTTCATAATCAATATGTACAATCTGTTGTTATTTGAGAGTACGTTATGGGGACAGATGCTTATGTTTGTCCAGTAGTCATATCTTAACTGATAGGTGTATCGATAAAACTTGATACCGTGTCCCACCCGTGGTACACAGCTTCCGCTCCTGGGCTGATAATAACACCATCCTAACCTACATTGATTGATGAATTATTTAAATTTCTTCTTTGTAATGTAGAGTGGTACCTTACATTTGATAGGTGTGCATATACCGGTAGTGTGCAAACAATTTCCTCGAAGAATTTAATAATAAAACACCTAACATCCAGAAACTCCCAAGGACTATTAATATTTTATGGGTAGAGGTTTATATTTCAATATTAATATAATTTAGTGTCATTTTGCTTTCAATAATTTTCAATCGTTTTGTTAAACAGCATAGACATTCTTGAGTTAATATATAATAATGAACTAGGGGTTGCAACGTAAAATTAATACGATGTAGTCAGTGATTAATAAGGGATCGGATTCATGTACATGCTTATGGGGTTGTTAACATTTTGTTCTCAAAGTGGAGTTCAAGTTTTTAAAAGGTTTTTTTGAAAAGACAAGTTCCATTCGATCTACAAACAAACTCAATTTAATTGTTCTGGAAAATTCAGCTCAAAATATTTGGGAATGATTACCGAAGCTGCATATATAGAGGCGGGGGGGGGGGGTGTTTGTTTTTTAACGCACTAGGTGAACTGGTCAATATGAATATTTTATATCCTGGCAAATTTTATTTCTAACTGGAAAACGACAACACATAAAATATAACGGGAGGATGTTTGTTTAGATACGTTTCATCATGGACCTTATAATACATTATATTATGTATTATAAGGTCCATGGTTTCATCGGGACATAAAAATTGTAAAGTTCTTGAAATCAATTTAGCAAGGCATAAACAGTTGCAGTTGCCCACAAAAATGACCATTATGTCAAGATTACAGAAATAATTGTATTCAAGATCCCATATTAGCCGACTGCGTATCACTGGTTGAATAATTTAACAAGGGCGTTCTTATTTTTCACGCTTAAAACAAGACACGCATTATAGACTAAACAAAAACAAATTCAACTTAAATGTGACGAAACTATTATAAAAAATCGAAATCTTTTAACTCAGTATTTTGCTCTATAAATCAGAAAATGGATTATAAGTAAACGTTAATTAAGATGAAATCGGAATCTTCGTATTCTTTTATAAAATTTGTCAACAAGCACCTTGTTATTTCAAGTTGTGAGGCTTCGAATGCACTCGGTGAATATTTGTTTAATGTCTCTGTTCTGGAAAATTTTGAAAATCTTTATCTACTTAAAACAAGTGGACTTTCCGGCCTTTCAGTTTCTTAGGGACCTTCTAATTGGTTCTATAGTACCTTCAGTAGTACAACAAACAATTCAGTCCATTTAACATTATCTAATCAATACGGGCTCAATCATTTTAAACATGAATACAGTGAGAACAAAAGAATAAATGTTCCCTTCCTTTATATCGTCACATGCCATAGAAACATACATAATACACTACACGGTCTCTTCGTACACGATGAATTCATGTGTTTTAGTCTAGAGTCGAGTCAAATGGAACTGCGCTTTATTTGAAGAGCACTTGAGCCCTGCGTAGGAAAACAAATCTATGATTTGCTTGCTTGTTTGAGGAAATAAATGGAAAAATGAGATTTCTGGTCCTGGGTATTGATTGTGAATATATAGCGAGTAGCTAATGGTTTAATTACCTAGCGCCGTATGTCATACTGCGATCCAGGTGAATACAGTAGATCGACCGACACTAAGAGAACCATTCGCCTTTTATCATCTTTCCTGGATGTTTTACTCGAGTTAATGTTAAAACATCAGCAGACAATAAACTTTTCCTCTCCGCCATTCTTCTACCTTTAGTTTCAACCTGTTTTCTCACGCGCGCCGGTAGGCCTGATGTAAAAGTTAGAAACACTTTTATCTAACCTATACAATAGCGAGAATCAGGGATGAAAATTGTGAACATTTAATGTAGCATATGGCTTTCTTTACATTATCGTTTAAGTGAGCGAACAAAAGAGAAATATGGACGGTGATTAGGCCGTGTAAATGTCGTAAATGTTACGATTTAGTGCACTCTAAGTTAAGCAAACAAACCATAATAATGTTCTCTAAACGATTGTATGGATATTAATAGTTAAATTCGTGTCAGTCAAAGCTGAACCCACCCATATACTCAAAGTCGCATAGAAAAACTAAGTTTTTCATTTACCTAGCAAATTAAAGAGAAGAGCACCTTATCCTCGACCAGTAAGTTTGGTTTATTTTAATTAAGTATCAACTGAACACCGACTACTTAAGCCAGAAGTGTGCCTCTTCACTTGTAGGAAAATGTTCTTCACACAAGTGGTCGACACTGTCTTCAACAAGATATTTATCGGATTCCAACAAGTTTTCGTCTTTAATATGTGTGGATAACTTTTCTATTCAATGAACACTTATGTCTGAATATATAGGCATACACTAAGGCGAATCTTATACAAACATTTATTTGTATACGCGGAGCATAGGTTTAAGATTCAGTGAAAGAAAAACACTCATCGAGTGAGGACTTTTGTTATAGCGAAAGAATGAAATATAGAAAATACAGACTGTTTATAGCTTTAGGGAAATTTACATTGGCTGCATTGATTATACGAAAACTTTGTGGGAAAGCAAGAAATGCTAAAGATGATGAATATACGAACTGTTTTCGATGGGTGGGATTCGCCCTCCAGTGACAGGAAACGCGTTGCATTGTTGTCCATATTGAAGGCGGTTATACACAACCCAATGTTGACAGATTTATAAAATAAACACTTAGTACAAGAAATTGTTTCTAAACATGTTTTGTAAAGAAATATTTGCAGGTGTCCAACGTTTTAAAAAATCTTTAAAAAACACAATAATTTAAGAAAAATATCTTTTTGTCATTTATATAAAATAGTAGTCCTGTTTTGTTTAATGATAGAAAAAATCTTTTGTAAATAAATAACTGTCGTGACATCGCTTGTTTCGATTCTACAAGTCTTCGTATACAATTGCAGAAGTAATAGCTGGTGTTTAGTAACGTTACATTGGGGAAATATTAATAAATTACATTTTTCATCAACAGCAATGTATCAGCAAAATATGCAGTTGTTTACAACATCATTATCATCAACAATATTATTATGTTTACTGTTTATCATCATATTTTGTATCAACAACATCTTTATCTTCAACAACATCTTGATGTATCAACAACAGTATTTTCTTGATAACGATACCTGTATGTACTGTATTGAAACGTAGCATGTTAATAAAATTCAAAAGTAGTATATCCATACAAGTGTGTTTATTTTTAACAATATAAGTATGTTTACTGTTTATCATCATATTTTTTATCAACAAATATTGTATCACCAGCAACATTACCATTATCAACAACATCTCTATCTTTATCGTTAAGAACAACTTTATCATCAACCAAAATGTTGTGTTTACTGTTTATCATGAATATAAACAAAAATTTCTTTATCGTTGGCAACATACTTATCATCAGCAATATTTTTATGGCATCTTTGTCAATGGTATGGTTTGTATCTTTATCAACAGTTTTATAAAATACACTTTTATAAAGCTAATCAAAAATATTTATTAAAACTTGCATTCTTTACATTGTTGTATACGACATATTAATGATCAGTTTTAAAAGTTCTATTTAATCAAATATTTTACCCATCTCATCTTTCTCAAATAACACCAGAATATTGTCGTAAACAGCACCCGCGTGTTAATAGACTGTCATAATTTTTTTATGGGGGAATCGTCTCATTAACACGAGTGGACGTTAAACCTCACTCCATTTCAGTTATCGGCTCATGGTGGATATGCACTTATTTACCCTGCTAACCTCCGTCGCTTGCCTCAGGTCTTTGAAGTCCCATTTAACAAAATATGTTCCAATATCCGAATTACAAAAAGAATATTAAACCGCCTTTGTGTGATTTACAACCACCTGGTAGGTTTTTTCCAGAAGAAATACAAATAACAAAGACAAGTATTTTTTCTCTGGTTTTTCCTCAGAAACATCGGAGTTGGATTGCTGAGTTTTTGTATTTCACAGGTGCCTAAAATAAATAGGTACACATAATGTAGTTCAGTTCAATATAACAAGACAGCGGTTTGTCGTATTCATGGCTAGACAATTCCGCCTTAAACTCCTAATATTTATCTTTTGGTTGATGAATATGGTTGAATCACCCACACCATTTATTAAGGGGTTTGTAAAGGACTGTGGAGTCGCTTGTGAATTAAGAGAAATAAAAAAATATCGCCGACCCAAAGAATTGGGTAATATTTTTTCAGATGGAAAGATTTTTTCGCTTGTATTTTTACAACCACTTTGTCGTATTTATATTTTAAATAACACTGCCAAATCATTCTTATAGGGGTCGTTTCCAGAAAGAGCGAGCATCGATTGTGATGAGAGAATACGTAACAGTGTTCCATTTAAAGATACATTATACAAGAGCTAAATCTGCCCATTGTAGGTCTTCCTTTAGGCCTGAAATGTTATCTGAATTATTGATTAGACATTAATTGACTCATCCAGACCATAATCAACTCTATTTACTGGATAAGGATGATATAGACAATGTCTTTATATCGAACCGACGTTAGAAATGATGATAGGCCCAAAATTTAATAGCTAAAGTCTCGGTTCAGAGTTGATCGATTTGACTGACATTTTCAGCAAATTCCTGTTACATTATATAATTTTTAACTATTATAGTGAAAATTGCCACCTCTTTATCTAATCTCCCACAATGTATATTTAACAAATTGACACATTCTCAACGGCTTCACTAAAATATATAGTTATTAAATTTAAAGGGCAATCAAAAAGACAATTAACCTTCAAATTTCACTTCTGGTATACAATCCAAAATACATATTTTCTGAAATGACGTAACTTCCGTTGTACGATATTTTGTGATCAGATACTATTTGTTGTGATGAAAAATAATTACATGATCGAAAATAAGGTTTTTACAAAAATCGCACAATACGGTACACATGGGGGGAGAGAGAGAGTGAGAGATAATGGACTTTGACGCCCACTCCACACAAACTAGGTCATTTCGGGACTAACATATTCTTCAATTTTGTTTCAGTAATTCAGTTCCACGCAGGAGTCTTTAGCAGTAGGAGGAACTAAGAAAACCCAGAGAAAACACTGGCGACCCTACTCATTATTACGTACAACCGGGGAATCGAAACAAGGGTGGTGTACTAATGACTAACCATCCGGCCATTACCCCCATCCACCGGTACAGATCAAATTTTGTAAGTTGGTCGAGGTTGAGATCCACAGTATCACGAGCGTTTACATTGTTAATGGCGGAAAAATCTTTCATAAATGACTCTAGCGCCATTTTTTGTGAATTCTGGGAAATGAAGAAAATCAGAAATTAATTGAAAAAGAGTACTTGTTTGGTTTGAATGTTTCAAATAAATTTTTGAAAATAAAAATATATCAAATGCATTTGAAAAGTATTAACCTTGAATCAAAATGTTTTGAAATTCTGAAGACCACCTGCTCAATATCGAGGGGTTACTTTAAAAAAAGACCATACATTCCTGATAAATTGGCCTTTTTTAATTTGTGGGTTTCAATTGTTTTCTGCACATTACAGTTGGATACCACATCCAACCATTTTTTCTATTGATTTCATCACATCATGCGAATATAGTACAGCAAAAAAAGGTTTATGTTTTTCTTTAGTGTACATTTGTTTCACTAATTGATTTCATTATATATAAAAGGTTTTTGGTGCGCTTATTTCAGAAATATATACTGGCTCAGTGAATGGTGCGCCGGTTCGCTAAATTTAAGGTCATGGATCTGATGCAGGTGAATTTCCGGTGTGGTTACCTTGTCGGTGAAGTAAGTTTGAGGGCCTCTCATGGACAGCACCCATTCGTTCGGATAGGTAAAGTGTATCGACATTGGCGTGTACGTAACGAAGACTGAACAGTTAAATTCAGTTGCTGTCCGAGCTAAATTTGTATTATCATAGATCACTGTATTGTTGCGTATGGTCATCTTCATTAGACCGGTAGGTGCAGAGCAGTGGGACGCTAAACCTTATTTCATTCGTGCATGGTAATGTCGTAAATAATGTTGGTTGTCATAATAATATTGGTTGTGGACAAACCCCTTGCATTTAACCGTATCTTAAAACTCTGTCGGCACACCGTACCTTCATTAATAGTTTGTATTACCTCCAATATTCCAACTATAATTCATTGTGTTCCCCTTTTTCCTACCAGTTCGACTTTAGTAAGTAAAAGTTTGTTTGTTCCCGTTAAATAGTCGGTCGATGTATTAGTACTGTTAGTGATAAGAGGGAAGGTTGAGTCGCCTATACATCCCATCCGAATAGAGATCTAACTATTCTTATCGTACTCGTCTATCGCATCATTGTTTATTTATTGATATCGTATCACAAACGATATTTATCATCTATCCTTGTCTTTGATATCGTCAACACAAATCACCCAGTAATAAAACTCTGTGTCAATATTGGCTCTTCTTGTAAATCTTCAAATCTTTCATTGAGTTAAAATCCAGATCACGTTGCCCCTAACCCTGTTCCTACAGTGTTTACCAGTGGACTGCTTTTTGGGACTTTTAAGGTGTGCCTTCTGACTCTTAATCAAATGGTCAAATACTAGTAAATCAGAGATCCAATAAAGTTCGTTTTGTCAGCGACGAAATCATCTTGTAGATTGACCCGTTTAATAGGAGCGATTTGCCCACCAGAAATTATTCACGGAAAATCCAAAGAACCTTATCTCATGACATCGTTTATTTAATCGCACTATGAATATGACAGGTTGGTAAAATATCAGTTAAGATTATCTAGGGGTTAACATCACTATACGCCCTATACATTTGTGAGACTAACATGGTGTTTTGTCAACAGTAGGACCATACTAAACTGTCGCCGTCTGTATCTTCGGTATCCCATTCATGTTCCATGTTATGTTTTGCCCTTGGATCCTAATTAGAATTTTGATGTGAAGAAATTATTCATTGAGTTTCATTAACTCAATTAAAAACAAACTTA
Source organism: Patella caerulea (assembly GCA_036850965.1). NCBI lineage: Eukaryota > Metazoa > Mollusca > Gastropoda > Patellidae > Patella > Patella caerulea. The sequence continues at coordinate 46,356,176 of JAZGQO010000007.1, read as the reverse complement.
TAAGTATACAGTTAGGTTAGGTACTGCATTTAATATTTGAGACAAATCTGTCTAACCATAACTGAGGTATCATTACCATTCTCTCGGCAGTAAGCTATATTTTTTCATATTAAGGCGAATCTAGGGCTATTATATCACTGAATTAAAACTATTTTTGTTGGGTGTGACAACGTCTCTTTAATTCGACATTCGTAATAAAACGTTGAACTTCATAATAACATTAACCTGTCTGTCTCGTCTTCAACAGTAAAATAATTTTATGAGTTCGACTATGTCAATAACTCGAGCAGTATTACATAATAAGAACTAATAAAATTACTTTTACAAGATTTTCAAATCATTGAAACATGCTCTTAAAATAATTATAGCAGATCTGTGCAATTTTCAATGCTACTAATAAAACTTATTAGATGCATTTATAAAATTTTTATTGTCTTTTGGTTGTAAACTGTCTTACTTACCTCTGCGCTTTGAGTATGAATGTCAATTAAATTTTGTGATACTAACTTCTCCCCTCCCCTACATTTTTCAAAAGCTTGAATTATATTGGAGCAGAATGATTCCTTAAATCGATGTCAATCAACCGTTTCGGGTTAATAAACAACTAAATAAAAGAAAGTATAACATCCTAAATTTCTGCGCTAAAGGACTGATGAATAAGTGAATGCGCCATGGAGTGTGCTACAGCCTACTTATATTCCATTTCCAACTGCCAGGGTATTTCTAACGTTCGGTCATGTGTGTATGCATGGGATTTTCGTCCCATCCAACTCTAATTCCCATTCCCAACTGCCAGGGACTTTTTTAACGTGCAGCCTATAGTATATGGGATTTCCGCCCCATTTATATAACGCAACAGGGAAGTAGGAGGATCAACTAAGGTTACACGCCATTTTATTTATTGGTAGATATTTGAAACAAAGATCATATTATTGTTAATAATATCCACTTTTTAGGTTATCACTTTAAATATTCCGGTATAGAAGTGTCGCCATTAAAGAATTTACAGATCTAACATAAAGGTTGTCTATTTTATTGAATAGTTTTATAGAATAAGCAGTAATCCAGATATCGTATACAACTAAACTTAACGACTAAAGGAACGCCAAATGTCTGCAGCAAGACATAAAGTTCTCTCAACACCAGCATGTCTGTCGAATTCACCCCTGCAGTGTGCAGCGAGTAACACATGGTTCTTCCAGTGACAATTCCATCTATCCCCTTCGAATTCTAGCTACCAAAGGATCTTTAACATGCACGTTAATATGTTGAACGTTACGCTATCATTGATGAAATGAAATAGGGTTTAACGACCTACTGTTCTGCTCATTGTATAGGTGTTATATATGTCTGCATCAATATATCGGAAGATGTATTTAAACGTCTAGCTACTTCATAATAACTGTTTCTTTTATGTTCCTGAAAGCAGGATTTCATATTTATTTGGCCGTCTTCATTGGCCCAGTTTAGGAGCAGAGCAGTGGGACGTTAAACCCCATTTCATTTCAGGGCAAGCGAGCAAAACAACAAGTTGGTTTAATTACGACTTCAAAATGATGTTTAAAACGAATCATAATACCAGCACAACAACTGACTTCCACTTTTCAGCCAATTTAAGGTCAAATAAGGGGTACGATGGACGTATTATCCGGGTGGTCATTTCAGAATTAGGGCCTTGGTTCAATGTGACTTAGATCGTTTTTACCTGAAATTGATTGTTCCGCCGAAAGCTTATACAATTTGCTACTAGATGGTGCCATTAACTGAAAAAGTAATGTAGATCGCTCTTCCCCTGTTCTCTTCAAATGGGAATTATAATATGTAAATTGGACGAAATTAGTTTCTTGCACTAAATATAGCGTTGTCAATTAGATAATGTATTATACTTTGGAATCTAATTTTCTAGAATGTAACATAAGTGAGCTAAATAGTTTTGTATGTGGTCGACGTTTCTTAAGTCGCTCGACATATTATAGTAATATAGCTATACAACAACTGTAGTTTATGGAAGCCTATTGCGGCCATTTCAGAATCTCGTGTTCTCGCCGCGAGAAGTCGAGGGCGAGAACACGAGAAGACGAGAAGTCGAGGGCGAGAACACGAGAAGTCGAGGGTGAGAGTGCGAGGGAGCGAGAACGCGAGGAAAACGGGCGAGAATACGAGGATCTCGCCCCGAGAACACGAGATTACTTTCACCTCGACTTCTCGTCTTCTCGTCCCTCGACTTCTCGTCTTCTCGTGTTCTCGCTTTTGAAAAACCTCGTGTTCTCGCACTCTCGCCCTCGACTTCTCGTCTTCTCGTGTTCTCGCCCTCGACTTCTCGTCCTCGACTTCTCGCTCTCTCGTGTTCTCGCCTTTGAAAAACCTCGACTTCTCGCTCCCTCGCTCCCTCGCCTTTGAGTCAATCTCGTCCTCTCGTCTTCTCGTCTTCTCGCCCTCGACTTCTCGTCTTCTCGTGTTCTCGCCTCGGAAGTGCAGTTTATACGCAAGTCCATATTGACTACCGTATCGGCATTTGTATTTAGAAATAGATTATAATAAACGGAAATGTTCTAGAATATTTCATAGTACTAACAATTTTAATCTCTTCTTGTACAGATAGTATTGTATCTGTAATCGATTTTAAGTCTTCAGTCGAATCTTTCTTTGCTCTGTAACTTAATCAGCCGTCATCGGGTGTTTTCACTTGATGCGTGGTTTTGTCAGTGCTGTGGGATGGAGAGCCGGACAAAGAACAATGTATAGTCGTTCGAATGGTATTTAAAAAAAAAAGAAACAGGACCCGTGCCCGGAATCGACATGAAGCTGGTTCTACGGTGGCTCAGTGGGTAGGACGTTTGCTCTCTAACTTCTTCAAGATTGGTCGTGATTTTCCGGCTATGTCCACAGTTGTCAGTGGTGTAGGACGGAGAGCCTGGCAAGAGACACCACATAATCGTTCGGATGAAATAAAATTAACCGAGGTGACGTGTCCGAAATCTAAATGAAATGAAATGAAATAAAATGGGGTTTAACGTCCTACTGTCTGTTCCTAAGTTGGACTAATGAGTCGTGCATACGATATACCGTGTGTTATAAAGGAAATTTTGCCTTGGCAGCGGCGCTACGGCCTACTCTTGTATCAAATTTAAACTGCCAACGGATCTTTTATGGGCAAGCGTATGTCAGGCCCTACGTCCTGCTTCACTGACATGGAGAAGCCGCGCCAAGAAATTTGGATGAACTTTCTCAGTCACCCCAAGGATCGAAAACCCAGTGGTTTCAGTGGTGTAGGACGGAGGGCCTGAGAAGGGACGATGTCTATATGTTCGGATGGAATACAATAAACCGAGATCCCGTTGCCGGAATATAACTGGAGCTACGATGGCTCAGTCAGTAGAATCGACGTTTGCTCTTATACTTTATTAAAGTTTTCCGGGACTTTTCGGTCGGTGGCTACAGTGGCTCAGTGTGTAGGGCGTTTGCTCTCTAGTGCATCGGGCTATTTCTGGAGATGTCCTCTTTTGTCATTTGTGTAGGATGGGGGACGGTGGGGGTGGCTGGCAATGGATAACGTGTAGTCGTTCGGATGGGACAAAAAACGGGGGTCCGTGTAGCCTACACATTAGCGTGGACGTTGGGAAGGTGGGGTCTGTCATTTGTCAAGTTTAGCCATAATGGGGTGAAAAAAATCAAATTCTAAGCCAATCAGAAACCATAAAAGCAATCAACGTCATGGGTCACGGGTCAATAGCCATAAATAGACCATGGGATGCCTTTTACGGGAGGGAACACGTTGGTTTGTTTACAATTGTCAGAGATAATTTTTCTGCAGATATGCCGGGATTACTGTATAATACCACATATTAAATGTTGTATTGATACGATGAAAACGACTAATCCCTGATCTGTGGAATAAATATGGCCAGTAGTCGAGAAATAGCACCAATGATTGAAAAAAATCTGTTATTTACTGGAAACAAGTAATTTTTCAAAACTATTTCATTGAAACAATATCCAAGAGAAATATATACTAAATACACATGAAAACGATTTTGGCATGATTGAAATACTGGTTTGGTACTATAATTATATATAATGTTAAGAAAAAACAAAAATAATAATACCGTGTGACCTTAACCATACAAATTAAATTAACAATAAGTCACCTTCATCAATTATACCATTTTTTTTAAGAAAAGAAAACAATAGACTAATTATAAGAGAGAACAGAAAAAGAGAGAAATTGGGATTTAACCTCCACTCGACATATCCTAGATGATTTCGGGACTAACATATGGTTCAATTTTATTCCAATAATTTTTTTGTATGTAGTCGTCTTTAGCAGTGGGAGGACATCTTAGGACCCGCAGAAAACCGACGATGTTGGGAGAGAAATGGGATTTAACGTCCACTCAACACAAACTAGATCAATTCGGGACTTACATATGGTTTAGCGGAAAACGGAGGACCCAAAGTAAACCCATGACAGACGACCCTACTTCTCGTCACGTACCACTGGGGATTCGAATCCACGTCAGTTGAATTAAGTTAATCGATTTATGAAATATATTATTTGACAGAGATAACAATCAGATGTTCCACCAAATCGCATATTTGGGATTCATATTTCAAAAATTTCCAGGCGGAGAGCCCAGGCGGGTGGAGGCGGGGTCAGTGAAAGGGGCCACTCCGACACGGGAGCCCGGGCCGGTTCCCGACCCTAATCCCGCCCTACTCCTTGTCACATATAAACGGGGATTGAAACCGAGCCCCCCCCCACACACACACACACAACATCACCACCACCCCGCCAATGTGTATACGAGACCTCCGTTTTCCATGTCATCCCAACGACCGGCTGTCCCTAGGCCTTCCATCTTACTCTGATAAGACGGTACCTTGCCAGAAAAGTCTAGACTACCCACTGAGCTACCGCAGCTCAAACTTCATTTCGAATCCGGACACAGGAACTCGCCCTTTTTTACCCCATCCTTCCTTCTCCACTGGCATGGGTAAACCCCGCCAGAAAATTTCCGATGAACTTGGATTAAATTGAATAAAATAGGGTTTAACGTCCCACTGTTCTGCTCCGACTGTGCTATGAAAGAAATTGTGCCAGGGAAGCGGCACCTAGGTCTCCTCATAATTTCGAATTCAGACTGCCATGGGATCTTTTACGTACATGCAAAAAAAATACCATTCGAACGACTATACATTATACTATATTTATTATAATGCACTACTATGTACTATGGGCCAGAGGCCTTAAATACTGAATAAACATTTGATTGATTGATTGACACTGTTCTGACAAAACCACGCATCAAGTGAAAACACCCGATGACGGCTGATTAAGTTACAGAGCAAAGAAAGATTCGACTGAAGACTTAAAATCGATTACAGATACAATATTATCTGTACAAGAAGAGATTAAAATTGTTAGTACTATTAAATATTCTAGAACATTTCCGTTTATTATAATCTATTTCTAAATACAAATGCCGATACGGTAGTCAATATGGACTTGCGTATAAACTGCACTTCCGAGGCGAGAACACGAGAAGACGAGAAGTCGAGGGCGAGAACACGAGAAGACGAGAGGGCGAGATTGACTCAAAGGCGAGGGAGCGAGGGAGCGAGAAGTCGAGGTTTTTCAAAGGCGAGAACACGAGAGAGCGAGAAGTCGAGGGCGAGAACACGAGAAGACGAGAAGTCGAGGGCGAGAGTGCGAGAACACGAGGTTTTTCAAAGGCGAGAACACGAGAAGACGAGAAGTCGAGGGACGAGAAGACGAGAAGTCGAGGTGAAAGTAATCTCGTGTTCTCGGGGCGAGATCCTCGTATTCTCGCCCTGTTTCCTCGCGTTCTCGCTCCCTCGCACTCTCGCCCTCGACTTCTCGTGTTCTCGTCCCCTCGTCTTCTCGTGTTCTCGCCCTCGACTTCTCGTCTTCTCGTGTTCTCGCCCTCGACTTCTCGCGGCGAGAACACGAGATTCTGAAATGGCCGCAATAGGCTTCCATAGTAGTTATATGAAGTAGATAGTTGTAGTATTTTGTAAGGGTTATATATTTGTCATCATTATTTAAACTTTTTACTCTATTTAACAAGTGTGAAATATATTGAACTTATATCTACATGTATGTATACACTTATATTTCTTACCTAACGTTGGTGGTTGCTTATAATACTAATATTATGTGCTGGGGTTGTGGAGACTAAAATAGGACCCAAGCCTAGTTTCAATGCCTATTCCCATGTATTTCCTACCGGGCCAGAAACTGGTTTCTCTGTGTATTCCTGGGTATTTCATCTCGAACCAGAATCTAGTTTCTCTGTGTAGTCTTGTGTAATTACAGTTCAATTACTAAATACTATTGAAACAATATACCGTATAATATGTAGCGATTGAAACAATAAGCATAAAAATAAACAATAGAATAAAATTTGAAATTTAACATCTTGTCAACATAATATCAATACAAAATATATCAAATGGGATTTAACGTCCTGCTGTTCTGCTCCTATAGTGGGTTAATAAAGACGGGCATAGAGTGCACTATGGTATACTGTTATATCGAATTCCAACTGCGACGCGATCTTTTACGTGCACGTCAATGTATACACGAGATCTCGGTGTTTCATACCAAATCTAAAAGTCCGAGTTGTCTTCCAAATAAAAGATTTTTTCAAAAATTTGTTTTTGAAAAGAAAATAGCACCTGTAATGCTAGTCATAGCTATTATTTCAACCATCATTAAGTGGTTTTAGGTGTCGTGTACATGTTAAGTATGCTTACTACTCTCTCACCCGACACCTGCTTTTATGATATTGCACATTTAATTAGCGTTCGTGTTGCACACAGTTTTATTATTCAAATTATTTAAATCACCCACCAAGTGAATGTCGTTTCACAAGTAAAACTACACAACGGCTGATGCAGGATCATGTAAGGAGCATAGAAGATATACGTATCGGGGGACAACGGCACGGTGGCGATGTAAAAGAGAGGAATATCCTAGCGAAGCTCGATGAATTACTCGTAAATAACACTTATCTACAACAAAATGCACGCAGGTTGTTAACACTTTGAAAACCTTCTGCTGAACAACTAACTCTACCCCCATCTCGTGGGTCATTCGAGTATAAGCAAACCCACAACATTAAGGAGAACTCGTCCAAATGTGCCCCTCTATTCAGTGGCTAATTAACACTTATGTGTGTTTAATATACGAGCCTTAAAGAAGTCAATAGCACCTTCTCTATCTCAATTTGATATCAGCTAGGTTAATCGACAAGGGGTGGCGACAACTGAGTGGTCTGTGTTGACAAAATTACAATCATTTGTGGAAATATTTTGGCTGATCAAAGTGTATTAACGTTTAGTTTCCATTCTGTGTGACACGTTCCCTAGTTGTGTGGGGCGGTCGTTTAATAAAATCATCTGTTATTCTTATCACTTAACGTCAACTAACTTTACAAACACGGCACCCTGCTGTCTCTAAATGAATTATTCTTTGTATACATCAATTAATCGAGCCACCGTGACCAAGTGAGTAAGACGTTGGCTTCCTAACCTGTAGGTCACGTGGTCGATCGGGATTTTCTGGCGTGGTTTTGTCTTGTAAGTGATGCAGGACGGAGTGTTTGGCAAGGGACCATGTATAGTCGCTCAGGCGGTACGAAAACCCGCGGTCCGATGTACACATTGGCGTCCACGTAAAAGATCCATTGGCAGTTTAAATTAGATAGTAGGCCGTAGCGTTGCTGTCCGGGCAAAATTCCCCTCATAGCACACTGTATGGCGTATGCCGGTCATCGTTTTCCCTGTTATGGGTCATTTCATTCTGCAAAATTTTTTTATGATCTAATAAACAAACAATATGTATGTATTTTGTGCTATGTTTCCACTGCTGTTCGGCGCTTTACGATAGGATTGTCCCTATGGAGTCCACGATCCGGTATGTACAGATACATTCGGATACGTTTCGATCCCATCGACACGATTGCTACGACTGACCACAATAATATATGATCAACCCGGATAGGATGACCACGGTGACTCCACGATTAAAACCACGATTTCAATGGAAGCACGAAACGTTATAGTGGGAACCTAACATTAATAACATCAGACATTCCCGTATATTCACAGTTCACATTCTGGGACCTCAACCCATAGCAATATCATCTTCATACGCAATTTGTCCTGGCTATTGTTGACGAATCCCCCTTTCACCGCGGAACCCTTCGGTCCATCTGACTTTGCTGTCCACGTAAATATTTTCATGATGGATCCCGGGTTCTGAAATGCTGTTCAGATCCATGGTTCAAGTTATATTTCCAGTAATTGCTTCGGGAATCATTGAAAACATAGCTTTGACCCAACAAATCCCCAGTTCATTCAGGTGTAATTTGTGGCGGGTGGTGGACAAATGAACACATGTGATATAATATTATCTTCCAGTACATGTCTTCACGTAAGTCAAGTCAGATTTTTCTTCTAGAGCAAAATTCAAAATTTGAATGGAACTCGCAGACGGAAGGAAAAGAAATGAAATGGGATTTAACGTCCTACTATCTGCACTGACTGGGCTATTAAAGACGTACATACACCATAAATTGTGCTATGACTGAAATTTACCCGGACAAAGGCACTAGACTTGTTTCAAATTCCAACTGTCAATGGTTCTTTTACGTACACGCCTATGTTCCCGTTCAGATGGTGGTATTGCAATAGTGTTAGGCTGTCCTGTTTGGCTGCATTTAAATCTGTTATGCATGGTGCCATTCTTCCCTAAGTGATGAAACTTCCTCACTTACCCCACCACTTGGTTCTGCCAGAGGCTGGCTGGAGTTTTATTATTTAACTTTACGAAAGTTTGCCGTTTTATAGACAGCAAGTTTTCTTCAATTACAAATATTGTCAGATTGTGATGACTGTTGAGTCAATCTAATTCTTAAGTTTGTATTTATTAAGTGTCACATAATCTGCTTTACTTTGTTAAGTAAAGGGGTTTCGTGTTGTTTCCTGGGCAGACTAGACCTTGTTTTGGTATTCTGTATAATAAACAAATGGAATGTTTAGGTTATAATCGACGTAAATAGCTTGTCCTGTTTTATTATATCTCTAAAACTTTGACTTTTTTTCTGAAGGCTAATGAATAGTATGCATAACCCTATCTTATCAATTGGCTGGTATAGCACTTATTTGAAAGTCCTTTTAACTATTTACATGTACTTATTATAGATAAAAGAAAATCATTCATATTCTGTCAAATCCACGCCCATGTAAATAAACATAAAGAGATGATAATATTTGCTATGCATAATAATTCAATTGGGGTTATATCTGTGGTAGAGCACGGTAAGTAATAGTGCAATATATGAATAATATAGACAAAACTATAACGAAAAGACATGTATTTATAAATCCAATCATAAGATTTCAATAAAGAGCTGGTCACTCAAAAGTCAGTACCTGCACCTTTAAGTTTTGAGTAAAATCTTTTGATGGAAGTATTTTGATATACTGATTGTATGGAAACCGATAGTTCATTTTGCGTTGATATTTCGGTTTTCTATTAGATGGCGCAAAGGTGGTTCAGTGGGTATGACGTTGACTCGCTAATCTGGAGGTCCCGTGTTCAATCGCTCCGTTGACCGAGAAAGTTCATCAGATTTTCCGACCTGGATCCTCCTTGTCAGGAAGAAAAACCGATGTCCCGAGTACACATTGTCGCTCACGGAAAACATCGATTTGCAGTTGGAATTCGACATAAGAGTAGGCCGCAGCGCCGCTGTCCAGCCAAAATTTCCCTCTTAGCACACTGTTTGACGTATGTCCGTTTTCATTAGCCCAGTCGCAGCAGAACCCTGTTAAAACCTATTTTATTTCTTAATTAGATGCTAAATAACCAATCTGACCCGTGACAATTAAACATTGTCCACTCGCAAAGTGCACAAACGGAATCGGCGACTTTAGTTACAAATTGAGTCCAGAAAAGCGTCCCTGAATTTAAAAGAAAACTGTAAATGACAAATGTATTACAATATAAATTTAAAATTTTGAATCTAGTTGTGTTGTATTTAAACTATGATAGGCTAAGCATTGTCAACACAGTGTGTTATAGACACGAAAGGTTGGTCACATAGTTTGGTAGCCGGGGAATGGTAGATGAGCTAGTCCTCAAGGCGGCAATCACTTTAACATATCTATGATGTACTTATCTTATTTTCCACGTTATTTGTAAAGAAAGGTCTTGAGTTAAAGTGTGAAACATTGATAGGGGAGAAATAATGGTTAGTATAATAGGCGATATGTCAATAGACAACATGCTATACACGTTTATTCTGGTTTTCAACACAAGTGTTGGAGACTTCACATTTTAACTGCAACTCAATTCTGGTCAGTCTTTAAGTTTAATCTACATGTTATTTCAGATCTATAATCTCTATTAATTAGTGGCGGGTGTCGTGAACAAGTCTGGGTATGCTTACTTTATCTAGAACATTTACTTGAGACATTGTCCATATTGTGATGGTTATTTTGTTTTGAAATCTAGGTATTGCGGGCCCCAGTTTATCGGTTGGTATAACGATGTCTCATGATCCTAGGTTCGATCGTGGTGTAGTTCGAGAATGTTTTTCGCCAGCAGAAGACCTGGTGGAGTAAGGTATATAGTTATTCGGATCAGGCGCGGATCCAGGATTTTTTGCAGGGGGGGGGTCTAGGTTTGATAATTGCTTAACTAATTGCGCTCAACCGATTAATTTGATAAATTAGATTCAATTTGGTTCATTCTGACGTATTTCCGGAAGATAAATACCAAAATTAGAGGTCTAAATCGCCAATAAAATCGCATAACAAATTTTGAAGTCTGAGCAGGGGGGGGGGGGGCTGACCCGTTGGTAGCTCATTAAAAATCCCCTGACAGTTGGAAATTGATTAAGAGTAGGTCGTAGCGCAGCTGTCCTTACAAAATTTCCCTCAGAGCACATTGCATACCATATGATCGTTGGTCCTGTTGGTATAAAAAAGTAAGCCGACTAATCTACATGTACGTCACTCAATGCGATCGCCACATTCAGCTATAATTATAAATAACAAGTGTATAGCAGGATGCGGGTTGTACTTACTCTTTCTAGAACACTTTATAACACTTTCCGTTTGCTCACACTTCATATTAACCTACAGTTGTATTATTTTATAGTTACAATGTCAATTATTTTACGTGCATTGGGTGGACTCGAGTGTTAATATTTCTATCTTAATTAACAAAGGACTAATACAATAATTATTAGACGAAATTTGATACTAGATGCCTTAGAAAGTAAGAGGGCTTGGATTGTCGAATAGTTAGCACATGCACGCTGTATCATACGGTTTGGAACTGTGTCAAAAGGCGTGGTTTCGATTCGCCGGTTGTACGTGACAAGGAGTATGGTATAGCTTGTCCAACTTCGTGGGTTTTCTCCTGGTTCACCAATTTCTTCCCACTGCAAAAGACAAGCAAGCGAATTATTGAAATAAATTGAACCATTTGTGTTACTTCCGAAATGACCTAGTTTGTGTCGAGTAGACGTTAACCCCCCCCCCCCCCCCCAGAAAGTAAACACCATTTTGCTATGGGGAGATGGATGAAACGTTGTTATAAATATATATTTTCACGTCGTATTTCTGTTGGAAGGAAAGGGAAGTAACAAAAATACGCGGAAACCATTCACCCTTTTCTCAAGAACATACAAATTCTCCATCTTTGATGTCGACACAGATAACACTCGGTGGCGTGAAGATCAAGTCGAGGTTCACAGTTACGCCGAATGATCAAGTACACGGTATATGTGATATTTTACAGGCGTTAACGCCAACTAAGGGGGTTTTGACACAAAACTTAACAGGAGGTTAAATAGCTTAAAGTGATCTTAACACTAAGATTATCCTTAATATAAAAGAAAGTAATTAATTTAGCTAACTATGTTTGTTTTCGGAATTATTGAAGGCCTGGGAATAACGAAATCTTGAAATTGTCCGTCTGCATGATGTATCCTAAATATCTTGTTTGTAACGTGATTGCAACGTCATACGTTTCTATAGTTGATTCACTGTATTTGAAAATTAAAAACATTACAAGACTTTGCTCCTTGGTTTTCATATACACAGAAATGGCCCAATCACCATAAGTTTAGGTTGTGGTATAGAATTTGCATAAAAGTGTAGGAATAGTTGATGCCAAATACACAAAACATATGGGAAAGGTTTGAATCGAGTTTGCTTTGCATTGCATTTAGTACAATGTGTTGTAATTATTTTAGTGGGAAAACGGACATTTTGAACATATTTAATTGATCTCGAGTGCGTATTTGTCACATTAAACTTTTTATTCTATTATTAAAAATTGTCCAAATTCTATGAAATTATCAGAACGGTTATCGCTCATGGCCATCAAGTGGTTAAAATAGATTTGTAGACACAGAACCTCTGCACATTAAATTGTTACCCTCTGCTAAATTCTCTATACTATAATTTAGCTAATTTATCAATGTTTCAATGATCACAGAGAAGCCGCCGAATACAGTAACACCCACAAAATGTCTAAATACACCTAACTTAGCAAAATATTAAAGCTTAATCCCATTTATCACTTATGGTAAAGGAAGGATATGTTCCGTGTAGTTGACTTAAGGAGTGAAGCGTAGATAATATGATCATCATCTGATTTACATAGCACCATGTCTTAAGTAAACAATTTGGGGTTAACGATACGATCAAAGTCAACTAATATATTAGGTGATGTTTTAATTTGGTGTGAGATCAGTTAAGTGAAAAACAGAATTCTCTGGTAAATGTCTTTAAAAATATTATTCCAACCGATGTGATGAAATTAGTGGGGGTTTTATGTACTCACCGCACTTCAAAACCGGGAATTGGTATAATATTAATAATAATTTATTCTTATATAGCGCATTACTATATGCAAATAATATCTCAACGCGCTTTCATAGAAGTTGAAAATGCTTAAATTACCTCAACATTGGTAAACACTTTCAACGTATTTAACGGACACATATTTTTCAATATTGTATACTTGTATATATGTCATCGGTCCTATTCGATCAGAAAGTACCTTTTTTTCAAAAATGACCAGCTTAATTTTTTCTTAAAACTAAGCCCCGACTAGAAGCACTGACTAGATGTAGCCACTATACCTCTCGCAGATAGATTATAGCTAAAAATCTCGTACCTTTCCTCATTGTTTCTTTAGCATGTAACATTATCGTAAACTGGGTTATCGTTTATGATAGAGAGAAATAGATGCAAAATGTTGTTCATATCAGTGAGTAATGCACTTTATCTAAAAGTTCCATATATGGTAAATACGCCGTTTCTTCGCAATTTGGCATTTTATCTGCATACTTTTATTTTACGTGAAATGGTGCTTAACGTCGACTAGACACAGATTAGGTAATTTCACGACTAACATGGTTCAATTTAATTACAATAATTCGCACCCGGGTAAAGGTGTTCGGGAGAAAACCTACGAGATTAGACAGGCGACCCGACTCCTTAAAACCGTACAACCTGATTTAAAAGCCCAATCGTTAAATCTGGCATGGCATGATTACATTTTGAAACGTGTTTGTAAAGTTTAGAGGATCACAGTGACTTTGTGGGTATAAAACGCTGGCTCACTAGTCATTGGCCGAGAAAGTCCATCCAGATTTTCCGACGTGGGTTAACCTTGTCAGTGATGCAGGATGGAGGGCGGGCAAAGGCAGCTGTCTAGTCGTTCGGATGGGACGAAAATCCGAGGTCCCATATACACATTGGCATGCACGTAAAAGATGATATTCGATGTAAGTGTAGGCCGTAGCGACACTTTCCGGGCAAAATTATACCCGTCTTCATTAGGTCAGTTTGAATCAGAATAGTAGGACGTTAAACCCCATTTCATTTCATTTCATAAAGTTTAAAAATCAGCCGAGGTGAGAAGACAATAATCAAAGTCATTCAGTAGTCAGTTAAATAACAGATTCTTCTCTAATAAAACTATTACTACCTGTAAATAGATCAAAGGATATAAGATATCGGATTATAACACTGGGATTAATAGAGTTAAACAGGATTACTGATCTTTCTATGTATACCTATTGTAGGCATTTAAATCAAGATGGCCGATAAGTCTTGGCTGCGGGCAGTCGGACATACTAAAATGATCAACGCGTTTCACATCGCCAAACGTCTAAAGGGTAGAAATGCCACACTTCCGGTTTTGAATGTGTGAAACAACACTATGAAAATGACGGAAGATAGAATTGTTTAATTGTTAGGATTCCGGCAGCCTTCGTTTAACAAATAATTATACAACTAAAAATGAAATATCCATTTGATTTGATATTATATTTTTATTTCTAATTTTATGAATATAGGTATATCGAAACTTATTTATGTGAAGCTATGTGAACACCTTAAATTAATAGATCAAAGGATACGGGATAAGGATTATAACACAGAGATTAATAGGGATAAACACAACTGTTTAGATATATGTGACAGTATATACACACGTCCAGCTAAATGGTCGCCACTTCCCAAATCATGGAACCACGTAAGTTAAGAATGTAACAGGTCGGGCGTTGATGGCCAATCTGAACCGGTCAAATTCTTAATCTCGCCTATTTGAATACCGAAACAATATTTGTATGGTCCATGCTTAAATTTTAATTCGATTAGTACAGGTTCAATTCGATAAAACAAAATATATATATATTTTCTTAATTTGGTCTGTTTACTTTTTTTTTCAATTCTTGACAGCTGAATATAAAATTAGATATTTCTCAATATTGGCTCTGTAGACATTTAAATATACCTAGATATCCACTTTACAAAACAAATCACCAAATTTGATTAAATCCACAAAACACAGATGTCTAGTCATTTCAAATTTAATTCTTAGTAAATAGTATTTGGATTGCAAACATGTATATTCAAATTAACATGACAACGCCCGTTTGATATAACTTTAATTTCTTGAGCAACCAATAAAATTTATTATTGATGGACTCGCCCCCCCCCCCCCGCACACCCCGCCAATATTTCGCAAAAAAATAATGATCTCTTAGCAGTGTTCTTGGCCGGCCACATCCTCAGCCCCTTCAAAACATTCTGCAGCCCCTCCCAAAACATTCCGTAGCTCCCCACTCCAAATTTTATGAGCTGGCTACGGGCCCGGATGGACTTCTATAACAGATATATCGAACATGAACAATAAATATTAATTGCATTCAATAAGTATTCATGTACTATTAGATATACGATCAAAATAACAGGTATGACAGAATATAAAACGTGTTATTTTACAAAATATGTTGACATAAGTATTTAAACACGGAACCAAGAACTATTATCAATTCTAAAAGGTCTGCTTATCCATTATAAAGTAAAAGTAGTCATTTCACAATAATATTATCATTACTATTTCTTAGAATATTTCGACCCTGTTCTAAATTTTTTCCGTAATTCTTATTAAAGGATGCCGCGAATCCATTTTCGTGACCTCAAATATCGACATTAAAAATAATTTCAATACTTGCGTAGTCATAACTTTATTTTTGTTTTGTGCCATTAAATCATATTTATAGTATACTACAACTGACCTATCTTACCACCTATGAAAAACAATCCCTTATCACATAATGTTAGAAACTATTTAGAAAGGCAATACAATATCTTATATTATTCGCTTAACTCTTTGTTATTCCTCCACGGTGAATTTTTTATTTTGATAAAACAAAATTTTAAGGAAATCAAAGCCATTGTGTGATGTTTGGCGTCATCTACACTGTGTCTGGTGATATTGGGGGTCACAAGATCTCCAGTATTTTAATCAAATTTGATCCAAGCTACAAATGCTTGTGAAATCAAAGTCATTTGTACCGGTTATTATTATTCATAACACGGTCGCTTTATTCGATATGATGAATTAAAATTACTCTTTAGCTTAATCACGATTGTGTATTTAGCTAATGGAACGGCCATATTGGGAGATAAATTGACGACACGATCCTATCGATATGTTTAGTCGGGTTTTAAAAACCAAGATGATATTCGCAGATTGTTATCTTCATTCTTTAAAGACATTTTACTTCGGGTCTGTCGAACGCGTGCGGATCGGTTCCGGTACCTTGTATTCGACTGCTTTATGGCAGACATATTACTCGTGGGTACACAAATACAAGCAAACGATTAAGCATGACTTTATCATCGCTTTACACAAAAATCTCATTCGTTTAGCCGTCTCACGAACTTGAGTAAATGATATTAAGTCAACATGGCGCGTAAAAACAGGTAACCCTATCCCACTCACGGCTAATCTAATCCAAAGGCCACGTCAATGATGCTTTAAATTTGAATACAATTAATCGTGAAATATGAATAAAGATGAATATTAATAAACCTCTCTGTTTAGCAACGTTTTAACTTCGGTTGTCATATCAATATTTTCCAATGATAAAAAGGCAAATTGTGTTTTAATTGTCACTGAAGGAGGGCAATTTACGTATCTTGACGACGCCAGGTCTAATATTACTCCTTTCGTTTACACTTCTTTCATTAACGAGGTCACTAATGTACGGATCAGACAGAAACGTGGACAGCCCCTGTCGTTTAATATTAACGTTTCTCATTCTTAATTCAACCCGCGAACCTTCCCCGAACAAGCGCTGTTTAAATACGGAATTCTGTCTGTTTTTGTGCAATTGTTTGTATTCAAATAGATTTGAACTGTTGAGATCATTGATGACTCGGGGGGTGACAAGGCAAACCATTTTACAATTTACAGAGTTACCTCTAATTGATGCGGACCATTTTTATTGGCAGCCAGAACAATAAGACGATGTGTAAAGACAGGCTGCTGACCGACTAGAAACAGATGGGGATATGATATTCCACGAACTACTTTAAGTCCATCAGACACCGTTTAATAAATTTACATAGATCGTGTGACTACGGGCAACATTAGACAGGGTGTAATAATAATGAAAACGGGGTAGATCTTTCTGGAATTTGTGGGTGGTCTTTCTTATAGAACATGTATAGAATTTTAATGATCAACTAAGTTTTAACGATAAATAAAATCAAGAACTCAACTAAATCGAATTGGATAGTAGTAACTTACTTGTAAAGGGTGTGGGGTGGGGGATATTGCTCAGTTATTGGCACCCGTTACGCGTTTATGTTATGTACCATCGCGATGATGCCTAGTAGTTCGGCGTGTTTTTAGATATGTACAAAATTTGGGTTTATGACTAGGGGCCCATTTGATTTTTTTTTAAAAATCATACAACGATTGTTAACTAATTGTCGATGCTATACATAATTCATATAATATAAATAATATCTGTTCTATGAAAAAAATGGTTATTGGTATTATCTATCATAGGAACCGTAACTAATGAAAATAAAAATAATGGCAAGTTTTACAATTACGTTTCGGTATAATCGGCATTGACATGTCTATCTTCATGTTTTCTTCGTATAAAGTCAACTATCAAATTTATTTTAAAAAAAAAAATACATTTTACCAAGTAATAAATAAAATGCAATGACGTTTAATGTGTTACTGTTCTACCTAAATCTGTATGTAATGAAGACGGGGGACCATTAATACATGGGAGAGGGGGCATTAGAAGGTTTGTCACTGAGTCAAGTAACGTGGTGTCCATTCCCTGTGTGTTCGTGACAGGGAGTATGTTGTCTGCCCAACCTCGTGGGTTTTCTCCGGTTCCTCCCAGTGCTAAAGACCTACGTGCAAGCCAATTAATGAAATAAAATAAAACCATATTTTAGTAGGTCTACACCCTCTCTCTCTCTCTCTCTCTCTCTCTCTCTCTCTCTCTCTCTCTCTTATCTTTTATTATAACATTAGGCTTTCGACTGGTTTCTTTTTTTTTAACGAAACAGGTTATCCGTATGCACATATGTCTTGTCATTCCATGCGCTCTGTGTAACATTTTTCTGGGAGTTTGAACTTTGGGCGACAGAAATGTTTGATGTGGATTTGGGGGAATGTTATTATCGAAAAGTTTACAGTGTATAACAATGATTGGGTATTTAACTCTTCACTGTTTAACTTATAATTGATAAATATGATCAATGTATTTATATTATCTTGAAGTTAAGTGCGATTTGTTGTAAGTCTCTTGATCGGTCTTATCATTTTTATAGAGACTGGTCAATGTTTCATAAGGCGTGATTATCAAAACAGCGAAGTGGTCTTGTTGAGGAGGTCGTCGAGTTGTAGTTAAAAGTCGAATTAATTGAAGATATCTTATTATAAATGAAGTGTACAAAGCACTGATAAAGTTGATCCAACATGTGAGTAAAGATGGCCTCTTCAGTGGGTAATATTGTCGAACAGTTTGTTGTAGAAGGAGAGCTGTTGAGTTATCGAGTAGTTGGTGGAGTGGGGTAGAGTGGTCCACGGCTAACTATAACACAACCATCTGATATTTATTCATAAAAACATATGTATTGATAGACATTAGTCGTGCATAATTACCATTCATAAATCTTTTTATTCATAGACTAAGTTAGCAAATATTACGCCGATGAGTTTCAAATGAAACGTGCTGGTTTGTATGGATGTATACTGCAATGGCTTCGGCTTATTGATGAGCAATAAAGAAGGATCCACCGACCGAAACAAAAGCCCCACAACGCGATAAAAGCTGGGCATTGATTGAACATTATAGAAGTAATTTGCCGCTCGTTTAGAATAGATTTTTATCTCTCGTTTTTGTTTCTCTTGTCCGAAGTCGTGGCTTTCTGATCGTACACACCTGAAAATAAATCAATTAAGTAAAGAAGGTGGCGCTAAATGCGCAATCGACCAATCGAATGCGTTCTCTGACTTAAGCCCGTGCTCCCTACTGCTGGTTCACAGTTAATCCCGCCCCTTTGCTATCGAGGAACCTATCAGAGAGATTTCATGCTTGTTTATTATTCTTCGAACAATGAACTTGTAGCATACATGGATGCTTCCTTTATGCAATCGGCGTGCTTAGTTGGAGAGGTATTTCAACCTGTGACAGTGAAACACTCGAAACAGTTCGATCAACATTTTAACTGACTTGAAATAATTCCACCGATACAGATGGAAACTCAATTGGCCATGAACGGACTACAAAAATCCACTAGTTTTTCTGTAAAAGACTTGCTGGATTTACCGGAGGCTAACATTAAAGGACAGTGTGCCAGTCCCGTACTAGGGACCACAGATCCCGCGGTTCCATACTTCGATACCAGTGATAATCCATACACACGCTGGCTTCAGAACAACGACCCACTGCAGTTTCAAAGTAAGAATTTTAAACCACGTTCTAGATTCTGTTGTGTGTATTGTGGGTTTTCCGATTTGTTTGGCAGTCTAATAATCTGTATGCAATTTACAGCAATGTAATTTGATTCTAATACCATCAGAAACCTTGAAGAGTCAGGTTTGAATTAAGAGTTAATGTTGTTAAAATCTACCGAAACGTTTGCAGTATTGTTATCCATGTACGGGTAGTCGCTGTTTAATCACATTTTTGTTAAGTCCACTTATTTGCTCAGACAAGATTATTGAATAAGAATGGTTGTTTTTTTTAATTTTAAACTGATATTTGTTAATATGCATCTGATGTTTACGCTTAAATAGGTTAAGTTTTTATTTGAAAATAGAAACCCCTTGTCCGGTTTAGTTATATTATTATCCGCGTTCTGTATAATATAGTGGTAATTTCATATTCTACGCGAGTCCTGTTATCGCCTTTGACTGAATTTTATCTATAGGCTTAGTCGTAACCCCTTTTATCACTTTGGTTATATTAAGGTTTATGATCGCTTAAGTAGTCCAAAACCACGAATAGACACTCCTTGAAGAAAGAGCATTTCCTTGAATATACCTTAAATATCTTGAATAATATGAATGAGAATTTAATCGAATAGAATTGGAAAAGGCATTATCCGTTGCAACTGTGTAAAATAGCTTGAAGTGTATAATTTTTTTAGGGGATAACACCAAAGCGGGTATAAAAAAGAGGGAAAATGAAAACAGGTTTATAATAGCATGAATTGAATAGTTCGACAGACCAAGAAACCTAAAATGATAAACAAAATTGCAATCTGTGAATCGATATCAATCGATTTTATCCCAGACTTTAAATGCTTTATTCAAAAAAAGGGTTTCTTTCATGATATTTGCTGCTTGTTTAATTACCAGTCTTCGATAAAAACAAATGTCTTGAAAGGTATTCATTTTTCATGGAAGTTCAAATTGTCGTTTATCAAAATTATACGCTATTTGAATAGTAGTGCTTGGGGTTTCCGCATACCAATAAATTATTATCAATGAAAGATATTCCAAGATTAGATGTTCCAGTCGATATATAGTGTGTCCTAGTTTATTTAAGTACAAATATTTTGGTAGCTATTATTTGAACTAAGCATGAAAAACCTGCAACATTTCGCAGTTTGACAATATAGATTTGGTTTACTTGTTAGTGTCTTCGCGTATCATGCTGTATTAATCAAATAAATAAATACGATATTATATACAAAAATAGGATTTTATTAGTTCAAGTTATATTCAACCTCTTTTAGAGCATTTTTACAATGCATATATAAAAAATGTCGCTGCATCAATTTTATCATTTAAATAAATCCATATATAAAGGTTTAGTTTTCTCTCAGTTCAAGGTAATCTCACGTCTTCTATCGCTTTTTTAAAAAAAAAAACAACATATGTCATTGAATTTCATTTTTATTGAAGCCAATAGTAAGTTTATTGTTCACGTAAAGTAAGTAACTACCCTGATTATTTACTTTTGAAATTCACATTAAAGGATCATATCACCGAAGAACATTTTGAATATTTCAATGCACGGCGTGAATTTTCTATTTTAAATATAAGCTTACGTGTTTATCCTACATGCGGATCTCTATATTTTGAAATTGATGTACAGACATGTTTATTTATTTCTAAAATAAAATGTCTACATTTGTGTTGGTTTCAAGTCAATTAGCAATTAGTTCTATGTATTTCGTTAAATACCCTCTTCAAATCTAAAGAGAACATCTATTTAAATTTTCTATTTCTGAAAATATTATTTTCCAATTAACCTAGTTTTCTTGCTTTAATTTGAAATTCCTGTAATTTTGTAGCTTAAAATTGTAAGCCATACTTTTGTTGTAAATGTTTGATTTACATTTAAAGTTAGCAATTAAAGTTGTTTAACACATATATTATATTTTCTGATATATAATTGAGACCGGATATTCTGAATAATGTAGCCTGTAGTAAATTTAGATTTTACACAAAATTCAAGAGCCTCCCGTAATTGTCTCTTTAAATCTAAAATTGGATTATGTTATATGAGGTCTGAAAAGCTCCGCCATCAAAATATTATTTCAAACCCGATCTACCTTATCTATCTTTATAACTCTTAACTAACTAAAACTTTCATTCAGTCCGGGGTAAGTCAAATATTGAAGTTTAAACATGGGAACATTTATATGAGTTTTATTTCGCTTGTTTCTAGTATTTAAAGTTAATCTTCAGTCATCAGATAAAACTCGGTATATCTATACTTTAATAGAAATGCGTGTATTCAATAAATAGGGGTATTCCCATATTTTATAGTATACGGTTTTCAGTTTTATAGTAGTTCACTACTATTTGAAACAGTGGAACTAGAGAACAATATAGAATTTTAAATACCTTTTGAATTATTGTAGGCCATAGATTACTTTTAGAATTTGATTTGATTTTCAGTAATTTTCTTTTAATTAATGTTTTTGGTCTATCACGATAATATTAAACAATCAAAAATTACTATTTGAAAAAAACAATGTGAAACTTTTGAAGTCCTTTATTAGTGTAATATGTGTGAATTATTATGTTAATAATGATCAGTAAATGGTAGGATCCTGTGTTTCATATGGAATATATTGACAATGAAAATCTAATTTCACCATGTGTACGCATTCTTTGACTATATATTAAAACAAAGTTGTTTTAATTTCTGATGTTGGTTTATTCATAATAATAGGAATAATATTGAACTAAAACCTAAGAACATACTTACTTTCCTTCTGCCATCATAGGTGGATATAGAATTACTTCATCTGCAGCGAAACGTTTTCTTTAAAATTATGTTTACGTTCAACATACCAATGTCAAGAAACAAAGAACCTTAAACGCGTTCTTAAATGGCATCAAAGAATAACAACAAAGAAAAACAACCTGGAATGCAATTAATCAGAGATATAAACTATATTCTATAAATAAAAAGAATACAGAGAAGAAGCTTAAATATATAAAAATAAAATAAACGATAGATGTGAATCGATTTAAACCTTGTTATATAGTTTATATAGTCAACATCGTAGAGATGGGAAATTTATAAAACCTAGTTTATCTTAGACCTACTCGTTTCCTTATACTAGACCTTAAACTAACACACTCTCTACCATAGACAATCCGCCATTTCTACAATGGCTGCTTATTAATCTGTAAATAATATTATAACACCCGTGTTTATTAATCATTACACCGAGTAGTTATTGTTTTATCTTAACACAATACTTAAGAAAATTTTCCTAAAGAACCCGTATTGATGTTCGCCTTTCTAAGTGCGCGTGAAGATCCACGAGCCCTCTCATCCTTTTATTGGATGCTTTCTGTAGTAATTTTTCCCAGTCTTAACGGATTGACTACATCGATCCGACATTGATTCCTTTTTTTACATTTTTAACACTTGCTTCGGGTGCCTGAGAAAATTTTGTAACGATTTAATGAAAATATTTTGATTACATCTTAGCCTTGGGATGATGTTGCAACATAATCGTAAGAATCAATCGATAAAGACATGTATAAGGATATAATACATAAGTATTCGTTATTCTTAAGAAACATTGATTCTTGAATGCTTATAAGACAATCCTCAAGATTTAATAATAAACGTTTAAATAATTGATTGAATAAAAACGAAACATTTATTATGAATGAAATGTGCTAATTGCATAAAAATTATTTAAAACAAACACATCTTATCTTAAAGAAAAAACTATAGAAATAAAGATATCTCAATTATTGTCCTTAAAGTGGCGATACGTCTTTTTAAACTGGATTAATTTTTGGCTATCAATTAACATATTAATTGCAAATACATTGTTAATTTAGAAATATTGTAGCCTTTGGGATGTTTTCACTTTATTATTTCTTGATAACTTCGCTTGATAAAAACAAATACCCTTTTGGTTCGAACTAATTCAATCAGTGTATTCGAGAAATATATGTTACGCTTGAAGGAAACATTCGGCAATAGCAATATGTACATAGCTGTAATATAATATCGTTTCATCCCATGCACAAACTGAGCATGATCCTTTTTAAGAAATAATAATAAAAGTATTGTTATTCTAAAGGAATATCATTAATTTCCTTAGGGAGCTTTTAATTGGTAATTAAGATTAAGAAATAGCTTAGTGTAAGGTAAAATAAATGAAAAAATACACCAATAATATTTATTCGGTGGGAAGACCCATTAAATCATTGAAGGGTATCTCTTTTATTTAAAACAAAAGATGGGGTAGCCTTCCCTTCATATCATAAAGCTATTTAAAAATAGTAATTGTCACGCAGTAACTCGTATTTTTGTTATATATTGCATCATAAATTATCTTTACAGACACTTGTTAAATCGTAAGATAAAACTGAAGTATGACCATCTTGACTCGTTAACAAGCTGTTAATCACGGATTAACTTGGTGCAATAAATATCTATATTCTATTCTTTTTTTGAAAATATTTGATTTTCCCCGAGCTCTATTTAGAATGTAAGCATTCATTATGTTATTCGAAATAAAATTCCAGACATCCCAGTGTCTCTGTACTTAGGTTTCAGATATATTAATATTATTAATATTAGCCTAAAACTATAACCTTGAACAACTTTGAATCGATTAATACTAGTCTAAAACGATAACCCGTGACAACTTTGAATCTATTAACTATAACTTCGATTGAATCTTTTAAAACTAATCTAAAATTATAACCTAGAACAACTTTTGAAACTATTAATACTACATGTAGTCTGAAGCTATAACATGGAACAATTTCGAATCTATTAATATTAGTCTAAAACTATAAACTGGAACAACTTTTGATGTTAATAAATGTAAAACTACAATCTACAATATATTGTAATCTTTCAATCCTCAAACCCTCAGACTGATTTAAATGAATAGGATGAGACCGTCCTTATATGTTCAGTATATCATAGCGGCAGTTTCTAATATTATGTGTCGTCCCGTTTACTTTCTGGCAACTTTTACAAAGTCAATTTACCCTAACTTTATTTTGTTCAGTTATTGAGCTTACAGATCTACCATAATAAAAACGCCGTTTTAATATTTGAACGTCAACAATGCCATTTCACTTATTTTCTTCTCAAATTCTGTTTTTGAAAATTATAAAGGAAAAAATATATGTCACTTAATCCAGAATCAACCAATGTGGCCATTGAGTATATTAAATGGTATACACCGTTTTTACTTTGATTAGAAAGTTGAGGTGACCAGGAAGACCTTAATTTCACATTAACACAAGCAAATCATTTAGTTATTTGGTGGTAGTAAGTTATTTCGTAGACGTTATTTCAGAAGCAATCTTCTAAAATGTCTGTTATAATCTGTTTTAGGTTTTGGGAGTTGGATGGCCACTGTTTTACACCCGTACGCGCAATCGAATTATTGAAATGAAATTGAACCATATGTTAGTCCAGAAATGACCTAGTTTGTGTCGAGTGGATGTTAGTCCACCCCCTCTCTCTCTCTCTCTCTCTCTCTCTCTCTCTCTCTGTTGTAGGTTTCATGTTTCTGGGGTCGATACTTCTCTCTTAAAGTCTATAACACGTGTTCATAAATCCACTCAAAGAATATTTAAAATGTGGCCGGAGGGTAGTTTACCTATCTACTAGTATTTTATATAGAAATGTCTACTAATAGCTGTTCAACCCTTTATATAAAAGCTTGAACAGTTTACACTTGGCGGTAACAACTGTTCAACTTAACAAAGATGTCCTTTTTACAACTAACATTTTCCGGGGTTATCAAAACATATTTCTAATATAATTTTAGTTATTACAATTTCAAGTTAAGGTGTTGTACTAATGTTTTATTGAAAGATAGGGTAGTTGATATAAGAGTATATCTATGTATGTATATAGAATACAATATAAGTAAAAGGCGAAGTGGTTCTTATGTTCCGAGATATATCTACACATGATTATATACCTCTGTCTATCTATATATATATAAATATATTTATCTACGTACTGTCGTAGAAATATTAAATTATGCTATATAGTTGATCTATTATAATAGATATCCTCTCTTAATCCAATATAATAATATATAGAAGAAGGCAAAATCGGGAAAAAAGGTGAAAGTTGTATACATTATGATCATCGATGCGTAGTACTTTTTATCAAAACCCCCCACTTCAACCTTAATAAACATTTCAGTTACATACAACCTTTCTACTACATTTATTTCCATTCAGATCAACCCACAGATCCTTTTATTCAACGATCTCTATGTAAATCGTTGTCCGGTGTGGCTTCGCTTTACCCTTCGTCCTTTCTTATAACATGGTGATTTTTTTTATTATGATGATCAACATTGAAAATATGAGTTAGAGAGGAAAATATTTTGAATATCTTTTTATGTCCATCTTTTGTGTAGGAATGAAGAACGGATTGTTGTCCTAGATCAGTACAGCTATAATTCATTGCGTATTTCATATCCGTTTTAGTACGCGCTTTCAAGTGTAACGTTATTACCTATAAATCCAACGATTGTGCCTTAAGTTTATTTTATAGCATTTATGATATATAGAAATCATAAACTCATAAAATTTTCTTTTTAAAAAACTTATTTAAAGTATAAGTCAGTCATTTAATATAGACAGTTAGTATCCATTCATTAGCTAATGTACTTTCTATAACTCGACTGTTCTTTAGTTCGAAATGCATTCAGACATCACTCTATAGTCCGTTAAAGGTTCGATCGTTTTACTTTCCTCATTCAAAAAAATTAAAATACCGGAATTAACTCCATTAAACGGAGATTTCGAAACAAAGGTGTGAATAGCATATATAGTCATTGTATATATTTTATGGTTAGGGTTCTGTAAATAGTTAGACCCACGATAGATTAAGATTTAAAATAGAAATTGTTTCAAGCATATTAATCATTAATGCATGTATTATATTAAACGGTTTAGGACTTTCCAAGGTAAACTTGTAAGTGTCACTTTCCCACACTCCCGTTTAATACAGAAAACTATAAAACTAAGCTGCAAGAATATCAGATCGAATGAAAGATGTGCAGAATGTAGTTCGTAATATTCATACATCGACAAGTAAATAGGGATTAGAGGGTTTTGTTAATACCGCATCAGACGATATTGACATGGGTTTCGTCCGCCCTTCGTCCCAAACTTGTTTCCATGCATTTCTTATCATTGGTTTGAGATATTTTCACGAGACTTTGTGCACGTACCAACTTGTTAATATAGCAATATTGTACTATTTGTTAATTAGCAATTAGCGAGATGTCATGACTGAGTTACTTGTTTATGATTGTGACGAGACACTGACATTGAAAACTCATCGCCTTTCTACATCGGTATGAACAGAATCAAATATTAAGATTGAATTATATTAAATTTTCGGAAAATTGAGTACAGGAATAAGATAGAAGGATAAAACGGTGATAAGGAAATTATTTAAATTTTGCCATTATCTAAAAACACTATTATCATTATATCGAGGTTATCGGTTGTAATATCTGATTTTTATTAGTTTTTATTTAATCAAAATATTTAGAGATCACGTCGATCGATTCTCGAGTCAGTGGTCAACACTAGAATCCATTCAATAGCCCGGGTGTAGTACAAGATCGATAATTGGTTAATAAGAGGTGTTTAATGTATAATTTGATACGCTGCTTGTTATTGGTTTATTTGTTTGTTGATCGGATTAAGCAGATACAACGCCATCTTAATACAATGGCGATAAAACGATATCAAAAATCGATCTATCTAGTTTATTGGTGATATGGACAAGAATCGCTGAGAGTTGTAAACGGTATTTCGATTGGTTTCATTGTTTATTGTGATTATTATATTTCTATGTAATATACATGTGTAAATGGAAGTCGATTTCATATGGTAATGCAGACATGCTTGTGGATATTCATACACATTTCATTGTAATTAGACTCCATGTATATTATAAGTATTTGTTTGTAAACTATTTGATTTATTTATATAATCTGTTTGATTATGAATAATTGTGTATCTATCGTTATTGTCTAGGCAGGTTTTTCCCCCTTACGACATTGTATACAAGTGTATTTGTGAATTGATTCATTATAGACATATCGGGAAACATATATTTCAAAATGACTGAAACTCATTGATTTTAGTCAAAATATAGTTGTCGAATAATTGCCTGTTGATTTGTTCTTTGGCATAGCAATCCGTCTTCTTTGAAAAACTTACGTCTAAAGATATAACAAGTTTCGTGAATACATTTCAATAAGAGATACTTTGACTGATTTTCTGAGGGGTTTTCAAGTAGACTATTTTATATACACCAATCTCTAAGTTTTATTTTCTTTATGTTTTGCAGGTAGTGGACGGAATATGTCTGTATTAAACCCAAGACCCATTCATAGTCCCCAGGATGAAGAAAGTTCTAAACACGACAGTCTAAGTCATCCCACATCCCCTGATGGAAGTATAGACTCTTTAAAGATGGACGACGATGACGTAGAACTGGACGAAAAAGATAAATCAGGAACAGACCAGAGTCAAAACGGTGAAACAAAGAAAAGCCGAAAAAGGCGTGTTTTATTCTCAAAAGCACAGACGTACGAATTAGAACGTCGGTTCCGACAACAGCGATATTTATCCGCCCCAGAAAGAGAACATTTG
The DNA here is from genome assembly GCA_036850965.1 of Patella caerulea. Classification (NCBI taxonomy): domain Eukaryota; kingdom Metazoa; phylum Mollusca; class Gastropoda; family Patellidae; genus Patella; species Patella caerulea. The sequence continues at coordinate 46,328,155 of JAZGQO010000007.1, read as the reverse complement.
GCCAGTATTATTAGATTAACCCCCGTGCAGGTAAAAATCTGGTTCCAGAATCATCGTTACAAGTTAAAACGTGCCCGACAGGAGAAAGGGTTAACAGATCTCAATCCGTTACCTTCACCACGCAGAGTGGCCGTTCCTGTGTTAGTTAAAGATGGCATACCCTGCCAGCGAAGTAGTGTTAATTCGTCCCTTATGAAATCTCAGGATCATCTACAAATGCAATCGAACCTAAACGGCATGAACATGTCAATGAACAATGGACTCGGTGTGAACTCTTTAGGAATGAACTCAATGAACTCATATCCGTCCCACATGGGAAGCGCGGGAAATGGTATCAGCTCGACGCTCTCAAACTCTATGAACATGAACATGAATATGAGCTGTGCGTATAGTATGAGCTCTATGGGTTCTATGAATTCTATGAATCTGAACGTACCCAATGTGAACAATATGAATGTGTTGCCTAGTTACAGTCATCCGTTGATGCAGCCACAAACAAGATGGTGGTAGTGACGTGTTGTTTATATCTGTGCCTTAACTTTATCTTATCATTGTATCACAACGTGGCGTTAATTTGTGGTCAAGTATTAATTTTGGTGCCCAGAAAACGAGAATCACGGTCTTGAAGTCATTATTCAAAGGAATTGTGTTCCCTTTAAGTTAATAAGTCATTGTATAAGTCCCACATAAATGTTATCAATTTATTACTACTGCCTGTCGCATTTTTTGAAATGTATAACTATTTCTATTCGAAAAGTAAATTAAATTAAACTTTCCAGTTAATTGTGAGGTTAAAGGTGTTATAATAAGCGATCTCATGATAAATTGAAATTATAAACCGAGGTCCAAGCTGTTATAATAACCGACCTCATGACAAATTCAAACTATAAACTAGGGTGGGGTGGGGTGGGGTGGGGTGCATTGGGGTGGGCGGACATTTAATGAACTTACTGTAAATGACTATATAAATGCGCCAATAATATATTATTTATAATTAATATAAACGATATACGGGATTTATGTTTATTTGATGATAATTTGGTGCAATTATAAATTTAACAACTACTTAATTAACTACTTAATTAAATATCTCTGTCATCACTCGTAGCTATCATAACTACAGCATGTCCATTTTCTACATGTTAGCTTCAGTTGTAAAGCATTTGGAAACGTTGTATTTGAAATCCTATAATTTTAACAAACTTGTACTAACCGGATAACTTTCTTGGTTAATGTAAAAACGACAACATCATCTTTCCCATTATTAGATAAAAAATGAAATGGCCCAGAAGCTTGAAATTTAAGTACAAATTAAAACAACAACTAAAGCCTGGTCATTACATTACGTTCGTCATCATACCCTGATAGATATATTATTTTTTTTTATTTTTTTGCATTTCAGAAACAATCACCCTTCTAATTAATGTCGCAAAATTGTTAGCATAAGCCATCCGTTCAATATCTTCTATCGATTTGAAAAAAGAAAATCGCTGTGAACCAATTTATGGCATAGAGAAACTATATGGTCGGTCTACCTTAAAATTCCACCATTCCTGTCCTTTAATTGTTAAGTAAAGTTTGTTGTTTTATTGTCGCATTTTGTTTTACATATGACGTATATTATTATGTATGTATAATATATTATATAAGATACATGTGTTTTTTTCACCGATGTTCTTTTACTTATTACTATTGTTTGAATAAATTGTGAATATTTATTACATATAAAATATATTTGTTTTTATTTTCGAAATATATATACGGGGAAAATGAAGTCGGTTATAAATCGTTCCACATTTAAACAGCCATTACACGACAGCTACATCTACAAATTGCTGGTCTTTCTTTAGGCCTGAAATGTTATATAAATTATTGATTACACATTAATTAACTTACGGTGTCATCGGATGGCTGCGATATAAGTAGATTCAAATACTTCCTGTGGTCGATGCGTTTACCGTAAAAATAAACAATAGAGACTTTGTTTACTATCGTCACAAGGGTAGTAATGACAATTGAGACAGAGCTATAATTGTATCGCCATGAAGGTTCAAACTGAATTAATTTGACTGAAATTTTCAGCATACTCTCTATTCATTATCTGTTACGAGAACTGTCAGATTTTTATCTAATCGTACCTAATCCCATTTCAAATGCTCCTTCTTACTACAATATGGGCGATCGGGCAACCTGATTTTCTCAATAAAATCAGAAGTGAGATCAGATGTTCTACAGATATTTGGTATGCCCCACTTCTTACACAACTCTGGATATAGTTGCACTAATACATAGATATTGTGCACTTTTGGATTATGTCACGGCCGTTGGATTGATATCTGATAAAATTCGATACGGGAGATATGATATACTATTATAATAGGATGTCAACATAGCATAATGGGTGCACTGGGATTTAGTGAAGCCCTTTAACCAGAATTATTATATTATTATAGGAAATGAAATGAAATGGGGTTTAACGCCCCACTCTTCTGCATCTAACCTGGGCTAATGGAAGACGGGCATACGCCAAACAGTGTGCAATGGTGGAAATGTTGCCCGGGCAGCGGCGCTACGGCCTACTTTTATATCGAATTCCAACTGCCAAGGGATCTTTTACGTGCACACCAATGTGTACAAGGGACATCGGTTTTTAGTCCCATCCGCACGACTAAACAGCTGTCCTTGCTAGGCCCTCCCGTCTGCATCACTGACAAGGGGACCAGGATATCTCAACCACTGCCAGGGTTAGATTCTGTTCTATCCTAGTTTCTAAAACGACTGAACCTAGAAGGACTGTCCACTGCGAAATAGCAATGGTCATTGAAATCTAAGGCAATACATTGGTATATAATCGAAATTAGATGCCTATGTGGAAACTGAACATGAAGCTACGTATATGCCCATGCAACAATTAAAAAAAGGTTCCCAAAAAAATACCGCTTAGTGCCATTACATATTTAGACTTAATTGATATCATATATTTAGATTAAACAATAGAAGTAGTTTGTGTCGCAGTTTTGTTGGGAGTTAAGTATAAAAAGCGTCCTGTGTAGTTGTGCGTAAATATGAAAAGTTAGAGGAGTGTACAGTATATGTTGGTCGGCCGAGGCAATCTTTACAGCATATGCGCTTATCGAGAGTTATTGTTGGTTCTAATAAACCAGTCGATTGATTCTTAAAGATGTATTATGTAAGAGCTAAATCTACATAGTGGTCTTCCATTTGACTACAATTGTTATATAAACTACCAATTAAACATTTGGCAAGATTATAATCAACTCTCCAGACCATCCGACGCTTGCGATTGTCAATGGATTTAAACAAAATCGTCACTTAATAATTCAATTTAAAATGGATAGTTGAGACTTTGTGGACTACGGGTAGCTTTTACAATCGATTCTCAGCTATTCTGCAAACAGCCACAGATACGTTCAGAATGAAGTAATTAATTGACTGAAATTTTCAATATATTCATTGTTCATTATCTATTGCAAAACTATTATAGTGAGAACTTATTTGGCCTTTATTTAAATCTTGAATAATGCATATTTAACTATATGCCAATACACACGCCTGTTGAATGGTTAAACAATTTCTTCACTGAATCTGCGACAGACAGATTTCTGAAGGTGTAGCAGGATGAATTTAACGCACGTAGAAGAATCTGACGAAGATAATTCACCCAGTGTAGGTATTAAACATCGGTTGCAAGCCGACTAAACATCCACTCACGTGTAGCTTCGTTACCCACCCAGTATATAAAATAAAGGCAGACTGGAACACTATTTCAATGTTTGCATTTTGGGTCATGATTTAAACGCTTGTGTTCAAAAGCAAGACATTAACTAGGGTTGGGACAATAATGCCCTTTTTCGTATGCCACTCTTCTGCATGGGTATTTCTTAGGCCAAATTGACTAAAAAATACAAAAGGGGCAAACATCGGAGCCCCCCTGGCTAAAAACATCCAGAGTCTTCCAGTCGACTGATGCCTAATATTTGTCCATGGAACACGTAAGGGACAGTAAACAACTGGGTCTGGTTCTTAGAAAAGGTCGATTAATAACCAGGAACCAGGATGTTTCAGCTGTATTCTGAATTTAAAAGCTTTATTAAATTGGACGTGACTGCCCTTGATTTCTTGGTGACTAGTCGCTAAATATGAAATATGTCAAGAGATAACGGTGTCCTATATGGCATCTTATAATTTATTATTCATAGTTCAAATGTCTTTCTTAATAATAATCTGTTCTTAGACCAGTTTTACTTAAAATACGGTAACTCTATATCGCAGCTGTCAGATTATGGATTAGGGGTTGAAGTATGCATATTACTTACAACCCTTCGTGCATTTTGTACCTCGTCCTATCTGAGAAATATGCAAATTCTTACATTATGACAAATACCTTATGTAAACACAGCGCATTAAGCTGTCCAAAGAAATATATCGTTTATTATTTTATAGCAAGTCAAATGCAAGGTTTCGGGGTTTAAATCAATATTGTCAGATATCGCTATGGACAATAAATAGTCGAAATCCATCATCGTATTTCTGTAGGTCATTCCGTTTACACCCATATTCGTACCAATCAGACAATAAGGCGTTCCCTGGGGTTCGGTATGCGGACCTTGAGTTGCTTAGTTCATAAAGCATTAGATGGATATGTTGGTGTAATACAATGTTGCATAGAGATACGCATTAGCACTCTATGTCACAGGCGAAGGAAGAATTTTGTGTTACTAAGATAAAAAAAAATACCCAAAGGTTATAAACGACATTGGAAAATTTGGGGAAGTCTTTTTATTGCCTAACATTTTGGGCACCAACTTCCACACCTTACTCTACGTGGGCCAATATGGATGTGGTTAGACTGCGCGTTATACCAGGAACCATTTGTTCACCCAACACGTCCTTAAAATATCGAATGAATTAAAGTTAGGTTTGGACTTGGAAATTTTATTGAATGACAAATTACGCGTAATACAATATATATTACGCTTTGTTTTGCGAAAATATTAAAGTTGGGTTACAATCCAGAGGAAAGTAACAAATTAATTTTATTATTACAGAAATAAAGTAAAAAAATAGGAAATAAAATGAAAGTTTTAAACTAAAAGCTTTGCCAATTTCTACTCCAACAATTTCAAAACATGGTTAAAATCATGAAAACACGGACAGAGTAAAATTATACTGGCTCCATTCTTTCAGAACATATTGGATGATTTGATCCAAATAATTTTGACAAATTGGCGTTTAAAGGTTGGATTTTACTATGCCCACGTTGACCGAATAATAGCCGTTGTCTGACCACCCGCATCACTGCTAGTGCAATACAGAGGCAATTACCTCAACTAATCCATCTAACAGAATACCATTGCTAATCCTCACTTAATACAATCTAATATGGCGGACAATGTTAACAATATACTTTAAGTATGATAAATGGCTGGATTGTTCACTGGCTGAAGTCATCTTATCTACAGAGCCTTAAAACATTATACTTAGATAATTTATCAGTCTTATCCATGTTTTAGTGATTGTCGTGTCCTGCGCCACATTTAACACTATTTTATCTTTGCTATCTCCGCCATGTGCAATTACCCCATCCATTATGGAGTGGGATGCGTCAGTGATTAATACGACGACGAGAAAATGACTTAATTACGTCGAGAAATTAAATAATAAAGTCGTTAAAAGGTTCTGATTTGGACCATGATTTTCCAGCTCTTAATATATTAGTTCAGACCAATGGCGTATGCGAATCACTAATAAATGTGGAAACGAAACAACTGATGTGTCAGTTTGGATGCTGGAAGTATTTTGTGCATGAGCTATTTGACAAAACAAGTTGTACTGACATCTTTATTTGTGTAAATAAAAGCTAGAAGTACCAGTGATTGTTCGATTGATGATGATTTAATAGATGAAAATGACCTAGACCAGGTGTGTGTGACACACCTTTAGCCATTGTTCATTCGCACCTCATCAGTCGAACTGTAAAACAATCACAGAGTTTCATTACGCCTGACAAGAACTGCTCGATAAACTGTAATCGCCATCCTTGATTGCTCTCTCACCGAGAAAATTACAAGCTTTTATGTACAAGTTATTCTTATTTACCTCCATTAAACGCTAGTACCACGTGGTCAGTAAGAGGTAGGGTATATACAACACGTGGTTTAGGAGCAGACGACATTGAATAAAGCACTTCCTGTAATTACCGTAAACAAGAACGGCTATATAACTATGAACGACCGTATTGAAAGGTGTAATAAAGCTATATAGACTTTTCACATTACCGGATTTACGCTATCATTATCGAACTCCTAGATGACTTGATTTGTTTCGTTTCTCTTGTAGTGTAATTAATCTTTGTGGGAGGCTAGGTGTTAAAAACTAATCCACTAGACAATGTCTTCCTCGCTAGTACCGGAAATATGGACACTTGTCAAAGATCATTTGAAACAATTAAATAAAGTATAAAAAAGCGAAAATCGGCCACAAAAAATGGCGTTGATTTGTTGGGAGACGAGTTTGTATTATGTTGTTAATGGTTTTATACACGTGTCACGAATTGTTACAGAATTTTCTGACATTTCTTCAACGAGTTATTGATGCTAACTTCAAGTTTTGTTATCTGAGAAAATGTCCCCTTGTCATTTCTGTTAAAATAATAAAACTCTTCAATCCAAGGAGGAAACAATAATAAAATCTTTGATTCTAGGAAGGTCCTCGTAATTATTTTACACTAAATTACGCAAAACTACGATCCATTACATGTTGACTTAAAATTAGGTTTGTTTCACTTCTTGACCAACAGCAACGAATTGAAAGATTAAATATATTGCTCCTCCTAATGAATAGTTAGAGTATATGTAATAGATTTTGGCTTCACAATATGAGATACCGATCTTTGTTTTTCAATATTTCCTTACCTACATTTTCTGTTTAGAATGTCACTTCAAATCAAAATAAGAACGAAACGGGTACATTGTTTTTGTATTATTTATGAACTTCGCTATTACCATGGTTTTGAATAATACTGATAAAAACTAATATATTGTGTTGAAGTCGGTGGTAGTGAAATTGAATAGGACCCGAAGAGCTGTATTTGTAAATTGCCTATTACATGTTTAAAATATTACTAACAAATAATATTCTCTTTTGCAATTTAAAGTCCAAATTATTCAAAAGTTCATTTTAACATTCTTAACCATTAAAAATAATCAAATGCACCAATGAAACAGACTTACAAACCTACATGGTTATTAACATGAAATTCAATTGACTCAAAATAACCATGATTTCAGTATGTTTCATCAAATCGTTCAAAACACTTATGATTTTGGGGGTTTTATTTTGATGAGACATACAATTCAAGACACACAATCCAAATTACCCAACCTAGCTGTGATTTCTGGGGTTTTCATTCGATTGAATTTAAAATTTAATTTACACCTGCTTGTTATATTAATTACTATGCAGTAGAAATCAAAACGTTTGCCTTTTAATTATGTGAATGTTTGATCAGAGAAATGGTCAAGTAGATGATGTGTGCGTAATCCTATCAAAGTCAGCGAAAACCATTTACCAACAATTTACCAACAAGTGGAACGGATTAAAGCTATAAGCCAATTTTACCAAAATTTGGTTTCTTTCAAAATCACCACAGCCACTTGACAAAGTCCTCGAGGACTTCTTCTGGTAGAAAACTCAAAAAACCAGATTAGATGTGATTGAGTGAGTTCTCGATAACTTGTAATTAGACTACCATTTAGTTCCCATGGTGAACAAGCTCGTATAGTCATCAAAGAATCGACGTTTTTTGTACAAAATTCTAAATTAATCCAGTTCCACTTGAGATGGCACTGATTATCCGTGGCTACATCTGAAACACATTAGGCACGTGATCATTAATGGCAATAAAAATCAAAAACATTGTTTCAATTGAACGACAAAATTATATGATTTTTTTTTAAAGGCACGGGTGATAATATTTAGAAATTTCTTAACCATTTTCTTTTCTTTGTGCCCGGTTGCATATTTTGAATGGCATCATATATAATTTATTTTGATCAGTAAGGATAATAAAACATAAAAAAATGTTTTAAATGAATGACAAAAATATATGAATTTCTATTTTAAAGATAGGAATGCTAATATCTAGAAAGTTCTTAATCATTTTTTTCTTTGTGAAATGACATGAAATGACACGGGGGTTAACGTCCTACTGCGACAAACTGGACTAATGGAGACGGGCATATGCTATACAGTGTGCTAAGAGGGAATATATTTTGGCCTGAGAGTCACACTACGGCCTACTCTGATATCGAATTCCAACTGCCCAAGGATCTTTTACGTGCACACCAATGTATAAACGAGACCTCGGTTTTTCGTCCCATCCGAACGACAAGAACGATGTCCTGCATCACAGACAAGAGGGATCCACGCCGGAAAATCTTGATGAATTTTCTCGGCCAACACCGAGATGGAACCCGTGATCTCCAGTCAAGCGATCCCGCTCTTATTCATTTAGCCACCGTTGCCCCCTATTTCCTTAAAACTCACCAATTCATTATTTTAATTCATAAAGTTGGGGTGGGGAGCTTGGTGAATACGGCACTGGTTAATTAACCAAGAGGTCCTAGCAGCGATCCGAGGATTGACCGAGAAGGTCCCCCAGGATTTTCCAGTGTAGTTGTTTCCCTCATAACGTATATCCGTCTTCGTTAGCCTGGTTGGCGCACAAGATTAAGGTGTTTAACCCCATTTTATAAAGTCAGAAGTTGGAAAAAGTAATTGCTTTTACTAACAATGCATTTACTAAAGTGCATAGCAAAACTACCATTGCCAGTACGTTTACACCAACGTGGATGCATTTGACCATGCAACCATTCTACAAAAGGGGATTTCTACAGTGTGTTAAGTTCTCAAACAATCTTATTGAGCTATTTAAACTTTATTTTTTACCGCAATAAGATTAAAAGTTTAATCTGGATTAATGTAGGTTATGAGGTGTAACTAATACAAGTAGTAGGCGTGATGGTACAAATCGTTTATCTACTGATCAAACTGTTTATCAAGTGATAATGGGACAATAAGCAGAATTATAGAATTGGTCAACTGACCACACAGAATGGACAGTACTTATCTCACTATATCACGGCTACTGATCCATCGACTTCAAACATACCGACAGTATTGGAACCCAGCAACTGTTTAATATTAAGCTTTGAAATTGTAGTCTGTAAATTAAATCTGAAGTCGATGTAAATAGACATATTCTATGCCGTGTTTACTCAGGGATAGTTGTTAAGCGTTAGTTGTTACTTGGTAAAATGACTAGGTATGATCCTTCGATCACAAAACAAAATGGTCTACGTATGTAAACACTACAGCCCCCCCCCCCAACCCGACGACCATATTCATTGTGACTGGATGTGCATTTAAGAATCCCATAACTGTACGTCCTAATTTAGAACAGGTCAGTGTATACATTTTTTGAATGGCATTTAGTATTTGGAACATAATTAAAAAACACACTTTTATGGAATAACAATTACTATGGTTTATTTCACTGTTGAAACGTCGCAGTGAAATAAACCATAGTAATTGTTATTCCATAAAAGTGTGTTTATTGAGGTCAGTGTATAGGTAGAGTGTATCTAGGACTCAAATCAAATTAACTGTCCAAGATCGATCCATAAAATCTAGCAGAGATCTCTAGAACAGATGCCAAAAGCATTCACAGACTTCAGTTACGAATTTACTAAAAATTGTTGTCCTTATTTTAACTATAAAATAGTCCTTTATCAAACTTTTTTGGTAATATGAAACTGTGTATAAAGTTTTGGGTTTCCGGATCAAAGATATTTTTCATAAACAGTGATGGAACCTTAAGTAAATTCTTATATTAAGTCTGAGAATGCTTTGTGAACTCGGTGCCTGTATTAAATATGAAACCAAACCTTAATCTAGATGGATTTAAAACTCGAATATAACTGGCAATAAACCTTACAATTGGATCTCAAATACATATACATTGTACATAGTATGCTGAATACAATAGGCTGGAAGGATATTTTAATTTAGCAACCCTCTGATATGTCCTGAAAATACTTTTCTTGGTTGAGTATAATTTCATCAGATGTGTATCACAATTGATTATTGTATTGAAGATATTTCGATTCAATCTCAGGAATTATATCTTAGGATCAGTATTTAGAATACACATATCAAAGAGAGCAGCCTATGGATGTGTCAAAAAGACAGCTTATGAACGTGGGTTTGTTTTTAGTTTATTGGTCTTGAAGAACACTGTGGTTGTGGATTTGTCGCTCCTTGTGTGCCTTTGAAGGTAATCAATGTGTCTTGCGGTGCAATCTATGAACGTGAATTTGTTGCTAACACGTGTGTCCCGAAGTTTGATCTATGGACGTGGCTTTGTGGTTTACTTTATGTGTCCCCAAGGAAAGTCTTTGGACGTGTATTTGTTGTTAGCATATCTGTACAATCCAATGATGTTGATTTGTTGTTGTCGTATGTGTCTATAGGTGTTGATTGGTTTTTAGCGTATGTATCTTAACGGACGCTCTATGGATTTCTTCTGTGTCATGAAGGTCAGTCTATGTGTGTGGATGTTTCGTTGGCTTCGGTGTCCTTAAGGACAGTCTATGGATGTAGATTTGTTGTTAGCTTACGTGTCCTAAAGGACAGGGTATTGATATGGATTTGTTGTTAGATTATGGACAATTGGACAGTCAATTAATATGGATTTCTTGTTAGATGGATGTTGTATTTGTGTACACATTAATAAACATCTTAGTGTTTTATGTACAAGTTTTAGTTTTATTACCAAAGTATGTGATTTGTATATAACGTAGACACGAGTTCAACAAGGTTTGTCTTGCCTGGAGAGCAACACCTGTGGTGATTTCAATAGCTTATATATCAAACACTTTTCTTACATACAAAACTATATAATAGTATTTAACCGAGGCAGTTCACTTGAATAAGCTGATGTTGAATCTCGAGTAGTGACACCCTTCAGTTGTTTTATAAGCTTTGTGCTGTTTTCATCTAAATAATTTTTTTGTGTAGGGTTGAATTAATGTAAGGACGACATGATGAGTGTATGTTCAAGATGCGTGAGTAATCATTTACAGTGTTATAACAAGATGGTTGCGTATAATAAAATTTGGTCTAATATTTTTAAGGGCTGGTGCATCGCGGATTCAATTCATCGTGGGCTCCTGTGTTGACAATGATAACGTTGGTCTCAGACTATCCTAATTGCAACAGAGAAAGCGGGAGACTAGACTGGGGTTTAACGTCCACTCTACAGAACTAGATCATTTCGGGACTAACATATGGTTTAATTTTATTGCATTAATTCGCATTAGCCGTGTGGGGCGGAGGGGTGGGAGGATCCTGAAAAAACCCGCAAGGTTGGACAGGCAACTCTACGCCTTGTCACATACAACCGGGTAATCGAAAGCATGCATCTTGACTCGATGACATATCTAATGATGCAACGCACACGCGTTAACCACTCGACCACCCAACTCCCCTAATGGCTACATAAAAGAATGGAATGTAGGGTGAGCAGGAGAGGTGATATTATGGCCTATCATCGATTAAAGTATTCTGCTTTTGATTCTTGACCCGCCTTTCTAAATAATTTACTGCATAAAAAGAATCATTTCTACTCAGATGCCTGTCCTACAACACATTCACGATGTGTCTTTTAGCATAATAAAAGTATCCTATTCCATCCACAATTTTTTTTATTTAACAGTATAATATTTTGGAAATAATAAATAAAGTATTTTATGTTTTTACAACATGTATATCTCACTGATACTAGTAGCACAGTGTTGCCCAATTTATGGATATTTGGCTATCGAGGAAAATATATCTTTAATTTGAAGGCTCAGAACATATGAAAACAGAAAAGTAAACTCTTTCCTTGTTCGTCCAGGTATATGGTCATACATTTCAGATTACAGTAATACACACTTATTCAACATTTTGGTTTTAGACAATTTACAATTAATGTTCTTATTGTAAACGTACAACAAAACCAGGTTGAACAATAACGAATCAATTAATTCTATTTTCCATATCCCCATAGCCGACAATATGCAACGACCGCCACACAAATCTATATAAAAAAAATCTTACATAAATGGAAAAAACATAAATAACATAATTAATGACTATCTTAAAGTCTTTAGAAAGACGTTTCTAAACATTGAATGCCATTATATGTGTGTATCCAAAATGAAATCAGTTCATTATATTTTTTATTGACCACTGTTATCAATAAAGTAATAATACAGTCGTGATTTTAATAACACAATTCATAAATACATCCTAGCCTAAACACTAATGTACAGTAATCTCCTAAACATAAACACTGAATAGATAGCGAGAACACAGATAATACAAAACATCCCAATAAAACATAGTCATATAAAACTAGTGGAATAGAGAGTATTCTTATAATAATATAAGCCTGACTGAACTCATGATGCACGTTCATTTTAAGGTCATATTACAACGGCCCAGAGCAAAACCCCGCCACATAAAGCGGATTTTATTTTCATTGAAAAACTAGCAAATTTGTGTAAATTATCTCTTTTAAGCCATTGAGGAAGGTGATGAATTGTGCGTTATACTTGTTAAGGAATCAATATCTGTCATTAGAACGTCCATTGTTAGTTGTATTGGTGCATGAAGAGGTCGTTATTACAAAGATCTTATCCAAATAACACGGAGTGCGGGTCGTAATAGCTGTGGAAATTAAACTTCCATTTTGTAGTAATTAATACAGTTTTAACCTATATGATGGCATGTTCACACTCTCTATATTCAAGTATTGTATTCATCAGTGAATATGTGTTTATCATTTGAACCTCCACTCGACAAGTCCATCCTCTCTCTCTTCTATTCACTGGTGAAATTGAAGCATTCACGGCATATTTGACAAATCTCTAAACAATATGGCTGCAATTTAACGCATTATTTCATCAATATGTACCAATGAATTAATTTGTAGAAATCGACATATTTTTTTAATTTGACTTCTTTTGTTTATACAACATCAAACACGACCATAACTTTAAAATCTTTGGAAACTAAGTAGAATTATGGAAACACGTTTGTCACCAGGCATATATACCGAGAACAAAACAGATTCTGGGCATTAGAAAGGGTATGATTGCATGCTACTTGAATGTGGGAGTCGCGGTGGCTGAGTTTGTAAGACGGTGGCTCGCTAAATTGGATGTCGCGGGATCGCAACCGTTATTGATCGAGAAGGTTCTTCAGGATTTTCCAGTGTGGCTTCACCTTGTAAGTTGTGCAGGACGGAGGACCTGCCAAGGATTGTTGTCTAGTTGTTCGGATGGGGCGAAAAATCGAGACCCCGTGTATACATAAGAGTGTACGTAAAGGACCCCTTGGTAGTTGGAATACGATATAAGAGTAGGTCGTAGCGCCGCTGTCCCGTCAAAATGTCTCCCATCATAGCACAGCGCATGGCATATGTCCGTCTTCATTAGCCCAGTCGAGGTGGGAAAGTAAACCCTATTTCATTTCATTTCATTTCATGCTATTCCAATCTGAATTTTTAGATTTCGTACATTATGTAACATTTATATCTAGAGTTGGTCGTTCTTGCTGTAATAGTTCAAAACTAAATAATACAAAATGAATATACATGTATTGGCAATTTCAGTGAAATTACTTTATTACATATTAGCCATCCGATGGTCTAGAAAGTTGGTTATGTCAACACATGTCTACAGTCTCTAACGAAAGTTTAGGGACACCTTGTGAAATTGCCTCAATTTTGACAATTTTAATTCGGTCGAAGAATTCTAAGAGCTCGTTTGCCCTAGTGGAATGAAACTTTGTATATGTGATCTAGAATATGTTCGGTGTCACCTGACGTTAACGTTTCATAGGACGTTGCATTTGATGATCACGATCATGACGTCATAGGTCATAGACCAACCTGCAAAACTTGGCCAATTTGAGTAAATGCGAGGTCACAGAAAGACAGCCGTGGAACATGGATGAACTTGTAAATGCAATATAATTTACATGAATTAATATTTCTAAGGAATATTGCCATACTCTGATCGACAGTATGCCACACCGTGTGGAATATTGAAGTTGCAGACTAAGTGGAGCCAACGATATGGACTCTTCAGTAACAATATGAACTATTCGATAAATTGTTCTTTTCATTGATGAAATAATCAAACAATAAAAAAAATGAAGGTCATGCCTTTTGTTGAGATGTTTCAATCGAATAGAAATAATGCTTGTTTTACTTTAATCCACAATGCATTGTTTCTGGAGTGAAACACATTACATATTAAGATTTTTGATGACTTCACAATCGACCCTTGGACGTCATAATATGACGCTGACATATCCCAGCATACTGTCACTTGCATGCTATATCGCCAAAATATCATATGCCGTTTCATCCATTTGTTTTTTCCAACAAACAGTGAACGAATTCACTCAAATTGGCCAAGTTATGCAGGTTGGTCTATGACGTCATGATCGTGCTGTGACGTCATCAACTATGACGTCATCAACGTCGTATGGAAAGTCAACGTCGTATGAAACGTCAACGTCCGTCGACGTCGAATATATTCTAGATTATACAATGTTTCATTCCATTAGGACAAACAAGCTCTTAGAATTCTTCGATCGAATCAAAATTGTCAAAATATAGGCAATTTCACAAGGTGTCCCTAAACTTTTGTTATAATTTGTAGGTAATAATTTATATAACATTTTAAGTCAGAAAAAGACCTACAGATTTAGCTCGTATTAGTAGATTATTTCATATGTCTGCCCAGCAAATCCTTCTATATACTACGCAATGTGGAAGTACATTTATTCTTTACACAAACGGCCCAACAATTACCAAGTTTCTTACAGTAAAGCTAAAAAGATCTATATCATATGTACACTCCCTTGTTTCGAATGGATTTATTTTCTAAAAAGTGAGTATGTATCATTAAGACAAAATATCCACACCCTGGAACATCTCATACCATTCTATTGCGTTTTTATATTGATTATATATCGACCACAAAGAAGAATACAGGACACCTGTGCCATTTATGCTGTATTCAAATTAACCCAGGAAGTCCAATCCCTAGTTTTATATACAATCCACATGTAAATCAATTCATAAAACCCAATACTGGCATTATTCTGACCACCCAACATTATTTAAATCAACAATATTCGACATAAAATGACGAGATGAGAGAACGGCTCGATTTATTATGAGGAATGTTTTGGTTGGGGTTTTTTTTTCGGTGGGGGGGGGGATTTGCAGATGAATATGTGACTATGAATAATTTCATTCATTCCATGTTGGATGATATAAAACCAAACTGGAAATCCAATAATTTATACCCTCATAAGCGCATCTCTATAAGCAAAAATAGATTAATAAATATTGAAAATGTTTTGATTAGCGTTGTCTGTAATTTTGGTATACAGACTATAAATCTTAAAGTACTAATACTTAATGTTTGCCCCCTAATCCCAGCCCTATTTATTTAGCTTCTAATGTACCTATTTAACACAGATGCACCGACACCTCTGCTGCCAACATGTCTTTCAACCCTGTTAAGGTTTTCTACAATATTTGTTTGTGTTTATTTTTTAATCATGGCAATGCCTTTCCTCAACAATGAGATGGAATATGTATTGTCATAGCTGAACAATTATAATATTTCTGGTAAGAATCACGTTAATATTATAGAAAGAAAATGACACGCAGATAAATACTCAAATTATGGCTATTTTTGTCATATTTATAACCAAATTTTAATATTCTAATGTGGCGAGAATTTACGACCGTTTACAGATCTTGATCCCCATTCACAGGTAATGGAGCGGACATGGGCTTTTCAAGGAGAGTTTTTGACAGTTCTATGCATTCTAACCGATGAATGAATAACTGTTATTGAGGTTATGTTTTGCGTGTAAGTAAGCTGCCCTTTTCACAAACAGGATGGGGATTCAAAGTTGCTCTCAAACACAATCCTTAATTCATCCTGATACTAACATCTGACAGTTTTTCTAAGAATAGTATGATATTCTTCAGCCAAGGCTATATCACCAACATTCCGGCTATTGACGTTTTTAACCAATTTTTTAAAAATAAATACCAGTTTGTGCAAATTCGGTCTTTGTGACCCAAACTGGCCGAAGTGTTTGTCGTCGTTATTTCCCTGGTATTTTTTTCGTGCGATTACCCTGCACCGGTCACAATAATTACTAAATAGAGAAACGACATGGAAGTCTTCTTGGCTCTGACACACAGTCCATTGTGACACTTGTTCCCGGCTCTGACACACAGCCCAACCTGGAAATTATAATTGTGTGTCTATTTCTCGGTTCTGATACACAGCCAAATCCGAGATTTCTAATTGTGTCTCTATTTCTCAGATTTGACACACATTCCAACCTAGGAATTCTAAACCCTGTGCCTTCCAGTCTTTCTACAATAAATGGGATAAGATTTATATTCCCTGCGCTTCGCAACACTATATTAACTGTATTACACTTACTTCCTGCTTATGCGTTATAAGTCTAAATGTTCACTCTTTTCTTTTTTAACGCTTGAACTGGTTATACTGAGCTTTTCAAAGACTTAATTTTATTTTCAGTTTTAGGAAATTTGTAACCTGTCAATAAAAACATTGCTTTCACAGTTTGCAATCAGCAAGTTTTGTTTGTGAAAGTTATTTACCATGACGAAAATGAAAATACACGATAAAAAAACTATAAAATGGTGTTCCTATGAGAATAACCCTGACATCAACGTTTGATTCATTGCACAATTTTAAGTGGTTATTTCAGGCCTCTTACTTAAGGCCATAACGGTACACTAGAACCATTTAGAATTTATAAAGCACGGACAATAAACAGGTTCTATAAGGCCTGTTACCTTAATAATCGGCTTTTCCATCGTTGATTAAAGCCCTCTATGATCAAGTACTGCTATATTGCCGCTTTATTACGCTGGAGAGGATTTTATGCAAATGTTAGAGGCGTAAATGGAATTCATTTCCGACGGTTTTCTTGTGAAACTATTTACTCATTAGCTTAGCTAATTGTCGCTTACTAATGACAAACACGTTCGAATGCAAGGCACACCGGTTTAACACAATATCAGACGACCCAACATTACTAGATCTGCCGTTAATTGTAATGGTTCAGTTAGCGGGGCCAATATCGTTTATAACGCCCGCTCGCGCCATCAACAAATCAATATGGAGTCCGCAATTTTGTCATATTCCTAATTGTTGATAAATAAGTTCTAAGTGTGCTGATCGCGAGTAATGCAGTATTTTATGTTCAAGAGGTATTACTGTTATTAAGCGAGGTTTTGAGTGGAATGAAATTCCCAATCACTTGTGACACGTTAAAACAAAATACGGTTTGAAGATGCAAATCGCTGCATGATGTTTATTGTCTAATAACGACTGCGTTAAACGTGCTAAAATTGACTATCCTTTATTTCAGATAAATGGTCATTTCTTGGTCTTCTAGTTTGAATTTGGATGTTGAAATCTGGTCTTGATTGTCCCCCTTGCCTGAGGTTACTTCCGGTATATATGCTATATACATTGTCCCTGTCCGCTACCTGTAATGTCATTTCACTGCATCATGCATTTTATGCTACGTTAGGTTTCGATGAATATATAGAGACTATGCTAATGCCTGTTTTCACTTCCGGTGTTTTATACATTGTTTACTGTTTTAGCACATCTGGTACCTCATCCCAATCACATGGGTACCATTTTCGCTGGAATTTTATAATCTAACAGCTTGCTGATGACCTTTTAAGACATTTTTAAGATGATCGAGTCACGAAATGGCAATATTTCGTCATTGAAAGAATTCACACAAATTACAGGGAACAGACACATACAAACAAAGTGGGGACAGTATAAATTATAGATAGTTATGCATAATATAAATACACGTGTGTGGGTCATAATGATTGGGTCATAATGATTGGGACTACAACAGAGTATTAAATATGGGTAGCGAGTATTATACAGCCTGGATAACCGTCTCTGAAGCAAAGTTCTAAAAAAATATTTCCTTAATATTTTGTCATCTTGTTTGCCGTCCGAATAAGATAAATAATATATAATATATTATAGGTTAGCCCAGATTAGAATTTTATGTAATGGAGATGAACGAGGAGCTTATATGAAACAGGCTATAGACTGTTTAAATCCACTGGTAAGTGATGTAGTTCTCTGATCGAGTTGGCGACTAAATTAAAATTGACAACTGTCTTGGTTTAATATGTTTCAAATTAAATGCTTCGTTTATCTGACAGCGAGGTTTGAAATAACGGAAATAGCGCCATTACAAGAAGCGATGGGATACTAAGCTAGCACGTGAGATTAAAGAGAAATAGAGCTGTAAATCTTTCTTTACTCTTTGTTTTCGCGCCGTTTTTATCAGGGCATTATGTTGCAATATTGCCTGACTTTTATCGAACGGTTTTGTTGGTCTCTGATGTCGTACATATCAACCTTTGTTAATACAATACGACATACTGGGTGATCTTCAACTAAAACACTGGTAGTCTCTGTCATCATTATTGCTTTAGTCTTATTATTAGATAATGGCTAAATGTAACTATTTTAGTTGTTGTTTTTAGCTGGTGGGGTATTTCTTTCTTTTTCTTTTTTTTCCTTTTTTTTGTTTGCGAATTATATATAGATAGGCAGTATTCGAACTTTTCCCTTTAATGATTGCTTGGCAGACGGGAAAACGGCCATAGTAGACATTCCTTCCACCTAAAAACATAAAAATTTATGAAATAAAATTAGAAATTTACGTAAAACCCTTGACGTTCGCATTATTGATGTTAGTTGATTTTATTCTTCGGGATTTTCCGTAGTGCCCCCCCCCCACCTTTGTTGTCAGCGGTGCGGTGCGGAGGGCTTGGCCACAATCAGCGTATAGTCGTTCGGTTGTGACAACAAAAATTGAGGTCCCGCGTACAGATTTACATGCAGGTAAACCGAGCCCTTGGAGGTTGGAATTCGAAATGAAGAACAGACCGTAGTCATGTAGTGCAACTATCTGGAAAAAATGTCCCTCATAGCACACTGCGTGGCGTATGTCCGTATTTACAGGGGCCGAATGGAGCCGAAGTTGTGTTGGTTGGTTTTTTATTAATGCGCGTTAAAACACTCTCTCTCTCTCTCTCTCTCTCTCTCTCTCTCTCTCTCTCTCTCTCCACACTCACAAACATTGGAGGTTAGCATTCATGCTGCGACGATTAGTGAATGACAAACACCATCTACATAAACCAGAGTTCAGCAATCATCGACCGAGCCCGCATAATTGATTTTTCATTGATGTCAGGATGACAATTATGACATTTTGTTCCTAATCTGATTCGACCTTACGCTTTATCACTTCGTCATTATAAACCGATCCGTTCGCTTTTTCTCTTTCATTCTGTTTCAAAATTGCTTTATATGTTTTGTTTCATTGACAATAAATAAATTAACGGATATTTGTTTAAGCCAATAATATTGTTGTTAAATAATCGACCTTTTCCCTCTCATCTTTTGTTGTTTTCTATTGTGCGTATCATGTTTTGTTTTTTGTTTGTTTACAGCCCTCACGTGCATGCAGGTGCGTGGGTTAATGGCCAACGGAAATCAGGGTAAATAATAGAAATGTTCTACAAAAGTAAAATAATGGCTTGTAAAAATGTAATAAGGTTCAATTAGGATTTCGATTTTTTTTTCTTATAGAATAAAATAAAATATTTCTCTTTATAATTTTAATCAGCTGATTACAGGTTATTTTATCAAGGTCTATTCAATTCCGCCATGTTTCTATTCCTTAATACTTTCAATTGCTAAAATAGAATTTAATATACAATAAAGGGATTTCTTGAAAGTAAACTGTAGTTTATTTATTTAAAACGATAACGTAACAGATGAAAATCGCGGAATTCTTATTTTAATACGAAAGGGGAAGTGTGTTTATATGTAAAGAGGCAATAGTTTTATGCATTTCCAATAGCAGATCTAGATGCAGTGAATAAGTGGGGGGGGGGCAATCTTGGGCACCATCCATAATCCCATCCACGATGGATGTCACCAGAATAAATGCATAAGTTTGTTCAAAAACATTTCCACAATATTGAATGCATATCGTTATTTCATCGGAAAACACTTTTATTCGACTTAACATAAAGTTCATGTCATATTATGATTGTTATAGATTTTGTTCTTATTTTATGTGAACTCCATTGCTACTTACCTGGTCTCAATGGACCCCACCCATCTCCTCCCAGCCCTTGAATCCGTACCCTTGTGTTCTTCGTCCGGTTCTTGGAGTAGATATGTGACTTTGTATAGAAAATAACATTTATGCAAGTTACATGTATATGTTGTAAAAATTGTTCGTATTGCACCGTGTTTACCTTGCCCTACCCTGTCGGTAAACAGCATGTACCGGTATAGTATATAACGGGGTTTACAATAAAACAATGATTTTTCGTACGCAATGATTTTTGACCAATTGGACCTTTGGTTCCCCAAAATCGGTAGACAAATATCATTTATAGACAAAAGTATTTCTGACACGCACTTTAGAAACATAGGCATAGAATGGGAATCCTCAATTAACCTATGTATTTTAGCAGCCTGTCTTATACTGGCCATTCTGTGTGGCAAAGAATAAAAAAGAGAAAACTTTGTTCCCATACATTAAACTGTCAATGAAAGGGTGGGCAGGTACTGAAGTGGGATCATCATTAGGGGTTGACTTTCAGCAATTAATACTCATCCCTCTTACACGTAATCCAAACAACTACAAAAACAGCTCAATTAGAAACAGTCACAACGATCGCTTCTTAAGAATCGGATAATTGGGCAATAAATCTGGCATGGCCAACCCCAAATCGTTTATTTGTCACAAAAAACTTGTCGAAATTAATCTGGTGGATGTAATACAAGGGGTTATAAATTCTGGACAACAAAAACCGATGACAATTACGAAGTTATCGACGTTGAGTGGAAAACGATCGAATTTTGGGCGGATGACAGTGTCAAACTTCAGCGATCAGACGAAACAAACGGTTGTCTATCCCATCTTGCACGTGTTCACTAAGTTTCTGGCCGATTGCGTTTTGCGGATTGGGCTTTAGAATCTTTGAGTTAAACCGTATTAATATGATTTTACGCATCTTGAAACAAGAAAAGAAGCGAACTAATAAGAACACTTTTCACCTAACTGTGTTTCTATAGGTGATTGAGTAGAAATAAGTCCACACATTTAAAACCCCACACATACTCTAGACGGCCATATTGTTACATCTACGTCATATAGCACAACGCTCTGTCAATCAACGCTTACTTGTATAATATGAAATAACGATAAAGTGTCACTGATTTTTAAAAAGCCGTGGGTGATCACAGCTCCGTAACTTCTTACGCCTGTAATTCGAACAAAAACTCATTTCTGTCCAAAAACTCTGTCTTCTCAAATAGAATAGTAAACGTTCAAAATAAATCCCACAACATTTCATTTCATTTCCCAGAGTTAACTGTGAATGACGTTGATGCATGGACTATGATTAATCTTTTGAAAGGCTTTTTTCAATGCTTAGTCTACGTCATGACCTCCTTTCGCAGTAAGATCGTTTTTGTTATCACATTCTTTAAGAAAATATATGTAATTAATATATTATAGAGGTTCACCCGACGTAGCACGGGTATAGCCATGACCCGGAAGTGGCATTACTCCGAAACCGGAAGCGATAGGCCATCGACTCCAGGCTTATGCTTCTCTCCGGTCTGAGTAACCCCTTTATACCAAATTGCAGCCTCATGAGAGCCCTAGTGTAGCCAACAATCTTTGAACAGACATGAAGACAAACAAACAAACAACAGTCACAAATTCTAATATAGATAACATTATATCAAACTACTCTTTGAAAACAACAACAAAATCTGTACGACTCTTAAATTTAAATTCTTGCTGTCTGGAGGTCGCGTGTTCGCTCCAGGTATTGGCCGAGAAGTTCATTGGGATCGTCCGGTGTGATTTCATTTTGTCAGTGGCATAGGACGGAGGGGGTCTGGCAAGGACAGCTTTCTAGTTGTATGGATGGGACGAAAAACCGAGATCACGTGTACACACTGGCGTGTACCCTTGGCGTATACCCGTCTTCGTTAGCCCAGTCGGAGCAGAACGATATGACGTTATACTCCATTTCTTTTCATTTACAAAGTTTCCAAATTAGTCTTTACTACCGAAATGATGTACGAATTAGACAATGGGAGCGACTTGACTCATTCACTTTTTCTGGGCAGCCATATTAAAATTCCAAACGTACTCATCCAATTCGCACAAATACAAGCGAGGTCTTCTACAGTGTAACCGGTTCAATCATTATAATATTTACTAATTTATACTGATTGATTTATTACTCGAATTCTTCTCGACTTATCTGCTTGGATTCATGTATTCATCCACTATCTAATTATAAGCTTTCCAGTGGAGATCAACCCTTAACGCAAACCCAAGTAGACACACATTAATCTATACAGGGAGCTGTTCCGTTCATTCATAATAAATACATTTTCTTTGCTTAGAAAAAAAAGTATTAGAAACAGTTGAATGTATATATACACATATATAGATCACTCATACTTGACTGGTAACATTCAAATTTTACACTCACTTAGCACTGTGCAAGAAACGAAAAAATAAAAAATATTTATTGTTTGGTTCCGCATGATGACGTCGAATACTACATCTTAAATCATAGCGAATTTTCCGGGCGAATTATTCCTTTTAGATGCGATGAGATTAGCCCTGGTGGTGTGCTGTTTGTTAAAGTCAACCCAGTAACCAGTATAGAAATATCAAATAGGCATGTCATTGCACTCAAAATTAATTTCACACAAATAATCGAATGGTTTTTCGACTGAAGTGATTCTCTATCGACCGATGAATGTGGTAGGAAACTTCAAAAACTCATTAGCCTTCTCGCTGAGTAAAGGTGTAAATTATTGTTGATAAAGCGAAAAATATTTGTCAAGAATCAACGACAACTAAAATTAGATCATTCTGCATTCTTGAACAGATTAAAATAAAATCCATTTTACGCCCAGGTGTCTGACATTCTATCATATAACTTTACATACAGAATGCGGATATTAGTAATTTAAAATATTTTAAAAACAAGTATTAAAATATAAGAATGCTTCTTACAATCTATGCATTCTGTATGATTGTTTTACCTTTAATAGCCATAATTTTCGCTTTAATATTGTTGCCGGAAATGATCTCATTGCATTGATTCCTGACACATATATTTTGTTAATTATTATTTTTGTTTAAATGGACGCAACACTGTCGATTTCCCAGGCTTCATTCAGTTTCTACTGAATTGTAATGTATAATTTAAAGAGACGCCATACTTTCGCGGGGTTTTTTTTTTGGGGGGGGGGGGGGCGTTGTTGTTTTTTTATTTCGCTAAAAGGACCCCTTAATGTTCCCATCCCATTCATTTCTAAAAATATTTCGTTTATTATTTTTCTTGTTTACAGGGACACACTTCTGCCGATCGCTTTGTTTATTACTACGATCGGGATAGATTCAATTTCTAATGAATTGTAAAACTCATAGGAACAAAGTCGATTTAGTCGTTACCGAGAAAAATGCATTTATTATAAATAAAGATGCAAGACTATTATGCTAGATTGTTGATAAACTTTCCTTGTTTATCCTTTAAATTTAGTTTTTGAAGTTACAATGTCACACGTATACGGCAAGTTGATACTTATAATGCTGACAAAGGTAAATCTCATCATAATGTCCCTTTAGTTTCATAATTAATCGTCGCTATCATGCATTTAACTAAATCACAGCTTAATCATACTTCGTTTTACTTTGTTTTTACAAATTGATAATAAAGCTTTTAATTTTGCTTTGTTTGAAATCTTTCTAGATAAATAAAGAACAGGTTTTTTTAAAACAGCTTCTAGCCACATTATATTATAAACGACGTTTTGTCTCCCTGTCTGATATTTTGACAAATTTATTATTTCTGTTCAAAAACTTCTTTTTATATTGAAGAATTAAAGCCAATATTTATGTGAAAGTTTATGCCCTTTTTCAAGTTAATGCTAATCGAAGGCTATTAAAAACAAATAAGTAATTTTATGGTAAATTTGTTATGAATGATAAAAGGGAGATAATTGTATACGATTAATTCCGCCTGATTTCATCCTTGTATCGAGTGCGATAGAATACCTGTGTCAATGAATACCTGTCCAAAGGATAAGGTGAGGAGTTGAAGGCGATGTTGTTGACACCTGCTTTACAGTTTCTAGTACCCTTACCCTCTAATACTCACCACAAACAGGTTTTTTTATCATTTATTTCCAGACTGAATAATATTATTGAAAGTATCTCTGTAGGCCATTGGGAGAAAAACGAAAAAGAGAAAAATTTGCTTGTTTATATACATAACCAATTATAATTAAAGGAACCATAATAGGCTTACATTAGACTTTTTAATTTACAGTCCAAGAACTTATGCTAAATGAAACATTGTCATTGCGATTTTTGTTTACCAGAAATATTACATAGATGATTTAAATTTGTCACATTTATTAGATGTTAACATAATATCCATAATGTCAATACTATACTATGAGTATATTTTTATGCTTCGTGGATTACAATTTAAATACTGATTAATGAATGGTGTTTTTTAATTTGATGAAAACAGCAAATATCTCATTGGTACAGCTTCAACTTTTATCAGAAAATGTTCGAATAGTATAAGCATTCGGTATTTTTGGATTAAACGAAATGGGGTTTTAACTTTCTAGTTTTGGATTAAATGGTGTCTTTATCTGTGATTGTCATCTGAAAAGGAACCATCTGAAAATTAGAAAGCGTGAAAACTCTTATTAATAGATTTTCAAAGATATCAAATATGATTTTTATCAGTGTATAAGTGTTACTAAAGAGTTTTCTTTGGGTAAAGCGTGGCTTAACAGAACGACATAAGGGTGAAATCTGGAACTTCAAACGATAACATCAATAGCCATGTGAAGAACCGAATCCCTTATCAAGAGCTGGTTGTTTTCAAATTTCAAAAGTATGTTGACTGTTATTTAATTATTCTTTTCTTGGACTTGTGGCCCTCTTGGTGTGGGGGTCGGCCATATTTGTCTTGCGGTGAATGAACTGGCTTCAAGTCGGTATGATTAATGAGAGTTAGAAACCAGGTGAAACGACAAGCGGAGAAAAATCTTAATTCATCCAACTCCTTTTTACTCATGTAAACTTCTACAACACCGCCATTTAAAAACTTCAGAGTGCCATTTTTATACCCGCCTTCCGCTCCACTGAACTTTTAGTCGTGGTGATCAGCCGCATCATAATCATGCCAGATTTCCTTCTATTTACCATAAGTCGAAGAATGAAGCATTCTGTAAAGGAGACAATATTCTGTATGTGGGGTGCTTTTTTATGCCGATTCCAAAGAAACAAACCAACGTGAAATAAAACAAGAAAAGGTGGTAATATTTTTCAACAGATGTCGTTAAACGGAATTAAAGAGAAAAGGCGGGATTTCTTATTCATCTTACTTGTTCTTCGTCGTCCTTTTCTCGTGAAATCATTCGTCAATGAAACCCGTGATTGACAAGTAGGTCTGGATACAATGGACGAAACGTCTGTGGTAAAAACGTAACATGGCGATGACAAATGATCGAAGAATTACACACGGTATTGAAGCTAGAGAAAAGAAAATTTTGCCCCCTAACAAAATTCGGATTCATCTTTTCAGAGCAAGAGCAAACGATACTGAAAGGTGAAGATTCGGGTGAATGTTGTTAATAATAAAAAAAATAGCAACAATTAATAATAGCCCCTCAACAGATGATCTAACAAAACATCATTTAGTATTTATCGAAAAATGATTAATTAGTGTAGTAACATAGTAATTATTAAACTAATACGTCAACAGTACTTTAATTGTAAATATTAAAGGAGAACTATTCACTCGTTTGATTATTATTATTATTTATCGTATGGGTGATTGATTACGGATATTAATCATTTGATACACAAATCCTTTAACATTCTAAAATTTATAACTGTCCATTTTTAAAATGTTTTCTCTGGCCTGTAAATCTATATTCTGGGTGTTTCACTGTTATGCCGTTTGTCCGTCTGCATTAGCCCGGTTAGTGCACAGCAGTAGAACGTCAATCGGCTTTTGTTTCAATTTTTAAGACTGTATTCTCTGACCTTTAAATCCAAATTTAAATTGTATCTGCTGGCCCGTTAATCCATATTCAGAATATTTCTTATTTTAAATGTATTCCCTGGCCTGTATGTAAATCCACATTTAAAGTAGCTAAGTCTCTAACTCAATATCATCCAAAACCTTCGACATTAAAAAAACGAATAATTTGTCAGTTTTAATCAACGTTGATGTTATCTTGCCGGGGAAAAGTGGGCTTCTGATGGGATCCAATACTTAAGACAAAATAAACATTTTACGATTGGTACACGAATCGTGTACCATAATGCGTTTCAGCGACATTTGTCACAATCGACTCTAAGAAGGTTAGTCATGTCAAACGGTGACGACATATTCTTATCTGGAGAGCATGCATAATATTTGGAATTAGAGTAAAGACGGAACGATTGAATGTAATCAGTTTATATACATTAATATGCATTAGAATATGCGTTGCGACCTATTTGTGTCAATCTGTATGTCCAAAATATTAGCGATTTAGCTTCTTTTAAATTGTATCTCCTGGCTTGTTAAGTATTTCTTATTTGAATTGTATTCTCTGGCCTGAAATTCTTATTCATTGTTTCTATAAATTCTGTCATGGAAACTTCTACCCTTTTGACGCAAACATTCGGTAAACAAATATTACAATTCGAAACCTGCATCTCAGCGAAATTAGTTCCGCATTTCACAATTTTTTCGCCGGTATCAATTAATAAAAAAATAAAAATTATATGATTAGTTGGCCTGGGTGATAGTTCCGGGTTTCATTTGGAAAATATCTACAGAAATTATGATTTGGATATATGAATATAAAGCTTCATAACTTCACTCTTACAAGAGAAAGTCGGTCAAATTTTTGCTTCTAACATTTGGTCGAACTTGTATCTAGTGATGTATGAGTAAATCATTGGAGTTATTGTTCTCTTAACAGTTGAGTTAAAATTGTAAGTTGACCAGGTTAATGTGGAGTGGTATAAGTAAATCATTCTACATACGGGTTTTTTTTTTATTATAGGATTGAATTTAAATTGACCAGGTTAACGAGAATAGGTATTATGAAATCAAGAAAGAGGTAAAAACACGACACTCAGACAGATGGTGGGATAGTTTCTTAAACCAAATGGTAACAATACAAGTGGGTGGCTCCCACACGAACTTTAGTTTTAAACCACATGAAAAGTTATAATCCATATTTTTCAAGAGAAGTACGTGTACGACACCCATCATTGTTTATAGAGATGACGGACTAGATTCTGAACCCAACAAAATGGTAGGGGTTGGGGTGGCCTAGTGGTCTAGAGTGCCGCGCTTCGACCTCTAGCTGGCCGGTCACCTTTGACTTGCAGCTGTGGTTTCGAGGCCTGGTGTGAGCGTATGTAGCATGGAGATAAGGACGTCTTCTCAACCTCGTGGGTTTCCTCCGGGCTCTCCGGTTTCCTCCTACTGCTAAAGGCACCTACGCGCAAGCGAATTATTGAAATAAAATGAAACCATATGTTAGTCCCAAAATGACCTAGTTTGTGTCGAGTGGACGTTAAACCCCATCTCTCTCTCTCTCTCTCTCTCCAACAAAATGGTAACATGAAAAGTGGATGGTTCTCACACAAACACGGGTTTCAAACCAGATACAAATTTAGAATCCAGTTAATTCAAGTGATATGGGGTATATTTTCTAGATAAATCACCTGTATGTCATAACCTTAATCTAGATAATCATATAATATTTATTGAGTATATAAATCTGTAGATTATAATTGTCATTATAATAAACGTATACCACTGGGTGTATTATATATCATAACCTATTGTAATATACAGCATAATCTGTGGCCTTGCAAATTAACTGATTTACAATATATTTGAGCAGATAACTTATGTAAATAGCAAAATATTGTAAATTTTTAAAATTTATTATGGGCTATAAATTTCACACCTCCTAAAATAACCAAATAATGATAACTCAGTTTTAACCAACTAACTCACCGTTTTATCAAATA
The DNA here is from genome assembly GCA_036850965.1 of Patella caerulea. NCBI lineage: Eukaryota > Metazoa > Mollusca > Gastropoda > Patellidae > Patella > Patella caerulea. The sequence continues at coordinate 46,299,790 of JAZGQO010000007.1, read as the reverse complement.
GAATATCGATCTGTCCTTTAAAGGAACTGATCTTCAAACTCAAGATTATCCGTAATCTTTGATATTAAAAACCACGTGGTATCGAATGACATTCGGAATGAAAAGGGACGAAGAACAAATTACATAGCAAAACACATCCTACAAGTCAATGGTGAAGCTTGTTTATAGACAGGTCCAACCAAACGCAAAAGACTGCTATTGAATTTGGTCTACTCATCGTATTTTACTGAACATAACCGATTAGAAATATAATAGGAAATAATAAAAGGGCTTAATAAAGCCAACTTGATTTTAGTGTAAATGTGGGCAAATTGTAACAATATGTGTATACAATTCATAATCATGATAGCACCGAATATTATGCCCGAATTCATTCCAAAATTACGAATCAAAATAGAGATTCACTGATTACTTGTTAGAATTTGTTATCTAATATCAACAGGGTAAGAAAAATGATGCACGAATACTGTTCATGCTTTTTGAATAAAAAAAAAAATATTTTCTTATTCAGTACATAATTTAAATGCCGTTCAATTTTAAGACAAACACAGTAGGTCGACCTAATTTTCTTTAAAGAAGTGCAATACCGTTTACATATATCGTCGCTTTTACAACGAAGTCGATATTACATAAGTAAAATAAATTACACAAAGTTTTTAACTTACATATTTAGGTAATTGTTGTAATTTATTGTCAGTAGTTCAATGCCGTTGTAATACTTAAGGGGTTAATCATTTATAAAGAACATGTACCAGTGTTACACTCTCCTGACACGATAAATTGTTTTATATATTTGAAGAGCACCGTTGACAAATGGTTGTATAATGTTCAAATGTTTTAAATAGTTTTAGTGCTCGGATCAATACGACTATTTTACACCTCTCTTAATATGCTTAATAATATTGAATGGGGTATGTTTCACAGATAACACGCACTTAACACTGCGGATTAGCTGTATAAGTGAATACTCCGACATGCACGAGTCTTTTATTACGGGGGTTATAAACTCATAGTCTACTACCCCTTCTCTAATAGAAATGGCTTTTACAAGTTTGCATGATGTTGTTTGTAAATATCTCATCTATCCGAGCTCAAGGGGAGTCTATTGAGCTGGGAAGGGACCTTTTCTCTAACTTTTCTATATGAGTAAACACCGTGAACAATAAACTAAGTGATCTGAATCGTCTAGGCAAACATCGGGGGTAGACCACAAATTGTCTCCCTTGGCAGTAAACCGGGAATAAAGAGGTGGGGTTAAATGGTAAAGGGAGTAATGTCAAGATATTCCATGACCCCATAGAAGCTAATTTTACCAATAGTCCTATTTAAAAACAACTTTAACCATAATGGTAAAATAATTTCCACAACACTGAGACGGGGAGGGATAATACGTTAAATAGAGGAGGGTGTTGGACCGCGTGCTTTTTACCCCGACAGCTGTTCTCGCTACACCAGCTAGAATCAGACCTCATGTGACAAACCACACGATCAAATGAATGTAAAATTTATGCAAATATGGATTTACGACGTTATCCCCCATTTCTTACAGCTACAGAACTGACTTAAACCAAGATTCGTCAGAAAAATGAATCCGAGGGATATATTTTAAAGATGATATTAGAAGTTTTGAGATTTGTGTAAATAAGGAAGTTCAAATTATAAGGATGTAAAATTTGTGACAAATCTACCTATCCATCGCTGATATATAGATGTACTACGTTACAAAATAACACAAGACTAATACCCGGAGAGCCAACTAAAAGACGGTCAGTGAAGTCATAATAAAGAGAATTAACCCGAAGAGTTTGGAGAGCTTGCGTTCCAGTGCTCTGTAAGGCTGTTTTGGCAAAACAAAGATTTTAAATCTGTTTAAAAGGGCCTTTTATGTTCCACCCTTTACCAAGTGTAAAATATATTATAGGCGTCTCTGAATTACCAATCCATACAAATATATTTTTATAAATAACACAAAAGACGTGGCGTCATATTGCAGGTTTCACAGAAATGTTGTATTGACAGTAGAAAAGATTTATTGACTTTCATAGGTCAAATCGTATAACAATTACACAATGCCATACCCCTGATGAGAAGACAGCAGATCGGCCCATGTCCATTATTTAACTTTAATTGAGCATCGTTTGATGTGAAATTCAGCAACTGGACTCATCCTCATGATATTCAAATGTTCTGAATGTGCCATACTTGATGTTCACTATATAACTGAGTTATTGCCCATATAGAATATTTAAAACTCATTTCCTGTTGATCCCATCGCCCATAATATCCATTTTCTTTTGTTGTCCCATTTCCCTGACCACTTCAGTTTACTTTAGAATCCTTTTAGTAGGCAAACTACTTCGACCATCTCTCAAAATATATGTGCATAACTTATTTCACTTTTGTTGAAGCTGGATCATATATTATAGTTAATAACTATCATTTATATGCGAGATGGCCGGATTCATCCTAAGTTTGTTTTCAACTTCACCTACTATAACCACATCCCACATAATAATGGTATCATTTTAGTGATGCTTCCTGGAAATGGTTCATAAAATGTATATCATAAAAATTTCATAACCCGTCAGTGAAATATCACTGAACGTAAATCGTATTCGGGACATTCAAAGAGCTGAGCGTCGAACTTAGGTTAACAAAAAGTTAAATTAAGTCCTTGCAATAGGCTATTTAGCCATGTTGCATTGTCTAAACGACGCGACTTTCATCTAAGCAGAGAAGCTGTTTTGGACGTAAATTGTGGGCTGTAAAACCAAAAAAAATACATGTTTTTCAACATTAGATAAAGCTGCAGAAAGTAATACTTTAATTAATAAAGATTTCTACATCACAAAATAAATTAAAATACATCAAATCTAATCAGATATAGGTTCATCTTTCATCGAATGACCCTTTTAAATATTCTCATAAAACGTTAAAGAATTACTCATTGGTAAGTCCCAAATACGAAATTTATTTTAGTTGCGGCTGATGTCTACATCAGAAAATAAATTAATACAAAAATCTAGCCCCATCTAGTTTCACCTTTCATCTGAAGCTCTTTTAAGAACAGATTCTCCTAAAAAAAAAGTTAAAAGATTTGCGAAAGTCCCAAATAGGGAATTGATTTGAATTGCATTTGATAATTTAAGAAAGCATTGATCGTTGTCTTGATTAACCAGTTAGCTGTGTTTATGTTAAAAAAAATAATGATGGTAAAAAAAAACAATATCCGGTATGGAATATTTCTTTAAAAGGTTTTGGAAACAAAACCTTGAGAAAATAGCAGCATTAAATGTTTTAAGTTTAAATCAATTTTTAGATTAATAAGAAGAGAGTATGGTGCTCTTAAGACGAACAAAGGACGGGTTTAAATTTAACCCATTTTGAGTGGCGATGTCTTTAATGTACTGGTTTTCATCTTTAAATTGAAAATAAATTGTTCTATTCCCATAGTTTTATAATTGTTTTTAGTAACATTTCTAATTGTTCTGAGGCTGCCGAGACTGTTACTTTTCTGGCCAATCCTTTCGTGTAATTTGTACACGGTGGCCTTAAAAACAAGCACAACAATAAAGTATAATAATTAAACATTCATTACGAGCTAAATCTGCCTATTGGAGGTCTTTCTTTAGGCTTGAAATTTTATCTTAATTATTAATTAGACATTAATTTACTTATTCATACCATAATCAACTCCCGATGTCATTGCTATCCAACGATATTTACTGGATTATAGTCCGGTCTGCTGCCCAACGCTCATTAATAATTAAATAAGAGAGAGAGAAATGGGGTTTAACGTCCACTCAACACAAACTAGGTCATTTCGGGACTAACATATGGTTTAACTTTATTTCAATAATTCGCTAGCGCGTAGGGGTCTTTAGCAGTGGGAGGAAACCGGAGTGCCCGGAAGAAACCCACGAGGTTGAGAAGGCGCCCCTATCTCCATGCCTCATACGCTCACACCAGGGCTCGAAACCACAGCTGCAAGCTAGATGTGACCGGCCAGCTAGAGGTCGAAGCGCGGCACTCTAGACCACTAGGCCATCCCAACCCCCCAATAATTAAATAAAAAAAAGGATAATAGGATAATGTTTTTTACCATACCGATGATCGAGTTTAGGAGTAAAATTTAATCGCTAAATTCTCTGTTCAGAGAGGATTAATTTGATTGACGTTTTCATCAAATTCCCATGAGATTATGTACTGTTTAACTATTATAGTGAGAACTGTAAGATCTTTATCTAATCTCTCATAGTGTATCTTTAAATTCATATCTAGATGAACAATAATAACCATATAGAGTTTCAAAATTTCCAAAAATTTCTAGATTTGGGCTACCTCTTGTTTAGCTATAAATGATCTTTACTCATCCTAAACTGAAGATTACAAATATTTAAGTTTGCTTTCTAAGTGTCTTTTTTTTTACAAAATCAACCAACATGTATATTCACCAAGACTACATATGACACTTCATCATACCGGTACCATTATTTGAATACTCATCCATTTTGTAAGTCCATTTACTATAATTACGATTGTGCATCAATTTTTATGATCTTTATCAATTTTATGCAATTGGTAAATTCACTTTGAACTTCCAACACGGAATCAAGTGTTCGGATTTAAAAGGTACAAGTTCTGGGTGTGTTGGCATGGATGGTGGACTTACTCATTCGGTAAATAATATCAATAAGACATTAAGAAACGGAAGAAACTGTCTAGAAAGCTGTTACCATATAACGATGACAACTTGATGTTCAAACTCTTCTAGAAAAATAATCTTATGGGTATAAAAAAAATCTTGATGATATTTTCTTTCCTATTAACGCTGAAGAATAAGTTGAGACAGATTTGATCGTGGCTGTTGAAAATAGACAATCGAGGCTAACCGTTTCTACTTAATGTCATGTTAGGATTGTGTAGTGTTAGACATTTACTTTAATACTTTCTTTGTAAGCGATCCTCTCTAGAATACTATTAAACAAGGACACTTTTCACTGAAGAGCTGACGTTCTTTAAAATTGTTGGAGTACAAGATCTTGCTACTTGCTCTATAGTGTTTGTAAATACTTATGCTGAGATCCTCGTTCAGTTTTGTTGGATATCCGACCACGATGCAATGAATTTGTTAAGAGTGAAGTCGTTGACTATTGAAACAAGATGAGATCGGGTAGCTCTATATAAATGACTTCTCAAGCTGCCCTATCGGAGAACTCGTAGTGGATTGTGCGCTGCATTTAGAACGAGACAATGCACACTGCGTTGTTCCACTGTAAAAAATACTTATTCATTATTAAATTTAAAGCGGAAATTTAATATTTTCTAAGAAAGTCAAAACATAATATTTTCTATGTCTTTTGCTCAAAAGGTTGTCAACTCACTATTATACGATCAAGGGCAATATTTCACAGGCATAAAAATCCCGGACACAGAAAATAATAACACAATTACTTGAATTACCTCCCTTGTATTTCCCATTCCCCTCCATGCAATAGCGATCTTCAAACGATTGCATTTGAAGTTGAAAATGATATTATTGCCAATTTCTCAACTGGCAATAGTGAATTATAGGATTATTTTTTAACAAGGTAGGACTGTTTATAGATACAATCTAATTTAGGGCTTAAGTTTAATATATTTTTAAAATATAACTAAAGAATATTAAATTGCCGTTTTAAATCAATTAGAAAATTTAAAGCCCCCTTCCTCGATCTAATGTGTTCAATTGGCATACTCAGTAAGCGTTGTCAAAATACTAATCAATATGCAAATTCTGCGGATCCGCACATCAACCCTAAATCCATATCGTGGTAATAAATGGGTTACCTTACATTCTAAATATGGCAGTAATACAATATATTTATAAACCTTCAAGTGTTTTCATACTTTGCCAAATGGTAACCTAAACGAAAACATCTGAAAAATTTAAATATTGAATTTGAATTTCACTCTTTTTTAGTTTCAGCTTTTTTCTGAGTTGTCAGACTGTACTCTTTGACAGTGTAAACTGTTATGGTGTGTGAAAGAGCAAAATCGTCAAGATATTTGATGTCCAGTTCTTTATCGAGTTGCGGTCTTCGTTATGGAAGGGAATGCTTTACCATTACAATCATAGTATAATGCGAAAGCAAAAAGTCCGACAGTCGACTAAAAACAATTCCCAACGAAAAACCAAGGACGACCAGGCACAGATTTTTCGCAATATCTTTTATAGCTTGTTGTTGTAATGAATAACTTGTAGGCGATGTTGTTACCATGAATAATAAGCCAAATTCGTATGAAAATGTTCATGTTCCTAATTGAATGGTTACAAAGGTTAGACGGGTCTTATCAATAAACTCGTGCGTCGATCATCATTTATTTGTTAATTATATATTTATAAACTAGAGAAACAGGGGCATGATTAAGCCAGCTATCATGAAGACATCCTCCCCTGGTGAGCTGATAACTAAACACCGGCCCTGTATTTGTTAAACCATAAAGTCACCCAGGTCATTGTAAGAGATTGAGATTGTATAAAGCTGTTCGGGTTTCTACATCAATAGAGAAACAAGAATAGATAAACTATGTATAGACGTTTGTGTTTAAAGTCGCTGCTTTCTAAACATCTAATTTAGTATTAAGATGGCTGCTGTGAACCTCCAACCACCCATTTGTCACTTAAGTGGATATACAAGTTTACACCTGACGTCTATATACAGTGTCTACCACTGAGGTGGCTTTGTGTCTCCCCTCATCAATTTGCAACAGTAGAAGAAAAATTATGAAGAGAAAAACTGACGGCCCTGGCACATAATAGAAAGCACTTTAAAGCCCGATCTACCCCCTGTACCGTTCTGATGACAACATCGTTACTCGGTATGTCACACGAATGACGGGGAGGGCACACACAGTTGAGTCTCTCCCTGGGGAGGCATACAAATATCGTTTAACAATAACATAAAGAAATAGTTTTATTATCTGTTTATATAAAAACATACATTTATTTCAACTCGGGTTTAATCGCTGGGAGGAGTTTGACACCGCGGGAAATAGTATCGTGGATTTGAAATTGCACGTGTGATGTTTAAAACCACGTGGGTATTTTTTTTAATCGTCATGACAGCGAACAAGATAATTTCTGACAAATATGTCGAAATCAATCGAAAAGTATGACGTTCGGGTGTATATGTTTTAACTTGCGTGAGAAACTCTATGGAAGTTGGTCATGGAATAAAATGGTATTTAAAAATCCAATACATGACAATAACTTTGCGTTCGCTTAATTGGCTTGGATGATGGGCGCTCGTGAGAACTTTCACGCATCGGGACTTTTAATGCACGTGTGCTTTATCTGAACAATTCACTTGAAGCTTTTAAGATGATGGCAATTAAACACATTGTTAGTGTTTCACCTTGAGTAATTAAGAAAATCCTTCATCTTGTAAAATCGATGTTCGAGCAGCTTCCGCACTTTGGGATCTAGTGTTTAACTTCCAGGTAAAGTGAAGCAGCAGGTATTCTTCTCGTGGAGTGGAAATCAAATGTTTTACTTTATTTTACATTAAAAACAAAAGATTTGTCGAGACGGTCGGTGAGAGTTTTACAAATTCTTAAAAAAGAAGCAGCGAAACATTTCCTATGAAATCCAAATAAAGGGCGGCGAAGATTTTTCATCAACGGATTAAAGGGTAAACATAAAAGATCTAAATTGAGTTTGGGTTATTATTAAACAGAAATAAGAGTGAACTAAATTAAATGGGTAACTGACAGAGACAGATAAACAACAGTTTTAAAGAATTGTCTAATGTAAACGATGGGTGACTAATAGACAAATTGCTGCTTGAAACTAGACGGTGAGAAAACGAAAAACATAGTGCTTGAAAATGGACAGATAGTACGTGGACGATAAAGGTGACTTTTGTAAATTGCGAGACCTATTTCGTAGATAAGACACTGCCTCTCTGACCGGGTCTTCGGAAAGGTCCAGGAATTTTCCAAGCGTGGTATCCCCTTATCAATGATGCGGGACTGGGTGCCTGGCAAGGAGCGGCGTCTAGTCATTCTTAACGGACGAAACACCAAGGTCATGATAGTTGGTATTCGAAAGATAAGAGTAGGCTGTATGACTCATGTTCGCCTCCATTTGCCCAGCCGGTACAGAAAAGTATGACGTTAAACCCCATTTCTCTCTCATTCCATTTATAACTTTTTCTCATGACAGTCGTTACGTGGAGATTTGAGGCTGAAGCTGAACAGAACCACAATAACCGTGCATGTATCTGGGGAATTAACCAACAATTCGCATTGTTAAACAACTGGAATCAATCCGCTAGTATATTTGTATCTTGCACGAGACAGGATGTGAGCGATTTGGGAACCATGTAGACAGTTGACAGATGGTCTGTGATTTGCACCATCTTACCTGTTCTTATTGTTTACTCCCGTTCTCATCTTAAATCAGGTGACGATAAGAGAAGATAAAACAATAGGGGTGAACGAAACACAATGATACAAAACATAGATAACACCGACTCCATCATCCTTAAGATGGCCCTTGTCAACCCCTAAACCCTCTTTTAGATGTAGATTATACAGATTGATATAAAAATATACCATTTAGAGATATCTTTCAGCGTAGCCATATCTGTACCATGTGCGCCTTTATAAATAAATTACATGACCAGGGTCCTTTTTATGTAATAACTTTCTGCGCGTGGTACCGGAGAAACTTCTCGGTGATTTAGAATTTATACAGAAGTTTACGAAAAATTGAATTAAATGGTATTTATTCAATGTTAACATTAATAATAATAATGTATATTTGTAAAGCGTCAATTCATCCAAAAATGCATGCTCTAGGCACTTACTATGTACTTTATGGTCACTATTTACACACAAATCCTGATCCACTCCAACTAAAATGCGCTGGTAAATAGGCCACCTTTTAATTCTGTTCGTGCAAAAGATTGCGATTTTCAATTATAGAGGCTAGTTTTCTGGTGTAGAGGACAAAGAGAATAGGACCGAGCACCGATCCCTGCGGGATACCACAGTTAAAAGAAGTTTTGTCTGACAGCTCATCACCGATTAGAACGGACTGGGTCCGATCTTGTAGATATGATCTAAACCAGTTTATGGGCATGTCTACAACCCCCACAGCATTTGGATAGATTTTCAAGAAGTCTCTTGTGATCTATAGTATCAAATGCTGCCGACAGATCCAGAATTACTAGTGAGGCAATATTACCCCTATTAACTGCTCCACGGAAATCGTTAACCACTCTGAGCAAGGCAGTTTCGGTACTATGATTTTGGCGATAGGCAGATTGAAATTTATCAAGTAATGAATATGTAGCCAAATGTGCCCTTAACCTTATGCTTACAGCCTTCTCTAGAACATTGGATAGAAAAGGAAGATTGGACACAGGGCCGAAATTCTTGAGCACATCCTGATCCAGGCTGTCATTTTGAAGAAGCGGAAGAACCACAAATGATTTGAAGTTTGCTGGAAATACACCTGTAGCTACGCTGTTATTTATCAACAGAGTGATAAATTGTATAAGTTGATCCAGAAGTTGAAATATTAAAGGAGTGGGTATTGGATCAATAACACAAGTTGTAGGTTTAAATGACTTGGTGATTTCTCATTTCCTTTTCACTGAAAGGCCTGAAACACTCGAACTGCTGGCCACTGAAGAATTTGAATTCCGAGTCATTATCTGTGTTATTTGTGGATGATTTAAGCCCATGATGAATTTTCTCTATCTTATCGATGAAGAAGCAATTAAATCTATTTGCAAGATTTACGTTAAAATCTGTATTTGGAAGTTTAGATTCTTTAGGGCTACCCAGAAGTGACTTTAAAAAATAATGAAGTTAGATTGGGATTTTACCGGTACGTCTTGTTTTACCCACGACCTATGCAGATATTCCTACCGTACTAAACGAGATTTCAGGCGTGGTTCCTACTTGTCAGTGGTGCAGGATGGAGGGCCTGACAAGGGACAACTAACACTTGTTCGGGTTCGACGACGAACCGATGTCCCGTGTGTACATTGGTATGCAGGTGAAAGAACCCGTGATAGTTTGAATTCAAAATTAGAGTTGGCCGTACGTAGTGCCGAGGTCAGGGCAAATTTTTTCTCATAGCACACTATTCCCGTATACATCAGCCCTGTCAGAGTAGAGCAGGAGAGTGTTAAACCCCATTCTTTCCATACCACCGGAACGACTAGATGCTTTAGAAAATAAATCCGGCATATATACAAATAGTTATAAGCTTTCAATGAATAATACTATTTTGATGTAAACACCCCCAGTGATTAATTCTCAAACCTCTACGTGTTTACCATAATTATAGGTTATGTAATGTTTACCTAATCGACAGATCCAGTAAAATTAGTACACGTGAATACAGAGACACGTTTTGATATATTTAATCAATTGATTGCCTACTATGACGATTTCAACAAACACATAAATATATTGTCATATTTGTATATAACTATACTTTCAGCTTCGAGGGACATTCTTGCGTCGGGGTTTTCGAAAGATTAAGCATATCGAGTATTCATAATAAATATCTATACAAATGCTTTTTTAGGGTTATTTTTCGTTTGTTTTTTGTTGTTATACATTGATATAGCAAAAAGATGCCAACATCGAATACACGTATAACGTAAGGGACCGTCAGATGCAAATGTGGTTTCTAAACTATTCAATCTAAGACCTATAAGCAATTTAAAAAGAAAATAACTTTAATGTGTTGAAGGAAATCATATGGAAAATTGGAATTGACAGTAGAAAACAGTTTAAGGCCTAACAGCTATTATCCTATTTCAATATTGGTTAATAAGGTATTCAAAATGTCACGTTTCCGATAAACAAATAGAAAGGTGTCCAGGTGGTGCAACTCGCCCACAAGGTATCATGGTCCATTGCTTCTTCACGGTTATCCCTGACCCTGGATCATCCTTTATAATCGGTGAGATCAAAAGAAGGCGTGACGAGGGCGAGCAGTGATACCTGACAAAATTCCTATAGAAATCATGGACAAGTTAATAAACTAATACAAAGTGTCATATCTCAATCCTGTAAACAAATTGATGAAAACGCAAGATGGCGATTATTGATGTACCCCACGGGAGGCAACTCTGGGTAATATTGCACTGGCGTTGGTTTTGTTGTGGTCTTTTTAATTCATATGTCAAATTAAGAAAATGTTTAGGAAGGGTGGAGTATAATACTTTACGGGGTAATTCATTAGGATGTTAAATGATGTTTTACTTTGTTTTCTCTATTGGTATGGCACTGTGCAGAGAAAAGAATAGTGAGATTCTAGCAGGTGCTTCAACGACACATGTATATAGAATAATATTTAAAGAGAAAATATGTATATACAAAAACAACTCAGAGCAATATGAAAAGAACATTATATAGAATATACATATAAGAATATACATATACATATAGCTCTTGGAATGACTACAGATGCAAGGAAATGACGGGTAATTTTCTTGGGGGTACCCACCCCCGCCCACTTCAGGGGCTTGCCCCGTCTCCGTTGTCATTGCCCTCATTTTACGGCGCACCTCGCCCCTTTTCAAAATTCCTAAGTAACATATTATTAATTCAGGAGCGTCGATCGGTAGAAGGTAATTTTTGCCTTAACTCTTGACGTGAATTTGCAATACTGTCACTTTATAAATAAGATTTTTTTTTTTTTTTTTTCAAAATAATTTAGTTTCTATTGGTTTCTGATGTTATTAATGATATTACACAAATTGTTGAGGTTTCAAATTTCAATGGGACTATACATTATTCAAGACATTATCCGAGTCAAAGCAGAACTGTATAGCTTAGATCATGACAATAATACTGGGTTGCGCGTATTCGACAAAAAATGCACACAATCCCAATGTCTTCAAAACAAACCAGACGGGCGGATTTTGAAGAAGAGTAAGCGAAAACGCCATTGACCGAGTAAATTCCTCTTGTGCGTTACACAAGTCATGAATCTTTAGTACATATATATAACAATATGCAATTAAATTTCACTCCACTGTCTTTTAGGCGATAGTTCATCATATATCAAATATACATTGTTTTTTTAAACAGATGCTCGAAGAAACAAAGTGGGGATGTATGGGGTTAATGTCAAAGACTAGTGATTTGATTAATTATACTCTATTTTTGTAACATTTTTTACCTGTTGCTTTCATGATAGTTTTTATAAATATTGTTAAGCATATAAAATAACTTAGATATGTCTGTATTTAGATAAATTAGTGTTATATTATTTATATGGATAAAGTCGTATAACACTGACACGATAACAGTAAACCCTATATCTGCTTTAATTACATATAACATGTACAGGTGTGCACTAATGCAACTTACAATAAAACAGTTGACACCGAACTAGTACAAGGCGTATCTAGTTTACTATAGAAACGGTCATTTCGTTCGTTACGACGTTTATAGAAATCCCCAAGAAGATCAAAGCCTTAAATTTACGTGAAATATTTTGACTTATTGTTTGTCGGCAGATTAGAGATTTGATCTTAAGAAAGTCAGAGAAAGGCTGAAACCAGAATGATATAAAGTTACATAAATTACATAGTGTGCTGTTGATTTATCTACTGCATGGAGTTATTAATACTGACTATTAAAGAGGCTGTATCAGTGCCACATTTGTAAAAATATATTTATATTAAAAAATGCATGGTAAAAGGTAAACAAAAATAATAACCTAAGTATATACCAAAACGGAAATATATTCATTTTTTGTTTTTTCGTTGATTATTTGTAAAAAAAAATAGTTGCGGCTGTTGTTGGGGTTTTTTCGTCGGAAAGGGGTATGGTGGTCTCTCTTTTTTTTTTTGTCTTTTGTTTTTTGGGGGTCTTTTTTGCATTTGTATTTGTTATGGATGCAATGTAAAACTAAAACCACACAAGCCTAAATCAAGACAACTAAGAGGGTTTTTTTTTTTTTTTTTTTTTTTTGTTGTTTTGGGGGTTTTTTGTTGTTTTTTTTTTTGTTTTTTGGGGTTTTACCAATATCGATACGATTATTCACAGCTTCATACCCCCACCCTCGCTCACCCTTTTCACGTACTTTGATTATACATTGTATTGGCCACACAATACTTTAAAGGCGGTTTTGAACAGTTTGTAAAGAGATCCAGCTTTAAAGGAAGTGTGGTATATTCACGTTTTACTAGATACTATATATAATGTTATCTATATAAGGCGGACATTTTATTGCCATTTTCCTTTCATCTGAAGTCCTAGTGATCTATCTGGTCGTTTCCTTTTATGAAAATTGTGATTACTTTTGACCGTGTGTTTGTAGTTCACATAGAAAATATACTTTGTTATAGGAAATAACCCTATAAGTATACACAGCGCTGGTCAGATTACTTTAAATGTCTTCTATTTATTGATAAACATATGGAGGTAGGACCACACCTTGAAGAATTCCACGCTAACAAACTAAACATATTCTACACAAATATGAAATCATAATGTTTTGATACGATGGACAACACACTGTATAATTTTCAAAACAAGTGAAAATAAATAAAAAGGGAAAATAAAAGCGATAAAGAATTTATTTTTTCATTTATTCATAATAAAGTGGTCTGTTTTTCTCCATCACGATATACTCAAAGCAGGTGAAACTGAAATGAAGAGAAAACGAGAGGGATAAAGAATTTATTTAGTAAAGTGTTTTGTTTTCTTCCAACATGATATACTCAAATCAACACGACGAGAGTTCAAAAAGGATTGTAACAGTGTGGTACCTACTTAATATCTTCTCAAGCATAAGCATATTGACCCAATTATTTAAATACAAAAGTTTTTGGAATTATTTTGTGTTGTCATATTTCAATTGCTGCTCAAATTCTTGTAACCCATTAACCAACATTACTGTACTCAAAACAATAGCATCAACACTTATTTTAGAAAAGGTTGATACAATATTATGACAGTTGTATATTTTACTTTGACTTCGTATTAAACAATTCAAACAATACAATTTTAAAACTTTAGTTACATCCAGCTCTTTAGAAATACAGGGTAATATTGGCAGAAGCGTTGGTTTTGGGGATATTTTTATTTGTTTCCAGGTGGGGTGCATGGGACTTACTACGGAATTTTTTTCATTGCAGTTTTATGGTCGATTTCGTTGCGTTTCTTTTGATGAATTCGTTGAGTAACCAAAACCATAAAATACATGTTTATTTGTACATATTTAGCTCGTCACTAATCGAAATAACACGTCTAAATATTCAATTTAATACACCCTTTATCTATATTCTGGTTCAATAACTAGAAATTGTTACTTCGATGGGCTTACCTCCCCTCATGCACAAAAGCTCAATCCCGAAACGACTGAACTACTGGGGTTTAACAATAAAGGGGAGATTACTCCATGCTAATCGTCCCATGGTTCCAACAACTTGGCCACAGAACACTAATTATTGCCCCATTGACTTTAATGTTAATTCTCGTCTCTTAGACCGACTGTAACTTTTTCCCAACTATTCGTTGGGAAAAACGCTTTCTGCCACAGATGGAGCAACACGTGGCAGACTCTTGCCCAAAAGCATGTATGAGGTTCTTCATGAAAAACTTGAGATAGACAAGCTGGAAGTAGAGACAGCTAACCTTGCAATTTTCGGCCCTCCCTTTCAACGTAACCAACCTCATAACTGTATTTTCAAACCCTTTTCTTCGATTCTACACCAAACCAAAAATTCAACAAAAATTATTGCCCCATTGACTTTATTGTTAATTCTCGTCTCTTAGACCGACTGTAACTTTTTCCCAACTATTCGTTGGGAAAAACGCTTTCTGCCACAGATGGAGCAACACGTGGCAGACTCTTGCCCAAAAGCATGTATGAGGTTCTTCATGAAAAACTTGAGATAGACAAGCTGGAAGTAGAGACAGCTAACCTTGCAATTTTCGGCCCTCCCTTTCAACGTAACCAACCTCACAACTGTATTTTCAAACCCTTTTCTTCGATTCTACACCAAACCAAAAATTCAACAAAAATCGCCATAGAGGGGGAAAAAGGGAAAGGGAGAGAAGGACTAAAAATAACTTTCGCCCTTGTTTCGTGGGTGACTGCCCATGAATATTTGGTGATCTGTGTCCTATATAGGGGTGAAACCTCGGATATCACCAAAAGGCCTTTTGTATTTGCTTCCCATATGTTCTGGCAACATGCTGGTGAAAGGAAATCAAAATCAAAGAATAACTGCAAAAATGATGGCCTTTTAAGTATACATGCTGCTTTAAGTACAGTGGTGCATCTCAGGTCCCATGGGCCTTTTGTGCTAAAATTTAAAAAATCTTTTTTAATAGAGGCAGTATTTGAGCTCTGTGAAAAAATTAGACAAGTTACAAACAAACTACATAGAAAACACTCATAATTTGGAATTTTTATCAAAAATATATTTTTTTACTGCCATGTCATGCAAAATGTATAAAATTTACATGTAGCATCTGTCAAAAAAACAATAATTTTCCACTTTTTTGATAGCCAGACTGGCAAGTAATATATTTTTGGAAACACTGGACAATATGCAAACAGAAAAATCACAAATCAATTGCATTTATTGTAATTATAGAGGTCTGTACTGAAACATGTAACCCCACCCCCTAAATATGTCAATGACTGAATCAATCCTATCTTTGGTTGCAGAGCTAACATTACCAAAGGAATCTGTCTAACAGCTATGTTTTACCATCCCTGGCTAATATGTGTACATAGAAGCTAAAATAGGTGCAATTAATATGAATTATGGTTAAAATAGGCCTTGTTGGAAGAATAAAAAAATGTATATTCGGCCTATGTCCACCACTCTCTAACAAAACGGTCACAGAATACACAATTTTCACAAATTTGGAAATAGTTTAATGTTTTCAACATCTCAAACCTCAGAGGCATCATACAAATCTTTATTGCAATTACTGTACTGAAGCAAGATGTCTGGACCTTTACATCAATTGCCTTAAAAAATGAAGTCAAAAAGGTAGTTATGACATAGTTGACAACATAAAAGAGACCTGAAAAGGAGCAAAATTAACATTTCACTGTTCTATAAGTGATATAAATGCAACAAACACCACAAATCCTAGATTTTGATAAGAAAATATTGACCATTAAACTGACATTTACACATCTACACAAGTTCTGTATTAGGGTGTGGTCTTACTGGCCCGACATGTCTCAAGGTTCTAAGTTTGACTATGAACAAAAAAGGTCAGAAATCCTTGAAATGTACAAAATGACCATTTATTGGCAAAAAATAACATTCCCATCTGTAATTCAACAACAAATTCCAATTATTATCATTTAATTGTCAACACAGGTGCAATTAAATATCTCAAAACACGTTAATAAAAACGGGTGGGTGGGGCATTTATAGCCCCTCTAAACAGAAAGATGGGGTGAAAAATGTCTACAAAGACTGGGACATTGCTTCCTACATGAAGAAAATGCAAGAATTTAATGCTTCAAAGAAGAAAAAAATGCTTGTTCTGGGTAAAATAGTGGCCAAATTGAGCCTACCCCTGTTTTGAACATTTTGTACAAACCCATCTGCTGAATATCATTAACTCAGTGTTGCCAATTTTCCATTTTGTGTAGGAAAGCTGGAGCTATTTCTAAACTTGACAAACTTATAGATCCCATCTAAGTTACATTAGCAATGAAAATAAGGGCATTTTTAGAAATTTTGAGTCATTTGAGTAGGTATGAAAGCATAATTTTTTACATCGAAATTGGAGAATCTGGAGATTTTCTGTTAATATTACTGATTTTTAGACAAAATTAGGTGAAATTACAATGTTGTTCACTTTATCTGTGCTTTCTGGGGCTGAATACACCAAAATTGGACATTGAAATATTTTTCTTACTGTTAGAAATTAAATAAAAACTGAAAATTGTTAAATTTGAAGTAAAATCACAATTTTTCCCAAAACTTTGATAAATTTTTTTCTAAATTTAATTTTTTTTTAGTTTTTCTGTAGTCAAGTCATTTTATACATATTTACTGACAAATTAGTCATCATATTTTCAAAACTAAGGCATATCAGTCACATCCTTGTCAAACACAGACGGGCCACAGAACACTAATTATTGCCCCATTGACTTTAATGTTAATTCTCGTCTCTTAGACCGGCTGTAACTTTTTCCCAAATATTCGTTGGGAAAAACGCTTTCTGCCACAGATGGAACAACATGTGGCAGACTCTTGCCCAAAAGCATGTATGAGGTTCTTCATGAAAAACTTGAGATAGACAAGCTGGAAGTAGAGACAGCTAACCTTGCAATTTTCGGCCCTCCCTTTCAACGTAACCAACCTCACAATTCTTGTATCCTTCCGCCTCAAAATCATGAATATTCACCAAAACCTGGCAGAAAATGTATTTTCAAACCCTTTTCTTCGATTCTACACCAAAAATTCAACAAAAATCGCCATGCAAAAGGGGGAAAAAGGGAAAGGGAGAGAAGGGCTAAAAATAACTTTCGCCCTTGTTTGAATATTTGGTGATCTGTGTCCGCTTGTGCGATAGAAAACCGTTAATTATACATTTGTATCAAAATTAAACGCGAAAATGTGCAGTCGTCATCCATGTCTGTGACCCATATGTCACTTTTCCATCAGAATCTAAAGACATGATTTTTTTTTTTTTTTTTTTTTTTTTTTGATAAAGTTTTAATGGACACATCAAACGGGCAAGATACCAGATAAGCCTGTTAAACAGACCAGGGATAATCTGTATCATCGTATGAACGTGGTTCGTGGACGACGGTTTCACGTTCTAAAATCCACAATTAAGCCCGAGTTGACACAGCACTGATCGAGGAGTAATATCTTGACTGTATCCATTTCGGAACGAGCTAATCACTTGTGGGTTGTAACAGAATTGTATACGCCCGCCAAAAAATATGTTTTTGTTGTTCCGTAATCTATGTACATGTAACAACCTTTTCACAAATTCTTTCAGGTGTTTGGGAGGATTTAAATACCACATAGTAGGTATTTAATGAAATTTGTAACTTGGAATATTATTTGAGAATCCATGTTCAAAGGTGGACATGACTATCAATTCAATTTTCAATGCGATGTACAGTACCTATGGGCACACCCAGTTCCACCCTAATGACAATCCCATGCCCCCACCCCGAAAAAGTGTTTATTTACAATTTCTGCTGTAAAATAAATTCTAGAATAGGGTACACTCTAAAACTCTAGAAATACAAAATTCTTTCATTCACAAGCCAACCCAACTGCAACTCTTTGCTAAATGTGTTAATCCTATCCTTTTATTTATCAAATATCGAAAAGAAAACATTCGGTACACTGACATTAACTGCAGAATGTTTAAAGCGAGACACAGAGAAAGATTACAAATGTATTCTTATCTTGAACATTGGAAAACGTTAAAAAGTAGGCCACACAGAAGCATTTATATCTGTCATCTAAGGAAAGTTGTTTCATTCGATGGAATGAAATTGGATTCAACGCATTGTTGTTTTCTATGTTTACGTAAATAGTGTAAGAAAGATTAATTTTGTTCTGACAGCGACGCCTCCGTTTAATTAATCTACTATATTCCATTTCAACTGTCAAGTGTTACCAGTGTGTACATGGTTAAATACGCCCACCACAGCATTTTACTCTTTCGTTAAGCTCATCATTATTTTTATAAACAATATGTCTAATTTGTCTGTATCAATCAAAAAATGCATTATGTAGATTTATGTAACAAATAAACAAATGTATTTTGCGAGTTGGAAGACCGTATCTTTAAATGTATATAGTGTGTACTACATTGTATGATTGTCTTCGTATCTCCAGGAATTAAACAGATGGTCGTCACAAAGAATAAGGTCAAATATAGATAGTATATAAGACTATGACAATCTCAAACATATTCAACGTGTGTTAGATCTCATCATGAAGCTGCTACTCCTCTGTTTGGCCGTAGCGTATGTCGCTGGCCAGGTACCATTACCATGTGGTAAGAAACGTTTATGTATTTGATGCGTTATGCTACATGCGGCCAACTAATAGGAGTTCCCACAAACGACGACGTATTCCCTAATATACGATTTTTAGACAAGAATTAGATATAGGTCTAAATTATGTATTTGCATGACTGTTTAAAGGGAATTTCATTTAACGTTGGGTCGAATTTGTATCTGCTTAGTCTTAAGTCAGCTATGTTTAAACCAAAACGCATGAGTTGTGTATTTTTTGTCCAGTATTTCATATTTATGGGGATTTGTTTTTTTGGGGGATGGGGGAATATTTTTTGTATCCATTTTTATTATGTTCTCGTAACAACGCACCTTTTTATTATGTTCTCGTAACAACGCACCTTCTCGTTAATGACTAGTAAAAAGAATTGAGTTGTAATTGCCAATGCATTATTTCTTTGACCTTCCTTTCCTTTTTTTCACAGTTTCACCTCGACAGTTTGAAGGTCGATTTATGAGGGTTAGTATATTTTTTACAAGGTTATCTCCGACAAGTAAACGATGATATGTAGATCAATTAATGCAATAAGTATACCTTGATGATCAATCGCGTTTTGTTTGAAAATAAAAGTTAAGGATGGTTTCAAATTGACCATCAGTAAATATTTGATATCACTGACAGTGATGGTGTAGGTTGATTTTAATTTCACCGTCGATTTTAACTTTTTTCCCCCCGCAAATTAAATTTTTACCTAGATTTATACATAGATAAAAAGAAATATTTCCTTTTTTGGTGTAAATGGATGTATAAAATAGTAAGCTGGAGCGTAAAATGTGTAAAAAGCGCTAACTCAGCTCGAAAAACGTGTTATCTACGTCGTAAGATCTGACATGATACGAAGGACCATACTGGTCGTGACCTTAAAGGTCGACCATCTGGTACAGTGGTAAACGAAATGGGCTGTTTTATGTTGAGACGTTTTATTTTTTAGTACGACGAGCAAAGACAACTTCAGGAGTATGCCAAAATCAGTTATGATGAAGATCAGAGACGAGTTCGAGAAATCGAGGAGAGAGAAATAGGATCAGAGAGAGATTACTATGATAAACTTTATCTCCATAACATTGTAAGCTTAACATGTTTCATAATAGTTTAATGATATGTTCCAAAAAGTGATATTTTCAAAACCTTTTGAAAAAATGAAACAGGAAGCACACTAACTATTAGCGATTTGAATACATTGATAATCCAGTGACGGAACCCCGATTTCCAGTTGGGGAGAGTGTGGGTGTCGAGAAATGATATGAGTTTGACTGTTATAAAATGAAAAAGTAAAGAAAGCAATCAATGCTCTTACTTTTAAACATTTTAAATCATCCTTGCTCATGAAACACCAAATTTATCACAGTGGCTATTATGTTCATAATTACTGTTCCAATTTCAAAGAAACAACAACTTAAAATTTGACTCATAGCCAGGTGTTGGGCGTTTCTGATAATTTAATTCTCTTTTTTTTTTCGTACCACAGGGACTTGAATATCGTTTCAATCTGAAAACACGTCAATGTAACGTCACAGCAATTTCTCGTTCCTTTACTCCATTCGGTGTTCCAAATGGTGCCAACTTTTCAGGAGTCGGTGTGTTGGGTCTTTCTGGGGCACCTAACGAACACGTCAATGTCGAATTCTTTGAAGGACGATATGAAAACAGTAAGTGGGATGCTTTATTTCAGGCGGTAGATATTTTAGAAAAATATTGCAACAAGATATTAATTCTCTTCAATAAAACATTACTGTTCAGCTATTTATAATTCACGTGTTCAATTCAACTTTTCGACCACGCAATCTACCAAAATAAAAACCACGTAATCCACTATACTAAAAATATCATATCAAACCACACAATCATATTTTCAACGCCACATAATCTACCTAACTAAAAATATAATCACATTATCGAACCATATAATCTCATTATCGAACCATATAATCTCATTATCAAACCATATAATCTCATTATCGAACCGTATAATCATTATCGAACCATATAATCTCATTATCGAACCATATAATCTACTAAACTTTAAAATATAATCTCATTATCGAACCACATAATCTATTAAACTAAAAATTATAATCTCTTTATCGAACCACATAATCTACTAAACTTAAAATATAATCTCATGATCAAACCACATAATCTAATAAACTAAAATTATAATCTGATTCTCGAACTAAATGATCTAATTAACTAAAAATATAATCTATTATCGAAATAAATAGTCTACCTAACTAAATATATAATCTGACTATCGAACCACATTATCCACCAAACTAAAAATATAATCTAACGTATTTTCTATTTATTTAAATTTCAGATCCTTACTTTATTGGTGTAACACAACCAGGATGCTTCCCTGTTCAATTCGGTTATTACAGTGCACAAACTGGTTACGATCATAGAACGTAAGTGGACCATTTACGGTTTTTGAAAACAGCATCACCAGTTCCATAAACGTCTAAAGACATGCTCAAAGTTTGTTTTCTGACCTAATCTGACTTTTCGTTCAGTCAACAAAACTCTCAACTGTACGTCAAAGCCCAAATGTAAAAACCAATATTGCATAGGGTGAAGATTGGGCTCCATAGAGCAAAAATATAAGCATGACGCGTAATTAGAAAGTAGATTTGGGCCTTTTTGTGGCGTGTGGGGGGAGGGTAAGTTTTTTGGGGATTCTTTGGTTATAGAAAATTTAATAAATGCATGGAAGTGTAACATTACAGTCGTCATTATCATCTTACATCAGAGAACATGGTAACGGGTTACAAGTAACTCACTGATCGTGTTTCGGTTTATTTCAGTTTTATTGATGTCACTCTTGGTGTACCAGATCCTAATGTTTTCATCCCACCAACAGAATGTATAGGATAGAAAAGCTGTGTTAACAGATAACTAGAATAAAAATAATACTTTAATTAAAATGTGTGCTTTATTTCATTCTCTTTCTGCATTTGCTATTCTTGGGTTACATTTTTATGATACTAAATAAGATGTACAAAATAAGCTTGCCAACTAAACACTTATTGTGACCAATAAAAGTGTATTTCCCAGGTGTATAGTTCAGTAGAATCATTTCATATCTAGTCTTATCTGGTCGGGGAGTTAAAACTAATTCAGACGCCGAAAAAACATCTCAATTTCCGAAATGTTTCAGTCTGTCCCCATATGTAAAGCTAATACTGAAATTACCTATCTGTTATTGCAAAGTTGGGGAATTGTACAGTAAACGACAATGAACTCATGGAATCCGCGTACAAATCCAGATCTCAACGTTCACGTTTCGTGAGAAAGTGAGGCAAACCAGACTTTGCAGGGCAATCTCAATTTGTGTAATTACACAAGCATTCTTATTTTCAACATTCCCTCTAGGAATAATGAAGATTTAATGAAATGTGGACTTCGTTTTCCCAATTTATATACGCGCGCAATCGTAACTTTTGAAAACACATCACCCCTCCTCCGACTGAGCTAATGCAGTGTACTATAAGGGAACTTTTGCCCGGACATAACGAATTCCAACTGACAAGAGTTCTTTTACATGCACAACCATGTGTACAAGAGACCATGTCTTTTCAATAAACCAGAACGTCTATAAACGTTGTATCTTGCCAGGCCCACTGTCTTCCACACTGAACCACCAAGGGGGTACTGTCATTCAGATTAAAATGTTTTGAGGGATGTTTCAAAGCAAATTTTTCATGATAAATTAGTGTGAATATATATTTTTTTTGTTCAAATAATCACCAAATCACACAGTTTGTGCCCGAAAAGGCATCGTTATAAGACACATTCAATAATCCATAAAATTCCCTTACTGTCGAATTCAATTATGACTGTGATTGAGAAAATTAATTTGTTGTCTGTTTACCCGACCGTGAAAGACTCATTCTCGTATCTTATCCTCGTGATCTGATTTTGGGTTTTTTTTTTCAGAATTTCAAATCTAAATGATTTCATAAGAAACTGACACGCCTTTGTCAATATGAAGTAGGACCGTTTTGTCAAAATCTCAATCATCCAATGTTTCTTCTATGTTTTATGAAATCATATAAATTTTAGATCTGTAGTGTAGATTATGCATATTTGTAACACACGTTTTCTTGTCTGTTATCTTTTGTAATACTGTGGACGTTACTGACAAAAAGTGAATTGACGAGATCTCGCCCCTGTCCTACCATCACTCCTTCCATTCCGACTCACATATTTACCACTACATCTTACTCTGACCGACTAAAACTTTTTTCGATAGGAGGTGAATAGGTACTGCAATGACGGGGCTCTTTTCAACAATACTGTTACCAGGATAAACAAACCCATTCATATTAAACTATAGGCTTTGCGTTGCACAAGTTGTTCTGCAATATTTCATTTATAGTAATTACCGACAACTCGACAACGCGTATAATTGATCTTTTTGTGTTTGTCCTTGCTGCTAATAAATCAAACATTTGCTCCAGAATCAAATGAAATGGGGTTTAACGTCCTACTCTTTTGCACCAAACCGGGGCTAATGGAAGACGGGCATACAAGGGAAATTTAGCCCGGGCAACGGCGCTACGGCCTACTCTTATATCGAATTCCAACTGCCAAGGGATCTTTTCCGTGCACTCCAATGTGTACACGGGACCTCGGTTTTTCGTCCCACCCGAACGACTAGGCAGCTGTCCTTGTCAGGCCCTCCTTCTGCATCACTGACAAGAGGAAATCGCGTCGGCAAATCGAGATGAACTCTCCAGAATAAAAGACAGCATCATGTCAGGAATACAGTCAAATTGTAGCACGACCCGCATCTTCAAATAAAATGTATGACCGATAGACCAACACAAGTAAAATGTTCATTACTTCTTATATTATTACAATATGTAAGTAAATGTATTTACAAAACAGTTTTATGTACGGTAAAAAGTTAACGGCTATAGTCAAAATACTATATTAATATAAGGACAAACTCTGTCTTATAATCAGTCTCTTGTTTTGAGAACAGTAACTCTAAAACTTAAACATGAATATTTCAATAAAGCCCTTTTGAATGAAAATGTAAAATATAATAATATTCCGCATCTTCTCCCGTTTTTTCTATCATCTGTTTCTCTGATTCCTGTTACCTTAGCTTGTGGTTCGCCGTCTTCCTTTCCTGAATTATATGAGTTCTTCCTTTGCTTTTTTTGAAATTCTATTGTTTTTTTTTAATAGAAGCCGGCATAGTGCCGCTGTCCGGGCAAAATTTCCTCCAGAAAACACAGTATGACGTATGCACGACTTCATTAGCGCAGTTCGGAGCAGAACAGTAAGACGTTAAACTATGGTGGCTGTTAGCGGCCATTCTACATCGTCGACTTGTCGGGTTGTGAAGGCGACAAGTCGCGGCACGACAAAGCGAAATAATTGCATTTCGTCGACTTGTCGCTTTGTCGCTTTGTCGGGTTGTGAAGGCGACAAAGCGACAAGTCGACAAAATCAACCCGACAACGCGACAAACTAACCCGACAATCGTCGCCCTCATTTTGTCGACTTGTCGGGTCAATTTTGTCGACTTGTCGCTTTGTCGCCTTCGACTTATTCACAACCCGACAAAGCGACAAGTCGACAAGTCGCCGAAATGCAATTATTTCGCTTTGTCGACTTGTCGCTTTGTCGCCTTCACAACCCGACAAGTCGACAAGCCGCCGAAATGCAATTATTTCGCTTTGTCGACTTGTCGCTTTGTCGCCTTGGAAGTCAATCACTGCGCATGATCGAGCAGTCTTCGGTTAAGTATGGAAGCCTAATCTCGACGAGGCGAGGGTGCTTTTTCAGCATTTGGTTTTGTTTTGCTACACCTGACCATTACATAGATAGGATTGACAAATTCATTTGGTTAGATTTGCATTTCAGGACCCATAAAATTAAGAATCTATATTTCAGAGGAGTGTCAGTTTTATATGCTGATATGTATGTTAATGTATGCTTTCAATATATCTATCGTAATTTAAAATTCCTTCGCATCTTCACTGATTACCATCAACAGCACAGTTTACCCAAATACATAATAATAATCAATCTACTAATATCCCAACTCAAATCATATATGTTTTTTGTTGTGTTTTCCCTTTGTCAGTGATGGGACGAAAACCGACGTCCCGTGTACACATTTGCGTGCACATAAAAGATCTATTGGCAGTTGAAATTCGATATTAAAGTAGGTCGTAGCGCCCTTTCCAGACAAAAATTCGCTCATAGCACACTGTATAATGCCCGTCTTCCATAAGCCCGGGTTAGGTGCAGAAGAGTATCACGTTTAACCCCGTTTCATTTCAAGTGAATATATTGTTTATGGTGAGTATCCAAGACATGCGATCCGGATCAACCAATTGACCTAAAGGTGCACGAAGGTGGACCTGATAAGGCCAGTTTTTAGTCGTTCGGATGGGACGAAAACCGACGTCCCGTGTACGCTTTTGATGATCAGTATGTTGTTTTACCTGTACATGTATATGATGAACTTAAATATAGAATAAGCGATCAGTATTCACAGGAATGGAATGAAGATCGATTGAAATATTCAAAACTAAATAATTATAACCTTTTCAACATTGCCTTATCACAAAAAGAATATTTATCAAATATCTCAAATCATAATTACTGTGTATCTCTACCCAAATTTAGATGTGTGTCACATAGCTTATCACATACGATACAATTAACAGAATGACAGAATTTGTAAATTATGCAATTTAAATAACGTTGAAGACGAATATCATTTTTTACTTTGCTGTCCATTATATAAAGAACAGCGTATTCCTTTTTATTATAGAAATCACCCTTCACTCCAAAAATTTATAGACATTATGTCTTCCACATCACCAGTTATTTTAAACTCGTTAGCAAAATATATACATTTATAATTTATTAAACGTCATTCTTTTCTTGATGCTATTCTTCCCTAGAACATTCATTCTTTTCTAACTTATTTTGTACTATTTGTATCATTAACACTTTTACATATTTACAAATTTATTCATTGTATTTGCTATAAGTAACTTTCAGCAATAAAGAATTACTTACCTACTAAATATACTATTTTGTTAATTACAAATCATATTGTTTATAGTTAAAACTTATATACTTTTAAAAAACAAAAACAGACATTTTGGGGACAGACCACGTTTATTTAAACTATGACTTAGTTTATCAACCAATGTACTTTTCTGCATCAATGAAGACAGGCATATGTTATGCCGTGTAGGCCTATTACGGGGTAAATTCTGTCAAGACAGCGGCGATACGGCCGGGGTACTTTTTTCTGCCAACATATTATTTTAAACTATTTTTCGACACCAATGCAGTGTGCTATTAAGGAAAGTTTGCCCAGACACCAACTCCACGGCCTACGCTTATTTGAAACAATTCCAAGTGAAAAAGCTTTAGTGCATTCTGTAAAGGAAACTTGCCTATAAACATCCTAAGAAGAAAGGATTTAAATTTTAAATATTTTTTAATGTAGCAAAGCTAGCATATTCTATTCTCAATTACCATAGGTATTTTGAAAGCATAAAATACATATCAACATATAATTTTATGGGTCGTTAAATGCAAATTTAACCACATGAATTTTTCAATCCTATTTGTATTATGGTCAGGTGTAGCAAAACTAAACCAAATGTTGAATAAACGCACCCTCGCCTCGTCGAGATTGGGCTTCCATACTTAACCGAAGACTGCTCGATCATGCGCAGTGATTGACTTCCAAGGCGACAAAGCGACAAGTCGACAAAGCGAAATAATTGCATTTCGGCGGCTTGTCGACTTGTCGGGTTGTGAAGGCGACAAAGCGACAAGTCGACAAAGCGAAATAATTGCATTTCGGCGACTTGTCGACTTGTCGCTTTGTCGGGTTGTGAATAAGTCGAAGGCGACAAAGCGACAAGTCGACAAAATTGACCCGACAAGTCGACAAAATGAGGGCGACGATTGTCGGGTTAGTTTGTCGCGTTGTCGGGTTGATTTTGTCGACTTGTCGCTTTGTCGCCTTCACAACCCGACAAAGCGACAAAGCGACAAGTCGACGAAATGCAATTATTTCGCTTTGTCGTGCCGCGACTTGTCGCCTTCACAACCCGACAAGTCGACGATGTAGAATGGCCGCTAACAGCCACCATATTAAACCACATTAGATTTCATTTTATTTCATTTTTTTTTTTTTTCATTTTTTTTTTTTTTTTTACCTTGCTCTATCATCCATTTCATTACAAGTTTTTTCCTCATATTTTGTTTCCTGACTTCCGGTTTCTTCATCTACGTTACTTTATCCTCTGCATTGCTACCTCCTCTTACTTGACTCTGCAGTGCACCATCCTGTAACACTATCTTCTGCAGTGTAACCGCATGATTACTTTATCATGTACGTTACTACCCCCTGTTAATTCATCCACTGTGTTGCAACTGTACGTTACATTATCTTCTGCATTGTTGCAGTTTGTTTCTTTATTTTCTGCAATGAAACCATAATATGTTACTTTATCTTTTAACCATTGGTTAATTTATCTTCTGCGTTGCAACCGTACGTTTCTTTATCGTCCATATTGCTACCTTCTGTTACTTTCTGCATTCTGTTACTTTATCTTCTAATTTAAACTAGTTATTTATAGATAATATCGCTAATATTATAATACACTTTGCTACATTATATATGGACAATAAGAAGTCCACATAATGAAACAATTTCGATGTCCATTGGTGGTTAAATTTTCATTAATAAATTTTGGCTTTGAACTATTCGAAGAGCGAGAAGTTCTTATATTACTGCTTACTTAGATTGTTCGACATAGCTGTTATGTCTGAATTGGCAAAATGCATGTACGACACTGTCAGAGTGGTGTTGTGCTGTAACCGCACTGTCTTACTTTGGAAAGTGGTGGGCGGGGGGGGGGGCTTCTCTCTCTATTTATTAACTGTTTCAATTCCTTTTGCTTTTGCTTCCCTTGACAGTTGGAAAATGAAATGTTATAAGCGCACTCCCTTACATTAGAAAGTGTCTGCTGGTGCAGAACGAAATAAAAGTAGTGCTGTAACCGCGCTCCCTTACATTACTGTGGTGGAATTTAAGACTCATTAACTTTTCATATCCTTTTTCTTCCCTTGGCAGTTGTAAAACAATATAGCTTTCTAAGCTCCTTGTTGTTGTTTTGTTGCTAATTACTTTAAGTATTTTGTCATAAGAGTGGGACCACGAGATTCAAAATCACCGAAATCCGAACCGACATTTAATAATTTTAAGTACATTGTGTCTTCGCATAAGTACACTGTGTCTTCGCATAACACTATCTGTGCTATTATTCTTCGGTTTATCATCGATTGCCATTAATTCATACCGTATCGAATTTTCTAGTCGAACAATTGCTCGCTCAACACAATATATACTATTTAAAAAAAGTAGGGGATATTTGATTTCTAAGTGTTATTAAAGTCACCTAATGAAACTGACGAAGAAACAAATGACAAAATGAAATGAAGTTCACATTCATAGATTTATTCCAAATGATCGTTAGACTAAGTAAGGCACAGACTGACCATTATAAGGGTAAAATGATACCCGGGGTCAAACAGCAAAGTTACCACAGCATAACAACAAAGTCAGTAACGGGTAAATCCTCCTCTGTTTGCCAAACAAGCATTGATACGACGTGGCATACTCCTAATGAGACGTCTAAGGTCATTTTGGTCCAGATTGTCCCATTCCTGTTGCAACGCAGCAGCAAGTGCTTGGACATTGGCAGGACGTTGTTGACGTTGACGTAACCTCTGTCCAAGCATGTCCCAGACATGCTCGATGGGGGAGAGGTCGAGACTCAGTGCTGGCCAAGGTAATGTGGTTATGTTCTGTTGTTGGAGGTAACCTGTAACGATCCTGGCCCTGTGACATCTTGCTTTGTCATCCTGGAAGATGAAACGGCGGCCATGACGTCGTGCGAGCGGCACAACATGGACTGCGAAGATGTTGTCCCGGTAGTACTGGCCTGTAACACGCCCTGCAACAACATGCAAAGCCGTTCTTCCAGGAACAGTGATGCCTCCCCACACCATAACAGAACCACCCCCAAATCGATCATGTCTGATGACGTTAACGTCTTGGAAGCACTCGTTTCGACGACGCCACACCCTCCTACGTCTGTCAAAAAAATCAACAGTGAACCTTGACTCATCTGAAAACATCACATTGCTCCAGCGTCGATTATCCCAGTGTTGACGATCCCTACACAAACGACGTCTTGCCTGAATGTGATGATCTCTCAAACAAGGGATCACGCGAGGACGTCGGGCGCGAAGGTGACCCCTATGCAGTCGATTCCGAATCGTCTGGCCACTCACTCTCACACCAGTGTCTGTTTGAAGACGAGCGCTGATCTGATTTGCTGTGATGACACGATTTCTCAAGGCCAAGATACGGATAAATCGATCCTGGGCTTGAGTTGTCGCCCTTGGTCGACCTGAGCGTGGTCTGTCCTGTACAGATTGTGTATCACGGTATCTGGACCATAGCCTGCTTATGACAGACTGAGAAACATTCATCGTCCGCGCCACAACCGCCTGTGTTGTGCCGATCTGTAGCATGCCAAGGGCACGTAACCTTTCATTTTGGGTAAGCCGACGCATATCAAAATTTGTTTTCTGGTCACTAAAACAATTAAACTGATGTTTCCACCCTCCAATGCAATGCCACAATGACTGTAACATTCAAAGTCAGAGTCGTGCAAATCTTGGGTTGGACCCCCCATGATGATCCCAAGCATCACCTGCATTCCATGCGGTAGCTATTGGTGCGTTTGGGCGTCACATGTAACTGGAAATGTTTCTCCTGTTAGGTTTTATAGTGACTTTTTTCGTAGTCATTTGCATATTTTAGTATTACGCCCCCAAAATCAAATATCCCCTACTTTTTTTTGAATATATGTATATAAGTACTTAATTGGCGTTATGAGTTCGTTCTGGAAGTAGGCTACATGTTTTAAACATGTAGAAATCGACCTATTTCTATTGATGGGAAGAATCAGATGGTTTACTAAAATCCCATATCATGACCTTGTTCTTTGATCTTGTATAACTATTCATGTTTATCACGTGACCTTTTATATATTCCTTATCTTTTTAAAAACTCCGCGATTTAACAACTGTTGAGTCTCCTGTCTTATCTTCCGTGTAAAATAGTCCCTCTTTTATCTTATCGACACACTCTGTGATCTCATTCCTTCCATTCGACTCCACGTTGCGTAGCCGTCATGAAGCTTCTGTTGGTTCTCTGTTTTGCCGTAGCCACCGTTCTTTCACAGCAACCTAGGCCTTGTGGTAAAGTAATTTTTCTAAATATTTTGGGGGTTTATCTTTCAAATAGTAAAATTAATCACCTGTAATTCATATCCAAGCATTGTTTAGTGGGTTTGCATTATCTAATTCATAGCATTTCTAACATAATTGTACTGAGTAGGGTTCTTAAAAAAATTACCGAAATTTCAGTGTTGAAGAAAATCAAGCCAAGTTCGAGGGCATTTACAGTATGCAAAGGGGTGTCAAAGGCCTAACGATTCATTTGTAGTTAGACAGCCTTTAACAAACTTTATATAAGTACTATATGTATCTACTTTTATTTTTCGTTTTCAGAATCGCCAAAACAATGGGAAGGAAGACTATCCAGAGTAAGTTTAGTTTTCCTTCTGCCTGTAAATGTACATTTATATGGTACTGGAGTGTCAGTTTAAATAATGTGCAGCCATAATATTATCTGATATATATCATTGTTAACTGATTTCAGAATTTATATGATTTTTCCTTTTTGTTTCAGTACGATCGTACCCGACAATTCTTCCAGAGAGCTAGAGTTAGTTATGACGAGCTTGATAGACGTGTGAGAGAAATTGAAGAAGTTGAAATTGGCAAAACAGTTGACTACTATGATGTTCTTTATTTACACAATGTTGTAAGTAATACTTATCAGGGTTGGGTTTAACATCTCGACAATATATAGAAACCTTCGACACTTTGAGACTAACTTTCAAGTATTTTATATAAGGTCACAGTATTTAAGAGAATTAACTTTTGTCCGCTGCTGCCTACTCTTTCTGGAAATCCTCAAGGTGCTCATGGATGATTCGCATTCGGTAGATTTCTTTTTTGGATACCTGAACCCTCGACTACCGTACCCAACTAACAATAATGAGTTTAGCATACTAATATCTGTGCAGGAGAGGAAGGCGGTGCTCATGTTTGGCACATTCATTGCTCTCAATCTCCTAATACATAGGTAACTGTTGGGCACATGCTTACTAATTAAGTTAGCATAGAGTTCTATGATATGTTTATTTTACGAATTATTATAAAATCTGTGATTAGATAGGCCATCGATGACCGAACAAAAAGTTTCGCTATTGCTTGATAACGGTGGTAGTATTCCATTGAAACGTTGTCGTTAATAAAGAGAGAGAGGGAGAAATGGGGTTTAACGTCCACTCGACACAAACTAGGTCATATTGGCACTAACATATGGTTTTAAAATATTATTTCAATAATTCGCTTGCGCGTAGGGATCTTAAGCAGTGGGAGGAAATCGGAGTACGCGGAGAAAACCCAATAGGCTGGACAGGCGACTCTACTCCTAGCTACGTACAACCGGGTATTCGAAACCACACCAGTTGACTCAATGGCAGGTCGTATACGCTAACCATTGCCCCCCCCCCCCCCTTTGCAGTTAATAAACCCAGTGAATGTTAACCATAAAGTTTTGTGTTATTTTGTATTGCTCTCACTAAATGAAATCTATAGATAGTTCACAACAACGTTAAAGTCTACTAAAACAAGTAACCTTAATAATATAATTTTCAGGGTCTTGAATACAGATTAAACTTAAAAACACGTCAATGTACACTCACACCTTTGACCCGTCCCTTTATCCCAGCTGGTCTTCCACCAGATGCCAACTACAGAGGTCAAGCTACTCTTGGTGCTTCTGGTATTCCTGATGAGTATACCGAAGTTGTTCTCTTTGATGGAACCTTCGAGGGAAGTAAGTGTGTTATAAGTTTGGAGCAAAATGAAATCGTAGCAAATCAATTAAAGCTTGAAATCAAAATGAGTAATTGTTTTCATTCCATCATATCTTTAAGACTATGTAATACAATGTATAAATTTATAAATGATTTCGCTTCATTTTATTTTTAGATCAATATTTCGGTGTAGTCACTTATCCAGACTGTGTTCCAGTTGAATCTGGTTTCTATAGTAACAGAACCGGGTCTGTAAGAACTAAGTAAGTCTGAGCTTATTTGGCATCTGTTTTGAGGGTTCATATCTTCGGTCTATATGTATGAATTAACTATCATATTTAATAAAGCGGGTAATGAATTTTAGTTTTCCATGGAGTCTATTGGGTGTGTTTAATGCCCCTGTAACGGATTGATCGTGTTCCATTAAGTCAGTTGTTAGCCATTAAGCCAGTTGTTAGTCATTTGTTGGAAGGATGTTGTTTA
The DNA here is from genome assembly GCA_036850965.1 of Patella caerulea. Lineage (NCBI taxonomy): Eukaryota > Metazoa > Mollusca > Gastropoda > Patellidae > Patella > Patella caerulea. The sequence continues at coordinate 46,267,245 of JAZGQO010000007.1, read as the reverse complement.
ACGCCCAATACATTACTCGGGTTGGCGGCCACTGGAATTTTATAAAATTGCATGAAGATTATTGATAAATATGTAATACATATCATTTTTTATCATTTCAGCTTTTACGACATCAGTCTGGGTGTTGCTGATCCAAGTGTATTCGTTCCACCAACAGAGTGCCAAAAATAGAAAACATAATTACAAATAAATTAGTAGTATTTAACTAACTGTTTTTGTTATACACACGTTATCAATTATTTGGATACGGGCATATGGTATCGGAACGGCCTACTTTTACTTCGATATTTATTTCCATTAATATGATAATACGGTAGCTCTATTTTTCCTGAAGACTAGACTTTTTTTGTTTTCCTACAACTGTCAAGGGGAAACTGTCAAGGAGAAATCCCGATGATCAATCCAGGAAGATCCTGACTGGCTCACCAACACACCGTGCCTCTCAAACATAACTGAAACCCCTATCTCATTCCCATAGTACCCTGGCCAATTCAACCGACACTAAACGATTTTAGGTTCGTTATTAAAAAAATTACCAATGTGTCTTTAATCTTCACATTCTAACCCCAAGAAGAGCGTTCATAATCAGTGAGGAACGAGGTGGTTGGCGAGGAAAAACTGTACCTTTGTCTACCATTGTAACCCAGACGTTTCCGAACTAACAATGAAATAACCTTCAATTAAAAGTGAAATGTGTAATAACTTGCATAAAAACAACGTGCCCTCACCAAGTACACACAATGTCGCGTTCCATGTAGTAGAGACTAGAGTAAGCCTGATTTTGTTTGGTATGGTCTAAAAAAAATACAAGTCATCGATTGTATCATATTGGATGATGTGGCGGAGATACCAGTAGCGCTAAAGTTTTTCAGCAAATTAAACATATCCTGAGACACTGGGCTCGAGCCATATATAAAATCTCAGACTACACGCAAGGGTATCAATAAAAGTCATTTGTTTGTCGCAGCTAAAAGTTTATATTATGTGTAACATTCAATATGGGGGATCCATAAACATATCGAAGGAAGGTTTTTTCTTGGGTAGGGATTGGTAAAATCCCTTTAATACCCTCCGACCCCATGGGATTGCTTTTTCGGGTAAGAATCTGCTACCATATTATGATTAGATAGAGAGAAACAAATGGGGTTTACCGTTCACTCGACACAAAGTAGATCATTTCAAGACTGACACATGGCTCAATTTTATGTCAATAATTCGCTTGTGCGTAGGGGTAGAGAACCCAGAGAAAACCTTCGAGGTTGAACTATTAAAGTAGCTAAGTCTCTAACTCTGTATCATCCAAAATCTTCAACTTTGTAAACACAAATTATTTATCAATTTAAATCAACATTGATGCTGTGATCTTACGGGAAAAAGATGGGCTTCCGATATCCAATATTTAAGACAAAATAAACATTTTACCAGTGGTACACGAATCGTGTACCATAGTGCGTTTCAGTCCCAGTTCTAGCAAGAGACTCGGTGAACGAGGCTAGACACATTGTACCAAATCAATCATTAACCCAGTCACGGCAGAACAGTGGGGTTTTAAACTCCATTTCATTTATTTGGATGAAAATACAATTTCAATTTGGGGGATTTTATATGTTAATTTCTTTTGCCTTAAAATTAAACCGATTGTGTGTACCACCAATATTAAATCTAAATTAGTAAAACAGCCGACATTTTACGAAATGGTTACTGTATATTAATACTTTCTTTGAATCACAGAGGTTTGGCCCCTTTTCCCGGTTCCTAGAAAATTATTAAAGAAAGCAACTTTATAAAATACCATCTCTAGAAAATTCTCCAGAGCGTTCTTATGAAAGCAACAATCAAGTACGAACGAGGCTTAGCACATCGTGACTGGTAAACTGAGACTACGACGCTCTCTAACGTAATGGAAACAATTTTGGAATGCGAATTACGTCAAAATTGGTCGGCTGCTTCCCGGGAAATTGTCCATTTAGATGCATTTGACATGTCCCCTATACACACATATAAAATGTGCTACAAGCTCAAAACAAAAAAAATAAGGAACACAAGCACATGCATACAAACAGGATTATTGTGAGAGCGACCAATCTTAATGTAGCTCGTGTGTTTGTGTTGTTTTCTAATTGGTAAATAAATAGAATGGTTTTGGGGTTGAATGGTTTAAATTGTCTCTTTGGTATCAAAGATGTGGGAAATGCCGTCGAATAACTCTATAGTCAGCCCCTTTGTTTGCAGCAGAAACAGACTTAAGACAAGTTTACTTAAATGCGATGTGTACTTAAAATTTAAGTTCAAGAACTTGCTTAATAATTTTCTAGGAATCGAGTCCTGTTTTCAAGCCTGGTCCTTAGCTCTTTAATTAGAATTGAAGAAAGAGAAAGTGAACCCGAAGAACGCTATTGCCTTAACCTGCATAAAAATTGCAAGCTTTTGTATTTCAAGACAGGTGTAATATAGAGTTAGTTATGACGAGCTTGATAGACGTGTGAGAGAAATTGAAGAAGTTGAAATTGGCAAAACAGTTGACTACTATGATGTTCTTTATTTACACAATGTTGTAAGTAATACTTATCAGGGTTGGGTTTAACATCTCGACAATATATAGAAACCTTCGACACTTTGAGACTAACTTTCAAGTATTTTATATAAGGTCACAGTATTTAAGAGAATTAACTTTTGTCCGCTGCTGCCTACTCTTTCTGGAAATCCTCAAGGTGCTCATGGATGATTCGCATTCGGTAGATTTCTTTTTTGGATACCTGAACCCTCGACTACCGTACCCAACTAACAATAATGAGTTTAGCATACTAATATCTGTGCAGGAGAGGAAGGCGGTGCTCATGTTTGGCACATTCATTGCTCTCAATCTCCTAATACATAGGTAACTGTTGGGCACATGCTTACTAATTAAGTTAGCATAGAGTTCTATGATATGTTTATTTTACGAATTATTATAAAATCTGTGATTAGATAGGCCATCGATGACCGAACAAAAAGTTTCGCCATTGCTTGATAACGGTGGTAGTATTCCATTGAAACGTTGTCGTTAATAAAGAGAGAGAGGGAGAAATGGGGTTTAACGTCCACTCGACACAAACTAGGTCATATTGGCACTAACATATGGTTTTAAAATATTATTTCAATAATTCGCTTGCGCGTAGGGATCTTAAGCAGTGGGAGGAAATCGGAGTACGCGGAGAAAACCCAATAGGCTGGACAGGCGACTCTACTCCTAGCTACGTACAACCGGGTATTCGAAACCACACCAGTTGACTCAATGGCAGGTCGTATACGCTAACCATTGCCCCCCCCCCCCCCTTTGCAGTTAATAAACCCAGTGAATGTTAACCATAAAGTTTTGTGTTATTTTGTATTGCTCTCACTAAATGAAATCTATAGATAGTTCACAACAACGTTAAAGTCTACTAAAACAAGTAACCTTAATAATATAATTTTCAGGGTCTTGAATACAGATTAAACTTAAAAACACGTCAATGTACACTCACACCTTTGACCCGTCCCTTTATCCCAGCTGGTCTTCCACCAGATGCCAACTACAGAGGTCAAGCTACTCTTGGTGCTTCTGGTATTCCTGATGAGTATACCGAAGTTGTTCTCTTTGATGGAACCTTCGAGGGAAGTAAGTGTGTTATAAGTTTGGAGCAAAATGAAATCGTAGCAAATCAATTAAAGCTTGAAATCAAAATGAGTAATTGTTTTCATTCCATCATATCTTTAAGACTATGTAATACAATGTATAAATTTATAAATGATTTCGCTTCATTTTATTTTTAGATCAATATTTCGGTGTAGTCACTTATCCAGACTGTGTTCCAGTTGAATCTGGTTTCTATAGTAACAGAACCGGGTCTGTAAGAACTAAGTAAGTCTGAGCTTATTTGGCATCTGTTTTGAGGGTTCATATCTTCGGTCTATATGTATGAATTAACTATCATATTTAATAAAGCGGGTAATGAATTTTAGTTTTCCATGGAGTCTATTGGGTGTGTTTAATGCCCCTGTAACGGATTGATCGTGTTCCATTAAGTCAGTTGTTAGCCATTAAGCCAGTTGTTAGTCATTTGTTGGAAGGATGTTGTTTAACGCCCAATACATTACTCGGGTTGGCGGCCACTGGAATTTTATAAAATTGCATGAAGATTATTGATAAATATGTAATACATATCATTTTTTATCATTTCAGCTTTTACGACATCAGTCTGGGTGTTGCTGATCCAAGTGTATTCGTTCCACCAACAGAGTGCCAAAAATAGAAAACATAATTACAAATAAATTAGTAGTATTTAACTAACTGTTTTTGTTATACACACGTTATCAATTATTTGGATACGGGCATATGGTATCGGAACGGCCTACTTTTACTTCGATATTTATTTCCATTAATATGATAATACGGTAGCTCTATTTTTCCTGAAGACTAGACTTTTTTTGTTTTCCTACAACTGTCAAGGGGAAACTATATTGAGAAATCCCGATGATCAATCCAGGAAGATCCTGACTGGCTCACCAACACACCGTGCCTCTCAAACATAACTGAAACCCCTATCTCATTCCCATAGTACCCTGGCCAATTCAACCGACACTAAACGATTTTAGGTTCGTTATTAAAAAAATTACCAATGTGTCTTTAATCTTCACATTCTAACCCCAAGAAGAGCGTTCATAATCAGTGAGGAACGAGGTGGTTGGCGAGGAAAAACTGTACCTTTGTCTACCATTGTAACCCAGAGGTTTCCGAACTAACAATGAAATAACCTTCAATTAAAAGTGAAATGTGTAATAACTTGCATAAAAACAAGGTGCCCTCACCAAGTACACACAATGTCGCGTTCCATGTAGTAGAGACTAGAGTAAGCCTGATTTTGTTTGGTATGGTCTAAAAAAAATACAAGTCATCGATTGTATCATATTGGATGATGTGGCGGAGATACCAGTAGCGCTAAAGTTTTTCAGCAAATTAAACATATCCTGAGACACTGGGCTCGAGCCATATATAAAATCTCAGACTACACGCAAGGGTATCAATAAAAGTCATTTGTTTGTCGCAGCTAAAAGTTTATATTATGTGTAACATTCAATATGGGGGATCCATAAACATATCGAAGGAAGGTTTTTTCTTGGGTAGGGATTGGTAAAATCCCTTTAATACCCTCCGACCCCATGGGATTGCTTTTTCGGGTAAGAATCTGCTACCATATTATGATTAGATAGAGAGAAACAAATGGGGTTTACCGTTCACTCGACACAAAGTAGATCATTTCAAGACTGACACATGGCTCAATTTTATGTCAATAATTCGCTTGTGCGTAGGGGTAGAGAACCCAGAGAAAACCTTCGAGGTTGAACTATTAAAGTAGCTAAGTCTCTAACTCTGTATCATCCAAAATCTTCAACTTTGTAAACACAAATTATTTATCAATTTAAATCAACATTGATGCTGTGATCTTACGGGAAAAAGATGGGCTTCCGATATCCAATATTTAAGACAAAATAAACATTTTACCAGTGGTACACGAATCGTGTACCATAGTGCGTTTCAGTCCCAGTTCTAGCAAGAGACTCGGTGAACGAGGCTAGACACATTGTACCAAATCAATCATTAACCCAGTCACGGCAGAACAGTGGGGTTTTAAACTCCATTTCATTTATTTGGATGAAAATACAATTTCAATTTGGGGGATTTTATATGTTAATTTCTTTTGTGGGGTGATATCTATTGTCAGCCTTAAAATTAAACCGATTTTGTGTACCACCAATATTAAATCTAAATTAGTAAAACAGCCGACATTTTACGAAATGGTTACTGTATATTAATACTATCTTTGAATCACAGAGGTTTGGCCCCTTTTCCCGGTTCCTAGAAAATTATTAAAGTAAGCAACTTTATAAAATACCATCTCTAGAAAATTCTCCAGAGCGTTCTTATGAAAGCAACAATCAAGTACGAACGAGGCTTAGCACATCGTGACTGGTAAACTGAGACTACGACGCTCTCTAACGTAATGGAAACAATTTTGGAATGCGAATTACGTCAAAATTGGTCGGCTGCTTCCCGGGAAATTGTCCATTTAGATGCATTTGACATGTCCCCTATACACACATATAAAATGTGCCACAAGCTCAAAACAAAAAAAAAATAAGGAACACAAGCACATGCATACAAACAGGATTATTGTGAGAGCGCCCAATCTTAATGTAGCTCGTGTGTTTGTGCTGTTTTCTAATTGGTAAATAAATAGAATGGTTTTGGGGTTGAATGGTTTAAATTGTCTCTTTGGTATCAAAGATGTGGGAAATGCCGTCGAATAGTCAGCCCCTTTGTTTGCAGCAGAAACAGACTTCAGACAAGTTTACTTAAATGCGATGTGTACTTAAAATTTAAGTTCAAGAACTTGCTTAAAAATTTTCTAGGAATCGAGTCCTGTTTTCAAGCCTGGTCCTTAGCTCTTTAATTAGAATTGAAGAAAGAGAAAGTGAACCCGAAGAACGCTATTGCCTTAACCTGCATAAAAATTGCAAGCTTTTGTATTTCAAGACAGGTGTAATATTTCAAACTCAGATAAAATGTGAATATAGGTGCAGGTCAAGGTATGTTTATTAGTCATGCTTATCAGTGTCAAGGGAATAAAACTTTGAAACGTGGTGAGACATTTAACCGGGGTTCAGAAAACGGGGACAGTCATATTATGGGACTATGTGTTGTCTACTTTTCCAAACCCACGAACACCTCTTAGATGGTCATTGTTTTATACATTACATCCGACGAAGATACAGACAATCATAACACATTGTGTAGCCAGCGTTTGGTGACGATTGTTTGGGTGTATTCAGGGAGCGAACTTTTCATTTATTTTCACATGCACACACCCTTCAGTGATCTTAGCGATAAAGTAAGATCAACTGCAATCTAGAAACATCTTGTTACCATGCCTTCGAGCGGTTTGGGGACTGGACTCGGGATGGATTGTCCTAGAAAGCCGAAGAGAACCTTCGGGATTTTTTTTTAGGTCGACTTCCAGTCATAGATAGTAGCACCTTTTTTACATTCAGAAATCAGATTTTGAAAGATGGGAACGCATGTAAATTGTTTTTGTCATTAGTGCAGATCAACCCTAGCCTATAGACATGCAGATATAAAAATGTACATGCAGGATGATCTTGATGGAGAAATATCTGTGCCGCCATGCACTTGTATGTAAAATATATATAACAGATGACAGTTCGCATGTTTTGTGGCATCTTGGGCCACACCATTGCGTCAGACTGACTAGCCTGTTATTTTTATATATATTTATTTTTTTTCAAAACGTTGGTCCACTTTCGCACAAATTAACAGATTTCCGAGGGCTATCCCGGTTTTCTTTATCTGTGATGCATGTTATGAAATCAGCAGATGTTTATTTTACAAGAAAGTTGTTTAGAAAACTCTAACAAGATCTTACACATTCCTTCTGATCTGCTGGCATCATGTTGAAGTCTTTGATAGTACTCGTTGCTGTAGTTTTCTGCACTGTATGGGCACAGTTACCAAGACCCTGCGGTAAGTTTTAAATGTGTGGTAAGTTTTAAATGTTATTAGCTTGCACTATATTTCGGAAGTTATCACGTATTTCTAATAACAACGGAACAGTACACCCAAGTACAACATAATTAAGATTAAGAGTTGTATGGTGAATTCCTCGAAAGAGGAAAACACCGTGATGACATTTCCTTTCTGATAAGGCACATGAAGGCGAAGACGACTAGGTCATGCTTGTGGTCAGTGGGCACTATCAATTCAAAAAAAAAGAACTTTCGGTGATTTAAGTGTCTTCGATATAAATATAGGAAAGTAGTTCAGATGAAATGCGAATATTACGTAAAATTAAAGATGTATTATGTAAGAACTGAATCTGCCTATTGCAGATCTTTATTTTGGTTTAAAATATACAAGCCTATAATCAAATCTTTAGGGTGAACGAGAATTGAATGTGCTAGAACTCCCACGAGATTTTTTCTTTTTTTAAAATGTAACGATAAAAGTCTCACAAAAATTCAATATGGAACACAATTACTATTGAATTAAAGCACGTTTCGTTAAGTGTACTATTTTAATTTAAGCGAGCTTTCGTTGTGTAGCATATTCACTGTGTTTCATATTATATTGTGTGCTTATTATGTGGCAATTGCTAAATGCTGCTCATAGAAAAAAAAAGTCGCGATAATAAATAATCTACACTATATATTCAAACACACATCATGACTTCGCTCAAAATAAAGTAATTTGAATGCAATTTTCAATATATTCATTTTGCGCTATCTATTTTTGAAAAATAGCAGGACCGACCACCTCTTTATGCAAGATTTAATATAATTATACGACGATAATGATATTATAGGGAGAAAGAAATTTTCCGGTGGGTTTGTTTTGCCCAGTGGACAAAACTACAAAATGAAAAAATGCGCCTTTTTGAACGAGATTGAAGGTTTCCCTAAAAGTAAGAAATGTATCAATTTCGATCAAAAAGACGTATACTTGGAATAGGACAAAATGAACCCACCGAAAATGTATAACAAATTATCTGAATAGTTTAAATAACACTAAACAATCTTTTTTTATCTCCAGACAGCCCACGTCAATGGGAAGGTAGATTCAACCGAGTAAGTAGATATCTTTCACTTCAGTAGGTCGTTTATTCATATTAACACAATTTTGATACTAACATACCTGTTTTCTATGGTCACTTTTACAATGCTCGAGAGGAAAATTTTGTCTGCCAATCGGAGTTTCGGTCAACTCTTTATCAATCGACCAAGGGGTATTTTGCGTTTACCCGTAATCTCGTCTCCCAGATAGATGTGTTTCGTTCGCTTATCTCAGGGAAAACTCGCCGGACATTGAAATAAACGAACAATAATCTTCTTTCTGGGTGTCGAGGCTGGTTTACCCAAGCACTGGTGTTTTGATGGAGAGGAGAGAACGTCCAGTTCGAGTTTATCCTAGAGTATTACAAGACAATTTTATAAAATCAGAAGCTCTAAGAGAAAATTCTGTTCAGGTGCATACATGTAGAAGACTAGAATGGAGTGGGATCAACCTCGCAGCTGTACTTTGCATGTTTGTTTATTTGATGTTGAAGAGAAAAAACAGCGTATGCTTAATCAAATGTATACACGTGACCTCGATTCCCCAAGAACTACATACGCACACACGCTTATAATGTTGTGCGTTATATAATTCTCTATTTAAACATATTTACCAACGTATTTCAGATCGACCGTTCGACAAACTACTCCAGGTATGCAGCTATAGCTTATGATGCCACAGGCAGACGGGTACGTGAAAGGGAGGAAATTGACAGAAACGCAACTACAGATTACTACGATGTTCTTAGACTCTTCAATGAGGTAAAGTATTCCAACAATCTAATCACAAACTTTTTTTATAAATAACAAAAAAAACGTACCTGTTTCAAAGTCCATCCCAAATTATAATATATCATTAGTATAATACGCTATACATGTTCCCCAACCCCTATCCAGATAAAATCTGAATAAAATATTTACAACAAAAGGTATACAATGAACCAAATGATACATTTTACTGATTGTAGATCAACACTGAATGCATCTATTGCAACAATGGGTGGTATATTGAATTTTAATCCCATTTCTGAACAAATTACTAATACTATGAACATCACCAATCGGGTATAATGCATGGTTATCTACCTGCCGTTTCTTCTATCTAGATCTATTGTTTCTTCTGTTAGTAATTCTGCTGATTCAGAATGTTTCTCCTTTCTGCCTTTTCTTCTGTTATTTTTTAGTGATTTTTGCGACTTGTCTTTCTATGATGTTTCTGTTAGTAGCTTTTCTCAGTCTCTATCTACCCTTTCTTCTGTTATTGGTCCTTCTGATTCAATATCTGCCATTTCTTTTATCTGCTGTTTCTTCTGTTTGTGACTCTTCTGATTCTGATTTTCTATCTGCCGTTTCTTCTCTTAGCGATTCTCCGTGTTCGTTATCTGCCGTTTCTTCTATCTGCCATTTCTTCTGTTATATATTAGCCACCTTTCTGATTATCTAGCTGTCATTTACTCTCTTAGTCCAACCTCGTGGGTTTAAGCCGAGTCCTCCCACTGCTAAATACCCCTGCGCGCAAGCGAATTATTAAAATAAAATTAAACCATATGTTAGTCCCAAAATAACATGTGTCGAGTGGACGTTAAACCCGATTTCTTTCTCTTTTTCTTCTGTTAGTGATTCGTTATCTGCCAATTCTTTTATCTGCCGTGTCTATTGCTTTTTTCTATTAATGATTCTCCTGATTCTCTATCTGTCGTTTTTTTCTGCTTGGTATGTCTCCAAAAACAATTGTTATTGCCACTCCTCGACTCCAAATAAATAGTTTGTATGCTACAAAATATATTTCCAAGTTTCTTTTTTCAATAGCGTAAAGAATATCGTTTGAATCTCCGTACCAAAGTCTGCAATGTCACAGCCTTAACCAGACCATTTATAGATATTGGTTTACCATCAGATGCCACATTTACAGATTCTTTTGTCATTGGTTTGGCCGGTTTGCCAAATGAACACGTATCTGCTGTATTATTTGAAGGATCGTATGAAGGAGGTAAATTTAATCGAGAACCCTTTGATATAAAAGTTTGTTACTTTTAGATTCTAGTTATTACTGTATAGAATCGGTGCAGCTTTAGGCAGAAAGGGGTGAATACTGGGCATAACATTGCTTAATCAAATTTTGGCACTATCGAATGTCGTTATAATTCACATCATTTGGGAAATAATATGTTAAAGGAACAGGGAGATAAAACTAAACTGTAGATGACTATTTTACTTTTACAGATATGTCAATATTGACATCAATACAGAACTCAAACTCCCTGATGATCCAGGAAATTAGTCGATCGTTTGCCTGTCATATAACTCATTGGGGCGAGAACTGGGCTCTAGACAATACCCATCTTACTGTTCTTAGAAAGAAAAACGCCCACGACTCCGCCAATCCAACAACGATCATCATGTAGCTTAATATGCTTGCTCCTTCGACAATAGCACATTGTTTGATGAGTTTCATTTTTGATATGATGGCACAGTTCCAATGTGACGGCAATAACGTTTCTTGTCCATATATCGTACTTGCGATTAAGGCAGTTTTGGGACATTATTACCAAAACTGAATTATGAGGAATTTGGTCAATATGGATATCAGTACAGTCTCAACATCATGATGACATGTCGGGTATACTGCATGGCGTACCCGTTTTCATTATCATGTTGGTGCAGAAAAGTAGGATCTAATAATTGTCCTGAGTACACGGTCGATTTATTAATGTTATTCATTTCTATAGGGCTGTATTTGGTGTTAGAGAAATGTAATAATGTGATTTATTTCTACAGGACGATATTTTGGAGCTGTATCTACACCCGATTGTATTCCTCTGAGATTTGGTTATGACAGTCCAACATACGGATTTGAAGATACTCTGTAAGTAAACATAATACCTTGAAAGCTTTCTATTTGCTGTTTGCGTGACACCAATGGGCTCTATTGCGAAACACTTAGTATACTGGGTGATAATATGTTTCTTATCTTTACGTGGTCTTCTGGTCACCTGCCATAACATTGTCATTATATACTTAAGGACGACAAGGGGAATTTGTTGAAACGTAGTGTGAAATAAACTCGTAATTGTTTCCGTATAAGTTGTGTTTTATTACTGTCAATTACAACACCAAAAAATCAAATTCCACTTGTGATTCATCGTGGCCATTTCCTATACATTAAGTCGATTCTGACTTTTCGTTATCTACATGAATACCCCATAGGATCTATATGCCGTATTGTTTACAATAATACTGTAGATACTGTACTTGATATTGTTTAAAGTAACTGTACTTGATATTGTTTATGAATATTCAATAAATTATATTGTTAATGATTAAAGCGTACTTAATACAGTTTATGATAATAATGTACTTTATGATGTTTATAATTATCCAGTACTTTGCTATGTTTGTAGTTATAATATACTTCACAATGTTTATAATTAACCAGTAATTTGCTATGTTTGTAGTTATGATATACTTCATAATGTTTATAATTTTCCAGTACTGTATTATGTTTGCAATTATGCTGTACTTTAAATTGTTTAATAATTATCCAGTACTTTATTATGTTAATAGTTATACTGCACTTTATATTGTTTATAGTCATATTGTACCTCATATTTTTTTCAGATATTATGACATCAAAGCTGGCATTTCTGATCCAAATGCTTTCCTTCCACCGTCCGGATGTTCCGGTCGTTAATCAGCTCAAATGAATAAATTGGCTATTTCTATGATAACATTATTTTTATTATTTGTTAATGGTACTGCATGTTATGTGAAATATGGGGGTGATAACCCGTCCAACCATTCGCCGGACTGTCCCCCAAAAAGTTCAAATAATCCCGTGAAATGAAAATAAGGCATAAATGTCACAGCTACTAAATGTTGTCATTAATTAAATATATCATTCTACAGAAATAACACCTTACATAACACTACAACTCACAAAGGTCAACATCAAAATAGTTCATTGAATTCATACCGCACATCGTAATGTACTTTCAAAATTTCTATTGTACATCTGTATTCGAACTTGGCAAAATAAATCTAATAAAACCCTAATTTTACGGGCTGAAATAGCAGTAAATATTCCAAAATTATCTTGGGGGAGGGGGGTCTATACCAAGGTCAGCTCTGCTTCTTCGCCTCTCGAAGAAAACCGGCGCCGCGCCGCTGTCTGTAGACCTGAAATTGTTTCGGGCATTTCTAGTTTTGCTTCCCTAACTGTCATCGAGCCCTAATAAAACACTAATTTTACTTTTCTTTTAATTGAATACCATGAATTTGTACTGAGTTGACAATGGATTAAACCATTTTGTCTGGAGCCACTCTACTTTGTGTGACATTTTTCAGGCATCGATTAGTAATTTGTGAATGCAGCTGCATCAGTCTGATTAGATGCTTGGAATTCGGAGTGGGATTTCGGTTACAAAACCAAAGGCTACTTTTGTGGTTGCTTACACGGGCTAGAATAGCACAAAACGCATTTGCGGTGGTCAAATTTTCAAAATTTTCTCTGGGAGAGTGAGGCCACCATACCCTTCGACGATTGATTGGTTGTTTAGAATTCGGGTCAGCAGGTAGGCTAGGCTGTATTGGACCAAATTTAAATAGGTGTATTCGCAGTCTGGAATAGCGTTTGCGGGTGTTCAATGTTCAAAATTTTTCCCGTCTTCGTGGACTGTAAACAATTGATTGAAATTCGTATTTACCACCTTAATTTTACAAAATTTTCTTTTTGTCGCTGTCTGTAAACTGTCATCGAGGCTGTACGCATATACAGCATTTCGTCATAATGTCTATTTCAATGATAAGTTGTTTTCGTCCAAAAAAAAGAGAATATTTTCGGGACTATCTGCGTTAGTTTATCTATGATAAATTTGGTGGAAATCGGCAGCTGTTTATTTTATAAGATAGTGATTAGAAAACCCTCACATGATTATACACATTCTAGCTGATCGGCTGGCATCATGATGAAGTCTTTGATAGTACTCGTTGCTGTAGTTTTCTGCACTGTTTTGGCGCAGCTACCAAGACCCTGCAGTAATTACTTTTATTTATAACTATATGCCTAAAGACGTGTCTATACAATTAGATGTTCTAGTTAACTATAACATGAACTCCTTTCTATTCATGCATACAGTGTAGAGGAATAGGATCGGGGTTATACATTTTAGGGTCAGTGTTTGAGACAATCGGTGCGGGTGGTGAAGGGAGGTGGTTGTCGGTTTATTTCCATATTAGAAAGGAGGACATTGGTGGGTTAGAACTTTCTTCGCAATTTAGATTATAAATTCTCAAGATAAACTATTTTATGCTATTATAACGTCAATAATCTTGCATTGTGTATGTATTATATTTAAAATTCAAAGGTTTAATTGTATTTCATGTAATTAAGATTTTCGATATGGGTATACAACACGATAGTAATAATAACAAAATACTTGCATCATATATATATGTCATCGTCGCCATCTTGAACTTGGGATAACTATAGAGCGTAGGGCTAATATCTGGTTAAGAATTGCATTAAAGTATTAACTTGGATTTGGGGATTTTTTTCAGACAGCCCATCACAATGGGAAGGCAGATTCAGCCGTGTAAGTATCATTTAATTCGTTTAAGTTGTTTATTTTTAAAGAACGTTAATTTTGATACTAACATAGGCTACATACGTTTTATGGTTACTTGAGCAATGCTTGGGAGAAGAATCCCCCCTCCCCCACCCTTTCTCCATTTAACTGCCAGGAATTATTTTACGTGCACCTGATGAGCCTCGTCCCATCCGAACTACTCGGTACACATTCCTTGTCTGTCCCATTGTTTTTCTTGGTCCACCTTTGGATTCGTGGTCCACTTTTGGATTCGAAATCGGGATATTCTAATCGATTGCCCTGACGGATGTCAAGATTGGTCATCCACTTAAACCGGGCACACAGTCCCGAGATATTATTTGTATCACAAATAATGGTCCTAAAAGAATAAACTAATTGAGCAGGGAGACTTTTGTCCGGGAAGTAGCGGATCTGTTTTAATATTCAATGTATTTCAGTACGATGTGTCGAGAAATTTCACGCAGTACGCAGAAATAGCTTATGATGCTGTCGGCCGACGGGTACGTGAAAGGGAGGAACTTGCAATTGGCTCAACTACAGATTTCTACGATGTTCTTAGACTCTTCAATGAGGTAAAACATTAAATATCTCGCATTTAAAATTCCTATGCGGTCGATAAAATAAACTCGATGTTTCGAGTAGAAGACTTTGGAGCAGGGGATCTCTCATCCATTAATAGCTGTTGTAGCATCACCCCCCCCCCCCCCCCGACACCACAACCCAACACCACCCCCACAAATAAAACAAGATGATTATTGATGGATGTACAAGATTTCATAAGGATCTTGGAAGACCTATGATGCGGCACCAGATAAAAGTCTACATTTGGCAGAGCGCTAGGTTTTCAGTTAGGAAAACTGCTTAAGGAGCTCTTAGGTTATAACACAGAATCACCGTTTCATGGGTAAGTTTGATCAAAATTGTCTTCTCGGAGGGGAAGAAGATTGTTGTTTTTAATATCCCCAAATCATTTGTATACCTGATTTTAGAATTTTATTATTGTAACAGCGTAAAGAATATCGTGTAAACCTTCGAACCAGAACATGTAATGTAACAGCCTTCACCAGGCCATTTATAGATGTTGGATTACCAGCAAATGCCACATTTACAGATTCTTTTGTCATTGGTTTGGCCGGTTTGCCAAATGAACACGTGACTGCTGCAATATTTGAAGGATCTTATGAAGGAGGTAAACTTAACAGAGAACCCTTTGATATAAAGTTAATACTATTGGATTTAAGTTCAGTATGTTGTACTGCGCAGCAGTAGAAGGGACATGGAATGAATAATTCGCGCAGTTAATGAAAATAATAAAAGAGCTGGGGGTGGGGGCGTCGACCATAATAATTAATCATACCAACCGAGATCGAGTGACGTTTCAAAGATGCATCAATATGGAAGTGATCCCTATTGCTATAATAGTTCAAAATAGATAGTGGAAAATGAATATATTGAAAACGTCATTCGAATTACTTGATTCTAAGCCGTTTCGATTATCTATTCCATCGTTACATTCTTAAATCACATTTAAATCCTGACCAAACGGTGGTCCAGGGTATATTATAGACCTGGCATGTGAATAAAAGTCAGAATAATATTCCATATATGAAGCCAAAACAAACCTAGTGCATCCGGTTTGATGCAGAAAAGTAAACGTTTAAGAAGTGTGTCATTTATTTCCACAGGTATTATATGTTACGGAATTTTTGTAATGACATTTATTTCTACATGACGGTATTTTGTGTTGAAGTACAGATAAATTTAATAATGTTATTTATTTTAACAGGACGATATTTTGGAATTGTATCTACACCTGATTGTATTCCTCTGAGATTTGGTTATGATAGTCCTACATACGGTTATGAAGATACTCGGTAAGTAAAATTTACAAGCCATTGCGTGCCTTGTTTAATATGTCAACAGGTTACATTTTAAAAACATTTCAGGCCCACTGCAAGTAATCGTTTCTCGGGGTTATTGCTCGCACGTAACCATTCAATAAAAAACAAGAGTCTTGATTTTAACAATACTGTAGAAGTAAGACCTCTAGAACGTAGACTTTCAGAAGAAAAAGACCCTGCTATGCTCTATACTCTATAGTGATCTGTGGGTTGAAATCGAAGAGAGCTACGACTTTTGCGAGGATCGCCATAAGTTAACTGAACAGCCGATCTTTATTTCAAGTCCATCTGTGATCAAACCTTCTACATGTATTACTTATGGGGCAATTTTTTCGTCACTGTCTCTTGGACATCAGGTAATTAGTAAAACGGCGAGATAGAGTTTTATTTATACTCTTTCCTCGTGTCTCGTATCTATCAAATAATTCACTGCTATCATTTATGACCAGTAAAACAATCGATTGCCAAGCAAGATATGCCAATATTTTACAAGAAATGGATGGGGAAGGGGTAATATCAATAGGGCGTATCCAGTCATTCAAGATCTTTTAAATCTTAACATATCTAAGTTTCAACAATGGTCCACAAACTTCATGTAATAGACAGGAGCTGATGCGCACGAAAAAAATTTAACTCGCCCAAGTACCAGTTATACTCGTTTGAAGTTTCATCTAAATCGAGTACATAATTGTGACCTCTAGATGGTCCACAACCAGGGTATTGCATGTTTTTATTATATTATTTTCGTAAAGGGGCGTACAATCAGGGCTTCATAGTCCAGATAGTTACGATCCAGTACGCGCTAATATCGAAGGCGACCCTACTAGCTCTCTCTACTCCTTGTCAGGTACCAACGGGGAATCGAAACCATGCCCTTTAAATCAATGACAGACTTATGATAGAACACCCAATCCCTGCCACACCCGGGACCTCCTGGTTAGTGTGAAACAATGTTATTTCCACTACACCACCATTACCTCTGAATATTTTGAGATATTCCCATTAAGGATGTCCACTGACTATAAACTGTCTTTATATTGTTTATAATTTACTGTTTATAATTATACTGTACTTTGCTGTTTATAATTATAGTGCACTTTACTGTCTATAATTATAGTGTACTGTACATGTATACTGTTTAATTATACTGCCTGTTTATAATTATACAGCACTTATATTGTTTATAATTATACTGGACATTATATTGTTTATAATTTTTTTTTCAGATACTATGACATCAAAGCTGGTATTTCTGATCCAGGAGCTTTTATTCCACCATCTATATGCTCTGGTCGTTAATCAGTTCTAATCGATAAACTGGTTCTTTCCATGACATATCTTATATTTATTCATTTCTAATACACAATTTCCTTGTCATCCCCACTAAGCCTTACCTTTGTTAAAATTGGGGATTCACAATTCTCCTGCCACAAATTTATCCAAAATCCCTATTAAGAATCTTGAAAGAGTTGTTCTTGGATCAAACAATCACACAAATACTTCTTTATGGGCTACTGTGCATGTCTTGGCATAACCATAGTCAGTGAGCATCCCTATCCTTTGAGTACACAGGTACAATATTGGGTTTCTTTAGGATATGGGTTTTAATTGTGTGCAAATGCAATCAATCAATGTTATAGGAAGGAATGTTTTGTTTAAAAAATAGAATTAGGACATTCTAAGAATAGGAATGAAATGAATTGAAATGGGGTTTAACGTCGTACTCTTTTGCACCTAACCTGGGCTAATGGAAAACGGGCATACGCCATACAGTGTGCTATGAGGGAAATTTTGCCTCGTTAGCGGCGCTACAGTCTACTCTTATATCGAATTCCTACTGCCAAGGGATCTTTTACGTGCACTCCAATATGTACACAGGACCTCGGGTTTTTTTTCATCCCAACGGCTAGGCAACTGTCCTTGTCAGGCCCGCCTTCTGCATCACTGACAAGAGGATATTACGCCGCGAAATTGAGATGAACTTTCTCGGCCAATGCTGGGATCGAACACCCGATCTTCCAGGCTAGCGAACCAGTGCCTAATCCACTTAGCCACCGTAACCTACCTAAGGATAGGAATCAATGAAATAAATGCATAAAAATCCATGAAAGAATATGGTGTTATATATAACAATATGATTAACTTCACGCTATTTCTCTATCTAATATTAACCAACCAAACTTAAAGTGAGAAACTATTTAATCAATGTGTAATTTTTACAGTTTCAGCACTATTTACAATATTCTCATATACTACATACAATAAATATATATTAACAGATACACACACACACACACATATATATATATTCTATTGTATACTGACACAAGCCTCGTCTCCCTTTATACATAAAATGATAGAAAAATTATTATGTTCAACATAACTTCTACAACATGGAGTCAGACCACCATTACTTTCCCTATTGACTTTAATGTTAATTAAACTTTATTTCCCAGACTCCAACATTTCCCAAATTTCCGGAGGGCTGAATGCTTTTTGGTAAAGAAAGAGTAATAAAAGTTTGAACAAGGTTGACTATAACCAACCTCTTCACTCTGTTATCCTTCCACTTTTAATAAACAAATATTTACCAAAACCTGCTGGAAAGAGTGAAACAATTTTCTTCGATTGTAGACCAAAAATCCACATAAATAGCAATGCCAAAGGCAAAAATAGGGGAGTTGGAGATAAAGGTTAGTATTTGAAGGAACTTCATTTGTCGGTAAGCAGATGGTGGTCTGCCCCTGTATACTTGACCAATGAATCGTCTCCCTTTATACATGTAATACTTAACTTAACGGCTTTTGCTGGGGTTGGGTAATTTATTTACTTGTGATTTTTTTGAGATAACATTGGAATTGTAAGGTTGTTCTTCTTTCAAAAAAAATACCTGAGAGATCCAGGCTGCTTGTACAGGGGAGGGTGTACGGACTGGGCCACTTACCAAATCAAAGTAATTGTATCTGGGTTTAATGCTGCTTGGCCTAATTAGAAAATGGTCAGCATCGAAATCAGTCACAACATTTACCTGATTGACAATATATTTCAATTAGAAAATCAGAAGTAGATTTATTGTGTTCAAAAAGGTGCGATGACAGACAGGATGACACACGAATCTACCCAATTTAATTGTGAGAAACCCCAAAACAGTTTTGCAATTTCATTGGTTACAAAGACTTTTATCAAGACTAAAATGTGTCATAGTAAATAGTATTCCACAGTTAAACATACATTATGCAAGACTAAGATTTAAATCTGCGTATTGTAGGTCTTTCTTTAGACCTGAAGTGTTATCTAATTTATTAATTAACTTGTCCAGACCATAATCAACTGATGTCATCGCTATTTACTGGATTAGGATCAGAGTAGCTGAAGGTTCATTCATGATTTGATCATGTAATGGATAATCGAGACTATGTTTTTTATCATACCAAGTATAGTAATGTTGATCAAGGCTAGGGCAAAAATTCAATCATTAAATTCTCGGTTCAGAGCAAATCAGTTGACTGAAAATTTCAGCAAATTGAACTTACATAATATCTAGTTTTTAACTTTCAATATTGAGAACTGTCAGCTCTTTATCGATTCTACCATAATGTATCTTTAAATAAAGCACATCATTTTATCATCTTTCAAATGTTCCACGTTCAGAGTGTGTCATGAGTTCATTAATTACGTCTGTATATATACTATTCAAAAAAAGTAGGGGATATTTGATTTTGGGGGCATAATACTAAAATATGCAAATGACTACGAAAAAACTCACTATACAACCTAACAGAAGAAACATTTCCAGTTACATGTGACGCCCAAACGCACCAATAGCTACCGCATGGAATGCAGGTGATGCTTGGGATCATCATGGGGGTCCAGCCCAAGATTTGCACGACTCTGACTTTGAATGTTACAGTCATTGTGGCATTGAATTCCAGGTAGGAAACATCAGTTTAATTGTTTTAGTGACCAGAAAATAAATTTTGATATGCGTCGGCTTACCCAAAATGAAAGGTTACGTGCCCTTGGCATGCTACAGATCGGCACAACACAGGCGGTTGTGACGCGGACGATGAATGTTTCTCAGTCTGTCATAAGCAGGCTATGGTCCAGATACCGTGATACACAATCTGTACAAGACAGACCACGCTCAGGTCGACCAAGGGCGACAACTCAAGCCCAGGATCGATTTATCCGTACCTTGGCCTTGAGAAATCGTGTCATCACAGCAAATCAGATCAGCGCTCGTCTTCAAACAGACACTGGTGTGAGAGTGCGTGGCCAGACGATTCGGAATCGACTGCATAGGGGTCACCTTCGCGCCCAATGTCCTCGCGCGATCCCTTGTTTGAGAGATCATCACATTCAGGCAAGACGTCGTTGGTGTAGGGATCGTCAACACTGGGATAATCGACGCTGGAGCAATGTGATGTTTTCAGATGAGTCAAGGTTCACTGTTGATTTTTTGGACAGACGTAGGAGGGTGTGGCGTCGTCGAAACAAGCGCTTCCAAGACGTTAACGTCATCAGACATGATCGATTTGGGGGTGGTTCTGTTATGGTGTGGGGAGTCATCACTGTTGCTGGAAGAACGGCTTTACATGTTGTTGCAGGGCGTGTTACAGGCCAGTACTACCGGGACAACATCTTGGCAGTCCATGTTGTGCCGTTCGCACGACGTCATGGCCGCCGTTTCATCTTCCAGGATGACAACGCAAGATGTCACAGGGCCAGGATCGTTACAGGTTACCTCCAACAACAGAACATCAGCACATTACCTTGGCCATAACTGAGTCCCGACCTCTCCCCCATCGAGCATGTCTGGGACATGCTTGGACAGAGGTTACGTCAACGTCAACAACGTCCTGCCAATGTCCAAGAACTTGCTGCTGCGTTGTACAGGAATGGGACAATCTGGACCTAAATGACCTTAGACGTCTCATTAGGAGTATGCCACGTCGGATCAATGCTTGTTTGGCAAACAGAGGAGGATTTACCCGTTACTGACTTTGTTGCGATGCTGTGGTAACTTTGCTGTTTGACCCCGGGTATCATTTTACCCTTATAATGGTCAGTCTGTGCCTTACTTAGTCTAACGATCATTTGGAATAAATCGATGAATGTGAACTTCATTTCATTTTGTCATTTGTTTCTTCGTCAGTTTCATTAGGTGACTTTAATAACACTTAAAAATCAAATATCCCCTTCTTTTTTTGAATAGTATATTTCTACAGTCTACTGTTATTTTTTTTAACCCCACATAAATGCCATATACACATCATCCCAATATTCTTGTAATTAATATCAGTTTCAGTCTACATTTCTTATATATATATTATTATCACACTTCTGTTTCATCACCAAATGTATAATTGTCCCAAACATTTTCAAATAAATCTTTACATCTCACTCGACATCCTAATTTAGCACACAGTAAGAAAGCTCCAGACATTTTACGATGTAAAGAATAAGTTTCTTCTGGCGGAGGGGACAGTCTATGTTTTAACATAATGGGAATCAGATTCTGTATTCGACCTGTGGTACTTTGTGTTGTAAAATCAAATTCTTCATTGTGAGAGAAAGCTTCTCCTAATATCATGACGGCATCAATATGTGCTTCTTCCATAACCTGTAAGATTGATATTATATTGAAGTGAATAATTTATGCAAATTGTTGAAAGTCAATTTGATTCAATTCATTCATGAACAATGCATATATATTTTATCAGTAGCACATTCACAAGAATCTACACATTTAATTTTAAAGTAAGCTTTTAAACTTTGATGAAAAATGTAGTCCATATTGTGTTCAAATACAAAGGAAACTGTCTGGAAAACGGTTGCCAAGTCGTGCATCAGGATACATTTTTCCCAAAACTTAGGATGTCTGCTTTAAAGTCTTGAGAAAAAGTTTTTTAAATTGTAGTTTTTTCTGACAAGGATGACAATTCAAGAAAGATTATTCCAATTTGTTTTTAGTTACCTTTGTTTCATATCCTGTTAAGAAACCAAGTGTCTTTGAACCTGATAGGATGCCCTCTCTATCACCTTCAGCTGCTGATTTTATAACACGTATATAGCGATCAACGAATACTTTATCAAAGTCTCTACTAGCTCCAAAATCTAATAATACTAACTGAAAATAACCACAACACAGTCATTACATAATGTGGATTCAGAAATCTTAATCTTAGACATTTCACGTTTTTTGGCACTTTGAAAAGACAGAATGTTTGAACTTGTTTTGTCAACAAACTATCAATTTCAGTTTTTACTGATTTTGTTCAGGCCTATGGGTTTCGGTTTCTTATTGTCTGCTCTTTTTGTCAAAGTTTCAATTTCAGTTTTTACAGATTTTGTTCAGATCTATATAGGGTGCTGATTTTATAAGTGGTTCCACGCATGTACTCGTGACTATATCATTATCAAATTTGAAACAAAGAAGTTTAGTTACCAGAACCTTCTGAATACAAAGGCAAACTGAACTCACTTGAACTAATCATCGCAATATTGCTGATTGACCAGCATAGTGTGTCAGCCAATGAAAGTTCTGTACTACAATAACCATGGTATGCGGTACTTTACTTCAGTGGAAGCGGATATTAAATAAAGCAATTTCACACACAATGCATTACTAACAAGTTGCCAAATCAAACTTCAAAGTCGAAAAGCCCCATTGGACCAATTTTGGACCGATATTTGTATTGGAGATTCAACATTCACAATATTGTAGTTTGTAACGGATTCATGTAGGGCTAATCAACACATCAGGTCTTTAACTGGTTTTATCTTTATTTTTATAAACTTAACAAGGGATGGTTAAATAGAGTAGAAACTTTAACCCTAGTTTTCAAGAAGTTTATTAACAGCTACAGGTAAGGTAAAAACAAATAATTGTACGAAAACTGACAATTCTATTGACACTGCCGAGATTCAGTATTTATTATTAAATTTACATTAATTAGTTAAATGTCAGTCACTGGCTAAAAATAAAATTCTATTTTTACCTTGTCTTTTTCCGGATCATATAAAAAATTGGACCAATTAGGATCTGTCTGCATAAAACGAAATTCAAATAATTCCAGTAAACACAGTCTTAAAATAGATTCTCCAATCTGAAACACAAATGAATACAAAATTAATGACACAATTTACTGGAAGTCATATACGATTACAAAACAAATGTTTTGATTGGAAATGATTTACTGGACTAGGATTGGTAAGTTAAATAATTTGTTTTTGATAAGATGCTGCTGCAGTGCACTGATTACACTTACACCAGAGACAAGACCTATATATATTATTCACAACATGATACTGTCCATCATATAGACCAACTGCGCAATTCTGATGATTCAGTTTCAATTACTTGATTAATTTAGCTTTTAGTTGATAATACTAATAGATCAATTTTTAGTTTCCCTTGGAGTCATTTGAAAACCACTCAACATTATTTTAAAACCATGAATTCCAAATTGTGCCTTAAGGGGAACCCATAAAAATTTGATTGGTTTTAGCTCTATTTATAAACTTTATAAGTATACAAAAGATGGGTTGCCAGACAACAGAACATATTTCCACAACAGTTATGTCAACAAGGTAGTCCAAAAAGCTTGTCACACTGTGAGTCTTGTCACAGCAAAATCTTCATTGGGTTGATATCATTTCTATATTAACTCGATAAGTAACTATGAAAACTGTAGGAATTCAATAGGATTCTGTGGTTTTCGTGAGTCTGAACAATGCATATAAATAAGCAGATCAGATCAGATGATAACTTTTGCTGATCGAGCGTTTACAAGATTTTAGAAAGTAAACAAAGACCATAACTCTGTTAGTTATTATCATTCGCTGAAATACATCATGCTTCTTCGTTTTGCTTAATCATTATACAAAGATAAAAAATGGCATCTGTAGATCGAGTATTCACAAGAAATTGTTGAAGACAGATGGACATTAACAGTCAAACTATACCTTATTTGAAGACAAAGCCAGACAAGATAATAGACTAAACAAATCATTTATCAATAAAACTAACAATTTAAACCTAATACATTTCACACTCCAAGATTTTCATTAAAGATCCATCGTATAAGAACTAAATCTGCCAATAGCGTGTGTATTTTTTTTAGACATAATTAATTAGACATTTATTCATACGATAAGGCCATGCTATTCTTATCAAAACATCACACATTGAATAAAGTAATTTGACTGAAATTTAAAATATTTTCTTTTCATTATCTTTTTTCGGACTATTATATGCCAACTCTTTATCTAAATCTTACATAATGCATCTTTATATAAATAACTATTTGTTACTTGATGTTATTAGTAGAGGTGCATCTGGAGAGGGTTTTTACATAGGCTAAGCCTGTTCCCCAATCCCGTTCAGACATTCTGAATAAAATATTGTTTATATAAAAAAAAAATCTGGAAATACTGAACGTCACAGTCAGTCAGGAGCAAACGAGAGGGAGATGAGGTTAATGTCCACTCAACACAAACTAGGTTATTTCGGGACTAACATATGGTTCAATTTTATTTCAATAGTTATCCTGCGCATAGAGGTCTTTAACAGCAGGAGAAAACTAGAGGTCATGGAGCCTTCGCGCCCCCCCCTCCAACAATTTTGGACAGGCGACCATTTTTACTTGTCAAATACAAGTGGAGAATAGAAACCAGTCACTTGACTGAATGACAGACCTTCTGATCCAAAGTGCATGCATTAACCTTTCGACCAGACACAATCCACCTGGTGTCTTCATTTTGTTTTACACAATAACATATTTTATCAGTTTTTTTATGATATTTCTAGAACATGTACTGCAAAAGATTCAAAATGACAGACGCCTACTAATTCATTTATGCAACATTCAGAGATGTGAACATATTTCATTATCTATAATGAACTATTATTTAGGTTTAAGTCAACACCAACAGGTATAATTTTTTAAGTATGCATTAATTAATTAAATAAATAATGAAAACAGCCATTAATAAAAGAGACATGTTGTGCTGAAACAAAGTTAACTTATGGTGTTCACTCTTCCGCAATAAAAAAATTGTCTTTAAATATAACGATAACTATAGAATATTCATAATTCATATTCAATATCATTCATCAATATAACAATAAGCCATGAACATAACAAGCTTCAAAACGTTAAAAAAAATATATGTTTGTTTCATTCATTTTATCGGGTGGTTATTTCCAATAAAAGTATGTCAAATTTGGTATATATATGAAAAGTATAGACACCCAATCTTACTGGAAAACTACTGGATTACCAAAAAACAACCACCTGTGGGGCAAACACTGGGCAAAAATGTCACGGTATTACAAACTTGCAACCCGACTGTTATATGCCAGCTTGACTGAGAGAGCAGTTGTTATTTCTTGATCAAATGGTTAGGTGGTTTGGGGGAACATTGCAGGGTGTCAACGTACAAAAGACCCTGCAATTAAACGTCCGAAAAAGAAGTTGACAAAAATAATTAACAATTTACTCAGATCTCAATATGAATAGTAAATGTACAGTAAGTAATGATAAATACATTCTGAAAAATAGATCCTACCACAATGAAGTAAGTTGACAGACATTGCCGCTAACAACTGTTTATTTCTAGCTATAGGTATCCCAACGAATACAAATTTTTGAGAGGGAATTGAAGCATATTTTGTTAGATTGGTTACTTTGAATATGTTTTCCATTCAAATATATCATCAAGTCACAAAATTTGTACCCAGGAATGTATCTTTAAGGCTTAACATAATTCACCTTGTGTGATGTCTTGCACCCACCACCCTTTTATATCATCACCACCAATCTGTTTTAATGAATGGTAATGTGATACTATAATAATGCTGTATTTTTAATCAACCTTGTTTATGTAATGTGTAATTGTTCATTATAAGTGATAAAAGATAACTGTCCATGTTTTAACTCTCGTTATCAGCTTACTTGCACTTAAAATCAATGCCAACTTTCTTTGTTAATTGTCTTATAAACCTCCTCATACCTTTTAATTCTACCAAGCTGTTACCTTTAATTACAAAAAGTGTGTATAATTTTTAATTTACAAATCATCATAGACAAAAGTAGTAAAGTCTTTTCAGCATAGCATCCTATTTTAGACCACATGTTCTCTGAATATAGCATTATGTTTTAGGGGTTTTAGCTCCAGTCAACATAACATTATAATTGAGGGTATTGTCGCACATCTATAGCACAATATTTGAGAGCATTACAGTGTAGCTCCTATCACCGTAACATTACATTTGAGGGCATTACCTCCAATTAACATAACATCATAACATTATAATAATATTTGAAATAAAATGAAATGGGTTTTAACATCTTACTGTTCTGCTCCGCATTGAGCTAATTAAGATGGGCATATGCCATAGTCTTATAAATTCCAAATGTCAAGGGATCTTTTGTGTGCACGCCAATGTGTACATTGACCTCAGTTTTCCATTCCATCCGAATGACTAGACAGCTGTCCTTGTCAGGCCCTCCGTCCTCAATCATTGGCAAGAGGGAACAACGCCAGAAAATCTGGATGAACTTTCTCGGCCAATGCAGGGATCAAACATCCAATTTCCAGGCTAGCAAGCCAGTATTTTATCCGTTCAGCCACTGTGACCCCCTCCCATTCTCACATTATATTGTAGGGCAGCAGGTCCTATCAATGTAACATTATATAACTTGTTAACTCATTACTTGTTAACATCATTTATCATCCATACATTTTTTGGACAGGAAATTACATGTCATAATTTGTGGCCTTTAAAGATTCACTATCTCTACATACATTACATGTATACCAAACTTGTCTTAAAAGCAGGAGCCAAAAGTTATAGGGACAATAATCCAGGTAGTTATGGTTCAATATATGTGGCAAAATAGAATCCATCTGAGAATTTTGGGGATATAAATATGTCTTATTAAGTATCATCAGAAGGTGAATGGACCTTAGTCGGACTGATCGAGGTGACACGCATATATGGATGAAATAATATCAAATGGTCTGTTTGAATATAAAGTAGAAGAAGAGTGAAAATACTGATGTGCTAAATTTTGCATTGCAATATGTGTTGTGGAGGAGCCTTTATGGATTCTTTTGACAGTCCTATAATGGCATACTCCGCGCAGCGTTTCGTTTGATTAGAGGTAATCTAACTACACACTGCTATTATGAGTTGTTTTAAATTTTGATTGGTCAGTAGTCCGTCTACCAACCAATCACTAGCTGCCAATATTGGACCAAATATCTTTACATAACGTTACGTCATGACTCACCATTTTATTATGCCTAATTAAAACCCGTGCATAACAGAATACTGCAGTAAAACTAATTATATCGAATGAAATGTAAACAATACTGTTTGGAAACAAACACACTTTCACCGTTTTTAATACCTTAAATCACTGCCCAAAGTTTTAGGGAAGACCCAGATTAAAACAAAGGACTGTCATGTTGCTGTACTTAAGCTTTCATTGAACGGAAAGAATAGACACACTCCTGCATAAGTTCAAGAAACAGACGCTATTCCAGCAATGGCCAGAGAGGGATTTCTCAGGCCATTGCTTCAGGAATATGTGGTACTCTCATGATTTAACTAATAAATAAAATCATACCTTTAAAATACTTGCTGGAATTGAATATTTGTTTAAGTTTTCATGGTATCCAGTAATGTATAGAAGGCATCCAAAATAAACAAACTGTGATATATCATCCAATCACATGTAGTGATGAAATGTTGTAAACACTCACAAAAAAAAATCTCCTCGTTCAAATATTTTGACATCTTGAAAAGTTCAGCCTCAGATGTTTTATATGTTTACTTTCGAAGAAACATTTTTTTTTTTTTACTTCAGAATTTGAATAAATATATTCATATATAAATATTTGGTGCTTGATTGCACTTGGCAACATCTTACACAACACAATTTAAAGTGACACTGCTGAATTTAAAGAAAATTTTATCAAA
Source organism: Patella caerulea (assembly GCA_036850965.1). Classification (NCBI taxonomy): domain Eukaryota; kingdom Metazoa; phylum Mollusca; class Gastropoda; family Patellidae; genus Patella; species Patella caerulea. Next base: position 46,239,103 of record JAZGQO010000007.1, on the reverse strand, counting down.
TTATCTGTTTTTTTTCTTTTGATGATAATTAACATGTCAATATGTGTTTGTTTAGTTATTGTCGTAATTCCAAATATTATCCTCCAAATAAGCTTCCTTGTATTTATAATAAGAATTATGTAACGATGACTGTGCTACCATCATTAATAAAGACCTTAGCAGAATACCCACCTCTCCCAATAACTGATTGTCTTAATAAGTTCTGATATTTTAATGTGAATTTGGTACAACAAATATAACAGTTCACTGAAATCAAATTTCAGTACACATAATTCTTTTGAAACATAATTTAAAGAACAGCTAGAGTACTTTCACGACCACTATCAGAACAATTGTCCACCTCACAGATGTGGTTAACACCGATAACTGAAGGAACAGGGATAGAATTTGTCATTTTGGTTAGATTCATTTCAGAATTTGGAGTATTTTTTAGGCTAACACCTGAATTGCTGTTGTCTGATTTATTACCATTTTTAGATGCAGTTCTCAGTTGCGTTAACTTTAACTGTAAAACTTGTTTGAACGCTGCTCTGAAATCTTTTCTTAGTAATGCGTAGATCATGGGATTGATCATAGAGTTGCTCATGCTCAGACAGAGAGCAAAGTCCTTGATCACATTGATCAGATCATTAGACATGTATGGACTGAACCTGAAAGGTGCAGACGCCAAATAGGGCAACCAAAATATCACAAACATTAACAGTACGGTAGCCATAGCTTTTGCTGAACTTAAATCTCTTTCAAGACGACGCTTAATTGAGGTAGATCTGTGAGCTGTCTCAATAACCATTTTTTTATGCTGTCTTTTGGCTTCCAGAAAAATTCTTACATACATTAACGTTGCCAGACAAATGCAAACAGAAATCAACAAGAAGGAAGAGATCACAACGTATGCTTTCGGAAAAATTTCGTAAAAATCACAAACTGAATCGTCATTCCAGAGGTTCCAGCCCATAGTTGGCAATAAACTCACAAATGTGATGTAAATCCATAAAATCAAAATGGACACCTTTGCCCTTTTAGGAGTAACAAGGCTGTAGTATCGCAAGGGATAAATCACAGCAATAAATCTATCGATGGAAATAAACAGGAGATTGAGCAAGGACGCTCCACAAGACTCGACAACCAATGCATATCGTATCAAACAAGCAGTCTTATTTTCTACAACATTTCCAGTTTGCAAATGAAACACAGCATATAGTGGAATTGTACCAGCTCCGACTAACAAATCCGCAAACGCAAGACTCACAACAAAATAATTTGTAACTGTCTGAAGTTTTACGAAACTCATCACTGCGATTAAAACAATCAGATTTCCACCCAATATAAACGGAATAAACATTATCATGATGGCCGCAATGATTCTGCCAAATAATTTAGTATCCAATTCCGAATCGTCTGCATATATACTATCAGAATTATTAGTCGAACTGGCGGAAACATTCCAACCGGTCATGTTATCCATTGTAATCAATGACACTGTTTTATACACTAGCTGAGTTACTGTACTGTAGAAAGGAGCACAGTTTATTAAAGAGTACTGAGATAGATAACCAATGACACATAAATAGTTTTCATACTGGAATACATAACAAATCATTCAACTTTGACATCTATAGAGGAGTGTTGGTGGAAATACCCAGCAGAGAATGAAAATTCACTTTTTATGCTCTTTCAATTCACTGAATAATTCATGCAATTACACTTATATATAGTGTTACAAAACCACAATTTACTCATCAATTTACATTCTGTCACATATATAACTTATAAAAGACAAACTTTCTGTTGCTTCAACCAACTATTTTAAAAACTATTTCCAAATCATCTCCCGGTTGATAGCTGGCTGCCTGATAAAACTAAAATTTTGCTTCAAATTTCCAAAAGGTCTCTATGTTGATAGCTCACTGCTTGACAAAACTTTTCCTACAAATTCAATTGACAAACTGACAGTCATTCCTACAGCTAGTTATATATTTTCTACTCTTATCAATGAAAAGCTTTTCAGTTTAATACAAAAATTGTCATTTCCTGGATGATTGCTAGCCAATCAGAATCCAGTATATATCTGCAGCAAGGTAGTGTTATCTATTTAATCCTTAGATTACATCAATCTGAAGAAAACATGATTATACAATAATGTTCATTGATTTCAGTAATACAATTTCACAACTGTTAATGATTTAACTATATTTTTGTCACTTAGTATTGACTTCCTAATCAGAGTGTAAATCCGCCAGAACTTTAACACAATCGTTTATCAACTGGCTTTAATGATGTGAAGATTACTCTTTAATTAATAAAACTAATAGGCACAGATTCACTGATCAGGTATACGGTGCTTTCCCCCAACATTGTCATTAAATGATAACCTATTCTCAACACAACCTCACTGATCCGTAATGCACACATATCTATATTTCATCGACTAGTATAGTTATCTTCTCCCTCTACCATTCCATTAACTGCAAATCAAATACTATTAATAGCTATGAATTAATTTTACGGTCTATGACTTGACAGTAAATCTTAGACAAAACAAACTGTTGGTGCAACATGTATCATGATTTTAATGTGACCTGGAGACAAATAACATACTTGAAATATTAGTTTCTTTTTTATTCGAAAGATAACATATTTAAAGATACCCTCTCCCATACAAATTGGGTGATTTGCTATAAATCCGTCTCAAACCATTGTATCCGCGAGGAATTACCCCCAAGCTATAAAAAATTTGCTTAAAGAAGGCATGTTTGTCACATGACTTGGCAACCACAGAAACTAGGCAAACTGAGGGAGAATTCATTATATATGCGGTTCATTTATCATAAATACTGAAGCTTAAGTAAATTCTGGGATTATCCCCTGCCTAATTCTGAAATTTAGTACAGTTTCCAAAGAATCTGTGGTACATTTCAGTCTCTCACTTTTTGCACATTTGCTCACCATCACTTTTCATGAAGTGTTCCCTAATTATGTAAAGAGGTTATACAATCTGCATGTGCAACCTTTGACAGCCCTAATCGTCGAACTGAAAACAATTGACACCCTTTCATATTTGTCTTGTGCTTGTGCCATGGTTGTTTTTCAGGGAATCCTGTGCCTGTGCCATACTAAGATTGGTTGTCTCCACTTTCTCTATACCAAAATTGCCATACATTTATTGGAAATAACCACCCAATAAATATTTTTGTGGGAATGTATCTTTAAGTTTAGTTGGACAACTGCCTAGTCCCGCAATCAAAGTTCTTTTTATTTTTTGAAAATGTTTCATCTTACAGAAATTCAATCTGTCTATGGTTTCTAGTAAAAAATATCGGGCTGTCCAAATAATCCATACTTTCTTTTCAAATAAACTTTTTGATGGTAGGAAAACACAATTTCTATCTTTTCATGTATTAGAATTCAGACTGTAAGTTGAGCTGGGTATTTCACCAGAAACAGTCAAATAACAAAAATTTATCCTAAAATTTCCATGATGCTGCCAGTGCAGCCTAAAATATCAATAATAGAGATTTCCACTTAAATCGCAATCTGCTTTGCTTTTTTTCAATAATAATCTGTATTAGGTAAGATTAGATAAAGAGTTGACAGTTCTTGCTATAATACTTAAAATATAGATAATAAAAACAGACTATGTTCTGGAAGTTGCAATAGTTCTGGAAGCTGCAGTAGCTCAGTGATAGAGGTTATGGCTAGGAAACCTGGAGATCTTAGGTGTTGGCTGAGAAATTTCAACAGAATTTTCCACTGTGACTTGAACAGTATCTAATCTATCTAATTCAACTTCGAAATACAAGTAAGTCACAGCGATGTTGTGTAAACCTCATTTCATTTCCTATATTCTATTTGTTGTTTGCAAAAGAACAGTTCTACAATTTTTCTTGCTACAGAAGCAATATATGGGCCATTGTATACAATTAATAGACTCAGAAAGTTTTGAAACATAACAACCCAACAGTGAATCTGTTTTTCCCAAAATTTATAGAAGACTTTAACTTTTTTATAAATAATTAAACAATAAAACTGCTGATCACTCTGCTTGGCATCGCAGGAAACAGATCTGTGTTTAAGATGCATAATTCTTCAGACCTGACCAGTTCCCGACCAGCATCTAAAGAGGCCCCATGTTGATTAATCTTTGCTGTACATGTTTTGTAATGTTTTAACACTAATTTGGTTGAAAGTAACCCTGTGCATGCTTACCCTGGGTCTTATAATCCTTTTCAGTGAGCCTTGTGCCACACTTTAGAACTATAGATCTCATTTCAGATCGATTACTGTTGTCAGTAAGTGGGTCACTCAAACAAAATATATTACTGCATATAAATAAAAATAGGTTGCCAGGCAACGAAACATACGCCCACACAGCAGCCAAATCGTCCGGGCAGTCAACAAGAGTTGTCGCATATTAAGGAATTATCAGAAAATCATTAGAATTTGTTTGGTTTTTATAATCAAACGTTTTTTTTTAAATCAGATAATAATTGTGACCTCCAGAGGCACCACAAGCTAAAAAGGGTGATTTTTCGTACAATCAGGGGACATAATTCAGGAAGTAATGACCCGATGGGTGCAAATATCGAAAGGAACCAAGATCTTTGGGTTATAAACATACCTGTCAAGTTTCATCAAAATCGATTCAAAATTGTGACCTCTATAGGGTCCACAACCTTGATATAACATATTTTCACACTATTCGTGTACAAATGGCGGCCATTTTGTCCGTCAATTCTAGTCCGGTTTTCACGTAATTCAAACTCTCTTTTCATTACCATGTAACGGTGATACAGTCAAACGTTTTTTTAAATCGGATAATAATTTTGACCTCCAGAGGAACCAAAAGCGAACAAAAGCGATTTTTCGGACAATCCGGGGACATAATTCAGGAAGTTATGATCCAATGGGCGCAAATATCGAAAGGAACCAAGATCTTTGGGTTATAAACATACATGTCAAGTTTCATCAAAATCGGTTCAAAATTGTGACCTCTATAAGGTCCACAACCTTTATATAACATATTTTCACAATATTCGCGTACAAACGGCGGCCATTTTGTCCGTCAATTTTGGTCCGATTTTCACATAATTCATACTCAACCTTCATAACCATGGAACGGTGATATAATCAAACGGTTTTTTAAATCGGATAACAATTTTGACCTCCAGAGGGACCACAAGCTAAAAAGGGCAATTTTTCGGACAATCAGGGGCCATAATTCAGGAAGTTGCGATCCGATTGGCGCAAATATCGAAAGGAACCAAGATCTTTGGGTTATAAACATGCATTTCAAGTTTCATCCAAATCGGTTCAAAATTATGTCCTCTACACTGTTCACAACCTTGATATAACATATTTTCACACTATTCGCGTACAAATGGCGGCCATTTTGTCCGTCAATTTTGGTCCGATTTTCACGAAATTCGAACTCGGCCTTCATAACCATGGAAAAATGATATGATCAAACGGTTTTTTAAATCGGATAACAATTTTGACCTCCAGAGGGACCGCAAGCTAAAAAGGGCAATTTTCGGACAATCAGGGGCCATAATTCAGGAAGTTACGATCCGATTGGCGCAAATATCGAAAGGAACCAAGATCTTTGGGTTATAAACATGCATTTAAAGTTTCATCCAAATCGGTTCAAAATTGTGTCCTCTACACTGTTCACAACCTTGATATAACATATTTTCACACTATTCGCGTACAAATGGCCGCCATTTTGTCCGTCAATTTTGGTCCGATTTTCACGAAATTCAAACTCGACCTTCATAACCATGGAACGGTGATATAATCAAACGGTTTTTTAAATCGGATAACAATTTTGACCTCCAGAGGGACCACAAGCTAAAAAGGGCGATTTTTCGGACAATCAGGGGCCATAATTCAGGAAGTTACGATCCGATTGGCGCAAATATCGAAAGGAACCAAGATCTTTGGGTTATAAACATGCATTTCAAGTTTCATCCAAATCGGTTCAAAATTGTGACCTCTACACTGTTCACAAGCTAAAAAACGTGATTTTTCGTACAATCAGGGGCCATAACCCATGAAGTTACAGTCCGATACATGCCAATATCGAAAGGAACCGAGATCTTAGGGTGATAAACCTATGTTTTAAGTTTCATTGAAATCGGATAAAAATTGTGACCTGTAGACTGTTCACAAACAATTGTGGACGGACGGACGAACAGGGGCGACGACAATATACGTCCACATGAAAATGTGGGCGTATAAAAATGGTTTTATTAATTGTCATTATACTGACCTTGTATGCTTATAGATTAATCATAGTAGATTAATTATATTAATGTAATCTGAGAGAATTGAATTTGCCATGATAAATAGCCATCCACCAGGAATATCAGAAACTAATGCCTAATCGTAAATGGATCTTGAAATACCACCTGAATATTTTTTTGTTTTACTTGTATCAAATTAGTAGTGCTTTATCAATTTTATACAATGTGATCACAAGTTACAAGCCCTGCCGAATACAGATGGGAATGCTATCGGCAATCTAAAAAGAAAGAAAACTTAAAGAGTGTGTATTAAAAACCTGATGATATTCCAGTGCCATAATAGGCGGACTGTGTTTCTTTACTCAACACCGTAACCATAAACTCATTTATTCTAGCGTAAACCAATCAAAATGTAATCTGTAACCATATACCGTTTATACAATGTAATGGAGATTTAATAAATAACAACAGTCATACTGATAGAAAATATTTGACCATACAATTCATGTAATATAACAGCAGATAATTGAGGAAATATTTGACGGGACATGTAAATTGCACACTTATTTGTAATGCTTAATTTGACGGGACATGTAAATTGCACACTTATTTGTAATACTAAGGAATTAGGTATTCCCACAATATACCATTCACAAAAGATGGCCATGAAAGTTTCCAAAAACTTATTTTATTGAGTCTAAAAGGTATTGTTCAATAACTGGCTATCTATGGTTATAATATAACTTTTGTCAAATTATTTAACCAAAAGATCATCTATATACAGTAATCAGTTTGAAAATTCAGTATCTCAGATTTTAAGCAAATTCTATACCAATCAAATTGCTTGTCTCTGCGGGGACCAATCAAGTTGTCCACAAGCAAAGTCTTCCACACCCGTTGGTGGAGTCGTCCACAAGGCATTGGTGATGTCGTCCACAACTAATACTAAAACTTCTATGCAATTTAATTGTGTGGAAGAAATAGCTAGTACTCTGTGACTGTTTTGTTATTTGATTTTAGATTGAATGACTGATGTTTTCGTAATAAATCCCATCATATTGTTTGTTATTGTATGGAAGAAATAATTTTTACTCCTTATTGTTCTGATTTTAGATCTGCATTACGATTTTAGTTTGCTTGGTTTTTTTTTATTAGTTCATTGATGTTTTTGTAACGAAAAATCTTGATCAATATTCACGGTCGGTCAGCACTGTGATTGAACACAGGATCTCCAGGTTACCGATCCAACGTCTTACTCACAGAGGCACCATGGCTTTATAGCCTCTATTGTTCTTATAAGAAATGTGTATGATAGAAAGACGTACAATTGGTGACATTAATATTAGGAATTAGCAATAACATGGGTGCCCATACTCTCTAAATCCACTGCTGAGTAATATAATCATTTCCTTCCATTTCCTCTTATTCAAGTGTAAAAGTAATATAAACTAAAATATTAATTAGAATAAAATGCGTTGTTTAATAAACTTTCTCTACCATTCTATAACATTCATTCAACAGGTGTGCTATATCCACTATTGTGTTGGTATCAGCCCACATAATACTAACTGATTATTCTACTAATGTTTTCATAAACTTGTCACACTAATGGATGAGTCAATAACACCATAGTTTAACAATTATCTACAATTTGAGCTTAGAGATCGTTTATTACATGACAAGTTCTGTCACAAGGGGCTTATCGTTATAGAGAGAGATAGAGTAAAATGTCCATTCGACACAAACTAGGTTGTTTCAGAACTAACATAATATGTCTAAATCTTATTTTAATAATTGACTTGCGTGTAGGGGTCTTTAGCAGTGGGAGAAAATCAGAGGACCAGGAGAAAACCCAAAAGCTTGGACAGGTGACTGAACTCGTCACAAAATAGCAAAATAAACAGATGACAAAGGGATTTATAGCTAAATTTTGGTGAAAATCAAATGAGAAAGAAATAAAGAGTTTATTTTGGGACTAACATAAGGGTATTAATTTAGTTCCAGAATCCAACCCTTGTGACAAACAAGCATGGGATCACAACCACAACACTTGATTCAATGACTGACTCTATTTATCTGAAGCCTACAAGTAAAACCTCTCCCCCCTCATCACTGCTCTGCCTCTCCTCCCCCCACATCAGATGATTTCAGTTCTTGGGGACAGTCAACACATACATGTATATTCAAGTCCTTGATGTTAGTCCACTAACGGTAATTAAGGAATTCATTACTCAAATCTTATTTTGAAGAAACAGTTACAACAGTGTTCAAATTAGATCGTAAGCAAAATTTTATAACTCAACTTCCAATCCCTCAGAGAAATATGGATGATTAAAGATTCATTAGCAATAATAGCAAGTTTGGAAGAGCTTACAGTTATATTCTGATATTAAAAAAATAATTAATCTATAACTTTGTCTGGGAGTCGTGGTGGCTCAGTGAGTAAACAACTGGTTCGCTAATCAGTCTCCGGTTTACTATTGGTGTTGGTCAAGTACGTAGCTCATGATTTTCCGGAATGGTTTCGATTTGTCAGTTGTATAAGATGGAGGGCTTGACAAGGAACATGGTCTAGTCATTTGTTGCAAACTGAGTAAAAACCCAAGTCCTATGTTCACATTAACGTACATGTAAAAGTATCCTTGACAGAAATCAAAATAAGAGTATAGTAGACCATAGTGCCACTATGCAAGCCTCGATATAAGACATCTTTCACAGACTTTGTCAAACACAGTCCTTCTGCAGCCTTTCATTTTGTCGGGCAAAAATTTGTCATTTTTGGATTAACAATATATGTTTGGCACTAACTTCAAAATGTCAGGAACTATCTGAAGTTCATTAGTGTTAGACATTTTATCAGGTACTTATGTACTTAATTCTTTCACCAAGTTAGCGGACCAAAGTAAAATGCGATTTCATTTCATTTGGAAAAATTTACATGAGAGAAATTATCTTGTTTACGTCAATTTCAGGATGTGAAGCCGTTGACTGGAGAAAACCTACTAAAAACTAAACAGTGAATGTGGAAGTAATTTATGTAGCGGCTGCCTTCAGGATATAACACGTCGTTGCTCATTCTAATTTAATTAGAGACAATCTTTGTCGGAGAGAGAAATTGAAGTGGCATTTTCATAATTTTTTTTTTTTGATTAAATCTAGAAATATACAATTCAAAATGAATTTTAAAATTGAAATGAAAAATTTGATGGAATACCCAAGAACAGTATTTGTGTATAAAAGACCCCCCTCCCCCGTTCCAACATAATGCTGAATCTGTTCCATAAAGTCCAAATGTTTAGTGACAGTAAGTTTAAAGACAGTTTTGTCAGGCATATAGCTGTATATAAAATAAATATCAACAACATTATTGCAAAAACATTCCCTAAAACTGACATCAAGATTTCTTTGACTGGGACAATTAATCACCCAAATCTAGGCTATTAATTCTATTGGTTACTTCCTTGTTGAACAATAAATTTTTGTAAAATTGGCGTGCAATTTTGACATGAGGCTTTTTTATCCACTTGCCAAATTGATTTGAATTTATTAGAGATGTCATGTGACAATTTAGTCGATTTCAAAGTACTTTGGCGAGTTCGTTAAATGCTCCGATTAGCTGTAAACAATTATTGTGGCTGGACACAGTTGAAAAAAACACGTGACCACCCGATCAAATCGTCAAATCGCACACTGAACTGATTTGGCGATTTGATGTAATTGCTTCGGAAATCGATGTCGATAAATTCATTGATTAGGGTAACCAATTTGAATTAGATGGACGTTAAAGATGAAAATGTGATTGAATGCAAATCACTTTGGCTAATCAGTGGTCGATAAAAACGCCTTTGGTTCCTATCTATCATTTGTCAAAGAAACTTGGTGCATTCACTAACAGCAGCAGTAACTCTCCAGTAACTCTCATTATTCTCTCATCAGTTTGAAAAATAAAATTTTAAAGTTCTAAAAGAATCCTGGACGCGCCAACCGATGCACAATCCAAATACATTTGGTTCGAGGAGCAGTAAATGTAAGGAAAATCTGTGACTTTTTTCAACAGCTTGATTAAACTTCATGTCGAGTGTTTATAATAATTATTTACTGACCAGCAGATAGATACACACTATCCCCTCCTTTCATATTTTACAAAACAACAATTATTCCATGATAATGTGGGAGATTTTTAATGGTGGCAAAATCTACATATCTATAAACAGGAAGACTGAAATGGGGATTAACGTCCATTCGACACAAACTCATTAGTTTGGGACTAACCTTGGTTCAATTTTTTCAATAATTTACTTGCGTGTAGGGGTGGAAACCCAAGAAGTTGAACAGGTGACCCTACACCTTGTAAGATACAAGCAGAGAATCAAACCCAAACCACCTCACTGAATGATATACCTCGTGATCTAACCATTAAGCCACCCAACCCGACCCGTTATATCTATAAAAGGAAAAAGCAAAACATAAATGAATTTTTTATATGTCTCTTTATGCTCGTACATCTTTTAATTAATGGACCAATGTTAAAATAAATTCCCTCCTAATCCAATATAGACAAATGAATCATTGACAAATGACAATTTAACAGATTTTAACTGGCAATGGAGATCAAATTCAGCCATTATTAAAACCTTAATTACACTAAATTTAGAATCCGTCTTTTTATAAGATGATAATTTCATCTGATCTCTCACCTCTATGATTGTCACTTGCAAATACGGTTAATGCAAGTGATCGGCAGATTCTAAAGTCAAGCTGACCACAAACTATAAAATGTCATCTATAAGAATTTTGGGAATGTAGTGTGGAATAAAAATGGTAATGAAATGAAATGGGGTTTAACTTCCTACTGTTCTGCTCCTGACTTGGCTGATGAAGACAGTGTGCAATGAGGGGAATTTTACCTGGACAGCAGCACTGTAGTCTGCTCTTATATCGAATTCCAACTGTCACAGGATCTTTTATGCACATGCCAATGTGTTAACAGGACCTCGGTTTTCATCCCATCTGATGTTGTCCTGTGCCATTGGCAACAAGATGTGAACATTGAAGTTACAGACAAAAACAAGTCACAATGCAATATCCCCTTTTGAGCTGTCTGTCAAACAGTGTGACAAATCATCCTCACATAAAATAACAACATACTGATCCATCATAAATCCCAAATCTGCATTTCGCAGGGACATTCAAGTGCTTTTGTCCCGACATTAAACATTTTTGACAGTATTTTCAATATAATCAAATAGAAATTTATATCATTATTCAGATAAATGGAAATCTGTATGGTTGAAGGCATTCATTAATGTCAAAATTGTGATCGGTTGGAAAAGTCTATTCTATCTAAATTTAAAACAATGCCAATTTTAATGACAGTAATTCAAATTATAGATCCGAGATATGTTAAAGGGAAGGTGCATCCTGTTAGGAATACTGAAATTGGCTATGTCTTGCAACCTTATCCAATATTGTTTCTGGGGAATATCTCATAAACTTTATTAACATTTTACACACATTAATCTATTAGAATAATTGTGCCTTTTGTTAAAAAGAAATTTTTCAGATTGAATCATTTTTGTTTCAATAAATTTGTCACAGAAAAAGCACACGAAATGCAAACATAATTCACTTCCTTTGTAATGGGTTTAATGGGTGGAGTGTGGAGAGAGAGAGTGAGATAGGGTTTAATGTCCACTTGACACAAACTGTCATTTTGGGACTGGGATAATGAAGACAGGCATATGTCATACAGTGTGCTGCCTACTCTTATATCGAATTCCAACTGTATGCAAGACCTTGTTTTTTTTTGTCCCATCCAAATGACTAGACAGGGTCTGAGAAGGGGGAACCATGCGGGATGTATGTCAATAATTCACTTGCCCCTAGGGGTCTGTAACAGTGGGAAGAAACAATAGGAAAAGGATTTGAACAAAACCCATGAGATTAGACATGTGAGGAATGCAAACCGTCACTTGACGCAGTGACAGACATTACGATCAAATGTACATAGGTTAAACCATTTGGCCACACAACTCTGCAATAACAAAAGAAGAGGTGCACATTTTGAAACTTGCCATCTCTTTGTTATGCTGTGATTTCACAGGCTACATGCATGACACAAACATTTTTCACAGTTTTACATACTCGTACAAAAGACTCACGCTATAGTACTCTAGCATCACATGGAAGCATCTTTGTATAAAAATGCTTTTATCTCAACAACTTTTATAAAAATTTAAATCCAACACAATTTTAGCTAACAAAAAAACCTATTAATATTGTGTTCCTTTAAATAAAATTCATTGATCTTGTCAACCTATTAAGAGGGAAAAATTCATAACAATCAGGAAGTACATGTATCGTTAATGATTGACCTATATCAGAAAAATATGATCTTATCAAAAAAATATCATTAAATATACATTATTCTAGATAAAAGTTCATATATCTTTTATGATCAATTTATTTAGCAAATTGTTTTTCACAAAATACTGTCTTTTTTTCAAGAAGATTCCATCTGATACAGTGTTATTCTTTCTGGTTTTTTACTGGTAGGAATATCTCATTTAAAAAACTTGCTCAGAAATATTAGATACCAACAAACATGATTCTTTTTGATGTCTTGAGTCAGAATTGTGACTATATATTAACATGGTTATAAACTATACAACTGCATATTGATACCATTTTGAAAATGAAATCAAATAGGGTTTAACGTCCTATTGTTCTACTTCGAACTGGGCTAATGAAACCGGCATATGCAGTGTGCTATGTGGGATATTTTGCTTGGACAGCGACACTACGGCCTACTCTTATATCAAATTCAAACTGTCAAGGGATCTTTTACATGAACGTCAATGTGTACATGGGATCCTGTTTTTTTGTCCCATCCAAACAACTAGAGTTGTTGCTGCAAGGTAAACTATGATATATATCACACATTATTGTACAAACATGAGAGAGCCACAGTGGCTCGGAAAGTAAGACAGTGGCTTGGTAACCTGGAGGACCTGAAGGTCTTTTTGTCGATCCTGGTAATGGTCAGAGTTCATGACTTTCCCGCTACCAGTGGGTTAGGATGAAGGATCTCTGACAAAGCACAAAAATATTGTGCATGTAAAAGCACCCTTGTCCGTTAGAATTTGAAATTAGAGCAGGCTGTAGCGCTGCTGTCCAGGCAAAATTTCTCTAACATCACATGCACTGCATGACATATTCTCATCTTCCTTAGCCCAGTTGCTGAAGAAAAGTATCACTTTAAACCCCATTTCTATTGGTTTAACCACACGATATTGGAGCAAAGGATACTCAAGCACTTCTGGTATAGACAGAGATCTCGATGGCATTTTTCGTATAAATATTTTTCCGGCATGACTTCTCCTTGTCAGTGCTGCAGGAAAAAGGGAAAGTCCTGACAAGGAAAGCTGTCTAGATGTTCAGATGGGATGGAATTCAATACACGAGTAGGAGAGAGAGAGAGAGAGAGATAGGGTTTAACGTCCACTCAACACAAACTAGTTCATTTCGGGACTAACATGTGGTTTAATTTTATTTCAATAATTCGCTTGCGCGAAGGGGTCTTTAACAGTGGGAGGAAACCGAAGTTCCCGGAGGAAACCCACGAGGTTGAGAAGGCACCCCTATCTCCATGCCACATACGCTCACACCAGGGCTCGAAACCACAGCCGCAAGCCAGAGGTGACCGGCCAGCTAGAGGTCGAAGCCCGGCACTCTAGACCACTAGGCCATCCCAACCCCCCACATGAGTAGGAAGTAGGCTGTAGAGCTGCTGTTCAGGCAAAATTTCATTCATAGCACACTGTATGAGGTATGCCCCCCCATCATTAGAATTAGGCCAGTCGAAGCAGAACAGTAGGACGTTTAGCCCAATTTCATTTCATTCAATTTCCTTGCAATTATTGAATGGAATTCCAACACTTTGAACAGATATTAGTTTTGTTGGCTAATCCTCAAAATCAACCAGAATGTAGCTTATATAACAACTCATCCAGATCCTAATGTTGTGAAGACAAGTAAAACAAAATTTTGAACTATAAAAAAGGAAACATGTTTTAATCTGATTGATAAAGTGAATGGATCAAGGGGCCAGCCATACACGTGACTCTGTCACATCCGACATCTGAATACTATGGCATTCTGTCAAATCCAACATCATTTTTATGTCCCGATTTATTTTCTTATAACTTCAACTAAAAAAGCTTTGAGCCAATCTCCAATCAATTATTGGCTAGATTAAAACACGCTCATGTAGGTCTTTGTTGATAACATTTATAATCTCTTGTAAGAGAGCGCTGGGTATTAGATTTAATTTCCACTCAATTGGTCGGGCAATCGTAACACGTTGTTGACAAGTGGTATTTATTCTGATTGGCTCCAGCAACTCAAGCGTCCAATGACAGATTATCAATGAACATGTGACAATGATATGGACATAGAACGACAAATCAATGATCATGTGACAACAAATGCAGGTGTTCAATCAATTGGAGACAGAGATCATGAAGAAGATAAATTAACGACAACTTGACGCATTCAACATGCCCACGCATGCATCCGAAAACCAAAAGCAAACAACTTTAAATGATTTAAGGTGAATAACCTTCTGGGGATTTGAGGCCACATTATGATAATACTTCCAGTTTTGAGAAAACTGCAGAGTATTTGGAGTCAGACATTCTGCATGATATAACATATTATGATGATTCCATTCGATGTCAGATTAAATCAAGTCCACAGTATAACTATAAACTCCAAAGTTTTGGGACATGACTCCAGCACTAACAATCAAATCTGTGATGTGTTCATCCTTGGGTCTTGGTATCGTATAGCCATAAAAACAATATAAAACAGCCTTATCATTTATAGTTTGTAAGTAATCTGTATATAATTCAATTAAATTACTATCATATATTCATAATATTTTCAATATTAACGACTTACTGATTCATCCATATTGGTGTACGTGTGGTCTTCCAAGTTTTCACCAAAGAAATTTACAGAACATATGTGACCCGGCATAGCAAAATGAGTCACAGTGACCAATTGTTCAAAAGTGAGGTTTTGGAATAACCAAAGAGAGACTAGTCTCAGCTTTTCAATGATGTATTAACCATTGCTTTACGACGTTTCATCTCTGAGAAATTGCGATTTGAAGTTGGGTGGTCTGGACATCCCTGGTTTCCTAAATTCGGAGAAAACGGCCTCTGAAAATGACACTTAGATTTTTGCAATATTCATGGGACAATAAACATTTATTTTGAAACTCAATAAAACGTCAGATGCTTTCCCAATGCGAAATGGGCTACAAAAAACGAATAAAGAAGAATTTTTTTAAAAAAATGATTATTTTTATGATGGTGCAGCGCCATTTTTTAAAATGGCGGCCAAACATGAAGAAAAAAAATGAAAATTCCTCTATATCATGTCCGAATCACGGTATACATAGCTCTCATGGAACGTTGAGAGTCGCAGAAATCAAATATGGAAAATTAATTTTTTTTAAAATTCCAAGATGGCGGAAATCCAAGATGGCGTCCAAAATTAACAGAAAAATGAAAATTCCTCTGTATTATGTCTGCATCACGGTATACATAGCTTTCATGGTGTGTAACATGAGATTTTTGGGGATGCCGAATTCAAATATTGGCACAAAATAAACTATCAAAAATCCAAGATGGCGGAAATCCAAGATGGCGACCAAAATTGATGGAAAAATGAAAATTCCTCTGTACTATGTCTGGATCGCGGTATATATAGCTTGGGGTTGGGGTCGAAGAAATCAAATATGGGCACAGAAAATAATTTAATTCCAAGATGGCGGAAATCCAAGATGGCGACCAAAATTGATGGAAAAATGAAAATTCCTCTGTACTATGTCTGGATCGCGGTATACATAGCTTGGGGTTGGGGTCGAAGAAATCAAATATGGGCACAGAAAATAATTTAATTCCAAGATGGCGGAAATCCAAGATGGCGACCAAAATCCAAGATGGCAGAAATCCAAGATGGCGGCCAAAATGTCACGATTTTCTATTATTTTGGGAAGCAGAGATAGGATATGGCTTGTGTTGTGCCAAATATTGGGTTCTTGGGGTCGCTGTAATCAAATATAGGACTGAAAATCAATTTCAAAAATCCAAAATGGCGGAAATTCAAGATGGTAGCCAAAATTGACAGAAAAAATATGAAACTTCCTCTATATTACGTCCGGATCATGGTATACCTAGGTTTCATGCTTTGTAACATGAGATTTTTGGGACGCCAAATTTAGATATAATATAAAATATAATATAAAAAATCCAAGATGGCGGAAATCCAAAATGGCACGATTTTCCATTATTCTGGGAAACATATAGGATACGGCTTGTATAGTGCCGAATATGGTGTTCTCAGGGATGCTTGGACATTTTATGAAAACAGCAAGTAAATGAACGATTGTTTTGCTTTATTCCAAGATAATTAATGACTTCTTTGCTGACTGCCTTTTACAAAATGCAATTTTTGAACATTAATAGATGTTCTTTTCGTGAAAATTAAACTTTTAATTGACGAAAGAGGTATTTTTGAGGCTTTTAATGAGAAAATTTGAATTTTGAAAATTTTGACCTACTGAACCATCATTGCACTCTATCGCGGAATCTAGCTTTGCGACTTCCGACTCATTTAGCTGCGCCGGGTCACATATTTTCATACTGCTTAATAAATTATAAGCAATGTGTTAGCATATAAAATGAAAATTAAACAAGTTAGGTCATTATATGTTAGGGCTGGACGATATTCTCGATATCCCGATATATCGCGATGTCAAATTTTTTCATCGTCGACGATCTTTGGTCACCAAAAACATCGCGGTATAGCAATATATCGTTTTTTGCAGATTATCGTAAATACCGCGATATTTATTGACGATATATTGCTAATTATGTGCGAAATATGATATAATTTAAATCAATAAGAAGACATCGTTGATTATCTTTGTTGAAATGCATTTTTTGTCAATAAAATAGTCCTACACAACAAATTTCGGAAGGTGCGTTATTTTATCGAAGCCAGTTCGTTTTACTGACGCGGTGTCTATGGTGTTATGTTGCCTTGTTGATGATATTTTAGTATTTATTGATGATTTATTAACAGCGTTTATGATTCAATAAGGCACATCGTAGAATTAATAATTTGTCCGACGCCATTGTCTGTGTTTTCATATACATGCTGCTGGTATCTCGCCCTGTCACGGTAGCTAGTTTACGTGAAACCGTAGCTGCTATCTATGGTAAACGAACTCAACCCTGCATAGACTCGATTGTCAATAAGCAATACGTAATAAGAAATTGTGACTGGTTGACTTTATATCGTTGTTTTCATCGACTACAGTATCTACAGACATGGCGCAAAATTTAGACCCTAAAAATGATGAATTACAGCGAATTGTTCCAAAAAAAAACGCCACAATAAGCCGAATATGGCAGTACTTCGGATTTGCTGCAAACAATACCAATCAAAACAAGACTTTGTGTAAAATTTGTAGGAAAGTTATAGCATCAAAATCGGGTAACACAACAAACTTATTTTGCCACATGAAAATTCACCATCCAATTCAATACGGAGAGCTTCAAAAGACAATTACCATAAATCCTAAGAAACAAAGCTCGGATTCAAGTATAACAGATAAAGATAATGAAAAGTCAAATGCCTCATGCTCATCATTAAGTAGTTCCAAACAAAAGTCAATAATGGAATCAATGACTTATGATAAGTCATCAAAAAGATGGGTATCCCTAACCAATTCTGTATTGGGATGTCTTGCTAAAGACATGCTGCCTTTCTACACATGTGAAAAAGATGGGTTTAAAAAAATGTTAAAAACTTTCGACAGTAGGTACAATTTACCTGGACGGAAATATTTTTCTGCTGCCATCCCCAAACTATATCAGTCAACACACGATCAAGTTCAAGAAGAAATTTCTGAAGCTTTATTTTTCGCTGGAACAACAGATCTTTGGTCAAGCCGGACTATGGAGCCATACATGAGCTATACTGTACATTATGTTGACAAAGACTGGAATCTTCAATCGCGTCACTTACAAACAGTTTTCTTTCCAGATGATCATACAGGAGAAAATCTGGCTCATGGCCTTAAAGATACCTTAGACAGTTGGGGTTTAAAGGAAGAAAACCAAGTATGTTTAACCACGGATAATGGTTCTAACATTGTGAAAGCCACGCAACTAAACAATTGGCAACGACTTCAGTGCTTCGGTCATAGGCTACATTTAGCCGTTAACAGTGGATTAAAAGACGATAGAATTGACAGAGCTATCATGATTACTAAAAAGGTGGTCAGTTCTTTTTCATATAGTTATAAGAAAAAGCGAGAGTTGGAAAAGAAACAAATAGAAGCAGAGTTGCCAAAACATTCACTAATTACAGCTTGTGACACTCGCTGGGGATCCACACAGAAAATGATTGAAAGATTTCTAGAGCAGGAGAGAGCAGTTCAACAGGTTCTGTCTGCTGACAGAAAATCGGTGAGCCTAATTCCAAACTGGCAGACAATAGAGGTTTTGGAATGTGTGAATAGTGCAATTTCTCCATTGGCAGAATTTACAGACGCACTAAGTGGAGAAAAACACGTTAGTGTGTCTATGGTAATGCCAGTAATCGCGTTACTTAATGACGATATATTATCCCCCAAACCTGAAGATGTGGCCTTAACAACAGAGATAAAAACAAGAATACTAAAATATATGAACGAGAAATATAAAGACGAAAGCTCAAGAGCTTTATTAAACATTGCTACATTCTTAGACCCTAGATTCAAAAACAAATTTTTAACAGACGAAGAAAAGTTCGATACAATGACCAAATTAAAGTTAGAAATCCTTGAACCATTAGAACCTATTGTTGCCACAGAAGGCGAAAATCTTGAAGATTCACCTGCAAAAAAATTGTGCCTTGGCAATCTGTTTAAAAGAAGAGATCGCATTCAGGAAACGAATAAAGATTTAACCCCAGGTGAAATAATAAATTCAGAGATTGAACGTTATTTAGCTTTACCAAATATAGATTATAATTCTGAACCATTACAGTGGTGGAAAGAACACTTAATTATTTTTCCTAAATTAAGCTCAGTAGTAAAAAAGTTTCTGTGCATACCTGCAACAAGCTGTGCGTCCGAACGATTATTCAGTGTCAGTGGTCAAATAGTGTCATGCAAAAGAACCTGCTTAAAACCTGACAAAGTGGACCAATTGGTTTTTCTTTCAAAAAATTTAAGACTGGACTAGTGACGGGTATAAAGTTTATAAACTCAAATAAATGATTTTAAAACAGTAGGAGTAGGAGGCATAAATAATGTCTAAGGTCTAAACCTAACTCAAAGCAGAGTATTCCAAATATTATAATTTTATGGCAACAAGTTGGGCCCTACACAACAAGTGAAATACAATGCCATAATTACCAGAGCAGTATATTTAGCCTCTTTTAATTACAATAATTGTAATTTTAAGTCAGAACTTTCAGATGTTATTCAACTCATAATGTGATGTTATGTTTTTATTATTTATTTTTGTTTAATTGTTATTTTAAATGGTGGTAAAGGAACATTTAAATATTTTTCCTAAATTAAGCTCATTTGTGATTTTAAAGGCATAAATAATGTCAAAGTCTAACTCTAGGCCGAGTTTCTTCCAAATATTATGGCATCAAGTGAATTATAATGCCAGAATTACCAGACGGCAGACTAGAGCAGTATTTTTACTTTATTACAATAATTAAGCAATTGTAATTTTAAGTCAGAACTTTCAGATGTTATTTAACTCAAAATATGATATTATGTTTTTATTATTTATTTTTGTTTAATTGTTATTTTAAATTAAAAGTACTTAAATTGTTATTCACTTTGTTTTGTTTTGATCAGAATCATATCTGCATTTAAAGGACATTATCCCTTTTCTGGGTGGTAGGGTATTATTTTGAATTATTACCGTTTTTTTCACAAAAGTTTGCATTATAATGCTCTAGAAATCCTAGACAACAAACTACACATACAAAGACAACATAAAACAATGATTTATACACATTTTTTAATAAAACATTACACACGTAAAAATATCGCGATATTTCAATATATCGTGAATATTTTTTCAAATATCGCGATATTTAAAATTGTCAATATCGTCCAGCCCTATTATATGTACAGTTATACGAAAATAACACATTTTCATCTCCCCCCCCCCCCCAATCCTCATATTCAAGATGTTGTATTATCTTTACATCTACATATATATACTATTCCAAAGATATCTTGTCTGTTATTTGATGACATGAGTTGTAAAGGAGAGTACCATATTACATGTTATTCCAAATATCATTTTAACATAGAGATCTTTGTTTTGGTTGATCAGTAACCAAGATTTAAGGACCCCTGAAGTGAAGCAAATATAGGAAATCATTTGCTTTTACTGTTAATAAATATGAGAATTATTATGTAAGTGGTGAGGAAATCAATTCCAGATTTTAAGAGTCAATTTCAATATGGAGTCAGATCCTATAAACTTTTGTCCATTATTCTTGCATGTTTAAATTAAAGCTTTTAACAACATGGAATCGGGTATAATTAATGGATGTTAATTTTCCTGTAATAGTATTATGAAACTTTTACATTAGGTCACAACAATAGATCGTGTCAGTTGCCAGGAAGTGTATTTTCATGCAAGCCTTGGTTCATATCATCTTGCTCTATTAACATGTAAACAGAATCGGTCTACAATGACAGTAGAAGCAGCAAAAATCAAAAACGGTGTGGACTTCTGCCAGAAATAAATCTCTTAATTTCGATCAAAACAAAGTAGAGAATTTGGTTGATATCGTGTACTATTGTGATTAACAATGAGGCAAGTTTTATACAATTTTCTTCTTCTATTGAAAAATTAAGATGCTTTGTCTGTCTATTTGAGTCTACTGGAGGCTTCATTCGATTAATGTTCTCACAACTGTTAGCCGTTGAATCAACACATAAGAAGCGCCCCTGACATGATCACATTTTTGTGCTAATCAGTGCTTTTCAGGGATTTGGGTATTTTTCTAGCAAAACTGTCTCTATTTGCCATCCAAACATGTCTCATACTTTTATTGAAACAAATACCCTTTAAATACTTTTGTGGCAATGTATCTTTTAAAGGAATCTGATAGCTTACTAAATTTAGTTTCACTTTTGTCACAATTCATGTTTTATCAAGATCCTAAATTTTCAATGATGAGAGACATCAAATTGATAATAAAATCCAATGCAATCAACTAAAAAGTTATTGGAATCAGATTGTTTACTAAATTTAGTTTCCAATTTGGCATAACACAGGCTTTATTTAAAGATGGAAAATTTGTAATGAAGACAGAAAACGAAACAAGTCAATATAAATTCAATGAAATCAACAATTTTATTTTGACCAACATTAAAGAGATAATTTAAAGGTTTGCATATCCTAATATTCGTTTATTTTGGACCGTTCGCATATTTCACTGAATATAATTGATTAGAAAATTAATGTAAATCACTTTATATACATTCATATTACATTAATATGTACTTTTAGACCCATTTTCGTTCTAAGGTTCTAAAAAATAGAGGTATACACCTATAATAAAGCCCTATATAGCTCTATTTTTTGGAACCTTAAAATAAACGAAATCAATTATATTCAGTGAAATATGCGAACAGTCCAAAATAAATGCCAGTTTTTTACGACTAATTAGTCCATTTTGCACATTTTTTAGTTATTATTTTGTCGTTTGTGAATCAGCCATTATTAATTACTCCTGCAGTGCCTTGTATTATATGTCTTTCTTTGTTCATTGCAAATGGCACCTGAAACCATAGAATACACGATGTGTACTGATTATTAATTACATAACTTGTGTACTGATTATAAAATACTCATTAGGTCTTACATAATGGATATAAGGATCCAATATTTTCACAAGATAACTATTATATCAATATTGATTGAAATGGACCGATATTGAATTCTAATTTGTGTTTTTAATTTCGTATATCATGAAAAATGTTGAGTTAAATGTTTAGCTCCTTTAATGTACCATTAATCAACCTATTTTTTTTTTCAGTGGAGAATGTGCATTTAAACATCAGAGGTGTCTGATTCAGTTTAAATCCAATTTATGGTATCAATAAATAACAACTGAACTCATTTGCTGGCATTCCATTATAAAATCTTCCAACAAGTCTGGCAGAATTTTAGGTTTAAATCAACATGACAATTAACTAACATCAGTAAAACATCTGCACAGCTTTGTGTTCAAAGGAACAACAACAGCACATTTAAAGACTACATATTAGAATATCAAAATACACACAATGAGGAGTTGTGTAACTAAGTACAGGACAAATCTGAGTGTCAAAACATGAATCAAGATTGGGGTAGCCTTGATGGAAAACAATCCAGAGAGAATGTGAGTAAGTAAGAAATGAGGCTTAATACCACTCAACAAAAACCTAGTCATTTCGGGTCTAAAAGATGGTTCAATTTGAATTCATTGGGAGGAGTCATAGGATCTGGAGAAATCCCATGTTTGCATAGGCAACACTAGTCCCTACTCCTTGACATATACAAGCTGGGAATCGAAAATCATGCCACTTGACTCAACAACAGACCTTATGATCACAAGTGCACACATTAAATCACCTCATCCATCCAAAACATTTCAGTATTATAATATTTGAATAAACTTATGTAATTAGTTAGACACATAATCATGCCAGTTTGAAGTCAAACTAGAGTAATCCTTTATAAGGCCATATATTAACATAATATTAACAGCAGTTCTGGAAATAATGGTTTTAATTGAACCAGACAAAATGTCAGGCACTACTAGTACCTGTTATTTTGTGCCCGACATGTATTTGACATGATGTATCAATAAAAACACTGTGATAAAGACAAACCTGTTCAGGACAAATGACAGAGAGATTGTACCTAACGAAGCCTGAATTTGTGTCTGTTGTTTTCTGTGACACATGCTTTATTTCCAGGTCTGATTAGACGTTAGAAATGACAGATCTGAATTCTGAAATGAAATTGGGTTTACTTTAATGTCCTACTGTTCTTCTCTGACCTGGCTAATGAAGACAGAAGATTTGATGTGTAGTAGCTTTACTGACATTTATATATGGCATGTTTCCCTTTAAAGGTCCAATCTCGATAATATTTTGGAGAATAAAACCTGCTTAATTTAGTGTTAAAATCCCTTAAAATCCTCTAAATTGGGGCCAACAACTAACTCAACGGATAAAACCGGACTAAGTGAAAATGAAATTTACCTTTCATCATCAAGTACAGCGCATGGGTCATTCATTGTATAGACCTTTCCAAACAAATGACCCGAAATCAGATAAGCAGTTTCAACACAATATTTTGAGCTGAAATTTGGAGACAAGGTCAACACAACTTTCCTCTATATTTTGCGGTTTAAATTTCATACGTACTCAGACTTTTATTTTCTTTCAAATCTGGATAGTCCCTTTATTCAAATAAATTTTATAGGCTAAATACCTGCTTCTGTACTAATTTAATAGGCAATAAATTCATGACATCAAAGAAATGATTTCCTTATGTTCTGTTATCTCTAAGATGCCACTTTATCTTCTTCCTTTCCTTCTTTGTTCATTTTATTAAACAGCATTTAGAAAATTTCTAAGAGTTTTTGTTTATGTTTCATGTCTAGAACTTTTAAATAGGAATTATTTACAAAAGAAACCATTTCAAAGTGAGATGAGTTTTCTTCAGTTTTTACCTTGTCTTAAATATTTGCAGAGATACAATCGAATGTCAACATGGCCATGTGCTATAAATCAAGCTTTTTCCACTGCTAATTTCCTGCATGTAATGATTTTAAAGGCACAAGAAAACTTGGTCATCAACATCATAATCCCTTGGAAGGTACATGAATTAGAAAACTCTGCAATATTGGTAATCATCAACCAAATATAATCAAGTATTAGTTTATTAGTACTACCATGACTTTAAAATTAAGATTAAACTACCAACACTGCAGTTACAGATGCATGAATGAAACAAAGTTTCATAAATTTTCATAAAGATATCCTGAATGGTTTGTGAGATGTGCTCAGGAATAATAATTGCATTATTAAAAACTAACTTATATTCTAAGGAGAGGTATTTAATTAGCTATACGCACCACAGCTATAATACTGTACGTTGAGGTGACTATAAAGTTTCATGTAAATGTCCTGAAAGGATTTTGAGAAATGCTCTGGAACTAAAACTGACTATCCCAAAAACTAAGTTGTATCTTGAGTAAACTGTTTTAACCACAAGAGGCTGTTAGGCCAAGATGTTAAACCTGTTAATAAATGAGGCGTGCTATAAATGACTTCTAACACTGACACCTCCTCAACATGCTCGGTGTCATTGCACAGAGAATACACCATGTCTTTATATCATTTATACTAACTAGAGCTGGTGTAAACCAGCAAACTGTGCAATAACATTGAACATGTCTAGTTATTGCACGGTTAAGCTCCACCTAATATACTAGAGGCAAAACAATCTGCTTATTCAATTTAGAAAATGAAGGAAGATTCCCCATCCATGTTACAAGTCAATGTTGTCAATCAAAACACAAAATGATTAAATCCAAAAAGTTCTGATTACCAAAGGGTACAACTACTACAATATGTTGATATGTGTAAAAACTTTCATAAATATACCTTTCATAAATATATGTTCTGTATATAAAATCATGATGAAATAAAAAATCATGATTTTTCATACATTCGGGGGCCATAATCCCAGAAGTTATATTTTGAAATGCGTGAATATCGAGAGGGACAGAGATCTTTGAGACATAAAGATATATGTTAAGTTTCATAAAAATAAAACTTCGAACTTAACCGTTTTATCCAACATTTCGTCAGTGAAAATACTAACTTCTTCAAAGATGAAAAACTAAACAAAAATAAATCCATCAAATTGTCTGTAATTGGTTTGTTTTACCTGTTTCTATTTATTGGAAGTTTCTCATAAGAAAATGTGGACATATGAAAAATGCAGACCTTGGCAGACAGGGGTGACAACATTATTCATCCACAATAAATAAGGTCTAGACAGTTTTATTTACCATGCCATCTTCCCCAGATCAATGCTATACATAACAATAATCTGTCATTTGTATTTAATAAATATTGAATTTGTTTACCCTTTACGGTACTTTATTAATTGTCATGTGATACTTATAAGATATTGTACCATGTGTAGTGCATAAGATACTAAAAATATAATAGTATGTCCAACATCTAAAACAAATCTCAAAACAAAGCTGTAAAAGTCAAATGTAAACACAAAGAAAACTCTGCAAATTGTGTTTAAAAACATACAATTCAAAAATCTTTTCTTTCGTATACCAAGGTGAGCACTATCATGTGATAAAAGGCAAAAATTCTCAATGGAAATCTTTTAAACTTGGCAGCAAAGATATTCCCTCAAGTATGTTCAAATTTTTTCAATCTTAATAATGCGATATGCTTACAAAACATTTTTGGCAACTAAGGGAGATTGTTCACTGTGCAATAAGAAAGAAACGTATCGAATTTCAAAATTTAAAAATCCTTTTTAAATAAGGTACCTCATATAAAAGTTCTTGATAAATTTATTAAAATTGGTTGGGATTGTTCATTAAAGGAGCTTAATCGCTTATATTTGGGACCTAGAAATTGACCCAATGGATCGCAACACATATAATACTGTAATATGAATGTATATTAACTGATTTACATTCAATTGTTTCCGTTTTGACTCTTAATTTCAAATCACTTATATCCATCGAAATACGGCATGAGTTATTCCAGTCTATTGCGCATGCTCTCCAGATAAGTTATGCCGTCGCCATTTGACATATTTTTGAGTTCTCCCCCTCAGTTTACACTCTCAGATTCATGAAATCTTGTTGCCAAGATTCTCAATAAAAAAGTTTTTCAAAGTCAGTGATAGTGCTCACTGTTTCATACAAGAATTTCTAAAATTTGGTGGATTGTTGAAAACAATTTACTGAGACTTTATCCCTATGTTTACATTTAATTTACAGAACAGAATTCCAAAGAATATTTGTTGTTGTTGTTATTAAGGGGCCTGTATGAATACACTCACCCTATTTCTTGTATCTTGATCCAAGTCCACACATTGATCTAGTGGAATACCGTATATAAATTCTGTTGTTAATATTTGGTCTGTAGATAAATCTTCTATAACATCAGGTACATATAACATATGATCATCTTGTAATAATTCTCTACAATAAAAACAATTTTATCATGTTTTATTATTATGTTTACGACATATTTTTCTTAAAACAATATTTAAGACTCATATTATTGTGATCTAAACGGCTTAACATTTTACTGATTAATGCGGCAATAATGATGACACAGTTGCTTGCATACGGTGTTGAAAACATCAATGACATCATTTTCTACGCAACATTAGTCCATTTTGTTATATTGGTCCACTTGAATGATACTGTAATGTTGAAAAAGGAAAAATGATTCTAACCTTTTCCGTTGACTTTTAACACAATTTTTTTCAGTGCATTAATTCCACATACCAGTAAATTGTTACTTGATGCCATCATGCATAGTGACCTACCTAAATTTTTTACCACTTTCTGCCTCTCGTATATAATCTACTTCCCACGCTAATTCTCTCTTGGCAACTTTCATTACACTGTCTATATACATTCCTTTAAATAGTCAATAAGTAAACTGATAAATATTTATATGGTGACAGAAAATTCTACAAGTAAAGAGGAAAGCACAGGTTAACCACAAATATTTATATGGTGACAGAAAATTCTACAAGTAAAGAGGAAAGCACAGGTTAACCACATTAGTAATAAGACTACCATTGATTCATTCTACACACATAAAACTATCTATCTCCTTTGGGAATAGACCTCTATGGGAGTCTACCTACATGGAATGACCGTCATATTCAAACATACTGTAGTTTGTTTATGGTTCTTATAATTCGTTTTACATTTTTCATGTATACAAAAGGCTAAATAAAAATTTAAGACTTCTTAATTGAAAGTTGAAGTATATTTTGCTTTCTACTAAAATTGTTGATTGATGTCGGTCTATAAGCTTTGTGTCTGTTCCATGCGGAGATAATGGAAAACAGCGTAACTTTCGTATGACACTTGTTGAAAACAAGGATTTTAGTCCTAGCTGTCAAAATGTTGTATCTGATATCAATAAGTTGGTGCCAAACATGTATCAGAATTATCTATATAAACACATAATACTGACAATTCTATGACAAACAGAATAACAGGTACAGAGGAACTGTGCCACACAAATCCTTGTTGTGCCTGACATTGTGTGTGGCAGATGCTTTATTTCTATGGTTTATTTCTAACTGCCAGAATATTCACAGTTTATTTGTCAGCAGAAATAAAAGGGATCTTTGTTATATACAACTTTGCATGTTTTAAGGATTTTTGTGGCAAAGTTTAACCTTTGTCTCAAATACAGTAGGTATAATAGCCTGAAAATGATATTGGTACACAACGTAAATACACATTTTAGGATATATATGGGGATACTGCAGCTGAGACATGCATTGCAGTGGATTAAAAGGGGAGATAAAGAATTACTCCTGGTTAAAACTTTTCATTTAAAAATCATGAATATTCTCCCTACGAAACAGGAAAAAGTCCAACCCCAAGATGGTTTATCTGTCAATCAAGTCCAGTGATCAAACAACACTTGTCTTGGCATAGATAAAATCACTATATTAATCAGATGTCAGTTTCTCTTTCAGTTTGATGCATTGATTGAGTTGAAATTTGAATTTTTCGCAGCTAATCAAGTAGCCTAAATGTATTTTTTTCAGAAAATGGTTAAATACGATGATCCTAAATGTATTTTTTGCAGAAAATGGTTAAATACGATGATCCAAACGCAACGAAACTATGATACGTAATAACCTATTTTACAACTTATTTCACTGACCTTCGGGTAATATCTGCCAGACATTTAAAACAGACATCAAATTATTTATATCACTATCTATACTTTTGGCTACTCCAGGATACTGAAATTCAAAATATATAAATCTAATATCATAAACCAATAATAATCCGTAAGACAAGACCTCACGGTGCTTCAACTACACATTTATTGTGTTACATTAAATACGTCCTATAATATCCCAAAGTACTAAATCACAACCTGACTGACTGGAAGACATTAACTAAATACATGACCCTGCTCGAATTACAAAATCCAACAGAGAGAAAAAGGGAGTTAAAGATCCGCTGGACACAAACTAGATTATTTTGGGACTACCATACGGTTCAATTTTATTTCAATAACTTGCTTATGAGTTGGGGTCTTTAGCAGTGGAAGGAAACCAGAGGACCCACAGAAAACCCACAAGGTTAGACAGGCGCTCCTCTTCCTTATCACGTACAACTGCAAAATTGAAACCACACCAGTTGAATCAAAGACAGACCTTATGATTCAAAGCGCACACAATAACCATACGGCCATCCAATCCTAAAACTATCCATTGTTTATAGAGTACTACATGAGTACTTGCCAGACTGTAAAGAAAATATAATTTGAAGATTATAATCATGTTTTACCTGTATTTTGACAGCTACTTCTCTACCATCGTATAAAACACCTTTATGAACCTGACCAATCGATGCAGCAGCAAATGGTTTATCTTCAAATGATTGAAATTTATTTCTCCAATCATATCCTAGTTCTTTATTTAATACTTTCTGTAACATAGGAAAACAACCATTGGCACTCCTCAGAAGGAAGACGATATTGTGTTTAAAAAGACAAAGCTAACTTAGTGAAATAAGACTTGATTTTACATTAGCTTACAATTAACCAATTTCCTACTGGGACCTCATTTGACCCAATTCTGGACTGATTACGAATTCTGTATCCAGCAGTACATCTTAAGATAAAATCATCTTTGTATGTGCAATAGAGGACAGAATTATTATCTAAAGAATATCTCTTTTACACAGGATATCTTTTATATAATGATGACATTGTAAATAAAATATATTTGAAAATGCTGGTCAGTTATTTCAAACGATCAATTTTTTTGCACTTTATAAATTACTTACTGTCATCTGTGAAATCGGCATAAAATCTGCACTCTGCCTTACTCTCTCAAATATCTTCTGTAGTTGTGGATTAATTAAAGCATTATCTGTAACAGAAATAGATGGTATACTGTGATAGAGGCATTATCTTAGATTTAGATAACAGCTGGTTGTTATTGCTATAATAGTTCAAAAATAGTTGATTTAAATGAATACATTGAAAATTCATTCAAATGATATTATTCTTGGTGAAGTTATTACTGTTTTAAGATGTAACATAAATCGTTAAACTTAAATATTAATTCAGATTATATAGTATTGGTAATAAAAAGACAAATATTAATACAAAACTTGGCCTCCCAAGAATAAATGTGTACCTTGTATACTTAACATCTGACCAAGTTTAAGTGCTGCACCTCTCACCCTACATAAAGTATTTACAATTCTTTCAGCATTAGCTTCCGTTAAAAATGGTGAATTGTCTAAAATAGCTGTTCCCTTCGCTGAAATGAAAAATACATAAAATGTCCCGTGCTAGCCAAACAAAATTCAATTCTTACAAGTTTTCATTCATTTTCTTTTTAATGTACTGTGATAATCACATGTTTAGGTATTTTGAATGAATATGTATTTTCAAATTATTCAATTATTTAACCGATACAGAATCAGTAATGTCATTGAGTTATGGATCATGTCTGGATGGCCTAATGGTTAGCATGAGTATGATTAGAATTGTGATTTGCTCTGATATTCCGGTGGGTTGGAAAAAGACGATAAAACTTAAAACAAATATTAGCTTTATTATGGTAGGTATGATATCTTTACCTCAAGGTTGCAACATGTATAACACTCATTACCGAAACATGCACATATTCATACTTAGTATGCATGCAAACAAATTACAGTTATCAAACTGAAGATAGTTATTGCCATACTGACAATAACTTGTAAAGACATCACAATAAGATATGTCATTGAGTTAACTGGCGTGGTTTCAATACCCTGGTTGTATGTGACAAGGAGTAGGGTCCTACCTTGTGGTTTTTATCTGGCTCCTCCGGTTTCCTCCCAATGATAAAAAATCCTACGCGCAAGCAAATTATTGAAATAAAATTGAACCATATGTTAGTCTCGAAATATGTCTTATTTTATGTTGAGTGGATATTAAACCCATTTCTCTCCCCCCCCCCCCTATAAGTACCAGATTGTACATTCTCAATTGTTTGCTTTGTCTGTGATTTGCTGTGAAGTTATATATAAATTGTTTAGTTAAAAAGTTTTTTTAAGGAAATCCACAAAACAGATTATTATCTTTTTAACCCTGTATTTCTGCTTTCCTATGCCTTACCGTTGTCAGATAATCCGAAAGTTCTTTTTGTTATTTCTGATATCGCACCAACTCCTAGTCCTGCTGCTAAACCTAATAAATATAATAAGCAAAATAAACAAGAGCTTAGGCAAATTCGACATCACATGCCCTGGTATACCAAAAACTAGGACAATTTTGTTTTGATAAACGAAATAATGTTGATTCTGAAAAATTTTGAATTACCAAAAGGCACAACTATTAATAAGACATGAAGATTGATATGTATACAAAATTTCATAAGATACAATGTTTCTTGAATGGTTTATGGGATGGAAGGACAGAACCCCATTGTAGAATTGGAGCATATTGATTTAGTGTGTGTTTATCCTTCTCCTCAGTTTGGTAATTAAACGAAGTACAGGTTACAATATATATAAACTTGAAACAAATATTATAATAATTACCTCCGTAACTCATAAGTCTACTTATTCTTGTAGCAGGTACTTTTCTTTCTCTAGCACGGGCATTTAGCTATATAAATTATTAAAGACTATACATAAAGGCTATTAATTCAATTTCATTTATAGTAAAGGCTGTGTCTGTCTGGCAAATACTTTCACTTAAAAACTCCAGAATATAGAATATGTTGAAATTTGTTTCACAATCCAGTACATGTCCTGGACATGAAGTTTGAAGTTAGATAACTTTACCATTCTGCACATACATGTATAAACCTATCCACATGTAATTTGAGAATAAATGTCTGCAACATTTAATATATCAACCTATTATATTTAAACACTTAAATTCTTGAAACCAAATAAATTCTGATTCTGCTGGTGTAAAAAAGTGGATATTCAACTTACAGACTGTTGAAAGTTTGGTACTGGTATTTTAGAAGCTTGTTTGGCTGCTGCTTTCAGTGTATCACCTGCAGTATTTAATATATTGGCTGCCGCTGCTGTCGGCGTTGAAAACTTAACCGCACCTGAAGTTGTTTTTGTTGAGGTACGAAAGTTTGTCTGGTCGGATGTTGCTGTCTTTTTAGATTTGCTCTGTGGATACGTTGAAGTAGATGGGTAAATAGAGGCACTTGATATATTTATGGGAGGTGTGACATTGTCCGTTGTAGAAGTAGGAGGAATGGATGAATCATTCGTGGAAGGCGGGTCAACAATGTCTGCTGAAGAAGCCTGTATGATATAATCATCAGATAATGGTGAAACTTCTGGAGGAGGTGGAGGTCGGATATCTGTGTCCAGATCGTCAGATTTGACATCTTTATACTGAAGACTTTGAGAAGCAGCAGTAATTTTTGTTTTGACAGTTTCTACTACAGCAGATGCTTGATTAGATATATCGTATACTGTATCTTGTACATTTCTCTGTAAATACAAACAATTAAACAAATCACATATTGTAAGATCTAGATTTAATTCAATAAAAATGAGTCAAAATTTAACTTAGCTAAATGTAAATTAGTCAAATATCATCCAGAGTTTGACATTTAAAACACAAATTATTTGTCAATTTAAATCAACATTGATGTTGTGCTTTTACTGGGAAACGATGGGCTTCTGATATCCAATATTTAAGATAAAATGAACATTTTACAATTGGTACATGAATAGTGTACCATAATCAATACTATCAGTGTAATAAATAACCAAACGCTAGAGACTGCCATTCAAGAGAACTCTGTCATATCTTGCCAAAATGTAATTGGAAATTGGGGTAGTTCTGACCAATTTATGAAAATGTGATAAAATCTGTCAATTGTGGCGATGTACCAGGCATACAAAAAGAATGTGACAGTAATATATATCGTACATAAAATGTTGCAGTCAGAATTAAAATATCCTATTTTTCTGCCCAGATTGGGCTAATGAAGACAAGAAAACTTGACTTTTAATAATCCTTGACATCAGTTAGTTGGTATGATACTTACAGCTACTTCTTGCCGCTTAACAATAGCCGAACTGACAGCATTCTCAAACTGAAAACCAGCATTTCCTACTGATGCTTTCAGACTAGAATTTTTCCAAGCTCTACTGAGTTCTTTCCCTTGATTCTCAGCTAAAGCCCTAGTGACTTGCTCTAAGCCTCTTATAATCCCCAATAAATCACTTCTTCTCGACATGCTTCTGTAAAATTTTTTTACAGATTTCAAACAACAATATAATCATCACATATAAAAAATCCATACATCAGTTGATCGGTTCTGGTACATTATTTGGTATCGATTTATCTTAAGAAGCGTCACATATTGCTTACCATATGGAAACGTGTTTGTTTTTGGCGATATATTTGGAGCCCTTCAATTTCATCTTACAAACTATCTGTTACAAACTATATTATTGTTCATTTTTTCACTTGTGGTGTATGATTATCAATCTGACATCACATCATGTCACATATTTTGCTTGCTGTTGCATTTGCTTTTTCTGTTCTTGAAAGAAAAGAAAATGTATCCTATGTAACATTTGCCATGCACTTTGATTAATCTGTGGTCAGTGGTGATCATGTCAGGTGGGATCAATTAATTGTGTTGAGGTTTTTGGTAATAGAATAGATATGCCTATGACAATTTTCAATGGTTTTTATTTCAAAGAAAATTCAAGCTATATGTACAGTTTTTGCTCCATATCCATTATATGCTTACTGTCGGTTCCAGGTGATACTCGAACTCAAAAAATGCTTGCCATGCTTTCATTTTTTAATCAAAATTGCTAAAACTTTGTGACATACCTGGAATTGTCGTCCCTTTGATTTCTTCCCTTAGAATGAATGACTAGAAGTCTGATAAAATTAGTATTCTCTTGTAAAATTCAGATAATTAGACATTGTCACTTTCTCAGAACAAAAATATTATGACTGTTCGTGCATTAAATGGAACACATGCATATCACATTAGGGTAGACAGGTACTTTACAAATTTGGTGCATTCGGTTAGAATTGAGACAAATGTCTAGTGAAGGAGAATTCGCCGGTCTTTTTGGTGACAATAATTTATTAGAGTTTCACACTTTGAAGATTGTGTGAAACAAAACTGTTTTTGTTCAGATTGATATTTTTTTTTCTGTTTCTACCTTATTTCGCACATAAATTCTCATGGATATTTTGGTGTGACATAAAGATTAAAGCTATTTTGAAAAGTCTGCGCACATCAGAACCATGCAAACTTTCACAAATAAGTAAACTGGTTTAAAAGGTTAGGCTTATTTAAATTTGAATAAATATGTCGGGTAAAATGATTCTGAATTTTGTTTTCTGAGACTTTAGTAAATAGCTCTTCCAAAAGAGTTATATTCTACTGGAACGAAACAGCCACCTACACATCCAAGAAGGGTGAAACGACAAAACAAACCAAGCAGCACCACTTGTCCAGTTAGGCTCGTCAAGATAACTAGGCCAAACATGGCTGTTTCAAGTTAAGATGTCAACAAAGCTTGACCGAATTCAGTTCTCACAAGACAGAAAGCATTCCAGGTATTTCACAAAGATTTAGCCATTTTAATTCAAATTTGAATAAATGACAAGCTTTTTTCGAGTCGTGGTATTACCTGGAATGGTATTATACAGTACAATATCACTGCTTTCTCCACTCCATGACTTCGAATGATTAATTGTTTTCAAATCAAAGAGGCCTATTCTAAATAAAAACAAATTTTATCTTTATTTATAGGCATTCGATCATGTTTATTATCTTTCTTGCAAACCTAAAGCAAAAACATATTATAATATAAGAGAGAGAGAAATAGGGTTTAACATCCACTCAACACAAACTAGGTCATTTCTGGACTAACATATGATTTAATTTTATTTCAGTAACTTGCGTGCGCGTAGGGGTCTTTAGCAGTGGAGGGAAACCGGAGTACCTGGAGAAAACCCACGAGGTTGGACATGCGACCCTAGGCCATGCCACATACAACTGGTGATTTGAAACCATGCCAGTTGACCCAATGGTACAACGCGTGCACGCTAACCATTCGGCCATCCAACCTCCCATTATCATTATAATAAGATAAATCGATACCAACCAAAGCATTAATATATTAGTGAATGGACCTTTAATATTAAAGTAGCTAAGTCGCTAACACAATATCATCGAAAGTCTTCGATGTAGAAAACACATATTATTTGTCAATTTAAATCAACATTGATGGCGTGGTCTTACCAGGAAAAGATGGGCTTCTGATATCCAATATTTAAGACAAAATAATTTTGTTACCATTGGTACACGAATCGTGTACCATACGGCATTTCAGACTCATTTTCAGCTAGGGACCCAAAGAACAAGGCTAGGTATACTCTACATAACATCTCAAACGGTGAGCATAAGCAATAAATACTATGTAGACTGGAATAACCAAATGCTACATATTGTGATTCAATTGAGACTTCTGGTGTACTTGGCCAAACATAACTGATTTGATATTACAGTAAACACGGAAACAACTGAATCAGTTTATATACATTCATATTACATTAATATCAATTTCTAGGCCCCAAATATTATTAGCGATTTAGCTCCTTTAAATAACCAAAGCAGGCGTCTAATATTATCAATATTAAATAACCAAAATGTTATGTCACTGATTCTAATTTATAAGTATAATTTCTAAATCAAAGTTATGGCCGAACTGATTCTTTATTATAAAGTAATCAACACCGACCTGACTAGTGACTGACACTGATTATCCCACCTTTCACCGGTGTACTAATAATAATACTTACTATGTGGTGTCAGTAAGTTTTTGGTAATTTGGTAAGCAATAAATAAAAGTATTAGACGGTCAAAACTTTAACCTGATTTGTTGATCTCTTGTTTCAAAATAACTGTGAAGGTTTTGACTTTAAAACTCTGTGTAAGTGATACATAATCTTGCAGCATAAAATTGTGTTTTGTAACTCACATGGCTAAGGTGAAGGTCACTAAAGGGTTCAGGGTCATGGCTGTTAATCATAAAATAACATTTTAAAAACAAAATACCCTTTAACTTGGTTTATCATGCGCTTGTCTTCTCGAAAACGGACCTTTTTAAATCAAATTTCACTCACTTTATTTATTACTTATTGTTATAGCATAGAACTGTACGATCTATGTAAATAATTAAAGAAAACTTACTGAATGTCTGGAAAACCCAACCGACGAGGGAATTCCGGAAATGACGTACTGTTTATAAATAAACGGGGAAAGCCTGGAAAGTTACAAGTATGGCGACTGCACAGTTGACAAGACGTATTACGACGTCTCTCCTGAATAATTCGTTACATCGACCAGCTGCTTGTTGTCAGATTAAGCGATATCTTAAGGTGGGTATATGTTTATTGTTTTAGTTGAAGCAACGATTGGTGACAAAGTTTGCAATGAAAGGTTCAGTGTAGAGATTAGATTAGGAAAATCTTCGTCCCCTTTTTCATTTTCGGTACCGTTTCTTGGCACCGTATGCCGTACACAATCGTTTTCTATTTTTGCTCGTTGTCATCTAACATTCAAATTATGAAATAACGCAAATACAATTGATACCAATTTAATATTGGTCAGCTATAGAATACATTTATATTTGAAGACCTAAATCATAAATAGTATAAAAAAAATAGTTTGCATCAGTCTAGAGGTAGCATTTCAAATTTGCGACCTCCAAAGAGTGGGTTGTGTATCATTATTTGTAGGCTTGCTGTTACGAAGCTATGTACTGTTATCAATTTCTCAGAGTTTGATTGTTAAAAATGTCATACAGACAGCTAGCCACTTTATCTTTTAAACTTACTGATGGTCAGATTTAATTAGATCTTTGTAGAGGCAATGTTTAGGTGGCCTATTATTACATAATTATTTATGTTCTAGTCCAAAGACACAGAAACATTTGTTTAAAATCAAACAATTTTCCTTTCAAAATTTCAAACTTTTATAAGTTTATAAGATATACATTTTTTTTGTTTTGTATCCTTGATGGTCTGGTTAATTGATCACAAGCTTTCGTCTTTAAGTTTATAAGTTTAACTTAAGGGATCAACTATGTCTTCTTAAAGTTGGTTTTACAAGACTTCTTGTAATTGTCCTAATTAATTTTCAGTGTTTAGTATACAACTGAAGAATGTTCAAGAATCATTATAGGAAATTAAGGAACTAATAAATAAGCTTACTGGTATATGATTTATTGATCTCAATACTGGTACTACCTCTATCAATAAAATCAATATGAAGCAGTTATAGAATTTATGGAATTGTAGACATTTAGCTGAAATTGTTACAGTTCAGTTAGTTTAGAATAGTTAAGAATATTAGAGTATTATGCTGGTCGCATATTGTCATTAATATTTGTATTAATAAAAATTACTAAACATTAAGAATTTTGTATGTTTACGTTATAGGGGTACAAGCATAATATAATATATATTAATTATTTATTATTTTGTGCAATTAAGTGTTTATTTCATTTAAAAGTTGGTTATGTTTAAATTAAGTTTTTATCCTGATCTGATACAAGTTTTGAAAAAATAGAAAAGGTTTTGTTTATTCAAGGGAGTTTCTCAAAAGACCCATGTGCATTCAATCTGATTAAAACACAGATCCAATTTCGTTTCGTTTTTTATAGTTCAAAATTTCGTTTTTACTTATCTTTACTGCTCTTGGATCTGGAAGACTTGTTATTTAAGTCCTGTTCTGCCTGAAATGAGGGGTCAGCCAATCAAATGGTCTGTCGATTCGACCGTTTAACCTTTTCATGCGTGGAACTGTGGGTAAATATTACCAGCGGATAGAAATCAAAACAAAATAAAAGTAGATTTTAAAAAGCATGGCGGTCGCTAATTGGTTAATGGAATGACTGACGTTATCGGGTCAAATGTCCCGTGCTTGATCGTGACGTCATAGAACGTGAGCTCCCACTATAACTTGTTAGATCTAAATGAGTGTAGGCCATCGACAGTATAAAAAAACGAAACGAAATATAGATCTATATTTTAATTAGATTGCATGTGCATTATTATTAAGGAAAATACATTTATAGCAGATGAATGTCTCTACAACTGGTCATGCAGCCCTGGCACAATCACATATATGTATGTATATGTATCTACTACAAATAAACTAAGAATTTGTTTTATTGCTTTCATTAAGTATGTTGTTAATATACATGTAATATTCCCATAGCTATATAAGAGTACCAGTGAAGGGGGTGCACTGGTGCAGCAAAGAATATTGATATAATATAGAAATATATTTGAGACATGAGTTTCAGAAGAGCCTTCTCTATCAATATACATTGTGCATGTAGCCCATGTATTGCACTAAGAAATATTGTATTATTTAACCAATTGTGTCACAAGTCAAGACACAATAATAGAACTAGACATATTTAACTATACATAGATTTGACTCTCCACCATTTATTGTAGTTAATTTTGGTATTTCCTTGTAAATACAATAACATAGTATGAAACAGCATTCTTAAAGTATTGTGAATTAAAAACCTAAAATAAGCAACACCCACAAACAAAGGGTTAATATTTATGAAAGCCTATTTCCTTATGCTAGAATAGATTTAAAATAGTTTTAATTATTTACTATAGTCTCTTACTCAACTTGTCTTCTAGTTCTCAAACATTTTTAAACCGTCTTAATCCATCAAAATACCATTATGAACATGTAAGTTTATTTAGAAAGTGGATAATAGCAGATTAAAACTACCAAATCCTTTTAATATTTTATGACATGTGCACTAAAGACATCCCCCATCCCTGTATTTACTGTAGTTTGTTTTCATTACACAAATTAATGTTGGTGAGAAATGAAATAGTTAATTACTTAAAAAGTAAGTGCAGGGGGACTGCACCACACACAATTCTACACAAAAACAAATATATGGACAATACATCATACTCAGAGACCACAAACATACACAATTCAAAAAGGTACATTATCAGAAATAAGATAAAAGATGGCAGTTCTCACTATCTATAATAGTTAAAAACTAGTATAGATAGTGTAAAGGTAATATTAATTGATTTAATTAACAATGACCATTAAGCGACGTATAGGAATTTAATCCGCCAACATCGAAGGTTAGCCTTGACATCAAGAGTTTAGTATGGTCTGGATATGTTAATTAATGTCGAATTGATTATTTAGATAACATTTCAGGCCTAAAGAAAGACCTGTAATAAGCAGATTTTACTCTTGCATAATGCTATTTTAACATTTAAAGATATATTAACAGTTCAATAAAGAGTTGGTCATTCTTGCTATAATAATTCAAAATTACATGATAACAAAAAGAGAAAATTGAAAATTTCAGTCAAATAACTTCATTCAGAGTCAAATAACTTCATTCAGAGCCAAATCATGACTGTAGTTTTGACAAGATGTGTGCATAGTGGTAACCAGGTCACTGGTATATTCATGACTTAGCCTCGCTTTCCAACTTTTAAATTAAATTTTTTAAATGGTAAACCGTTCTAATCTATTTAAAGTCTGGAGTGAAATATCTGATGCCATCGAGAGTTGTTTATGAATTCCTTTAGATAGTATCAGTGATCAGTCACTAGAAAAATATATTTTGATTACATATGATATATTACAGATTGGAGATACATTACCAGACATTAAACTATATGAAGATAATCCAGACAATGGTATAAGTGTCCGTGATTTATATAAAGGAAAGAAAGGTGTCTTATTTTCGGTGGTCGGTGCCTTTACTCCAGGATGTACACACGTAAGATACTTATTGCTAGAACATGTACATTTATACACTATTTGAAGTGGCAAATCCACAATTTTCAGTAAGAACGGAGGTGAGAGGAGGGGCAGGATTGCAGAAATATTCAGATCTATATATTGAAGTGTTGTAGGGACAGTACAAATCAATGTTGGGTTTCAACAATTATTTGTTAAGATTTAATAAGAAATTTACCTGTGCGTTTGTTTTTTGTTTTTTTTTTTAAATTATGTATAATACATGTGGTATATGTTCATTTTCAGGCCCATATTCCAGAATATTTAGAAAGTGCTGATAAATTTAAAGTAAGTGCAGGTTCATTTATTATTTTAACTAGAAATAGATAGCCATTTCCATAATTGAACCCATGGATATTTAAATTCTGGATAAATTAGAAAACTGTACACAAGTCCTGTAAACTAAAATTTGATAGATTGAAAAAACAATGAAATAAAAGGGGATTAGTGAAATTTTGCTCAGACAGAAGAAATACAGCCGACTATTTATTCGTTTGCCAATGATATACATGAATCTCCTTTTTTGTCACATCCAAATGACTAGATGCTTTATCTTGCCATGCCCTCTGTTCTCCACCACTGATTAGGAGAAGCCAGACGTGAAAATCATAAATCAATCTGATTAAAATATAGATCTATATTTTGTTTTCGATTTTTTATACTTTCAATGGCCTACACTACATGAAGATCTGAGTTATAGTGGGAGTTCACATCAGGCACCTTTTGGCCCTATTACGTAAGACATTTGATTAACCAATCAGCATTGATGTTACTAGTGGATTATTGCCCACAGTTGCATGCAAAGCACACCTAAAGCTCGCCATAACGTACCATGTCATTGGCTAATACCTCACACCATTCACAACAAGTCAATGATAACAACTCCTCTTCAAAATCCTAGTGTAATAAAGACAAGTAAAACAAAATTTTGAGTTATAAAAATGAAGGATCTGTGTTTTAATCCGATTTATTATGGATATCATGATATGTTACTTCTCCTGGTTAGACAGTGAGCCAGTGCCAAAGCACAGTATTTCAAGGTTATTACAGTTCTTATGGATACACAATGTAAACAAATTTTTAATGGAATGTTTTCTATTGCTAAGAAATAAGAGAGCAAAGAATAATTGGATATACTATTATGAAGGAAGTACATGTACAATCTTTAATCTTTAACAATGTGAATCAAGATATGAAATTGGGTGTGTAAAATTTATATTGTAAATTGTTACACACTTCCCTTTGATTTTATGTGGGGTTGCCTTCCTTAATGTAATGAATAAAGGCTTATCATTCTGTGTTACAGGAAGAGGGATATGATCTCATTGGCTGTGTTTCTGTCAACGATCCTTTTGTCATGGCAGCATGGGGCCAAGATTTAAAGGCAGAAGGGAAGGTAATTATCTGTCAAGTTTAGATAGATAAAGATAATTTTATTACTAAGATGTGAGCGAGAAAGAGAGAAAAGTTGGGTTTAATGTCCACTTGACTCAAACTAGGTCATTTCGGGACTAAAATAGGATTCAATATGGTTTCAATAATTCATTTGAACTTATACCTGATTGAACAATCTCTGCATACTTTTGTTCTATTTAGATTAGAATGTTAGCGGATACTAAAGGTGAATTTACTAAAGCTATGGGAATGGAATTAGATTGTAGTAAATTATTGGGAAATATTAGATCTAGAAGGCAAGTATATACATGTACTTATTTAATGTGGCTGTATAATAGGTAGTATCCTTTAAACAACATACAGCTTCATTTCTAGATAAACATCCAATTAAAAGGCATTTTTATTGACCACTGATTAGACAAAGTAATTTGCATTCAATTAAATTAAATTTTTATTGTCAATCTAATTCAAATTGATAACCCTAATCAACGAATTTATCAATACTTATTACCCCAAATCTCCATGACATGCTATTTGTTGATTTATTCCTACCATGTCCAGCCACAACAATTTTTTTACAGCTATCAGGCCATTTAACAAACTTAGCTAACGAAGTGCTTTGAAATCGACTATACTCATATACTGTCCAATGACATCTTCTGCATATTCCAAGCGATTGGGCAAATCGATAAAACACATCTAGTCGAGTCACTGCTTGTCTTTTGATACAGTATATGTATCTCAGTGGTTGTGGTCCGAATCTGTAGATTTCAAATGGTAGAAATCCATTTACAGACTCTGATTGTCACTAGAGATGTTAGTTCGCTTGCTAACATTTTTAAAGATGAATCTCTACAAGGAATATCAGTTCAAAAATGGTTCAGTTGCGTTCATTATTTACATAGATTCGATGAATTGAATATTTAGCCACATTCAGTATCTTCTGATGGTGATGTAAATGAGATAAGATCAAAACAAGCCAGCATCACCTATACCCTTTGCTTAAATCTTTTGATAAGCCTCTTTATAATTCAGTTAAAACCATTCATATTTTGATTTTATTTCTAAACTAGCAGATAACCTGGTGCAGCCTGAGTTTTGCCCATAACTCTGAAACCGGAAGTTGTAGGTCAATGCCACATAGCCTATGTTAGAACTACCCCTATACTCCAATTTCAGCCTTGGAACAGGCCTAGTATGGTCATCAACCCTGAACAGACAAACAAACAAATGACAGTGACAAATATTAGTGCATGTATAAATTAAATTGTAATTAATCAATCTGTGTAATGGTACATTGTAGTATGGATTAATCCATGAAAATAAGATCTTGCCCGAAAAATAGAAAAGATGATCAGCTTTAATATTTCCCAACCAATCAGATTGATATTTTCTATGATATTTTAAATGTATCCGTGCTTATGACATACCTGTTCTCTTTTCAGATACTCTTTAGTAATTGAAGATAGTAAAGTACATACCATAAACGAAGATCCAAAACACTCTGGCCTTGTCTGTTTACTGTGTATACGAAATCTCAAAACAAAAGCACAAGTCATGTCTTGATTGTTACCAATTCCTTATGAAACGTCTTTTAATTCTAGGGCTTTTCCTACTTTTTTCTTTTTTGTATAATATGAGTTGACCTGTACATATTTGTAAATATAAAATAGACTTCAGAATGTTTTCTCAGTCAGCTTGAGGCTTATAGGAAATCTAGAATTTTTCTATTCCATTTGATCATACTTCCATTTGATCATACTTCCATTGTAAACTGGTTGGTTGTGATGTAAATGGACTAAGACTATTAATTACTTCCTCTGTTATCATGAAGGATGAATGTAGTGCCTCTATATGTAGCAATTCTCTCTTTCTCACCTTATGCATGTTTGAAATGCTATTTTCCACTACATTTTGTTGAATATTCATGATTTTGAAGCAGAATGACAAGGAAGTTAGCAAGGTTGTTACCAACAAAGATTATTTCACTGCCTATAGATTCCTTTGAATCAGGCCTAGCAAAAAATCTTAATTGTCAATCCCCCTTTTTTTTTTTTATATCAGATGATTGTGACATGTTGAACTCTCTGTGGTTATAAAGATGAAGATCATCAGAAGGTTCAATAAGTTATATCTATAGCATGGCTTTCATGAGTTAATAGGTTTAACCACATAGGCCGTAGGCCGGGGTGTTAAACCCGATAATGAATGAAGTATGCTATAAATGACTTTTAACACTGACACGCTTTTTGTTATTGCACCGATAACCCACCCCACTTCTTTGTATGATTTCTACTAAAACTGGTGTAAACTAGCAAAAGTGTGCAATGACATTGAAAATGTCTAGCTATTACACAGTTACGCCAGGCCCGTAGCCAGGGGGGGGGCAAGGGGGGGCAATCCCCCCCCCCCCACCCGAAAGAAAATTTGCCAACCATAACTCTAAAATACCTACTGTAGACTGTAACGGGTGTGCCCTTCCTAAAAACTTCATTGCCCCTCCGAAGCCAGCAAGCTGGCTACGGGCCTGAGTTACGCTCTAGTAAGTTTAGTAGGGAAAAACCAATTTGATTATTCAACGAAAAGAACAAAGGAGGTTTCTCCATCCGTCCTTGTTACAAAATGTTTAAAGATCATGAAATGTTATGGATTTAACTTTTAAGTTAATTGGAGAGTATTACTAGTCCTGATATTACAATAGTTATCTGCCTTGAGATAATTTTAGAATATCTGTGTGCTTATAGTCTATTGAAGTACAAAAATACTGTACAGAATAAATGAAATGAGGTTTAGAATCCTACTTTCATACAGGACCAAAGCCATGCAATGAGCCATGAGGGAAATTTTGGAAATACATCTGCTTTTCCACTTAATTACTCTTCATCGAATTCTAACTACAACTGTCATGGATTCTTTTATACAACGCCAATGTGTACAAACTACAAGACACACTTCCTTGCCAGGCCCTCTATCCTCCTACACTAACAACAAAAAACTAAAACTCGAAAATAAATACTTTGGAACTTTCTCAGTCAACACCTGGACTCCTACTTAGTGAACCAGCTGCATAGCTTCTTTATAGAAATTATTTTATTAGTGTATCAGTATTTCTTATACGCAAACCTACCAGGAATTCTCGTATTTAAGTCCTGGGCATAATTTCTAATTTGACCAATGTCAGTGATGAAACATTTCTTCTTAAATTCGAAAAAAAGCAAAAATACAACAAACATTTTGGTTCTTTTAAATTTTCATATTTTTAAGATGTCATCT
The DNA here is from genome assembly GCA_036850965.1 of Patella caerulea. Taxonomy (NCBI): domain Eukaryota; kingdom Metazoa; phylum Mollusca; class Gastropoda; family Patellidae; genus Patella; species Patella caerulea. Next base: position 46,194,966 of record JAZGQO010000007.1, on the reverse strand, counting down.
GCAATTGCAGTCCAATGGTTTCAAAGATGTGAAACCCTTCCACGGCAGTAGTATGTACATCAATTCGACATGACTTCATCAATGTCAACAGATGTGGTTTGAAAATTTAATAGGGAGACCACTCTAAAATAAACTTTAAATTGAAGTCCATGGGCTTAAATTCAAAATTTAAACCCATTATTAAGCCCACTGGCGTAATAAGACAGGGCTTAAATACGAGAATTCCCGGTAAATGTCATTCTAGAGGCAATAGAAAAATGATTGGGCACCATACTCACTGAGCTCCCATAGCTCCTTTAAAGAATATATTTATTAGTACAGGAATATGAATATATTTTATAGGCAAACCTAATCCTCATTCTAAATACATGTACGTCATTAAAATATTTTTTTAAAAACCTTTCTAATGATCTCTTGTAAAAACGGTAGATTGGGGTAGAAAATAAAATTTTATCTTCAACTTTTAACAATGAAATTGAGTTTATTCACTAATATTCTTGTGTTGTTTGTTCATATATGTGTCGTTTTTTTTTTTTTTTGTTTTGTTTTGTTGAGTAATTTTTGTTTCCAAAAACTGGGCTACTGAATTTAAGGCTGAATTTTAAAAAAATTGTTTTATTTAAAGATAGAATATTTGATTCTTTTTAATGGGATGGGTCAACTAAGAGAAAAGCACAGCACTATGTCAAAAAAATAAATAATAGTAATTTAACATAAAGAATACATGAGTTGTGTATAAAATAGGGCTGTGTAGTACCCACTGTGTACCATGGCCTACTGTGGTGTATCCAGGAATAGTCCATAACCAAAAGACTGATTTTTGTTCAGGAAAATGATTGATTGTACCAAGAGTACTTATGATTATAAGTTATTAGCTATATAAGTTAATTATAATGGACAGAAATTCATCATATTCAGGGGTATACCACTATGCCAAGCATATATCTGTCTGAATGTTTTAGTATAAGATTTGAATTGTGAGATTGTTCAGAGATCAGTGGTATATATGCAAATGTGTAATTTAGTTGACAATAATGTTGCTCATATGAATTCTCCACGAAGTTTTTACTTATATTCATTCACCTACATCGAGGATTTCTATAAATCTTTCTAGAATAATTGATGCATTTATCGTCCCATGGTATTCCTATACAGATTTTGAGTGGAATAACTTATTGTTTCATTCATATATAGTTGATTTTTGTAATACATTTTAAAGCATAGTAATTATTTTCTATATTTTAACAGATAGATAAATTAAAAGTATTTGTCACCATACTCAGTTGTGGGGAGTAGAAGGAAACATGTTAACAAGAAATGTTAAAATATGTCGAAAGTGTTGAATCGGTGGAGTTTGATATGTAGATCTGCTCTGTGAGTAAGGTACCTGAATTTGTCGATTTTTAAACATTTTGGGTCCACAGTTAGAGCCAGATTTGAGATATATCTTATTTATGCTCAACATCAACAGTTTCAATATTAGGTCCACAGGTAGAAGCAGTGTTGCGATTGTCTGATTATATGTTCTACTGTCGACAGTTTAAATTAAGACAACAACAAAACTAACAATAATATTGTTAAACAAACTGATTTATGCTTAATACAGTATTTCAAAATATAAATCTACTTTTTTAGATTTAATCCCGTCACCCATTCAAATAACACATTGGTCTGTGTTTGAACTTTTGACAAGATGTAGCTATCCACGGCCTAAAGGGCTGATTATAGGCTTCTCATGTTAATAAATGTCCATAATAATAATTAATGTAACATTTGAATTCAAAATAAAGACCTGCACTAGGCATATTCAGCTCTTACACAATATATCTTTAAATTAAACCGATTTTTACTTCTGTACTTTTTCTAGTTTGAGGTGTCAAAAATTCTCTACACAGTCTGATATTATTGTTTCTTACTTTGTCTTATCAGGATACCTAGTTCATGATAAAATGCATAATAGGTTTATGGTCATGTATAGACAATAGCATTATTATGGTAAAAGATATATTTGTATATTTCCATTTATTATGTAAATAGTCTTTAAATGGGTATTAAAAGTATTTCTTTGTAAATATAATATCTATTAAAGAGATGTAACACCTACTACTTATTTTTTTTATATTTGCTGGAATTTAAATGTGTGGAATTAAAATTATTAAACTGTTGTTTAAAAACAATTCCAATACCCTTACTACTTTCATAAGTTTCAAAGAAACAGGGAACCGCATTGTTGGTAAGATGGAAGTTCTTCGTTCTGTATTAATGTGGCAAGTCTATACGCAGTTCATATATTCAGGAGACAAATAGAACTCAATTGATTTCCATCTGTTTTTGAAGTTAGTGCTACGTAGAAATTTATCAATTTATAACAATTTCCGATAATTACAAAATCACTTATGAGTTTATTGTAAATCCCATAGAAAAAATAACCCTGAAAGTAATTATCAGATATTGATAATCAACAGGTTTCCTGCTTCTAATGAACTTCCACATTTTCCTCGTCAATTGAGCCTCAAGAGCATCCATGTCCACAAGCTCAAGACACAATTCAAGTTCTATCGTTCAAAAACAGAGATGAATAATATGATCACATATTAGCTTCTAACGCATCCCCAACGGATATACTGCCTTGAAGTAACTGGGAAATCATTGAATGCAATCAACATCTTCAGATTCAGAATGTTTATAATTTTCAAGTCAACCCGATGATAACCGTATCGAGCAGGGGTTCCCCACAACTTATTCTAGGCGCCGTCGCGGTTTATGAGGACCCTCTGTGGCACTATTGGTATAGATGTGACTATCCTGCATTGTTTTCTTTTACTTTGGTGAGGGAGGGGGGGATTTAACAGTACACTGATGGTGGTTAGACGGGTGCAATGGTTCTGTGGTTTAAAATGAATCTAAGCTATCCGTACATATCCCCCGTTGTTTTTAGTTATCTAGAAATAGATAACTGATCGACTTGCCATAAAATCTATTTATAATTTATTTATAGAACAATGATTTTTTATGAAAAATATACAGTTATTTACAAATTTGTTTTATGTACATTTAGAGTCAATACTCTATTAAACCTCTTTCTACAGATTCCTCTATATCATCGTTATCTTTATCTTTAAAAAATTAATGCTTCTCACGATATTTTGCGTCTGTATTACCTGTTTCTCTATTTTTTACCTCTGTATTTTCTGGTGCAAGTACATTCTTCACTTTCGGATGTGGTCCAAACTTATTTGTAAGAACTGTGTCAGGGTGTATCTTTATTTTGACCTCTGGTCTTACCAACAAATATGGACTGATACTCTCTGGTGGCGAAGTGCCATTTCTATACAGGTCCATCAGAACATATGGGTTGACTGAAAAATTAGCATAAAGATATATAGATCAAAACAGGTGTTTTAAGCATTCTGTTCAATCATATATTTTGTGCTTTAACATAGAATTAGAAATGCCAAGCGTCCTTTTACGTACAATCCAATGTGTACAGGTGATCTCGGATTTCGTCCTATCCGAACAACTATACATTGCCCGTTAACAGGTTATCGTGTACCATATATGTAAATTATTTCCCCATCACTATCACCTGTTAACAGGCCTTTGGAATACAACCCCATGGCCCCCTTGTATCTGTTCGGTTATGTGGAAAGCTGTAGGGTTGGGGTATAAGACGCACATCTCCAGATACATGATACCCCTATGTACGTAAGGTTACTTACTTTTCTTTTGATTTTTTGTTGATTTGCAGCCGCCTGGAATGACACCTAATAATACAAATTTTCTGTTTGTTTGATTTTGTACACTTTTCTTGTGTATTTCAAATAGCTTGCCATGTTTCAGACAAAATGCTCTCCCTTCTCTTTTGAAGTACCCTGGTTCCAATCCATTCTCGAAGTCTTCAGGACATGTTGCTATTTCAACGTCTGAAATAGTAATAAAACCATGACATGTAATTATTTTAAATAAAAATGAAAAACAAATAACAGCGTGTCAGTCTCCATATGATCGAGATAATGTGTTGACGAGACGTTAAACCCGATTTCATTTATTTAGACATGAAAGTGCAAATCTATTTATTATATACGCGTGACGTGGTCAAGTTAAAATTTGTGTGGAATTAATATAGATAGAATACCATATGGTATTTTCAGTTATTACATTGGTGAATTTCAGAAGGGTAGCGGTATCACTTCAGACTTTATTGTAAGGTCCATAGCTTCTCATTCAAAAACATTGAACAAATAGTTTAAATGAGAAGAAGTAATGCAATTTTTTCTTAACTTCTTCATCAGTTTTTACACTTTCTTCAGTTTTTATACCTTCATCAGTTTGTGTTTTTAAATCTTCAGTTTTTATATCTTCTGCAGTTTTAAAATCTTCTGTAGCGTTTACTTCTTCTACAGTTTTTATATCTTCCTCAGTTATTTTATCTTCGGTTTTTAGATTTTCTTCAGCTAATTTTTCATCGTCTATTATATTTTCTTCAGTTGTTTTATCTTCTGTTTGTCTATCTTTTTCACTTGTTGTATCTTCTGCTGTATCTTCCACAGTTTTTATATCCTCAGTTTCTGTTTTTATTTCTTCTGCAGTTTTCATATCTTCTGTTTCTTCATATTTAGATTCACTTTCTCCTGTGTTTATAATTCCTGTATCTCCTATATCTCGATCTTCTATTTCTCTATCTTTTTTACTTTCTGTTGGTGAATTCTCGAAGGGCGTAACCCCGAACTTCATTATAACTGCAAACGAAAGCTAGGTTTGCATATTATAGTTTTTCATTCAAAAAAAGAAAAAAAAGTCCTCTGTCGTCATTAGTTGTATCCTATCTATGCAATAGATATCAAATTAACGTAATATTAAACATGTACAGAAATGGATCAAACTCTGGATAACTAAAGGTATAATCTGTCTCTTATATGCAGTATGGTGTGAAACATTTATATGGAGTGACTGAAAAGCAAAGATATTTTCACCTATCCCCAAGCGTTTTAATCTAAATTTTTGTCATATCGTCCCCATCATTGCCGGATTTAGATGAGGCGCCCGACTGGAGAAAAATGAAAGTGTCTTTTAAACACAATTATGCAAAGCCGGAGATGGTGACGGATGGTTAAGACTATAGGCTACAGTGCATAAGAAAGGCCACTGAAAGACTCCAAAATATTATAAACCTTGGCCGAATGCCCCCCCCCCTCCAAAATATTATACACCTTGACCGACCGCCCCCCCCCCCAACAATGTGGTGAGGACCTAAAGGTTTCAGCCTGCCAAGTCTGTAGATTTATTAAAATAGTTTATATCATTTACCTGAAGTCCAGACTCTGTATTTAAAATATTTTCGATGTCTTTTCGGGTAAAACCAACCTGTTTAAGTGATAATATAATATCGTTATAATATCGATTATGCTTGCTCCATATTATATTTGACGAGACAATAAGTTGTGACAACATACTAGTTGTAATTGTGACGTCACAATAAATATAACGCTGTCGAATGTCGATTTTATTTTCATTGGCCACTCAATCTCGAAACCAGACACATTTTTGAAGAAATTTCTCTGGTGAATCGAGGTAGCCATTTTCCCGGAAGGTGACATGTCATGTAATTCCTACGCGCGAAATTTCTCGTTTATTTGCGTCGTAGGGCCTACGCCCCTAGTGATATTTACCCAATGTGACGTGTGGGGTTCGGGAGTCCTTAGATATATTTTGTAACATGAATGCAGAGACGAAGAATCGTGGTTTCCTTTATATGGACCCCCATTATTCCCACCTCCGCTTAAGAAAATTTATGAATATTTTACGGCTGCAAACACATTTTCTTGCTATTACAGTCCGAGAACTTAAGCAACTTCAAAGCGGCCTAATAATATAGCCTAATTAAGGTGGCTGACGAGAGAGAGAGAAAGAGAGAGATGGGGTTTAACGTCCACTCGACACAAACTAGGTCATTTCGGGACTTATTATGGTTTAATTTTATTTCGATAATTCACTTGCACGTAGCTAGGAGTCTTTAGTAGCCTAGTGGGAGGAAACCCACGAAGTTGAGAAGGCACCCCAATCTCCATGCTACATACGCTCATACCACGGCTCGAAACCACAGTCGCAAGCCAGAAGTGACCGGCCAGCTGGAGGTCGAAGCGCGGCACTCGACAATCGTTTACATCCACGAAGACGGGTCACGGGACCGTTGGGAGAATTTTGAAAATTTAACTTTCACAGACGCGTTTTCTGCTATTCCAGCCTGTGAATACGGCAACTTCAATTCAGTCCAATATAGCCTACCTGATTGCCGTGAATTCCAACAATCGTCACGAGCTATGGGGGCCTTACCCTCCTGGAGAAAGTTTTGTATATTTAACCACTGCAAATGCGCTTTCTGATATTCTAGCCTGTGTAAGTAACTCCAAAAGCTTCCAATGGTTTTGTAACCGCAATCTGAATTCCAACCATCCAAACACGACATTACAAGTTGCATTCACAAGTAATAATCGATGCCCGAAAAATGTCGCACAACATAGAGTGGTTCCAGACAAAATGTTTTAATCAATAGTCAACGCAGTACAAATTCGTGGTATTATATTAAAAGAAAAGTTAAATTAGACACAGAGGCCATGACTGAAAATACACTTTTAGTCCAAACTCAAAGCATTTTCAATAACCTGAAAAATCCCTGAAAAATCAAGTTCCCGCACCCATTTTAATATGACCAAAGAGAGCAATAAAAGTGTCTGTACCTTATCAAGAAAAGTATACGACATAGATGGTTATATTAAAATTCCATGCTACGTCGCTGCACAGCGTGCGTAAAAGAACCAGTGGAGGACACACGCGCTACCGTTTGATTATATCCGCGTTACACCGTAAAGAAGGTTAAGTTCGAATTTCGTGAAAATCGGAGCAAAACCTCCTGACAAAATGGCCACCGCTTTTACGCGAATTGTGTAAAAAAAAAATATGATATTTCAAGGTTGTGAACCCTGTTGAGGTCACAATTTTAATCCGATTTTAATGAAACTCGAAATGCATGTTTATAACCCAAAGATCCCGGTTCATCCTCTCGATATTCGCGTATATAAGATGGTAACTGCCTGGATTATGCCCCCTGATTGTTCGAAAAATCATATTTTTAGATTTACATGAAAATATACCACCGTAAATTCTGTAAAAATATATGTAATACGAAGGATGTGGGCCCTCTAGAGGTCACAATTTTTATCCATTTTGATGAAATTTAAAATATATGTTTATGTGTCAAAGGTCTCAGTCCCTTCCCTTTTCAATTATTGAAAATTAACAGGTTTCCTGCTTCTAATGAACTTACACATTATATAAATTTCTACGTCAATTGAGTCTCAAGAACATCAGTGTCCACCATAGTATGATGTCCACAAGCTCAAGACTTCTTTTAAGTTGTATCGTTCATGAACATAAAAACATAGATGAATATATGATCACATTAGCTTCTATATAACGCATCCTCAACGGATATAATGCCTTAAAGTTACTGAGGGGAATCATTGAATAGCCATCGACCTCTTCAGAATATTTATAATTTTCGCGTATTTGCGATGGTAACCGTAGGGGAGACCGGGGCACATTGAACGTAATAATATGGGTACATTGAACCACCATGGAACTGTCATAAATAACACTATAGTCGACAACCCAAGACTATACAGAAGGGAGATAACTTCTTAAACCTATTTCTCCGTCAATAAGCAGTAGCTACATGCTGTCATATATGTCTAATCTACAATCCAGATTAACAGGTTCATGATCCATTGAGGGCATATTTAATATTTTGATCATGAAACTGTGATGGGGCAGACTGAGCCACTGTCAATGGGGTACTTTGAACCATGGTATCCCAGTGCATTATAGACTATATTATTATATCATTTAATAATTTCTTTAGCCTAGATAAACAACGGCTTGATCCATTTTGATTTTCTTAAAAAAATATTGATCATAAGACTGTTATTGTTATGTGGCAGATTAAATTGAACCACTGTCAATGGGGTACGTTGAATCACAGTTTCGATGTACGTCAGTGCATTATAGACTATAATATATCATTTGATAATTTGTGATATCTTTGAAAATAAAAACAATAGATTTAGAATATCAGTTGATCCAATTCTGTAGGCCTATCAGTATAAATGAATTATAACTTCGTGGGAGCAGTGTTCGAAACTTTGCTCTGCCATGCAGGGGTGCAATGGGTCTCTGGACTAGAGTCGCTCGTCAGCAAATTAGGCAGAATATTGGACAAATATTTGTTTGATTAACTACAAAAGTTGAATGGGAACCCATCAAACTTAAGTGCACTTTACAGCGATTTGTAGGAGCCTAGTGAATCCGTACTCCTATTTGTTTCGATCGTTTCAAGTATGTCAAATCTGTGAATTGTTTGTAGATTCATTAGATCACTACGAAAAAAGTGACTAGGTTTGTGACTCAAATACAGATCTACGTTTCACATGGAATTTTGACCAATGTTTAATGTGCCCCATTATGTGGTTAAAACCTGCCCTGACAATTTTGTACACATCACCGGGGTACATTAAACCATTACTGTCAAGTGGATTAAAATGTTTTTGGGATTTTTTTTTTAAAACAAAAAAGGTTAAAGAGTATTTTTATTGGCAGCATTTCCAACATTCTATTATTCGAAAGTTTCTTGGACTCGCTTCGTTTGGCGCTCACAAAAGTACTTCGTTGAGGTTCGCAAGTCCGTTCGTTTGACACTTTACCTCAACGTCCATTGTCAGAAATACTGCCAGGATGCATTTCCGGCCGTCTGTTTTTCAAAATTTTCTTGGGTGGGGCACCCCTAGTTGAAACTCATTTGCCGCCTTAACCTTGGACTTTGCCCCAGCTTTGCCCCTCCAACCACCGACGGCTGGCGCCGCCACTGATGCTATGGTATGTAAATAGTTCTATGGTTGTGTTACTCTAGATTGATACATATAAGGTACTCGTAAATATTCCCTGTTATTTATAGTTATCTAAAAATCTAAAAATATACCCGGATTAAGTGCCCCAAAAAATCTGTATTATGACAAATATATCTAAACAAGTATAATATTTAATTTAGAATTTATTTATAGAATAATGATTTTTTATGAAATATATACAATTTACAAATTAGTTTTACAGTTGTATGTACATTTAGAGTCAATACTCTATCAACCTCTTTCTTCAGCTTCCTCTATATCATCGTTATCTTTATCTCTAAAAAATTAATGTTTCTCTTTTCAGCCTCCCCCGCCCCCCCCCCTTCCTCGTTTTATTTCTCAGTCTGCTTGTCTTTAACACATCCACAAGTACACAATTTTCTGAGTTGTTTTCCCACTCTGATGAAAAATTTACGGAAATTGCTTTTATTTTTTCTCTTTTTCCCCAGTGTCAGATTTAGATGAGGCTCCTGACTCCCCATCCTTTTGACCGGAGAAAAAGTGAAAGTGTCTTTTAAGCACGATTTAGCGAAGCTGCGGATTGGACCCACCTGTCGGTGACACCAGTACGACACTGTGGATTGTGACGGATGTTTAAGACTTACAGTGTGTGAGAAAGGTCACTGAAAATCTCAAAAATATTATACACCTTGGCGGGCCCCCCCTTCCCACTCTATGGTAATGAGTTAACAGATTCAGTCTGCCAAGCCTAATTGTTTTCTCTCTTTATGTATAGGGAGTGTCATTTGGTAACTAATGTATGTTTCAATTTCGTTTAAACAATTTTCTTGTGGGTAGTGGGGTATAACTAGCAGTCGCGGGGATCACGTCACCATTATCATTGTACATTTTGGGATCTTTTCCTACTGTGGGGAGTGTAAGGGTGGAAATTATTCTCCCAAAGTGACCAGCTTGGTAAGGAGGACCCTTAGATATATTTTATTCAACAAAAATATCCAATAGTGCTTGCAGAGGGGGGGGGGGGACATTCATTATGGAGTAACATTACACATTTAATTTTTTTAATTTAAATAATGGCTGTACAACAGGCTGACTTACCTTATTTGAATGAAAGGGTGTTTTTGTGTAGGCATGTTTTTAAAATAATTATCTCCCTTTCTTATCTGAATACTAGCTCCTATACCCCCTGGGGGGGGGGGATAGCCTAGTGGTCTAGAGTGCCGCGTTTCGACCTTTAGCTGGCCGGTCACCTCTGGCTTGCAGCTGTTGTTTCGATCCCTGTTGTGAGCGTATGTGGCATGGAGATAGGGGCACCTTCTCAACCCCGGTTTCCTCCCACTGCTAAAGACCCCTACGCGCAAGCGAATTATTGAAATGTAATCAAACCATGTTAGTCCCGAAATGACCTAGTTTGTGTTGAGTGGATGTTAAACCCCATTTTTCTCTCTCTCCCTATACCCCCTCCCCCAGAGATTACAGAACCCCTGCAAGCCACTAGTCTATCAGGAATTTTACCGGACTGAGTGTATAAATACCCACTTTGAACGATCATTCATTCACTCTTCACACCGACAGAATTATGATACTAGTAAATATTTTATTTTGGGGAGTTTTACTTATTCTCTCAACAATTTCCAGCAATTGCAGTAGCTGCATGTATAAGTTAATCTGTCATTGAAGTACACACAGCTCCTCCCCAGGCAGACAAACATTATTAACACCATACTAACACGGGTAATGGTAATGCAAGCTTACAAAATAAAAACGACCAGATATTGTTATCAATCAGATGTGCAGATCCAGTAGTTGATTTTCATGTTCCTTTGCTTTGTTACTGTTGTATTTCACATGCTCTTTAATAGATGATATAAACATGATTTTCGCATTGTCTGCGCCCAAGCAATCCCAAGGTTGCAACGTATTACCGTTTGCTGCAATGCATGCCCCCCACCCCTCGACAAAATCCTGGATCCGGGCCTGAATAGATCAAGAGTAGATAATCCCCTCAACTTCTACATGATTCTCAAAAAGATCTTTCACATTTGTATATATTCACCTTTTCCTATGGATTTAAGATTCCGTCGCCTGTGTCCATCTGTGGGCATTCTATGGGTCACAATTCGTTGCTTGTCTGGCGAACTGACGAATCTGAAATATTTAAGTATTGAGAATTATGCGTTTGAAATTTGCGCTCTGTCGTTATCTATATGTCCATTCAATAATAACGTTAAATGTAAATGTCGTCATTTTTTCTGATGTATATGTATGAAATATTAAATCATAAATAAATGTTAATATTTTTTGGCTACAGAGATAACAACAGAGCGCAAATTTCAAACGCAAAATTCTCAATACTTAAATATTTCAGATTCGCCAGTTCGCCAGCAAAGCGACGAATTGTTATCCGATTCAAATTATATGTTTAAATCACAAAGATATCTAATAGGTTCGATTTTGGGGTACATAGACAGAAATTCAACATTCCAGAGTTTTTTTACAGATTTAGTTCAAATTTGTTAGCTCATGAAAAGAGAAACCCCAACAATAATTAGTGACCTTTCATTCAAAGAGTTATGCTTTGCTGAAAACTTTGTGAACGCAACAGAGGACCAGATCTTTTTTTTATCAAATATGGTGTCAAATATTTGGTTTATAAGAGAATGAACCCTTCAGATATTCTGAATACCATTTCCCTCTTTTCTGGAAATCTTGTGAACATAATACAGACTATAGTTTGAGACGCTGGGACAATTAGAGGATGAACCCTATTGATTTTCCTATTTTCTTTCCATACCTTGCAAAATGTGGGCATCACTTTCATGACAATCACTTTTCTCAATTAAATAAAAAATTAAACAAACCATCAATATTTAAAATAATATATTCATATATGATATATACACACATTCAAATTTCATGCATAATTCATTTAAAGCTATGTATATATAAGAAAAAAAGAGAAAATATACATCTGGCTATAGACAGGAACCAGATATTGTGACTTTCAATACTTTGATATGATATATATATATATATATTTTTTATTTATTTATATATATATATTTACATGTTATAATAAATACATTACTGATAGCTAAAATATATTACTGTCCCATCCATTACTATACACTGAATATAAGTACTACAAGTATACATAGATACCTTCTCAGAATCCTGACACCTTTTACTAATTTACTTAATAATCAATTGAAAAAGACTATTTCTTCCTACCAAGCATCCAGAGTTAACACAGAAAAAGAGAGTTATTTTGAAACTAACATATTGTTCAATTTTATTTCAATAATTCACTTGCATGGAGGGGTCTTTAAAAGTGAGAGGATCAAATAAAGTTAACATGTTAAAATCAGGAAATAATATAGGTGGTCAGGCATAATCAAGCAAAATAACTCTTAAATCTGAAATCCCTGAAATTTAAAAGGCGTCAACGTTTTACAAATTTGAATAATGCATATAGATTGCATACAGATTGGCTGATAACTTTCGCCACTCACAAGATTCAACTAAGTGAAACAAGATCCATATCTTTAGTACGGTAATTGATGGCAATTGTTGAAATACAAGAGCCTTCTTTGGTCCATGACTTTGAATAATGCATAAATGTTTCATACAGACTGGATGTTAAGTTTAGTCATACAAGCATGCATTTATAAGACTCTACAAGGGACATTACTCCTTATACGTTATGTGAATAGTTGAAATTCAATTGGCTTCTTCGTAGAACTTATGCAAACAACATATAAAGTAGTCACGGAGACGACAACAATATGCCCCCAATGTGGGTGTATAGAAAGGCTTCACACAACCAATACTACATAATTATATACTTATCAAAGTTGCATAAGAACAGCCTGACTTTCTCACCGAGTTTGTGCTTGAAACTTGTTAATGAATAATTTGTGCCAAAAATGCAAATTAACTTTTAAATGAGAAAAGCATCTTAATTAAATCAGTATAGTCTACCCACTTATAATAACAAAGTACTTATTATAACATGAGTTACTTGTTTCACAAAATATTGTTAGTTACAGATTTGAAGAAATTACAATAATAATGGCAATATGACCAATTAAGCAATTGCTTTAAAGCGGTGCATATAATTTAAACTTTCAGATAATATTATAATATTACTTGGTGGAGATTTTCAGCACCTAACCCATGTTGTACCACAATAAAGCCTACTTTAATACCACAAAAAATGCAACATATTATTATTTAAAGACACATTATGTAAGATTTAGATGAAAAGCTGCCTAAAATAGTTCAAAAATAGTTAATGAAAAATGAATAAATTTAATATTTCATTCAAATTATTTTATTCTGAGTTTTTGAAGTTTTGACAAGATCTAGCATAGATTTTTTATTATCATATAAACGGTACTTAACAATAGAGACTAATTGAAATGTTAATAGGTTTGTCATGTGAATAAATGTCTAACTAATAATTTATAAACATTTGATGCACATAATAAAGACCTGCATTAGGCAGATTTAGTTCTTACATAACACATCTCTAATTCATATTAATGTTTTAAAACTTTGGCACACAAAGTAATCATACTCCCATATTTGCCCCAAAACAATACATATATAATATATAAACAGAAATTCCAGATTCAACAACAGTGAGAGGGAGAATATATGTACATGTGAAAATATTACCAGTCTGTCATACAGGGAAGATCTATAAACAATCACTGGTATATTTATATATATATAACAATATTAGATGCATGCAATAAGTATGTACATTTTGGTCATTTTAAAAATCTTAAATATAACAACTATTCTAATTGTATTTTTATCTAATTTAACAAATTCAAGACTTATCATCATTGCTCGATTTATTTAAAATTAAATTTGGTGATGAACTACTAAAATCACCTCTATGTTTATTAATAAAATTTGGCAAACGATAACTTAATTTTACTCAAAATTGATATTAGATGCTATTTTTAAAATCTGAAACTATAGCATCATCAGGCAAGAAATATATCAGCATTAGTATTTGACTACACAATTCTACATCTGTCCTACTGGCACTATCAGATTATGGAATTATTTGAACCATGGAATTACCTAGCATTGTCAAATTAGTGGCATCGGGCTCTACCTTTTTTGTCCTAATTTTAGTTGTATTTAAGGGCAGTGTCTACATTATTTTGATCTTAGACAAAACATTTATCTATCGCAAGCTGATCATTGAAGTGTGAATTGGAAAATGATTAACACTAATTTTTGTTGAGCTATTAGTAAAAACAAACAGTGTACTTAACAAATTCTACATGATATCAAGAAAGAGAGAGAGAGAGATGAATGGGGTTTAACGTCTACTCGACACAAATTAGGTCATTTTGGGACTAACATATGGTTCAATTTTATTTCAATAATTGTCTTGCAGAAGACCAGTGGAAAACCCAGGAGATTGGCCAGGCGACCCTACTCCTTGTTGTACAACCAGGGAATCGAAACCACACCAGTTGACTCAATGACAGACCTTATGATACAGCACATACGTGCTAACCATTCGACCATTCAGCCCCCTTACATGATATCAAAGACAAAGATCCATAAACATCCCAGTAGTAACTAAGTTAACATCTTCAATGGGAAACTATCAAAATAAAAGTATCAAATTATGAGTATGCATACTCTACCCCGTGTACACCACCTGTCATAACTAATAACTATAAATAAGTGAAGTATCAGGAAATAAATGTCAATGAAAAAGATCTGTGATGTTAGTTGTCACAGACATTATAAATCTCAATAATTTCTAGGTGGCAACCATATCTCAGATATTTCAAAATGTTCACTCTTTCCGCACAATCCCTTCTCTTTGCAGCAAAAATTGACATCCTATAAATCAGTTTTGGCCTGATTATCCAAAATACGAAACCAATGTATAGTTAGAGAAGTAGACTATATCTTATATCATTGTATATATTCCAAGCAAGCAGTAACTTCAATCATTCCCTACATATTATTATAAATATTGATATATTAAACCAAACTCCATAAAATCACACCCTCTATTCAACCACATTTTGATGATAACATAACTCTTTAAAAAATGATGATATTTATATAGATGTGAAGTGGTGTTGAAATATGAAAAGAGACAGAGAAAACACCCTTCAATACAATACATGTACTTATATGATCAATAGTCCTGATTATCAAGATAATGGATATGTTTATTCATATCAGAAACCTGGGTAATTGAGACTAAAATTGATTATGTAATATGTAAAATGCACACAGTTCTTTATTTTCTAAGACAGTCCCATAACAGTCCAATGCAGATATAATATTCATACAGTGTACCATACTATATACAGACCTGGATCCACTATATATTAATTAATTACCATTACCCATTTCATTCTGACTATATCAAACAAAATTTGTTACATAACGTTTTCTTTTACCCTTTTTCTATATGAATTATCAACAATATCAAATACAGCGCCATGGCAAAATAAATTTACTGCAGATATTCTATTTTCAACAAACATTGATGTCGTAACTATAGGGATTAAAAAATATAGTTTCCTACATTTTGATTTCAATTAATTTGATCAATTTTTCACCATGCCTGAGTTAACTTTTCTATGGTCAAATAGATTAACTTGTTTGGTTTCAAATCAAATTGACTGAGTGCTAATTAATACCAGCTCTTTATCTCCCACAACGTATCTAATTCAGAAAACAAAATCAAAATTTCAAAAGTAGATAATCTTCTAATTTGCATTTCATTCACACCTAAAATCTGCCTAATGCTACCATGTACTTCCCAACCAAAGAGCGAGACAGAAATGAGGTTAACTTCCACTTAACACAAGCTAGGTCATTTCGAGACTAACATAATATGTCTCAATTCTATTTCAATAATTCACTAGTACCTAGGGGTCTTTAGCAGTGGGAGGAAACCAGAGGACCCAGAGAAAACCCAACACCACACTACCCAACCAAGTTTTTCTTTACATCTATATAGCTGTCATAAACCTTTCCAAAATACAAAGTGCCAGTAAATAACTTGTCTTACCATGTACATGTAGTGCCAATTAACATGGATGTTTTAATTGTACAGATTTAACTTAACTTCCTTACATAAACACTTGCTCTTTAATAACATAGAGTTAACTTCCACTCCTTATTAAACTGGACTAACACAAGTATGGGGTCAATTACAGGACTAATGATCAACAGAGAGTGCTTCTCACTACTTGGCCGCCAAATCCTACTTCTTCTTATAAAAAAGTTAAATTTGTCAGATAATAGGACATGACATACAATGACATATCATTTGGTAATAGCTAAATATCTGGTCAATTATTTCAGTAACGGTAATAAAAAGCTTTTGCTTAAAACAGTAATTGTACATGTATCTAATTTACTAATATATCATAATGACATTCACCTGTGTCTCTAATAAACCAGATGGCAATTCATTTAAAATATAAATCCTTGACTAATAAAGTTGAACTATGTTTAAACAAATGATATTTACTTCTGTTAGAAGGTAAATATACCACATGACCCACTTCTACAGACTAGGTGATAACACTAGTATGTCAACTTTCTCCACTTTATAAAGTTAATTAGGAGGTTACTTCAGACAAAAATGAGGTTGTGGTGCATCCTTGAGCACTCAAACTGACAACAAAGCAAAAGAAATACAATAAAAACACCGAAAGGCGCCAAAGAATTAAATTGATATAATCAAGGAAATATCCACTTCACATGTGGTAAATTCATGGATTTGGACATATTCCTGAAGCAATGGCCCGAGAAATCCCTCTCTGACCATTGCTGGAATAGCGTCTGTTTCTTGAACTTATGCGGGAGTGTGTCTATTCTTTCCGTTCAATGAAAGCTATCACTTTAGTACAGCAACATGACAGTCCTTCGTTTAATCTGGGTCTTCCCTAAAACTCTGGACAGTGATTTAAGGTATTCAAAACGGTGAAATTATATTCGTTTCGAAACAGTATTGTTTACATTTCATTCGACTTGATAGCCTCGTTTGTCACGCAATTAGTTTTACTGCAGTATTCTGCTATGCACGGGTTAATTAGGCATAATAAAATCGTGAGTCATGACGTATACGTTATGTAAACATATTAGGTCCAGTATTGGCAGCTCGTGATTGGTTGGTAGACGGACTACTGATCAATCAAAATTTAACACAACAATATCCACTGTGTGTAGCAGTGTGTAGTTGGATTACCTCTAATCAGACGCAACACTGCGCGGAGTATGGGATTTGGATGGATAAAATAAAATATTAGTATGATTTTCAACTGTCAAATTAAATCTTTAAATCATCATTAAACAATTAACAGAAGTGAAGAGGTTAGTTCAAGATGCATAATGCAAGATTTAGATAAAGAGCTGGCCGTTATTGCTATAATGGAAAAAAAAAGATTATGAAAAATGAATATACTGAAAATTTCAGGCAAATTACTTTATTCTGGACTAAGTTTTGAGTGTTTGAAGCTTTTAAAACATAGTATCACCAAATAACCCCCAATCCTAGCTCATCCATATGTATGAAATATTGCATATGTAGCACCTGGGTGCATATTCGAACACGTAGGTGATAATAGTCTCGATTGTCAAGTCTATTGCTACAATAATAAATAAAGTCTTGATTATCCATTTTAATGTTAAGTTATTATATCTAAGCCATCTGATAGTCTAGTTAGTTGATTTTGTAACAAATTAATATAACATTTGAGGTCAGAAACAAGACCTGAATAAGGCATATTCAGCTCTTACATACTAGATTTTATAAGAACATTTTACACTTGGAAGTTTTTTTAATTTATCTTAAATTTTATAATGGATAATTAGAAAAATATTTTCTCTCTGTTGTGTTTATTTATTGTGCTCAATCGCTATATGCCACTCGAGGATTATACATGATATAAAGATATTAATGTCATATTCTTGACATATCCTCATCTTTTATTAAGAAGGAAAGTTGGTAAAGAATGTAACAAATGACATATTATCACAATTCAGAAAGTTAGAAAATGAGATGAAGTGTGGTGTACTGTGGTGTACATTCTTAACTATATAGTGTACTCTGTTGCTATCAATATTGATACTAGATTACAATTTGTCAATATTCAAATAATGTCCTGACCCTGTTAATACAACACAGACAATAAATAAACTATTAAAACATACAAGTAGACCTTACATATAGAAAGACCCTTTTCCAGAGAAATAAAAGTATTTGAGTACATATACAGGTGACAATTTCATGGAATACAATTACTGCTCATGACTGAGCGACGTTTCGACTAAGCTTCTCTAATCATTATTAAGCTAAGCAATAGCAGTAATAGCAGTAATTGTATTCCATAGAATTGTGGGCTGTATATTCCAGTTCAATTACTGAATGCCATTGAAACAAATTATGAGTACAGATTATGATTTTCTGACAGCTGATCATTTAATAGCATTGATTTGCCAATATGATTTCATAGTTTTACAAAACATATATCATAGCAGTTGCTAAAGTTACTGATACTTAAAAAGAAATTGTATCTGTATAATGATTTGTTCACATCCAATATAATCGGCCTGGTCATTAGAGTTTCAGACTGTTTACGTCTACATTTTGTTTGCTTTGTATAAAATCTGGTATCTGATGTGGAATTTGACTTTCTGCAACAGTCAATGTTGACATGAAATCTCAAAATACTTGCTGCAGTAGTATTAAGTCAAAATATTGTTGATAAACATAAAAAATACCTGGTGCAGAACGAGCAAATCAAAATATTGATGATTAACATGAAAATACTCTCTCTTATTAAATGTTTATTTTCTTATTCCAAATGGCAACTGGCAAACATTAAATGGCATTTAGTGACTGAATAGGAATAACGTATTATATGGAATACGAGTTACTTTAAAAGCTTATTTCTGGTGACATTTCCACAGGGGTTTGCTTGTGGAAGTCTTAAGATGCAAGGACCCTTGTGGACAGTCACCAGAAATAAACTTCTAACTTAACTTGTATTCCCTATAATTGTCTCATGTGTCACTGAACTGTAAACATAACTGACAGTTTAATTTAAGTGTTAAACATAATAAAATAGGGCATATATCTTCTACCTATTTATAGAATTATAAATTAATTAAAATATGGTACACTTACTATATATTGACATGAATTTCTGTAAAACTCTTAAATGTAATATATTTTGGCACCTTGTATTTTATGACTAAGAAAATGCATCTACATACATGTATGTATTATTTGATTTTAACAATTAAATTAATAGTAAATACATTATACATGTAGGTCAATCAAAATAATTTACTTTAGCAGTGTGAATAGGAAATTTACTAAAACTTTAAATTTATACAGTATATGTATACTATTATTACTAGAACTTATGTCTGTACTCTGTACCTGTTTATATATTACTTTTAAAACAAAAAATAAAATTTTCGAAAAATAATCATATTCATAAGAAGCCAATAGCATGCTGCTAAGATTTCATACTGGGTATTAAAAGTCATTGAATGCGTTGAACTAAAATTGAACCACCGATTTTCAAAAAAATTTAATAAAAAGATTTTTATACTAATAAATCTTTGCCATTAGTAAATGTCTGAACATGTATGCAGGGTAGGCCTACAACTTACAAGTCAATTCAGGCTTAAGATGCTTATTTAATGGCTTGAACTAAAGTGAAAATTGATTTTCAAATAAATTTTCATAAAAATATTTCTGTGCTATGTGTAATAAGAAACCAATAGCAAGCTGCTGAAGATATTATTATAAATACAAGCCCAATTTAGGTTAGGAAATCAGTACTTATACTAGTGGTAAATAATAGACTCAAAAAACTAGATAATGTAAAGGGAATTTACTGAAAATTTCAGTCAAATCGATCCACTCTGATCCAAGAAATTAACGGTTGAATTTTTGGTCTATCCTTGATCATCATTACTAAAGTCGGTACAATAAAAAACATAGTTTTGATTATCCATTTCATGATTAAATTATGAATGCAAGTTGAACAGAAAATTGGTTCCTAATCCAGTCAATATCACTGATTATGGTCTGGATAAGTTAATATTAATGACTAATTAATAATTTAGATAACAATTCAGGCCTAAAGAAAGATTTAGCTTTTACATAATGTATGGTTAGTTTTTTTTATAGCCTAAGCACATTTATTCATGTATTATAATTCCAAGTAAATATGGTTTTTGTTTTCTTACATATATAATTCACTGTATTATACAGTAAGAAAATACAGTATTCATACAATTTCTAAAATAATCAACTGAAATAAAAGGAGGGTTGGGTTTTGTTTTGTTGCAACAATTACAAACAATTCTGTTTAAAACTTGAATAGATAAGAATTATAATGTAAAAATGCTATCATAAATCAACCTAATTTTATACACATTGTGTATACATTTACTGTGACAGAAATCGTGCGACAAAAAAAAAAGAGTGATATCTATGTTAAATGTCTTTAAATTAAATTTTGCTAAACACCATACAACAATTATGATATAGTACAGTCACTGTGTTTTTCTTCTCCTTCTAATTCTTGCTCTGATGAGGTTTCGTGATCCGATCGCATTGTCTGTATTACTGGGGACGAGTTTCCTTCCTCTGAACTAAATGTAGGAGAATCACATGTGGATACAGACAGATTAGTGTCATTGACCGACTGTTCGCTAATCTTAGCTAAAACCTGAATTTGAGTACGTATCGAATGGAAGAACGGTTTGTAACCCACACATTCTGTATCAGCCCACAGTTCTAAATACGACAAGCCTTCTCTCATTCTTCCCACCATGTCAATTTGTGTGTCGGTCAAACTAGCTGTATTTACAGTCCGAGACACACCTAAATTATCCCTTAATACAATAGCGATCACAAGTGCCCACTCCAAACACCCAGCTTCTAAGAATATTTGTAATAAATAACGTAATTCAATCTCTGATTGCGGTGGTCCACGATTGGCCATCTCCTGGGTCATCATCTCAAGGTCATGAGTCTCCTGCTGTTCTGAACCTAAAGCAACATCCCCAACCATATCATATTCTCCAAGCAAAGAACTACTATCTGATATTTCCATGGTAGCCAGACTACTGTCTTCAGTTTTAGACATTTGTGGTCGAAGAATGACATCATCTGAGTTTGAATGAGACATGAAAGATTCTGAAGGAGGATTATTCGATGATGTGATCGAGGCTATGGCAAAGCTACTTTCAACAGTTGTAACTTTATCTGAATCGTTCATAGGACTCAGAAGATCATCTTCTAGAAAAGATGAAGATGCTAAACTTGATACTGATATAGCCAGGTCTTTTTTCATCTGATTGTAAGTCATATAGGATAATATCGGTAATGGCCATTCAAACTGTTGGTGGATGTCGCGCAATGCTGTCACAAAATCTTCTAATTTAGCTGCCCTAACTCTCTCTCGTCTTAACCATGACACCAGTTGGAAACCCTGCATGTTGGCAGAATAATATCCCAAGGTCCGTATTTGGTTTGAGCTGAGCAATTTCCGAGCATGACGACACAATATCATATCAATGTAAACCTTCTCAGCAGTGGGCTCCACTGATTTGGATTTTTGTAATGTTTTTTTGCCAGAAGGAACTTGTGAATCTGAGACAGTGTGTTTGAGCTTTTCTTTAGGACGTGGTATATCTCTCATACCAGAGTCTCCTGCGATACTTGCAGTTCGCACACGACCAATATTACTAACGTTACTGAAGGTAAAGCCACCACTGTCTGTTGGAGTTATTGGAGGACTAGGATAACTTGTTGGGTTGGGGTATCCGGATGAACCTGACATACGATTAAATGCCCCAGTATGTGGAGGATTGTCAACATCATTTGGATCTATTGCTTGAAGAAAACGAACTAAATCTCGACAAAGTTCCCAGCTATTTGACTCAAGGGAAGCTTCAAGAAGTTTTGAAGCATACTGTCGGCTAATTTTTGGACTTTCTAGATTTTGTAAAATAAGGAGGTAAGACGCAGCAGTTTCTAAATTCCCACCATCTTCTAAACATGCTTCAAATAAATCTCTAGGATTACCTACAGTGGAGAATAAATAAGGCCACAAAGCAACTTCAGTTTTTCTGGCACAATGGACAACAGTTTGCAAGAATTCTGGAAATTCTTGAATGAATGCCACAACTCTTGGTAGTAACGGGTCAGGAATTGGGGCTTTAGATGTCGCCTCTGCTTCCAAAACACCATGAAGCAATAATTCCAGGACATGAGGAAAATATGGAAGCTCAGTGCAGCATCTTGCTAAATCTAATGCATGAAATCCTAAATTTCTTCTCAATAATTGTCGTAAGATGTGCTGAAGATATATCTGACTGGTTCGTTCCAATGTACAATATGGTAGATGTCCAATTCTTTCCCCTTCTGTAACAGCAGTTGTGGTCAAAGTACTTTCATAGAATACAGAATCTGATGCGGCACCAAGAATGACAGCATCTTCAAATAGTACCGCTAGCGGATAAATGTCGACTTTAAAAGGGAGCATAATTCTCTTAGACATAAAATTATGAGGCTTACTGTCATTACGTGGATAGAGTGGTAACCATACTTTCATACCATGAGCGCCACATCCTAGCCATAAAGCTTCCATTAATTGCATTTTACCGGTATTAGCTTTTGATGTCGCCCAGATATTTTCTACAGATGTTGCTACAACGCTAGGAGAATAAAAGGGTAGGGGTCGAGGTTTACGCTCATCATTCTGTGGTGATTGCTGATTTGATCTGTCACGTTGGAACATTAGAAGCTTACCTGAAACATTTAGTAACATACTCTCTGCTTCCTTCGATGGATGATGATGAGTTTTAGCAACTGTTTCAGAAGCTAAAGAAGTCAATGTCAACCCTGCAACACATAATGGATGAGGGATAAAATTATTGAGTGACACTTCTTGAGTTTTCTGTACTGTAACCGTAGCGTTAGGCTGAGTGTTTTTTCTTTCGATATTAAAGAGCATGACATGACTATCAGCACAGAATATAATTAACGTGTCACGGAAAGTATTTAACAATAAAACCTGGGATGGTACTTTCGTAACATGGGCAAAGTTATTGTCAAGCTTACTACCTCGTGGATAAAATCTAATCTCGTCTTGCTGGCCTGGTATATTGTAACAGGCTAAACATATAAAATCTTTCCACCAAGTTATACCACCTGACACGACCATGTCCCGTTCCTGAGTCTCATTACCGAACAGTTTCCATTTTCTATGAAATAAGGCATAATGGGCAAATCCGGTTTTTCCTGCTACAGCTAAACACTGGCCTGCACGATCAACAGCAGAGTATCTTATCGGCCAATTTGTAGCTAAATAGCTGTGTGATATGGGTATAACTTGCCATTGTTTGTTACCAATGTCAACATTTGAAGAGTTATCTCCTCTTGTGTGTGGAGAATGTCGTGAGACAGTGTCCCCAGTGCTCATGTAAAGTTTATCCTCCCCCTGGAGAAAAACATGTTCATGATTACTAACGCATGGATTTACGGATAATGCACTTTTAGCAAATTGAAACTGAATTAATTCGGAGCATTGAAAAGGGGTGGTTGAGTTTTCTGCTAAACCATTTGTTTGATGATTTTTTGGTGATTGAAATGG
This sequence comes from Patella caerulea, assembly GCA_036850965.1. Lineage (NCBI taxonomy): Eukaryota > Metazoa > Mollusca > Gastropoda > Patellidae > Patella > Patella caerulea. The sequence continues at coordinate 46,171,361 of JAZGQO010000007.1, read as the reverse complement.
GTTACACACCATCCATAGATGATAACCCTCCAGTCCCCATTCTAAAGATCTAACAGGTGATGGATATAAAATAGAACTATCATCTTGAAAGATGTAATCACCGCCTAACGTACAAACTAGTAGCGCACCAAACACACTCCATAATGAAAATCCACCATTTTGCCATGTCAGTGCCAAGGCTGTGCCATCTGGGGTCCATTTCATGCAACTGACAGGGCCAGCAACATTACTAACATCAGGGAATTCCTTACTAGATATGACAAGTTTATGAGATACTTCTAGTGCACCTACTGCTTCATCAATTGTATAAACAACACCCTCCCCACTCTTACAGCCAAATGCAATCAGTCGATAGCGATGATTGACAGCAACAGTGACAGCATCTGTCAAATCCTGGGCTCGTACAGCATGGGCTGTAGTTCTGTCCGCTCTTGTTGATGGAGGTATTAGAAAGAGAGCTTTACCACTTGATAAAACTAAACTATAACCACCTAAAGTTGGACTATATTCCATAATTACTGCATAACCTTCACTCTCAGTTAATTTAGAGGCTCTGAATTGTTGTAAGTCAACAGAAACTGGGATGTCACTTAAATGCAATGTTGCTTTTTCGTTCTTGTTTCCATTCCATTTTAATCTATTCAAATAACCATTTTTTGTACTGACAACTATTTCATCCCGTACACATAGACAACATGAAATGTCTCCTGTCAGACAAATGCTTGTTTCGTGAAAAAGTTTAATTGCCGGGACACTGTCACTGTCCATAATGCCATTGATATTAAAACGCGGATTTTGTGGCGTTTTACCTTCATGTTGAACATATAAACAGTGATGATTTGGTACCGATATATCTATTTCAACACGGAAAAATACCACATGACGTTTAGATGTGATGACAGCTAACATCGACGAATCAGGTTTCCATTCCGCTGCCACGTACGTGCCAACTTGTTCCAAAGTACTGTCAGACTGGTAATGGCTGACTATTTGTACACACGGTTTCGAGTACCATAAAGTTATACTATCTTCGGCAACGACCGCAAACAACATACGATCACAGCTGCTAACGATATACTGGATAGGAGATGCAATGTTTTGATCTGGCCTCAGATATTTTGGCCACCCTACCGGAAAATACATCTTGATTATGGAGTTTCTCCCACTACACGATAACAAATAAATTAGTTATTTGATTAGTTCATTACTTCCGCCATCGATAATCAAAAATTAGAAAACATCAAACACAATAGAAGTACTGTTGTAGGGCATTTTTAAAATACATTTACGCCCTCAAAATAAACCAGCTTTCCATGTCCACATATACGAATCCATTTTACGCATGCGCGAAGACATTGGGTCGTCTAAAACAAACAATCGGATCAAACCAGTTGTCAAAGTTGATTTAATTTTGACAGTTGCTTTAAAGGCGCTTTGTTGGTGACTGGTAATCCACATAAACATATAGTAGATCGGTTGATTGACCGTTTAATTAGTCAATAAAACCGATGAGCTGCCCCACTGACTGTGTTGTAGATAGCAGATATGCCATGGCAATGGTTAAGTTAGTGAACACATTATTATATAGACTTAATTGATCGACTCGCCCCGTTCGTTCTTATTGTTGGGCTGGCCAGTTTAATTTTTTTTTATTAACAATAATGACGAAAAAGAGAATCCACAATGAGCTAGCATACATACACCCATTACTGATTGCTTTCTTCACCCCAAAAGAATAAAGTAGTCGACTGTAAACTTGATCTAATTTTAGATTGATGAACATGGAGAGTCCCAAAATTATAAACAATATTAACCCCTTACCGTAAGGCGTTAACCCCTTCCACATCGGCGTAGTGTATGGAATTGGACGGGGGATACCCAGTTTAATAGAGTGAAGGTCATAAATATTTTATTGATACCCCCATCCCCAACCCCACTCCATTCTGATTTAGCTTCACTGACTGCAATAGACTATCCTCATACCAGGCTCTTTATCTGGATATCTTCTTTTCTGAAAAGAAAAAAGCCTACTAATAACTAACGGGGGGGGGGGGGTAGACTGAGTTCGTTTTCAGATTTTCATCCCGCCTGTCCCAAGGTTAACTTGATATTATTGCATTGTCATGAACAAAACGGTTGACGAGGACAACGCTGCAACATCGTTAGGTTCTTTTTTTTTTTTCTTTTTTTTTTTGATCTTCATTTGCATTTTCCGGATAATATCTCATTTTTTAGGGCTTACCAACACTAAAATATATTTATTTAAGAAAAGAAAATCAAAATATCAAAGGTACATTAGATAATTGGTGGATTAAAGTGAATTTAAATAAGGCTAGTCAATAGATGGTGTTAAAGATTATCGGTGGCGCTGGCTTATTTTCGTCATACCCCCATTTATAATTACTACAGCGGATGTCAAACGTTGGCAAATTTAAACTTCATATCTTTGTCAACACCAAACGGAATTAAATAATTTTGGGGATGGTATTCTTTTTAGATTCAGTTCTGACACATGGGACTGAAAATCCCTCAAATGAAGTGGATCAACCCCAATCCCAACTCCTGCGTAAGAAAATTTACGTGCCCCTATTTATCAACCTGTAGGCCTATTCATAGTAATAAAAACCAAACTAAACACAAACGAAATATTTACTAAAAGCTGTCAAGAATGTCAATACCAAATGCCAATGGCACTTTTCATGGTCAGGGATGGGGATGAAGTGGTATCCAAGCTTGATTCATTTATAGTTTAATGTGGTTGAATTTATGCTGAATAACATTCTATTTTTGCAATCATTAACCTATAAAGTATTCACGCCCCGTTGATTTACACACTATTAATAACACCACTGTACTAAAACTGGTGATGCGTGCAATTTCACGCTGTTGTACTCCAGCCCGGCTCAAACTTTACTAATTCGAACTACATGTATAAATATTCAATTTTCGACAAAATTATATGTTCAGCTAGTTTTCAGAAGAACGACCATTGCTTCCGGAATTTGTTATTCGGTGTACAGATTCGATGTTATTAAAATTTATAATCGATCAGATCAAAATTAATGCTGGTAGAAACGGGCAAAAAGCACAAAATAAGAATAATGGGCTATCACTCGTTAACTTAAATTCTTAATTGCTCAACAGTTGTTTAATTTATTCCAGCAAGTGGTCAAACATCCATACGCATTAGCGAAATCAAGAAATGGAATGAAGTTTAACATCTTACTGTTTAGTTCCTTTTGGAACTGTCCTTGAGCGAACGATATATTAAATTAGCAAAAGTTCGCTCAAAGATAGTTCTGAAAAGAACTACTTACTATTCTGCTTAAAATTGAGCAAATGAAAGCGGGCATCCGCCATACAGTGTGCTATGAGGGAAATTTTGCCCGGACAGCGGCACTACGGACCACTCTTATGTTGAATTTCAACTGTCAAGGGATCTTTTACGTGCATGCCAATATGTACACGGGGCTCGGTTTCTCGCCCTATCCGAACTACTAGATAGCAGCCCTTGTCAGGCCTCTGTCCTACACCACTGACAAGGATGGAGAGGGGGGGAATCTGGATGAACTTCCTCGTTCAATGCAGGTATTGAACATCCGACCTGCAGGCTAACGAGTCAGCGTCTTACACACCGCGACTCTCGAATTCAAGCAATAACCGTTTGGGGGGGGGGGGGAAGGGTGCTAACGCTTGAGAAAATATTCTAACATATGAGCAGAGAGAGAGAGAGAGAGGGGGATGTGGTTTAACGTCCACTTGACACAAACTAGGTCATTTCGGGACTAACATATTTTTTGTTAAATTTTATTTCAATAATTCGCTTGCGCGTAGGGGTCTTTAGCAGTGGAAGGAAGCCGGAGTGCCCAGAAAAAACCCACGAGGTTGAAAAGGCGCCCCTATCTCCATGCCACATACGCTCACACCAGGGATCGAAACCACAGCCGCAAGCCAGAGGTGACTAGCCAGCTAGAGGTTGAAGCGCGGCACTCTAGGCCACTCCAACCCCCCAAAATGTGAGCAGGAATTCTATATTCTTAAAGATGCTTTTTACATTTCAGCAACGTGATTCAAAAGCTCTATTTTCTTGCAAAACTTATCACCCGTGTGGTCATTGTTCACATATATATTGTATCATTGCATTCCCGTGTCCGTGGTAAAATGGCTCTATTCATACATTAGGAGTAGAGTGTCTTCGAGGTAATTTAACTCTCTGCAGTACTCTTACTATTTTCTTCCGCGGTTGCCTAAACCCGTTTTCAAAACATAGCTAATGTGTCGAATTTAGGCACCATACTGGCGTTTCGTTCATGACACATTTCGACAGTCAGATTTACGAAAACTTATAGTTTGACGTATTACACTACATTGTTATGTCTCGAAATATTGAGCTCAACCTGGAACATGTTTTATCCGAAGTAATTGACCCCTATATTTCAATATATTTATTACACACCTTTTAGGGAACTTTATTAGTTTCCCGCCAAAATGTTCCCCTAGTTTTAATTTGGCCTCCTAGCGGAATTAGCCCGTTATATTCGGCGGGTCAAAGTCTTGTAGAAACCACCCTCAAACCTATGTCCACGAGAATCTGTCACAAATCTTATCTCAATAAATAACTCAAAACTGACCCTTTGCGGCCATCTTGAATAATTGGTTATATTGTTAGTTATCTTTGGATAACATAACCCAACCATTTATTAATATTGACAGTGCATATAAATCTATTATTTATGTTTAAACATTTAATGCCATGTATTTATTATAAATGTTTAAATTGTTGTGTTGCTGCTGGCTCTTCTTTTCCTTTTCTATTATCTTTTGTCTGAGAAGAGTCATCCTCAAGGAAAACTGTAATGGACTACGGAGTATATGAATTTAAAAGTTGAAGTGGTGAACTGTTTTAAATGACTTGGAATTTTTTACTGGAACTATTCTCACGAACAGTTTTAATATGTAAATAATCTACTGGTCGACTTATGTGGTTTGTACTGCGAGAACTTCGCTTTTCCACATAAAGCAAGCAGATTCTTTGGGTGGGTGGGTGGGGGGGGGCGGCATTGAAGTAGCGCTTGTTACAAAATTTTAGTCGTGGCAGTGTCAAGCGGCCAAAGGCAAACTACAGAGTTACCAAACTCCTTTTTGCGTTAACGAATTAAACTCATATGTTTTTATTCATTTATTTATATGTATATCTTTTTTGAGTGACAAAGAGAATGCCCGAATTTCAATCAATTTCTTTCTATAATATTCCATATTTTAACAGAAAAACTACAGGCTATGCCTCCGTGGGGCCCAGCCTGAAATCAATTGAATGAAGAAGAAAAAAGTAGCTACCGAAAAAAAAGAGCCAAATCGGTTGGCCCTGTCAGCAGCAATGAAGCTTTGATTGGACAAATTGCTTCTCTAGTAAGTTGTTGTCCTTTTGTATCCTTTTGTATCCTTTTGTATTTGAAACAATAATGATGGTCGGAATGACACCTAGATATTCTATTGCGTTTTGAAAAAAAGGGTCTTCATAGTGTATTTTATTTTTTCATATTTCATTTTAGATGACAGAATTATCAAATATATGGAGTTGATTTGGTTTGTGTTGGTCATGACGTCAACAGCCAAATGCAATAGCTATTTGGAGAAGGTAACAGTTTACCTTCACAAAGAATTCCAAAGCATATCTTTCAAACCTATATGCCGACTGCTGCGCTGGATGTAAATATATTTTATAACCATAAACTTGTTACACACACTGTCTTAAGTTAACAGTGTCAAAGTTGATTTGCCAATGAGGTTTAAAAAAAAGTCTTTCGTGTTAGGTGTAGGGTGAATAGCTGTGCTGGTTCAGTGAGTCAGTCGATGAATCGCTTACTTAGAGGTTCGCTGTTTAATCTAGTCCCTAGTCGTGCAGGGGCCTGGCAAGGAATAGCGTCTACAAGGTCCCATGTACACAATGGTATGTATGGTACGTTAAAGAACCCCTTGACAGATTTCGAAATACGAGTAGTCAGAGTAAAATTTCCTTACAGCACTCTTAATTCGCCCGGATGAAGCAGAACGGCCAACAACTTTCATTTCATTTTCGTGTGTTGGTGGTTTTGGATATGTAAATATATTTTTATTAATTATTGGCTTTTTGTTTTAAGTAGACCAAGTCAACAAAGGCAAGGTGCACAGGAACATATTAATTTGTTGTATTGTAAGTAAAATTTTGTTATACCCACTATCTTGAAAGCTTGGTCTATTTATTTGTGAGTTAACCTAAACCCAAAGTTACCTTACTCTTTGCTGTGTTTCTTTCCGTACACATATATATATAAACATCTTTGTGTATAATTAGCCAATCCAATCTGGCCCGAAGTTTTTTCTCTTTGAACAGACTCGTGCCCATTTTATCGCGGTCATCAGCCCTTGTATTAACCCACAATATTCATTTGGACGTATATTGTTGTCTCCCAGTTATGGCCCTTGATTACTTTGAAAATTCTTGTGGACGCTCTAGAGGCCAAAGTTAATATCTGATTGACTTTAAATTTATACACAGAGTTTAAGGTCACGAGACGAAGAAACCTATTGATTTTCAGCGATTTCAAATAATTACTGCCAGAGTTATCAGTTTTGTTCATAATTGATGTCATCCATTTGGATTATGAAAGGGTTATTCCTATTGAATTTCCCTGTTCTCCGTATATCTTATATGCATACAAAATATTGATAGCTGTTTTAAAGGGGGGGGGGTGTGTAAGACATTGAGGCTTGTCAATGTTTTTTGCGGTTACAATGAAACCCCCATGCTTATTAACACCTACCTCACAAAACTATGTCAAGTTATTAAAGTGGTCTGTACAAAACAAAATGGGGGTCACGGTGGCTAAGGCTCTGGTTCGCTAGCCTGGATGTCGGGTGTTCGATCCCTGCATTGGCCGAGAAAGTTCGTCTTGATTTTCTGGTGTGATTTCCCCTTGTCAGTGATGCAGAAGGAGGGCCTAACAAGGAAGGCTGCCTAGTTGTTCGGATGGGAAGAAATATAATATGGAATCTTAAAATTATATTTTTCAGAATATGAAGTAAAGAAAATAAAAAGGAGGAGGGGAGTGAAATATGAATTCTTACTGAGGTGGAAGGGTTTTCCTCCATCTGCTGATTCTTGGGAAAAAGAGGAAAAACCTCAATCCCTATCTTTTGAATATGGCTAGATATTAAAAATTATTTCTAAAAAAAATGAAGTGTTTTTATTTTGTATCATTGAACCTCAAAGAAGGTGTGAGTAGGCAAAAAAAGTCAGCGTGAATACAGCATTATATTTTCTAAAAATCAGATCAATTTGGATAAGAAACCTGTTAGATGTACACTTTAAATATCTAAATGAAGACATGTTTTGGCAGCAAAACATACTGCTCTCTTACATGTAGATGCACACATGAAATATCTAAAGAAAAGGATGGGTTTTGTCTGCAAACGTGGCTGTGTTAGAGCTTAATTTTGCACGGACAGCGACACTACGGTTTACTCTTATTTTGTATGCCAACTGTCAATGGTTCTTTTACGTGCATGTTGATATGTACACAGGACAGAGAGGAGCAACATCTCAAAATCCCGCTCTTAGTTTTGCTCAGATCTATTGTGGCAAATCGTTCTTTCCAAACGGTGTATTGAATATTTGGAGAAATGGACGGTGTTGACAGGGGAAGGTTGCTCTTGCCAGCACATCAAATATCTGGAGTAAGATGTGGGTAGTATAGGTGGAAGTCGCTCTTGTCGGAAGAAGCATTAAATATCCAGAGTAACGATGGGTTTCACTGGGGGGGGGGGGGGAGTCTCTCTTTTCAACAGAAGCGAGCGCATGTGGCATGGAGATAGTGGCGCCTTCTCAACCTCGTGGGTTTCCTCCCACTGCTAAAGACCCCTACGCGTAAGCGAATTATTGAAATAAAATTAAACCATGTTAGTCCCAAAATGACATAGTTTGTGTCGAGTGGACGTTAAACCCCATTTCTCGCTCAACAGAAGCATTATGTATCCCAAGTGACGGATGGGTTTTATAGGCTAAAAGTTGCTCTTGCCAGCAGATGCATTCAATATGTCGTAAGGGTAATCAACTGTTTGATCAGCCACCAAGAAGATAATATCTGAACGTGTGGTTTTTTTTATGTTTAAATTTCACATCTCTCGAAAGTACCATTATAATTTAATGTTTTGAATGACAATATTAGTACTGAACGAAAAACTCGAGAAAACACTTTTCAGTTCAATTTTGAACCAAGGGGTTTCTCTCACCCAAAGTAATGTTTTACCAGGCTCTAACAAAATCATCATATAAATCAACGTAAACTCATTTCCTGTCAATTTTACTCCCAAACACAAACCTACTATGCCAACCTCACAAATCAAACAGTTGTCCAGGGGCATCACAAACACTTATTTAGAGATGGACAGTCCTAGAAATTTATGTTTTATTAATATATAACATGATCATCATTTATGTCAACATAATGACACCTCCAACCCCCGCCCCCATACAAACACACACCTACTAGCAAGTATGGGCGTTTTTGTTCTACGCTTCAAAGATATGTTGCCAGGCAACGAAACATACACCCACAACAACTAGGTTGTCTGGGCAATTAACAAAGGTCGCGCACTAACGGATGGAAAGGGAGACAACAATATATACGACCACATTTCCATGTGGGCGTAAAAAAGCTTAATTCTGCTCTCTGTATGGACTACGCTTGGCCATTAAAAATCTGCCCCCACCCCTCCCAAGTTAATTCATTTAGTACATTCCAATTCTCCATTGTTGATTTTGAGAAGACGATTCGTAAAATTGGGCTGAAATGGGCTTTGTGTTGGCCCCAATATCGAGGTGGAAAAACTCCCAGCAATAATCATCGGAAACCATTGAAAATCACTAGTCCTCTGAACTTAAATTTCAAGTTGATCCAATGATAACTTTAGCCTCTATACAGAATTCCAAATTGCTTATTGACCCCTAGTACATTGCACCCCCAGAAAAATAAGGCACCCCAAAAAATGGCCACCCTACAGAATTACTTTCTAGTGACTTCCATTGCAGCAGTCCACCCGCTCAGTAATGTAGGCTTAATATTTGCACCCAACCACTCTGCTGCACCCCCACTTTCAAAATCCTACATATTGCGATATTTTATAGATGTATTTATTTGCAATATGTGCATTATATTACATTATCATATACAATACTTGTCATCTGCATGAACATACTACTCTGTATGTACAAATGATTTACTCCCATCACAAAACAAAATCATGAATTGATCCCAGTAAAATGATCAAATGATTTTTTTCTACATGTGTGTAAATTATTTACAATTGAAATGTTTATGGAAATATCATAAAGAGTGACCTTTTGACCTGTACAATATTTTTTTTCACATTTGATTAATTGGTGTCTGATTTCAGACTGATCTTAACAAGCCTGGAAATAAGGCACCTTTCACAGACAATGTCATACACAGATCCAGGCTTGTTATACACAAAACCTCATGTGTCTGTCATTTTGCACGGCATTGATCTGTCTTTTTTATTGATATTATTAATACATGTCTGGCACCAAGTTGAAGTTGTCATGTACTATTTCATAAGTGCCTGACATTCTGTCAGGTACATCTAAAACCATTATTTCCAGGCCTGCTGATCTAAATCTTTTTGAAGGAAGGGAAACAATTTTCATAAATGAAATTTCTTTTAAATATATGTTCTCATCTTTCATATGGCCCTGGAAAACCAAATCCTAGTCTTAAATTGCTTGGTAAATCCACAATAAATCAACAAAGTTAATTATACTAAATTGGACAATGTTATTTTAGCACACATTCACGTTACTAAATAATGCTGGTGCTTGTTTCACCATCTTGCAAGAATGATACATAATGGTAAATACATTAAAAAAAAAAAAAAAATTACAGACTTGCAAAATAAATTTCTTTTTTAGTATCAAATAAGAAGTCATTTTTCTGATAATTTGGATACATTTTCCAAATTATTTAAATATATTTAGGATCACAACTGTTGATGAAATATATCATAAAGACCATGTTGCGTAGGGAATATTTTTCATACAATCTGACCGTATAACTTCCATTTTTACATATCAAAATCTTTCATGGAAAGCGAGCAAAATATAAATAATACTTTAGGCAAATAATAAAAAATATAAAATTCTTTTGGTTAGAACTCAAAAAGGAAAAAAAAAAACCCCAGTTAAATCTATGAAAGCTAATTCTAAAGTTATTAATTATATTCAACAAATACTACTACATTAAGAGCTACTTTATAACCAGTTATTTAATTAAATAAAATATTACAGTGTCACTGTTCATGATACAAGTCTCTATATTTTAAGTTAAGTATACAAAATAAATATATAACAGAAGTAGATATAACTATAACAAAATTAATTACAAAATATTTCTCCTTCACAAAATATTGCAATTTGGTTTTTCATTCTGGTGCAAACTTGATATTTTTATAGCGTAATTCAGTTTTAACTATTTTTTGTTTTGTTTTGATTAACAGTTTAGCAATTTGGGGTGGTTTAGAGATTTGAGAGTAACATGCTTATGACGATTATAGAAAACCAAAATGTATGTTATAAAACATTCAGAAAAAAATATTTTGGCAAAATTCAACTTATACAAAATGAAAGAATTGGTAGTCATATGTCTAATAAATAACTAATCATTAATAAACAATCAAATCCACACCTTTAATTTGTTCAAATTACTGGATGAGATCACTTCAGCAGAATTAGTATTCAACAATACTGGTAAAACTAGTGTCAGTGACACCATTTTGATACCATTAGAATTATTAATGTATTTTCCTTAGGCATGTTTTATAAATCTGTATTACGTTTAGATTTTCATCACGTGGAACTAAATGTCATATTAGCATAAGCTATAACTACAAACCACCTGCCCCACTGCAAGTCAAATAAAAAGCAATCTGAAATCAAACTGGAATTTGGGTTAATATTTAACCTAGACTGTGTAAATTTGTCAATGTTTGAAGTCTATAGAATGAATACACATGATGAAATTAAATATATACATCTTATGCACTCATTGGTTTAAGTAATTTATCTAGGACTCTAATTCCTTGTTCCTCATATTCCTGTCGTGTCATCCAAAACTCATCTTTGTCTTTCATAATATCAGACAAAACGGAACCACCTAAAAATACCATATGTTTTCTTCGAGGAGGATCTTCTATTCTGATTTTAAATTTCTGAAAATATAAACAAATAAAAGTAATGTACTTCATTTCTGGAAAGGCCACATAGGATTAATCTAAAAAAAAACAAAAAAAAAACCTGTCTCAGAACAGTCAACCTTTTCATACACAAGTACTCCTTTACTGACCTGACAAGGGAGAATCACATCGGAAAATCTGGACGACTTTCTCAGCTAATTCAGTCCATACTCGGAACAAACAGTCCAAATTCAATTAGTCTTATTGAACATTGGTTACATCAAATATCCATGAAAACAATAAATTTCATACATATAGGGACCCATGTCAACAAAAACTAACAAATAAATCATTTTTGTTTATCAATATGGCCTAGCAGGTTGTCAAAACAGTGATTCTCCCGCTAAGAAATTAGAAATTAAAAAGACTCTTCAAGCCTTACCGATAATTTTTCTGCATTGCCTTTTAATATTCTTTCAAGATATAACTGTTTCATCTCTCGTTCTAATCGTGAAGGTAAACCAGGGTACATAGATGAACCTCCAGATAATACAATATGTTTATAAAACTCTGGACGTGTATCTATATCTGCGGACTGTATAGTCTGGAACAGTAATTCAGCTACACCTAAACTTTCTATATTAATTAGATGAGGCTGGAATAAAGCTTCTGGGGCTTCAAACCTTTCACCTCCAACTTTAATAACTCGACCATCAGGAAGCTGAAGAGATACATCACATATATATAGTAAAAGGCATCAATTTATTTACTTCCATTACGAAAGACACAAAAAAGAAAGTGGAGTCTGTTCAGAACTTCTTAGGGTAAAACGATCAGGAATCTAGTTAGAAAATTTACATCACCACAGACACCAAAACTTTCTAATACCGAGACCGAACAAAAACTCACGACACATTTAACTATAATGGCAGGATTGTTAGCTGGACATTTACTGACAAGAAACTTAAAGGCCATGACAAATAGACATCAGCAAATGAGTAAAAAACAAAACCAGAAAAGGTGTATGTCTGCATTGGTCAAATGTAACGTGGCCTGAAATGCAGATTGGTATACATGTAGCAAAGTCGGCAACTGACATTGTTACCACTGATGGGCTAGGGGAAGATAGGAGTGTACGATCTTACAGTTGTTGCGCCGGCAATAACATCCCCATTCTTCCTTAATTTTTTTTTTTTTTATAAACAATATTCAGAAACTGAGGGGATTGGGAAACAAGCAAAGTCTTTATAAACCCCTCTTCCGATTCTTCCTAAATAAATATTTTGCTTGAGAGAATTGACGTTACATTCAGAATTGTTTGTTTAAAAGGTGCAATATGTACGACCTAAATTTGCCTATTGCACTTGTAGATCCTTATTTTGGCTTCAAATGTTAATTAAACTATCTCGGCCACAACTTGTCAAATCTTTAAAAGTGATAACTTGGCTTAAAATCAAATAATTTAGATGAAATTTTCAGTATATTAATTTTGCATTATATTAATCTATATAATTTAACTATAATAGTAGGAATGGCCAGCTCTTTATCTAAATCTTACTATCATTAAAATCACAAATGTAAGAAAAGACTGGATAATCTGACTAGTTTGTAGGGATATTAAAACTTACTGTATAAGGTTCTACTAAAACAGTTGTTTCTAAGGCTAATTTTTGTTCTTGTTCTACATCATAAGCTACGTAACATAATCTTTCTTTCATCATTCTCACTGTCTCAAAATCAGCTGAATGATTAAAGGCATAACCACGCAATAACAATAACTGAAAAATAATTAAGAATACATGTTATTAAAGAATTTAATACTGGATTTAACTTCCCATACATGTATAATGATATACATGGGTTATTCTAAGGTTAATATATGGGGTTATTTGGGCATAGCTTAATTATATTTAATCACTGTTCCCCACTTTCAAATTGTATGTAAATAGCAGAATCTGTATTAAGCAGCCACCCAAGTGAATTTTCATGACTGACCGCTTATCGTGAGCGTCTTAATAAAATCTGTTTTTTTGTGCCGACATCAAAACACAAAAAGTTTGAACTTTAGAAAATTGATATTTTAGAATCTGTTCAGACATTTAGAGGAAGTTATTTTAGATTTCATACTGGTATCAATATAACATATCATCATAACAGATTTCATAACCTTATTACATATATAAATCAATATTAAATTAATCCTCCAAAATAATTTGATTTTTCATCTTTGATCTCACACCCTCCCAGCACTAAACACTACTTCAAGAGCTACTTTCATTTACCACCTAAGTTAAACATCTTACTCTTTTAAATTTGAATCCCTCCAGAAACTTACCTTGATAAGGTATCTAGTGATATCTCGACCTGCAATATCCAATCTCCGTGTTAAATGAGGTAAAGCGAAACCCTCATAGACAGGACAGATATGTGTTACACCATCACCAGAATCTACCACAACACCCGTTAATAAACCTGGAAATATATCAATAGTTTCAACCTATTCAAATATTTTAAATGTGTGCAAATTGCAGTAACACAAAGACTTTACAAAGTTGTCATACTTTTAGAAAAGAGTAGTCGGGATACACAAATGAAATGGAGTTTAAAGTCCTACTGCTCCGATTCGACTGGGCTAATGAAGATGGCTTACACCATACTTTGAGGGAAATTTTGTCAGGCCAGCAGCACTATGGCCTAATCTTGTATCCCAACTGCCAAGGGATCTTTTACGTACATGCCAACGTGTACACAGGACCTTGGTTTGTTGTTCATCCAAACAACTAAACAGCTGTTGTTGGCAGGCCATCAGTCCTTCACCACTGCATGGAGATACCATGCGAGAAAATACTGATGGAAGCTTTTCAGACCAAAACCTGAAGCGAACCCGAGAGGTCTCCAGGCTAGCGCCAGTCTTACCCACTTGGCCACCACTGTGACTCCTGGTTGCTGTAGTAGCCTAGTTGATTGGATTAGTTTTCATGAAGATTATATAGGATGAATTACCTTGAGCATACAATGTTAAAACAGCCTGTATAGCTACATGTACACTATGGAACTGGTATTTCTCAAACATTGTCTGAAATTAAATCAATTATTCTATTACAAAACATACTTCAATTACAAGCTAAAATATATATCTAATATAGTAGTTTTATAGTATTTTCTGTTCAGACATTTAGAGGAAGTTATTTTAGATTTCATACTGGAATCAATATAACATATCATCATAACAGAAATAGAATTTACACTTAATCTTAGTTGTAAATCTCTAAATACTGTTCAGGAAGACAATCAAAATGATTTTTTTGGCTAGAGTCCATATCCGGCATACTGAGCTATTGAACATAACCTAATAATTTATATACTGGTTTTATATCAATTATAATTCAAGTCATAAAGAAAAGTCAAATAGTGAAAGTTTTTTTTTTATAAATTTTTTAAACCGAACTCGAACAAATTCTGAATGCTTTCTAAAAAGCCACTTTATATACAACTCTTGATCATTTTTAAATACTAGTTATTTAAAAAATTTTGATTATCTTAGAATAGCATTAAAGACACATTGTGCGAGTTTAGATATAAAGCTGGCAGTTCTCTCTATAATAGTTAAAGATAAGTTGTCAGGCAAGGAAACATACGCCCACAGCAGCTAAATCGTCCAGGCAGTCAACATGAGTTGCCGCATATTTCTACTTTTTTTTCAGTAATAAAAATTTTATAATAAATTAAAATCAGTTTTAGAGTAACAACTCATAAAGTAATAATCAGAAAATCATTAGAATTTGTTGGGTTCTGCCCCATGCTAACGTTGAGTATACGGAACATTTAATATCGTGGATTTAGCTGTTCAGTTAGCAAAATTCATTGAAAACCAATATACCTGTTCCTCTCAAGACCTTTAACTCTGTGTCAATCTGATGATAAGTTTGGCCTCTAGAGCGTCACAAAATTTTTCATAGTGATCAAGGGAGATAACTTTGGCAGTAATTATCGAAAATCGCTGAAAATCAATAGACTTCTTCAACTCATGACCATAAACACGGTGTATCAATTTAAAGTCATTCGGATATTAACTTTGGCCTCTAGACCGTCCACAACATTTTCCACGGTGAGCAATTATCGGAAATCGTTGAATATCAATAGGCTTCTTTCACTTAGGACCGTAAACAAGATCTAGAGCATCCACAAGATTTTTTGAAGTGATCAAGGGCCGAAACGCTGGCATTAATTAATCAAAATCGCTGAAAATCAGTAGGCTTCTTTGTCTCATGGCCTTAAACACTATGTATAAATTTTAAAAATCAATTGGATATTAACTTTAGCCTCGACAATATACGACCACATTTCAATGTGGGCATAAAAAAAAAGATAACATAAAGGGAATATGCCGAAAAAGTTCTACCAAGAAAAAAGCGAATGAATTTTCAGCATAGCCTTGAACATCATTACTAAAGTCGGTATGATAAAAAACATAGGTCTCAATTATCCTTTCAAGATTACATCAGATCCTAAGCTAGTGGATATTGCAGGCTAGCAATGACATCAAGAGTTGATTATGGTGTGAATAAGTTAATGTCTAATTAATAATTTATATAACGTTCCCGGCCTAAAAGACCTGCAATAGACAGATTTAGCTCTTGCATAGTGTTCACTGTTGTAAAACTATTTTTGTGATTCACTGCACTGGTACATGTAGGTATTATTTAATTCAAATTATTCAATTACAAAAAGAATTCTTCATCTGAAGTTAAGCTAAAATATATCTAATTTAGTAGTTTTATAGTATTTTCTGTTCAGACATTTAGAGGAAGTTATTTTAGATTTCATACTGGTATCAATATAACGTATCATCATAACAGAAAATACACGCAAGTTGGTTGTAAATCTCTAAATTACTGATATGGAAGCTGAGTTTTTGGGCTTGTGTAATTGACATCAAAACATTTTAGTGATGTTGAAATGAGATGCAGATTCACCAAATACAAGTACATCAAATTTCAAGGCACTACATTTATCTTCTCTTGTTTATGTATCATTATCCAGTAGAATTCATTATTGTCAAAAACATTATCATGATTATGTACTTGATAACTGATCCCACAAAATATGACAGTAGCATCTGAGAAATAGTATATTTGTTTTAAAACTCCAAACCAACTGATTAATATTACAATGTGTGAAGACAATTTTTAAAATTATTAATACTATCACAGGATTGGTTCTGACACAATGTACAACCAGAACGTCCAGAAGATGTTAATTTTTACACGTCTACATGAACATGTAGTTCATAAGGGATATGCTTCCAAATTATGTAATATTTGAATAATAACTTTTTCTTCAAAATGTAATAACTAATAAACCTGCTCAAACATTTAGAGGAAGTGTTTTTTTGATTTTCATTCTTCCATCAATCATTCTAAAACAATTTCATCATTGCAGGATTTTATTTAGAACATTTTTTAATATTTTACATTTTAGAACACTGACAATGGTTTATGACCTTTATTTACTCTTTCAAACATAACTTCTAATCTATCAAACTTTGAGAGCCTACTCGAGACATTAGTTCGATACCAGCGTTGGCTGTGAAAGCTCATCAGGATTTTCTGGCTTGGTTCCCACTTATCAGTGATGTAAGACAGAGGGCCTTGCAAGGGACAAGAACCCTCGATAGTTGGTATTTGAAATCAGAGTAGGCCGTAGTGTTGTTGTCTGGAAAAAATTTTCCTCTAAGCGCATTGTTTGACATACATATCCATTTTCATTAGGCCAATCTGTTCTGAACAGTGGGATATTAAAACCCATTTAATTTCATTTGTTCAGCCTTCACAGTTCAACTTACCTCTACCATTTTTTCTCTATTTTTCATGGGATTCATAGGTGGTTCCGTAAGCAGTATTCTGGTATTTTTGGGATCAATGTTCATCATATCTTTACCAAATGTGTGATCGTACAAATGTAACATGTCTTCCCAGCTACGAACAATACCATTTTCCATTGGATAGTTTACTTCTAACATTGATCGTAGTTTACTTGCTTCCTCACCAACCATCAAATCCTTTAAAACAATTAAAATATAAATGTATTCATAACCACATGAATATAATGCCAACAGCCAGATTATATTTTCAAGTTCAATCATTACTGGAAAATACTTTTTACCGATCATATTGTAGTCTACAGCGCAGTGAACCCTTACGGCTGGACCCCGGATCCATTCACTTGATTTGATATTTCCACAGGTTAATCTTATAGGTTTTGGTCTTTCGTGTAGTGCACTTACTATATGAGGGTTCTGACCACTGAATGTAATTGAATAAAACTTTACATGACGATATATATCTGTCAAGTAATCAAGCCCTCAAAAAAAGAAAGTGGAGTCTGTTCAGAACTTCTTAGGGTAAAACGATCAGGAATCTAGTTAAAAATTTTACATCACTACAGACTCCATATCTTTTGTTCAAAAATCTTAAATATCAGTATCCTGCATGTGGATTAAGGAATGAAATAGGCTTTTTACGGCCCACTATCCTGCTCGGAACTGGGCTAATAAAGGGCACACGCCACACAGTGTGTTATGATGTGAGGGAAATTCCAACTGTCAAGGGTCTTTTACGTGCATGCCAATGTGTACAAAGGACCTCGGTTTTTCGTCACATCCGAACGACTAGACAGCTGTCCTTGTCAGGCCCTCCCGTCCTGCATAACTGACAAGGGGGAACCACACAGGAAAATCTGGATGACTTATCTCGGCCAAAGTTGAGATCGAACACCTGTGACCTGACCTCCAGGCCAGCGAGCGTCTTATTCACTTGGCTACCCTGATCTCTGCATGGGGATTACAATGCCATAAGCTACATGTACGGTACTCCATTAAACATGATTTATCTTCATAAAATAACTTGTTTTTATTTGACAAACTCAACTGTGTAAAAAAAAAGGAGAAAAATGGTAGGATGGCAACAAACCCCCATTTCATTTAATAAATTGTCTATTTACTTCCCAGTGTAGTGACAGGAATTTGAAGAGTATTTTATTGAAATTCACAGATTTCTAAGTTTATGTCAAATTCGAGGATATACATGTACATGTGTACCACACATTTTATGTAGGAGTTACAGAGCAAAGGCATAGCGCTTAATTTATGTCTGGTACACAGGTAAACCTTACATTATAATTCTAAATTTACCATATTATTGAATTTTGACATTTACCTTCACTTCAATGTCCATTATTTTTGTTTGTGACCGGATGATGGGTCGCCCAACCAGTGAGGGGAAAAGGAATGTTGGAAAATTAGAACCTGCATATCCACATTTTACAAACTAAAACAAGAAAATAGATAAATCATTAGGATAACATATATTAATGATGCATTATGCATGAGGTAAATCTGTCTACTGCATGTCTTTCTATAGGCCTCAAATGTTATATACTATTAATTAGACATTGACTTCTCCAAACTCCTGATGATGCCATCTTATGACGTGCCAGATTTTCACTGGATTTGAATCCGATCTCCTGATCACCACTCATCGATGATTAATCCAAACATGGAAAATTAATTGAGCAACCAATGGTCGGACAGGGGCAAAAACAATATACTAACAACCACATTTCGATATGATGGGCCTATAAAAAACATGGTGCAGCTTGCGTTTTGTGTCGGTCATACTGGTTCTAGCGAGGTAAGCAAGGTCTTATTTTCTCACTAAGATGTTCATTTACATTGTTCAGGCGTTCACATGGACTGACACACTGCCGTTTAGCAGTAAAAAGTTGCCCAGTAAAATTGACTGGGGCAGATTCCAGTTTCGACATATCATATATTGAATGCCATGGCACGCGACCTGAACGTAGTACTCAGTACTGCTGGCGAGTGTAATGAGACCTACGTTCAGAGCGGAACTACATGTTGGCCCACCTCCTCCCCCTGAATGGGCTCCGATTGTATGGGCTTTAAAATAAAAGACAAATCTTTGAGGAGACATTCTTGCAAGCTATCTGAGCCCACTGTCCCTGGTGCCGCCGTATGAATCATGAACTTTGCAACTTTGTTGTTAACTTGGTGGATTTCAAGTTATCATTAATATTATGATTATGAGAAAAGATCTTTTTCAAGACTGGCCTAAACTAAACAGAAATAAGCCACACAATTCCTGACTGTATCAACTCATGATAGATAGATAGATAAGTCTACAGTTAGTTAGTACTATGCTATTAGTCTAGCCTTTACCGAAGCGGAACAAATTCGTCTTCCGGGTAGATGAATTATAGAAATTTGCAAAAATCACGGCGTGAAAGACCACAATAATGGTTCTTTTTAAATTATTACTCACTCCGGTACCGTTGTCACAAACGACAACGTTTCTGCCTTGACTGTCCATTGCGGATTAAGAAAGATTTGATAGATACCCCATCCACTAAAAACAAGCCATTAGGAAGAACCGGAAACACCCGCCCCGATGAGTAATGACAGCCTTGAATACATGCAAAACGATTGGCTCATAAATTGGAGTTGACCAATAAAACACGTCATCACAATCTCTCCGAGATATTTCCAAGATGGTGTCCACCGGCGAAAGAAGTTGTCTACTTTTTGTTATATTTTTGTTTTCTGTTTGTGCTTTAGTAAGCTGTTCACGTAGCGAGGAAGAATATAAATTAAAAGACATTGAATTTGATCTCAGTCCGGGTAAAGAGCCAGCGAGAATATTTACAGCAGAACAAATTGCTGAATACGATGGTTCCGACGTAAGTTATTTTTGTAGAGTTGCCCCCCTTACACCGTAATCTGTATAAATATTTAGTAATCGAAAGTAGCCGTCCCAAAAATGACAGTGTACATGTAATTGTGTAATGAGCCAGTTTTGTTTTCAGGGAATTGTTAATTAAAAATAGTTTTTGAACCTCTTTGTTTGCAGTGAATGTTAAAAAGGTTGTTTACTCAAGAAAGCAACCTGTTTTAGCCATGGAAATACTAAATAGCAGCACTAATTTATGCCATGGCCTATGCTATCATGTTTTCTTGACCATTTGACAAATGAATAAAACAAAAATTTTATTCATAAAATAGTATTTTAATCCAAATTCTATCCATACTCTGGTAATAATGAACAAATATAATATCAACAATTAGTAATGACAAAATGTAACAGCTATGGCAACGTCCAAAGAAGCCTTATCCTTGTTTAGATTTAAAGCGATAATTTCATATTTTCTAATATTAAGTGCAGGGAGACTGCACCTCCACCAAACATAAAAACAAATATAGGGACAAGACATCGTACTCAGATCAGAGACCAAAAACCAAACAATTCAAAAAGAGTGAATGGATCCAGGGGCTAGCTGTCAGCGTCCATGCGCTATACAGTCCCGGGCCTATGGTGACACAGACTTCACTCAAATTTGAAAACAATTTGGAATACTACCCCAAAAAATAATGTCACCATGTAATGTCAGCATGTGTCATGATCTGTCATATGTTGCAAGAAATATGAATGCAACTAGCATATTGTATTAATTTCGCTATACAAGTAACCACAAGGTTAAATGTACCAGAGAAGTAGTTCACAAAACTAAATGCACTAAAAATGTACCAGAGAAGTAGTTCACAAAACTAAATGCACAAAATCACTAAAGAAGATTTTTTAAGAAAGTCAATACAATGTACGTTGTCAACACACTATTATTATACGATCATAGGCATTTTTTCCCAGTTTTGTAAATCACTAACATCGGAAATAATATCACAATTATCTCCCTTGTTTTTCTATTCGCCCCATGCTATCTTCAAACGTTTGAATTTGAAATTGAAAATGACATTTTTGCCAATTTCTCAACTGGCAATACTGGATTATAGGATTAATAGGATTATTCTTTAACTGGGTAGGACTGTTTATAGTTACCATCTTTTTTAAGGCTTTATTTTAATATATTTTAAAAATATAACTTGAAAATATGAAATTACAGCTTTAACAAAAAAAGGAGATTGCACTGTAGAAAGTTATTGTTATCTTGTATAAATGGATTGTATTGTAAGGAAAAATATCAGAATTCTGTTTTTTTTTAATATTATTATTATGGTAGTAAATGTTTGATTAAGTACATGACACATGTAACGTTACTTCCTTTTAGAGATAAAGAAATATTAATGAATAGCCTACGGCAATAAGAAGATAAAAATATTATAAATAAACCCATTTCAATTATATAATACAAGTAGGAAGTAATATATATATAATTAATGGTTAAATCTTTTCATAATGCAACTAAAGGGAAACTTTGGCAACATTCTAAAGAATATTTTACAACAGTAGATATATGTCCTTATTTTCAATAGTTGTTAATATAATAAACCTGCACATTTCAACACCAACTTCTAAATTTATGTATATGAAACAGATGGCACTTAATGATTTACATTGTATTGTGTGTATGTAAGCTCAACTAAGCTAAAAAGAAATATTCAATTAAATTGACACCGAAAGTCACTAAACGGGCTCCTTAGACTGCTCCAAACAATCCCATCAGGTGCATAGCAGCAGCGCTTCCACAAATTAGTAAATGGTGCTTTAAAATGGACGGCCATCACATATTTCTGTCAGTTTAAACATACATTATGCAAGAGCTAAATCTGCCTATTGCAGATCTTTCTTTAGGCCTGAAATGTTGTCTAAATTATTAATTAAACATTAATTAACTTATCCAGACCATAATCTATTCTCAATGTCATTGCTAGACTACGTAATCTACTGAATTAGGATCTGATTTGCTGCTCAACTTTAATTCGTGATTTGATCATGAAATAGATAATAGAGACTGTTTTTATCATACCAACTTTAGTAAAGATGATCAAGGCTAGTCTGAATGTTTCATTACTAAATTCCAGGTTCATAGTGGATTAATTTGACTGAAATTTTCAGCAAATTTCCTTTACATTATCTATTTTTTAACTATTATAGTGAGAACTGCTAGCCTTTTTTATAATCTCCCATTATTGTATCTTTAAAACATTCTGATGAACAGGAAATTTGGTCTTCCCAGGGATGTAACGCTATTAATATCTAATTTTATGTAATTTTCAAGTATGAAGTATTAAAGGGCTAAGGCAGTGTTATAATAGGATAACTGATGAAATTACTAATGTATATTTTAATTTATTGAGTACCGGGTAATCATATTACATTATACTGTATTTCAGCCAGATAAACCAATCTATATGGGCATCAAAGGTGTTGTTTTTGATGTTACAAGTGGAAAAGGTTTGTAAACAAAATTATTGTTATGTTGATTCCTTCTTTCTGTATACTAAGTGGGTCTGGGAAGTGAACAGATTGTGTGGCAAAGTGGTCTGAAACCACAGCCGCAAGCCAGAGGTGACCGGCCAGCTAGAGCTCGAAGCGCGGCACTCTAGACCACTAGGCCATCCCACCCCCCCCCCCTACTTTGGAGAATTATGCCTATATGAAATAAAGATATATATAGGCCTACCATATATGTTACCTCTTCTTATCTCTCAAACAAATCCTTATCTAAAGAAAAGTAATATTCATTGTTATGTCCACAAAATAAATCATAAAGTTGGCCTGTTTAGTGTTTCATGGTAGATAAGTCTTTATGTAGAATTATGCATTAACAATTTGTAAAAGAAAGAAACTGGCATTGCCTTGTGGGGTCACGGTGGCTAAGAAGCTGGCTCGCTAGCCTGGAGGTCGGTGTTAGAATCTGCAGTGCCAAAAAAATTCATCCAGATTTTCTGATGTGGTTCCGCCTTGTCAGTGATGCAGGACAGAGGGCCTGACAAGGACAACTGTATAGTCGTTCAGTTGGGACAAAGAACTGTACATATTGGTGTATTAAAAGATCCCTTGACAGTTGGAATTTAATACATGTATAAGAATAGGCTGTAGTGCTGATGTTCGGGCAAAATTGTTCTCATAGCATGCTGTATGGTGTATGCTCATCTTCAGTAGTCCAGTTCGGAGCAGAAAAATAGGACGTTAAACTCCATTTTATTTTATTTCTCATGTCAATGCCAGAGTTGTGTGTACCTTGGGAGCAGAAATTTCAATGTGTTACTTACTAAAGTAACCTGTCAATTTGAGACATTGGGATTAATTTCCTTAGCAATGATTTGCAAAAAGCAAGGGATGCTTCTCTTTTGTCAATAAATACAAAATCAACTAACATTATTCTTTCAAAGTGATCTGGGCGATAAATCCTTACCATGCTAAGATAAAGTGAGAACTTTATGCAGAATGACAATAATAAAATGAAGTATGTATGTACGATATACTTGTTAGTATGTAGGCAAAATTCTCACCCAAATACAAATATCTAAATTGTTGAGCCAGATTATTCATTGTATCATAATTTCTATTTCAGATTTTTATGGTAAAGGAGCATCGTATAATTCACTGGTTGGTATAGATTCAACAAGAGCTGTTGCTAAAATGTCTCTGGATCCAGCTGATTTAACCCATGATATCGTAAGTTATATGTATGCAAATCTGTCTATTACTGATATGTGTTAGAGCATAGAATACCATATTTAAAACTCTTAATAAAAGGTGGTACCACGGTGGATAAGTGGGTAAGACGGTGGCTTGCTAGCCTTGTGATCGCATGTCCGATCCCTGCTTTGGCCGAGAAAGTTCATCAGGATTTTCCGACGTGGTTTCCCCATGCCGGTGTTGTAGAATGGATTGCCTAACAAGGATAGCTGTCTAGTCGTTCAGATGAGACGAAAACCAAGGTTCCATGTATACATTGGCGTGCAGGTAAAAGATCTCTTGGCAGTTGAAGTGCCACTGTCTGGGCCAAATTTCTCTCATATCACAAACAGTATGGCGTATGCCTGTCTTCATTAGCACAGTTGTGGGAGCAGAGCAGTAGGATGTTAAACCAAATTTCATTTCTCTTTTTCATTGCCTGGGTTGTGTGTACCTTGGGAGCAGAAAGCTGTAATGCGTTACTTAATGGCACATATTCAGCCTATTTTACCTGTACCAAACTGTCAAATAAAGAAGATAATTTTGTTTATACATGTATATTTGTGACCGGAATTATCGTTTTCAGTCGGAAGTCGGAATCATTCATTTTGCGTTATAGGCAAAATACGGCAGTCAGTGGTGAAATTATTGATTTTCAGTTTTCATCACCAAATAATAGTTTGAAATGTTGTCTTTCGGAATTCTAAACCATTTTTAATTATTCGAACTCTAAATGCCTCAAAAATTGATTTTAATAAAACATGTAGAATGTTACGTAATCAAAATTCTCCCTAAAACAATCGAAATAAGTCGTCACTTAACATGTCAAATAAATTTTCAACCGGTAAAAATTTGGAGGCAATATCCCCATCCTAAGATACTGGTTGCTATAATGGTTTGAAAATTTTTAGTACCCAGACTTTAATCTGCGTTTTCTCAGAATGTACTTATGTTGACCTTGAAGCTTCAAAATTTCACAACTCAGTCAATTTTTGAGATATCAACATAATTTTTGTTGCATTTGAAAGCCCACAGTTGTGGCTTTCAGAAAATGTATAGAACTCAATTTTGGTGAAGTGATCCAAGTGACTGATTTTGCTGGCACCAGCCACATTTAATTTGCCTTGTGATCCACAATTATATGCTGGAGTTTTAAACTTCACCAAACAGGAAGCCAAATATCAATACAGAATTTTCAAATTGTCTAAACATTGAATATGTCAGATGTAGGACAACGTATAAATCGATGTAGGATTATATTAAATCATATTCTGACCAATAGGGTATTAGATTTGAAGATCTGGGGCTAATGAAGATTGAACAAAGTTTCCGTTGACCTTGGTAATTTTGACAAAGATCGACTATTCTGTAGGAAAAGATTATTTTGATAAGAGATTTATTGTGTTTATCATTAACAATAGTCGTGTACCCAGAACTTTTTCCTTATAATATACATTTTTTTTTTTAATAAAAATACAATGTCTTTATCTTTCTGTTTGAGTTAGCAGTGTAGCCAAGGAAAATGTTCACAAACATCTAGAAATCAAATATTTTTTTCATTTGACATGGTTTATATTTTTTCAGACTGGCCTATCCTCTCAAGAGCTGAGGGCATTAGACTCAGTGTTTGATGGAACATACAAGGCTAAATATCCGATTGTTGGTTATATGGATTATGTATTAGAACAACACAGAGAAAAATTCAGGAATGTTGTTAGTGACGAATTGTAAAGATCTTGTTACTCATGATTAATTGAAGACGAATAATAAGAAGTTTAACTACCCAAAATTAAAGTACTTGTATGTTACAGTGTGGAAATGTAAAAGCAAAAATGTAGTAAAGATCTTGTTTGAAACTTTAAATAAAAAAATTTGACACTTTGGATATGATTGCAAAAACAGTTTGAGGTTATGAATCTCTTTTGGAGCATTCACCTCCAATGTTTTATTGAGTGATGTAATAAAGGTAGCCATTTTAATCCCTTCAAGTGCCTGTGAGATTTCCCTCTTTAGTCAAATTAACATATTTAATCCATTTGATGTTTACAAGGTTATGTCCCTTTACATGTAACACCTGAACTGGTGTTAAATTTTTACCATGATTTTGATTTCTCCAAAGATTTTGGCCGAGGCAGTAGCAAAACATTTATCTCTGCATTTAGAATTATTTGTGCATCATTGTAGTTTATGAAGCATGAATGAATTAATTTTAACTCATATTAACTAACCTTATGTCTATTGGGTTAAAGTATTACAAACTTCTTATGATTCTTCTCCATCTATTTTATGATCAAATTTTTATATCAGTGTATTTCATTGTGTTGCATTGCACCATTTTTGTGTCTTATTTGTAATATTATATATAAAGTTATGCACATTTATATTATTTATATATATAAGAATATATTTTCGAATGCGGATGATGTGGTACCTTATGTCTATTGGGTTAAGGTATTACAAACTTCTTATGATTCTTCTCCATCTATTTTATGATCAAATTTTTATATCAGTGTATTTCATTGTGTTGCATTGCACCATTTTTGTGTCTTATTTGTAATATTATATATAAAGTTATGCACATTTATATTATTTATATATATAAGAATATATTTTCGAATGCGGATGATGCGGTACTTGAAATAGAAATTTATTTGTATTAGTCCGACTAAATTAGTTTTATACTTTGAAATCATTTCCACTGTCATTTTATAATACTAATGGCTAATGAATATTAATTTAGCATTACTAGTATATAACCCCTTTTCAATTTTCTTATTCATATATAAACATAAACAAACATATAACTATGGTAGCCAACAAATTTAATTAGTGGCATTTTAAAATACTTATGTGAGAAAATGTGGTAGCTATGAGGACAGTAAATGGCCTTAAAATATTATGATTGTGACAAATTTTTATGAATGGATATATTTATGTTTATATGTTTTTTATCCCGTGCCATCTGTCCTTCCTTCCATTAAGGTATTGTGGTTTCTAATCATATTTCACAAATGGTTCAAGTTTCTATACCCATCAACATGTTATAATTGTATATTATAAGAATTCTGGAAATTAAGAATATGTTTCCAAATCTGACCTAGTTTCTGGCATACAAGGGTGCAGGATGTGGATGACTGAGATTCCTTTTTATTATTCATTGTTTGAGAGATTGAATTGCGTATAACTAATTAATTGATCCGACACACGTATTTAATTTATGTACAGATATATTTCCTCAACATTCCAAACTATCAGCAAAAAATTATTTCTTTTTGAGGTACCCTATTTATTAAAAGAGTACTTTCAAATAAGTCTAGATGACCTAATTATGCTCAACTACACTATTCATATTGAATTTATTTAGTATACAGTATGTTTGAGTTAAATAAAACTACTCATATAAAATTGTTTCAATGGCATTTAGTAATTGAACTCGAGTATACAGGTCAGAATTCTATGGAATACAATTACTGCTTTAGTGCTTATTACTGAGCGACGTTTCGACTAGGCTTCTCTAGTCATTTACAGTACTGTAAATATATATTCAAAAGTAAAATGGATTGTAAAAAAATGGAGAAAATAGTTTGTATGAAGTGTATAATTAACTTGTCCTATTTTTATGAAATGAGAGTACATATTTTTATATAAAATATCTGTGATAAGAAATGTCTGACCTGAATCTTAAATTAATATAAAATGTTTTTTTGAATAAACTTTATTCTACCTTAAAAACAATTTGTTGTTAAATAATATTTTAAAAGATAAGCTGGCACTGCCAGGCAGGATACGCCCACATTTTCGAGAGATGGATAGAGAACAAGCAATACCGAAAGTGTTTTTTCCTACATCATTAAGTTAGAATTTGATATGTGCAAAAATTAATATCTTTGAGAAATAAAGTTGCATTTTAGTAGGCTTCAAATTCGACTGGGGATCATGTTGATAAGTGGGTAAGAAATTCGAACTCAACCTTCCGAATTGTGACCTCCAGAGGGACCATAGGCTATGGATAGGCGATTTTTCGGACAATCAGGGGCCATAATTCAGGAAGTTACGATCCGATATGCGCAAATAACGAAAGGAACCAAGATCTTTGGGTTATAAGCATGCATTTCAGGTTTCATCAAAATCGAATTAAAATTGTGACCTTTACAGGGTCCATATACCATTTTTAACAGTATTCGCGTACAAACGGCGGCCATTTTGTCTGTAAATTTTGGTCTGATTTTCCCGAAATTCGAACTCAAACCTTCAGGTGTAACGGTGATATGATCAAACGTTTTTTTAAATCGGAAAATAATTGTGACCTCCAGAGGGACCACAAGCTAAAAAGATAGGCTGGCACTGCCAGGCAGGATACGCCCACATTTTTGAGAGATGGATAGAGAACAAGCAATACCGAAAGTGATTTTTCCTACATCATTAAGTCCTGTATTTCATACTGTATTGGGAGCAGCCATTTTGTTGGTCAGTTCCAGTCTGATATTCATGAAATTCGAAGCCGACAATGATTATGGTTTGATGGTACACAACCTAGAAATGTTACTTTTCGTCAAAATCGGATAAGAATTGTGACCTGTAGGAGTCCACAACCATGATATACCATATTTTTACACTATTCGCGTACAAACGGTGACCATTTCGTCCTGCAATTTTGGTACGATTTTCACGAAATTCAAACTCAACCTTCCTTACGGTGCAACAGCAATATAATCAGATTTTTTTTTAAAATCAGATAATAATTGTTCGAGAGATAGACAGAGAACAAGCAATACCGAAAGTGATTTTTCCTACAATCAAAGGCCAAAATTCATTAAAGCCCCAATAACACTCTTGTTGTTACTGAAAAATATGTCCCAATCTTCATTCTGGTCAACAAATCGTATTATTTTAGAATATTCCAATTAAATGATGATATAAATTTCATCTTAACACACCTATTTTGAAAAATTGGAAAAATTCAACCCATTGATTTGAAAAGTCTAACGTAAACCTTTTCAAGTGTGACTTGGATTTTAAAATATTTTCGAACCCTCTGGACAAGTAAAATAGGTTGTAATGGATAATTTACACAACAGGTAGGACACTTAAACATCTAGTACTTAGAATAAGGGTATTATTTATTTTCTGGAGCTGCCAAGCCAGCAAGAATGTTATTGTCCCTTTAAGTTACAATTTGATATGCGCAAATATCGAAAAGAATAAAGATCTTTAGGTTATAAACAAGCATTTCAGGTTTCATCAAAATCGAATTAAAATTGTCACCTCTGCAGGGTCCACAACTTTGACATACCATATTTTTACACTGTTCGCGTACAAACGGCGTCCATTTTTTCTGGCAATTATGGTCCAATTTTCTCGAAATTCAAACTCAACCTTCCGTAGGGTGTAACGGTGATAGAGTCAGACGTTTTTTCAAATCGGATAATAATTGTGACCTCCAGAGGGACCATAGGCGATTTTTCGGACAATCAGGTGCCATAATTCAGGAAGTTACGATCTGATATGCGCAAATATCGAAAGGAACCAAGATCTTTGGGTTATAACCATGCATTTCAAGTTTCATCAAAATCGAATTAAAATTGTGACCACTACAGGGTCCACAACCATGATATACAATTTCTTAACAGTATTCGCGTACAAACGGCGGCCATTTTGTATGGCAATTTTGGTCCGATTTTCCCGAAATTCGAACTCAACCTTCCTTACGGTGTAACGGTAATATAATCCACCGTTTTATTAAATCGGATAATAATTGTTACCACCAGAGGTACCACAAGCTAAAATAAGGCGATTTTGCGTATAATCAGGGGCCATAATTCAGGAAGTTACGTTCCGATATGCGCAAATATCGAAAGGAACCAAGATCTTTGGGTTATAACTATGAATTTCAAGTTTCATCAAAATCGAATAAAAAATGTGACTTCTACAGGGTCCACAACCTTGATATACCATTTTTTAACAGTATTCGCGTACAAACGGCGGCCATTTTGTATGGCAATTTTGGTCCGATTTTCCCGAAATTCGAACTCAACCTTCCTTAGGGTGTAACGGTGATATAATCAAACGGTTTTTTAAATCGGATAATAATTGTGACCTCCTGAGGGACCACAAGCTAAAAAGGGTGATTTTTCGGACAATCAGGGGCCATAATTCAGGAAATTACATTCCGATAGGCGCAAATATCGAAAGGAACCAAGATCTTTGGGTTATAAACATGCATGTCAAGTTTCATCAAAATCGGTTCAAAATTGTGACCTCTATAGGGTCCACAAGCTAAAAACGTGATTTTTCGTACAATCAGGGGCCATAATCCATGAAGTTTTCATCAGATACATGCCAATATCGAAAGCAGCCGAGATCTTTTGGGGATAAACCTATATTTCAAGTTTCGTCCAAATCGGATAAGAATTGTGACCTGTAGAGGGTCCACAAACAAAATGTGGACGGACGGACGTCCGGACGGACAGAGGCGACGACAATATACGTCCACATAAAAATGTGGGCGTATAAAAAGGCAATTTTGCGAACAATCAGGGGCCATAATTCAGTAAGTTACGATCCGATATGCGCAAATATCGAAAGGAACCAAGACCTTTGGGTTATAAACATACAAGTTTCATCAAAATTGGTTCAAAATTGTGACCTCTACATGGTCCACAACCATGATATCCCATAACAGTATTCGCGTACAAACGGCGGCCATTTTGTATGGCAATTTTGGTCCGATTTCCCCGAAATTCGAACTCAACCTACCTTACAGTGTAACGGTAATATTATAAGCAAACTTTTAAATCCGATAATAATTGTGATCTCCAGAGGGACCACAAGCTAAAAAAGGGCGATTTTGCGTATAATCAGGGGCCATAATTCAGGAAGTTACGATCCGATATGCGCAAATATCGAAAGGAATCACGATCTTTGGGATATAACCATGAATTTCAAGTTTCATCAAAATCGAATTAAAATCGTGACCTCTAGAGGGTCCACAACCTTGATATACCATTTTTTAACAGTATTCGCGTACAAGCGGCGGCCATTTTGTATGGCAATTTGGTCCGAAATTCGAACTCAACCTTCCTTAGGGTGTAACGGTGATATAATCAAACTGTTTTTTTTTTAAATCGGATAATAATTGTGACCTCCAGAGGAACCACAAGCTAAAAGATAGGCTGGCACTGCCAGGCAGGATACTCCCACATTTTTGAGAGATGGATAGAGAACAAGCAATACCGGAAGTGATTTTTCCTACATCATTAAGTCCTGTATTTCATACTGTATTGGGAGCAGCCATTTTGTTGGTCAGTTCCAGTCTGATATTCATGAAATTCGAAGCCGACAATGATTATGGTTTGACGGTACACAACCTAGAAATGTTACTTTTCGTCAAAATCGGATAAGAATTGTGACCTGTAGAGAGTCCACAACCATGATATACCATATTTTTACACTATTCGCGTACAAACGGTGACCATTTCGTCCTGCAATTATGGTACAATTTTCACGAAATTCGAACTCAACCTTCCTTACGGTGCAACAGTAATATAATCAGAGTTTTTTTTTTAAATCAGATAATAATTGTTCGAGAGATAGACAGAGAACAAGCAATACCGAAAGTGATTTTTCCTACAATCAAAGGCCATAATTCATTAAGTTACAATTTGATATGCGCAAATATCGAAAAGAATAAAGATCTTAAGGTTATAAACAAGCATTTCAGGTTTCATCAAAATCGAATTAAAATTGTCACCTCTACAGGGTCCACAACTTTGACATACCATATTTTTACACTGTTCGCGTACAAACGGCGGCCATTTTTTCTGGCAATTATGGTCCAATTTTCTCGAAATTCAAACTCAACCTTCCGTAGGGTGTAACGGTGATAGAGTCAAACGTTTTTTCAAATCGGATTATAAGTGTGACCTCCAGAGGGACCATAGGCGATTTTTCGGACAATCAGGGGCCATAATTCAGGAAGTTACGATCTGATATGCGCAAATATCGAAAGGAACCAAGATCTTTGGGTTATAACCATGCATTTCAAGTTTCATCAAAATCGAATTAAAATTGTGACCTCTACAGGGTCCACAACCATGATATACAATTTTTTAACAGTATTCGCGTACAAACGGCAGCCATTTTGTATGGCAATTTTGGTCCGATTTTCCCGAAATTCAAACTCAACCTTCCTTACGGTGTAATAGTAATATAATCAACCGTTTTATTAAATCGGATAATAATTGTTACCACCAGAGGGACCACAAGCTAAAATAAGGCGGTTTTGCGTATAATCAGGGGCCATAATTCAGGAAGTTACGTTCCGATATGCGCAAATATCGAAAGGAACCAAGATCTTTGGGTTATAACCATGAATTTCAAGTTTCATTAAAATCGAATAAAAAATGTGACTTCTACAGGGTCCACAACCTTGATATACCATTTTTTAACAGTATTCGCGTACAAACGGCGGCCATTTTGTATGGCAATTTTGGTCCGATTTTCCCGAAATTCGAACTCAACCTTCCTTAGGGTGTAGTGGTGATATAATCATACGTTTTTTTAAATCGGATAATAATTGTGACCTCCAGAGGGACCACAAGCTAAAAAGGGTGATTTTTCGGACAATCAGGGGCCATAATTCAGGAAATTACATTCCGATAGGCGCAAATATCGAAAGGAACCAAGATCTTTGGGTTATAAACATGCATGTCAAGTTTCATCAAAATCGGTTCAAAATTGTGACCTCTATAGGGTCCACAAGCTAAAAACGTGATTTTTCGTACAATCAGGGGCCATAATCCATGAAGTTTTCATCCGATACATGCCAATATCGAAAGCAGTCGAGATCTTTTGGGGATAAATCTATATTTCAAGTTTCGTCCAAATCGGATAAGAATTGTGACCTGTAGAGGGTCCACAAACAAATTGTGGACGGACGGACGGACGGACGGACGGACGGACGTCCGGACGGACAGGGGCGACGACAATATACGTCCACATAAAAATGTGGGCGTATAAAAAGGGCGATTTTTCGGACAATCAGGGGCCATAATTCAGGAAATTACGTTCCGATAGGCGCAAATATCGAAAGGAACCAAGATCTTTGGGTTATAAACATGCATGTCAAGTTTCATCAATATCGGTTCAAAATTGTGACCTCTATTGGGTCCACAAGCTAAAAACGTGATTTTTCGTACAATCAGGGGCCATAATCCATGAAGTTTTGATCCGATACATGCCAATATCGAAAGCAGCCGAGATCTTTTGGGGATAAACCTATATTTCAAGTTTCGTCAAAATCGGGTAAGAATTGTGACCTGTAGAGAGTCCACAAACAAGTGTGGGCGGACGGACAGGGTCGACGACATAATACGTCCACATGAAAATGTGGGCGTATAAAAACTAACGATAAACAATGTAAATGGATGATAGCTGCCATGAATGAAAATGAGATGCCTATGTTGTAACATAGTTATGTATTCATTGTGAAAGGAGATTGAGAATTATGCCAGGGAGGCAGCGTTACTTCACCCGTGTACCCGCTTTCTCATCTCTAGCTTATGGTTTGTAGAGGGGGGGGGGTGAAACGAAGTGGTCTTACAAGACTTGTTATTTATAGAAGATTCCAGCTATTTATATAATAATGAATAGATGTCTCCTACTTGACCTTATGGTTATTCTCATTTCCCTGTGAGCAAGCAGATTATTGAGATAATAAAAATAATATACCACATTATGTCAGTCCAGAAATAACCTAATTGGTGTTGAGTGGACATTAAACCCCTCCTCACTTTCTGTTCCCCTAAAAATTCAAAGATTCAAACCCCTGATTTTCAAAAGTTTACTAAAACTTTCACCAGTTTTGTTTTAGTTCTATAGTGCCACAATAACTATTAGGGGAGGGGGCACCTTCTCAACCACATGGATTTCCTCCGAGAACTCGGGTTTCCTCCCACTGCTAAAGACCCCTATGCGCAAGCGAATTATTGAAATAAAATTAAACCATATGTTAGTCCTAGTTAGACCTAGTTTGTGTCAAGTGGAAGTTTAACCCCATTTCTCTCTCTCTCCGCAATAACTATTTGAAAAAAGTTCTTGGAAACTGTGAGCTGCAAAACATAAATTTAAAAAACTTGACTAATCTTTAAAACATCGCTGAATCTTGGAAGATTTGTCACAGTAGAAACTTTCACATCTCTGCTTATTAATTATGTTTAATGAGTTTTTATATTGAAGATTTTAAGAAACTGAAATATTAACCATACTTCGAAGCAACATACTAATACTATCCATTCAACCCTGATAGTGAGAGTTGTCCTTGAAATAAGCAGCTTTTAACGTATATCAAACAAACAGTATATTGAACTAATACCACAATATGAACAAATACGATTAATAAAGAATGATAGACATTTTATAGATTTCCTATCAACTTTCATAAATTGATCAGTTTCCAATCTGTTTATATATCACAATCTAATGTCACATCAAAGATTGCCGCGATTAACCGACAACACTTTTAGGATTGTTGTTACGACCAATAAGCTAGAGATCACGATATAATCCGATCTATACAACTTCTTGTTGTGTCTGAGAAGGCGGGTTATTGAAGAATATGGAAACCAAAAGTAGACAAATCCCGTCATTTATCCATCTTGTTAAAAAGATTGATACTGTTTTCTCTCCCTCGGTTCAGACTGATCCTGACTGATGTATTGCTGTTTGATTGGGCGATTATCGACCCGTTGATTATTGGTAGAGAAATGGTGTTTAATGATTTCATTAATCACATATCGATCGTGTAATTTGGGATTAGTAATTATTTTCCGATTAAAATAACATTAGTCCTATGTTCTAATTCTGGTTGCCCTCTGATATAATTCACTGACACAATTCTGAATGTAACTTTTGTAGTTGGACGAAACTTTGGAATGTTATTGACCGTATAATAATATTTCTATTATACGTCTTTAGCCAATCACCTATTAATGTTTACAAACATACAATTATGTCAAATCCACCCGGCCTTGCTTCATGCTATAGCATGACAAATACCGTGACTTATATTTCTCTCAACTTGTTGAGAACCTTGGTGTCTCATGTCAAGCGCCGGGGGTCCAATCCCAGTGTTGGCCGAGAAAGTTTTCCAAAATTTTCCACTATGACTTCTCCTTGTCAGAAGTGCAGGGCAGATGTTCCGATAACAGCGTCTAGCCGTTCGAATGGACTATTTGTACACGTTAATATGTGGCCCATGTGGGTAAAGGAATCCCTGCCAGATGGAATAGACACAAGAGTAGACCGGACCGTAGCGCCACTGTCTTGGTACAGCATATGTCCGTCGTCAATCTCTTTCACAGAGACAATTCCGGATTATCTCTGTCACAGATGACTGTCTTCAACACGTGCAATGACATCACGCGGCGTCAATCATTGGCTCTATGGCGCGCAAGCGAATTATTGAAATAAAATTAAACCATATGTTAGTCCCGAAATAACCTAGTTTGTGTTGAGTGGACGTTAAACCCCATTTCTCTCTATCTATCTTTATGGCGCGTGCATTGTTTACATAAGACATAACTGCTTCGGGCAAAATGATGCCTTTTTTACTCTTTTTAATACCCGTATTTTTTAGCCCAGTTGATGCAGAAAAGTGAGGCGTTCAAGCCGATTTCATTTATTCTTTCCACCATTCATTCATCCATTCGTTCATTGAATTCACCCGAGTATGGAAGCTGGTGTACTTGCATGATAATTCCCAGTGGGAACATCACATCAAATCCACAACAAAAATGTCTAACACTTTATTAGTGAGTGTCATCACCAACCCTTAAAAGCAGACCCATTTAACTCATTTAAGTAGCATTTACAATTAATTCTTGAGAGGCTCAGCAGTAATATTTCCGTATTTGGACGAGCCATTTATCTATTTGGAACCTTGACCTTTTAGGATGTTTTCATCAAGGGCTATTACCAAGCTTAATGTAGGCGTTAATGCTCATTGATATTAAAGTGACGATAGGATTTTAGTAAATATGGAAACACGCGCACTTTGTGAAATGAATACACAGTCAGATTTCCCATTATATTTCCTTGCAAGAATAATGCAAATAGTCAACTTTGGTGAATTGTACTTTAAATATAGTTTAATTTCATTTCAATAATTCGCTTGCGCGTAGGGGTCTTTAGCAGTGGAAGGAAACCGGAGTGCCCGCGGGGTTGAGAAGGCGCCCCTATCTCCATGCCACATATACGCTCACATCAGAGAGCAAGCCAGAGGTGACCGGCCAGCTGGAGGTCGAAGCGCGGCACTCTAGACCATTAGGCCATCCCAACCCCCTTAATCTTCAAAGAATTAATATTGAAATAAAATGGAATGGTCCAAAAATAAGTTGTTTTACATCCCAATCTGATTAAATACAGACCTATATTATTATTTATTTTCGTTTTTTGTATACTTTCGATGACCTCCACGACAGTGAAGACGGGAGATGCTAATTATAGGCCTGTCCGGGAGGTTCGGGAATTTCTGGAGGACACAAAATGGCCGCTTTATGTAAATAAGTATTTGGGGGAAATATTAACCCTCACCCTAACCCAAACCCTTTTACGACGGGTAAGGGGAAATTGGGATCCAAATTCAGTCTTTTAAAATGGTTAGGGTTAGAGATAGGGTTAGTATTCTTATACAGGTCATGGTCCCAGGTCTAAATCAATGGCCAATGAATGAATGGTATAAACAAACAAAAATTGACCGGATGGACCTCGCTTGATGCAACAATTAGAGAGCGTCGCATGGAATTTACCTTTTACAATTAGATAGGCATATACCCCCAGTTAGACAATTTATATAGTCAATATTTTAATTGTTGCAGTCATATATTGTATGATATGAACTGAACTCGTAAAGGAGAAGACGGATTAACCTATTTTCGTACGTAATGAGTATAATTTGTTGTTTTTAGAAACCTATTAATCATAAATGCGTGGTCAGTTATAATCAAGGCAATTATAGATCTAAATCACTCATTCTTAACATAGATATCACCTAATTATAGTATTAATTAATCTATCATTTCAAATCTAGTACCATTTTCAATTTTGAAAATCCAGTCATA
The DNA here is from genome assembly GCA_036850965.1 of Patella caerulea. Taxonomy (NCBI): domain Eukaryota; kingdom Metazoa; phylum Mollusca; class Gastropoda; family Patellidae; genus Patella; species Patella caerulea. The sequence goes on along the minus strand of JAZGQO010000007.1, from coordinate 46,134,520 downwards.
AAATGCAAAATTAGTAAATGGTCTTAACTACCTCCGCTACTTATAGCCATCTGTTTAAAGATAGATTCAGAAATTAATTAAAAGAACAAATTAAACCCAGATTCAATGAATATTTTGAATTCCAGTCGCTGCCAACTTCTCTTAATAATACGTCTATAACAAAGTTTGACAGCAACGGTGGATAAGTGAGTAAGAAGTTGGCTAGCTAACCCGGAGGTCCAGTGTGGTCTGCATTGGCCACGAAAGTCCATCGGCATTTTCTGGCATGGTTCCCCCCTTGCCAGTGATGCATGCCAGAAGGCCTGGCAAGGGAAACGTATAATCGTTCGGATGGGATGAAAAAACGAGGTTCCGTGTACAAATTGACAGACACGTAAAATATCCCTTGATATCCGCTGCCCAATCAAAATTTCCCTCATAGTCATAGTACAATATATTACATACGCCCGTCTTCATTAGCCCAGTCGGAGCAGAACAGTTGGACATTAAACAACATTTTATTTATTACCATAACTCCTGAAACAAGAACGACGTATGAGTAACAAATTAAAAATATAAATAAAAATAAACCCCGATTAAATAAATTGTTTTTCCCCAATTATTATAATATTGTGTATTTTATTATGTAGATGATTGTTTCCGGTATGCAAATCTCAGACCGGCTTACATTATTTTTAACCTCTGGTCGTTTTGTAACATAATTTGTTATACGACTCTTTTATATTAATCAGTTGTTATAAATAAAACAGGGGAGGGGCGTCGATTGCCCTCTATCGCCTGACCAACCTCGTGGGTTTTCTCCGGGTCCCCAGGTTTTCTCGACAAAAAAGACCACTACACACAAGCGAAATAAAAATCGAATGATATGTTCCTCCAGACCCCTCCCCCCTTACACACACACACACACACACACATACACAAAAATATAAAAATGCTTTGTATTTGATAATTAATTATTTTCTTTCGGCACGTCTTACAAATACTTGTCCTTCCTTGTTTTTTGATTTCATTGTTCCATTTTTTTTAAAAAAAAAAGAGTTTCTTTGTTAAAAAATGGGGCAAAAACATTTTCTTGCCACGTAAAGAAAGGCTATAGAGTAAAATAGTTGAAATTTTTGCGACTATTTTAAAACGTTTGTCTGTTGACGGGGTTGTTAACCTGCGTGGCCAGGGATAAAGCCCGTCTGGAATCACGGGTTTGTTATTGTTTGATGTGTTCACACTTCACACTTTCGTGTTAATACGATAATTCGCCCTTACTGGGAGATTAAACGTTCTTCAAAGTTGTACGTTACTGAGAACCTGACCGGAGGTCAATCGATTCCTTTGGTAATGAATAATAAAAAGCACAATAAATGAAATTGTTACAAATAAATATTTAAATAACATATCAGCAGGGAACTTATAAAGTTGACCTCAAATACTTATTTCGGTCGTCATATCACACGAGTTACCAAACGAGGGCGAACTGGGAGAGAAAGGAATGTTTGATTTTTGTTGCAGTTTTTCTCCCCCTACGTCGTATACGTTATAGGCAATCCGCTTTGTCGAATCACATTCTTTATACATGATCCCACTGGCTTCAAATATATATAAATAACAATCGGACTTAAAACTATATAGAAATGGTGGCCATTTTGTCGTTTGATATTGCACCTTCTCACGATAATGAACCGGGTAGGGATGCGCCGTAACCAATTATTTCCCAAAAACATATTTTATAGAATATAAAAAAAACCTAAATATTGTGATGTCAAAATTAGTTCCCCTTGACAAGAAATTTTCTCAACTATTTCTCTTGTTCTATTGCGCCTAAATGAAGTGCAATTCCGGGTATTTTTAAATAACATGAGATTATTTTGGTGTTTTTATACTCTGAAAAATCTCGTTATTCTCTAGGAACGATTTAGGTCAGGAGCTTATTGCAATTAATGCGTAATTCTGGTTTATAATACTTTCGGATAAATCCGGAGAAATATTTCTTCTGGAAAATCCCCCACCCCCAAGCTAGATCTATTTCCAAAGGCCAATTTAAGATGTCGGCAAGATTTCGCTCAGATGTAAATAATTTTAGGACACTCACCATTATTGGCGTCATTGTGGGTTAGGGTAGGGTTAGGGTTAGGGCTAGCGCTAATCCCAACCCTAGCCCCTAACCCTAACCCTGTTTACATCTCGTGACCTCGGACCAAACTTGAAGTTGGCCTTGTCAAGTAGATCTAACTCCATCATCGGCTTTCGGCCACTGATACGTTGCTTCAGTACAAAACTATATACGAAATGTTTCTAGTTAATAGTCACTTCTTCACATTAGCCTAGTCGGTACAGAACAGTAGAAAGTTCAATCTAATTTCATTTCAGTTAACATTGGAAGGGGAGGGGGGCATTCTGCGCTCATCTATAATTTTGTATACCGACGCCCCCATGTTGATTGTGGTGACACATTTGTCGATTATTTACACCTGGTATGCAAGAGTTGAGCCCGTACTAAAATATATATTATTCTGGAATGAGGAACTAAATGTCAAATTGGATAAGCTAGGTCACTCAAAGGTCACAACTCAAGGTCACGTTGTTTAACATGGTACGACTGCATACAAAACCTTTCTTGTGGACACTATGTTTTGTGTTTCTTATTAGTGTAAGAAAACAACATTATTCACGTTGAGGTGCAAAATATTTTCTGTCTCTTAGCAGACTTTTCTTTTCTACGGTTTAAAAGTCAAACTGGCCCTGAAAAAACAGTTGGTCTGTGATCGAAATGAGAACAAATGAAACGAGCGGGGATTGAAGGATTTTAGATTGAAGGATTTTAGAGTGAGAGAGTGAGAGAGAGAGGGGGAGAGGGAGGGATTACTGTCCACTCGACACAAACTATACCATTTCAATAACTGGCTTTGTGTTTGGGTCTCTTACTTTGGGAGGACCCTGCGAGAAAGTCCCGAGGATGGACAGGCGATCCCCAAATCATTGTCAGGTACAAGCGGGAAATTGAAACGACGCCACTTCTGATCTAAGGCACACGCGTTAAACCATCCAGCCCCCCCCCCCTCGATCCCAGACCAATTTTTTCCCAGATATCAGTAAATATGGAAGGCCAGCGAACAAGTTATAACAAGAGTTACGTAGAAGTCTAAAATTGTAATCCTCTGAAAGACAAAGATACACATATATTACAGCAAATTCTAACTTGAAAATATCTATAGTATCCCATTTGGAAACAAAGAGTCGAAAGAATTAAGTAAGCGAAGCAACATCTAAAGAATAAACTACAAACAACCCAAAGAACAGGTTCATCAATGAAAAAGTGGAAGGGAATAAATGTATGAACTGTTATTGTTTTGTGACAGGTCAGTCCCAAACGGCCTATATTGCACCAAAATAAAGGGAAGAGAAGAGAGAAGAAAGAGAGAAGATAATGGATATAAAAATTTGTGGAAAGATGGCAGAAAAGGGAAGTCCAAGGAAATGAGACAAAAGAATACGCAGGCCATGACCGAGTTAAACTATTAATATTTATGTAGGTTATTAGTAATTAGATGCTGAATTGAAATATTTAGAATGCCATGGTTATCTTACTATGTTAATATAGTATATTAGTAAGTAAAATATTAGGTCCGTATCAAAGCTGTAGCACGTTTTAGATTAAAGGTCAAATAACACCATACGATATGTCCCTTCAACCCGTCCTATGGACTTTCATGAAGTATTTTAATGCCGCGTGTGTCGACCTTAAAAAGAGGCATTTGTAAGAATTTAATGTATTTTAAGCACGTTTTATTATTATTCGAGGATAGCTTAGACACGCGCTGATAACATTGTTATGTATTAATAAATAATGTGATATACTTTAGACATAAACAAAGAATCTTCTGTCACCGTCTTCTGATTTCAGATTTTTTAATATATGTGTGTCTGCTGATAACATCTCTAAACATTTTTCAGGCAACATTGCCTGACAGCAATTGTTTGCTTTAGCAAAAATAACAAAAAACAATAGATTTTTCATAAATGCACGCTTCGTTTTTTTTTATTACTGAGAGTATATTGCAGCGTCTGCGATTGGTTTGGGATTATTTTTGTGTGTGTGGGTGTGTGTGTGTGTGTGTCCAGGATTGTGGACGTTCCTGGAGTTCCTGATGCCGTTGTTTGGTGATGGACGTTCCACAATGTTGCTGATGCCGGTGTTTGGTGATTGGCCTTCTTCGCGTTTTTGACACCGTTGTTGGGTGTGTTTGTTTACTCACAAAGTAGCTGATGCTGGAGACTTTCCTGGTGTTCCTTATTGTTGTTTGATATTGGTCATACCTGGTGCTGCGTATGTTGGTGTTACATGGTGGATATTCCTGATATTGCAGTTTGACGGTGGATGTCCCTGATGTTGCTGATTGGTGATGGGCGTTCCTGGTGTTGCTAATGCTGTCGTTTGGCGGTTGAAGTTCCTCGTGTTCCTGGTGCTGCTGTTTGATGGTTGGTGTTCCTGAGTTGCTGACGCTGTTGTTGGTGGTTCCTGATGCTACTGTTTTATGGTGGACGTTCCTGGTGTTGTTGATGCTGTTGTTTAATGGTGGAAGTCCCTGGTATTACCGATGTTTTTGTTTGATGGTGGGCGTTCCTGGCATTGCTGGTGTTATTTTTTAATGGTAATCTATTAATCTATGTCGAATTGCGTGATCTTGCTGACGTTGTTGGGCACCTGGTGGATGTGTCTGAAGTTGTTGAAGCTGTAGTTTGATGGTGAAAGTTTCTGTGGATATTCCTGTAGATAGATGATTCGCTGAGCAGTACTATTAATAAATGATGATGGCTGTTTCTGACTTTTAGAAACTCTTTGATGGTGTATGTTCGATTTCAAATCACGACTACATACTGCTTTGGACATCTCGTTTATACAGAATCAAAGACAATCCACACCAGTATCACTTGTGTTATTACCCTAAATACATGGAATACTGAAAGAAGCACGTGACTTGAATGTAAATCTAGAGCGAGGTCGTTGTATAATGAACAAACAGATTTAAGATGTTCTCCCAAGCCGAAATAAAAGATCGTTTGAAGCTTAAAGGAGACAAAAGACTCGACCTGACCACATCAAGTATAAAGTACTCGTTTGAGTTTACTTCATTTAAGGACATCAAAAAGCCTGATTTATTGTTACGGTTCATGTTTATGTATTTACCTTTACGTCGTTCATTAGTTTCACTTCTTCACTAAGGTATAAGCATTCGATGTTACGAATGTGATTACCATCAAATAGAGATAGACACATCGGGTCCTGGGATTAACGAAACACTATACATTTTATTACAAAGAAAATTGCAACCCACTTGGAGTATTTGCCATATAGGTCCATGTTCGAGATTTAACGAAAATTAAACTTGGCTTAGTCACTTGTTAAAGATGACCATGCCCTCGTTAAGCTGTGTTTTTGTATCTAAACCATTTCCAGATTCCAATCACAACATCAATTATACATCAACAGCAATGAGTGATTTTCATGGAGATTTCAATAATTACGTCATGGATAGATGTTGGATAGAATAAAAAGTCAAGTTATAATTTAACATTAAAAGACAAGGCAAGCTAGATTGTTCAGACGTATCCTATAAGTCCAAAATGAAAATATGTACTATTTTAAAGTAAAGGCTGTTGGAACTATATGTATTTCACTACATCCACGAGTAAAATAAACCTTCAGAAAGAATGAAGCCTATATCGGGTTAAATTTGAAGTCACTGTGCGTCGTTTGCTTTTTTCGTTAAATACCAAATTTCCACAAATTTTCCACGCCAAAAGTGATTAATTAACATTTAATAAACAAAATCAAAATTTATTTTGAAGGATAAATAATTCCCCGGGCTGTATTCAATCGGATTTTACAGTGACCCATCAAACTATTCAGTGACAATTATAGAGGATGCCGAATGTTGACCAAATTTCAATTCATCACATCTTTGTAAATCCTAAACCGAAATGAGCCATTTTTGAACTGATATTACTTCAACAGATTCAACTTCGACAACTTGCTATGGATTATCAATCTATCAGATGAAGACAAGAGATTTTAAGTTAAAATCAACAGATCTGAATCTTTCTTGGACCAAAGATAGTTTGATTGTATAGGAATATGTATTGTCTTATACTTAACCTTTATTTATTTTGCTAGTGAAAAAATAATTTGAACTTTAAAATCGCCCGATTCTGCACCGCCGAATCTCGTCTCATCTCTTTACTGTTATTAAAATTTCCTACATTTTTATCATTAGGTTGGTACATTTGTCGAGTGTGTGGTGAAGTCAGTGACATGTTCTATTGTGAACATGTAATGTTAAATAATTAACCTGATGTTTATTCAGAGCACAATGGAACAGCACAAGTCAGGAGACATCAGCACAACAGATTAAGAGACGAGCATGACAATGGATTGGTCACACTTGGAGGAAACCATCTCACAGTATTACGAGAGAGGCATTGGATTGGAACCCACAAGGACACATAAAAAAGTCGCCCAGTACATAGATGGAAAAGAACAAAACTCAAAGAACTATAAAGTATTGACAAATCCTGGAATAAGGCCACCTGCAGATGTAAATATGGTAGGGACACGTGATTGTTGACGTGATTATGGGTTAGGGTAAGGATTAGAGCTAAATTTAGGGTTAAGGTCAGCGCTAGCCATGTTTACAGTGACGAAATATGCAGGTGACCTTAATATTTAGATCTAACACCTAAAAACAGACAAAAACGAGGACTAAAATATGTAATTGCCGTATGTTAGTCTCAAAATAGCAGATGCAAACAACCGACAAGACTTTAAAACCCATTCCATTAATCCACATAATGGATGTGAATTAAACAGGCTAAAAATATACCTTTTTCAGGTCTTTCCATGAGTCCGCTATGTTATATAAATTATTAATTAGACATTTATCAGCACAACATGAACATACTCAAATCTAGATGGCAATGTCAGGCGCGGATCCAGGATTTTTTGCAGGGGGGGGGGGGGTCTTGGTTTGATAATTTCTTTTTGGGGGGCCCTCCCCCAGAAAAATTTGGTAAATTAGATTCAATTTGGTTCATTCTGACGTATTTCCGGAAGGTAAATTCCAAAATTAAAGGTCTAAATCGCCAATAAGATCGCATAAAAAATGTTCAAGCCTGAGCAGGGGAGGGGGGTCCGGACCCCCTGGACCCCCCCCCCCTCTGGATCCGCGCCTGATAGTATGCCTATGAATTTAACTAAGATTCAAACGGTTTAATGGTCAAATTAAAAAATGGAGCAGCGGGACTTAGGCTCCACTGACCAATACGCTAGTTACGACGAATGCACACATCTTGGCGAAACCATAACGATTGATAACTTTGCTCAAAATAAAGTAATTTGAATAAAATATTCAATATATTCATTTTTCTTTGCATGGATCTATTTTTGGAATATAACATAGAACTATCGGCAATTTATCTAAATCTTAGATAACGCACCTTTAATAAATCATAATATTCGTAATTATTGAATATCAAGACACGGAGATGTCAACATAGATCTAGTCTGAAAAGTTAAACATCACCAAAACGTGATAAATGGATGGATTGTTCAGACTTTTTCATAAGTATTTTCATAATGTCATTAAATATGCAATATTCAAAAATTCAAATTCCTAATAAAAAAATCTACTTCAATTGGAATGTTCTTCATCAATTCAATACGATGTCAAAACTGACCCCAGACCGTGACCCGACCTTTGAAATATTTCGCTATACTTATTATCATATATTGTTATTGATAAATATTTGGGCCCTTCATAATTCACAGTCGCCGTAAGGGTCATTTCAATGTCAACTCGACCACAAAAAGGATGTGTGTGATTTATTCGGACACTGCTCAGTCATTGATCTTTAAAGACGCTTTGTTCACGATGAGAAATAATGAATATCACGTCCAAGTGAAACTTTACTCTGAAATAAACCTCGTCTCGCTTTCATATGATTTTAATTGTCTTTTATGATGCCCATCTCACGGTCGAATCAAAGAAGCGATTATATGTGTACATGTATATCCCCAGGCTAACACTATATATAGCAACAAAGCTAACCAAACTTAAAGTAAATGTAAAAGCACCAATATACTTTTACTCGATCTACTTAAAGATAAGATGTTATTTTTGTTCCGTTTTAATCGGTTGGCCGTAAGATAATTTAAAAATTAAAAAAAAAAAAAAAAACGCATTTTAAGTCAGTGACGGCAATAAGAATACCTGTATACAATGTCTCGATAATCACGGTATTTCAAAAAGATTTTGCGGAATTTTCTGTACAGCAGGTTTTAATTGGTATGTTAGTCTGGAGTCGACCAATCACACTCTGTAAAATGGAATAATGGCATGGCATAGTTCTATTTAGATTGTCCAAAATTATGCGAGAAGAGACTACAGTACAAAGTGTGCTTAAACGAAATCACTGTGACGTAGAGCCAGGTCACAGTTGGTGCTGGTTTCTTTACACTCGGCAAACCTCGGCAGATTCCGTAACCTCCGGAACCTACATCTAACCTCGGCTGTATGACGAATTCCACCATATTGGAACTACTTTAAAGGTCCCGGATGAAACATGGCTGCGCCCATACCGAACACAAATTGGCGACCTATTTGGCTAGCGACCTATTCGACCGATCCAGCTGTAAGATAATGACGAAAATACACTTCTATTCTGAGCTACAGGAATGGATACAAAAATAATATATTCTACTTTCATTTGATAGACATAACGTTGGATTTTTATTGGTTGATAAATAGATAAATAGGGCGACTGTTGTCTTTATTCTAAATAGGTTTCCAACGAACAGGTTGCAGCGCGATCGGTCGAATAGGTCGCTAGCCGAATAGCTTCCCAATTTGTGTAATAGCGTCAAGTTTTCCTGTTAAAGTAAACCGGTAGCCGCATCGCAAATGTATGGGCGTATATAGGTACATATCACTTACTGGCATACAGCCGAGACTAGATGTAGTTTGCGGAATCTGTCGAGATTTGCCGAGTGGGTTACTTTACAGTGTCAGACTCCCAATGAAACTAAAACCTCTGTATCTTTGTATAATTACAGACATTTATTTTTTAGATTGTGTCAACATTTAAACATAAGAGTATAAGCTAAACAAAATATGAGACTTTAATAATATTATACCAAAATATTCACGTTTGCATTATAAATGTATTTCTAACAATAAATTGGTTTGCACTTTTTATCGATTTAGTCTGATTAGTCATTTATTGCCACGTATAAATAGATTTTTGTCTCGAAAATAGAAACCATCGGCCACGGAAACTTCAGATTGTTGGCTTTGAAGGCACGTGAAGCTATGTTTAGAAACAAAACAAAAGCATTGATTTCTACTATATCATTGCAGAATGTTTTAAAGGTACGATACCCGACACAAACGTTTAGGTTTGACAACACGCTCTTTTACCAGAAAAGACAATTCCATCAAGCTTTACAAAATTGTAAAAAGAACTCTTTACTGAATTCAGAATTGTTCATTCTAATGCACAATCAATCCGATTAAAGCACAGATCCTATTTCGTTTCGTTTTTATAGTTTAAAATTTCGTTTTACCTGTCTTTACTAAACCAGAAGTATAGATCTGTATTTTAATCAGATTTATGCACAATATAACTAAAGTGCAAATTTGAAAAAAAAACTGTAGAGTGTTCACGAAGAATTATGCTCGGGCGACGTGCGAAAGTGACGACACATTTCCTGCGGTATAATTCCTGTCTTCACAGAAAGAGATTTCTATGTACCAAAAGCATCCAATCGGCGAAGTTTGATTGAAAATAAGACCTGATGAATACACTTATATTAATGTAGTTCCTTACGGCGATCTATTGTCACAATTCAGGTAGCGTTTAAAGAAGATGTTTAGTATAATGGCTACCTGCGAATGTGATCAATAACCAATTTATTTGAAGTGTCTGTACCACCGGCTTTATTTGTTTATTGGATGAGCTAGGCCTCCTTCTGGTTAATAGGCAATAATAATACTTCAAGAATTGATACCATGTACGAAGATGAACTCTTATATTATCAAAATATTTTGGTTTGGTCGGTTTTCTTCCCAGGAGTTTTTATGTGATCCCATGATCTGCTGTCGCACATGTTATCTTGGAAATGTCTGAACGTAGCTTCATTAACTTGTGCACAGTGACGTACAGAGGGTTAGTGATGCCCGGGAAAACTTACTGATTGTTTGCCCCGCAAAATACCTAGTACTTATAAGTGTGAGAAAGGAAGGCATTTCAAATCTCAAAAATAGAAGAAAAATCTAGTAAGGGTTGCATACACAATAAAGTCAACGGAGATGTTTTTTTTTTAATTTAAAAAAGAATGCATAATATGGTCGTCGCTCCTCTGTCGACAGTTTTATATTGAAAGAAAAACATCAAAGGGTGTTCCTTGCGAATTGGAATCAAACTTTAAAACTGTTACTTTAATTTCATTTTTCAATTAATGCTTTTTATCTCTATTGTTTTATAGAGGAATCTGTCATGCAGCAGAAATAATTCATAAGTTTATATACTTTTGACTTTGTATTGTTCATTAAACTAAACAAATCTTACTTTAGTATATAAATATGATACATCAGGGGCGTATTTCTACATTGGCTTTTGATATAAATATCTCCCATCCCCACCTCTCCTTCAAGGTAAGTCACGCAAATTGACAACTCTGTTTGGGAAGGAAGCCCCCCCCCCCCAACACACACTTCCCCCCTTTAGAAAATAGCTCTTAGAAAAAAAATCTAACGATTACAAAGATATTGACCAATGAAAATCGAAATCAGAACAGGACCCCAAACTTTACAATGATAATGGCCAATGCAAATCGACATTTGATTGCGTTATATTTATTGTGACGTCACAATTAGTATGACGTCACAACTTATTGTCTTGTCAAGTATGGAGCAAGCATAATCAATATTATAACGATATTATATTATCACTAAACTGTTTTAGCGGAAAAAACATCGAAAATATTTTATATACCAAGCCTGGACATTAGGTAAGTTATATAAACTGTAGTTCAGTTTTCTATAAAACTGTATCATTTACTTTACGGTAAAAGAAAGTTATTAATGCAAAGGATACGAAAGCTGGTCGTTGCCATGGCGCTAATTGTTCCGGGACCAAAGGTCTTCTTAATAGGCTATCGTCGTAGCTTTTCAAATGCGGCAATACGAAAATTTTAAGTTCAGAATTTGTTGATTATCGCGCTTTCTTTTCATCATAATTTTTTGTGTTTTTAAAACGAATGCGAAAATCCGGCGGAGTAATTCATAAACATGAAACACAAAGGCAAAAGTTAGGAAATGTGAAATAAACTAACTATAATATATACAAATCGGAGTCAATCAGTGTCGACTGAAGCCTATAATAATAGATCTTCACATCCAGCCAGGGTGCAGTATCATATTTTTGACATTGTCTAAAGTCTTTCTTTCATCCTCGGCTTAAAAACACAATGTCATCTTCCACTTGTCGTGAGGGTGCGCCTGGGTATTTATGAGGAGCCTCGTATAACTGAAATAGTTTAGGGCTTCTCTCCATCCAAATCTAACCGCGGAACAATATGACTAAAAAGTTCGGAGATAAATGAAAATCTCTATTATATTTACTTTGCATTCTAGTCAGTGCAAATAAATGTTTTACAACATACTAAAGGTAACAGATAGATTATACCTTTAGTTATGATCTGTTTCTGTACATGTTTAAAATTACATTCGGCATCCAATATAGAATGGATACAGCCGACAAAAGCCTGGGTAACCTATGATTTTCACTAATGAGCCTCTTTTAAATACGAGTGAATCCATACCGGGAGATTATTATCTATCCTTAATGTTTTAATTTTGATGCTGTTTTCTTAATTAAATGTTTAAAAATTCATTAGCGGGGATTGAGACAAAAAAATCAATATTGCTCGAAAAATGCAAATGACGATCGGCGACTTTAATATGTAAAACTGGCTTTCTTTTGCAGCTATAATGAAGTTCGTCGTAACGCCTTTGGCCTTTGGGAATTCACCAACAGAAAGTAAAGAAAGCGAAGACAGAGAAATAGAAGATCGAGATAGAATACATACAGAAATAGAAGTTATAAACACAGGAGATATTGAATCAAAATATGAAGAAACAGAAGGTATGAAAACTGCAGAAGATACAAAAACAGAAAGTGAGGATATAAAAACTGTAGAAGATATAAAATCTGTAGAAGATATCAAAACTACAGACGATACCAAAACTACAGAATATATAACAACTGAAGAAGAAGATACAACAACTGAAGAAAATATAAAAACAGAGGGTTTATTAACAGCAGAAACAGAAGATATACAACCAGAAGATTTAACAGCAGAAACAGAAGATAATATAAGAACTGCAGAAGCTATACAAACTAAAGATATAAACACTGAAGAAGATATAAACATAGTATCAGTAGAATCAGAAACAGAAGATTTAAAAGCAGAAACAGGAGATATAAAAACCGAATCAGAAGAAGGTATAAAAACCGAAACAGAAGAAGATATAAAAACTGAAGATATAAAAACACAAGAAGATATAAAAACAGAAGAAGATAATGAACTACGAGATGAAAAAACAGGAGATATAAAAACTGGAGAAGAAACAAAAATAGAATATGTAAAAAGGGAAACAGAAGATATAAAAACTGTAGAAGATATAAAAACAGTAACAACAGATATAGAAAAAGAAGATATAAAAACAGAAACAGAAGATATAAAAACAGAAACAGAAGATATAAAAACAGAAGATATAGATATAGAAGATATAAAAGCGTCGGAAGATATAGCGGCAGAAGATATACAAACAGAAAGAGAAGATTTAAAGTTTACAGAAATAAAAACAGATGATTTAAAAACGGAAACAGAAGATATAAAAACTCTAGAGGATAATGAACCACGAGATGAAAAAACAGGAGATATAAAAACTGGAGAAGAAACAAAAATAGAATATGTAAAAAGAGAAACAGAAGATATAGAAACTGTAGAAGATATAAAAACAGTAACAATAGATACAGAAAAGGAAGATATAAAAACAGAAACAGAAGATATAAAAACAGAAGGTATAAAAACAGAAGATATAGATATAGAAGATATAAAAGCGTCGGAAGATATAACGGCAGAAGATATAAAAACAGAAAGAGAAGATTTAAAGTTCACAGAAATAAAAACAGATGATTTAAAAACGGAAACAGAAGATATAAAAACTCTAGAAGATAATGAACCACGAGATGAAAAAGCAGGAGATATAAAAACTGGAGAAGAAACAAAAATAGAATATGTAAAAAGAGAAACAGAATATATAGAAACTGTAGAAGATATAAAAACAGTAACAATGGATACAGAAAAGGAAGATATAAAAACAGAAACAGAAGATATAAAAACAGAAGATATAGAAATAGAAGATATAAAAGCGCCAGAAGATATAACGGCAGAAGATATAAAAACAGAAAGAGAAGATATAAAAACGGCAGAAGATATAAAAACGGCAGAAGATATAGAAACGGAAAGAGAAGATATAAATACAGAGGATATAAAAACAGAAACAGAAGATACAAAAGCCGAAAATATAAAAACTTCAGAAAATATAAGAACAGAAAGAGAAGATATAAAAATTGAAGCCATAAAAACGGAAACAGAAGGTATAAAAACTGCAGAAGATAGAAACACGGCAGAAGATATAAAAACAGAAGATATAGAAACAGAAAGAGAAGATATAAATACAGAGGATATAAAAACAGAAACAGAAGATATAAAAACTTCAGAAAATATAAAAACTTCAGAAAATATAAAAACTTCAGAAAATCTAAATACAGAAACAGAAGATATAAAAACTGAAGACATAAAAAGGGAATCAGAAGATATAAAAACTGCAGAAGATATAAAATCTGCAGAAGATATAAAAACTACAGAAGATATAAAAACTGAAGACATATCGGAAATAGAAGATATAAAAACAGAAACTGAAGATATAAAAACAGAAACAGAAGATATAAAAACAGAAAAAGAAGATATAAAAACTGTTGAAGATACTGTAGCCGAAGATGTAAAAACTGAAGATATGAAAGCCGAAGATATAAAATCTGCAGAAGATATAGAACCAGAAGATATAAAAATAGAAACCGAAGATATAAAACCAGAAGATAAAGAAGGTTAGAAAAAAATACATTACCTCTTCGCATCTGAACTATTTGTTCAATGTTTTTGAATGAGAAGCTATTGACCTTACAATTAAGTCTGAATAAAATAAAACCAAGTACGAACAATCCAAACCATTAGTCAAAATTCGAAGTCCAATAAAAACGGTTGAGTCTGAAGTGATACCGCTACCCTTCTGAAATTCACCAATGTAATAACTGATAATACCAGATGGTATTATATCTATATTAATTTCACACAAATTTTAACTTGACTTTGAAACATTCCCATGTATGATAAATAGATTAAAACGCACTTTGATATCTAAATAAATGAAATCGGGTTTAACGTCTCGTCGACGCATTATCTCGATCATATGGAGACTATGCTGTTATTTGTTTTTCATTTTTATTTAAAATAATTACATGTCATGGTTTTATTATTATTCCAGACGCTGAAATAGCAACATGTCCCGAAGACTTCCAGGATGGATTGGAACCAGGATACTTCAAAAGAGACGGGAGAGCATTTTGTATGAAACGTGGCAAGATATTTGAAATACACAAGAAAAATGCGCAAAATAAGACAAACAGAAAATTTGTATTATTAGGTGTTATTCCAGGCGGCTGCAAATCAACAAAAAATCAAAATCAAAAGAAAAGTAAGTAGCCATTCGGTGAATTAATTCAGTATGTTGAAAAGGTGAAATAGTTTAATGGAATATCGAGGTTGTTGTACTGGTATGATAATTCTCAATGGTAATGACTACTGCGCAGCAAAGAAACCAACAATCTATGACTTTAATACAAAACCCATTAATTGACCTTTCATACCAAATTCCTTATTCTAATTTATCAGTTAATACAAAATATACGGTGGAACAGAATGCTTAAAAACACTTGTTTTGATCTACATATTTTTCAGTCAACCCATATGTTCTGATGGACCTGTATAGAAACAGCACTTCGCCACCAGAGAGTATCAGTCCATATTTGTTGGTAAGACCAGAGGTTAAAATAGAGATACACCCTGAAACAGTTCTTACAAATAAGTTTGGACCACATCCGAAAGTGAAGAATCTACCTGCACCACAGTATAAAGGAGAAAAAAATATAGAAACAGAAAATACAGAAGCAAAATATATAGATACCGATAATACAGAAGTAAAATATATAGACACAGAAAATACAGAAGTAAAATATATAGACACCGATAATACAGAAGTAAAATATATAGACACGGAAAATACAGAAGTAAAATATGTAGACACAGAAAATACCGAAGTAAAATATATAGAGACAGAAAATACAGATGTAAAATATATTATGGAAACCGAAAATACAGAAGTAAAATATATAGAAACAGAAAATAGAGAGGTAAAATATATAGACACAGAAAATACAGAAGTAAAATATATAGACACAGAAAATACAGATGTACATGTAAAATATATAGACACGGAAAATACAGAGGTAAAATATATAGACACAGAAAAAAAAGAAGTAAAATATAAAGAAACAGAAAATACAGATGTAAAATATATAGACACAGAAAATACAGTGGTAAAACGTATAGAAACAGAATATTATAAAGATGCAGAAACTGAGTATAAAGAAGTAAAACATTTTGATAAAGAGTATAAAGAAGAAAAATATGAAGAAACTGAATATACAGAAGTAAAATATGTAGAAACTGAATATAAAGAAGGAAAATATATAGACGCCGAGTATAAAGAAGTAGAACAAGAAGTAAAAAATGTAGAAACTGAATATAATGAAGTAAAAGTTGTAGAAACTGAATATAGAGAAGTAAAAGACGTAGAAACAGGGTACAGAAAAGAAAACAACAGAGAAACGGAAAATCAAGACACACAAATAAATGAACTTGAAGAAGAAATCGATACGAGGGAAATAAAATCACAAGCCAAAGAAAGGGAAGATACGGGAGATACAGAAGAAACGAAATTAGTAATAGAATTAGAGGAGAGGGTGTGTTATGAATCAGATGCTGTAGAGGGGAAAAAGCAGAAAAATAAAAGCAATTTTCGTAAATTTTTCATCAGAGTGGGAAAACAACTCAGAAAATTGTGTACTTGTGGATGTGTTAAAAGACAAGCAGACTGAGAAATAAAACGAGGAAGGGGGGGGGGGAGAATGAAAAGAGAAACATTAAAGATAAAGATAACGATGATATAGAGGAATCTGTAGAAAGAGGTTTAATAGAGTATTGACTCTAAATGTACATAAAACAAATTTGTAAATAACTGTATATTTTTCATAAAAAAATCATTGTTTTATAAGTAAATTATAAATATTATATTTGTTTTGATATATTTGCCATAGATTTTATGGCCAGTCAATCGGGATATATTTCCAGATAACTAAAAATAACAGGGGGTATTTACAGCTTATGTGCATCATCGTAGATCAGGCTTGAAGAGTCCGAGTCGAGTCCCAAGTCGCCGCACCTCGAGTCGGGGTCGAGTTCCATGTCGCTGACTGAGTACCGGGTTACAAGTCGTCAATAAGACCAAGTAGCCATTCCATCAAATGAGTCAGCAATTCATTGCTATTAAGCCAAGATAGAATTATGTTCCGTCACTGCGAATCGAGTCATTAGCTCTTTTACATGTAGATATCGAATTTTCACAACTAATAAATATATAGTTGAAGTGGGGACTTCGTGCCATTTAAGTCGAGTCCGCATCGTTGAGGTGGGATTGAACGAGTGGGTGGACAATGGACGAATCTCTTCTATACATGTTTTGTAAATGCTGGCCAAAGTCTTGCAAAAGGAAATGCAACGGATGCGGGATGCTGGGGAGGTAGTGCACCAGAAAAATCACTATGGGTGTGTGGGTGGGTGTTGTACTATACGAGTAAGTTAATATGCTCCTCTTGTAGATCATTTTTCAACTACGTGTATTGAACATACCAAATTATGCATTGTGAAATACCCTGTTCCATACCAAGCTCACCGAAACCACACCGACCGAAAGTTGTTGATCCTGCTTCTGTCTCTTTTCTCTTCGACAACAAAGTCAAGTGTCTCTAACAATAGAAAACACTAGGTCTTATATATACCTGTAAACTGGAAGGGAAATTGACACGAACATCTTGTAGGGAACTAGGTTTTAAAACCCAAGTCATCATTATATGACTACTTCTACATTATGGAGATCTTTATGTCTTGAATTAGCTGACCAGTGTGAATCATCCAGCCCACAACATGGTAGTCAATGTCGGATTTAATTACCGTAAGGTATAATTATATCACAAATTTTATTTCATTTTTAAAACTTATTGAGGGGGGTGGCAAACAGTGGACATACCAGATTTAAGGGGGTGGGGGGAATCGTCATCTCTCGACCATTTCCAACTGCCTGTAGTCCCTATGGCTTAGCCGGTATGTCTCTATGTCTCTAAAATAGAATTTTGCAATATCTATCATTCTTGTTTAACTGTCCCGTTTTGATTAGTTTCGAAAATAACAACTGGCAGCGGTCTAAAGGGTGTATACGTTTTACTTATTAGATCGGTGCTTCTCAACCTTTTTTTGCTAACGACACACCTTGGGACACACGGAAAAGTAGCGGCACGCCTGGCTAATAACAATATATAGGAAAAACATTCTGCAAAATAAAAACATGGCAAGTCATAGACGGCATATAATCGCAGACACAGACCAGTCATAGGCACACCGACAGACTCAAATTACCAGTAGACACCAGTGAATACTCAATTAGGATCATGTGTTTTTTCGCATTTTCTTAGTGTGCCGTTCAAAATTTCGCGGCACAGTTGGGATGTTTTTGCGGCACACCTGTGTGGCACACCTGTGTGTTGCGGCACACTGGTTGAGAACCACTGTATTGGATAAACACAATTAATTACCAGAAAGCTTCTAGCATGGCACCGTCTTCATTATCCCAGTAGGAGGAGAACAGTTGGACGTTAGACCCCATTTCATTTCATTATGAGATTAAATTATATCATAATATAAGATAATAGTATTGTAAATGTAATACTTTGAAAATATTATATGTAATATATTATTATGTAAAATAATATATTATTATGTAAAATAATACATTATAATTAATAAATGTAAAAAAATAACAAATAGCATGTATTGAAGAAAATCTTGATATAGTCTGCTTTTGTGTTTAATTTTTAAAAGAAAAGGGGGAAAAGACGGAAATAAGGAAATAACGTGATCATATTGATCCTATATTATATTTATATTTTTTAGTATGTTTTAACGTAATTTACATCAATATCACAATTTATACTTGGCTTATAGTGAACATACTAGTGTTTCAGGTGTAAAGCGTTTAACTTGTGAGAAAAAAAAAGAGAGGGCATTATTTTACACAATTTCGAGAAAGACGGAAATAAGGAAATAAGTCACTATATTGATCAAATTTCTTTAGTGCGATGTATTTTAACGTAAAATGTGTAATTTACGTAAATATAATTTATACATGGGTTAAATATATATTATACAGTGTACGTACATGTACTAATGTTTCAGGTGTATTACGCGTTTAACTTGCGAGAAGAAAAAAAAAACATAGATAATTTCCAAATTGGTCAAACTATAATCCTTTCTCTTTTCAAGTGCGTCTGTGTGAGGAGGGGGGGGGGGGCAGCTCTGCCACTGAATCAAGTGGCATGCTTTCGATTCCCCTCTTGATGTGTGTAGCGACAATGAGTAGAGTCGCCTGTCAAACCTCGTTGGTTTTCTGGGGGTACCGGTTTCCTCCCGCTGCTAAACACCTCTACGCGAGAGAGAGAGAGAGAGAGAGAGAGAGAGAGAGAGAGGGAGAGAGAGAGAGTACATTCGATATAAACTATGTCATTTCGGGACCAACATATGGTGTAAATTTATTCCAATAATTCCCTTGCGTGGGGGAAACCGGAGGACCCAGAGAAAAACCCCCGAGGTTGGACATACAGGTCAAATAAGATAAAGAGCTCACAGTTCTCGCTATAATAGTTTAGAAATAAATTATGAAACGGGAATATGTTGATAATTTCAGTCCAATTTTTTCACTCTGGGCCAAGGTATTTTCGATACAATAACGCTGTAGCCTCGATTGGCATTGCTACCGTTGTTATGACAAAAACACAAAGTATCGATTATCCATTTTTACGGCTATTTCATAAACTGCAAAACGTATTCGAATTTACTTAATATCGGAGGCATCCGATAGCATCGAAAGTTGATTATGGTCTTAGTATGTTAATAAGTGTCTAATCAATACTTTCTATAACATTTTAAGCCTTAAGAAATGTTTAATCAATAAAGCCTTAAAAAGACCGGCAATAGATTTGACGCTTGCTTAATATATATGTTTTAATATGCACAGATATCGTTAATGTACGAATTTATGGAAGAGACAGGCCTATTAGTTACACCGGAGGGGTGAAAAGCAATAGAAATATACATTATACAAATATTTCTGGATCCGATTTGAAGGTAAAGATTATACCTGTACAAAAAAGATAGCGAAACAGAATTAATAACATTAACACACACCTAATGCTGAAAAGGTGGAAAACAAAAAATACACGAAGATATAGAAACAGAGCAAAGAGGAACAGGATGATAGAGATAGATACGGAAACAGCAGATAGAGAACCACAAGAAAAACAGAGGACAAAGGTCAAAGGAAACATAAGAGAAATAAACAGAAGTTAAGAAAATGGGAATTAGAGAAACAGAATTTGATCAACAGAAAAAGAAGTAGCGGTATTTTGACTTTAAATGTACATAAACATTTATTTTTTGTAATAATACATTTATTGTTCTATGAATAGATTATAAATAGTCTACTTGTTCTACAATTGTTTTGTGGCCAGTCAATCAGAGGTAATTATATTTCTCGATAACTAAACATATATACATTAAGCGGGTAACTAATGTTCCAATGTTTCTTGTAAACCGGGTTTCATTTACAGAAGTAGGTACATACCAAACTGTAGACCATGTCACAGGCACTTGAAGGGATTAAAATAAATTAAAATAAAACTTCTTACCACTGCTTAATTCGTAAGTTCTATCACGTGATAAAGCCTACGAAGCGAGGCCGCTGTTGAGCGAGACTTGATCACCCAGTTCCTATTCACATATCGAGTAATGATAGGTTTATAAAGGTACTGGGTGATACAGACGTCTGTTGACCTTTTTTCGGGTTACTTCCGGTCTCGGGAAAGTGATCGTCGATAAATGATAGCGGTTCAAGGTTGATTTGTTATCAATAAGAGTGTTAAATGACCAATTTAATTACATCGGAAGGTGAATAATAATCAAATAAAGTCTCGTTAGCAATAAAAATGACATGAAGTGTTAGAACTAGTGAGTATTGTGAGATGATATCAGACGATACATGGTAAATCAGTTATAACAAAGATGGCGTCTGACTTACCTTGTATTCTTGTATTAAGCAGTGGTAAGAAGTTTTATTTTAATTTATTTTAATCCCTTCAAGTGCCTGTGGCCCATATCTAACAATCGTAAAATAATGAAATTCTTCTGTTCAGTTCAAATTAAGCTCCCAGTCCCCGGTCCCCAGCACCATAGTTAGCTAATTTAAAAATGCGGGCCCTGCGACAATTAAACTGTAAGCTTGATAGGATAGATAGATAGATATTCTTTATTCCACAAACCTACATAAATACATAGTAGAAACAATAACCTATTTACATCGATATAAGGATAACAATAGGAAGATGTCTCTGATTCTTGATCAAATATCTGATTGATTTAAAATTAACGATCGGGTCAAACGCATCCGTTCCGTCGAATCGCAGCTAAAACAACGATAAATTATTCACGTTATCAATAATCATTAAAAATAAATTATTCCACCGTTCAGTACCATGCTAGCTTGTTTATACGTTGCCAGAAACGCCAAGTGTGGTTTAATTCCTACCTTTGATACCATACTATAGAAATACTGATGAAGTATTTCTTCTAGTTATAATTGCAGGAAAGACCATGGCACCTATCCGCCTCCGATCGCAAACGGAACAGTGGTGTGGTAACAGTTGATTTTGCGACACAAAAACCCATTATTTATATCGGTAGGAGGGATTCGCTGTCCCAGGTGCTGAGAAACTTTGGACTGTGTGGGACATGGAGTCAATTTAAGTAACGGTATATTATTGTGTTTGACCCTAGTTCGTTAGTATTATGATCATGGTCATAACATTGAAAATACATTGAAAGTGAAACCACGGTGGTTAAGTGAGTAAGACGTTGGCTCACTAACCTAGTGTTTGGTGTTCAGTCACTGCGTCGGGATTTTCTGACGTGGTTCCTCCTTGTCAGTGATGCAGGGCATGGCATTGGCAAGGGACAACGTATAGTTGTTCGGGTGGGACGAGAAACTGGGGACCCTAGGACACATCGGCGTGCACGTAAAAAAATCCCTTGGCAGTTGGAATTCGATATAAGAGTGGGCCATATAACGCCACTATCCGGGCAAAATTTCACTCTATAGGACGCTATGGTGTATGCCCGTCTTTATTAGCCCAGTCGGAACAGAACCGTAGGACGTTAAACCCATTACACTTGTACATTTATTTTCTCGGCCCATCGCTGGTTTTGAACCCAAGGCACGGCTACTGGACAACGCTTTGTACCTATTAACATAACCCCATTTCTAGTTGTAACGATTGTGAAGCCAAGGGACAGAGCGTATTTTACGAAGTGTTCGTGAAACAAACGGAATATACCCCTCCTATCACATTAAAGGCTTACTGTTACATACACCTTTGAATATTAATGGGGGAAATAGAATATTAAATCACCTGATAGACTGGAATAACAAGACGTATTGATTGGATGAATGCTCAGGTTATATGTTAACTGGATATTAAATCTGCACTGGTCAATTTAACACAAGGAATTTTAAGACAAGACTTAGTGTTATCGCTTGATTACCCAACCGTACAAAATAGTTTCTGTTTAAACAATATAGATTACTTTATAACCTCATTCACATTCATTGTATACAAAACATGCATAGTAAATACAGCAGGTGAATGAATACATGCTCAGTTAAAATTACAAATATACATCTGCGGGAAAATACTACACTTGATACCCTGGTATTTCAAATTTACATTTTAGCTACCAAAGTTTAACAAGGAGCTGCATACCGTTAATAATACATTCCTGTCTAATTTTATTAAACCAATGCCTCTGTGATTGCATGCCCACAAGGTCCTTCGTTATGGATATTTGTTGGGTTTTTTTGGTGGGGGGGGGGCGCCCAAACTAAATGTCACGTGGTTTCAATGTACCTTAACATTAATGCTCTATCAGGTTCAGATCTATAACGTGATTCAAATAATTATTCTAGAAATCTTGCACGTTCCTAAGATTGGCAGAGGAGAATCCCCGATCCACCTATAAATATTGTTCCTAATGTTAACTCAGCGGTTCCCAGGCCCTTCATCTTCAATAACTCCGTGCATTTTATTAAATATTTCGGCTCCAATTTCGATTGAGTATTCACAGAGGCTATCAGATTCCTCGATCATCGCGATACCCAGTTTTTCGCTGTGGTAATCGATTTGCAAAGTTCAAGGTCTGTTCAATATCAAGATTTGATTTGAGCGTGTTTGTGTCACAAGCTTTAATTCGACGTCGCCACTGTGCAGTAAGTGGAGATAACGTAAGTGGAGATAACGTAGCTATAAGTTCAGGAATTGTAAAGCGTCGAGATATTGTAAAGCTTGCACTCGTTGTTTCGGGAAACTGCACCACCCCGGTCGACACTTATACACTTCACAAATTATTTTCTTGCAGAAATGCCGTGACAAGGAGTAGGGTCGCCTGTCCAACCTTGTAGGTTTTTTTCCGGGTTTTCCGGTTTCCTCCCGCTGCTAAAGACCCATACGCGCAAGCGAATTATTGGAATAAAATTAAACTATATGTTAGTCCCGAAGTAACATAGTTTGTGTCGAGTGGACGTTAACCCCCCCCCCCTCTCTCTCTCTCTCTCTCCTCTCTCTCTCTCTCTCTGTGTTTGCAGGAATGCGTATATGTTTACATGTGTGCGGTCATAATATACCAGCGATGGAAACATATGACTTGAAAAAGTTAAGAAATCTTTGAATCGTTAAATCGTCATAATATTCATCTGGAAAATCTTTACACTGAGAAGGTCTGTTGACTCACGGTAACAGACGTTTCTCCGCTATGCCAGTCGAATTACCTCCCTTTCTACGAAACGTGAATACAAGTGGAAAAATAGCTTTGGATCCATGGCATAGCCTTTCGTTAATTTCTATTGATGGCGGCGTACCACCCATCGTTATAGAACTAAAAGCCAAATTAACGACTTAATTTTCCGAGCGGTTAACGAGGGCAACTCACTTGAATCGACTGCACCTGACCTGCACAATACAACATTATAATTGTACTATTATGTCAGCTTTAAAAAGCCATTTGAACAGATCAATGGATTATCTCACGGATTACAATATACCGATCATATATTATATCATAATATACTATTGTTGCTCCTAATCTAATGTCGTGTCTAATACCTCTACACAATATCTCATTAGGATAGTATCACTTGGATTATAGATTAACATAATATATAGCCTATGTCGTATACGCTGTTCCTGTTCTGTTTTTAAACTTTATAATTATAAAGTATTTATCAAAGAACAACTCAAGTTTCGACAAGTTCTGATCTGATAAAGGCTTCATGCAATCTGACAAGTTTAAGAACATGTTTGAAATATTAAAACAAATGCATACTTCTACAGGCGCGGATCCAGAGCGGGGGGGGGGGGGGGTGGCGAACATTTTTTAGCTCTATTACTCGAAATATTTGTAGACACTCTTGAGGCAGAAGTTAATATCCGTTTGTCTTCAAACTTTTGCACGGTGCTAAATGTCATGTCAAAAACTCTAGTGATTTTCAATGTTTTCCATTAACTATTAACAGACATATTTCTTTGAAATCTCTTGTGACGCGCTAGATTTATCCTTATATAATATGTAATATTTACATGCTATGTTGTTTTTTGTTTTTAATTTTAATTTTAATTATGAGCCTTTGTCATAAATGATGTTCATGCTTTTTTCTTCTTAAAATGTTTTGTGGATATTTGTATGCTGCCTCTTATGGGGTGTTTAGATACAATAAAATCTTATCTTATCTTATCTTATATTCTCGCGACAAAAGAAAAACAAAAATAGTTTAGGTTTTAAATCCTAATTTACAGTATTAGTATGAAATTAGTCCTTGTGGGCATTTTTCCCACCCAAAAATCACTGTTCCGGGCTTCGCATCCCCAAGTGAGTGCAGCACGTCCCCTCTTTCTTAAAATCCTGGATCCGCCTCTGTTCTATGTAGCTTTATCAAAAAATGTGTTATAATACGTTTTGTTTCAAATAATATGAACTTGCTAACCAGGGTGTCTTGGGTCCTTTCCTTATGTTGACCGAGAAATTTCCTCTGATTTTCCTGTGTGGTTTCCCCATGGATGGCCTGGCAAGGAACATCGTCGAGTCCTTCGGATACCACGTATACCTGACACAAAAACATTCCCTTATGAGAGTTACATAGTAATTATCTGGTAATTAGATGTTTGTATAATACTGGTTTGTAAAGCATTGACTCTTTTCTGTACTGAAGAGGCGACACTGTCAGATTCGACATCTCAATTAGGCCTACATGTATAGATTTAAAAAACCAAACTAAACATATCGTAGAATTCCACTGGGTCTAAACCATGAGTGACAAACCAGCATCCGACGTTAACATTCTGTCAGTTTTTAACAATAATGAGGTAGTATTATGTGGTGGTATTTGGTATAATATTGGGTAATTCGACCTGTCCATCATTTTGCAATGGTAATAATGAAAGTGGTGGATTTACCAGTATAAGAAACTTTCCCTACATTTCTAGAGTAGGTGACATAAGTCAGCGTAAACTTGAGAGAAAAAACAAATTGACCCCAAATAATATAGACCTACTTTACTACGATATTAATCTACAGTTATTCTGGGGGAATAAACGAAAACTTCATGGGTGAATACTTTTAAGAAATATATATCCGTCATCCAAATAAAGAAGGGGTATGATGAAGCAATATTTGGTAATTTAGGAAATAGTTTATTGGTAGCATAGAAATTTGCACGACTGATTCCTTAATTAAGGAAATCCTTTGAAAAATTTGAAAACATCCAAAAATTGACCCAATATCCAATGTTTATACACAGGACACATAATATTATACCGTTTATTTCGATGCCTGGTTAAGTGAGTAAGGCGTTGACCCGCTAACCTGTAGGGCGGGGGTCCCATGTCGATCTTGCGAAGATCGAGAAAGTTCGTCGTTTTTTTTCCCCTTCGTGGTGCAGAATAGGGGACCTGAAAAGGGAGAACGTATACTTTTCTAAATGGAACGGACACCTTTGACAGTTGGAATTCTATATATTTAGCCTATGTAATGAGTAGGCAAGGCCGTATAGCGCCTTTGTGCACGTTTGGCATATGTCCGTCTTCTTTAGCCCAGTTGGAGCAGAACAGTGTATAACGTTAAACCCAATTCAATTTATTTGTTTCTTTATCATGAAGCTCTGTAATAAACATTAATTGTATTCCATTGATTTTGTGCCATGCATATAATATTCTCAGTTCAGTTACTAAATGACACTGAAAGAATCAATGTTCATAATATGTACAATCTAATGTTTATTATTTCATTAAGACACTATTTACAAAACACATTTTCACCTCTCTTATGTCCATTATACACGAAAATGGACGGACAATTGCTTTTTTAATCCATCCGAAGGACTGGAAACCCTACTCTGATTAGTGTGAAGTGACTGTGGGAAATTCAAATCATTGTTTCTCACATTTATTTGAGATTGTAGAAAGTTTTTCCTGTGATAAGCAACTATATACATGTAGAAAAGGAATATCGTTTATACTGGATATCCCCCCACTTTAAATATAACGTTAGATAATTATAGAGACGGATGTAAAATATCGATACATAACTCGCTTAAGTTCACTTCTACATTACAGAAGACATTAAAAATCACACTTGACAAAAGACAGCGATGTAGAGTATAAACGTGTGTATTGGAGTGTATATATATATTACTAAGATTGTATGTAATCACCAAGGTGTTAAACTATTTAAACAGAAGCAAACCCTCAATATAACACACCTGTGTTGACGCTCAAACTTTTCTGGCTAGTTGAAATAATTAAAGCAATCAATAAGTGCACACGATTGAGAGATTGTCTATCAATTGTTGTTCAAGCTGACACGACAGGGCAGTGCGGCTCTCCGAGTCTAGTAATAAAACCAATAAACGAGCAAGCCCGTCGTTAAATTCCCTAATGGTCATTTGCGGACAGGTAACTATAAATCCACGTCGCTTTAACAGAGAAGAGAACATTAGCTAGTGACGTGAAAGGCCGACATTCCACCGTTTGTTATCATATGAATGAAGGGACATGTCCCATTTGCAATCAAGCACAACGAGAGTTCTCGTTTTACCTGTCGGCTGTGGTGAGAGGTATTCACAATGCTACAGTTAGTCGTACGAGGGCTTTAGCAGTTGGGAAGACCAGTTTACTGTTATAAAGCGTGGGGAGTTATACAGTCGATATATTATCCTGACATTCAAATAGTGATTACAAGTTATGACATATTACTTATATGCAGGATCTAACTGATTGGTCTATTGTGGTTACGTGGGATCAAGATTCACAGGTGTAAGGCTAATAGCAAAGGATTAAAAGGTTGGCCTAGAATACCCGTACGAGATTCTTGGCCACAAGGACTAATGATTCAGAAGTTGGTTGATTATAGCGGGGCGGTGGCCGCTAGATTTTAATTACTCATTCTGTGACTACGATCTACCTGAAATTCAAAATGTATCTACATATTATAAGTTTGTGTTTGTTGTTTGGGGTGTGTTATGCTCAGGAATGTAATGTCGCTGTCGTTGTTGTTGCCAGTGTTTTTGGAACTTTAGCAGTGGTGCTCCTGGTTCTTGGAGTTTTGGGATTTTTGTTATGGAAGAAACGTCAAGGTAAGTTTAATGCCAGCAAAATAGGTCAATCAATTGAGGAAAAGTCTAGTTTTCCGAAATGTTTACAAGCTTGATTCTTTTAATAGTAAATTCCGACACATTTAACGGTTTAGCATGATTTCTATAATGTGTGATTATTATTAGCAAGTAAAACCTAAACCTGGGTCCATAACGAATTTTGAATACACACTACATAATTAAAAAGAATACACATAGGGGTGTAATATACACTGAGCCAAAATAAACATTTTATATATGATTAATACACATTATGGAGACTAGTACAAAGTACACAATAAATAAACATTATGTTTTTTAAAGATGTAAAACAAAAAAAAAAACAACACACACACACATACAGAGAACCCATGTTATATTGCTTTGAGAAATATACGTATTCACATTTATGTATTATAATTAATATAGCAGCAAAATACAGAAATATTTTATATTGTATTGAGTTTTCAGGTAAATGAACTGAATTATTATTGATGTACCATACTTTTGAAACCACTGAAATAATATATTAAAATGTGCTGTTTTATTGCTTTGATATCTGACATAAGTGAACCTGCTACTATGATTATAGTATTGTAGATATGTTATATTAAAGTATATAATATTAAAATAAATCAATATTTAATAGTATATTGAAGTATATACTCAAGGGTTCTATACATTACACAGCTTTTCAACTGTTTTATGATCACAGCAGCTGATTCTTGGTTCACATCATAGAATGTAGTAGAGTGTCTATTTTTTTGTATTTATAAATGAGGTAGTTTTAACTGTATAGATAATGATAATTAAAAGTATCATTTAGTTGTAATGTGTGAATTTTACCCAATACCCTGGGAATGAAAAATCTGAAGACACTTTTTCAGTCAATATCAGGATTAAACCTGGCATGACCTTGTTAGTGAGCAGTGTCTGTTGGCGTTGAACCCAACTGCCCTGGCAAAATAGACCAGGCAGTATATGTAAATGTATATTATATTTAACAAAGTTATTAAAGAAAGAATTATAAACTGAACATACAAATAGATGTTACTTGTAATTTTAAAATATTCTAAATTAAACATCTTGCAATTTTTGTTCTCTTAATATAAAGTTATTACCTAATTTTCTTAAAAGCTATTGTAAAGTAGCTAAGTCAGTATCATCCACAGTCTTCAACATTTGCAAATAGGATTTTGGGGAACATAACTGATTAGACATTAGAGTAAAAAGTTTTTTTTAGGTTGAAACACATATAATAATGTAATATGAATGTATATAAAATGATTTACATTCAGTGATTTCTGTTTTTAGTAAACACTATATATATATTATATACATTCATATTACATTATTATGTGTGTTTCAACCTAAGTGTGTCCATTTCTAGTACCAAATGAACGTTAGTGATTTAGCTCCTTTAATCTTAACCACAACTTCAGTTTATATGTTTTTGAATAGAATGTAGTCTAAGTAAATATTTTATAAATGTTGAATGAATGGTACTTGCTGTACAAAACTCTATTTGCAAAATACATCTAAATGAACTTGAAAATATAAAGAAAAAGCCCTCGTCATTTTTTTCTGCTGATTTATGTAAATATTTGTATATTATGTATGTGGTTAGATATGTCTTGTCTATAAGCTGATTGCATGAACTCAAGGGACAACCGTACCTTAGATAGCATCATGTAAACATGCCTGGCCGAAATAAAGACTCGGTATATATTGATTGAGTAAAAATTCTGGTAGGATGAGTTTTTTTTTAAGTTGATATAATTCGGTCAACTCAAATTAAAAATAGATATGAATTAAAGGTTTAGGTCAAATATAGAGTTGCATGTTAATTAAAATCTCTTCAAGCGTAGTAGATGTGTAGTGTATTTTATATCTACCTCGGAGGTAAATAGTTTAAATACTAGACTAAACGAAGACATCTTTATCTGCTACTCTATATTGATAGTTTATTTGATTATTTATTTATGCTTATTTATGCGAGGACCGGTATAAGAATTCATGGGTGAATTTAGGAAGTACAAAGACTAAAATATTTTATTAGTGGATATTTGTTTTTGAAATATGATATTATTAAATGCAAGAAAGAGCAACAGCAGAAATTCAGAAAATGTGTGACTCTTAAGCATGGGGACAATCATAGAACACAAATTTCTGTATAAATGAAATTGATTAGGAGTGGATGGTGGGAGTGGGTGGACAAAATCTTCTTTTATTTAGAAATGTCAAAGGAAATGTCACAATGTACAGGAATACTTATTGAAAAGTCTGTAACAAAATAAATGACTAACCCCCAAACTAGTCAGGATTCAGACCAGTAAATAAGACCCAGCCACTCCTATACTGTAGTATATACATGTATGCTTATGATACACATGAAAATAGAGGTGACAGTGAAATAGTTCAATCAATATAATGACTTGAATCAGGTCACGTTAGAATAAAGTAATATATTTATTTAATATTCAATATTAATAATTATATATGTAAACAAAGTATTTATATCTATTAGATTAAAACATACTAAGTATGGTAATATGGGTACAGCTGTCAACAACTAATAATATACAATTCAAGAACTAATATTTATTTATTTATTTAAAACATGTACATGTATATTTAGGTTTGTCAATGTAATATTTAATTACACAGGCGGATCTAGGAATTTTGAAAATGGGGGCGCCGCAAAATGAGGGCACTGACCGCGGAGATGGGACATGCCGCTGAGAGGGGGTTGGGGCCCCCAAGAAAATTATGCGTCATTATCTAGCCAATTCAAGAGCTATTTGGCTGATATTTTCGTCTAAACGTTTGGATATCATAGAAAAAGAGCCTCAAAATCGAGCAAAAAAGCTAGTTGAAAGGCACTTTCAGTAGTAAGAAAAGGGCACTGTCGAAAATTAGGGGGGGGGGTGTGCACACCCCTTGCACCCCCCCCCCATTGAATTCGCCTCTGGATCATGAATTTCAAGGGATTATTACCTTCTAAAACACTAAACTACTGTGTAGTATTATTGCCATCCAAGAGGTATCAGGTACTATTTCAAGGGATTACATTTGTCATGTAAATCTCAAAATTACCACCTCAGTGTTGGCATCAATTTTAAACATTTCTTGTATTTTTATATGGTACTTGAATTCTTTGTAATATTGTACCTGAAAAGTTTACTTCAGTTATTTGAAATGACAGGTTTATGTTGAGTGACTAGGCAAAATGTGTCATTGAAGTATTGAACTCTATATGATCAAAATAACTCAGTGAATAGAAGTGTATAACTTACATAGATCTTTATGTGTCAATAAATTTCATTCATTATGTAGTAAAAGTTTTATAAAGGAGAAGATCTTCTTTTATTATTGAATATATAGTCACAAGTTTCATAAATGCTACCTAGACGTGTAATACTGTTTATTTATACATAAAGGAATACATGTAAATACCCATCAACAATTGGTATACTGTTAATAACATTAGAACTTCAGAGTTTCTGTTGGCTGTTTTAAAAGTAATGATTATACATGTACATGTTTAACAGTTATATCAAATTAATAAAATGATTCAGGGTTCAATGTCCTACTCTTCTGCTCCCACCGAGCTAATGAGGACGAACATACACCATACAGTATGCTATGAGGGTTCTTTTTACGTGCACGCTAATGTGTTCATAGGACCTCATTTTTTCATCCCATCCTAATGATTATATGTTGCACCCTGCCAGTCCTGCATCACTGACAAGAGAAAACCACGATGGAAAATCTAGATGAACTTTCTCGGTCAACAATGGGATGAACACAGGACTTCCAGGACAACATCTTATTCACAGAGCCAATACAGCTTCCAGTTATATCAATGGTGTTCAAATTAGATTGTATGGTAAATGTGAGACAGATTTGCCTGTTGATTTCAAAGAAATTTTAAGAACCCTCACATGTGTGAGCTCTCAAAAGGTCAGAGGACTTCAGTGAACAATTTTTTTATTTTTTGGATTTTCAGTAATTATATATTTCGTTGTTCTAATGTGTCTTTAAATCTGTTTAAAGATGCATTATGTAAGATTTAGATAAAGAGCTGGCAGTTCTCACTATGATAGTTTAGAAATAGATAAAGATAAAATAAATACAAATGTATATTGATAAATGAATTTTTGAAGAATATCAGTCTTTATTTTCATTGCTACCATTGTTACGGTAATACTAATTACGGTCTCAATTATCCATTTTAAAATCAAATTATTGAATGGGGATAGTGTTTCAAGTCATTCAAAATTATAACCATTTGATGTACTAGAGACTTGATTATGAGCTTATCATGTAAATAAATGTCTATAATAATTTATATAATATATGTATTTGAAGCTAAGAGAAAGATCTGCAACTAGCAGATTTACGAGTAGCTCTTACATAATGTACCTTTAACTACCTTTGCCTCATTTAACAACATTAAATAATTGGTTAGTTTTTTCATTAATTGACATTACGTATGTATATTTTTTAAAAAATCACAATGTATAATCATAGCGCAATGTAATATTTCAAACATCACGGAAATATGCAAAAACATTGTTTAGAGAAAAAAAAAAACATAACTGAAACAGAAAAAACACAAGTCAATAAACAAAAACATATATCTACTGAAATATAGATACATAATACAGTTAGTTACATGTATTATTGAAAAATGAAAAATTTGTAATCTGAAACAAGATACATAATACAGTTTATTACTGCAATGAAAATTTAAAAAAAACAAACAAAAGTTACTCATTCATATCTCTAGTTTAGAAGACATTAATGCAGACAGAACATGTACATAGCAACGGTTTGGGGCAAATCTTGGGTGTGAATCCAGTATTATATGAAATTCAAAAAATGGAGAGATAACGATGCAGGCACTACGATCTTAGATTTTCTGTAAAACTATTTCTCTCTATTATTTTGAAAAAACAAAATAGTATCATTGGATAAAATATGAACCAATCACCCAGCTTTAACGTAGCATCGCCTGTTGGTTTTCTCTTGGTCCTCCAGCTTCTTCACACTACTAACAAAGACCCTTACGCGCAAGCAAATTATTGAAATAAAATTGCACGATTTGTTAGTCCCGAAATGACCTAGTTTGTGTCCAGTGAATGTTAAACCTCATTTCTCTCTTTCATTTAAAGTACAGTATTGTATTATTCCATATAACCCAACTGTCTGAATATTATGGCCAATTACAGTTTACTGACAGTAAGTTATTCCAACTGGCATAAAGTTATTGCCACTTTAAGCTATTAAAGAAAAACATTTGTCAATTCTTTATCAGATAACGAATTTTACCACAGAAAAATAAAGATAAAAAAGTTTAAAATTGTAGAATTAAATCCAGTTAAATGTCGAATAAGATTAAAATTTGCTGTAGACACTCCAAATTTGTCGACATGTTGACAGGGGAACCGAAGGAGAATTCATTGTCTATTTGTCATATTTAGAAAACACACAAACATGTTAGTGAAATAAATCTGTAGTATGTAGACAACCTCACGGCTCCTTATTCTAAAACATTCTGTTTCAACGCTCAATAATGTGGAAATAGTCCAGTCAATCTCCACTTGAATTTAAGATAATCGATGCTACATCACAATTTTCGTTCAGAAATTCCTTGTGTAATCGAAGAAATGTTTGTAAAACATGGTTTAACATCTTAAAAACAATACTACATGTATGTATTGTGCATGTGATTTTTATTTCTCCCAGTAAACATTTGGTGCCACAGTGAGTAATTAATACGGTCTTCGGTTCGCTTCCAGGTTGGCAGAATTTTTAGGCGCTGTTTCCATGTCAAGGAGTGTAGGATGAAGGGCCAGACAAGGATGGTGTCCAATCGTGCGGATGGGATGGAAAACCAAGTATCTGTGTGTACAGATTTGGAATTTGAGATAAGAGTAGGACGC
The DNA here is from genome assembly GCA_036850965.1 of Patella caerulea. Taxonomy (NCBI): domain Eukaryota; kingdom Metazoa; phylum Mollusca; class Gastropoda; family Patellidae; genus Patella; species Patella caerulea. Next base: position 46,101,279 of record JAZGQO010000007.1, on the reverse strand, counting down.
AGTGCTGCTGCAGTCTGGGCATGATTTCCCTCATATCACACTGACGTATGCTTTCTTCATTAGCGCAAACAGTGTTGAAAAGTAGGACGAATTACTCCAGTACAGTAACAATACAGATATGCTTGTTTGCTGGAGTTTTGTTATCAAAGATAGAGAATTAGCAAATTAAATATGAATTCTCTGGTATTTCATTGAAAAAGTATCACAGAGCTTCAGATAGATGCAAAGGATCAAAGGATTGGGACAAATGTTTCCATTAGCTTTTGACACCAAATTAACCACTTTTATTCAATTAAATTATCTCCTTTAAAGTGAAGTTGCGTCTTTTTCAATCTAATTAAAATATAGATCTATGTTTCGTTTCGTTTTTTATACTTTCGATGGCCTACACTCATGTAGATCTAACAAGTTATAGTGGGAGCTCACGTTCTATGACGTCAGGTATCAAGCACGGGACATTTGACCCGATAACGTCAGTCATTCGATTAACTAATTGGCGACCGCCATGCTTTTTAAAATCTAGTTTTGTTTTGATTTCTTTTCGCTGGTAATATCTACCCACAGTTCCACGCATGAAAAGGTCATACGGTCGATTCGACAGACCATTTGATTGGCTGACCCCTCATTTCAGGCAGAACACAAGATAAATAACAAGTCCTCCAGATCCAAGAGTAGTTAAGACGAGTAAAAACGAAATTTTGAACTATAAAAAACGAACGAAATTGGATCTTTGTTTTAATCAGATTGCGTCTTTTTTTAATTTCTTGCAGATTAATGGACGCTAGAATGTATACAGATTGATTATTTAACATTTAATTAAGAAAGTAAAATCAAAATACCAACACCAGATAATTTCATGGGTAGGATTCAATTGAATTTAAAACAGGCCTACATGTACCAATAGATTTTTAACGACAACAAAATGTGTGCATATCTTTGTAAATACTGAACACTGAACATAATTGAACCATTTTTCAACTATTATTCCTATTAGTAGATTCAACTTTCACGATATTGTAGTTTGTAACAGATTCTTATAGCAATAAAATGACACATCAGTAAATAGACTATTTTTAAGTCAAAAGACTATTTTTAAGTCAAAAGACAGTTTCAATGAGTCAGAAAACAGTTTTAAGTTAGTGGTATATTATTGTAAAAGCAGCATAAAGGGATAAATCAAAGTAATATGATGAGAGTTTATCTTAATGAACACAAAAATTATTTGTTTATACAGCTTATAAAATAATGGAAAAATAAACAAAGAACTAGTTTTTTTTTTTATATTAATTTTTCGTCAGAGTGGGCGTTGTGAGTTATTAGGGTTACTAACTTCAAAAGCATGTGACGTACATATTCATGCATGAAGTACGAACTTCAAAGGTGAATAAGGCAATGCTCAGGCATATTTATATAGTGTTTCAAAATTTTCATCGGCAAGGTTAAATGCCTCACACTTTTAGATGATGTGACATAATCATGTGGGACCTTTGTATGAAAAGATTTTGTTCTATCACTATTGAAGTAATAAACACAAAAACATATTATGGAACACAATTACTATTTTAATTAAAGCGACGTTTCGTTGAGGATTCTCTCAACTTTTTCAAGAGAATCATCAACGAAACGTCGCTTTAATTAAAATAGTAATTGTGTTCCATAATATGTTTTTGTGTTTATTATGTATGTCAAATGCTAAATGCCACTCAAAGAAGAAAAACTATTGAAGTAATTATAGGTATTTGATTCTTTAAGTACATTACTTATTGTGGCTAGATCAGCCACATGCATCCTAAAAAAACAAAATATCTACAATTCTAATGTATAAGAAGTATTGTTATTATGTGTTATTAATTACTCTTACAACACATATAATTTAATCCTACATGAAGAAGGAGCTGGCCTATATAAAAGAGTATATATGTCAATTATTAATACTTTACTCATCTGAGACACACAAAGACGGTGCTATGAACTCAATAAATTGCCTAAACTTAAGTTAAAATTGAAATTTTGGGGATCAGAATGTTCTTTATAATAAATGTACTTTTATGTATGGTCTTAAACTCTTTATTTAACCTTTGTTCTCGCATGTTAGAACTTTAAAATTAATATATTTTAGTAGATACTTCAATTTTGATTGGCTAAGCACTAAAATCAATCTAATATTATCCAATCAAATTACTAAAATTGGGATCTTATCTTAGTTAAAATTTCGTGAAATAGGCCCCTGCCTCTTAGAATTAATATATTCTGCCTCTTAAAATTAATATAGCCAATTAAAATAGTATGCCTTTTAGATAAAGATATTAATGTGAACAATACATTATTTCACTTAAACATATTCATTATTCATTCATGACTTTTCAAGTTAACATTTTAAGATATCATCACGCACCATTTGTACAATGTAAATAATTACTTTTACCAGCTAAACAGGGAAACATCATTTTAAAACTTTTGAAATATTTAATGACATAACTCTCTAAAAAGATAAAGTCAAACACAAAGTTATACACTGCTATTCAACTGGTATTTAACACAACACATAAAAGGCAGATGTATTAATTGACGATGTTCTTCCGTCAAGTTTTTATGGATAATAGGATTATTATGTGAGTTTTTTGATGTTGCTTTTAACCGCAGACTTGTTAAATTATTCGTTTGACATGTTTTGACACATATTGTAGTATTGTTTGAAATCTGGTGCAAAATTATATAATATTGTGTTACTTTTTAAAAAAAGTGGTTTGAAGGAGTAAAGATAAATAAAAGAAAAAAGTACAAACACTTATACATGTGACTAAAACTTAAGACACAAATCTAAGTGGAAAATTGTAGCTGCGAATGAACATTTTTATTAACAAGGTTTGTGGTATTCCAGGCCCAAGGTTCACAAAGAATTTACTCAACTTCGTTCACTGTTTATGTGAAATATCCACAAACAATAAAACATTGCACATATTGATGTATTGAAACAATAAAACAACAATGGGTTTAAAAAGGGCTATATTATAGTTTAAAGGAGCTAAATCGCTAACATTTGCAGCTTAGAAATTGACACAAGTGAGTCGCAACTCACATAATACTGTAATATGAATGTATATAAACAGATTTAAATTCAGTGGTTTCCGATTTTACTCTAATTTCAAATCAGTTAAGTTCGGCGAAATAAGCCAACAGTCTCAATCGAACGCAAATTTCTAGCATCTGGTTATTCCAGTCTACATACATCATTTGATTTGGTGCAATCTGTGTAGCCTAGTCCCTCGAGTCTCTTGATACAACTTGGGCTGAAACGTATTATGGTACAAATGTTTATTTTGTCTTAAATATTGGGTATCAGAAGATCATCTTTTTCTGGTAAGATCACAACATCAATGTTGATTTAAATTGGCAAATAATTTGTGTTTTCAATGTTGAAGATTTTGGATGATATTGAGTTAGAGACTTAGCTACTTTAAGTAAGGCAAACAATTTTAAGTAAATTCTTAACTCAAGTCTCAGAATGCTTTGTAAACTCAAGGCCAGTACTGATAAACAGACCTTTTGAAAGTGGGTGGTGGGGGTTTAAGATGAATGAAAACTGATGAAAGTAAGGGTGCAAAAACAGATAAAGAAATTGATAAACGAATTTATAATATTCATATTTGATTCATTTTGGAGATTTAAAACTGAAAACTCTATGAAGTACACATATAGAAAGTGGGTATTTATCACAAATGTCTGTTTTATTAGGCCTGTCATCCAATGTTAATGAAATTAATGCAAAAATTAAAATACTGACACAAACTAGGTCATTTTGGGACTAACATATGGTTTAATTTTATTTCAATAGTTCGCTTGTGTGTAGGGGTCTTTAGCAGTGGGAGGACCTGGAGAAAACCAACGACAGGTGACCCTACTCCTTGTTACGTACAACCAGGGATTTGAAACTACGCCAGTTTACTCAGTGACAGGCTTTATGATACTGCACGCACATGCTAACCATTCGGCTATCCACCTCCCTCAAAAATTAACATGGAATTGTATAAGTGTGTGAAATCATGAGATAATAAGATAGTTTCTAACCGAAACTGAACTATATTTAGTAAATTGATTATTTCTATGACATCATATTTCTTGCCATAACTACTGAACTATATTTAGTAAATTGATTATCAATTATTTGCCAACCCGCTACTATGGATCTGTCATTGTTGGTTTTAAACTTGATTTTTTTTTGTGCGACGAAAAGAATTCATACTTTAAATCGTTGTTCAGAATTACATGTGAGCAGAAATTTGTCCTTCTGGCAGGAAACTTCTAAGCATACCGTCAATTTAATTTTAACAACCGTGATCCATAAAAATTGTAGAAAAGATTGTCAATGTTTCTGACCCCTCATTACGTGTGAACAATGTCAATGCATGCTCTGTCATACCACCGACTCCGACCCGACGCATTGACACCCAAATTTCTTCATGATTACTTGTTTACTTTTTCGCTGTTTATTTTCCTTTACAACTGATTGTGTATCAGCTTTATTTACTTGTTGGTTCGGCTACACGCTTACCGAGTTTTCGTGTTTATTTAAAGCGACTAGTTGGTGGACTTTTGGGACAAATTGAACTTGATCAAATACTGTTTGATTTTCATCTAGTCAAATTGAACCGGACGAACACAGAACAACGGCACCTTTAATCTATCTAATTAAATTGACTTGTTGAAGGGTTGTGGTATTTTCCATCGCAATATTTATCTGTAAGATATTCTTGGCATGAAAGAAGAGATAGACAACCCTCTGTACTGAATGAATGAATATAGAATTGGGTTTAACATTCTACAACAGGCTTAATGAAGATGGGCACTAATTTTAAATCACTTAATTGCACCAAATGTTTCCTTTATGAACATTTGTGAGTTCAGGCTACTTGACAGCTTAGGTATGGTATTATGTGAGAGAAAGAAAAATGGAATTAAAAACATCCACTCCACACAAACTAGGTCATTTAAGGATTAACATATGGTTCAATTTTATTTCAATATTTGGCTTGTACGTTGGGTTTTTTAGCAGTTGGATGAAACCGAAGGACCTGAAGAAAAACGACGAAGTTGGACAGATGACCCTACTTGAGCCTTGCCAAGTACAACCGGGGAATCAAAGCCACTTCAGTTGACTCAATGACAGTCCTTATGATACAATCGTTAAATGCTTTTCTCTCCCTCCCTGATCCTTCCACTTTCCCTATATCTTTCTGAAATTAATACAAAATTTGGGTTTCATGATCTGTGTTAAAATAAAAAGAGGTTTTGTTAAAGTAGCTAAGTCTCTAACTAATATCATACAAAATTTTCAACATTGAAAACACAAATTATTTGTCAATTTAAATCTTACCGGAAAAAGATGGGCTTCTGATATCCAATATTTAAAACAAAATAAATATTTTACCACTGGTACACGAATTGTGTACCATAATGAGTTTCAGCTCCAGTTCTTGCAAGAAACTCGAGGAACGAGGCTAGAAACATTGCATCAAATCAAACGGCACATGTAGACTGGAATAACCAGACGCTAGAAATTTGCATTCGATTGACACAGCTGGCTTATTTCACCGAACATAATTGATTTGAAATTAGAGTAAAACAGAAACCATTGAATGTAAATCAGTTTATATGCATTCATATTACAGTATTATATGTGTTGCGATCCACTAATTGTGTCATTTTCTAGGTCCAAAATGTTAGCGATTTAGCTCCTTTAAATACAAACAAAAAATATATGTTAAAGTTAAAATATGAACAAAAAGTCCATGTTGAAATACAAACAAAAGTCTATGTAAAAATACAAAAGAATGTAAATTGTTGTACTTGACATATCATTATTCATTAAGATGCAGTGAGAAATCATCAAGATGAATGATCCTTCACGAAAATTAGAGCAAGGATATCCTAACAAGACTTGTAAAACCTGTTCCTACAAGTCCCTACGTTCAGAGGGAGAGCTCTGTGAAGAAAGGGATCATCAATTACATCTTCTATTCAAGACACAAATAATTAGGCCTTCTCCACTAATAACACACTGTTTCTGGCAAGTTGTAAAATGGTGGATGTTAAATAGGTCTCAACATTTTGATGTACTGAATATCATAAATCACCAGATGAATAAAAGAAAAATGTTGACAGGCCATTACAAAGTTGAAGTTCTATTTATCATATGATATAATTAGTTATAATTACTACTTGTAATATGTTAGATATGGATGTATATTATATATTAAATGATTGACATGTGCAACGACCTTTGACTGGGTTATGATACCCAAATATTATCTCCCGTGATGGGTGGGTTAAAAAGGGAATAAAATTTGCAAATTTGAGTATGTATACTGGTACACATCCATTATTCATAGGCAATATTAATTTGATGTGACAAAACTTATTCCGTGCAGAATTACACTGTATACCTGGATTCAATTTCTGTCAGACATAATGATGCACCATATCCCAGAGGATGGGTCACATTCAACTTACTTGGTAACCATGCTTATGGAATATATTGAATTCTGGCCACAAAGAGCTTAATTCTGTAGACTTGTACCATAATGATGATTTCATCCATGTACATGTTCTGGATATCAATTTTGTGTAGTTTGATGGTCGAGTGCAAGACATTAAGTATTATATTGTTATGGTACGAATGCAATAGCATGAGGGCAATATCGATGTATTACACAGTGTCTTGCACAAGACCATTAAACAACTTAAAATACAGACACTATCCAGCATGTGCATTTCAATGAAATAGTCACTAGGGTAGACTATTTCAACTAGTATGAATAATGTATGGTTGACACAATGCCCGTACGATGATTTGAAATAATGGACGTCACATATCTGTATTTTAAAAGTTGTTTAATGCTCTTGAGCAAGACATTATGTGATACATGTGCAATATCAGTATATAATTTAATGTCTCAATCTCGACAATCTACTCCTTAAGTATCGGCTATCATTCGGAAATGTTTACCAAGTATGTCCACCTATAACATACATGTACTGGTATTGGCAGGACTCAAGCTGTCAGTTGCCAAAGTTGCAATTTGCTATTAAGAAAATTAAAGCAGCAATTAAAATTTGATTTTGGCCATAATATTTTGCGAAAATTTATCTGGGCACTTACGATTCTTTTTGTGAAATGTTAGAATGAAATTTTAAAATTCTAAAGGTAAATATCCTAGATTTACCATTATGTTGAGTGTCAAAATCACAATCACGTGACGGTATATTATAAATTAATCAACAAGCTGATGATCTGAATCGTGTCAATGAGTAATACTAATTAATTATTTAGTTGATTGATAATTGCCAATGATATATATATATATATTGTCATTATTTACTCCTAACAATTAATCCAAGCGATGATTATTGCACATGAAGGGAACAAGGGTTCGGGTAAGCTACATTTGTAGATAGATTATAGAATCACACCCCAGAATGTTAACACTTAGTTAAGCTTTGTCACACCAAAATTAGCTACATTTTCTGTCAAATACATTTCACATCTGAACACAAAAACATTTGCTTATTGATAATGTCAACTTCAGAATGACCTTTTAAAGACACTTGTATATTTATCACATCGTCTTTGAAGCAGTGGTATTTTGTTGTTTTTTTCTCTAACACTGCTTTTTCCTCTCAAAAAAATGGTGTTGAACTGTGAAATATTCTAATTACTGGTTTAAGGGTGTTCATCTGACATTAAGAAAATAGAATGAATGAAAAAACTTTCTTGAAAGAAAGAAGGAAAGAAAATATGTATGCTGCAGTGATGAGTTAGGTTCAAACTGCATAAGTCCCAATAAACTAGTAGTGACTTTGTAACTCCCGAAGAATTTGAAAGTTTTGGCATCATTTGTTTTGATTGAACTTCACTCACATCATAGGCAACAACATTCTATCCTCATTAAGGTTAAAAACCTTTATGTCTGGAAGTTGGTGGCCAAAAAGGTGTGGTGAGAGAGTGAAATGGCTTTTAACATCCATTTTATCACAAACTAACTCATTACCTGACTAACACATGGTTCAATTTTTTTATTGATTCACTTGCGCGGTACATAGAGGTCTTTAGCAGTGGGGGGAAACTGGGGGGAATCCCCAAAGTTTGGGCAAGTGACCCTACTCCTTGTCACGTACAACAGGGGAATTGAAAACACACAGGTTGACTCTACGATAGACCATATGATACAGCGCACACACATGCTAACCATTTGGTTACCCAACCCCACAAAACGTTGTACTAACTTCGCAATGAGGTTACTCTTGTTATATTTCTTTCATCGATTTTTTAACATTTTCAATGTCAAATTCCTTTTCAATGTTACATTCTTTTCAATGTTCAATGTTACATTTATCTATATTGATCTTAAAGTATCTGACAGGAACATATTCACATAAAACGGAATGGATGGAATTTGTTTGATCTGGCAGTCTTTTTCTCTTGGGTTTTGAAAAAATTTTCTATGAAAAATTAATACACATTGTATTTTTATCAGGTAAAAAAGAGTCTCACGGATAGAATAACAAACAGCTCCCTATTCTAGTTTCTCAATCATTCTTTCGTTTATTTTCATCTTGAACAATCAACTCCTGAATGAAAACTGATGTATGTTTTTGGTACAGTAGGTCAGAATGGTTCATTTTGTGTGTCCTCTGGGTAAATATACCTTTTTTAACATCGGATACTGTACGTTAGCCATTAATCTATACTAGTAACGCAAGAGTGAGAATACTTCGACTGATTGATCGATTCATTATGAATGAATGTCACTTTTTTTATCAAACATTATATACTGCTTTGTAGTTCCCATCATCAGTTTATTGTATCTATATATTAGAAAAAAGAGATGACCATTCTTTGTCACTGCTGTTAGGCTAATTAAATCAGGCTCCATTTTGTCTACAAGGTATGAATAAAAAAGTAATACATTTTTCAGCGACCTTAATAATTTAATATAAGTGTGATGTATCTGATAAAGAGAGGTTATTCCAAAGGAAATAAAGAATCTTTGTCCATTTACACTTAATGTTTATCTTTACACCTTTTTCATATGTCTTATTTGTCACTGCTTGATCTACACTAAAAGTAGTCCAGTTCTGAACATAGGTACATGTATTATTACACTCGCCCTGTTCACTGGCTGAACTACACTAAATGTACTCCCATTGATTTAATTAAGAAATGAAATGAAATAAAATGGGGTTTAACATCCATCCTATTGTTCTGCTCCGACTGGGCTAATGAAGACAGCATTAAATGGGGTTAACAGCCACTCAACACAGACTAGGTGATTTTGGTACAAACGCATGCATCATTAGCACTGGGAGGATCCCGAAGATAGGACAGACGACGCAATCTGATTAAAACACAGATCCTATTTCGTTTCGTTTTTTGTAGTTCAAAATTTCGTTTTTACTTGTCTTTACTACTCTTGGATCTGGAAGACTTGTTATTTAAGTCGTCTTCTGCCTGAAATGAGGGGTCAGCCAATCAAATGGTCTGTCGAATCGACCGTTTGACCTTTTCATGCGTGGAACTGTGGGTAAATATTACCAGCGGATAGAAATCAAAACAAAACAAAAGTAGATTTTAAAAAGCATGGCAGTTGCTAATTGGTTAATCGAATGACTGACGTTATCGGGTCAAATGTCCCGTGCTTGATACCTGACGTCATAGAAAGTGAGCTCCCACTATAACTTGTTAGATCTACATGAGTGTAGGCCATCGAAAGTATAAAGTATATTTTAATTAGATTGGACAACGCTACTCCTTGTCATGTACAAGTGTCGATTTGAAACCACGCCCCTTGGCTCAATTTTCCATTGTTGATGCTTATAACATCAGATTACAAAAAAAAACAACCCATAGCCCCAACTAATTTTTCAAGGCCCAATATTAATAACATTATGAAATTCTGTGAGATTGCATATTGCCAGCGATAGTCAGTGTGTGGTTGCCAGTTATGAGCTAAGGACGCGTTTCATTTATTTAAATTATTTAAGAGCCCCCATTTGATCACTTCATATCAAGTTGTGTAAGTAATGTTATTTATTACAAAGGTGCATGCAGTGCATATAATAACACAGCTGTGTTTACAGATTAGTTTTCTTTTTTTTTTATTTAACAGACACTGCCAATAAATGAGTTAATAAAACAACATTTTTTATTAGTACATTATTAATTGTTTAATCTCTATATTGAACTTTTCAAAAATATTTTGTAGGAGACTGCATCCCATACTCCTCTGTGTCCTGTATTTTATTGTGACCCAAAATATCTCTAGCGCTAACAAGGACATGACCTATATAGTATATACCCAGTGCTAAAGTTGGTAGTACTGATATAGTCCAATACTTCAACATATGATTGAATATTGTCATTCATCATGGTGGTAATAAATCAACGATGATAATCATTCATGTACGTCAGTTAGTACCAAAATATTTTCTACCATTATAAATACACATGATTAATGATGTTAATAATTAAAAAAACATCTTGCATCATTTTGCAGTGGAGGGGGAAGGGGTGTGTGCAAGTGGTAACAGGTGTGCATCTGAGTTTGTTCTCAGGCTTGTATAGGACAAGCTGTAGAATTGACAGCCTAATCTTTGATTATCTCCAGGTAAATCAATTCTCCAATTTCTAAAAAACACAAATAAGATACTAGAATACCACTTTCCATGGCAGATTGTTTGTGCTTGCTTTCTTTGGCAGTTGGAATTTGGTCGTAGGCCATGGTGCCGCTGCTCGGGCAAACTTTCTCTTCGTTAGACCAATCGAAGTTCAGTTTGTATTGCTGAACTTATATAATATAATTTTCAGTAAAGAATTGTTCATTTTGGTGTTATTATTCTGATGCATTGTAGCATAACAAAATGAAGTATCGATGACAAGACCGGAGAATGTGGGTTTAATTAAGGAATAGCATTAACACAATCTTTTACAAGCAAATCATTTACAATTTTTGCAATAATATGTTTTTCTTTTCACCCTGCCCAACATAAATTAAGGAAACCTTCATTATTTTTTACACACATGGCTAGAGCTGACAACAATGAGAAACAAGGTCCATTTACATATGGCAAAATCAGTAAAGAGTACGTAAAAACATTACTGCTGTGGAAAATTTCTCCTACCTCCCAGTACGCATGTTACCATTGTAAAAATTTTTTTACTTGATATTGTGTTGAGGAGACATTAAGCCTCTTTTCCTTCCATTCCATATAGATTAAATGTAAGAAAAGATTTACAGATGAGAATGTTACACATGGATGAAGGTTAATTTTTTATTCTGGGTATTCTAAACGTTGTTATAATCAGGGATGTGGAACGCTATGTTATTCATGATTATATTATAATACTTATGTTGGTAAGCGTTAAACCATATTTATCATAATAAACAGAGAAGCATTGATATTATGTACATTAAACATTAAATTTATTTAATACACATCCGTAGGGCTGCTGTCCAAGCAAAATTTCTCTCTTAGCACACTGCATGGTGTAGCCCAGTCGGACAGAACAGTACAATGTTAATTTAAACGGTAGCCCATTTCATATTATTTATTAGGTTAAATATGGTATATGTTACCTGTATGTATGATTTATAGATTCTATCAAGTATATGAGAAATTATCTGTCAGGTAATAGGGGTGATTTTGTGCCTCGAAATTCACATAAGGAATTAACATGGATTATTGTAAGGAATTGCGAATAGCTATTGGACAGGTGCAACTCAATTTAGATGTTGATGCAAGCACTTATCATTATTAAAATTTTTTCTATAAGTTGATTCCCGTAGCTGTAGCATTCATTTGCCTCAACACAGAAACAGATCAGTAAGAAAACTGGGATTTTTTGATTATAAACAACATTTTATATAAAATGGATGAAATATGATCAGGGAACGGGCCTGTATCACCCATCTCCTGAGGGAAAAAATGTCCACTCAACACAAACTAGGTTGTCTAAGGACTAATGTAGGGTAAACTTTTATTTCAACTAATCCTGGTGGCCCGTAGAGTTGTCTTTAGCAGGGGGAAGAAACAGGTGAAAATTCTCCATAATTCTATTGAAATGAAATGGGGCAGATCTTCATTCTGTTAAAGGATTATAGTACAATTATTTGGTATGAGTCAAATGTTTTATGAGTACCTTTTACATGGCACATTGTTTTGTGAATCATTTGAATGATTTAGACAGTAAATTTTGACTGCTGTTAAATCAATCTGTAAAATTGTTTGCATCATTTCAAATGATTAAAAATTATTAAAAATGTTGGACGCACGGTTAAGACCATACATCCAACGTCCACCCTTCTACTTATCAAATGATAGTTTCAACTCATGTATATACCCCAACCATTTGGGTCTTCCCTATAAAATAGAGACGGGTAATATATTGAACTGAAAAAATAAACAAACACTTAAAGGCATGATATTCTAGACTGAAAGGCAAATACACACTTCTGAGGTTCATGAGTATATATAAATAAAATGGGGTTTAATGTCCTACTGTTTTGCACTGACTGGACTACTGCATCCTGGTATACACCATACAGTGTGGTATAAGGGAATTTTTTTTATTTTTGTCCAATGTTATATCGAATCCTAACTGTCTAGGGTTCTTTTATGGTCTTGAATGTCAGTCAGCTACTAAAGAAAAACAGGATCCTTCCGTGAACAAGATGTCATTTAATATGTTTCATTGGATATAAGTTAATTGTCAAGATTACACCAATCTAAGGATGCATGACATAACCATTTTCTCTCTTAGAATGTCAGTCAGCTACTGAAGAGTGACTGATTACTATCCATGAGCAAGATTACATCTAACATAGGTTTTTGGATTTAATCTAAATGTTTAGATTACAATATAAAAACTAGACCTGCATGCAGGAATGACGGGTTTCACTGGTGCCACGTTAACTTTAGACTTATGTCACTTTCGCTCCCATGTTGCCCTTGAACCAATGGCACCGATAAACAGATTTCCACATAAACATTGCATACATCAAATAAAAGGGAAACAGAATCAACAAAAATCCAGCAATATCAATTCATTTTATACATTTGTAACATGTAATTGATCCTGATAAAATTACAGTACTTCCGGTGATAATGAAAATGTTCAATTACTTTCATGAAATCAGAAATGGCATAAGATATCATATAGTGAAAATTTTATGTAAATCGAAAAATAATTGCCACTTTTATTGACCAAAAAACTTGAAAAGTGACTTGTAGAAAATTGGCTATTTCTCTGCAACCGTACAAGTTAGAAACCATTTTGTGGTATCTGTATGATCGTAAGGGTTCATTCTATTTGTTGATTGGCATCAAATATCATAATTTGAAAAAGATTTCAAAACAGACTCATTTGAATAAAATATCTGTTTTGAAGGCTAATAATACATTTTTTGCCAAAATGACATTACTTCCGGTGTAACTAAAATGTTAAATTAAATTTATACTATCGTCTTTGACATTAGGCATCAAATGATGAAACTTTTATGAAAATCGAATAATAATTAACACATTTACGGGCCAAAAACCTTTAAAAGTGACTTGTAGAAAACCGCCTATATCTCGGCAACCGAACAAGTTAGAAACAATTTTATGATATCTGTATGATCATATGAGTTTTGTTAATATGTGAATTTAAACCAAAAGTTAATTTTATTATTACATATGACATAATTCTTGGTTTAAAAAAATATCGATTTTAAAAGTTAAAAATGGAGTTTTTGACTAAATGACGTCAATTCTGGTGTTAATTTTAAATAGTAATCAACATGATATGACGCACACTTGCTTTTTGAATCAAATGATGTCACTTTTGCGAATATCCATTAATACTTGACTATTTTACAGGCAAAATTACGAAAACAGTGACTTATGCAAAACTGCCCATTTCTCGACAACTGCTTATATTAGAAACTAATTTTAACATACATTTTCTGCGTATGGATCAAAGCTACAAATTTATAAAAGTTACGTAGAAATATTTTAAAATCTGAAAAGCCTGAATGGGTTGTAAAAGGTCAATTTTACACCTTTTTTCAATTCTTAATCGAAGTTGCTCGAAAATGAAGTCGAAAGGGCGCACTCTTTTTGTTATATCAAGTTTTTTAAAACATAATATTTTCTCTTGCAAAATGGTACCTAACTGTCAAAATTGTAGATTTTGTTAGTTTTTGGTAAACTTATGCCATTTCCGGTGCCGACAGATAAAACTATTTGGTAACAAAAAAAAAATGACAATTGAGACAAGGTGTGAACTGCAAGCGAAGACAACTCTGCTTGGGAGATCGATGCACAAGACCAAAGCGCACCGTGTCCATAACATTGTGGACTCGGCATCAACAAACTACGCTCACCATTTGAATAAAGACAAACACGTTAATCTGACCCTCCAAAAGTCTGCATTGATTAATACATGAAACAAATATAATATCCCTTCTTTCATTCTTTCTCCCATTTTGGCCAAATGTAAAAAACGCACTAAGGGATACACGTCATGTACATAATCACTGACGCCGACGTGTGTTAAATAACATTAAGATACTAGATCATAGCCCACAAATGGTTCTGATTTTTTTTTTTATAAATCTTTCCAACAAATTAAGAAACACAATTTGCAAGCGGTGGATAGTGAACAAACTAAACAAAAAGCGATTTTTCATACAATCATATTTAATTCAGGAAGTTACAATCCGATATGTGCTAATTACCACAGGAACCAATCCATGTTATACATGTGTTACATGTAAGTGATCCTGACCATATCACAGTACTTCCAACGATAATGAAAATATTAAATTAGTTTCTTAAAATCAGAAATAATATTCACATGGTGAAAATTTTATGTAAATCGAATAAGAATTGACACTTTTATAGACCCCAAACCTTGAAAAGTGACTTGTAAGAAATCGTCTATTTCTCTGCAAACATACAAGTGAGAAACCATTTTGTGGTATCTGAATGATCGCATGGGTTCATTTTATTAGTTGATGCGAACTAAATATCATAATTTTAAATATATTACAAATCAGACTCATTTGAAAAAAATATCTGTTTTGAAGGCTAAAAATACAGTTTTTGCCAAAATATAATTACTTCCGGTGATACTGAAAATGTTAAATTAATTCTATGAAATTATAAATGACGTAATATATCATATGGTGAAAATTTTATGAAAATCGAATAACAACTGACACTTTTATAGACCAAAATCCTCGAAAAGTGACTTGTGGAAAATCGCCCATTTCTCTGCAACCGTACAAGTTATAAACCGTTTTGTGATATCTGTATGATCGCATGGGTTCATTCTATTTGATGAATAGAATCAAATATCATAATTTGAAAAAAATAACAGGTACGACCCATTTGAATAAAATATTGTTTTTTAATGCTAAAAATTAAGTTTTGACCAAATGACGTCATTTCCGGTGGCAGCGTATGAGGTAGAATGGTTTGACCTTGTCCACTATGGCATTAGGCATCCAATGGTGAAAGAAAATTGAAAATCACATAATAATTGATTCTTATACAGCCAAAATAACGTGAAAAGTGACTCAATGCAAAATTGACTTTTTCTCGGCAACTGCGCATATTACAAATTAATTTTCACATACATTCTCTTAGTATGGTTTATTGCTACGAGATTATGAATGCTACGGAGATATATTTTTTAATATGAAGACGCTGGATGGGTTGTAAATAGCTCATTTTGACACCTTTTTTCACCCTTTAATCCAAATTGCCCGAAAACGAAATCGAAATTAAAAAAACTGAGCGCGATGTTTTGTGCGCATTTATATGGCACATCTTTTCGGTCATATTAGATTTGAAAAAAATAATTTTTGCTTTCAAAAAGTGGTACCGAACTGTTAAAATTGTAGTTTTTGCTAAATTTACGTCACTTACGGTGCCGATAGGAAACTTTGCCGGTAACAAAAAAAATGACATTTTGGACCATGGAGCATATAAACTTTGTTTTATACAAATCGGACAATAAATAATTTATATAGAACCGATAAACTGAATTAGCCAATAGCGACCAAGGAAAATTATCCAGAAAAAAAATGTTCACATTTTTGCCCAAATCAGACGACCCTTTAACCCTTGGTGAAAGGTCATTAAAAAATATTCATTAATAAAAAAAAATTTTTGTCAAAATTTAAATTTTCAAAATTTGGCGCCTTACTTTTCCGAAGATTCGGCGAAATTTAAAACTCTAAAGACCCGTAGCTATGTGCCATGTCTCTGGCTATGTCAAAAACTATCAAACGATAAAATCCAACAATTGTTGTTAATATTACGGCAATATTTCAAAAAACGACAACTTCGGTGATTTCGGACATTTCGCATTGTCGCAGAACGCCGGAAATAGCTTTAATCTCTAAGTCACACCCACTTTCGCAGTAAAACTCAAGACATTGCATCGATCCGACAAGTAGTTCCTGAGATATAAGCAAATTGGAAAAAAAAAAATAATAATAATAAGAATAATAATAAGAAGAATTTTAACAAAAACAATAGTGTTTCACACAAGCTACGCAGTGTGAAACCCTAAATACCTTTCTAATGATTTCATAACGCTCTTAGAAAGTCAGTCAGCTACTGCAGAAAACTGCTTTCTATCCATGAAGGACATTAGGTTTTTGGATTTCAGTTTAATTGTCTAGATTATGATCTTACAAAAAACTTTCATCTCTGATTTATATATTAGCCGTCTGATGCGTTTAACCTTGTACCCCCAGTTATACAAATTTGCTGAATCCATATCCTTATATTCATATTTTATAAAGAAATTTAAAGGAACTAAATTGCTAATACTATTTGGGACCTAGAAATTAACCCAAAATGGTCACAACGCATACAATAATGCAATATAAATGTATATAAACTGATTTACATTCAATCCTTCCCGTCTTTACTCTAATTTTTCAAATCAGTTATGTTCGGTGAAATACGCCTGAAATCTTAATATTGCATGCCAATCTTTAGCCCCTGGTTATTCCAGTCTACATTATTGCATCTCTCCAGATAAGAATATGCGTCACCTTGTAGCTTCTTACTTTAGGTCCCTTGTTAAAAATGGCCCTGAAATGCATTTTGGTACACGATTCCTGTACCAGTGGTAAATTTTTTATTTTGTCTAAAATATTGGATATCAGAAGCCCATCTTTTCCCGGTAAGATCACAACATCAATGTTGATTTAAATTGATAAATAATTTGTGTTTTCATTGTCAAAGATTTTGGATGATATTTTGGATGATATTGACTTAGCTACTTTAATGAACTATTATCAAAAAATTTATACATGGTAAGATGCTGATTTTCTTATGTACCCAAAAACCTTTGTGATTAGATCTGAAACATATTACCTTAGGGCTACAGTACACCCCCTCCAATTATTTCATTATCTTTGATGTGTATATTATAGATTCAGTTGTTGTGATTTATTGTATGATTGCTATAGACGTTATTTAATATTGTTGTATAGATTGTACAAATAGATTCCAGAACTATATAATACACAGTATATGTATGGATGGATTCATTATTGATCATTGTTTGATAAACATACCTGTAAGAGTAGTTAATCTATAAAGTTTTGTTATTATTGATGGTTGAAAATAATTCAAATGACTTAAAATTTGGTTTGCATATATATAATGAGGGGGCTGGATGCCTTGTCACCCTCTGTAGAAGACATAAACAAAATCTGCAGCACCTAATGGGTAAAACCCTCTTATGCCATGGGCCTTTTGTTAATCCAATTAAATCAGTTGCTCTAAGTCCCAACTCAGATGTTTTAAATGGCACATATATTTTTGTTTTATTTTTCTGCTTTATATACCAAAGGGTTAGAAAATTTATATAAGTCAGTGATATTTAAAACTACATTTATGTTCCTGTAAAAATAAATATTGTGTTTATTAAAAGCCCGGGAGTAATGGTTATATATAGAGTAATACACAATCAAATCTAATATTATGGAAAAAACAAAATGTTTTGGTCTCAGGATAATGCAAATCGATTAATTCCAACCTATGATATGGCTATTTTAAGTCTTTTTACATGTATGTCTTTGAAATATAGGAGTGTTGACTGTCCAGAGCGTGCACTTCAGTTCATAAGGTCTGTCATTGAGTCAAATGGCATGGTTTCAATTCCCCACTTGTACATGTATATGACAAGGAGTGCATGTTCAACCTTGTGGTTTTTTTCCTGTTCCTCCCACAGCCTGTGAATTATTGAAATAAAGGAGAACCAATAGTCCTGAAATGACCTAGTTTGTGTCCAGTGGAAAATAAAACATATTGGATGTGCTTGATTAGATAACAACAGTATTTAGATTAAAATAGTACCTATTTTAGATTTGTGAACAATCAGGATTGCACCTTTAAATATAATAAAAATTATACACTAAATGATTAATCTGGCATGTCAGTAATACAAGCAATTCAAACATAATCTTTATTAAATATCAAATCCTTTTAGATCTTTTAGATTCATCTATGTGATTTATGATGCATATATGTTTACTTTTTGATATAGAACACCAGCATTGATCTTTTTATATTGACTAGTAATTATTCATTGTCAGCCATTTTACATTCTTTCCCATGCCATAACCAGTTAAATTATTGGTAATAAAAATCCGCTACATCGATGCCATTATTAAACCTTTTCTTTATCTTAAAGTAAAAATACTTTGCTTAGACTAAGTATGAACATATAATACCGAATATCGCAAGAAATTTAAAGTTAGTTCCTTAGACATGACAGAAAATTAGAATAATAGTGGGGTTGGGTGAGACAGGATCACCAGTTAGTTGGGATGGGTGAGACAAGATCACCAGTTAGTGGGTTAGATGAGACAAGATGACCAGTTAGTGGGTTGAATGAGACAAGATATTCAGTCAGTGGGTTGAATGAGACAAAAACATCAATCGGTGGGTTGGGTGAGACAAATTAATCAATCAGTCAGGAGGCTGGGACAAGATAAAGTCTTGTAAAAAAGAATATTAGTTAGTAGGATTAGACAAAAAATGGGTTGGATTAGATGAGCCATTTATATTTAGTACACAGAACTAGAACACCAGTACATAGTTAATTCAAGAGAAACAATAGAATCAATATATTGTATCATATACATGACAGAAACTTGCAAATCACCAACAATCCTATATATATAATCTATGGTATAGACACATTTTGTTTGTATAAACAAATGGACAAGTTAGATTTTCTATAATCACAAGGACACATTTTATGGACATATTTGTTTGTATAGACACATAGACATTGTGGTTTGTATGTACATGGGTACAAGTTTATGAACACTTGGCTTGTACAGACACAGAAACCATCGATTTGTATTGAACCATGGACATTTAGATTTGAAAATTTTGTCTTTTGAATCAATACTTTGCATTAAGAGCTCAAATTGTGAATAATAATTAAAAGGAATCTCATCTATTTTCAGCATTTCTGTCACCAAAAGCAAATGCCACCAATAAAAATGGAAAGAAAAAAGGTGATGGAACATTGCTTAATGACAGTTTATCGTCTCCAACACGAGATGGCCATGTCAATCCTGCTTTTAATGATACTTCAGCCGATTTATCTAACATGGAAGAAGGTAAGAAGCCATTTGTATTTATTATTTTGTAGACTATCAATCAGTATCATATTTGAAATATCCCAAACTTGCCTAAAACAAAATTGGTCATCAGTTATGATGTGGCATTTTAAGTAGGAGAAAGCCACAGATGTCACTAGTCAAGGAGTTGCGTCAGAATAATGACTTTATTATAGAAGTTTATTACAAGTTGCGACAGGGGAATGGTTGAATGGTGTGCACTTTAGATTATAAGGTCTGTCAAGTGACGTAGTTTCAAACCCAAGGACACAAACCAAGTTTTCTTGATTTAAAAAAGTATTTATTAGGAATTCTTATATATACACCATGGAGGGAACAATATGAATAAATGAGATACAGTAACAAGCAACTTAATGCTTATAGAGAACTGTGTCTGGTTTTTCTTCAGGTCCTCTGGTTTCCACCCACTACAAACGAATCATTGAAATAAAATTGTACCTCCTATTAGTCCAAACTGACCTAGTTTGTGTTCAGTCAAGTTCTCCGTGAATTTTCATTCCATAAATTAGTCTTGAAAATAAAGATAATTATCTTTGTTAAAGATATTCAGCCATAATTTGATGTAATAGTAGGCCATAGCGCAGCTGCCCGGGCAAAATTTCCCTTGTAGCACACTGCATAGCACATGCCAACCTTCATTAGCTGGGACGGAGCAGACCAGTATGACGTTAAACCTCATTTCATTTTATTTCAGCTATAATTTAAAGGTGTATTTAGTTTGTAAATAGAAAATAAAAAGTCGGTGAATAAATGACGTGTTATATATCACTGGTTGACGTAAATGTAAAACATGATCTGAAAGAATTTGTAAACTTGATAAATTAAGTAGATTTAGAGAAACAGGATACATTTTAAGATTTAACTATGACCAGTTTAGACTACAAGATATTGTTTACAATTAAAGGAAAAAATAGGGGGATGCCCAAGTTCAGATTTTGTCATTGATCCCGTGTGGTTGAAAGGTTTTCAATCTGATAATCCAATGAAGTTCAATGGTGCGTCTATGGGTTGTAGATTTTAGAAGGTCGGGGTTGGTACCTAATTGTTTAATTATTTGATAGTCTAGGTTTCGACTAGAATGACTCGGTAGGTGGAAGTGAGAGGCAACTGGGGTGTCTCTCTTATGAGTTATGTCAGCATAATGTTCTTTAAGTCTAATTCTAAACAGTCTTTTGGTTTCTCCTATGTACTGGCTGTGACACAAATTGCAAGTAAGTAGGTAGATCACGTTTTGGCTATGGCAAGTGTAATTGCTGTTGCAATTATAGGATTTGCCCGTTATGCTGGATCGAAAGGTTTTCTTTCCTTTAAGCGTGGTGCAGTAATTGCAATGGGGATAGTTACAGGAGGATTGTAGAAAGTTGTAACTTTTCCCACTTACTTGTGGCAAGGGTTTGGGGTCCCTTATGGTGGCTGAGGTTAAAAGATCTTTAAGAGACGGGTTTCGTCTGTAGGCTGTAAGGCAAGGTTGTGGGAAAATATTCCGGCAATCGTTCGAGCTGTCGAGGATGTGCCAGTTATTTTTGATTATCTTGCTAATATGGACCGAAGTTGGATTATAGTCCGTTATAAAAACAGGACGTTTGTTATCTTTCGGCGTTGTTTTTTTTGATAAGAGAGTGTTTCTCTGGATGTTATCGGCTTTCTTTCGGTTGGATTCGATAGTATCTCGAGGGTAGCCCCGTTTGAGATAATAGTTTACCAGGTTGTCTGCATGTTTTTGATAGTCTGCTGGGCGGGTGCAGATTCGTTTAAGTCGGAGGAATTGACTATATGGTCCCTTGTGTTTTATGTGCGGAGGGTGGCACGAGGTGTATGATAAGTACGAGTGCGTGTCTGTCGGTTTGCAGAACAGATTAAAAATGAGTTTTTTTGTGTGGGGTTCGAAACTTACCATGGTGTCTAGGAAAGACACGTGTTCCGTGGAGTATTCGGCTGTGAATTTGATTGTTTTGTGATAGCTGTTCATCAGCTGTATGAAGTCTAATAGTTTAGCTTTTCCATGTGTCCAGACGATGAAGATGTCATCTATGAATCGTACGTAGACTAACGGTTTGAAAGGTACTTTATCTAACAAGATTTGTTCTAATTCACTTAAGAAAACACAAGCGAAGCTGGGGGCAACTTTGGTCCCCATGCTGGTGCCTCCTATCTGGAGGTAATGTTTCTTATTAAAGACAAAATTGTTTTTTGTAAGTACAAGTTTAAGGAGTGCGATTAGATAGGTCGGGTGAATTCTCCAATCTGGTTTGTGAGCGATGATGCTCTTGGCGATGGCCCTTAGGCCTTCGTTAGTTGGGATGTTGGTGTATAGGGAGGTAACATCCATGGTGACGAGAATAACATCGTTTTCTTGAGTTAAGTCGATGGATTCTAATCTTTGAATAAAGTGGGTGGTGTCTTTAATATAACTAGGATAGAGAGGGACGAAATGTTTTATATGTTCGTCTATAAAACTACTGATAAATTCCGTGGGGGTTCCATTACCACTAATAATGGGTCTGCCTGGCACTTTACCGGCTTCACAAGATTTATGGATCTTGGGCAATAAGTAAAAACGACCAGGTTTTGGCTCGTCAACTATGAGAGAGACACCCCAGTTGCCTCTCACTTCCACCTACCGAGTCATTCTAGTCGAAACCTAGACTATCAAATAATTAAACAATTAGGTACCAACCCCGACCTTCTAAAATCTACAACCCATAGACGCACCATTGAACTTCATTGGATTATCAGATTGAAAACCTTTCAACCACACGGGATCAATGACAAAATCTGAACTTGGGCATCCCCCTATTTTTTCCTTTGTTTACAACCCCTCTACTGGGTGTCCCAACTTTGGATTATATTAGCCTATCAACCCTCTCACAGGGAGGTCGGTTTTTTTTCTAAAATCCTTTCCCTCCCTCCATTCTTTTATATACTCCTTTTCGTATATATCCCCTTATACTTTTTATGTATATATTACCATATACCGCCATTCGTACGTGCCTACCTAGCACTACGTCACAATGACCCATTTCACGTCATAGCAACCGGTTCCACAGAACAAAATGGAAGCCTGTGTGGAATGTGGCAAAGTATTCTCTAAAAGATGCCATGTCCTCCGACATCTCAGGGAGAGACATAATCCCATCTTCTACCGATGTCACACATGTACGAAGGAATTTAGAAGGAAGGAATACCGTAGACAGCATAAATGCAAGGGTATTGCGCCTAAGAATGATGGCAACAAAAGACCCACCGAGGCAGACCCCTTAGAGGCAGCTATTAAAGACACTATCGGAGAGCTCGCCCAGGAGCCCCCGAGCACCTCTTTCTCGACTGCCACAGTCGCCGCTGCTAGGGACATCTCACCCAACAGAGATGTTTACATCCCCAATAGAAGCCCTAGCAGTGAAGAAGAGATCAACGGCGCCCCATATCCCGACTTCAATATATGGGATTACAATACTTCCCCCGACCACATCGTGGGGGAGTCTTGGACCACGCTACCTACCAGCAGAAGCGACATCTGGTCTAATCGAGATCCCAACATGGATTCCCGCTTCAAAGTACCAATCCAACAAGATTTGATGGAGGCCCTCAGAGAAGACCCTTTCTTATCACCCCAACTTTCGGCGAGTGATCTCTGCACTTCCGCCTTCATCTCGGGACTAGGATACCAATGTTAAATTTTAAACCTAATTAAACCTATCCTACCTATCTTTTTGTCTTTTCTAGCTTATCTTTTCCTTCCCCCCTGAGGCCCCACTCAGGACCTTCCCCTTTCCCCTTTCCGTACACACACATCACCGTTCTCTTTTTTCTTTTTGTTTTTTGGTACATAGTTTTTCTATTGCCTTCAGCTCTATTTGGTCTTTTAGGCGCACGGCTTTTCCTCACCACAGGACTGGCCTCATCCATAGACCCCGGAAATTTCCC
This sequence comes from Patella caerulea, assembly GCA_036850965.1. Lineage (NCBI taxonomy): Eukaryota > Metazoa > Mollusca > Gastropoda > Patellidae > Patella > Patella caerulea. The sequence goes on along the minus strand of JAZGQO010000007.1, from coordinate 46,077,637 downwards.
ATAACCCCGGTAAAATACCAACCCCGGTATTTTTTTTAAGTCAAACACCCGAATGACAAAACCCCGGTAGAATACCAAACCCCGGTGAAAATCTGGAACCCCGGCAAAAACTTAGAAACCTCGGTAATACTGCGAAAACTCGGTAACATACCAAACCCCGGTAAAGATACAAAACCCCGGTAAGAAAACCATACCCCGGTACTACCAACCACGGTAAACCCCGCCATTAAACAAACCCCGGTATAATTCCGGAACCCCGGTAAAACTCCGAAACCCCGGTAATATACCAAACCCCGGTGAACGAAACCCCGGTAAAACCCCGGTAAAATGCCAAACCCCGGTGAAATCTCACCGGGGTTTCCACATAGTATATATAGAACAACCTTAAGTGAGAAAAATCAGTCTGAAGAGTTCACCTTGAACGAAACTAGTCACTGTTACAGGGATAACTGGTTACATCGCCAAACATCCTTCTACCTAATTGTTTACAATTAGCCTAAAATTAGACACCATCACTTTTACTACCTGTTAAATGGTAGATCCACTTAATGTATAAGGTCACTTAGGTCAAGTCAGGTGAATTTTTTGAATAGTAATGAGGTAAAGGCTTAAAGGAGACTAAGCTTGAATTTTAATTGTTATCAAAGTTCAAGGTCTTGCAGTATGTCAATCAGAATTAAGAAGTCCTTTAAAATTAAGAAGCTTTTCGTAGGCTTCCAGTAACTTTGGGTATCAAGGACCATTACAACATTACCCGAATGATAACAACAAAGTCGCAATGTTTTTTTTTGTCTCAGAATCAAAAATCTATAGGTGGTGGGTAACTGTCGCTGATTTCTCTCATAAAGCAACTAGTTTCGTTCAGTTCGAAACCCATCAGGCTTAAGTGAGATTGTGTGACTGTTCCCTTTATATAGTCGTCTACTACTACTACTACCTGGTGTTTTAACATCCGCTTACACAGAAGTGATATCGCAGCTGTCTAATCGTTAGGATGGTGCAAAAAATTGAGGTCCCATGTACACATTGTCATATACTTTAAAGATCCCTTGGCAGTTGGAATTCGATGTAAGAATAGGTTGTTGCACCGCTGTCTGGCCAAAATTACAATCATAGTTCACTTTATAGTGTAAGCCTGTCTTCATTAGCCCAGTTGAAGCAGAACAGTTGGATGTTAAACCCCGTTTCATTTCATTTCCTCTTATATTTACATCCCAACAACAGTTAAAATCACCCATCAAAATGTAACTAGTGGATGTCGATACGTTGTCTGGCGACATTATTTGGTCTACCTAGGGTTTTTGAGTACTTGTACTGTATACTATCTAAGGTCACTTTTGTTGTACATGTACTGTACAAATTATAAAGTACCGAGCCAAACTTCAACACCAGTACATCCATAATCAAAGTAATTAACAGGTCAAAATAAAATGCTGTAAATATGATTTGAAATGTATGCTTCAAAGATTTTTTTAAGCCATGTCCATTTTCTCTATTAAAAAATGCAAATTACAGGTAAATAAAAGTAAAATGCTTTAAAACATAGATTTAAACAAACATTATTTAAGATAAAAATCTGCCTATTGCAGGTCTTCTTTAAGCCTTAAATGTTATCTGAAATTATTGATTAAACATTAGGGGGCCTAACCCATCCAGACTTTAATCAATCCTCGAAGTCAAGGCTAGCATGTAATATTTATTGGATTAGGATTCAACTTGCTGCTTAACTTTCATTCATGATTTCATCATGACATGGTTAATCAAAACTATTTTCTTTTATCGTACCGACTTTAGTAATGATGATTGAGGCTACACTGAAAATTCAATCACTAAATTCTTGATTCAGTGTGGATCAATTTTAGCAAATTCCCTTTAGTTTATCTAGATTTTTAATATAGAGAATAACTACCAGTCCTTTTATCTAATCTCCCATAATGTACCTTTAAGTAAGCTGTGTTGATATTCCTTCCAAACAATTAATTAGAGTAGAGTATCATGTTATTTTCTGTCGTATTTAAATCTTATAATTACATTTCTAATAATAGGCTATGATTTTCTTATGGAAGCAATTAATACAATCAAGATTTGAGCATGACTCTTCCAATTTTTACTTACAATCAATTTTAATGTATCCATACATCATTTTTGACATTTAAAAACCTCCATGCATCAATTTCAGTGTATTGCTTATATGTCAATGGGCTTTTATTTTAGTCATATTTTCCAGTCTTAATTAACTCTCCAGCATTAGAATTGATTGGCTGGAGATCTTACCTGTCAGAAATTGACATGCCATGAAATTAGAATTTTAAAGAATTCAACCTTAAAATATATACAGTCATATTTATATGACACTTTAAAAATATTCTTTTAGATATAAAGGTAATGCTAAAATGTTCATATTTTTAAAAAAAATATCTTGCTAATCAAATGTAAACAAAATACCAGAATGTTCAAAGGAATATTATGTCTTGTTGTAAAAGTTCAAATATAAATAATGAAAAATGAATATATTGAAAATTTCATTCAAATTACTTGATTGTGGGCGAGGTTATCACTGTTTGAAGATGTGTAGTAGATTATTTATTATCGTAGCAATGGTACTTGACAAATGAGACTAAGTCTTGATTATCCATTTTATCGTTAAGTTTATAAATCTCGCGAAAGTTAAAATCTATCTGAATCATGGTCATTTGATGAACTAGAGTGTTGGTTATAGACTTGTCATGTTAATAAATGTCTCTATAATAATCTATGTAATATTTGAAGCCAAGAGAAAGATCTGCAATAGATGGATTTAGCTCTTACATAATGCATCTTCAATCTGCTGGTAAATGTTGAAGCGAAAAATAAGAGTATAGTGTCAGACAGATGACCCAATTACATTGTAGGGAATACATCTTTTAAACTTATCATAGATTTGACAGTACAATTATATATTTATATAAGCATTTGTTTTTCTACAAATGACATACATGTACTAAATACATGTAGGTATAAACTTGGATAATGTTGAACACCTGCGAGGAATTTGTGAAATCTTTGTTAAGAATAAATTACTTACTGGACCATTTCATGAATTCGGTCAGGAGATGTTTAAATTCACCTAAAAACTTTGAGTAAATTAGTTTGTATGGATTTAGAAATTGGGTACACACACTTTAATGTTTATCTTTAGATTAAACACATTTCCAACTGTATAAAAGTAATTTGTTAGTTAAAAAATTTTTTAATTTTTTTTTGATTGTGATACAACTATCTGAATACTGTAATAAATGACTTTTAATTTTATGTTCAGAAGGGTTCATTTAGATATTCAGCTTGAAAAGAAGAGTTCATTAAGATTTACAGCTTTAAGGTCTGTCAACTGGCATGATTTCGATTTCCTGGTTGCACCTGACAAGGAGTAGAGCCACCTGCCCAACAACGTGGGTTTTTTCAGGTCCTCCAGTTTCCTCCCACTGCTAAAGACTCCTACGCTCAAGTGAATTATTGAAATAAATTTGAACCAGGTTTTAGTCCCGAAATGACCTGGTTTATGTTAAGGGGACGATAAACCCCATCTCTCTTTTTTCTCTTTTTGACTGAAATTTTCACCATATTCTCCTTCCATTATCTAAGTTAGAACTACTATAGCTTTTTATCTAGTCGTACCTAATTCCACTTTAATAGATATGCATTCTATCCCACTTCTATGCTCAGTACTTATATTTACAACGTGATAAAAGAAAACATTATATTACATGCTTGAAATGCCTATTCCTGACATGTGAAGCGATTTACTATTGAAATTCTTCTACAGCATTTATAAAGATGGGATTTTATATGTATGTATTTTAATTCTATTGAAATCATCAGGATTAGTTTCAAAAGACGATACTATAAAGAGATTTAATATCATTGCTCTACGTGACAAAACAATTAGAGTAGAGGAGGTTATAATATGTGGTTTTAGTTACCTTGACAGGTAAAAATATCAACAACATTTACATCACATTAAAATGATGAATAAAAGTGTCTGTCATATTTCTATCAGGAGTCCTTTAGAAGCTGACATATTACATCCACATAACAAAATATTTGTTGTTTGAAATTGCATATATTTATTAAAGACTTGCATGCAAGCAATGAAAAAGAATATTTATTCTACAGCTTTAGAGTGATAGTTTGTTGATTTTGTGGAGTCATGGTGGCACGTGAGTGTCTTATCATTCAGATTGTATGCAAAACAGAGGTTCTGTTGTATACGTTGGCATGCACATGAAAGAACCCTTCACAGTTAGAACTTTGACTCACTAACCTGTAGGTGCAGTGTTTGATCGTAGTGGTGTCTGAGAAAATTTCTCTGAAATTTCCAGTCTGGTTTCCCCTTGTGAGTTGCGCAGGATGGTTATCCTTGTCAGTGGTTTAGAATGGTTGTCCTTGCATGGATAACTGTTTATGTGTTTAGATGGGAGCATGTTAATTAAAGATCCCCTAGTATAAGAATAGACTGTAATACTATAGCAAATGTCTGCCTTCATTAGCCTGGTTTATGCTGGAAAGGGAAAGTATAAATCATTAAAGGGCATTTGGCTTTATTCTTTGGGCTAAAAACACATGTAATTTTAACGTGCTTAGTAGCCTACCTAAAGTGACTTATATTCAATTTTTAAAAAAAATTATTGTAATTTCTAATCAATTATGTTTGGTGAAATACTTGAACAGTACAAATTAAACGACAGTTAGTTACGCCTGCTGAGTCCATTCTACATGGTTTTTTTATTATTATTTTGTTGTTTGTGATTATAAAATGTTCATAATTGTGTCTTAAATATTGAGGATCCCATAGTTTCATGACAAGATATCAACATTTGTGTTTTTAATTTTGAGTATTATGAAATATATTGAGTAACATGTAGAGGTTTAGCTCGTTTAAACCCCATTTCAATTAAAGCCCCAATAACACTCTTGTTGTAACTGAATAATATGTCGCAATCTTCATTCTGGTTAATAAATCGTATTATTTTAGAATATTCCAATTAAATGATGATATAAATTTCATCTTAACACACCTATTTTGAAAAATTGGAAAAATTCAAACAATTGATTTGAAAATTCTAACGTAAACCTTTTCAAATGTGACTTGGATTTTAGAATATTTTCGAACCCTCTGGAAAAGTAAAATAGGTTGTAATAGATAATTTACACAACAGGTAGGACACTTAAACATCTAGAAGTTAGAATAAGGGTATTATTTATTTTCTGGAGCTACCAAGCCAGCAAGAATGTTATTGTCCCTTTAAGCATTTGGTACTTTTGCATAACTGAACAGAAATTGTTTCTCATACAAAAACAGCAGACTGTATGTTTTTTATATCTAACAACACCATCACACAGTGTTGTAACTGCACTTGATAAAAGAAAACATCCAAGAAATTATCCTCAGAGTTGATAATCATTTTGACACCATCTTTAATCACAGGTGTCTTGCTGACGTTAAAGATCAGTACATTCTAAACTTTAATAATAAGAAAGTTTTACTTGTGCATGGCCTAAGGGGTTTGTTAATTCAATTTATAATAAAAATCTAGAGAGAATTCATTAAATGAATAATTTGTTAGTTTGTGGGATCGTGCTGTTTGGGTGAATCGTAGCATGTGATCAGATCTGACGTCCACAGTATAAACATCGCCAGTTAATAAAACCACTCAAAATATTTCATTCTACGCATGAATAAGCCTTCACTTTATGGAATAAGGTTGAAATAGTTTCACCTATTGTTATAAAAACTGTACAATAATTCTTCAAGACGATCGGGACAATCCCACGTTTGGACGACAAGGTTGAAAAAATAGGTAAAGGATTGTTACACATTGAACAATAACAGTCTTGTCTTCTGTAAATAGGAAAAGCCATAAGACTTTATTAAGCTTACGTTTATTTGTAAAGAGGCCCATCAATATATAATGTGAAGTACTTGGTATGTCATTTGGACATTTTTTTCTTTTGTTAAATGCCGCGATAATCTTGTTATAATTGTAAGCTGCCACGTTGTAACTAAGTAAAAAAGATGCTGAGTGTTTAGATTAGAGATTAATTGTTTCTCTTTAACTTGTCTTAAGGAATTTTTTAAGAGATTAATTGTTTCTCTTAATATTGTCTTGTAAGCCATTTTTTACTGCATTTTCTTTCACTTGGAGTCTCTTTAAATAGGGGCCTGCAAGAGAAATGTCATGTCATGTCATGACAATATTAATTTGCATGTCAAGGACATTAATTATAACATGTTTTGAATTGTTGAGTTACATATTTAGAATTTAATTCTATAAATCTGATTTATGACTTTCATTATGTTTGTCACTCTTGAGTTTTCATTTATTTTTTTTAATAAATCAAGGATAACAATGTGTAAGGGATGGTTAGGTAAAGTTATTACTATTTATTAAATATGCTGTGGAAATTAAACTCCTGAGAGAATCTAATCAAAGCTTAATAAATTTTGAAAAAACATTTTGTTAAAATGTTTCTATATAACATGGGGAAAAAAACTAGGTCCACTTTGACATTCACTTAAAAGATCCTTTTGTTGAGAAGGTTTTATGATGGTGCTGTCGGAACAAAATGTTTTATAGAACATGTAAGCATTTAAATAAAGAATACTGAAAGTTAGTCTCCAAATGACTTAAAGTAGCTAACTCTCTAACTCAATATCATCCAAAATCTCCGACAATGAAAACACAAATTATTTGTGAATTTAATTCAACATTAATTGATGTTGTGACCTAACCGGGAAAAGATGGGCTTCTGATATCCAATATTTAAGACAAAATAAAAAATTAATCTGTTACAGGCCCATTTTTAACAAGGGACATGGAGAACGAGGCTAAACGGTGGTGCATTGAGAACATACGCAATAATTTAGACCAGAATAACTAGGTGCTAGAGATTGGCATGCTATTGACACGTCAGGCGTATTTCGCCGAACGTAAGTGATTTGAAATTAGAGTAAATGAATGAATGTAAATCAGTTTATATATACATTCGATATAAGATTTGCGACCCATTTGGGTAAATTTCTAGGCCCCAAATATTAGCGATTTAGCTCCTTTAACTATTAATTTGACAAGATGTTAAAAATCTTTTATATTTAGAGTATGATTGGACATTAATCAGGGATATGTGTTCATGTAAAAATTTCCTGCATCATAAATCTCAATAAATTAATTGTTATTATTCATCTTTGTTCCTCTTTAAACTGTTAAATGGTTTCTGACTTAAATGTAGGTCATGCGGAGAGAAGAAGTGGCCTTACTATACATCAGGGATATATATTTGTTTATGTGTTTATTCTGACATGTTCGTTTATTACCCGCGCCACATAAATCTTGTAAAAAAAAAAAACCCTGTAGGGCCTACAACTCTATTAATTCAGAGCTGCCAACCTAAAATGAATTCAATGAGTGAGATTTAACCAAGCTGGGGTCCAGGGGCCGCAGGCCCCTGGTCAAATCCAGGATGAAGTCCTGGCGGGGGGGCCAGGGGGGCGGAGCCCCCCAGCCGAAAAAGGATTTAGTACTTTTAAAACGCTTTTGGAGACCGGAGAATAGAGATAAAATTATTCACAAAAGAGATACATTTTAAAAGTTTTAATGCATATCATTTAAACACTTGAATCGTTGTCAGTGTCACTCATCTTGCAGGCTTTTCTCTCACTGAAACGCGCGGGAAGGATATTCCAGTTTCTGAACAGTGGTAATGAAACAAATAATTTCATTGGCTGATCTAACTTATCCAGCCAATCAGTGGTGTCGTACTTAAAACAAACCGGAAAAGAGCGACCCGACATTCGGAATACATCGCGTTTGACTAATTGCATCTGATCAGTGTGCATCCGAATTTAACTCGTACGTGGAAATCCCTTTTATTTTATTTTTATACTATAGTTTTGAAAATGCGTGAGATTTCACTATGTGCTCGTGAGAGCGTGATTTTGATTAAAAATGCGTGATTCTCACGCCAAATGCGTGACAGTTGGCAGGTATGTTAATTATACATGAACATGTATTACCTTACACAGATTTAAGATTAGACAGAGCTGCGGTGGCTCAGTTAGTAAAACCTTGGCTCTATGCCTGGACAAAGTTATACATTAACATGTCGTATTATTATCTTTCACAGATTTAAAATTAGAGGGAGCCGCTTTGGCTTAGTGAGTAAAATGTTAGCTTGCTGTCTGCACAAAGTACTTGAACATGTATTACATGTATTGTCTTTCACAGATTTAAATTTCGAGGGAGCTGTAGTGACTCAATGTGTAAAGCGTGGTTTGCTCTCTGGACAAAGTTTCCCTCATAGCACGCTCTACAGCGTGTCTTTGTTAAATCATTTGGAGCAGAACGTACAATAGGACTTCAAACCCAATTCCATTTCCTTTCTTGAACTTAGATTCTTTTTGATTTCCCGTGGCAATCTTTAGTTTTTTGCACTAATCATAGTCATACAAATAATAACTCTGCTTTTTGAATTAAAATAATTTATGCATATACGTTCGAAAACTTGACGAAGAATCAGTATATTTACCAGGTAGACCTAGAAGTTAATTTCTTACATTGACAATACAAATACCACACCTACTAGATCGAAATTAGATTAATCAGGTACAAAAAATACCTGAACTGAAAGCCAAATTCAACATGATAGTTATTGGAATTCACTCTGCAAATCAAATGATACACCGTTTCAACATGTGTGGCAGTTACCAAGGTTTTAATTCAGAATAATCGAATTGTAAATTTTTGCTGAATAATCATGAGGAATTTAACAAATGATTTTATTCAATTGTTCATTTAAAGACTAGCCCCCACTCCCTCAGATTCTTTTGTTCTTTGCACACCATTAGATTGTTAGAACAGGGTTTTATAACATGTTCAGTACAATTATATGCATGGTGAAATAACCAAATTTGAAAATATTTTGCGGTGACAAGAACACTGTAGATATGGGTGTGTATGGTACTGGTTGGATGAGTGGAAGGCCTTTGAAAATTTATTTGAATATTTATAAATAGATACTGAAGATGTTAGTCAAGAGTTTCAGATTAACTGATTCTCTGGATGAGTAATTTTACAGCCAATTTATGATTATTTAATTTGTCAGTTAACTGTCATTGTGTAATTACCCATGTCATTTAGTGAAGGTCCATGTACTCAAAATGGTGTAAATAACTTTAATTGACTCATCTTCAGGAGCAATAAAACTCAATTTATTTTTTATCTAGGTCCTGTAATTATTGTAATCTAGTCAATAAAATTAATTGTCTCAACTTGTTGAGCATTAAAACTCAACTCTTGTTTTAGTCCTTTAATTACCTTAATCTGGTAAAAAAAAAATAAATTGACTCATCTTGAAGAACCAAATAACTCAATTTTTTATCTTGGTCCTGTAATTACTGTAATCTTGTAAATAAAACTAATTGACTCAACTTCAGAAGCATTAAAACTTCATTTATAATCTTGGCCCTGTAATTACCGTAATCTAGTAAATAAATATGCTTTTCTTGTTGGCACATACTTATATATAAATCCCTTTGTTGACAATACAGGTACTTGTATTGATAATAATGGTTATATATGAACTGTGTTTGAGTAATGTTTTGAAATATTAATATGAGGGCAAAGAGTATAAAAAATATTGCTTTGAAGTTTAGTTTGAAGCGTGCTATACAAAAAGTTTTTTTAAAACTTTGCCAGCAAAATCATCAAAAACACTTACAAAATGAGCATTTTACGATTTGAATGATGACAGATTTTTAACAAACATTTCGTTATTTTTTTGTATAGTCAGTGGAAATGTGGGCACATAAAAATGTTTCAGCTGAATTTCAGCATCCTCTTCTAATGATAAGAAAACGCTCGCACTCCATATAAGTGTTTGTTAGATTCTTTTAATGGGCCTTTTAATCCAATTCAATTCGAGCAGGTAGATTGTCTAAGGTTTATATTTTGGTTTTGTTTTCTTTATGGTTGCTCAGCCAGTAAGACGTTGGCTTGCTAAATTGGAGGTCCCGTGTTTAAACTCCGCGTTAGCCGAAAAAATCAGGATTTTCCGCTGTGGTTTCTCCTTGTCCATTAGGCAAGACTGAGGGCCTGGCAAGGAAGAATAGTCGTTCAGATGGAATGAAAACCCAAGGTCCCATGTACACATTGGCATGCATGTAAAAGATTCCTTGGGGAGTTGGCATTCAATATAAGAGTAGGCCATAACACTATGCTGTGTGATCAAAATTTCCCTCATAGCACACTGTATGGCATTTGTCCATCTTCATTAGCCCAGTCGGAACAGAAAAGTAGGACGTTAAACTCTATTTCATTTCTTGATTAAATATTAAAAATCAGTTATATACATTTTAAGACAAATTCAGCAGTGAAGAATTAGATATTGGCCACAAAGGATTGGGATTGTCAAGTTTAAAGGTTGTTTGTTAGAAGAATAATTGTCGTATTGTGTAAATCATAGGTAGATATAAGTTATACTAGGATTGTCTATTAGTTTACTTATTCTATGTTTTCTATTGACTATCATTGAATCGGTAGAGATCATTTTACTCTGTAATATTGACAGACAAGCTCTTGTCAATATCTATCTATACATACTTACCATAGGTATTTTATCTCTTATACTTACTCAAGGTTTATATAGTCATATGTATATATATATATTGGCAAAGACATTTATTTAAAGGGGTGGTTTCACTGTTATGATTTTTTGCTTTCTATATTTTAAATCTAAAGGTTTAGTTTTTCCTGTTTAATATAATAGGTCAGTAAGCATTTTTGGAGAATATCACTTGTCCTTATCTGAGTGACAGACAGGTAGACCCTACCAGAGGAAATCCATGCTGTTGGACAGCCAACCCTATTTTTTGTACTGATAATGTAGACATCTGGGATTGAAACCACGACACTTGACTTATAAGGACAGATCTTTTAATCTAAGCATACGCCTGTAATCTCTGGGCTATCGACTTTGTACAATTTGATCATACAAATAGATTGGTAGTGTTCAGTTCATATTTTATGCTAATCCAGCACATTGATGCAGATATTTTTAACTAAGAAGTTATTAGTCATAAACATTTTTTCTTGTGGTTTTCTTATGATATACCATATGCAGTTTTGGCATTTACTTATATTTTATTTAGCGTAAAAAAAGAAAGCCTAGCCCTTTAAAAGTATCGCATTCTAGGTCAACTTGATTTAAGTAATGTAACTACTCATAAATATGAGGTCAAATTCCTTACTTGGACCCATCTCCTTGAGGTATTCAGGTTATTTTTATTATTTATTTCAATATATTTTCTTTATGAAGATATATCAGTCTACCTTTATACAGAGGTAATAAACCAGCTGTTTTCAAATAATAATAAAACTTATTCAATCATTTCAAGTGGTTTCTATGTTTGTGCATTTACCCTTTAATAACTCACAAGATGATAACCTATTCTATAAAAGTTGGTGTGAATGCACTCCGTATTCAGATAAATACATAAGTACAATGAAAACAGACAGTTTGTGAAGTAATTGAATTAAAATTTAGCTCAGATTGATATCTTGATTACCGTCAGACTGATAATGTACATAATACAGGAGACTAATCAAATATATTCTGGGATTTATGGAAATTGATTATTTCATTTATGCGTGTTAATCAGCCCCAGACAACACAAGTTTCTCCCATACAATTCATGGTTCATACCATACATGTTCCCCCTAGACCATTCATGGTTCATACCATTAATTCTCCTAGACCATTCATTATTCATAACCATAAATGTTTCCCCTTGACCATTCATGGTTCTCCTATGCCATCCAGGGTTATCCTAGACCACACATGGTTCTTCTAGACCACATGGTTCATACCATACATGTTCCCCCTAGACCATTAATGGTTCATACCATTAATTCTCCTAGACCATTCATTATTCATAACCATAAATGGTTCCATTTGACCATTCATGGTTCTCCTATGCCATATAGGGTTATCCTAGACCACACATGGTTCTTCTAGACCACATGTGTCTCCCAGATCATGCATGGTTCTCCTAGACCATACATGGTTCTCCCACACCATACATGTGTCTTTCGTAGCAACACATGGTTCTCCCACTCCATACATGTGTCTTTCATAGTCATACATGATCCTTCCATAACCACATATGTCTCCCACACCATACATGTATCTGCCAAACCATACATGTGTCTGCCATGCCAAACCATACATGTGTCTGCAAAACCATACATGTGTCGCTTTCGCCATACATGTGTCTTTAATGATAATCAAAAGATGTTAATTAATCCAAATATTGATGTAATTAGAATTTTTTTTTTTCTAGGATTATCTGGTTTTGACTCACCTGATGGTAAAAAGGTATGTACATCTTCTCTTTCTTTTTCTCAATTGCATAATTTGTGTCTAATCTTAATATCAATATCAGATGATAACAAAATTCTAGAGTAAGCTGAACAGAAGTAAAATTGCGCATCAAATTTTTACTGTTATTTTTTATCCTATTTTCATTTATAGTATCATGTGGCAATACCACTACGTCTACGGGGTATATATAATTTCTGTATGGGCATAAAGAAATCAAGTCAAAATACAACAACCCATCATATTAAGTATCAACAAAAAACTTTGTTAGGGGTTATGTATATAGCACCTATAAGAATATGACAGCTTAATTCTATAACTAGTGCACTAGTTCAAACATTTTTTAGAGGTCAATCATAGCGATCTTTCAAAATGGAGGGAGTAGGATAAGATATGCTAGTTATACAATTGTCTGATGGGTGCTTCAGTAATTTTGATCAATTCAGTTGAGTTGGAATGATAACTCACTTACATCCTTTAGCCAGAACTACTCAGCAATGTTAGTAAATTTTTGGGTAAACTATCTGTCGGTGTTTAATAGTTTGGTTTGTATTTTCAGTCAACGCCTGGTAAAGATGGAAATCAGAAAACTTGGTCATCATTACCTAGAAATGATTTCTCCTCACCATTTACAAGACAAGGTTCATGTGGATCCCTGGATGATAACTATCTCCATACCGTAAGTAGTACCAGGATGATTTTCGTTTATTCTTTGAATGACATGAAGTATGACTTTAATTTGAACATAATCAAATAAAAAAAGTGTTATTTGATCATTTTGGTTTAATTAAATTTATAAGTGGTTATTTTGGGTTCATATCAGCACTAATAATATGTTTAGTCCTTAATAATGGTTTTACAGTAAAAACAGAATTGATAAAACAAAATGAAAGCGTGAAAGGAAGGCGAGGGACATGTTCAGCCTTGTAAACAAGGAGCATTTATTAAAGAGGCATGATACAAGAGCTAATTTGCCTATTGCATGTCTTGTTTTCTAGTTTCAAATTTGATTTAAATTATTATTTAGACATTTATTAAAATGACTAGCCTATAATCAACTCTTTTGAACATTGTATGACTTGGTTATTGACTGATAATTAATTACACAACACTTATTAATCCTTTACCATGCCCAAATTTTCCAAAAATGCATGATATCACTCATGGAAACTTGTGATGAAAGCAATTTATTAAAAGTAAAACAGATCTAATACAAATTTAAATGCTTCCTTTGTCTCAAACACCATAAGGGTAACCATTCATAAATTTTTAATATATTCGTTTTTCAATATCTATTTTTGAACCATTATTATCGCAACCACAGCCAGCTCTTTCTCTAAATCTCCCCAAAATTCTCTTTAATTCTTTTTTAATTATATCAGGTTTGTTCAACTAATACACGAACCATATATTGAGGACATTACTTTATATTTTCAATAACCCAGTTAACTGAGCACTATTTAATATTATTTGCATGATATAATATTTATAATGCTAATTTTAGTATTTCTGATTATTTATGCCTCAATTGATAAACAACAGCTTTCATTTTATTTCTTCTTGTTAGTAATTTATATAATCTCTTGCAGGCTTTAAATTCTGATACTGACACCATACATTGGATCATTTATATTTTGACCTCAACTTTAACAAAATTATTTTAGAGTATAAATACCTGATGTCTAATCCTGATGTTCTCTAATCGGCTAATCGGTGGTTGACAGATTCTGATGTCTAGCTCAAACTTGATTAAAAGTTATTGATTTTGGTTAAAACATTAAAACATATGCTACATGCCTTAATTTCTGTCCAATCATCAACAGTGTTTATCGTAGAACATTTGTGGGTTCAATGTTGGAAAAAGAAAATTTCAGGATTATCATCTAAAATTCTTGCCTTTAAATGTCAAAATAAATGATATGATTTCAAGTATCAGAATCAACAAAGTCCATTTATTTATTATTTATTTATTATATTCTACTGGTCTTTCAGGATGATCATATTCATAAATCGGTATTTGTATATTTATTCTCTCATAAGCTTGTAGATAGGCTGGTTATTTTCTCGCTGTAATTAGATATTGATAATAATTTTTGGAGATATTCCTTTGAAAATACTAACAAATCAGAGGGACAAATATCCTGCATCATTATCGTGATCACTGTCATCACCATCATCTCTCTAACATGAACTAAATATAAATATGGTATTAGAAAATGGATTTAGAGTTGCTGGTACTGGTAGCATTAACAATATAAGCTTCATGCATTTAGCTTTCTAATAATTTTTATTTTCTTTTTTTTTTGTAAAAAAACGAATAGGTTGCAGTTCTTTTGTCAAGAAATTAGATATCTCTTATCTAATAACCCACATGATTGTTACAATAGACAAAAATACATCTCTTGTAAAAAGCAATGTATACTGCACTTCTTTCCGATTCTATAGACTATAATTTGTACATTTCTAACCTAAATAACCGGGATGGGTAATTTGAGCATGTAGAATTTAATAGATTATATAATGGCTTATTTAGGACATCCGAGACATTGCATTTGATGTGTCTTGAGAGCTACCTCCTTTACATCACATTTAATGTGTTGCGAGAGCTACCTCCCTTATATCACATTTCATGTGTCATGAGAGCTACCTCCCTTACGTCACATTTCATGTATCATTAGAGCTACCTCCCATACGTCACATTTCATGTGTCATGAGAGCTACCTCCCTTGCATCATATTTGATGTGTCATGAGAGCTACCTCCTTTACATCACATTTAATTTGTCATGAGAGCTACCTCTCTTACGCCACATTTTATGTGTCATTAGAGCTACCTCCCATACGCCACATTTCATTCGTCATGAGAGCTACCTCCCATACGTCACATTTCATGTGTCTTGAGAGCTACCTCCTTTACATCACATTTAATGTGTCATGAGAGCTATCTCCCTTACGTCTCATTTGATGTGTCATGAGAGCTACCTCTCTTATGTCACATTTGATGTGTCATGAGGCAACTACCTCCTTTACATCACATTTGATGTATGCCTACGATGTATTGATCAATTCAATATTTAATATTTACCCAGTTCAAAGAGATTTTCTGCCATATAAAATTTTATGTACATGTATTTCTAAATACTGGTGTATGTCTTCATTATGCAGTTGCATTAGATAACCTTAAACTAGATTAGATCAAGGAAAACGACAAAAATGTTTCAATAACCTTTAATGACATTTTCTTAACATAGATTCTTATATATTTCGTCTGTGATAAATGTGGATATATTTATAGACATTTTAAACCCTAAGATAGTCAATGAGATACACAATGAATAAAGAAAGTAAATAAAATATATGTAAGCCAACATTTAATAATAACAATGTGAACATACAGGCGATTTATAAAAGTCTACATATAGATTGACAGTAGATGTGTTCCCATTGATTTGGATTCGAATATAGTTTTGTTAAGGAATGTATTGACTCTATTCCTTGGAACCTTAAAATAGACAAAAATAGATCTGAAAGTGCATATTAATGTAGTATGAATATAAACTATATTCAATTTGTAACACTTTAATTGTAATTTCTAATCAATTACTTTTGGTGAAATACGAAAGACATGAAGGTGTATATAATGGATATATCTAGAGATATATAATATACATTAAAATTAAATTCATTATGTTATGTCACATTTCATCTATTCATACAATATTTGTATGGCAATGTAGATTTAAATTTTGTGAAATAACTGAATTCTATAGTTATCTTTCAATGCTTTGATATAATGTAGTTTAGTTATAATACCAACAAATATTGGAAATGGAATTAAAAAATATGAGGTCCTGCTGAATTTGTTTGCCACGTCCTTGTGAAATTCTCTCTAATATTGACCATGTATTAGCAATGTTAAAAGAGGAGACTCTTTTCACAATAAAGCATATTATATGCCTTTCAAACAGAATTTCCTGCCCTGGGTTCAGATCCTGGTGTGGGTCAAGAAGAATCTTCAGAATTTTAAAAATCCAGTTGCCTCTTCACAGTGGGAAAGTGCCTGTGAGGTGGTTAAGAATTAATGTATTGCCTTAGTGGTGGTTTGGATGGAATGGATAATTGAGTTCTATGGCACCCATGTAAACATTGGCATTCACTAAATCAAGTTATCTTTGGTACTGTCGAATTGTACGCATATAACCATAGAAATAAGAATTACCACATCTTAGTCTATAAATGATTGAAGTATTATATGACAAAGCATGTTTAACAGTTATGGCTATACTAACAATATCTTGAACTCACTGCAAGATTAACATTTAGTACATTGGGTAACATAAATTAATTAGACCAATGTATGTGCATCCACAATTATGACAAACATAATGCATGCGTAACAAAGTTATTTTTTACAGTTCTAAAACGTATTATAACTTGGGGAGTTGACAAAATGATTAACCCTTTTTACTTTCATTATTTTTATGTATTTTTCAGGAACCTGAAGTGATGAGCGTTTGGTTGCAAAGTCAAGATTTCATTGGTTTAGGTTTTAATATTTCTGGTAATATGAGGGACGGAATTTTCGTCAGTCATGTTCACAACCGTGGACCTGCTATAGAATCTAATAAAGTGAAAGTTGGTAAGTACAAGTACTTTAAAAGCATTTCCATAAATCTATTTATGGGAGACCAACAGCCTCCGGATGCCTCAAATCACAAACGGTTCTAATTTACTAATGATAATGTTATTTTGTTAATATGTAATGGCTTAAAATGATGCTGTGTTATCCTAAGAAATATTTGTCATTTTCATTAACATTTTAGTTCTGTACATTTTAAAAAAAATGAGTTCCAGTAGTTGATCGGTTAGGGAACTGCATCCTAAACTCAAACGGACCTGGGTTTCAATTATGGTGTGGGTCGAGAAAAACCTCAGGAATTTTCAAGCCTGGATCCAAGTCAAAATATTTCCTCCAATAGAGTTTGTAAAATCCACAAAATTTAATGATCAAACCCTAATAAAACATAATAATGTTTCTCTTTGCAGGTGATAAAATCTTGAATGTAACCATATCGTTTGAGAATATCGTTTACGAAGATGCACTTACGATTTTAAGTTATGCTTCACCATATCCTGTGAAGGTTATGCTACAGAAGGAAAAGCAGTTTGTTAATGAGAAAAGATTGAATGAATCAAATAATGCTTTAAGCCATCCCTTATATAGAAGTCAGTCTCTTGATGCCTTGAATCGTGCTGGCCTTGATGCTTTGAATCGTTCCCGAAAGGATTCTTTCAAACCCAAAAGAACATATAGTGAAATGAAACCAGAGACAAGGAAGGATAACTCAGTGAAAAAGCAACTT
This sequence comes from Patella caerulea, assembly GCA_036850965.1. Classification (NCBI taxonomy): domain Eukaryota; kingdom Metazoa; phylum Mollusca; class Gastropoda; family Patellidae; genus Patella; species Patella caerulea. The sequence goes on along the minus strand of JAZGQO010000007.1, from coordinate 46,059,865 downwards.
TCAGGAATGGTGCCAGAAATGTTTGAAAATGGTGGTGGAGATGGTCGTGGATCCACACATGCTAAGTTCACATCCAATATTTTGGTACATAAAGCTGATGATGCTGGATTTGTTAACGTTGATTTATCTAGTGGGGGAGACACTAAAAGTGAATTAGATATGAGTCATGCATCTGGCCTGGTAGATGACTATGCTAAAGATTTAACAGGAAAGGCTAAAGACAAGGCCAGTGGTTTGGCTAATGATATGTCTGGGAAAATGTCCAATGAAGTTGATGTCTTTAGCAAAACTGCCTCTGATAATTTAGCCACTCAGGTTGGTGATCAGCAGATGGAACTAGAGGTTGATTCAACTGTGAAAGATCTGAAAGATCGCAAAAGTAGCACAGCTGTCGAATTTGCTAGTTTAATGGATAAAATGTTGGATATGAATCAGTCCTCAGATGAACCATTTGAAACTATGGAAGTTAAAAATATAAGTAATGGTCCAGTAGTTGAGGACTCCTTTTCTGCATCTATGTCATCCGAAAATCAATTCAGTCCACCTACCAAACCTACAAGGAAGAAAAAACGATCTAGTACAGCCAGTAATTCATCAGATGAACTAAGCCTCAGTCAATCAGATATTAAACTAGAGGATGTGGGATTACTCACTTCAAGAAGTCCTGTAGTAGAAGAGGTAATGACAGTTGTCAAGGTAAAGGATGTGTCTGCTGCTCCCAGATCTTATGCTGATTGTGAAGCCATTGAAGAAGAATCGATGATTGCAGAAAAGTTGATCAAGGGGGATGTTAGCATTCTTGCCGATAAATTAGATTTAACAGATAAAGAAATAGATTCAGGAAAAGAAGAATTACCTTCCCCAACCCTCCTTAGAAAAATTTTACTTGACGGCATAGATAATTACCAAATCAAGAAAAAACCTGAACCTGAAGGGGATCCAGTTGAAGAAGAAATGATTCAAGCAGTACGAGTTAGTCGCGAAGATTGTGCTCCGCCCTTGCCTAAAGACCCAAATTCAAATCGGGAAGTAAAATCCAGTAAAAAGGTCGGTGTGAATAACAATCTTCATGATATTGATGATGAACTCATCGATGAAATCATTGCAATGAATTCTAGGCCTATTGAACAAGCTGGACTTCCAGGTAGAAACACAAAAGAAAATATGGGTGGAGTCTCCTATGATATTCAGGTGGCTGACTTGGATAAGATTGAAAATGTGCTACGTTCAGAAATGGGAAAAGATGCACCAAAATCTCCTACAGGGGGAAAAGCTTTTGAAGTAAGGGAGGATCTTAATGGTAAAATGGTCAACCTGGAAATGAACAAAAGCTATGTTACGCGGACGGCCTCCGAAGCAGCAATATCTAAAAACAACGATCAGGAGGACATTCATATTCTACGGGCTGGATCTTTAAAAGATGACAAACATCATATTGAAAATGATTTTGATTGGTCAGGCAAGCGTCTGATACGTTCTGGATCATTTTCTGAAATACCTCAGGACAATTCAGTGAAAGACTGGACTGATCAAAACAAAGTAAGCAGTGAGGACATTACTGTCGTGATCCCAGATAACCACAAAATGGGTGTATTAGCAACCGAAGAGGATATCAAGGCTAAAGCAGAAGTGTATATCAAAGAAAGTTTAGATTTGACCAATATGTCGGATATATCAAGTTCGCAGTCACCTTCATCCACTCGTAGTGCTTCACCTTACACACCAAACGGACCTCCTGAATTATCCCCCCTTGCACTTAAAAAAGCTTTAGACTTTGCTTCCTCTGAGAGTTACAGTTCATCAAGTCGTACGGGGAGTTATTCGTTTACCTTGAATAAAGATGATGATGATGATGATGATGCTGAATGTTAACTGTGCGTGAAAAGTGTTTTGTTTTTGACAAGTGATTACCTAATTATTAGATAAGGCAGCAATGAAAATGCTTCTTGAATAAACGTCTTAAAATCACTAGTGCATTAATGGGAGATAACTACTTACTTAAACAGTTGGATACAAACCGCAACATTTGAAGACTTGTGGTGTGTTATCAAAGCAATAATAAGATTTGTTTAGTTAGACAAGAGAATGTGCAGATAAGAAAAAAGTGCAGATATTAAGATAAAAAATCTAGATATGAGATGCAAACCTAGGTATCGGTCTGTAACTGTGACTGCTCTTGTAAAACCGATGCTTGTTGACTTACAGGTGTGCTGACCTAAATAAAACAAAACTAACTGTAGAAACAGGAAATGTTTGTGGTAATGTTTAAGAGATAGTGAATTAAGGTTAAATAATTAAGCCTTGCTTTATATGAACTGGCTATTTAATGCCATGAATATGACCACAGGTACTTACATTGGACATCTCGCCTAAAATATAGAGAATTCTCTCCATCAAACATAATGTTAACTTGTAACCAATGATAGTTACTTTGATGATATATAGGTGTGTGAAAGACAAAATTTAAACTAGTAGGATGATTAAATAACAATGGTCATGGTGCATTATCTTTTGACCATTTGTTATTTTTAGCCCTGTTTATTATGATACCCATTGTTCTTTGAGATATTGTGGAGGGAATATGGATGGTAGATGTTTTATATATATATATGGTATACATGTAATATGTTGAATTTGTTTTATTTTAATATAGCTATTTGTAAATATAGAAGATGAGATTATTCGATTGGCATGTTAACAATATAAGGTTATTCGGGTCAAATTATATTATATTATGGCTACCATCTGAGTGTATGTAGCCTTACAGATAATAGGTAACTCTGGATTGAGCAAAGAGCGAAACGCATAAGGCCTTCACATTGGGCAAATTCCAGAGGAGTTGAGACATGAATTAGAAATGCTCAAATAAGAAAAGCACACTTGATTAGAGGTCAATTCTACTTTAAAGTTTTATTGAAAATCAGGTGAAAATCATGGAAGTTTGTCCTCTTTGATTGTATTTAAGGACTTTCATGTTTCAGATAATATATTTAAAAGCACACATTGAATTGAACCTTTGTGGGTTTTCATGTTTATCTCTGATTGGAAGGCCTGAAAAGCCATTTGCATGTATGAATATAATCGGCCTTCCAAGGCCTTTATTGGGTAAAAGCATCGAAATACACTTTATTGAGCAAAGAAATATAAATACATGTAATAAAGCGTATCATAACCTATGTTTATAGTTTCTTAGATACAGAGGTCAGTTCTAAAATTAGATTGAAGTAAAGAAAAAAGATGATTAATTGTACAGATGTTAATATGTATATATAATATAGATATGATATAGTGATGTGATGATCTTCGTAAAATCAAAATATAATAGTTATGTGCTATGGGTCCGACCCTATTCCCTATTTAGAATTTATTGATGAGAGGGCAATGTGTCTCTTTAGTTGTATGAAGGTTTAGATTTCTAAAGGGGCACCTCTCTATACATCTTATATACCGGTATTTATATTTTGAAATAACGATGGAATTATTACTCCAAAACTTCTCCCAAGGAATGATGCAAGGCAATAAAAGTTATAAATCTGGTAAAATGAACACAGTAATAATCTTTGATAGTTTCATATTTCTGTTTAGTCTTGACCCTTAAAGCAAGACTTGCATATTTTTAGCCATAGGTTTTAAATAAGCTAAAATAAAGCCTTAAAACACATAGCATCTATGCATGCAGTCCTTGTAAAATAATAATCCTAAATCCTATAATTCACTTGTGTCAGTTGAGAAATTGGCAAATCCTTTTCTTTTAAATCCAAAGTTGACTTGAAAGGTGTTATTATCATGCCTGCAGGTTTGAAAAATCTCACATAATCAGGCATCATTATTCTTCTCTGTATAACCACAGACTTTGACAATTGAGTCAACTCTCTCTTCCATTGTGTAGAATTAGTTATCCAGTGAAAAGAGATGATATAAATTCCAAATACCAGAGGGCATGACAAAGAAATGTCTAGTTGTTCAGTTGGGACAAAAAAATCATGATTCTGTGTGCACAGATGACATGTTTTTATCATTAATTTGATTTGACAATTAATAGATCTATTCTACGTACATAATAATATTCTCAGCATAACTGACATGCAAGCCAGAATCTAGATTTGTATACATATCTTTTACACAATTGTTAACATTTTTGTTATACATGGTTTTTTATATTAAGTAAATTATGTGCAATGTATTTTGTTTATTTGTTAAGTAATGATGGGGATCTTCCCTGGCGTAAGTCCAAAATTAATGAAAGTGATGGAGGGATTAATAATTATAAAAATAGGGGTTCCTTTTAGATATACAAAAAGTTAACCAAAATATTTTTATGAGAAATATCTAAATTTATCCAAATATTTATTCTAAAGTTTAGATGGTTGATTGATATCCGTATGCAAGTTCTCCCACAACTTTTACATTCCTTGACTACTGTATGTGTGGGCTGACAATTTATTAAGTTTACCTGCTAATTAAATAGTATAGTACCCAGGTTTTCTGGCATCATCAAAATATTATTTCCAATACAGTATCATTTTCAGTATAATTTTGAGTTTTTATATATATAAGGCATTATTTATGTACTAAGTTTCTTTTATTATAACCAAAAATATACATATCTCATTATTATTAATAATATATTTTAGAACAATGTTTAGATATTAGTTTTGGGTCAGCAGGAAGTTTTAATTTTCAAAGGTATTTGGGCAATGTTTTGAAGATATATTCTCTCACCATTTTCAAGCAAGTACAGAATATAACACTTGTCACCCAAATGAATTTAAAAATTCTTCTTCTATAAGTATGTGTTAAGGCTTATACATTTGGACAGTTATCTAGATTAATAGATTCCATATTTATGAAGAAAATTTCCAAACTGAAACAAGACTTTGCTGGCCAAAAACTAGACTTGTTTTGCTATATCTTTTATGTGTTGTTCTGTGTTAGGAATGTATCCTGAAATTTCTGATCATTGAAGTATGAATTTACTAAAATGGAGGGAGATAATTATTGTGGGGCTCTGATTTTAGTGATATTTGTTGGTCATTTACTACCTGAGATTGAAATTGACTGGCTACTGAATTTACAAATGATTTACATGCCATAGAAGTAGATATTTGAAAGAGTTTAACATATAACATCACAATTACAGATAAATATATAAATGTGGACAATACTGAATTGTCAAAGATTAAAAGGACAGACTCGATTTTAACCAAAGCTCAGAAATTAAAGTCTGTGTACGTATGAAATATAGAGCACTGGTGTATTTACCTTGTCTCAAAATTTCAACTCAAAATATTGAGTCGTTTGGATGTGAAGGTAAAAACCGCTTACCTTTTAAGATTTTGGGTCAATTTTTTCCTTGGGCGACCTGATAATCTATTGCCATTCCTTAAGAGGTCTATACAGTGCATGATCCACTGCTGCACTTAATAACGAAAGCCAAATTTCACTTACATGATATTTTTATGAAATATTCAGACTTGGGACACTGGTATCCATTTCCAGGAGATTTTAAGGGCTTTTAACAGAAAAAAAAAGCTGTTTTATTCTCCAAAATCTAATCGCAATTGGACCTTTCATAAAATATGTGAAGAATAAAAATGAGGGTCCTGCTGGTTTAATGTCTTTGTCCACCAAATAAACTAGAAACTGTATGAAAACATACTTTCTTTAAATAGTCAGAAGTTTCAGGTCTTAATGTTGTTTGTAAATGTTTTTAATAAGTCTTATTTTATATTGTAAATAAATACAGCAATATATACTCTCTCTATATATATTATATATATAATAACTATTTTTATATCCCAGACCTTTATATACTTATATAATATACAAAAATTATTATTAAATAAAGTAAAACATTTAATTAATATTACAGTATTAACATATCTCTTGTTTCATTTTAATGATGATTAGATAAACCGGATTATATTTATTCATGAATCATTGTGCCACAGCTCTCCTAAATGAGGGTGTGGGGTGAATTCTCTTGGTGTGCATGAGTAACAAATTGATCCTGTCTGGTGCGACAATACTGCTCATGGGGGGAAATTGATCCTGCTCGGATATACACCTGAAGTCAAACTGGGGTTCATGAACCCTGACTACTGTTATACAATATCCTACTGGCCAAGTGGTGATCAAGTGAGTAAGTGGGTAAGATGCTGGCTTGCTAGCCTGGAGGTTGGGTGCTCAATAACTGCATTGGCTAAGAAAGTTCATCCAGATTTTCCGGCGTGGTCTCCCCTCATCAGTGATGCTGGACTGAGGGCTTGTCAAGGACAGCTGCCTAGTCATATGGATGGGATGAAAAACCAAGGTCTTTGTGCACTTAAAAAGTTCCCTTGGCTGTTGGAATTCAATATAAGAGTAGGCTGTAGCACCGCTGCCTGGGCAAAATTTCACTCATAGCACATTGTATGGCATATGCTTGTCTTCATTAGCCCAGTTTAGGAGGAGAACTGTCAGACATTAAATTTCATATCATTTCTCAAACTGATCCCGCAGTGAATATTCGCTTGGCCGCTACAATCACTGATAAGCATGACATTGACGAGGCTTAATGAGTACGGCATATTAACTTTTTTACTCCGACAAATTAAATTCTCAAACATTTTTTTGAGGTAAAAGAAAAATAAATAAAGACGTTTGAAGTATTTGTAGTTAAAAAATATTTCCTATTTAGTGTAAATGGGTATTAAAATGAGTAAAATGCATCATTTTGCCCGAAGCAGTTAGGTGTTAAGTAAACATTGCACGAGCCGTTGAGCCAATGACTACGAGGCGTGCAAGTCAACGCACGTGTTTTAGACAGCCATCCGTTACAGGGATATTTCGTTAGTAATTCTCTGTGAAACAGGTTGATCATTTCTACTATACTAACCAAACCATTAGTAGCCTTGATTATACAGTCTTTCCACTCTATCACAATCTGGAATAACCATAGAGTTATATATAGTTTCTATATAACTCTATGGGAATAACTGATCATAAAGTTGAGCAAAACTGTCTGAATTAAAAAAAAAATATTTCTGTCATTGGCTACTTCACAGGTTTTATCCGTATAGCTGTATATAGGTCACTTGCAATCAGATGATATTGAAATTTGTTTTAAAAACTATGTCATCTCTGTAATGTTGAACAACAGGTTAATGGCGATCAAGATATGAGTAATCTGCTCACACACCCGGTATTTATTAACTCTCTTACATTTAACTAATCACAGCATCAGGGCACTATCTATAGACATAGTTTTGGTACTAACATATATAATAACGGTCAAGCAACGAAAAAATATTGTGAGGGATTCCATTTTCATCATTTTTCAAGTTCTATCATATCAACTTGTTATAGACCTACTGGTAGTACTTTAATATTGTTCTGATTGGCTATTATTGGGCTTACCATAAACGAATCTGTGTCAAGTTTACAATTTAATGTACAGTACATAGTATGCCAAGAAATCAAGCAAGTGGCTTATAATGTGAGAATTAAAATAAAAACACAAGTATACTTTTATACTAGTTTAATATCTTCTGACAATGCTGAATATATAATAATATATAATATAATAACAGATATAAATAACAACAACCACACATACATTTATCACAACCAACTATACATGTACATTTAATGTACATGTATTATATTTCATTTAAGGACGGATAACATCAAAGAAAATCAAAAATAGAAGACATTACAGGAGCTAAACCTCTTAGATTTTGGACTAAATACATATAAAGTCTTAGATTTATTATCTCGCAAGTTATGGGACAAGCTCTATTAAGAAATTTTTGTTTCAAAAAGATAAGCAGAAGATCGTTTGTTTATTAATAATTTTACTTTCGTTTTTGGATTTATCTTTTTACCATTGAAAATAAATTCAGATGCATGTACACACACTGTACATGTGTATCTCAAATTTCCACTCAATATCTCAGACATCCAATGGTCTAGAGAGTTAATTATAGGCTCATCATGTGAATAAATGTCTAAATAATAATTAATATCGCATTTATAACCAGAATCTTCTCTCACATAATTCTTCTTTAATTACAGTTATATATATATATATCACAACCAAATGTATAATACAGGTATTTGTTCTATTTTGGGACGGATAAAAAAAATAAATAAAAATAAATAAAGTAAATCACAAACCAAAATACATGCATAATAAAACAGAAAAGCCGTTGATCATCAATTTAGAGATTTTGAATTCCATTGCAAACTCCAGTATTGGATAAACTGAATTTTTAAAAGGAAAATCAATCCAAAAATGGTTCAATATTTACAATGGTATAATGATGTTCAAATTTAGCAACAAGCCAGGCCCAATAAAAGTTTTTGAAAGGCTTCCTTTTAACCTGTTGATATTTTTTCTTTCTTTGTTTAATAAATGTAAAATAATCAATTTGAGTAACTTTTAGTGTGGATAAAGCCATGAAAAATTAGATATTGTTCGAAAAATGCAAATAACGATTAGCAGCATTAAAAGATAATAAGTTACATACATGATTGTAAAGATTCCATTCATTTACAAAAAAAACATCAACAGAAATTGGACGGTAAAATCTCAATCAATGCCCAATGGTGTATTAATATTTTTGGCAAGAATAAATTTCATATTAAAGGCCTAGTTTGTCTTTTTAGGTTAATTTCACATTCAAAGAAATTAAACCTAATCATATATATAATCTCAATAATATAAATTGTTCCCACCTTCAATACAACAAATAATAGACTGGACAAAAAAGATCAGAGACGGCAAGGTAGTCCATTAACATATATAGACAAAAATAGTGATTTATTTGTCTATACTAACATTCACTGTAAAGCAGACAGATAATTTCTGCTGGAGTTATATCAACATTACACCTTTTAATAATAAAAACAAATCTTTCGACCATGGATACTTACCAATTTCCAGGAATAACTTCATATGAAACCTGGATAATTATTTTAGATGTACATTGTGCCTGACAGAATGACTGGCACCATTCAAACAATACCTGACAATTTGGAACTTGGTAATAAAAATATCAGTAAAACCAAGAAAAAAGACAAATCTGTGGAGTACATAATTGTTTGGCGGCAGAAGGCCTGTGTTCGATAAAGCCTGAAATCTTGTTTTACATTATCTGTGACACTAACCGATGTAGGATACATTATAAGGATTATAGAAACTACAAATTTTTTCTATATCTAATTCTATCCCACTCCATGCATTGATCTACAGATAAATTTCTAACAGGTTAAATATTTCTTTCAATTCTAATCTCTAAGGGTGATGATTTTTGAAAACAAGCTAAAATTATGAGCTTGAACACTGATTAAATGTAAATGCAATAAGGTCGGTTCATGGTTTTATCTGTCTGATTGTCATGAATTATTGGACATGCCTCATAAATCAGAGCATATATCGTAATATAAGAAATCATTTTTTTTTATGTTCTCAGTCTATATCACAGAAATATAATATATGACACTTAATATAGTCCATTGATAAATTATTTCCACTATTTTAGCTCTTTATTTATCTGCTCATAAGGTCATATGCACTTAATCACTTTTGATAGAACATCCTTAGTAAAAATCACAGATATTAAGTTGAATTATCCTTCTTTACGAATGATACACTGATATGGTGTCTGTAATATCTTTACGGCAAATCGGACACCCATCTCGACGATTAAATAACATCTTGGCACACTGACTACAAGTCACCATATGATTACATGGTCTCAATACACAGTCTCTTATACGATCCATACAGATAGCACAATCACGATCCATATCACTAGGTACAATACCTGCAAAAAAATAAATGAAATGGCATGGGGTTTGAAGTCGTACTGTTCTGTTCCGAACTGGGCTAATGAAAGAGAGAGAGAGAAATGGGGTTTAACGTCCACTTGACACAAACTAGGTCATTTTGGGACTAACATATGGTTTCATTTTATTTCATGGGACCGCGGTTTTTGTCCCATCCAAATGAGGGGTGGATGGCCGAATGGTTAGCATGCTGAATCATACGGCCTGCCATTGAGACAACCGGCGTGGTTTCAAATTCCCAGTTGTACGTGCAAAGGACTAGGGTCACCTATCCAACCTCGTGGGTTTTCTGCGGGTACTCAAGTTTCCTCCCACTGCTAAAGTAAAATTGTTATTTCTGGAATGACAATCTGTCTTCATTAAAAACTTCTTGTTTATTCTACATGTAAAACCAGTACTTTGTATTATCCCACTGTCGAAATTTGATTGTAAAGAGGTTGTACCATTCATAATCAAAATAAGACTTCAGATTATAACAATATTCAATACCAATCTTACTTAATTACCACCAAAATCAAACAGATTTAGCTTCTCTAAGCTACTGTAACAAATTACAAATAATATGAATTTCTCTACTATCAAGTTAACCATATGATTTTGTCAAGTGTATGGAAACAAAGATAAACTTACTGTCTTCATCATCTTGTTTAGGTTTGATATTACCTCTATGTGATAAAAGAGGAAGTAAAACACCTTGATGACCGCTGTTACTCATTTCTTTAATCTGAGCTATACGATCTACAAATAATAACAAGATAATCTATCAATTATATACATACACTTACTGACAAATAGATATCTTGTAAATACATATTTATTTGGCCAATTTCATAAATTAGATTTATGGTTTTGTTAATAAAGGGAGATACCTACAATTACTATCTCCAAAACCCAAGTTTTCTTTGACTTACTCTTTTTACGTTCTTCTCTCTGTTCCTCTGTTAAGATGAGTGGATGAATTCCTGATCGAAAAAATAATGTCTTCCCCATCTTCTCCAAAAATTTGCGCGCTAAAATTTAAATCAATCATTTTTCGTTAGTAATTCAAGAACATACCAATTCACCATTCTCATTAAAGATGGGCATCAGCTTTACATGTACAGTGTGCTATGAGGGAAATTTCGCCTGGGCAGTGGCCCTATGACCTAAGGTTTTGTACCTCTGCACTACTGACAACGGGAAACAACACAAGGAAAATCCCACAAGGTAGGACCCAAAAGAATTGAGTAAATGTGTGCAAGAGTCAGTGACTAATACCCAATGTCGTACAGAAGTTTAATAATTTACAACAATCTGATCGAACAGCTCAAAAAAAAAATAATTTACTAGAAAACACGATTAAGGTTTCAAACAGACATGTTCATCAAATTATAAAGCCACGTTCTGCACACTATATTAATTACAAAAGTAAGCTATTGCCATGGATCATTGAACCATAGATCATTCATCTATTCCATGTTATTTAAAAAGATAATTCGGTAAATAAATTGAGAATCTCCTACGAGACAATCCTTTCCTTACTATAGATTAAACTTTTACTGAACCTGATTCATGTAAAGTGATATTATTGTATAATGTATTATTGGGTGATAATTATAAGGTTGGGCGATATACCGTTTTTTTGGATACCGTGATAAAATCATCGAGGATATTATCATACACTTATTTTAAAATATTGAAAAACTGGTATATCGTCATAACCAAAATTATCATTGCAATATGATAATTACCATGTCCCAATATTGATGATAATATGCTATATAATACAAAGTCGAAATTGAATAGTGGTTTGGCGATGTCAGTCGTGATATTTGATAAATTATTATCATAATTTTTTTTTATTATTGCCCAACCTTAGTGATAATTATAAATATATGTACCCCGCATTTTATTTCAATAATTATCATACAAGTTCAATTTAATTATACATTAAATAAAACTCGCAAAAAATATTTATTCTGACACTAATAATTCTGTGAGCTTCAAGCAAGGTATCATACATATGCCCTGTTGGATTGAAAACCAAAACAAACGCAATTGTCAATAACTATTTAACACTAAATAATATAAACTAACTTTTTTCGATGGTGTGGTGTGAGGTATCTTTGCCTGATCGAACTTCAACTTCTGGTATATAATAAACAGGAAATAAAAACCGTAAACCAATTGTTCTCTATAAGACAAAAACATAGATTTCAGCACAGGATGATTGACAAGACACAATACATAGAGCTATTTATGAAATCTCATAAGAAATTTAAAATAATAAAGCTACTGAAAAGAACCAATGTTTACAATTTTTAGAGTAAATACAAAAACATTTCAAGCCTCCCGATCTGCACAAATGTTTTGTTATTCAAGCACGATAAATTATGTGAGTTGTTCTATTTCCAATTGGTACATACATTTTGAGACTACAGGTAATAATAATTCAATAATCTATGGTTCCTTCAATTTACCTCAGGTATATATGTTCTTGCCGATATCTCTGATACATCTAATCTGAGAGTATTCGTGGCTATCACAGTATCTGGTCTACACAGATGGGATATTCCTGTAATTAGAATATATTGTCACTAAATGATCATATTTACAAACTAAACTGATATTCATTTTAATCAGTTCTTGGAATCTTTTAATATATTTCCATATTAATAAAATACAAACGACATATTCTGTAGAACATTGACATGTTCAATTAAAAAATTCATATTCAATCTCCATGGGTCCCATATCACAAAGAGTTGCATACCACAAAATTAAACATTACATGTACCTTACAACACTTATATTGTGAAACTTAACATACAGTTTGATAAATAAAATGAAATTGTGTTTAACACCCTACTGTTCTGCTCCGACCGAAATAAAGAAAACTCGCATAAGCCATACAGTGTTTTATGAGGGAAATTTTGCCCAGACAGCAGTGCTACACCACACTCTTATATCGAATTTTAACTACCAAGGGATCTTTTACTTACATACTAATGTATACACTGGATCTCATTTTTTGTCCCATGTGAACAATTAATGTTGTCCTTTGCCAGGTCCGCTGTCCTACACCATTGACAAGGTAGAACCATGCCAAATTATGATTACACTCGCAAAAAAACTCATTAATATTCTTTTTAATATTAATAACACAGGTTTGACTTAACTACTGTAAACAGCAATAAACACAACACCTTGTGTTCAAGCCTACTAAATTTGAAATTCAGTTTGGCCAATAAGTTTTATTGATAAAACTCTTAAAAAGCTACTAAAAGCAGTTTTGGTTTATATGAAATCACAGCCTCATTATTGATGTTGGTGTACTTTTTCCCATCCTAAGACCATATAATTCTAATTACAGACAGATTCGATCTTTAACTGTCATTAGAAAATATGACCAATTTCAATAGCATTAAGGCAGAATCAACACTTTCATTTGGTACAACCACAAGTAATGTATTTGCCATAGGCAGGTTCAACCAAATCTTGTTAATATTACTTACGTTGAAATAAATCTTTTTTGACTTCCAGATCATCAATAATACATTCAAAAACAAAGTCCACATCTTTTACAGTTTCTTCTAATCTGCTCATACATAATACTTGACCCTGTCAAAAGATAATTATATATAAAATAAAGTTCACTGGTTTAAAATCACATTAACTTTTTATGTAAATAATTCCAACATATATAATACTGTAGTCTCATGTGTGACAAACACAGCCTTCACAACAATGAGGCATAGATATGGACGTTTAATATCAATGAGATGTTGTAATGTAACCTCTATTGTGCTAACAAGAAACATTCACAACAGATGGACGGACAGGAGTGATGGCAACATACATGTGCAACATTAAAATGTAAGCATATAAAAGATGACTGAAAGTAACTGAAACAAAGATAGATAGATTACATAGCAAACAAAACCAGCAAAGTTTGTGCGCTTAGAGAAATAAAAATAAATTATTTGAATATTTTACTTACAATAAAATTATCATGTGTCAATATTCCATCATCTTTTAACATTTTTTTATCTTCTTGTAATTTCTCGTAAACTTTGTTTAAATTCTCTACTTTACTGTCTGTTACTTTCACTTTATGGCCATGATAAGCAAGTTCACCTATAAATAGAAAATAGGCAATACAAAATGGGCTATTGCCTTGCTTGTTGACAAGTCGAGGGACAATATACAACTATATCATAAGTGGAATTTATCAAAGTTATGAGAGGAAACTGTTCTGTAGCAACCAACCTAATGAAATAAAACAGGGCAAACGAAAATGGACATAGCCATACAGTGGGCTATGAGAGAAATTTTGCCAGGACAACTACCTACGGCCCTCCTCTTATACCAAATTTCAACTAACAAGGGAACTTAAGGTGTACACAGGACCTCAGTTTTTGTCTCATCCAAACGACTATACATTGTTCCTTACCATTTTTTGTTTCTGATGATCTTTCGTGACCAATGAAGGGAACGAATGCAGGACTTCCAAGTTAGTGTGGCAACGTCAAACCCTCTAAGCCAATGAAAAGGGGTTTACATGTATGCCATGCAGAGTATAATGAATGAAGGACATTTTGCCTCTTACCTTCGTCTTGATTTTTAAGGGTTTTTTTACGTATTGTTCAATCCTAATGACTAGACATACTGTCAAATTCCATTTGATAATAGTTTTTTTTGCATGTATACGCAGTTTTTTACATGGCACTTCATTTTATTTTCTCATCCCATGCAAGCGATTCAACACTGTTTTTTGCAAGACCCTCTGTCCAGCACCCCTGACAATGTGATACCAGGGTGAAAAATTTAAGAGAGAAAGAAAGAGATGGGGGTTAAACATCCTTAAAGTTACAATTTCATATCTTTAAGTTATATTTTTAAAATGTATTAAAATAAAGCCCTAAAATAGATTGTATCTATAAACAGTTCTAGTTTGTTAAAGAATAATCCTATTAATCCTATAATTCACTATTACCAGTTGAGAATTTAGCAAAAATACCATTTTCAACTTCAAATTCAAACGTTTGAAGATAGCCATTTCATGGGGGAAATGGAAAAACAAGGGAGGTAATTGTGTTATTATTTCCTGTGTCAATGATTTTTATGCCTGGGAAATAATGCCCATGATCGTATATTAGTGAATTGACAACCTTTTGAGCAAAGGACATAGAAATAATTATGTTTTGACTTTCTTTGAAAATATGAAATTCCAGCTCTACCAATCAAGACGACTATTTGAATAATTTTCTTGCACGAACGGGTCTTTAGCAGTGGGGATGAAAAATCCCATGAGGTTGTACAGCCAGTACAGGTGACCCTAATCCTTGTCAAGTTCAACCGGGGAATCGAAACCACGCCAGTTGACTCAATGACAGACCTTAAGACATATGTATGTAAGCTTACTGTGTATTACAGACTGTTCAAATGATTTTAATAAACTACCAATCTACATCATACCTGCTATTTTTGTTCCTAGTAATCCACAGCCAACAACTGCTACCTTCACCATTTTGTTGATATAGATGGCTTTAAAACAAAGATCCTTGTTGATTTATATTAACATCATTTGATGAGATACGTAACGATTACAACCTTATCTCTCAATCTCCATATTACCAACCTTGATGCTTATTAAATCCAACCATGGCTTGGTTGACTAAGGTTTCAATAAACAGATATCTATAATCAAAATAATAATAAAACATGTATATCAAACAAAGCCTAAATATTACATATCGGTAAGGCGGTAATGTCTTTATCCAAGATTATTGAGACAGACTCTTAAATTTTCAGGTTTTTGATTAAACAAAGTAAATTAAAAAAAAACACTTGACTATAAGAGTAATCAGAATGGCTAAAGAACAATTAGAACAACAGGCTGGCAGATTTACAGTCTATCAAAATATAGGCCTGTATTATGGTTACGGCATAAGCCTGGAAAAACGGACAGTCAGATTTAATAAGGTGCTATCTATACATTACAGGAGATCAGGGCATCAGAATACTGGACTGTCATAATTAAGGCCATAAGGACCAAAAACAGGGAAATAAGGGAAGGTTTTGATGGCTGCATTAAGTCTCTACAAGAATGAGCACGGGAAGTAGAATGTTGAAGTACAATAGAATGAGGGGAGATTTAATTGAATGTTTGAAAATAGTACAGGGAAAATATGACAAGGAGGCGGCACCCCACCCCCCTAATAATGTGGATCGAAGTGGCAAGGTCTGGGGCTCGGGGAAATTCCAAGAAGACCTTCATTCAGAGAGCAAACAAGTCAGTCAGAAAAAACTCATTCACTGTGAGAGTTCCCCCAATCTGGAATACTCTGCCAGAAGATGTGGTCAGTGCACCAAACCTTAACATTTTTAAATCCAGACTAGAGTAGAGGATCATACAGAACCTGATCTGGAAATCAACCACAAGTAACCATAAGTAATTTATAGTGCTATAAGTGTAAGTATATTTTTTTCTTTTGTCAGTAATGAGAACGTTTAAAACACATGAAAATCTTATTAATTACGAGTAACAGCCCATTAAGTAATTACGGTATCAGAAATGGTTAGAATTGTTTGTCTCGTGCTCTTTGTCTACAAGATATTTCAAAGTGATCAAGGGCCATAACTCTGGCAGTAATTAAAAGATATCGCTGAAATCAATAGGCTTCTTTATCTCATGACATTATTCACTATGTATAAATCTGAAGTCAATCGGATATTAACTGTGGCCTCTAGAGCGTCCACAAGATTTTTCAAAGTGATCAAGGGTCATAACTCTGGCAGTAATTATTGGAAATGGCTTAAAATCAGTAGACTTCTTTGTCTCATGACCTTAAACACTGTGTATAAATTTAACCTCTGGCAATAATTATTGAATATTGCTGAAAATCAATTTAGGCTTCTTAGTTCTTCGTCTCATGACCTTAAATATGTATAGTTTAAAGTCAATCAGAAAACTTTAGCCTCTAGTAACTATACTTGTTACCTTAAACTGTGTTTAAGGTTACAATTGGTACAGTCTAAGACCCCTTACGCAAGTTCAAATAGGTTCAAACGCACAATTGTCAACACACGTCATTACAGTTTGTATTAAAATATGTAATTCTATCACAAAAAGTGAAGACTGGACCATTAAAATAGTTACCGAACAGTTTTTCTCTGCATAGCGCTGTTTATGTTGTAGGCCTAATGACGTATTACGCAACTTGCGGCCATGATGGTCGGCCAGTTGAAATTTCGCGTAGGAGATGGGTTTCATCAAATCATATAATTATGCGGTAAGGCCTCACCTTTATTTCAATAAGAATTGATTTACTATATGTTAAGCTACGTGCAGTACTGTTTTGGGCCAGTTTATTTGTAAATTAAGCGAGCTATAGGCCAGTAAACATTTTGTAGTCATTTGACTAAAAAACTTGCGTAAAGGAACTCTGTAGGAAAAACCACTACTGCGGCAGGAGTAAGACGGAAGACAGCAGTAGTGGAACCATTTCTATTTAGCCTCTAGAGTGTTCACAAGAAATTGTGGACGACTGACTGACTGACTGACAGACAGACGGACGGACCGTCAGACGGACGGAGAGGTCGACGACAATATACGACCACATTTCCATGATATTTTGGTTCGAGATTGTGTCTTGTTCACTTCACACTTGTTGTTCTTGTTTGTAGTGTTGTGACGCGTTTTGCATTTCGGATTTCACTCTACCAAATAGTCAAGACACACCATATCATACAAGTTTTCCTGTGGTGATGTTTTGAATACTTACCAAATAACACATTATAAACATCTTTTCTTTTTACAAACAAAACAATACTGGATACTCGTCTTGCTTGCTTTCTTCGCTGTTTGTTTACAATGTTGTACTCGATTCACTGATTCTGTCGAGCTATATTGGGAATTACAGGTATATCGGGTTTTTTTTATTAAAAACGAAGTCGGCCATAGAGTGTATGTCAACTCGGCCAATATTATTTTTCATTTGGTAATTTTTTTCTTATTCCCCATTTCTTATTATACTAACTTATTTTCCACATTCAGTAAACGTTTTGGGGTAGAACTCTGTCACTTACTTGTACAATGAAATCGATAATAATAACAGAATGCTTTATGGATAATACATTCAATAGATTTATTAACTGCAAGGTTTCAATGCGATACTTTAACCGTTATCAAGCAATAATGCAAAAAAAAAAAAAACAAAAAAAAAAAAGAACCACGCTATACAAGCCATCAACAGCCAGCTGCCGTATCAAAACGGATGTTTGTTTTTTTAGAAAAAAAAATATATATATAATATAATATTATTATATATACTACTCAAAAGAAGTTAAGGGTCAACCAGTTATTTTAGTTTGACATTTTATTAGGCACAGGGAACATGCAAATCAAAACTTTTAAGCACACTTTTGATCAGAATGAGTTCAATATGTCTCAATGTTGAGTCTGTTGTTATGCAAAGCATATGCACTTTTTATACACAACTATTCTGAGGATCTGATGAAAATTTGCCATTTTGAGCATAATGAGGTCCAACAAAACTGTCTCAAATTCGATAACTTTGTTAATAACGAATGAAACCACCACGTTGTATAACGAGGGCTGGCTGAAAAGTTCTAAGCCTATTCGTGAAAGACTTGTTCAAAGTCAATGGTCCATTTATTTTTCTATGCACTCGCCTTCGTGATGTACACCACTTATGCCGATCAGGAAGAAAGGTTGTTTTTTTTTTTGTTTTTTTTTTAAAGGTCGTTAACAGCAAACGTGACATCAGCATTACCAGGAAAATGACGACCGACTAGTTCCTTCTTCAATTTGGAAACAGGTCGCATCCAATGATACAAATCTGCCCAAAACATTATTAGGAATCTGAGCTGTTACTCAAGAGCTTTGTACCCTTCTTGCATGAGAACGAACGGCTGATCAATTGCTGACGAGTGACATTCCTAACTAGTAGGCGGTAATGTGCTTATAGTACCCCCATTAAAGATACCCACAACACTCGTCAGCCATTGATCAGCCGTTCGTTCCCATGGCATGCACTCAGGTATTTTCTTGAATACATGTAGTTGTTGTTGATGGCTTTCATCGCCAAGGCTTTCTCTGCCACGCAGTCCACTTTTTTGTTGTGGTAAGGGAAGGGGCGTCATCAGCTAAAGTGGGGACTACCTCGGCATATTACATCTGTGTTGTCATTTCAGTTGCAGGTACCCGAGGACTGCCCTGTTACCGGTTTTGTCTATTTTTGGTGATTTCAATGAGTAGGTTCAGAAGATGGTCTGGTGTGAAGACAATAATAACACGACATTTTCAGTTCCTGCGTTTATCATTTATTCAATGATTACGTATACTTGGCAAAAGGTTGTTTTAATCCGGTCGCTCTATCATTATACACCACCAACAAGATAACTCAGATGTTGGACTTTTTTGGCAAAAGTCTGTACACCTTAGAAGGGACTATGTAGACTATTATAGATCAATCAACGGGAACCATAGGGATAGAACGAACTGCTGTATAAGTCATAGTTTTAGTGATTTTCAATTAATAACTTCCAATGATTTATCGGATAATCAAAATAGCACTCTATCGAAATTCGTCTGTCAGTTTTACGCATAATTAGGATCCTTGGTGATGGAAACGATTTTTGTTCTGAGATCTGTTTTTAGCAAATTTGCGAGAATTATTCTACTATAGGTGCCTGGCAACATTTTATGGACAAAGACCGAACATATATTTAATTTATTTTACCCATATGCATGGTTCAAAGCCGATTGGTGTGTTTTTGTGTCTATACGTTTCTTTGGCATAATTCTGCGCGTTGAATATCCAGAGCTGTTATTAGCTTCTTATGGGACTATCCCGATTTGTACCAAGTCACAAACACAAAAGTATGTGTACACGTGAAGTTTAAGCGCCAAAATATAAAGGAATGGTGTATGTACCTTGTTTTAAAATTTTTGCTCAAAATATTGAATAGATTGGACGCGAACGTTGAAACTGCTTATCCGGACATTTGACCCTTTTAAGATTTCGGGTCAATTTTTCATTGGGTGACTTGATAATTAATTGCCGTTTCTCCAGAGGTCTGTACAGTACAGGACTTTTGTGCTGTATTTGATAAGGAAAAGTAAATTTCACATACACCTTATTTTTATCAAATAAAAGCTTAGTTTTATCCAGACACGGTATAATACAGCTTAGGACACCGGTCTACATTTCCATGTGAAGACTAACCGCATCATATATTTTGGGTTAGTTGCTCGAGACTTTTAAGGTTTTTTTTAACACACCATTAAGCAGTTTTATTCACCAAAATATAATCGGGATTTGTACTTGAATGTGTTGTTATTTTTCAATTTTTATTAATGAACCTGTTTTCCCAAAGGAATAAACGAAAAAACCATAAAAATACATTCATTTTTTATATTATGTCTTCTATTGTATAAGGAATAGTCAACGTAATTAAGCGTTAACAATTCCATGAAGTCACTAAAATCTATGTCATAGAAGTACTAGTCTCTATCATTCAGTCAAATATTCTACCTCCGTACGTTGAGGGCGGGGTGATTCTGGATGACCGAGACTATAAAAGTGCTCACTGATTCAGGAAATTAAATGGGGTTTAACGTTCTACTCTTCTGCTTCTACGAGACATGAAAACCACAAGAGAATCACTACAGACACGTAGCACTGATTTGTTTTGGGACATATTTTGTTGAAGTTAATTTGAAATGAAACGCTATATCAACAAACGTCTTAACTCGGAGAGAGAGGGAAAGAGAGAGAGATTTAACGTCAACTAAACACCAAATAGGGATGTATAGCAGTGGGAGGAAACCGGAGAAATCGGAGAAAAACCACGAAGCTGGACAGGGAACCTCATGTTTGTTCCCTGTGTTTGTTAGATAGCCCTGCACCGCGAAGGGGGGGGGGTAGCCGAAAAATCTCAGCCAACACGGGACTGCAATGTTAGCGTACCAACGTCCTTCCTACTGAGCCACCGTGGTACCCACTCATTTAGGAGCACATACATTTCTTTAGTTATTCCTGAATAAACATACTGCTTAAAGGACTGGATTTTTGGAATCTTAACAAAATGAAAATGAGTCTAAAATTACGTATTAACGTAAGGGATTTATGTTCAGTTTTATATAAAATTATTGTAATTTCTTATCAATTATTTTCGGCGAAATAGGTGAGCATTCCAAATTGTTCACGGTTGCTTAATCCAATCTTAATTATTATTTTGTCGTTTATGAATCAGCCATTACTAATTACTTCTGCATTGTCTTGTAGGTTATGCTTTTATTTGTTCAGTCTGTGTTATTTTCTAAACAAAAAAAAGGCAATGGTATATTCGCTGAACCAATCAGAATCACTGTATACGCAGGGGCGGATCCAGGAATTTTTGCAGGAGGGGGTTTGCCAGGTTTCTGTTACGGAAATTTGCCAGGTTTCTGTTACGGAAATTTGCCAGGTTTCTGTTACGGAAATTTGCCAGGTTTCTGTTACGGAAATTTGCCTTCATCGTGTCTAAATTACATAGTCATACATACAAATTGAGCTTTTTAAACAGATAAATCATTTTTATACTGATGTAGGATCACTTTGTGTTCTAATTTCATTGATGCAAGGCATTATTTTTTTTTATTTAGCTGAGCAGGAGGGGGGGGGACCCCTCAAAACCCCCCTCTGGATCCGCCCCTAATTTGAACTTAAAAATTTCCATAATTCACCAGAAAATGAAGCAAACACATACGTAGATGGTCAATAGGTTCACTTATTTCTATGCGCATTATAATAATCATAATTGCATGCACCACTAACTTTGGTCAATTGCAATCGAACGTCTTTTGCATTTTCCTGTGAAAATAAAAGTGCCTTTCGAATTTTCTTTTTTTTTTCTTTTATCACATATTCTTCATCTTCGATAGACATCTACGCTGTACAGTTGACTACCGCAGCCGAACTCAAGGGAGGTGCTGAAAGAAGAATAACAGTCCAATACAGAGTGGGTCCACTAACCTAATTTAATTGAAGTTCGTGACAGAAATATAGATCTTTAGTTTTTGAACAAGAATGAACAGGGTCTGTATTTTGTTTTTCTGACAGATTTTGAATCGGAAAACCAACACACTTCCATTTGGAAAAATAAAACACTCTAAAAACATTCAAATTACATGACGTAAGATATGCGACAACAGAATGGTCGTATTGTTGGGGTGTTTTTTTAAAACAAGCATAACCCTTGGCATATATTTAGATATTGGCATGCTGATCATTTTAGGGGCTTGACTATCATAACTTATGTCACTTTTCTAGTCTAGTGCCACTAACAGAGAATAGAAATATACGAATTCCAGCGCCATTATGTAATGAAACACAACGTGAATTTAAAGAGAATGTAGACCCCTGAATTAGACGACCGTCCACAATCTAATCATCTATCAAGCTACCAGTGTCACACTGGTCACTTTGGTTCTAAGACAGTCGACGACACGGAATGGCAGATCACACACCTCCCCCCCCCCCAAGGAAATTTTGAAAAATGGTCATTATTTGGTTCGCTTTGGTACATATCTGAGAGATTAACGAGACAAAACATTTTCACTAAAAATCTTATAAATTTTCAGTTTAAAAATCTCACCGACAGGTCCTTTTGTATTTTTGAAATCATTCATGACAAAGAATTTTGTCATGCTCTAACATAATGCGCTTGGGTCTCAACGAATAGTTGTAGTCCTGAAATTTATTCTAAAGTTATCGAACGCGACCTCACTACACATGATCGACATTCTATACCGATTCTAAACACTGCACATGTATAACCGCATCTCTTAAACAAAAAATACCTACTACGTGGGAGGTATTCATAGCGGTTTATTCCCGCGAATGCGGAGTTATTGACCGAGACGGGTAACAAAACCAAGGTTGGGTAACAAAACCAAGAATCCTATCATCGGCACCATCATCGAATAGATAAAGTGGCTCATTATCGGGGTTTTTCAAGTTCACGTTTTGTTGTTGGTATTTTTGGATATACATGTATTGATCGTCTGATGCGATACAGGATATTTTTTCGTAGACGCAAAACTCGGAAAGTACTATTTTAGAATCATCTGTCTATTCACCGCCAGGAAGCTTACTCAGTTCTTCATCAAATAAAGAGGGAATTGGTTTTTAGAATATTATTTGAATTTCGGATAATGTAACGGTATTTTATGCATCTTTAAAAATGATACTGATTGAGAGTGAGCGAATAGGTGACCACTATTTGGATGATTTTATGATATTCATCATTCTAATCATTAGTTGCCAATTGGTGAATAAAAATTCAGAGTGAACATAAATTCATAAAATCTTTAACATCCTTAATTGGGTCCTAATAACAACATGCCTCTCTTTAAACGAAAGCCGACAAGTCGATATCTGCGCATTCGCGGGAGGGATTAATTTTGGTCACGCTCTGCAACTGCGCCTTCGCGGGAATACACCTTTGTAGCCTAGTTTACTAATTAAATGGTCCTACACTGTCACATAACAATATAATGTAAGAAAGGCCTATAAAATTAGTATTTTTTTTTAATTTTAGGCTTACGTCCAGATTTTTATCTATTATACAAAGATTGGTTTGATTCACGGCAATGTGGTTATGACACATCAATAAATGGAGATCATTTTCATTGCTTTAAGCTCCGTGGGTCTGCTTTATTACTTACTATATGACTGGTCTATTTTGAAATTGAGAGGAGTGGTTGGTCTACATCCACCAGGGAACCCATCACATAGACCATTGATCAATGTGCCGCTTTGAAAAGTAACGTGGCCCATTGTACCCGCCCGATCATAGACTTCCCACGTGGTCTACAAAATAAAAAAGACATATTATTATGGCTCTATTCTCGTATTTGGACTGGGACGAAAAAGACCCTGCGTACACATTGGCATGCACGTAAAACACCCCTTGGCAGTTGGAATTCGACACAAGTGTAGGTTGTAGGACCGCTGTCCAGGCAACATTAGAGACTTTTGGCAAGCGTAAATTCCTAGTACGTATTGCGTATCCGTATGGATTTTGCGCGTGATGTCATCAATGTGTGTGTGTTACGGCACACGGATACGACAGCCCGTATCGAACGGCTTTCATACGGAGTAGGTATAACATTGTTGTCTTTTTAGACACTGAAATGTTGTATCATCGCGTTTTATGAATCTATGTGTATTCTAGAACACGAAGGTGTATATACTATTCAAAAAAAGTAGGGGATATTTGACTTTGGGGGCATAATACTGAAATATGCAAATGACTACGAAAAAAAGTCACTATAGAACCTAACAGAAGAAACATTTCCAGTTACATGTGACGCCCACAGTTACATGTGACGCTTGTGATCATCATGGGGGTCCAACCCAAGATTTGCACGACTCTGACTTTGAATGTTACAGTCATCATGGGGGTCCAACCCAAGATTTGCACGACTCTGACTTTGAATGTTACAGTCATTGTGGCATTGAATTCCAGGGTGGAAACATCAGTTTAATTGTTTTAGTGACCAGAAAACAAATTTTGATATGCGTCGGCTTACCCAAAATGAAAGGTTACGTGCCCTTGGCATGCTACAGATCGGCACAACACAGGCGGTTGTGGCACTGACGATGAATGTTTCCCAGTCTGTCATAAGCAGGCTATGGTCCAGATACCGCGATACACAATCTGTACAGGACAGACCATGCCCAGGTCGACCAAGGGCGGCAACTCAAGCCCAGGATCGATTTATCCGTACCTTGGCCTTGAGAAATCGTGTCATCACAGCAAATCAGATCAGCGCTCGTCTTCAAACAGACACTGGTGTGAGAGTGAGTGGCCAGACGATTCGGAATCGACTGCATAGGGGTCGCCTTCGCGCCCGACGTCCTCGCGTGATCCCTTGTTTGAGAGATCATCACATTCAGGCAAGACGTCGTTGGTGTAGGGATCGTCAACACTGGGATAATCGACGCTGGAGCAATGTGATGTTTTCAGATTAGTCAAGGTTCGCTGTTGATTTTTTGGACAGACGTAGGAGGGTGTGGCGTCGTCGAAACGAGCGCTTCCAAGACGTTAACGTCATCAGACATGATCGATTTGGGGGTGGTTCTGTAATGGTGCGGGAGGCATCACTGTTGTTGGAAGAACGGCTTTACATGTTGTTACAGGCCAGTACTACCTGGACAACATCTTGGCAGTCCATGTTGTGCCGTTCGCACGACGTCATGGCCGCCGTTTCATCTTCCAGGATGACAACGCAAGATGTCACAGGGCCAGGATCGTTACAGGTTACCTCCAACAACAGAACATCACCACATTACCTTGGCCAGCACTGAGTCCCGACCTCTCCCCCATCGAGCATGTCTGGGACATGCTTGGACAGAGGTTACGTCAACGTCAACAACGTCCTGCCAATGTCCAAGAACTTGCTGCTGCGTTGCAACAGGAATAGGACAATCTGGACCAAAATGACATTAGACGTCTCATTAGGAGTATGCCACGTCGGATCAATGCTTGTTTGGCAAACAGAGGAGGATTTACCCGTTACTGACTTTGTTGTGATTCTGTGGTAACTTTGCTGTTTGACCCCGGGTATCACTTTACCCTTATAATGGTCAGTCTGTGCCTCACTTAGTCTAACGATCATTTGGAATAAATCGATGAATGTGAACTTCATTTCATTTTGTCATTTGTTTTTTCGTCAGTTTCATTAGGTGACTTTAATAACACTTAAAAATCAAATATCCCCTACTTTTTTTGAATAGCATATTTGATGTGAGTTGAATGATAATAACGACAGGAATTTAATC
The DNA here is from genome assembly GCA_036850965.1 of Patella caerulea. Lineage (NCBI taxonomy): Eukaryota > Metazoa > Mollusca > Gastropoda > Patellidae > Patella > Patella caerulea. The sequence goes on along the minus strand of JAZGQO010000007.1, from coordinate 46,034,198 downwards.
ATTAATTTCGATGGGTTTTTCTCGGAATTTTCGTGATAAATTTCAGATGGGACCTTCCAAATCTATAAATGATGTGATTTTTTCAAATAAAATGCGACATTGATTTTTTTAAATAGCTGAGCGACTGTCGAGCGACTTCATTCACACTGAGAAATTGTAGGCTAGGTACTTTTTTTTTTTTAAACAATATTTTATTCAGGTTGTCTGAATGGGATTGGGGAACAGGCTTAGCCTATGTAAAACCCCTCTCCCTAAGTAATTTGTATACATATTATTAATGAAAAATGGGTGTATATACATAGTTAAAATGGCAAACACTATGTATATACACCCATTTTTCATTAATAAGGTACTTGACTAGTACTGATGGTGATCTTGGTAGATAACTGCCATCATGCTGTAATAGAACTAAGCTCAGCTCAGTGACGCACACGTACGCGACGCTATAATCTGCCAAAACTCTAAAACTACTCTCACACAACGTATCAAGTATACGATACGGATACGTGATACGGATAGGAGAAATGCCACTTGCCAAAAGTCTCTATTATTCGCTTGCACACCGTGTGACATGTGTCCGTCTTCATTAGTCCAGTCGGAGTAGAAGTCCATTTAATTTCATTTTTGTTATTAATTTTTTGTGAATCAGTCATTACTAATTACTTCTTGTAGGATATGTTATTCTGATGTCCATAGCAAATGACGCCTGAATCCACAGAAACCCGTACCTAGTGTCTTAAATATTGGTTATAATGATTCCAGATGTTCACAGCAAGATAACAAGCATCAATTTTGATTATAATGGGCCAATATTGAATTTTAATTCGTGTTTTATATTTCAAATTTTAAGGGAAACACCGAATTAGAGGTTTAGCACCTTTGAAATGCACCTAGCACAAATAGGCAATTTCGGTAATTGGATTTTTGGAATGCGCGCGTGGATTTTCAGAATACATCCACTTCTGAGGAGTAGAAACTCCAGACCACTGTGCTCACAGGAGTGACTGAAATGAAATATACATAAACTTGGTTTGCTCTCCCTGAGATACATTTTTATCATCTTGAATATTTGGACTTGTTCGATTGTATATTTCCTGTGGTTTACTAACCTCATTATTGAAAATCAATCCAGTATCAGTGATGTCAAGTTTCATCGTTCCAAGTGGTTCACACGAGTGGTATAAACTGTGTGACACCGCATAACCATATTTAACAAACTGATTGTTGACATTAGTCGTGGATGTGAAAGTAAAATCATTATCTACAACTTCCATATTCTACAATAACAATTCAGTTAAAATACTTATAGTTTTAAATATTGACTGTATACAGATACTATAAGATTTTAAATTGTTTCGTTTTAACCATATTACGAGGGGCGGATTACCCCAGTAAGCACAATTCACCGCCTTTTATTTACGCTGTACACTTTTGAGGACTACGTGGCTAAGTAGATAAGACGCTGACTCGCTATCCCGGAGGTCGTGTGTTCGATCCCTGCATTGGAAAGTTCATCCAGATTTTCCGATGTGATTTCCCCTTGTCGGTGATGCTGGACGGAGGGGCTGTCTAGTCTTTCGGTTGGGACGAAAAACCGAGGTCGCATGTACACATTGGCGTGCACGTAAAAGATCCCTTGACAGTTGGAATTCGATATAAGAGTAGACCGTAGCGCCGCTGCCCGGGAAAAATTTCGCTCATAGTACGCTGTATTAACCCAGGTTAGGTTTACACCGTACGTAGTAATACCAAAATTAGCGCCTTTCATTCATTTTACGCCTTCGTATGGAAGCCTATTGCGGCCATTTCAGAATCTCGTGTTCTCGCCGCGAGAAGTCGAGCGCGAGAACACGAGAAGACGAGAAGTCGAGGACGAGAACACGAGAAGACGAGAGGACGAGAAGACGAGAAGTCGAGGGCGAGAGTGCGAGGGAGCGAGAACGCGAGGAAACAGTGCGAGAATACGAGGATCTCGCCCCGAGAACACGAGATTACTTTCACCTCGACTTCTCGTCTTCTCGCCTTTGAAAAACCTCGACTTATCGCACTCTCGCCCTCGACTTCTTGTCTTCTCGTGTTCTCGCCCTCGACTTCTCGCTCTCTCGTGTTCTCGCCTTTCAAAAACCTCGACTTCTCGCTCCCTCGCCTTTGAGTCAATCTCGTCCTCTCGTGTTCTCGCTCCCTCGCTTCGTCACAGTCTCGTCTTCTCGTCTTCTCGCTGTTGGAAGTGCAGTTTATACGCAAGTCCATACTGACTACCGTATCGGCATTTGTATTTAGAAATAGATTATAATAAACGGAAATGTTCTAGAATATTTAATAGTCCTAAACAATTTTAATCTCTTCTTGTACAGATAGTATTGTATTCTGTAATCTTTAAGTCTTCAGTCGAATCTTTCTTTGCTCTCTAACTTAATCAGACTTCATCGGGTGTTTTCACTTGATGCGTGGTTTTGTCAGATCAGTGTCAATCAATCAATCAAATCTTTATTCAGTATTTAAGGCCTCTGGCCCGTAGTGCATTATAATAAATATAGTATATGTATAGTCGTTCGAATGGTATAATTTAAAAAAAAAAAAAAAAAAAAAAAACAAAACAAAAAAAACTGGGGGCAGTTTCACAAAAGTTCGTAACTTTAAGAAAAAAAAAACTGCGTAAAGAAAAACGTACGATAAAGACCGGCGTAAGTTTTTTCTTTTTTCGTAAATACGTCGTGACCATTCATGACGTCATGTTGCGTCACTTTATTCAAACTTCTGGAAACATTCCCACGGTCTAAATGTTGGCATTATAGCCGCTATGTTTGATTTGATCATTACCTTTTGAAACATAAACGACGAAATGATATATATATATATACGCCAAGATTTAGCAGTGTATTTATTAATAAACTGATATTTTCAAGCCTTTTGTTTACTTGTTTTTGTTTGCTATGTCATAACGCGTGTCACAGTAGCATGCGCTTCGTCTGCCAGTCTGCCAAAAGCCGCAATTAGGGTGACCACCCGTCCTGCACTTCGCGGGACAGTCCCGCAAAATGTTTCCATGTCCCGCGTCCCGAATATCAGTCAAAATGTCCGGCAATTCTTCACATGGACGATTTCTATTACAGTAATATGCCTGAAGCTAGTCTCGCGATAGTCTATTTGAGTATTAGTTTAGTGAAAATACTGAAAGACCCACCACAAATTCCTTTAGAAGGTCTTTTGGTACCAACTTGCAATTGTAGATGACCTTTCCCTGTACGCCATACTGGAAATACACCGAAATCCACCGGTGCGGTTCCCCTTGCCACTGTTGCAACACAGAGGGCCTTGGATAACGTATACTCATTCGGATGATACGTAAAAAAAAAAATGCTTTGCAGTTGGAATTCAATATAAGAGTAGGCCGTAGCACCGGTCCCTGGCGCAATTTCCTTCATAGGACACAATATGACGTATGCAGCTCTTCGTGAGGCCAGTCGGCCGTTAAACCCCTATTTCATTTACATTTATATATGTTTAATAAACATAAGAATTGGAAAATATTGCACACAACCAAGACAGAAATTAACGAATATAATTTATATAACATTGACACCCCCACCCCCTGTCTTACAACTACAACCACCAGCACAACCGACATCACGACTGACATCACACAAAGAAAATAAAATTAAATGAATATAATTAATCCACATTTTATAATTGAATAAATTTTGTAAAAACATACATCTTCTAAAACCTCCAACTATTAACTTACAACTTGGAAAACGTGCTTTGTCCTACGCTAGACCTTTTCTATGGATTAAACAACCAAAGTCATAAATTATTTATATAACATTGAGGTCAAAAGAAAAATCTGCAACAGGCTCATTTAACTCTTTTAATTGATGCATCTTTAACCGGAATAACATCCTTAATACTCAGTTATTGTAAAATCTCAATAAGTTTCACAGCATTCAGCATGATTAAAAATCAGCGATAAAATCTCAATACGATTCAATTACGTTCGGCATGATTTAATTTTAGCGGCAAACACTTAATGTACCTGGATGATAATTCGGCAGCCATTTGATTGTAACTTTCATTCAACGTCATGATATTTACACGCACCCTTTCAAACGGTTCTGTCGTGTTAATTAATAATTTATTTATTTAACAAAAGAAATTGTGTTTGCTTTTTTGAAATGCAAGATGATGCTGGCATACGATATGAATATTATATGACTTGAATATATTGTTGTTATGTATTATTATCCGAAAAAAATTGTGGTAATTATATATAGGCCTATCATATGACATACGATTACCAATACAAACCAAGCTTACATGAATATTTCATAGTTTGATTTTCTATTGTTGGTATGTCGAAAAGTGAAGTAACTATATTATATCAACATTGTTATGCATACTGCCTCAGTCATTTTTAAAACGATAATGATGTCCCGCAATGGGGTCTAAAATTGGACAGCTGCAGCTCTCCGCTTTTTAATTGAGGCAGTTGAGCAGAACTGTGGAATTCTAAAAGAAAAATTGAGCAGCGGCCTGACCAAGTCATCGAAAGTGAGAGTTTGGGAGTATATTTGTAAGCTTACTCTTAAGGCCCTTGTTAGTTATAGGCCTACATGGTCTAGTAGTAGTAATACTAGGCATAATAATAGTAATACCGAGCGTTGGCCATAATCTTGTTAAATGAAAACTAGCCTACTGAGATTATTTTCCTGGGTTCCTGTTTCTGATAAATCAAATTAATTACTATGTTGTAGGCCTACTTGTAGTGTAAATGCTTGCCTTCAATCGAAGGCCCACGAGACCCTAGTTTTAAGCCTGAGTATGCCAAGTCTGTAAGCTATATATATATATATAGGCATACCTTTCCGGTACTATAGCAGGTAGCCTAAACCCGATCCTGACCACAAAACTTAAAAGGCGATTAGTCTAGTCACTGATGGTACGCTAACCCCTTGTGCCATCAGCAATGAGTTTTTTGGAAGCTACCTGTTGCATAGTAGCCTATCGTTATGCATGAAATGAAATGGGGTTTAACGTGCCACTCTTCTGCACCTAACCTGGGCTAATGGAAGACGGGCATACGCCATACAGTGTGCTATGAGGGAGATTTTGCCCGGGCAGCGGTACTACGGACTACTCTTTTACAACGAATTCCAACTGCCAAGCGATCTTTTACGTGCACGCCAATGTGTACACGGGAATTCGGTTTTACGTCCCATCCGAACGACTAGACATGTGTCCATGTCAGCACCTCCGTTCTGCATCACTTTCTCAACCAATGCAGGGATCGAACCCGACTTCCAGGCTAGCGAGCCAGCGCCTTAGCCACGTGATCACCCCTATCGTAATGCAATCTGGACTTGTACTGTAGTTTGTACACTACAGATGACAAGGATTTCGACCGGTGAGTTGCGGTTTCGATATCATAATTAATACAGTTTGAGGGCGTAGAGCAGAATTATGGAATTCTGAAAGGAATATTGAGCAGCAGTTTGACTAGGTAATCGAAAGACTGAGCTTGGGAGAATATTTGTGTCGGTCTTTGCCGCGATAGGCGTAGACCCACTCTTTAGGGGAAATTTATTGATAATTAATCGTTAACACGGGTTGTTATTGCTCGTGAAACAGGATAAATTACTCTAGACAGTGATGGTACACTAACCCCGTGATCATGTGCATCAGTGATGAGTTTTTGGAAGCTAGGTGTGGCAAAGTAGACCTACTGTAATGCAATCAGGACTTGAAAGTTGTACAGTAGGATTTCGACCGGCAAGTTGCGGTTTTGATATCATCATTATTAATACAGTGAACAACTACGGGGCCTACTGGTCCAATCAAGTTTGTTACGTGAAACTAGGGAATCACGGTGGCTAAGTGGGCAAGGCGCTGGCTCGCTAGCCTGGAGGTCGGGTGTTCGATCCCTGCATTTGCCGAGAAAGTTCATCTCGATTTTCTGGCGTGGTTTCCTCTTGTCGGTGATGCAGAAGGGGGGGGGGTCTGACAAGGACAGCTGCATAGTCGTTCGGATGGGACGAAACACCGAGGCCCCGTGTACTCATTGGCGTACACGTAAAAGATCCCTTGGCAGTTGGAATTCGATATAACAGTAGGCCGTAGCGCCGCTGCCCGGGCAAAATTTCCCTCATAGCACACTGTATGGCATATGCCCGTCTTCCATTAGCCCAAGTCAGACACAGAAAAGTAAGACGTTAAACCCCATTTAATTTCATTACGTGAAACTAACTCCTCGTCCGTACGGGTGTATTCTCTCTCGCCGAAGTTGCCGATCCGCATAAAGCAATGGTTGCCAACCTTTTTGTGATAGAGTACCATTTGGAGGTCCCGTACAGTCGCCTCGTAGGCTACCACCTGGTTCCAGAAAAACTCAATTCGATCAAATAAAATAAAACCAAGTACGGACAATCCAAACCATAAGACAGAATTCGAAGTCCTAGAAAAACGTAAAAGGCAAAATAGTGTAATCAGAAAATGGACTGCTCCCCGTGTACAAAATACACGACAAACAGTGGTAACGGGTGTCCGGAAGAGTAAGCTTACTCTGTCTGGCTTTATCGGAATACTTTTACAAGTAGAACACATAAAAGAACTAAAAAAAACCCCAACTCAATGCTATCTGCTTCTTTCCCCCCAAAAAAGGATTAATCAATCAAGAAATAGATAAAGAAGTATAGAGATAAAATATAAGTAAGTAGGCTTATACAAAATAATAATAAGAATACTAACACATATACAAACTGAGGAAATAATGGGTATTATCTTGTGTTCGGCAGTAAACATTTTTGTGAAGTAAAAAATAACTAAAAAACGTTCATGACCCCGAAAGTGCTCGCGTACCACCTGGAAGGCCCTCTCGTACCTCTAGTGGTACGCGTACCACAGGTTGGGAACCACTGGCATAAAGTAACAATGCGGACATTTTGTCCAAGATACGTAAAAAATCCAACTTACGACATGGTGAGAGTTGCCGTAGACTTTACGATCAAATTTACGAATTTTGTAAGTTAAGAATTTTAGTGAAACGCAATTTTTTCGTAAGTTTACGTTACGATAAATTTTTCATCGTAAGATGCTTTGTGAAACTACCCCCTGATACGCATAAAGTATAAAGGCGTTCATTTTGTCAAAGATACGAAAAATTTCCAACTTACGACAAGGTTAGAGTTGCTGTAGACTTTACGATAAAAGTTACGAATTTCGTAAGTTAAGAAGTTTAGTGAAACGCGATTTTTACGTAAGTTTACGTTACGATAAACTTACGCAAATTTTTCATCATAAGTTGCTTTGTGAAACTGGCCCCAGGTCTCTTGCACGGAATCGACATGAAGTTGATTCTACGGTGGCTCAGTGGGTAGGACGTTTGCTCTCTAACTTCTAAGTTAGTCGTGATTTTTCTGGCGATGTTCCCTCTTGTCAGTAGTGTAGGACGGACAGCTTAGCAAGAGACAAAGTATAATCGTGCGGATGGAATAAAAATAACCGAGGCCCCGTGTCCGGAATCTAATTGAAATAGCTACGGTAGGTCAGTGATTGGGACGTTTGCTCTCTTACTTCAGTGGTATAGGAGGAAGAACTGACAGGGGACCACGTATGTTCGGATAGCATAGAAAAACGATGTCCCGTGTTCGGAATCGAAATGAAGTGGGAGCTAAGTGGCTTAATAAACTGAAGGTCACGGTTCGATCTCTGCATTGGACTAGAAAGTTTATCGGGTTTTCAGACGTGTTTATATCATTGGTGCAGGGCGGAGAGTTTGGTAACGACAGTTTATTTGTTCGAATGGGACAAAAAACCGGGTTATAAATTGCATGCACATAAAAGATCCCATGGCAGTCTGAATTCGAAATAAGAGGAGACCTACATGTAGGTGCCGCTTCCCTGGCACAATTTCTTTCATAGCACAGTCGGAGCAGAACAGTGGGACGTTAAACCCTATTTTATGTAATTTAATCAAAGTTCATCGGAAATTTTCTGGCGGGGTTTACCCATGCCAGTGGAGAAGGAAGGATGGGTTAAAAAAGAGCGAGTTCCTGTGTCCGGATTCGAAATGAAGTTTGAGCTGCGGTGGCTCAGTTGGTAGTCGACCTTTCTGGCGAGGTACCGTCTTATCAGAGTAGGATGGAAGGCCTAGGGACAGCCGGTCGTTGGGATGACATGGAAAACGAAGGTCTCGTATACACATTGGCAGGGTTGTGGTGATGGCGCGTGTGTGTGTGGGGGGGGGGGGGGCTCGCTTTCAATCCCCGTTTATATGTGACAAGGAGTAGGGCGAGATTAGGGTCGGGAACCGGCCTGGGCTCCCGTGTCGGAGCGGCCCCTTTCACGGACCCCGCCTCCACCCGTCTTGGCTCTCCCCCTGGAAATTTTTTAAATATGAATCCCAAATATGCGATTTGGTGGCATATCTGATTATTATCTCTGTCAAATAATACATTTCATAAATCGATTAACTTAATTCAACTGACGTGGATTTGAATCCCCAGTGGTACGTGACGAGAAGTAGGGTCGCCTGTCATGGGTTTACTTTGGGTCCTCCGTTTTCCGGTTACTGCAAGCGAATTATTGAAATAAATTAAGCATATGTAAGTCCCGAATTGATCTAGTTTGTGTTGAGTGGACGTTAAATCCCATTTCTCTCCCAACCTCGTCGGTTTTCTGCGGGTCCTACAATGTCCTCCCACTGCTAAAGACGACTTACGTACAAACAAATTATTGGAATAAAACTGAACTATGTGTTAGTCCCGAAATAATCTAGGATATGTCGAGTGGAGGTTAAATCCCAATTTCTCTCTCTCTCTATTCTCTTTTATGATTAGTCTATTGTTTTCTTTTTTTTTTTAAATGGTATAATTGATGAAGGTGACTTATTGTTAATTGTATGGTTTAGGTCACATGGTATTATTATTTTTGTTTTTTCTTAACATAATATAATATTATAGTACCAAACCAGTATTTCAATCATGCCAAAATCGTTTTCATGTGTATTTAGTATATATTTCTCTTGGATATTGTTTCACTGAAATAGTTTTGAAAAAATACTTGTTTCCAGTAAATAATAGACTTTTTCAATCATTGGTGCTATTTCTCTACTACTGGCCATATTTATTCCACAGATCAGGGATTAGTCGTTTTCATCGTATCAATGCAACATTTAATATGTGGTACTATACAGTAATCCCGGCATATCTGCAGAAAAATATTCTCTCTGACAAATGTAAACAAACCAACGTGTTCCCTTCCGTAAAAGGCATTCCATGGTCTATTTATGGCTATTGACCCGTGAATTAGAATTTGATATTTTTCACCCCGCTATGGCTAAACTTGACAAATGACAGACCCCACCTTCCCAACGTCCAGGCTAATGTGTAGGCTACACGGACCCCAGGGTTTTTTTTGTCCTTTCCGAACGACTAACGTTATCCATTGCCAGCCACCCACCCCATCCTACACAAATGACAACAGAGGACATCTCCAGGAATAGCCCGATGCACTAGAAAGCAAACGTACTACACACTGAGCCACTGTAGCCACCAACCGAAAAATCTTGGAAAACTTTAATAAAGTATAAGAGCAAACGTCGATCCTACTGGCTGAGCCATCGTAGCTCCAGTTATATTCCGGCAACGGGATCTCGGTTTATTATATTCCATCCGAACCAATATACAATGTCCCTTCTTAGGCCCTCCGTCCTACACCACTGACACAACTGGATTTTCGATCCTTGCGGTGACTTTGAAAGTTTATCCAAATTTCTTGGCGCGGCTTCTCCTTGTCAGTGATGCAGGACGTATGGCCTGACATTGGCTTGCACATAAAAGATCCCTCGGCAGTTTAAATTCGATACAAGAGTAGGCCGTGGCGCCGCTGCCTGGGCAAAATTTCCTTGATAACACACTGTATATCGTATGCACGTCTTCATTAGCCCAACTTAGAAACAGACAGTAGGACGTTTTATTTCATTTCATTTCATTTAGATTTCGGACACGTCACCTCGGTTATTTTATTTCATTTGAACGATTATGCGTTGTCTCTTGCCAGTCTCTCCGTCCTACACCACTGACAACAGTGGACATAGCCAGAAAATCACGACCAACTTTGAAGAAGTCAGAGAGCAAACGTCCTACCCACTGAGCCACCGTAGATCCAGCTTCATGTCGATTCCGGGCACGGGACCTTTTTTTTTTTTTTTTTTTTTTTTTTTTAAATACCATTCGAACGACTATACATTGTTCTTTGTCAGGCTCTCCATCCCACAGCACTGACAAAACCAAGCATCAAGTGAAAACACCCGATGAAGGCTGATTAAGTTAGAGAGCAAAGAAAGATTCGACTGAGGACTTAAAATCGATTACAGAATACAATACTATCTGTACAAGAAGAGATTAAAATTGTTTAGGACAATTAAATATTCTATTACATTTCCGTTTATTATAATCTATTTCTTTTCTAAATACAAATGCCGATACGGTAGTCAGTATGGACTTGCGTATAAACTGCACTTCCGAAGCGAGAAGACGAGAAGACGAGACTGTGACGAAGCGAGAACACGAGAGGACGAGATTGACTCAAAGGCGAGGGAGCGAGAAGTGGAGGTTTTTCAAAGGCGAGAACACGAGAGAGCGAGAAGTCGAGGGACGAGAAGAGAGAGAGAGAGAGATAAATGGGGTTTAACGTCCACTCAACACAACTAGGTCACCTCGGGACTAACATATGGTTTTTAATTTTTATTTCAATAATTCGCTTGCGCGAAGGGGTCTTTAGCAGTGGGAGGAAACCGGAGTGCCCGGAGGAAACCCACGAGGTTGAGAAGGTGCCCCTATCTCCATGCCACATACGCTCACACCAGGGCTCGAAACCACAGCCGCAAGCCAGAGGTGACCGGCCAGCTAGAGGTCGAAGCGCGGCACTCTAGACCACTAGGCCATCCCAACCCCCCAGGGACGAGAAGACGAGAAGTCGAGGTGAAAGTAATCTCGTGTTCTCGGGGCGAGATCCTCGTATTCTCGCCATGTTTCCTCGCGTTCTCGCACTCGACTTCTCGTCTTCTCGTCCTCTTGTCTTCTCGTGTTCTCGCGGCGAGAACACGAGATTCTGAAATGGCCACAATAGGCTTCCATACCTTCGCATACTATTTTATGTACCCATTTACACTAACAAGAAAACAATTTGTATCCAGATAAAATAATATACCTATTATAACATCATTTGTTTTCTTGATAATTTAAATGAAAAAATAATTGTTTTTTATATTAATTTGCAGCTGAAGAAAACTTAATATTAAGAGCTAATTAACTCGTGCCGATGCCACCCCTACCAGTAATATTGGCTCGATTCTGCTTACAGTTAATGATTTGAAAAGCCATTTCTTTTTTTTCAGATTGTTGACTGCGCTTTTCACACATTAAATTTGTTGATTCATTAATTTATAGTTACTTTAAATCAAAGAATGAAATCATATTTACATACTTTGGTGTTAATTCTGACTTTTTGATAAGTGGTAGTGCCCGATGCTGGCCACGTTCTTGTTTCTACTGAGCTGCAACGAGAAACGCCATTTTTCTGTTGCTTAAACGCATAAAATGCCTTATTCTCATTAACCATTGTAAGGAATTCTTTCGGTGTAGTAGTGGACATTCCATCACAATAAATTTTAACTGGTTTATTTTCAACTGCCGAAGGATACACCCAATACTCTCCATCTGTTGAACTACATTTCTGGACATCTATACAGCTTTCTATATCTGATATTAAGAAAATTAAAAACATCATTAAATGTTATATTAATTGGTGTTCCACCCAAAATAAAAGTCGATTTGGGTTGGCTAAAATTATATTAATTATTGATCTAACTGTGATTTGCAGAAGGAAGTGACTAATTAACCAGGAGGTTCGGGATTTGTTTCTCGGTGTTGGTCGAGGTGGTCCTGCAGATTTTCCCTTTGGCAAAGAATATTCAGGTATTCGTTATCCCAGTTGTTTCAGAAGTGTAGGACGTTAACTCAGTATTATTTCATTTCAAAAGTCAACATTCACACAGCAGTGCTTATGTGACTGTGGACAACTTTTTTTTTAAAAAAATCTTGAAATTAACGACCCGGGAAACATGGCTACCCAATACCGTTCGAATCCATGGTATTTGAAATCAATCAACACAATTACCGAATTTAGATAGAATTTTGAGAGAAAATGAAAGTAGAAAAGGTCTAAAACGTGACTCCTTTTCTTGTTTTAAAACAACATATTTATTCAGGATACTGGGGAACAGACTTTTAGCCTGTGTAAAACCTCCCCCCTAACCATGATTGTTCGATAATAATTATATTTTTAATAACCTTACTCACGTCTACATCTTACAACAGGTATAGACCAAGTTCCATCAGACAGACAGGTTGATGTCATAGGTGAATCACTGATGGTTCTGCCACGGCATGTATAACTTCTCATAGCCCCTAACTGTCCACTGTCGGGTAAACTTATAGTACTATTCTCAATTCTAACAGGTTCTCCACAATAAGGTACTAGAATCAATTAATCAATAATTGCTAAAAGATATATATCTTAATGTTTGACCTCCGGTTTACAAATATTGTTGCTAAAGCTATTAACTTATTGCTAAAAACACCATCATGGACGATGTCCGCTGACAGTACCCATCCGTTCCTTTTTAGGACTCTTCCCGACCTCTGTTTTAAAGGCTATTTTGGCATCCTTACCGACTATTTTTTCACCTTGAATTTTTCTTTGTTCGCAAAAGGAATCATTTTTTTGCCACAACTGTCATACATTTATAAAAATTCAACACAATTGTCTGGGGGAATTTCGCGATTAAAAACATACGCAAAATACTGATCAGCTATTGTGAAATTGGAACATGTGTAGACCGCGTTTTTTATTTAATCACCAAATTCTACTTGAAAAGTGCTGAATAAATATAAATTTGAGCCAGATGTGCTGAGAAATGATGATTCCCTTTAACAAAAAATAAAGACGATAAGGGTTTCAAAAAAGCATGAGAACAGAGGCGGAGAAGAGCAGTATTTTCAGATATCCCTTAGTAGGGACGGATAGGAAATGTCAGCGGAGAGTACAAGTTCAATGGCAGTCTTTGCGCCTGATTATCCCAGTCTACACGGGTAGTAATCTCATTACAAATTGCCCCCGAAATCATTCTGGCACACACAATTCTTGCGCCAATTTTAAAATTTTCATTTTGTCCTAATTTTATGATATCAGAACCCCATCATTCACTGTAAGATAACAAGATCAATTTTGATTTAAATTGACCAATGAGTCGTGTTTTCAATGTCGAAGACTGTGGATGATGTTGAGTTAGAGACTTGCCTTCTTCAAACATTTAGGATTTAGTTGAGTGAAACATCATAAAACCCCGGAATAAACGTTATAATATTATTTTCGGTTGAAATAAAACCATTAAAGGGGTACAAATATAAATTGATAACCAATGCATAGTTTGAACCCCACTAATCTTTTGTTTGGTTTAACGCCCCCCCCTCACCCCATTAGATAGTCAATACAGTTTTATAACCGGTGACTTATAAAAAGTTAATTACAACTTCGGCTGTATTGGATATGACTGTTTTTGATTCCATATAGCCAATGACCAGATGAAGGGTTTTAGTCAGTTAGTTAGATCTTAAATATGGTGCATACAAACCAGTTAAATGTTTAAATCAAAATGTAATAAAAAATCTAATTTTGATTAGACTAAAGTATTATACATATAGTCCCATTCACACTTACTGAAGCTTTTAAGAATTATTTCTGGAATCTGCCATTCGCTCGAAATTCCTCGTCTCTGGATCTATTTTAGATGACGGACCGGGTGTTGTGTCGGGAGACAGAATTAGCACAAATATGTTTGCAGTTTGTTAATAAAATGCCGACCGTATAGCGAAGTTCTTAATTTTCAGTTATACAATCAAATTAGTCTTCACAAATGGTTTATTGCTGTTCCGTAGAGAAGAAGAAGATTATTTAAGACACCCATTCTATTACACCGTCAAGGACTTACCTTTCTTTATACACTTTACAATACCAGATATGTTCAGACATGTTGTACCATTTGAACACTTTATTGTTGCACATTCGCCATAATCTGAAGCCTAAAATATACTAACAAATTAATGTGACTGCGGGCGGGCGGGCTGCCTCCGCCAAACTTTTCTACGGTCACATAACAATTAATGTATTTCACGGAAAAAGTGAAACTCTTATAAAACCGTTTAGTTAAAAACAAAAGCGAGTTTTTTTTATACAAATATCGCAAGGGGCTGCGTCTTTCGGGTATAAGGATAATAATATATTTTCAGTTTCATCAAAATCAGATAAAAATTGGGACCTTTAGAGGTTCGACAACCTTGATATACCATATAAAGAGCAGGGACGGAACGACCTAAGTCACCTTTTCAACTAACCCCAGTTAATGGCACCACCTGGTAGCAAATTGTGTATGCTTTCTGTGGAACAATAAATTTCAGGTAAAAACGATCGAAGTCACATCGAACCAAGTTCCGTCTAAAATGACCTCCCGGACAAATACGTCCATCGTACCCTTTATTTGACCTTAATTTGGCTGGAAAGTAGAAGTCAGTATTGTTGTTGTACTGACATTATGATTCGTATTAAACATCATTTTGAATTTGTTCTGTTCGGGTCAAGTATTCTCGTCCAAAAATTGTTGTGACTAAAATCGTTCTTCCCCTGGACTCTTCATATACACTATTGGCCTACGAAATTTAAAATCTGATAACACTTGTGACCTTTAGAGGGACCACAAGCTAAAAATTTCAGGAATTTACGATCCGTTATGCGCAGATATCGAGAGGAACTAAGATTTTAATTTTCAGCAAAATCAGAATCTAAAAACGTCGAATGAACTAATGGTCCGATACATGCCAATATGATGAAAAGTAACCGGGGGATTGACCTGTATTTCAAGTTTCGTCAAAATCGGATATCCATTGTGACTTGTAGAGTGTCCATAAACAAATTGTGGACGTGGAGGTATAAAAATAATAAAGCAGACGGGCTTAGTTATATCTAGTTCAATAAACTTGACGAATGAACTGCTCAGTTTCTCTTGCGAATATGACTTTTCATTCAAAATCCATCTCTAATGTTTATTTTATTCACTATTTAACAAAATATAACATTAGATTTTTATTTTTCGTTGAACTTTAATTGGAAAAGGAAGCCGTATAGCTTGAATCAAAATAATTCTACCTTAAATTATTTAACTTGGTATATGGTATGCAATTATAATTCCGCAGCACATCTCTGTACCATTTGGGAATTTTTAGAATACTTTTTGAAATTGTGTATCAAACTTGCACCTTTCATGGACCTAGAATCTGTGAGTATTTGGTGGTTTAGTACCAACAATACAGATATTGTATATCCACCTTCCATTCAAAAAACATGTCCACCGGCACCGGACGATTTTGACTGGTACGTTTTGATTGAAAGGACCCTACAATGGGAAGTCCATTTACTTAGCTGATAATATATTTCCCCGTGTACTTACATTTGCGTTCCAGTTAGACCTCTTGCTGTGCATAACTCCGGTTGTGGCAACAAGAGTCGCTGTGTCACCCTCTCCCGCGTTTAATTCACATACCAGTAATGTTCTATCAAAATTTATAGATAAACACTGAGAATTTAGTAGACATGACTTCACACAGACCAACACAGAGCTAGGGGAAATTCTTTTAAGAACTTTATTCGGCAATGACATGCTGTGTTGGAACTTTGTGTTATTCAATAATTCCACTTCTAGTAAACCCACAGGGTCATTAGCACCGAAGACAGTTACAAGATACAAAATCCCGAGAACAATCTGTAGTGTAGTATACATAGTTGGTTTGGTGGTTTGTTGATTCTAGTAAGATCTGTGGTCGTTTACTGTTTCTATGTTAAATACAATGGTTGAACACTAATTAAACAATTATGCTATTCTCCCAAAAGTAACAATTCTATTTATCAAGGTGTTAGTCAACCGGCATCACTGCAGTTATTAATTGAGCTAGACGCGTACAACATCTTTCCACTGGTAAACTATTGATTAATGTTATTAATATTTCCACTTTCTTGACAATTAACGCTTACGGTTGATATGAATATTTATGTTATTCAATCATTAGTAGAACTTTAAATACGTAAACAGTTCAAATTGAACGGCATTCGTTTACGCTTGCCTAGTGAATTCTTTTGTCGTTTGTGAATCAGCTTTTAATAATTACTTCCTCATTGTGTTGTCTGATACGTTTTTATTGGTTCATTACAAAAGTGCACCCGAAACCATAGGGTACACGACTCGTGTACGGATGTTATGATGGTTAACGGCAAGATAGCAACATCAATATTGATTGAAATTAATCAATATTGAATTCTAATTCGTATTTTTAATTTCGAATATTTTGGAAAATATTGAGTTAGAGAACTAGTTCAAATTTTTATTCAGATTTTTATTATAGCTGCCCCTGGAATAGATTTACATTTTAGAAATATGCAAGTAACGTACAACTGAAATAATAGTTACAATCAGTGCGTTATTGTTGTCATTTGAACCGTCTGGTGATTTTGAAAAGAACGAGTGGATAACATTAAAAATATTGCGTGAGTTTTCTATGTCGTCTATTCCATGCAATAAAACGGCAGTGTTTCGATGGATGGTCGGTAAATTATTTATTGCATTATTTTGGGCATCTGAATGTAAGGGGGTAATTCAATCAAAAAAAAAATATATATATATATAAAGCCCAGTATCTTTAAACTGATGACCACATTTACAGCATGGATTGTCCGAAATGTGACGTTAAAATTTATGATCGTGTAGATTGCAAGAGAGACGCAGTTTAGAGTGAATGATTTGGTTTGCGCGGAAAAGATTTTCGGTGGCGTTGAATCTTGAGCCATAAGTTTCGAATTGATCATATTTAGAGGTATTGATTTTTTAGTGTCTGCACTTTTCCATCCTCTATATTAAGGTAAGCATGTGTTTCGGAGATTATAATGTGGGATTTTTGTCAAGATTAAATCATGAAGATAACAAGGAGAAAGGCCGTTGGGTGGTACCCCTTACAGCACCATGTAAGGACCGAGGTGCATCCAGTTTTAGGTACTCTAATTTGTTCGTTCGTTCGCCTGTGCAGTTGTCCCAGATGACGTCAAAATAATCAAAATGAGGTAGGATGAAAGAAGTATAGATGTATTTTTGTTTTTGGTTTTTTTTTTTTGGTAACGATTTACGGTTAAGTCTGTATTTAAGGAATCTTAAACAATTGACAGATTAGTTATTTTTTCCCGACAATATCGTTAATTTATTTCCAGTGATGGATAATAGATGTAGTTTGCAAAAATAAAATGCTAGGCGGGTTGTTTCCATTGAACAAAAACAGTAATATTGCCATGTATGAGTAGGATGTAATTCATAATTTACACAACAGGTAGGTCACTTAAACATCAAGTACTTAGATAATATGGAAGGGTATCGCTGCCAATATTAAATGCTCTGCTAAAATGTCTTTTCCTTTGATTACGTGTAAACAGTACAATGTACAAAGTCTTAATACCGGTAATGATAATGTCAAAATACCTCTAATGCCAAAGTTAAATGTAAAACGTTCAATGCAACGTGTCAAATGACAAAATGTTTCATCGGAAAATGCTGTTTTGACGTGTGTACATTAGACATACCTTAAACCGTGATCGATATTTATTTTGCAGTAACTGTCCGCACTTATGCTATTTCAGCTGGACCCGGTTCCTAGAAAATTCTAAAAGCACAAAGTTATGCTTCATTTTTTCTTACGTAAGAATCTTAATAAATACCGTCTCTAGAAAATTCTCAAGACCTTTCTTACATAAGCACAAGTCAAGTACGAGTCTAAGCACATTGTGACTGGTAAAATGAGACTATGGTGCTCTCAAAAAAACAGTTTTTCGAATTACGTGTGGCGCCAGGCAGGGTAAGCTTACTCTTCCGGACACCTGTTACCACTGTTTGTCGTGTATTTTCTACACGGGGAGCAGTCTATTTGCTGATTACACTAGTTTGCCTAATAACGTTTTTAGGACTTCGAATTCTGTCTAATGGTTTGAATTGTTCGTACTTGGTTTTATTTTATTTTATCATAAATTTGTCGTCTGCTTCCCGGCAAATGGTCGAGTTAGATGCATTAGTCATGTTCCTTATACACATATGAAATGTGACTCAAGCTAAAAAATAAAAAAACGCAAGCATCCTGAAAAATTGCGGGAGCGCCAGATCTTATAAAGTAGCCCGTGTGTTTGTGTTGTTTACTAATAATTGGTAAATAAATAAAATGGTTTGAGGGCAGAAGCGAAATTTTCTATAGCATACTTCTCGATCGAGAATATGTTTCTGAAGGATTTTCTCTGCCTTGAAATTGTCTCCTACGTATCCTAAGATGTAGGAAATGCCACTGAATAACTAACTGTAAGCCATCTGTTTGAAGCAGAAACAGACTTAAGGTTGGTAAGCAAGCCCTATACCTTGCTTGAGACTTGTGCTTAGACACAGTTGTGCTCATGTTTTTTCTAGGAACTTATAATTATGGAGGGGGATCCTCGCCAAAACTCTCAATTTGTGAAAATACATTTGTCGATTTGTGAAAGTACATTTGTTAATTTGTCAAAATACAAAATACATTTGTCGATTTGTGAAAGAAAATTTGTTAATTTGTCAAAATGCAAAATACATTTGTCGATTTGTCGTACAACAAAAATACATTTTTTCATGTGTGAAAATACACCTGTCGAACCTACAAAGCACAGATTTTGAAATAACACAGCTTAACTTTATAGTTTCAACATATGTAATTTCAACATTTGTATTTTCAAGATATGTAATTTCAACATTTGTAGGTTCAACAGTTGTAGTTCCAATTTCACTTTTTCTAAGAAAGTCAAAATATAATTATTTCTATGTTTTTTCCTCAAAAGGTTGTCAACTCACTATTATACGATCATGGACAAAATTTGGGGGGGGGGTTAGAAAGGGTGACACTGGTTGATTGAGGGGATAGTTACTCAATTACCTCCATTGTTTTCCCATTCTTCTCCATGGACGGCCATCTTCAAACGTTTGAATTTGAAGTCGAAAATGATATTTTTGCCAATTTCTCAACTGGCGATAGTGAATTATAGGATTAATAGGATTATTCTTTAACAATGTAGGACTGTTTATAGGTTTAATCTATTTTGGGGCTTTATTTTAATAAATTTTAGAAATATAACTTAAAAAAATGCTATTGGAACTTTAACGACACTTGCATTATCGAGCCTTGCATTAGCAAGCCATGCATTAGCGAACTATGACCATATTTGGGTTGATGACGTTGATCATTATGGAGGGGGATCCTTGCCAACGATGCTGCAAGGCCTGGATGCCGGCCAGGAAGAATTTTTTTTTATTTTTTATCCCCTCCCCCTAAAAAATTTCACATAGCTGAAATGGCGTCATCTTATAATAAGGTCCATGTCTTACCTAAGAAAATGAGGGTTGACAAGTTACTTTTGTGTTAGGGTTAGTCCTTTCAGTGGCAGGTATTTGATAGCTGCCCTATAGCCAGTTTTGTCCATTTCTGGTGATTCCTGATGGGTTAATCACACACAAGATGGTCTGGTATGAAAACAATATTAACACTACAGGTGCAGTTCTTATGAAATGAAATGAAATGGGGTTTAACGTCCTACTCTTCTGCACCTGTCCATGTTTGTACTTTCTTGGTGACAAAAGTCTGCTTCAATCTGGACTCACAATACCATTTTATGCATTTTGTCAGTTTGAACCATCATCTCTTATGGGTCATTTCGTTATCAGCGAGATGCACACTTTCATTTAAAATTAAATTGAACTGATACCTCGAATGTGTGAATATAAATTTTTCTCGAGCCTCGGGGTCGATATTATGGTGTCAGCTTGGCCCCCAGGGCCGAAGCCAACTGTTATGGACAATTTCGAACTCAGTGAGATGTACTCTTCCATTTAAAATTGGTTTGACTGATACTTCGAATATATGAGTATAACCTATTTTTGACCCTTCGGCTCTGCGGTCCATATTTAGGGTGTCAATTTGGGCCGTCCAAGGGCCATAAGCGTCTGTTATGGGCAACTTCGTACCTAGTGAGATGTACTATTTCATTTAGAGTTGGTTTTGACCGGTACCGCGAATTTATGGCCCCATCGTCTTAGGGTGTCAATTTGGGTCATTCCATGGGCCCAATCGTCTGTTATGGACAATTCCGTAATCAGCAGCATATACTCTTTCAATTAACATTAGTGTCTACTAATAACTCGAATGTATGGATATAACCCTTTTTTAAGCCGTCCAGGGAGGATGGGGGGGGGCAGTTTGGGCAATCCCAAGGTCAAAATCGTTTGTTATGGGCAATTTCGTACTCAGTAGAGTGTATTCTTTCATTTAAAATTGGTTTTGACCGATACCTCGAATGTATGAGTTTAACCCATTTTGGGCTCCAGAGGCACCAATATCTGACCATATATATAGGCATCTACATACTAACCTGGGATGCACAGAAGTGGGCGTCTGCCGGGGCCCAGTCCATGGGTGTGACCCTGGTGACCCCTATAATGACCCCAAAAATGGGTTAAACTCATACATTCGAGGTACCGGTCAAAACCAATTTTAAATGAAAGAATACACTCGAGTTATTAGTAGACACTAATGTTAATTGAAAGAGTATATGCCGCTGATTACGGAATTATCCATAACAGACGATTGGGCCCATGGAATGGCCCAAATTGACGACCTAAGACGATGGGGCCATAAATTCGCGGTACCGGTCAAAACCAACTCTAAATGAAAGAGTACATCTCACTAGGTACGAAGTTGCCCATAACAGACGCTTATGGCCCTTGGACGGCCCAAATTGACACCCTAAATATGGACCACAGAGCCGAAGGGTCAAAAATAGGTTATACTCATATATTCGAAGTATCAGTCAAACCAATTTTAAATGGAAGGGTACATCTCACTGAGTTCGAAATTGTCCATAACAGTTGGTTTCGGCCCTGGGGGCCAAGCTGACACCATAATATCGACCCCGAGGCTCGAGAAAAATTTATATTCACACATTCGAGGTATCAGTTCAATTTAATTTTAAATGAAAGTGTGCATCTCGCTGATAACGAAATGACCCATAAAAGATGATGGTTCAAACTGACAAAATGCATAAAATGGTATTGTGAGGCCAGATTGAAGCAGACATTTGTCACCAAGAAAGTACAATCATGGACAGGTGCAGAAGAGTAGGACGTTAAACCCCATTTCATTTCATTTCATAAGAACTGCACCTGTAGTGTTAATATTGTTTTCATACCAGACCATCTTGTGTCTGATTAACCCATCAGGAATCACCAGAAATGGACAAAACTGGCTATAGGGCAGCTATCAAATACCTGCCACTGAAAGGACTAACCCTAACACAAAAGTAACTTGTCAACCCTCATTTTCTTAGTTAAGACATGGACCTTATTATAAGGTCCATGGTTAAGATGACGCCATTTCAGCTATGTGAAATTTTTTAGGAGGGAGGGGATGAAAAATATAAAAAAATCTTCCTGGCCTGCATCCAGGCCTTGCATCATCGTTGGCAAGGATCCCCCTCCATAATGATCAACGTCATCAACCCAAATATGGTCATAGTTCGCTAATGCATGGCTTGCTAATGCAAGGCTCGATAATGCAAGTGTCGTTAATACAACTGTTGAAACTACAAATGTTGAAATTACATATCTTGAAAATACAAATGTTGAAATTACATATGTTGAAACTATAAAGTTAAGCTGTGTTATTTCAAAATTTGTGCTTTGTAGGTTCGACAGGTGTATTTTCACACATGAAAAAATGTATATTTGTTGTATGACAAATCGACAAAGGTATTTTGCATTTTGACAAATTAACAAATGTACTTTCACAAATCGACAAATGTATTTTCACAAATTGAAAGTTTTGGCGAGGATCCCCCTCCATATATAATAACGTACTTGTGCTTACACTGAAGTCTACTTAAAATCTAAGCACAAGGTCGTTCTTAAGAATTTTCTAGGAACAAAAAATGCGATAAGTGTACGTAAATGCAAAATCTATTTGAAATCCAAGCACACGAACGTGCTGAAGAATTTTCTGGGAATCGGGCCCTGGACTAATGTTCATCAGTAAAGTTGTGCTCAATCAAGTGGAAACACTGTCTGTATTTGAAATCAATCGAGTTAAGGTTTTTGGTGTCAAGGTTGTGTCAAACATGGATATATTTATTCAACACGAACACTAGTGTCGTACCTGCGTTGCCAAAACATTAAATTTAGGCCTTGCTGTTTCAAATTCAATCTGATTAAAAACACACAAATTTCGTTTTACTTGTCTTAACTCGCGTTCTGGATGATATGAGGGATCAGCCAATGCAACGGCCTGTTACGGCGAGGTTTTGGCGCGAGGTGCACGGAACTGTTGGTAGCCCACTTGATACATCAACGCCGATTGGTTAATCAAATGTCTGACGCCATAGGGCCAACTCAGATCTTCATGTATTAGAGACCAGGAAAGAATATATATTAAAAATAAAACAAATGAAAGTTAGGTCTATATTTTAATCAGATTGTTTCAGGAGCATCGTAGACTCTCCTAGATTTCACCAAGTGAATTATTTAAAAATAAGGATTTCCATCAATTTGGTGCAGAGAATAGTTATTTATTATATACTATTCAAAAAAAAGTAGGGGATATTTGATTTTGGGGGCATAATACTAAAATATGCAAATGACTACGAAAAAAGTCACTATAGAACCTAACAGAAGGAACATTTCCAGTTACATGTGACGCCCAAACGCACCAATAGCTACCGCATGGAATGCAGGTGATGCTTGGGATCATCATGGGGGTCCAACCCAAGATTTGCACGACTCTGACTTTGAATGTTACAGTCATTGTGGCATTGAATTCCAGGGTGGAAACATCAGTTTAATTGTTTTAGTGACCAGAAAACAAATTTTGATATGCGTCGGCTTACCCAAAATGAAAGGTTACGTGCCCTTGGCATGTTACAGATCGGCACAACACAGGCGGTTGTGGCGCGGACGATGAATGTTTCTCAGTCTGTCATAAGCAGGCTATGGTCCAGATACCGTGATACACAATCTGTACAAGACAGACCACGCTCAGGTCGACCAAGGGCGACAACTCAAGCCCAGGATCGATTTATCCGTACCTTGGCCTTTAGAAATCGTCTCATCACAGCAAATCAGATCAGCGCTAGTCTTCAAACAGACACTGGTGTGAGAGTGAGTGGCCAGACGATTCGGAATCGACTGCATAGGGGTCACCTTCGCGCCCGACGTCCTCGCGTGATCCCTTGTTTGAGAGATCATCACATTCAGGCAAGACGTCGTTGGTGTAGGGATCATCAACACGAGGATAATCGACGCTGGAGCAATGTGATGTTTTCAGATGAGTCAAGGTTCACTGTTGATTTTTTGGACAAACGTAGGAGTGTGTGGCGTCGTCGAAACGAGCGCTTCTAAGACGTTAACGTCATCAGACATGATCGATTTGGGTTGTTCTGTTATGGTGTGGGGAGGCATCACCGTTGCTGGAAGAACGACTTTACATGTTGTTGCAGGGCGTGTTACAGGCCAGTACTACCGGGACAACATCTAAGCATTCCATGCTGTGCCGTTCGCACGACGTCATTGCCGCCGTTTCATCTTCCAGGATGACAACGCAAGATGTCACAGGGTCAGGATCGTTACAGGTTACCTCCAACAACAGAACATCACCACATTACCTAGGCCTGCACTGAGTCCCGACCTCTCCCCCATCGAGCATGTCTGGGACATGCTTGGACAGAGGTTACGTCAACGTCAACAACGTCCTGCCAATGTCCTAGAACTTGCTGCTGCGTTGCAACAGGAATGGGACAATTTGGACCAAAATGACCTTAGACGTCTCATTAGGAGTATGCCACGTCAGATCAATGCTTGTTTGGCAAACAGAGGAGGATTTGCCCGTTACTGACTTTGTTGTGATGCTGTGGTAACTTTGCTGTTTGACCCCGGGTATCATTCTACCCTTATAATGGTCAGTCTGTGCCTTACTTAGTCTAACGATCATTTGGAATAAATCGATGAATGTAAACTTCATTTCATTTTGTCATTTGTTTCTTCGTCAGTTTCATTAGGTGACTTTAATAACACTTAAAAATCAAATATCCCCTACTTTTTTTGAATAGTATATTATGGCACTGGGATTTTTTTTCTATAGCGAGTGATGGGAGAGCTGATAAACTAGTCACCGTGTGCAGTGAGCACCCCCACTGCTCCCCCAGACTAAATCTAATATTAAATTTTGATGGCAAAATACATTTTAATTCTACAATAACAATTTACTTCTTCATTTTAAACATTTGTAATCCACAGCAATAACAGGGGGTTGGGATGGCCTAGTGGTCTAGAGTGCCACGCTTCGACCTCTAGCTGGCCTATCACCTCTGGCTTGCGGTTGTGGTTTCGAGCCCTGGTGTGAGCGTATGTGGCATGGAGATAGGGGCGCCTTCTCAACCTCGTGGGTTTCTTCCGGGCACTCCATTTTCCCCCCACTGCTAAAGACTCCTACGCGCAAGCGAATTATTGAAATAAAATTAAACCATATTATGTTTGTCCCGAAATGACCTAGTTTGGGTTGAGTGGACGTTAAACCCCATTTCTCTCTCTTTCTCTCTCTCTCTCTCTCTCTCTCTCTCTCTGTCTTTCATAACAATAGAACTTTTAATAATAAAATTCAACAAACGATGTAGATCACGTATCGCGAGACAATGATATTTTGAGACACGATTTTTTTTTTATACGCCCACATTTTCATGTGGACGTACATGTATACATTGTCGTCCGCCCGAAGGTCCGTCCGTCCACAATTGTTTGGGAACAGTCTACATGTCACAATTTTTATCCGATTTCAATGAAACTTAAAATATAGCTTTATCACCCTAAAATCTCGACTCCTTTCGATAATGTCATGTATCGGACTGTAACTTCGTGGGTTATGGCCCGGTACGAAAAATCACGTTTTTAGCTTGTGAACAGTGTCGAGGTCACAATTATGAACCACCGATTTTGATGAAACTTGACATGTATGTTTATAACCTAAAGATCTTGGTTCCTGTCGATATTTGCGCCTATCGGATCGTAACTTTCTGGTTATGTAGGTTGAGTTCAAATTTTGTAAAAATCGGACCAAAATTGACAGACAAAATGGTCGCCGTTTGTACGCGAATGGTGTGAAAATATGATATATCAAGTTTCTGGACCGTATAGAGGTCACAATTTTGATCCGGTTTTGATGAAACTTGACATGTATGTTTATAACCTAAAGATCTTGATTCCTTTCGATATTTGCGCCCATCGGAGTGTAACTTCCTGAATTATGGCCCTGATTGTCCGAAAAATAAAAACGTTTGATTATATCATCGTTACAACAGTTCAATCATATTTCAATTTAACTAAACGATTTTAAATTATTATTAAATTTAACTAAACTATTTTATATTATTATTTAACTAAACTACTTTATATCATTATTGTTGTTGTTATTAATATTATTACTATTACATACTATAATACTTTAGGTGTATTCAACTAAGTAAGGGTTGTATATATTGTATATACTGCTTTTTATTATTAGTGTATAATTTATCATTAAATAGGGATAGGGGTCTGACATAGGCATTTTGCCGGTTCCCCAATTTCCCATTCATTCATAGTGAATAAAATATGTTTTAAAAATAATTATCATCCTTACATGGTAATGAAGAAAGAGTTTGAATTTCGTGAAAATCGGACCAAAATTGACGGACAAAATGCCCGCCGTTTGTACGCGAATAGTGTGAAAATATGTTATATCAAGGTTGTGGTCACAATTTTGAACCGATTTTGATGAAACTTGAAGTACATGTTTATAACCTAATGTTCAGCAATAATAATTCAATATCTTCGCTAGTACACATGATATGATGCCAAACAAAGTATCTAAATATAGGGTTTCCGACACAAGAAAACAAATGGAACCATCAAATTTAGGCTAAAGTTTTGATTTAGATGTCTAATTTCAAGATGGCGTCCGAAATGGCCACCGTTCAGTAATAATTCAATAGCTTCGCAAGTTCACGGTATGATGCGAGGTTTTCCGACACAAGAAAACCAATGGAACCATAAAATTTCGCTAAAGTTGTGATTTACATGCCTTATTTCAAGATGGCGTTCAAAATGGACGCCGTTTACACTAAAGTCCGGTAAACGTTTTTTTCCATCCACCGGAGGCGGGTCTTATGACGTCATATGTGGATTGTGGGTTAGGATAAGGGTTAGGCTTGGGTTAGGGTTAGCCCTGTCTACATCTCGAGACTATGACGAAATCTGCAGGCCACAGCCCTTATCCTAACCCTTATCCTAACCCACAATCCACACATGACGTCACAAGACCAGGCTCCGGAGGATGGAGAAAAAACGCTTACCCTAAAGTTCATACAATATTTAGTGGGGCAGACAACAGTAGAATCGTATAAATGATGATACAAGCATCAGATTTGGCACAATTGTTTTCTAAGGGATACTAATCAAATCTGTCCGATTGGCCAATTGAAATTCCGAGATGGCGGCCATTTTTCAAGATGGCCGACAAAACGGCCACTCGAAGCCTGTTGAACTACATTTATCTGTTCAAAATGCACCCAGAGACATATTTTCACAGGAAAACACTCTCTGAGACATAGTTTATATATATGTATATATATACACAATATACATATCTATTTTAATTTCTATAACAAATTTACATTAAAAACACGATTGTCTGTCTTACTTCACATTTTTTTCTCTCTTCGCATGTTTATTCATCAGTTTCATACCTTTGCATGTCTTTACAATGTAGTGTTAGATGTAGTAACTTTGTTTCAGCAGTCAGTCACATCCATTGGATGGACTACTGACACTGGTCTTCGCCACTGGCCCAACTCTCATGTATGGCTCCAAATAAACAATTTTGGCTGACGGGCTAAACTAGATGAGGATAGCACACAGACGGTCTCTGTGTGCGGTGCAGTACATTTGCCCGAACATTCCAAGTGCACATTGATGATGGTCTTGAACTTCTCGGGAGTGATTATCGGGCACTACCAAGACACATCGGTGACATCACCGCTGTCAAACCCAGCATGGGGTTCCGTGTCAACATCATATCATGTGTACTAGTGAAAATATTGAATTATTGCTGAAAGGCGGCCAATTTGGACGCTATCTTGGATTTCGGACTCTTAGAACGTTGAAAAAAATGGCTTCCTATTTTTTTTTTTTTTTTTTTTTTTTTTAAAAACTTATGATAGCTTCTTTCAGAATCAACAGATTTTTTGCTTTTACCAAATAAATGACACGAAATTACAAAAGAGCCTACACTATTAATGTTGGGGGCGAATGGTAAACACGTGTGCGCTGTATCATAAGGCCTGTCATTGAGTCAACTGCCGTGGTATCGAATCGCCGGTTTTACTTGACAAGGAGAAAGGACGCCTGTCCAACATCGCGGGATTTTCCGGGTCCTCCGGTTTTCGCCCACTGCTAAAGGCCCCTACGCGCAAGCGAATTATTGAAATTAAATCAAACCATATGTTTGTCCCAAAATGATCTGATTTGTGTCGAGTAGATGTTACCCCCCCCCCCCCCTCTCTCTTGTCATTTATGTACACACGAAACTGCTGATTTTTTGGTTGATTTTCCGGATAGATTCATAAAATTCCTCAACAAATTGAATTTGCCAACCTCCAATCCATTTGGCTTAGGGCAGAAATATATTTTCAGTATTGTACATTGATAGAATAATTGTTAAAACATAACAACCATCTCATGCTGGACATATTTTCTTTTTTTGTGAATCGTGTAATGTTCAATATATTGCGGAGAGACGGCCAATGGCGATCGCCCCAAAAAGGTTTGTGGGGCGGGTGTGGGGTGGGGATAATGCCACTAGATGATCGGGATTCCTTCATCAGCGTAGATTTATTACATGTCCGTAGATTGGTTATCGTCACGGACATGTTTACATTACAACAATTCAAAGTATGCAACAATTCAGACTAATCTGCGCATTCATATTTAAATTAGAGATTAAAGTATCTCGAAATGTGTAAATAATAATTATTTCATCAGCATCGAATTATACACACTTTAAAGCGAATATTCAATGTATATTCACTTAAAAGTGAATATAACTCCCGATTCATAAAACCTTTATTACTTTGCTATCGCAGCAATGATCTCTACGTTAAAATTATATTTGGGATGTGTTTAACCAGTTCTATCACACATGTGGGTGGGGGGGTAACATCTACTCGACACAAATCAGATCATTTCGGGACAAACATATGGTTTGATTTAATTTCAATAATTCGCTTGCGCGTAGGGGCCTTTAGCAGTGGGCGAAAACCGGAGGACACCAATATCGTCTTTTAAGAGCAATCTGATTACAATGAGAGACAATTTTGTTTTGATTGTAATTTTCTGATTTACATGATAATCTAACTGAGACTTTAACAACATTGTGTACTACCAATAGTATATTCGTTGAGTCAAGCAGAACCAATCCATACAATTGGACTTTATAAATCCCCACAAACACGAAGCCCCGCAAACAAATATTCACGTATTCGTATACACACTATAATAAATATAATTGCATACACAAATAACCTTGGTCAATTACAATAGAACTTCTGTGAAAATAAAGTCCCTTTTTTTACTCCATCGCACATTCTTCATCTCTGATAGACATCTACGCTGTACAATTGACTATCGTGGCAGAACTCAATGGAGGTACTGAAAGAATAATAACAGTGCAATACAGAGTGGGTCCACTAACCTAATTTAATTTAAGTACGTTTCAGAAATATCGATAAATTTTCTATTCCCATTTAGTCTTTAGGGTCTTTTTAATACTAGAAAGAACGGGGGTTTGGATTTTGTTTTCCTATTAGCTGGACAGTAGTACTAGCGGTAGTAGGCCTAGTAGTAGCAGCAGTTGCATCATCGATATGGTTACCTTCGTGAATGTGCGGGGGGGGGGGGGGCGAGGGGTGGATAGCACGCCTGTCATTGAGTCAAATGGCGTGATTTCGAATCCCCAGTTGTACATGACAACTAGCTCGGTCGCCTGTTCAACCTCCCACTGCAAAAGACCCCTACGCGCTAGCAAATTATTGAAATTGAAGTAAGATTAAACCGTATGTTAGTCCCGAAATGACCTAGTTTGTGTCGAGTAGGCGTTAAACCCCGTCCCTCTCTCTCCCATAAACGTACACAGGGAGTGTCACACGACACAAGTCACACTAGATTGATTACTAATAGATATTCATCAATATTTCAACAGTTTATTAAACTGAAATCATCACTCTTTGGGCGATACAAAGGCCTACAAACAATGTCAGTTCTACATCAATTCAATCTTCATTTCTTATGATTCGAGGTAAACGAAGATCAATATTTATATATTGATCTGTATTTATATGGTATACAGGCGCGGATCCAGGATTTTTTGCAGGAGGGGGTTTAGGTTTGATAATTGCTTAACTCATTCCGTTCAACCGATTAACGTGGGGTTTGGGGGGCCCTCCCCCGGAAAAAATTGATAAATTAGATTCAATTTGGTTCATTCTGACGTATTTCCGGAAGGTAAATTTCAAAATTACAGGTCTAAATCGCCAATAAAATCGCATAAAAAATTTTCAAGCCTGGATCCGCGCCTGGTATATTATAAAGCAATTCCACGAAAAACGCTCATGGTCATAGATATAAACTATGGCGATATATTAGATTCAAAATTCTATCGTTAGAAATCGGATTCAGACCACGTGGTCACAACAGACTTTAGAGATTATACTCAGTCATATAGCTTAATGCCTAATGTTGTTTTTGAAATATTAATAAAACAATATTAGCAGTAACCAGGGCTACATCCCATTCAGAAAGCAATACTTCAACACCCTCTTCCCAATCTATTTCGGCTTTATCGATGTGTATGGCCGATGTCCCTCCTAATTGGTTGAGGGTTAAAATAACCAAACAAATATTAAAATTCTTAAAATATTTTAGTTAGAAATTTCGTGATTAAAATCCGTGATCAAGGCCCTTTATAAAGAATTAGAAGTAGACCAATATGTTCATTACTGAAGGTTTTGAAACATCCTATTACTAGGCCCTTGTTCTCCTGGTACAGTTATCATAATTTCTAAAATATAGCTGACTTTAAACCAAAGAAAATTAAAATTTAGCATGGGATAGCAGCTGATATTGTTGTATTGAATGCTATTCAAAGACGACTTTTAAATTTTTATTAAAAGACAAAACTATAAGCTGACAGTTTTTCGAAATAGTTGATTATCAAAAGGCTTCTTTGTTCAACTCGATCAACCAAAGCATCCGATTGCCCGAGCCGCTTATATCAAGGATCTAGCGTTCAACCTAATTGCGAGGCACTCGGCAATCCTCGACAGATTCCGGAACCTACATCAGTCTCGGCGGTATGATGAATTCCACCATATTGGAACTACTTTAAAGGTCCCGCATGAAACATGGCTGCGCCCATGGTGTCTTCTTGTTTGTAACAGCGTCCAGTTTTCCTGTTAAAGTAAACCGGTAGCCGCATCGCAAATGTATGGGCGTAGGTATCTATATCACTTACTTTCATACAGCCGACAATAGATGTAAGTTCCGGAATCTGTCGAGATTTGCCGAGGGAATTGCGAGGATAGCTGCGCATGCAGTGGCGACAACACACGATGCCATACGGATGGTTGCTAAACTTGTTCGGTGTTTATACTAAACATGTAAAGCATGGTTGAACAGAAAATTGTTCGTTACAATAATAAAAATAACATGCAATAGAAAAAGAACTTGCAAAATTAGAAGCCCCATCCACGCGAAACAACACTCCCCTCCCCCCCCCCCCAAAAAAATATACAAATTGCATTAATAAAAACGATAACACGATATAATTTTGAATCTAATAGCGTTCAACCGCTATATCTAACTAGCAGCCTTCCTGCTCGAGTGACGGAAGGAACGCTTCTTTAATGTGTTGTTATTATTTGTAACGGATGAGAGAATATTGAGAGATTTAACATGTAATGGAATAGGGTTTAACGCCTAACCTGGGCTAATGGAAGACGGGCATACGCCATACAGTGTGCTATGAGGGAGATTTTGCCCGGGCAGCGGCGCTACGGCCTACGCTTATATCGAATTCCATCTGCCAAGGGATCTTTAACCTGCACTTCAATGTGTCAAGGGACCTTGGTTTTTCGTCCCATCCGAACGACTAGGCAGCTGTCCTTGTCTGGCTCTCCTTCTGCATCACTGACAAGGCGAAATCACGCCGAAAACCGAGATGAACTTTCTCGGCCAATGCAGGGATCGAACGCCCGACCTCCAGGCTAGCGAACCTATAACCTTACTGGAACCTATAATTAAACAGTGGAGAAGGAAGTTGATGGGATAATCGAAGAATATATCATGATAAATGGACAGCGACTAACGACAAACACAAGCAGGAAATCGTCGCTCGGGGAAGTCGCTAGGTAGTTTTATTGTGACAAGAATGTTTTGAGATGGATTTTGGGCAAACTTTTGATGGATAAATTATTTTGAATATGGGTTTAGTCCAAATATTGTATCAATCATTACATCCTACTGTTTGTACGACAGAAGCAATTTATATATGGAGCGGAATTTCCCCCATAATTCTAAATCCTAACCTAGTAATGCGTATTTTGTTCTCTTTCTATTATTAGTTTGAATTTACTGTAGTCTGTTTAGTTTCGTTAACATTTTGACATTTCACAAATTAATGTTGCGCGGTAAAGCTGTCATAATTTTAAGCCAAATTTTGCTAACAGACGGCGCTGTTTACAATAAAATTGTATGGTGGCTCATTAGGAACACGTAAAAATGACCCGATATATAAATGGACTATTTTATCGTGCATTTTCACAAATAATGCACTATTGATTGTTTTGGCTTATTTCTTTTCTAAAAGAATAATATATAGCAAGAACTCATTGCTTCATGAATGAAAGTGAATAAATAATTATAAATCGGTCATGCTTAGTTTAACGTATCTCTTCCCCTCAAAATTATGAAATGTTATACGCACACAAACAAAGTACAAATGTATTTATGATATTATTGAAGTCACCTATATCGGACCAGTGTAACACTACAGATAACAGACTATCAGCATAGTTGGTAGATCTTTTATTGAGAACATGGAATAGACATAGATCGAAAGGAGCTCTATTCAAGTCTGACTTACTGTCAGTTAATTTTGGCTTAATAAAGCATACGGCCATTAAGATACATGACAGGTTAACTTATTTGGAATTGAGAGTATAGTTTCTATAACTGCACTGCATCTTTCCTTTAAAGTCGCGAAGTTCTGCTGAATGTTAAACACATAGATCATGTGTAGGTTATAAATAACATATGAATAAATAAGATATTTAATGAGATCGTGCCTTTTGTCAAAACGAGCAGAGGTCATTCGTGTGTTGCCCGTAAATACCATATTGAACACATTAGCAGAAGTTGTATATAGTTGAAAACGTCCAATATAATATAATGTCAAATCTAGCAAAGTTCTATGTATAAATTACTTTGTCACACCAGGCTTCCAAATCATCGCTAGTCGCGGTTCCTCGGTGAGTAGTCACTGGCTCGGTAACCAGGAGATCTCGGGTTTCCGGCTAGCTTTTCCCCTGTTAGTGCCTGACAAGGAACTGTGTCTTCATAGGACGAAAACCCAATTACATACACCAAGAGTAGGTCATAGCGCCCCTGTCCGTACAAAATCCCCAGAAATTGCACACTTCATGACGTTTCCCCGTCTTCATTAGCATAGTCAGTGCATAATAGCAGGGTGTTAAACTTTATTTCATTTCTAAATCACCGGTTTTGAGTCTGTACGTAGGGGTTTTGGGGATTGGGCCATTATTGGTCCCATTCTATGGTGTCATAACTAAGCGAATTTAAAATTGGTATAGTTCTACATTGTTTACACCCTCTCAAATTTCTATATTATGCGCCCGTTGAGGGGTTCCGAGGTTATTACCACCGCCCCTCTCCTCCTATATTTTAATGTTTCCAAATGAAATGGAGTTTAACATGATACTGTTCTGCTCCGAACTGAGCTAATACGCCATACAGTGTGCTATGAGGGAAATTTTGCTCGGACAGCGGCACTACAGCCTACTCTTATATCGAATTTCAAATGTCAAGGGATCTTTTACGTACATTAGACAGCTGTTCTTGCCAGCCCCCCCCCCCCGTCCTGCATCACTGACTAGGGGGGGGGGGCACGCAGTTAGGTAAACATTGCACGAGCCATTGAGCCAATGACTACGAGGGCAATAACGAGGCGTGCAGTCAACGCACGTGTTTTGGACAGGCATCCGTTACAGAGATAATTCGTAAGTAATTCTCTGTGAAACAGATTGAGAATTATGACTTATCATAACGGGTTAAAAGGGAGTCATAATTTTAACACACATTATGCTAACAGTAACAGGTGGCGCTGTGTACTATATGGTAGTTCATTGGGGACATGCACAATATAGCTCTTTTCATTATCCGTCAGACATGACGACATTTTTATGTCAAAAATACTCAAATACTTTACGTACAAAGGCAAATTATGCTACATATTTTTCAGATGAATAAATATGCTACTTTTTCGTGCAGTTGCCCCGGATACGGCCTTATCGATTGATTTAGTCTCCTTTTTTGGCAATATTCGTTCTCAATATTTTTGAGAGAAGTAATTGGCTAAAGATATATAAAATATGTTACGTATAAAAGTAAATTATTCTTATATTATTTAAATATATAGAAATACGTACACCGGTAGAAAAGGGCTATTTTGTGTTTGTTTTGTTTTATAAACAATATTTTATTTTATTTGAGATTGGATTGAGAAACGGGAAATGATAATTCAAATATAAATATTAAAGCAAAGCCACACCCCGCCCACTCCACACAGACACACCTCACCCACCCACAAACCAAAACTTTGGAATGAGAGTAATAAGATCAATTTAAGGGACAAATAGTTCGCCCAATGCCCAAAGAGACCCTCTACCTCATAAGACAACCCGGTGATTTGGAAATTAAACATACATTATGCCAGAGCAGAATCTGCATTACCAATTGTCGATGTCACCTTTAGCCTGTGATGTTTACTGTATAAAGATCCGATCTGATGCTCAACGCTGATTCATGATTAAATCAAAAAAATGGATAATCGAGACTATGTGGGTTTTTTTGTATCTTACCGACTTAAGTAATGATGATCGAGGCTATGCGCAAAATTCAATCGTTAAATTCTCGGTCAGAGTGAAACTGAAATTTTCAGCAAATTCCCTTTACATTAGTCAGCTTTTTGGGCATATCTATTCTCCCTTAATTTATCTTTAAATGAAATCGAGTTTAACGTCCCGTCGTTCAGCATCAAGGCGAGAACACGCCATGAAGTGTGTGTAGTGTGAGGTGATTTTGCACGGACAGAGGCGCCATTTCAAATTCCAACGTCCTGGGTTCATTTACGTGCACGCCATTAGAACGACTAGACATTGTTCCACGTCAGGAACCGAAGAGATAAAAACCGAGGTCCCGTGTACACATTGGCCGTAGCGCCGATATCCGGTCAAAATTTCCCTTATAGCACACTGTATGGCGTATGCCCATCTTTCCTTAGCCCAGGTTAGGCCCAGAAGAATATAGGACGTTAAACCCGTGGAAAACCCAAGGGACTTTCTCTTCCAACACCGGCAGCGAACCCGAGACCGATTCTGGGACATACCCACCGAGCCACTGAAGATCATGAAAATTTGGAAGCTTGATCGGATAAAAAGGTAAAATAATATCCCCCCAAAAAATTACTTATGTGCCTAAAATATTTCATAAATTTGAGGGGAAAAATGATTACCTATTTATATTTATTTATTCACTCCCGTGCATGACGTAATTAGTTCTTACTATATATTTTATTGTTCTTTTAGAAACATATGCTAAATCGATCGATTTAGCAATATGATTATGATAAATGCACGACGGAGAATCCTATTTATATATCTTAAACATATAGAGTAGTTTATGATTTTGGTCTATGTCGGGTTATGAAAAGGGCGAGATTTTGCATGTCCCCAATCAGCCCCCATACAACTGTAAACAGCGCCGTCTGTTAGCAAAATTTGGCTTAGAATTACGACAGCTTTACCGCGCAACATTTGTGAAATGTCAAAATGTTAACGAAACTAAACAGACTACAATAAATTAAAACTAATAATGAAAAGAGAACAAAATACAAATTCTAACTGCAATATTTAAGAAATAAGTAATATAAATTAGCATTTTTACATGTTTAAATAGCCAATTTAACATTTGTTAGTAAGAAGTTACATGCATAGAAGTAAGCATATCAGCATACGCATTACTAGGTTAGGATTTAGAATTGTGGGTGAAATTCCGCTCCATATTAATAAAGTTCTGCATTTTGTAGACTATATTTTGTGACAAATATTACTCCAATATATCATTTATTTACTTTTAGTTAAATATACTTTACGCTAAATCTGCCCGTTGTGTGTCTTTCCCCAGGCCTGCAAGACCACGATCAACTCTAGATGCCATGGGGTGATCCGATATTTAGTAGATTTGAATACGTTTCGTGGTTGATGAAACAACCGTAAAAATGGATAATCTCGGCTTTGCGTATCGTCCCCTGGGAGGTAATAAGTCGTAAGTGACAAAATAGGCAAATTTGATTTTTTTTTTTTGCGCCAAACGTTAATATCTTAACAGCCGTAAAAATGAAAATCGAGGTTAGACTATAAATTGCATCAGAGATAGCTTGGCCCATAGTGAAGTAATTTGACTGAAATTTTCAGCATATTCTCTTTTAATCATCTACTTATTAACTATAATAGCGAAAACTAATCTTACCGGAAGCCGCTTTAAATTACATTTTAAAATGGTCTATTGTCTAACAGTTATGCTTTAAATTCTTAAGTGAAAGGACCCAGTCGCGTATATATTAAACGCTAGTTCACTAATTAATATGGTCTTGTATCTAAATAGTTCCAATTCACTAGGTTCTGTTATCTAGAAAGCTAACCAAATACAACAATAAGATTTTTTCTTTGTTTCTCTAAATATAATGCCACAGATGCTCCGTGATCCGAAAATATTGTTTAACGCAAGTCAGTCCTGAATTAAACTTTTTAATGACCAGAAAAAGTCTATATAAACCCAGCTCCCTCTCTGTCCCACAGAATGACATTATAATTAATAAATTCTACATGTAATGACAATCATGTAAAATGTTAAAAATAAATCAAGACTTTAGGGCTTCAACCTATTTAAATACCGGTGCATGTTCGATGATAGTTTACGTAATGTATATCAAGGTACCATTCATTTTTCAAAAACGTACATGATGGTTTTGGGTTACCTTAATGTATTGCTTTGCTGGCGGTAGTGTCACAGTCATCGTTTTGGTTCCGTTCGCGGAATTTTGACAAGGACCTCATAACTGGTAATCATTTAAACTTTGTTGACGAGATGGAATGACATATTCATGCTGCGAAGTATCATATTATAGTTATTCAATTAA
Source organism: Patella caerulea (assembly GCA_036850965.1). Lineage (NCBI taxonomy): Eukaryota > Metazoa > Mollusca > Gastropoda > Patellidae > Patella > Patella caerulea. The sequence goes on along the minus strand of JAZGQO010000007.1, from coordinate 45,997,419 downwards.
TTGCTACCTATTTACCACCATGTGAAGGGGTATATTTTGATACTGTAAAGATACTGTTCCGGGGCACATCGGGAACTGTTTATTTCAGTGTTATGGCAAGGGTCCCATAATATCTGCTTATAAAACAAACCATACTCTTAAATGGCGAACAGGCTGTGAAAATTAGCCGTAAAAAAGATTTCTCGCCATTCCCTAGGGTGAAGCTACATGACATCTATGGAAGCAGCAAAGTAGTCAATGACATAAACTAGTTCCTACAACTAATTACTTAAAAAAGGAAAAAGAATCTTATCTCATCTGGAGCCAGTATTTGGTTCATAATATAATCCCTGGTGTCGGTTCCCGGTTTCATTATTACGCACGTGAACATATGTTCACATATCATTTATGATCTCGTAAGGCAGGTCTGGGTTTTCGTGTATCTGTAATGCACTGTCATAGGACTTCTTTGAAGGAATCTCAACTACATGTAGGTTACAATGGTTGGTTCACCCCCCCCCCCCCCGAAAATATTGACTGGTTTAAACATTTTCAGTTAAAGTCTTATAAATTTTCAGTGACATATAATACTGACATGTATTTTTGAGAACATGACATTTTCGTCAGAAAAGAATGTTGTCACAAATATGGTCTGTCAAAATATTAGTCTGTCAGAGAGATGGAGTTTAACCAGTCATACAAACCATTTCATTTCGGGACTAGAATGATTCAATTTTATTTCAATAATGCGATTGCGCGTAGGGGTTGTTAGCAATGATAGGAAATAGGAGGACCTAGCCAAGATCCACGAGGTTAAACAGACGACCATACTCCGAGGAATCGAAACCACGTCAGTTGACTCAATGACATATCTTATGATACAACGCGCCATCCACGCCCCCCCCCCCCCCGAACTAACAACAAATGATCGACATAAACATATATCGATACCGACTTTAAACGCTACATATATAACCTAGTGGGGCTAATTTGCTCGTCACTTGTTACAAAAACATCTCACTACATGGGGGTATTGTACCCTTTAGCGTAGTTTATTTGTAAAAATCTGTCCTGTACCGTCATATAATGTAAGAAAAACCGATCGTATGTGGGTGATTTTTATTTTAGGCTACGTATCGATCTTAATTTATTACACAAAGAGGATTTGTTTAATTCATGTCAAAGTGATTATAGCTATTTAATATAAATAAAGATCATTTGAATTACTATAGGCCCAAAGAGGTCTGCTTTATTACTTACTGTAAGACTGGTCTATTTTGAAATTGAGAGGAGTAGTTGGTCTACATCCACCAGCGTACCCATCACACAGACCATCGATTAATGTGTTGCTTTGGAAAGTAACGTGACCAATTTTTCCCGCCCAGCCGTAAGCTTCCCACCTGGTCTACAATATAAAAAACCCATAATATGACTCTATTCTTTGTTAGTAGACTTGATGAAAAATTGTCTTAAAGCACATGTTAAAGGGTAATATCAATGATTTATATTGGTTTTTTAAAAGATTTCTTGTAATTTCTAATCAGTTATGTTCTGTGTAATTCGTGAAAAGTCCAAATTGATCAACATTCTTTTAGGCCTGCTTAGTTTTTGTGGGGGGGGGGGGGCACGCAGTCTAAGTGAGTAAGACGCTGGCTGGCTGGCTATTCTGCAGGGAGAACGCGCGGGTTCGATACCTACATGTATGTTGGCCGAAAAAGTTCATCGAGATTTTCCGGCAAGGCTCACTGGTGCAGGACGAAGGGATTGACAAGAATAGCTATCTAATCGTTAGATTACACATTGGCGTATACTTAAAAGGACGTTTAACCTCATTTCATATTTTTTTTTTTTTTTTTTTTTTTTTTTTGTGAATCAGTCATTGCTAATTATACTTTTGCATTGTCTTGCATGATATGCTTTTTGATGTTTATAACAAATGACGCCTGAATCCATGGATTGTATATTTCGCGTGGTTTACTAACCTCATTATTGAAAATCAATCCAGTATCAGTGATGTCAAGTTTCATCGTTCCAAGTGGTTCACACGAGTGATATAAACTGCACGATTGAGCATGGCCATATTTAACAATCTTATTGTTGACATTAGTCGTGGATGAGAAAGTAAAATCATTATCGATGACTTCCATATTCTATAATAACAAATCAGTTAAATACATGCTTAAATATTGACTTCATACAAACCCTTTAAGATTTTTAATGCTTTGTTTCGTTTTAATTTGTCACATAACCATATTACCAGGCATTGGTGACCCTATAAGTAGAAACTGTTACCCCGAGGTATTTCAAAAGCCTTTTACGATCAACAGTCACGAGATGTGATCAGGAATAGCGTTAATCTCGATCCCGGATCTAGCCCTAATGCTTGCCCTATCCCTAACTTACAATTTTGCCAACAATCACGCGCATTAACATTATTTATTTACTTCACAGCGACCTTCTCGAAGACTGAGTTGGCCGTAAGCAAAAGATAAAGCCTTTTAACATTGTACGTCGCTGCATATCGAGTCGATAATACTTGCGTTGTTTCAGTCATTTATGCATCTGCATAGAATGTACCCATTTACACTAACAAGAAAATAATTGTCTAATAGTTTGGGTTGTTCGTACTTGATTTCATTTTATTTGTATCCAGATGAAATAATATACTTAAACCTTTTTTATTATTGATAATTTAGGTAACAAACCTGTTTCTGAAGAAAACTTAACATTGAGAGGTAATTAACTTGTCCCGATGTCATCCCTATGAGAAATATTGGCCTGTTTCCGCTTATCACAAGGGGCTATAATAACCTTTTCCATTTTTCTGACTTGATTAAATTTAACTATTTTTCAAATTACTCGTTGTAAAATAATCTTGCTGATCTTCATTTGTACCTTTGACCATATTTATTTTTATAGCATAACCAATGCTACAATGTATTTTTAAAACTATTATTATTTTTTTTTTTTTTTTAAAGAAAAGATAAATCAAAATATCAAAGGTATATTATCGTCTGGCTTGCTTTATCAAACATTTGTTGACCCCAGTTCAATAATTTATAGTTGCTTTAAATCAAAGAATGAAATCATATTTACATACTTTGGTGTTAATTCTGACTTTTTGGTAAGTGGTAGTGCCCGAAGCTGGCCACGTTCTTGTTACTACTGAGCTGCAACGAGAAACGCCATTTTTCTGTTGCTTAAACGCATAAAATGCCTTATTCTCAAACACCAGTGTTAGGAATTCCGTTGGTGTTGTGGTGGACATTCCATGACAATAAACTTTAACTGGTTTATTTTCAACTGCTGAAGGATACACCCAATACTCTCCATCTGTTGAATAACTAGAACTACATTTCTTGACATCCATACAGCTTTCTACATCTGTTATTAGAAAAATTAGAAACATTAAATGTTATACTATTCAAAAAAAGTAGGGGATATTTGATTTTTAAGTGTTATTAAAGTCACCTAATGAAACTGACGAAGAAACAAATGACAAAATGAAATGAAGTTCACATTCATCGATTTATTCCAAATGATCCTTAGACTAAGTAAGGCACAGACTGACCATTATAAGGGTAAAATGATACCCGGGGTCAAACAGCAAAGTTACCACAGCATCACAACAAAGTCAGTAACGGGTAAATCCTCCTCTGTTTGCCAAACAAGCATTGATCCGACGTGGAATACTCCTGATGAGACGTCTAAGGTAATTTTGGTCCAGATTGTCCCATTCCTGTTGCAACGCAGCAGCAAGTTCTTGGACATTGGCAGGACGTTGTTGACGTTGACGTCAGACAGACAGACAGAAATGGGGTTTAAAGTCCACTCAACACAACTAGGTCATTTCGGGACTAACATATGGTTAATTTTATTTCAATAATTCGCTTGCGCGTAGGGGTCTTTTAGCAGTGGGAGGAAACCGGAGTGCCCGGAGGAAACCCACGAGGTTGAGAAGGCGCCCCTATCTCCATGTCACATACGCTCACACCAGGGCTCGAAACCACAGCCGCAAGCCAGAGGTGACTGGCCAGCTAGAGGCCGAAGCGCGGCGCTCTAGACGACTAGGCCATCCCAACCCCCCTGACGTTGACGTAACCTCTGTCCAAGCATGTCCCAGACATGCTTGATGGGGGAGAGGTCGGGACTCAGTGCTGGCCAAGGTAATGTGGCGTTGTCATCCTGGAAGATGAAACGGCGGCCATGACGTCGTGCGAACGGCACAACATGGACTGCCAAGATGATTCCGAATCGTCTGGCCACTCACTCTCACACCAGTGTCTGTTTGAAGACGAGCGCTGATCTGATTTGCTGTGATGACACGATTTCTCTAGGCCAAGGTACGGATAAATCGATCCTGGGCTTGAGTTGTCGCCCTTGGTCGACGTGAGCGTGGTCTGTCCTGTACAGATTGTGTATCACGGTATCTGGACCATAGCCTGCTTATGACAAACTGAGAAACATTCATCGTCCGCGCCACAACCGCCTGTGTTGTGCCGATCTGTAGCATGCCAAGGGCACGTTACCTTTCATTTTGGGTAAGCCGACGCATATCAAAATTTGTTTTCTGGTCACTAAAACAATTAAACTGATGTTTCCACCCTGGAATTCAATGCCACAATGACTGTAACATTCAAAGTCAGAGTCGTGCAAATTTTGGGTTGGACCCCCATGATGATCCCAAGCATCACCTGCATTGCATGCGGTAGCTATTGGTGCGTTTGGGCCTCACATGTAACTGGAAATGTTTCTTCTGTTAGGTTCTATAGTGACTTTTTTTGTAGTCATTTGCATATTTTAGTATCATGCCCCCCAAATCAAATATCCCCTACTTTTTTGAATAGTATATATTAATTGGCGTTCGATCATGATCTGTTAGTAACCAGGGGGGGGGGGACTGCTTAACCAGGAGGTTCGTAATTCGTTCCTATAGATTTTCCGGCATGGCGTCCCTTCGGTAAAGCATATTCCGATCTAGATAAGCCCGGTTTGTGCCGAAAAGTAGGACGTTAATCCTATAATATTTCATTTAAAAGCCAACATTTATACGGCAGTACCTATGTGAAGGTGAGCAGTTTCATTTTTAAAAATCTTGAAGTTTACAACCCGGGCAACATGGCAACCAAATATAGATCGAATCCATGGAATTTGAAACAATCAACACAAATATCGAATTTAGTTGAAAGTTTAGGATAAAGTGAAAGTAGAAAAGGTCTAAAACTTGACTCCTTTTAAAACAACAGATTTTTTCAGAATATTGCGGAACAAACTTAGCCTGTGTAAAACCCCTTCCCATAACCATGATTGTTCGATAATAACTATATTTTTAATAACCTTACTCACGTCTACATCTTACAATAGGTATAGACCAAGTTCCATCAGACAGACAGGTTGACGTCATAGGTGAATCACTGATAGTTCTATCACGGCATGTATAACTTCTCATAGCTCCCAATTCCCCACTGTACTGTAAACTTATTGTACTATTCTCAATACTGACAGGTTCTCCACAATAAGGTACTGCAATCAAATAATCAATCTGTTTACAAATATTTGCAAACCTATATTTGTCGCTAAGGCTATTTAATTGTTACTAAGCTGTTTACTTGTTGCTAAATAACATCATTACCAGCAACGCGCCACTTGGCGATAAGTGAAGATAAACGTGGACTAAACGGGCTGGGTCAAAGAACGATTGGTTGGCTTAAATCAAGACAAATTCAAGATATAATCGATTAAGCTTATAATAATTAAGTTGAGAGAATAAATAATTTGTATCAATTTCTTGGAAGCATTTGACGTCCTTGAAACGCTAGAAACTGGTAAATCTCGTTTATATTTTGAACAATAAAACGGCTTAACTTTGTGCTAAAAGTCCTTAAAATCCATTAAATTAGGGCTGGGCAATTATCTCAATGTACGTGATACGTTTTCAAACAAATTAAACATGTCAGTCTTCATCTGGAAATTGAAAACTGTATCCCAAGCTATATTATTATACGGTGACTTGATAAAACCAGACTTAGTTAATAAAATGTAGTTGAAATCGTTATTAAGTACCGCACATGGGGCCTGCTCCTGTATAGACACCCAATGGAACAACGATAGATTATCGGGTCACTCAACGAAAAAAGTGACATGGAATTTTAAAAGGGTTTCGGGTCTACATAAGCGAATTTGACACCATTCATCCATGTGATACTTACACGAACGTTTATTTGTATGACTGTTCAAATCAGGATGGTCCCTTTAAAGGTTTAGGAGTTAATCGATTTTTAAACATACGAGAAGACCAATACAAGCGTTATAATATATTGTTGGATATCAGAAAAGATTATTTCCGCCATTTAAGTTAAAATAAAACCATTAAAGCAGTGCGAATGTAACTTGATAATCAATGCATGGTTTTGGAATGACATAATTAACGGATGATACTACCCCTTTGGTGAAATAAAATTCATTTCTCTCCAAACGGGTCCCCAACCAATTAGCCAATACATCATTTTGGCAAATCACAGCGGCATAAATCAGATTTAAAAGATGTGGCTGTATTTGTTTTCGTCGGCTTGAACGGCATTTCAAAACAGATCTCAAGCGGACTTGGTTAGATCTTAATGCGTTGCATACAAAACCAGCAGCTGTCAGGCAGGATATGCCCACATTTTGCAAGAGATGGATGGAGAACAATCAGGGACCATAATCCAAGAGTTTGTAGCCTGAAATGCGTAATTATGGAAAGGGGATATAGATGTATTTTAAGTTTCATCTCAACCTTCGTAATTAAGCTGCACACGCTTGGCGACCATTTTGTTTGTCCGTTTCGGTTTTATTTTCACGAAATTCGAACTAAACCATCGTCAGGGTGAACCGGTGGTAGAGTTATGACCCCCAGGGGGTCTACAAGCTAGAAACGTGATATTTCGTACAATCAGGAGCCATAATCCAGGAAAGTATGGTCTGATGTGCGCAAATATCTACAGAAACCAAGATCGCAAGGTCACAAACATACATTTCAAGTTTTATCAAAATCGGATAAAAATTGCGACATTGGGCGTGTCTACAACCTTGGTATTACATACTTTTACATTATTGGCATACAAGGTGGGGGTGGGGGGCATTTGGTCTGGTGATATAAACGGTTTTCTGATCTGAATTTAAAATTAAAGGTAAAAATGTGATTTTTCGAAAACAAATCAGGGGCCATAATCCAGGAAGTTACGTTTGGATATGCGAGGGTCAGAAACCAGGGTCTTTGTGATTTAAAGATAAGTTTCATCAAAATTACCAGATTATTCAGAGAACAAAGGATCGTATCAAACAACGGTTTTATTGGTGTGTCAGACGGAGTTTGTTTGTGCCTATGTCGCGTCTCTTGGCACGTTTAACATCAATAAAAATGCGCAGGCAAAAGCCCGTTGAAATTGAATAGATGCCAAGCGGGTTCGCCGATTGAGAGAGTGGGTTATTGCCAAGGCAGCAGTGAACGAATTCTTTTCGCGTTTTGGCTGCCCGTTACAAGCATTTGCGGACCAGGCGAGAAACTTCGAAAACAATTTATTCACGTTATGCAAAGTGTTACAAATACACCTTATAGACCGTCATCTAACGGACAAGTTGAACGTTATAAACGCACTCTGATGGAAGCAGTAAGGTGTTGTATAGACGGTTGTCAAAATAAATGGGATATTTATTTACCTCAACCCGCGAGACAAGCGGGTTATGCGACTAATAAACTAATGTTAGGGTGGGGAATCAATCACCCAGCGGACCTAAAGTATAGTTCAGAACACTGGTGACGTAGATTCGTTCGTGTCAAAACTCGAACGGGCTCTGATTGAAACGCATAAATTAGCCCACGATAAATTGATTGCGTGCCAGGAACGTATTAAAAGCGATTACGATTAAAGCGCTAATGTCAAAAAGTATCAATTAAATGACGCAGTTTATGTCCTAGATATCGCTACGAAAAAAAGGGAAAAGCCGCAAATTATCTCCTACTGACGTTTACTGTATTTGTAAAAAAACAAACTGGTGATGACAGTACGATGACAATGTTGTGACCGATGCGACGATTGGATTCACTACTGTTGCGTCAATATAGATCAGGATTCGGATAGGGACGATAAGGGATATTATTGTCGGAACTGATGAGTCGACATAACTTCGAAATACGGGAGAGGAGATTTTAATTAATTCAATTACTGTTTTTACCTTATTTAACGTCAAATGCAGTGCTAAGCTGCATTTTCTTTAGTACGTCTCCGGTCCGTCTCCAATTTTCGCCCTTAGACACCTGCCATTTTGAAAAGAGAGCCCTTCCGCTTGAAAAACCGCATATAAGGATACACAACCTGCCGTATGTCATGTCTGTTCACGGACCGGGGCCGGACTTGATCCGAACTAAAGGAAAATGGATTATCCCACAGGCGTTGAATGGCGTCTTGGCAGGAGCCACATAAAGCTTGGATCACCGGACCCGGAGAACTAATGTACAGGGGTGGGGTGAGGGTACACCGTGCCGATAGTGGATCGGGATTTCTTGCGGAGGCCATCAGCTTGGCTGGATATGCCAAGTTTTTCAACACAGCCCACCTCAACCAGGACCTTTAACCCTAAGGGGTTGATTCCTCCATCAGAAAGGATCCACCACACATGTGCTCGTGGGCTGTAAATAAACGGATAGAAAAATCAAAAGACATTGTTTTCAAGAACATCTGCCCTCCTGTTTTCTACAGGAAACCTCTCTAGATGAGGGGTTATCACAAATCAAATAGAGGCATTAAACTACGTATGAAATTTGGTGGGGAGCACCCTGTTCCACATGGCTTTTATTTTTAATGAAAGGGGTCTCATAAAAGAGGGTTCCCTGGGGGAGGCTACCTTCCCTACTCTTAAGAGCCATTTCCAGATATGGATGGCCGTTTTAATATACATGTATTTGCGTTGCATGCTTTTGAACCGATTAACCCCAACGCAAAGAAGTCAGTTTAAATATTTTTCAGGGACTGCACCTGTGGCGGCCGCAGTTTCGCGGGATTCCACTCCGGGGAACTGGGCCGGGAATTGATAGAATGCTGATATTGTAGGTCAAAGAGGTCAACGAGTGTACATGTAATTGGCTGAATGTTATGATGTATATCACTACCGATACGATTCTGTGAGATGGAGTTGTCATATTTTTTTTTAAGCAAGAGGAACTTTAATAAGAGTTTATTTTTAGTTTAACGGTACTTGGCCTTTAAAAAAAAGTCTGCTAGGCGGTCTTCTTGTTTACTCAAGTCAAGTACAGATATCACAGATTAATTACGGTAATTGGAATTACTTTGATTAATGACATTACTCCGCAGCCAAGTTGGCTGGGAATACATTAATATATTCAAACGGTTTTTAAATCAGATAAATGTGACCCTTAGAACGACTGCAATGTAAAAGGAATATTTCGTACAATCAAGGGTCAAAATTCAGGAAGTTACGATTATAACGATTACTTTCAATTTTATCCAAATCGGATTAATACTGACGACTAGACGGTCCACAATCTTGATACACCATATATTTACATACGAGGGGCGGCAATTTTGTCCGGTAGTCTTACGAACTCAACCATCGTAACGGTAAAATATTCAAACGGTTGTTTAAATCGGGTAATAATTGTTACCTCTAGAGAGACAAAGAGGATCCAGAATTCGGGAAGTTACGATCCGATATGTGCAAATATCGACACAAACCAAGATCTTTGGGTTATAAACGTGCATTTTAAGTTTCATCAAAGTGAGATGAACATTGTGACTTCTAGTATGTGCACGAATATTCGTACAATCAGGGGCCATAACCCATAAAGTTTCGACCCGTTGCGTGCCAATATCGAAAACAGCCGACAGCTTTTGAAGATAAACCCATATTTCATGTAACCCTTAGAGAGTCCACAAAAATATTGACGCACGGACAGTGGCGACGACAATATAAGTCTACATGAAAAAAAAAATGGGTATAAAGATTTAAATTCCAACGCAATAAAGGTCTGTTTTTATTTCATGTACACTAGGGTATTATATGGTCAGAGGCACTCACACATATTGTCATGATAGTGACTAGAGAGAGAGAGAGAAATGGGGTTTAACGTCCACTCAACAAAAACTAGGTAATTTCGGGACTAACATGGTTTAATTCGCTTGCGCGTAGGGGTCTTTAGCAGTGGGAGGAAACCGGAGCACCCGGAGGAAACCCACGAGGCTGAGAAGGCGTCGATATCTCCATGCCACATACGCTCACACCAGGGCTCGAAACCACAGCCGCAAGCCAGAGGTGACCGGCCAGCCAGAGGTCGAAGCCCGGCACTCTAGTCCACTAGGCCATCCCAACCCCCCTGATAGTGACTAAGTAAGCAAAGTTTCACTTTGGATTCTAATCCTACCCTATAGGGCACTATAGGTACACACATTCAGAAAAGTCACCAGTTTTTTTTTTCTACTTTACGATCAAGTAACAGTATATTATATTTTTTTATTAATATATACCAACAACATTTTTAAACCCTTTGCGGTATACCTCCGGACCCCTGGATAAATGTCCCAGCTAGCCCACCCCCTGTGACGGGCCCTGCATAAAAAGAATACAGCAGTCTGTGATCAAGAATGAAAGGCTGGGTACTGTACGTTGGGTGCATTCTATTTTAAAGATAAAGCTACCAGAAATATGATGTAAATATATATTTTTTAAAATAATAAACCGACCGTAACGAACGTCTCAATTCGCCTTTTATTGCAAATTATTTATATACATGTAGCAGGTTCCGGGGAGATAGGGTAAAACATTATTTAAGAAACCCATTTCATTACACCCTGTTTGTCTTACCTTTCTCTATACACTTCACAATACCAGATACGTTCAGACATGTTGTACCATTTGAACACTTTATTGTTGCACATTCGCCATAATCTGAAGCCTAAAATATACTATATAACAAATTAATGTGACTGCGGGCGGGCGGGCGGCCTGCCTCCGCGAAACTTTTCTTCGGTCACATAACAATTAATGTATTTCACGGAAAAAGTGAAACTCTTATAAAACCGTTTAGTTAAAAACAAAAGCGAGTTTTTATACAAATATCGCAAGGGGCTGCGTCTTTGGGGTATAAGGATAATAATATATTTTCAGTTTCATCAAATTAGATAAAAATTGGGACCTCTAGAGGTTAGACAACCTTGATATACCATATAAAGAGCAGGGAAGGAACGACATAAGTCACCTTTTCAACTAACACCAGTTAATGGCACCATCTGGTAGCAAATTGTGTATGCTTTCTGTGGAACGATAAATTTCAGGTAAAAACGATCGAAGTCACATCGAACCAAGTCCCGTCTAAAATGACCTAACGGACAAATACGTCCATGGTACTCTTTATTTGACCTTAATTTGGCTGGAAAGTAGAAGTCAGTATTGTTGTTGTACTGACATTATGATTCGTATTAAACATCATTTTGAATTTGTTCTGTTCGGGTCAAGTATTCTCGTCCAAAAGTTTGTTGTGACTAAAATCGTTCTTCCCCTGGACTCTTCATATATACACTATTGGCCTACGAAATTTAAAATCTGATAACACTTGTGACCTCTAGAGGGACCACAAGCTAAAAATTTCAGGAATTTACGATCCGTTATGCGCAGATTTCGAGAGCAACCAAGATTTTAATTTTCAGCAAAATCAGAATCTAAAAACGTCGAATGAAGTAATGGTCCGATACATGCCAATATGATGAAAAGTAACCGGGGGATTGACCTGTATTTCAAGTTTCGTCAAAATCGGATATCCATTGTGACTTGTAGAGTGTCCATAAACAAATTGTGGACGTGGAGTTATAAAAATAATAAAGCAGACGGGCTTAGTTATATCTAGTTCAATAAACTTGACGAATGAACTGCTCAGTTTCTCTTGCGAATATGACTTTTCATTCAAAATTCATCTCTAATGTTTATTTTACTCACTATTTAACAAAATATAACATTAGATTTTTATTTTTCGTTGAACTTTAATTGGAAAAGGGAGCCGTATAGCTTGTATCAAAATAATTCTACCTTAAATTATTTAACATGGTATATGGTATGCAATTATAATTCCGCACCACATCTCTGTACCATTTGTGTATCAAACTTGCACCTTTCATGGACCTAGAATCTGTGAGTATTTGGTGGTTTAGTACCAACAATACAGATATTGTATATCCACCTTCCATTCAAAAAACATGTCCACCGGCACCGGACGATTTTGACTGGTACGTTTTGATTGAAAGGACCCTACAATGGGAAGTCCATTTACTTAGCTGATAATATATTTCCCCGTGTACTTACATTTGCGTTCCAGTTAGACCTCTTGCTGTGCATAACTCCGGTTGTGGCAACAAGAGTCGCTGTGTCACCCTCTCCCGCGTTTAATTCACATACCAGTAATGTTCTATCAAAATTTATAGATAAACACTGAGAGTTTAGTAGACATGACTTCACACAGACCAACACAGAGCTAGGGGAAATTCTTTTAAGAACTTTATTCGGCAATGACATGCTGTGTTGGAACTTTGTGTTATTCAATAATTCCACTTCTAGTAAACCTACAGGGTCATTAGCACCGAAGACAGTTACAAGATACAAAATCCCGAGAACAATCTGTAGTGTAGTATACATAGTTGGGTTGGTGGTTTGTTGATTCTAATAAGATCTGTGGTCGTTTACTGTTTCTATGTTAAATACAATGGGTATTGTTATCCAGCCAGAACACTACACTCAAAATAGTAGCCACATTAGTTACTCTACCCGAATCGCTGAAGTTATTGATGAAGCTAGATATGTCTCCACTATATGTACAACACAATCAATTGACAACGCGTCTTTGTCACTGATAAATAAATGATTAATGTTATTGTAACTTTCCATAACGATTCACTTTTATTGTCGATTTGTATATTTGTGTTTCATTAATGAATCTTTGGTCTTTGTTCGTAGATTTCATTTGTTCTAGAATAACGAATTAATCCCGTAGGTACGTTGTTTGATGACTATTCAGCACGAATCACAAGTATTTTGACTGGCGTTATTTTAAGAATCACTGATGTAAGGAGGTGTTCGTAGTCAAGCCGCTAGGAGAGCTATCAGTATATTTCAATTGTTTCCATGTCATTTATTAATTGAACTGGAATGTACGGGTCACAATTTATGGAATACAATGATTGCTCATTACTTAGAATAAAAATGTTTTCCGTCTTACTCCAGCCACAGTAGTGGGTCGTCCTAAGTCCTTCCCTTGAGCAAGTTTTGTAGTCATTTGACTACAATAAAGTTACTGGCCTATAACTCTCTTAATTTCCATATACTAAATCAATTCCCACTGAAATAAAGGTGAAAAATTACCTCATAATTATATAATTTGATTAACCCTTGCGCGTACATGTCGCACGAAAAACGTTGTCGGTAACAAGGGGTAATCTCAGACCGCAGACATAAAAGGGTGTTTGGATGAATAATTTCATTCAAATACGATCAAATTACAGTTTCATATCAAGACTGAACAATAATCCATCAGGCTAGATCAAAATATTTCAGGTATTATCAGTAACGATAGGAATTATAAGATTTTTTTGAAACCATACAAATCTAAAAATATCTTAATTGTCATGTTCCATGCAGAATAGTCTTTTGATGGGATTGGTAGTGTACCCTGATTTGCTCTCAGATCTAGATTACCAGAATAACCAAAACAATATCATCAGTAAGAACGATTCCTAATACAATGCTAGCACTGATTGCAGAACAGATTAGACACCTGTAACTAGCAAAATGTTGAAAGGAAAGGGGGGGGGGCACAAGACCCCTGGTGACCGACAATGTAATACTCGAAGTTTCTGGTCAAAAATTAATGATGAATGTTGCCACTGCCTCCATTCATTCTATTTACAGCATTATACTCGACATTAAGTAGCTGACAATGTATAAAATTCTCGCTACACAATTATGAACTAAAATGTAATTTCTCACAAACGTTAAGGATGTGGTCGTGAGGTCAAAAAATAGCCCTTGTATGCGCACAAGGGTTAAACCCAGCTGCTGTGCAAAATTTTTGCTCGGTTAAAAGGGCCGCCGTACCATATCACGTGATTTTATATCACTCGAAAATACAAAAAGCTGTTCGTTAACATTTCTGTGTTCCACTCTTCACTATTTGTAACATAATTACTTATTTCCATGCAAACTATGATGATATGTGTTGCCAATTTTGCAGTATCTACTTAAATATTTGAAGCGATAGTTGCAGTTTATTCCAATAGATTGATAAAAATAGACATACTATCATTGTCTTCGCAAAATGGATTTTAAATCGCAACAAGGTGAACTTGTTCAGAGAGAAAACAGTTAAGTAATGTTTGACTTATTTACTTATGAAGTATTTTAAAGGGGCGTGTTCGTGTCATACGCCGTAGTAATTTGTTTTATGCGTTCCTTGAATTAAAACAGAAGAGAGTTTAAGTTCCAATACTGTATTGTGTTCATAATAAAATACAAAATCAATATAATATACAATTTTAAGATAATAGATTAACAAAATGAACTATGAGTTATAAAAGGAATGGGGGGGGGTAACTCACTTGGCTGTGCAGAGGCACTATTTGTTATACGTATAATGATAGGAGGCGACACATGTTGGCGTAGCGTAGCTGCCGATTTGTCATATAAACGTAAATAAATTTCATCTAAATTTGGTTAATCATTTGCTTGTTTGATTTAGCTCTTACAGCTTACATATGCAACTTACGCTCATATATGAAAATTATATACGATTTAGCGCGCATATTAAAGTGCAGCCAACACTTTTAAGCTCAAACTGAACATAGGCTAACGAATATATTCTCAAACTGAACATAGACTAACGAATATATTTTATAAACCATATGCTGCCATGGTTAGTAAATATTGAAATATAGTGAGAAGCTTAACGAACATTTAATCGTAAAATAAAAAATACCATTACGGCTGTCTAATATGTGATCCGTAGCCTATGCTTAAAGGGACAATAACACTCTTGCTGGCTTGGTAGCTCCTGAAAATAAATAATAGCCTTATTCTAAGTACTAGATGTTTTATTGTCTTACCTGTTGTGCAAATTATCCATTACATCCTATTTTACTTTTCCAGAGGGTTCGAAAATATTTTAAAATCCAAGTCACATTTGAAAAGGTTTACGTTAGACTTTTCAAATCAATAAGTTGAATTTTTCCAATTATTTAAATTTGGTGTTTTAAAATGAAATTTATATCATCAACTAATTGGAATATTGTAAAATAATACAATTTGTTGACCAGAATGAAGATTGGGACATATTATTCAGTTACAACAAGAGTGTTATTGGCGCTTTAATAAGTAAATAATTAAATCAAGCGAAACTTATAAATATATAAAATAACTAACGTTGGGGAAATAACATATATACAAGAAATAATGTTTGACTAAATAAAATATAATGGAGAATAAAATCATGAAAGAAATAAAATATGTAAATAACATTTTAGCAGATGAGGACAGCAAAACAGAATAACGTCGCTTACCTTGAATTAAAACAGAAGAGAGTTTAAGTTCCAATACTGTATTGTGAAGAAGCTGAGTTCAACATTCGTATTTAAAGGCAGGTTAAGGATTAACTCATCGAAGACACCTGATTAGTCGGTTGCGGTCACATGGGGTTTAAACCTGCCCTGGTCCGAGTGCGTCAGGCCTAATTGACATCTATTGTTTTAGTTAATCCTTTAGTTCTGCTTCATTTGGGAAATACAGTATCGGTAGACATAACTCTCTCAACATGGTAGCCAACTTAATTTATGAGGGTGATTAATTTATTTTAAAACAATGAACTAAAGATTATATCAAGGGATATTAATCTGAAAAGGCTGCCACGTGCATTTAGCCAATTCTAAGTGACTGCCTATAATCTACCCCTCTATAACATCCCCAATGTTCGTTTTTGCTTTTGTCCTCAAAAGCTAAGCAAGTAAAACCAAAAATACAAGAATATATATACATGAAAATATAATAATAATAATAATGAAATG
Organism: Patella caerulea; assembly: GCA_036850965.1. Taxonomy (NCBI): domain Eukaryota; kingdom Metazoa; phylum Mollusca; class Gastropoda; family Patellidae; genus Patella; species Patella caerulea. The sequence continues at coordinate 45,981,349 of JAZGQO010000007.1, read as the reverse complement.
TAAATTAAGATTGAAGTACCGTTCTCGACCCTGTGAAGGTACCATATGCCCAAAGTTATCACTGTACATAGGGTTTTTATACGCCCACATTTTCATGTGGACGTATTATGTCGTCGCCCCTGTCCGTCCGGACGTCCGTCCGTCCGTCCGGACATCCGTCCGGACGTCCGTCCGTCCACAATTTGTTTGTGGACTCTCTACAGGTCACAATTCTTATCCGATTTTGACGAAACTTGAAATATAGGTTTATCCCCAAAAGATCTCGGTTCCTTTCGATATTGGCATGTATCGGATCAAAACTTCATGGATTATGGCCCCTGATTGTACGTAAAATCACGTTTTTAGCTTGTGGACCCTATGGAGGTCACAATTTTGAACCGATTTTGATGAAACTTGACATGCATGTTTGTAACCCAAAGATCTTGGTTCCTTTCGATATTTGCGGCTATCGGAATGTAATTTCCTGAATTATGGCCCCTGATTGTCCGAAAAATCACCCTTTTTAGCTTGTGGTCCCTCTGGAGGTCACAATTATTATTCGATTTAAAAAACCGTTTGATTATATCACCGTTACACCCTAAGGAAGGTTGAGTTCGAATTTCGGGAAAATCGGACGAAAATTGCCATACAAAATGGCCGCCGTTAGTACGCGAATACTGTTAAAAAATGGTATATCAAGGTTGTGGACCCTGTGGAGGTCACAATTTTGATTCGATTTTGATGAAACTTGAAATTCATGGTTATAACCCAAAGATCTCGCTTCCTTTCGATATTTGCGCATATCGGATCGTAACTTCCTGAATTATGGCCCCTGATTATACGCAAAATCGCCTTTTTTTTAGCTTGGAGCTCACAATTATTATTCGATTTAAAAAAACGTTTGATTATATCACCGTTACACCCTAAGGAAGGTTGAGTTCGAATTTCGGGAAAATCGGACGAAAATTGCCATACAAAATGGCCGCCGTTTATACGCGAATACTGTTAAAAAATGGTATATCAAGGTTGTGGACCCTGTGGAGGTCACAATTTTGATTCGATTGTGATGAAACTTGAAATTCAAGGTTATAACCCAAAGATCTTGCTTCTTTTCGATATTTGCGCATATCGGATTGTAACTTCCTGAATTATGGCCCCTGATTATACGCAAAATCGCCTTTTTTTTTAGGCTTGGAGGTCACAATTATTATCCGATTTAAAAAAACGTTTGATTATATTACCGTTACACCGTAAGGAAGGTTGAGTTCGAATTTCGGGAAAATCAGACCAAAATTGCCATACAAAATGGCCACCGTTTGTACGTGAATACTGTTAAAAAATGGTATATCAAGGTTGTGGACCCTGTAAAGGTCACAATTTTAATTCGATTTTGATGAAACTTGAAATGCATGGTTATAACCCAAAGATCTTGGTTCCTTTCGGTATTTGCGCATATCGGATCGTAACTTCCTGAATTATTCGAATTTCGTGAAAATGGTACCAAAATTGCCGGACGAAATGATCGCCGTTTGTACGCGAATAGTGTAAAGATATGGTATATCATGGTTGTTGACTCTGTACAGGTCACAATTCTTATCCGATTTTGACGAAAAGTCACATTTCTAGGTTGTGTACCGTCACACCATAATCATTGTCGACTACGAATTTCATGAATATCAGACTGGAACTGACCAACAAAATGGCTGCTCCCAATACAGTATGAAATACAGGACTTAATGATGTAGGAAAAATCACTTTCCGTATTGTTTGTTCTCTATCCATCTCTCGAAAATGTGGGCGTATCCTGCCTGGCAGTGCCAGCCTATCTTTGTGAACTATGATCCAGGGCGTATAGATAATTTTGATGTGCGACCAATATGTAGACATTAAATTGTTGTTTTAAGATTCGCGTCAACTTATACGCCTGTGATAAGGAGATCCTTACGCGGTTAGTTACAGGGTGTGATGTATTGGTGATGTTGTTAATATACTGGAGGTTAGGATAGTCGAGGGTTAGATAAGGCCAAAGGGAGTTTGAGACTCTTAGATTAGAAATATATGAAGGGTGACTAAATGTGTAGTATGAAGGACATAGTGGGAGGTGAATAATCGGGATGGTAACGCACTCTGAGCCTGATGTTACCTCTAAAAGTAACTTAAGGTGCGACTTACGTTTAAAATATAATTTATATAAAAGCATCATAACAATGATGCAGCACAAAAGGATCGATACTATGCCAAAATGATCCAATGGTGTATCCGAAGAGTTAGCCAGGTCTTCAGTAGTATCAGACGCATGGAATTTGTAATCGAATGACGGTAGCTCAGATGAGGCTTGGACTTTCTTGGCTAATACAAGTGCTGTTGTGATTGTGCACATTTTACAAAAAATGAAGATACATGCCAGAGAACAAAGTACAGATAATGTCATTGATGCGATAACAGGAATACTTTTATTATCAAAGAATGATGACTCGATTGGAACATCATTATTAATCATAGATTCCGAAAGTGATTTGAATATAATGGAATCATGTTTTGCGCGTTTTACCATGCGTTTAAGACTCAGATGATTTGCGTTATCATCGGCTATTAGTGATGAGAATTGGTGCTGGTAAATATGAAATTGTGGTAGATTAGTAACGTTAATAGGTGCGGGAAAGGTTGTATCTCCTGCCACAGAAAAAAGTTCTGCGTCGGAGAAGAAATACTGAAGTAAAGCGAGATTTACAGGATGGAGCCTTGTTGTTCCTGTTGTATTATCAACACAATATCCAAGACTTTCGGCTAGAAAGAACTCCTGGGTAGACATTGAACATTTACATGGTATAGACATAACACAAAATTTACAACCCTTAACCATGCGTTGACCGGAAGCACAGTTTATGGCTATAAGTGGGGTGTTATACAGTATAACAGAAGAGGACGTTAACTCTAACACAGTGCTAGGCAAAGAATTCATTCGGAATCTGAAGTTACACAAGTTTCTAATCCCATGCTTATCGTCTAAAAAGAGTGAGAGCTCACACGATGACACAGTGCCAGCTGACAATGCCAGCTTGTTAACACAATACAGGTTGTCCATACCTTCACAATTCTGTATAAGTTTGAAGTTAAAAGAAACATAATGCTGGTGATCGTGCGATATGGCAAAATATTGTTGCAGGTCCAAGAGTTGAGTCACATTATTGGTACAGGCAGAGACGCAATTTCATATAATTTAAGATGATGAGTATTGCTTATTATCGGCACTTTTAATGATATATATAGTTTACTGTGGTTACGTGAAAGAATAAATTGGGCATTAGAATAATAGTACTGAGCATGTGGTTGAAGAAGCTTAAATTGAGGGTATTTCCTCGTGATCAAATTGTGGATTTGATGGAGAGTACGTTGCAATGTATGCGGTGGCACTATTAATGGCGACAATTTATTTTGTACAAGTGAATGAATACCTAATTTAAGATCTTCAACATAAGCATTCACTATCGTGGCCTGTTGCATTTGGTCAGTGAGTAAATGGGACATTGCAACAAATGTTTCTCTCATATTGTTGTAGGTTGTTTGGATGTTATTCGTTGCAAATACTATGGCATCATGGTTTTGTTTAATGCCCAGTATCGCATTGTTGATACGATGATCCACTGTTGACATAAACGAAGAAAAGTGATCGGCGTGCTGGGTCAATTCCTGTGCGATCTTTTGATTTTGTCTCGCTAAAGCATTAATATGTTTTGCTAGTAGATCAACATCCTTTACTGTAGCCGTGCCAAATAGACCCCTAGAGATTTGCCCAATGAATCCGAGAATTGCTCGCTTGGATCTAACCTTTGTTACAGATGTTATCTCCGGGATGAGCTTCTTGATCTGAATGTTCGTATTATTTAGGTTAGAAGCTGTCCGGGCCTTTATTTGGTTCAATGTCTGAATTATCTGTTGGATGAAGGCACATGTGTCGTTATGGTGTTGGCAATGTACGTCTGCTGGCATGGCTGGAACGCTTGGAAGGGATAATTCAAATGTATGAATCCAATTGTCCACACCGAATGTCACGGTCTGGGCACGCGCCGGCTTGAAAAGAACACCATAGTTGATACGTTGAATGACGTTGGGAGACGCAGTTGGAAGAAGAATTAGTCCAATGATGAAAAGAAGCCATGTAAGGGATGAATCTGTAAGTATACGAAAGTGAAAGATGATAGTTATATCCAATGAATAACAAGATTGGGTAAATACGGTACTCTGCATTTATCCGCAGCACTATGAAACAGAGAGGAGGGTCTCTCTTATAACAAATTTGTATAACTATCATTAAAAAGAAATATAAAATTTTATGAGATTTAACTTGATTTTGTAAAGTAACGAGTTCGGAATTTTCGTTTCCTGGCTTGACCATCCACGGTCTTTTTGATGTGGAAACTCTGGATCATATCGGAGTCAATTTTATCAGCAGGAAGCCAACACGAATCTCTTTGGTCCTTGATTTTAACACGATATTCCCTGTTTCCCATGTGTATGTGAGAACTCAGTATCTTGGTGACGTCTAGTTTCTGACCTGTTGGTGGGTCTACTTGGGTTAATACGTCGTAAACCGAATTATCATCAGGGGTGTTGTCAACTAATGCAGGTGTGTCCTTGTTCGAATGTGTCATTGGTTGGTTTCCATCGGCAGAAGTACACACAGGTGGTGCATTGGATGTAAGCTGCTTGTCCGACGGAAGTGAATCGTTGGTCGCGGGTGTGTCGACTTGCGATGGGACTGACTTGTTTGCTGTTGAATCATCTTCGCTAAGAAAGGGTTTTAGCCGACTTGCGTTGGTATATGAAGGCTCCTCCTTGTCATTTTCGCAACTTCGTAACTTGTAGGTGAAATTAGGCCCTTCAAGAACAATGTAGTATGGGCCAATGTACTTCGGTTGAAGTTTTGGTGAAAGACCCTTTTTCTTCTTGACATTGGAAAGCCAAACTTTGTCTACTATCTTAAAAGTTGGAATCTTCGCTCGTTTGTCGTGATAAATCTTATTAATGTCTTGTCGCCGCTTTGTGTTCTCGGTAGCTATCTCACGGGCAATTTTCAGGTGTTCCTGTAGCTGCTTGACGTGCGATACAGCGTTTTTACCTATTGTCTCTTTAGGTATCATCTCCAAATCGAATGGAAAAACCATTTCCCTTCCAAAGACAAGATGGAATGGAGAGAATTCAGTCGTTTGTGATAAGCTTGCTCGATAGGACATCATGATGGAAGGTAGTATAGACGGCCAGTTAGTCTGTTGATCGTTACAATTTGCTCGTATACATTTCTCAATATCACGTTACGACGTTCACAGGTGGCGTTGGTTTGAGGGTGATACGAGCTGGTACTAACCTTCTTGACCTGGAACAGTTCACAGACCGCGCCAACGAGTTTGGACATGAACGCTGCCCCGCGATCGCTTACTAGAGTTCTTGGAAAACCATACCGTGTCAATATTTCGGTATATAGAATGCGTGCAACTTCCGGTGCATCTTGAGTTTTTGTGGCGAAGCATTCTGTCCAACCCGTATAGGCATCAACGATCAGAAGAGCATGTTTGAAACCACCTTCGCTTGTTGGTAATGGCCCAATAAAATCAATATGAAGGCGAGAGAACGGTTCTTCAACAGGCATTGGGGTAAGGGGAACACGTTGGTGCCGACCTGGCTTTATCCGCTGACATGTCTCGCATTTGGAAACGTAGTCTTCGACTGTCTGGTACATCTTAGGCCAGTAGTATTTTTGTGTCAATGCGGTGTGTGTTCCATTTCGTCCTCTGTGACAACCGCCAGCCATTGAATCATGGTATGCCTTAATCGCCTGCTTACGGAAGTGTCGTGGTAGGGCTAACTGGTAGATTAGGTCTTCTTCTGGTTTTGGCTTCTTTCTTCTTGGTTGGTAAAAATGATACAGAACTCCATTTTTGATATCGTACTGCCCAGCTTTAGCAGATAAACCTTTTGCCTCGCCTTCTGAGATTTCTGGGGGAATTGACCCGGTTTCAATGTAATCGATGATATATTTAAAATCAGGGCATTGACGTTGATCGTCTGCTATTTTGTTGTCTGAAAGCTGATCTTGAAAAGTAGAAATATGTCCTACGAAAGGTTCATCCAGGTCCCCTTCATAGGTAAAAGTAGTTTCATACCTTTTATGTGGACTTGCTGCAACGCAGTTTATTTCGGGAATCTGAACTTCTTCTTGTTCCACCGTCTCCTCGGGGTAAATTCTGCGAGAAAGCGCATCGGCATTGATGTTCTTTTTACCGGGTTTGTGAACGATTTCAAAATCGTACCCTTGAATTTCTAAAGCCCATCGAACTAAACGACTATTACCCGTTGTTTTCAAGGTCTTTAGTGATGTAAGGGCCTTGTGGTCAGTGATGACGGTGAACTTGGTGTTTGTTAGATAGACATTGAAATTTCTAATGCCTTCTAGAACAGCAAGGCATTCTTGTTCAGATACACACCACTTCTTTTCATGCTGAGTAAGGGATCTTCCACCGTAATGAATAGCTCGTTCTAAGCCATCGTCACCTATTTGACCAAGTATAAATCCGATGGCATAGCCTGAAGCATCTGTTGTGAGAATGAAAGGCTTATTCATATCTGGGTACGCAAGAACAGGTGCTGACGTTAATTTAATTTTTAGAGCTTGGAATGCCGTTTGACAGTCGTCAGACCACCGAAATTCAATGTCTTTTTGGAGCAGCTGATTGAGAGGATTAGCTATCTTAGAGTAATCCTTGACGAATTTTCTATAATAGTTACACAAGCCTAAGAAAGAACGAACATCTGACTGGGATTTTGGAACTGGAATAGTTTGAATGGCTTCTGTTTTTGAATGATCGACTTCAATTCCTTGTGCTGAGAATAGGTGACCAAGATACTTTACGCGTTTTGCAGCAAACTTGCATTTCGAAGGTTTGAGTGTCATCCCTGCATTAGACAGTTTGTTGAACACGCTTTGCAAGTGCTGAAGGTGTTCGTCAAAATTCTTGGAGAAAACTATTATATCGTCAACGTATATCAAGACATATTGCCAATTCATTTCTTTTAGTATGTCTGACATTACCATCTGGAAGCTCATTGGCGCATTTTTAAGCCCAAATGGCATTCTTTGCCACTCGAAAACACCATCGGTCGTGATGAAGGCAGCTTTGTGCTTGGAATTTTCGTCCATTTCAATCTGCCAGAAGCCACTAGCACAATCGAGAACAGTGAATATGTTGGCTTTGGCCTGTCCTATACAGTCTATCACATCGTCAAGACGTATGAGTGGAAAGAAGGTACTCCTTGTGATGTTGTTAAGTTTTCTATAATCCACAGCAAATCTGTACTCACCATTAGACTTTTTCACTAGAACAACCGGTGACCTCCAGGTGGAATTGCTTTTGCGAATAATGTTTGACTTCAACATGTCTGAGGTTTGTCGTGAACATTCTGCTCGTATTTCAGGAGACTGTCTGTAGAATTGCATTCTAACGGGAGGCGCGTCGCCTGTGTCAATGGAATGTTTGTAGATATCTGTTTTTCCTAGCTCATGCAAATCAGTGGCGAATACGTGTCTCTGTCCTTGTAGGAATTTCCGAAGAGTTTCTTTTTGGCCTTGGTTTAAGTCTGAATCGGATAAATCAAAGTGAATCTCACCTGAACTTGGGATAGAATTTGGCACTGATTTAGCAGTTAGCTGTGTGTCCGAAGTAGAGTTAGAATTCTCATCATCTATGTTGTCTTGAATATCTCCATCCTGAACTTCTGTGGCATAGGCTAAGACTTGGTTCTTTGGCAGCTGAATTGGTTTGTCTGTTGGATTAAGGAGTCGGAAGACAGACTTCCCATCATCAACTCTGGTTAGGCATTTCGCTCCTGCTAAATTGAACTTATTTAATCTTGAAGACGGTTCCAATAGTGCCAGACAATTTCTTGGTGCTTTGGTGAGCCGAACAGGAATTTCAGTTTCACCCATGGCGCCAATTGTAATGGGAGATTGCGTCGTTACAAGACCCATGAAGCATTGTTTTTCTGTCTTTTGTTCATGGGAATCAGGCGTGGCGTTAGAACGATCAATGGAATCGTCAATCTTGTCTTCAAGAAATAGAGTGCCATTTTCGAAATTCCATTTAAGTTTACATTTTTTTATGAATTCCATACCCAATATCAGAGGATGGTGCAAATATGGCATTATGTAAAATGTATTTGTATACGTAATGTCTCTTATTCTGAACGGAATTATGACTGTGCCTGTAATTATGTGTTTCTCACCTCCAACTCCTATTACTTTGTAATAATTCGATTTGTCAATAGGGAGATTTCCTAAACCCAAAGAATGTATCAAAGGTTGAGAAATACAGGAAATTTGTGCTCCAGTATCTAAAATGCCCTTTACTTCAATGTTATTAATATTAATGTGCAGTACGTTATCGTCAATAGGTGCAATTAGTGAAATTACTTTTTCGTTTTCGTTGGTATGCCTGTTCCAAGTATTCTTAGAGACAGGCGCCTTATCCTATGGGCGCGTAAATGAACGTCGACCAGCTTTCTTATTATTACAAAAATTGATATGATGGCCTGGACGTTTACAGTGTGTACAGAAATAATTTGGTCCTTCACATGGTTTAATAGGAGAACAGTACTCACCACAATATCGGCATGGATATGAAGAATTTGTTTGGTAACCACTGGTTCTAGACTGGTAATTATTATGTCGATGAGGTTGATGATATGATGAATTCTGTTGGTAACCATTCCCTCTAGAATGGTAATTGCTCTGTCTTGGAGGTAGATGGAAATTAGTTTGATGTTGTCCCTGGTGTCCGGTAAAATCATGTACCTGACGATTTGGTTGGCGGTACTGGTTTGAAGTATAATTTACTTCGTAATGATTATCAGGTACTTGTACCTGATCACTTTGTTCATAATATTGTGTAGGGTGGTGCGTAAATTGTTCATTTTCGTGCTTTAGTTGCTTGGCCCCGCCTTCTGCTATAGCGCCAATGATATCTTTATTAATGTCCTGGGTCACCATAGATACATTGGGTTGCGTAGGAATTGTGCTTTCTACGAGATAGCACGCACTTTTCAGTTCTTGCCATGTGGATGGCTGTTGTAGCACTACGTGGCTTTTAATGTTGGGTAGAAGTCCTTCAATAGCTAATCCCATGATTACCCGTTCGTCCATATTTGTGTAGTGATACTTTTTTTCTACACGATTTAAAAACATCTCACAAGTTTCACCGTTTGTTTGGGCGTTCACTCTCATATCAACAAATGTACTTGGTTGATATGATTTAAGAAATTGTTCTTTTAACAGTTTTAAGTCATGTTGCACACGTGGTTCAAGATTATCGTACCACCTCCTTGCACCGTCGCGGAGATGTAAAATAATTGTTGGTAATTGGCGGTCATCGTCTAATGACTGCATAGAACAATATAATGCCACATTTTTGAGCCAAAGTGTAGCGTTTTCTGACTTTAATCCATGAAAGGTTGGAATGGTAAAGTGAACTTGATTCATTGTCCTGGTTTGACTGTTGGTTTGTGTTGATGATTGTGATGCACTTTGCACCACTGTATTTGTACTCGTCGTTGATGACGTAGATGCGGTAGCACTTCGTGTTAAAATTTTGTTTTTATAGTTGTCTGGTGTCGCTCCTGTTTCTTGATTATCTTGATTCATACGGTCTCTTTAAAGGCAATACTCCACCAATTTTAAAGGGGCGTGTTCGTGTCATACGCCGTAGTAATTTGTTTTATGCGTTCCTTGAATTAAAACAGAAGAGAGTTTAAGTTCCAATACTGTATTGTGTTCATAATAAAATACAAAATCAATATAATATACAATTTTAAGATAATAGATTAACAAAATGAACTATGAGTTATAAAAGGAATGGGGGGGGGTAACTCACTTGGCTGTGCAGAGGCACTATTTGTTATACGTATAATGATAGGAGGCGACACATGTTGGCGTAGCGTAGCTGCCAATTTGTCATATAAACGTAAATAAATTTCATCTAAATTTGGTTAATCATTTGCTTGTTTGATTTAGCTCTTACAGCTTACATATGCAACTTACGCTCATATATGAAAAGTATATACGATTTAGCGCGCATATTAAAGTGCAGCCAACACTTTTAAGCTCAAACTGAACATAGGCTAACGAATATATTCTCAAACTGAACATAGACTAACGAATATATTTTATAAACCATATGCTGCCATGGTTAGTAAATATTGAAATATAGTGAAAAGCTTAACGAACATTTAAACGTAAAATAAAAAATACCATTACGGCTGTCTAATATGTGATCCGTAGCCTATGCTTAATAAGTAAATAATTAAATCAAGCGAAACTTATAAATATATAAGATAACTAACGTTGGGGAAATAACATATATACAAGAAATAATGTTTGACTAAATAAAATATAATGGAGAATAAAATCATGAAAGAAATAAAATATGTAAATAACATTTTAGCAGATGAGGACAGCAAAACAGAATAACGTCGCTTACCTTGAATTAAAACAGAAGAGAGTTTAAGTTCCAATACTGTATTGTGAAGAAGCCGAGTTCAACATTTGTATTTAAAGGCAGGTTAAGGATTAACTCATCGAAGACACCTGATTAGTCGGTTGCGGTCACATGGGGTTTAAACCTGCCCTGGTCCGACTGCTTCAGGCCTAATTGACATCTATTGTTTTAGTTAATCCTTTAGTTCTGCTTCATTTGGGAAATACAGTATTGGTAGACATAACTCTCTCAACATGGTAGCCAACTTAATTTATGAGGGTGATTAATTTATTTTAAAACAAAGAACTAAAGATTATATCAAGGGATATTAATCTGAAAAGGCTGCCACGTGCATTTAGCCAATTCTAAGTGACTGCCTATAATCTACCCCTCTAATATAGTATTACTAGCTTCACCACGTTGATTTTGATTACAAATAGCCATTCTATGATCGACTATGAAAGCGGTCATTATTGCATTGGCAACCAACATCAAAAATAATTGCAAACTTGTAGCCTATCCAGATTGAATTTCGGGTCTGATTTGCACATCTTGTGCCACTTTGTAATTATTTTGTTTTCGCGTGGTTGTGTTATTTCTGGCTTCTAAAATTAATGTCTGATTATAAGTAGTGGTCTGGGGAGCTTTGGAAACCACATTACACCCTCGCGATTATTTCCATTTGAGAGGGGTTAAGTGGGCAGTACGCTGGCTCGCTATCCTAAAGGTCCTGGGTTCGACCCCAGTCCTGGCCGAAAATATTCATCGGGATTTACCGGCGTGGTAAGTTGTGCAGGATTGAATGGAAAATCTGCATGGCGCATACCCGGCTTCATTAGCCCAGTCGGAGCAGAACAGTAGGACCCTTACTACATGTAATTCAAAAACACGTGATACAACTTCCCATGTTGGTGTCGACATTTCTAGCCAGTATTTGTTTTACGTTTGTATACAAATACATTTGATTTGTCGTTATCGAATACAAGCGAATTTCGCATTTTGTTCCAATCAGACCGCAATTAAATACTATTCAAAAAAGTAGGGGATATTTGATTTTTAAGTGTTATTAAAGTCACCTAATGAAACTGACAAAGAAACAAATGACAAAATGAAATGAAGTTCACATTCATCGATTTATTCCAAATGATCGTTAGACTAAGTAAGGCACAGACTGACCATTAAAAGGTCATTTTGGTCCAGATTGTCCCATTCCTGTTGCAACACAGCAGCAAGTTCTTGGACATTGGCAGGACGTTGACGACTCAGTGCTGGCCAAGGTAATGTGGTGATGTTCTGTTTTTGGAGGTAACCTGTAACGATCCTGCCCCTGTGACATCTTGCGTTGTCATCCTGGAAGATGAAACGGCGGCCATGACGGCACAACATGGACTGCCAAGATGTTGTCCCGGTAGTACTGGCCTGTAACACGCCCTGCAACAACATGTTAAGCCGTTCTTCCAGCAACAGTGATGCCTCCCCACACCATGACAGAACCACCCCCAAATCGATCATGTCTGATGACGTTAACGTCTTGGAAGCGCTCGTTTTGACGACGCCAGACCCTCCTACGTCTGTCCAAAAAATCAACAGTGAACCTTGACTCATCTGAAAACATCACATTGGTCCAGCGTCGATTATCCCAGTGTTGACGATCCCTACACAAACGACGTCTCGCCTGAATGTGATGATCTCTCAAACAAGGGATCACGCGAGGACGTCGGTCGCGAAGGTGACTCCTATGCAGTCGATTCCGAATCGCCTGGCCACTCACTCTCACACCAGTGTCTGTTTGAAGACGAGCGCTGATCTGATTTGCTGTGATGACACGATTTCTCAAGGCCAAGGTACGGATAAATCGATCCTGGGCTTGAGTTGTCGACCTGAGCGTGGTCTGTCCTGTACAGATTCTGTATCACTGTATCTGGACCATAGGCTGCTTATGACAGATTGAGAAACATTCATCGTCCACGCCACAACCGCCTGTGTTGTGCCGATCTGTAGCATGCCAAGGGCACGTAACCTTTCATTTTGGGTAAACCGACGCATATCAAAATTTGTTTTCTGGTCACTAAAACAATTAAACTGATGTTTCCACCCTGGAATTCAATGCCACAATGACTCTAACATTCAAAGTCAGAGTCTTGCAAATCTTGGGTTGTACCCCCATGATGATCCCAAGCATCACCTGCATTCCAAGCGGGAGCTATTGGTGCGTTTGGGCGTAACATGTAACTGGAAATGTTTCTTCTGTTAGGTTATATAGTGACTTTTTTCTTAGTCATTTGCATATTTTAGTATTATGCCCCCAAAATCAAATATACCCTACTTTTTTTGAATAGTATATATAAACCCACGGAGATGGTATGTCATTAGATTTAATAGGTCAGATGAGAATTAATATGAATGTAGTATATGATAAATTAAAATCGCGATTTGTGAGCCACGTGGCGGAGATAGAAGTAATTGTACAAAAATAATAAGACTTTTGTATATTTTAGGACTATGTATAAACATGAATTATCGCTTAATATTTGGTTCTGTTGAGAATTAATTAAAACATGGTAATGCAACGATTATTTTCGATATTTCTCTCTTTCTCTTAACTTTTATGAATTGTTAGTTTCGAACAGATATCCTGTTCGAGTACACACAACTTCTGCCAATTAGCCATAGTATTCCACAGGGATTTATCTTAGGACCATTATTTATTAATATTTTCAATATTTTCGTAAATGGTCTTCCTCTCCATTTAGAGCTATTCTGTGATTCATTTGCGAATGATAAATGGTTTATTCGTTAGCTTTCAATTTAAATGATATTTCCCTCCATTTATAGTTATTCTGTGATTCATTATCAGATGATAACCCTATCGCGACTACCGTTCAACTACATATGGGAAGACTGCGGTAGTATACCGAAGACTTATTTTAGATAAAAAGCACACAAAAGATTTATTGCCAGGCATTGCGAATCTATATTTATCAAAAATTGGGGAAAGACATTTATTAACTATGCTCTCATACCTTCACAAAGCAAATTATCATCGTTGCCCGGAGTAATTAACTAATGTTCTCCCCTTTTAAAGTAATATCAATAACAGATTAATTGTTCTGAGGCCCCAGCTTTCTATTGTTATAAAATGAAACTGGGTTTCATGTCCTACGCTTTTGCACCTTACCTGGGCTAATGGAAGACGGGCATACGCCATACAGTGTTCTATGAGGGAAATTTGGCCCGAGCAGTGGCGCTACGTCTCTATTGTTATAAATAGTATAAAATTTATAGGATCCCGGTTATAAAAAGTTCAATCCACATGTTCCTTAAGCATATTTATAGACATTTAAGTTATAATTTAATGTTTTCTAGTTCATTCATATTTTATGAGTCTATGTCACCAGCATCCATTTTGTATAATAACTATTGATACGTATCTGCGAGCAAATACTGTTCACACTTATATATGTATATATTTTGTTTAATTTTATTCCTACCTCTCAAGGTTTAATTAAAACAGGATTATGCAAGAGCAAAATCTGCTTATTACAGGTCTATCTTTAAGCCAGAGATGTTATCTAAATAATCAATTAGACATTAATTAACATATCCAGACCACAATAAACTCTTGATGTCAAGGATAGCCTTCGATGTTGGCGGATTAAATTCTTTTATGCCGCTTAATGGCAATGGCCGTTGATAATTTAATCAATCAAGTGGATAACCGAGACTATGCTGTTTATATAAATGATTTGCGTAATGATGACTGAGGCTATGTGAATATTTCAAACGCTTTTTTCTCGGCCATTAGTGGATCAATTTGACTAGTGCTATGTATTGGCCGACACGTGATCTGCGTCATGTGATAAAAGATTAATCCATTCTTCTAGCTTACCCGAGTTGTCAAGAACAATGGACGAAGCGCAAACAGCCATCAATATGAATTGAGAAGGTTTACTCAACAACTTAGCAGATCTCATCAATTCAATGTTAGAAACTTTTAAGATCTTTACAGGGTCCACAACCTTGATATACCATTTTTTAACAGTATTCGCGTACAAACGGCGGCCATTTTGTATGGCAATTTTGGTCTGATTTTCCCGAAAATCGAACTCAACCTTCCTTACGGTGTAACGGTAATATAATCAAACGGTTTTTTTTTAAATCGGATAATAATTGTGACCTCCAAGCTAAAAAAAGGCGATTTTGCGTATAATCAGGGGCCATAATTCAGGAAGTTATGATCCGATATGCGCAAATATCGAAAGGAAACAAGATCTTTGGGTTATAACCATGAATTTCAAGTTTCATCAAAATCGAATCAAAATTGTGACCTCCAAAGGGTCCACAACCTTGACATACCATTTTTTAACAGTATTCGCGTACAAACGGCGGCCATTTTGTATGGCAATTTTCGTCCGATTTTCCCGAAATTCGAACTCAACCTTCCTTACGGTGTAACGGTGATATAATCAAACGGTTTTTTAAATCGAATAATAATTGTGACCTCCAAGCTAAAAAAAAAAGGCGATTTTGCGTATAATCAGGGGCCATAATTCAGGAAGTTACGATCCGATATGCGCAAATATCGAAAGGAAGCAAGATCTTTGGGTTATAACCATGAATTTCAAGTTTCATCAAAATAGAATCAAAATTGTGACCTCCACAGGTTCCACAACCTTAATATACCATTTTTTAACAGTATTCGCGTACAAACGGCGGCCATTTTGTATAGCAATTTTCGTCCGATTTTCCCGAAATTCGAACTCAACCTCCCTTAGGGTGTAACGGTGATATAATCAAACGGTTTTTTAAATCGAATAATAATTGTGACCTCCAGAGGGACCACAAGCTTTTTCGGACAATCAGGGGCCATAATTCAGGAAATTACATTCCGATAGCCGCAAATATCGAAAGGAACCAAGATCTTTGGGTTACAAACATGCATGTCAAGTTTCACCAAAATCGGTTCAAAATTGTGACCTCTATAGGGTCCACAAGCTAAAAACGTGATTGTTCGTACAATCAGGGGCCATAATCCATGAAGTTTTAATCCGATACATGCCAATATCGAAAGCAGCCGAGATCTTTTGGGGATAAACCTATATTTCAAGTTTTGTCAAAATCGGATAAGAATTGTGACCTGTAGAGAGTCCACAAACAAATTGTGGACGGACGTCCGGACGGACAGGGGCGACGACATAATACGTCCACATGAAAATGTGGGCGTATAAAAATGAAAAATATCAGTAAAAAAAAAAATAAAAAAAGACAAAATAAAAAAAAAATAAAATAAAAAAAACCTACGCTATTGGGATTCGTAAATTATGATCTTTGAAGTTCTGGGTTCACATTTGTATGACTTGAGGAAGGGGAAATCCGATTTTGTCTGGTGTTCTGAAAATTTGAAGTATGCGGTCTCTTTAGCGACTGTTTGCGACATCCCCTAGCAGATAGATTATTTATCCTAAATACTGCTGCAAGGCATTAATCGTGCTATAGGGGGCGAATTACTACAAATTTAAAAAGGACAGGACTTTCCTGAAAGCATATCGTAAATATTGCACAAACAAGAAGGAGTTTGTTGCCGCTAAAGGGACAGTCCCGATTTGAACAGAGGCTCAAAAATAAAAGTTCTAGTACATATGAAATTTAAACGTCAAAATATAGGAGAAAGGTGTAATGAACTTGTCACAAACTTGTCACAAAATTTCAGCTCAAAATATTGAGTCGTTTGGACGTGAACGTCATAACTACTTATCCGAACACGTAACCCTTTTAAGATCCCGGGTCAATTTTTTCGTTAGTGAGCTGATAATTGATTTCCGTTCCTTGAGAGGTCTATATAGTGAATAGCCCATGTGCTGTATTTTATAGCGAAAGGTAAATTTCAACTACACATTTTTTTTTATTTTAAAGAAAGCCTAGTTTTACGTAGACACCGCATAATACAGCTTGGGACACAAGTCTTAATTTCCAGAAAAAGACTGACATGTTTAAGTTGTTTGAAAACGTATCACAAATACCAAGTTAGTTGTTCGGCCGTTTGGGAGGTGACTTTATGGGATTTTAACACAACATTAAGCAGTTATATTCTTCAAAAAATTATCGGGATTAGCCCTTTAAGTTTTATTGACAGTTCAGGTTCCTTGTTCGAACCGATCACAATACCTTAGTATGGTTCATCAGGTTCAAGCATATCGAGGGGCAATTGGTTCGCAATATTAATTATAACTCCCTCATCCACAAATAATAAACAAAGACATCAAACATTACTGTACTATACATGGCGGTAAGTTTATTGTATGTTACAAAATTCACGTTATTTTTAAATAGTTAGATATGTTTTCGTCAATGAGGCCTTATTTGGTTTGTTTGGGGGGGGGGGGTCTTTTTGATTGTCTTGCGTTGTTGTAGTTATAAGGGTTGGTATCTTCTGAGCGCATTACTACCCATTAATGTAAATCTTAATAAGCCTTCAGTTCAGTAGTCAAAGATGTATTTCTTTCCATCTCCCACATTACTCTTATAAATATCAATAATTCGGCATCAATTGAAATTTCTTATGAACATAAAAAGTTACTTACATACCGCACTTAATTTGATAATTATAATACATAATTTGAGGCTTTATAAAATTGACTGACCAGTATTGTTTTTTCGGGTGAACGATGTATTTATATAGTTTTAAAAACCTACTTGGAGGCCATTGGAATCGGGCACTATTATAGAAAACCATTGAACTCTGGGTTAAGATTTGGAAAACAACCAGTGGGTGTCAACAAATTAGGACAATTTATGCGAGAGATGTGTAATCAGGCGATTTTACAGGGAAACTACACAAATTATTCGGCAAACAGATCGTGTGCAACGGCCTTGTATCGGACAGGTATTGGTGAGCAGAGTATTATGGACAAACTGGACGATAACTTCACATCAATAACTCTCAGCTACAAATGCAATATCCAACAGTCTAGGATATGCTGTTGAGGGAACAAAGGCTCAACCAGTGTCAAATGCCAGCCTGGCTGATACAGCACAGGCTACAATACCCAAAAGTGTTCATCATTTATGCGATGGCTGTAGGTCAGGGTATGAATGAAACATTATGGTGATGTCCTCACAATTTTCATAGACTTTGTATCTCGATGTCATCTGAAGGCCTTAACTGGGTGGCCGCAGAATACAGAGATACATTTGATCAAACGATTACATGTCATTAAAAGTCACAAGTCAGGGGCGGATCTAGGAATTTTGAAGGGGGGGGGGTGCGTAAAGTGAGGGCACTGACCGTGAAGACGGGGAACACCGCTGAGAGGGGGGGGGGGTCCCACAAGATCATTATCCGTCATTTCCTTGCATCTGTAGCCTTTCCAAGAACTACCTGGCTGATATTTTCGTCTACGTAAACGTTCGTAACGGACATAAGTTTTATTTGGGTCTCAGAAAAGGCATTTTCAGCAACAAAAAAGGGCACTGTCGAAAATTGGGGGGGGGGGCGAGCGTCAAGGCCTGATAGATTTCACAACCTCACACCGCCGTCCGCGACAAGTCATACTTTGCCAGATTCGCGAACATACCTGCCAATGAACACAGTGGCTATACAGTTTGACAAAGGCATGTGAGTTCCAGCGAAGAATCTTACTGTCTGACCCTCATGCTTTAACTGAACAAACAGAAAGTGGTTATAAAGCAGGCTACACGAGGCAGTTCAGTGTCAGGAATAATGGTCGAACTTGTAAATCTCTGCGCGAGGTTAATGCATCGCTGATGTAGTTAACTGCGTATTTATTTCCAAGATAGGAATCTCGTTATTTTCGATTCTGGTGATTTGTTACTTGTTATGAGCTCTTTTCGTTTCTGATATAAAACTTGTTTGCTCGTCACAGACATCAGTTTTGTCTTGAATCTCATGCCAGAACATTCTAATGACTGAAAAGTGACAACACGAAACATTTACCATGCTTCAGACGCAACAAAAAGTAGTACTGCTTTATAGATTTCTCTAAACTGAAATGAAAATTACTACCATTCGCTTGAAATTGGTATTTACCACCGGAAGTCAACGGAAACTATTTTCTTTTGGCTTTTAATTGTATTATAGGTGGGGGCGGTATGATGGAAAAAAATAACTTCAGATTATGAGCATAGGTTGCCAGGCAACGAAACATACGCCCACACAGCAGCCAAATCGTCCGGGCAGTCAACAAGAGTTGTCGCATATTAAGGAATTATCAGAAAATCATTAGAATTTGTTTGGTTTTTATAATCAAACGGGTTTTTTTAAAATCAGATAATAATTGTGACCTCCAGAGGGACCACAAGATAAAAAGGGTGATTTTTCGTACAATCAGGGGACATAATTCAGGAAGTAATGACCCGATGGGCGCAAATATCGAAAGGAACCACGATCTTTGGGTTATAAACATACATGTCAAGTTTCATCAAAATCGATTCAAAATTGTGACCTCTATAGGGTCCACAACCTTGATATAACATATTTTCACACTATTCGTGTACAAACGGCGGCCATTTTGTCCGTCCATTCTAGTCAGATTTTCACGTAATTCACACTCTCTCTTCATTACCATGTAACGGTGATATAGTCAAACGTTTTTTTTAAATCGGATAATAATTTTGACCTCCAGAGGTACCAAAAGCTAACAAAGGCGATTTTTCGGACAATCTGGGAACATGATTCAGGAAGTTATGATCCAATGGGCGCAAATATTAAAAGGAACCAAGATCTTTGGGTTATAAACATACATGTCAAGTTTCATCAAAATCGGTTCAAAATTGTGACCTCTATAAGGTCCACAACCTTTATATAACATATTTTCACACTATTCGCGTACAAACGACGGCCATTTTGTCCGTCAATTTTGGTCCGATTTTCACAAAATAAAAACTCAACCTTCATAACCATGGAATGGTGATATAATCAAACGTTTTTTATTTAAATCGGATAACAATTTTGACCTCCAGAGGGACCACAAGCTAAAAAGGGCGATTTTTCGGACAATCAGGGGCCATAATTCAGGAAGTTACCATCCGATTGGCGCAAATATCGTAAGGAACCAAGATCTTTGGGTTATAAACATGCATTTCAAGTTTCATCGAAATCGGTTCAAAATTGTGACCTCTACACTGTTCACAAGCTAAAAAAAACGTGATTTTTCGTACAATCAGGGGCCATAACCCATGAAGTTACACTCCGATACATGCCAATATCGAAAGGAACCGAGATCTTAGGGTGATAAACCTATATTTTAAGTTTCATTGAAATCGGATAAAAATTGTGACCTGTAGACTGTTCACAAACAATTGTGGCCGGACGGACGAACAGTGGCGACGACAATATACGTAAACATGAAAATGTGGGCGTATAAAAATCCAACCATTGTTGGCAGAGATAGCCATGGGCTGAAATCAACCCGAGTTTGACACCCGAAATAGGTATTCTCATCGGAAGTCAATAAAAAATACTCCCAACCGCTTTAAGTGTATTACAGATGGGATCGGTATGACGAACAAACACAAGAATAGACTTCAGATCATGAAAATCCAATCATTATTGGCGGAGATAGCCACGTTCTCCTTCATCGGAGTACCGATTACAAAAATGCCCCTCCCGTAGGGGTCACGGGTCGGAAAATTTAAACTCATTCTGACCAAAAGTGTGCTTAAAAGTTTTGATTTACATGTTCCCTGTGTCTAATAAAATGTTAAACAAAAATAATTGGTTGACCCTAACTACTTTTGAGTAGTATAAAACCCTTCTCATTTGATCGTGTACCTACATTTCCGTTCCCATTTGATCTCCAAATGCGGATGTACGTGTGGCTGCCTCGCCCTCTACAGCATTTAATTCACACACCAGAAATTTCGTATCAAAATTTATAGACAAATACCGAGAATTTAATAGGAACGACTTACCACAAACCAACACAGAGCTAGGGGAAATTCTTTTAAGAACTTTTTTTTTGGCAATGTCGCGTTGTATTGGAACTTTTCGGTATCTGGTGAACTCACTTCCAGCTAGTAAATAGTCCATTAGCGCTCGAAAAGGCCACAAGATACAAAATCCAGAGAACAATCTGTGATGTATTACATAGTTGGTTTGTTCATTTTAGTAATATTAGTCTATTACACTCTTCATACCTTTGGTTGCCAGGTTTTTAACCCTTACCTTTATAATTACTACACACTTATCTGACAGTGTCTTTCCACTACTTTCCAATACGAAGAAATCAAGATGAGTGTTCAGTCTCTTACTGTAATAATACAAATTTATCAAAAATAAATCAAACTGAGATTTTGTGATGTTCTTGATTTTCCAAAAGCCTTGCATTGCATTTTAGAGAGACATTTTACGCAGGTGATTTTCTGGCTTCAAATGTTATATTAAAGGGGCAGTAACATTCTCGCTGGCTTGTTGGTAGCTCCAGAAAATAAATAATACCATTATTCTAAGTACTAGATGTTTAAGTGTCCTATCTGTTGTGTAAATTATCCATTACAACCTATTTTACTTGTTCAGAGGGTTCGAAAATATTTTAAAATCCAAGTCACATTTGAAAAGGTTTACGTTAGACTTTTCAAATCAATTGGTTGAATTTTTTCAATTTTTCAAAATAGGTGTGTTAAGATGAAATTTATATCATCATGTAATTGGAATATTCTAAAATAATACGATTTGTTGACCAGAATGAAGATTGGAACATATTATTCAGTAACAGCAGGAGTGTTATTGGGGCTTTAAGTATTATTTATACAGTTATTTATCCACATTTCAACACATAATCAACTCCTTGGAACATCAGATGGCTTAAATATTGAGTAGATCAGACAGTAAACGCAAATATTGCCAGAGATTGTCAATAAAACGACCGTCAATTGAGATTACCATAATTATCATGGCAATGGTACTTGACAATCAAGGATATGAGCGGTGTTTGACTTTCATCCGCCAATTATGGTCATTTATGTCTAAACTTCAAAAAGTAAATTGATAGAAGTTTTCAATATTTTCCATTATATTTTCCGAACAGTGATAGCTTCAATGAGAAGAGAGTAATTTGAATGAAATTTTCTACTTGAATTTTGAATTTTCTGTGTTGGAACTTTTTAAGCAGGAACGACCAGCTCTTTATCTAAACATTACATAAACCACCTTTAAGAGCAAAGGGATTATAATAAGATTGGGTACTGCATTATTTCAGTTATTCATGATAGAGTAAGCTAATCATCGCTAAAATATTTTAATAAAATACTATTGAGGCAACAACAATCAAAGAAAACTACCCACCCAGCCACGAATTATATTTAAATACAAATTATTTTGCCTTATATGCGATCATTGAACGTGAATTCATTTTGATCCTGCACATAATTCGTATAGTTGGCTGTTTTTCAACTAGAACATTTAAAACTAGAGAAAACAGAAAAAGAATGAAAGGGGGATTACTGTCCTACTATTCTGCACCGACTGGATTAATGGAGACGGACATACGCCAGAAAATTTTGCATGGGCAGCTGTCGTTGGTTGTGTACACCGGAAATCGTTTTCCTATACCACCCTTGATATAGGCAAACCCGAGACTTCTTGGTTAGCGAAAATAGTTAGGAAAAATTGCTCACTAAAAGCGGTAAAGGAAATCCTTTGAATACAGACCAGTTGTTCAAAATCTGTCAACAAAATTATATGTCTGTCCTAATCGTTGTTTGTTGTCGTGTGCGACAAAAATATCGTCGGTGATTAACGTTTATTCGGAAATAAAAGCCTAGTTTGCTAAACGTGCAAAAGTAGAATAAGAAGGATATCGTAGGCAACATAGTACTAGAACTAAGAATCTTGCTGTCTCCATCATTGTTATGCGATTTGGCACCACGGTTCAAGAATAGGGTAGCGAGTATGAGAATAAGACACTTAATCACTGTTGTCTTGACTAGCTGGAAATGGTTCTCGGTAGAATGGTGTATGCAATTACATACACAAAACACTTTTGCGCTCTCTGGGCCGATTAAGTTCGGATTAGGGAATGATACAAATGATAATATATATAGTTTCAGTACTGGGCGATGAGAATCACGGTGGCATTTGATATCACGTTTTTATTTGAAACATCGATTGATTAGAGTTAATTATTATATTTCTGCCACACCCAACTACGATCAAGCACACAATCTTTCCTTTAGGCATGTGCATTTAGTAACAACATACAGCTTTTAATTGAATGATAGGGTGTATCGGTAGATTAGACGGTGACCAAAATCGGTGGTAACTTGATATATATTTTGTGCAACCTAACTATTGGGTAAAAATATGTTTGATTATTTTATGTTGTGGGTTTTAATTCAATAAAATGAATGAAATTTTATCAGTAAATGTAGGGTAAACTACATCTGTCCTATATATAACTGTAATTTAGCTACTTACAGTAGAGATAGGGTTTCCATATGATCCCTGCATGCATTAAGACTGACAGCATGTGTAATGCAGGTCTGGTCTTAATGCATGCAAGTTCTTTAAGTGAAGACTTTATCTTTGGACAAATTCAAGTACAGAATAACTTGCCCTCATTTTAAGTGTATATTTTTATATTGTTATTTAAAGACCAGTATGTAAGGGTTATCTACTGGACCTATGAGACATCAACCTGTTTCACAGAGAATTACTAACGAATTATCCCTGTAACGGATGGCTGTCCAAAACACGTGCGTTGACTTCTATGGTAGCATTTGGACAATCTACGAGTAATGTACAAAAATTTAAAACGAAGTTATTGATATCAGCCAACCAACAGTTTTTTGAGAATTATCTTCTCATAACACAGTTATTAAGCTGGAAGAGTTTCTGAGTGACGCAGTTACGGATCCCTCAAATGATAACCACCTAGTATTTGATATTTGCTTTAACAAGAGCAGATCTGTATGGGTAGCTCCACATGGAGTACCAAATGAAGTTAGTACGGATCTGTGATTGGATATAATTTAACCCTTGCTAAGTGTAGTTCGTTTAAACGTAGCACTGTCAACTGATGTCCCAAAAGTCATAATAGTACCGTTTACATATAAACACTATGTTATTAGACGCTTTGTCAGTCGGAACAATGACATACTTGTCATGTAAGGCGTTGATATTTTCAACAATGCTAACATCATTGAAAATAGATTTAGGCCTTGTGTCAGCTAACAAACTATGTTTTAAGCTGTTGCATAGTTTTGTCCTCTTCAATACACATTTTAAGTTTTCTAATTTAGGTGAACACTTTGTAAAATGTCTAATCCAATTGCATTGTCATCATCATTACGCGTGTCACACGGCCTTGAACTACAGGCCCTGGAAAGTGTATCGGTCACACATAATTCTTTACCCGGTCGATATTTTACATCTAAACTATACTTCTGGACCCCCAAAATCAGTTTTGTGAAGGTGCACAATATAACGCGTTATGATCAGATTCTATGTCTTCAAATATTCCTGCCATGCATGGGGTGAGTCTGCTACATCTTTTCCCTAAATTACCGTAGAAATTTCCAACCAGATATCTGTTATCAACCTCGAATTATATAACAATCTGTCAACTCATTTACTCGGTTTGATTTAATGGTGTATTCCCGCGAAGGCGAAGTTACAGAGCCTGACCGAAATTAATCCTTCCCGCGAAGGCGCAGATATCGGCTTTCGTTTGAACAGAGTCATGTTGTTATTAGAACCCATTTAACGGTGTTAAAGATTTTATGTTCACTCTGAATTTTATTCACCAATTGGCAAGTAATGATTAAAATGATGAAAACGATTTTATGAATTTATGTTCACTACAAGTGCAATATAGAGAAGGCGAAGATGGTACGGAGATTTGCAGCTCTACCGTTGATACCGGTAGAATATAAGGGGGGATTTGACTCAAAAGTAAATGCTATTTCGTTAGTGCTATTACATGTCCAATATTGCAAATGTTTAATGTCATGTGTAAATTGGACAAGGTCACGAGTAAAAAATCCTGCAATACTGACAAATAAATCGTGTAAATTGACATTTACTTTTTGTCATTAAACATTTCACATTAGACATATCCCAACATGCCTAACTCCATTTACCCAGAACTTTAAAGTTCCAATTTCACTTTTTCTAAGAAAGTCAAAAAATAATTATTTCTATGTTTTTTGCTCAAAAGGTTGTCAACTCACTATTATACGATCATGGACAAAATTTTTGGAGGGGTAGAAAGGGTGACACTGGTTGATTGAGGAAATAGTTACTCAATTACCTCCCTTGTTTTCCCATTCTTCTCCATGGACGACCATCTTCAAACGTTTGAATTTGAAGTTGAAAATGATATTTTTGCCAATTTCTCAACTGGCAATAGTGAATTATAGGATTATTCTTTAACAAGGTAGGACTGTTTATAGGTTCAATCTATTTTGGGGCTTTATTTTAATAAATTTTAAAAATATAACTTTAAAAAATGCTATTGGAACTTTAAACTCTTGCATCTTCTCATATGACACGCGCACTATGTATTGTAACCATCAACATTTCACTTTTACATCGCAACACAGAACAAGTAATGAAATCGGCCAATATGCAAATTAGTTCATCACGTGATATGTTAATTTTCAAGCAGGGAATTCCCCCCGACATGAGACCTTCAACCGGATGTTTATTATTTCGCGGAAATAAACCGATTTAATAAGTACATATGTGTGAATCTAATAATTAGTCAAAGATATTAATTAATAAAATGCCACTAATTAAAAAAGCACAAATTCTAGCAAAAGTCTTACCAAATTTCTGTTTGGTATCATCATGATTCAACCCATTCAGGACGAGACTTATACTGATACCGTCCATTCTGTGTCAATTGTGATTGATGTTACGGCCTTGATTTATTTACCCCTCTAGAAAATCCATGTACGTCTGTACCATGTTCGGGGGGTCACGGTGGCTAAGTGGATAAGGCGCTGGTTCGCTAGCCTGGAGGTCGGGTGTTCGATCCCTGTGTTCGATTGGCCGAGAAAGTTCATCTCGATTTTCCGGCGTGATTTCCCCTTGTCAGTGATGCAGAAAGAGGGCCTGTCAAGGACAGCTGTCTAGACTTTCGGATGGGACAAAAAACCGGGGTCGCGTGTACACTTTGGGGTGCACGTTAAAGATCCCTTGGCAGTTGGAATTCGATATAAGAGTAGGCCGTAGCGCCGCTCCCCGGGCAAATTAAAATTTCCCTCATAGCACACTTTATGACGTATGCCCATCGTCCATTAACCCAGGTTAGGTGCAAACGAGTGGGACGTTAAACCCCATTTCATTTCTGTACCATGTTCACTTCCAAATAATTTGGTTTGGTTCAAACTAAGTTCACTAGCCCTACATATACTAATAGCCGTATCAAGAATGCGATCAGATTCTCGTACTAGTCTAGTTCTAAACTGATCACTTAGAATGCCACATTCTTGGTAATAACGATCTATTCCATTTGTCATCAAAATCATGGCCTCTAGAGGGTCCACAACCCTGATTTACCATAGTTATGTATGACGGGCGTCCTTTTTGTCACGCAGTTTTTGTCCAATTTGGTGTAAAGGTAATATACTATTCAAAAAAAGTAGGGGATATTTGATTTTTAAGTGTTATTAAAGTCACCTAATGAAACTGACGAAGAAACAAATGACAAAATGAAATGAAGTTCACATTCATCGATTTATTCCAAATGATCGTTAGACTAAGTAAGGCACAGACCATTATAAGGGTAAAATGATACCCGGGGCCAAACAGCAAAGTTACCACAGCATCACAACAAAGTCAGTAACGGGTAAATCCTCCTCTGTTTGCCAAACAAGCATTGATCCGACGTGGCATACTCCTAATGAGACGTCTAAGGTCATTTTGGTCCAGATTGTCCCATTCCTGTTGCAACGCAGCAGCAAATTCTTGGACGTGGCAGGACGTTGTTGACATTGACGCAACCTCTGTCCAAGCATGTCCCAGACATGTTCGATGGGGGGAGAGGTCGGGACTCAGTGCTGGCCAAGGTAATGTGGTGATGTTCTGTTGTTAGAGGTAACCTGTAACGATCCTGGTCCTGTGACGTCTTGCGTTGTCATCCTGGAAGATGAAACGGCGGCCATGACGTCGTGCGAACGGCACAACATGGACTGCCAAGATTTTGTCCCGGTAGTACCGGCCTGTAACACGCCCTGCAACAACATGTAAAGCCGTTCTTCCAGTAACAGTGATGCCTCCCCACACCATAACAGAACCACCCCCAAATCGATCATGTCTGATGACGTTAACGTCTTGGAAGCGCTCGTTTCGACGAAGCCACACCCTCCTTTGTCTGTCCAAAAAATCAACAGTGAACCTTGACTCATCTGAAAAAATCACATTGCTCCAGCTTCGATTATCCCAGTGTTGACGATCACTACACCAACGACGTCTTGCCTGAATGTGATGATCTCTCAAACAAGGGATCACGCGAGGACGTCGGGCGCGAAGGTGACCCCTATGAAGTCGATTCCGAATCGTCTGGCCACTCACTCTCACACCAGTGTATGTTTGAAGACGAACGCTGATCTGATTTGCTGTGATGACACGATTTCTCGAGGCCAAGGTACGGATAAATTGATCCTGGACTTGGGTTTTCGACCTGAACGTGGTCTGTCCTGTACAGATTGTGTATCACGGTATCTGGACCATAGCCTGCTAATGACAGACTGAGAAACATTCATCGTTCGCGCCACAACCGCCTGTGTTGTGCCGATCTGTAGCATGCCAAGGGCACGTAACCTTTCAATTCGGGTAAGCCGACGCATATCAAAATTTGTTTTCTGGTCACTAAAACAATTAAACTGATGTTTCCACCCTGGAATTCAATGCCACAATGACTGTAACATTCAAAGTCAGAGTCGTGCAAATCTTGGGTTGGACCACCATGATGATCCCAAGCATCACCTGCATTCCATGCGGAAGCTATTGGTGCGTTTGGGCGTCACATGTAACTGGAAATGTTTCTTCTGTTAGGTTTTATAGTGACTTTTTTCGTAGTCATTTGCATATTTTAGTATTATGCCCCCCAAATCAAATATCCCCTACTTTTTTTGAATAGTATATATTCAAGCGTTTCTTTCTTAAATCAGATAAAAATTGTGACCTCCAGAGAAACCACAAGCTTATCTTTCTTAAATCAGATAAACATTGTGACCTCTCAAGAGGGCAACAAGGTAACAGCGCGATTTTTCGTACACCCATTAGGCCTATCTTTAGCACATGATAATAATACACTCCGCAAACCTAGGCAGATTCCGGTACGCTACTTCTATGACAGCAAGCGATGTGTACCGATTGCGATGCGACTATCGGTTTACTTTAACACGAGAAATCTTGTCGCTTTTACAAAGAAGTTCCTACGATGGCGTTAAAACTGAAAGACAAACATCCTCAGACATTGAAAGCTATGTACGATCGTTAGATTTGTATTTCTATTCCTACAAAATACAAGGACTGCGGGATTGTTAAAGTAGTTCCATAATGGAAGAAATCGTCATGCAGCCGAGGTTAGATTGTACCGAAGTCAGCAATAACCTGTACAGCATGGGATGGAAGAGTATTTATCATTTTGTCTGGGCCACTGGACAATATCCAAGTATTATTTTCTACTTTTTGTTTTCTTTTTAATTGACTTTACATTTTATTTAACACTGTCAGATATATAAAGATCATTTACATTTGGGAGCGCCCCTTTCGCAGCAACAGCAATCAGACGCAGATTGTACAACAACATTTTGACTTTTTTGAATTTATTATTAGATCCCATACACGTGCCTTTGCAGCCCCCCCCCCCCTACCATCTTCCACTATTGCTGGTTTCAAAATGTTTGACTAATATAGCGAGTGCCATAGAAAACAAATCACTTCGTATAACAAAATGATCCTGTGAACAATATTCAAATGGGAATATCATAACTTTCCCACTAATATACTTGTTTTTCAGTTCAGCAGACGGTCCATCAGAATAAATAATTAATTTATCATTTTGATAAAAAAAAAATATTATATCTTCTATAAGCTTTTCTATGAATGGAAACACTGTGTATTTGCCACTATATGTGACCACTACAGTAGGTACGACATGCATTTATTTTTATCAATAAATATTGTTGAAGTGAACAAACATATTACACATTTTCGAGACCACAAAGGTGATTGAATCTCGCCTAGTTACTCGCAGCTAAATGCTATGGTTTATCATTTTCAAAACTTTGTGACAGCCTGTGCTTTGTTAATACAAGTTTTTGATATTTAGTCTTTAATTATAATTTCCCTATAATAATACAGTTTTGTGGCTTTAAAATGTGATTTTGATTTACCTCTAACCCATTTTCTGTCATATTTTATCAACAAGGGAATCATGTTTGGCCATCTCTGCACGCAGAACTTAAAGTCCTTTCCGGCAGTTTGATTGTCAGGATCATATAAAACATTATATCAAAACAAATTGGCGGAATCTATATCGAACACACAAAATTTAAAGAAAAATTTTCATGTATATAACGGCTGTTGTTTAAATTTGATATAACGGGTTTCCCCATTTGAAAAAAAAGTGCATAAATTTCTTTCATATATGATCACAGAAAAAAAATATTTCCGTGCCTTCTGTTTATTACCATTCTCGACCATTTTTTAATTCATCCCTCATTGAGTTAAGGGTGATGATGTCCATGCAATATGTGGTCTTATAGTAGAAAGGATTCAGATAATCTTCTATGTTATCCACGAGACTTGGATACTATTCGGTTGGATAGTAACTCGTTTTCTATGCGAATCTGGAAGAACATCAATAAGTTTTCTTTTTTGATTTTCCTTTGCTTTGTGGGGTTTTAAAACCAGAGCTGGGGATACTAAGTTTAAGCTTTTCCTTTTACTTAAATCTCCATACAGCAACCTTTTTTCCTCTCTTTTTTCTAAGTTCCTTCAATTGTGCACTATTCATAATACATTCTGATTTTTTTGTAATGCACTAACTCTTTGGCTCTCTTTCCTTTTACCCCATCGATGTTCCATTGTCTGCGCAGACGAAGACATTCTGTTTGTTTTGACCTTGTCAAACTGTAACATCAAAAGGTCAAGGTAATGGGAGGCTCTGCCTGAATTGGATTGGGTCTATCATTCTTATTATATTATGTACTCTTTATCTGACGTTTGCTATTTTTCTATAATAAGAATAAAAGACTAGACCCAACCTACATAAAGGAAAGTTAATCTGAATCGCCATCATCAACGGTTTAATACTTTAGCAAGAGAGAGAAGTGGGGTTTAACATCCATTCGAGACAAACTAGGTCATTGCGGGACTAACACATGATTTAATTTTATTTCAATAATTCGCTTCCGCGTAGGGTCTTGAACAGTGGAGGAAACGGGAGAGAACCCGCGAGATTGGACAGGTAACCCTGCTCCTTGTCACGTACAACTGAAGAATCCACACGAGTTGACTCAACGAAAGACAGCAAGATCACTACACAACAAGCATACAATTAACCGTTCCCGATCCTGCAAAATTATACACCAGTTACGCCCCTTTCCTACGATGACCACGGATATCCGATTTGTCACAAACATTTTATGATTATTAACTAAGATAGTTAACAAAATATAATATTGATAATTAACGGTCATTTGAACTCATGGAGACAGTAGTATTTATTCGACCCCCCCCTTCTTTGCTCAAACGAAAGAGTGTTTTACCTCTTCTAAATCATGTTTTCATGAATGTACCTGGGTATAAGTTCATACAGATTTTCCGCGTGATTCCCCCTTGTTAGTGATGCAGGGCCTAACAGGGACATCTGCGTAGTCGTTCGGATGGGACCAAAAACCGAGGCCCCGTCTACACATTCGCGTCACGTAAAGTTATCTTGACAGGTGGGATTTCATATAAGAGTAGGCCGTAGTGTCGCTGTCCGGACAGAATTTCCCTGATAGCCTATACCCGTCTTCATTAGTTAAGTCCGTTTTTATATCCCACTGAAAAGTATGTTTTTTGCTTGCTACAAAATGTAAATTTATATTTACATAACGTGCTTAAAGAAAAAAAAAACATTGACTGGCACCTAACAAATGGGGGAGGCGAGGGTATTTAACATCAAAATACCGGCCATAACACGAAATTCCAGTTGTCGTGTAATGCTTCCTTTGAAAGTATGTGTCTATCGCTCTTTGAATGTACGAGTATCGGCTATTTTACTCGGACATTCATGATTACATGATTTAGAAGAGATAATGTCCTCTTTCGTTGATCCAACGACATTATGTCTACTTTAATTTTATTATATTAAATGCTAGATCATATCAACCAATATATTTATATATAGAAACAATACACGCAAATGCTTTCATTGAAGTCTTGACCTAGTTTTCAAAATTTTGCAGTATCTACTATCTAGTCCGTATGAAATAGATCTCTTACAATATCAAAATAAACTTAAGATATTGCTTTAAACATTTATCTTCAACATGCCATTTATATTTTATTTTGTTTATTACCATTTGCCGAGACAGATTGAGATTAATAAGCTACCAGCATATAGGTAGTTTCCGATTCAATAAATAAAGCATATAATTTGTGTTGTTTATTTCCCCTAGTTGCAACTGGATTGTTTCGATTCCCCAGATGTACGTGACAGGACTTGGGATCGCCTGTCAAACCTCGTGGGTTTTCTCCGGATTCCTCCAACGTCCCAAGACCCTACGCGCAAGGGAATTATTGAAATAAAATTGAACGACGTGAAATGACCTGGTTTGTGTCGACTGGGCGTTAAACCTTATCACCCCCACACTGTAGGACATTACAGCGCTAATAGGTCGTTAAACCCCCATTTAATTTCTAATTGAAAGTAGGGTACCTTTAATGTCATACATGGAAGTGTTATTTTGGCGAGCACGTCAACAGATTGTTAAAAACTCAAATTTTACCCGCTATATTGATCATGAGTATATCCCAGAGTTCCCACAAGAAAAACCCTATTCCATGTTTTCTTATGGGGAAATAAAAACCTGCAGTGAAAGAATAACCCGGTACGGGTTAAAAGAAAAACCTCAGAAGAATAACCCGAGATTCCCCTATAAATATTCAAAGCCGCCCCCGACTTTAAGATCGCAAGTTATTCCGAGCATAGAATTTACCCCAAAGATCAAAGAGATCTACCGTTATAGGTTTATAAAGGCCGTGGACTGGGCACGATTATAGGGCTTAGATCTTTACTTTCGTTAAAAGGCCTGCTGACCCGTTCCCGATTTTTAAAATTGATAGACACAGCAAAAATGATGTTAACTAGCAACCATCACACGTGGGTGTCCGCACCAGTAATATTTATAAAATTATCTGAATAAGAACTATATATTTCTCGTCAGAACACGAAGCTGCTACGCGGTCAAGTCATTGACTAATGAAAATCGTCGGATCATGACACGTGGTCATTGTTTATAAACTTATAGGTTATAAACAAAACCACGATCTAGTTAACTGAACTAATCTTGTTTTACGTGAGTTTATTGAAAATCTGGGCTTTGTGGAAACGGTATTTCGACAAGGGTCGACACGAAATTGATACAGGGTAATCCGACACACGTATATCTTTAGATATGTTGAATTTGAGCTTCAATTTCAGAGCAAATTGCGTCATATGTATCGTGATGTTAGTCATGTCCTGGTGACAACTCGTCCAGCAGCGCTACACGCATATTCCTGAAGCAATGGCCCGAGAAATCCCTCACTGGACATTGCTGGAATAGCGTCTGTTTCTTGAACTTATGCGAGAGTGTGTCTATTCTTTCCGTTCTATGAAAGCTATCACTTAAGTACAGCAACATGACAGTCCTTCGTCTAATCTGGGTCTTCCCTAAAACTTTGGACAGTGATTTAAGGTATCTAAAACGGTAAAAGTATGTTTGTTTCCAAACAGTATCGCTTACATTTCATTCGACTTAATAGCCTCGTTTGTCACGCAATTAGTTTTACTGCAGTATCCTGCTGTGCACGGGTTAATTAGGCATAATAAAATCGTGAGCCATGGCGTAACGTTATGTAAACATATTTGGTCCAATGTGTGTGAATTAGTTTTATTTAACGTCCGCTTCCACCGAGGTGATATCGCAGACAAATTTGGTCCAATATTGGCACTCGTTTTAAATGTAAAGCTTTTGCTGGGCAGCTTATACTGATTGGTTGGTAGTCGAACTACTAACCAATCAAAATTTAAAACAACAATATCCACTCATAATAGTAGTGGGATTACCTCTAATCAAACGAAACACTGCGCGGAGTATGAGCTACACGTACAAATCATTACTTATTTTCCCGTTTTTTCACCCAGCTGAGAATTGACACATATATTTCGACCGCCTTTTACTAGCCTGAATCTGAATATTGGGGAAAAATTTCTGATGGATAATTTCTTGACAGTCTTTCTAGTTGATCTAATGAATGGTGGTTGTATTTCTGCTAAGGTACACTAAATTCTTAACTGAGTAAAACAGATTTTTGTGGCCCCAACCTGTGAGTCCCCAAACTATCATTTTCATCAGGCCATAATTGTATGTACATAAGACTTCTTTGCTAAAATTTAAATTCTCGTCATTTTGCAAAATAAGTGCGGGCATGGAAAACCAACATAGATCGAAGAATGTTTGACCAACCGTTATATGTCAGGGGCGGGTTAGCCCATAGGCAGTGTAGACAGCTGCCTAGGGACATAGAAAAAATAGGGCCTATAAAATATTTTGTGTTGGCCGTTCACTATGAGGAAAATAGGTCCACACGGTCAGTGATACCATAGCGCTCCAGATGAGCTTTATTGTGATTGATCACTTCAACTGGGTCGCTGGCTCGCCTTGCATTAGCCTGGTATCCTGATTTGCTTTCATTTAAAAAAAAAATTTCTACGATTTTCTCTTGAAGGCCGCGTCATTTCATTGTAAGCTGGTTGGCCGTTGATATGGTGCAAAGGCAGGCGTATGGATGGGAGAAGAGAGCACAGAAAATAAACTTGAAGCTGAAATGCTGAAAAAAGCGGCTAAAAATCACAATGTTTTTTCGGTCGCCGGGGACAGAGTCGTACCTGAAAAGACGAACAACATCGAGAATAGTGAGTAGCTGACCGATAAGGAAGGGGTAATTTCTGAAGCCAGTTCCGCAAGGAGCCCAGCTGGTCGAGATGTCTAGGGCCCATCAGAGCCTTGGTCCGCCTCTATTATTTGTGGGTGTCTATGTTTGATATGCAAAGCAATGCTACATACAGCAATTAACATCCTTTAAAGGGCAATACACAATAA
The DNA here is from genome assembly GCA_036850965.1 of Patella caerulea. NCBI lineage: Eukaryota > Metazoa > Mollusca > Gastropoda > Patellidae > Patella > Patella caerulea. The sequence goes on along the minus strand of JAZGQO010000007.1, from coordinate 45,947,522 downwards.
TAAGACAAAAATATTAATTTTGTATTTATTAACAAGTCCAAGTGGGAGATAAGTTAAGAAACAGTCATAACAATAACACTGCATAATACGATGTTTGAAAGACCCCAAAATACTCATGATAGTAAAAACCAATTAAAATCTCATTTGTTCAAAAAATATTACTAAAATTGAAAATACATGTATGTACACATAGTACCCAGGTATATTGCTCTCAAAAGCACTTTGAGCATGCTTATGGGCGGATTTTGCACTCAAAAATAGAATTTATTATTTGGATTTCAATATTCATCAACATCTGATAAACCATGAGTATCAACTTAAAAAGAAATTATATTAAGAAAGTTTGAGATTTTAATTGATAGACTGCCATGCTACACACATTTAATCAGTTCGTTGATCGACACTGTTTATATTAAAATAATTTGCATTCTTATAGTCAAGCTTCAAGTTTAATGTCTTTATTGTCGTGAATGAACTGTGTTCAGCCTCACCTAAAACGAAAGGAAAAACTGTTATTAAAAATATATACACACAATATTTCAGGTTTAATCGAGTCCGAAATGTCGCCAGCCCGAGTTTGAAAAGTTGATTCGCCGAGTCCGAAAAGTAAGTCCAAAAAGTCGCCTGACTGATGGAGTCCGAAACGACGTTTGTGTTGAGTCCGAAATGACGCGGGACCGAAATGACGTGCTACCTAATCAGCCTGGCAATTGTGTCACATGAATGAGGAGTGGAGCTGTTAGTCTAACATTGTAAACAATCACTTACCAGCATCCAAAGACTGTGTTTAATATAATAAATCTTTAATTCGCTTTCCAACACGTTTGATATACGAGTCGACTTTCTTGCATACAATACAAACAGATAGAAGAACACCACCGGTAGAAGACTTGACTGTAGGCTACATGGTAACGGTCGATGGGATCTTAACCTTTTCGGTGAAGGGTCTCGGGTGCTGCCCTTTTCAAAGCTCTCTTTTCTGAACGTTTGGTCTGTTGTTTAGCACAAAAGCAAATTACAGTCCACCTACGAATAAAGTTTATATTTTGAAAAAAAAAAATGCATGACCTAGTTTTCAAAATTTTGCAGTATCTACTATCTAGTCCGTATGAAATAGATCTCTTGCAATATCAAAATAAACTTAAGATATTGCTTTAAACATTTGTCTTCAACATGCCATTTATATTTTATTTTGTTTATTACCATTTGCCGAGACAGATTGAGATTAATAAGCTACCAGCATATAGGTAGTTTCCGATTCATATATAATTTTGTATTCAAATATAATATGCTAAATAAATACTGTTTAAACCAAAAATGTGTCCGTTTGAAAAGGCATGGGCTCACAGACATAAAGCATCCGTAGTCATTTCAGTGTAAGAAAGAGAACATAAAGAATCCGTAGTCATTTCTGTGTAAGAAAAATAACAAGGCCTACTTTACCTTGAAACACATGACGATAACAAGCGGCAATTTTCTGCTCTTCTCCGTAGAGATTTTGCTACTATGAAGCGTAGTTCACTACAGAATTCCAACTGGTATCACTAAATTAAAGTAATTTGCCAGGATCCTTGATGAATACACTTTGTACTTCGAGAAACTTTGTCAAAACGACGAAAAATTAAACACGTGTCGTTATTGATATCACTGCCCGTAATGACGATTTCCTGTTTGCCGATTGGCTGAAATCCCGGATCCAGAACTTACAATTGCAAATTCTCCCAACCTTTTCACTCGCGCATTAATATGGCGGTGAAAAAGACCCAAGTCTGCCAAACAAAATAATTAAAAGTTATAAAAATATATAGAAGCGGTTTGTTATTTATAGGGAGGCGTGATGGAATGTCATTCATTTTATGTATTTTTAAATCAGTCTATGCAGAAAAAATACACAAGAGTAAACAATAACTCGCTCCAGTCCACGGCCTATTAAAGTGCCTCTGATTTTGAAATCATACTGACTGTACAATGTTCTCTTGTTTTTAGTATTCGAATCGGATTATATGTAATGAAAGTACAAAGACAGGGGTGGCAGGTTTTCAAAGTCTCTCCTCATAACAGGCTATCATTGAGACAAACCCAAGTTGGCCTTTAGCACTCTACCTTTAAAGGGACAATAACATTCTTGCTGGCTTGGTAGCTCCAGAAAATAAATAATACCCTTATTCTAAGTACTAGATGTTTAAATGTCCTACCTGTTGTGTAAATTATCCATTACAACCTATTTTATTTGTCCAGAGGGTTCGAAAATATTTTAAAATCCAAGTCACATTTGAAAAGGTTTACGTTAGACTTTTCAAATCAATTGGTTGAATTTTTCCAATTTTTTAAATTAGGTGTGTTACGATGAAATTTATATCATAATTTAATTGGAATATTCTAAAATAATACGATTTGTTGACCAGAATGAAGATTGGGACATATTTTTCAGTTACAACAAGAGTGTTATTGGGGCTTTAAAACGCCGCTAGCTACATAGTGTTCCAATTAAAGTGATACAGAAAACTGTCGCGCTGAACAATCGTTGAAAATAGGAAATACAATGACGTCAATCGTCATGCTTAACTTGGTTATTTGAGAAATGTCAGATATTATGTAGAAGTTAAACAGCTGAAACCAGAGTAGACGTCTGATAAATGAGCTTACAAGATTAGACATTAAAATCACTAAACGCCACCTTCACCTGTAACTAGGCCAGATAGGATGATGACGTATGAGGTAATTGGAAGCGTCGGCCTTGCAGGAATATTATAACCTGAAATATGACTCTGCAGAAATAACGTACAGACATGGGGATGTCATTTGAGTCGTCCCTACGTGTAAAGACTTTTCAAATGATTGTGTTTGCTATATGAGCGTGTTTGTATGAGAAATATTTGCAGTTGATTACCGAAATTGTCAAGTCTAGCCTTTCAGAATTATGCAAAGACTTCATTTTCGGTATCAACCCTTTAGCTCACTGGTTCCCAACCTTTTTTTTTTTTTTTTTTTTTTTTTGCAACGGCACACCTTGGGACACATACAAATATAGCGGCACACTTGGCTAAATATAGAGAAAAAATAATTTACATTTGCAAAATAAAGCATAGCAAGTCATAGACGGCATTAGTTTAGCTCTGAACGTAGGTTTCATTACACACGCCAGTACTGGCGAATGTAATGACACCTACGTTCAGAGCTGAAATAAGACGGCATATACAATCGTTCGCAGGTACAGACTAGTCATAGAGACGTCGACAAACGCAAACTAAATTAAGAAAAACAAAGCTATGAACTTAACCAGTAGACCAATCTCGTTCCCAGAGGCAGCCGCGGAGCCGAAGGCCTCTGGCACATTAGACCGTCCATTTTTTTCTAATTTTGTTCAAACCTAAGCCCCGCCCATTCTGACCTCTGATTGGTCAACCTTTTTGGGTCGGTTTCTCGAAAACTAGAGGTCGGACCGTCGTTTCGTTTGTTGTAAAATGATCCTTGAGTCAAAGTCAACTTGCTGACATAACAAATTGAATCCTAAACGAACAAATTCAAGTTTTTGTAAAGATCTATTTTTCTACGCGTGGGTATATTTTTAAGTGATTCGGTCATCCAGGCACGTAAAATCAGGGGCGTACGACGCAAATAAACGAGAACTTTCGCGCATAGGAATTACATATCATTTTCCGGGAAAATGGCTACCCCGATTCACCAGAGAAATTTCTTCAAAAATTTTTCTGGTTTCGAGATTGCCAGTAGACACCAGTGAATACTCTTGAGTAGGGTCATCTGCTTTTTCTTAGTGTGTCGTTCAAATATTGCCGCACACTTGGAAAGTTTCTGCAGCACACTGGTTGAGAACCACTGCTTTGGCTGTTAGATGGAATACACAATGAAATATCGGGCACTAGAATTTATGTAGGATTTTCCATTAAAGGGGGAGGGGCAAATACGAAGACCGTGCTTGAAAAAAAAGACACCATAGATCATTGAAACTGAACTCCTCCAATCAATGTTTCGAGTGAATTTTTGTGGTTAGAAGTGAGTTCTCTCCGCGTTTAGCAAGATTCCGGACGCACAGTACTAAATTTCCAGGGAACTTAAAAGTGCATCTTTATATATGAAAACTGATTGGTATTGGCAGTCTAAATCACCCTGGCACTACAAAGTATTATAATATCCGCAACCGTGGAAATAGTAAACTTTCAAGTCACAAAGAACGTCTTATTAATGGTATTTGTAGGTCATTGTTTATCAATAAACGAAAGGGGGACACCTTGTCCTAAATATCCAGGTGTCTGCATTTAAACGAAATTCATTTCCCCAACGAATTAGCAATACGGCTGTTCCCCAAATATGACTCCACTTGAAGTCTGGCAGCACTAAGTATTACTTGTGAAAGATATCCGCAACCATGCATACTTAAAATGGTTAATTATCTTTGAAGTCACAATAAACATACCATTAATGAAGTTTTACTTGTAGATCAATCTGTGTCAGTTAAGAAACAAGTCAACAATGAGACTGGTGCCCCTCGGCGCAGTCTTAAAATAAATGGATGACACATAATAATTAATTGCAAACATATCTTTTTCTAAATAATCAAGCACGTTTATCGGGTTGCAAAGTATCGAGAAATCAAACTGATTATCTATACTTAACCGGGGCAGAAAATGTTTTCAATCGAACCCAGTCAAAGTTTTGAAGTACCTGGTACTCCATAATTGCCTTAAGTTATCTTTTTCCAAAGCGTCGACCAATGACATTGTTTAGCTCTGCTTAGCTTGGGCGGAAAATGTTAGTTATTGAACTCAATTTAGATATTATTCACCTTATGAACATCTACACACAAGTTTAAAATTGTACCTCCATTGTGTTATGTTCCAAAGTCTTGACCAATCAAATTGCTTATCGCTACTTAGTCATCAAATTTCATTTATCGCCTAATCAAAAAAGTTATAGTGTTCCCAAATCTCAACCAATCAAACTGCTTAGCTCTGCCTAGTCTTAGTGGAAAATGCGCATGATCGAACACTGTCAAGGCATGAAACAATTAAATTGCTTACTAAGACATAAACACCTACACCGAGTGGAAAGCGAAAATTGTAAATAAATCAAGTTTTGATGAATTAATTATAGGCCCTATAACAAAATGGATTATACGTAGAACAAATACAATTTCGCAAGTCAAGAAGTAATTTAGCACGATGCAAAAGAGCAAATTCTTTTTGCACAGAACAAAGATAAACTTTGTCAGTATTACATGGTTTATACGCCCACCTTTTTTCACGTGGACGTATATTGTCGTCGCCCCTGTCCATTCACAATAATTGCGAAAACTCTATAGATCTCGGTTCCTTTCGATATTGACATGTATCGTCATGGATTATGGCCCCCGAACGTACCAAAAGTCACGTTTTTAGCTTCTGAAAACTGCAGAGGTCTGTAACTTCATGGATTATGGCTCCCGAATGTACCAAAAATCACGTTTTTAGGTTCTGAAAACTGTAGAGGTCACAATTTTTATCCGACTTTGTTTAAACCTGAAATCTATGTTAAAAATCCCACAAATTTTGGTTCCAAACTCGGGAGGTCACAAATTTCTTCTGATTTTGATGAAACTTGAAATATATGTTTATAACCCAAATATCTTGGTTCCTTTCGTATTTATCGATTAGTAACTTTCTGAATTATGGCCCCTGATTATACGCAAATCGCCTTTTTAGTTTATGTTCTCTATAGGTCACCGATTTAATACCGTTCGATTATAGCACTGTTACACTGTAATTTTGTCTGAGTATAAATTTCAAAACTGCCAGTCAAAACAGCCGCCCCTCGTACGCAAATACCCAAAGGTCTCGATTCATCGTAACTACCTGAATACCCATTTCATTTAATTTCTGAATAATGGCCTCTGATCGTACGAAAAATCGCGTAGGTCACAATTATTATCCGATTAAAAAAAACAAAACTATCAAATATATTACAAAATGGCCGCCCCTCAGAAGAAAATAGTGTAAACGTCTGGTAAATCAGAAGTTATGGATCCCTCTCGAGTTCAAAATTTTGACCAAACTTGAAATACATGGTTATAACCCAAAGATATTTTCGTCTATTGGATGTAACTTCCTGAATTATGGCCCTTGGTTGAACAAATGACTTGTCTCGAGTGGATGTTAATACCCATCTCCCCGAACAAAAAATCACGCTTGTTTTTAGCTTTAGGTCTTTGTAGAGGTTAGTCTCTATCACCCATACAAATATTCTACGAATATTAGTCTGGATTGGTCCTCAAAATTTGACGGAAAATATGTCATTGTCTGGATTATCCAGTCTTTTAAATTACCACGTACTGAATCTATCAAAAGGGCACGCTTGTCAATGATGACACTCTTTAAAATTTTTGTTTTTAAAGGTTTCAATTGAAATTGTAATTTTCTCTCGTCATGAATCAGACGTATGGCTTCTCACAATCTTCTTAATTCTTCATCGCGATCCATGCTTATTCCTCGTCTCTATTTTGTTTCTAATAATAGATGTGCCAAGTGAATTGTGGGATAGATTTCAACCACGCTTTATACAATCTAGCAAAATCGGCCTGGCTTCATAAGATCTATCACTTACCGAGACTTTAGCCAAAAGGTTCCATTGCCCATGCGTAACCAAATGTTTGGTTTTCTATGTAATTTTCGTCAAAAATTGAGAACCGACCCAGACCCTCCGTGCGTTGAAGACTAGGGGGTTCTGGGTGACCGACACTTTGTAGAGGTCACAATTTATATCCGGTTTAAAAAGACGTGTGAATATATTGCAATAAGATCGCTGTTCCTTTTAATAATCGCGTATACCCGAACTTAACTTCCTGGATTATGACCCCTGATTATTCGAAAAATCGCATTTATATACGTCCACATGTATTATGTCGTCACCCAGTTAGTCCGTCCGCTCTCACTACAGCAGCATTATGTGTCATTTTTATACGTTCACTACAATCGTTTCGACCATTTACTTTACCTAATTCCTATATTTGCGATAGAAATAACAAAAATGATCAGCATGGTATCAAATACATTATTTTTAGCGAATTGGTTAACATTCAATTGTTATTTGTCAGTATTTTTACAGTGTAATTGTATATTTCCAATACGTTTGGATGCCTAGGTTAACCATTTTTACAATTGTCCACATACTATTTTACAACACCTTCGAGACTGCAAGTTTAATATAAATAATTTCAAAGACATAATTAGGTATAATTATGGGTTTTTTTTCACGGAGGAAAGCCTATTCCAGTCCTAATACCGGATGAATGTCCTAGAGCTCTGGAAAGGGTGGTAGTCAAATTATGACCCATATATCCGAGCATAATCTTATGAGAGAATACCATAGCGCATATAGAATATTCCACAGCTCCACTCCGTGTCAACAACAACATTACCATGTGTCTGGATAAACGTGAATGCACTCTGCTGATCCTGCTGGATTTATTAGCAGTATTCGAAGCCGTTGATCACGATTAGAATGTGACTTTGGAATCCAAACTAATGTCCTGGAACTCGTATAATTATAGTTAATGGTATATCATCATCTAAAATGCTTTTACATCGTGGTGCCCCACAGGGATCCGTATTAGGGCCCCTTCTATACACTTCTCGTTTTGTAATCGTTAGGAAATGATATGGCCTTTCATTTTATCTTTATACAGACGATTCACAACTTGACATTTCATTTAAATCTCAGCAGGATGACCACTTCCATATTTCAAAATAAATTTTGGAACAATGCATATTACAAATAAAGTGCTGGATGAGTCAAAACTTTCTCGAACTCAATGACGATAAGACAGAATATTTGCTTATTCGATCGAACAAAAATTGGATATCAGAAATTGGATAACAACCATGGTATTAAAGTAGGTGGCAGTGTCATCTGCCCCTCTAAGTTGGCTCGGAACGTTGGGAGTCATTTTTGATTCTCACCTTTGGTGAATCATATGCGTGTAAATTGGGATACTTTAATTTTCGAAATATTGGAAAACTGAAACCGCATGTGTTCCTTGCTATGTGTAGAAATTCTTGTTAATGCATTAGAGAGTCGCATTGGTAAAATGAAATGAAATGGAGTTTAACGTCCTACTCTTCTGCACCTAACTTGGGCTAATGGAAGACAGGAATACGCCATACAGTGTGCTATGAGGGAAATTGTGCCCGCGCAGCGGCGCTACGGCCTACTCTTGTATCGAATTCCAACTGCCAAGTGATCGTCCCATCCGAACGACTAGACAGCTGTCCTTGTCTGGCCACGCCGGAAAATCGAGATGAACTTTCTCTGTCAATGCAGGGATCGAACACCCGACCTTCAGGCTAGCGAGCCAGCACCTTAGCCACGTGATCCATCGATAAATTACAAAAATTATAAAATTCTGCCGCTAGGCTTTTTACTGGTGCTTCTTATAGAGAACATATAACCGCAATCCTTTTTAATTTACACTGGTTTTCGGTTAAATCTAGAATAATCTATAAAATTGTTTTGGTAACTTTTAAATGTCTAAATGGTCTTGCTCCATCTTACTTATCCAATCTTTTACTTTCTTCTCAAGATCATTTTCTTTTAAAGGAGGAAAAATAGGACCTTACCTTCTGTGGCAATCGTGCTTTCTCCATTTGTGCACAAAAACTATTGAATAAAGTCCCACGCAGTATACACAGTTGTAATTCACTCTCTGTTTTTAAAAGGCAACTCAAAACCCACATATTTACTTTTACATAATACATTTTACACTTTATAACATTATCTTCACTATTTTAATATTAAAAATATCTGTTTTTGTAATATTTTTATTTCTTCATTTACATGATTATTATTACACGTCATTACCCTACATCATTAAATATTATTGTTTTTACTTATATGTTGATTTCTATTTGTACATGAACTACATATTTTTAAACCCTATCTATATTCCATATGATATTGTGATTTTATCCATGTTATGTTATTTTTTTTTATTTTATTGTAAAGCGCCCCTAAACATGTTAATCATGAAAGGAGCGCTATATAAATACATGCAATAATAATAAGTATTAATAAGTACAGTACAGATGAAAGCATTGGTCACAAAGTGGGTGTAAATGACCGAAATAAATAAGTACATGTTTCTTTCTTTCTCTCACCTCATGGGTTTTCTCCGGGTACTCAGGTTTCCTCCCACTGCTAAAGACACCTACGCGCAAGCGAGTTATTGAAATAAAATTAAACCATATGTTAGTCCCGAAATAACCCCATTTCTCTCCCTCACTTAAACTCAGATTATTATAAATCGATGTTTAACCATAAATTATGCAAGAACTAAAGCAGCATATTATGTCTTTATTTGGGCTTCAGATGTTATACAAAGAGAGAAAAATGGGGTTTAACGTCCACTCGACACAACAGATGTTATACAAAAGAAAAATTAAACCTTTATTTACATGGCAACCTCGAAATCTACTCTGTAGACCCTCGGATGGCGCGGGTACAACTTGGATTTAAACAGTCGTGCATTTAAACTTAAATCAAAAAAGACTGACCAAGGTAACGTTAACGGGTTATGGACATAACGGCCAAAAGCAAAAACGGCCAAAAATTCCTGGTCATAACGGCCAAAATTTTGGTCGTAACGGCCAAAACATTGGTCATAACGGCCAAAACATTAGTCACAACGGCCAAAATATTTTATTGGTAATGATATAATGGAACAAATATTAAAAAAACCATAAGAACAAAAACAATTTTAATATATTTTATTTCTGAATGGCAATAAATTATTTATAACAAAAAAAAACAACAAAAAAATAAACATGGAGGCATATGTACATGATCTTATTCAACCGAATGTTTTAATTCAAAAGCAGAATAGCAATATTTTAAAATCCAACGTATTTGTAACAGTTAATATGGCATGCACACCACCTTTTAAAGCTGTAATTTCATATTTTTAAAATATATTAAGATAAAGCCTAAAAATAGATGGTATATATAAACAGTCCTATCTTGTTGAAGAATAATCCTATTAATCCTATAATTCACTGTTGCCAGTTGAGAAATTGGCAAAAATATCATTTTCAACTTTAAATTCAAACGTTTGAAGATAGCTATTGCATGGGGGGAATGGGAGAACATTTGAGGTAATTGTGTTATTTTTCTGATGTGAAAGATGTTTAAGTGTGGAAAATAATGCCTATTAGGCCTATTGTATAATAGTGAGTTGATAACCTATTGAGCAAATGACATAGAAATAAATGTTTTGACTTTCTCAGAAAATATGAAATTCCCACTTTAAATCAATCTCGAAACGGCGGCTGCCTCTGGGAACGAGATTGACTTTAAATATGATTTCAGGGCGTGGGGGGTATAATCCACTTGTCAATCCAGGAGTATTTATTCAATTGGTCCATGGTGTCGGGAACATATTCTTAGCATCATGCTGGCACTCAAATCTCCATTCTCATATTCTCTCCAAGCATGGTAAATCTCCTCTTGGGCGTTAGTGCATGTTCTGATGAAATAACGCCTCAATTTTCCTTCGAACAATAAGGCGGCTTGAAGGGGCAACATATCGGCTTCTCCAAAAAGAAAGTCAATCAGCTTATACATTCCCAACTGTTGCTCACCAGCCTTGTGGTTGATGCGTCGATGCCATCCTGAAATAAAATTTAACAAATAATTAAATACATGTTATAGGCAACCAAGCCGAATATGCATTTAAGCTAGATAAGACTTAAAATTTGGATAGTCTGTACATTTTACATACCTTCTATGTTATTGTTTGTCCTTATTGTCTGATTAAACACACTCCAAGATGACATTTTAAAAAGGCTATGGTCAATCCACTGACGTTCCATATAGTCCATTAACTTTATCAATTTATCATTTGAGGTTTTTCCCTGAAGTTGGTGAAAAATGTCACGTATGTGCGACTTTGGCAAAAATGGTAAACTCATTAGTTTTTTTATGAAGTTATGGGTGCCACCATGAACTTTATATTTATTCTGAAAAACATACGATAAAATTTTTCAAATACATATGCATGCAGTGTATATCATTCTGAAAAACATTAATATGATCTTCATAACATATGGAAAATGCAGCGTATACAATTATTTAAATAATGTAGGCTAAGTAAATTTACCTGTAACCCTAACTCCTGACAGTGTCTCCATATTGCTTGCGTAAAATGGAAAAGGCAACCACGAACATGCACCTGTGGAAAGACTTTACCAAAGGCTTTCCATGTTGCAGCCTCAAAGTCCATAACAGCAGTCTTTAACTGTGGGGGATTTGGTAGCAAATCTTCAATTTTTTTCAATATGGCGATATAGTCAATTGTTCTGCGTCTTGACATCAAGGCAAAAAATAGAGGAACCAATTTTACTTGTCTGCCAGAACGTACAAAACCATGTATTGACATTAATTGATAAAATGGTCGCTTAACAATTTTGAAGGTCCCGTCAATGAACCATTGTCTGGATATGGACAGTTGTTGTAGCTGCCTCTCCGTTGCCAACAGAATATGCCTTTCTCCTTTTACTGTCAAGTCTGCTTGAAAAAATCCCTCTGGTATAGCTGATTCTACAATCTGGAAATAAATAAAATATAACATCAAACTTTAATATAACAGTAGTAGTAATAGCATAAGATTACAGTATATACTATATGATATTACTAACATCATTATCAATTATCAATACTACTTACATTAAAATTTAGATCTTTGGGATGTTTGGGTCTGTTCAATTCTCGGACTCTATTAGCAGCTCTTATGTAATTTTCTGGATTATTTCTACTGTCCGGAGGCATATCTGAATCTAGTACATTTTTTGACACTTCTTCAACTATGGCTCTAGCTGACATAAACATATTGCCTAATGCAGAATCTTTTACCTAGAGAATATTAAACACCATATTTAACCAACTTACATGTAACTGTGCATCTCAGTTAAACATATAGTATTCACCTAAGTAAAACGCTAGGCTAATTTATGGAATAAGTGCTGGAAATACCTACTTCTCTACGGACTTGAACTTCTTGCAGCTTTCCAGGTTGCGTGGGATGACTGTGTGCATTCTTTCCATATTCAAACGTTCTGTTCTCTAGATTTTCTTTAACTGATGCATTACACTTTATCTTATCCGTTCTTTTGCTGCATCTCCAGTATACATTACCCGAATTAGAACCCTGAAAGACATTAATACATTGTCCTATAATCATCACTTTGTGATAAGGATAGGTGACATCTTGGTTGAGACCAATTTTCACATCTCATCTTGGTAGACATCAAGAACATAAAAATGAGAAACCCGGAATTGATTAAGGTGAAGAAGAAATAATGGTACCATGGATTGATCGCTTATTTACCTTTATCACATATGTGTATCCATTGCCATCAACCAATAAGGGTTTGCCCTTCTGTGATCCCTTTTCTAATTTTGTAAACCCAACTTTTGGTATATTGTCGTCAGTATTGCCTACTACATCTTCTTCCATCGATCTGAAATCCATCAATAATTAGACAACTCTATACCAACACTTTAATGTCAAAAGTAAAATTTGACCTATTGCAACAGTATAAAATATTAACAAAAACATACCTTTCTTGTACATTTTCATTGTAGCTAATATCAGCTGTTGGTGTTTCAATGTTGGAAATATCCTGAAGTTCATCTGTGGATCTAAATATGCAAGTCGATAAATCAAAAAAAAAATCTAATATAAATTCAAAATTGGATTATAATGAATTTAATCTAAATTTGATAAATATTAAATGTGGAAGTTCTTCACATAAATAAAATATCAATAGTATATTGAAATTGATAAAAGATCTGAACCTACCTTTCAGAAGAAGCTAATAGTGATGATTCAATTGTTGCATTTAGTGAAAAGTTTCCAACAGGGACATTACTGATAGAACACATAAAATTGATAGTCTGGTCTTGGGCTCTTAAGTAGTCTTCCTTCGAAATGTTGGTACCACATAATCTGTGGGTCCAATTGCCACATACATCACAAGAAATAGCATGCTGATTTTTTCTGACAGTTTTGGCGCAGTAAACACACTTCATTATGATACAAGAGTAGAGCCAAGGTTCTGATCTTAGCAAATATACATCAGTGAATGATTATGATTCGCTTCCTTTTGATTTATATATAATCTAAATTGTTGTGAGAATAACTGACAAGAATGCTTCAACATTATGTAAAAATGGTCCAATTAAAGAGGGTTAATTTAATAGATGGTGTCAACAATTACATAAAAAAAAACTTAAAACAATGGTGTCTTTTAAATTTGAAAGTTGAAAATGCTATAAAAGATGTTTTGATAATCATTGAGACAAGAATGCCTCATCATTGTGTGAAAAGGCTTGAATTATACCAGGTGGTTAATTTGGGATAATGTTGTGACAATCAAAAAAGACAAAAGAACTTTAAAACAGGTGTCTTTATAAAGTGCAAGATTGAAAAAGTTATAAAGGATGTTTTGAAAACCATTGACAAAATTTAAATATTTTTTTTAATCTAAAAGTCAGTAAACTTAAACAGGCTACGAAGGAGGAGAAAATTTGGGAGTTCTGACTAAAAAATTTTTGGTCGTTATAAGAAAGGTAGGAGAAAAATTGTGAGTTGTGACCAAAGTCTTTTTGGCCGTTATGACCAAATTATGTTTGGCCGTTATGACCAAATTATGTTTGGCCGTTATGACCAAATTTTGGCCGTTATGACCAAATATGTTTTGGCCGTTTTTGCTTTTGGCCGTTATGTCCATAACCCACGTTAACCGTTAGTCGGTAACTGGTATTGAAAGGCCTGTTAGCGAGAGTGCCATTGAGAATGTTACTTGGTAATCGAGAATATGTAGGTGGAGTTATCGTCTGTCAATCAAACGATTGGCTATTCTTGTGAACTATGTAGACACATTGATGCCTATTTCTAGTCCAAATTTTCAACGGTGACACCTCCGATCGGAATAAAGTAATTTGACTGACATTTTCAATGTTTTTTTTTCATCTATTTTTGAATTATAGCAAGAATGACCTACTTTTTATTAATTCGTAACAAATGTATATTTAATGATACAGATATCTTTGTTATTACAAATATTGAAAAAATTCATATGATGTTAATTGTGCGCCATTAATAGCTTATGCATCTCTACTGCTCTGTTCCAGACAGCCTCGTGGGTTTCCTCCGGGCACTCCGGTTTCCTCCCACTGCTAAAGCAGGCGCGGATCCAGAGGGGGGAGGGTCTAGGGGGTCCTGACCCCCCCCCACACCCCCTGCTCAGACTTGAAAATTTTGTATGCGATTTTATTGGCGATTTAGACTTGTAATTTTGGAATTTACCTTCCGGAGATACGTCAGAATGAACCAAATTGAATCTAATTTACCAAATTTTTCTGGGGGAGGGCCCCCCCCCCCCGTTAATCGGTTGAGCGCAATTAGTTAAGCAATTATCAAACCTAGACCCCCCCCCCCCCGCAAAAAATCCTGGATCCGCGCCTGTAAAGACCCCTACGCGCAAGCTAATTATTGAAATAAAATTAAATCATATGTTAGTCCCGAAATGACCTAGTTTGTGTTGAGTGGACGTTAAACCGCATTTCTCTCTCCCTCTGTTCCAGACATTTATTTCTATGACTGCATACCTCCAGCGCCTAAATTTAGGTCACACTAAGCGAGTGCATCTTGAACATTATCGCAAAATGTCTGGTTTTATAGAACGAGTCAAGATCAGTAAATTACGTTTATTGCAAGATCTGAACCTGACCAGTGAATTTGCTGGTGAAAAAATGGATGAGATCAGTTTTGATGGGAAGTAGGATTTAACTCCTTCAACAATGCATTGAAAAGTCAGACTTTGGCCAGTTATGTCAAACGAAATGGGAGGTAACGGTGGGTAAGATGCTGGCTTGTCAGCTTGGAGGCCTGGTGTTCGATTGCTGCACTGGCCGAGAAAGTTCATCCAGATTTTCCGGCGTAATATCCCCTTGTCAGTGATGCAGGGCGGAGGTCCTGACAATGACAGTTGTTTGGTCGTTCGGGTGGGACGTGAACACATTGGCGTACTCGTAAAAGATCCTTGTCAGTTGGAATTCGATATAACACTACGCTGCAGTGCCACTGTCTGGGCAAAGTTTCCCTTTTAGCACACTGTATGGTGTATGCCCGTCTTCAAAAGCCCAGTTACCCCAACAAGGTGCAATACTAGATCACCCAATTGTACTGTCGTTAAAATGATGCTTAAATAGGAGTCAGTTATTTACAAATATTAGCCTTCTCACTAATGTACATTTACGACAAATTGCAGTCTGTAGTAGAAGATTTACAACTTTGTTAATACATGGTATTCGTCATCTAACCGTCATGTATACTAACTTAACAACTCGATTTAGTATCCAAACCCATTGATAAGGGATGACAATACCTTTTACAACGGTACATTCCATGAAATTTAATCAAATGCTTGTAAAGGCAGGTGCAAACTTTAATAAAAATCTGAGCAAATTCCAAGTTTTGGCTCCGATTTGAAATGTTAATTATATACCCCCAAAATTTCCAATAATACAAATTTCAATGAAATCTGAAGACCTAGACTTTGACAATTGTTTGATGAAATTTCATGGAATGACCATAGTCAGTAATAGTTCAGATAAAGAAGGTCATCCGCAAAAGAGTAGGAAAAGACCAATAAAACGAATACGATAGAAGGAGGTAGAAGAATTAGAGAAATATTTCAGTTCACACTTAAAGCCAAAACAACTCCCGGTAAACGCGAATGTTTAAAAGTTATAGAGTAGAGTAGGGGTTAAAAGGGTATTCTATGAAGACGAGACTCAATATCAATTGTGAAAAAAAAAATTCTTACGTGAACCAGAAGTAGTATGTTTAAGGGATTCTCTGCCCAAACTATACAAACTCGCATGCATATAAAGACACCCAATTATATTTAAAAGTATGGTTTTTGAAATTGTATGGATAAGCCAGAATTAAAATTATTGCAACTATTTTTCACTTCAAAAGTGAAAAAGATGAAATTCTCAACATTTCTCCTCTGATTTACATACCTTGCTTCAAGAAAATTGTTATCGCACGGTGACATTTTCAGAATAACAAACCTTATTTTAAAAAAAAGACAAATTCAAAATGATGAACCTTGTTTAAAAAAGAAGTTCTATTGTTTCATTATTTTATGCCCCATTGTGAGGGTTATTTATGAATGAAATGGGTGGTTGTCTTAACTTTCTGCACTGAAATATGTTTGTGTGGAGTTAGAGACATTTAGTTGCTTATCATTGATCTGTTTGAATGACTACACAGCGATCAGGCCGTATTTGGCAGATTTGTATCTTATCACGGGATGTATCAGGATCACGTTTTCAATAGCTCGCCACCATGGGCCCAGAGACTTGGGGTTTCGTCTGTGGGTAGTCCTGGGTTACTTCTACTGAAACCCTGAGCCCAAGGAGCTTTAAATAGGGGGGCCTTAAACTATATTCCAAATTCTCAGATGCAAAGTGGTCAGATCATTAGGGTTGTGTGGATTAACACAACTGATTTGTGCTTCGTAGCGCTAAGGCCAATCCTCTCTAAGCCACCTAATCTCCCGTAACCCTAATTTGGGCTGAATATCGGGTTTCTCGATCAGGAGTTCCAGGGCCGGGTCGCGATTTTTTTTTCCCCAACCAAC
Organism: Patella caerulea; assembly: GCA_036850965.1. Taxonomy (NCBI): domain Eukaryota; kingdom Metazoa; phylum Mollusca; class Gastropoda; family Patellidae; genus Patella; species Patella caerulea. Next base: position 45,930,825 of record JAZGQO010000007.1, on the reverse strand, counting down.
ATATCCATTGCAGTTTTATTCGGCCTCTGATTGGCTGAAAATATGACGTCATATTCATATTGAGGTCATAAGCTGAGCATTATATTTACATACTGACATCCCAGTCAGACACTGCCATTTTCACCATTTCGCTTTAACGTCACTTTAATTTCTCCCCTAAATCATGGCTACGGACTGAAAAATGTTGCACAAACACGACAAGGTCAATTTGACTAATTTTGTTCTAGTATGAGTTGACAATAAAAGTTCTTACTGAAAATCCATCTTAATATCCTAACTTTGTCTAGTTGTTTCAGGCTTGATTTGATTTGGGCTTCAGTTGAAATTTAGCTTACTGTGTACTCCGTTTAATGCGATCCATTTTCACGATAATAACGTTGTTGTTGCATTCGTTTGTTGGTTCTTTAAAACACGATACTGGGGTTATGTTGGTAAAAGAAAGGCTGAAAAAAATAACAGGAGAAAAAAACAAACGAGGCCGATAGCCCAAGGTTTGTATGTCGAGGTGTTTTTTTCTAAAGTCTTTCTTCCCCAGCATATATTATCTTGCTTATAAACCAACCCTACACTGGAAGAATAACCCGTTAAGGGTTTTAGGGTTTTGAAGAAAAACTTTCAGAAGAATAACGCCGAATTCCCCTGTATATATAATATATCCAAAGCCATCCCTGACTTTCAGACCACTAGTTATTCAAGGCACTGACTATACCCCAAAAGATTAAAGAGATTTACCGTTTTAGGTTCTTAATATACTCATATAGGACATCACCCTGTATCTCTCAAAATTTTTCAAGGCCGGGGTAGAGAACCCAGGGCCCCCAAACTCCAAAATATACATTGTATCGGGAACTTGCTGGCAAACAACCTGCACAAATTTCTAGATCCGCTTTTGCGACTAATGCATAACATTTGGGCATGCCAAATTTCATTGATTTTCTATTTTGATTTCTCGAGTTATTACATGGCTAGGCACTTTGTGAGGATATAACTCCATTAGCCAACTTAGAAAGTTAATGACATGTGGCACTGTTTGTTTGGGATTTTTTTTTATTAAAAGGTAGTTCTATGTTGGCTTGAAATGTCTTTATTGGACTTTCCCCAGGGTCGTATACAATGAAATGGATATGCCATACTGTTTGCAATGATAGACTTTTTCTCAGATAGCGGCGCTATGACTTACCCTTACATCAAATCCCAACTGCCAAGAGGTGTTTTACATCATGCACGCCAATGTGTACACTGGACCTTGGCTTTTCGTCCCATCCAAACGACTATACATTGACCCTCTGTTCTCTGACACTAACAACGGGGATCTAAGGAAAGGACACGTATATCTGTGATGGCAACGTGGAAACAAAAGAAAAAATCTTTATGTTTAAGAATGATTTATTTGTGGGAGGAAACCGGAGTAAACCCACGAGGTTCAGAAGGCGCCCCCATCTCCAAGCCACACGCGCTCACAGCAGGGATCGAAACTATGACTGCAAGCCATGGTGACGTGTCAGCTAGAGTTTGAAGCACCATCCCATACCCCCTTATATAACAAATTAACAAAATCAAATGAAATATATGTACAATCAGTAGCAACAATTAGCTAGGGTATGATCCACAGATGAACAAGCTGTATAATTTGCATAGACAAGAGATAATTTAAAATAGTTAAAACAACACAGAAAGTGTAACAGAACCTCGATACAATACTAACATTAAAACTAAAATGCATATAAAAATATCCAGCATTTGGGTTAAGATACGCCAGCATTTTGCAAGAGATAGATAGTGAACAAGTTAAAAACAAAAGCGATTTTTCGTACAATCAGGGGCCATAGCCCATAATCCAGAAAGGTATGGTCTGAAGTGCGCAAATATGGAATGGGACTGAGATCTATAGGAAATTAACATATTTTAAGTTTCATCAAAATCAGATAAAAATTGTGACTCTAGTATTACATACTTTTACATCATTTATTTTCGATTTTCCCGAAATTTGTATTCAACCTTCATTATAGTGGAATGGTGATATATTTTCTGCTTAGACTAAGTATATAGAAAAAAATTTGATAAAAAGACGAAACTTAAATTCAATTAATTGATATGTTGCATCTATTCATTTTGGAATATCAACGGGTAACATAACCTAAACGTTGATTTGTTTGTTTTCAGAGAAAGTTTTACACAAATATTTTTTCTTTTCATATCTTTTAAGTGACAATGTCTGATGACAACAGAAAAAAGTTTACGGGCTTATTCCATCCACGCCAGTGACTTTTTAAGTTTACGGACTTATTCCATCAACGCCAGGGACTTAAAATCCTGTATTTCCCATAAGACATTGCCACTGAAAAAAATGATATGAAAAAAAAACAATTCACAATTCTGTGTAGAACTTTCTCAATTGAAACAAGCCAATAGTGCCGTGTATGCCCTCCCTCTGAAATCTCCAAATAAACTGATGACACATATCAATTAATTGAAAATAATTTGTCTTTCATCAAACTGTTTATCTATGCTTAGGTAACTCCAATTTGTGAACCCCTTCAAATAGGGACCAAACCAACTCGATTCTTGATTGAAATTTGAAACGTTTGTATCTCTTCAGTTCGAATTATTTGCTGTTTTCTTTCCTGTTGATTATATGATTAGATAATCGTGTTTGAAGAACTCTCGTAAAGCGATCTGTATTGTTTTAAATATAGAAATAAACAGTGAATAATATTGAAGTTTGGTGACTTTATAATAAACAATTTTTGGCAATCACAGAATGCATGTTTATAACCCAAAGTTCTTAGTTCCTTTCGCGCATATCCGATTGTAATTCCCGAATTTTATTATTAATCCGATTTTGATGAAATTGTTATAAAATGCATGTTTATAACCAAGCGATCGTGGTTTCTTTCGATATTCGCTCATATCGGATTGTAACTTATATAACCCTTTGAGTGTACGTGCGAGACACTTGTGTAGGCCTAGCTAGTACACTAGTGGGGCTGTGGGGTTAGCTACTGCAACATAAGCGTTCGAGCGGTTGAATCGAGCATAAACTTGCCAAAATGCATAAAACTGACGAACAACATTGTAAACTTTGAATATGTAGACGTACATAAAGGTGAGGAAAATCTTTGGTCGATAATAATTCTTGGCAAGACACGAAGGTGTCTATTTTGAATAATAATATACTATTCCAAAAAAGTAGGGGATATTTGATTTTGGGGGCATAATACTAAAATATGTAAATGACTACGAAAAAAGTCACTATTGAACCTAACAGAAGAAACATTTCCAGTTACATGTGACGCCCAAACGCACCAATAGCTACCGCATGGAATGCAGGTGATGCATGGGATCATCATGGGGGTCCAACCCAAGATTTGCACGACTCTGACTTTGAATGTTACAGTCATTGTGGCATTGAATTCCAGGGTGGAAACATCAGTTTAATTGTTTTAGTGACCAGAAATCAAATTTTGATATGCGTCGGCTTACCCAAAATGAAAGGTTACGTGCCCTTGGCATGTCACAGATCGGCACAACACAGGCGGTTGTGGCGCGGACGATGAATGTTTCTCAGTCTGTCATAAGCAGGCTATGGTCCAGATACCGTGATACACAATCTGTACAGTACAGACCACGCTCAGGTCGACCAAGGGAGACAACTCAAGCCCAGGATCGATTTATCCGTACCTTGGCCTTGAGAAATCGTGTCATCACAGCAAATCAGATCAGCGCTCGTCTTCAAACAGACACTGGTGTGAGAGTGAGTGGCCAGACGATTCGGAATCGACTGCATAGGGGTCACCTTCGCGCCCGACGTCCTCGCGTGATCCCTTGTTTGAGAGATCATCACATTCAGGCAAGACGTCGTTGGTGTAGGGATCGTCAACACTGGGATAATCGACGCTGGAGCAATGTGATCTTTTCAGATGAGTCAAGGTTCACTGTTGATTTTTTGGACAGACGTAGGAGGGTGTGGCGTCGTCGAAACGTCATCAGACATGATCGATTTGGGGGTGGTTCTGTTATGGTGTGGGGAGGCATCACTGTTGCTGGAAGAACGGCTTTACATGTTGTTACAGGGCGTGTTACAGGCCAGTACTACCGGGACAACATCTTGGCAGTCCATGTTGTGCCGATCGCACGACGTCATGGCCGCCGTTTCATCTTCCAGGATGACAACGCAAGATGTCACAGGGCCAGGATCGTTACATGTTACCTCCAACAACAGAACATCACCACATTACCTTGGCCAGCACTGAGTCCCGACCTCTCCCCCATCGAGCATGTCTGGGACATGCTTGGACAGAGGTTACGTCAACAACGTCCTGCCAATGTCCAAGAACTTACGGCTGCGTTGCAACAGGAATGGGACAATCTGGACCAAAATGACCTTAGACGTCTCATTAGGAGTATGCCACGTCGGATCAATGCTTGTTTGGCAAACGGAGGAGGATTTACCCATTACTGACTTTGTTGTGATGCTGTGGTAACTTTGCTGTTTGACACCGGGTATCATTTTACCCTTATAATGGTCAGTCTGTGCCTTACTTAGTCTAACGATCATTTGGAATAAATCGATGAATGTTAACTTCATTTCATTTTGTCATTTGTTTCTGCGTCAGTTTCATTAGGTGACTTTAAAATAACACTTAAAAATCAAATATCCCCTACTTTTTTGGAATAGTATAATTCTGGTGTAAATATTATGCTTAGCTTATGACGTCAATATCAATATGACGTCAAACTTTCAGCCAATCAGAGGCCGAATAAAACTGCAATGGCTATGTTGGTTGGGAAAAAAAATTCACGTCCGGGTCTAGGTAAAATGCAACAGAAGAGTGCACCTTTTTAGTGACAGGCCCATTTTCGGGGAGGGGGTTGGTACGGTTATATCTTTTCTTCTAGTTGAGTAATGGGGAACCAAGCTTGAAAACACAAGAGGGACATTCCAATCCAACACTGGGATCGCACCCAGACCATTTTGGTTAGTGAGCTGAATATGGTCTTGATAAGGTAAATTATGATTAATCATTTAGTTAACATTTAATGCCGCAGGAAAGACCTGCAATTGCAGTTTTAGCTGTTACTTAAAGGGACAATGACATCCTTGCTGGCTTGGTAGCTCCAGAAAATAAATAATACCCTTATTCTAAGTACTAGATGGTTAAGTGTCCTACCTGTTGTGTAAATTATCCATTACAACCTATTTTACTTGTCCAAAGGGTTCGAAAATATTTTAAAATCCAAGTCACATTTGAAAAGGTTTACGTTAGACTTTTCAAATCAATTCGTTGAACTTTTCTATTTTTTTAAAATAGGTGTGTTAAGATGAAATATGGCTAAGATGGATATGGCTACCTGTATAATACGTGTCCATCTTCATCTGCCCAATCGGAGAAGGGAGTAAATCCCAATTTCATTTGGTTTTGTGCTATACTTATCCTGCAGGAATTGAAAAGCCCGGGTTTTAGTGATGATGGTGGGTGTGTATATGGTCACGTCGAGGCTCTGATAGTATTAGGAGAAATCCAGACAATGGTTTTCTGCTGACCGAATGAAAACCTCTTCAATTTCACAAGTGGACAAATGACGGAGAATGGGGTGGTATTTTATTTCGAAAGTAGACATAAAAAAATAAATGTGTATATCCGTATCTTTACTCCTCCCCTGTTAAAATCGATCGCCGGGGACCGATAATTCATCACGTCATATCCGAAAAAGTATTCACAGTAAACGAATATCATTTATATCATTCGAAAGCCACGAAAATTCCCCGTAAAATGAGACTTAAGAACAGGCGATTATTATTAAGGTATCCCGACCCAAACAATATTCGACACTAGTTTAACATCAAATTTATATAGATATAATATGTTCTTTTAGTTCCATTGATTGAAACCAGAAACAAATATTTGACCCCAGGATACCTGTTAGTTGTCTTCACAAATGACTATGGTCTCATTTTATTTTAAACTTGATACTGTCATTGTCCTGTATCACACACACGAGGAAGCCAATGGCGTGATTGTCACTGGTGATTAACATGTATAATCACCATAGTAACCTTATATATGTAGACTTTATCATATCACACACCATTATTACTGATAAACGTCAACAGTATCAGCTTTATCAACTCAGACAGTCATTTCTCCTTGCGTAGAATGTATGGGATTTAAGAGCCATTCCACGAGAAAAACATGCAGAAGATGGGGGTCGGCAGATTGTGTTCATCTCGGGGGGGGGGGATTTTAATGTCTCCCCCAGACTAGTAGACAGCCAGAACAGCCGATCTCAAAGTATAACCGTTATTGTATCTATAACCCGTATCTACAGTGGGGGGGATGGCCCCCGCTCAGAAATTGCTAGCAATCATTAAAGTATACCCAGTTCCTTATATTAACCTAAAAAAGCTATTTTTTTTTTTTTGGTTGAATACTTATTTTAAAATGCTTATCAGACGCCTAGGTAACTACATAGCATGATGATTACAACAGTCTGTTAGAATGACCTTTCCGAAAATTTCCTCAAAATGTTCGCCCCACTACCGAAAGGTAATGCCCCCCCCCCCCTAGATATACGGGCCCGCGGTGTTCTACAATTCTTTGCCAATTCATTTGTCCATGCTTGCTAGTAGCAGCAGTAAACCGGCTCGAGCAAAACTGGTCTCTTTGACGAAACTTTGTATCCAATCCAAGTTGGCTGCGTCTGAGACCGCAGAACATTGAGTTTTTTGTCCCCCCGCCTTTCGAAGCTATTAAAATGGGTTCGTCTGTCTGTCCGTCATACTTTTTGGGACACAATAACTCTCTTCCTCATTGAGCTAGAATGTTCAAACTCGGTGTATGTGTTTATTATGTCAATGCCTTGATGAAGTTCGAAGATGAGCATTTTCCGCTTAGGGTAAGCAGAGATAAACAATTTGATTGGTTGATGCTTTTGGACACGATAACTTTAGTTCTAATTAAGTGAAAGTGATGAAACTTGGTGTATAGTTTCATTACAGTAATACCTCGACTAAATTCGATAATGAGCATTTTCTGCTCAGGGTAAGCAGAGCGATACGCAATTTGATTGGTCAAGACTTTGGAACACAATAACTCCCCTTCTAATTGAGTTAAAATGTTCAAACTTGGTGTATATGCTTATTAGGTCAATGCTTTAATGGTGTTCGAAGATTAGCATTTTCCGCTTAGGGTAAGTAGAGATAAGCAATTTGATTGGTTGATGCTTTGGGACACGATAACTTTAGTTCTAGTTAAGTGAGAGTGATGAAACTTGGTGTATAGTTTCATTACAGTAATACCTTGAATAAGTTCGATAATGAGCATTTTCTGCTCCGGGTAAGCAGAGCGATACACAATTTGATTGGTCGAGACTTTCGAACAGAATAACTCTCCTTCTACTTAAGTTAAAATGTTCAAACTTGGTGTATATGCTTATTAAGTCAATGACTTGATGGAGTTCGAAGATGAGCTTTTTCCGCTTAGGGTAAGCAGATATGCAATTTGATTGGTTGATGCTTTGGGGCACGATAACTTTAGTTTTAATTAAGTGAGAGTGATGAAACTTGGTGTATAGTTTCATTACAGAAATGCCTTGACTAAGATCGATAATGAGCATTTTCTGCTCAGGGTAAGCAGAGCGATAAGCAATTTGAGTTGCCGAGACTTTGGAACACAATAACTCTCCTTCTAATTGAGTTGAAATGTTCAAAATTGGTGTGTATGCTTATTAGGCCAATGCCTTGATGGAGTTCGAAGATCAGCATTTTCTGCTTAGGGTAGGCAGAGATAAGCAATTTGATTGGTTGGTACTTTGGGACAAGATAACGATGGAGTTCGAAGATGAGCATTTTCTGCTTAGGATAGGCAGAGATAAGCAATTTGATTGGTTGCTACTTTTGGACAAGATAACTTAGGTTCATCTTGATTTTTATGACAATACAATGACTGCATTCTCATTCAGTAATTGATTCGACAGTAACAGTGTATAGAAACAATTGTCAAGCGTGGGGGGGCCCTTTTGTATGCCTTTAGGGTCCCCCTAACTAGGGTACATTTTCATTTTTGTCGTCAGTTTTAGCATTTTTCTTTATAAAACACTTTCGGATGACACTTCGTGTACAGTTTGATTGCTGGATAGGTTTGTTAAAAATAAATGTGCGATTAATTAATATGTGTTGTCTATTTATTTTGGGATTTCGGCGGGGGACATCAGCCTCACTGTTGGCTTGTTTTTCTTTATTTTTGTCTATAGAATGTGGTATGATTTTGCATTGAATAAAAAGAGGTGACAGATTAATATATCGATACACGGTGTTGAGCCATGAAACCATTTCGATATTTTGAGCTACCCCCAGGGGCGGATCGGGCGTTCGCCCGAAGGGCCGGTCGAACAGAAAATTAAAAAAAATAATTTTGTATAATTCAACTAAAAAACCCTTTTCTGCTGAACATTATATGGGGGTGGGGGGCTTGGACCGGCCATGGAGGGATGATGATCATGTGGTCGGTGGCTTTAACGGACCTCCACGCCATCACTGGAGTCTGGAATGGGCTGGTATAATAGGCCGGGTGTGGGCAAAATTTTCTCAACTAGTGCCCTGTTTTTACCCAGTTAAATTCTCTTGACGATACAATGACATTACGTTATTTAATAATATGACGATATGATAATTTCACAGGTTAATGGTTGTAAATTATTTGCCGGTCGGGGTATATTATTTGGCAGAGATTATAATCAGATATGCCACCAAATCGCATATTTGGGGTTCATTTTTCAAAAATGTCCAAGGGCTGCGCTGTCAGTCAAAGGGGCCACCCCTTCCTACCCCCGCATCATGGAAAATAGGGCTAATCTTCGAATGTGTATATTTTCTACTTTATTCGTCATATGATACAATTTTGCTGACCATTACTCCCAGAGAATAGATGCGACTTTGAGGTCTTTACACTGGGGCAAAGGAAGACCCCCACTAACACCACCAACCACCACTATTTTCATCCAAACCCTAGACTCGCCAGAATAGGTGTCTGAAAATTGACTAAAAATTAAAAAATGACGGAGAAGGGGCAAAATTGACCAAAATCAGTCCGTAGCTGCATCTCAATGACAGTTAATTATAAGATCGGTTCTTCTGGCTGTAAAGTAGTCGCCTATCTTCCCGATTGTGCATGGTTTTCTTGTGGAGTAATTCTTAAAACATTTCTAGGCGAAAACATACGTAAACGTCCAATTGTTTTCTTCATCTACTTGTGTTTAACGTCCGCTTCCACCGAGTGTGATGTCGCAGACAACCATATTTTTTTTTTCTTCTATATTCCTTAAAAATTTTACGTTAACTAAAGCGAAAAATATATTTCTTATTTAACTCGTATTAATTTTTCACGAAAAAGGTGTCTACCTAATATTTAAGCGAAAACATAAAAAAAAGCTCTAAAATATAAAGTATTTAACACTTACACATTAATTTGAGTGTTAAATTATAACAATAAAAATTTCTTTGATACACTCAATAGGATTTTTACAAGTTCCAGCAGATCTTTGACACTCATACATTTACAAAATGAACAGATGGGTAACTCCTTGGCTCTGTAAATACAGGACGACTTTTACACGGGAGCAAGCACTAATAAAGTCATTAGGATACTTGTGTACATTAGATTCTGGAACCAACCCATTTTCGGATATTTCAAAGCCAAATTGACATGGATCTAAATGAATGATTACGTCATCAAGACAATGATGTAGGTAGTATGTATAAAAATATGATCTTAATAAATGTCCTTTGCTACTGTTGCTTGTAGGTAGCAAATCGTCGATATCTATGTTTTTACCGTGAAGATACAACCACAGGCGTAGTTCATCTAAAGATTTACATGCAAGTCCTTTTCGTAGAAGTTGAACTAAGTATTTTTCTGCAGATTGAAGGCATTTCCGTACTTCTTCACAGTTACTAGATACTCCAAAGTTCGACAAATAAATATCAGATGCCATGTTGAGAGCTCCTTAGTACCAAACTTACTGAAATGAAAGAGCATCTATTTCTGTGTTGGTGTTACACTTTTCTATTTCTTTAACAAGAAGATTTTTGTGATTTGGTCAATAATCCATTTTCATCACATCAAACAGTTGACAATCTTCGGAGAGCTCATAGAGAAGAGTTTCTCCATATCATAACCACGAGCTTGAGCTATTTGTAATCATACGGTGTGCTGCAGTATTCGACATTTTCTTTGTAGATTTGCCAACAGCGGCTGTAGTCAAATTGTTTACGCTGTCGTATGCTGGTAACATAACTTTATGAATAGTATCAGATATTTTTATTGTTTTATCATCAAATCTGGTTTTACGAAATTCAGAATTTTAAAACCTTCTCCCAAACCTTTGAAATAATTTTAAAACCTTCTCCCAGACTGCTTTGGGAACAATTACATTAGTTATTAGATTGTGTAGTGGATTAGGAGTAACATCAAATGTGTTTCCTTTTGCGAATACGTATGTTAACATTGTTTACTTTTTCTTCCGAACACTGGGTTTGTGTTTTGGACAGTACGTGATGAATATTTAACTTATCAACCAAGGGAATGAACATTGTCACTTCTCAAAAGAAATTGGAAATCATTAGTCGCTCATGGTGGGTAATCTCCCACTCTGCTACAAAATCGTTCTCTCTTGTTCGTCCTATGAAGCCTGCTGAGCTCTTCTGGGATCTATTAATTGTCTGCTCCAACGCCATGTCAGCAGCCACGGCAGTAAATTTACGTTGATTCCGTTTTACTACATGTTTTCCCTTTAAAAACATCTCACGAACCTCTGGTGCAGTCTTTGGTAATCTTCTCATGTCTTCGAGATATAAGGATGACCACCTCTGAAAGTTGATACAATCTAACATGGCAAATACTGGTTGAAGCTCCTGTACAGTATCTAGAAGCAATTGCCACAAACCTTGTCTATCAGATCGTATCAAATTCCTAAGAATCTGTACGCGTATCAAGAATTTATCCCAATACAGAAGTTGCTCTCCACGATCCACAAATTCTCTGAAACATTTGAATACATTTTCGGCATTAACGTCCAGATCCAGATGATCTACTTTATTCTCTGCTGAAGAAATTTTCTGTTGCATTTGACACAGATTTTCAAATTCTGACTGAACAGCAGATTGGCTATTCAGGAATAATGCTACATGTAGCCTAAAGAAAACTTCTCCCAACATCAACATCCCCTTCAGACCTCTTGCATAATTCATCCCTTGTTGTAAAACAGATTCTACTGCGTTCACTCCAAATATAGAACATTCAATCAAAACATTAGATATTCCAGTTCCCTTGACATATCTTCCTATGCACCGAAGCAAGATTTTGGCCATGTGAAATGCTCACAATACAAGAACAATGTTTTTAAACTTGTCATGATTACATAGCTGTACTTCACGAGCGATCACATATACCCCTTCATCACAAGCTACCGGTAAATAATGTTGATCCAATTGACTAAGTATGCTGTTGAAGTTCAGCAATGATGTATATACAGCTGCATGTTGAGTGACTGGGTTTGGAACTACTGGTAAACATTCAACTTGTTTGGTTAATAGACTCTCATTTGAGCATAAAGCATTAAATGCACTCCAGGAAGGCACGGACTGTTCAATGCTAGAGGGTTCACAGTTATTAAAGATTGTATGTGCGATTCTTGAAATGCACCATATCAAGTCTAATGCTTCTGCTGCGTCTTTCTTTTCATTGTTGCATACTGTAAAAAGATTTGACTCAACTTCATAATCACTTGGGATATCTGGCCTCTTAGCTGGTGTGAAATACACTTATAATTTTTGACATGAAAGAACTTCTTGGATAGGTTTCGCACCATGCACAACTTCAGTGTCTGATATGGTAGGTTTAGCTGGAATATTTATGGGCTTGTCTTGAAAGAGAACACATACTGTGTCATGAGAACCACAAATACCAGATAAGGTGGCGTCTTCGTGATCAAAATTGTCAAATGCTCCAATTGTAAATGAATCAGTCTTAAAATGGCTGGGAATAGGAACTCCGCCTTTGGACTGAGCAAGATTATGGTGATGAATAACTTCAGGGTAGCTAACACATAAACCAGCATGATTAAAACTTGAAATTAATGTCTTGCTCTGACATTTATCGTGTATTGATTCGGCTACCATCAAATGTAAAAGAGTCTTCTTAGTTCCGCGTAACATATTGTAATACATTATTTGTAATAAAGTTTGTGATTTTAAGTTCCAATTTGTTAGCTTTTTGCATGCTGTGTCTTCATTAACAGTAGGTTCGTCTTTTATACAGTTAGGGTCAACATTGAATAGAGTACTGAAGAAAGTCACAAGCACCTGGGGTATTTTGATCCCGTTCCACGACTTACTGGGATCTTGAGCATCACAGAATTTATCAGTGAGACCAAATTCCAGATTTTCCAATGATTACCTTAATATACTTGCACATTCAGTCACTGGATTACAACTTCTTAAAGGATCTGCGACATCTGTTTGTAGAGCAGACGAAAAAAACATCAATGGTTTGTTCGCTTCTAAGGGCTTGGAAAATTTGTTTTGATCCCTAAAGTAATCGCACAACATCAATTTAAGTTCATTATTAGTGACTTTAATTTCGTCATTCTGAATGTTAAACTGATCTCTGGTGTAGCTAAGGGCGTATGCCCGACCTTGCTCTAACCCACATCCTATATATCCATGAACTAAGTCAGAAAAAATAAGTAACTTTGTAGATATTCCAATTCCATCTAGGTTATCTAATTTGAGTTTCCGTTTACATTTAAGAAAATAGCCTGAAATACAGTTATCATGACATCGAATATCAGCACCAAAAACACTTGATTCATCTTGAAGATCACATGTTCGAGTAAAAACGTCATCTTTTAGATACAGTGACACAGTGTGGCTTTTATTTTAGGCAGTGGCTTTTAACAATTCATTAGCTCTCGAGTATTCACAAATTCCGTACTTCTTACATAGGCCTATGCCCTTATGAGATTTTTTATCACAAACAATACATAACTGATTTGGGCTTGTTGGGGTATGGGGACTACTGTCAACGACCACGTTTTCGAGTAGACTTTCTAATCTGTTCATTGTCTGGTGATATATCCACCAGGTCTTCCTCTTGAGATCTATCTGCATCCCGTTGAAGTTTTAAAAGGGATTTCTTGTGACAATATATTGTTTATAACATGAATTGGTCATATGATAGTATAAAACACCCTGTCATCATCCAATGAGCTCAAACGGTCACCAACACAGGTACGTATGTCTATAAAAATGACCAAATTCCCTTTTGAATGTTATGAAAATATTTCTTTTTGTAGTATTCTTAAAACTTAGTAAGGGTTTAATAATAAATATTAGTTTGACTTTAGTTAACATTAACAGCTTCATTCTGGCTTTTATTTCATTGAAGTTGACAGAAAACTAGAGCATATAGGATAAAATGGATATGAAATGAAATGGGGTTTAACGTCCTACTCTTTTGCACCCAACCTTGGCTAATGGAAGACAGGCATACGCCATACAGTGTGCTATAAGGACAATTTTGCCAGGGCAGCGGCGCTACGGCTAATCTTACATCGAATTCCAACTGCCAAGGGATCTTTTACGTGCACTTCAATGTGTACACGGGACCACGGTTTTCCGTCCCATCCGAGCGATTAGGCAGCTGTCCTTGTAAAAAAACTGGATATAACGTTGGCAGCCACCTTTGATGACGTCATAGCTGGATAACATACCACGTGGTAAGTGTCCACCCACGTCTAAAATACTTGTCCCCTACTTATCATTTCTACAAAAAATTTAAACTTTCCTACAGAACCATATCCAGATTCCGGATTACATCTCACTATTACGGATTGCGACCACCGAAACGATAACGACCATTGATTGGAATTAGTATTAGTTAATCTAATGACTCCGATCAAAAAAGTCACACCGTCGAGGTTGATTGATTTCAACGCAGCCATTTCACGAGCCGCTAATCTTTCTTTGTTGGTTTCATTTTTTAAAACAATGGTTAAACACCAAGATACTGGATATACAGAAAATCTCCCACGAGTCTTTTTTGATATCAACAAATACCAACACAAGTTGATAAAGTACAAAAAATCGAGGCTCTGCAGAGTTTTTTTTTTACTTTAGCAACGAGAGTTGATATTTTTTTATATCAAAAAAGACGAGTTGGAGATTTTATTTACCACCCAATCCTTTCTTACATGCAGAAATAAATAAATATAATTCTTTGGTATGGATTTCACTTTTACTAAACCTGATTACATTACAGCGTAGTGATACATCATTTTTGACAGCAGTTTACCCATTGCAAAGTCCGATATATACTGAGCGCCATGGAAAACGCATCACTTTTTTCCCAAATATTTTATTACTAGGTGGTTTTGTATGTATAATATGAACTATGAATACTATGAACTATGCAATACTATGAACTATTCTCTCACACAATGCTCCCAAACGCAAAAAAAAAAATATCGGCCTATATGCACAAAAAGAAATTGCACGAGATGCACATGCAAAACCCAATATTCATGTGGAGCATTGCGTGTGAGCCCTTCAAAAGCATTTTTTCAACTCAATGTGCAGTACATGAACTGTGAAACGTTAATCTGTCGTAATTTGTTGTTGAACGTGTGAAGGAATCGAGCTAGAGATGCCGAGACTTACTGAAAATCAGCGGAATGAAGCCATGGGAATGTCCAGGTCTGGCATGTCACCAGACACTTCAATCTTCATCAGTCCACTATTGTGGCAATCTCTAAGAATATGATGCCAGCGTTTGACATGACTGGTGGAATCAACCTGTTTCACAGAGAATTACGAAAGTCTTCTAATATAAAAGATTGCTGTCTTCAACACGTGCAATCACATCACGCGGCGTCAATGACGCGTGAATTGTTTACATAAGATGTAACTGCTACGGACAGCATGATGTCCTTTACTCATTTTAATACCCATTTACACTAGTTAGAAAATATTTTTTACCAACATATTATATTATACTTCAAACGTCTTTGGGTTTTTTCTAATACAATTTGTCGGAGGAAAAAAGTTAATATTGTAGACTCATTAAGTCGCATCAATTTCATCCTTATCAATGACTGTAACGGCCTAGCGAACATTCACTGCTGATATGTTTGTCGTGGAATATGTATAGCCTTGTTCTTCAAGACCCATATTACACATGGCGCTGCAACACATGGTACACGATTCGTGTGTATACCAACGGTAAAATGTTTTATTTTGTCTTAAATATTGGATATCAGAAGCTTACATTTTCCCGGTAAGCACAGCATCAATGTTGATTTATATTGGCTAATAATTGGTGTTTTAATGTGGAAGACTGGATACTTTAAAACTGTTGAGCGCCCACCTTCTCGCACATTTACGGCGATGTAAGCACAAGGATATTTAATGTGTGTCGTCTTTCGCCCATTTCCCTTATTATTCTTGTTGAAATCACTTGACATTTTTAGTGCTACAAACAAACAGACGTTGGTGATAATAGACTGTCAACAACATTTGACATTTAAATATTTACGTCATTACAACCGGGTGATATGTAGGACATATACCCACTCACTCTACATTGCACCATAAGCGTCTTGTGGAACCGTTAAACTTGTATTTATTCCTTGGATTATAATGACTTTCAATGTTTTTGCTATAATTTCCATAACACAATGACAGTTTAGCTCATTTTCTCCGACATTAATATCAAATCAGACCATTCCGTTGACAATTCAAACATTTTTTTTATTTGAAGAAAAGAGACCTAATGACTGTTGACTTTTTGTTATTAACTCTCTTGTGAGATCTGAAATTGTCGACTTCTCATACAATGACTTCAAAGAAATGTATGATTAATGGCGTATGACGTGGCGCAATGTATGTTTATGAAAGGAAATGGACGTAAATCAGATGGAAATTAAAATGTAATAGGAGTAGACGTCAAAAATGTTATCACAAACCGAGCTAAAGATGATGGGCATGGGAGTTGCAATGGGGAAATTTCTGATATCTCACATGGCTTAAACATACATTATGCCTATGACAGGTTCTTCTTTAGGCCTGAAATGTTATCAAATTGTTAATTATCTTATCCAGACCATAATCAACCCTCTGTGATTTTTAGAAGATTGGAATGTATTTTGTGAAGGATTAATAAACCTTTTAAATTGGATTATTGCGACTTATTTTTAAAATATCGACATCACGTAATGATGATCGGGGCTAGCCTAAAATTAAAAATCTAATATCTCAGTTCAAAGTGGGGCAATTTGACTGGCATTTTCGTTATATTAACTATTATAGCATGGACTGTCAACAACTCTTTTGTCTTTAATATCAACATCTCTTTTATCTAATCCCTCACAATGCCCCTTTAATGTATACCTATAAAAAGAATGAAATAGGGCTTATAGTGAAAAATAGCTGCACCAACCTAGCTACGGATGACCGATTAGCATAGGAGTTGCTATGAGTGAAATTTAGTTTTAATTTAACTTGAATGTCGTATGGCATATCTGTTTCTAGAATGCCTTCGAATAAATATATGTTTGGTGTGTTGTAATGCAAATCTATGAAAGGAGAATGGAAATGGACTCAATTGGGGTTGAACATGAAATAAGGTGCACCGAAATTCGTCTTATAAGACACAATGACAGAAATTTTAAGGATACCTTCAAATAAATTTATGATAGATCGGTGCCAAATGAATGGAAACACCAGGCGAATCCTTCGACCGATTCACCAGTCGATTGCATCTCTATTATTCGCGTCACACGATTAAACATTTCCTTTTTTACAAATTCTGACCATCGTTTAAAACCACTATAATAACTTTTTACAGTATTCTTGCTTTTAGATTCCACTAAATGATGCCCTAAACGTCTTGTTAATGCTTGAACATTATGACGTGATGTTTGGTTTCTTAACTGAGCATCTCGAACTTCTTATGTGAGAGATTCCTATAACTCTAAACCTGAAATCCGATAATGTTATACAATTAATTTTAAAAGCGATCATATTACACTCGACTTCCTTCTACCGAAAATACCATTCTCTCCATACCCTTTCCTAATGTACTTTGCACCGAGCATGTCTTGACTTACAATATACTTTAGAAAAAGAACTCCCATCATGTAATTTAGACCAATAAGGCGATGATACCCATACGGTATACAGGGACTACACGAGTTTATTCTTTCAATTTTTCATGTATTATCTTATCTATTGTGCTTGATACCGAATGTGTTGAAAAGGCATCAATTCCACTAGTATAGGGGCACCAAAATGTATAACTTAATTCGCAACATTTGGCATCATCCTCGTTCGAAAACATGTCAAGTTTGTGACCTCATTTGGGTATCCTTCGTATCCATACTCAGATGCATCCGAAAAGATATTATAATCAATTTCAAAATTATCTTTGAAATTTGAACTCTTCTGCCAAAACATAAGCACGTTAATGGTGCTTTGACCAACTACTACCAGAGCATTCCAACATGCCCGCGATGTAACAACTTTGTGCAATTCTCCTTTTCTCAAAAGAACTAATTTGCCAATTCCAGGCTACATGGCTATTACTTGTCCGACTATATTTGCTATTGTTCGGACTTTTATCAATTCGTTTTGACCAATTTGTTCGAGAATCATGTTGATATTCTGAATTAACTTTACTATACGAGAATCAGACGCATAAATATTCCCTTTAGATAAAATCCCATTGGAATCCTAACCACTGAATGTTTTTTTTTCTTGTGGACACGACTGACTTTTTACTCTCTGCTATGAGAAAACCACATTGTATTAAATCTTACCACATCGCTTACAGCAAAATTATTTGCCCCTCCCCCCCTCATAGCCATCATCCAAGAACATGACTATCTTTAGCCCTGTATTTCTCCACTAGGAAATCAATACTGTTAACGTTTAGTAAATACGTATCCTGCTGTAGAAATTCCAAATAAGTACTATTTAATAGCACCACCAAAATCCCAGGAGAACCCAAGGTATCGTCTATGGCCAGGATAAATTTCATGGGATCAAAATTATTTTCATGGGATCAAAATTTCAAACTTATTAGGGGGATTGGGATGGTCTAGAGTGCCGCGCTTCGACCTCAGGCTTGCGGCTGTGGTTTCGAGCCCTGGTGTGGGCGTAGGGCGCCTTTTCAACCTCGTGGGTTTCCTTCTAGCACTCCGGTTTCCTCCCACTGCTAAAGACCCCTACGTGCAAGCGAATTATTGAAATAAAATTAAACCGTATGTTAGTCCCGAAATGACCTAGTTTGTGTTGAGTGGACGTTAAACCCCATTTCTCTCTATCAAACTTATTATGGATGCCGTAGAGGACAACGCTAGATCATGGGCTAAGAGGGAAGATGTTATCTCTGATACTCTCTCTGATTGGACACAGTCTATTAGTCGTTTACTTAAGGGCGTTGAGTAGTCTAAAATGCAAATTTTAAAGCTAGCACTGTAATTTTTGTTGATAAGATATGACATTTTTTGTTATTTGGGGTGATAAACTACATATTAATCACCAAATAAATACCAATTTTATTTACCAACTATGTTCCAAACTTGGCCCAAAAGCATGATAAAAAGGGGTATTGATGACAACAAAAGTAGAATTTTCTCAGTTATGCCTGCAGATATTTTCATCAAATTTCGCATGAACAATGCTAATAGCAAGTCCCAAAAATACACTGGTCAATTTTTGGCTATAGGTTGTGGTTTGTCTTGTATCCATGGAAACGCAAAAAAACGATGCGTTTTCTTGGAAATTCTATTAGTACAAGCTCAAAAGATTTATTGATAATCCCGCCAGTAGATCGAAAGTGGAGGTTATAAGCTACATTTCGACACCAAAAACGTTAAAAAATACCAACTCAAAGTATTTTAAAATTGTTGTTCATTATTTACCTTCAAACGAGATTTTGCGATTTTGGGTTAATTCTTTGAATACGTCGACAACAAGTATTAAAATACAACAATTCGGATGTAAAAGTAAATAATTACTTCACTGCACTACTCCACCGCACTCTAAATCATGTTATGCATTCAAAAAATAGTAATCTTTGACCATAAAAAAAGAAAATCCGTCATGTTCCTTTCGTGATAGATAAATAGACCTGGATAATAGCGTCATACAGGGAATTCCTTCTGGTCACGTGACATCTTCCACTCCCGTTGAAGCCACGTCTGTGTTGATCACGTGACTGGCGTGCACGACGTCATAATTTATTCAACACCTGATCTAGGTCAGGGAATCAGTCTCGTTTGCTATAAATAGTTTTATTCCTCCGCCTCGTATCTCCATTGTTACACATAAAACGACGCGACTTTCGAGAGTTTTCTGAGTTATTTTATAAGTGGAACAAGTTTACAAAGACTTAATAAGATTGGCGTTGAAAAGTTAGTGCGAATCTTAGACTGCTCAACGCCCTTAAACGAAGAACATACATGCAACGTTTGTCAGTTGACACAAGGCCTAAGTCTATTTTCAATGATGTTAGCATTGTTAAAAATCTCAAAGCCTTGCATGACAAGTATGTCATTGTTCCGGCTGACAAAGCGTCCAATAACTTTGTGTTTATATGTAAACGATATTATTATGACTGTCTGTTCGAAGAATTTAATTTTGGGAAATCAATGGACAGTGCCACGTATAAACGATCTATTCTTAGTAAGGATGAAATTATATCCAATTACAAATCTGTACTCACTTCATTTGGTACTCCATGCGGGGATACCTATATAGATTTACCCTGGTTGTATTGGATACCCAAACTACATAAAAATCCCTACAAACAACGTTTTATAGCAGGTTCTGCTCGATGTTCCACAAAACCACTTTCAAAAGTATTGACATCTGTACTAAATGCAGTTAAAGAGGGTATTCAAAAATACTGTGACAAAATATACTCTCGTAGTGGTATAAATCAAATGTGGATATTAAAAAAATCCAATGAATTACTAGATGGTTTGCAATCTAGATCCCTTGCTTCGGTCTCATCTATTCAAACTTTTGACTTTTCTACACTAAATTCCCCATACTAAATTAAAAGCCAGGTTGAAAGACATTATTCAGTGTCTTTTCATCTAAATCGGGAACTTCAAGATATCAATATTTAGTTGTTATTTACAATTCTTCTTCGTTAAGTACCATAGTGATTCCAAAAATAAATTCACCGCAATTGCCATAGACTGAGTGTTAAATTGTATGATAAACGTGATCAATCTCGAAACCAGAAAAATTTTTGAAGAAATTTCTCTGGTGAATCGGGGTAGCCATTTTCCCGGAAGGTGACATGTAATTCCTACGCGCGAAATTTCTCGTTTATTTGCTTCGTCCGCCCCCGATTTTACGTGCCTAGATGACCGAATCACTTAAAAATATACCCAAGCGTAGAAAAATAGATCTTTACAAAAACTTGAATTTGTTCGTTTATGATCAATTTTTTATGTCAGCGAGTTAACTTTGACTCAAGAATCATTTTACAACAAACGAAACGACGATCCGACCTCTAGTTTTCGAGAAATCAACCCAAAAAGATTGACCACTCAGAGGTCAGAATGGGCGGGGCTTAGGTTTGGAAAAAATGGACGGTCTAATGTGCCAGAAGCCTTCGGCTCCGCGGCTGCCTCTGGGAACGTGATTGAAACGTGAGGACTTTGACCTTCCGATTGTTAACTTTCCATTTATCAGTAGTAACATTCCTGTATCGCCAGCTTATGGAGTCTTAGCTAATTGTTACGCGAGAGCTTGTTCTATTTATTCTGATGTTTTAAGTAGTTCGAGACATTTGTCAACTAAACTTCAACTACACGGGTACTTGCGCACTAAACATATAAAATCCTTTAAAAAGTTTCATGGCCGTTATATTGACTTGATTGGTAAATATAACCTGTCTCTCAGCTATTATTCTAATTAATTGACGCGTATCCTATTTACTATCTCTCTGATTATGTCTACTACATCGTTAACAATTTTCATCACATGCATTTTGCATACTGAGTCCATTGGCCAATCACGTTATTTTACCGAGATTTCGACTAATAGTTTGGATGCAGCTATGGCGCCAGGCAGGGTAAGCTTACTCTTCTAGACACCTGTTACCACTGTTTGTCGTGTATTTTGTACACGATGAACAGTCCATTTGCTGATTACACTATTTTGCCTAACGGTTTTTTTAGGACTTCGAATTTTGACTAATGGTTTGGATTGTTCGTACTTGGTTTTATTTTATTAGTTAATCTTTGTGTTCAACTTGATCGTGCCTTCAAAATTATCATTGGCTTCATGCAAATTTTGGGCGACTTTAACGTTGGGCTTGTGCTGCTCTTCGTTCCCCTTCTTATCAAATTTGTATGACGTCCGACTTAGTTGCTCAATACGAACTACCTGAGATAAACTCAGAATGCTTTGATTCTCGCTGATTTGTTTTTGAAATACATTCACTTTGGTTGAATGAGATCGTTTATTTTATCTAACATAAATCAACTTTAGTTGAAATAAAACTTGATATGGTCGTCTGACCCCCAATTAAAACTTGAAGTTTTCAAGTCGACGGCAGAAGTTAGAATCACACACTTAGAATTGTGGGTGCAAGCCACATCTTGTGTTTGATATTATTCGACCGCAATTTTTCCTTGAGCCATGGTAAATCGCAGGAAAGAAGGTTCATGAGTTCAAGGAAGTTTCCTCTGTTAATGTCAGGTATGTCCTCTTGGCGTGATACATTATGACTGCGTTAAGCAATGTTTTGAGAAGCTGCAAAATATAGACATTCTGTGATCACTCTCAAATATTGTCTGTTCCGTAGCATTAACTACGTATGATCATCATCCATTAAATCCACGTTTCTGATCCTTTTCTCACCGCTCACCCCTAAATGAATTCTCAACCAACCCATTTACCCCCAGAGTTTTGAGGAGTTTACTGACCCCGGAGCCGTGGCCGGCGAAGCTGGTCACCGCGAGCACAGTAGGTGCAAAGCCCGTGGAGGAGGGGGAGGGGTCTCCCCCCTAATAGGGAATTTTTAGAAATTGGAGCCTGGAAATGTGATTTCCAGCCATTTCAGGCACTCTTCGGGCGTTTCACAGGAACTTGAAAAAGGCCTTTTTATACGTCCACATTCATAATGTGAACGTATTATGCCGTCGCCCCTGTCTGTGTGTGTGTGTGTATGTATGTATGTGTGTGTGTCTGTGGTTCGCCTACAGGGCGCAATTCTTCATGGATTTTCTTCAAACTTGATATACTTATTCCTTATACCCCAAGGAAGATCCCTATTGTTTTTGGGACATGCCCGACCCCCGGGGGGCGAGCCACGCCCATTTCTAGTATTTGTTTGTTTGTCGTCTACAGGCCACATTTCTTAACTTATAATCTTGTAACTTTGCATACACATTCTTTGTACCCTAAGGAACATCCCTATCGTTTGGGGTGTATGCCCCACCCCCAGGGGCAGAGCCACGCCTATTTTCTTTTCGTGTGTCTTGGGTCGCCTACACGGCGCAATTCTTACTGGATTTTCTTCAAACTTGGTATACGTATTCCTTATACCCTAAGGAAGATCTCTATTGTTTTTGGTGCATGCCCGACCCCCAGGGACAGAGCCACGCCCATTTCTAGTATGTATTTGTTTGTCGTCTACAGGCCACATTTCTTTACTTATAATTGTGAAACTTAGCATACACATTCTTTGTACCCTAAGGAACATCCCTATCATTTGGGGTGCATGCCCAACCCCCTGGGGCAGAGCCACACCCATTTTCTTATCGTGTGTCTTTGTGTCGCCTACAGGCCGCAGTTCTTATTGGATTTTCTTGAAAACTTTGTATACTTACTCTTTATACCCTAAGGATGATCCCTATCGTTTGGGGTGCATACCCAACCCCCAGGGGCAAAGCCACGCCCATTTTCTTTTTGTGTGTCTTTGTGTCGCCTAGAAGCCACAATTCTAACTGGATTTTCCTAAAACTTTGTATACTTACCCCAAGGGGCAGTGCCACGCTCATTTTTTTTGTCTGTCTGTGTGTCACCTACAGCCCACAATTCTTAATCGATCGTCTTGAAAACTTTTTTTTATACTTATTCCTTATACCCTAAGGCTGACCACTATTATTTTTGGTGCATGACGGACCCCCTGGGACAGAGCCACGCCCAATGCTTTTGTGTCTTGTGTTCGCCTACAGGATGCAATTCTTAACAGATCCTTTTAAAACTTTACAAACCTATTCCTTATACCCTAAAGATGACCCCTATTGTTTTTGGTGATTTCCTAACCCCCAGGGGCAGAGCCATGCCCATTTTTACTTCGTGTCTATGTGTGTTGTCTACAGGCCACGATTCTTAATGGATCGTCTTTAAACTTGGGATATGTATTCCATATAGCCTAAGGACGTCAATTGCATGTCCCGACTCACACAGGCAAGACACAACCAATTTTTGTGTTTGTCGTTTACAGGCCGCAATTCTGAATGAATCAGCTGGGTACTTGGTTTATGTATTCCTTATAGCCTGAGGGCGTCCACTATTGATTTTGATGAATGTCCCGACCCCCAGGGGCAGAGCCACGCCCACTTTTTGCCTTTAGTGTTAGGAAGGCACAATTCTGAATCGATTAACTTGGTTTAGTTATTCCTTATACTCTAAGGACGGCAACTATTAATGTTGGTGCACGACCCTCAACGCTAAACAAACCAAACGCCTAGCCTTCTTGACAAAGTACCATATCAATCAAAGCAGGAATGTGGACGTATATTGTAGCGTTAGCGTTATGTTTCTATAGAAGCCATCCGACATGAACCGCGGATCCTTGCACGGGTCTGCTCCCCCTGACCACATTGACATTGAATATGGAATGAATACGGATCGAAGGTGAGATTCAATAATCACCAAATTTATATTTTAATGAAAATACGTTGTTTCCAGTTCAGTGCAAAATTTGCTCCTGGTGATTGTCAAAAACGATTTTTTTTTTATTCTCGGGACAGTGTTTGAGAGTGCTAATCTCAACTGCACAACCTTTATATGATCATTTTTGAAGTTACTGGGAGTGTGGTCATTCACCACCTGGATGCCAGCCATTCCCCCCTTGGGGGTGAATTCACCCCAGGTTGAGAAACGCGGCATTAAATGAATAACTGATTTACTAGAAGACCTTTCCATGTAGTCATAGCCGTGAAGTGATACGAGTCTTACTCGTAGAATGTTTCAAAAGACGTTCTGGATTTTCCAGTGAGTAAATACAAACTTATTGTCTGTTACATATTTATTACTGGCATGACAGTGTGCCTTTTTTGTACTGTCAATGTATGATAGCCAAGGATACTTTTTAAACCACATAAGATCGAAATCTCTAGTGATTTTTTCTTTTTAACTAATTTGTATAGGTTGTACTGGCATACCCAAGTCTAGATGTAGCTGTAGGCCTACTTCTGAACCAGAAGCTGATGTTTGAGCCACATTTACTATAGTGGGCTTATCATTATCATCATCATCAGTACTAAATATTTTGTTGGAAGTACTCGCAGTAGCACAATCACTTCCATAAGTTTACAATTTTTTCATATTTGCGCATATCGGATCGTAACTTCCTGAATTAATTATGGCCCTGATCATACGCAAAATTGCCTTTTTTTAGCTTGTGGTCCCTCTGGAGGTCACAATTATTATCCGATTTAAAAAAAAAAACGTTTGATTATATTACCGTTACACCGTAAGGAAAGTTGAGTTCGAATTTCGGGAAAATCGGACCAAAATTGCCATACAAAATGGCTGCCGTTTGTACGCGAATACTGTTAAAAAATAGTATATCATGGCTGTGGACCCTGTAGAGGTCACAATTTTAATTCGATTTTGATGAAACTTGAAATACATGGTTATAACCCAAAGGTCTTGGTTCCTGTCGATATTTGCGCATATCGGATAGTAACTTCCTGAATTATGGCCCCTGATTGTACGCAAAATTACCTTTTTTTGAGCTTGTGGTCCCTCTGGAGGTCACAATTATTTTCCGATTTAAAAAAAAACCGTTTGATTATATCACCGTTACACCTTTATTTTCCGATTTAAAAAAAAACGTTTGATTATATTACCGTTACACCTTAAGGTTTGAGTTCGAATTTCGGGAAAATTGACAGACAAAATGGCCGCCGGTTGTAAGCGAATACTGTTATAAAATGGTATATCATGGTTGTGGAGCCTGTATTGGTCACAATTTTAATTCGATTTTGACGAAACTTGAAATGCATGGTTATAACCCAAAGATCGTAACTTCCTGAATTATGGCCCCTGATCGTCCGAAAAGTCGTCTATGGTCCCTCTGGAGGTCACAATTATTATCCGATTTAAAAAAAAAAAACGTTTGACTCCATCACCGTTACACCCTACGGAAGGTTGAGTTCGAATTTCTTACCCACTTAGCAACATGATCCCAGTCGAATTTGAAGCCTACTGAAATGCACCTTTATAACCCAAAGATCTTAATTCATTTCGATATTTGCACATATCAAATTTTAACTTAATGATGTAGGAAAATCACTTTCGGTATTGCTTGTCCTCTATCCATCTCTCGAAAATGTGGGCGTATCCTGCCAGGCAGTGCCAGCCTATCTTTGGTACTGTGAAGCAATTTCTTTCTTACAGGAAGAACAAACAACTTTGTACCGTGTTCTATGTTTTGATTTCCCTCGAATAGCTGACATTTTTAAAGCTGTTTCTGGTCTTCTAATATTATTTGACCTAAACTGCTCAACAGACAGTAGGCATTATAAAACAATCATTAAAATACAGATGTAATGTTACTATACGGCTTCCAACTAACTGCATCAATAGCTTTACGGCAAGTGAAATTAAATGTTCTTCCTAGAGGAAAGACGTTTTTACTGCACAAAGACTAAGCCTAATGGAAATGGTTCCAAGAGCTTCAGACCTTCCCACAGAGTCGGTGGTTAAGAAATAGACAATATGGAGGAGGGTGCTATCTGAATGACGGGTAATGGCAACTACAATTTATAAATACAAAATATATAGACTCATGTACCAGGCCTGTAGGATAGAAATGAAGTGTGCAGATTCTTATACTTAACTAACGGGCAGAGTACCCACTATATTTCCGATGCGAATGCTGCTAAGGGTGTCTGCCACACCCACATGAAAATAATACACGTTTCGTGGCTTTAAGTTCTCTTCACGTAGAACTTTGATTGCTCTCACAAAAGGATCAGTGTCTTACGAACTCTTGGCTACTCTCGTTTAGGTATCCGAAAAGATATTATAATCGATTTCAAAATAATGTTTGAAAATTGAACTGTTCTGCCTAAAACCTAAGCACGTTACTGGTGCTTTGATTAACTACTACCGGAGCATTCCAACATGCCCGCGGATCAACAACTTTGTGCAATTCTCCTGTTCTCAAAAGAACTAATTTGCCAATTCCAGGCTGCATGGATATTACTTGTCAGACTATATTTGCTACTGTTTGACCAATTTGTTCAAGAATCATGTTGACATTCTTATTCCCTTTAGATAAAATCCTATTGGAGTCCTAACCACTGAATAATTTGTTGTGGACACGACTGACTTTTTACTCTCTGCTATGAGAAAACCACATAGTATTAAATCAGACTTTACTACATCGCTTACAGCAAAATTACCCCCCCCCCCTCATAGCCATCATCCAAGAATAGGACTATCTTTAGTCCCGTATTTCTTCAATAGGAAATCAATACTCTTAACCTTTAAATAAATATGTATCCTGCTGTAGAAATTTAATATGGAAGTACATTAAAACCATAGTATTTGATAACACCACCAAAATCCCAGGAGAACCCAAGGTATCGTCTATGGCCAGGATAAATTTCTATGTGATGATAAGCAGAGGATAAATCGTATCCATATATACAAAATCACCTTTCTCTTCATTTTTAAATTTATATCTATACAGGTGGTGATTAATATCTCTACAATCTAACACAAGACGAAGTTTTGGTTTATTTTTGGCTACAATTAAAGGGTTAACGACTTTTGGCTTATGAAATATATCAGAAATGCAACCTTTAAACAGTAAATTTTAAATTTCTTTGGTTACGAAATACGGCTCTCTTAAAGCAGAGGGAGTTTATATCCCTGTTTAATTATTTTCCAAAATGTAGGGATTACAACCTACTCCCATCCATTTGAAAATTGCGTTTCTTTAGATCTATTTTCCTTTTGCAAACATTACCGGCTAATTGTGCGAAATCAAACATAGATTGGCCAAAAATGTCTGGGCTATTACTTATCTTATCTACCGCTGACTGCCTGATTAATAATTTCTATACATTCGTTTCCCACATGAAAAACATAAACAAGGCTTGAATTGTCGATGATTTGTCTGTAGTGGAAAACATATGGATGGCTTAAACCGATTATTGGGTACTCGGCGCTGTTTCGCTTTGGCTTTATGGAAAGCAGAAGATTCAGCCTTCTGGATTTTCTATTAATCGTCGGCATCATCTGCGATGCTGTTTAGTTCATATTCTTCTGCAACCATCAATTCATAGTGTGAGCTATCTGCTAATTGTATCAGTTTCTAGCGGTGATTTATGATGTCTGTACCTTCGCTGATCTTTTTGTTCAACTTGTCGGCGATCACACCTTCAAAATTATCGCGTAGAAGATCCTAGGCTTCATGCAAATTTTGGGCGACTTTAACGTTGGGCTCGGGTTGCTCTTCGTTCCCCGTCTTAAATTTGTATGACGTCTGATTTAGTTGCTCAATACGAACTACCTGAGATTCACTCGGAATGTGTTGATTCTCGCTAATTTGTTTATGAAATACATTCACTTTGGTTGAAATGAGATTGTTTATTTTATCTTACATAAATGACTGTGATTCTACAACTTTAGTTGAAATAAAATTTGATATGGTCGTCTGCTCCTCTATTAAAACCTGAAGTTTTCAAGTCGACGACAGAAGCTACAATCACACACTTATAGACAAGCACGCACGTTCGTGTCACATCTAATTAATATTCACGTGTCATAACCTACGAACAGACAACTTTTTTCAGCTATACATTGAAACGTTGAAAAATAAATTTACACTGAATCATTCAGCAAGTGTGTTCACAGCTTAAGACCCAATATTCTGCACCAACTGGATACACAGACTTAAAGGACAATATTGGTGCCAGTCATTATCACATATGTGATAGAATGATTAAACACTTTCCAAATATAATATTAACACAGAGATCATCGCTACCATAGAGGAGTAATAAAGGATTCATGAATCGGAAGTGACGATCGCCAAAGGAAAACACGAGTTATCTCTCTATGTGAATGACTGAAATGACGAGTGATGACAGATAAACGGCCGAATTTCTGCTCACTAATAATTCCTTCGAAGACAAAAAGTTGTTATATGGGACCGCAAGAGGTTATCTGACAATACAATAAAGTAATTAAGTGTCATAAGATAAGAGAACACGGGAAAAATATAAATACTCCGTACAGCCCGTGTGTGTGAAATAGCTTTATTTAACGTCCGCTTCCACCGAGGTGATATCGCAGACAAACCCGTACAGCCCCTTGTTTTTATTCATTCTATAGGGGAGACCGGGACACATAGAACCACTTTGTTCACATACATGTTTGTCCTCATTTCATATCAAATGTTTTTATTAGAAGATCTCTTTATTTCATGATCAAAATTTTTTTTAAAAAAATCAATATGCCCCCTTATATGGATCAAACCCCGGTTTATCTGGATTGTATAGATTAGACATACATGAACTTAAGTACAAGAATTTTCTAGGCTAAGAAGTTAACATGTATAGACAATTTTTCTCTATTAAGCGCTTTTTTGAAAAATTCACTGCCTAAGCAAATAATTGACAGCATGTGGCTTATTGATGGAGAAATGGGTCTAAGAAGTTATCTCACTTCCGTACAGTGTTGAGTTGTATAGTATTATTTATAAAGGATATATCCATGGTGGTTCAATGTGCCCCGGTCTCCCCTACCTTATAAAAACATGGTAATGCACGGACTTTTAATCTGTTTTTCTTTCCTGTTTTCTTATCTAGTGGCAGTCAATTCTTTTTATGAATTGTAAGATATTTTCTCACAGTGTCACACAGCAACTGTAGGTCTTCGAGGAAATTATTAGTGAGCAGATATTCGCCCGTGTATCTGTTATCACGAGTCACTTTAGTTAGTTATATAGAGGAATAACTCGTGTTTTCCTATGGCGTTCATCACTTCCGATTCATGAATCCTTTATTACTCCTCTATGGTAGCGATGATCTCTGTGTTAATATTATATTTGGGAAGTGTTTAATCAGTTCTATCACATATGTGATAATGACTGGCACCAATATTGTCCTTTAATTATGTTAAGAATTTACTCAAAATTGTTCGCCTTATTTAACTAAACTATTACCCTTTATAAATTTTTGTGATTTTAGATAAAAGATATTTCACATAAACACTGATTGAAAGTTGGGTAAATTTTGAGAATGCTTCGTGAACTCAGGGATGACCTCAAACTGAGAATGCTTTGTGCACTCTGGGCCAGGTTAGTAAGCTAGCTTGTTAATTTACCGAGCCAAATTATATCAATGGCCTACAATAATTGTAATATGATTTTTATAAAAAAAAAAAAAAAAAAATATGTAACGATATCCCTGGTAAGTTGAAATGGAAAACGTATGGTATACAAGACGTGCGCGTTGAATTGCCTCAAGTGGCGTCGTTTCGGTTGCCCGTTTGTACTTGACAAGCTGTAGACTCGCTTGTCCAACCTCATGGGTTTTCTCCGGGTCCCCCGATTTCCTCCCACAGTCAAAGATCCCTACGCGGAAGCGAATTTATGAAATAAAATTAACCATATTATGTTACTTTGCGTCGGATGGACGTTAAACTCTCTCTCTCTCTCTCTCTCTCTCTCTGTTACATCTGCTGCTTTAAAAGAAAAAATAGAATTTTATTGATTACAGTATTGTAATGTTATTGATAAAAGCACTTGTCACATTGGGTTATAATAAAGTATTTTTGATTCCACTGAACCACATTCAACATCTTTGGAGAATAAAACAAAAATAACTCTGATTTCCATAATACATTAATCATCCTTAACGGACAATATTGGTGCCAGTCATTATCACATATGTGATAGAACTGATTAAACACTTTCCAAACATAATATTAACACAGAGATCATCGCTACTGTAGAGGAGTAATAAATGTTTCAAGAATCGGAACTGACGAACGCCAAAGGAAAACACGAGTTATCTCTCTATGTGAATGACTGAAGTGACGAGTGATGACAGATAAACGGCCGAATTTCTGCTCTCTAATAATTCCTTCGAAGACAAAAAGTTGTTATATGGGACCGCACGAGGTTATCTGACGATACAATAAAGTAATTAAATGTCATAAGATAAGAGAACACGGGAAAAATAGAAATACTCCGTACAGCCCCTTGTTTTTATTCATTCACACTTTGTTCACATACATGTTTGTCCTCATTTCATATCAAATGTTTTTATTAGAAGATCTCTTTATTTCATGGTCAAAATTTAAAAAAAAAAATCAATATGCCCTCTTATAAGGATCAAACCCCGGTTTATCTGGATTGTATAGATTAGACATAATATATGAACTGAAGTACAAGAATTTCCTAGGCTAAGAAGTTAACATGTATGGACAATTTTTCTCTTTTAAGCGCTTTTTTGAGAAATTCACTGCCTAAGAAAATAATTGACAGCATGTGGCTTATTGATAGAGAAATGGGTCTAAGAAGTTATCTCACTTCTGTAGTGTTGGGTTGTATAGTATTATTTATAAAGGATATATCCATGGTGGTTCAATGTGCCCCGGTAGGGGTAACTTATAAAAACATGGTAATGCACGGACTTTTAATCTGTTTTACTTTCCTGTTCTCTTATCTAGTGGCAGTCAATTCTTTTTATGAATTGTAAGATATTCTCTCACAGTGTCACACAGCAACTTTAGGTATTCGAGGGAATTATTACTGAGCAGATATTCGCCCATGTATCTGTTATCACTAGTCATTTCGGTTAGTTATATAGAGGAATAACTCGTGTTTTCCTTTGGCGTTCGTCACTTCGGATTCATGAATCCTTTATTACTCCTCTACGGTAGCGATGATCTCTGTGTAAATATTATATTTGGACAGTGTTTAATCAGTTCTATCACATATGTGATAATGACTGGCACCAATATTGTCCTTTAATCTTTGCTTAAAATTAATCCCGATGCATGCCGTTGGTTTGTTAAATGACAATGTTGGTGTCAGCCAATAGTACATAATGTGATAGAACTGGTTAAACACACCAACTTTAAGGCAGTTTTTGTGTGTCTTATCCAAACTCTGCACTGTAAAAATATCTATTTTTTATGTGGCCGAATTTCGTATTTTAACACTTTTTTTCTGTAGAACGGTTGCTTTCTTTTTGAGAAATTGTGTATTTAAAGTGTGAATTATTTCTTCAAATTACGGGTTTTTTTTGTATTTCTATGAAATATTCAGTATTAAACGGAGAATTTCCGTGAAATATAGGGATAAAATGTTTTATGCCCTTTTATAAAAATAATAGACTAATTCTTTTATTTCCCGGAATAAACGGTGGAATGACAAAGACATTCCATGAAAATTGTTTTATTCCATTCTATAATAGACTTAATTCTGTTATTTTACGGGATAAACAAGCGATGGAATGACGAGGAATTTGCGGATTATTCGTTTGCAATTGCAACGATAAGCAATCGTAAACATATGTAATCATTCCTAATAATTATGTTATAGTATTCATTTCAATTTATTAACCATAATTTGAAGAATCGTGTATATCTAATTTCCATTATTTATAAGATCTATAATGTGTTTTGTTATTCCTTATAAGTCATTCAGATTGTAAGTATTTTCATAAATATATAAAAAAAAATATGCTTTAACGCTCCGAGCTTAAAGATTGTATTATCTGGCATAACCGATTGGCCATGTAAGCCGGTTTGTCTCTGTGACAGAGTTTACGTACCTGCAAATTGCTAGTACCGCAAGCTTACATCTGAAAGCCTCTAACCGATCACCGACGAATAGCACGTGATCAAGATATTCCGTATTCTTATATTAGCGGAAAGAGGTGGCGTAAGAAGATTGTATACAATATCACTTCGATGGAAGCGGACGTTAAATGTCACACACGCATATAAGGTCAATGGTTAATTCAATGAGATTTTTATCACTTTCATAGGAAGCAAAAAATTATCAGGATTTGTTTTTCTGTATTTGAATTTATGTTAATTGAACGAATTTCTGTAAATTCCAGGAAAAACAAATAGCGATAAAATTTTCCTGGTAATCTTTGTTTCCGGAAATTTTTACGTTTTTTCAGGGATATATTTGTTATACTGTTATATCTCCAATAAACAGCACAATTTCCACGGCCACTGCCATTTCATACGACTACATAACCGTGTGTGGGCATATTATCCGACCGCCACTCTGTCGGTCCGTCAACAATTGTCCATTGTTTTGGTTTGAGGCATTGGGGTCATAAGATGTCGAATCTTACCCCCCCCCCATCCCCGAAAACCACGTTATCCCGATAAGGCTGCGGGTTGTTTTTTTTTTTTTCTTTTTTTTTTTTTTTTTTTTTTTTTTGTTTTCTTAAACATAATTTAACTTGTTGGAGGTACTGGGGGCGACTATAATAAACTCTTTATGTCAAGGCTAGCCCTCGATGTTGGCGGATCAAATTCTTATATGCCGCTTAATGCCGTTTATAATTAAATCAATCAAGTGGATAATCGAGACTATGCTGTTTATATTAATGATCTGAGTAATGATGACCGAGGCTATGTGAATATTTCAAACGCTTTTTTCTCGGCTAATAATGGATCAATTTGACTGAAATTTTAAGCAAATTATCTTTACACTATCTAGTTTTTAACTATTATAGTTAGAACTGCCATCTCTTTATCTTATCTCCCATAATGTAACTTTAATGTGAGTTATCTCCATGTTACATTTAACTCTTACAGCAGATTTTCCTTCTAACTCTAACAAGGCGGATGGGGTTTAAGTTGAATTAACGTCCACCCGACACGAACTAATATAATGCGATTTTATCAATTCGCTTGCGATCGTAGGTCTTTAGCAGCGGGAGGAAACCGCAGGTCAAAAGGAATACCCACAAGTTTGAATAGGCGACCCTACTCCTTGTCACGTACAAGCGGGAAATCAAAACCACGTCACTTGAATCAATGACAGAACTTATGATAAAACACGCACGCGTTAACCATTCCACCTAACCCCCTTCCAGGTCTTGAGTAGCTGGCGTCCATGTGATATGTTTTAAAATATAATCAAGAATACTCACGAACATTTAATATTATATATAATATTTTTATATCATAAACAAATCATTATTACTCAATTGTGTTAGCAAGTTATTTTAGAAAGCTTAAGAAATGCGTTCATTTTAAATTCGTATTTATGTTTTGAAGAAGGCGAAAGATGAC
Source organism: Patella caerulea (assembly GCA_036850965.1). Classification (NCBI taxonomy): domain Eukaryota; kingdom Metazoa; phylum Mollusca; class Gastropoda; family Patellidae; genus Patella; species Patella caerulea. Next base: position 45,897,227 of record JAZGQO010000007.1, on the reverse strand, counting down.
ACTTTTGATATTTTAGAATACTTATATTTTAGCAACACGGAGGCTTCCGTAATAAATAACTCAAAGGATGCATCAAGACTTAATGGTTTTTAATTCGTGATATTGTAATTAACCCCCCCCCCCCCAAAAAAAAAACAAACAAATATAGACATTGGGTTTTGGTGAACAATGACAGTTCATTCATGAAATGATATTAGAATCCGTAATCAAAATTCCTCGGAAAGATATTATTCTATAAATACAATAAAGTTGATATCTGTCGGAGCCGTAGTGTCTCGGCGAGTGTGGCGCCAGCTTTCTAACCAGGAGGTCCCAGGTTCTTCGACCCTCAAGATTTTCTAGTCAGTGGCAAAGCACGTGACATTCTGCAAGGAATTGTGTCTAGTAGTTCGTACGGGACAACAAACCATGGTCCACTCTCGACAGGTGGAATACGATGAAGAATAGGTGGAAACACCGCTGCTCGGAAATAATTTCACTCATAGCAACCGATAGATCATGTAACATTTTTGTGCATTGTGTAAGATTTACATCAAACATAAAAAAAAACCTGACCGTTCTCGTTATTATAGATAATGCAAAATGATTATATTGAAAATTTTATTCAAATTCTGATTGAAAATTTTATTCAAATTCTGATTGAAAATTTTATTCAAAACTTTATTGAAAATTTCATTCAAATTCTGATTTCATTGATATGATTTGTCAATAGATATACAATTTGATTACAATACAGATCTATATTTTGTTTGTCGTGGAAAGTTGCGTCATACGAGAGTCTTTTGACCCTATGACATCAGACATGGATTAACCAAACAACATTGATGTTTCTATAGCAGAATACCCACAGTTTTGTGCACCACATGTCAAGAACTCGCTGACACAGATCGTTTCATTGGAAAAGACTTCACATCAACCATAACGCGGGTTTTATAACTACTCTTCCAGATCCTAGTGTAGTAAAGACAAGTAAAACTAAATTTTGTACTATAAAAACGACACGAAGTAGGATCTTTGTTTTAATCAGATATACGTATTAGTGTTGAGATATAATTGTGTATAGACAGAGTTTACTCTATCCACATTCAAATAGCACGCCATATCAACCAAATCCATTAGTTTATTTCTACCTATATCAAAATATTTAACTCCTTTAAATTTATAAATTTCTAGTTTCTTTTTAATCGGACTGGTTATACGCCAGTTGGGGGTTGAATGGCCGAATGGTTAGTGAATTTTGTCGTCACATCTGAAAACAATTGGCTCTTCAACGCAGTTATCCCCCACCCCACCCACTATTTACGAAACCCTTGGTAAAGTGAGACTATGGTTTTTAACGGATTTATCTAATGTGAAGCATTGGCGTTAGCCCTGTTAACATCTGCTGCACAAGTGTTCAATTTATCCAGTTTTCCAGTTATTATAGCCTACACCGTTCCATGGTAAGAAACAATCCAAGAATCGTACAATCCATGCAGTCGGCAGCACAACAACAGTACCCGACAGGGGGAATCCTGGAGTTGCTGATTGACCTACTCGGAGGCTGGATAGAGATACTCACAATCTATTACATTACCATAGGAGGAGTGTCGTGTTCATAGACAAGATGAACAAATCCGTAATGCAGGAAAATACACTCATATGGAGTTGACATACAAGTTTCGTGAACGTTTCACCAAACTCCTCAACCTCCCAGTCAACAACTTTTCGGTATACTACTCAGTCAATTATTTCGAATCATTTATGTCAGACATCGGTTACAAAATCAACTGCTGGGAACTCCGAGATACAAAAGAATTAGAAATTTTCCAAAGAAAAAAACTTAAATTAATAATTCCAAAGGCAGATGAGTAAGAGTAGTAAATCCAGGCCAACCATTTCCATGCTTTAGATGCGAGGAGTTTTATGCCCGGAAATGGTGCCCTCTACGAGTTCATGACAAATATTCCACAGTAAAACCAAATGTTAAACAAACAGTATAACCCGGTCCATCAGTTAAACCTAAAGTAAAACCAGCAAAGAAGGTTAAAAGTAAACCAGCTCCCACGGAAAAGGGACCAACAGTCCCAAAATGTAAACCAGTAAATACTCTACCCCGCGTAGCTTGATAATTTTCGGCGTTTCGCGACCTTCCGTTTTGGATTTATTCCCCTTTTTCAGAAATATGTTCAAATTTGGTGTGACAAGTTTTTGATGACAGAATACGTTTAGATATGTCTGGGCAATCAACAGATTTCGCCGTACTGTCTGTGTCAAAGGAATATGATTGATGAGGTCCATCAATAATGACAAGGAAAAAGTAAACGATTAGCCGAAGTATAAACGGGACGCCCCATCTGAATAATCTTAATGCTTAAAAAAGAGACAGCTCTTGCAAATGATGGTCTACGGTCTATGTTATTAAGATATGTCACCTGATTGTCTTTTACCACTCGCCGTGATTTACTTTTTAATTAAAGATACATTATGAGAGATTAAATAAAGAGCTGGTCGTTAAAAACTAGATAATATGAAAGGAATTTACAGAAAGTTCAGTCAAATTGATCAATTTAGCGATTGAATGTTCCGCCTGGCCTCAATCATCATTACTAAAGTCGGTGCGATAAAAAATCTTATCCATTTAGTGATTAAATCATGAATGAAAGTTGAGCAAGGGACCCTAATCCAGTAAATAGCGAAGTTATCACTATTTGTAGTTTTGACAAGATGTGTTCATAATTGTTCCCCTTTTTATACGCCCACATTTTCATGTGGACGTATATTGTCGTCGCCCCTGTTCGTCCGTCCGTCCACAATTGTTTGTGAAAAGTCTACAGGTCACAATTTTTATCCGATTTCAATGAAACATACAATATAGGTTTATCACCCAAAGATCTCGGTTCCTTTCGATATTGGCATGTATCGGATTGTAACTGCATGGGTTATGGCCCCTGATTGTACGAAAAAATCACGGTTTTTTTTAGCTTGGGAACAGTGTAGAGGTCACAATTTTGAACCGATTTCGATGAAACTTGAAATGCATGTTTATAACCCAAAGATCTTGGTTCCTTTCGATATTTGCGCCAATCGGATCGTAACTTCCTGAATTTAATTATGGCCCCTGATTGTCCGAAAAATCGCCCTTTTTAGCTTGTGGTCCCTCTGGAGGTCAAAATTGTTATCCGATTTAAAAAAAAAAAACGTTTGATTATATCGCCGTTACATGGTTATGAAGGTTGAGTTTGAATTTCTTGAAAATCGGACCAAAATTGACGGACAAAATGGCCGCCGTTTGTATGCGAATAGTATGAAAATATGTTATATCAAGGTTGTGGACCTTAAAGAGGTCACAATTTTGAACCGATTTTGATGAAACTTGACAAGTATGTTTATAACCCGATGTTCTTGGTTCCTTTCGGATCGTAACTTCCTGAATTATGTCCCCGTATTGTCCGAAAAATCGCTTTTCTTAGCTTGTGGTCCCTCTGGAGGTCAAAATTATTAACCGATTTAAAAAAAAAAAAAACGCTTGATTATATCACCGTTACATGTTGACGGCCCGGACAATTTGGCTACTGTGTGGGCGTATGTTTCGTTGCCTGGCAAGCTATTTTTATCGTAAACATGGCACTAACATATTTGAGGCTTTATTTGAGGCTTAGCCTCGCTTTTCCAGGTGTTCAATTAAATCATTATATAGCCGAACTGTGCTAATCTACTTTAAATCAAACGTTTGACAAGATGGGGCATAAATTCCTTTATAAAGCCAAACAAAGACCTACAAAAGGCAGATTTAGCATTTACATAATGCATCTTTAATCAAATTCTATAGTTATCTGGAATTAAGCTTCTTAAAATTGTATCTAATATCGATACTTTGTTCACTGATACGAGTGTAAGGTAGTGGACATTTTCTTATTTTGGCATAATTCAGAAACATTATGCGTTTAAATATCATGTTCCAGATAATTTTGTCAGACTAAAGATATTGATAGGGTGGTTATTTCCTATAAAAGCCTCCCAATTTATGGCATACATGTATATCGAAAGTAGAAACACCCAATGTTACTAGAAAAAATCCATTAAGCGCACACAAGAAAAATAGGTTTTAAAATGTACACCTTAAAGGTAGCCTGTCCCCGAGAGCGGCGGAAGGGTGGTTTCTTGTATATTGATCTGTGTTTAACTATTATAATGATAACAGCCAACTCATTATCTAAACTTCCATAATGTATCTTTTAAAAAATAAATAAATTAAATAGAACATCCTTATTAAAGTCAGCTAAATCGTCCGGCAGTCAACAAGAGTTATCACATATTTTTATTTTGTTCGGTAATGAATCATTTATAATATCAAAATTCATTGAAAATCAAAATATTTGTTCGTTTCAACACTTTAAACTCTGTGTATCAATCTGAAGTCAATCGCATATTAAGTTTGTCCTCTAGAGCATCCACAAGATTTTTTGAAGTGATCAAGGACTACAACTCTGGCACTAATTATCAGAAATCGCTAAAAATCAATAGGTTTCTTCATCTCATGACCTTAAAAACTGTGTATAAATTTGAAGTCAATCGGATATTAACTTTGGCCTCTTGAGTATCCACAAGATTATGTGAAGTGATCAAGGGCCAGAACTCTAGCACTAATTATCGGAAATCGCTTCTTCGTATCATTACCTTAAACACTGTGTATAAATTTAAAGTCAATCGGATATTAACTTTAGACTCTAGAGCAATTGTGGACGACGGAAGGACGGACGGATGGACGGACGGGGCAACGACAATAATGTGGACGTATAAAAATGTATTCCAATACGCTAAATATCGCAGGATAGCGATGGCATCGATAGTAGATTACGCTCTTAATAAGTTAATTAAGGTCTAATTAACAATTTAGAAAACATGTCAGGTCTAAAGTATGACCTGCAATAGGCAGATTTAGCTCTTGCAAATGTATGTTTAATCCAAGAGAAGATTGTTTGGTCATTGCCTGAATTTTAAATTTTTGAATTTTATGGAAGGTAGTAACAAGAAATTGAAGAAATCGAGACAACTTTAGAATTTACCACAGGAAACACTATAAAAAAAACTATAGGAAAAAATAGAGGATTTGCACTACAGATACTGTAGAATATTTGGGGCCGTTATTTCCGATATTCCCTAAATATTTGTAGAGGGACTAGACAATACTCTCCTTGTCAACCCCGCTAACACCAAGAGAAAACCCAGTTTTGAACATCCAAAAGTATCTTTTCTCGCGCACTTCGTCGGGATTTGAACTCTGGAAATTCAGCTTACGAGAGAGAGGGAAGTGGGGTTTAACGTCCACTCGACACAAACTAGGTGATTTCTTGACTAACATAATTTTGTTTCAATTATTTGTTTGTGCGTAGGCGTCTTTAACAATGAGAAGAAGTCAAAGGACCCGGAGAAAACCCGCGGGGTTAACCAGGCAACCACACTTCTTTTCACATTCAAGCCGGGGATGGGGATCGAAACCATGCCACTTGACTTAATGATAGATCTTATGATGCAACACGCACACCACGTGGACTTTGCGAATAACGAATAAAAATATAATGATATTATTATCAGAGAAGAATTTATTGAAACCATTAAAATAGAGATAGTGATACAAAGCCAACGCGAAGAAAAAATCATTATGAAACATCAATCGATAAACAAGGCACCACAAAATTTCTAAATATCGTATGTTAGAGCTAGATTTACTTCAAATTTCAATGAAATCTAACTAGAATTTAAAACACCATCCAAAAGAAGATCTATAATATAAAATTCCAAAAATCACACGAAAGAAAACAAATTTGAACTATGAACGATTTAAACTGACGAAAACAGCAAAACAATTAATAAACTTTAAAAGATCTGTAGGCATTTAAACGGTTGTTTACATAGTTTACATAGCAACAACTACGACCTTAAGTAAATCCGATTTAAAGGGACAGTTAATCTTACTGATAATCATTTTTAAACAAGTCAGAACTTTAATTACTATTAAACCATAAGTACTAATTTAATAAAAGGTTAAATTTGTGCTTCTTTATAATTTACTACCAAAATAAATTTGAAAAATACTAAAATGTAATCTACCAAAACAATGCAATAATTGTTATTAATTTTTTTTTAATTAAGGTCAACTTTGATTGCATTGAATCCTAGTCTTCATTTGCCAAAATGAATGGATTGTGTTTAACATCAATTTGAGACTTCGATGTTCTCACGGTCTAGAACTTGTTACTATTTTTTGGTGGTGGAGGGAGGGGGGCAGATTCCTGAATCTGAACCACATGCTCCAATGTATCCATCGGATTTGGATACATTGCAATCAAAGCAGACCCAGCTACATTATGGACTGTTTATAATTTATAACTGTCTCTTTTATCATAAAACATAGATATATATATATATATATATATGTATATATACTTTAATTGAAATTAGATCTGAAAAAATGTATAAAATAAGAGATGCTAGGGGGCAGAACGCATCTAACTCATTTTAACTGACGTAATGGTGTTTGTACGTCATTGGATTATGTGCTTTTACAGCACTGCCACTCGTAATTTCGTCCAATCAGACCCTTTCTAATATATGGGCTATTAATTTTGAGATGAGTAAGAGCACTTCTAGCACCTAAACAAATTTCAATGCACATCGAATGAAACAATTGTATTTAATTTTTCATCATCCAAAAACATCCCCAGTCTTCACGGGATTAGCAACCAATGTATATAAACAGCCTGGATGGACGAAATTACCCCGCTACGCGACCATGTTTAGTGACGGCATTAACTTCTGTACCGATGTGAACGTTTCTCTGCTCATGACGTCACTGAATTTTAGACCGAGTTATCTACTCCTTGATTCTATTCTATGCATAGAATGGGATCTTAGGGCAGATAACTTGGTCTACCTTTTGTATGCTGAAATAACGTAAAGGAACGGTTTCCGACACGTCTTAAAATTCCAAAAACTTTCCGAGATCGTATCAATTCAAATCTTATTTTGACAACAATATTAATGAACACTTTAATGTTATTTAATTCTACATAAAATATTTGCGACCAGCGCAGCTTAAAATTAACAAAATACTTATATAATGCAACATAAAATTAAGGATATAGATATGAACTATTGATTACTAATGAACAAAATGCAAAATAAATGATTATGACAATAGAATTATGATTAATAGATATGCAATGCTGGAACGTTGTCTTGTGAGGAGACAGACTTCGGATATTTTGTAAGTTTTTGAAGTATTAGAACACTAGTGGGTAATGATTTAATAATTCTTACAACTAATTTTGATGAAATTTAAAAAGAAATCGCAACTTTCTTTGTTATCGACCAGCGATAGCCTTGAAATTGCTGATTTCTCCAAAAATTTGAGTTGTCTAAATTTAATACATAATAACATGCTAAACTGTGAAAAGATGGCAATTTCGATCTTTTATAAACAAAGATATATTGAAATAGCAATTGCCATAGTTTCGTATTAAACAAATCAACAATATAATAAATTTGATTATCATAATGTATGTAAGTATATTAAGCTATCAGTATGAAATAAGCATAAAAATAAAGAAGACAGGGTCAGCCACGATGCAAAATGATAATATTACGTCACTTCCTCATAAGGCACATAATGACGTCATTAAGATGATAGCTAACTCTAATAATACTTCCATCGCTCAAAGCTGACTTGATCAACAAGTCTTTCTGTTTAATAATAGTCCTGATCAACAGGAATCCATATATTATAAAAATAGATTCACAAGTTATGTAGTAAGCAAGTTTCCATGATTTTTTTTCTTCACTGACCAGCAGTTTGTTTCCTTAGTAACTTCGTTATATAAACGTTTATATTAAACCACAAAGAGAGGGAACAGGATCGACCGGCGAACCCATTAATGTTTAACTGTCCAGCAGCTATAAAGTTTTTGGTATTTTAACCAATGAATAATGATAAAACACTAAGAGCTGTCCAGCAGCAAGTCAAGGGACTCATCCCATGACTGTTTAGCTAACAATGGCAATATGCCATACTGGGAACACCTGTAAGTGGAGCTTACACAAATTTTCCTACTGGGGGTCTTTTAAAAGGTTTCGCGAACCTGAAATAGAAGAAAATATAAATATTAGCAGAGAACATGTGACATATATGCAAATTTTATAAAGTAAAGTTAAATTTAGTACTAAACGGACTAAGTGAGTAACGTTATATCTTATTTTATTTCTTCTGCCTGTGTCTTAGGGTCTAGAACACAGGGGTGTATTAGTTCAAAACATAGTTAACTTTACTCTGATGTTTTATTAGGATTTTTCCAAGTAAATCACACAAGACCTGGCTTCCACAGCATAAAACAAATACTAACCTGAATTTGGTACTAGTGAACTGAGGAGTCTTTGGAGTTGTAACAACTCGGTTTCATTTGTTTCTGGTTGGAAGTGAGCTTGCTGTAGCGCCTCGAATTCATCTTTAACTTCAGCTACATCAACGGTGAGTGACATCTCAACTGGTGTACTATTAAATTCGTCCATTAATTCTTCTTCAGATAATTCAGACGGGTAGTGTCGGTCAGGTGAGAATTCCTCAGGTACTGATGATACAGGAGAAGGCACGCTATGAAGAGGACTTTGGGATGACTGCATAGTTGTTGGAGTTGGATAGAAAGGTCTGAAGCACGGCGTCATTGACATCATGTTCTGTTCCACCGGTTCTTGTTTAACAGCCGTCTGTGCTGTAGTTGTGGTTTTCAGCTGTTCCTCGACATCATCAATAATGTTGAAGAAAGCCTCCAGATAAGACGAATCAATTACAGGGAGCAAATCTTTTGACTTCACTGGTTTACTTTTTGTTTTAATCACCGGTTTAACTTCAGGGTATTCACGCTTCATATGTGGAGTCAACTTATCAAAAAATGACTCAATATCCAACGAATCCATTAAAGGCAGTTCCTTTCTCTTCCTCTTCATTCCAGCTTTTTCTGCTACGCTTCTTTCCTCTCTTATCTTCTGGACCTGTTGAAACTGTTCAATCTTTGACAAATCATCCAGCAATTCGAAAGAGCTATCTAAGCCAGCTGTTTGTTCGCTGGAAGATTTGTGTTCCGGACTTGACGCCGGCGAAGGATCGGGTGTCAAATAGGAATCAGGAACAATACATCCAGAATCAGGAACAACCTGCTCCAAGAGATTTGGACTCAAACACGCCGAGTGTCTCAGCATGGATGGTTCAACAATAACGCCCTTCTTCTGCATAGTGGGTTCTGATGACACTGAGTAGTTACTGACTGACATAACCTGGGTAGGTGCATGCCAGAGAGATTCCAACGAAAGAGATGTGTCACAGAAAGATTCGAAAGAGCCGAAGTAAGAGTTTGTTGTAGGGCGGAGTCCAAAATCTCCTTGGTAACCGGCCTGTTTATCGGTGCGATCTGTGGCGGAGACTCTAGGAATCTTGGCAGGCTTGCACCCAGTGAGTTTCTTCTGCAGCATTTGCTTCACCTTCTCTGTTTGGAGTGACGCAGATTTGTTTCGTTGTTCAGTGCAACCTCTTCTTAGATATTGTGGTTGAGATAAATGATCCTGGAATCCAGGTGGTGATTGGCGCATGGTTGGATACTGTCCATAGTTTGGGGAGTTGGGAATCCACTGATTAGTTTGATGTGGTGATTGCAGATTACCAACACCCGAACTCCACATGTTATCACTCCTCAAAGGGTAAATACTGAACGTGTTGCTCTGTATTTTAAATTGATAGGCTTCCTGCTCACTAAAAAAAAAAAAATTATATCAAACTTTTGCGTTTACCTATATGTCAGATTTTCTTTTTATCGGGTATGGCTTATGGACTTTTGAATTTGTGAAATCACTTTTATCTAGACAGTAACCATAACGGATCATTTACTTATCTGAAACCTATAACAATATAAATTATTAGATCATTTTCATATTTATAGGTCAGTTCATTATATTTTGAAGATCTGCTTACCTAATGACCTGGTTAATACACACTATAACCGGCTCGTCATTTGAGACTACGGCAGCTTGTCTCACGTGCATTACCATATTTATCCATATTACAGAGCCATTAGCTCTGAGCATGCGTACTGTCACCATACACCCCATTTCATGACTGGATCTGATCACTGTAAAATTAGAAAATGTGAATATTAATAGGAATTCGGTAATGCCGAGAAAAACAACAAATTAAATATACCTGGTCTTACAAATGATCATATTAAAGCGAGAAGACCAGCTTTTTACTAAATCTTACAAAATGCATCTTTAAAACAAAAAACAACTTTTTCATATTGGTCTTGGTATATGGGGTCAAATTCTAATCACATTGAAAAGGCAGCCAAAAAGAATCTTACGTTGTACGTGTTTCTCCCTGGCAACATGAATATCTTCAGGGTGCAATAATGTGTACCATGACTTCCGACTAATCTCTTTATTTGTGTATCCAAGATGATGCTCCGCTCTGAAAAAGAAGACACATCAAAAATGAGAACAATTTCATTAAATTTTACATTTTTAAAACAAAATCAACAGAGGTATAGACGTAACCGCGTAACGTATGTATCTTTAAAAGGGGAATAATAGTAGCAATTTGGCAGTTGTACTGTATTTTTTGCTTCCATATTGTGATACATACTCGCCCAGACACTGCTGTGTGTAATATGGATCCAGACCACCAAAAAATTCCACTCCATTGGTAACACAATACGAATGTATTTCCTTTTTTCTAGGGAGATTTTTAGATTTTTGGTGAATATTGATTATTTTGAGGCGGAAATTAAAAAGTTGGTTAAGTTGACATGTAGGCGAAAAGTTACACATTTGCTAGAGTGCTACTTCCATTTTGTGTATCTAAAGCTATCCAATATAAACCTCATTTGGGAACAGCCTTCAAAGAGACGAGAGACGAGACAAAGAGACGAGAATCAAAAAGTCAAAGAGCAAATATCTGACCTTCCTATCCCTTTAAAAAGATACCCCATTAACAACTAAATACGACAGTCCAGTGTTTTAATGTTTAGAACGTATGTACACATATTATATAGTACAGACTTATGTTGAAGTATGTGGAGAAATGATTTTATTAGAATAAATGTATAGTTGAGCGTTGTGTTATGGTGTGGTTGATGTTTGTGTAACAGACAATAATATTGACAGGATGAATCCATCATATACACCTACTTTACATTACACTCTAAAAATACAAATATCTTGATATTCTGTTGTGTTATTAAAATTATATAACAATTTCGTTCTGTTTATTGACTTGCTTTTACGTTAGCCAATACCACTCGGTAAACGTTGACACTCCGGTACTTTACATCTAGCCTCAGCCGTATAACGGTAAGTGAGTGATATGTAAAAAACAACTAAATAATTGCGATGCGGCTACATGTGTACATTTAGGGAAAACGGCCGTATTAAAAAGAAGTTTTAGAATAGTGTGTAGACATTCCATAGAAAAGTGTCTTTGATTAACGAAAATCGAATAAAAAAACAGCTCCAGACAGTGAAAGCTTTGTATGATAAAACATTCTTCACAAGCATCTTCATTGGCGACACCAATTGCAATCGGGAACTTAAAAGTAGTTCCAATGGCGGAATTCCTCATACAACCAAAGCCGGGAGTCGGGTTTGGAGCCAGTTGGTACATGGAGTATAGCATCGAAAAATATAACGAAGCGCTATTAAGATCTGAATTGGAACAGATGCAATGTCAGATGTGCTTTCAGACGTGGTTTATGAACAGTAAAGACGTTAAATTACAAACGAAACACAGCCATAAAATAATTTGTGTTTACAAACTATGATCATTCATCATTTACTTTTGTTGATTTATTAGAGTAATGTGCAAATGGAGTCTAATCTGTTGATATTTTGTCTCACTCAATTGTTTAGCCTTTTCTGAGCCGAACTATTTTTCACATAATTTAATAACAATCGTGTTTTACAGTGTAAGTCAATCCGTGTTCTACTCTTAAAGGCTATTATATATTGACCGGAATATACTGAATAATTAATTCAGTGAAGTCCGGATTGTAAAACATTAGATATTGGCTTAAAGCCTATGCAATGAATATATGTTATCGAATTCTGATAATGTTGTGCTTTGCCCCCACCACAATCATTAACCATTTTATTGATTAAATAATGGCTTGATGAAAAATGTAGAGTAGATAATATTATGTAGAAAAACTGACTGATTGTCGCGCGATCTTTGTCTTTTGTTCAGTACGTTTGATCTTTAGTTATCTCTCTAGTTTGATCTGTATCCGGTTTGATAAACATCAACCAAACAACATGAAGTATCTATTTTTTGTACGATTAATATCCTTTTTCTTTTTTTTTTTAAAAAAAACTCAATTTATTTTTCATTTAGGATCAAAAATATAAAGCTAACGTATTGAAAGGATATTTAGTATCTATATGCTCTGTAACAGACATGAATACATTGCTCGAATTTTTGCAAATCTATGTAACTTTAATTACCTTCTTTAAAAAAAAAACAAACTCAAGCCAATTTATAAAATAATATTTATCATCTATATCCACTATAACAGAAATGAATACTGTACCCGGATTTGCACAACTGGCTGTTAACTTATTATATGGGAGATTAGATAAAACTAGAATAGTTCAAAACTACAACATATAAAGGGACATTTGAACATTTCAGTCAAATTGATCCACTATGAATCAAGATTTTAGTGATTGCATTTTCGGCCTAGTTTCGATCATCATTACTAAAGTCGGTACGATAAAAAAAAACATAGTCCCGATTATCCATTTCATGATTAAATTACGAATGAGAGTTTAGCAACAAATCGGATCCTAATCCAATAAATATAGCTGGATAGCGAAGACATCGAGACTTGATTATCTTCTGGATAAGTTAATTGACCTCTAATTAATAATTTAGATAACATTTCAGGCCTAGAGAAAGACCTGCAATTGGCAAATTTGGCTCTTGCATAATGTATGTTTAATACACACATATCTAATGTAACAGGTTCATCTTACCATAGAGTTTTATCCCTTGTTATTAATCTTCAGTAGCACTTTAAGAGAAGACATATTCCAAACAAATTAGCTCATGTTATTCATTACATAAGAACAGATGAACTATGTTATTCTAAAAACTGTCGACAAATATCGTTATTAAAGATGCATTAGGTAAGATTTAGATAAACAGTTTCTTACTCTGATACTTCAAAAAAAGATAATGTAAAATATATAACATTGCTCGTCTCAGAGCGGAGTTATCATAATTTAGTCTCGATTGACGAGTACCATCATTGCAATAATAAACAAAGTCTCTATTATCTATTTCTAAATTAAATTTTTTAAATGGAGGTCATGTTTTAATCCACTGAAATAATTCGCAACCATGGACTTATCGTGTCAATAGATGTCTTTTTTATAATTTATATAACATGTGAGACCAAAAGAAAGACTACAGTGGGCAGATTTAGTTCTTGCACAAGACATCTTGAAATAGTGAATTCTAAACTGAATTAAAACTAATACTTAATCTATTTATATCAAAACATAGCCTATACCCCCTTTAATTTCAGATAAATCTAAAAATAAATAAGCTCCTGATCAACACTATATTCCACTTTGACTTTAGATAAAACTAAAGTTGGGTCATTGATCCGACAGATAAAACTTCAAGGTGAATCGTTCAATATGTCATGAAATAACTATTCCATAATTCTAAATAATAAATATAACAATTGAGACTATGTTATATGACCAGCGGTCTGCCATCTGTTTATTTTAAGGCACCGAAATCTCAGCGATGATGCAAATGAAAAACTAACAAGGCTTTATGACAACGAATAAATTTTCTTCGGAATTGACTGAAATGCATCTTATTAAATACTTGCTGTCGGAAATTAACAAATCGGAGTGGTTGGGGTAGAATGCCGTCAACTATTATTGTTTTACAGTATATTGTCATGGTAAATCTGTTTTTTCATGAATAAAAATATTGTTTAAACCAAAATATATTTCCTTTCTATTAACTATATAGCTTGAAACAAACCTAAAGGTGAATCATATAGACACAGAAAAATCCCAAACTGTTAGTAAGTTATAGATCTCTTTAATTTCAGATAAAACAGAGATTCACCGATCCGAATTAAATTGATTGTAATCCTCTTTAAATTGAACAAAATCGTATTTTATATAAATGTATATAATATTGGTTAATGTTACGATTTTATTATCAGATAAAAATAAAGTACATTTAATCTAGGTGATGCGTTTAATTATTATTATTCACAGTACAAACAACCGTTAAAGGTAATTATAATTTAACCCCTTTTCATTGACGTAGTTTCAGCACCTTCGGCGCTATGGTTATGTGGGAAGGTGCTATAACTAATTATCATTCATAATTGATTCACGACACGTGCGATTCTTATCTATATTGGTTATAACTATCTGACCCTTTTTGTTTTGTTTTGTTGCTCTTTATTATCTGAAAGGAAATTCTTATGTAAATCGAACAATGACCGATATTTTAATCGAAATGGGATGTCACACGTGAAGCTCAACTTGATGAAAACCATCACATCAGATTTCATGCGTTTGCAGTTCCAGAATTATTAACCGATAATAAGTTGATCCGGAGTAGCTGTGAATATTAAAATCTGATTGGTTCGATTTCAGATTAATGGTAATTGTAGATCAAAAGGTATTTTACATTAAGACTAATTGTTAAATAAAATTAATTAGCTTCGATTTATGTATAGATGCCTTTTATATTCGCTCTTTTATATTAATCACGTACAATCTAAGTTTTTTCCACCATATAGGTTATTTAATATGGGGCTGATTGTGTTGAAAACGTAAAACACAGGTTCTAGTGATACTACAAGTTGATTATTTGATGCTGTTAAAGGTATTAACGCCGAGTATTGATCACCTAGCCTATTTTATATACAGACCGATCTATATTTATTGCGATGACTAAAAACCATTAGTGATCTCATGTTACTTGTAAAATAAAACTATCAACGTTACATTTAGATCCCATTGTCTCCCTTGTGGAATAGTTTCACACCTACACAAATATTGATGACGTTTTACGTCATAATTTAGCAAGACAATAATAACGTTAGATCTTGAGCTTCGGGGTTTATGCACCTACAAAAACTGTGTAAAACGTTAAACACCATAAAAATAAATGTATCATTCGAGATTAGGTCAAGAGACACTGTCCTTATGGTATAATTATATCACACAGTAAATAATTTCTACGTAGTTCTTTAATTTAAATTACCACCCATTCTCACCCGGAAACAGTCTGCATCCCAAAATAACTTAAATCATTACATCTTAGGCAGATTACATCGTTGTCGTGTCCCATTATTCCATATCAAACTATATTAGGGATCTGCACATCACGATTCTAATGTCCTGGTCCCAGCCATTAATCCCAATATCCATTTCAAGCAAATCAAAGCCTTTAAAGTGATGCCGATTGAACGTGTTTTGTGAAGAAAATATTCACTGGAAGCTTTAAAATAGATTATAATTGGATTTTTGTACCTGATAATGCACATGTCCAAATCTTTAGGCATTTTGCTAGCTAATGCTAATGAACGCTGTGACTTTCCAATTTATATTATAAAACATAAAATCATGAATCTGGAAAAGTACAACGAGAAAAACCGTAGTTCCGTACATGATTGAAATTTTACAGACTAAGAAAGAAGCTGAAGGTCAGTTAGCTTTTCCAGCTCTCATTTGCCCCTACCATCATTCGTCAGATTTTTTAAAATAAATCCCGCCTAGGGTATACTGTCTTGGATATAATCTTGAAAGTTACTTACGTTTCAGTGATCTCCATGAAGCTCATGTCCAGTTGGTGAACTGTTTTAAAGATCATAGTGTTGTTTTGTACCAAATTTTCTTTTAGTTCCGGTGTGATCAAAGGGGTACAGGTGGCCATAAAAACATACTGTTGGTCGCTTCCAGTTTCACTTCCGGGCACGGAGGTGAAATGTCCGCGAACGTGCATTACCTGAAAAAAAAATTATATTTGTTTGATAAGTAAACAGTTTTGTAAGTGATGTGGAAAAGGATTTATTCCAGTGGCTAATATTTTTTACACTTTTAATTTCATGCCGTTCATGCGAGTCCCAGGAAACGTCCATTTTGTCTTGTACTTATGCATGTACGACAAATCTAATTCTTATACAAAATTAGACTGTCAAGAAATGGACAGCTATAACAAAATGCCAAGAGTAGTAGGCAGGTCTAATAAAATGTCAACAGATAGTCTACAGCTCTAATAAAAGTGGAATCAGACCACTAAATACATTCCTAACAAAATAAATACCATTTGGAAAACGGCCTATACAATTACAATCTAGTTAAAACACAGTTATTAATTCGTTTCGTTTTCAAAGTTCAAAATCTCGTCTACTTGTCCTCACTACATAAGATGTAGAGGCCATCGAAACAGTGTATCACAGTGATATAATTTTAATCAACCAAACGATGTATCACAGTGATATAATTACTCATAACAAATAACAAACAATATATTACGCTGTGCTGTCATTAATTAGTTAAAATAGGTAGCTCAATTTATTTCCTTTATACCATTTCCCTAAATTCCGAATTTCAAACATAAGCAAATTGGGTGTTCGGTTTAAAGCTTTCACTGTTGTTTTTCTCGATCTATTTCACAATTCTAAATAATTGAATTTTGTATCATCAATTAGCGGAAATATATGGGTACATTAGGCCCACTCTTGATATACGTGATATAATACACACATAATTCCCCAAGCACACAAGAACAATAGCATTGATTTCTCAGTAACAAACCCAGTAACAATATTTGTACAAATTTCAAATCCTTTACTTAGAACGTCCAGTTATTACGAATACATCACGAAAATATTTGTTCAGGACTTTTTTCATTGACACAAAAACACGTTTTTTATTACAATAATACTGATTCGAGACCAAATAAATGTAATATGTACTTGATTTCCAATGCATAATTCAATTTAAGTTGCGTGTATTCATGAAGAGGAATCGACAGGGGGCTATTTATATCGTTCGTTTTGAATTTAATTATTTCTATGTGGTGAAATACTAGCTATGTGTTTAGAAATTAGATCCGAAGTCCGCTATTTGTGTTGGGGTGAAATTTGAAATTTAATTGAATAAACCAATAAATATGATGGTAAATCCACGTGTAAATCAAATTATATGACGCTCATTACAACTCGCCCAATCAACCAATTACAGAAATTGGCTATGCAGTGGATTTTACAATAACTAGTCAATGATAAAGATAACATGTATTCCAACCATTTCAGATTTGTTCTATCATCGGTAAGAATCCGGTATGAATGCAGCCCCCGAATGAATATATATATAGCCTGCATTTGTTGTAGCTCCATTTTTGCGAATTTGTCGAAAATGAAATCAATGGCAAAGTTTTTTGGGTTTTTTTATGAAGACTTCAAAGAAAAATACAGAAACATTTATTATGTGAAGCTGCAAAAGTTCAATACCTCATTTCAAAAGATGGGTCCAAGTTTTACAAGGTGTTCCGAAAAGAGAATCGGGGCCCGTATAGAGTTTTCTCTTTATTACAAAATGAAATTAGTTGACTGAACCTCTCCCAATTACATTAACGATTAAACACAGATAAAAAAAAAAGCTACAGTAACGTTTCTGTTTGCACTTTAGTCTATCAGTGGGACTTGGTCCATTGAATGGCATCAAAGCTTTAGAACATCCATTCCTACACTCTGCTTATTTAACTTTATTCCCCATGGAGAACGAAAATAAATCGCTCGCAGAAAAATGTCATTATTAATTAGAGCAGCCATTATCCTTTTCAATTCGTAATTGAAACATTAGATTATATTACACGTTCTAATATCTATTCACCAACATGGTATTTATTCGTATCTATGACAACAGGGGTTCGTCACGTAACATGTAACCACAAGCAGCCATATAAAATATCGTTTTATTTCCAACTTAAAATCAGGTTTCCAATATCAAATTTCTGAAAACATAGAATGTTGGCGCCCAACTTATTTCTGTGTTAAATTTATTCATCTTTATTTTTATAATGGCATGACTGGCCTATTAATAAGAATCAAACAACTGGTTTGGGTCGCATTGTATTGAAAGCAACATTTGCCAAACACAGATCACTAGCTAATCATACCTTTACATCGCCAAAACCAGCTTGGCGTTTTAAACTTCTTGACATGTTCATTCTGCAGAAGAAAGCGACATCTTGTGAACTTGTGACGTCACCTCCTTGTAACTGTGTCTGTACGGCCACGTGATCCCTTTTATCAACAATATCGTATAAACTATCCCCTTGTGTTTTCATATCCACCTGAAAAAAAGTATTGAGACATATGGCTGGGGAATACATAAATTTAATGACAGAATAATCCAAAACCAATCCCTGTCTTGTCAATGCATTTTTTATTAGAAATGAAATGCACTGGATAATCAGACTTTAGAATACATGTACAGTATATATTTGACGGATTAGCCACCTTGTACTAAATATATGACCATATGTTGAGCTACATGTATGGTATTTTATATATTAACACTTTTTTTTTTACCATACTTAAAATTAACTCTATAAATATTCCTTAAGGGTATCGGTCAGACAAACTGGTATCATTTCAAAACTTACCATAGAATGTCCCAGGAAATCAGTTACGTTTTCTGAGATATACAATAATTTTCCCTCTCTTGTGGTTACTAATATAAATCCAGTAAGCGCCTGAAAATATACAGATAGATTCTAAATACGTCACACAATTACTGATTAAATTAGGTTACATAATATGAATAAGCGTTAATAGAGACTATTCCATGGTGCGAAAATTTGATTTGGAGCAAAATATATATACATGTATGTAAGTTTATTTTGTTTAGCTTTGATGGAGCACCATATGTAAACGAATTCATTTAACACACAATAGATAGATAAGTCTTAGCATTGCAATAGTACATGTGACCGTTTTTTTCCCCTTGGTATGTGTATTTAAAACATCTGGCTTGATATGCGTTTAACTATGACGCCCTGGCATGGGGTTTAACGTCATACTGTTCTGCTCCGGCTGGGCTAATGAAGACGGGCATACAGTGTGCCATGACGGAAATTTTACTCGGACAGCGGCGCTAAGGCCTACTCTTATATCGAATTCCAACTGTCCCGTCCAAACTTGCCAGGCCCTCCGTCTAACTATAATGAATTTTTGTTGTCCTTTGGGAGGGGGGGGGGGTATTGCTTTGAATGTGTATACATCCCGTATGATTTTGTTTCTGTTGCGTCAGTGCATATACAATGTTCATTGTAGAAATATCAGACGATGGCGGAAACATGCATCCTCTCTCACAGTAAATACCATAGTAACGCTAACGTCGATTAAATGTTTCATTGATTGGACAACTTGAGATAACGGTGCATCAAGAAACAACACTTGAATGTTAAGATCATCATAGCGATATAACCATATATATATAATGTATGAACTTGACTAAAGGTCACAGTTTGTCGAAGAAGTCATGATACTATTTCAAAAGCATCCGTGCTCGCACTTCCTTTAAGTTACAGGAAATCATTTATTAAAGACAGAAATTTGCCGGGTCCGCCTACAATTTATTTTGCCATTCTTGAAATGAAAGTAAGTTGCCGAATGTTGATTGTGAAAGTAGATTTAAATAGAGCGTAGTATGATCGTATTTCTAACTACGTTATTAATGATTTAATCATTAATGGTTTTATATACATGTGGGCCTACTTAGAAAATTAGGAATTAATTTTATCAGTATCAAATTTTCAACGGTCACAATTTTGTTCTGTTAACCCAGTATATGATCGGATGCAATCTTGAACTCTGAATATCAAAAGGTCATGGGAGACAATACCCATGTCAACTGGCAAATAAAACATGTACGAAACTGACTTTAATTTGTGTAACTTTTAAATATCAGTCAGATTGCCAGTAAAAATTTGCCGTGCACAACCCTAACTTTAAGTTTTAGGTGCTTTGTAAACCAATCGTTGTTTAAAAACACGGGTTGTCGCCTGTCGGAGAACGAAACTACGCCTACGACAGCTAAGTCGTCAGCAAGTTCGCATAATATGTTGTCGCATACACAATCTTTTGTAAATGGTGGGTACATTTTAAAAAAAATATTAGAATCTGATCAAGATTATTAACCCGTCAGTAACTATCGCCAATAATCCAAATCCGATTGACTGCTATAGTTTTTTTTTCCAGTTTTTTATATAAGATAGGTTGCCAGGCAACGAAACATACGCCCACAGCAGCTAAATCGTCCGGGCAGTCAACAAGGGCTGTCGCATATTTTTACTTTTTTTGCTAATGAAACATTTGTAATACACTAAAAACTGATTAAGAGTAACGGCTCATTATGTAATTATCAGAAAATCATTAGAATTTGATTGCTTTTTATAAAGTGTTACCACACACTAACAATTAGTATATACATGAAACATTTAATATCATGGATTTAGCTGTTCAGTTATTAAAATTCATTGAAAATCAAAATACTTGTTCGTTTCAACACCTTAAACTCTGTGTATCAATCTAAAGTCAATCGGATGATAAGTTTAGCCTCTATAGCGTAACAAGATTTTTTGAAGTTATCAAGGGAGATAACTCTGGCAATAATTATTTTAAATCTCTGAAAATCAATAGGCTTCTTCGTCTCATGACCCTAAACACTGTGTGTTAATTTAAAGTCGATCGGATATTAACTTTGGCCTCTAGAGCTTCCACAAGATTTTTTCGAAGTGATCAAGGGCCATAACTATTGCAGCAATTATTGAAAATCACTGAAAATCGATAGACGACTTAGTCTCATGACTGTAAACACTATGTATAAATTTGAAGTCAATCGGATATTAACTTTGACATCTAGAGCATCCACTGTGTATAAATTTAAAGTCAATCGGATATTAACTTTGGCCTCTAGAGCGTCCGCAGGATTTTTTGAAGTGATCAAGGGACATAACTCTGGCATTAATTATCGGGAATCGCTGAAAATCAATAGGATTCTTTGTCTCATGACCTTAAACACTGTGTATAAATTTAAAGTAAATCGGATATTAACTTTGGCCTCTAGAGCGTCCACAAGATTTTTTTGAAGTGATCAAGGGCTATAACTCTGGCACTAATTATCGGAAATCGCTGAAAATCAATAGGCTTCTTCGTCTCATGACCTTAAACACTGTGTATAAATTTAAAGTCAATTGGATATTAACTTTGGCCTCTAGAGCGTCCACAAGATATTTTCAAGTGTTCAAGGGCCATAACTCTGGTAGTTATTATCGAAAATCGCTGAAAAAAAATAGGCTTCTTCATCTCATGACCTTAAACACTGTGTATAAATTTAAAGTCAATCGGATATTAACTTTGGCCTCTAGAGCGTCCACAAGATATTTTGAAGTGATCAAGGGCCATAACTCTGGCAGTTATTATCGAAAATCGCTGAAAAACAATAGGCTTCTTCATCTCATGACCTTAAACACTGTGTATAAATTTAAAGTCAATCGGATATTAACTTTGGCCTCTAGAGCGTCCACAAGATATTTTGAAGTGATCAAGGGCCATAACTCTGGTAGTTATTATCGAAAATCGCTGAAAAACAATAGGCTTCTTCATCTCATGACCTTAAACACTGTGTATAAATTTAAAGTCAATCGGATATTAACTTTGGCCTCTAGAGCGTCCACAAGATATTTTGAAGTGATCAAGGGCCATAACTCTGGTAGTTATTATCGGAAATCGCTGAAAATCAATAGGATTCTTCGTCTCATGACCTTAAACACTGTGTATAAATTTAAAGTAAATCGGATATTAACTTTGGCCTCGAGAGCGTCCACAAGATTTTTTGAAGTGATCAAGGGCCATAACTCTGGCACTAATTATGGGAAATCGCTGAAAATCAATAGGCTTCTTCGTCTCATGACCTTAAACACTGTGTATAAATTTAAAGTCAATCGGATATTAACTTTGGCCTCTAGAGCGTCCACAAGATATTTTGAAGTGATCAAGGGCCATAACTCTGGTAGTTATTATCGGAAAACGCTG
Source organism: Patella caerulea (assembly GCA_036850965.1). Classification (NCBI taxonomy): domain Eukaryota; kingdom Metazoa; phylum Mollusca; class Gastropoda; family Patellidae; genus Patella; species Patella caerulea. The sequence goes on along the minus strand of JAZGQO010000007.1, from coordinate 45,875,064 downwards.
AAAAACAATAGGCTTCTTCGTCTCATGACCTTAAACACTGTGTATAAATTTAAAGTCAATCGGATATTAACTTTAGCCTGTAGAGCGTCCACAAGCAATTGTGGACGCCGGACCGACGGACGGACGGACGGACGGACCGACGGACCGACGGACGGACGGGGGCGACGACAATATACGACCACATTTCAATGTGGGCGTATAACAAAACGTAGTGTCGGTAATCATTTGATAACTTATACTGTTAAACTCCCAAGTTAATGGAAACGTTTGAATATCAACAGACATCTTCGTCTAATAAAGATAAACACTGTGGGTTTTTTTATTTCAATCGATTTTTAACGCTACACCATAGAGAGTACACGCGGTTTTTTTTTCAGATTAATCAAAGGTGATAAAATCAATCGGATTCCTCGTCTCATAGCCATATACATGTTTCTTAAACCGTACTACAGAGACTTTAAGGTAATTTTATGAGTTACTAAATACGGTTTTAGGTTATATTAGTATTGACAAAATATGATCGAGTGTATTCATCGATCTCTTTACCACTAACTAGATTATCAGCAATTAATTAAATAGGTCAAGACGTAAAATGAACGTTAACGTTAAAAGGTAAAAATCATCAGAGTCTCAGCTTGTGTTCATTTACACTTTTATTTGGTCTTAAAAATGATTTATTTATCACATCGCGACATTATGAATTATAGTTAAATGCACGTAAAAGATCCTTTGGCAGTTGGAATTCGATATAAGAGTAGGGCCTAGCGCCGCTGCCCGGGCAAAATTTCCTCGTAGCACACTGTATGGCGTCTATCATTAGCCCAGGTTAGGTGCAGAAGAGTAGGACATTAAACCCCATTTCATTTCATTTCATTTTTTGCGCGTAAGGGTCTTTAGCAGTGGCGGAGTCACGACCCCCGACAGTTAAATACACCGTAGAGGAAACCAATTGACTAAGATTAAAACAGAAACCATTTTCAATAAGTTCAAAAATCAGTGGATAGAAGTATGGAGAGATTCTTTAAATAATTGCTATTTTTTATCACTATTTTACCTAATAAAAATATCGTTTCTTTGACCCCACAATGGCTTCGCGGATATCAATACAACAATTTGAGAGTATATGTCACTTTCTACTGAATACAAAAGGGCAGCCAATTTCATTTAAAAATCAATCTTGGCAGATATGAAGATTGACCTAGTCACACTCAGATAGATGTGTAATCTTCACTATATCTAGTCACAAAGGATAGCCCAAAAAAAACATCCAATCAGAACGATTTCATGTTTCATCCAATAGTCAGTCGAGATTTATATCCGGTTTTGTGAGACTTGGCCTTGAGGAGGTCAGAATATGCCTCCGTGAATAAAAAAAAATCACATGACGTTATCTTGGTCAGTTACAAAATAAACAAAGCCTTTCATGCATAGTCACACCTATCAAGTTACTAGAATATACTACGTATAAATACGTCACATAAATAAATAAGTCTCAATTACCAAGACATTCTATTGATGGTTGACCTTTAGGATTTCCCACCTTTGTTGGAGCAATGTAAGTAAATAGACGAACTTAGTGACGTCATTTTATGAATGATTACTATAACCAACGAGAACTCAACATATAAGTATAAGATAATAATAATTGCACCTATTGAATTCACCTATACTGACGTACAACGGTAAAAAAAGATTTTATTGGACTGTGAATTGAGTGTGAAAACTAGACTTTGTCCTAACTGTGTATATTTATCTTTCATATAAGAAGATAATACTGTACTTAATAATTTGATATACTGACTTTAATCTCCACTCAACAACCTGACATTTCTCTATATAAGTTTGATTGTAAATTTGCCATGAAATACCAAACGGCTCAATTTTATAATAACTTCATAGCAACCATTTATTTACAGGAAGTTCAATAGGGCTATTGGCGCTAAATCTCTATTAGTTGGCACCTGGAAGTGGACACCAGTTGGTCGCAACGCATATAATAATGTAATATGAATGTATATAAACTGAGTTACATTCAATCATTTCTATTTTACTGTAATTTCTAATCAGTTATGTTCGGCGAGTCCAAATTTAATGGCAGTCTTTGTTGTCTGGGTATTTCAGTCTACACCGATAGTGATCTCGATGATATGTGTTTAGTCTCGTAAATCGAGTGGCTTCATTACAAATAGCACCCGAAAGCATTCTTTGGCAATTTTGAAATTTAATTTTCGTTTTGTCTTAAATAATGAATATCTTTTCAAAGTAAGATAAGAACACCAATGTTGATTTTAAATTGACCAATACATGTAAGTCGTGTTTGCAATATAAAATATTGTCACAGACTTGCCTCTTTTAGTGATGTAATTGACAATTAATGATTGCTGTGTCATATTCAAGAGACTATGTCATGCTTTTCTTGACTAGAACAACACCGACAAGAAAACTCTTTATTTATAGCTCAATTTTTAAATTCAAAACTCGCAACTATATACGACAATCACTCAAGTTACGTCGGGTAATCAATGATACATTATGGGAGATTAGAAAAAGAGCTGGAAATTATCGCTATAACAGTTCAGAACTAGATAATGTAAAGGGGATATACTGAAAATTTCCGTCACATTGCTTTACTCAAAGCCGAGAAAGTTATATTTTAAAATCTTTGTAGCCCATGTTGTCATTGTGTGCTCGGTCACGATAAGTAGCAAAGCAGATCGGATTCAAATCGGGAAGATGAAATACCATCGTGCGTTGATTATGGTCTTTTTATGTTAAAAAATGTCTGATTAATAGTTTAATATCCCAGACCTAAAGAAAGACCTACAATAGGCAGATTTAGCTCTTGCATAAAATGCATGTTTAACCCTGTGGTTTATGATTTTTTTTTTTTTTTTTTTTAATATGCAGCACAAAAAATTAAAAGCAATAACCGATATTATCTAACAGCTATCTTTATGTAAACATTACGAACTTCGTAATTTGCGTAAGAACGTTTGATGACATAGCTATTATTCCCGCTTTATGTGGTGTGTTTCGCCGATGTTCTCATACTCAAGGAATTTGTAAATGTTATTTTTAAATAATATTTTCAAAATACTTGGTTAAACAAGCAATCATTGTAGTTTTTTATCATTTCATTCCCATAAAGCGATAATACATCTTTAACATAGAATGGTGATGAATGAAATTTGAAACCGAATGCGCCAAACAGCTGGTTTTAGAAAACTCGACAAGTTCAATGTTTTATGGACATAACCGCTAGAAGCAACAACGGAAATGTTATTTTTGAAATAAATAATAAAAACGGACATTCTTTAAAATGGTGAAAACAGATATTCATGGTTTTTTTACCATTTCTAATTTTGACAATTTGCTGTGTTTTTTTAGTGAGAAAACGGGTATTATTTTCCAGTTAATTTTAAGCCGATTTAAAAGTCCAATAGCACTGTACGGTTGTGTTAAAAATAGAGCCCCTTCCTGTTAATCGCATGAAGGTCAAAATTCAAGTGCCCGTATCTGAAACTTAAACTCATTACTTTCTTTTTAATTTTTTGTTACGCAAAACAGATTTTACGTTAGTCGTGGTGTGGGGGATATTTAACACCTTACTTTTTTAAAGTTTTTTTTAGTCCAATTTAATAGGGGGGGGGGGGGGGGTACAAATAATCTTCCAATGCAACACTGATAATAAAGTGCCGTTCAGGTACCATATTCAATTCACTACGTTTAAACAAACTGCTTAGATCGGCATCCATATAATACTTCAAATATACCGTTCTCTTCAATATCGTAAGCTATTTTTGGCTCTTCATAATGCCATGAGAATAGTCTTCAGATTACATGGGGGTTTTTTACCTTCATTACCTTTTCTTATTAATACACATATTCTGTATCATAGAGCAAGGGAAATCACCAATAATCATCTTTATTATCTCGTCTTTTTTAATCGCCCCACCGTGCTCCATATCATTTTGTTTCTTTGAGTTCACCCCCACCGTGTTCCATAGCATTTTATCTCCATTTACGTATCCCAATATAAAGTTACATATTGTATTATCTCACCCACCTATGTGATGATACCCATGATGTCCCTACATTATTTCATATCTTATCTATTACATGTATTCATTTGTAATCTGATCATACCATTTTCTTTGTGTGGTTACATATACTCATATAATTGCTTTAAATTACCCTGCTTTAAATAAAATTAAACCGAACAAAATGAGGTATTGGCTCCTTATTTTACCGCGAGAACCTGGTAAATGAAGATAAGGGGATAAGGGGAATATTGACCGGACAGCGGCGTTATGACCTACTCCAATATCCATTTCCAACTACCAGTCATCTGTAGCGTGCTCTCAATGGTATATAATTGATCTCGATTTTTCGTCCCAACCAAACGACTTGCTCTAAATAGATAAATGAATTATGTGTGAAGTGTCTGTTCAATTATTAAAAGGTGTAAACCTTTTTTCCACTAATCGATTAACATTTTACATTTCTGTATAGCTTTCGATGTAAATGTACTTTTGGGTAAAAATGTCAACCAATGAAGGATACGTCCATATAGAAAAAATTTTAACTCCAAAACATAAGATAGGTTGCCAGGCAACGTAACATACGCCCACAGCAGCTAAATCGTCCGGGCAGTCAACAAGGGTTGTCGCATATTTTTACTTTTTTGGGGAATGAAACATTTGTAATACACTAAAATCTGATTAAGAGTAACAACTCATTATGTAATTATCTGAAAATCATTAGAATTTGTTAGCTTTTTATAAAGTTTTGCCCCACGCTAACAATTAGTATAGGAAACATTTAACATCATGGATTTAGCTGTTCAGTTATCAAAATTCATTGAAAATCAAAATACTTGTTCGTTTCAACACCTTAAACTCTGTGTATCAGTCTGAAATCAATCGGATGATAAGATTGGCATCTATATAGTGTCACAAGGTTTTTTGATCAAGGGAGATAACTCTGGAAGTAATTATTTGAAATCGCTGAAAATCAGTAGGTCTCATAAACAGTGTGTGTAAATTTAAAGTCAATCAGATATTAACTTTGGCCTCTAGAGCATCCGCAAGATTTTTTTAAGTGATCAAGGGACACAACTCTGGCACTATATATCAGAAATCGCTGAAAATCGATAGGCTTCTTCGTCTCATGACCTTAAACACTGTGTATAAATTTGAAGTCAATCGGACATCATCTTTGTCCTCTAGAGCATCCACAAGATTTTTTGAATTTTTGAAGTGATCAAGGGCCACAACTCTGGCACTAATTATCGGAAATCCGTGAAAATCAATAGGCTTCTTCGTCTTATGACCTGAAACACTGTGTATAAATTTAAAGTCAATCGGATATTAACTTTAGCCTCTCGATCATTCACAAGATTTTTCAAAGTGATCAAGGGTCATAACTCTGGCAGTAATTACCTGATATTGCTGAAAATCAATAGGCTTCTTCGTATCATGACCTTGAACACTGTGTATAAATTTAAAGTCAATCCAATATTAACTTTAGCCTCTAGAGCGTTCACAAGATTTTTCAAAGTGATCAAGGGTCATAACTCTGTCAGTAATTATCGGATATCGCTGAAAATCAATAGGCTTCTTCGTCTCATGACCTTAAACACTGTGTGTAAATTTAAAGTCAATCGGATATTAACTTTAGCCTCTAGAGCGTTCACAAGATTTTTCAAAGTGACCAAGGGTCATAACTCTGGCAATAATTATCGGATATTGCTGAAAATCAATAGGATTCTTCGTCTCATGACCTTAAACACTGTGTATAAATTTAAAGTCAATCGGATATTAATCCTGTCCTCTAGTGCGTTCACAAAAAATTGTGGACGATGGACGGACGGACGGACGGACGGACAGACGGACGGACGGGGGCGACGACAATATACGTCCACATTTCTATGTGGGCGTATAAAAACGTTGCTTTAATAACCAAGACCGCAATTTCTATTCCGTTTTGTACTTTTAGGACATAAAAGTCATTCAATATCTATACATGTACGTCATCGATTTTTTTTTTTTTTTGAGACGTTACCCCCATTTCACTGCTTTACATACGTCACCCAACGATTAATTTGGAAGTTGATAAAAACTATGGAAACTATCTACTATCTATTTAAATAAACTTGACGCGAGATATCTTAATATGATACAAAAATCGCATCATAATGTCCTATTTATTTAAAATTTAAGTCGGAAGCTTAAGTAGGGCTATAATAAATAGACAAGCGTATAATGAACACAGGAGAAGCGAAACTTTTCGCGTAATCATATACATTGCTCGGGGCGCCTGCGACCTCGTTTTGATAAATAGCGGTGTATACTCGTAACATCTATATGACGTCAATGGTTACACTATAAATAGCTACAAATGTCACTGTATGTAAATGTAAGCAAAGGCAAAAGCCAAGTAAAAGCTTTTTTTTAAACGATGACAGCCTATTTCAACTCGTTCATTAGACTTGTAATGGGGTTTGTCGCTTTGCATAATTTTAACTTGTGAGTTTAGTACAGTAAAATGGCGACTGGCGCACCTGTATCGGTGAAATACGTCGAATATCTATAAGTACACCTGGGGATTAGTTTAATGTAAACTTTTGCTTCCTTTCAACTTCGCCCATTCAAAGGTTCAATCATTTAGATACATTCTCTATTTCAAGGACTTTCCCACACACAAACTGCCATACGGGTGTATTCTGAAGTGTGCTATGAAACAATAAACTTTGACTTCGTTAGTATGGATGCTGTTATAATTTTGCAATCGTTAAGCCGTGTGACGATTATCAAATAGGGGGTTTGTGTGCATGTGTGTGGGGTGGGGTGTGTGTGGGGGGGGGAGGGGCTGGACACATACTCGGACTCGTAGCCAGCTCATAAAATTTGGTAGGAATTTCTTGGAGTGGTTGAGGATGTGGCCGGCTAAGATCACTCCCAAGAAAAAAAAATCATTATTGTTGGCGAAATGTTGGGGGGGGGGGGGCTTATTCGATTCGTAAAAGAACCTTTGGTAGTTGGAATTCGATATAAGAGTGGGCTGTAACGCATCTGAAGCACACTGAAAGGCGTTTGTACGTATTCATTATCCCATTTGGAGAACAGTAGGACGTTAAATCCCATTTCATTTCGCCAAGTTTTGTTTAGATCGTACTTGAATTGGCGGAGAGCGTCGACCCCAGTAAGTGCAACAAATGTAAGACGAGTAGTCAGATCCAATGAAATCAGTCAAAACTGAAGATGAAACAACTTCCGCGTCTAATAATGAAGGGTCTAATAATAATATATAGCAGTTTGGGTGTGCCATTATTATCTCTAGTATTTGAGTGACGTCTCTTTCGCTGATAATGACACTTGGTGTCAAAATAGTTTTTTGTCTCCTTGAGGCCGGTGTTAAAAATGGGAAACACTTTAGCAGCCCATTTCGTTTTGTATATTTTTTTTAATTTTTAGCTGCCAAAAGTTGCGCATCAAAAATATCTAACGGTTGTTATAATATTATCATTAGCATTTGAATGACAAAAGAACAGTTAGAGATAGGGTTTCTTGATTTTGTCTGCGTTATTGATAATATAGATATTAGAATTGTAAGGGGGTCGGTGGATTTTGATTATGCCGGCAGCTTGTGTGTGGTGCAGATAAAACCCAAGAAGCTTCTTGATAATACCATATTCACGTTTTAACATAATTTTAAAGAGCGTGTGACTCTTTTATTTGGAAACTTAAATTATACGAAAATTGATCTAAAAGCACACATTTATGTACATGTACTATGAATGTATAGCAAAACAAATCATTGTAATTTCTAACTAATCATGTTCGGTGAAATACATGAACAGTCCAAATTGTACTCCATTTGTTTACTCCGGCCTAGTTCTACACAGTTTTTAATTGTGATTTTGTCGTTTGTGAATCTGTCATTACTAATTACTTCGGCACTGTCTTATGTATTTGTTGTTCGAATGGCGCCACAAAACCATTGAATACACGACTCGTGTACTTGTTATAAATTGTTTATTCTGTCTTAAATATTGGATATTAGGATCCCATATTTTCACAAGATAACAACACCAATATTGATTAAAAAGAATAGGTGGATCTAATTCGTGTATACATGTAGTTAATTTCGAAAATAATGGAAATTATTGAGTTCGACGATTTACTCCATTAAACAAAATACGAAGGAGGTATATTTACCTGGAAAAAGTCACAGGGTAAATCTTTTCCCTGGCGTGATGATCGAAAAACTGAAAGAAAAAGGAAAACAGATTCAAGAAAGATGTCTTCAGAACATAACAAATGAATCGATAATTTGAGTTAATGTAAATATAGAACCGAATAATTAATATAAACAATATTGTTCACCAAAGTTTTTTAATGTTAATACAGAACTAAATAATTAATATTACAAACACATGTCCACAATATGTAAATAAGACACTAAATATTCATATTATAAACATTTGTATAATTGATAGAAGCGAGGATAAGGGATATAAACGTTGTTTTAGTACAACTGTACAACCACCAAAAATTACTGTTGGACAAAAGCCAAATATATATTGACAATACTAAAATCTAAGGTTACGGGTTAAAGATCAGACAGTATGAGACGATATGAATCATTCATCTGTCGTCATGTCAAAACGGTAAAACCCCGTGTAGGTAGCCTACAGTAAACTATTGAATAGTGCACCTGTAAAAAAAAAACCTTGTCATAATAATATTATAGTCATCGGTAAATCATATTTTTATGGTTTCAAGTTCACTTCATGAAAAACACAATCATGCTTACGGCTCTTGCTTAAATCAAAATTTCGAGACTATTTGTTTGAATTTCTTTTTGGTTTGTTTTTAAAGGAACAGCGACCATGAAGAAATTTAAAGACAATGCTGACATCAAAAGAAAAACATGAAATTTAAAGAAATAAGTGTTGCATACAAGGAACTTCTTTCAAAATGGATTCGCATATACACCCAAAATGATTCAATATCAGTGTCGTGGCGTATTTAGAAAAGTCCATAATATTGCTAGAAGGCGTATGGACAATTTTGTTTGTTTACAACTAGCTCTAAAAATGACGCAAAAAAAAACTCGTATAAATATTTAGGTAACATTTTACTTATGCTGACCTCTCTGCCGCCTTTTTTCTCACAATCTGGTACACTACCATATCTATTTATGTTCTAGAACATGCAGTGGAGCTTTGTTGGCTCGTGCCATTTCAAGGGATAGGGGTTCGGCAACAGATATTTTTTTAAAACCCGTATGCATGTCCTTGATAAATATAATCACCATACAACGGTTTCCACCCACCGTCTTTTAATTAAACATATAAATATCTATGTTTAGTTTAGTTTACATGTTTCTCGTTACAAGAACTACATCTCGACCAAAACCAAACCTATGTAACCTTTGAAATGATTGGGTAATTAGCGCGGTAATCATCCCAGATCTAGCCAATTAAACGCCTATTTTTATACTAAGTGTACTGTTAGGGGAAATTTAAGAAAATAAATACTTGCTTCTAATGGCAATACGATAATGGTTTTTGTGCATAAATGGGGCAGTTGCTTCTCTTAATTATACTTGAGAGCTAAAACGGTATGCTTGAGAATTTCAAAATGAATCCATGAATTTAACAAACTTTAACGTTATGATTCAACATTATTCCATATTCCCCTTTTTTCTCATTTTTTTTTTTAATGGTGATATGCCATGAATTTCTTAGTTTTTGGTGCTTTGTGGTATATTTTCTTTAATAAACGGGAAATTCACGATTATAATGGTGAATTACCATTCCAAACTGGGAGTGGTAGTAAGTTTTCTGGACACTAACCACCGAGTGTGAATATATTAATAAACATGCCAATTTTAAGAGAATTCTCTATTTGGTACCATGTAAAACCTGGAACCAGAAACTAATATTTTTATTTGATTTTGACCTGGGAATATTCCTGTTGGTACGACCTTCCTACGTTCTATTGCGACCTACATCTAAAGATATGTAGTTCTAATCTAGGACACATATGGTAAACATTCGCTTCGTATCTTATCATTTCACTGTTGAATATTCATGTCGTAATTTAGAGTGACCCACTTTGACATATTATGAATTCGTCTCTACCTTAAGGCGACCATGGCGCAACTCTTAAATTAGAATTAAATTATCACAAACGTCTATGCATTCCGTTTAGTGTCTAACTTATGAGAGGGGACGAATGGTTAGCGTGCGCGCACTGTATCATATGGTGTGCCATTGAGTCAACTGGCGTTGTTTCAAATCCACGGTTGTACGTACGTGGCAAGGAGTAGTGTCGCATGTACAACCTCGTGGGTTTTCTCCGGGTACTCCGGTTTCCTCCCACCTTTAAAGACACCTACGCGCACGCGAATTATTAAAATAAAATTAACCCATAGGTTAGTCCCGAAATGACCTAGTTTGTGTCGACTGGACGTTAAACCCCATCTCTCTCTCTCTCTCTCGCTCTCTCTCTCTCTCTCTCTCTCTCTCTCTCACACGCACTTATGTGAAAAACTACCTTATCCTGTAGCCGTAAAAAAAAATTGACTTATGGAAGAAACAATGACATGTATAAGTTTACTTTTTCTTTACCGACTGTCTTCAAATTATTATGTGTGTTGATGGATGACCTGGTATACATGTCAGTCCTTTAAAGATTCATTATGCAAGAGTTAACTGTTATATGTTATATAAATTATTATTTAGACATTTATTCGTATGACAAATCTATAATCAGCTCTCTAGATTGTCGGGTGGCGCAGATGTAAAAGGATTAACATGTGATCGCCATTTAAACATATATTATGCAAGAGTGGAATCTGCCTATTGAAGGTCTTTTTTTATTAATTACACATTAATTAACTTATCCAGACCATAATCAACCCTCGGTGTCATCGCTAACCTGCGATGCTGATATTTGCTGCATTTTAAATCCGATTTGCTGCTCAACCCTTATTGATGATTTAATCCAAAAATGGAAAATCGAGATTATTTGTTTTTATCGTACCGTCTTTAGTAATGATAACCGAGGCCGGGTCTAAAATTCAAAAGTCTCGCTGGTGGAACCATATGACTGATGTTTTTCAGCAAATTCCCTTTACTTTATTTATTTATTTTTTTTGACTATTATGCAGAGAACTGCCAAATATTGCCCCTTTAATGGTTTAATTTAGAAAAGGAAAAGCCAGATTGGATCTCGATTAACAAGTAACGTTGCTACGATAATAAACAATCTTTGGCAAAACTTCAATCAGTGATAATGAATACAGTAATTTGAATGAAAGTTTCAATTGACTTATTTTGAATCGTCTCTTTTCGAACTATTATAGCTGGAGGTCAGCTCTTTATCTAAATCTAACATAATGTATCTTTAAGAAAGTAAATCTGATGTTGATGCAATAATGTAAGTCAAAGCAGACCTTAGTCCACCTGAATCTAACTAGTGGATTACACGGCACTGGTCGGGTTGTGTCTGTAACCCTGAAACCGGAAGCCGTCGGCCAGCGCCACCAAGCAAATTTTACACTACTCCCCTATACACCAAATTTCAGCCTCGGCACAGCCCTGGTGCTACCAACCTGAACAGACAGACAGACAATCAGACAGACGACAGACAAATATATTAGTATAGATATTGACACTTCGCCGACATGATTGGGTTGTGTTCAATAGTGGAAAGAATCAGGTCGTTCAATGTCTAAAAATATCAATAATCAATCAAGGTAGGTAGCCACATCAATCCATCATGGCCGTCTATAATTAAATAATTGGCTATAGGCTATGCTTTCAACAGTTTTAGTCAATTGGCCAAGATAACTTAACCCAATATTCATTCAATAAAAGTTACAACTATTTCTGCCAATTAACTCAATCAATGAAAAAAAAATTAATTAAGAAATTGAAAACTATTCCGAGGCCTTGGGTGTTTCAAAAATAGATTTATTGCCATAGGTTGGGCTAGAGATTTTTTTCTTGTAACGGGGAGGGGGGGGGGTGTAAATTTATGTTTTAAGCTGAAATTCCCGTACAGCTAGCTTTCCGTCTGGTTTCATTTGAAAAATTAAAGCATTCTGTCATGTGGGTCAACCTCAATCTTATTTAAACACAGATCTATATTTTTCGTTTTTTATACCTTCGATGGTCTACACTACATGATAATGTGACCAGTTGTAGCGATAGATCACCTCAGAGGTCATACGAGCGGTGTTTGGCCCTGTGACATAAAACATGACATCAGCATTTATGTTACTAGTGGATTACCCACAGCTCCGTACAAAACACGAATAACGCTCGCGGTAACGGACCGTTTCATTGGCTAATCTCTCAAGCCATTCAGAACACGTCAATAATAACAACTCTTCCAGATCCTGGTGTGGTAAAGACATGTAAAACGAAGTTTTGAATTATAAAGATAGGCTGGCACTGCCAGGCAGGATACGCCCACATTTTCGAGAGATGGATAGAGAACAAGCAATACGGAAAGTGATTTTTCCTACATCATTAAGTCCTGTATTTCATACTGTATTGGGAGCAGTCATTTTGTTGGTCAGTTCCAGTCTGATATTCATGAAATTCGAAGTCGACAATGATTATGGTGTGACGGTACACAACCTAGAAATGTGACTTTTCGTCAAAATCGGATAAGAATTGTGACCTGTACAGAGTCAACAACCATGATATACCATATCTTTACACTATTCGCGTACAAACGGCGACCATTTCGTCCGACAATTTTGGTACCATTTTCACGAAATTCGAATAATTCAGGAAGTTACGATCCGATATGCGCAAATACCGAAAGGAACCAAGATCTTTGGGTTATAACCATGCATTTCAAGTTTCATCAAAATCGAATTAAAATTGTGACCTTTACAGGGTCCACAACCTTGATATACCATTTTTAACAGTATTCACGTACAAACGGTGGCCATTTTGTATGGCAATTTTGGTCTGATTTTCCCGAAATTCGAACTCAACCTTCCTTACGGTGTAACGGTAATATAATCAAACGGTTTTTTTAAATCGGATAATAATTGTGACCTCCAAGCTAAAAAAAAAAGGCGATTTTGCGTATAATCAGGGGCCATAATTCAGGAAGTTACGATCCGATATGCGCAAATATCGAAAGGAAGCAAGATCTTTGGGTTATAACCATGAATTTGAAGTTTCATCAAAATCAAATCAAAATTGTGACCTCCACAGGGTCCACAACCTTGATATACCATTTTTTAACAGTATTCGCGTACAAACGGCGGCCATTTTGTATGGCAATATTCGTCCGATTTTCCCGAAATTTGAACTCAACCTTCCTTAGGGTGTAACGGTGATACAATCAAACGTTTTTTTAAATCGAATAATAATTGTGACCTCCAGAGGGACCACAAGCTAAAAAGGGTGATTTTTCAGACAATCAGGGGCCATAATTCAGGAAATTACATTCCGAAAGCCGCAAATATCGAAAGGAACCAAGATCTTTGGGTTACAAACATGCATGTCAAGTTTCATCAAAATCGGTTCAAAATTGTGACCTCTATAGGGTCCACAAGCTAAAAACGTGATTTTTCGTACAATCAGGGGCCATAATCCATGAAGTTTTGATCCGATACATGCCAATATCGAAAGGAACCGAGATCTTATGGGGATAAACCTATATTTCAAGTTTCGTCAAAATCGGATAAGAATTGTGACCTGTAGAGAGTCCACAAACAAATTGTGGACGGACGGACGTCCGGACGGATGTCCGGACGGACAGGGGCGACGACATAATACGTCCACATGAAAATGTGGGCGTATAAAAACGAAACGAAGTTGGATCTGTGTTTTAATCAGATTGGGTAAACCTAATACGCGTACAAAAACAGATGTTTGGAAAGGCAGGGGGTGACCTAACTTAATTAGTAGTACAGTGCCGGGGGTCTGAACAGTTCAGTCGCGAAAGTTTTTATGGGGTATTGGACTTTCGTAAGAAACATTTTATTTAGTTAATAGGTTGTGGTAGGTGTTTTAAGTCTGTCTATAACATCTGATTATCACTTTTCGTGTACGCCAGAAGTTCACATTGCTAATACATTTTCTTTGTGAAATGAAAATGGGTTTAACGTCCTACTGTTCTGCTCTTATACTGGGTTAGTGAAGACGGGCATAGTTACCATACAGTGTACTATGAGGCATACTCATAATAACATATCAAATTCCAACTACCAGGAGATCTTTTACATACATGATAATGTAAACACGGGACCTCGCCTTTTTTTTGTTCCATCCGAACGATTAGTCAGCCCTGCACCACTGACAATCAGAAAACCCCCATGAATTTTCTCGGCCAATGCAGGAATCGAATACGCGACCTCCAGCCTAGCAAGCCAACGTCTTACCGACTTAGCCACCGTGGTTCCCTCATTTTCATTCTCAGCTATATAGGAGGCATGATCAATTTTTACTCTTTAACATATCAATAACATATATTATAACCTACATTTTAGATATACTTTTTAAACATAGTTAAAGGGTCCATATTTACTTGAGATAAATTGAAGAACTTTTTAACGAGTAGTCATTATGTCTAAAAAAGGAAAAATTATCTACATATAAAATATTAATGTTATAAAAATGTTGAAATCTTTTATGCAGGCCTACTGAATACGTTTGGTATTTTCTAAAGAGGACCAAATCACACGCACACGTTAATTTCACGTTGTCGTCTTCATCGAAGTTCCTATTTCTGAAATATTTTTCTTATAATCCAGATCATTCTTAATGATACAGATATTTATCTATGATTTGTTAATAAGATGAGAAACGAAACTTTTTTATTATTTATTGTAACCTGCTTAGTATATATTTATTTAGACGAAATTAGCTGAAATCGGATTCAACGTCATACCGTTCGGGCGAAATTAGTCTAAGCATGCACAAATTTTAAACCAACCCGTGGTCATAGGCCACACATAGAAAGAAGATAAAACCATTATCTAATAACAGTTGCAAGTTTCTAATTTTCCTACTTTTTATCTGTGATACTATTTCCATGGAGGCTGACGTTAAACATCAACTTGCCAGTAGTGAATGTGTATTAGTGTGTGATTGCCAATCGAATCCGGTTAACCACTAGAAGTAAATAGTAGGCCTATACGCGATGAATCACGGGTAGATGAATATAAAAACAAAAATGATGCAATTAATTGTACATTGACATGTGTGCATAAAAGATATAGGTTACGGGGTTATTCATTTATAGATAATTTAAAAAGCGGGAAATCGAGTGGATTACTCATACAATAATAATTAGATAACCATTGGTAATTTTGCGGTCTGACGTTTTTCGGTGGCGATAAGCTTTATTATGACAACATTATAATATATGAAATTTTAATTTAATCTCAAGCCATATTAGGCAATGACCCACACCTAATTGCATATGATGTCATATTTATAAACGGATAATACATTAAAATAAATACTACTTATAATAGTAAGTGCAGGGGTTGATATTCATACCATTGTTAGTTAATAACTAAATATCCATTTCCAAGTTGTGAAATATTAAATTTTAACAGACAACAATTAATACGTGCTAAAGTTGTCCTGTTTATTAAAACATTCGCGTTATAGACATCCTTCTCCTGTAGGTAAAAAATACTTTTCGAGATGAAGTGACAGGATTATAGCCGCTACTGTTTAAATTATAATTTGAGCCATTGCTGAGATATAGACGTTCTAGAATGAAGTGGTTTTCAAGCCATCGTCTTCAGTAAGCCAGTCGGGACAGAACAGTATGTTAAACCTGATTTTATTTCGTTTTCAAGCCGTTGAACGATTTTAATCTAAGTAAATTTTCAATAATTTGGGAATCTTAGGTTATTTTAAATACGAAATTTAAAACTAATTCATATTCGTAGCCAGAGTGATAATGCTTCTTGTAATGGGTTGGGTGAACATTTTTTTAAGACACATTTTGACATAAAACATTAACAATGACTTTGACTTTTAGTTTAGTTTAATCTACATAATATGCATGTACAGCTTATATTTCTACAACTGTATATTAGTGTACGAAATTCTGGCGATGATTCAAGCCCCTCAAGCTCACTACAAAACCACACTATGAAAAATATTTCTGCACACCATAAATGTTTCTTATTGGGTTAAACTTATTTTGACTTATATTGGGTTAAACTTACTTTTATACCAATACTTATTTCCAGTGCCAGTTAGTGAGTGTTTTAGTACATGTACCTAAATCTGCCTGATCTATAAAAGTATGGGCATATCATATTCAAAAAATCTTTTGTTACATGCGTGATTCACATATGATCATCTGTGCTTAAAAACGATAAGAGAATACTTTTCAGAACGTTGTGCTATATGTGTACCAACCGGTGATTGTTTTCCATATAAATTGTGTTGTGATGGTGTTTTTCTTATCTTTTATGCGGTTATGGGGTAGTTTTACAGCGCAGCAAAGCCTATTAAGGTTTTATGAAACTATTGATAACGTTTATCCAAGCCAAAATATTATTTTGATTCTTTAACATCAACAATACAACTGTATAATAGGATGTTTGCTTGTAAATGTCGGCAGTCTATAAACACGTGGGTGTTTAGGGTCAGATCCAGTAGCAACCAACCAAACATATGTTGAAAACATGGTCTGACGTAAATAAATAAAACAAACACTACTATTCACATTCTTACAGCTTATTACAATTCCCAATGCTTGTTTGCAAAATGAACACTTATTTTTACAGTGCATAAACTCTTTGTTTTGATAACCTAGACTAGTAATAGGATCTTTTTTCCAGTAACATTTCTTTTCCAACAATCTTACATCGTCCGATTCTCTAAAAATACAGACCAATACCAAAACGTATATATTTAGCTCGTGTATATTATCAACAACCCTGCATGTTTAAAATACAAAATTGTCTGCACGATTCGTATACACTTATGTGACCGAATGTCTTTTTTGTTTTTCTCTATGTTATTTTTTAGCTTCAACTTGTATATGCTGTGCACTAGAAAGTATGTTCGACGAGTAAGATTTGTTTAAGTTCAGTACAGGCTATCAACCCAGGTTTTAACAAAATCCCGTCAGATTGCTCAATTCAACCGTGATTTTAACGTTAGTTATAATATACCCAAATTAAGTTTATTATTTTCATTATTCGAATACAATTACAGTGACAGTGTCCTTATAATTAAACACACATGCTTTTAAAAAGATCTGGCTTGATATACTAAATTTAAATTATTGATACTAAATACCATCTATTAATACTCAATAGGTAATATTCTATAATATCATTAATATCTATGAAGTAATTAGACGTCTAGACTTACACATAAAGTTATATATTAATAAGCAGTTGTTACGAAACGTTGACTGGTTCATTTGTTCATCTGTATAAGGAGATGGGTGAAAACGGGTCACCTTGGTGACAACCTGATTAGTAAACGTTGATATATTGACAACCTGATTAATAAGAGTTGGTATAGCGACGTAAACCTTTACATTACATTTACCTTCAATCACCCATCCGTCACATATAATCATACCTATACATGTAGTACAGATTCTAGTACTGACAAAAACTGGGTAAAAAGTATAAAGAATGTCCTTGTAGAGTAAAGTAATACGAAACTTTGCGTTTCGGACGAATATCATCTTAATAAAAAAAATCTAGTATACTCCTTTTTTCATAGTTTAATTTAGCTATCCAATTCTTCCTCAAAATAAACACACACTCATAGTGTATATATATATGTATAGCTTCTGTGTCTTAAATGTTGTGGATTTTTGTTTAATGGCGACTCTTCTTCCGCTATTTTTTATTCAAGCACAAGTTATACAACAAACAGGGTCTTTATTGTACAGTAGATACGAATATAGTTTTATGACCCTATCACAAGGGCTTGTGAAAACTGAGCATTGGCCTACATATATTTGAGAACAACTACTTTGTGTTCTGTATAAATGAATAAAATATCACAACTCATGATTCATCATTTGTACTCAAAATCTTTCCTGTTTGGCGCGTTTATATTCCTCTTTCCTACGACCTATTGATGACCCTACTTTGCTTAAATATAACATATCCTTTTACAAATATTTTAAAGTTGAATTTAAGCACTTTTGATGTGTGTCTTTATAGAAAGCTGTTATATAATATATTCAAACATCTTTTTGTGAATAATTAAATCCAAAATGCCGAGAAGTTTTTAACTTTTCTACCCACTTTTATTCAAACAGAAAGCGCTTGAGGCCACACATAAAATCAGTTTATAATATAATTTTATGCGTAGCTTTATTAGTTGTTTACTAGCTTTTAATAAACACAAGCTTTAGATTGGCCATAAGAACAGCAATACTAGCTCACAAAACTGAACAACTGATTTCAACCATAGATTTAACTAAATACTGTTACTGTAAATGGTCTATTAGGCTTGACTGGTCAGGATGTTGTGAATACCTTTTGCACATTTTTGGGGCGTATTAGTGCATGAATTGTGTATATATATAAATATGTCCCTGTACATTAAATCGTACTATTTGTTGAAAAAAGACTTAATTTGTTATTAGATTTCTCTAACATTAAAACATGGGTCGAACTAACTAAATATGATGGTAGGGGAGTATACAATGAGTTCAATTCCTTCAAACGTAAACTGAAATTATCTTCAAAGTGTTAAATTAATTCAAAAGGTAAATATAGCCGCGAAAATTTACCAATAATCAACAGTTGAATGGATTTGGCTTTGGTTGGTATTTGTCAACTGGGCGTGATGTAACTTCAAGCCATAAAAAGGTCTCTATTATACTGTAGATTTGTTAAAACATATCAGAAACTTAATTCATATCCCCGAGGAACACCAATAGCAACAAGATAGTGTCAAACTTTTGTGGGTGATTTAAATATAAAAATATCACCCCTTCGAGGAAAACGTGAGTGTTTGATTCTCTGTATTCACACATGAGATACGACGCAGATAGTATTTTTTTTTTTTTTTTTTTTTGAATTTGAAATATAATGTATGTTTCATACCTATACGATTTGTTTTGTTTTGTTCGTGGGTTTGAGGTTTGGTGTGCCATTTGTAGGTTTTGGAAGACAAAAAGCATAAACCAGAAACGTTTGGTGGCTACAAGATCGTACGACTACTCACGTTTTTGTAAGATGTTGCACTTCCGGATATAAACACAGCTCAGCGACATTATTTGTAATTGCGAAAGTCGCTGTCTGGCTGACTCAGCCAATGGAAGCAGATCTCTCATTGTTCCTATTTCTGTGTTGATTTGGTCTCTTCTCTGTTTAGATGCACCACGGTTTGATCTGAAAAAAAAGAAGTTCAGTTAGCTGCAGAAGATTGGGATACAGTTTTCGAGGATCCTTCACCAGTGTTATAAACTAAAAACAAATCTGGAATTCATCCTATAAGATTGTAAACCGCACCAAACTATTACAGTGAACTATTACTGAGGGGTGTGTATTACTGTAAAGTACAGTTAAATTTGGTCAAATTTGCTTCCTTTTTAATCGCCACTATTTTTGCTGTTTTACTTTAATCACATGTAACGTCACATGATTAGCATAATTATTTAATTCTATGGATGTGGTGAAACAGCGTGGGCGAGAGGGAACAGACTTGAAATATACGACAGAGAAAAAAAAAGCTTTGTAATTAACTTGGTAGGATTCCCTGTTGACATTCCTCTGCTTCTATATACAGTAGCCTGCATCTGTGTATTTACATACGCCTCTATAAGATTACCTTCAATCGTTTATAAATTACATACACATAGCTACGCTTACTATCATTCCAAATACTTCATTAAAAGCGCGACTTTCTGAATTTGTGAACACTTTTAAAACAACAGACTAGAAGCAAAAACAAAAGATAAGAAATCTTTGAACTTTATCAAAGCTAACGGCCCCTGAGGTTAATGACATCTATAGGAAATGTACCAATAGGCAATTTGGGTCTAATGGTCATTTAAAATTCGCTTGCTGCAAGCGACTCTTGTTTTGCGAAGCATTATCAGACATATCCTAAAGGCGCAATTTCCGGCAATTAACAAGACAAAGCTTTCTAATCCTGTCCGTCATGCATATGCAATTATTCCAAACCAGTCGTTGATTTAAATTTGACTGTCGTTACATTATACATAATTATACGACTATATAATATGTATATACACGATGTGAACCAAAACGACCCTGTGTCCCCGAGGAGACATAAACTAACTGAATATGTAGATTGGAAGCTTACCCAATTACATGTAACTCCATTCGGCTTCTACGTGTCATATTCAAATTTCTAATAGGGTAAACCAGTTGCGGAGTTTTACACTTTAGATTGTAATGAGTTTAAGATTTAGTTCTGGTGTGACACAGAAGTTCCCTTGTCATGGGATTATAAACAAATGTAAAACTGTTTCAGCTAAATTTGTAAATATTATCTTTCTTATCAGATAAAAACTATGGATTATTGTTGATAAAACTAGAACTATGGTCTAAATGTCCAAAGAGCAAATAAATCAGGAACAGACGGTATTGTCGTTCGGCAAACTCCCTCGTTATGCCCAAAAAGTGTACTGACTTCGTCTTATTCTGATATGTGCCAAGTGACGAAATTGGGACGATTGGATATTTTCTCTAAAATCTTGGTCATTGATCAGACAGTTTGACAGAAAAATACGTCTTGATCCAATCAAAACTTTATTGTTTTGTCATACATCTGGTGAGACAAAGAAATAGTTCTTGGTTGAAATGAAATGAAATTAACGCCCTACTTTTCTGCATTAAATGGGCTAATATGGACTGGGTATTGGGTTGTGTCGGAAGTTTAGTGGACCGTCAGGGTGAAGAACAATACAGATAATACAAGTCTAGCAAATATCTGTTAATTAAACTACCATTCGTATTGAATTTTTATAATATTTCAAACTATTTATTCATTCATTTATTTGTTTATTTGTTGTTCGTCTTTCGGAAAAACATGTGTGAACACTTTCAAAAGAGTCATCAAAAACATAATTCTGTACGGAGTCCTATTTGAATACCTGTGTTGCATTATAGCAGTTTCCACACATGCATACCTTAGTTGCAGTGGTAAGTAATTATCGTGATTAACACGTGATAATACATATGGACAATAGAGTTCCTGAAATTAGTTACGTAACCCCGTTTAGCAGATCAAACAATCACTTCCAAACGGTTCAATATTTTGAGATGAAACTTTCGGACAAACTATTAGGACTATTGGATTGATTTGATATACTTACACGCATATTTATCAAATAATTCATTGTACATTGTGAGATATGAAAATAGCACGAAGCTTGAATATCCGTTAATGTATTGTATATAGTGAATTAGTATATAAATGTTTAGTAACTTTTATTATCGCCTTACATCAATGATTAACGCGTTATTGCCCCTGGGTAGATAATTTTGTTTACATGTTTACTGTGACAATGTTTATCTTGACTGAAGGTCATCTGAAGGGTGACCCGTGTTTTCTAAAAGGTCACTGAAACCCTTGTATCTGTGTATATCTTAAGGGCAGATTAACCAGTAAGTCGGTTAAATTTGCGTTACATGTACCTTGGAGTATTTGTGCAGAATTACTAATAATAAGTCAACCCGATTGTATAAAATGTTTTCATTTGAAATTAAAACACAAAATTCTACCAACAACAAGATGGCGTATATTTGAAATGACATGAGATAACCAACCCAAAAAAAGAAATGAAACTTCATTCCACGTGAAAAGAAAAAGATGTGCATTATGTTACAGTTTCAGGCAGATGTAACTGAAAATAGAATTATGGTCAATGGCCTTACATAATAAGATCTTGACGATTCCTTCCGGAAACTATAGTCATAAAGATTGAAGTGCTTTGGGTTATTATAATACTATATATTTTCATATCGTATACATAAATAGTATAAGTAAACAAAGTTCAATCCCGCCCACATGAACTATTTCAGTTTGGCCATTTTCTTAAATCTTCTTCATTAGCTCAGTAGATGCAGAAATGTTGGACATTAAACCCCATTTCATTTTATTTGTTTTCTTGGTCTGAAAACACTCAAACATAATTTTAGATATGAAGACTGAAATTAAACAAAATGTCACATAGAATAAATTAAGAACCCTATAAATTATTATTTTTTAAGTTAAATCTTACTTAGCTTGACACTTTAAATGACTTTGCTGACTGTTTAATGATTCAGATGACTGTCAGTAGTTTTTATCAATTTGAAGGGATATATTTTATTTATGCCGAGTTAATTTTTGGGTTATATATATATATAGAGTGATCTACACCTACGTGTAATATTTTATACTGGTGACTGGACCTATATACATGCACTACGGATAATAAATTGAGTTGTCACTACTGTAAGAAAATGTCGTAAATTTTGGATGTCAACACGAGGAAAAAAAATACTGCAAACTAAACAAATATATACATTCCTACCGTTTGTGTTTTATGTATTATCTTGATAAAAGATATATCTGTAAAATGAAATAGTAAGTCTTATCACAAAATCAACCCAGAGAGAATTAAGATATCGCCACAATATACTGATTTGTATTGAGCAATAAATACGATTTGCACAAGAGGCTGTCTAACGCTGTGTATTTTACTTAATATCCTAAAGCCGTGATATATATGCCACGAACCAGACTACACTCCAGTGAACACAAATTGTATGGTTTCAGGTAATGTTGTCTATGCGTAACCACATTTTACGTGCCAGTAACGGTTTAAACAACGGATTTGTTAAATTCCGATTAATTTAAATGGTCAAACGTAAGCGTTGCGTCCTGAAAACGGTTCCAGTCTGGCTAAATGTAACTACACCATCCGACATATTTGTTGGCATCTGGTTGACATACATGGGGGGCTGAAATTAACTTTTTGGAGAATTGTTGGTTCCGAGCAATGTAAACCGTACAAATTCCTTCCATTTAATCGCGGCCTTAAACGGTTCCGCGAACGAAACGCTTATCGTGGCCAAGTCTTAAAGTTTACCTTATGGACTAATAAACAAGGAACTGAAAGAGTTGTTAATCTGATAATGAAAATTGTGTAAAAGGTGTGGAATTAAAAATATTCTTCACCTTGATAACCATGGCGATAAGTAAATTTGGACAATTACCACTGAAAATGAATATCATATAAGCCAGTGGCCATTTCATTCCTTGTTGATATGATTGAAAAAATGGTTTGTCTGGCAATGCGCGTCTTCGGCAATGTAAGATATATGTTATTGTTTGCTGTTTTTAACTGAATCAGAGAAAATTTCAGCTAAAGACATAACCGGGTAAATAAATAAATAATGATTGTCCGTCTCAAAATGAACCACCTTTTCTCAACTGGACTTTATTTTATCGACCTTTAAGAAGGAAATATGGCCATAATGGGGTGCTGGCTTCGGAAATATTTCAACAAATTAAAATACCCATAAAACGCATCGAAAGTTGATTATATGTTGTGCAGGTGAAATAGAATGTTCGTGACACGTCGTAGTTTATTTCTTCTTCTTTATTAGGCCAAAATGATAAACTATGTGTAATTTCACTAATGATCAAGCAATGGTTGGGGAAAGATCGTCGGCAGTGTGGTATTAAACAAATGGAGTAGTTCGGTTCACGTATGGCAGTATCGGTTGTTTCAAATTTGATCTCGTATATTTTTAGAATAACTACGTCACCAGGATCCTAAGAGTATTTCAAAAATAATGGAATGGGAGCAAAACCCGTTATTATTATGTATATTATTGGCATCAAGTTGAATAGTCGTTGACGGCTGGAAATCGTAATAATGTTTTAGCGTATGACCGTCGTCGGTATACCGGTTGGACGATAAACCCCAGAAAAGAGGATGTAATAATCCTTACCCAGAAGTAGACATACAATTACCAAACAAAACTGTTATACCACGCATGCACTTTATGATCACGATTATTAGAGATAGGTTTTACAATAAAAAATTTAATTTTCCCGAATTCAGTGTATGATTGATCTTTTTTTCATTGAAATCGAGCCTCCAAAGAAAGAAAAAAACTTTCACGGAAAGAAAAGAATACAAAGGGGGCTATATGAAATCAAGCACGGTCGATCCTAACCAGTGATCAAAGTACAAAACTCCAATGGACGAATTCTAAAAAACACTGCACGTGGACTCACCACAGGAGAAACATATAAGGGAAAGTAGTTACCAAAGTTCACGAAGGTAAGCATAGCCGAAAACTGATACATTAAATTAAGAGTTTTGTTGTCTGTGTTGGCTTGGTTACACCTGTGTACAATCTCACTGATTAATTTAATCAATAGCATATATATTAACTCAAATTAACTTCACTGAAATTAGAGCACTTCTGGGGCTTTGTTTAACATTTCACAAAATATACAATATTAACACAACATTACCATACCATTCATTAAAATCTCACGACTTTATGTATCAAAATTGACTATTTGAGATATAACACAAACGAATACTCTACTTCCTCGATGTTATCTAATATTTTATTCATATCAAATGCAATGTTTGATGGCGTTAAATACTGTTTTAGAGTCAAGATGTACTGATACTCTAGACAACTTTGTTCAGTTTGGGATTTGAATTGTGTCATCTAGTATGCATTATCAAAGTAAAAAATACTTTGATGATTCATACTGTTAAATGAGGAAACCGAGGAAGTTGAGTGGTCGAGGGTCCAACAACAGAGGTCCATTGAACCTCATTCCATCCTATTATAATATTGGTTTTCTGGTAAGGATGAAATTTTGTATTGCATCATGCCTTAGGTGCTGGAACTTCGCCATAAACGTCATTCTACCTCTTCCATCAACTATTGAAACTTCGCCATATCAAGACAATTCTTATTGTATATAAATATAAGCTATGGATAAGATACATATTGGGAATATACAGACCATTCTAATCTTTTATGATATAAATTTGAAATAGATACCGTGCGGAGATATGATTAAATTTACCTTCTATTGAAATCTTACGGGATTGTTCACGAAAATTGTTCAGAAAATTTAAATCAATCTGACAATAAATGTCAAGAAGGTATTTCGTACGTACATGTAACTAACGTACGGAAATTAAATGGTAGCTAGCTTTACTTCTCTGCGTGTAAGGTGGGGCTCTGTCGTTCAGATTGGAAGGTACTTGTGGTGTCTTTCGCGCGTTTCCATGATAACTGTGAAAAAACTGACAACAGGTTATCGCAAGTACATAATATAACTTAAAACTGATAAATCATATTTTATATACCAATTATCTCCATTCAGGCCCATAGCTAGCCCAAAACCAGGTCAATTCGGAATAGTTGAATTTTATTTCGATAATTCGCCTTTAGCGCCGGGAGGAAACCGGGGGGGGGAGAAAAACCCACGAGATTGGATGCGACCTATCCTTGTCACGTCAAACGCGGATCGAAACCACGACAGTTGGCTAGATGACAGACCGTATGATGCAGAGCGCACGTGCTAACCATTCACCCCACTCCCCACACACACACCTCACCCATTGACCCTGAACAACGATAAAACATCCCCGTCGGAACGAAAAACATGTTGTCTGTCAGCATAGCGAGTCAAAATGGGGTTCTGGGCCTGGACAAATTTGAAAACTAATATATATATATTTAGACGGGCGAGTGGTGTGATACCAAAATACAAAAGTGATACTCAGATTATAGTCCCTATCACAGACAACGGGGAACCACGTTATAATAATCGGGGAACTTTCCGGGGCTACTGACGTTATCAGGGACGGTTACATTACAAAGGGGTCAATGAAATTAATGAATTATCTTAAATTGAATAGGTGTACATTTATTTCGCTGACATACATTTTACTATACAGTATATGTGTGTGGCTGTTGAGGAACTACATTTTACCAACAATAATATTGCGTGGAACAATAAAGATATTTAGATGGGTACATCTAGATGACAACTCAGGTAGCCTATTTATTATAAAATATCAAGTATTACTCATCAGGTATGCTATGTCGTAAGTTGAAGATAAAATTGGCCTGGGAAAGTCTAGGTTTTAAACCTCAAATAAAATTATTTTCCAAAATAAAAAAATACATTTCAGATCCTATCTTCAGAATGTTTGAATTCAATATCTGGAATTCATTTCCATGTGCGTCGAGAATTTATGATTCTAGTGCTATTGTTCATCGAGAGAGATACTTGTCGAATGACGTTATCTCCTGTTAATAGGTCACATTTAAGATGGCTGATTTCACAAGAAGACAACATTCGCTAGGGTCATACTCAATAAGGAAAAGAAGTGAAAGAAGTTCGCCGATTGAGATACAATCCTGGTAAAATCTAGACAGCTTCAATTATTTCCTCATACGTAAATGTTTTCCTGTTGAAAGCTATTTATGAGTTTTAAACTTAAGCATTGCGCCAAGGAATAAACTTTTTCAACATTACCCATTCCACTATCACTTCTTCCTCCCCAATTGCCAAATAACGTATTAAATGCACAAAAATAAATATATTGAAAGAGACCAAATAATTCTAAAGTCCTAAACGACATAATACACAGAAAACATAATTTATAAATTATTATGATGCAGGATCAATTTATATTGGTAGTAAGCTACATCTATAAAATATTTTATTTGCAACTATTTACCAAGATAATTACAAAATGCTTTTTATGGTCACTTGAATAATTTATTCATATTCAATATATAACTTTATCCTTTTAAATTCAATTCACCACGTGGCAATGGCTTAAAATCATCACTGTCCACAAAAGTTAAATTCAAATACGCATATTAAAACGATTACTACTATAGCTATTGCCAAATTACGACTAAATATGATCAAACTATCGGTATGAATTTTTGTTATTTTTTTTTTTTTTTTTTTTTTTTAAAAAATAAAGTTCACCATGGATCCAAGATTTGGACTAAAATAAATAAAACGAAATAAAGTCTGTTTTAAAACACTTATATAAAAAGAAAATCAATTGTAAAACATCAAAATTAAATTTGGTTTTAAAATACGAAGAAAATACAAAGAAATCCTTATTCTTTCTAAGAATATGTATATAAGTATCTCAAAACTATTAAAGAATGTAAATATTCTATATATTATGTAGGCCATTACAATGACAAGTCGAATATATATGTAAATAATGGTCACTATGGTCCGTGATTATCTTACACACTGACAACTTGAACGTTAATGGACAAGATAGGGACGGGTGTGGTTTCATTGATCGACGATTAACGGTAAAACATAAATCGAGTTAATTAATCAATTGTTAAGCGGCTTACCTGTCTAAATCCAACATTGTCATTTCATCCACTGGGCTAGGAGCCATTTTGCTTAATCAAAAACGTTTCGATCATGTAAAAAATATAACACTACAAAAAAAATAATAGGACGGACCAGCCGTCTCAACGCTTCAGGGAAACTTTGCTTACTATTTACTCTTAACTAATACCTGTATAGTCGACCAGCGACAGATCACGTGATAATTTCCGTCTGGATAATCTTTATACTGTAAGTAAAGCGTATTGTAATACCAGTTGATCTAAACTAATCAAGCTTCGTTTATCAAGCTCCGTGTTTTTTATTATGACTTGCGTTATCTATGTGTCTTATTGATCGAGCTGGTAGCATACCGCTTGAATTACACACGAGGCCAACACATATAACATCTTTGTGAATTGTCCTTTCTCGTCATGTGCAACACTCCTAATTTCAATTCAGTTTTTTTTATAGTGAAATGTCCAACACAAGGAGAAGAGCCTAGTTGAGAGGAGGGGATGTGTCTTTGTGGATGTTTTTCGCACACACGCGATTTAATGTTGATGCTAGTACGAGCTCACTGGTCTATATGGTGAGTCAAGGCGGCCACTAGTGTAGACGCTGGCTCGCCAACATGGAGGTTGTGCGTTCGATCCCGGTGTTGTCCGAGA
Organism: Patella caerulea; assembly: GCA_036850965.1. NCBI lineage: Eukaryota > Metazoa > Mollusca > Gastropoda > Patellidae > Patella > Patella caerulea. The sequence continues at coordinate 45,847,035 of JAZGQO010000007.1, read as the reverse complement.
AAGTTTATCGAAATTTTTCAGGGTGGTTTCCCCTTTTCAGTCGTGCAGAACGACGGGCGTGACAAATGCAGCAGTTTTTAAACGCTTGGATGAGACGAAAAACCGAGGTCCCGTGTACATATTGGAGTGCACGTAAAAGATCCAATGGCAGATGTAATTCGAGTAGACTGTAGCGCCACTGTCCGGGCAAAATTCCCCGTATGTCGTATGTCGTCTTCATTAGACCAGTCGACGCAAAACAGTAAGGCGTTAAACCCCATTTCATTTCATTTCATTGATCGATATGACCAGGGCCGAAATGTTAACGATCGAAACCTTTTTTGAGACTAGGAACGGGACCCAGTTGCTCAAAACAATGTTATTTTAACGATCAGTTAAACTCTAGGGAATCGTTGTCTTGATAACGTGTTAACGGTCCGTTAAATTTCTGTTTCTATAAAGTCAATTTCATTATCCGTTAGCTAACGGATTGTTTAAAGTTACTCCAAGAGAAGACTGCTTTTTAAATTCAACGTACATGTATAGCAACTTCGTAGAAGTTAGTATTAACAAAAAACTGAAGATAGTGGATCAACTGTGCAGTTCACAAAACTCGATTGAAGACAAAAAGATAACTGTAGGATTTATTTCAGAAATAACTATAGAATACTTTTTTCGAGATTTTAGCATTAATCTTTAGAAAGAAATTATGGGATTTAAACCACAAAATATATGGGGCCATTATTTCCTACAGGCCCAAAACATTCTGTAGAATACTATAGAATTACATCATATAGAAAATGAAATTGGCTCCCATCGTCCAGCCCTCTAGAATGTTCCATAGAACATGACACTAGTCATCTTTAACTTTTTGCTACAGCCCACTAATGCCATTGTTAAACAGAACGGAGCCAAACACCTCCATTAAATTAAACGGCAAGTTAACGACACGTTAAAATTCTTTCTCTCCGTTAAATGTTTACGGAGCTTTGAGCAAACGGCTCCTGCTCGCTAACCCATATTCATTTTGTTCTCCTTGTTTTTCTTGGGATGGCTCTTCGAAAACGCCTAAGACTCCGTTAATGCAAGTCTGATCTACATGAAAATTGGCATGCTTCTCCTTTGAACACTTCTACGTGCATCGATTTGGTAAATTAGATTTTTGAATTTTATCCAACAACATGATCCCATATCCTAATCCATAGTACGGCCGTACTTGAATAACTTGTCGTACGCGTGTGTGAGAGTTAAATGATACATATCCCACAGCCTTCTGAAAGGAGAAAACAACACAGATTCACTGTGCCCACGAATTACAAATACAATTACAAATGTGCAATTGTTATTCGCATAATAGATAAACCGTTAGAAATTGGTCCCCATTCTCAAACCAGATGATCAAATCTGCATAACGTTCAAATCTTAATTCATGAAAAGTATCGTTTCAGATATAATATGTTCACCTATTGATACAAAGGCGTAATTTCGTACCACCGATCGGATATACAAAAAAATACAAAACATACCCATAAAACCCGATTATATAAGCTTACCATTATTGTGCTATTCTCGTTTGTTTAGAATTCAAGTAACGAATCACTATGGAATTGTAACAAAGATTAAATATTTTAATTCCAAAACGCTACACTGAAATTAAACCTCGGATAAAGTATAGCTTATAGTAAACACAGCTTAAGTTTAGCAATGGCACCAAGATTCCTGGAGACGTATTTCATTATTTGCAAAGACGGGGTTTCAAAAGTTTACATTAGTTACGGAACCCATGTCATAGTTTGTTGAGTAAATGTCGTTCGCTTTTCTTTTCTCGCAGGTGCAAGCATCACGCATTACTTAAAGTAGCTAAGCCTCTAACTCAATATCATTGAAAGTCTTAGAAATTATTTCTCAATTTAAATCAACATTGATGGCGTGGTCTTTCTTACCAGGAAAAGATGGGATTCTGATATCCAATATTTAAGACGAAATACTTTTTTTACCATTGGTACACGAATCGTGTACCATACTGCGTTTCAGACTCATTTTCAGCTAGGGACCCAAAGAACAAGGCTAGGTATACTCCACATTACATCGCAAACGGTGAGCATGCGCAATAAATAATATGTAGACTGGAATAACCAGACGCTCTATATATTGTTATTCAATTGAGACTTCTGGTGTACTTCGCCAAACGTAACTGATTTGATATTAGAGTAAAAACGGAAATGATTGGATGTAAATCAGTTTATATACATTCATATTGAATTATTATATGGCTTGTGACCCATTGGTGTCAATTTCTAGGCCCCAAATATTAGCGATTTAGCTCCTTTTACAATTTAGTAATGATATATTCTCTGCAAACCGTTCGTTTTTGGCTGAAGTTTTATTTTCTTTTTTTTTTTTTTTCTTTTTTTTTTTTTTTTGATTGATTTTTCTCAAATAGGATACATCGCAAGAAACGAAACTCGCGCATTTATCTAAAATGAACATATTTAATTGTGTACAGAAAGATACAAATGGCGGCAATATTTATTCCTTAATGTTCTAAAACTTAAAGGGACTAAATCGCTAATATCTTAGACTAGAAATTGACACAAATGAGTCGCGTCGCATATGATAATGTAATATGAATGGTTTAACCTCACTTTCCCCACATTTGATTGTTTTGGGGTAGGACTATAGTCTGTTTAATTAATAAAGATCCCTGATGTAAAAGAGAACAATATCGTCCTTGTCCCTACAACAATCGTCACCGACGTCGAAGTTGCCGCCCAAAATGCCGAGTGGTATTATGACATAGAAGATGCCTGTATTTATGCAATAGAAGAATCCGAATCGGAAGATAGCCGAATCAACCAGTTTGCCGACTGGATCGATGGTGACTGAGAAATTTGGAACCATTTCGCCACTATTGGGCCAAAAACAACAAATCATTTGGAAGGTTGGCACTATGTTGAAGTGCTACAAACTTGTTACAGACAATATTTTAAATCCATGGTTGGTTAATTTGTCATGGCCCGGTGGACCTAGACAATAAATGTGGGGAAAGTGAAGTGTCCCCATATGAACGTATAAACTGATTTACCTACAATCTTTTCCGTTTTTACTCTAATTTCAAGTTATGTTCGTCGAATCTCAATCGAATGTCAATTCCCAGCGTCTGATTATAGTCCTCACCGATGGCATTTATGCTCTCCAGATAAGAATATTATGTCGTCGCCGTTAACATGATTTGTGGAATATTTCCAGCCTCGTTCTTCGAGTTCTTTGTTACAAATGGCACTGAAATGCAGTATGATTCGTGTACAAATGGTAAAAAGTTATTTTGTCTTAAATATTGGATATCAGAAGCCCGCCCTTTCCCAGAAATATCACAAAATCAATGTTTTTTAAATTGACGTATATTCGTGTGTTCAATGTCGAAAAGTAGGACTCTAGTCTGTTTTAAAGGACAATATTGGCGTCAGTCATTATCACATATGTGATAGAACTGATTAAACACTTCCCAAATATAATATTAACACAGAGATCATCGCTACCATAGAGGTGTAATAAAGGATTCGTGACTGGCACCAATATTGTCCTTTAATTAATAACTATCCCTGGTGTAAAAGAGAACAATATCGTCCTTCCCTACAACAATCGTCACCGACGTCGAAAACACGAATTATTTGTCAATTCAAACGAACATTGAGGTTGTTATCTTACCCTTAAAGGGTAGACTTCTGATATCCAATATTTAAAACAAATTAAACATTTTGTCATATTTACACGAATAGTGTGCCAACAAGTGACCATAGCTTATCTGGAGAGCATGCACATTAGACTGGAATAACCAAACATTAGAAATTTGAGACTCATGCCGCATTTCGCTGGGCATAACTGATTTGAAATTAGAAATTGAATGTAAATCAGTTCATAGACAATCAGATTACATTATATGCGTTGCATGGGTAAATTTCTAGGTCCCAAATATTAGCGATTTGGCTCCTTTAAGGTAGCTTTTCATCATTAACTGTCAAAATCATTTTAAAAGATGTTTTGCTAAGACTGGTCAAATGAATGTTAGTTAGTTTCTCCGGCCTCAATATAATGACTATTCATCACAGCACTCTCCATATATTCTAGATTAAATATTGCCATGCATAAGTGTCGAAAAGACAGAAAGAGAGAATTGGTGAATGACATCGTGGATAGACAGAGATAAGGGTGACAATAATTATTAGAAGTAATTAATTATGCCTGCCGATTTTGGTGAACGTTTTGGTCTAAAGCTGAATAAACAAAATGTTGAATTTACATTATTGCCGCAGTGTAATGAATATTAATGATTTTTGGAGCAAAATATAAGGGAATAAACAGTCATGTTATACGGAAATGAAATGGGATTTAACGTCCTACTCTTCTGCACCTAACCTGGGCTAATGGAAGACGGGCATACACCATACAGTTTGCTATGAGGGAAATTTTGCCCGGACAGCGGCGCTACGGCCTACACTTATATCGAATTCCAACTGCCAAGGGATCTCTTACGTGCACACTAATGTGTACACGGGACCTCTGTTTTTCGTCCCACCCGAACGACTAGACAGCGTAGGCTACTTGCCAGGCCCTCCGTCCTGCATCGCTGACAAGGGGAAACAACGCCGGAAAATCGAGATGAACTTTCTCGACCAATGCAGGGATCGAGCACCCGACATCCAGGCTAGCGAGCCAGCGCCTTACCCGCTAAGCCACGCGGTGAAGTAAAAAATTCGCTCGATCGCCTAAAAGAAAACGAAGCCAGATGACCAAGCCTTCTAGTTTATAACATGTTAGTCCTTTCGAATGGCTGTAAAAGAGGACCCTAAAAATCTAAGGAAGTATTCGTACTGGATGAATCTAAAATGACAATTACACTATTCGTGTACGTTTCCTATGGATTTTTGTTGAACGAAGCTACGGTGCTTAATGATTAAGGGGTTGGCTCGCTAACCTGGAGGCCACGTGTTCGATACGAGTGTTTGCCGCCATTTTCCGGCGTTGTTCCCTCTTCTCAATGGTGCAGGACAAAGTGTCTAGCAAGGTACACATAAAAGATCCCTTGATAGTTGGCATTCGTTATTATTAGAGTAGGTGGAAATACCACTGTCAGGATAAAATTTCCATCATAGCACCCTGTATTGTTTATGCCCATCATTAGCCCAGCCGGTGAAGAACAGTATAAGGAAGATAAACTCTATTTCGTATTCTATAATTTTGATATTCAATACTTTAGCCCGGCAAAGAAGAAAGTATGCAATTACTTTGTTTCGCTCCATTGATTCTGTGATCCGATTATCTAGAAAATTAATAAAACGAAAGGAAATTCAAGCAATGCTACTTTACTGCTTAAGGAAGGTGAATGATTACTATTAATAAGTTCATTGTGATAATAATTGATGGTCTTTGATTTAATGAACAATTCAATATAATTAATGTAAAGATTAACCAGTTGGTCCCCAGTGGTGGCGCTAGTCGTCGGTGGGTGGAGGGGCAAAGCTGGGGCAAAGTCCAAGATTAAGGGGACAAATTCACGAGCTTCAACTAAGGGGGGGGGGGGGGCTCCCGCAGAAAAACAGGCAATGATCGTTGAGGTAAAGTGTCAAACGAACGGACTTGTAAATCTCGAAGAATCCCACTCTTGAGAGTAGGAAGTCCTTATGAAAAATAGACTGTCGGAAATGCTGTCTGATAGTATTCCATCAGGCACCTATCGTCGAGATAAATAAATCAGACCACATACCGTCCGTCGCCTGATCACCAGTTTATCCGACCAGAGAACAAAATGTCAAACGAACAGACTTAAGAACCTCAATAAATACCCTTGTGAACGCCGAAGTAGCGATTTCTTTGGGGGGAATGTTGGAAATGTTGCCTGGCACCGGTCGTAGAGATAAATAGAACCGATCGGATGCCGCCTGAAAGTGTCAAATGAACCGACTTGTCTGTCGCCAAATCACTAGTTTATCCGACCAGAGAGGAAAGTGTCAACCGGGCGGAGTGAAAGACTCAAAATGAATGAATATTTTCGACAATGGTCGTCGAGATTAATAGAACTGGCCAGGTACCGTTCATCGCGAAATCACCAGCTTATCCGAACAAAGAGGGAGGTGTTAAATGAACAGAGTGAGTGAGTGTATCAAGTGAATGCATATTCTCGTCGCGTTGAACCTATACCCAAAAACTTTGGGCAAGGTGAGAGAGAGAGAAATGGGGTTTAACGTCCACTCAATACAAACTAGGTCATTTCGGGACAAGCATATGGTTTAATTTTATTTCAATAATTCGCTTGCGCGTAGGGGTCTTTATCAGTGGGAGGAAACCGGAGTGCCCGGAGGAAACCCACATACGCTCACACCAGGGCTCGAAACCACAGCCGCAAGCCAAAGGTGACCGGCTAGCTAGAGTTCGAAGCGCGGCACTCTAGACCACTAGGCCATAAAGATAACCTCAGACCACTAACTAACATAAAGATAACCTCAGAAATTATTTGACTTCTAGACGGATCAGTAAAAACTCCGCATAAGGCATACACAAATGCCGCGCTTAGTAACTCGATATATATAAATTTGCATGGTAAAAACTAGATAATGCAAATCGAAACGTCCCTCATTGAAACAGTAATTGTATCCATAAATTGTATCATGTGATATAAATAGTCAAATAACCATGGGAATGTGAAACTGCCGGAATTTGGTACTCTTGTTACTATATTATTTTATTACTAGAGACGTCCATAGGCTCCCTTTCTACATGTACAGCTAGCTCCGGCTGAGAACATTCTCTGAAGTATGACGTAGGTGGATCGCTGTGTGCAGTATGGTCCATATTGTGACGTAGTTAACTGTGAACTACTTTCGAATATTTATGTATCTCGCAGGACGGGTGGGGGCACGGCGGCTAAGTGACAGGACACTGGTTCGCTAGCCAAAAGGTCACAGGTTCGAGCCCTGGTGTTGGCCGAGTAAGTTCATTGGATATTTTCTGGCAAGGAAGCACGTCTATTCATTCGTGTGTTACGTAAAATGGAAGGCCCCGCCAACTGGCATGCACGTAAAACAACCCCTGGCCGCTAGCTACATGCACGGCGGATTCAGGAAAGTATTACGTTCAGCCCCTTTTCACTTCACTTTGAACAAACGTGAAATCGGGTGTTCCAAAGACTGCATATGAAAAATAATTGAGCCCCAAACGTAGCAGCTGGGCAGCAACGCAGGAGAAATAATTATGTTCTTGTGCAAAATAACTACTTACGCATTTCTTTAATATTTAAATTGGGCCATAAAGATATACAATGTTATTGCACAGACCATAAACACATTTATCTTAACACTGACACACCAGTGTCACCTGTCAAAGTTTTAACTGACATGTCATATATTCTATTGATGTTGCCGATTATAACTAAAACGGGTGTCAATTATTTGACATATATTATACATTTCCATGGAAACACATCCACCGGTGACCCCAAATTTCTACATTTTATATCGGTCACCTTATAAGATATGCAAGATATGTAAATGACGAATGACATTGTTTTACATGTAGAATGCTACGTACCCTTAAAATTGAACTTTGACCTGAACAATGACAAGGAAACATACAATAAGAACATAGAAAACAGAAGTCGTTGACCGAGTGCATGACAGGGCACATCCATCAACTAAAAACAAACAGATTACTGCACGTCCTATTTTCTAACATAAAGGAGCCATTACCATGCATACTATCATAATGCTATACCTATTTTTTATGACCAACTCAATTTTCATCAAGTTGTTGAGATGTAAATAAGGTTAGGGCACGTCATTAATGGCGACATTGCAGGTTAGGGTAGATATTAGGGCTAGCTCCATGGATAGGGTTAGCGGTGGGATTAGCACGAGCCCTGTTTATATCTAGTGACCTTCAACCAAAATTCTATCATCTGCAATGTCGGACTTAGATGAATTAAGATCCTACATTGGGGTTCTGTGAAAATTTCCCCAATTTGACTTGCAGTAACACGATATCACGCTTACACTTTTATAACCAAATCATTTTAATGGCGGGGATGCAGCAGAGTAATGGGGCACTGATATAATGCGGCAGAATATTGTGAAAATTAGACAGTGGCATACGCGTTTTCCACGCGCTATTTCATATTTTGACATAAAACACACCAAAATGAGAAACTTCTTGTCCTCTAAACCCGAACTAGTCACCATGTACTTCATGAATAGACCAGAACTCGACATCAAGATGAACATTTATCTTATAATCCGAATGTGATGACGGGATCCAGAACATGAGTGTCGATGTGAGATTTATACGAAAAGTACTGTAAAAGATTTGTGAATTATTCATACAGCAAACAATAAACATGAACTATAACCAACTGAAGATAAACTTTCACAATATGGGCACAACTCGTGCAGAATATGCGGGACATCGGTCAAAAAAAATTTTGATATCAACTCTCCAATTGGTGGAATGAGCGGTTAAAGAAGAATGATGAAAATGCACCGTTGGAACAGGGCAAACGCACCAGGTACCCACCGGGATTACCCCCCCCCCTATCCCCTTAGTTCCGGCCCTGACCCAATTTATAACAAAATTAACATATTTATATTTATAACTGTGTGTCAGTATCATTAACTGTCCAAAGCAACATAGCATTTTTACAAAGGACGGATTTCCGATTTTCAAAACAGAATTTTTATCCAGTGGCACGTTCGTATCTGTAGGCACGTTAAAATGGGATTCCGCCGTCCTTATCCCCCACCATTGCTACTAAAGGAAGAAGAAAGCATGTTTTAAACACAATCCAGCAAAAACGAGGATGGTGACGGATGTTTTTTTTTAGACTACAGCGAGTGTAAGGAAGGATTATGAAAGTGTCCAAAATCTTATACGTACACCTCAACCTGGACCCCCTAGATTGCCCCCACCACACATTAGATATTTTAACCCTAGGCTCCAGTTTGCGAAGCCTAACCAAAAATCCGATACTAAATATACTGTGCATGTTTATATTACTAATGGAAAGTATATGCTGGTTAACAAAGAAAATCATGGTTATGTTTAATTTTATCACCGTGGTCTTGAATATTCAAACATCAGTCAGGGGCAGTAACCCTTTGCACTACTTATTACTGATTACTAGCTCTTTCGTCGTTTTTAAGAGAGAGAGAGAAATGGAGTTTAACGTCCACTCGACACAAACTAGGTCATTTCGGGACTAACACATGGTTTATTTTTATTTCAATAATTCGCGTGAGCGTAGGGGTCTTTAGCAGTGGGAGGAAACCGGAGTGCACGGATGAAACCCACGAGGTTGAGAAGGCGCCCCTATCTCCATGCCACATACGCTCACACCAGGCATCGAAACCACAGCCGCAAGCCAGAGGTGACCGGCCAGCTAGAGGTCGAAGCGCGGCACTCAAGAGCACTAGGTCATCCCAACCCCCTCGTCGTTTTTAATAAAGCACTCTTCGTCGTTACTGGTAGTATATGTATCATTCGTTCCACGTGTAATCCCAACCAGGGCCGTATCTAGCGGGGGTGCAGGGGGTACATTGCACCCACAGAAAAATAAGGCGCCCCGAGAAATGATCACACAATGATGCTCTTAAGGCACTGATCAATCGGTCGGTTTTAAGGGCGCCCGCTCACTTATATCACCTATGTGGGAGGCTATGGGGCGCAAACACTGACGCGGATCCAAGGGGCGGGAGTACTAGGAGCAACTGCCACTCCTAAAGAATCTCCAACAAAAAGTAACAAAATCGTCCATATAAAATACAAAATTGACTTTTAGATATCACCAGAGTGACCGAAATAGGAGTAGCTTTATTTTTGCAAATTTCCTGAGGGTGGTCCCCAGACGTGGGTGCCACCCCATACGCGTAATGCCCCTCCTATTACTCCTTTCTGTGTCAGCGCCTGTTCCACCACATTAGATTAGAGGGTTCGTTTTGGTCGCCCTGTACACATTTGATAGGGCCGTATCGGTGTTTTGGGGCGCCGCCACAAAATGACGTTATTAGAGATTCTCGTTCTGGCCGCCCTATTGGTGTTTCGGACTGGTTCTAGTTTAGGTCAGAAGTTTCTTATTTTGGTGTGTTTGACATCAAAATGAGAAATAAGGCCTCCGAAATTGCCTCCGGCTCCAAGTTCTTGGATAACGGCAGTCAAATATTTCAAATTTTCGGGAGGGGGTGGAGGGATGATGTCTTGGTGTCGCCGCCTCGCGCTCAGGAACTCGGACATTATATTGGCGCCCCCTCCAACCACTATGCTGCACCCCCTCTTTTAAAATCCTACATACGGCCCTGATCCCTACCCCCCCCCCTTCATTATCCCAATCGGTATAGACAAATAGGACGTTAGACACCATTTTATATGTCCAATTTTCCGAAGTAGTATTATTGTCTTATTGCACGACGTATAATCAGAATGTCTAATGATTAACTGTCTTGTGGTTATCCGTGTGTTTCGTTTCTCCGAAATCTAATTTCCCTGCATTCGAAGAGTCTCCTTAATTGAGTGTTTAAAATAATTATCAAGCTTAAACTGGTGTTTAGAGAAATGGAATTATTGGTATTAGTTATAAGGGTATTAATTCCTTTCACGGGATTTACTTTTCATACGACAGATGACGAGGGTTATAGTCGCATTATCAATAATTCATAAACACCTGCTAACGTATCATCTTTCCTTCTTTTGTCATCATTTATGTCATCATTAAAATTCTAAAATATTCTGTACTGGTGTACAGTAGTCTTCAAGAAGTTCATATACGTGGGTTTAGTGGGGGCGGAGAGTAGGTGTATATATACAATGCATATTTTTACCATTATCTCAAACGCCAATACAAAAACAATCATTATTATTGACGTACTACGGAACGAGAACCAACCATGGCGTCATCGCAGCCATTTTTTCCAATTCCATATCAAGTTTACGTCAACCCATGCACAATTGTTTTATGAACAAGAGAAAGAGAGAAATGGGGTTTAACGTCCACTCGACACAAACCAGGTCATTTCGGGACTAACATGTGGTTTAATTTTATGCGCGTAGAAGTCTTTAACAGTGGGAGGAAACTGGAGTACTCGGGGAAAACCCGCGGGGTTAGACAGGTGACCCTACTCCTTGCCACCGGGGATTTGAAATCACGCCAGTTGACTCAATGGCAGGCCGAATGATACAGCGCGCGCACGCTAACCATTCCCCTGGTGATTGCACTTTTATTGGCAGACCGTTCAGCTTTTTCGAAGAATGTCGCTACAAAGATAAAGACCTTAAATTGAACCATATTGAAATGACCGTAACAGTATTCTGATTAGATCATTCTGATCATGATAATTATTTTTAAAAAAAAAACAACAACATATAATTGTATTTCATAGGCACTGAAACATACAAATGAGACGAATCGACCGCTGTGCATTGTCTTTGAAGTCACTAAAGCGTTAAATAATATTTTTTATTCGCTTTTAAAATAAAATATGGAGAATAAATTGATAATTTTGGCTCAGACTTAACCCGTTTGCAGTTTCAAAAGACAAGGTTAAAGGGGAGACAACCCTGCGGTCAAAAACAGATAACTATCTATGAAATGAAATGTGTTTAACGGCTTACTGTTCTGCTCCGACTGGGCTAATGAACATGTGCCATATAATGTAACATGGGGGATTTTGCCGGGGAAGCAGCACTATGATCTCGGTTTTTCGAAAGAAAATTTGCTTGCGTCTATACGGCTCTCAATTGCTTTGTCATTACTATCTCATCGCTATCATATTATTCGAAGTTACAGTGAATCGCTCAATTAGTAGAGCCAATAGGCAGTGGGTCGTGGGGCGACAGATTATAGAAATGTGTATAGATAGCGCCCTAAATTTGGAAACGCGCCCCCCCCCCCCCCCCCCGCTTTCACCCTCATTCTCAACTTCTAGGTCGGCTACTTTTTTTTTAAACCATACTTTTTATTCAGATTAGGGAACAGGCTAAGTCTATGTAAAACCCCTCTGTTATGATTAACCATCCATTTCCTTCACCAAAACTTGGCAGCAAATGTAAGTTCAAACCCATTTCTTCCATTCCTCAAGAACAAATTCAAAACAGACAGATCATGGTTATCTATAGCGCCATCGTTGCGTGAATCTTCTGGTAATGTCTGGTGTATCTTTATTCATATTCGGACATCGTGCAGTCGGAAAGATTACCCGAGAAAATACTGGAGATTATTTTCCAACTAAGATTTAAATAATCTTCACATCATGTTATCTAAGAGGGTGGAGTAGTTGTTTATTTCCTAAACTACTTCTTGTTAGAAATAAATGAGATATCGCCCATTTAACGCACTATCTCGTGGCTTGCCTCCGGATGCTCCGATTTTCTCAAAGTGCTAAAGTCCCCCTATACACGTGAACAAGTGTTTAAATGTAAATGAAATGAATGGGGTTCAACTTTTAATATAATATACGAAAATTAAATCGATTATAATAGGGTTTAACGCCTTATTGTTCTGATCCTACAAAGTTACTGAAGACAGATAGACATACACGATGCGGTATTCCATGGGAGAAACTGTATAGTAAAATCCAACTGTCAGGGTTCTTTTACGTCCGGGGGTTGGGATGGCCTATTGGTCTAGAGTGCTGCACTTCGACCTCTAGCTGGTTGGTCACCTCTGGCTTGCGGCTGTGGGTTCGAGCCCTGGTTTGAGCCTATGTGGCATGGAGATAGGTTCGCCTTCTCAACCTCGTGGGTTTCCTCCGGGCACTCCGGTTTCCTCCCACTGCTGAAGACCCATACGCACAAGCGAATTATTGAACTAAAAAATGAAACCATATGTCAATCCCAAAATTACCTAGTTTGTGTCGAATGGAGGTTAAACCCTATTTCTCTCTCTCTCTTTTACTCTTTTACGTCCAAATATATGTGTACACGGGGCCCCGGATTTCCGCCCATCCGAACGAATATACATGCACAGCTGTCTTTGTCAGGCCCTCCGTCTTGTAGCACGTGTTTCAATGTAGAGTTTTGCTACTTAGGTCTTGTATATTTTCTTCATGATTAACAACCAGGTATTCGGTGGTCTACATGCCGATTTTTTTTTTTTTTTTTTTTTTTTTCACACGGTAAAACGATAATTCAATATTTAGCAGTTATAAATGCACAATATTGAACCGGGGCTGCTTAATTCTGTTTCTACATCATTTTTTTTTTAAATTAGCAATAGTTTTTTCGGAATAAAACAGAACGAAAACGAGAATTCTCCAGACTTTTTATTTTGGACGAAAACAAATTAAATGTCAAGCGAAAATGTAAACATTTTTTTATTTGATATTACATTCGCCTTTAATAATGACGATATGCTATTGCTTCCTATAGTATCAATTAGCAAACATAATCCTCAAATCCGCCTTATGATACAAACATATCAAATTTGCGCACAAAAACATTCCCGAAAAATGAAAAATACGAAAATGAATCTACTGAATTAAAAAAATCATTATATTATTAGAAACACCACCTGCGTTCTCACAAGAACATAAAATTCCCCGCGCTTTTTCCTGAGCTGTTATTGTCATTTTCTCATCTGAAATCATTATACTTGACTCTTTTAAAAGAAAATATAACACTCATCCGACGTGTTGCTTGACACCTCGTTGACATTTTATTATTATGAAATGAACAATTTGTTTTGTCTCGAAAGACACAGATATAAATATCTTAACAATGCGAGCTAAAGAACAATTAATAAAACCAGTATATTTTGTCTATTACCGTTCACTATTATTGGCATCGGCTGTTGTGCGGACTCGCGGAAAATGTGGTGTGATGGGCAGCGTGTACAAATCACGTTCTACTTGTATAGGGTTTTACGTTCACTTCAACATAATACATCGTCGGTTTAATTTCTTTGTATTTGTATTTGATTATCCAAAGAAAGGACCTACCTGTCCAAGACTGACGGTGGTAACATCATTTCACATTGTGGTAACATGGGTGGTGCCTGTAAAGCATATGTATTAGCTCGTTCAAACCGATAATCGCGGATACCATGCCCGTCATCATACGAATACCCCTTACTCCTGTTAAAAAAAGAAAAGAATAGACAGTTAATCTCATATACATGTAATACATTCTTTCAAATACCTAACTCGAACATTGATCGCAAACTGAATTATGTCATGCAATGGGGGTTAACGCCCTACTGTCCGGTTCCAACTGGACTAATGAAGACTATTATACGCCACACAGTGTGCTACGAACTTTTCTTACATCAAATTCCAACTGCCATTGGATATTTTACGTACACGCCAATGTGTACAAATCGCCTTAATTTTATATATTTAGTATACAGCACCGTGATAACAGAGACAGCATAGACAATGACAAAGGATATGGTACATTATTATATAATGACACAAAAAAAAAATAATCATCAAAATATAATCCACCAATTGCAAAAGTAATCTAAATCTCAATAAAATAATCTTTATTTTGTTTCACCTCTGATATTTTGATTTTCAAGTCAATGCCTGGTAAAACAGAATAACAATAACAATGATGGTCTGGATGACCTGAGTTGACATTGTAGAGAATAACGCATTTAAATCGAAAGAAGGTGAAAAATGGACTGAAGAATTTTTTTATTTTAATCAAACAAGAGTAACCAGCCAATCGTTCAAGGACACCATCTTCTATTAACTCAATGACAAGTGGTATCCGGTGCTCCGCAAAGAGTAAGCACACGCTAGAAAGGCTTGTTGTTGCGTTATGTCTATACTGAAGTGTATTTTTGTCAAAATGACACTCGGAATTATTCTATTGTATAGATCATGCAGTATAATGCCGTTGTCCTGGCAACATCGCCATATCTTCAGTCAAAGATCATATATTTTAAATACATCACAGATTGGCTGTACCCGGTTTAAATCGATGCCTTACTTTTTTAGTTACATAATAAGATCGAAGTCTTGACAATTCTAAAGTACAAAGAAGACCTTCAGTGCACAGTGGGGTTACCTTGGATTTGATATACTATTACAGAATTAAATTAATAATATTGTTTAATATTAAATCCAATCAACTCTGGGCACAAGCAAATTATTGAAATTGAACTAAAGATCCCTCTCTCGATCTCCCTCTCTCTTCCGAAACGGCAAGTTTGTGTCGAGTGGTCGTTAATCCCAATAAAATTGCTCTCTCTCTCTCTCTCTCTCTCTCTCTCTCTCGTGAGAATGGTTTATTGATTCTGCAGTTCTTTACAAACAAGCAGACCTATGAGCTGAATGTGCTTATTAATGGGGGATAACTCTTGTTACATTATGGAATCAGACTACCGTAGTACTTTTTTTCTGTTGACTTCAATGTTAAAATACATGTTATATTTCCCTTTTTTTGAAGTACACAATTAAATTATATCATATGTCTATTCTTACAATCATATCATCACTAATTGCCAAATTACGGATCCTGCATCCCTTTCAGTCATCGACAAAATTTCCAAATGAAGTTGACTCACAATGATATGAGACTAATTATGCTGCGTCACTGTCATGTAGGTCTAAAACGATACCTTTTTGATGCACGTACAATGTTATTGTAGTTCACGGTAATACTTTGTATGGCAGACATCAGATTCATCCAAATGAACGCATATTAAATAAAGAAAATATTAGCAAACATTGTTTTGTTTTAATCTGTTCATTCTGTTGTAGAAATATTTTTTTTTTTTTTCACGATGGTGTCGTGTCCCTGAACTTTTGTTCATTTCAATCAGTCTAAAGTTCGACCCCGTGCGTGTTTTTAACGTGCAGCTTTCACGCAGTGTCCTTTAACGCAATCTTTCCTTGGGTCGGTGAACAATTTTTAGGAATTCCCAGCCGAAAAATATCCGAGGTACGCGTGCACGTAAAAGATCCCTTTAAAGTTGGAATTCGATATAAGTGTAGGCCGTAGTGCTGCTGTCCTGGCAAAATTTCTCTCATAACACATTGTATGGCGTACACCTGTCTTCATTAGCCCAGATCGAAACAGAACATTTCGACGTCAAGCTCCATTTCAATTCATTTATAGAAGTATTGCCGTGTGTTGAATGTGTACCACTTTTAGATCTGAATGTGTACCACTTTTAGATCAGAATGTGAACTGTAGACAAACAGGAATGTATGATATTATATAAATAAATACATGTTACTTCATTCATATGTCTTTCTGATTTTAATTTTTAGATTAAAGCGGCATTAGGTAATATTAGATAAAGAGCTGACAGTTCTCGCTATAATAGTTTTTTTTTAAAAAAATAGATAATGAAAAGAGTCACATTACTTCACTCTGTGCCTAAATATTAACTATAGAATTATACTGCCGTGCAAAGGAAGAAGGCAGTATCTACACTTTTGGCCAAAATATGTTTTTGGTATCATTGTGATCGGCAGTATCAGCTCTATCACATGTAAAAATTTCATTGCTATATTTCAATTAGGTAAAGAGATTTACAGTGTCGATTTGGGCAGTAAATGCAAATTGCCCTGGTATAACTAGGGGTGAAAGCAGTAAGTGTAGATACTGCCATTCTCCTTGATACATCTATTACAACCCAGAGCGAAATTTTGGCAGTAAATGCAAATTTCTCTTATATAACTAAGGAGAAAAGCAGTAAGTGTAGATACTGCCGTTCTCCTTGGAACATGTATGTACCTTAAGATAGGGTGCTGGCAGTAAATGTAAAGTGACCTGCATTTACTAAGGTAAAAAACAGTATATAATGTCAAGGATTTGGACTCTACTGAATGGGGAAATGCCTAGAACAATGTTTATGCATAAATATGCAGTTTGTAAACTGTCTGTTTATCACAGAAACAATTACAGAACATGTGTAGATGTTGCTTTGTACCTTGGTTTTACAATGGGCACAGGAAAAGGTCCCGAGCCATAAAATGGGCAGTATCAGCATTATCTCAGTCCCTCAAAGAAATATACGAAAATCGACAAGTTATATCGAAAGAGTACCAAAATATTTCCTTACGTTGAAGAAATTACATTATTTTATACAAAACTATGAGTACAGGAAAGTGTCAAACTTTAACGTCGATTTTCTCAAAATGACTATTTTGCAGATACTGCCTTTCTCTTTTGTGGGGCAGTATAGGCTAACCTCTATCTTCATTACTCCAGTTGTTACAATAATGAACTGAGTCTCGATTATCCACTTTTACGGTAACTGCATTCACCAGAAAACGCATTTGAATCCACTAAATATCACAGTCACCCGGTGGCATCGAGAGTTGATTATGGTCTTTGATTGATAAGTTAATTAAGAGATTTAGGTGACTCCGCCTGAAGTCCTAACCATAATAATGGAAATCTGGCAGATATGTGAGTTATATGCAGATATGGGAGTTCTTAGGTATTTGTAGGCCGTCTCAAGATGCCCACGAGTGGAAAAGGGTTAGCGGGGTTAGTAAAATGGAATGCGAAAAAAGTCAGTAACATTAAAAAGTTTTGTAACGTGAAACATGAAAAAAAGTCAGTAATATGAAAAATATTTGTAACGTGAAACATGAATAAGGTTAGTGCCATGGAAAACGTGTGTAAGGTGAAACGTGAAAAAAGGTCAGTATGAAACGTGAAACGGATTAGTATCGTTACACGTAAAGAAAAGTTAGCACCGTGAAATGTAAAAAAAAGGGGTTAGTTCCGTGAAATGTATAACAAAAGTTTTTTCCGTGAAATGTAAAAAAGGTTAGTACCGTGAAATGTACAAAAAAGGTTAGAACCGTGAAATGTAAAAAATGTAGAATCGTAAATGCCAAAAAATGTTATAGTACCGTGAAATGTTAAAAAACAGTTAGTATCGTAAAATGTATATAAAAAAAAGTTAGTATATATCGTGAAATGTAAAAAAGGGTTAGTGCGGTGGAATGTGCCTTATTTAGATCTCCTGTGGCTTCTGTTATTTTTCGACTTTTACAAAAGAATAGAAATGGGTTGTGTCAAGGTTAGCTAACTAATAAACAGGAAACATGCGTAGGAAGATATTAATATTGCCCAAACACTCATTTGTATAAAGCAGCCATTGTGAACTCTCTGCACTAACCCAGATAATGATTACGGGCGTGCACAATGCAGCGTATTATTAGGGATTTTTTCCGGTGTGATATATCCCTGCAGTGGTGTCGGTCGGTGGGGTTTGACACGTGCCTAGTTGTTCAGATGGTGCAAAAAATCGAGGTCCCGTGTACACAGGTAAAGGAATCCTTGAAAACTGGAATTTGATATAAGACTAAGAGTAGATCGTAGCACCGCTTCCCGGGGAAAAATTTCAGACAGCACTCTATGGCGAATGTCCGTCTTCACTAGCCCGGGTGGAGCGGAGAAGCTGGCCGTTAAGTCCCATTTCATTCATTTGCTTAAATCTAATTCTTTCAAATGGTATGTTTACCTGTGTCGCAGTTTGAATCGGTACCCGCTTCAGCTCAGTATCTATATAGTATAATGGTAGGCCATATATTATAATATACACAACACAATTGAAAACGAAATGAAAATAAATGGGATTTAACGTCCTACTGTTCAGCTCCGACTGGGCTAATGAAGACTGACTACTGAAAACGCCCAAGATGAGCTGATATAATTATACGTAAAAAATAATGTAAATAACATAGAACGCCAAATTAATGAATTATGCTAATAATAAACCGTTTGTTGTTGAATATTTATCCGCAGAGTGTTTCATAAAGAAATGAAAAGAATTGGAAAATATGAATCGTCATGATAAAATAATATAAGCTTTGGTGTGAAAACAGAGAGAGGGCGAGAGGAATGGAGTTTGACCAAAAAGTTTTAATGAACACAAATTATAGTTCAAATATATTTCGCTTTGGTAATGTGAGGAAACCGGGGGACCCGCAGTAAGACCATGAAATTGGGCAGACGTCACAACTTCTTGTCACATATACACAAGCGGAGACTCGGGAACCACTTGACTCAATGAGAGACCTAATGGATTCACGCGCGGGTTACAGAAATTATGAAATATATTTTTTTCTCTCGTGAGCATTGTATGATGTAAACATGAACAAGGCAGTTAATGCATGCAGATATTCGTTAGGACATGACATTGTTTATTATTTGTGATCAATTATGGTGGGGGGGGGGGGGCATTATGTAAGAATTAGATAAAGAGATGGCGTTTAAAAATAGAAAATTCAAAATTAATATATTGAAAATATCATTCAAATTATTTAATTCTGAGCAAAGATATCGGTGTTGGAATATGTAGCGCAGATTCTGTTATCGTAGAAATTATACTGGGAAAAAAGGTTTGTTATGTCAATATATGTCAAAATAATAATTTATATAAGATTTCAGCCCCCCCCCTCCCAAAAAAAAGATCTGCAATAGGCAGATTTAGTTCTTACATAAGGCATCTTTGGGAAATATTTATCCGAGCTCCTTTTTCCATTTTTTAAAATTTTAATATACAATATTGTAGAATTTGTTTTCCGAGAATAAAATGGCGTTGAATATGGCACAGTTCGTTTTCAAGAAATCAAAAGACATAACACCGAGATTTTTCATAGCAACTTTTTCCATTTTGTTAAATTTTAATAAACTGTACGGAATTATACATTTTTACGTCTGATCATTATTCTCCGAGAATAAAATGGCGTTGAAAGTATCGTATGGTAAATATTAAGGTCTATTCTTCTTCAAATTCCAACTGTAGGGGAATATTTTACGCGCACTTTTAATTCATTCCGGGACTTCGTTCTTCCTACCATAAGAAGAAATAAATGTTTTCGCAGACTATTATAATTTGTTCTAATATATACTTCTTGTACTTACATTTTATTCAGTAGAGTTCTTTTGTTTTAAGTCATCAATACCGTTAATTCCTTGATTAAAAAATGAGCACAGAATGATGTAAGAATCCGTGGAAAATAAAATCATTAAATAAATTCAATGACAATTATTGTTAATGACATCCAATATTATCTTGCAGTAAATTCTATAGCACTGAAACTAAATATAAAAACTATCGAAATGAAATTCGAGAAGTTTTGTCACGTTTCTTCATCATATTTATAGATAAACGTCATTTTCCGGATGTTTGACAAAACCAATCAAATGCTGCCTGGACATAATTGAGCTGATCTCATTGGTTGAATTCATTAACGATAAAAGTTGCTGATGAATATTCATGACGACGATTCCAATTCTATTTAATAATGCTATTGGTGGCATCGCTACTCGGAATTCATTTTATAAAGGAAACTAATATAATTAATGTACCGTCAATACGTTAATCGTTAATACGTTTACCGTTATAAACTCGTGTTCTTAAAATCTGTGTAATCTGAAAAAATAAAGGTTAAGATTTAAGGCGATCACGGTGGCTATGTGGGTAAGACGCCGGATCGTTATCCTGGGGGCCGAGATAGTTCATCCAGATATGCAAGTGTGGTTTCTCTTTGTCAGTGATGCAGGACGGAGGGCCTGACACGAACACCGTCTAGTCGTTCGGATGGGTCCAAAAACCGAGGTCCTGTGTGCACATTGGCGTACACGTAAAATATCAGTTGACAGTTGGAATTTATTTCATTTTGTTATGATTTAATAAAATTTATAATTAAACAATGTATATACTTTAATTATAGCCTACTTGAAAAATAAGATGCTTTTACAAATGTATATAATTTGTCTGTAATAACGCACGTCCTTAAATAGCATTTGAAAAGTTTACAAATATCACGACTTTTGCAGTTATTTACCATACATGAACATCACGTGAACAATGGAGAATTATACTTTATCTCCAGTTATGACGTAATCTTTCAAGTAGGCCCTATACCGATGAACAAGATTACTAGTTGACAAATAAATAAAACAAAATGCGATGAACGGAAATGAAATCAGATTTAGTACGTGACTATTCTACAATAACTAGGCTGGGACCACGATGTCTTCGTGAACAGGCAGACTATCGCCACAATCTGTTTCACAGGGATTTACTTACAAATTATCTCTGTCACAGATGACTGTTTTCAACACGTGCATTGACTTCAAGCGGCGTCAGTCATTGGGTCAATTGCTCGTGCATTGTTTACATAACACCTATACTGCCAAACTGATCCCGCAGTAAATATTCGCTTGGCCGCTACAATCACTGATAAGCATGACATCGACGAGGCTTAATAAGTACGGCATATTAACTTTTTTACTCAGACAAATTAAATTCTCAAACATTTTTTGAGGTAACAGAAAAATAAATAAAGACGTTTGAAGTAATTGAAGTTAAAAAAATATTTCCTATTAAGTGTAAATGGGTATTAAAATGAGTAAAATGCGTCATTTTGCCCGAAGCAGTTAGGCGTTAAGTAAACATTGCACGAGCCGTTGAGCCAATGACTGCAGTCAACGCACGTGCTGTGGTCACTATCTGTTACAGAGTTAATTCGTAAGTAATTCTCTGTGAAACAGATTGCTATACTGCTTCGGGCAAAATGATGCATTTTACTCATTTTAATACCCATTTACACTAAATAGGAAATAATTTTTAACAACAAGTACTTCAAACGTCTTTATTTATTTTTCTTATACTTCAATAAAATGTTTGAGAATTTAATTTGTCGGGGTACAAAAGTTAATATGCCGAACTCATTAAGTCTCGTCGATGTCATGCTTATCAGTGATTGTCAATCTGTTTAACAGAGAATTACTTACGAATTAACTCTGTAACAGATAGTGTCCACAGCACGTGCGTTGACTGCAGTCATTGGCTCAACGGCTCGTGCAATGTTTACTTAACACCTAACTGCTTCGGGCAAAATGACGCATTTTACTCATTTTAATACCCATTTACACTTAATAAAAAATATTTTTTAACTTCAATTACTTCAAACGTCTTTAATTATTTTTCTGTTACCTCAAAAAAATGTTTGAGAATTTAATTTGTCGGAGTAAAAAAGTTAATATGCCGAACTTATTAAGCCTCGTCGATGTCATGCTTATCAGTGATTGTAGCTGCCAAGCGAATATTCACTGAGGGATCAGTTTCGGTGATTGTAGCGGCCAAGCGAATTTTCACTGCTGATCAGAGAGAGGACCACTGTTAAGATAGGCCGCATTACAATCTAATTAAAATACAGATCCTATTTCGTTTCGTTTTTGTAGTTTAAAATTTCGTTTTACTTGTCTTTACTACATTAGGAGCTGAAAGACTTGTTATTTAACTCGTGTTCTGCTTGAAATGAGGGGTCAGCCAATCAAATTGTCTGTCGAATCGATGGTTTGACCTTTCTTGCGCGGAATTGTGGGTAGGCATTATCGGCGATAAAAATCAAAACAAAGCAACAACGATTCTGATTGGTTAATCGAATGACTGAGGTTATAGGGTCAAATGTCGCGTGCTTGACATCTGAACTGGCTGAACGTGACCTCCCGCTATAACTTGTTAGATCTACATGTAGTGTAGGCCATCAAAATTATAAAAACTGAAGCGAAATATAGATCTGAATTTCAATTAGATTGGGCCGCATTATTTTTTGTAAATCATTTTTAGTGAAGCCTGTGCCATAACAGGCCCGGGGCTGTACAGCGCAGTGGACTCTTACGGCTGGCCAGCAGATTCACTCACTTGATTTGATATTTGTTTATTTTGTACAATGTCTATTTCTGTCATGTCCGCAAGGTCTTGTAGATTTTTGTCTTGAGTGTAGTGCGGTCCTCCTGCACTTACTATTGAGTGAATAAGACGCTGACTCGTGAGCCTGGGCGACTTTCGGATGTAGATATGGTTCGGACTAGAGTCTACACTAACCCGACCGTGCTCTATCGTATGGTATAATGGCTCAGAGCCGTATATATAGAGCTCTGATCATGATATGGCTAATCGCGATCACGGGTTGAACTAGTGCGAAAATCTGTGCAAACGAAGGTCGGGTTCACTTCCGATGTTGGCCGAGAAAGTTTATCTGGACTTTCGGCGGGTTTGAATATATTGGCGTACACGTAAAAGATCCCTTGGCAGTTGGAATAAGAGTATAGGCCGTAGCGCCGATGAGCAAAGCAGTAGGACGTTAACCCCCATTTAATTTCATTGTTCATACTAACTATAGGCTAATGCAGACGGGCGGAAACCATGCAGTGTGCCGTGAGGGACCTGTTGCCTATTTTTATTTTAATTGCCAACGATCAAGAGATCTTTATCGTGTTGCCAAAGGCTTACACATGAACTCGATTTTTTCACCGCATCCGAACAAATAGACATTTTTCTTTGTCAGGCATCTCCGTGCTGCATCACTGTTGGAAACGCAAATTACCCGATAAATTTTTAATAAACCCTTCATATCGAGGAATGTGCGATATAAATATCAATAGGAAATTTGGAAGTAGGATTTTAGTCCAGTCAATTTATGATTTTACCCTAACAAATTGCAAGAAAACGTTTTATGCAATTTTTACATTTATTTAGGTATACATGTACTTTATAAAATCTCAAAAGTTTACCAAATTTTTGTGCACTGGAAAGCGGTAAAATTCAATTTAGCTCATATTTTCCTTACCAATGTACAAGAAAACGCTGAACTGTTGGTTTAAGACCCTATAAATTTGGGTTATCATATCAATGTCTAATTTCCAAAGGACTAAGGCCAATGTCCATGGTTTCAAAAGGACTAAAAGGTCCAGTTTCAAAAAAAAAAAAACATAAGGTCTTGTTCGAATTTCAAGAGCAATAAGTCCATATGTTTTAATCTTTGATTTTATGATTTTGTCTATATTGCATTTATAATTGCCTTATTTTATATTGCAAGTATTTAAATTCAGTTGTGTTTGGTGTTTAGTTAATTAGTGGTTTAGAATATATTGCAATTTACTGTTGCATGTACATGTACTATACGTACAACAATATATATTTACTAATCATTTTCCTCAACATATCATTCTGAACATAATACAGTTATAATCTGGGCGACGACAAGATAAGAAAAAAATACGAACTAGGATTCAACCAGCTATACATGTCCATTGTAATCAGTATCCTTTCTGTATTAATGGCATCAAATAACTATTTTCATATTTGCATGTCTAAGAGAAAATACTACAATAACCGGATTTTATGTTTTCCAAAAGAAAAATCTTGAAAAGAAGCTAATGCCTTATTAATATGATCCGGTATCTTATTGTTAGTTTTCAGTATCTAATTAATTCACTCGTACATTAGCCACATTTTGATCCTCGAAGATATTCATTGCATGTTGCAATATTTTGTCTTTAAGCCTATGTTAAGCGTGTAAATTTTTGTCCTAAAATTGATTTGTTGGCTATTAATCTTAATAAACCACCACCATTGTTCATTTTAGTTCTGATTAAAATATTTTGCTGGTGTATTTGTAATTTTATATTTTGCTGTCAATTGCAGCCTGATTGTGTGTATGACGACGACGAAAAACTATCCCACCCCCGTGAACACATTAGTACGTAAAATAGCCCTTGACAGTTGGAATTCAAAATATAAGTGAGCTTGGCAAAATGTCCCTCACAGCACACTAGATGGTGTATTCCCGTCTTCATAAGTGAAGGTGGATTAAGTAGGACGTTAAAGCACCCTTTTTTGTATTTCCAATGTATACCGAAAAATCGCTGAAAAGTTTGGGGAATCCTATGTATAGAATAGAACCCGACATCTGCCATTTGCAAGCTGTAATAACAGCAGCAAGAACGGTTGATTGGCTTAGTTAAAGAGAAGGCGTCTTTCGCCGACTAAACCGCGTTATACATGGAAAGGGTGCCTTATGTTGAAATTTGTTATGATGCAACGGTCATCACGATCGACAAAAGTAATTGGTAACATATTTTATCTGATTATCGTCTTAAATCTATCACTGGGTGTTATAATAATGGATATGATTGCAAAATTTATGAGTAAAGGGGGATTATATCACCACCTCCCGGAAGATAGAATTATGACTCATAGTGAACAATACCATGCTCGAAACAATTTTACAAGTTACATAATTACCAAACCAAAAATCAAAGCACTGGCCGATTAAAAGTATCGTTATTTACATTATACTCCACGAAACCATTAATAAATACGTACGAAAATTAAATATCTGTGTCTCTCCAATGCATGTGCCGACGTGTATCACATTTTTAATAGGATATATTTCTTACACCCATGCATGTCCTGTATAGTCAAATCATACCAAATACAAAATATTTTGTGACGAGGACAAGGCAAAGAGTGATTACTATCATTCAGTTTATACTAGTTAACAAAACATGTGTAAAGGTTCTGTTGTTAAAATAACTTTCTGGAACTCTTTGATGCAGTTATCTCGAAATTAGAATTTTGACAATGAAACTATACTCCTAGGTGATATCAACATATGTTTGTCAAAAAAAAAGTGTAGAACTTTCAGCAGATAATCGTCGACGTTACAAGAGTGACAGCAACAAGTAAAAGTATTATTGATCACATATAATGTAACTTTACTGAAAAAAATATGTAATTCTGGGGTAATAAATGTAGGTCTGAGTGATCATTAAATTACCTATTGTACTAGGAAATGTAACAGGGTCCCAATTAATAAACATAATGTAATTAAAATTAGATCTCTTAAACAATATTGCAAAGGTGAATTTATTAAAAAATTACTTGATACAAATTGGGATAATCTATTTAATAGCACAAATGTCACTGAAGCTTGGTTAAGTTTCAATGATATATTTACTGAAGTATTGGATTCTGTTGCTCCTATTAAACACATTCGATTAATGCAAAGGACTGAACCATGGCTAAATAGTGAAATTTTAGACTTGATATCAAAAAGTGATTGGCATCTAAACCGTTTCAGAAAAACTGAAAATCCAAATGATTACAACAGGTTTTTGTAAAATTAGAAACAAAACACAGAGAGTAATAAAGAAAGTTAAATCGACATATTCAGCAAACAAATTAGAAGAAAACAAAAATAATTAAAAAGAAACTATGGCAAGCCGCAAAATCTTAAAGATCTTGGATATAAAAACAATAAAAATGATAAAGCAAACATTGTCTTAAATGTTAATTACACTAATATCCATGACCAAAAGTCTGTTTCAAACCATTTTAATAACTTTTACACAACGGTTACCCCCCCCCCCATAGCAATCGAAACAATTCACAATAAACTGCAATAACCATACCGTAAGGGCAACGGATAGCCTAAAATATTTGGGTGTTTATTTTGACGAATACTTGTCTGGTGAGGACATTGTTAACAATATTGTTAAAAAAGCAAACTCAAGATTAAAATTTATGTTTCGCTACAATAAATGCCTAATTAAAAAAAAAATTACTTTGTTCTGCACTTATTCAGTGCCACTTTGCTCAGTCTGGTATTCTGGTGTGAATCAATCACTTAAAAATAAACTACAAGTTGTTCAAAATAAGGTTCTTAGATTTATACATGACCTTGGACGTATAGAGATCATGTTTCATATTCAGATTTCAAAGTACTAAATGTCGAAAACCGAGTTAAACAGTTAAAACTTAACCATGCACATAAGATTTTTCATAATAATTGTCCATCATACCTTAAATCAAAATTCAAATGTGTTACAGATACTCATCAATACGACACAGGATCTAGTTTATTCAATTTTTCTGTTCCAAAATGCGCGGGTAGAGATCAGTTCACATCATTTTATTACACCTGCCATAAGTATCTGGAACGATGTACCGAATGATACTAAGTCTTTAAAATCACTATACAGCTTAAAGCTGCAGCCAAAAAGTATTTATTGTTAACCCATTAGTGAAATTGGTTGATGTATAACATGTAGACTTAACCATTTTTAATTATTTGTGATACATTGCTGTGATGGCTTAGTAATTAAATTTGTCACCTAATGATGACCTGACGCGACCTTGGCAAACTTGGACGAAATAAGCAATAGATGTTATTTACGTCAAGCTTTATGGGCTATCCTAAGTAAAGGTCTCTTCATGACATCATACCTGTCATACCTCTCATTCCACTCATACTACACTGTTAAAAATATGTGTAATTAAACACTTGTTTTGGTGTAAAGTTTGGCCTTTAAAGTGTGAGATCACAACATACACTGGCAATGGTGTAACCGGTTACACCTGATAACATTCTTAGTGTGATCCCACACTGTTTCTTAGGATACACTTTTCGAGAAATAAATTTAACTTCGACTGTGTAACGTTTTACCCACAAAGAGAATCCTTATTCGTAGAAAGTGTAGCATTATACGGTAGCTGTATTTATCTTCACTAAGTGTGATGTTTGCTATCATAAAGGGAAACCTTTCCTTTAGATCGTGTTACGTCACCGGAAAATGTATTTTAATTTATTGCATATAATGTTTGCAATTATAACTAGAAACATTTCCCTTAGAAGGTGTTAAGTCATCGGAAAAAGGAAACGCTTCGATTAAAAGGCGTAACTTTTCACTCACAAAGGAAATTCTTACTCTTAGAATGTGTAGCGTTACCTGACAGCTAGAGTTGTCTTCACTAAATTTATATTTGTCTTTAATAGGTGTAATGTTTGCAATCATGAAGAGAAATATTTTCCTTACTCATCCGAAAATTCGATTGACTGGTGAAATGTTTGCAGTCACAAAGAGAAACTTCTCTCTTAAAAAGTGTTATTATAAGCATTAGCCGAGAAAGATTAAGCCCTAATGTCATGATACGAATCTGAATAACGAGTGGAAGTGTTTTACATAAATCGTAAAATTATTAATTCTAGTATTTGAAGTCGTCTATTTTAATAATTCAATGTCTTTTAAAATAAAACCAAATCTCCCATGATGCCTGCTGATCGAGCTACTTTTGAACGCTCTACTTTTGAACGCTGTCTGAGTTTCGTTTCCGGTAAGTTGATGGATGTTGCTGGAGAATTGTTAACCTATCGCCGGCCAAGATGTCATAGGAACAAAGTGCACAGAACAAGGTTAGTAAAGCAGAGTTCAGTCAGTGTTAATGGTACTTTAAACAGAATTAGAACCTCGCAAACCGCCATAATAATAAATAAAATTAAGTTCCAATGCACAATAGTATAGTGGTCTGGAAAAGTGACACAAATCGAGCTTGTCTTCGATTATATCGTCTTATTTAATTTATTATAGTCAGTTTAGGGTTGCGTCACGAATCAACAAAGTTTCGATATAGTTTGAATTCACGCTGATATAATATTATTCGGGTAGGGTTCTAATAGAAAAGGAGGTATCCAGCAAGTCAAGACTTATAAGACTTAGTAAGAGTCGTGTGCACAGTGCAACACACCAGTAATCACGTGACGAAATCATAAGGATCAGTAATTAAAGCTTGATCTTGTCTACTTCGAAACACTTCTAGGAACAATGATTTATTGGTAGCCCTTGCACAGTCAGCATGGGTAACTCCGATTAGAATAACACTTGGCCTACCGGTACAATTAATTTACTGTATTTGCACTGCTGCTAGGCCTATTACAAGTCAAGACTGTAGGTTACTAGAGTACTAAGCCTACTTTATTATTAAATTATGTTATTATTAATTACACACGGTGACATGTGTCAGGGTGGGGGTAATCGTTAATTAATTCTACTATAGGCCTACTTACAAATATATTACACTGGATGAATAAGTTGTCATCAATATTTTCTGACGTAGGCCTAATAATATTAGTGGTGAACAACGTGCCATTCCATTGTCGTCAGTGCTCACAATGTTATCTATGATAACACGGTAATCCCCTCTCCCCAAATACGATTTGCTAAATGTATCTAATAATTCTAATTATTTCATGTTTATATATTTCAGGTAATTGCAACCAAGGAAGATATTTTGAGGAAATCAATTCTAAATCCACACATAGCATCAGCAGGACAGATGAATGTAACCCGCATATTTTATATGATTGATGGACAAATAAGCTACTAACATGCTTTGACAATTTACTAGATGCAGTTCCCTGCTGAAATACTAAAAGTGGAGAAGTAGTATGTCTATTGAATTTTTGAATTAATCATTATGTAAATTACATTGATCTATTATTGTAATATTATGAGTTTTGTTTGTTAACTCCCATTGAAATGTGGTTGTATAATTGTTATCACCCTTCGCTTGACCATCCATCAGAAGCTAAAGTTATCATCTTATTGGCTAGAAATTTAAACATGGTGTTTATGTTCAATGCTATTTCTGATAATTACAGATGGGAGTTATGACCCTTGATCAATTTGAAAGATTTTGTGGACATCTAAAGGCTAAAGTTATATTATAAATTTAAGCAAGGCAGCATATTTCAACAATTCTATAATTACTTCCAATGTTATTGCCTTTGATCACTTTGAAAAAACTTTGCATTTAAATATATACAATGTCTATGTTCATCAGATCAAGAAGTCCATAATTACTTTTGGGGTAATTGCCCTTGAACAATTTTTAAAATTCTGTTATTTTTTGATTGATTTGAAATTTATACACAGTACTTATGTCTATTGAATTACAAAGTTTTACTAAAACCAGGGAAAGTTTTCATCTGATTGCCAGTTCATGTTTTGTATAATACATGTAATTGTTAGCTTTAGGAAGAAGTAGAAGCCAATCAGATTTTAATTATTACTTCATTGGTTGTCAGTCCTGATAGTTTTTAGTTTGTTGTAAGACTCCCATTTTTACCTACAAAATAATTAATATGGGACAACTTTTGTGGAATACTCGGACTACATAGTTGTTGTGGGCATGTTTTGATGTCTGGTAACCAATCTGTTTTCTTGTACAAATAAGTAAAAGGTAAGCAATATGTATGTCCATTAATCTTTTAATTTGATTATTAATGATAATTTGATTTATTATGAGTTTTTTCATTATTACTACATATGTTTATTGACACTATTATTGGGTACCCTCAGCTTTTTATCACAATTACTGGTTGCGTACCATTCATAATGGATATGAAAAGATTTGGGGTATCTGAGGTTATACTTATAGGGTGGTGTCCAGTGGTATTACTCTTTATTCCTTATTAAATATTTAGTGAAATTATCAGCCATAGACGTGTGTACATAAAAAAACTTTTTATCCATATGTTTCAGTTATTTGTTAATAAAGTATTGTTCATTTCAATTTAAAGTTATTTTTACTCTTTACTTAGATCCTTAGTAGTGTTTATAAAAAGTGGTCACACTGTAAGCATGCACATGCACCAAGTACAGTGTTTAAACTGCTACACCACCGCCTTTGTTAGTTTTGTGGGCTTTCCTGTGATTGGTAAGATGGAATGGAGACTAAACTTTCCATCAGGGGTGTTCGATTTTAACCAAGTTACAGATATTGAGAGAATATCGTACCTATCAAACTCTATAGATATCCAGTCAATCTTACCCCGGATAATACTTACATCCAGATGCACAAAGGATAACTGATTAGTATTATGATGGTGCGTTATGATTATGATCCGGAATCTATAGATGCAATGTCACCACACGGTAAAAGGATAATGAGTATGCATTATAGTGTGGTCTAATTAAATACTTGTCAAAATCACAATCGCGGTATTTCATACTAAAATGGTAAAATATACATGCATAATTTAAAAATCAATATTGAAATGAAATAAAATGAGGTTTAACATCCTGCTTCTCTGCACTTATTGGACTGATGAAGACGGAAATAGGTAACCAAAAGGGCAAACTGCAATTGGTAAAGCTGTGAACATAAGCAGACTACTCAAGAGACATAGAGACAAAACCAAACAAATCAAAGGTTCGTAATGAATAATGAATTTAAAAAAGACTTTTGTTAGCTTGAGTCAGTAGATACAAAAAAATATATATATATACAATGCCAAACTGGGTGATTATGAATGAGCAACCGATACGGATTGAATTTATTCCTATAGTATACGCTGGGAACCCAGCCACATGTAGTCAAGTCAAATTGCCACAACTTAAAAAATCCAAAAAGTTGATATCAAACATTTGAAAGGAATATCCCCATTCGGAACAGCATTTACTTTCAAATCTGATGAAAAGGAAAAGCAACACCAATCGTGTTTACCACATTCCTCTCGTATACATTTTTCGACATGATTCCCCTTCTCAGCAAGGCAGGACCGGGGGCTGCCAAGGACCATTGTCTAGTCGTTTGGATTGGACGAAAAACCGAGGAGTCGTGCACACATTGGTGTGCACGTAAAAGATCCCTTGACAGTTGGAATTCGAGTATAGTTCCTCTGTCCGGAAAAAAATTTACGTCACAGCACACTGTATTTTATGGCGTGTCCCCCCCCCCCCCTGCTCAGCTACATAAAAACAAATTATGCTTTGCATCAATGAAATTACATCACAAAGTGATCCTACATCAGTAAAAAACGATTTCTCTGTTTAAAAAGCTCAATTCGTATGTATGCCTATGTAATTTAGAGACGATGATGGCAGATTTCCGTAACCGAAACGTGGCAAACCCCCTCCTGCAAAAATTCCTGGATCCGCAGGATATTAAACCCTATTTCATTTCATTTCACATACGAACAACTACGTAACACTGACATGTGAGAAAGCTGTTTTACACAATGGGTATTTGTAATCCTTGATTGACATATTCGATATTGCATAATCTACATCAACATTTTCGAGTGCATTCGCCATAAAAATCAGATTAATTCAAAAGTTTATTTAGGGTGTGATTTTCGTAGCCCGAAAAAGAACTTTTAAAATGGAAACTTTCAAAATCTTTGACATAGAAGTTTCACCTATTCAACGTTAGCAAATGTTGTTATTTTATCTGGCGTGTTTTATAATCTCGATACAGCATCATAATATTGGATTTTATTTAAGTGCGTCAATGGGATTAACTTTCGTTTGATTTTCCCCTCTCATCAAATTATATTTTTAAAAACAGTACTTTAGTAATTTTTCCCGCGAAGCTTACTACGAACATCCCTGTTCAGGCTTTGGATTTTATTTAATTACAGTTATAAAGTCTTAATATTTTTCTTCTCCCTCTTCCTTCCCATAATAACCATTAACGGCTATTAATGTAATGAAAATATGAAAACACTTTAAGTTACAGAGGATTAGTTATTTCTATTATTGTTTTGAGGTAATATGATGTTAATACAAGGAGGAAAGGGTTGTCGTATCGTGACTCGCTGATTTGTCTAAGCTTATCAACGTAAGAAGGGCACCTGCTATGATATTTAAATACTTGTTTAAGTAAGATGTGTTAGGGGTATTGTCTGTGTTGTCAGTCAGACGAGAGATTTCCAAATGATATTATAATGATATTCTCCGGAACAGAGTGGTATCATCTGGTAAAACAGAATTACAGACTGGCGGTTTTTGCTTTCTAACCAGAACAGATCAGTGGTCTCATCTGGTAAAATAAGTGATTTACACATAGTGCTTCTTCTGTTCCTTTTTTTTTTTACGAAAGATTGAAAGTTAGCTGCTTAAGTTATTTAAAAGTTAATGTGAAATTCTTAAGCTAAAAGCCTTTTAATGATAATTAAACACTGTAGAATTGAGATGAAATGCCAAAGGAGCTCGTTTACAAACATCTCGGAATTTGATGCATCTATTTTTTTTGAAATTATAATAAAGCAAACAAAAATTATAAAGAAGGGTTGGCGTGAGCACTCAGTTTTGGCGGGGGGGGGGGTATATTTAGATAATAAATAATTACTTTCGCGTTGTAAGACTGTTTTCGTTTGCTTGTTTGTTGTCTTTGTTATGCGCTTGCGCTTCTTTTGTTTTGTTTTGCTTTTTTGTTTGTCTGTTTGTTTTGTTTTTTGTTGGTTTTTATACGCCCACATTAAAATGTGGTCGTAGATTGTCGTCGCCCCCGTCCGCCCGTCCGTCCGGCGTGGACGCTCTAGAGGCTAAAGTTAGAGTATCCGATTGACTTTAAATTTATACACAGTGTTCAAGGTCATGCGATGAAGAAACCTATTGATTTCCAGCGATCTCTGATAATTAGTACCAGAGTTATGGCCATTGATCACTTCAAAAAATCTTGTGGACGCTCTAAAAGCCAAAATTAATATCTGAGTGACTTTAAATTTATGCACAGTGTTTATGGTCATAAGACGAAGAAACGATTTCTAGTTTTGTTTGTTAACTCACATTGAAATGTGGTTGTATAATTGTTATCACCCTTCGCTTGACCATCCATCAGAAGCTAAAGTTATCATCTTATTGGCTAGAAATTTAAACATGGTGTTTATGTTCAATGCTATTTCTGATAATTACAGATGGGAGTTATGACCCTTGATCAATTTGAAAGATTTTGTGGACATCTAAAGGCTAAAGTTATATTATAAATTTAAGCAAGGCAGCATATTTCAACAATTCTATAATTACTTCCAATGTTATTGCCTTTGATCACTTTGAAAAAACTTTGCATTTAAATATATACAATGTCTATGTTCATCAGATCAAGAAGTCCATAATTACTTTTGGGGTAATTGCCCTTGAACAATTTTTAAAATTCTGTTATTTTTTGATTGATTTGAAATTTATACACAGTACTTATGTCTATTGAATTACAAAGTTTTACTAAAACCAGGGAAAGTTTTCATCTGATTGCCAGTTCATGTTTTGTATAATACATGTAATTGTTAGCTTTAGGAAGAAGTAGAAGCCAATCAGATTTTAATTATTACTTCATTGGTTGTCAGTCCTGATAGTTTTTAGTTTGTTGTAAGACTCCCATTTTTACCTACAAAATAATTAATATGGGACAACTTTTGTGGAATACTCGGACTACATAGTTGTTGTGGGCATGTTTTGATGTCTGGTAACCAATCTGTTTTCTTGTACAAATAAGTAAAAGGTAAGCAATATGTATGTCCATTAATCTTTTAATTTGATTATTAATGATAATTTGATTTATTATGAGTTTTTTCATTATTACTACATATGTTTATTGACACTATTATTGGGTACCCTCAGCTTTTTATCACAATTACTGGTTGCGTACCATTCATAATGGATATGAAAAGATTTGGGGTATCTGAGGTTATACTTATAGGGTGGTGTCCAGTGGTATTACTCTTTATTCCTTATTAAATATTTAGTGAAATTATCAGCCATAGACGTGTGTACATAAAAAAACTTTTTATCCATATGTTTCAGTTATTTGTTAATAAAGTATTGTTCATTTCAATTTAAAGTTATTTTTACTCTTTACTTAGATCCTTAGTAGTGTTTATAAAAAGTGGTCACACTGTAAGCATGCACATGCACCAAGTACAGTGTTTAAACTGCTACACCACCGCCTTTGTTAGTTTTGTGGGCTTTCCTGTGATTGGTAAGATGGAATGGAGACTAAACTTTCCATCAGGGGTGTTCGATTTTAACCAAGTTACAGATATTGAGAGAATATCGTACCTATCAAACTCTATAGATATCCAGTCAATCTTACCCCGGATAATACTTACATCCAGATGCACAAAGGATAACTGATTAGTATTATGATGGTGCGTTATGATTATGATCCGGAATCTATAGATGCAATGTCACCACACGGTAAAAGGATAATGAGTATGCATTATAGTGTGGTCTAATTAAATACTTGTCAAAATCACAATCGCGGTATTTCATACTAAAATGGTAAAATATACATGCATAATTTAAAAATCAATATTGAAATGAAATAAAATGAGGTTTAACATCCTGCTTCTCTGCACTTATTGGACTGATGAAGACGGAAATAGGTAACCAAAAGGGCAAACTGCAATTGGTAAAGCTGTGAACATAAGCAGACTACTCAAGAGACATAGAGACAAAACCAAACAAATCAAAGGTTCGTAATGAATAATGAATTTAAAAAAGACTTTTGTTAGCTTGAGTCAGTAGATACAAAAAAATATATATATATACAATGCCAAACTGGGTGATTATGAATGAGCAACCGATACGGATTGAATTTATTCCTATAGTATACGCTGGGAACCCAGCCACATGTAGTCAAGTCAAATTGCCACAACTTAAAAAATCCAAAAAGTTGATATCAAACATTTGAAAGGAATATCCCCATTCGGAACAGCATTTACTTTCAAATCTGATGAAAAGGAAAAGCAACACCAATCGTGTTTACCACATTCCTCTCGTATACATTTTTCGACATGATTCCCCTTCTCAGCAAGGCAGGACCGGGGGCTGCCAAGGACCATTGTCTAGTCGTTTGGATTGGACGAAAAACCGAGGAGTCGTGCACACATTGGTGTGCACGTAAAAGATCCCTTGACAGTTGGAATTCGAGTATAGTTCCTCTGTCCGGAAAAAAATTTACGTCACAGCACACTGTATTTTATGGCGTGTCCCCCCCCCCCCCTGCTCAGCTACATAAAAACAAATTATGCTTTGCATCAATGAAATTACATCACAAAGTGATCCTACATCAGTAAAAAACGATTTCTCTGTTTAAAAAGCTCAATTCGTATGTATGCCTATGTAATTTAGAGACGATGATGGCAGATTTCCGTAACCGAAACGTGGCAAACCCCCTCCTGCAAAAATTCCTGGATCCGCAGGATATTAAACCCTATTTCATTTCATTTCACATACGAACAACTACGTAACACTGACATGTGAGAAAGCTGTTTTACACAATGGGTATTTGTAATCCTTGATTGACATATTCGATATTGCATAATCTACATCAACATTTTCGAGTGCATTCGCCATAAAAATCAGATTAATTCAAAAGTTTATTTAGGGTGTGATTTTCGTAGCCCGAAAAAGAACTTTTAAAATGGAAACTTTCAAAATCTTTGACATAGAAGTTTCACCTATTCAACGTTAGCAAATGTTGTTATTTTATCTGGCGTGTTTTATAATCTCGATACAGCATCATAATATTGGATTTTATTTAAGTGCGTCAATGGGATTAACTTTCGTTTGATTTTCCCCTCTCATCAAATTATATTTTTAAAAACAGTACTTTAGTAATTTTTCCCGCGAAGCTTACTACGAACATCCCTGTTCAGGCTTTGGATTTTATTTAATTACAGTTATAAAGTCTTAATATTTTTCTTCTCCCTCTTCCTTCCCATAATAACCATTAACGGCTATTAATGTAATGAAAATATGAAAACACTTTAAGTTACAGAGGATTAGTTATTTCTATTATTGTTTTGAGGTAATATGATGTTAATACAAGGAGGAAAGGGTTGTCGTATCGTGACTCGCTGATTTGTCTAAGCTTATCAACGTAAGAAGGGCACCTGCTATGATATTTAAATACTTGTTTAAGTAAGATGTGTTAGGGGTATTGTCTGTGTTGTCAGTCAGACGAGAGATTTCCAAATGATATTATAATGATATTCTCCGGAACAGAGTGGTATCATCTGGTAAAACAGAATTACAGACTGGCGGTTTTTGCTTTCTAACCAGAACAGATCAGTGGTCTCATCTGGTAAAATAAGTGATTTACACATAGTGCTTCTTCTGTTCCTTTTTTTTTTTACGAAAGATTGAAAGTTAGCTGCTTAAGTTATTTAAAAGTTAATGTGAAATTCTTAAGCTAAAAGCCTTTTAATGATAATTAAACACTGTAGAATTGAGATGAAATGCCAAAGGAGCTCGTTTACAAACATCTCGGAATTTGATGCATCTATTTTTTTTGAAATTATAATAAAGCAAACAAAAATTATAAAGAAGGGTTGGCGTGAGCACTCAGTTTTGGCGGGGGGGGGGTATATTTAGATAATAAATAATTACTTTCGCGTTGTAAGACTGTTTTCGTTTGCTTGTTTGTTGTCTTTGTTATGCGCTTGCGCTTCTTTTGTTTTGTTTTGCTTTTTTGTTTGTCTGTTTGTTTTGTTTTTTGTTGGTTTTTATACGCCCACATTAAAATGTGGTCGTAGATTGTCGTCGCCCCCGTCCGCCCGTCCGTCCGGCGTGGACGCTCTAGAGGCTAAAGTTAGAGTATCCGATTGACTTTAAATTTATACACAGTGTTCAAGGTCATGCGATGAAGAAACCTATTGATTTCCAGCGATCTCTGATAATTAGTACCAGAGTTATGGCCATTGATCACTTCAAAAAATCTTGTGGACGCTCTAAAAGCCAAAATTAATATCTGAGTGACTTTAAATTTATGCACAGTGTTTATGGTCATAAGACGAAGAAACGATTTCCGATTATTAGTGCCAGAGTTATGGGCCTTGATCACTTCAAAAAATCTTGTGGGCGCTCTGAAAGCCAAAGTTAATATCCGATTGACTTTAAATTTATACACAGTGTTTAAGGTCATAAGACGAAGAAGCCTATTAGTGCCAGAGTTATGGCCCTTGATCACTTCAAAAAATCTTGTGGATGCTCTAGATGCCAAATTTAATATCCGATTGACTTTAAATTTATTCACAGTGTTCAAGGTCATGCGACGAAGAAGCCTATTGATTTTCAGCGATCTCTGATAATAAGTGCCAGAGTTGTGGCCCTTGATCACTTCAAAAAATCTTGTGGATGCTCTAGAGGCCAAAGTTAATATCTGATTGACTTTTAATTTATACACAGTGTTTAAGGTCATGAGACGAAGAAGCCTTTTTATTTTCAGCGATCTCTGATAATTATTGCCAGAGTTATGTGGACGCTCTAGGAGTCAAAGTTAATATCCGATTGACTTTAAATTTACACACACTGTTTAAGGTCATGAGACGAAGAAGCCTACTGATTTTCAGCGATTTCAAATAATTACTTCCAGGGTTAACTCACTTGATCACTTCAAAAAACCTTGTGACGCTATAGAAGCCAAACTTATCATCCAATTGACTTCAGATTGATACACAGAGTTTAAGGTGTTGAAACGACCAAGTATTTTGATTATCAATGAATTTTGATAACTGAACAGCTAAATCCATGATGTTAAATGGTTCCTACACTAATTGTTAGCGTGGGGCAAAACTTTATAAAAAGCAAACAAATTCTAATGATTTTCAGCTAATTACATAATGAGTTGTTACTCTTAATCAGATTTTAGTGTATTACAAATGTTTCATTACCAAAAAAAGTAAAAATATGCAGCAACCCTTGTTGACTGCCGGACGATTTAGCTGCTGTGGGCGTATGGTTCGTTACCTGGAAACCTATCTTTTTTTGCTGTTTTATTTTTTGTTTTATTTCGTTTTGTTTTGTTTTTTTCATGGGTATATTGAAGAGAGTGGGATATTGAGTATTTAATAAATGCCTGTTGTATGTGCATTTTATATTTCTTTATAGGTATTGCAATCCGTAGGTGTCAGAGGGGAGGGGTGGTCCGGGTTTTTTTGTTGTTTTTTTTGTTTAATTTGATTTTTTCGTTGGAAATAATCTGCGTCGTTATTTATATCTGTAAGCATATACGTTTATATATTTGGATTTTTAGGTGAAAATAGTTATGAATATGCTTCGAAAATCCTAGCCAAAATGATCATTTATGACTTTTTAAATGTATATATTAATTGTATATAATAAGAAACCGGAAAACTGAACGAAATAATTCTGGAGGTACGCGTCGCATTGTTCTAGACTAACAATGAAGGAAGTTCTACTTTTACTTGATAAAAAGACGCATTTTGATTAGTTTGAAGGCAAGATTCCATCCAATCAATGTCTAGTCCCAACGTTAGGTTATAAATAGAATTAACATGGCCGATAAATGACGATCAAAACAATTTCGCGGAAATAATTTAATAATATTCTTTAATATTTTATGGTTTGATGGTTTAAAAGTTAACTAAAATGAAGAACAGGTTTAGTACAGTTGATATAGCTGCCATTGTTAAAGAATGGAAAAGGTAACCTTTATTGTTTGCTACATATTCATTAACGAAAGTATCAAAACGAACGTGTCCGTCGATGTCAACACAAATAAATTGCAATTGTTGACTAGAAATTATGTAATTTTCGTTTTGAAGAAATGACACGTTTCATAATTTTTAATCTCAATAATATTATTTCATTTTTAAGTTGAGATATCTGATTTGTTTATTTTTCACAACAAGTGGAACCTTTTGCCTTTATTCCTTTACACGTTGTGACGTTTCGTATTATAATAACGGCACACGCAAATTCGGAGAACGCTAGATCGGCGACGGTCCTACGCATTTTAGCACATATGACGTCATATATAGATTGTGGGTTAGGGTTAGGGTAAGGGCTAGGACCTGTAGATTTGGTCAAAGTCCCGAGATATAAACAGGGCTAGCCCTAACCCTAACCCATGATCAAGCCTAACCCTTACCCTAACCCACAATTCACATATGACGTCACAATTTGCGTAGGACCGTCTCAGATCTAACGTTCTCCCGCAAATTCATTTTGTTTAGATACATAGATTTACCGGTAGGCTACTTTAATAATTAATAAAATACCTGTGGAGGTATAAATTAATATTAAAAATTCACTATAATAACATGTGAAAATATTACCCAGTCCAAAGTCACATCACAACTTTATCACATAACTGCAAATGTTATTGATTGTCCTTCATGTTACTGCTAGTGCTAGTGCTACGGTACGTTAGTTCAGCTCTAAACCTAGGTCTCACTATATTCATCCTGTACGTTCAGGAACTGTCTTATTGGTTCCTTGTGGAAAATAAAATCACTTCCCAGTCAATTTTACAAGGCTATTTTCAACTGCTAAACAGTAGCTTCTCGGTCCCTGTAATCGCCTGAACCTGAACAATGTTGTGACTGAACATCTATAGTGAGAAAATAATACCTTGCTTATTACCTCGCTAGAACCAGTATGAACGAAACAACATGCTGTTAAAAAATATATCCCAGTTTTCTAACAAGCTTGAACGACTTCATCGACATCTTAATATACTACCGTAACGCACAAATCTACGATCTAGGCCATGTAAGATGAAACAAAATTTCGGTAAACCAGTATGCAGATTTAGCTCTTACAATAGGCCTACATGAAAATGTGTATTCAGGATGGATGGGGTGCATTTCGGCAGTTACAGTACATGTACATGTATATAGTATTGCCCTTTATGCAGAACGGAGGGCATGACAAGGACAGCTGTCTAGTCATTTGGATGGGACAAAAAATGAGGTCCTATGTACACATTGGTGTGCACATTAAAGATCCCTTGGCAGTTGTAATTCGATATAAGAGTAGGCCTGCTGCCCGGGCAAAATTTCTCTCATCATAGCACACTGTATATGGCATATGCCCGTCTTCATTATAGGAGCAGAACAGTAGGACGTTATAATTATAACCCCATTTCATTTTATTTTGTTGTATTGCAGGTTTATTGGTATGAGAGTTGTAAATGTATATGATATAGATAATAAAACATACCTCATCAGATTAAACAGGTAGGTTTATTGTTAAACAACTAGACAGGCTGGGTCGGGGGGGGGGGGGTCGAGTCTGTTTTAATGCATATGGTTAAAATCTTAAGGTCTGTTTTATTTGAGTCGAGTGGCATGGTTTTGAACCCCAGCTTGTAATGTAAGGTCGCCTATACAACCATCTGGGTTTTCACCAGTTTCCTCCCGCTGCAAAAGAAAAGAATTATGGATATAAATTGAACCATGTTTGTCAATCAATTACCCTGTATGTGTTCCATAGAAGTTAAACCACATTTCTCTCTCTCTCTCTCTCTCTCTCTCTCTCTCTCTCCTAAACAGCAAGTGGTGGAATGTTACATGTACAGGTAATTTAATATAACTTGTTTTTAAATTAAATTTGATATCTTGGTTTGTTTTCCGGTCTATATCTGTCCACAAGAAAATATTTAATCATTCTTTGTTCGTAATATTTTTTACCTTGATTGCTAATGAAAGGCACTGCTAAAGACCAGTATATAAATGTACAAAATGTTAGTCCACATGCATGTGGTTAGTGTTGAGTTGACACCAAATCCGTTGCTCTCTTTACTTGCTTAGTCATCATATCAAATTACATCAAAATCCATTCTAACAGATGAACTAATGGATTAAATATCCATTTGACACAAGCTATGCCATTTTTGGTTCAATTTTATTGGAATACTTCATCGGACGCTCTGGTGTGATCCAAAAATCACCACTTGAGTCAATGTGACAGACCTAATGATCTCAAGCGTACTCGTTGAACCAATTGACCACCCAACCTCTCTTAAGATCCATTCTGACAAAAATTTGTTTATTGAACAAAATGAAATAATGACCCCTTTATCCTGTGTTATCATTAT
Organism: Patella caerulea; assembly: GCA_036850965.1. NCBI lineage: Eukaryota > Metazoa > Mollusca > Gastropoda > Patellidae > Patella > Patella caerulea. The sequence goes on along the minus strand of JAZGQO010000007.1, from coordinate 45,805,847 downwards.
TATTATTATAATTATACATTATGGAAGATTAGATAAAGAGCTGGCAGTTCTCACTATAGTATAATAGTTAAAAACTAGATGATGTAAATGTGGAAATTCTAGTCAATTTGCTTCACTCTAAGCGAAGAAAACCTTACTTTGAAATCACTGTAACCTTGATTGTCATTGTTAGCACTGTCACGATAATAAACAAAGTCTCAATTACCCATTTTTTGCATTTAATCATCATTAGATATTGAACTGCAAATCACATTCAAATCCAATGAAAATCGGACACATAAGATAGCATTTAGAGATAATTATGGTCTTTTTAATGCTAATATATGTCTAATTAATAGTTTATAACAATTAACATTTGAGGCCCAAGGAAAGACCTGCAATACTATAAGCAGATTTAGCTCTTGCATAATGTATGTTTAAGTTTATGTGTTTTTTATTGGACATTATGATATTTTTGGTGATAACTATTAGAATGGTATTGATGAAAAAATTTGTAATGTTATTTTTCAGACCAGATGAAAAAGTTATCCTACTTCTTGAATCTGGTATACGCCTTCACAGCTCCGATTATGATTGGCCAAAAAACCCAGCTCCTTCAGGATTCTCAATGAAGGTGTGCTTAATTTTTAAATCTGCCTTTGAAATAGACTATATACAAACAAACATTTTTTTAACTGCTTTTATTATTATTGTTCATTTAACTGTTTTATTGCAAGGAAATGTGCACAGGTTGTGATTGTAGGTGGATTTTGAATGACTAACAGAAGGCCTGATACAGTGCTGATTCCAAGCTGTTGATAAACAAATAATGTCTCTTTGTAGTACTGATATGCAACAATATTAACTATCAGTCTGATTTCTCCTGTATCACAGACAAGTTCTCTTATTTATTTTTCTTTGCGAAAACATGTCCGTTTTTCCTGTGGGAGGAAACCAGAGTACCCGGAGTTAACCCATGAGGTCAAGAAGACACCCCTTTCGTCAACCCACATACGCTCACACCATGGATCGAAACCACAACCATAGGCCAGACGGGACTAGCCAACTAGAGCTCAGAGTGCAACACTCTTGATCGCTATGCCATCCCAATCCCCCCTTAAGATTAGTTCATGACACTGGTTCAATGTGTTGGCAGAGAAGTTTCCCTTTTCACTGATTTATTAACAACAAATTATGTTAATGAAGATATCTATGTAGGGTCATGAGTTTTATCGAGAATCATTCGTTCTTTACCAGAGTTTTACGTCCAAGTGATATCGTAGACAAGTCGCTATGAATCAAATTGCCATGGATAAGTTCAATAATATTAAACATAACAAAATGAAACATTTCAAACAAAAAACGAATAGTAATAATAATTTTAAAAAGTCGAACATATAGATATTATACGTATTTGAAATCGGCAAAACATACCACACATTCATAGACCTCATCCACAATCTAGGCCAGGGCAGATAATTTGAAATCGTAGAGACCCTCTGGATTAACCCAGGTTATAGTGGAGTAGAAAGGAATGAGTACACTGGGGATACCGAGGATGTTTTTATAAGACAAAAATTTGAATTGCTGTTGGCAGCACCTATGGATAACTAGAAGGGAAGTATTGAAGTTATATTTTCTGTGTTACAGCTACGAAAACATTTGAAGAATCGAAGATTAGAAGGTGTCACACAGCTTGGAATGGACAGAATTGTTGACTTCCAGTTTGGATCAGATGAAGCTGCCTATCATGTTATTCTTGAACTTTATGATAGGGTAATATATTGTTTTTGTCTTTATGGTTTGTTAGTTATAACATTCTATTTTCATAATTTTGTATTGTTATATTTAGCTGCTTCTGAACTTATAACATTCTATTTTCATCATTATGTATCGTTGAAATGTTAGTTACATGCTAAAATTATAGCATTCTATTTTCATTCTTTATTCATAATTACCGGTATGTATTGTTGAGATGTTAATTACACATTAAAATTATAAAATTCTATATTCATGGTTATTGACATGCTTAAATTATAACATTCTCTATTCATAGTTATATAATGTTTAATGTTAGTAATTTTGTATCTTGAAATACTGGATTACACTTTTAACACCATTTAACATTGCTTTTGCATCCAGAAAAGCATTGATCACCGATATATGTTTAATTGGTTTTAAATCTTTAAAATTTAACAATACTTCACTTTCATTGGACTAGAGGAATATAGAGCATTTCCAAGAATTAATTTACTTAAATCAGGAGTGTAAGCAGCAGGTTCGTCTACGTTACCTGGTGGTTTTCTTCAGGCCCTCCAGTTTGCTAGAGTTTATCATTAAAGTTGAGATTATCTTGTGTTAATCCTGAAATACTTATTTGTTAAGTAGACTTTAAATCCTATTATTCCGGGTAGATTGAAATATCTATATGTAGATATTCAATTGAACAATAAAAACTACCAAATGCAACCAAATTTTCCCCTGTGCAAGTTAAGATTTGATATTATGGGTATCTCGCATGAATTCTTAATCTATCTTACCTCAATTTTGAACTACCGTCCACAGTACACACTTAGCGCTCTGACAGCTACTTCTTTTTAAAATTTTTGTATTATATTATTCTTTTCAGGGTAATATAGTTTTGACAGATTTTGAGTTTACAATTTTAAATATCTTGAGACCTCGTACTGATGAAAGTCAAGATGTGAAACTGGTTGTTCATGAAAAATATCCTCTTATTCTTAATATAAAACAACATGTTAAACCTACAGAAGATAGGTAAGATCTTCCAGTCTCTATATTCTTTAGATACTCTATATATAAAACTTCAGATTATATTGTATTATGATACATTTAATCCAGTAGATTAAAGTAGAAATAGTATCAGCAAGTGTAAGCATATGATCATCCGGGATGCATAACGTCTGTTTTCATAAAGATTTCAGCAAAATGGATGTTGAATGGTGTTACTTTTAAAAGTAGCCTATCAAAAGCCTTGTAATATGTTTCGGGGGCAGGGGTAGGGGGTGGGGGGGTGGCCTAACAGAAGGCCTGATACAGTGCAAATTCCAAGCTGTTGATAAACAAATAATGTCTCTTTGTAGTACTGATATGCGAAAATATTAACTATCAGTCTGATTTCTCCTGTATCACAGACAAGTTCTCTTATTTATTTTTCTTTGCGAAAACATGTCCGTTTTTCCTGTGGGAGGAAACCAGAGTACCCGGAGTTAACCCATCAAGTCAAGAAGACACCCCTTTCTGGCCGGTTACATATATTTCAAAAGTCAAAAATATTTACTTTCGGGGTATTATAATACAGTCTTGTTTATTACATAATCAGCATATTTGACATAATATTGCTTCATGTAGAATAGGCAGACTTTAACAAAAAATATAGTTGATGGCGATGTTACAATAATAGAAACACATGGAAACTTAAATCAACCAGACCTTTAACTTGATTGTATGCAATTCGAACGATTTATTAATATAAGTACCTTTGATGGTGTGTGGTCATAAACGCTATATTTAATGTTAATTTAATGTTTATATTTATATATAATGTTTTTCAACAACTAAAATAGAAATATTGTTCTCTTCCAGAATCCGTGAAATTTTGAGTTCAGGAAAAGACATGGATCCAATAAAAAAATTACTTCTTCCTCACTTAGGTAAATATGCTCTATATGTAAATTGTTTTTTTATGATGCACCATTTTCATGTGAACATATTATGCCATCGCCCCTGTCCGTGGGTCTCCGTCCGTCTGCTTACATTTTGTTTGTGGGAACTCTGCAGGTCACAATTTTTATCTGATTTTAACGAAAATTGAAATATAGGTTTATATCCCAAAGATCTTGGTCCATTTTGATAAGGGCATGTATCGGACTGCAACTTCATGGATTGTGGCCTCTGACTGTACGTAAAACCATTTTAGTTGGTAGACACTCTAGAGGTCACAATTTTTATTTGACTTTGATGAAACTTAAGAAATGCTGTCAAAGCAAAATTTTCCTCATAGCACACTGTATAGTATGGCGTATGCCCGTCTTCATTAACCCAATAAACATTGAAGGTTATGTAAAAAAAAATCATTTACGATTCAAAATGATGGTATCCAGTAAAATTCTTCTCCTTAGTATTTCACATATGAGCATAGAATGAAAAAAGCTGTATGTTAATCTGAAATAGTCAAAATAAAGGGTTGACTACACTATAAACTCTGTTCCATTTACATTCTTATTTTATACATCCACATTGAAATATGGTCGTATATTGTTGTCGCCCTGTCCGTGCTTGTGAACGCTCTCGAGGCTAAAGCTAATATCCAGTTGACTGTAAATTTATACACAGTGCTTGAGGTCATGAGATGAAGAATCCTATTGATTTTCAGCAATTTCCGAAAAATTACTGCGAGACTTATGTCCCTTGATCACTTGATATACAGAGTTTAAGGTCTTGAGACGTACAAGTATATTCATTTTCAATGAATTTTGATAACTTGAACAGCTAAATCCATAAGAGTGGTTATAAACTTATTCTTCCTGAAAAAAGTAAAAATATGCGACAACTCTTGTTGACTGTCCAGACGTAACTTTATTGCATTAGCTCGTTTGGTGCAGAAAAGTAGGACATTAAATCTCATTTCATCTTTTTTTTTATTTTGCTTTAAGAATCTTATTGTATATGTTAAATATTTTATTGTGAAACAGATTATGGTCCAGCTTTATTAGAACATTGTATACTGGGAGCGGGATTTAATGAAAATGTTAAACTTGGTAAAGGTTTTGACATAGCACAAGGTAATTACAACATTTCTTATAAATATAGATTCTGTTGTGTCTAACTTTCCCAGGACTACTTTCTTAATGTTATTAAATATGTTATTTCTAATCTGTATTGTCAGTTTTTAGATTATTTCTTTAAATCCAGATGGCTTGAAGACACGATGAATATATTATAGTTGTTATTTTTTTTTAGATATTGGTAAATTAATGAATGGAATAGAAGAAGCTGAGCTATTGTTGAAACAGATTTTCACGCAACCCACCAAAGTGAGTCTATTTTCAATTAATTATATTATGTCAGGTTACACATCACAAAACAGCTTCAAAAGGTTTTTGTTTAAAAGTTAATTACAAAAATTGAAGTGGTTATGTCCAAAATAGACGATATGGTTATCTAGCTTCAAAAAGATGTTTGCTGCAAAGCTATTAATTTTTACAAAAACTGAAGCTGGTTTTTTGTATATTTAGTTTCATGTTGAAAGAGGAAGTTGCTTTTTCACTAGATAATTAAAATGTATTTTTATGCCATTTCGTGTCTGTCATATTCATATTAAGGATATGTTATGTAAGATTTATATAAAGAGCTGGTCATTCTTGCTATAATGGTTCAAAAATAGATAATGCAAAATGAATATCTAGAAAATTCCATTCAAATTACTTTATTTTGAACTTCTTTAAGTGACATTTAGTAATTGAACAGTAACACAATAACACTATTTATGGATTAACAATTACTGTAATTGTTAATCCATAAATAGTGTTATTGTGTTACTTTATTTTGAACAAAGTTATCAGTTTGTAATTTTGACAAGATGTGTGTATAAATTGTTAATTATCGTAACCACAGTACTGGTATATTCAAACCCTTGACAATTGAAATTCCTGACAAAATTTCCTCATTAGCCCAGTCGGCTCAAAAGAGTGGGGCGTTGAACCAGTGTATGGATTTCACCTGTATATTCCAAACATGTCCTACGCTATTTTCCAAATGATCTGACCAGAAATATGCTCAATCAAGATATGGTTAATAATATTCAAAATTCCAAAATAGGTATAGCTTAACTACTTAATGAATTTAGATAACTGAACAGCTAAATCCTTGATATTCAATGTTTCGTATACTAAACGTTAGCATGAGGCATAACTTTTTAAAAACCAAACAAATTTCTGATGATTTTTTTATAATTACTTAATGAGTTACTACTCTTAATCAGAATTTAGTGTATTATAATATAAATGTTTTATTACCGAAAAAAGTAAGAATATGCAACAACTCTTGTTGACTGTCTGGACGATTTAGCTGCTTTGGTTGTATGTTTTGTTGCCTGGCAACCTTTCTTAATTACCTTCCGTATTTGAGTGGAGACAGAGTATAAGACGAATGCCAGACTTCTGCTAAAAAAAATGTATCAACTTACCCCGAAATATACACTAATTTGAGAGGTATTTTAAATAGGTACGAATCAGCAGTAGTTGGCATGCTTTCATTCTATCGTATTACGATAACACATAATTTTGTAGGAATATTACTAACATAAATTTGAATACCGTACAGGAATTAAACCCCATTTCATTTGACTAAAATATCCAACTCCTGTAATCTACATAGAACATCTATCTGCGTACTTACTATAATACCAAATTTGAATAAAACCTTCATAGAACTTATTCACAAAAGCATAAGCTCAAATATTCTATGGATTAAGTTTTTTGATCTGGTGAAAGTTCACATCTTATTACAAAATTTAGCTCCCATCCAATGGAGTAGGGGCATTTTAACGATCTTTTAGTTTTCATTTTTGTCTTTAAGGCTTCTTGTCCTTGTAAGATCAAAATAATGTATCAAGGTATACCTGTAAAATATGAAGGAAGATGGGGCTATTTAGATATCATCATGTGTTTATATCATTTTTATTATACTGTTTTATTTTAATTGTATTACAGGGGTATATTACCCAGAGAAAAGACAAACGACCAAATCCTAAAGATGGTGAATCAGAGGACCTCTTAACGTAATAATACATTTCTTCTCTTTTATTCTTCATAACACAAGACAGTATATTAACCCATTAGTTCAAATGTAACAAAAACCTGAGATCCACTGTAAGAATTCTTACAAAAATTAGGATAAAACTGTGCTGTCTAAACAAAATTACCCTTTTAGCATTATCTTTAGAAGATCTAATTTTTATTCCTTTTCGTTCACTCCCCTTGATGGGATGGTAGTTTACAATCAGTTACCAAGGTATTGTGAAAGGCTTCTTATACCTTTATATTAGATGACTGATCTGTATAAGTTCAAGTATCGTGCCTCATCACAGGGTCTCCATCATTGGTTCTATGGCGCAGGCATTGTTTACATAAGATAATGTTGCATCAACAGGTCCACCTGAATGGTGCCTTTTACTCATTATAAATACCCATTTTTATTAATAGGAAATACTTTTTTATCTACACATACTTGAAACAGCTTTTTTCATTTTCTAATTATAGAATTTAATTTGTTGATGGAAAAAAGCCGCATGATAACATTCCTTTCAGTGATTGTAGTAGCCTAGCGAATATTCACTGCTGGTCAGTGTGGGTGATTTAGTTGAGGAATTAAAATATTTATTCCACAATTATTTCTTTTTCTTTACACTTAAATATTTTAAATCTTTGGTTACTAAAGTGACCATGTATCCCCTCCCCGTAAGCAGGGTCAACATAACGTATTACTTTCCTCGTTAAGACAGTTTCATTGTACTCTTTTTTTTCCCGTCTTCATTAGCCCAGTTCGGAGCAGAACTATAGGACCTGGACGTTAAAACCCCATTTCATTTCATTTCACTCGTTTTTGCCGCGATCGTTTTATGTCTTACTCTTCTACAAGTGTGAGGATAATGGAGACTGACATTGGAGACATTTGCTCTACCACTTGCTCTTATTTTGATTTCTATTCATAGGGGGATATTTAATCTTTTTGCCAAGGTGTTATACACAGGACCTTAGTTTTACAGAACAACCACCCCCCCCCCCCACCCACCCCCGCCCCTTGCCATACCCTCCATCCTGATCACCTGCCAAAGGGTTAGATCGAATCGTGTTGTATATTCATTAAGTACTTACTATACTCTAAAAAATACATATTATATAAGAATACATTTCTTCTTTGATGTTTATTTGATTTGTAAATATTTTACAGATACGAAGAATTTCATCCTGCCCTCTTCCGTCAACATGAGAAAAAAGAAGTGATTGAATTGCCATCTTTTGATAAAGTAAGAACCTATAATATATCTTAGTTTAGTTAACACACTGCTGTTTAATAAAAAAAAGAATAAAAGTTTTGTTTTAAGATTAAAATATGATCCAGAAACAAAAATTTAATTCAAGCTAAATAACTATCACTTGACTTACTTGATGTAAATCCAAATATTGACCAAGCTTAAAAAACTATATTTCAAGAGCCTTCTTGTATAATTATTAACCAACCAAAGCATCAAATCTCTTTAATTTCTTCTCCCAAATAGTGACATCAATTTTATTACATGTTGTTGTCTTATAGGTAAATGACATTGTTGAACATAACATCCTTTCAGAATGAAAAAAATAATCAAAAAGAGAAATGGGGTTTAACGCCCACTCGACACAAATTAAGTCATTTTGGGACTAACACATGGTTCAATTTTATTTCAATAATTTGCTTGCACAAAAGGAGGAAACCAGAGGAAACCCAGGAGATTGGAAGGCGACCCTAATCATTGTAACGCTATCCATCCCCCCCCCCCCAATTTAATAAAATAATCAATTAGATGGCAATTTTATTAAAATCACATGTCAGTTGCATTTCATATATTATTGTTATTATATAACATTTTGTTCATGTATTTTAGGCATGTGATGAGTTTTTCTCTAAAGTAGAAAGTCAGAGATTAGATATGAAAGCCCTACAACAGGAACGAACAGCTTTAAAGAAATTGGATCATGTTAAGAAAGATAATGAGAAGAGAATACAAGGTTTACAACAAGAACAGGTACAAGTTTATTACATTACATTATACACAGTGATCCCACAAATACAGAACCCAGCAAAATTTTATGAAATCATTCCCCAAAGTTTCAGTTAACCGGGTTGGTTTGCATAAAAGTCATGTTCTTTCCAAAATATGCTCCAAATGGCCTTTTGGGCATTTAAGGCAAACTTATACTTATATATGTTGCACAAAATCGTCAATACTCAAACGCATTCCTCTTTGGGGATTTTCCTATTATTTGCTGTGATTACTGCCTGCATTTCACCAATCGTTTGATGGTTGTTCTGGTGCACATTATCCTTGAGATAATCTGGGAAAACCCCAAGGACTGTGTTTGAGTAATTGATAATTTTGCGCAACATATGCAATTAACCTAATACTTAATCTTTGGGTATCTCATGGTCAGTTCGGCTGTCCAACCTCGTGGGTTTTCTCTGGGTCCTCTGGTTCCTCTGGTTTCTTCCCATTGCTAAAGACCCCTACGCACAAGTTAATTATTGAAATAAAATTGAACGATAGGTTGGTCCCAAAATGACCTAGTTTTATAGAGAGGACATTAGACCTGTTTTTCTCCCTTTATCTCATGATCAGTATTTGAAATTATGTGTAAACTGATTCAGAGAAATCTAGATTATTGGTATTGGTTAAATTCACACTTTTTATTATTTTTTATATACGATTTAATTTTGTTAATTTTCAGGAAACTGATGCCATGAAAGGACAGTTAATAGAGTTAAACCTACAACTTGTAAATACTTTGATTTTATATTTAAAACATTATTCCCAAGAAATTCAATAAGACTCTGGTTATATGAAATAAGCATAAATTTACACCAAACAGTAGTATTCATATCAGAACAAAAAAAAAATAATAAAAAAGATAGTCTTTGGTGTGTATGTTGCTGCAGATAGAAATACCAATTGATGTGTGAGCCTCAATTAAGTAGCCGAAGAGAAGATATCCTAGACTGATTTCTTCAACGTGATTTTAACAGTTTGTTTAGGGTGATGATAAATCATGTGTAAGGAAAAAAAGATTTTTTTTTTTACAAAACTGCGATTTTCAAGTCTGAAATACTCTGCTTTAAAACAGTTCAATAATTACATATTATGATATTTTGTAGGTTGATCAAGCTCTCATGGTGGTTAGAAGTGCAATAGCCAATCAGATTGACTGGAATGAAATATGGAATTTAATTAAAGAAGCTCAGTTGTCACATGATCCTGTTGCTATGGCAATCAAAGGCATCAAACTCGATACAAATCATATGACTATGCTTTTGAGGTAAATTTTCAATAGTTTGATTTACCTAAAGAGTAGTAAAATAAAACTTGATATAAGATGCCCTTATAACCTTTTTGTATTAAATAGTAAATTAAACCCCAATTCTTTCATGGATTCAAAACATTTGTATTTCTGAAGCAACGATTGAGAGCATTATGTACCTATTAATCATTGCTACATTTCTAACTAGTTTAAGTAATATTTTAAACATGTATTAACTGCTGTATTATTTTCAGTGATCCGTATTATGTAAGTGATGGTGATGATGAAGAATCTGTTCAACCATTAAAACCATTAAAAATTGATATTGATTTATCGTTAAGTGCTTACGCCAATTCAAGAAAGTAAGTAAAACTAGAAAATAAACAATGATATAAATCTGGTCCTCATGATACACTAGGCATTCTATTAGTCAACATAGTCCATCTGCACACATGTTCTACATAAAGCAATGATTTATATCTGTTTCTCAACCCTAGGCAGTCTATTCAACAAACCAATCACACATTCTCCTTCTTTGTCAATCCCTGTTTCTCTCTCCAATTCAGAGAAATTTATGTTAACACTTCAAATTCTTAGCTTTATGAATCTATCTAAGTAGTCTCTTTATCCTAATCCATTTTGTTGTTAGATATTTTGAGAAGAAAAAAACAGCTAAGAAGAAAGAACAGAAGACGATGGATGCCTCTTCAAAGGTTTGTTCAAAATGATTCTATTTTGCATCAAGTAATAGATGAGGCAAATAAGTTTCTAGGTCTACACGAATCTTCGAGTCACGTCGATCAGCGTGTTTCGTTTTAATACAAAGATGCTTTGATTGAGAGTAGTTTTGTTCTTTTAAATAACTTTTTTAAATATCATAATGAACTTTTAACGTGATATAAAGCATGTAGGAACAGCCACTCTGCTGATCGAAAGTTACTACATGTTCCTACAACAAAATTCACAAACTCAAAAATTCTCATACCTTTGTTTAATTAAAATATTGTATTGTCCAAATTAGAATATTTGTCCAAATTAGAATATTTGTCCAAATTAGAACATTTGTCAAAATTAGAATAGTTGTCAAAATTAGAGGGCGTACCTTTATATATTGACTACTCTCAACTTCGGTCACGATTAAGGTCTTTTGTTTTGTCCCAGTGAGGTAATTCAAATACCAGGGTAGCCATTTACATGTGGCCTGAAATTTGTTTAAATTATTTTCAATTACTTTCAAATTTATTTAAATTTAGTTAAATTTATTTGCTTGGTTTCTATTTCAGGCATTTAAATCTGCTGAGAAGAAAGCGTTGAAGGCTCTAAAAGAAGTTGCCACAGCTGTTTCCATTAATAAAACTAGAAAAACATATTGGTACGTATAAATGGATGGTGCTATTAGATTCAAATACTATTAGGATTATCATATGAAGGCAACAGTTGTCAGTCATTGAGTCTGGTAACAAGGAGTAGGGTTTCTGTCCAACCACATGGGTTTTCTCCTGGTCCTATTCACAAGTCAATTATACAAACTATATTTCAGTAATCTTGTCCAATATTTGGTCCATGACGGTAATAAACAATTTCCAGCAACGTGCATTAGTGCAAGTTTTGTTTTTATTTGATGGATATAAACGTAGATGATGTTGTGTAAGCCGATATCGTGTTTATAAGCCTATTAAATGCCTATTATTTCCAATTGATTGTATGATACAATCCATGCTTCATTTTAACATATGCTGATCAGTAGCTTTGCAAATTCTTTCCTTGCAGTACATACGCACAAAAAAACAGACTTTAGTTTGAAATAGTGCACTATTTAAATGAAATGAATTAGAGTTGAACATCCTACTATTCTGCACCAACTGAGATTTTGCCAGAAGAGCGCTGCTACAGATTACTCTTATATCGAATTTCAACTGCCAGGGGTTCTTTTACGTGCACGCCAATGGGTACACAAGACAACTAAATGGTTGTCCTTCTCTCCTACACCACTGCCATAGGGAAAGTACGCCGGAAAATCTTGAGGAACAGGAACGATACCTGAAAACTCACTGAGCCACTGTGGGGCCCCCACTATTTCATTGCTAGAGTTGTTATTAATTATTATTATTTACTTTAACCTTTTAGAACTTTCACAGGTACTTAAGCAAAGTCGTTACATTTGAGTTTTAATTATAGTAATGAAAAGTTCCTTTGTATGTAAATGACTCTTGGCAGGGGATCTTCTTTAAGTTTTTTAAAAGCATTGACAACTGACAAACTTAAAGACATTTTAATCCGGATAATAATTAGAGTTGAGCCATCTAAAGGGATTACCACACTTCTTTTCATAATTCCGAATACATGACATGGAGATTAAAACACACTCAAGAAAGATTTATTACATTCTTTATATCGGCGAGAAATAGTCCATACTTAAAAGTTTAATGATAATGGAGTGTTTTTATGTAACAAATTTCAAATTTTACGCAGTTATGAATTTTAATTTTGAGAGAAATTTGTACTCACATTGTTGTCACACATGTCAGTTCAGAAGTTTCATGTAATGTTCAGGGAGTAAGGTGCTGACTGACTATTGAGACGATCTCATGATTTCCCAGTCTACTTTCACCTTGTCAGTGGAATTTGTGTAGTTGTAGGATGAGCCAAAAATAACAAAAGTCTTGAGTACACTATCAACAACATGAAACACTTCCTGACAGTGGTCTTAGCGCTCAGGAAGAAAAATAGTCGGTCTCTAAATAATTTCAGTCACTTCAGTCGATCTCAAAAACGTGTTTCACTCTTATTCTGTTGTGAGTATGTTTGTCTAACAGCAAAATTTTACCCAGGGAGAAAAATAGTCGGTCTCAAAATAAGTGCAGTCACTGCAGTCGGTCTAAAAAAAATGCCAGAATAGATCTCAAATATATGTATTTGCGTGAATCCGAGAGCTTACATTACATACGTCACTCTTATTCTGTTGTATGTCAGTCTTACAACAAAATTTCACCCAGGGAGAAAAATAGTCGGTCTCAAAATAAGCGCAGTCACTACAGTCGGTCTCAAAAAAAAAATGCCAGAATAGATCCCAAATACTATGTATTTTGATGAATCCATGAACAAATTGCATACGTCACACAAAACTATATTCTGTTTTGAGTATGTTGTTCTATAAAATGTTTTCTACCATGGCAAAAAATAGTCGGTCTCAGACTAAATGAATTAATGAGGTAAACAAACAATAACAAAATAGTCGAAATTGACAGATTAACTTCAAGATTCTGTCCATTTCTTGTCCTCTCGTTAACGAGAATTTAGTTTCATTTCCCATGACATTGATTCAAATTTTCAATTTTTCAAAATTCTCTCAAATTACTTTGTGTTATAGGCACAATCATCACGTATGTCATAAACTATATGTGAATTTAAAAAAAAATGCTTTCCCGCGAGACAACGATCGGCAAACAACTATATAATTATATAACACTATCTAGGTTCTACCGGAAAGCTTAATGTTATAGCCAGTATTTTGTTGACATTTATTGGGGGTGGGATTGTGGATGACGGCCTAGATTTGAAACAACCCCTTCCTCACCCCCATCCATATTCCCTAGAAAACTTGCACCTGTGGTGCTCGTCACCTGACTGAGTCACTCGTACTGGGGGTGGGGTGCGTATGTGCATCAGTTGGTCGCATTTTGGCCAAACACCCCCCAAACATAATCATTATTTATGCCCCTGGTAGCGATGCCTGCAGTGCAAAAATGGGGTATGCACGCTTTCATCAGCCAAGTTCGTGCAGATGGTAAAATGTTACACATTTTATTTTCATCTGTCTCACAGAATTACTGCCCCTCCGTCTGAAATCAAGGTTGTTCATTGGTTTCTGGAGTTTAATGTCCACTTCCACTAAGGGTGCTATTGTAGACAAGTGAAATCAAGGTTGAGGCCAGACCTTTTAAAGTTAAGTCATTGATTGTTTTTTGATGAGGAGAAATATAATGTTCAATTTCTTTTTTCTACAAAATAACATCTTCATTAGCCCAGTTGGAGCAGAAAAATAGGATATTAAACCCTATTTCATTTCATTTCCTACAAAATAATTAAACAATTTGTGTGGCTATCTATATGCCTTGTACCTGTCCTCTTTGTAAACCGTCTTAAACTCAATTTTCATTCCATTTCCTCCTTGTAAAAAGTGTTACTCAAGAATTCTTGTAGATAGTAGATATTTTATGCAGATTAAAGATGGAATATACTAAATTATGAAACATGCAAAATAAATAAATTATAAAAGTATATTGATATTATGAAGGAAATTTAAACAATTAACTAATTAATAAAATGTAACAAAACAAAACATCTTTAAAATATTATTGAGTCGCATAGATTAACATCAATGGAGATTTTGTGATCTGATTCTTTTATCTACATACTTAAACAACAGTGTTTTATTATTTCAAAATATAGTTCTACTTTGATAACACATATTACAAGAAGTGTTGCAATGAAAAAAGCTTTTAGAAGACATCAGAGATGATTGAAATATTTTAATATCAATATTTCTTCGTTTTGAAGTTTTATTAGACCTTGATGTACCCGTAGATTTAGTTCAATGCTTTTAATTTTAATATTACCATGATGTTAGTTGTAAAGAATCTCTAAGAATTTAACATCTGGTTAGCTACATTCGATAAAATTCTAAACCATACATTATGCAAGAGCTAAATCTGCCTATTGCTGGTCTTTTTTCAGGCCTTAAATGTTATCTTAATCATTATTTTGACATTAATTAACTTATCCAGACCATAATCAACTCTCAGTGTCAATGCTAGCCTGCGATATTTACTGGATCTGTTTTGCTGCTCAACTTTCATTTATGATTTAATCATGAAATGGACAATCAAGATTTTGTTTTTTATCGTACAATTGCTCAAATTTGGGTTCAGAGTGGATCAATTTGACTGATATTTTCAGCAAATTGACTGTACATTATCTAGTTTTTAACTGTTAAAGTGAGAACTGCCACCTCTTTATCTAATGTCCATGTATCTAAATAATTTCTCATTAAACATGTTGTAACTGGGGAATTATGAAGCATGACTTTAAATAAGAAAAAATATTTTAAAAAGTTATAACTCATGAAATGAAAGGATGCTTAAAAATTTACTTCTATTGACATCATCAGAGCCATTTTGAAATTGTGACGTCATATAAAAAGTCTGTAAATCAATGTGCAGTTGTATAAGGAGCAAGTCTGCCCTGTTTCATGTCGATCGTGATTGAAGAAGGATTTCTTTTTTAAAGACTAAAGCCACCAAGAACAGCAACGAGATGTGTATCACTTGGACAACGTACAATTCCTTGTGGAAAAAGATATTGAAATGTTATGGACCATTACATGTTTGTGTTGTAATTAATTACCTTTTCAGGGCTAATTACATTTTTAGTAATAACATTTACATTTCTTTTGAAATCTGTCATTACTCATAACATGTCATGATTACATTCCATTATGATTACCCTGATAGTAGAAATTGTTCTGCACATCTAAAACATTTAGTGTAAGACACCAAATTAGAGAACGGGGTAGTCATAAGCACATTTTGAGTAGTTTTAATAGTGAAAATTCCTGTTAATGATGTCTGTCTGTGCTTTACAAAAAGATAGATATGCACTTTATTAACTTTGATCATCAATTTTGAAGGTACATTTTCACAATTTCAATTTGTGAAAACGTCAGCTGTTAAGATTTACTAGAACATCAACATGTTAAACCTGAGTGTAAGATCTAAACCTAAGTCTATAATCTCTTCTATTTTAGGTTTGAGAAGTTTCTGTGGTTTATTAGCTCAGAGAATTTTCTGGTTATTGGTGGTCGTGATTCACAACAGAACGAACTGATAGTCAAACGCTATTTTAAACCAGGTAATAACTGAAGATGTCCAGCTGTCTCAGATTCTTTAGATTAAAGTTATATAAGGAAGATGTTTATTGGCCATCTGGCACATAGGGACTTTAACCTATCCATATATTTCAGTGCAACAGTAACTTGACCGAGTCCATTCAAATACATGACAAGGAGTAGGGCCTTAGTTTTCTCCTATTCCTCCGATTTGCTCCCTCTTCTAAAGAATTATGAGCTAGAGATTTATTGAAGTAAAAATATGTTAGCCTCTTTGAATTAATATGGAGAAGAAAAAAAAGGTTCATGGTTGAAGTCATACAGATCAAATAAATGGATATCGTGTACATATTCAACAGACCTTTTCTCTGATCCCAGGAAATCACATGAAAATAAATCATAAAATAAATTGGGTTATTTTTTTTAAATTCTTCTTTTTAGGGGATCTCTATGTTCATGCTGATCTTCACGGAGCCAGCAGTGTTATTATTAAAAATCATACAACAGCTCATGTTCCTCCCAAAACTCTCAATGAGGCAGGAACTATGGCCATTTGTAATAGTGCAGCATGGGATGCTAAAGTTATAACAAGTGCTTGGTATGTTTATCATGAACAGGTGTCTAAAACAGCACCTAGTGGTGAATATCTGACAACGGGTAGTTTTATGATAAGAGGTAAGTTTTATATTCCTTCAACTGATGAGGGCCATGTTGGCTCTGTGAGTAAAACGTTCGCTCACTAAACAAGAAAACTTGGGTTCGATCCCTGGATTTACGTTTCCATCTTTGTCAGTGATGGGTGATGGTAGGCCTGGCTAGAAATTCTGAGGTCATGTGTATACCATCGGCATCAAGTTAAAGATGCCCTGACATTTGGATGTCGAAATTAGAGCAGACTGTAGTGCCACTGTCAGAGAAAAATATCCTTAATAACATACTCTTATTTCCTTGAAATATGGCTGCATATTGTTTTGTCGTAAAATCTGTCATGAAGAACAAATGTACATTTATGTATATCAAAATTAAATAATTACCGATATATCCGATTAAATGTACTTACATACTAAGCTTATAGATCAATAAATTTTAATTATCACGCAATATTCCAAAAATAATGTATCTACAATAGAGGAATTTAGTTCAGTGTCAATGTCACAATATATCAACTAAAATAAAGTATGTCATTGTTAGAATAAATATAACCTAAAATAAACTATTGATGAGTTTAAATCTAATTATATTTTTAATTTGTTTATTATTGTCAGTTCTACCATTGTTTGTTGGATATATTTAATCTCTAATACTATTTAACACAGCTTAATTTATTGTCGTGGGTGAAAATGATAATAATATGTACATTTATATAGTGCTAGTACACCACGCACACAGTTCAAATATTTTAATTAATTCTGGTAACATTTCTCGAAAAGATTGGTTTTAAGTCTTGATTTAAAGCGTGAAATGGTTTCTTGCAGATTATTCCACTGTTTTTGGTGCATTCACTACGAACGATCTATATCCAAATGATTTTAAATACGGATGATTAACTAATTTTTAAAATAAAAAAAAATTATATGTAATTCTTGAATTACAATAAGTGATTGAGTACATTAAAAGTGCATCTGAACATTAGTGCTCAATTGCTATGTGTCATTATGTATTTATTCTCTAGTTATTTTTCAATTTTAAAAAAATAAGCTATCTGTATTTAAAACTTCAGATGTACAAACTCCAAATTTAGGCCAGTTCTCAAGAGGAATTATCACTTTCAACAAGACAAAAAATTTAATTATTTTATATATAATATAATAATATTTTAAATAAACAAATAATTGTATATCCAAAACTGGCATTTTGCAAAAGTTTGCATTGAACTCTAGAAAAATCTATTAAAATCTAGTCATGTGGATGGAACAAAAAACTGAGGTCCCATGTGTACATTGGCATGCGAGTAAAAGATCAATTCGAAGTTGAAATGTGTACATTGGCATGCGAGTAAAACATCAATTCGAAGTTGAAATTGGCTAAAACAATAGTTTATATTGCCGCTGCCGGGCAAAATTTCCCTCATAGCACTGTATGGCGTATGCCAGTCTTCATTAGCCCAGTTGGAGCAGAACAGTAGGACGTCAAACCTTATTTCATTTCATCTCTACCATATGTAAAATATTTAATATTACACGACATTTTGCTTATAGGCAAAAAGAATTATCTACCACCATCTTATCTGATTTTTGGTTTCACGCTACTCTTTAAGGTAAATATCAATTTTCTATAATGTCAAGATAAATTCATTTAGATTTTAGGAAATTGATTATCCTAAATATTCACCCAAACCCTTAATGAAATTCAAAGACGATATTGAGAAGTCGGGTGGAGTTTGGTTTTTATACGCCCACATGGAAATGTGGTCATATATTGCCGTCGCCCCCGTCCGTCCGTCGTCCACAATTTCTTGTGAACGCTCTAGAGGCTAAGTTAATATCCGATTGACTTTAAATTTATACACAGTGTTTAAGGTCGTGAGAAGCCTATTGATTTTCAGCGATATCCGATAATTACTACCAGAGTTATGACCCTTGATCACTTTGAAAAATCTTTTGAACGCTCTAGAGGCTATAGTTAATATCCGATTGACTTTAAATTTATACACGGTGTTGAAGGTCAGCAATATCCGATAATTACTGCCAGAGTTATGACCCTTGATCACTTTGAAAAATCTAAAGTTGATATCCGATTGACTTTAAATTTATACACACTGTTTACGGTCATGATGCAAAAAAGCCTATTTATTTTCAGTGATATCCGATAATTACTGCCAGAGTTATGACCCTTGATCACTTTGAAAAAACCTGTGAAGCTCTAAAGGCTAAAGTTAATATCCGATTGACTTTAAATTTGTACACAGTGTTTAGGGTCATGAGACGAAGAATCCTATTTGATTTTCAGTGATATCTGATAATTTCTGCCAGAATTATGGCACTTGATCACTTTGAAATATCTTGTGGACGAAGGCCTTGAGACAAACCATCAAAACTATTCTAATCATTTCTGATAATTACTTAATGGGCTATTACTCGTAATAAGATTATCATGTGTTGTAAATGTTCTCCTTACTGACAAAAGAAACAATATGCGACAATCCTTGTTGACTGCCCGGACAACTTGGCTGTTGTGGGCGTATGTTTCGTTGCCTGGCAACCTATCTTTTTTTAAGTTAGTTAGAATTCAGGGTTGTTAGTGTTTAATTTCTAAGAAGATATACATGTAGTCAATGATTGTGGTCTGTGGAGTTGAAATAGTTTTTAGTAAAGAATTGTATAGATATTGAACTTTATCCAAAATAATGAATTGTGAATGTGAAGAATAGTATAGTGAAGACCTCCATTTGACATAATGTAGATTACACTCCGTCTCATTATGTGATATTTTAGAAGAGATAATGATGGTGTATATCCAGTATCTTAGCAATTACCCTTTATGCAGTATTTTGTCAATTATAATTTATGTATGCATTATCTTATCAATTACATTTTACATATATAAAGTATCTTACCAATTAGACTTTATGTATGATATCCAGTATCTTACCAATAACACTTTATTTATATAACGTATCTTACCAATAACACTTTATGTATATAACGTATCTTACCAATAACACTTTATGTATATAACGTATCTTACCAATTCATCGGTAGGCAGACGAAGTGACTTATCGTCAGTTAGTTACGGTATGATGAAGATACACCACTTTGTCTACACAGCGACGAATTAGGCTATATGTATATAAAGTATTAACATAATTTCAGTTAGAAGAAGGTAGTGTGGAACGCCATCGTGGTGAACGGAAAGTTAGAACTTTAGAAGATGACGATGCCATCTCGGTTGTTGATTCTGTTGCTGATAGTGAAACACAGGACATTGATGACACAGAGACTGCTGATGGAGAGGAAGATAGTAGTAGTAGTGAAGAGGATGGTGAGAAAGAAGAAGAAAACAAAGAAGAGAAAGCTATAGCTATAGAAGAAGAAAAAGAAGAAGAATCATCAAGTGAAGAGGAAGAAAGTAGTTTTCCTGATACATCTATTAGTTTACAACATGTTAAAGGAGAAAAGTAAGATATTTGAATTTTAGAATAGCTTTTTTAAAAAAATTTCCACTGGCAATAAAAAAATGTCTAGAATAATATTTGAATGCTCTTCTTAGCAGTGGAATGAAAACACAGATGACCTGGAGAAAACCCACAAAACCCTACTCCTTGTCACGTACAACCTTAGGATTGAAACCAAGGCACTTGATTAAATGACAGACCTGATGCTATTAGACCATTCTGCCACCCTCACACCTCAGTCCCCCAGCTACTAAGTTTTTGTAAGCTGTCACTAATTACTTCAAGAGTTACATTTCAATATTCTTATTTTTTTTCTTTCTACTTTCTAGATTTGAGTTACAGAGAGGTATCAGTGTGAATAGTACTAATAGTACAACTAGCACCATCTCAGAAGTAGCAGACGACACTGTTATCTATCTTGGTGATGATAAACCCATCATTTATGGAGAAAAGGTCAGTTCAGTATGAAAAAAAAATAGACAGGGGTTTGGTTGATTTTCCTTCAATAATCGTAATTATATAGGTGAAGAGTGAAATTGACATAAATCTTTTTATAAAATCATAGATGTATATGTAGAAAGATTGATTTGTTTATTGATTTTGTCCATTTAGATTATCAGGTACATCTTGAAACAAGAGGATCAACATGGCCTTTCATTAGGGGTGTGTTTTCCAACAAATATTCTAGACACCAAACCGTACAGTGCTTAAAATATGTGGAAGAGTATCAAAATCCATAATAAAAAAATTTTGACCCCTGACCCCCATGGACATACCACCAGAAAATAGGGTACCTCAAATCAGCCAAAATATCAGTTTTTCTGTCATTTCTCTACAAGTTTGTTAGAATGCCTTTCACAGACTCAAACATAGGTTTTCGTTGTCTGCATGTCAGAATATGACACAACCATCGAAAATGGCAGAAATCCAGCATGGCGGCCAAAATGGTGCCTCAAATATGTATTTTGTGCTTTTCAACCAAACATAGTAGACCTTTAAATCGCTCCATAAACAGATGCTGGCTACTTTTTATGGGCCTTTAATAAACAGAAAATGTCACTTTGTTTACATACAAACAAGGCTGCACCTCGGGCATATCTTACTTCGATATAATCAAATGATTGTTGAATGTTGTACCTTTTGTCAAGGAATAAGATTGCTATTTTTCTTGACAGCTAGACCCTGTTGCTGTAAAAGCTTGTTTCTCGTCACAGGCTTTCTTGGCATCCTTTTAAATATTTGTCAGACTTTAAGCATGAACACAGCAAAAAAAAATCTGATGGATTTAAGATATTTTACAATACCATAAAATGTAGTAGTTTTTTTCATCATAACAATGTTAGATTCCTAATCCTAGTATCATTACATTCACAGACCTCATACCCTCTTTAAAATGATAATCTGTATGTGGAATTTCGTAATATCAACAACTCTTCGTGAGTTTTTAATTTGATGTGTAGTACAAGAAATAATAATGTGAATTAGATGTTTGCAAAAAAAACAACATACATTGTTGATGCAGAAATTTGTGATTATTATTGAAAGAGAATGTGGCCTGAAGTTGATGTAATTAATTCGGTGTTAAAATGTACTTAATGGCTCTTTTAATTCTTTAGGACGTTTGCATGACCTCAAAATTTTCAAATTGATTTTATGATATGTTAGTCTCGAAATGACATAGTTTGTGTCGAGTTGGATTTAAACAGATCAGAACGGTTCACCATTTTAAAATTTAATTTAAAAATGTGATAGGGAGGCTAAGTATCTAATATACCAGTGCTCTAGTTACATGCACACATCTTGTCAAATGTGCAAACAATGATAACCTGGCTCGGAATAAAGTAATTTGAAAGAAATTTTCAATATTTTCATTTTACATTATCTATTTTTGAACTATTATAGCAAGAATAGCTAGTTCTTTATCTAAATCTTATATAATGTATCTTTAAGTTAAGTTATTTTTATTTTCCAATAGAAATGTGGGATAAATAAAGTCAAATTATCAGCAAAACAAAGAAGGTAGGTCCCATAACGGGTATTCATATGTCTAAATATATATATGTATATTTTAATGAAATTTGTTAAGAAGCTACAATTAAAAGTTTTTAAATTGATGTATCTTCAAAAGATTTGAGATCAAATTTTCACTATTTGTTATTTTGAATTTTACTACCAAACTGATTATAGCCCTTTACATTTAGAATTGCAGTAATATATTTTTGATAATATAACAAAATTTCAATGTTTTACGATCTATGTTATGGTCTGTGTTTACAGGGATTTGAAGAAGGGTAAAAAGGACCTGTCATCAGAGGCAAATGAAGACACCAAATCACAACAACCAGACACACAACAACTAGACACAAAACAACAAAACACAAAACAGCCAGACACAAAACAACCAAACACAAAAGAAGAGAAACAGAATCAGGTACTTTCTTAAAATATTTGTGTTGTCAATCTGCAAACCTGGACATAATCCACCAATTACTCTCGTAATTCCTTTGATGTCAACCACAAACAATATGTCTTTTCTAATTGGGGTTATGTTATATATTAATGATTTCAGATTCACATTTGCTGAAGTTTAGAGTCTGATATAGGTAAAATTAAAATTTGTGGGCCTGTTAATACAAACAGTTGACTATATTTGTGTATATGTATGTTTTTATAGGAAGAAATACAGAAAGGTCCACAACAGATGCCATTTAAACGAGGTCAAAAGGTGAGTCTTTTCTTTTGAAATTTCTTCTGACAAGAGTACAAGTGTTTAGCAAACCAATTGTAGAAATTTTCAGCTTTTATCCTGAAAATGCCACTGAATTTCTCTTAAATTCAAATTGATTTTGCAGTCAGTGTGCAACTTTCAATTTTGAAAATTTAATGACATTTCTAAGAAGTTTGTAATAGTGATTAATATCATAACCATAATTGAACTATGATCATTTGTTGTCAACACCTCCTATCTTCTACAAGTCAACATATTAATATTCTATGAAAATAAGGGATCTGCAGTGGCTCAGTTAGATGCTGGATCCCTAGAATAGAGGTCTTGGGTTTACTCCTACTGCTGATCAAAAGAGATGCTCTGAATTTTCAGGTAAGTTTTGCGCGTGTCATTGGTGTGCACATTGATGGACACATATAAGAACCCTTGTCAGTTGGAATTTGCTAGGCCATAGTGCCACTGTTTGGGTAAAAAAATTTTCCTCGTAGCACACTGTATGGCATATACCTGTCTTCATTAACCGCGTCAGTGCAGAAAAGTAGGACATTAAATAACATTTCATGAAAATATCGTGACTTGTAAACTGAAAAATACAATATGTGTCTTGCTTTCACAGGCCAAACTTCGTAAAATAAAAGAAAAGTATGGAGATCAAGATGAAGAGGAGAGACAACTCCGTATGGGAATACTACAATCAGACGGACCTAAAAAAGAACCGAAGAGGAAAGGAAAGAAGGGGAGAGAATTAGAACAGAAGAAACAGCAGCAGGCCAAACGAGCAGCCAGTGGTGGTAAAACAGTGAAACCAGTGATAGCTGATATTTTTGATCTGGAGTCATTAGGTTTAAAAGGTAAGTAGTTAATGAAGGGGTTTGGTAGCTTGTCCATAATTTAAATTCCAGCAATGTGCAAAAAGATTGTTAGGAATATATCAATACAAATAATAGTTTATACTCGGTGGGGCTGGATTAATCATTCAGCAAAAAAAGCATGTACTTCATGCAGTGCCCTCATTTTCTCATTTTGTGCCCCCCCCCCCCTTTTCAAAATTCCTAGATCTGCCCCTGCTTATCATTGTGTGTCTCTTTCCTTACAGTTGGTACAGTTGGTATGTGGTATCAATATAAGCAGTATGACCCTTTGAATGTTTTAGGCCATCATGTTTGCCAACGGTGCAAATTGGGCCCTGAAAAAATAAAATATATAGGCTGGGGGGTGAAACCGGACCCCTAGTGAGTTAGTGGCCAAAGTGTAGCCAAGTGTCCTACTAGTATTAGATAATGTAATTATAATATATTATTGTTTTAGATGAGGATGATAGAGGTGAAACAGTTAAAACAGATGATTCCAGAGTCAAATTAAATACAGAAGTAAGTCATGGAAATATATCTTTATTGAATAATTATAACAACAATTAAATTCACTTTAAATATTTTAGTGACTGTAATTGAAAGCAGTCTAAATCTCTTGTAAACTACAATATTGTGAAAGATGAATCTTTCAAAGGAATATCAGTCCAAATATGATTTACTTGTATTCAGTATTTATATAGCTATGATGAATTATTGTTGTTTATTGTTATATTCTTGAATCTCGAGGGTGTTTTAATCAATTTAAATCTCAGCTATCGAAGGTCTAGCAGGTTAATTATGGGTTGTCATAATACATCTTTAAGCTGTGAAATATTAGTAGATATTGGCAGAAAAATATGTAATTAAGATCGACGACTTTAACTGTAGGCAGACATTTTATATATATATATATCTGATGAGTGTAAAGGATTTGTACTTATTTTTATTTGTTCAAAACAGGATGTTGGTTCAGATGATGAAAAGGATGATGATACAACCCAACAAATTGGGGTAAATAGTGTTATTTTTTATAATGTTTAGTATTGATTAGTGACCATCTCTACTAGAACAGAGATGACTAGCAGTCTGGATGAAACATGTGTATTTAACATTAGACGTATCTACATATTTCCGTTTTATTGACCAATATTATATATTTAATATTACAGGACTTACAGATATTAGAAACATTAACAGGTTTACCTCTACCAGAAGATGAAATACTTTATGCTGTTCCAATGTGTGCTCCATATAACTCGTTAACAAATTACAAGTAAGTTATTATATTACTCAAGTAAGTTATTATATATATTATTCCAGTAAGTTATTATATATATTATTCCAGTAAGTTATTATATATATTATTCCAATAGATGTAATATCAAAATATGAGAAATCAGACAGTCAATAATTAGTTTCATTCAAAATTTGTGAAAGCTAATCATTTTCAAACTTAAGTAAGATTTGATCAAATCTGATGAAACTGTTCCCTAAAATCACAGTGTGTAGGTAATTGTAAAGCATGTATATTTTTTTGTGTCTTTCATAATGAATTACGTAGATTGGGTAGAGTAACATGTGACTTAAGATCATAAGGTCTGGCATTGAGTCAGGTTTCAATTGCAGCCTTTTGCATGACGAGGGGTAGGGTCATCTGCCTAACCTTGCAGGTTTTCTCCGACTGGTAAAGTTCTAAAAGACCCGTATGTGCTATCAACTTACTGAAATTTTAGTCCAGAAATGACATGACTTGTTTCAAATTGATATAAAACCCCATTTCTCTTGGGTCACTCTCGTATTGTGAAGTAAATGTGGTGTCACAATAAATTTTATTTTTTATTTTTAGATATAAAGTGAAAGCTTTACCTGGTAACACTAAAAGAGGAAAGGGTATGTAGCAGAGTTTTATATGTAAAACAAATTTATATTCATTGTGTGACATTGTTTTAGAGTATGGAGGTTGCCATAGCATTTATATAATATCTACTTGTCAATATCTATCATCTATAATAGACTATGAGCCTTAAGGGCGTTGAGTAGTCTAAAATGCAAATTTTAAAGCTAGCACTGTAATTTTTGTTGATAAGATATGACATTTTTTGTTATTTGGGGTGATAAACTACATATTAATCACCAAATAAATACCAATTTTATTTACCAACTATGTTCCAAACTTGGCCCAAAAGCATGATAAAAAGGGGTACTGATGACAACAAAAGTAGAATTTTCTCAGTTATGCCTGCAGATATTTTCATCAAATTTCGCATGAACAATGCTAATAGCAAGTCCCAAAAATACACTGGTCAATTTTTGGCTATAGGTTGTGGTTTGTCTTGTATCCATGGAAACGCAAAAAAACGATGCGTTTTCTTGGAAATTCTATTAGTACAAGCTCAAAAGATTTATTGATAATCCCACCAGTAGATCGAAAGTGGAGGTTATAAGCTACATTTCGACACCAAAAACGTTAAAAAATACCAACTCAAAGTATTTTAAAATTGTTGTTCATTATTTACCTTCAAACGAGATTTTGCGATTTTGGGTTAATTCTTTGAATACGTCGACAACAAGTACATGTATTAAAATACAACAATTCGGATGTAAAAGTAAATAATTACTTCACTGCA
The DNA here is from genome assembly GCA_036850965.1 of Patella caerulea. NCBI lineage: Eukaryota > Metazoa > Mollusca > Gastropoda > Patellidae > Patella > Patella caerulea. The sequence goes on along the minus strand of JAZGQO010000007.1, from coordinate 45,779,588 downwards.
CTACTCCACCGCACTCTAAATCATGTTATGCATTCAAAAAATAGTAATCTTTGACCATAAAAAAAAATCCGTCATGTTCCTTTCGTGATAGATAAATAGACCTGGATAATAGCGTCATACAGGGAATTCCTTCTGGTCACGTGACATCTTCCACTCCCGTTGAAGCCACGTCTGTGTTGATCACGTGACTGGCGTGCACGACGTCATAATTTATTCAACACCTTATCTAGGTCGGGGAATCAGTCTCGTTTGCTATAAATAGTTTTATTCCTCCGCCTCGTATCTCCATTGTTACACATAAAACGACGCGACTTTCGAGAGTTTTCTGAGTTATTTTATAAGTGGAACAAGTTTGCAAAGACTTAATAAGATTGGCGTTGAAAAGTTAGTGCGAATCTTAGACTGCTCAACGCCCTTAACTTCAAATACAAAATACATTAATAAAGTGTATGGCAAGTATTAATTTCTGGCTTTAAATATGTGCACAAAATTCTTCAGTGTCAGCTTCTCTCTCAAACAAGATTAATTTTAGTTTATATTTCAGTCTAACCTAAATATAATCATATATATATATAAATGTTTATTTCAGAGTGATATAGATATAAACTTATTATATATACATGTATGTATAGATGTTTATTTCAGGCTGATATAAGTATAATTCTATATATATAAATGTTTATTTCAGCAACTAAATCAGCATTAAATATGTTTATAACAGATAAAACAGCTACTCCAAGAGAAAAAGATCTCATCAAAATATTAAAAGTAAGTCTGCAACTATTTATTTATTATATTAAAATAATTAAAGATCTTATTACCCAAATACGATACTGTGTAGATGACGACCATTTGGTTTTTAGTCATGTGTACTATTATCTGGGAGATATTGCATGAACTTACTTTCGATTGAGTGCTCCACACAGCCAGACATTAGCCCTTTAGAATCCCTTCCAAAGTACAATATTGTGAAAGATGAATCCCTAATAGATATATCAGTCCAACTAACAAAGATATGACGAATTAAAAATTCCATCAATCTATGCTTCTCGCTATCTAATAAGCATGCTGCCATTTTGTTGTTCCCGAAAATCTATTGATATGTATTTTTATACGCCAACATTTTCATGTGGACGTATATTGTCGTTGCCCCTGTCCGTCAGTCCACAATTTGTTTGTGAACTCTCTACAGTTCACAATTCTTATCCGCTTTTGACGAAACTTGAAATATAGGTTTATCCCCATAAGATCTCGGCTGCTTTCGATATTGGCATGTATCATATTGGAACTTTGTGGATTATAGCTTGATTTTGATGAAACTTGACATGTATGTTAATAATCCAAAGATCTTGGTTCCTCTGGATATTTGCGCCCATAGGATAGTAAATTCCTGAATTATGGCCCCTCATTGTCCAAAAAATTGCCCTTTTTAGCTTGTGGTCCCTCTGGAGGTCAAACTTATTATCCGATTTAAAAAAACATTTGATTATTATATCACCGTTACATGGTAATGAAGGTTGAGTTCATGAACATCGGACCAAAATTGCTTAACAAAATGGCCGCCAATTTTACGTGAACAGTGTGAAAATTTTTTATATCACGGTTGTGGATTTTGATGAAATTTGAAATGTAAGTTTATAATCCAAAGATCGCAGTTCCTTTTGATATTGCACCATAACTTCCTGAATTTTGGCTCCTGATTGTACGAGAAATCATGTTTTTTGCCTTATGGACCCAATGGAGGTCACAATTTTATTCAGAATTAAAAAAACGTTTGACTATATCCCCGTTTCACATAAATGATGGTTGAGTTGTAGTTTCTTGAAAATCGATAATTGAACAGCTAAATCCATATTATTAAATGTTTCGTATACTAAGCGTTAGCTTGGGGCAGAACTTTGTAAAAACCAAACAAATTCTAATGATTTTCTGATAATAACTTGTTGACTGCCCGGACGATTTAGCTGCTGTGTGAGTGTATGTTTCGTTGCATGCAAATGGTACATTGTTACTTCAAAACTCCTCCAATTTATGTAAAAGAAAGTAAGGCAAGACCGATCATGGTTATAAATGTGGTAGCATAATTATTGATATATTTTCATTATTTTGTTATTGTGAACATCCTTTTTTGAAAAACCAGTTTGATTTAAGATTAATATTGGCTTATAAATAAAATCCAATACACCATTTTATACATATCTTAGTGGCAGACCTTTTCTTTGGTCACTTTTACTGATGTTCTAAACAAAACCTCCAACACTGAATAGCCTTTCCTCAATTGTTCAATTTTTATTTCATTTAATAAAACTGAAAATGTTCTTTATTATTTTAGGATGTTGATATATCGAGAAATTTACCAGGAAAGGTTAAATTACAAGCTCCAAATATTACAAAACGGAAAAAGTAACTTGAATCAGTGGTATTTAAGTTCAATTACAAACTATTGTGATATAGAAAAAAAAATTTGAACGTTTGTACGGTGGTGAAAAAAAATCAAATTTACACGATGTACATAGACTATTATCTTCAACATCTGGATGGTGGAATTTATTGGAAGATTTTATTTCTGGTTCATCTTGATGATGTAATTTTATTAATTTATGTGATTGATTATTTATGAGATTATCATAATTGCCATTAAATAAGCTAATCATGTAAACATGCACGTAATTGACAAGTTCTTAATTAACAAGTAATAATTAACTTCTTGCAATTTAGCCGAAAGTAAATTGAATAATGGCACCAAATTGTTTTTATCAATCGACTAGATTTAACATCCCCACTTCAAACTAATTTACAAAATACAGTTTGATTATCAAGCATTATATTATACACACTAACTAATATTAGAAAGATGTGTGGTACAGAAGACCAGTTGATTCATCAATAATGCTGAGATTCAAGTTGGAGAAACTACTGAAATGCACTTAACCATGATAAAGTATGCTCATCAGGTTGTTATGAATGATTGTAAATATCTTGTTAATTTGTTGAGGTAAATCAATGGAATATAATACTACTGAAAATATACATGTATTTCATATTATATTAGGTAGCTAGGCTAGGAACAGCCACACAAAAATGTCCAAATGGAATTCGATACACAAGCACACTGTAATGCTGCCATAATAATATTAATAGTGCACTTTTAATGCACTGAACTCCATACACAAAGAATATGCTCATAGTGCTGTCTGGGCAAAATGTCCCTCATAACACACAGTATGGTGTATGTTTGTTTTTATTAGCTTAATTGCTTGTTTCCAGGGCAGGATTAAGTTTGCATATAGGGGCCCTTGCATTAACATTAAAAAGGGGACATAATCTAGTCATTGTCCATTACACACAATTGTGATTTTGTATGTCAGTATGATAGATTGATTTGGCACAGACAAATACAACATATGGTACAAAACAAACGTTTGAATTAATAATGGGACCCCAGGCTGCAGCCCACTTGTCCTCTTCCCCCTTTTATCCAGCCCTGGTCGGGCCACACCTTGATCAACACTACATCCCGCTTGCAACACGTCATTTATTTTTTTTATCACATTGATTTGAAAAAGTTTAGCAGAATGATTATAATTTCCACAAGTAAGGAGGAAAAAAGAAACACTTAAAAATTAATTTTGATATTTATTAGGCATCAAATACACCATTTTCATAGCCAAAACTGTTCATTCTCATTAGGATTGGAAGCAGGGCTGCAAGGCCATTTGCCCTACCAAATCTGGATGGCATCCCGGAAGCACCAAGATCTGACATTGGTGAATTAAAGCTGTTCAAAGATGCAAAGCCTCTCTGTGCACCACCAAACCCACCCAAATTTTTGGGTCCAAGTCCTGGAGTGCCATAGTTTTGTAGTCTGTTGGGATTAAAACCTCCACCTAAAATAAATAAGTTGTCATTAACCTTGGATCAAAAAGGAGAGCAAAGGGCATTAACCCTGTAATGTATACTGAAAATTGGCAGTCATATGATAAAACATTGTTAGACGTGATCCTGAATGGAATGGGGTAAGTCTTATCAAATCGATTTCGGTCATTTTAACACTGACAGGGTAAATTTATTTTCGATGGTTACGTGTGGAGGGTAGAATTCTTCCCAGACAGTGATTTCTTCTCTGTATTTCCAGTTCCAATTGTCAATGGTTATTTTTATGTGCACACCAATATGTACACAGTGCCAGGTGGACATTTGTTCGTCCCATACAAAGAACTACACAGTTAACTTATAACCCCAATAAGCATCACTGCAAAGAACCAGGTATCCAAAGTCCCAAACCTGAGACAGTCTCATAAAAACAAGGAGTTCATATCAACAGAATCCATTGTTTACTTTTAACGCCAACATTCTAGACAATGGGAGACAAATAGTTTTGACTGCTGGCCCTGGCTACTCATCTCTTTTATAATACCCAATTGGATTAAGTCAGAAATACTAGGTCCGAATGTGTGTGCATGATTCATGGATATAAATAATCAATGCTGTAAAACCAAATTAATGGATTGCCAACTTGCTAAAATGACAGAAAGATGACAATATATTTTACTTACCCATTCCTGGCATTCCATATGGATATGCTGAGGATACCATAATTATAGAAACAACACATACAATAACCAAACTCCTCATTTTATCAAGGTATCTGGACTGACTGTTAAGAGACACTGATTAAAATATATTCCTTTACCTATATTTATACTCAACCAGTTACTAATGTTATGTCATCTTAAAGGGACTCTCTCTCAGTACAGACATTTGGATAAAATTAATTAGATCAAACTTGAAATATCAAACAGAAATATGCCCCAAATAGAATATACTAGAACATTGTTTGACCAAATTGCAGTTTAAAGCTTTACAGTAGCACTTAAGTTTCTAAAATTCTACAGCTATTATTTAAATATTTTCAATTAGAACACATTTTGTGATAAGAAAAATGTGTCAAATTTCCTTATTCTGAGAATATTCATGATTGTCAATTACCATTGTTACAATAATAACCAAAATTTGTGCTTATACAATTTTAAATTAAATGGCAATCATGTTTCAATTCATTCAAAATCAAAACTATGGTCAAGAGAGTTGATTTTGGGTTTGCTATGTTAATAAATGTTTAATTAATAATTTATATAACATTTGAAGCTAAAAGAAAGACCTGTAATAGACAGATCCAGCTCTTGCATAATGCATTTTAAACACTACAAGGAATTTTGGGTCTACCCCTTTAATATTAAAATTAAAAGCGTGATGTTATAACATTATTATTCCTGAAATACAGGTTACTTGTCCTCATTATAGAATAGATTTGATTAATTGACTGAATCTTAGTTTTTAAATATTTTAAAATAACATGAAACTCCTCTGGAAATGTCATGAAACTGTCATATGCCCCGGATGTATTTTCATAAATGAAATTGAATGCGGTTTAAAGTCCTATTTTACTGCACTGACTTGGCTAATGAAGATAGAGATGGGGTTTAACGTCAACTCCACATAAATTAGGTCATTTCGGGACTATCAAATTTTTTCTTTTACATTCCAATATTTCACCTACGCCTTCCATGTACAACCGGGGAATCGAAACCATGCTACTTAACTCAATGACAGACCTTATGATCTAACGCGAACGCTTTAGCAGTTCATTTACCCCCCCACCCCCCCACCCACCCCCAGGCTAATGAAGATAGGTTTGTGAATAAAACTGGTTAATAATGTGTGAAAGGCTCCTCAACAACTAAAAAAATCTTGAACGTACATTATGCAAGAGCTAAATCTGCCTATTGCAGGTCTTTCTTTAGGCCTGAAATGTTAGCTAAAATATTGAATAGACATTAATTACCTTATCCAGATAATAATCAACTTTCGATGTCAATGTTAGCCTGCAATATGTACTGAATTAGGATCTGATCTGCTGCTTACGCTCATTCATGATTAAATAAAGAAATATGTACCGGTAACAGAGATTGTCTTCTTAGCCTTAATGATTTTAGTACCGGAAATGATGATCAAGGTTAAGCCAAAAATTCAATCGCTAAATTCTCAGTTTGGAGTGGATCAATTTGACTGAAATCTTCAGCAAATTCCCTTAACATTATCTAGTTTTCAACTATTATAGTGAGAACAACCAGCTCTTTGTCTGATCTCCCATAATTTTTTCTTTAAATTTTGTGACAATTTTTCAAAAACAGTAATTATGACTGGCAATAATAACCAAAATTCCATTTCAAACTGTAGGAGTCTGTATACTTTAAGTCTGAGACTGTTCCTTTAATACACTGCCACTGGTAACATTTAAATGTTACACTTATTTGCACCTAACTACATAAAAAAAGAAGCAATCACAACCCAATTTAAGTTTCTTTTTTTCTGTTGTAAAAACAGATTTTTCTTAATTCATAAAGTAAATATACTTATATTTCCATAACATATCTGAACACAGTAACTTAACCTAAATCCTGGTTTAAAACATTTATTATCATTATGCTAAAACAATACCTTGGGTCCAGAACCCCTCATAACCAGATAGATGCCGCTATCCAGGTTTCAGATTTAATTCTGTTGGTGGCGCAAGACAAGGTCTTGGTAATGAAGCATATTAAAGATCCCTCAGCAGTTGGAAATAAAAAAAATAGTACGCTGTAGCACCTGAATGGCAGTATGTATTGTATCAAGACTATTGTGGCAATACCCGGCGCTACACCACTTGATCTAACGTGCATGTGTTGAATCATCCATCGGCCCCCCAATAACCATACACCATACAGTATGTTAGTGTGAAGGGCTAAAAACAAAGTTTTAAAACAAAGCGAGGGCCAAACAAGGATTATGAAATGTCATTATATTGAATAAACCAATACAGAACAAAACACTTTTTCTGCACTTTTTAATCAAACAATAACATAAAATGAAAGTAGGCCCAAGTCAAGTGACATCAATTACTGGTTAGACAACTAGTCAATGAGTGATGCTGCAAGCTATAAATAGACCTACAAAGATTATTGATCCTACAGAGATTAACACCTGTTTATAGGAGTTTGGAGCCAACAATAAGCAATTTTGATTTTATATTTCATTTAGAAATAATATTACTCATAAAATTTTAGATGTAGTGGAAGGGTTTGGTAGGACGGATGACAATGACCTGCTCTTATTTTAAATTCCAACTGTCAAGGGTTCTTTTAAGGGGGGTAACATATAATAAAACAAATTCAGTAATTGTAAGAATTTACTATTGTATTATGATTAGTAAAGATTATTGCTGTAAAATAATAAATGTTCTCTTAAACTAAGTATATTTGTGTGTGTTTTTCAAATTTAAACAATTTCCTAAAATAATACAAAAAAAGAAACAACATTGAAAAATCAAAATGCCCCATCTCCCTCAAAAGGCCAGGATACAATGTATAATTTCAAAGAAAACATTAATATAACCAGTCTTATATCTGCAATGTATCAATAGAATAATTTAATATTAAATTATATTATATGTAATTTTAATCTATTTCATCCATCTTTAATCAGTCATATCCAAACTATTTACACATCACACGCTGTTATCTTTAATTGTATAAATTCATTACACTTAACCATATCAAAACACTCAACATTATAATTACTCACAAATAGCAAACATGGTTTATTGGCCTATTAAAGGGATTATCCCGATTTGAACAGTGTCTCAAAAATAAAAGTCTGAGTATGGATGAAATTTAAGAGCCAAAATATAGGGGAATGGTGTATTTGCCTTGTCTTAAAATTTCAACGCAAAATATTGAGTTGTTTGGATGTACCTTTTAAGAATTTGTGTTGATTTTTCATTGGGTGACCCGGTACTTGATCCCCGTTCCTTTACAGGTCTATATAATGAATAACCCTTGTGCTGTGCATGGTAACAAAAGGTAATTGTCACCTACACATTGTCATCCTTTTTATAAAATAAGTCTGGTTTTATCAAGGTACAGTATAATACAGCTTGGGACACCGGTCTCCATTTCAGACAAAGACTGACGCATTTAAGTTGTTTGAAAACATATCACATATACTGAGCGCCATAGAAAATGCATCACTTAGTTTTTCGTATAACAAAATGATCCTGTAAACATATCTTATTTATTTTGCTTTTTATTGTGAACAATATTCAAATGGGAAAACATCAATAACAACACATTTGTACACTTATGGATGTTTAATCTGTAATCAACAGTACAAAGTCAGAAGGGTCAAAACCAAAAGTACGACACTGATGGTTAATTCCATGCTACATCACTGCACAATGTGCGTAAGAGCCAGTGGAGGACACACATGCTACTGACATCTGTGTCATACTTTGTCGAAAAACTAAGTGATGCATTTTCTATGGCGCTCATTATATATTGAGTTAGTTGCTCGGCCCTAAGGTAAAGGAATTTTAGCACAAAATTTAGCAGTTTTATTCTACAAATTATCATCTGGATTGACCCATTATAACCAACAATGATGTTGTTATCTTACCCTAAAAAAATGGGCTTTTGATTTCCAATATTTAAGACAAAATGAAAATTAAAAATTGGCAAATGAATCGCATGACAGAATACTTTCAAGCACCATTTGTAATGAAACGATTCGATGGACGAGGCTAAACATCCCACAAGAAGATTACTACCAGTGTAGACTAGAATAACCAGGTGCCAATAACTGCCATTCAATTTTGATTCTTGCACATTTTGCATATTACATTACTTTATGCATTCAACCCATTTGTGTCCATTTGTAGGCACCAAAGAATAGTGATTTAGCCCCTTTAAATATTGCAGAAGTTTTTTAAGATGCTAGAGTGTAATGTGACATAAAAATAAGCAGTCTTTTACTCGTAGCTTTCATATTAGTTAGTGGTTATTGTATGCTTTTAAGCACAGATAATTTAATTTTGTCCATAATAATCAGCTAGCTTTCATGTGTCAAAATCACCTGTAATAATATACATTTGACTGTAGATTCCCTAAAAATTTCAATGACAAGGCCATGTTACAGCATGTAATGTATTGTACTACTACTACTTGGTGTTTAACAGCCGCTTCCACAGAAGTGATATCGCAGACAATAATGTATTGTAAATAATATATCCCTTTCAGGCTTTTGTACAAGACTTCAAGGGAAGGGAAATAACCCTGTCTCAACCTGCATGAGAGGCATCAATTTTGATGAGGTTTACCTTGAACTACAAGTATTGTACAAATCTATCAATGGTGCATACACAGCAGAACCTTGGTTTTTTGTATCCACTCAAATAACTAAACTGATGTCCTTCTCAGTCCCTCTTTTATGCACTACTAACAAGGGGAAACCACTCCAGAAAATCCCAATGAGCTTTCTCAGGCTAGCGAGTCACTGTGGCTTCCCCATCTTGTATTTAAAAACTTCAGACATTCGGAATAGGTCATCAGTATCACACCATTAACAGGAAAAGCACGCAGGCTGATCATTGATCCTCCACGATAAAAAACAGCCATGCCTTCATCACGATAACTTTTTGCAACGCAATCAAAGAATCCTTTAAAATGTTTATGTTCAGTGTCCGCTTGCACACGGCTTTTAACAACGTCCAATGGGAGGATCATTAACCAGCTAACAACTCCAGAAATCCCTCCACTTAAAAAATTGACCATCTGTGAAGGAATGCTCGGAACTACAAAACTAATATTGCACCGTAGATATTCATACAACGTAAAATAGATTCCTGAGGAAGGCAAATCACGGAACAGTTGTGTATAAAACCCCCGATAAATGCCAGTTATTCCACGCTTACGTAATATATCTGTAAAGGCAGCTATTGGACCACTGTAATATCTTGACGATACTGGACCTACAATGTTTAACAAAATCATGACACATTAGACTATCTTTGTAGATTAGCCAATAGACAATTTATAGTTCAGTCAACATAAACAAACCAGCACCACCTATAAGTGTTAGCTAAAATCTTTTCGTGGGTTTGTTTTTAATCCACTTGAATCCTAGCCAGTAGATTAATTATATACCATTAATATTTTGATTTTATTTTCTTGTATGTTAATAATCAATTTGACCACATTTGTATTAAGCTACGAAAAGTTATATATTTGATAAATGCACAATCACGATAAGATGTTTTGAACTTAGGCAATAACTAAAATTAAGTCTATAATAGAAGCTTTCTATGTTTTTGCATTAATGAGTAATTGTCCTCAAACATAGAAAAATCACATTCACAAGCATTTCTGCTTCTAGCATAACAAGGTCTAGCATAACATTAAAAAAAAAACTTGCTCCTTTTAGTTATTTCTATTACATGTAATTTATGAGACAAAATAAAAATATACAGGGGGTAAAACGACCATTTATTCAATATTTAAAAGGCCTATTATTTATGTTATAGACGAAGTTAATTATGTTATAATAATAACAATATATTCTACAAACAGCAAGTATCGCTTGTGTGATAACTTTCAAATTCTACTGAGTGATATCATCTAGAAGATATCGCTTACGTGAGAATAATATCTATACCAAAGAATAATTTTTATTCATTTAGGCATGTATTCTATTCACTTTTTTTATATCAAAAATGACTCATCAGAGATTCTCTATATGGCAACACTGTTTTACTACATTAGAACTACACTTTTCAAAAGTTTGGGTTGTTTTTTTAAAAAAATAACTATTTGGATGCATTTTTATTGCTCTCAATCATCAGACAGTTGTAGCATTTCAATGTAAAAAGGCCAACATGCTCTGGAAGAGAAATCCATACCCCTAATTCAAATCAGCTAACATTTAAAATATACCCACCCGTTTTCCTAGGAATCTGAGACTGTAAAACCACTTTAATAACATCTATAGGACATGCTATGACAAGCTGAGCTAATCCTGCTAAGGAGCCAGCTACATACATTGACAGGTAACTTGGTCTACATTCTTCGCCATCATTCCATAAACTTATTACTTTACCATTTACACCAAAATATACAGCATTTACACCGGCATACGATATCAGCGGCCATGACAACCCACGAAATAAACCTTTACTCTGAAATAAATGAAATGAGGTTTAATGTTCTACTCCTACCGGACACAGAAATAAACAGTATTACCAAAATTCACATCAGGTGAAAAAAAAAACTCTAATCAAAATTATTATATAAACATTTTGGGGGATTTTATTTTTCCGGTTACTTACTCCAGTCAGTGTATGGACATTTCTTAACAACAGGTTGCATTATACAGGAAATACTGCTAAATGTTTTGAAAGTTATTGATTTATATTAAGATATCTGAATGAATGTCTTTAAATAATAAGGTTAAAGGTAAGTTCATGCTGTCCTCACAGACGTACAACTATACCTTTATAAATTTAGGCCTACAGAATGAACCTAAACCTAGTTATATTATTGTATAATAAAATTCCTGAACTAACAAAGATAGAGGTGCCAACAATATAATATTAAGTGGTCATTGGTCAGAGCTGTCTTAGAGTTTGACTGGAGCCCATATTTAGAATCAAAGTCACATGTCCAGAATAAAATTATTTCTACTAGAACCTTGTTCCTAAATATGTGTTTAACATTAAAAAAAATAATATATATATTGTGCTTCTTGACAAACATATTCACTTTATATTGAACACTTGTATGTTTGCTATGAAAAATCCACCCATAACCCATAGACAGCCACAGTATTGCTATTTAAAATACAGATGTGATGTCACCCTTTGATGTTGGTGTACCATTATTTCATATAATTGTACAGGCAACTTGCCAAAAGTACTTTATTTATACCAGTGAAATATTGGACTAGTGTGACGTATTTCACAGTAAAAGCTTGTGCGGAGTGTCAATATTTTAAGATGTTTAATGGTCTCGATATCACAGAATAATACAGAATCCTAAAGGTTAAAGGATACACTTACCAATCCCTGGTTTTTAACTGTTTTAATACAAGAGAGTACACTGGGATATTGTTGACCTTTCAACTGGGTCTGTAGTTGAACCTTTAAAGAAATGAAATATGGTCAGGATAACATGATGTCCAATACATTGGCCCAAAAAAAAGGCATTGATACAACATGCCCTGATATAAACATTATTACAGAGTTTTGTAATTGGTCAGTCACAGACAAGGGTGATATCACAGACAAGTTGTCTTATTTTTACTATCTTAGTAAAAGCACACAAGTTTTTCCTTGTGGAGGAAACCGGGGTACCCCGAGTGAGCCCACGAGGTAGAGAAGGTGCCCCTTCCTATCTTCAAACCACATACGTTCACACCAGGGATCGAAACACACAGCCGCAAGCCGGAGGTGACTGGCCAGCATGAGCTCGAAGCGCGACACTCTACCAAACTAGGCCCAACCCCGCAAGACACCATAAACAGTATTTCAATCTATTTATAGTTTGTAAGCTTCCCTAGATCCATTCATTAATTACCTTGGTCTCTGCACCAAGATGGTACAAAAGTACAATGGTGTTCAAAAAAAGCCAACTGTGATACCGATATCCCCATTAATCCGAAAATAAATAGTTAACATCAAACTTGAAATGCTCATTATCAAATTTCGTCAATGTATTTATGTAACAAATGGAACTATTCACTTTCACTAAATCTGAATCAAAAATAGGAAATTGAGAATTGCTCAGACTTGAAATAAGTAAAGATATTCACCTAATAAACATCTACCTGAATTAGAATGTGTGGCAGGCAGCTAGACAAACAAGCAGACATAATCGGGTGAATGTAAAGACTAGAAAAGGCAAGAGTAATCTTGTACCCATTTTCCTCTTTATCTTACCTTAACTGTATCAAATGGATGACCAATAATTATACCACAACTTCCTAAAATTTAACAGAGTAAGAATTTATTGAATATCTGATATCCTCAAAATTTGTGTTTTGACTTAGTCAATCAGCGGGGCAACAGATGTTTTCAATAAATGAAGCTCTTCGAGATATAAAATAATTCGCTTGCGCGTAGGGGCCTTTAGCAGTGGGAGGAAACCGGACATCCCGGAGTAAACCCACGATATTGGACAGGCGACCCTATTCCTTGTCACGTACAATTAGGGATTCGAAACCATGCCAGTTGACTCAATGACAGGCTTTATGATACAGCACGCATTTGCTAACCTTTCAGCCATCCAACCCCAACTTACCACACACCCCCCACCCGGAGGGTGGAAGAGCTACTCTCCTTTAATGTTAAAGGTTGTATAACAAACCTCCTACTGCACCTGCTACTAAATCATGAACAACACTTGGTTTGGGCATTTTACTTCTTCATATTCATCTGCTTTAAAAAACAAATATAATGTTGTACAAATATTAAAATACTTAACTAAAGGACAAATAAGTAGGCTATCATCCTGTACTTGAAATGCACTACACAGCCAAGAATTAAATAGGCAACATAGTCTACTACTGGCAGTATCTTAATAACAGTTCCAAAGTCAACAAGTCATTCCCCAATTAAAGACAAGATAAGAAAGCAGATTGTTCTTTAAAATTATGGATCCTGTTTGCCCAAATCAAATGAAATAAAAAATTTGAATTGAGTTCATCTTGAGTTATTACAGTATTTATAAAAATATAATTGATAGAATTTTTTTTTTTTTTTTTTCATCAAATATTGTTTGGTATATCATTTAAAATATGGCAAAAAATATATCAACTGAAAATAACCCTACGGACTAATACAACTTAATTCATAGATCTAATGCAAAGAAGTATTAATATGTTAATATACAATTACACAGGGGCAGATCTAGGAATGTTGAAAAGGGGGGGGGGCTGCAAAATGAGGGCACTGACCACAGAGACACTAGACAGGGCACGCCGCTGACAGGGGGGGTGGGGGAGGCCCAAGAAAATTATCCGTTATTTCCTTGCATCTGTAGTCATTCCAAGAGCTATTTGGCAGATATTTTCGTTTAAGTAAATGTTTGGAACGGCATATTTGGGTCTGAGTAAAGGCTGCACTTTTAGCAGTAAAAAAGGGCACTTTCGAAAAATGGGGGGGGGGCTACATTTTCAAGCAATGAAATAAACATGTGGTTTGCACATGTCCGGGTCTCATAATGAATGTCTCTTCAGTTTCAACGCATTTGGTGTATGTTTATAATAATCGCATAATTCTACTTGATAATAGTGTTGAATCTTTATAAATGTGTGTCAGCTGTGGCAAGAAATGATTCCTTTGGCGAATAAAGTAGAATCAAGGTGAAAAATATAGTAGGTAAGGATTTCAAAATAACCAGAGGTGGGGAAGGGGGGTATATAGTTATAATAGTTATAGAAGGCCGGATAGGAACTCAGTCCGAACTGTGTAGCGAATATATTCGTTCGCTCAAGCCAAGGACGTGCATTTCCAAAAGGAACTACCATTAGCCCAGGTTAGGTGCAGAAGAGTAGGATATTAAACTCCATTCCATTTCATTTCACCCCTAGGCAGCTCTCCGAAGACCCATCAGCTATTTAAAAAAAAAATCAGTTCAGTAAATTCATGAAATCCAAAACAACCTTATTAGCCTAGTTAATTTTGCTTGAACAGTAGTGTCTGGCCATCGTATTTGTGACAATCGTAGCTCTTCGTCTATTTCCGAATCAATCCATAAGTCTCTGTGAATTTGTGCTACGTGGACGCGTCGCCCTGTGGGCCACGGTCAGTGAATCATCTTTCAGAGGCATTTAGTAACTGGAACGAGCATTAAACTATAACACATACTTATGGAAGAACAATTACTGATTTATTTAGGCGACGTTTCGAAGAGTATTCTCTCAACGTTTTCAAGCAAGTGCAATAACAAATGTGTATGGCAATTATATATAGACAAGCAATAACAACAATTCTGAAACCATGCATGACAACAACAATATCAAAGGCATATAACATGTCCGCAAGCCAGAGGTGACCGGCCAGCTAGAGGTCAAAGCGCGGCACTCTAGACCACTAGGCCATCCCAACCCCCGAATCGTTACAAGGCGCCGGCTCATTATAATTCATCCAAATTAGAACAATATTAGTCATAAGTAGACAGTAATAGGCCTACAAATAAATGGAGTTTAACGTCCTCACTGCACCCACCTGGATCATGAAGACATACATGTACATTAATTATATTACAATTTATCGGCCCATTTCAATCATTATTGATGTTGTTATCTCACCGTAAAATATTCCGAATTGCAATTGACGAATTGACGGGGGTTCACTTATTTACGCGCCACTAACTTTTGTAGATAGGCCCAAACCTGTCTCCCCTTAACCTTTAGAGTCGGCCTAGTCCAAAGTTACGCCCTTATAAAAGTAACTGGCAATATGCAATTATCAAATCAATATTTTAATTTCGCACAGTTGGTAAGGTTCAAAATAAAAGTTAACAGATTTTCGTTAAATATCCATATGTCGTCAAAACAATCTATGATGGTCTTATAATATTCGACTGTCCTCATGTTTCCTAGTAGTTCCTTTAGGAACTGTCTCTGATCCGACGACGTCCGCGATTAGAGACAGTTCCTATAAAGGAACCAGTTTTCATACGGATTATGTGTTTCGGTATCTCGTAGGTATCCCGATAGGCCTACGCATACCCCAGCAGAGTAGGTTGGTTGGGTGGTCAAGTGGCGATTTACAACAAACTAATTATGTCATTGGGTCAAGTAACGTTGTTTCGAAACCCAGACTCCATGACACCCGCCCAACCTCGTGGGTTTTCTCCGGATCCCCGGTTTCCCTCATTGAATACTACAGAACCATAGGTGCATACCCTATTTAAATAAAATTGTGTCATCACATTATTTTGTTCCCGAGATTACTCAGTTTGTGATATGATCCAGTTTGTGCCCAATCTCTCTCTCTCCCTGTACGAATTTTTTAAAAAAAGGGGGGGGGATCACGGTGGCTAAGTGGATAAGGCGCTGGTTCGCTAGCCTGGACGTCGGGTGTTCGATCCCTGCATTGGCCGAGAAAGTTCATCTCGATTTTCCGGCGTGAATTCCCCTTGTCAGTGATACAGAAGGAGGGCCTGACAAGGACAGCTGCAAAGTCGTTCGGGTGGGACGAAAAACCGAGTACACATTGGAGTGTACGTAAAAGATCCCTTGGTAGTTGGAATTCGATATAAGAGTAAGCCGTAGCGCCGCTGCCCGGGCAAAATTTCCCTCATAGCACACTGTATGGCGTATGCCTGTCTTCCATTAGCCCAGGTTAGGTGCAAAAGAGTAGGACGTTAAACCCCGTTTCATTTCATTTTTTTAAAAAAAAAGATGTTTTATCACATTCTGTTACTCATATCGGTATGGCAAAATTTGTGTTGAAGACAGGGTTCGAATCCTGAGTGCCCTGGTCCGTGAGCCAAGAGTGTCTTACTCGTAGGCGTACGGGGAAATTTTTGACTTGGGGGGTGGGGTGGTGGACTGGTGGTTGGTGCCCCAAAAATGTAGTTTGGTTCTTAGTATGTTAGTCGTGCCTTAGTATACTCCAACCAATAGAGGCTGTGGCGGCGCCAGCCGTCGGTGGTTGAGGAGCAAATCTGGGGCAAAGTCCAAGGTTAAGGGGGCAAAGGCACGAGTTTCAACTAGGGGTGAGGGGGGGCTCCCCCAGAAAATTTTGAAAACAGGCTACTAGAAATGCAGACTGGCAGTATTTCAGGCAATAATCGTTGAGGTAAAGTGTCAAACGAACCGACTTGTGTACCTCAACGAATCCAACTCACGAGCGCCAATGTAGGGTGTACTTATGGAGGGTTTGGGGGACCTCCCCCTGAAAATTTTGAAAAATAGACTGTCGGACATGCTGTCTGTCAGTATTCAGTCAGACATCGATCTTGGAGATAAATAAATCTGACCACATACCCAGGGGCGTAAATGTGGTGTGTGTGTGGGGGGGGGCAGCAAAAAAATAGTCGGTCACAAAACTGGTGCAGTCGGTCTCAAAATAGGGTAGTCGGTACTCACTGTACACGTCACGCTAATCACGCAAAACTTTACTATAAAATAGTCGGTCGCAAAATCAGTGCAGTCGGTCGCAAAATAGGAGCAGTCGGTATCAAAATAAGTGCTCACTGTATACGTCACGCTACTCACACAAAATAAAATAATCTTGTCAACTTCTCATGTTTGAAAAGATGTTGTGTTTCACTCTCATTCTGTTGTAAGTATGTTGGTCTAACAACAAAATTTCACCTAAGGAGCAAAATAAGTGCAGTCACTGCAGTCAGTCCCAAAAACAATGCCAGAATAGATCCCAAATACTAAGTAGTTGCGTGAATCCGTGTACCTAAATTTGGTTCCATTTGCCATGACACTGATTCAAATTTTCAAGCCCAGTCTCAAAAATTTAAAAGCTCTGTTACATATCTGAAATTTTATTATAACATCATTCTTCTACTCGCTTACATATCTGAAATTTTTTCGCGCCTGCGGCTCGCGATTCCATTTTAAAATCATTCTTCTACTCCTCAATTGTCTTATACTGCCTCAGCACTATCATATTCACGATTATAGTGAACTGCCCAGTTTGTAGTACCACTGGGGCGTGGGGCTTCTGATTGTACAGATGTTATGTCAACTCTAGAAAACTCACATCACACGTGGTGTTCGGCTCCGGATTGCGTCACTCGCTCTGCGAGGTGGGGGCGGGCGTGGGGGGTATGTACATCAGTCGGTCAGATTTTGGCTAAACACCCCCCCCCCCCCCAAACGAAATCGTTATGTACGCTCCTGCACATACCGTCCGTCGCCTGATCACTAGTTTATACGATGCAAACCTCAACGAAGTAGCTTTGTGAGCTCCAAAGTACTGATCGTAGAGATAAATAGAGCTGATCGGATGTCGTCTGTGGCCTGATCATTAGTCTTTCCGACCCAGAGAGGAAAGTGTCAAACGAAACTCAACGAAAGCCCCAATAATTTGAAAAGTAGACTGCCCGAAATGCAGTTTGGGCATTGATCGTCGAGATAAATAGAGCTTAACAGATACCGCCTGTCGCCAAATCACTAGTTTATCCGACCAGAGAAGAAAGTGACAAACGGGCGGAGTGAGTGACTCAAAGTGAATGAATATTTTCGCCACTATATTTTGTGAAATGAACGGACTACCAGACCTCAACGAAGTCCCCAATAATTTGAAAAGTAGACGGCCCGAAATACAGTCTGGCAGTATTTCAGGCATTGATCGTCGAGATCAATAACTTTTAACAGAGATACCGCCTGTCGCTAAATCGCTAGTTTATCTGACCAGAGAAGAAAGTGTCGACCAGGCGGAGTAAGAGTGACTCGAAGTGAATGAATATTTTCGCCACTATATTTTGTGAATTAGACTGCCGGGAATGCAGCCAGGTAGCATTTCAGACAACGGTAGTTGAGATAAATAGAGCTGGCCAGATTTCATTTTTTTTTATTTTCGAAAATTATTGGGGCGGGGTGGGGGGGTCGAACAGTGAATGAATGTTGTCGCCACTATATTTTGTAAAATAGACTCCCCCCCCCTCCCTTGGCGCCGCCACTGAATAGAGGGTTCGAGTCTTAAAGTGCACATAAAATGGCTCTGAAAATGTTTCTATGTGAGCAGTCCACGGTTATTTTATCCACTTTACGGCAAATTCACATCAATCCGACTAAAATTAATTCAGCTATCTTCTCTCAAAGTCCTAAAGATAGACCTTCCGCATATTCCTGAAGCAATGGCCCGAGAAATCCCTCACTGGCCATTGCTTGAATAGCGTCTGTTTCTTGAGTGTGTCTATTCTTTCCGTTCAATGAAAGCTATCACTTAAGTATAGCAACATGACAGTCCTTCGTTTAATCTTGGTCGTCCCTAAAACTTTGGACAGTGATTTAAGGTATTAAAAACGGTGAAAGTATGTTCGTTTCCAAACAGTATTTTTTATATTTCATTTGACTTGATAGCCTCGTTTGTCACGCAATTAGTTTTACTGTAGTATTCTGCTATGCACGGGTTAATTAGGCATAATAAAATCGGGAGCCATGACGTAACGTTATGGTCCAATATTGGCACTCGTTTTAAATGTAAAGCTTTTGTAGGGCAGCCAGTGATTGGTTGGTAGTCGGGCTACTGACCAATCAAAATTTAAAACAACAATATCCACTCATAATAGCAGTGTGTAGTGGGATTACCTATAATCAAACGAAACGCTGCGCGGAGTATGGACATTCCGTAAAAACGACTTTGCCAATTATCGAAAACACTCTTTATCCCCTCAGACGCCAGTGAAGTCATAGTGACCGAACGCATATTCGGAATGTTTATTCCTTAATTACCTATATAAACCCGGCGTGTGTATTCATTAACGCCTGACTGATTCCTTTATCCCCCTAATCAAATAAAACAATTGACTATGGAATAATTTGTTTTATAATTCATTTTAATTCAAGATTCAATTTAGAATTTGTTTCATAATGTACGGTTGTTCTGTTTTCTTACGGCAGCGATTTTAACACACTCTACCATCGTGTGCATTTGCGGTGGTTAAATTTTCAAAATTTTTTCTCCGGGAACGTGGGGCCCCCATTGCCCTCGCCGATTGGTTGGTTGTTTGGAATTCTGGTCAGTCTTGTAGGTAGGCTATTTTGGATCAAATTGAAGTTGCTGTATTCACAGGCTGGAATAGCAGGAAAACGCGTTTGCGGCAGTTCACGGACCGAAATAGCAGGAAACGGTGTTTGCAGCCGTCAAATATTCCAAAATTTTCTCAGGCAAGGGTGGGGTCAATACAAGGTAAGCCACGCTTCTTCGCCTCTCGATGAAGACCGGCGCCGCTATCTGTAAGTCCAAAATTTGGGGGGGGGGGGATGTCGGCTTCTGCTCCCTAACTGTTATCGAGCCCGTACGCCTAGGCTACATGTGTGTGCAGCCTTATAAACTAAAGTTATGTGATCGAGTTTTGTTTCATTTTGATCCTCCTCAAAAAAATCCCCTAACAAACGCTGTCTGTCATAATTCAAGCGTAACATTCAATAGGCAAAAGTCATGAAAAAATATGAATACGACACCCCATACAGGCGCGGATTCACGATTAGAGCCCCAGTGACATAGTTGATTTTCATTTTCGTTTGCTTTGTTACTGTTGTACATACATGTACATGTATATAGTTCACATATCTGCTCTTTAATAGATTATATAAACATGATTTGCACATTGTCTCCGCCCAAGCAACCCAAGGTTACGACGTATTACCCTTTGCTCCAGTGTATGCCCCCTCCCCTCTTTGACAAAAATCTTGGATCCGGGCCTGACCTAACTTAAATATGATAAATATTGTATTCGTGTGATGTTTTAGTTTAACCTCGTAAAATACATGTATGCCAAAACAGTGTTTACAGAAAACCGAAACTTTAAATTAACTTATGCCCCCCCCCCCCAGTGGGAAGGTGACCCTCCCACACTCACCTTATTACGTTAGGTCGGCTCCTGCGCAGCCTCGTGCCTCCGGCCTCGCAAATCGTCTACATTTTATATGATTTCATTTGCGGACCCCCCCCCCACCTATATATTTATCACAATGACACACCAACATCTGATACTTTTACACCATTTTAGCTACTCTGAGGGAGATCAGAAAGCATATTACGAATCCTTAATATGCTACGATCACTTAAAGATCGCCCGGGAGTTCTTATTTCTAGTGGTTTATCCAAAGTTAGGTGCATCGCACGTCAAGAACTCGCCGGAACAGTCCGTTTTATTGGCCTCACATTAACCAGTATGCGTGGCTGATAACAACCCTTCCAGAGAGAGAGAGAGAAATCTGGTTTAACGTCCACTCGACACAAACTAGGTCATTTCGGGACTAACATATGGTTTAATTTTATTTCAATAATTCGCTTATTATGCCCAGAGGAAACCCACGAGGTTGAGAAGGCGCCCCTATCTCCATGCCACATACGCTCACATCAGGGATCGAAACCACAGCCGCAAGGTGACCAGCCAACTAGAGGTCGAAGCGCGACACTCTAGACCACAAGGCCGTCCCAACCCCCCAACCCTTCCGGAGACCCAAGTGTCGTAAAGACAAGTAAAACGAAGTTTTGAACAATAAAAAAGCGAAAAGAAATAGGATCTGTGTTTTAGTCCATCAACGCCGACAACGATCTGATACTTGCCTATAATGTTATGAGTTGACGTGTCAACGGCGGGTGTGTTTTTCACCATCTACTTTATCATGAACTTAAAACTTTTTTCATCTCATTAAACGTACAATTTATTACAGTCGCAGCATATACCACATATAGGCATATAGTAGTTTCGAATGGTTAACCGCCTCACAACTTTACTTATTGACACATAAAACACAGAGTAACAACTATTGGCTGACCAAAGAGCTAACCGCGCCGATATTTCGCGTCTATCGGTCCGGGTATCAACCAACAATAGAGACTTTTGGCAAGCGTAAATTTCTGGTCCGTATCGCGTATCCGTATCGATTTTGTGTGTGACGTCAACAATGCTTGTGTATTTCTCATACGTGAAACGGCACACGGATACGGCAGCACGTATCGAACAGCTTCATACGGAAAAGGTCCATATAACATCGTCGTCTTTTTACCATACTTTTTGCTACTTTTAGACGCTGAAATGTTGTGTTATAGTAGACACTTAACTAGTACTGAAGATCTTGGTAGATAACTGACATCATGCTGTAAATAGAACTAAGCTAGCCCAGTTACCCATATGTACACGCCGCGAAAATCTGCCCAAACTCTAAAACTACCTTGACGCAACGTACCACGTGGCGATACGGATACGTGATACGGATGCGGAAAATTCCACTTGCCAAAAGTCTCTAATGAGCGAAAAACTGACGCCGTGTAACTGACTCGACCCCAGACAGTTAAAGGGAGGCAACTACATAATGATTCCTTAATAGACCTCCACAGGAACCCGACTCCTTGTCTGCGATATCACCTTCGGTGAGAGCGGACGTTGAAAACTAATAACAACAACACAACCCCTGCATGGCATGACGCGTCAGTGAAACTGAACTGGGAATAATTAACATTAGCTCAGTTATGTCTTTTTATGTAAAAATTGTGGGCTGTCGAAGTCAACTGAAAGGGAGGAAATATTTTACTGAAAGAGTCACATGACCTAAAATCATATAATCCGCTTAACAAATTCAATAAGAAACAAATAATAGATTTCTTTAAAAAAAACCAAAAAAAAACAAAAGAGACATTGAGCCGAATTTTATAAGGCAGGATTTTCAGAAAGGAGGGGGGGGGGCGTGCTGCTCTGACTTGCGAAGCCCGACCCGTGATTTTTGAGTGGAAAAAATGCCCAGACGTACTAATTTCATACTAGTACTGTAAATTACGATTTCCAATCTAAACTATTTTTGTTCTCCTTTCCCGCGAGAAATATATGGAGCTAAAAATTGTTCGTCACCTCACAATAAAGAGGGGCGTGTGCCGGGTGCGCCTGCATTGGTTTGTTTCGGTATCCCGTAACTCGGGAGAGCATTTAACAATTTAGCGTTAAATTTCTTCATTATCGTAGAATTGAAAAGTAACACATGGCCATGCTTTGAATTTCTGAATGTTCACCGAACCTGTAACTGTCAGGCTTCAGTACAATCTGTTGCACAATGGTAATGCGAAAGCCTTCTTTTAAATTATAGCGGATCAGTAGACGAAATGGATAAAACGTTTTACCAAATGAGATGTGTTTTAGTTCTATAGGTTTCTGTGAATCGTTTAATACATCTGGAATAATATTGGACTCGGGTTCTTGACGCTCATATTGAGACTAACATACGCCTATAACATCTTTTTACAAATAAAGAATGGAATTGAATCAACGCAATACTTTGGTCATTGTGGGTATCAAATTTCCTAAATGTTGAAATAATAATCAGAGAAAACAAAAGAAACAAAAACATATAGATAAATAAGATACACAACATACAGTTAAATTGTATGAATGTTATCTCAAGCGGATCTAACTGTAGACAGGCAGTATGGGTGTGGATGCCGTGAAGTGGGCGCTTATACAACTAGCCTTAACCCAGTCCAGCCCCAACCTTCGCCCGAATCAATTCACTGTATTAGTATTTGCTATCTGTTGTTAATTGCTTGCAATGTCTTTGTAGTCTGTGTCTAATTCCCCGCCGGTTTTTCTAGTTGGTTGCATTTACGTTCAATGTGGTCTTCCTGCACTTAGTCTAAGTCTACTATTAAAGGCAATGAAAAGGTGTTAAAGAACATGATAAATCAAACGATTTATGTCCTTGGGCGCTGGTTTTGAAAGAAAGATAATATATTATCAACATGCCTGTGCATATCATAATACATACATTATGATACCCTATATACATGATATTACGCCAGAGACATTAGTCTTTAGTCCCATAACAACTTTATGTGTAATCAACGCTCATTTATCACCTCGACATGAAAATAACATTTTTATTATATTATGTAGTCATACACACATTGTTACGTATATTTACCTATGATATATGCCTAAACGTATGTATCCGATAAGGAAATAAAAATGGTATTGTGACTATATAGGGACTGCAGAAAACAAAAAAAAGATATTATTAAAGAGTGCGCGGAGAAGTCAGAATATAGCTGATGTACCTTCGGAATAGGGGAATCTATGAATCGAGGTTACAAAAATGGGGAGGAGAGGGGGTGAAGTGGGGAAGGGCAAAATGCCTTGAAATTCAATAATTCAGTGCACCTTTCTATAAATGTTGATGGAGAAAAGAAAAAAAACATCCGCGATATTACTATTGCTAGGTAATTTATAGTTTTAATCAAGTACAATTAAACCTATAACGTAGCTAGCTGAGCTAGCTACACGATCGCAATCGTGAATCAAGCACAGACATAATAATCATCCCTAATAACAGAAATTCCATTTATCTGTTAGAGATCTATTCATTTAGCAGAAAACTAACACACATCTTCCATTTTATAATTAATGTCAATACAATTTTTACAATAACCAATTGTATTTTCTTTAACCCCAAATGTTTGTCGTATTTCCATAGAATTTAATTCATTTTGATTAAATCTGACATTGCCCCTCCCAATTTCCTGTAAGTCTTGAAGTGGGAGAAACCACCCATACATCTGATGGGTGTTAATCCAATTAGTTATCTGGTATTTGTTTACCTCTTCCCTACTAAGATTACCTATTAACACCTGTAATTAAACCCCCTACTGTCTTCCTATAATTAACAGGACAGTGGAATTACCGTCTAAATTCAACAAATAACACCATTTTAAAACCACCTGTAGCGTATTGCAATGATCAGCCCGAAAGTCATTCGTAGCATTCGAATGGCAAAATTTTCTTTAATTGGTCACAGGGTGGTACATAAAGTGATGTTTTATTACGCACCAAAGACTGTTTGCGATGTCACCATATTAGGTGGAATCGGACGTTAAGGCCGATATCAATAAGTCAAGCAACATTATTCTTTCACAGTATATAGTTCCGGAAATAACTTTTCACCTTTTTTTTTGTAAAATCTCTGCTTGGATTCTCCGCCGTGAAGGAACCCCATCGAAATTTTAAGTAGTGCATCGATTTTTTGCCCATGTTTTACCGCTCATGCCCATATTCCTGAAGCAATGGCCCGATAAATCCCTCTCGCTGGAATAGCGCCGTCTGTTTCTTGAACTTATGTGGGAGTGTGTCTATTCTTCCGGTGTGATTTCCCCTTGTCAGTGATGCAGAAGGAGGGCCTGACAAGGACAGCTGCCTAGTCGTTCGGATGTGACGAAAAACCGAGGTCCCGTGTACACATTGGAGTGCACGTAACAGATCCGTTGGCAGTTGGAATTCGATATAAGAGTAGGCCATAGCGCCGCTGCACGGGCAAAATTTCCCTCATAGCACACTGTATGGCGTATGCCCGTCTTCCATTAGCCCAGGTTAGGTGCAAAAGAGTAGGACGTTAAACCCCATTTCATTTCGTGTCTATTCTTTCCGTTCAATGAAATCTATCACTCAAGTACAGCAACATGACAGTCCTTCATTTAATCATTGACGTAACGTTATGTAAACATATTTGGTCCAATATTGGCACTCGTTTTAAATGTAAAGCTTTTGTAGGGCAGCTAGTGATTGGTTGGTAGACGGACTACTGACCAATCAAAATTTAAAACAACAATATCCACTCATAATAGCAGCGTGCAGTAGGATTACCTATAATCAAACGCAACACTGCGCGGAGTATGGCTCATGCCTGACGTATAAACGGGCTCGATGACAGTTAACCCGAAATTCCCGAAAATAAAATCAGGTTACCGACGGTGGTGCCGATCAACTGCAAATCGGGGGAGCGGAGCTTACCGTGTATGGAGCTCCCAAAATTGACGGTCGCAAGGGCGTTTTCCTGCTATTCCAGCCCACGAATACAGCACCTTCAAAGTTATCTAATATAAAGACTGACTGACTCAAATTCCAATCAACCAGCAGTGCTTTTTTTTGATAAATATGATATAATTATTGCCAAACTCCTTTCACAGTTTCGAGGAAATTATGATAATGACATTAATGTGACAAAAAAATTACGAGGTTTAAAAGAGTTAAGAGTTGGAGTTTAACATCTCGTCAAAACAGCACTTTTATTCACTGAAGAGAAACACCCACTGCTATTCTTTACGAATTTCTTCTATCGAGGCTGCTTGTATAACGTGCACTATTTGTCCCATCCAAATACATTATCCTTGCCAATATCCTGGTTTTATCCCTGACAAGAGACAAGACGTCGGACCATACTTTTGTAAGAATCACATGGCAATAGGCGCTTACATTTTGTTGCCGAGCAACCCTGCAAAATAGTGGACAAATCCATACACAGAGAGAAAAAAGTGGGTCAGTTGACTCATTTGAGTGAGTATCCATAAAACGACTCAGTAACGACTCAGTTTTCGTTGACTACCTTGGGACTAACTTGGAACTTACTTGGGACTCAAATAATGAGTCAAAAGACTCATTTTTGTGACTCACCAAAAAATCCATAAAACGACTCGTTAAGTGAGTCAAGTGACTCGTCAGGTAAAGTGAGTTCTTCGACTACCTTAGTGAGTCTAGTGACTACTTTGGTGAGTCTAGTGACTACTTTAGTGAGTCTAGCGACACAAGAGATGAGTAACACAACTAGGTACAGTGAGTCAAGTGACTAGTAAAGTGAATCAATGCAAATATATTTGAGTCACATAATTAGCCTTACGCAACGAGTCAAATGACCCCACACAGGCTGGAATCCTAATAATTAGGATTTAATTCTCCTTTTTTAATAATTCTTTGGTTGGCATTGCACAAAGTTGACGAAAAATATCTGTAAAAACGAATACGAAGATGTTATTTTTTTCAATTAGATTACACGATTCGTGTATGCTTAGTTTTCCAACAACCTTATGCCTGGTGTATTAACCTCCACATTTGCAGTATATGATTCCGCGATCGTCTTTGAATTGACGATCTTATTTGCCGAATAACATACCGTTTCTCCCGATGTGATCAACATTATGTCAGGTCAATAAGGAAACAATATTAAAACAAAAACTTAAAAATACATTATGCGAGATTACGAAAAGCTGAGCAAAAAATCGATTCCTAATCCAGTAAATATCACTGGCTAGTGATGAGTTCATTAATGTCCAATTAATAATCTAGATAACATTTCAGGCCTAAAAAAAGGTCTGCAACAGGCAGTTTTAGCTCTTGCATAACGTATGTTTAAATTAAAAATAAAGCACTCCATATAAGTTATACATATTTTATTCTATTGTCTAAAAGTAAAAGTGGTTGTCATGCAATATGCGGGCACAATTGGCAGGTGAAGAACAATGAAAATTAGAAAGCGCTTTCACCCATTTGCCTAATGCTTCTCATGAAATTCACTGTAACATCTGGAGATACTCCAGAACGTAACACTAAATATCGATATGGTTCTTACCTCGTGATCCGAATGCCACTCACCAAATATGAAAGAAATCCGTCAAATGTTGTAGCCTCTATCGCGAACCGTTGTGTCAAACCAATTTTGATAACCATAATATAGATAAAGCAAGGGCCCCTTTCGCGTTCACAAGGTTTTTGGCAAAGAGAGTATAACTCCGTAACTGAAGGTCTGATTCGAACTAATCCCACGATCTTTGGCATATAAAGTATTTTAAGTTACAACAAAATCGGATGGAAATAGTGACCGATATGGGGTCCACAAGCTAAAAATGCGGACGTATAAAATAACTATTTCAACTTAGTTAATAATGACATGACCTTTCTTGGTATATTAATTTTGTCCTCGATTCCAAGAATGATTTTTTGGATAAACGTTCATGTGTTTAAAATCTTTAAACAATATTCGATATTGAATATATAGTACACAGCGAATAACACTTCGACTGCCGTTAGAAATTCTAACGCACGAGCCAGAACGATGTCATCCATTAAAATTTCGTATGTAGTTTCGCCATCCGTGATATCCCCTTGGTGTAGAATAGTGGGAGTTGTTATTCTCTCTGGTCTCTGAAATGATACAAAAACAAACATCCAAAACTTAAAAAATATTTAGGGGAACCACGGTAAGACATGGATTCGCTAGGATCGGACAAATACCATATAGGTATCGTGTACACGTATAAAAGAAGACTTGGTATAGTTGGAATTTGAAATAAGTGGATCGCTTTCATCGCACCCCTGCCCCTTAATATTGCGGCTTATGCCCGTCTTCATTATCCTAGTCGGTGCGGAAAGGTAAGGTTTTAAAGGCCTTTTTTTCATTTCATATTTTTTTTATTGTTTTAATCGAAGTTTTTAGTTGTAGAAGGTGTTAAAATGACAACCCAATCCCCCCTCTGTAAAACTTAAAATGTTTTTTGCTTACCACATCTGTTGGACACAGCATTTTTTTTTTAGATTCTCTTTAAGCAGAATAGGAAGAGCTGTAATTGAAGAATATCCAGCTCGCCCTGTAAAAAGAATCATATTATAAGAGAATTTCGGAAGGCGATTAAAGTGCGATTTAGTGAACCAAATAGTGCATACATTGTGTTCAGTTAAAATACCTTCAAAAGTTGTAAATTCCTGACAGCCCATAAATGTTACACGTGCGAAAAGCCTACCACACTCAACGAAAAATTTTCAGTATTCGAGGCAGCAACACACACGGATAATTGTGTTCGTGTGCACTTCATATTTGGATTTTCCACAGTTAGAGGGTCTTTAACATGTGCTCTAAATTGCACACGGAACTCTCTTTCCCTGTCAGACACCCTGGCCTGCATCAATGACAATGAAGAAACCGTATTTGGCAAATTCCGAGTATCTTTCTTCGCGTCCCTCACTGATATCAATAAATGCCCTGCCGATTTAGTGGTACAGCGTCATACTTACTGGGTCATTATAATTCAATTTTAAGCAAACCTTCCGCTCCACCAGGACATAACAGAACAGACATAATACATATATATAATTTTGGTAACACGTTGGCTCGCTATTCTAGAAGACGGGTGTTCGATCCCTGCATTTGTCGAGAAAGTTCATTTTCGTATGAAAAAAACCGAGGTACCGTGTACCCAAAGATCCCTTGGCAGTTTGAATTCGATACAAAAGTAAGCCGTAGCGCCACTGTCCGGACAAAATTTCCCTCATACCACACTGTATGGCGTGCACCCGTCTCCATTAGCCCAGGTTAGGAGCAAAACTGTAGGACGTTAAATCCCATTTCATTTCATATATAATTTCGCTTTTTACCTCTGCTTTTTCACGTTGCAACCGTACGGCGAAATCTAATTGTTGCGTCTTCACTTTGCCCCTTGCCAAAAGAGAATCCGACCATAATAAATACTTACTGTTGCAATCCTTAGGTACATGTACATCTTCGGTTGGTTTGACTTCACGAACATTTGCCCCATTTTCTCTTTTTGGTTAAAGGGGGTTAACGGTAGACGATGACATTCGTTTATAATCTGGGGAAAAAACACTTTGATCAGTATAAACCTACACACATAGAAGCCATCTATTGGCAAATTCAGTGACCAATGCCAGAAAGGGTTAAGTCTATTTGAATTAGAATTAATAATAGGGTACAATATAGGGAGAACTCGGTATTTGTTGAATTTTGTGTGATTTTAGTATGTCTAACTACAACAAATTCTTAACTAAGTCTCGTGATTTTAAAATCGTGATCTACTATTGACCCAGTCTTGACTCATTTTCATACGCTTTTGTGGAGATATATATATATATGACTTATCTATGAACCAATTGGCGACTCGGTTTTGACTCATGCCTATAATTATTCGAATAGCCAATGCAATGCGGCAATACTCCACCCAGGCCTATCAATATGGTGAAATTTTCAACTCTATTCATATTATTTTGAATATCAGCTTAAGATTTCAATATAAAGTACTAACTGGATCATGGACCCATCAAGGTCTACACACGTCGATTTCATAAATTTGAATCTGAAGTTTTAATCAAAAACAAAATCAGTGGTCTATTTCACATATGCTACCTAATCTCTGTAATATAGTAAACATAATATTGAATAAGGCTGTATCCTTAACAAAAACACCAATAATTTACCTTTTCTGAGACAGATATCGGCAGATGACTTCGATTTTCTTTTAATCAAACAAGCGTCCAAACTTCGTCTAACTGCCGCCATAAAACGTCCACCCACAATTCTTTTCACCGGAAGGACTCACCCATGACTCACCCTTGACTAGGCTGTGACTCACTTACAAAAATTTCATCGCTGATTATTTATTAACTGGGAATTATCCCACATGTTTTGTTACAAAAAATATATATAATTCACCTTTTCCATTGTTGATATTTGCAGATGCTATAGATGTTATTTTGAGTCCAGGCTTCGTCTAACTGCCGTCATAATACGTGTGACCGAAAGGACTCACACGTAACTCACCCTTGACTAGGCTGTGACTCAATAACGTCAAATTCATCACTGAATATTTAATAACTCAGAGGTGACTAGTTAGTGACTCAGACGTTTCGCACAAGTTTCAATAAACTGAGTCTTAGCTGACCTATTTGCCCGCAATCTGAGTCAAAATACTCATCTAGCTGAGTATTTTCTCATAACTCACCCAAATGAGTAAGTTTTACGCGTTTTTGACCCACTTTTTTTTCTGTGTGTACTATTACCCTTTTTGTAATTTAGAATAAATAGATTCTATTTTTTAAAATTGCAAGGATAATATGGTTGCTTCGAAGATTCTGTACGAAGGAGAGAATTACCCGCGAAATAAAGGATTCATGGCCAAACAATATATGATAATGAATGAAAACGCGATTTGTATTATTATTGGCCAATCAGAATGGGTGAAAATTGATAAAATAGACAGTTGTTTAGCGAACGTGTTTTTTGGACTTCACACAAAAATTCGATATGAAAAGTATTTTTGATGACTCAATTTCGCGCGTTCGGCAACATCAATATGAATAAAAATGTTGACATAAAAAAGAGCGCGCTTTATATAGAAGAAATTGTAACTGTTCTCGTTTTTTTATTATCGTATTCCACGTGTTTGTATTCTAACTAAATATTTGATCTACGTGGACAGTGTATTATTGACACAGTTTTAGTAACTGTATTGGCTACTGATACAGTATCTGGGCTTGGTGACCGCATGCGACCCGCCCTTTTAAATGGTGATCATATTTGTCGCTAGATGGCGGTAGTACACAGGTAGCGCGCAGCCATTACCTATACGAGTAAGAGGTGACAAGTGATATATAGTGGATGTCATACCAAGGTGTGCTAATAAACAGGTGTTAACTTATTGACATTTCTTTACCTCAACACGTAATAATTACACGTTATTGGACTTATCAAAGCGGTAAGTATTGTTTAATTTAGCGCTCTCAAAGATCTTCTAAAGTGATTTACAGTTTAGCGGGGTTTTTGCAAGGGATGCGGATTCGTCTGCGTATGACTATGAGGATAACAGAGCAATTCAAAGTCAAACTTGAGGTCCCGATATAACTTACATTGCAGTAGCCGTATACCACGTTGGTGGCTTTAATAGCGGAAAGGGGAATGTTGTTTTACTTGACTTGTTCGCGCTTCAATGAATTTTTGAATTGATATTTCACACATTCTGTGCCCCTTTTACAGTCACCCATTGATGATGTTTTCAGTGGACTTAAGTTTTGTTTCATTGAATAAACCCTCAAAATAAAAGACGCCCCACCAATACAGAAAACACGGAAATTTGTTGATTTTCACTATAAAAGAAATAAAAGTTCAAAATTGTATGTTTATTCTGTATGCCAACAATCTGCATTTGTGACATATAAATATACACGGTTAAATATACATGTACCACACCTAGTTAATATATTCACTAATAATCCTTCATGTCTCAATATTCACTTCTAGCTGGGTGATAATGCTGCCTTAATTGGACTGATAAAACAAAATAAAAAACAGATGTTATTTAATTTATTTGAAGCAGAACCAGTGGTAAAAAATTTATCACTGCATGATTTTATTCACACCTTGCAATGTACAATAGGGTTATTGAATACGGCAGCGGCTAAATACCACGCTTCAAAATACCACGCTCGCCTTACTGCTTCTATACACACGGAACGTGGTACGCTTTTTCGGTACCACTTTCTATTTAATTATAGGGATTTTACATTATATAAAGCTAATTTTGCAAATTATGCTGATCATTTAATCAATTTTGATGTTTTTATTGGTGATATTTACACTTAATCTTAAAATAAATTACAATACAGATAGCCGATCGGTCGGTTAATGCATCGAGCCGTACCTATGCTATACTGTTTATAATACGGTGTAACCGTTATTATACCCTATTCAAAAAGACCCTACGTGGTATATTGGAATATTATGTATGCGACTATGCATAGATATGAAACAAAACCCGGAAGGTAAAAACTAACGTTGTATAATCCTGTATAGGGGCGATAAGAAAGGGCGATAAGTTGACAGTAAAAGAATTGGTATTCCGGGGCCGAGATAACCGTACCACGTTCGCCTTGCTAGTGCTATACAAACGGAACGTGGTACGCGACTTCGGTACCACGTCCTTTTTATTTATAGAGATTTTACATTATTTGTAGTAAATTTCTCAAATTATGTTGATTATTTAATCCATTTTGATGTTTTTATAGGCCATATTTACACTTTATGCTAAAATTAATTATAATACAGATAACCGATCGGTAATAATACTGTGTAAATTTAAAAAGACCCAACGTGGTATATTGGAAATGAAATGAAATGGGGTTTAACGTCCTACTGTTCCGCTCCGACCAGGCTAATGAAAACGGGCATATCAGTACCTCGCTCGACTTTTTCTGTCTACAAAAACGAAGCGTGGTACGCGACTTTGGCTTATATTTCAAATTGGATCATTTTGATGTTTTTATAGGCCATATACTGTATCCGATTTAAAAAGACCCTACGTGGTATATTGGGTAGATATGAAATAAAACTTGGCAAGTAAAACGGGGTATAATAAAATATGTGGATTATACGAGAGTACCTTGAGTCGAATATAGTTAAACAAAAGTGGTATAATAAAATCCGGTGCTGAGATAACCGTACCACGCTCGCCTTGCTGGATCTATAAAACCGGAACGTGGTACCCGACTTCGGTAAAAAAGAATCGTGGTAAAATAGAATCCAAGCCTGAGACAACCGTACCACACTCGCCTTGCTGATTCTATACAAACAGAACGTTGTACGCGACTTTGGTTCTATACAAACGGAACATGGTGCGCCACTTCAGTTAAAAAAAACGTGGTATAATAGAATCAGAGACTGAGATAATCGTACCACGCTCACCTTACTGGTTCTATGCAAACGGGACGTGGTACGCGACTTCGGTTAAAAAAAACGTGGTATAATAGAATCAGAGACCGAGATAATCGTACCAAGCTCGCCTTACTTGTTCTATACAAACGGAACGTGGTACGAAACTTGGGTTCAAAAACGTAGTATAATAGAATCCGAGACTGAAATAATCGTACCACGCTCGCCTTACTTGTTCTATACATAAACGGAACGTTGTACGCGACTTCGGTAAAAAAAAAAGGTGGTATACTAGAATCAGTGACTGGTATAACCATGGCACGCTCGCCTACTGGTTGTACACAAACGGAACGTGGTGCGCGACTTCGATACAAGAAAGGTGGTAAAATAGAATCCAAGACTGAGATAACCGTAATTAGAACCAAAGACTGAGATAACCACGCCCGGCTTACTACTTTTATACAACTGAAACGTGGTAAATTCGCTCTACTTCTCCTATACAATTGAAACGTGGTACGCGGCTTTGGTACCACGTCCTTTTTGATAATAGGGATTTTACATTTTTCGATGCAGATTTTGCAAATTGTGTTGATTATTTGATCCATTTTGATATTTTATAGGCCACTTCGGTACAAAAAACGTGGTATACTAGAATCAGGGACTGTGATAACCGTAGCACGCTCGCCGTATACTGGTTCTATACAAATGGAACGTGGTACGCGACTTCGGTACAAAAAACGTGGTATAATAGAAACCGAGACAGAGATAACCGTACCATGCTCGCCTGGCAGGTTCTGTACAAACGAAACGTGGTACGCGACTTCGGTACAAAAACGTGGTGAACTAGAAACCGAGAGCAAGATAACGGTAACTAGAAACCGATACTGAGATAACCGTACCACACCCGGCTTACTACTTCTATACAACTGAAACGTATTATGCTCGCCTTACTTCTCATATGCAATTGAAACGTGGTACTAGGCTAATTGGTACCATGTCTTTTTTTAATTATAGAGATTTATACATTATTCAAAGCAGATTTTGCAAATTGTGTTAATTATTTAATACATTTTCATGTTTTATACTATAGGCCATATTTACACTTTATAACCATAGGGATACTAATAAATGTACTGAGACAATCGTAACAGTACCACGCTCGTCTTACTGATTCTATACAAACGGAACGGTGTACATGACTTCGGTACAAAAAACCTGGTATAATAGAATCCGAGACGGAGATAACCGTACTACGCTTGCCTGACAGGCTCTATACAAACGAAACGTGGTACGCGACTTGGGTACAAAAACGTGGTAAATTAGAACCCGCAACCAAGATAACGGTAACTAGAAACCGATACTGAGATAACCCTACCACGCCCGGCTTACTACTTCTATACAACTGAAACGTGTTATGCTCGCCTTACTTCTCATATACAATTGAAACGTGGTACTCGGCTTTGGTACCACGTCTTTTTTTAATTATAGGGATTTTACATTATTCGTAGTAGATTTTGCAAATTGTGTGGATTATTTAATCCATTTTGATGTTTTAACTATAGGCCATATTTACACTTTATGATAAAATAAATTATCGTGTAACATAATGCGTTTCAGCGCCATTTGTAACTAGGGACTCGAAGAACGAGGCTAGACTTATTCCACAAGTCATGTTAAACGGTGACCGCATATTCTTATCTGGAGAACATGTGCAATAAACGTAATCGACGTAGACTGATATAACCAGACGCTAGAGATTGCCATTCGATTTCGCCGAACCTAACTGATTAGAAATTACTGTAAAAACAGAAACGATTGAATGTAAATCAGTTTATTTTCATTCATATTACATTAATATATGCGTTGCGACCCATTTGTGTTAATGTCAAGGTCCCAGATATTAGCGATTGAGCCCCTTTATTTATAGGGATTTACATTTGTACCGAAGTCGCGTACCACGTTCCATTTGTATAGAACAAGTATAGGGCGAGCGTGGCACGGTTATCTCAGTCACTGATTCTATTATATCATTGGATTAAATAATCAACATAATTTGAGAAATACGACAAATTCGCGTACCACGTTTCGTTTGTATCAAAGTAGTAAAGCCAGCGTGGTACGGTTATCTCAGTCTCGGATTCTATTATACCACGTTTTTTTTTGTACCGAAGTCGCGTACCACGTTCCGATTGTATAGAACCAGTACAAGGCGGGCGTGCCACGGTTATCCCAGTCTCTGATTCTAGTATACCACTCTTTTTTTTTTACTGAAGTCGCGTATAACTTTTCGTTTGTATAGAACCAGTAGAATGAGCGTTATACGGTTATCTCAGTCTCGGATTCTATTATACCACGTTTTTGAACTGAAGTCGCGTACCACGTTCCGTTTGTATAGAATCGGTACAAGGCGAGCGTGCCACGGTTATGCCAGTCTCTGATTCTAGAATACCACTCTTTTTTTTTACCGAAGTCGCGTATAACTTTCCGTTTGTATAGAACCAGTAGGATGAGCGTTGTACGTTTATCTCAGTCTCGAATTCTATTATACCACCTTTTTTCGTACCGAAGTCGCGTACCACGTTCCATTTGTATAGAACACGTAAAATGAGCGTAGTACGATTATATAAGTTTCGGATTCTATTATACAACATCTTTTTGTATCGAAGTCGCGGGCCACGTTTCTCTAGCCCCAGTTAGACGATCGTGGTGCGATTATCTCAGTCTCGGATTCTATTATACCACGTTTTTGAACCGAAGTTGCGTACCGTGTTCCGTTTGTAAAGAACCAGTAAGGCGAGGGTGGTACGATTATCTCATTCTCGGATTCTATTATAAAACATTTTTTGTACCTAAGTCGCGTACCACGCCCTGTTTGTATAGAACCAGTAAAGCAAGTATGGTACGATTATCTCATTCTCGGATTCTTTTATACCACGTTTTTTGCATCGAAGTCGCGCAACATGTTCCCTTTTTATAGAACCAGTACGATTATCTCAGTCTCGGATTCTATTATACCACGTTTTTGAACACAAGTTTCGTACCACATTCCGTGTGTATAGAACCAGTAAGGCGAGCTTGGTACGATTATCTCAGTCTCGGATTCTATACTATACTACCGAAGTCGCTTACCACGTTCCGGTTGTATAGAACCTGTAAGGTGAGCGTGGTACGATTATCTCAGTCCCTGATACTATTATACCACGTTTTTTGAACCGAAGTCGCGTACCACGTTCCGTTTGTATAGAACCAGTAAGGCGAGCGTGGTACGATTATCTCAGTCTCTGATTCTATTATACCACGTTTTTTGAACCGAAGTCGCGTACCACGTTCCGTATGTATAGAACCAGTAAGGCGAGCGTGGTACGATTATCTCAGTCTCGGGTTCTGTTATAC
The DNA here is from genome assembly GCA_036850965.1 of Patella caerulea. Taxonomy (NCBI): domain Eukaryota; kingdom Metazoa; phylum Mollusca; class Gastropoda; family Patellidae; genus Patella; species Patella caerulea. The sequence goes on along the minus strand of JAZGQO010000007.1, from coordinate 45,743,381 downwards.
CACGTTTTTGAACCCAAGTTTCGTACCACGTTCCGTTTGTATAGAACAAGTAAGGCGAGCTTGGTACGATTATCTCAGTCTCTGATTCTATTATACCACGTTTTTTTAACCGAAGTCGCGTACCACGTCCCGTTTGCATAGAACCAGTAAGGCGAGCGTGGTACGATTATCTCAGTCTCTGATTCTATTATACCATGTTTTTTGAACTGAAGTGGCGCACCATGTTCCGTTTGTATAGAACCAGTACGATTATCTCACTCTCGGATTCTATTATACCACGTTTTTGAACCGAAGTCGCGTATGATTATCTCAATTTCGGATTCTATTATACCACGTTTTTGAACCGAAGTCGCGTACCACGTTCCGTTTGTATAGAACCAGTAAGGCGAGCGTGGTACGATTATCTCAGTTTCGGATTCTATTATACCACGTTTTTGGACCTAAGTCTTACTAGTTCTATGCAAACGGGACGTGGTACGCGACTTTGGTACCACGTTCCGTTCATATAGAACCAGTAAGGCGAGCATGGTATGATTATCTCAGTCTCGGATTCTATTATACCAAGTTTCTATTGTACCGAGTCGCGTACCACGTTCCGTTTGTATAGAGCCAGTGTAAGGCGAGCGTGCCACGGTTATCCCAGTCTCGTATTCTATTATACCACGTTTTTGAACCGAAGTTGCGTACCGCGTTCCGTTTTTTTAAAAAACCAGTAAGGCGAGCGTGATATGATTATCCCAGTCTCTGAATCTATTATACCACGTTCCGTTTGTATAGAACCAGTAACGCGAGCGTGGTATGATTATCTCAGTTTCGGATTCTATTATACCACGTTTTTGAACCGAAGTCGCGTACCACGTTCCGTTTGTATAGAACCAGTAAGGCGAGCGTGGTACGATTATCTCAGTTTCGGATTCTATTATACCACGTATTTTGGACCTAAGTTCTATGCAAACGGGACGTGGTACGCGACTTTGGTACCACGTTCCGTTCATATAGAACCAGTAAGGCGAGCGTAGTATGATTATCTCAGTCTAGGATTCTATTATACCAAGTTTCTATTGTACCGAAGTCGCGTACCACGTTCCGTTTGTATAGAGCCAGTGTAAGGCGAGCGTGCCACGGTTATCCCAGTCTCTGATTCTAGTATACAACGTTTTTGAACCGAAGTTGCGTACCGCGTTCCGTTTTTTAAAAAACTAGTAAGGCGAGCGTGGTATGATTATCCCAGTCTCTGAATCTATTATACCACGTTCCGTTTGTATAGAACCAGTAACGCGAGCGTGGTATGATTATCTCAGTTTCGGATTCTATTATACAACGTTTTTGAACCGAAGTCGCGTACCACGTTCCGTTTGTATAGAGCCAGTATAAGGCGAGCCTTTTACGGTTATCCCAGTCTCTGATTCTGGTATACCACGTTTTTGAACCGAAGTTGCGTACCGCGTTCCGTTTTTTTAAAAAAAAACAGTAAGGCGAGCGTGGTATGATTATCCCAGTCTCTGAATCTATTATACCACGTTCCGTTTGTATAGAACCAGTAACGCGAGCGTGGTATGATTATCTCAGTTTCGGATTCTATTATACCACGTTTTTGAACCGAAGTCGCGTACCACATTCCGCTTGTATAGAACCAGTAAGGCGAGCGTGGTACGATTATCTCAGTTTCGGATTCTATTATACCACGTTTTTTGGACCTAAGTCTTACTAGTTCTATGCAAAAGGGACGTGGTACGCGACTTTGGTACCACGTTCCGTTCATATAGAACCATTAAGGCGAGCGTGGTATGATTATCTCAGTCTCGGATTCTATTATACCAAGTTTCTATTGTACCGAAGTCGCGTACTACGTTCCGTTTGTATAGAGCCAGTGTAAGGCGAGCGTGCTACGGTTATCCCAGTCTCTGATTCTAGTACACCACGTTTTTGAAACGAAGTTGCGTACCGCGTTCCGTTTTTTAAAAAACAAGTAAGGCGAGCGTGGTATGATTATCCGAGTCTCTGAATCTATTATACCACGTTCCGTTTGTATAGAACCAGTAACGCGAGCGTGGTATGATTATCTCAGTTTCGGATTCTATTATACCTCGTTTTTGAACCGAAGTCGCGTACCACGTTCCGTTTGTATAGAACCAGTAAGGCGAGCGTGGTACGATTATCTCAGTTTCGGATTCTATTATGCCACGTTTTTTGGACCGAAGTCTTACTAGTTCTATACAAACGGGACGTGGTACGCGACTCTGGTACCACGTTCCGTTCATATAGAAGTAGTAAGGCGAGCGTGGTATGATTATCTCAGTCTCGGATTCTATTATACCAAGTTTCTATTGTACCGAAGTCGCGTACCACGTTCCGTTTGTATAGAGTCAGTATAAGGCGAGCGTGCCACGGTTATCCCAGTCTCTGATTCTAGTATACCAATTTGGCTTATTTTTGAAATTATGTTGACAATTTAATCGATTTTGATGTTTTATAGGCCGTATACTGGTACGCTTCTTAGGTTTTAAAACGTGGTATAATAGAATCCGATGTCGCGCACCACGTTCCGTTTATATAGAACCAGTACGATTATTTCAGTCTCGTATTCTATTATACCACGTTTTTTAACCGAAGTTGCGTACCGCGTTCCGTTTTTTTAATAAACCAGTAAGGCGAGCGTGGTATGATTATCCCAGTCTCTGAATCTATTATACCACGTTCCGTTTGTATAGAACCAGTAACGCGAGCGTGGTATGATCATCTCAGTTTCGGATTCTATTATACCACGTTTTTGAACCGAAGTCGCGTACCACGTTCCGTTTGTGTAGAACCAGTAAGGCGAGCGTGGTACGATTATCTCAGTTTCGGATTCTATTATACCACGTTTTTGGACCTAAGTCTTAGTAGATCTATGCAAACGGAGCGTGGTACGCGACTTTGGTACCACGTTCCGTTCATATAGAACCAGTAAGGCGAGCGTGGTATGATTATCTCAGTCTCAGATTCTATTATACAAAGTTTCTATTGTACCGAAGTCGCGTACCACGTTCCGTTTGTATAGAGCCAGTGTAAGGCGAGCGTGCCACGGTTATCCCAGTCTCTGATTCTAGTACACCACGTTTTTGAAACGAAGTTGCGTACCGCGTTCCGTTTTTTAAAAAACAAGTAAGACGAGCGTGGTATGATTATCCCAGTCTCTGAATCTATTATACCACGTTCCGTTTGTATAGAACCAGTAACGCGAGCGTGGTATGATTATCTCAGTTTCGGATTCTATTATACCACGTTTTTGAACCGAAGTCGCGTACCACGTTCCGTTTGTATAGAACCAGTAAGGCGAGCGTGGTACGGTTATCTCAGATTCTATTATGCCACGTTTTTTGGACCGAAGTCTTACCAGTTCTATACAAACGGGACGTGGTACGCGATTCTGGTACCACGTTCCGTTCATATAGACGTTGTAAGGCGAACGTGGTATGATTATCTCAGTCTCGGATTCTATTATATCAAGTTTCTATTTTTACCGAAGTCGCGTACCACGTTCCGTTTGTATAGAGCCAGTATAAGGCAAGCGTGCCACGGTTATCCCAGTCTCTGATTCTAGTATACCACGTTTTTGAACCGAAGTTGCGTACCGCGTTCCGTTTTTTAAAAAAACAGTAAGGCGAGCGTGGTATGATTATCCCAGTCTCTGAATCTATTATACCGCGTTCCCTTTGTATAGAACCAGTAACGCGAGCGTGGTATGATTATCTCAGTTTCGGATTCTATTATACCACGTTTTTGAACCGAAGTCGCGTACCACGTTCCGTTTGTATAGAACCAGTAAGGCGAGCGTGGTACGATTATCTCAGTTGCGGATTCTATTATACCACGTTTTTTGACCTAAGTCTTACTAGTTCTATGGAAACGGGACGTGGTACGCGACTTTGGTACCACGTTCCGTTCATATAGAATCAGTAAGGCGAGCGTGGTATGATTATCTCAGTCTCGGATTCTATTATACCAAGTTTCTATTGTACCGAAGTCGCGTACCACGTTCCGTTTGTATAGAGCCAGTATAAGGCGAGCGTGCCACGGTTATCCCAGTCTCTGATTCTAGTATACCACGTTTTGGAACCGAAGTTGCGTATCGCGTTCCGTTTTTTAAAAAAAACAGTAAGGCGAGCGTGGTATGATTATCCCAGTCTCTGAATCTATTATACCACGTTCCCTTTGTATAGAACCAGTAACGCGAGCGTGGTATGATTATCTCAGTTTCGGATTCTATTATACCACGATTTTGAACCGAAATCGCCTACCACGTTCCGTTTGTATAGAACCAGTAAGGCGAGCGTGGTACGATTATCTCAGTTTCGGATTCTATTATACCACGTATTTTGGACCTAAGTCTTACTAGTTCTATGCAAACGGGACGTGGTACGCGACTTTGGTACCACGTTCCGTTCATATAAAACCAGTAAGGCGAGCGTGGTATGATTATCTCAGTCTAGGATTCTATTATACCAAGTTTCTATTGTACCGAAGTCGCGTACCACGTTCCGTTTGTATAGAGCCAGTGTAAGGCGAGCGTGCCACGGTTATCCCAGTCTCTGATTCTAGTATACCACGTTTTTGAACCGAAGTTGCGTACCGCGTTCCGTTTTTTAAAAAAAACAGTAAGGCGAGCGTGGTATGATTATTCCAGTCTCTGAATCTATTATACCACGTTCCGTTTGTATAGAACCAGTAACGCGAGCGTGGTATGATTATCTCAGTTACGGATTCTATTATACCACGTTTTTGAACCGAAGTCGCGTACCACGTTCCGTTTGTATAGAACCAGTAAGGCGAGCGTGGTACGATTATCTCAGTTTCGGATTCTATTATGCCATGTTTTTTGGACCGAAGTCTTACTAGTTCTATACAAACGGGACGTGGTACACGACTCTGGTACCATGTTTCGTTCATATAGAACCAGTAAGGCGAGCGTGGTATGATTATCTCAGTTTCGGATTCTATTATATCAAGTTTCTATTGTACCGAAGTCGCGTACCACGTTCCGTTTGTATAGAGCCAGTATAAGGCGAGCGTGCCACGGTTATCCCAGTCTCTGATTCTAGTATACCAATTTGGCTTATTTTTAAAATTATGTTGATAATTTAATCCATTTTGATGTTTTATATACCGTATACTGGTACGCTTCTTAGGTTTAAAAACGTGGTATAATAGAATCCGATGTCGCGCACCACGTTCCGTTTGTATAGAAGCAGTACGATTATCTGAGTCTCGTATTCTATTATACCCCGTTTTTTGGACCTAAGTCTTACTAGTTCTATGCAAACGGGACGTGGTACGCGACTTTGGTACCACGTTCCGTTCATATAGAACCAGTAAGGCGAGCGTGGTATGATTATCTCAGTCTAGGATTCTATTATACCAAGTTTCTATTGTACCGAAGTCGCGTACCACGTTCCGTTTGTATAGAGCCAGTGTAAGGCGAGCGTGCCACGGTTATCCCAGTCTCTGATTCTAGTATACCACGTTTTTGAACCGAAGTTGCGTACCGCGTTCGGTTTTTTAAAAAAACAGTAAGGCGAGCGTGGTATGATTATCCCAATCTCTGAATCTATTATACCACGTTCCGTGTGTATAGAACCAGTAACGCGAGCGTGGTATGATTATCTCAGTTACGGATTCTGTTATACCACGTTTTTGAACCGAAGTCGCGTACCACGTTCGGTTTGTATAGAACCAGTAAGGCGAGCGTGGTACGGTTATCTCAGTTTCGGATTCTATTATGCCACGTTTTTTGGACCGAAGTCTTACTAGTTCTATACAAACGGGACGTGGTACGCGACTCTGGTACCACGTTCCGTTCATATAGAACCAGTAAGGCGAGCGTGGTATGATTATCTCAGTCTCGGATTCTATTATACCAAGTTTCTATTGTACCGAAGTCGCGTACCACGTTCCGTTTGTATAGAGCCAGTATAAGGCGAGCGTGCCACGGTTATCCCAGTCTCTGATTCTAGTATACCAATTTGGCTTATTTTTAAAATTATGTTGATAATTTAATCCATTTTGATGTTTTATAGGCCGTATACTGGTACGCTTCTTAGGTTTAAAAACGTGGTATAATAGAATCCGATGTCGCGCACCACGTTCCGTTTGTATAGATTATCTGAGTCTCGTATTCTATTATACCACGTTTTTGAACCGAAGTTGCGTACCGTGTTCCGTTTTTTAAAAAAAAACAGTAAGGCGAGCGTGGTATGATTATCCCAGTCTCTGAATCTATTATACCACGTTTTTTTGTACCGAAGTCGCGCACCACGTTCCATTTGTGTCACGGTTATCCCAGTCTCTGATTCTAGTATACCACTCCTTTATTTACCGAAGTCGCGCACCATATTCCGTTTGCGTAGAACACATAAGACGAGCGTGGTACGATTATATCAGTTTCGGATTCTATTATACCACGTTTGTATGGAATATATAATCATTACAATTTGGAAAATTTGCTTCAAATAATGTAAATCCCAATAATTAAAAAGGACGTGGTACCAAAGTCGCGTACCACGTTTCAATTGTACAGAAGCAGTAATGTGAGGTTGATTGGGTTATCCCCGCTTCGGATTCTAATATATCAAGAAGTTTGTTTTACACAATATTGTTAACGGTATGATATTTAACGGGCCGATCGGCTATTTGTATTGTAATTTATTTTAACATAAAGTGACAAAATGGATTAAATAATCAAAATAATTTGAAAAATAAGCATTATATAATTTAAAATAAGTCAAAGTCGCGTACCACGTTTCGTTTGTATAGAAACAGTAAATGAACTTGGTACTGTTATCTCAGCCTCAGATTCTATTGTACCACGTTCTTTTTACTTATCAACTCACTGTTCTTTCGTGTCATTCTCATTCTTTATTATACCACGTTTTTAACTGCTACGTTTTAGTAAATCTACGCAGTAGTGCAATATACCACGTGGGGCCTTTTTAAATAGGTAACAATAACGTGTACACCGTATATTAATGGCGATTATTTTAACCGACTGATTGAATTGTATTATATTAAATATCAAGTGTAAATATGATCTATAAATAGTATAAAACATTGAAATTATTTAAATAATTAATGTAATTTCCAAAATTAGCTTTTAAACGGGTAAAATCACCATAATTAAAAAGAACGTGGTACCAAAATCTCGTACCACGTTACATTTGTATAGAAGCAATAGGGACGAGCGTGGTATTTTGGAGCGTGGTATTTAGCCACTGCCATTGAATACCACCAGGACAAATGGAAGTTGAAATCTGATGTAAGCCTACCACATTTAAATAAATTCATTCAGGTGTCGTAAATGTTAATTAAGCATTCTCTATACCATAGCTGCAAATACATAATAATATTATGTATTATTAATATAGAGCAAAATCATATATTCATATACAAATAGGGGGGTTGGGTGGCTGAATGGTTAGCGTGTGCATGCTGTATCATACGGCCTATCCTTGAGTCAACTGGCGCGGTTTTGAATCCAAGGTTGTACATGGCAAGGAGTAGGTTCGCCTGTCAAACCTCATGAGTTTTCTCCCACGGCTAAAGAGCCCTACGCGCAAGGGAATTATTGAAATAAAAATTAAATCATATGTTAGTCCTGAAATGACCCAGTTTGTGTTGAGTGGACGTTATACCCCATTTCTCATTCTCTCACTCATATTCAAATAGAGTATGTAAAATCAGATAATAGCTAGTTTCAAATGGAAGTTAATAACACTATAATTAACTATCTTCAATTCACACTTCAAACCACATTAAAACAGGATGTTATCTGATATACACCATAATGATTGAGGAGATATAATTATTCAATTACGGGTATATCTTCCAATATTAAGTACATTGTACATGTATACATAACAATTGTGTTTATATTCATGTCATCAAAAATTAAGTTAATACATGTACATTTCAATTTTATCATATTTTGTTTGACTCATTTCGCCTGTATGGTATATTAATATTTTTGGCTGTTTTGACCAATTTTTGTCTGAATAAAAGTGAACTTTGGCTGTTTTTGTTATGGGCGTTATTACCACATCCAATCGTAAAGTACATGTACATGGACATTGATTGCATTATATACATATTTTTGTCTAGAATGATCATGATAAGCCTTCAATCTATAGGATATTGCATGTCAAATGAAATTTATTGACAGTGGTCTTGATTACACAGGACTGATTCACTTTAAAAATCACACTAATATTATAAGTAATATATTTTAAGAAGTGACAATAAATGTCAATATGAGTATATAAATGAAGATATAGCATGTACTAGTAAATAGAATACAATAATTTATACTTTAAAGTACATGCAACTATGTAATAATTGTATTTATGGATTATAGTGCTTACCTGCTGAGATAGATTAGCTCAAAGATTGTGCATGTTGGTATTTTTGATTTTGAACTGGAAATGCCAGATTGTCCTGCAAGACTAATAAGGGAATTGTGTGTATTACTGAGATGAAAAGCAAAGCCAAGGTCCTGCACTAATTAGTAATGTGTACGTAATAGATCCCATTGCAGTTGAAATTAAATGAAGCTAGAGTATATGGAAAAGATGCTCTCCTGGTCAAATTCTCCTCCTAATATTTATATTAGAAATTAAAGAACAGATTGAAAAGCTACTGTCAGAGCAAAACCGCTCATCTTGCATTGTACATGTATGTTAAGAAGTCACTGTGTTAGGACAACATTGTCCCTATCGCAGGACCCGTGAGTGGGGAGAAGGGAGACAGCCGGGACATTAGTCCAGTGTCAGGAGCCTTGAGGGGCCTGGGTGTATGCCATGTACATGTAATGTTTTAAAAACAATCATTGGTAAAAAATTAATAAAAAAACTCACTGTTACTTGATCATAAAGTAGAAGAAAACCTGTAACTCTTCTGAATGTTCCTACATGAACATGTAGTGACGTGGGTGGGATTAGAAATTGAACTCTGTCAGCGTACTTAAATGAAACTGAAAGAGAAATTTTTGCCACTCAGTTTATGTGTGTTAATTAAAGTGACCTCCAGTTACCTCAGATATAGCCAAAATGATGCTAGAGACCATGTATCTTTCAAAAAAAATGTTGAATCCAGGGGAAGAGACCCCACTCCTCCATCTCCCCTTGTATGGTTGCTTGTACCAGAGCCCTGCCCTGCCCTGCCCTGCCCTCTGGCATTGTATATGTACAAGTACTGTACCCAAATTACTATGAGTTAAACTCGACTCCCTTTACTTGAATTAAATTTTATGTACATTTTTACCTGGGTTTATATATTTTTCACCTGAATGTCTCTTTAATTTGAATATGTTAATTTTGAATAAAGAGAGTACATGTATAAAAGGTGGTAGATTGATCTAGTGGTTATTTTGACAAGCCTAGCATACCATGAATACCACAGCTACTAGTAAACATACATGATAATACTAATATTGTATAATACCTGATGTTATTACCTATCAAATAATTTAATAGATTAACTTTTTCTTAGAATTACACCTGTAAATGTAAACAACAATTAGTACAGTTCACAATTTTAAAAGTAGATTGTATTCATATTGCATTGAGGAGTGTCCTGAACAAATTTATTTTAAAGGGACAAATGTTTTTTGTGTTAAAAAGGGGTGGTCTGGGATTGAGGATGATAGCAATTGAATAATTCATATAACTTGACTCATTTGTTTATTGCTGATATCAGAACTTATATAAATTAAGATTATTTAGGCCCATGTGGCTACAGGTACCTACGAGGCACCCCAGAAACAGTTACATTGCATATGTTACGAATCTATGAAATTTTTAACAACTGGTAGCTGTGCTCTGTCTAGTATCTTTACTCTTGCAATCTTTTTTAGATAGATAATATTGAATAGGTCTATAGTCTATTTATATTTGATTAAAGTTACATGAATGAAATTACTTTCACTTAATTGGTGGTCTGCTTCCATATTATGCACTCTGCATGCAGTAGCCTGTCCAACTGATCTACAGGTCAAATATTAACTTCCTAAGCCTCTTATATAGTATTATAACAGCATGAATTGAGAAGCGTCTGGAGAATGAAGACCTAATCCATTCTTAAAGCAATAACATGTTATTGTTCTGAAACTGAAGTCCCTCATCAACCCTATTTGTCAAAAACATAATCTCTATTTGCCAAATAGACTCCTATGTGAGTTATTGTAATTTGGGTGTTACCGACATTGCCCAGGGTACAAGTGGAAAATAAATTTACTATTAATCCATTTAAGGTCAAAAAATTAAGATGTTTTGCTAAACAGAGTCTGGTATTGTTACATGTATGTATGTTTTCTGTTTAAGTTGGCCTGTCTTCATTAGCCAAGGTAGGAGCAGAACAGTAGGACGTTAAACTCCATTTCATTGCTGTTTAAGTTTGGCTACCAATTTATGTGTTTAACATGAATAATTGCGGAACTGATGAAAATATATGTTGATATTAAAATGTAGGTGATAATAGTGCATAAACATACCTGTACAGTAGGAATTTATTAACATATACATGTACATCCATACATACCTGTATGTATACATGTTCAGGTAGTTTATTATTCATTATTTAATATTTAAAGGAGAACTCTAGCCTTCCTAGTTTTCTCATTCATTAGCTACTAGCTAGACCTGAAATAATTTCAACCCAAAGTGTCAGCTGGCCTACAAATATCGTTGAAATCTGATTTGAGCCCCTGTGATTGTTTAAAACAATTTTTCACTGAAGGAAAAGAATTTTCATAGGCTATTGGATGGTGCAAGTCGGCTAAGTTGAACTCACAATTCATCAAGACATAAAAACAAAAGATATAAAAATGTGATCTGATTATTAATATACAAACTAATCTAAATAATTAACAAACAGTTGTCCTTTAATCAAATGTATGAGTTACGATTGGGAGACTTATCATACATGTACATGTATTTATAAGATGCACAGTATCATGTTTCAGAATTGAATTAAATTTTTAGTTTGTAAGCTATGATGAAAACAGATTTGTCACAGATACTTAATGAATTTTAAGTATGTTACTTTATTTTAAAAGGACATTATGTAAAATTAAAATCAACTTGTGTGATTTTCCACAGTTACAGGCTTTACGTAATAAGTTACAGCATAGTTTTAACATTCAAGATATATGCGTGTGATCTGGTTTGTACTGCTATATCAACTAGGTATAAAATTATATTTCACTATACCACAGATTTACACATATGGCGATGAATGGATTAAAGGTACAGTTATGTGTAGCTATTTCAAATATACATGTGTATAAACTTATACATCATGATCACATCTATACAGTTTAGGATGAGATCGAATGTTATGTAACATCATAGTATAGAGATTAATCATGAATATACATGTTTATAAAATATTATTCATGTCACAAACTACCTAAAAAACCTTTATTGCCCCAAAAAATACAAGTAATTTCAAGCGGAACTACAGATAAAAATATTTTGATCCTAAATATGTATGAGGAGGTAACATTAATAGCTTGGTGAAACTGTCTCTTTAACATACTTGAATGAATTAAAGATAGATGTAGATTTATGACTAGTGTTATATTAAAAATCATGCTTCACTGAATTACATCTACTACTAAATAAATAGAGTCGGACTACCTCAGGTATTTTAATGTAAGTAGAAATTCACTCAAGCATTTCTATATAAGGTATTTGTTATAAAAGGGGTTAAGAGTCTCAGCTTAATGAAACGGTTTGTGATCTTTTGTGTCTAAGTTTAATGACTTTCAAAAATATTTCTTTGATAAATAATGAGTACTTAATGAATAATACTTTTACTTATTACTACTGTTAGTCAAGAGATGATGTAATTATTACAAAATATTCTATCACATAACTTTTCTGGGGGCTTCGCAGATTCTGTAGCTCAGAGATATACCAAATCGCAATCTGTTATAAGGTCTGCAGACTCGAAGCCATCAAAATTTATCTGTAAGATCGATGACATTTTGAGTTCACTTTGGACGAATTAGATGAAGGTAGCCAGAGTAAAAGAGTCTGTGAAAAAAACCCCCAAAAAACCCAAACTTTTGTTTCCTAGGATAAACCGATACAGCAGGTTAATATTGGACTGTGGTCTTAAGTTATTGACAGTCTTCAGAGGTATATTTTCTAAATAAGAATCTAATGAAGAAAATGTGCGTTTTATGTTGTGGTCAGAGTAAAAGTTGGCAATATGTTTAGGTGTTGTTGTGTGATAACATTCCAAGGTGTATTGATTATTTGACCAGTATTGCCGTCTGTTTACTTTGATGTTAATGATAAGATTTTTAACATAGGACAGTATTAATACACCAGTAATATTTATCATAGAACAATTTACATTTATGGATATTATTAGACTAAGTGACCGTTATATCCCTGTAGTGATTTACATGTACATATGAAATAAGGAAATACCAGAATATATATTTATTGGTTCCCACTACCTAACAACATCTCATTTGTGAAAAATGGAATGAAATTTAAGTGATTATGTCTGGTTGTTGCATCCATCAGTTAATTATCCTTCAATCCAAAGCTAAAAGAAGTGAAGAGGAGGATACTGAAATGGGGTCTGTTTTACTTTCCCAGCTTTGTTTCTGTACCATATCTAATAAACCGTTCAAGATGCCTCCATGAAACTTTTTATACACAGTACAGTAATTAGGAATTGCGAACTCTTACCTAATAATAATGAAAACAATTCGGACTAGCTTTGGGTATGTAAGTCCTGAATGTTGATGACAGATGCCTCTTGTTCAAAACACAAATTGTGTCGAATCTCTCTTTTTGATAACTTTTGGTTTTGGCAAAGGATTTTTACCAAGTCATTTTAACATTTTATTATTTAGTGGAGCGTAGAGAGAACATTAGTAGAATGTAGTAGATTTGAGATCAAGTTGTAAATTACACATTGTATACATGTATAGAAGATTATGTATGTAAACATTGAACTAAATAGAGATAGAAGATTATAGGTAAATACTATTTTATATAAAGTTAACAATACAAATATTTACACCAGCAGACCAACATACATGAATTAAACTATGGTCCCCTATTGCCAGAAACTACACAAGGAAGAATAGGATAAAATGTGTACTTAATGGTACAGATAGATCATCCTTGCAAAACCATCAGTGTACATTAGTAACCCTGATATGATTCTTTTTGTTGATTGTCTGGATGTATTTGTCTATCGATACTAAATTCTAGATCACCAGGTCCAATTAAAACAAAAAGTAAAAATGCTATTACATTATAAAAAACCTTTCGGTTACAGACAGTAATAGAGAGCCTCCGCAAATTAGTTGTGGATCCACTGTGTACACGTTGGGGTTTTCTTGAAACACTTGGCCATTGGAATGAAGACAAGATGGAAACACCATCAAATTCTCTTTCCTAACATTGCACCTATAAACATAAAGAAAAAAAAAAACATATGTCAGTCTCACAGTATTTTTGTGAGGTTATACACAGAGATGAGAACAAAGGTAGAATGATTCAAAACAATTGGACACACATTCACAACAAAGATATAAAGTTTTAAGCAAGCAGGGAAAATTAAAAAAAAAATTAGCCGTGTTCTCGAACTTTCATATATTCTCCTCCTTAAAGGTTACAACTGGTCTTGGACAGTTTAGAAAATACATTTCAACTTAAACTGAAGAAGTTAACTGTATTTTAATTGACTTGAATGCCCCCCCCCCCCAATTTTTGACTTTGTTGTAGAAGTTTATGAAGTCAGTTTTGTGAAATGGGTGTGACTTCTGTATTGATTAATAGATTTAGAAATGACCATCTAGAGAGAAGGTCTAAGGTTGTTTTCCTTGTACATATCTGGTAAGCTAGGACAGATGGACACAAGTATCCCCTTATTCTGACCATGTACTCAACTTAACCTTTGAAAGCAAAGGTCACTTGTAGATATTTTGATTGCCACGACATGTCAGATAACAGTGTAAAGGATGGCAATGTTTACACAATGACATGACAATAGGATTTGTTATATTCTTCACCTATTTCTTTTGTTAACTGTCATGGCTTGACCTCATAGTGTGGGGATAGGGAGGGTCAATTCTTTCTTATAGCGGTCCAAGTGAAATTCTTTTTACCGATTTAAGGTATAATTTCAACTGTCTCTAAAGTTTTATTTTGAAAGAAGTTTTTAACTCTACAATTATGGTGAGGGGAGTAATCTAATCCTATAAATTAGCCGGCATTGCACCGGAAAAAGTGTCCTCTGTTCATCAACTTTTTTTCTAATATAAAGGAGTGGTCCCTGATTTAATAACTGCTGATAACAATGGGATTAAACTATACAAATTACACGCCAAAATATGAAGAACTAGTTAAAAATAGGAAGCCAATTCAAAGGATTAATTTGGGAATTGTCACCAACCGTATATGGAAACTTAAAGTTTTTATTTCTGAAAAAAAAAAATACTACCAAGTCTTCCACAGAGAATTAATTGTTTCAAGTTTGATTCATTCAAATATATCTGGGATGTCTCCTTTTAAACAACCTTATTGGTATATGTTAATATATGAATGGGCATAGTTATAAATGATAGTCTGAATGTAATAATGAAGTAAGGAGTGTTGATCCCAATGTCTGAGTTATTGTATTATGTGCCTTTTAGGGTGGTGTAATAGGATATTAACTGAAAAAACTAGTTGTGGTTTTTAAAGGATATTCGTTCATTCATTCATTAATAAAGTTCTTGTTGGCAGTATAGACTTGATAGAATTTATGTGCTAATATTTAGAAAAGCTATAAAATTGTTAAAATATTTGAAATAAAAAATATATTCCCTGAAATAATAAACACATATATTCTCTGTCATAAGAAACACATTGTATATTCTCTGTTATAATAAACACGTATAATAAACATGCATGTTCTCTGTTATAATAAACATGTAGTATATTCTCCGACATAATGTAGCATATTCAATGACATAATAAACACCCAGTATATTCAATGACATAATAAACACCAGTTTATTCGACATCACTGACATTCATGTAGCTCAGTAATAAAGACAAACTGTGAAGACATCAATTGAATTGCAACTAAGGTTTAATTATGTACATTTACAAACCAACCTTCTTTTTTGGGGAAAATTTCATGTCAAAACAATGGGATTGAACCCAGTGGAATTCTGTACGTTAGGGGAAATGTAGATTTTGGGCACCATGACTAGGGCTGGGTATCGATAGTGATTTTTACTATCGATAATCGCCAATGAAATGTCGGTCGATAATCGATAGTATCGAAAACAGACTTATTTTCATGGTCGTCATCAAGACTGGATACAGTGTAAGTTCAAAGTTCAAAACCATACGAAGTTCCGAAAGATCGTTTGCTCCTTCTAAGGAGATTTATTTGGAAAACATTAATAAAACTTGTTATATCCCTTATGTTAAGGGACAAAAATGAACTTGTTCCGATTCAAAACATTGCGTACGTGCGCCTAGAAATAGTGAACTGTACAGACGAATTCCGAAGCTTGCAAAGGGAAATAACTCTAACTTTATTTACACATCCGGGCATCTCCGATTTAGCGAAATTCAACAATAATTTCTTCAAAACTAAAGTAAAGTTTCAATGAGAGTGAATTTATGAAAACGGTTGTTCAATAAGCAGTCACAATTTTGTTATGCGTTACATTGATACTTGATAGTAATTAAAGTGAGCGGTGTATTATGATTAACTGAAAGAAAACATTGACATTTCAGTCAGACGCAAGAAAAATAGACGAACAGCGATAATCGATAGTAACCCACCGCTATCGATAGTGCTTTTCTGGGCCGTCCAATCGATACTATCGATTTATATCGATATTTTACCCAGCCCTAACCATGACAAACATCATGTATATTTCACCATGCACTGGTAATTGAATATAACTTTCTGTCCAAGAAGTGATGTGTGGTATGAAAAATTGCTGATGATATACATGTACATGTTATATATAATAGTAAGCAATCTTGGTTTTAGTGTTAATACATGTATATGTAATGATGATATATTATTGATTATTCTTCTCTGTCAGTAGGTGTGATATGCATTTTATGGGTGTAACTTATTTAATCTTACATATATAGATATAAATAACATAGTAGTATAGAAGATTTATGAATGATGATTAACATTAAAATGCCATATATGGCAATATCTTTTCTATTAGAGAATGAATGTAAATGTATACAGTGTAAACAAACACACAGAGTTGTTGAAGTATTATTGATACATGATTCTCTAATTATCGTCTTATACATATCAGCAATCTCACTGTCATAGGCGCAGAAATGTTCAGGTTGTGATGGTCAAATATAGGAATATGATTGACATACATGTATAATGTTTTTAAAATGTGTTAAAAGAATGATCTCTCATGGATTGGCACACTTATAACTCCCACATTTGTTTACTTTCTTAAACTTTGATCTTTACGTGTTACATCTTGTTTGTACCAACGCAGTAAAATATTACACAAAAAAAAACTGTTTTCAAAATAACCTTCTCTTCCTGTTTTCGTTAAAATGTGTAGTTTTTGCCTACCTTGTACTCAAGCTAATGGTCAACTGGTGTTATGAAGCCGGAAATACACAGTTTAGAACATTGTAATGTTAAAAATTAAAAGATTTTCCATTTCTTTTTCTAGGAAATTACACGTGAATTTTAATATACATGTAACAGATTAAAATCATACTTCAGTGTGTTGCTCATCATGGCATGTTACATTTGCTACATATGCAGAAATTACAAATTACTAGGATGCTCACAAGCTTACATGTATTCATGTGCAGATCATGTTGATTAAACCATCAATATATAATCTTTTGATAACACAAAGACATACATCTACATGTAAAGATGGGGAGCATTTTAAAGGTGTATTTTCTCACTGTATGGGGGGATCACCTTGGCTAAGTGGGTAAGACGCTGGCTCGCTAGCCAGGAGGTCGGGTGTTTGATCCCTGCATTGGCTGAGAAAGTTCATCCAGATTTTCTGGCATGATTTACCCCTGTCAGTGAAGCGGGACAGAGGGCCTGACAATGACAGCTGTCTAGTTGTTGGATGGTTTGAAAAACCTCAGTCCCATTTACACAATAGTGTGCGTGCACATACATGTAAAAGATCCATTTGCAAAGATCCCATGGAAAATTTCCCTCATAGTGCACTGTATGGCGTATAATGTATGTATGCCTGTCTTCATTAGCCCAGACATTACATTAAACCCCATTTCATTTTATTTCTCACTGTAAGGGCTATGATTAAAGCAGCATACATGTGTTTTGTTGGATAAATACACATGTAACATCTATTTAGCTTACCAGAGAATACTGTTTTTTTCTGCAGAATAATTAAAAGTTTGTTAAATCTAGGAAAACATTCAACTCATTTTGTTGTTTATATTTGTACTTTTAATTCCTCTAGACAAAGAAGATTTGAATTGAGGAGTTCAGGAAGTGCTGTGGAATCGTTTTGCAAATTCTCAGAACTGCCAGTATATTGAACACACAAAGCCTTAACCACTGTATTGTTAACTTTATTGAAACAGACTCAAATGATCCACCACCAAAATGTTCGGTATTGCCTTCTTTTTGAATACGTGTTTTTTTTGTAGCTAGAAGGATTTACATACATTAAGACAGGTCTAAATACAGTTAGTAACACCATTAGCACTATCAGTATCATTGCCATTAATATTCCCCGAATAGTCAATTAACTTTTAATTAATAATAGAAAAGAAAATACACATGAAAAAAGGAAACATTTTGTTAAATCTTCATGTATAATACTCAATGTTGTAAAGTACCTGCCATTGTCTTTTTGATGTGGTTAAAGCAGTCCATGTAAAAACTGGAATTCTTGTGCTTGGCATGTTAAACAAACAAAAAATTCCTTTTCCTCAAATTTTTAACATTACAATCCAATCAATGTGGTGGGGTTTTTTTGTTTCTATTGTTAAACGGTGTTTAAATTCTCTTTACTCTGTGCATTTTTTTACACCTGTGAAAATCTTGGTTTGATTGTTTGTTTGGATATTTTTTGCGGTCTGTTTTGAAATTGGTCTGTCTTGCATTTTATCAGGTATATCTCCCAAATTTGATTATAACTGGTTTGTTAACTTTTTTTCCTATTACGAGGTTAACAGACTTATGGTTGATTCAAGTTAGGTGCATCAAACTGAGCAGCAGTTTTAAAGGGGTGTAGGACATGATAGATTATTGTGATATAGTAAACACCTAAATTTGGTTATGTGGTTTGAAGATGTTTATATCAGGTACATTATATTCAACATTATATCAGATACAGACATGTCAAGCATTATTCTGAGCATTATAGTCTATTGTCATTTTCAAGGGTAGTTGAAAAATATTGGATGAGGTTTGATTTATATTTCATCAATATCAATATTGTCCGTCAACCCATCAAAATCTTTAAAATACCAAAACTGGCGAATTTTTTAAGGCAAAAAAAAATGTTGAATTGTCTACCAACTGGCAAGGAAATTATAATGAAAAATAGAACGCCTGTGTCAAAATGTAGATACATGTACTAAACACATGCAGGTCGACATTTTGATTGTTTGTTGTTAGCCTTTGACCTATCTATTTCCTCTTATAATTTGTCAATTATTTTAATAGATACAGCTATTAGTATTATTATTATCATCCTTTACATGTTTATCACATTATAACTACCGTTATATACTCAGATTTGAAGAAATTAAATGTACCATCCTTAATTGTATCTCAAACATACTTTATTCAATAATAACAGAAACCATTGAAATCAATAGGATTCGTTGTCTCATGTCTTTAGACACAGTGTATAAATTTAAAGTCAATGTGATCGAAAAAAGAACATAACTATGGAATTGTCCAATTCTCTCCTTAAATGCAAGATAGACAAAGGCTGTTACAGCTTTTGCAAGTGGTGGGGAGGATTAAATACGGTTAAAAAAGTCATTGGAACTGCTGGGGTATTATTGAAGGCTGGCACTAAATAGGAGTTTCGAAGGCTGAGATGTTTATCACATTTCATTAGAAAATGCTCCTCATCTTCTATGGTTTGCGATGAACACATCTGGCAAAGGCGATGTTCTACTGGAGTGTTTTTGTACCGACCTCTCTCTATTTCTAAGTTATGAGTGCTTAGTCGAAGTTTTGTTAAAGCAATTTTGTGGTCCTTTATTCTAACTACATTTAGATAGTCAGGCATACCATCAATGGTTGGTTTGGAGACACTCATATCTTCATTAAAAGTAGAATGTTAAATCCCATTTAATTTCATTTCATTTTGTAAGAGATGTGTGCAGAGAAAATGTTTTATTATGCAGCATCAACCAGACTGATAGAATGGGCCATACATGTAATCCTATACAGTGCGTTAAAATTATACTTGAAATTTTGCCCAGACAGAGCTACTATCATTCATGCCTAATCATGCTATTGATGTACAGTGTACATGTATACACCGGACCTCTATTTTTCATCCTTTCCGAGCAACATTATTTCTTGCAAGGCCCTCCATCCTGCGTCACTGGCTAGAAGGGGAAGCCATGCTGGAAAATTAATCAACGCTAACATGTACTTGAATTATTTAAACAGTATCAAATGAACAATAATATTCATTTAAATTCTGGAGGGTTTGAATGGCAGAATGGTTAGCACATGCGCACCCTGTCAAAAGTCTGTCATTAAGTCAACTGGCATGGTAAAAGGACAAGGGTCGCCTGTCCAACCTCTTGGATTTTCTCCAGGTCCACCCCCTCCCCTTTAAATTCTTATCAATCAGTGTTTATTTTCTGACTTGGATTCAACCGGATTAAAAAGACAATCATCAAAACGCTTTGATGAAAATCAAAGGTGGCGTTGGCTTGTTTGGACTATACATCTTTTGCATTGGATGGCAAATTGTAACAAATATTCAATTCATCATATCAATTCATCATACTAAACTGAATAGAACCATTATTTACATAATTAACTACCCCACATATGAATATTGTTTACACTCATACATTTTGGCAACCGCATTGTATTGGCATTATAAACAGTGAATAGTATTCAATATTTGTTATAAATGATATTTGATTCTATCTGGAATTAAAGGTGTTACTGTTGAAGTAAAGATTTCTACTATTAACTGTCAGATTATCTCTGATTGTTTGATTGATCATTATTATTAAAACCTTTTATAGGCTTTTGGATTATATATTTGATATATTCTGTTGTGATATTTTTTCATGGAAGAATGATATTAATCCTAGTTATTGATTTTGTTTACCCGAATTTTTAGCTGGAATTCCTCTTTTTATGATGAATTTCTTGTCACAATTCCTCTTTAGAATGAATTTGAATTGTTTTTCAGGGATGTTTGAACTGATTTTTTCCCATTATTTGATGTAAATTAAAACTAATGAAATTTGGTAATGTTTTTGTCCCCAAGGAAATTTTTACCAGTAACAATGTAACATTAATTCCAATAAGTCAACAAATAAAGGAGAATATATTGATTTGAAAGGTTTGCAGTTGCTAAAAAATGAGCCGTATTGATAATAGGATTTAAATAATGAATTAGAAAATTCAAACATGGTAATAAAATCAGTGTCTGATGTCACTTCCAAAAAAGTCTGCAAACATTTTCCTTTTCCTTATCTGAAGTACTTCCAACTATTTATTTCTCAATGGTTTCTTCTTCTTCTAAACATCAAATACCTGTAGGCCATTACCAATGAATGTATTGGAATCGTCAATAATTAATGATATTAGATAAACCTATTGTTGTTTACCTCAGTTAATCAATGCATGCTTATTAAATGCTGCATAAGTGATACTTTATTAGTTTGTGTCTGTAAACAAGACGATTTGTTCCACATAAATTGGTACTCTATGTTTATTCCTTTAACATGAGAATATGTATTGTTGCGTGAGCGTGCTGAATGAATTGATTGATGAGTATACATGGTTTAATTGAATCTATACAAAGCGGCACAAAGTACCGTATGTATGGTGGATGTTATTTAATTATTTATCAGTCCCTTGAGTATTTGTTGGTTTGTATAAGTAAAGAAAATTAACTTTGTATTAACACACAGGTACATAAGTTACAGTATTAAAATGGTAGTGAATTACATATTTAAAGGGATGATATCATGCCAGGTGGAAACTGACTTTAACCCTATTTAACAACGAATAAACATGTTTTGCATCGAGGTACAGTTGTAATATGCATTAAAGCTCTGTGTCCAGGTAAATTATTAATTAAAAATGATACCATGTGTTGCTTTCATACTTTCTATCTTCTTTAGCGTTGGTGTGGCAGTTCTGATAATTAATCATAATCCAGACAAAAATTGTTTCCAAATGTTGTAGGGGGATTGGATCCCAGAATGGTTAGCGCGTTGTACATGTATCGTAAGGTCTGTCATTGAGTCAACTGGTGTGGTTTGATTCCCTGGCTGTACGTGGCAAGGAGTAGGGTTGCTGTCCAACCGCGTGGGTTTTCTCTGGGTGTTCCCGAGATGGCCTAGTTTGTGTCGAGTGGACGTTAAATCCCTTTTTTCTCTCTTTCTCTTCAAATGTTTGCATAGTTTTGCAGTGTGAGTTACAACTAGACAAATTACATTTTGAAAGGGTAGAATCATTCTAATAACTGTACATTTAACAAAATATTGTACTGTCAGTAACAGTACATGTACAATGAAATTAACATGTTCATTTTGTGTACAATAGATACTTTTATTAACAAATGGAAAGTGTTATACATGTACTTAATATTGTATATTGAGTTGAATAGTTTAATATACTCCACAGTAAATAAGTAATCACAATGTCTGTTGACCAACTGTCACAGATTTACAAATGACAAATAGTTGTGGCCGATGTATTCATTCCTTTAAGATCATGGAACATATTTGACCCTTCAATTTGAATTTAAATATCAAAAAGTGACATTTTTTTCGTTTGAGGATTTTTTCAGAATTTTAAATAACAATCTGTTGTTGTGTTAGCAAGTACATTAACTATATACATATAAATTAGGAAATGTTCTATCCCTTTTCACATAGCTCTTAAATACCGTACTATCATCATATTTATACAATACTTTGAGAATCCATTCTATAAACAGTAGAAAGAAACATAACTGTCCAGACAAATTCCCCTCATATCACATTGCATAGCAAATGCCCAGTTGGTGCAGATCATTTCTAATATATTACCTGCACTTACTAATATACTTATGTAGATATAATTGGGCCACAAAAATATTTCATGTGTCGATCAGTCACATCTACATGTATGAGTAGCCTATGATAACCTTATGGAAAATGCATATCATGTTAATTATCATTACTTAATTTTGTTTGACCTGAGAAGGTATTAATCAATATAAGAAATGTTATATAGTTTTAAATATTTAATCAGTAAGGTATGTTTGATTCATATCTAATTGATACTGTTCCTGGTACATATGTCAGACGAATACATTTTGTAGATGCACAGACTTAGTAAGGAGACAACCGAGCACCATACACTTGTGACCAAATCTTCAAATTTTGAACCAGTTCTGTTTATTATGAATTTATCCCTACTTGTACATGTACATGTATTGCTTGGAATGCAATTGCTCCAGGCAGTGAATTAAGTATATATGTAACAAGATTAAACACTTTATTAGTTAATAAACCAAGTCCATAAGCTATATAAAACCTTTTTGTACTCGCTTGGTAGTAGCCTATCATTTGGTCAGTTAAAGCTATACAGTTATTGATTTATGATTTTAGACCAGCAGGTTGATGTTAATAATGTCCATTTTCAATTGACCACTTGTAACAAATTTACTTCTTCTCTTGAAGGATTTTTTAGGAAATTGGTACTCTTGAATGCTTCTTTTCCAGACTTGGTATTTTGTACCAAAATTTGTAGAAATGTTTTTATTCAAGGCTAGATAAATCATTTGTGCTTCCAGTTATTTGACAGGTATCTGACTTTATATTTTCAAGTGGGTGCAATCTCAGAGAAGAGTTTGCCCCTCAAATAGGTCATTGTTTGGCTGTCATTGTTGGTCATTTGTTATCCTACACTCTTGACACCCCCTCCTTAAACATTATAGTAACTAAAATAGTTGTAAATTTTGTTAAATAGAAAACCAAAGATAAAGAATGTAGGTAATGTGGATGTTGATATAGTGAAATTAGTATATTGTAGATGTAGGTAATTCGTAAAATATTTGTATTGTCAGTAATTCTTAATATTCTAGGTAATTCTCGTTTCTCCATATTATTGACAGTGTTCAACTCTTAATGAGATTTTCAATACCAATTATTTCAGAAAATTAAATTTGTGATATATACTTGTCTTGGATTGTGAGTAAATGTTGTGATTGTACAAAAAAAAACCCATGACCCTGTGTGTGTATAAACAATTGCATTGAATTAAAAGAGGAGTTGGTGAAAAAACTTCTGAAAATCTTCCCCTTTCCAAACTTATGTACCCAAAGAAATATTTTGATGTTAACGTTGAAAGTAAAGTTTCCAAGCCAAGTTAAAGCCTCATTCAATTCCATCTACTCCTGAACCTACATGTAGCTCGCTTGCTGTGTTTTATATTAGATACTGTAAAACCTCCTGTGATGTTTCTATGGATATTTGAGGTGATATGCTCCATATATTTGCTTTAGTTATACCATACAGTCACATCAGATGATTTAGATTGCTCACATATTTATTGTATGCGTAGTTATAATATGTATATACCAACAGATTTTGGACAACTGCCATAATTTATGGATTAGATCATAATGTTTGCCTTAAAAAAGGTGTTGTAGAGAGCCCAACTGATACATGTAGAGAGCCCAACTGATACATGTAGAGAGCCCAACTGATACATGTATTTCATATTTTTAGTAATATTTTGAGGGAGACAATATTATCAGTACCCAGTATTCACTACTCTTGGATCTGGAGGAGTTGTTATTTAAGTCATGTTCTGCCTGAAATGAGGGGTCAGCCAATCAAATGGTCTGTGGAATCGACCGTTTGACCTTTTCATGGGTGGAACTGTGGGTAGATACTACCAGCCAATGACGTCTATACTAACACCAGCGGATAGAAATCAAAACAAAACAAAAGTAGATTTTAAAAAGCATGGCGGTCACTAATTGGTTAATCGAATGACTGACGTTATCGGGTCAAATGCCCCGTGCTTTGATTGCTGACGTCATAGAACGTGAGCTCCCACTATAACTTGTTAGATCTACATGAGTGTAGGCATCGAAAGAATAAAAAACAAAACGAAATATAGATCTATATTTTAATTAGATTGAGATATGTTCTGTCACAACTGAGTTCTGATTGCATCAGCCATACTATTACAACAGAGTTGGGTTTTAAAGCAAGAATTTCATATTTTCAAAGAAAGTCAAAACATAATTATTTCTATGTCTTTTGTTCAATAGGTTGTTAACTCACTATTATACGATCATAGGCATTATTCCCCACACTTAATAATCATTGACACAGGAAATAATAACACAATTACCTTCCTCCCCCCCCCCCCCCTCATGGTATTGTGATCTTCAAAATGTTTGAATTTGAATTTGCAAATGATATATGGGTCATTCTGTGTCAAATGACTTATTGGTTGCTGAGTAATGATGTCCATGCCCATTTTGGCCAAAATCACCTAAATTGAGACAGCCATACATGTATCTCTGCAACCGTTGGTCAGATCAAACTAAAATTTGAAATGTTAGTTTTTTCTGTCCAAATAAGCATATATACCTAATTTCAGCTAAATCAAAGGGGGTAAAGTTTAATTTACAGGTGATTTGACACGGAATGACCCATATGTGCCAATTTCTCAACTGGCAATAGTAAATTATCATTTTCTCTGGGGTTTCTTTCTACGATGGCTGATGCACAGTTACAGTCTACATGTAAGTTTATTCCTACAGCAAAAGGTTACAGCAAAAGGTGGTAGATACCTGTGTGTTGCTGGTTTTAAGTACATGTATAAACTGAGTAAGAGAAAGAATAACGACTAAATGATTTGGCAGTGCTGTGAAAAAAGCAATTGATATAGGGCACAGCATCTACCATTAAAGACAACTGGCTGACTATATGGTTACACAATGGTTAGACGACCAATTTACATGGATACAATGGAACCCAACTCTTTCAAAGGATGGCACGAACACCTAAAGAAATTAATTGGAAAAGCTCATCCTAATATTTTTGAAGTAATGGCATTTTTGCAACTAGAGCAAAAGACGATGGAAATCCAGTTACTGCAGTATTCAAATGGCCAGCAACAACCACCTAAAACAAAAAACATACCCCGATATCAACAGGAAGATTGAAGATTCAAAACATAGATATGAACAAGGAAGAATGAATTTGTTGGAATTTTTGGACAATGTTGGACACTTTATGCGTGTAAAAATTATGTGTTATGTGTTAAAGGTTGTTATTAATTTTTGAAATACTGAATTCTCCCAAAATTATCTGCTTAATTAGTTTTATCCTTCAGCTTGGGTCTATTGCCCTTGGCCATTCAACCCCTTAACACCGACCAAAATTTTATCCTAAAACTCAGCGAGTCCGCGATATGGGAATGAACCTAATAGTCACCTTTATACAGTAAAAAGATTAACACTATTCACCACGTAGTTACATGTAACTCTCTCCCTGGGATTTATGTCTATATATGTATAGGTGAAAGTGTTGATGCAATTAATCATATCTTCTTGTATAAAATATTATACAAGGTTATATTGACATCAGTATATACAGGTATGATAATACAAGAGAAATAAAACCTATTATCAGCTCCACACCTGAATTTACACAAACATGGATAATGAATATTCAAGAAAAAAAGAATTCTCTAATATTCGGTTACAATTAAATGCATGTCAACAATTTGTTTAAGATTTGTCATGTCATTAATGTTGACCTATGCATAATAGCGTTATGCATAATAGTGTTAGGTTTTTTCTAGACACAGCAGAGAATATGTATAGACACAGCAGAGAATGTCATGTTAATTTGTCTTCAGATAATCATTTTCCATTGTTTATCAATCAAACTAAAATTATGTTTTAATTAAGTTTTGTCTTAATTGTTCTTATTATTTCTACACTACATACGAACTAACATACAATGTTTATTTTGTACCATTGTTGTTCTGGCAGATTCGTTCTTTCCTATGGTTTAACATCCACTTCCACATAGGGTGATATCGTAGACAAATTGTTTCCTGAGAAACTAGCCTATTCTAGCTAGCCACAGAAAAGAGGGCTGGGTTGACTTTTCATTCAGGCAGAGACTTAATTAATTAGTTTATAAATAGAACACAGATGAGGTCTTGACAGGATTGAAAGACCCGTGTTTTCATTGGCTGTTTACAGTACACAAGTAAAACATAAAAAATTGATGTTAAGTATTATTGAGTTTGGTCAAGTGCAGAAAACAAATTAATATATATCAAGTTAACTATTTATGCAGTTAAATGGGTCTCGCAACAAGGAAAAAATAGTCAGAAGAATAAGATTGACAACCAAAGCATTTTAATATCTTGAACCATTGTGTTCTTTAATCTGGAATGATCAGAGATTCTAGGACCCATACCTTGCCAGGGTAGGCAATCAAGGCAAGTCAGTTTCCTGATCAAAGAGGGGAGGGGGTGGGGTCTTGTTAGTTTTTCTGTAAATGAACTAGAATCTTGCTTTGAATGTCTTGGGTTCAAATCCCACTGTAGACCAAGGGGATTGACTTGTCAAAGGTAGTGCCTGTGAGGCTGACAAGAAAAGTGTCCCAAGTCAATGAGATGTACATATTTATGTTCAAGTAAATGAACCATTGGCCAATAGAATTTGATGAAAAATTAGCAGAAAACACCACTTGTTAGTGCTAATTCTTCATACACACATGGTCACCATAGAAAATAACATTAATATGTTAATCTCAAAATGTCTGCATTGTGTTGATGATGCATTAATCTCCATTATTGTTTCCTGCTGTATAATCTGCACGTGAATCATTGACTACAGAAGCTGATAATTTTTTTGTTTAATGTATATGATAGAACTGTCAAATTTCTTTAAATGAAATATCTATTGATGAGACATAATTGATTTCTAAATTCCTTATATTTAAAGCCTTCAATATGATATGTTTCCTTTTTCTGAAAGACTCTTATTACATTAATTACAAAACTATATTTATTCATGGTCGACCATGAAACATGAGGCACAAACACGTGTGTATATAAGTTGGATTAACACTTCTGAGCATTCCAATGAAATAACTACATGTAGTACCAGGGGCATACAAAACGATTTCGTTTGGGGGGGGTGTTTAGCCAAAATGTGACCGACTGATGCACATACCCCCCACGCCCACCCCCACCTCCCAGTGCGAGATGCAATCCGGAGCCGAGCACCACGTGTCAGTTTTCTAGAGTTGACATAACATCTGTACAATCAGACGCCCCACGCACCAGTGGTACTACAAACTGGGCAGTTCACTATAATCGTGAATATGATAGTGCTGAGACAGTATAAGACAATTGGGGAGTAGAGGAATGATTTTAAAAAGGAATCGCGCGCTGCAGGCGTGAAAAAATTTCAGACATGTAAGCGAGTAGAAGAATGATGTTATAATGGAATCGCGCCACACACCAGTGGTACTACAAACTGGGCAGTTCACTATAATTGTAAATATGATAGTGCTGAGACAGTATAAGACAATTGTGGAGTAGAGGAATGATTTTTAAAAGGAATCGCGCGGCGCAGGCGCGAAAAAATTTCAGATATGTAAACGAGTAGAAGAATGATGTTATAATGGAATCGCGCCGCAGGCGCAAAAAATTTTCAGATATGTAACAGCGCTTTTAGATTTTTGGGACTGGGCTTGAAAATTTGAATCTATGTCATGGCAAATGGAACCAAATTCTCGTTAACGAGAGGATAAGAAATGGGACAGAATCTTGAGGCCTATCTATCAATTTCGCCTGTTTTTTGATTGTTTGTTTATCCCATTAATTCATTTATTCGCAGACCGACTGCGGTGAGTACTTTTTTTGAGACCGACTATTTTTTGCCACGGTAGAAAACATTTCATAGAACAACATAGACGTGGTTATTGTATACTATAGTTTTGTATGACGTATGCAATTTAGGTACACAGATTCACGCAACTACTTACTATTTGGGATCTATTCTGGCGTTGTTTTTGAGACCGACTGCAGTGACTGCACTTATTTTGTGACCGACTATTTTTCTCCTTGGGTGAAATTTTGTTGTTAGACCAACATACTCACAACAGAATGAGAGCGAAACACAACATCTTTTCAAACATGATAAGTTGACAAGATTATTTTATACTAAAGTTTTGTGTGTGTAGCGTGACGTATACAGTGGGCACTTATTTTGATACCGACTGCTCCTATTTTGTGACCGACTGCACTGATTTTGCGACCCACTATTTTATAGTAAAGTTTTGCATGATTACCGTGACATATACAGTGAGTACGTATTTCGATAATGACTACTCTATTTTGCGACCGACTGCTCTGGTTTTGCGACCGACTATTTTTTCTGCTGGGGGGGTGTACCACCCCCCCACACCCCCCCACATTTACGCCCCTGTGTAGTACAGCATATTTATAAATGCATAATATAAAGTTAGTTTTAACTTGTGGTTAATGGTGTGTGTACATTCTAGAAGTTAAAATAAACACTATATGTCCATTTGAATTTTATGTTAGCGACACAACTCTACATGCATTCACAGTACAAAGACAGCCATTAAATGTCTTATTCAATCATGCTGGGTCACAGTCTATGGAGATAGCTGTGTGACTGTGTCTAGAGGTATTTTATTTGAAATCTGGTTTATTGTTAACAATTTTTATTGCAAGAATATTTTACTTTCGTATCAGAATAAGAATGTTTCTTTTATGTAATTGAAATGGTGGGCATAATAAATTTGTATAGAATATAATATTTGTGAGACATTTTTGGCCCACATTAATTAATAATGCAGTGTGGAAGAAAGTTGGTAAACATTTTCATTGTATTTAGGAAAAATAATCGCTGAAATGTATCCTTTCAAATAGTAATTCAGATGATGAAGATAAAAATTTCTTGATACTATCTTGACATCAATATGTATGCTTAGAAAAGAGTTCTTGATCAGAAATTTAAAATTGTGGATTCATTAGAATGTAATATCAATGAAATAAGGTGTAATAAAACTGTTAAGGGTACTAAAACACATGGGGAACCACAGTGGCTCATAGTGACAGTGAGTAACTGGCTCACTAATGCAGGATGTCTCGTGTTTGAGTGTTTTGATTTCAGTGTTTGCCGTTTAAGTCTTCCGGAACTCTCCTGCATGGAATTACCCTTGTCAGAAAAGGTGTAGGTCAAAGTCGAGACATATATGTGCAAAAGTAGCCAGTATGTGTTTCATATTTGTGCTTTACACATATAAATAAGGGAGTGGTCTTTAAGGTCTAATAAAACATATGAAGAATTGACCATCAGTTGTTTAAAGACACTCAAATTTCTACCTGTGTTATGATAAACCAAACATTGAGTCTCTAATCAATCATAGTATTGTCACCTGTAAATCTTCTATATATCAAACAACTTACTTGACTTAACGAGTACCTGTATGATACATACTTACAATACAAGTATCTATCCATTCATCTGACATATGGGGCAAGGCTGTAAATAACCCAAACCTATTTCAAAAATTAATTGTCTCTTGGTCTGATTTTAATGAATTTTTCTTTCGTTTTCAGCAGTGGATTATTGTAACCAAATTAGAATTTCAGATAGTAGAAAGCTCAAATAAAGGTAAGAAATTTATACTTTTGGAAGTATGGGTTGATTTGTTAGCAATATATATTGTAACAACTTGCAACTACACTATAATAATACTTAAAGATACATTATTGGAGAGCAAAAACTGACTTTTGTCGGTCTTCCTTTTGGCCTCAGAGGTCATAGAAATTATAAATTAGATCTTTATTTAAACAACAAGCCAAAAATCAACCCTGTAGACCCACAGATGGCTTGGATTGGGCTCAGATTTAAACAGGATTTCGTTGATTGATTTAATCACAATGGCGTCGTGGGTGGAGATTCTACGTGACGTCATCATACTTCCAGAAATTAGCAGCTCATCACACTGCCTTCCCTGTAATACACACTGTCGTCACTTGCGTTTCTGTAAAATTATGGAAATTGATAAACATCGCAGCTAACATTATCCCAGTTGAATTGCAACCCCATCACATCACTGTTTTCTATTCGTCTGCTTAGGGAGTCACTTAAGCCTGTCTGAAGTACAAAAGAGTACACGCAGGCAACGCAAGAAGTTGGCTATTTATTATAATTTATTTACAATACTGCCTCGTTGATTTGTTCCATTCCTTTCAAACTTTAAAATCCTGTCGCAGACTTTCTCTTCTTATCTACATGTATATATTAAAAGTCTTAATTCTAATTTGTAGTAAATAATAAATGTAATGTAAATTGAATTGCAGTCTTGTCTCAAACCGAATACGCTTACGGTACCACAGTCATTGTAAACATTACTTGATAATCGAGACTATGTAGGTGGAGTTAACGCCTGTCAATCAACGATTGGCCATACTAAGAATCGGTGACGATGGAATTCAAACCCATTTCTTGTCAAAAATTACACTGATAATATCTATGTTCAGAATAAAGTAATTTGACTGAAATTTTCAGTATATTCTTCTTTCATCATCTATTTTTGAACTGTTATAGCAAGAATGGCTAACTCCTTATAAAAATCTCCCATAATGTAACTTTAAATAGGTACTTGTGAATATTTCCTATGTACATTGGTGTGTGGATACCAATTAAATGTATAATCTGTGTATTATTTTTCATCTTGTGAGCTGTATTTCCATTTAAACATGAATGTTACAATGTATATCTGTCTGGGGAAGTGTTCTTGATAGTACCTAGGATTGATCCTCTTATTATTCCTGAACTGTCCCCAATGTTTTCCTTATTATAATTAGCAAGCACACCATTCTATGATTGAATCTACCGTTTGTTCCAGTTGACGTAATATTTTCCTGTCAACAATTACAAGTTGTTCTCTCCTCATTTGGGAGTTGTTCTGGTATACTTGCGAACAATTGTGGCTTTTTCTTACGAACAATAAATATGGTTTGTTCTATTTTGCAGTTTTGAATATTTTCTGTTCTCTGTTTCTATATATATTTGTAGCTATTTTCTGTTTTCATTTGTGGATTGTTCCCGCTTATGTTTGCCATTTGTGCTTATTTTCATTTGTGGGTGGTTCCTGTTGCTGTCTGTTTGTGCCCTGTTAAGATACTTGCTTGCACTTGTGGTTTAATTGTTTCTGATCTAGATTTAAATTTGTTGTGGTTCTGTTAATGCTGACATGCTTATAGGTATTTGCTTTGAAATTTATTTGACAAGCTATTTCGAAAAAGTCCAAGATAACAAGAGAAAGTCCAAGATAAAACAGTACTTCAAGAACTGTCACTCTTTTATAGTGTGGTACATGTACATGTTTACTGCATATGGTGGAATCGTGTTCAGTGCATTGTATTTTTATCTTGAACAAATTTAAAGTAATCTGGTTGTAATATGCCAACATCTAATGATTACAATTTCAGATGGTGAAAAACCGTGGCATGGTAATTGAAATATATATAAATTGTTTTGTCGTATTCTAAGAACCACCATTGATCATGACCGCTCCCAGTATGATAAAGTTCAGGTTAAGTTTACTAAAAGCAGATTACCAACTTATGGTATAAATAGTAATGGGCATTAATTGAGCATTTATTTACGTAGATAATCGACTTCAATTAGCAATTACATACTTTTTGTCATGCAATATTATTGTTCGTTCTGTAAATCGAATGAAGAAACTAAACAGAGTTTTTTTAATTCCTCAAAAACTGATCATAGGGAAGTACAAATAACAGGTTAAGAATGTTAATAACAGGATTTCAGATTTGCGTGATTATGTTTGATTAATATCAATTTGGTAACTTAGCAAACAGCTAGTGTAGAAGCTCTTGATGGAAATGCTTAATATTTTAGATTTATTTTTGGATCGTCTACCATAATATTGTTACCATTATGTTGAATTATCCAATGACAATTTGAATGTAGAAATCGATTCAGTGTGATAACATTTTAATGTCATCCTTAGATCAAATTTGCTGGCATAGTATTTTCGGTGCATTTTTTGTATGTTAAAGCCCCAATAACACTCTTCTTGTAACTGAATAATATGTCCCAATCTTCATTCTGGTCAACAAATCCTATTAATTTAGAATATTGCAATTAAATGATGATATAAATTTCATCTTAACGCACTGATTTTAAAAAAATTGGAAAAATTCAACCAATTGATTTGAAAAATCTAACGTAAACCTTTTCAAATGTGACTTGGATTTTAAAATATTTTCGAACCCTCTGGACAAGTAAAATAGGTTGTAATGGATAATTTACACAACAGGTAGGACACTTAAACATCTAATACTTAGAATAAGGGTGTTATTTATTTTCTGGAGCTACCAAGCCAGCAAGAATGTTATTGTCCCTTTAAGAATACATTTTATTTGTAACAGGAAAAGTTTGTTTTTGTATTGTATATTTGTTTTTGCTTTATATATAAGTATGTTGATACTTTTTTCCATAGAGGTCTGCCATGGATGAATGCAAAAATATATTGCTCAGAAATCTGCACCCACATTTCCTAAATTTTTATCACAAAAAATATGTTGTTTGTTTGGCAGATTGATTTTTAGGGTTCAATGTATCTGTGGACATGTGAATAAAGGTATGCATGTATCCATTGAATTTGAAAATATTTACTTTGAATAATGAACATGTGCAGCTGTACATAACAATAGTTCCCCTCCCCTGTACTGATCATGTTTAGAAAATATTGAACCACTCACAGAATAAATCATTGCTTATATATTATTTTGTTAAATGATAATGTCTATGGTTGCATACATGTACATGTAGGTTTCATTTTGTGTATTTTGGATTCATTGAAACTGCCAATAAAAATAGTTGGAAAAATTTCTGGAGCTCAGTCAGTATGGGGCTCACTAACGAGGAGGTCCCAAATTCGTTCCTTGTGTAGGCCATGAAGTCCCTCATGTTTTTCCTGCTTGGTTTCTTCTCGTCATTGGTGCAGGATTTGTTTTTTATATAATTTAAAGATAACAGTAATAAAACACTTTATATATTGTTGTTAATTATTCTTGTTAAGATTTCATTGTGAATATTTGAGCTTGACTGAGTTTTGATAAAGTTTTAACCCCATGATTTCTGTTATGTCACAGCTTTGAATTAATAATGGAAGTATGTATTTACAATCTGTAACACTAGTTTTTTTTTTAAACAATATTTTATTCAGGTTGTCTGAATGGGATTGGGGAACAGGCTTAGCCTATGTAAAACCCCTCTCCCTGATCATTTAGCTGATCAACAAGTATTGTCAAAGTACCTGTAAATGCATTGTACATGTGTCATACATGAATAGAGGTTCTTGCAAAAAATCTATAATACTTTTGATTAAATATTACACAAAATATATTTTCTATCAATCCGAATTGAAACATGGTTCCTTAGTCACTTAGTAGGGTTCCTATGTTTAATCTTTTTGCTACAAATAAATGTTTTCCAAGATGTAATAAATATCATTTGAATATTACCATTTTTTTACAATGACTGTTATTATGAATGTATATTATTTTTGATACCTTCTTCCCGCGGTCTGTTCCCCATCCACGATTCCTTGTGACCATCCCACAAGTCATTATTTAAAAACGTGCAGGATATGGCAGAACCATCCATATTATTGATTTTCAAAAATTTCAGAATGTAAATTGTGAAAGTGTTTTGTTGCATTACTTTTATGAACAGTTTGTACAGAGTTCACCGTGGGTGGATTTCGTCTACACTTTTTGACAATTATTTAAGTTGCTGTTTGTGGAAGAATAATGTGGTTTTATGTTCTTTACAAATAACATATGTATATGAGTATTTTCTATTCATACATGTATGCCAGTATATACATGTAGAAATCTTGCAAAGGTTGGTGTGGTGCTTTGAAAAAAAAAATTCTACTGATACTGATGTTAAAACTGTTAAGTTTCCATTTAAGCAGCTTGTGGCCATAGTTACATATAGGATTGTTTGACACGGAAATTAAGAATAAATTCAAGCAATAATAACTGTATGAGTATGATTTATTTAATATATTTGAATCATACCTACATGTACATACAAATTTATAATACCCAACATCTGTTACTAGAACAATAATATAGATTTTGGTCACATGATCAAATACAAATAAAACATTTTTGATATGTTAATAGGACATTTATTGATGGTTGTATTATTATATCTTGAATTTAGATATTTAGAAAAACCATTACATGAATATGAATAACTCATTGTTATTAGTAGCTCAACACATTCTATATAATCAGGACATTTGTACAACATATTTGCAACATACATGTATGTCTGAGGACAATAATACAAGGAAAGACCATAGATAAACATTGTGGTGACATACATGTAAGACCAATCATATCAACATTGTAGTAACAATAGATGGTGCATATAAACATTTTATCACTTAATTATCTACCTTACTGATTTTGTCTGATGAAAGATTAGTTCAAGAGATATCCAAGATAAGACTGCTACAATGACATTAGACCACAAAATGTAAAACTAATAGCTAAAGATTGTGAATGTAGACATGTAGGTGTCATTCGACTATAAAGTTAAGTGACATTAGACTGTACATGTAAATGTACACAGAAGTGAAGTGACATTACATGTAAACTACAAATGTAAATTAAAATTAAGTGACATTCTATAAATTAAAATGTAAACATTGTACAAGTGACATGAGACTATAAATGTAAACATTGTACAAGTGACATTAGACTACAGATGTAAACATTGTACAAGTGACATTAGACTACAAATGTAAACATTATACAACTGACATTAGATTATAAATGTAAACATTGTACAAGTGAAATTAGACTATAAATGTAAACATTGTACAAGTGACATTAGACTATAAATGTAAACATTGTACAAGTGACATTAGACTATAAATGTAAACATTGTACATGTGACATTAGACTATAAATGTAAACATATGAGTGACCTTAGACATGAAATGTACAAGTGATATTTGACAATAAATGTAAACATTATACAAATGACATTAGTCTATATGCACAAATTATTCGAGATAGGTGAGTGCGAGGTGGAAAAGCTTGAGAGCACAAAGCAATTCCAGTCATGTGTCCCTCTCAATGCCAAAGACTGCCGACAGTGGGTCTCTAGATGGCTGCATGTACTTAAGTAACAGTTTGTGTATCTTTGACAGTTTGGTACTTATGTGCCACTAACATAAATATGAATTTTTTTATCATCCCATTTATGATGAAAACAAACCGAATGCACTAATTAGATCATTAATAATTATGTTTAATAATGGAATTGCAATTGAAAGGTAGTTAGTTGAATCCTATGCAATGTTCACTTGTATAAATTGAATCCTATGAAATGTGCACTTGTATAATTTTTAAACTACAGAGTATGTAAAACACATTTGTTGTTTTCAACCCTGCTGTGACTGTCATAATGGGTAGTTATTGTCAAAGAATGTGGCTAGGCTGGTTGGTAAAGGTCAAACAGGGTCACATACATTAATACTACTTTATGATTACATGTTTCATGCATTATAATTCCAGACCAGATCAAAAGGAATGGTACAAGAGTTGAATGGTTATGAAATAAGAATGCATTTTAGTGATTTATTTTGCACATGTTTCCTTCTTAACAATAAGACAAGGATGTTTACATTACAACTTTTAAGCATGCCAGAAATCATCTAAACCAAACTGTTTCATTCTGATAAGGGGTTTTAATCTGTGAGGTGGTCTTGAAGCCAAGCCATTCTGAGAACGACACAGTTAAAAAATTTTGTGTTGTAATGGTCCATCCATTTCTTTTCACATTCATCACAAGGAGATTTTATTGTTAAGAGGGGAAAAGAGAATAGATATCAATCTTTATTGTTTGTAGGTATTATCTGTCATCTCAAATTCCACACATATTCTCCCATATCAGATTTCAATCAGTGGAATTTCTATAAAACATGGTGGACAGAGCTTGACATATACTTGATACTCTTTAGATACACTACATAGTTTATATGTTTCTAGCTGAAATGTTTAGAAAGGTTTTAGTGGCCTTTTATAGGCAATAATATCATTTAGAGTGACAGCTTTAGAGTATAATAGTCACTTTCTTTCACAATACTTGGATTCAATTTTCTACAAATCCTAAATAAAGTTATGTACAAGTACTCCAGATCAAAATTGATTGCCAGACTCTTGGTGATCAATCAAGTAGTGCATTACTGATCAGGCCAGAAATAAATAGCTCTAAATAGTTGACAATTGCAACTAAAACTGTACCATGCAATATTTACACATTGTCCTTCCATAACTAGGGGTCACGGTGGCTAGACGCTGGCTAGCTATCCTGGAGATCGGGTGTTCCAATCCTAGCATTGGCCGAGAAAGTTCATCCAGATTTTCCAGCATGGTTCCCCCTTGTCAGTGATGAAGGACAGAGGACTTGACAAGGACATCTGTATAGTCATTTGGATGGGACAGATAACTCAGGTCCTGTGTACAAATCGGAGCAGAACTGTAGGGTGTTAAACCCCATTTCGTTTCGTTTCATTTCCTTTAATAACTAAATTTGCTTTAACACCAACAGATTGCCTTAATAGACTATTTTCTGAAGTATACAAAGAAAGACTAATATTTTGAGTAGTGTGACATTTGGTAAAGTATCAAAACTAATCTAGAACCTGCTGGTTGAGACAAGTGGTCTAATAAACATTGGACTAGGCTGATATGTTTTATTTCTCTTTGAATGAATGAAAGGTTTTTCAGATGTTTAAAGTAGTAGTGAGTATAGGTATGTACAATATAGGTGATAATGGTCATTTGGCCAGGTAATATAACTACAGTGTCACAGGTGTGTAAATAAACCACATTCTTCTACATTTTAAACAAAATATCAAATGACTGTCCTGATGTTAAAATAAAGTTTGTGTGTAAACATTAACCAATTACAGATTTATTTTTATACTGTGTCAAATTTCAAGATTTCATCATACATGTATTTATTGAGATATGACCAAAATATTTGGGCATGTTCCATCACCAACTCCTAAATTATATTTTCAAGTGAACTGTAGTTTTTACTGTTGACATTTTTATTATGTAGATGAACTGTTATAAGATACTGAATGTTATCTTCTACTGATAAACTTAGTTTTATTTTATGATGTTTTTACTCTGTAGTAAAATTCTTGATTACATTCTGGGCTAGATAACATGAGATTGAGAAGATTAATCTTAGTTAACTATTATTTTATTATCATGACATTTCAATTGTCTTTATTTCTTCACACAATCTTTATTGTTTAGGAAGTTCATGTACATGTATGGCATGTATGGGGTGGGGGTCAAGTTCGTTTTGAGCATGCGCAGATATCCGTATACTGAGACCTGGTGCAGTGCTGAGACCACCTCAATTCACTGGGCCAGATTGGCACAGTACTCTGTAGAGCATGCTTATATCTTACATGTTTACAAAAAGTTAACCGTGCCTTGCCAGGAACCGTTCTCGGCACACTTACAATTTGTAATGTAAACAGGGTTATAGTGGGGATTGGTGCAGTACCACTCATGATACAGAGTGGTGCTGTATGATTATGCATAAGTGGAATTATTATGGGGTATTATTATGCAGATTATGTGTGTTGCAATATTTTATTTTTCCTTTATTTATGTTGTTCAAGAAAATATGCCATTGTTGAAACTTCTGCCTATTTTGCCAATTCTTTCTTTCTCAACCTAATTAAAACATAGATCTATATTTCGTTTCGTTTTTTGTACTTTCGATGGCCTACACTCATGTAGATCT
The DNA here is from genome assembly GCA_036850965.1 of Patella caerulea. Taxonomy (NCBI): domain Eukaryota; kingdom Metazoa; phylum Mollusca; class Gastropoda; family Patellidae; genus Patella; species Patella caerulea. The sequence continues at coordinate 45,705,223 of JAZGQO010000007.1, read as the reverse complement.
AACAAGTTATAGTGGGAGCTCACGTTCTATGACGTTAGGTATCAAGCACGGGACATTTGACCCGATAACGTCAGTCATTTGATTAAGCAATTAGGGACCGCCATGCTTTTTAAAATCTACTTTTGTTTTGTTTTGATTTCTATCCGCTGGTGTTCGTATAAACGTCATTGGCTGGTAATATCTACCCACAGTTCCACACATGAAAAGGTCAAACAGTCGATTTGACAGACCATTTATCATTTGATTGGCTGACCCCTCATTTCAGGCAGAACGCGAGTTAAATAACAAGTCATCCAGGTCCAAGAGTAGTAAAGACAATTAAAAAACGAAATTTTGAACTATAAAAAACGAAACGAAATTGGATCTGTGTTTTAATCAGATTGTTTCTTTTTCATAACTGCCCCCAATTCAATTCACCCCTAAAACTTCCCTCAAATAATTCTTAACATTATATATAATACATTCAATTAAGATGCCCCCTTTAACCTTGATTTATAAAAGTTAATGAAGTGTTAATGTCTATTTAAAGTAAGTCCTATGTTACATGAAGTAGTTGTTAATGGTGACAGAAGACATCTTTAATGAGCCATCATATTTCATTCTTATCATCCAGTCTTTTTGTCTAGTAAAAGGTATCTACACCCAGTCTGGTTTCATCATCTCATCAATCCTTGCTGTTATCACATTTCTAGAGCAAAGCACATTAATTAGTTGTTTATTGAGATCTGATTATACTGATAAATAAGGTAATTCATATCGGATGTTATTCAAATTCATGTAAGCAAAGTTATGAAGTTATGAAGGACCAGTCAGAATGTTTACATTAAAAAATAGAGAATGGTTTCTATTGGTTTAAAATCATTTTTTTGTTTTCTTTATCTTATTCTTTCATTTATTCTAATAATCTACATCTAAAATTTATGGGTTTTTTTATCATCAGTATTACAATTTTGTTTAAAAATGAGATTTTCCTGTAGCAAATAATTATTATAGTTTGCCTTAAGAAAGTAGCCTGGAGGTCTTGGAGGGGTTATTGAGATTGCCCCTTTAGGGAAATTACACTAGTAATACATCTTCTCAATTACTGCTCCCGTAGTCATTGACAGTCTGTATACAACCACTAGCATTAGTTTAATTCGTTCCAGTTGTTCACCAAATGTTACTTGCCGCCAAAATCTTCACTATTAAAAGTCCTTCAAAGTCTTAAACTGGACTCCATCACACTTTCACACAGGACCTTAATTGGGTGGATCTAGGAATTTTCACAAACGCTTTCTGGATTATTTTGTGCTGTTTGGATTTATTAAAAAATTGAATTGTAAGTATAATTGGGTTACCAGATAAATCTGACATAAATAAGTAGGATAGAACTACATGTATTTGTCAAAGATAAAGTGGATAGATTTAAAGAATTGAATGTTATTTTATAGCTAGTTTACCATCAGCAGTTATTTTTTATGCTAGGACCTGGACAATTATGGCTTTAAAAACTTATTCTTATTGCAAAAAGAAAAAAAAAAACATTGGCGCCATAAATATTGTCATCATAACGTCTTACATGATTTCATTGAAATGTTTCCATTCAATAACAAACTCATGAATAAGTCTGTAGGTTGTAATAGATACTTGTTTTCACAGATGGCTTTATTTTTCCACTGCATTTGAAGATTTGTTTAAAAAATGAAAAATATCCTTTTCAATTATACTATATGTAGACCATTTATATTTAAAAATAAACAATATTGTAATGAGTTATAATTCACCAGACCTGTCAACCCCTCAGAGCTGAAATGCAGTAGGGTAGTCACATTGTAAAAAATGCAATAGAAACCGTGATTTGGCATTAGATTACCAAAAAAGGGTAAATTCGCACTTCCATGATTTTATCTTTCCTGTGACATGTGTTTCCCATCCCAAGAGGTTTTGCCAATATTGTTTCATGTAAGATAATTGGTGTGTGTATTATATAGATTCTATAGTTATAGTAATTTCTACATTAGGAATAGAGGAGGGCGTAAAAAGTAGCTTTGCAATCATGCATCATGCCATGACGATTATCCTGTCACAATACACTGGGTTTTTTTTCTCCACTGGGTTTTTTTTCTCTCTTGATTCCGTTAATCTGCTTTTACATTTATTTGAGAGAGTGCCTTCCATGTAAGTCGGAATCAGCAAGATCTATTCGCGTCTTGAATTAAAGTTCCAGCTTGTGTTGCATTCAAAGTATTGTATTACAAAATGCACGTACGCGTGTAAACGAAAATGTCAGCCATTGCTGCTGTAAATTGGTCACTATTTGGTTAGTTTATCGCTACGCATTTTAAGAGTCTTTGGAAAATGTTGCAATGATTTTATCCACTTTATTAATTCTAAAATAGGTTGAAAAGAATTTGAGAGCAAACCCAGCTAAATTACACCTTACATTATCCCAAATCGGAGTTGATAACCGAAAGTCGAATGGCGAGAAAAATAAAAGTCTTTGTTTGAAAATGCAGTAGAAATCTATTACCGCACAGTAGAGCGGTACATGAGGTCTTTTCGCGGCACTTTACTGTGTGATGCGGAAGAGTTGACAGGTCTGTGACTCACTCTGTATGAATCTGCATGTAATAGCAACCTGTATTTCAATCCTATGGGTTTTTTTTTTCCTTGTGGTTTTTGTCCAGGATATCAGTTTTCGACCAAGACATGGTGTTTTGTTTGTGATAGAATACATGGACTGTTTGGAAACAGACTGAAAATGATCCTCTATCTGAGGGGTCTAGTTTATAAGGCCTGTCATCGATGCAGGGCTGTGGTTTCGATGGCATGCTTGTATCATGTGACAATTAAGGTGTAGGTGTGTCTGCTTAAATCCTATATTCACCTCTGCTAAAGCTCACTACATATACCTGCCTACTACATCGTCCAAGAGAGGCACAGCGGCTATGTTGGTAGGATGCAGGCTTGCTAGCCTTGAAGTCTGTTCGATCTCTGCATTGGCCAAGAAAGTTCATCAGGATTTTCAGACATGGTTTTCCCTTGTCAGTGGTGCAGGGCAGAGGGCCTGACAAGGACAGCTGTCTACATGTAGTTGTTCGGATTGGATATGCCAGCCTTCTTTAGCCTAGCTTGAGCAGAACATTGGGACGTTAATCCCCAATTCATTTCATTTCATTTCATCCAAAGTTTTTACCTTATTTTATTGGTTTAGACAAATAGATGAAAGATGTGCAAGAGAAGTATTAACAAGCAAAAAATTGAAAATATCAGTAGGAATATAGCAGATGCTGAATGACCTAGTTTGTGTTGAGTGGATGGTCTCTTTCTCTGTTTCAATTAAATATCTCATGGTTCTTAAGAATATACCTTAGTTACTGTTTCTATTGGCTATTTGAATTAGATTTGTGTAAAACTAGAGTAAATTTTCCTGGTAGTGAATAAATAATCAACATGCCGTCAGAAGGAGGTAAATATTGTTAGTGTATTGTTCCAATATCTTCTCGTTACTTTTTGTTACCTGTGTGCACTTGTTAATTAGATCTGCTAATACATTGATGACCTGCTAGAAAACGACTAGACGCCAACGAATAATACTAATACTACACACAGAAACGTAAATAAGACTTTACGTAAATGTCTAGCAACTGTTGAGGCTTGGTTTATGTAACAAGTTCATGTCTCTCATGTATTTCCCATTGAATAACTAATAAATACCATTAAAACAAGGATCTTATCAGATAACAAAGTTATTCAAAAGTGCAATACACAATTATACCACTGCCAATGCATTGATTGAATATCTCACAAAAATATGGAGGAACAGCATTACATGTATGTGTATAATCAGGCGCAGATCCAGGATTTTTTGCAGGGGGAGGGGTCTAGGTTTGATAATTGCTTAACTAATTGCGCTCAACCGATTAACAGGGGGGGGGGGTAAATTAGATTCAATTTGGTGCATTCTGACGTATTTTCGGAAGGTAATTTCCAAAATTACAGGTCTAAAAATCGCCTGGACCCCCCCCCCCCCTCTGGATCCGCGCTTGATAATCAGTTTTACTGCTCAAAATGTATTGGATATCTTTTGTACACTTTACATGTGTAGTACACGTCACAATTTTTATCCGATTTTGATGAAACTTTAAATATAAATTTATATCCCAAAGATCTCAGTTCCTTTTGTTATTCGGGCATTTCAGACCATAACCATCTCTTGCAAAATAAGGGCATACATTGTATCTTGCATGGCAATCGTTGGTTTGTGTAGTTCAAGAGAAAAAACATTTTGAAATAATATTGCAGTCAGTATTCAATGACAGATAGGGAAGGAAATTGTTTTGACAATAAATTGATTATATATGTTCAGTAAACAATTCACAATAATGGCAAGAAATATTTTGAAAACTTGCCACCAAAGATGTTAATCTGATAATGAAGAAATATGGAATGTTTTTCATATCTACAGATTAATTGACAACATTGTATATTATTTATCAATTATTTGAGTTAATAATTAATGTTAACGATTGGTTTATAGTTTAATCCTATAGATTGATTCACAGTTTAATGATTAAACAAGACACCTATTGACCTGATATATCTATCTCTGGGGACTTCTATTGCTATATTTTTCCATATTCTTAATTACAGCTGAAGTAGGATACATGGAAATAGATAGGGTCATTTTAAATAACTTCGTTGAGATATTAGTCAGATTAAATGAATTTTAAGAGTAATTTGGAATCCATGAAACCCTGTTTCTTTTCTCAAACCCACACAATCATTTTCTTAAATTCTGAAGTTTAAATAGTAGATTAAGCTTTTACAAGCTTCTTAAATTTTCCCCTCAATAGTCAATCTTTTAACTAAAATATTCCAATATAATGTAGATGTAGCTAAGGCTCCGTTAAATTGCTTTGAATATATTATCTATAAAATTTATTTTGTTTACCTTGCCCAGGCCCATTAAACCTTTTGTTGCACAACATAATTTAAGTTTTACTTAGTTACCAAACCTGGGGATTCGGAGTAAAATGTTATATCAGATTTTTAATGATTAACAATCAAAATGAATGTATGATAAATGTACAATGTTGATATAAATGTTTTCATACATGTATTGTAATATTTTGTTTTTGTTGAAATTTCAGATGCACTAATTAACAGAATATATATGTTTAAGGAAATAATAGTCTAGAACACCATGTCACTTAAAGAAACACAACAGTTTGAAAAGGGGCGAATTAAAGTCCTGCAGGATGAAAGAGTCTACATTCAGAAAAAGACGTTTACAAAATGGGCCAACGCCTTCCTGGAAAAGGTGAATTTAATTTTTATTACATAGGTTTGCAGAACCAATTTAGTTTTACATAGGGCTTCCATAATATATGCTAATGTTAGGCAAACACCAAAAATTCCAAACAAATTATTAAAGATATATATAGAGAGGAAGATTCACTTGCATGATGTACTCTTTCCAGTGAATTTGCAACAAGGTTTTAACGAAATATATAATGTCATGAGGACTATCTAATGCTAATTATGAGGTGTCGTCATAAGTCATTAACTATTACTGGAAGCAAGCATTTAAGTAGATATTTGATACCATTTACCCCTATTTTGGTTACAAAAGAAATTCACGGTTGCGACATTATAAAAGAAGTTTGATTTTGATACTGGGCTATAACCATGTCTTTTATCTAATGATGGCTACAGTACTAGAAGCAAAGGTGTGTTGACAACATTTTGATTAATTTGATAGTAGTACATATTTAAATCAAGTAGATCATTCTTGCAATGCAAGGTTTTGAGCAAGGGTTGAGTTGATAGGCTAACATATATATACAAGCTGTTTACCAATGCTAAGAGTCAAGAATGTCATGACCAAGTTTGTGCACGAATAAAATCTCCCTCTTGAAAAAATAAACTTGACAAATCATGTCATTAATCTTTCTATTTTAATTTTCTTGTTCCCTAATTTTTCACTGGAAGCAGAATATTGTTGAAATACTTTTTGGGGTTTTTCTTCCATCAATAAATTGTTGTCGTGTTTTCAGATGAAGTAACATTTTATTTTTTATCAATGATTTTAAACCCATCTAGATATACTACAATGAAGGGGGAACTGGGCCATGTTATAACAGTTTTTCTCCAACCAGATTTGTTTATAGGTTGAAGGGTGACACATAGCTTCTAGAAATGATAAATGATACAAAATATACAGTTTCATGTCCTCGGTAACAATTATATTATACGCATGGTTGGATACTTGAACATAATAAACTTCTTATGTTACATGAAATATATCTCATATTTGTATAATCAAATACCATTCATTATTTTCATTTAATTTAGGCCTATATAAGGACAGACTTATTATGTATAACTTAATATATTAGCTATGACTTGTTTTCAGATCCACAGTATCATTAAATAATCATGTTATAAGTGAAATTAAATATTGTTTAAACCAATATATTGAGGTACTGTTTCTTAATATAGGCTTCTGTTAATGATCATTTTATTTTGGACCAAATATAGGTGAAGCTCCTCAGTCATTGTAATTAGACAAAATAGGGTAGAAATTCAAAATTATACAAAATCCTGCATATATAATAGTAAAGAAATAGAAGACATCAGTGTAAAATAAGAAAATTTATTAAGCATAAGACTTGTATTGTTATTATTATAGACCCAATTAATAAATAGCTTAATGTTCCCTCTGGCGACATTTAAAGACGTATGTTTTTAAAGATACATTAGTTAATTGAAGAGTCGACATCAGAGATGAAGGTAAATGTTAGATTGATGTAATTATTAAATGGAAGACTATTTAAATCCAAACTGTATCCAAGCCATCCAAGGGTCTATAGAATAGATTTGGAGCTTGACATGTAAATAAAGGTCTAACTGATAATTAGCTCTTAATGTATCTAGCTTTAACATTTAGGCATACAAGTACCAGGGTAATTGAAAGAGTCATATGTTTGTCCATCCATTAATCTTTACTACTAAATGAGCCACTGTAACTATATTAGCCCAGCTTCTGTAAAAAAAACAAAACAACATTACCTGTTAATTTGTTTCAAAAAGTGGATTATTTTTATTAATATGGAATCCATGACTTCAGACAGAAGTCAGAAATTACTGGGGCAGTTTAAGCTCCCATGTCTCCGTTGACAGACGTGCTAGTTTGTTTATTTAACCAATCAGTGATAAGATAAATCTATTAACCATCATTAGATGTGGTTTGTATTTTTATATATTATCAATATTATTATTTACATGTATATTATATCACTCAATATTACCATGTCCTTCTGTTTACAATCACAGAGGAACTAGAAGTCTAGGAATTTAGAAACTAGAATCTGAAAAAAGATTAGTCTCATCTATTAGCCTGACTAAACTCTTAAACATAATTATGGAAGAGGTCTTAATTCTTATATAAACTGCTAATTAGACATTTATTAACAAAATAAGACCATAATCAACCTGCAATGACATCTAATGGGTACAATTTTAAACAGATTTGAAACCGATCTGCGATTCAATGGCTGTTCATGATTAATCGTAAAAATGGATATTTGAGACTTTGTTTATTATCATAACAATGGTAACAATGACAATCGAGGTTAGAGTATTATTTGAAATTTGGTTTAACTAGGTTTAGAGTGAAGTTATTTGACTGAAATTTTCAGCATATTTCTTTACATTATTTATATTTTAACTATTATAGCGAGAGCTGTCAGCTCTTTATCTAATCTTACCTAATGCCATTTTAGGTGGGACTATGTTAAAAACCCTGGTGACCTTTAAATGTAGAGCTCTATACTCATCATTGATAATACTTTTCTGATAATCTGACTGTTTTGTCAAAAACAGAAATAGTTTTATTTGTTTTATTTCAACTTGAGGTAACATTAATTCATCTAGTAGGGGAGGTTTGATGGCCGAATGGTTAGCACGTGTGGATTGTATCGTAAGGTCTGTCTCAATACCCTGGTTCTACTTGACAAGGAGTAGTGTAGACTGTCTAACCATGTGGGTTTTCTCTGGGTCCTCCTCCCACTGCTAAAGACCCTCATGGACAAGCAAATTATTGAAATAGAATTCAACCAAATGTTAGTCCTGAAATGATCTAGTTTGTGTTGAATGGATGTTAAGCTCAATTTCTCTCTGTCTCATTCATCCAATAAATGCCTGCAAAAACTAGAGAATGTGCACTTAATGCAACCAAGTCACTTTGGTACTAAATAAACATAACCATAATATTCTTGATCAGTGGCAAGGAAAAAGGTCGCCTGTCCATTCTCATGCGTTTTCTCCTGGTCCTCCAGTTTCCTCTCAATGCTAAAGACCCCTATGAAATTTCAATAGCAGATATTATTGAAATAAAATTAAACCATATGTTAGTCCCGAAATTACCGAGTTTGTGTCGAGTGGACGTTAAACCCCCTTTCTCTGTCTGTCTCTTTATCAGTGGGAACATGGTGAAGGTGTACATGACTAAAATCAACCTCACATGCTAAAGATTATGTGGTCCTCTCAACAAAAAATTGGACAGTCTCAATCATGAAGTGAATATAACACATGGTTGTCGTACTTCTTAACCTTTGTGTTTTGAGTTCATTTCAGTGAAAGTTTTAATTCGTGATATTAAAATCAAAATTCCTTTACCACCAATATAAACATTAATAGAATGTGATATGCTGCTCGATTTACATACTTTCATACAGTAGTTAATTGACTGGCTTGTAAGAGTTACCGAAACGGGGGAGTGGGTGGCTGTACGCGCTTTAAATCATAAGGTCTGCCATTGAATCAAGCGGCAACATTTTGATGATACACATGTAGGTAACAAGGAGTGTTGCCTGCCTAACTTCTGACTGCTAAAGATAAAATTGCACCATGTGTTAGTCTCAAAATGACCTTTTTTTCTCTTTCTTATTCATACAACCTAACCAACTACAGAAAGAAACCAGTTTGTCAACCAAGAGACTTATAGGATACAGTGGTATAAAGTTGTGTGATTATCTCTATTTATCTTTTCAATTTAAACTGTGAATCTAGCCAACAATTGGAAAGAAGACCCGATTTCTAAGGGATTTAACATATTACGCAACATGTCTTAAATAAACTTGACAATGACAAGCTTTTGTTTTACAGTTTGTTTTGAGATGTAACAATAAGTGGTAAAATAAGTTAATCACTCTTGGTTTAAGAACTTGGCTGGTAGGATCATGGTAGGATTTCAGGTGACAGATTGACATCATCTTTAAGTACAATTCATTAACAATATGATATTTAAAATATGGATGCATCATTTTAAGCAATAGGAATCACTTGCAAGCTACAATATTTTGAAACTGAATCAAATACAAATATCAGTTCAATAATGGTTAAATTCCGTTCAGTTATTATAATAATATCTGGTATTGAAATTTCATCAATCTATGCTGCTCGCTATGCAAAAAGCCTCTCGCCATTTTTGTGTCTAGGAAAATATTATGGTAGACCTGTTTTAAATCAAATTGATTTCAAATTGAGACATTATCGAGTGTTGGTATTTTGATTTTATTTTATTAATTAAATGTCAAATAATCAATCTGAGTACATGTATTAGCATGAATAAAGTTGTGAGAAATTTTTGGCAACAAATATGCCAATGGGGCATCATTACTTTATCCAAAGGAATAATACTATCATACAACATCAATATCGGCAGCATATAGAGCTGGAAAGGGGTTTAATAGGGGTTTAACCCTTGTCGGTTCACGTTGTGTGAATCACATAGCAGGTAACAAGGGGTCCATATGGACCCCAATAATAATTCAAAGTTTTTACATACTAATTTTTTTAAATTAAAAGGCAGCGGTTTAGTTTTTATTTGCATTCATATTTGACAACTGAAAAACAACGAAATTATTATACAAAAACATTTGAGTGACATTTGGAAAAGATTTAATAATTCTCACAAAATTGCTACTTTGAGTATACTATTTGATAAAGAGGTTAAATGGCAATTCACGCTTGATACAATAACCATTGAATATTTGGAATCCATCATTTAATTTTTGGTATGTGTAACGTGCATATGTTTAAAGAGAGAATACTCTGGCATACGTAATATGGTATAAGGCAGCAAACACATTAGCAAAACCCCTACTGTTACCCCTTGTTATCTTCAAGCGTTGGGTCTGATTTGCATGTAACAGAAGTCTGCATATGGGAACCAGACAACTACCGAACTCTTCGAACTCTTCGCTACGTGTAAAAATATATAGGAGACAAAGTCACTGAAATTCGGAAAGCAGTGCCCAGTAGTTATTACAAAACGTCATAAAACATGTGCATGGGGTCCATGGAGACCCCATGTGCACAGACAAGGGTTAATATAGGCTATGCCGGTTCCCCAATCCCTATTCAGTTACAAATCTGAATAAAAATATTGCTTATAAAAAAAGAATTGCTTGTTTTAATTACATTTGGTTGATCAACAGTATGCTATTTTTTTTATTACCATGAACTGTACTGTATCTTTTTATTCAATTCATACTACATTTTGAATGATCAGTTATACTGTATTTTATAAATATCTTTAGATGCTTGACATTCAATTACCGTTTTATCTACTATTTTTGTAAACTTTGAAAAAACACAAACACCAACGCAAAGATAACCTCAGGAAATCTGGTTGTTAATTTGGGTGACTCGACTTGTTGATCTTATTTGGGAGAAAATCCTTTGATAAGATTAGTGAATGATGGTACACTTTTTCTCCTCTATCTGTGTCAATATTCTCGATTTAATTTAAACTCTTATACGGGTGGCAATTAGTATTTTATTCACCGCAGGTTCAAACATCTCCACCAACAGTTGGGTGCAAGAACTTTAGTATGTAGGTCAAGTCTGATTTAATTTAACTTGACAGAAAAAACTTTCTATGTTTTTATTTTACACATGTAGAGCATTATATACCTGGGATTGACCATAGCATGGTAGAAATTGGTCATACATTGTTTTGCCGTGTTTTTGATGAAAATATCTATCTAAACTTGCCATTTTTTAAAAAAAGAATATTTAACCCAGGAGCCCAGTGAGGTTTAATCAAAATATTGAGTCCAAAAGGTTTGAGGTTTGCAACACGTATTTGATCCCTAGAACATTAAGGAAAAGCAAGTCTTAAGTTTTGTAACCTGTGCGTTTACCTGGGAGCGCTCCCCCTAACCCCCTTAAATTTAATGGGAGTTAAAATTCAATGTCCATCCATAATTTTCTTGCAAGGATTTCATACTTAGCACTTTGAAACAGAGTGCATGACTTAAGATCATAAAATGTTGTGCTAATGCTACTTAAGAGCTTAATTAATTAGCATCAATTAGTAGCCGTAATTAAAATTTAGAGTCCATGACTGAAACAAAGCCTAAAAGCTAGCTAACCAAGTCATGAAACCAAAAATATCACTTAAGAGCGACAAAAGTTGAACAAACCTTGCTTAAGACTGGTTCAAAGGTGACAAAGGTCAAAGGTCACTAATTAGTGACTGAAATTAAAATTTAGAGTCCATAACTGAAACAAAGCCTAAAATGTGGCTTACCAAGCCAGTAAACCAAAATTATAACTTAAGAGCGACAAAAGTTGAACAAACCTTGCTTAAGACTGATTCAAAGGTGACAAAGGTCAAAGGTCAATTTTGGGGTCTCGTAATAGGGTTTGAGTGGATTTGATTAAATTGTCTTGTCCAAGATTATTTTTGTTTGGAAAACATTTCTATGAGTTTCACTGCACCAAATTCATGACTTAAGAGCCTGAAAACTAGCTTACCAAGCCAGGAAACCAAAAATATAACTTAAGAGCGACAAAAGTTGAACAAACCTTGCTTAAGACTGCATTAACGGGGGTGGATCCAGAGAGGGGGGGGGGCAAATCCCACCCTGCTCAGCTTCATAAAACAAAATGAATGCCTTGCATCAATGAAATTAAATCACAGTAAGATCCTACATCATTACAAAAATGGTTTTTCTCCTTAAAAAGCGCAATTTGTATGTATGCCTATGTAATTTAGAGACGATGACTGACATATTTCCTTAACAGGAACCTATTAAACCCCCTCCTGCAAAAATTCCTGGATCCACCCCTGTTGAAAGGTGACAAAGATCATATATTGGGCCACATTATGACCAATCAAACATTCAAATTGCTTGCTTATCTCTGCTTGCCTAAAGAGACAACGAAAAACTATGCGACGAATCATTCCTTATAGGAAATGAATGGAATTATTGAACTGGATAACTATCTGGTTTTGAAAAATGCAGACAATTCGATGATAAAGATATATATTTATATGATTCAAAACATTTATGTTTTCTCATTAACATCGATATTTACCTTGGTGAAAAAAGGGTTGATATCCGAAAGTTATTTTCAGTATAATGCTATCAAGAGTGGCTTATACTGTTTACTTACAAGATGTTACTGCTAGATAAGATGTTCATTGCACCAGAACATCCATTCAGGATACATGTATACATTACATATTTAGACATAGTCGCATACAATAAAGCTGTCTATGTCATTAATTAGAGAAGTCCATCTATATATTCCACCGATGCTACTTCTTTTTCTATATGCAAAGTGGATGTTTTTAATATGTTAATTATAATTCCAAATTTATATCAGTTTTACAAATATATATATAAACTAAAAAAATTAAAGGTAGATATTTCGTTCGACTCTCAGTTTGTCTATGTAATACAATTATATGATACATTATACGTTTTTTATAGCCTCGACAATTCCTTTTCGATGCAAAATAATATTTGTATTTCATATATCCAAGTCAGATTTTTTTGCTAAAAATTGTACCAATATCTTTTTTATAGATTGCTTTTTATAAGGAACCATTTTTTGAAAATGTTATGCCTCAAATTTTAATAGCAACGTTGTTATTATTGAGTCACAGTTGAGCAGTGCCAGATCTAAGGGGGGCAAAGTGGGACAAATGTCCCGGGCCACCCACATTTAGTGGCCCCCACAATTCTATGTCATACTAATATTTTATCCCGGACTGAGCCAACCAGTTCCTGGGTTGAATGGGCGAGGATTAGGGCCCTTGGCAGTAAGGGATATTAGGGGCCCTGGGGCTGGCGATAACCCTACAGGCACTCAAGGGGGCGGAGTACATTCTAGTATGATCCGCGGTTAGTACGAACAATTTGAACAAACAATTGGGCCCCACACAATTGGTTTGTCCCGCCCCCCCCCCCCCCCCCCCCCCCCCCCCCCCCCCCCGCACAAGGTTAATCCGGCACTGCAGTTGAAGAAGGATTCAATAAGACAACAGAACATGGGTATATGATCTTTAAGAGGTATTAACAATCGGAAAAAAAACATGACATAACACAGTTTTTTTTTTATGTGGGAAACAATCACTGGGTTTATCCGAAAAACCCATCGTTTCAAAAATATACACTTTACATAAATAAATTGATTGACTTTTGTAATTAATCACATAGACAGCTCTGAACTACTTTTGATAACTTTAAATTGTTCTGGGTCGGCCGCAATGAAATCGCCCAAAACAGCATTACATTCAGAACTCCGTGCCTTATTCCACAGTAAATCTAATTTACAATTGGAAATATTTAGGAACGATAAACCATGTAGCAGAATGAAAATTGATAAAACAAGACAAACAGCCAACAAAAGTATCGTATATCTGTATGAATGTATTCCTGGTGTGTACATATATGTTTTCTATACTGCATGTATTATTTGTAGTATACAACTATGTCTAAATATGTATTTATTCATGGTGTCCCAAATGAATGTTTTGATGCAATTAACATCTTATCTAGTACAATATCTTGTAAGTAAACCGAATAAGTCTTGATAGCATTATACTGCAAATAACTTTCGGATTTCAACCCCTTTTTTCACCAACGTCGCATTAGTCTTAACTCAGAATAATTTTCGACCGATTTTGGAAGACATTCCCATAAATATCCATGTTAAGGAGAATGCATAAATGTTTTGAATCATATATTATTATGTCTTCATGTGGACTAATTTATCTAATTGTCTGCGTTCCAGAGAGTCATCCAGTTTTATACTTCCATTTTCAATATTTAGAATAATTGGAAAAACTTAACAGTTTTTTTTCTTTTCAATATTTAGAATAATTGGAAAAACTTAACAGTTTTTTTTTTCTTTTCAATTCCTATAAGGAATGATTCATCGCAAGGTTTTTCGTCGTCTCTTCAAGCCAAGCAAAGATGAGCAATTTGAATTGATGTTTGGTCATAGTGTGAAACAAAATATGACCCTCGTCACCAGTTTGTCACCTTTGAGCCAGTCTTAAGCCAAGTTTGTTCCATTTTTTGCACTTTTAAGTGATATAGACTCAGTCCCCATTACGAGACCAAAAAATTGACCTTTGTCAATTTTGAAACAATCTTAAGCAAGGTTTGTTCAACCTTTGTCGCCCTTAAGTTATATCTTTGGTTTCCAGACTAGGTAAGCTAGTTTTTAGGATTTGTTTCAGCTATAGACTCTAAATTCTAATTACAGTCACAAATTAGTGTTAATTAATTAGCTCTTAAGTAACATTAGTACAAGATTTTATGCTCTTAAGTCGTGAATTTTGTGCAGTGAAACTCATAGAAATGTTGTCCAAACAAAAATAATCTTGGACAAGACAATTTAATCAAATCCACTCAAACCCTATTACGAGACCCAAAAATTGACCTTTGACCTTTATCACCTTTGAAGCATTCTTAAGCAAGGTTTGTTCGATGTTAATGAGAAAACATAAATGTTTTGAATCATATAAATATATATCTTTATCATCTAATTGTCTGCATTTTTCAAAACCAGATAGTTATCCAGTTCATTAATTCCATTCATTTCCTATAAGGAATGATTCGTCGCATAGTTTTTCGTTGTCTCTTTAGGCAAGCAGAGATAAGCAAGCAATTTGAATGTTTGATTGGTCATAATGTGGCCCAATATATGACCTTTGTCACCTTTCAACAGGGGCGGATCCAGGAATTTTTGCAGGAGGGGGTTTAATAGGTTCCTGTTAAGGAAATATGTCAGTCATCGTCTCTAAATTACATAGGCATACATACAAATTGCGCTTTTTAAGGAGAAAAACCATTTTTGTAATGATGTAGGATCTTACTGTGATTTAATTTCATTGATGCAAGGCATTCATTTTGTTTTATGAAGCTGAGCAGGGTGGGATTTGCCCCCCCCCCTCTCTGGATCCGCCCCCGGTAAAGCAGTCTTAAGCAAGGTTTGTTCAACTTTTGTCGCTCTTAAGTTATATTTTTGGTTTCCTGGCTTGGTAAGCTAGTTTTCAGGCTCTTAAGTCATGAATTTGGTGCAGTGAAACTCATAGAAATGTTTTCCAAACAAAAATAATCTTGGACAAGACAATTTAATTAAATCCACTCAAACCCTATTACGAGACCCCAAAATTGACCTTTGACCTTTGTCACCTTTGAATCAGTCTTAAGCAAGGTTTGTTCAACTTTTGTCGCTCTTAAGTTATAATTTTGGTTTACTGGCTTGGTAAGCCACATTTTAGGCTTTGTTTCAGTTATGGACTCTAAATTTTGATTACAGTCACTAATTAGTGACCTTTGACCTTTGTCACCTTTGAACCAGTCTTAAGCAAGGTTTGTTCAACTTTTGTCGCTCTTAAGTGATATTTTTGGTTTCATGACTTGGTTAGCTAGCTTTTAGGCTTTGTTTCAGTCATGGACTCTAAATTTTAATTACGGCCACTAATTATTGCTAATTAATTAAGCTCTTAAGTAGCATTAGCACAACATTTTATGATCTT
Source organism: Patella caerulea (assembly GCA_036850965.1). Lineage (NCBI taxonomy): Eukaryota > Metazoa > Mollusca > Gastropoda > Patellidae > Patella > Patella caerulea. The sequence goes on along the minus strand of JAZGQO010000007.1, from coordinate 45,689,391 downwards.
AAGTCATACATTCTGTTTCAAAGTGCTAAGTATGAAATCCTTGCAAGAAAATTGTGGATGGACATTGAATTTTAACTCTCATTAAATTTAAGGGGGTTAGGGGGAGCGCTCCCAGGTAAATGCACAGGTTACAAAACTTAAGACTTGCCTTTCCATAATGTTCTAGGGGTCAAATATGTGTTGCAAACCTCAAACCTTTTGGACTCAATATTTTGATTAAACCTCACTGGGCTCCCGGACTAATTGCTTTGAAAGAAAAACATTCTGTTAATTTCCTGTGAAATTGAATTATGCAATAAATTGTCATTATAATGGATTAAATTTACATTTGGAAAATGATAATGGCCCCATCCTTTATTTACATGTAATTTTAAGCAAGACTTAAGTTTTATGGTGGGGATTTAGGGAAAGTGATGGTTTTGCCTCCACCTTTTGCAAGGAACACCCAAATGACATTGCAAGTTCAAGATTCATTCTCCATTTATTATTTACAATCCTAGCATCGCGAACAGGATCCTTGTTTACATCATATAGGTCACTAAAATAAACTGAAAATGCTTCAACCAAGTTATTTGAAGAGATTTGAGATGCCGCACCCCCTTTCTATTATGTGAATCATGATGCACTATATATATCCTACTCCACCCTTTGTCTCTATATTGTGTCCCTTTGATCTGGTCAACATGTTTTTTGTATTAGATCTCAGAGTAGTACATCAACTACACAAGTCTCCCAAACCTGAGGGTACAAATGTACTTTATGTGATATGTGACATAGGTTTTAACCTCAGTCAGTTAGTTCAAATAAAATTGTTAATTGATAGGCTGTTAATATGATATTCATTTTCTGTTGACTTAAAAGCTTGAGTATGTTCAGAGATTTAGTGTTCTAATAAAAACATTGAAAATGCTCAGACTAACAATAAAGATACCCCCCCCCCCCAAGTCAACAACTAAAATAACATTCAAAACATCTCTGAAAACTGACACCATACATGGTGAAATATGTATTGGATGTCCTTATATGGTAGTATTGAGAATTGGTGACATAGTTAAGTATTATTAATAACATACAATTTCATCTGTCTTGCTTCTAGCTTATAATAATATTAAAACATCCTGACAGCAAATAATTGAAATAGTATTAGTTTATTATTAAATTTATATGATCAGCAAGAACCTTCCCTTTAGACCTATCCCTCTATAATATTGCAGGGGTTACTACCCTTGATTATTGCCCAATGCTTCTGCCATCGCAATACTGCTTATGCAGTTGTTTGGACACTGTATTCCAATGGGTTATTTAGAGATGTTAAGGACATCACAAATTATTGAAAATTCTTATAACCTTTCTTTACTGCTCAGACTACAAAGCAGATAGAGGGGTTATATTTTGTTATCTCTCAGTTCATCTATCTTTGTATTTGATGTTTTCTGTAAGTTGCAAGAATTATAACACAGATTTTGTTACAAAGATATCAGGAAACATTATAAATATTTTTGAATTTATGCGATGATGAGGTTTAACGTAAGTACCAGCTCAAAAATATTGTGCTGAAATGAAGATTAATCCATGTGGACAACTTTGAAACTTTAAGTTTTGAAGAGGTTCAATTTTAAATTGAGATACAAAAAAATCTGTGATAAATATAATCAGAATCATTCTGATTAGTATTGAAGACAATCAATGCAAGCTTCCTTGATAATAGTGAATAATTGACTGTCTTGACATTTTTAAAGGGGCAGCCCACAGGATTCCAATTACTGACAGTATTTACAATAATTATTTATGTATATTTCAGGCTCGAATGGAGATCAAAGATTTATTCACAGATTTAAGCGACGGTAAAATGCTGATGAAACTGTTAGAAATAATCTCGGGTGAAAATCTTGGTAAACCAAATAAAGGTGTACTCCGAGTCCAGAAAGTAGAAAACCTCAACAGATGTTTAAAATTTCTGGCTACAAAGGTATAAACACTCATATTGGGATGAGGGTCAGCATAGCAGGGATAAAATAAGGCTCCAGTTGATGTCCATGAGACAATTTTTAAGTTAATGAAAACATTATGATGGCCCAGAATTTAAAATGATGATAATCACTACCAAACTCAAAACCTAAAATTTGCATGTTCTTGGCTGATCATGGAGAGTAAAATATATTACCATCCAACATATTTTGATACATTCTTCCCTGTGTAGTCATTAGAATTAATGTTTTTGCTTGTTGGCTGATCCCAATATATGCAGAATGGCATTTTGGATCCTTTAGTCTGGTGATCATGTCTGCAATATGGGTCATGTAAAAGCCATTTTGTATCTTTTTTGCACATCCAAAACAATTAGAAGACTTGTCTCTTATTGAGACATACTAACACTAAATTTATTTTGTCAATACCAGAGAAAAATGAGAATATATAGCCTATGCTTGATGTTATCTTGATCTGTATTTGTAGGTATATTTTGAAAATATCGGAGCTGAAGATATTTTGGATGGAAATCAACGATTAATCCTGGGGTTAATATGGACCATTATTTTACGTTTCCAAATTCAAGAAATTGTATTAGAAGTAAGTGACATGATTTAAACTTACCGTAAATCTTAATAAAAATCTAAAATCCTCCCTTTTGTATTAAAATTAAAAGTCAAATGAAGAGTGGATCTAGAATAGCTATCAATTGAATGCTGTTAAGGTTTGGCAACCTCCTCTTTACATCAGACTTGCATAGTTGTTAGATCTCAATCCAATTCTAGTTCAGATTAGAGTTCAATTAGAAGGTTCTTTTTAAGGAAAATTAATTACTAGCATATTTGATTTGTTAATTTAAAGGATGATGAGGATAAAGGAGAGAAAAGATCTGCTAAAGATGCACTGCTACTGTGGTGTCAAAGAAAAACAGAAGGGTTTGTAGTTTATACAGAGTTATTTCCCCTTTAACAATTTATATGATTTCTAAAAGATAATCTGTTTTCTTTAGGTTTAGTTTACATTCTTTATTAAAGAAAACCTTATTTGACTGCTGCAGTTGCTTATTTGATCAAAACCAGTACATTGGATAGTTGATCAATTTACTTTTACCTTTTATATTATTTCTGGCTGAAATGAGGAATGGAAACCAGAGTAGGCCTACCATTAAAGAAAATTTATAGCTTAGTTATATACAAGTTTATCATCAAATGAACTGAATAAACCAATTTTCTTGTCTTTTTTAGGTACCCTGGTGTTAAAATTACAAATTTTACAACAAGTTGGAGAAATGGGTTAGGATTTAATGCTTTAATCCATGCACACAGGTAAGCTTACATTGTAAATTTTAAGCTACTACAATGATTGATTTCTGTATCGCCCAAGTTTAAGATCTCATGTGTACATTTTGTCTGTCAAAAACGAGAAGTGTGTGAGTCCTACTTCTATTTATTTTTTCAGGATAGGAAAAACCAGTAGTAAATATATCCATACTTAAGTCTGTCAAAAAATAAATAAGTGTGTGGGCCCTAGTTGTATTTATTCTTTCAGAATTAAAAAAAAACATAAATGTTTCCATACTGGTTTATTAAAATCACTATTTTTCTTTCAAATCAGAATTTACAATATATTGCAATACACTTGACTTTATTGCAATATATTGCAATATGTGATTTCAGCTGCAACAAACAGCCCTAGTGAACTCTGTGCTAAATTTTGGATAATGGTGTTGTATCGCGAGTAATCCTTCATGGCCCTTGACTCCTGACTTTAAATTACAAAGAAATAAGAGTTTACATTCAATATTTATTTACAATGAATGATAATTGAGAGTTATTTGATTTATATTTTTCAGACCAGATGTAATAGATTATGAAAAATTAGAGCCAGCAGATCATATTGGTAATCTAAATAATGCCTTTAATGTGGCAGACAGTCAATTGGGTATTCCCAGAATCCTTGATGCAGAAGGTATGTAGCATTCGTCAAATTTATACAAGATCTTTATTTGAGAAGTTATTTCATTACATTGAGAATAAAATAGAAATTTAAGATTATTTTGTCTTTCTTACTTCATTTGAATCATAGAAATTTGAGATATAACAAAAGTTCTTATTTTCATTTCTTAATTTTCTGATCAGATAACACATATCCACACTTTGCAGTTACTTACAAACAGTATGTGACACAGGGTAGGGGCACCTGTCCAACCTCTTTGGGGCCAACAAATTATTGAAATAAAAGTTGAACCATTTTTTTTGTCCCAAAATTACCAAGTTTGTGTCAAGTGGATGTTAAACCCCATTTCTCTCTCTCTCTCTCACTTAAAAACAACATATACACGACATGATAAGTAAATACAAAACAAACACACAAAAGAAGTGTGGAGGGTAGGGTGATTAAATAAATTGACTGAAATTAATAGCCAATGTTATTAGAGAGTAAGTATGATCTGAAAAATAATTGTAATTTTGGTTATGTGGTGTTTTTTTTCCAGATGTTGACGTAAATCGACCAGATGAAAAAGTTATATTAACATATGTAGCTTCTTATTATCATTATTTTGCTAAAATGAAGAGTGAAATGACCGGAGGTAAACGTATTGCAAAGGTAAGGAAAGGTATCTTCAAATTATTCCCCAGTTACATTTAAGACATTTGGACATCCTTGGGAAATAATACTTCATAGGAATTTAAGAATATATTAAAGACACATAATTCCAGACTAAAAGAGTTCTAGTACATACACATTTAAAGTACAGTTATCTAGAAGCATATTGAGACCACAATTCGAACGTAAGTTAATGTCCATCTACAATTGCCATTACTGGTACTTCAATGATGTCATCATTTTCTGTCTTAATATTCCATCAACTACTGAAAAATAGCTGGTTTCTATATAAGAATATCTTGGTCAAGATGGCTTCTAAATCACCAATTTTTTTTATTTCATTATCTAAAATCCTTTCAGAATGCATTGAGGCTTTAAAATTTGTAATGTAACCATCATGAATTTTAATTGATTCATTATTGTTAACTTCCTCCACTTGATGTTTAAAAAATCTGATTGATAAAAGGATGAACCAGGGCACTATGGTATCATAAATGTGTTTTTGTTTCTGAATGATATTCAAACGGTTACCACTGTAATCAACACTGTTTAAAAATGAAAAATTATTGGATATCAATTTTTCTTTTCTTTTTCATTTGTCATAGGTTCTAGGCAATATGGTGGAGGTAGACAAAATGCAACAGGAATATGAAAATCTTATGTCCAACTTATTAGAATGGATACAGCAAAAAATTAATAGTTTAAATGATAGAAATTTCCCCAATGCCTTAGAAGGAATTCAGAAAGAACTTTTGATGTTTAAAGAATATATGACAGTTGAAAAACCACCCAAGTATGTACAATCGTTAAATTTGAATTTGGATATCTAATTTGATAGTTAAATTGATTGAATTGTCATCGATATCAAAATTTATAATTCAGAATTAATCTTTTGTTTGAAGAAGTTGTCTTTGAAAGCCATCCGATAGCTAATTAGTTTTAATGTATATGTACATGTAACTTACACATTGAAGTTTAGAAATATCCTCATTTAAAAAGTAATATAATTTTGATTTTGTATTTATTTCAGATATCGAGAGAGAGGAAATATAGAAGCTCAGTATTTTAATATTCAAGCCAGATTGAAAGCCAATGGACAAAAACTTTACATTCCTAAAGAAGGTCGTTTAATACATGATATAGAAACAGCATGGCTTCATTTAGAAAAATGTGAACATGGCAGAGAAGTAGCGTTGAGAGATGAACTAATCAGGTTTGGAATCCTTCTTTAGATAATACAGAAAGTTTTCACACTGAATCCATATAATGTTCGGTTTTTCACCTTCACTTCATGAGGTGAGGTTGAATGTGGTGTGCATGGTAATTGTAGAACGTTTTATTGAACTTTGGTTCACAATATCAGTGCTAACTAGATGATTTAAATCAAGTCAAAAACTATTAGTTAGTGATTTTTATGAGTTATCCCCCCTTAATGCACACTTATCATTGGGGATACTCGATTCACAGTTCCGGAATTGAATTCCAAAACTGGTGTCAATCGAGTGAAAAGGAGAATTTCGGAGTACAACGCATGCGTCGACTGCATAAAAAGTATCCCAACCAATCATGACTGCTGAAACATATTTTTTACCTAGGAATACGTCACGATTCTACTCACTCCACCTCAGCTGTCGGGACTGGCAGAACTGTGACAGGACTGAATTCCGCGTCACTCGATTGTTATTCTGTCGATTCGGGACGTTCTGGACTGTGAATCGAGCATCGCCATTGTCTCACCTAAATATGGGTTAGTGAATTTGAGACAAAGAAAAGAAAATTAGTTTGTAAGAAGTAAAGAATGAACTAGAATTATTTTAGGGAATGGCAAGGTGGATCACTGCTCTTACCACCCCCAAACACCCAATAGTTAGTAAAACCCAACCCATCCCAACAAAACTTAGGGAAACTACAACTGAGTGACTTTATTACCAAATTTTGTTATTATTTCAGACAAGAACGCCTAGAACAATTAGCACAGAGATTTGCCCGCAAGGTAAGAGTTTATTTGAATTTATCTATAGTATCTTTAAGCTTGACCTCTTGACCCTCTCTAATTAATTCTACTAACTATTCATTCTATTTGCGATAGTTTTGATTCCAATTACATAAAGATATTATTACTACTTTTTCATTTGTGTTTGTTAACTCTTAACTGACCCACGTCGACTTTTGTCCACACCTATGATGTTACCTTTAAGTACCCACGGCGACTTTTGTTGACAAAACCAGTTAGCCTAATGCAACGTTCCTGGCGCAATGAGAGTTACTTACCTTATAAACAGACAGCTTTTTCTCATTTGTTTATTTCCTGTTTGACATTTTGACTCTTTCTTCTTGAAAAAGTATAATAAAACAGTGTTATGTCTAGGCCTATACAACAACATTCTCCTTACGATGGATTACCATCCCTACAGTGATTCAGATTTTATCGGTAGTGTAGGCCAAGATATTTATAGCTTTGCTTTAGAACGTGACAGAAACTAGACTAAACAACCAAAATTTTAATTACTTTTAAGTTTTAATAAGCTTAAATTAAAAGAGATTCATGATAAATGATTTTTAGTTCACAAAAGCCGAACAAAAAAAGAAGAATAACCATTAGATCTTTTTGGCCTACATGAGCATGAAAAAATGCCCCAATTATTTTTTTTTGTGTAAAATTCATATTTATGCATTTTAGATAGATTATTTCATCCATTTTCATGAAGGGTCTATTTTCAGTTGTTATATTTAATGACATGATTTAAAATGCATACCTATATTTTAAAATGCATACCTATTGTCACGTTTTTAGGACTTCAAATTCTGACTAATGGTTTGGATTGTTCGTACTTGGTTTTATTTTATTACTATTGACCATTATGACGTGGGTTTTTATGACGTCCTAATGGTGTCATTTAAGAGTTAATTAAACAAATCAGTCATTTTACTTTATTTTTATTGAAAGCATCAATTCACTCGCATCAAACATTATAATGTACATTACGTAAAATTTTCAGGCTGGTATTCGTGAAGCATGGTTGAAAGATATGGAACAGATTTTAGATGAAAAAATTAGCTGCCGTAATGCAGTGCAAACAGAGGCAGCTGTTAAAAAACACGAAGCTATCAGTGCTGAAATTCTAGCTAGAGTGAGTTTTTCATTAAAAACTCTTTGAACATGAGCGTCCAGATTTCTGTTGCATACAGTACACAGTATGACTGTGACCATCAGATAACAGCTATAAATACGACTGGCACCATTAGGCGGAATATTGCAGATAAAAATAAGAAAGCAACATTGTGATTATAAGATGAGCTATCGTCCATGATATTCGTTTTTGTATGTTTAGATCTTGGTCTGTGGAACTGATATTGAGGGGACGTCAACATTGATTTTGAATTGTTTGCTTCAATGTAATTGAATTGTTTAATGTCTTATTCATCTTATTCTCATAAATATACTTTTTATACGCCTGATATTGAGGGGACCTCAACATTGATTTTGAATTGTTTGCTTCAATGTAATTGAATTGTTTAATGTCTTATTCATCTTATTCTCATAAATATACTTTTTATACGCCCACATTGAAATGTGGTCGTATATTGTCGTCGCCCCCGTCCGGCCGGCGTCCACAATTGCTTGTGGACGCTCTAGAGGCTAAAGTTAATATCCGATTGACTTTAAATTTATACACAGTGTTTAAGGTTATGAGACGAAAAAGCCTATTGTTTTTCAGCAATTTCCGATAATGACTACTAGAGTTATTGCCCTTGATCACTTGAAAACATCTTGTGGACGCTCTAGAGGCCAAAGTTAATATCGGATTGACTTTAAATTTATACACAGTGTTAAAGGTCATAAGACGAAGAAGCCTTTTGATTTTCAGCAATTTCTGATAATTACTGCCAGAGTTATGGCCCTTAATCACTTCAAAAAATCTTGTGGTTGCTCTAGAGGCTGAAGTTAATATCCGATTGACTTTAATTTTATACACAGTGTTTACAGTAATGAGGCGAAGATGTTTATTGATTTTCAGAGATTTCAAATAATTACTGCCAGAGTTATCTCTCTTGATAACTTCAAAAAATCTTGTTACGCCAAACTTATCATCCGATTGACTTCAGATTGATACACAGAGTTTAAGTTGTTGAAACGAACAAGTATTTTGATTTTCAATGAATGTTGATAACTGAACAGCTAAAGCCATGATATTAAATGTTTCGTATACTAATTTTTAGCGTGGGGCAAAACTTTATAAAAAGCAAACAAATTCTAATGGTTTTCTGATAATTACATAATGAGTTGTTACTCTTAATCATAATTTAGTGTATTAAATGTTTTTCATTACCGAAAAAAGTAAAATTATGCGACACCCTTGACTGCCGGGGCAATTTAGCTGCTGTGGGCGTATGTTTCGTTGCATGGCAACCAATCTTTATTCCTTTTATAGAAAGATCGTTTCCGAGCTTTAAACAATTTAGCCAGTGAATTAGTCCAGGGAAATTATCATAATAAAGACAATGTCCAAAAGAAGTGAGTATATTTTTATTTTTTACTGCTAAACCCCATATTCCTGAATCAATGGCCATTGGTGGATTAGCTTCTGATTCTGGATTAGCGGGAGTATGTCTATTCTTTCCTTTTACTTGAGTACAGCAACATGACAGTCCTTCGTTTAATCTGGGTCTTCCCTAAAACTTTAGACAGTGATTTAAGGTATTAAAAATGGTGAAAGTATGTTCGTTTCCCAACAGTATTGTTTACATTTCATTCCACTTGATAGTCTGTGTATGTCTGTGTCTTCTACATTAATAACCATTCTGATTTGTTGGTTTTTTTTGTGTTTTTTTTCTCAGAGATCAAGAAGTTATGAGAAGATGGCGGGCATTGTTGGATACATTAGAAGGTCGTAAGGTCACACTGTCGGGTTTTAGTAACTTGATGAGCCATTTCCGTGAAATAGAGAGTATTGAAGAAGAATTGAAAGAAGTAGAGGTGAGTTACTGCATATGATAGAGATATACATGTCTTGTTTTATCTATTCGGTAGCATGGCCCCCCTTGACTGTGGTGCAAGATGGCGGGCCTGACAAGAACAGCTTGTCTAGTCATTTGGGTATGATAAATAACTGAGGTCCCGTATACACATTGGCAGGCACATTGTAGATCCCTTGACAGTTTCAATTTGATATTAGACTAGCTTGTAGCACCCCTGTCCAGGCAAAATTTCCCTCATGGTGTATGCCTGTCTTTATTGGTACAGTCTGATCAGAACAGTAGGACTTCAACCCCATTTCGTAATATAGCTGTTTTTTTTAGAATTTTTGTATATCTTTTGCCCACTTGATGTAAACTTTTAGTTCACGTAGTTAGTGAATTGAAATGAGTTTGACACCGCTGGTCGAAATGATTTTCTGTTTATCTGAGTGATGTCTAGCCAATTTAATCTTTGATTATATGTCCATTATGTTTGTTTATTACAGGGAAAAGTTAAATTAACTGATTATGGTAAACATTTACAAGCAACAGAAGATTATATAGAACAGCATTCATTACACGAATCACAGTTACAAGCTCTTGCTAAACGTGTTCGTAACCTAAACAGACGCTCTAAACAATATGGTGACGAAGGTCATCCTGAAGCTAAGCCATTGGAAGAAAGACTTAACTCACTAAATGATGCTGTTGAAAGGTAATGGGAATAGTGTTAATTAATGTGTCCATAAAGCCCTGTAGTTAGTGCGCTCTCTCAGAATTTATGATTCAGAATGAAATCACAAATGTGACTGGTGCCAGCAAAATCAGTCACTTGGATCACTTCACCAAAATTGAATTCTATACATTTTCTGAATGCCACAACTACAACTGTGGGCTTTCAAATGCAACAAAAATTATGTTGATATCTCAAAAATTGACTGAGTTGTGAAATTTTGAAGCTTCAAGGTCAACATAAGTACATTCTGAGAAAACGCAGATTAAAGTCTGGGTACTAAAAATTTTCAAACCATTATAGCAACCAGTATCTTAGGATGGGGATATTGCCTCCAAATTTTTACCGGTTGAAAATTTATTTGAAATGTTAAGTGATGACTAATTTCGATTGTTTTAAGGAGAATTTTGATTACGTAACATTCTACATGTTTTATTAAAATCAATTTTTATACGCCCACATTGAAATGTGGTCGTATATTATCGTTGCCCCTGTCCGTCCGTCCGGCCGGCCGGCGTCCACAATTGCTTGTGGACACTCTACAGGCTAAAGTTAATATCCGATTGACTTTACATTTATACACAGTGTTTAAGGTCATGAGACGAAGAAGCCTATTGTTTTTCAGCGTTTTCTGATAATAACTACCAGAGTTATGGCCCTTGATCGCTTCAAAATATCTTGTGGACGCTCTAGAGGCCAAAGTTAATATCGGATTGACTTTAAATTTATACACAGTGTTAAAGGTCATAAGACGAAGAAAGTTAATATCCGATTGACTTTAAATTTATACACAGTGTTTAAGGTCATGAGACGAAGAAGCCTATTGTTTTTCAGCGTTTTCTGATAATAACTACCAGAGTTATGGCCCTTGATCACTTCAAAATATCTTGTGAACGCTCTAGAGGCCAAAGTTAATATCCGATTGACTTTAAATTTATACACAGTGTTTAAGGTCATGAGACGAAGAAGCCTATTGTTTTTCAGCGATTTCCGATAATAACTACCAGAGTTATGGGCCTTGATCACTTCAAAATATCTTGTGGACGCTCTAGAAGCAAAAGTTAATATCCGATTGACTTTAAATTTATACACAGTGTTTAAGGTCATGAGACAAAGAAGCCTATTGTTTTTCAGCGATTTCCGATAATAACTACCAGAGTTATGGCCCTTGATCACTTCAAAATATCTTGTGGACGCTCTAGAGGCCAAAGTTAATATCCGATTGACTTTAAATTGATACACAGTGTTTAAGGTCATGAAACGAAGAAGCCTATTTCCAATAATTAGTGCCAGAGTTATGGCCCTTGAACACTTGAAAATATCTTGTGGTCGCTCTAGAGGCCAAAGTTAATATCCAATTGACGTTAAATTTATACACAGTGTTTAAGGTCATGAGACGAAGAAGCCTATTGATTTTCAGCGATTTCCGACAATTAGTGCCAGAGTTATGGCCCTTGATCACTTCAAAAAATCTTGTGGACGCTCTAGAGGCCAAAGTTAATATCCGATTTACTTTAAATTTATACACAGTATTTAAGGTCATGAGACGAAGAATCCTATTGATTTTCATCGATTTCCGATAATTAGTGTCAGAGTTATGTCCCTTGATCTCTTCAAAAAATCCTGCGGACGCTCTAGAGGCCAAAGTTAATATCCGATTGACTTTAAATTTATACACAGTGGATGCTCTAGAGGTCAAAGTTAATATCCGATTGACTTCAAATTTATACATAGTGTTTATCGATTTTCAGTGATTTTCAATAATTGCTGCCAGAGTTATGGCCCTTGATCACTTCAAAAAAATCCTGTGGAAGCTCTAGAGGCCAAAGTTAATATCCGATCGACTTTAAATTAACACACAGTGCTTAGGGTCATGAGACGAAAAAGCCTATTGATTTTCAGAGATTTCAAATAATTATTGCCAGAGTTATCTCCCTTGACAACTTCAAAAAATCTTGTTACGCTATAGAGGCTAAACTTATCATCCGATTGACTTTAGATTGATACAGAGTTTAAGGTGTTAAAACGAACAAGTATTTTGATTTTCAATGAATTTTGATAACTGAACAGCTAAATCCATGATATTAAATGTTTCATGTATATACTAATTGTTAGTGTGGGGTAACACTTTATAAAAAACAATCAAATTCTAATGATTTTCTGATAATTACATAATGAGCCGTTAATCTTAATCAGTTTTTAGTGTATTACAAATGTTTCATTAGCAAAAAAAGTAAAAATATGCGACAACCCTTGTTGACTGCCCGGACGATTTAGCTGCTGTGGGCGTATGTTTCGTTGCCTGGCAACCTATCTTTGAGGCATTTAGAGTTCGAATAATTAAAAATGGTTTAGAATTCCGAAAGACATTTCAAACTATTGTTTGGTGATGAAAACTGAAAATCAATAATTTCACCACTGACTGCCGTATTTTGCCTATAACGCAAAATGAATGATTCCGACTTCCGACTGAAAACGATAATTCCGGTCTCAAATGTGGTTGCATATTGTCATCGCCCCCATCCATTAATCAGTGTCCACAATTGCTTGTGGACGCCCTTGAAGCTCAAGTTAATATCTAATTGATTTAAAACCTATACTTAGTGTTTTAATGTCATGAGACAAAGAATCCTATTTATTTTTAATGATTTCCAATAATTACTGTCAAGAGTTAAGACCCTTGATCACTTTGAAAAAACTGGCGGCTAAAACTCCATTTCATTCATTCATTCACTCTAGAGTTAATACAAATTGTATAAGGACAACCAATCGAGACAAATTCTGATGTTTTCTTATAAATACTTCATGATATATTACTCGTAATCAGACTTTTATGTGTTGTACATGTTCCCGTTACTGACAAAAGAAAAAAAAATATGCGAAAATACTTGACTGCCCGTATGATTTATCTGTTGCAGGTGCATGTTTTGTTGCCTGGCAACCTATTTTTTTTTTGTAAAAGATGACATCCAGAATGTGATAAGCATAAATATATTTTAAATTTTCCATCCAGGGTCAAGAATCTAAGTAAAGTAAGAAAGAATGGGTTAGAGGTAGCTAAATCATATTACCAATTTATGGATGATTCCGAAATGGATGAAAGGTGGGTGACAGAAAAACTTGAAGATGTTCGCTCCAATAATACAGGAAAAGATTTGGATTCTGCATTGAAATTATTGAAAAAACATGAAGTAAGTATTCTGATATGTTTACAATATATGAAAAAGTTTTAATACAGAAATTGTAAAATTGAAAACTAATTTCTTAGAAATGGAAAAGTTATATTTAAGACTATGATCCGCATTTATCAGAAACGAGCATCATGTTATGTTAGCTGTCTCTTATTGTTGTGTGTACATATTCTTTATCTTGTATTAGAACTTAGAGCTAGAAATGGCTACTCGCTGGAAGAGATGTGAACAGCTCTGTGCTGTTGGTCAAGATTTAGTCAATAGTGGCCACCAGTCCCGCTCAGAGATAGGTCAACGCATTAAAACTATGATGGATAAATGGAAGCAACTACAAGAACAGGCTAAATTACGACGTGTTCGTCTTGAAGATGCCATTGAAGCACATCAGGTAGATATCAATGCTTTATTAGTGTTGACACTAATGATATCCCAACTGAATTAAGGTTGTATATTGAATCACAGCAAAAACAAAAACATCGGTAATAGCATTTTATGGAGAACTCTTTATGCAGACAATCACCAAGTTTCTGTTTATTTCATACCTCTATCTGGATGTATGTTAGACAAGTGAAATAATAATTCTTTTTCGTACAAAAATTCCTGGGTTCCATTCTTGCCATTCAAACATTGTCATCCATTATCGACAAATAACACATTCAAAGAAATAATCCTAAAGGTGCAAATATGTGAGGCTTCTTAAGTCTTCTCACTAGGCTTTAATTTATAAGTACATACAATTTTATATTTTCATTTGATGTGGTCTTGAAGTTTTTTTTTTTTTTGTGAGTTGTTGTTAGTTTTGTTTCCCTTGTTACAAACTATTTGTTTTGTTTTATAGTATTATGCTGATGCTAATGAAGCTGAGTGGTGGATGAGAGAGAAGATGCCTATTGTTACGAGTGATGATTATGGTAAAGATGCTGCCAGTGCTCAGGTAAGTTTTTATACGCCCACATTGAAATGTGGTCGTATATTGTCGTCGCCCCCCCCCCCGTCCTCCGGCGTCCACAAGCTCTAGAGGCTAAAGTTAATATCCGATTGACTTTAAATTTATATACAGTTTTAAGGTCATGAGACGAAAAAGCCTAATTATTTTCAGCGATTTCCGATAATTAGTGCCCTAGTTATGGCCCTTAATCACTTCAAAAAATCCTGTGGACGCTCTAGAGGCCAAAGTTAATATCCAGTTTTAAGGTCATGAGACGAAAAAGCCTATTGATTTTCAGCGATTTGCGATCATTAGTGCCCTAGTTATGGCCCTTGATCACATCAAAAAATCCTGTGGACGCTCTAGAGGCCAAAGTTAATATCCGATTGTCTTTAAATTTATACACAGTGAGTTATGGCTCTTGATCACTTCAAAAAATATTGTGGATGCTCTAGAGTCTGATTGACTTTAAATTTATACACAGTGTCTAAGGTCATGAGACGAAGAATCCTATTGATTTTCAGAGATTTCAAATAATTACTGCCAGAGTTATCTCCCTTGATAATTTCAAAAAGTCTTGTGACGCTATAGAGGCCAAACTTATCATCCGATTGACTTCAGATTGATACACAGAGTTTAAGGTGTTGAAACGAACAAGTGTTTTGATTTTCAATGAATTTTGAGAACTGAACAGCTAAATCCATGATATTAAATGTTTCATGTATATACTAATTGTTAGCATGGGGTAAAACTTTATAAAAAGCAATCAAATTCTAATGATTTTCTGATAATTACATAATGGGTTGTTACTTTGATTTTCAATGAATTTTGAGAACTGAACAGCTAAATCCATGATATTAAATGTTTCATGTATATACTAATTGTTAGCATGGGGTAAAACTTTATAAAAAGCAATCAAATTCTAATGATTTTCTGATAATTACATAATGGGTTGTTACTCTTAATCAGTTTTTAGTGTATCACAAATGTTTCCTTACCGAAAAAAGTAAAAATATGCGACAACCCTTGTTGACTGCCCGGACGATTTAGCTGCTGTGGGCGTATGTTTCGTTGCCTTGCAACCTATCTTTTTATGATTGACGCTCTGTGCACTATTTTGATAAATTTGTTAATTTAAAGTGACAAGATATTACCTGTTTGTCGTTCTGAATTCTTATAAAAATCTTTTCAGGCTAGAGGTTTTAATTTTCTTTTTTAAAGACTTACTGTGATTGTTCAGCTAAATGTTAGCAGGAACCCTGTTAAAATTATTGTTGTACATAGATTTCATGCAGAGTTACTGGCCCTGTCATTGAAACGCTGTAAATGCTCCACAATTTGTAGTTAATAGAAAAAAGTTAAAACTTCTTAGGATGATTTGTCTAATCATTTGGAGGAAATCCTGTGACTTTGTTATTGCCCTGTATATAAGCAGTCAATGTTCTAGTTTTGACCCAATATCCGTTTATTTTGGATATATCTTTTCTTTAATAACCATATTTTTGTATTCGTTTACATGATAATTTTTTGATTTAAATAATTTATTTTCTGTAGGCTCTTCTTTCCCGTCACAATCGGCTTGAAAAGGATATCAAGTCTTTTAATACTGAAATCAAAAGATTAGAAGAATTATCTGTCTTAATGACAAAAGCTTCCACTGAGCATAATGTAAGTATGATGATTATCATATTTTGTAACAAACGAGACCATTTTGATTTGGATAAAAAACAATTAATTATTGATTTAATTAAATTTGGTGTGTTGGGTTAATTTGTGTTGTGAGTATCTAACTATAATGTCTACATATTTGCCATTCTACCTGTCTGAGTTTTTTTGGGGAATTGGATGGCCGAATGGTTACCATGTGCTTGCTGTATCAAAGCCTGTCATTGAGTCAACTGTGGTTTTGAATCTCCAGTTGTATGTGACAAGGAGTAGTTTCGCCTGTCCAACCTTGTGGATTTTCTCTGGGTCCTCCCCGGTTTCCTCCCACAGCTAAAGACCCCTACATGCAAACGAATTATTGACATAAAATTGAAGCATATGTTAGTCCCGAAATGACCTAGTTTGTGTGGAGTGGACGTTAAACCCAATTTCTCTCCCTCTCGCTATTTGAGATTTATTTGCATTACTCGAATGAATGAAATGAAGATGCCTTTGACCACTTTTCCACTTTCCATTAATTATACTTCTAGAGTTATGACTGTTTCTTCATCTTGTGGAATCTTGTGAAATCTCTGTTGATAAAATTTATTAACCTATCTGTTTTAGATTTGTATTCATTTTGCGTTAATCCCAGTTAGAGTCACTTCTTTTGTTTCAAGCCGAAGAATCTTGTCAACAATCCAATGTGTTATAGCCTTTGCTCACTGTGGAAAAACTACTAAATGCTCTAACATCTAACAGCGAATGTCATCATCCGATTCACTTTAGATTTATGTTCTTTGCTTTGATTATTTTGCTTGGGTGTTATTATTTCAAAATGTACCGTTTTTTTCCTCAATATGCCTTCTGTTCTTCATAACACCCCTGCTCCCGAGACCCGTATTTTTCTTCCTTTCCTCAAAACTAAAATATGCTTCCTCACACCAAAGTAGAAAAATGTCCTTCTTCATTCTTACTTTATTTTTAAAGGGAAGACACTATTCTTCCTGACAGCCGACACTACCCTCATATGTTAGCTAATAGTGGCAAAAGTCATTTAAATATTGAAAATCAATTTAGACATATGGTCTCTATATTGTACAAATATATATAATATACCAGATACATAATATGTAAAAGTGTGAAGATTGTTATTAATGTTCAGAGAATTATTTTTGTTCAATTGCCACTTTATATGAAAGATGGCTCTTTAAGTAGAAAAAATAATCTCATCTTTACATAACACAAATAAGAAACCATGTGAAAAACTTCATTACAAGATAAACGGTGTTAAGAAAATTGTAGAGATCCGTTTATGGAAGCAAGTTTGCTGTCATTTGTCCTTTGTTCTTATGACAAAAGCCAAGCTCATTTCCTGCATCTATACCACTTAGATCTTTATTTTATTAGAACACTGGCCATTGTAATCAATTATTAAGGTTTTTCGACACTGGGTTGTCTTGTGTTAATTTGTAAATCAATTACTGGTTATGAAGGGCAAGTTGTTGGTTGGTAAGGAAAATTCTCTCTGTTTCCTTGCTTAAAACAGCAGATTGCGTGATTATGAAAACTTCCTTATCTGTGATACATCATCGTGACTTAAGTAGTATTATTGACAGCCTGGAGCTCAGTCTACAAGGATCTTACTGCACATGCAGTATTGCACACTTTCATATCAAACCAGTTTACATTAGTGAAATTTCAATCATTTTTGTTAACTACTTCTAGTGTTATGGTCCTTGTTTCACTTGGTTGCTCCTTGTCAATGCTTAAACATCAATAGTTATCTGCCGATCTGTATAAAATTTATATGCATCATTTAGTTTAGTACAAAGAAAAATTCTATTCAATTTCAGCAATTTTGTTTAACACATGTAGAGTTATGGCCCTTCTGAACGCCCTAATGCTAAAATTATCATTGTGTCTTTGTGAAATTTATTTGCTTTATTTAAATTAATGAAACGAAGAAGCCTATTGAATTTCAGCCAATTACCTTTAGAGTTATGGCCCTTGTTGCACATTGTGAAGGCTCTAACATCAAAATTTATCTGCTGATCTGTATGAAATTTATATGGGTCATTTAGATTAGTCAACAGATAAATTTTATCGAACTTCAGCATAATCCATTTATCACTTCTAGCGTCAGGCCCTGGTTTCATGTTGTTGCACTTTGCGAATGCTTTAACATCAAAATTATCATCCACTCCAGGCCCGGATCCAGGATTTTGTCAAGGGGGGGAGGGGGCACACATTGGAGCAAAGGGTAACATGTTGCAACCGTGGTTTGCTTTGGGGGAGACAATGCGTAAATCATTTTATATCATCTATTAAAGAGCAGACGTGAACTACAACAATAACAAAGCGAACGAAAATGAAAATCAACTATGTCACTGGGGCTGATGTGAGATCCACGCCTGCACTCTTTGTGAAATTTATTATGTATTATTTGAATTAGTAAAACAAAGAAACCTTTTGAATTTCAGCGATTTCCATTATTACCTCTACAGTTCAGGGCCCTTGTTTCACTTTGTTGAACCTTGTGATTGCTCTAATGCCAACAATCATCATCCAATCTGTATGAAATTCATATGCATCATTTAGATTAGTGCCACCATGACGCCTATTGAATTTCAACAATTTCCTTTTATTAGGTCTAAAGTTATGGCCCATGTTTCACTTTGTTCACCCTTGTTAATGCTCGATTGATGAAACATCTGTTACGTATAAAATATGCATGGTTTAAATTTGTGAAACAGAGGTCTATTGAATTTCAGCAAATTCCGTCAGTTATTGCCCTTGTTTTACTTTGTGAACAAAAGTTATTATTCCATCTGTATGAAATTTATTTGAATTATTTAGATTAGTAAAACGAAAAAGGCTGTCAAATCTCCAAATTTTCTGTGAATTACTGCCAGGGTTAAGGCTCTTGTTTCAGTTTGTATAACCTTGTGAACCCTCACACGATCTGTATAAAATAGTTTTGTAAATGCCCCCGATGCTTGGACGGTTTAGCAGCTGTGGGCATGTGTTGTTGACTGGCAACCTATCTTTCTTGTGTGTTTACACAGGTTTAACTTTTTGCCTGTTTGAAATAATTGTCTTGAAATTTGAATAAAAGTGCTTGGGTACCTTCCATTATGTACATAATTAAAACTAACATATTTTATAACATATTTTACTTTAACCCATTTTAAATTTTGCTACGATTGATCTTCACACATGATTATAAAATGTAGTGTACATGTGTAAAATAATATAATCTATGTAGAAGGTTATAATTAGTTGTTGACATAGATTATATTGTGTGTTATGTCTCAAGATAGATAATGAAATATAACTATATTGAAAATTTCATTCAAATTTCTTTATTCTGGATAGAAACTGTACTTGACAACTGGGACTATTTTGAATTTTTAAATCTTAAGGGTGTTCAAATCCATTTAAGTCTTTGTTGGCCGATCGGTTAGAGAGTTGATTTTTTAGGTGTCTTGTGTGAATAAATGTCTAGTAATTTATATGACATTTGAAGCCAAAATGAAGACTTGCAATAAGACAGATTAAGCTCAAATATTACATAATGTATCTTTAATGATGGTGGAATTCTCACACTATCGAATGAAGAGAATAGGTCCATTGCTAATTAATCTCTATGTATTACAGTCGCGTAAAAAGATGTTGACAGTGAAACATTTTCATGTCTTCAGTTGTAATTTAGGTAATCTTTATTATAAAACGTTGTCGTTAGTTATCGATCGATTTGTGCATGTTTACATAGTGAGAAGAAGAGGTTTAATGAATTTCATAATAACATCCCAAGTATTTTTTTTTGGCCTTGTTGACTACGTAAATTTTTTTGTATGTTCTACTGACAATAGTTATCATATAACATCTGCCTGAAATGTATTTTGTTGAACTATGTGGAACTAAGACGCTTTTTACCAATTTCCATTAATTACCCCTAGGGATATCTATGATCCTTGTTCACTTTACCGATTCTTGTGAATGCTCTGGATGGAAAAATACATCAATATTAAAATAATGAAGCACACATGGTTGCTTTAAAATATATTTAGATTATCTATTGAAAATTCCATATTGTGATTAGTTTGAATCACTTAGTTGATTACCGACACATTTCTTCACATGCATACAGGATAAAACGGATATATATTCATATAGATTATTATTATGTTTCATTGACTTCATTCTTTCATATAGGCTGAGTTAATTAGTAGAAAAATAATAAACTAATTCTTTTTGTCACACCATGTTTTTCTCAGTGTTAGTCTTGTTATTGTATAACATTTTTTTTCATTAATCACATCATTAATTATCATTTTTTTATCTTTTTTCATAATTTTGGGTAGGGGATTCAAAAATCTGCTTCTGATAGTCTGTTTTGAAGTAGGCAGATGCAGATTTTAAATTTGACTGTAGATAGCTGTTGCTGTCTTGAAATCCATTAATTAATATTCTTATATTGATTAACATAGGTAGATTTATGAGCTTTCTTCTCTGTGAAGAAATAAATTATTCAGTGAAAACCTTGGCTTACACACAGAAATTGATGAGTTAGCTATCAATGTCAACTACATCTACAACAATCACATACACCAAATAGAAAACATAACGCTAACGCTACAATATACGTCCACATTCCTGCTTTGATTGATATGGTACTTTGTCAAGAAGGCTAGGCGTTGAGGGTCGTACACCAACATCAATAGTTGCCGTCCTTAGAGTATAAGGAATAAGTATACCAAGATAATCCATACAGAATTGTGCCTTCATAACGCTAAAGGCAAAAAGTGGGACGCGGCTCTGCCCCTGGGGGTCGGGACATTCATCAAAATCAATAGTGGACACCCTCAGGCTATAAGGAATACATAAGCCAAGTATCAAGCTGATTCATTCAGAATTGCGGCCTGTAAACGACAAACACAAAAATTGGGCGTGTCTTGCCTGTGTGAGTCGGGATATACAGTTGATGTCCTTAGGCTATGTGGAATACATATCCCAAGTTTAAAGACGATCAATTAAGAATCGTGGCCTGTAGACAACACACACAGACACGAAGTAAAAATGGGCATGGCTCTGCCCCTGGGGAGGTAGGAAATCACCAAAAACAATAGGGGTCATCTTTAGGGTATAAGGAATAGGTTTGTAAAGTTTTAAAAGGATCTGTTAAGAATTACATCCTGTAGGCGAACACAAGACACAAAAGCATTGGGCCTGGCTCTGTCCCAGGAGGTCCGGCATGCACCAAAAATAATAGTGGTCAGCCTTAGGGTATAAGGAATAAGTATAAAAAAAAGTTTTCAAGACGATCGATTAAGAATAATAATTGTGGCCTGTAGGTGACACACAGACAAAAAAAAAAAAATGGGCGTGGCTCTGCCCCTGGGGGTCGGGCATGCTACAAAAACAATAGAGATCTTCCTTAGGGTATAAGGAATACGTATACAAAGTTTGAAGAAAATCCAGTAAGAATTGCGCCCTGTAGGCGACACAAAGACACACGAAAAGAAAATGGGCGTGGCTCTGCCCCTGGGGATTGGGCATGCACCCCCAAATGATAGGGTTGTTCCTTAAGGTACAAAGAATATGTATGCACAGTTTCGAGATTATAAGTTAAGAAATGTGGCCTGTAGACGACAAACAAACAAATACTAAAAATGGGCGTGGCTCTGCCCCTGGGGGTTGGGCATGCACCCCAAACGATATGGATCATCCTTAGAGTATAAAGAGTAAGTATGCAAATTTGAAGAAAATCTAGCAAGAATTGCGCCCTGTAGGCGACACAAAGACACACAAAAGAAAATGGGCGTGGCTCTGACCCTTGGGGTTGGGCATGCACCCCAAACGATAGGGATGTTCCTTAGGGTTCAAAGAATGTGTATGCAAAGTTTCAAAATTATAAGTTAAGAAATGTGGCCAGTAGACGACAAACAAACACATACTAGAAATGGGCGTGGCTCTGCCCCTGGGGGTCGGGCATGCACCAAAAACAATAGAGATCTTCCTTAGGGTATAAGGAATACGTATACAAAGTTTGAAGAAAATCCAGTAAGAATTGCGCCCTGTAGGCGACACAAAGACACACGAAAAGAAAATGGGCGTGGCTCTGCCCCTGGGGGTTGGGCATGCACCCCCAAATGATAGGGTTGTTCCTTAAGGTACAAAGAATATGTATGCAAAGTTTCAAGATTATAAGTTAAGAAATGTGGCCTGTAGACGACAAACAAACAAATACTAAAAATGGGCGTGGCTCTGCCCCTGGGGGTCGGGCATGCACCAAAAACAATAGGGATCTTCCTTGGAGTATAAGGAATAAGTATACCAAGTTTGAAGAAAATCCATTAAGAATTGCGCCCTGTAGGCGAACCACACACACACACACACACACACACACACACATACAGGGGCGACGGCATAATACGTTCACATTATGAATGTGGACGTATAAAAATTATAATGTGCTTTTAGATTTTCTCCAGGTGCTCCGGATTCCTCCCATTGATAAAGACCCCTATGCACAAGCAAGTTATTGAAATAAAAATTAAATCATGTGTTAGTCCCAAATGACTTAGTTTGTGTTGAGTGGATGTAATACCCCATTTCTCCTGACTTTTTAAGTACCGGTAAACTGTATTAACAAAGATTGTGCAAGTTGCATGCACATCAACATTAACCAGGCCATTTAGGTTGCCGACTTCTTCTTTTGGATATTGGATAGGAATGTTGCCAGGGAGATGTTTTTTACATTTAGGTTGCCGACTTCTGGATATTTGATAGGAATGTTGCTAGGGTGGTGTTTTTTAGATTTGTACTAATGAAAAGTTTCGCCTTGGAGTATCTTTAAGGGGCAAATTAAGGGAATGTTTATAAGTTACATGTTGAACAGATATTTTGTTTGACCATGGACCTTATAAGGTCTGTGGTATGATCAAATGTTAAATTTAAGGGGTGGAACATGACAGGGTCACCACAAAAAATTAAAACCTCATATTCACCCTGTTCATCTGTCATCCAGACATTTTAGGTAACACTCTTCAAGATACATTTATCATTCGATCCTTTTAAAATTTGTACATGGAGATGTATTTTTGTAGATATCACCAGCTAAATTCAGTCTTCCTGCTGAAAACGGAGAAAAGTCCGATGAAGAAGACTTTGGTGAGGAGGTCATAGAAGTACCACAGGAAGTAGAAGTGGAAAGAGTTGTTGAACAAGAAGTACTTCAAGATGTTGTGGAGACTAGAAAAATACCTCAGGTGAAGGCCATGTATGCTTACAAAGGTCAAGATACCAAAGTTGATAAGGGAGAGGTGAGACATTAATTCCAATTATTTGATATTTTCAGCTCTCATTAGAGATTTGATTTGCAGTCCACTAAAAACAACAGAGGGTTTGGGAAGTCAAAAGATCAAATGCATTCTCATAAGATCATACTTCTGTCATTGAATCAAGGAGTATACGTGACATGGAGTAGTAATGCCTGCTCATCTGTATAGGTTTTCTCCGATGCCTCTGATTTCTTCCCATTGCCGTAGGCACAGTGGATAAGTAGGTAAGACATTGGATTCCTACCTTAGAGGTCGTGGGTTTGCTCCCAGTGTTGGCTGCGAAAGTTCATCTGGATTTTCCGGTCATGGCTTCCCCATGTCAGTGGTGAAAGACCGATGGTTCGACTAGAACAGCTGTCTAGTTGTTTGGATGGTATGAAAAACCAAGGTCCTGTGTACTCATTGACATGAACGTAAAAGATGCGTTGGCAGTTGAAAATTCTATATAAAGGTAAACATCCCTGTCTTCATTAGCCCAGTGAGAGCAGAACATTTCTGCCCACTGCTAAGCCTAACTGCATGTGAATTATTGAAATAAATTGTACAACGTTAGTCCCGCAATGACCTAGTTTGCGTGGAAAATCCTCTCTATTAAAATAGACTGACTTGCTTACATTTCTTACATCATTTGAATATACATAATTCCTTGAAAATTAATAAGGGCAAATAAAGATTTGTACAAATATAATTATAGTACGAGGGTATGCTAAAGGCATGAATCTTGAATGACAGTTTATTTGTCATGGGAGGTAAGCAAACAAACAGATAATTAGTTCCAAAATATTTATTGATTATAACAGATAAACAAAAGCTAACTCGATCCTGTCATACAAACATAACATAGCACTACATGATATACAAATTAAAAACAACTGTGTACTGTGCCATACCTTTATACCTTGAGGGCAAACTACCTTTGGTTCACCATGTGATACACACACCAGATTAGTGATAAAATCAGACAATTTTAAGTATCAAAAGCAAAATCTTCAAATTACCGGACAGTTTTGAGTATCAAAGCAAATTAACAGTAATTTTGAGACAAAAAATTCATTTGAACTTTTACAAATGTAAACATACAGTTACCAGGCAACAAATATAAGCTCAACAACAGCTTTTTGAATTATGGCTTCCAACTCTTAAATATGCATATGGGTATTTCATCAGAGATTAAAAAATGAATTGAGGGAACCCAATCCTCAAAGATCTCAGTTTCTTTTGATATTCACGTATTTCAGACCACAACTTCACAGATTATGGCTCCTGATTGTACGAAAGATTAAGGGTTTTTTATGATAAGATGGTTCTCTATCAATCTCATGCAAAATGTGGGCATATCTTGCATGGCAACTGTCAGTATATAATTAATATAGTTAAATGAAATTACAAAATAATATTTAGTAATGTCACATCATTTGAATTTTTGGGTAAAATATCAGATTTCTCTTGGCTTAATCCACATTTAAGAAACAAAATCAACAAAATCAAAATACATACTCTAAATAACCAATTGACTTTGATTCATTTAAAATTAAATTCGCCCACAACTTGTCTCTATCATCCAGAAAAATATTCTACGAATATTAGTCTGGATGCGTTGTCAACATTTGAGAATAATAGGTCATTGGTTATCTAGTCTTTTATATTATGATAAACAAAGTCTAAGAGAGGCAACTGGTCCTATAACAAGATGTTAACACCCATGAAATTAATTTAAGAATGCCAGTTCAGAAAATTCATTTTATTGCATTCCAAGTTCAATATCAAACACTCCTAATTTGTAAAATTTCTCTCTTCATGGGCCATATCTGTTTTTATACGCCCACATTGAAATGTGGTCGTATATTGTCGTCATCCCGTCCGTCCGTCCGTCTGGCGGTCCGGGTGGACGCTCTAGAGGCTAAAGGTAATATCCGATTGACTTTAAATTCATACACAGTGTTTAAGGTCATGAGACGAAGAAGCCTATTGTTTTTCAGCGATTTCCATATCCGATTGACTTTAAATTTATACACAGTGTTTAAGGTCATGAGACAAAGAAGCCTATTGATTTTCAGCGATTTCCGATAATTAGTGCCAGAGTTATGGCCCTTGATCACTTAAAAAAAATCTTGTGAATGCTCTAAAGGCCAAAGTTAATATCCGATTGATTCCAAATTTATACACAGTGTTTAAGGTCATGAGACGAAGAACCCTATTGATTTTCAGCGATTTCCGATAATTACTGCCAGAGTTATGGCCCTTGATCACTTCAAAAAATCCTGTGGACACTCTAGTGGCCAAAGTTAATATCTGATAGACTTTAAATTTATACACAGTGTCTAAGGTCATGAGACGAGGAAGCCTTTTGATTTTCAGCGATTTCCGATAATTACTGCCAGAGTTATGGCCCTTGATCACTTTAAAAAATCTTGTGGATGCTCTAGAGGCCAAAGTTAATATCCGATTGACTTCAAATTTATACATAGTGTGTAAGTTCATGAGACGAAGAAGCCTATTGATTTTCAGAGATTTCAAATAATTACTGCCAGAGTTATCTCCCTTGATAACTTCAAAAAATCTTGTGACGCTATGAGACGAAGACGTCTATCGATTTTCAGTGATTTTCAATAATTACTGCCAGAGTTATGGCCCTTGATCACTTCGAAAAAACCCTGTGGAAGCTCTAGAAGCCAAAGTTAATATCTGATCGACTTTAGATTTACACACAATGTTTAAGGTCATGAGACGAAGAAGCCTATTGATTTTCAGAGATTTCAAATTATTACTGCCAGAGTTATCTCCCTTGATAACTTCAAAAAATCTTGTAACGCTATAACTTATCATCCGATTGACTTCAGATTGATACACAGAGTTTAATGTGTTGAAACGAACAAGTATTTTGATTTTCAATGAATTTTGATAACTGAACAGCTAAATCCATGATATTAGATGTTTCATGTATATACTAATTGTTAGCGTGGGGTAAAACTTTATAAAAAGCAATCAAATTCTAATGATTTTCTGTTAATTACATAATGAGTTGTTCTTCTTAATCAGTTTTTAGTGTATTACAAATGTTTCATTATCGAAAAAAGTAAAAATATGCGACAACCCTTGTTGACTGCCCAGACGATTTAGCTGCTGTGGGCGTATGTTTCGTTGCCTGGCAACCTATCTTTGAAATTAATTTTGATAGGTCGTCACAATTTATGTTTGTTTATATCAATGCAAGAATTATGGGATTTATTGCGGGAAGGGGTGCAACTCAACATTAAAAACCAAACTCCAGGTTACGCGTGGGCAATGGACTTTACAGCAAATTAGCTCTCCGTGTGTTGAAGATAGTGTAGATGAATGAAATTTTAATTCAACATAATTTGTTTAAATACTGAATGGAATAGGACCATTTTTGCCCTGATATTCATATTAGTATTAGAGCTTCTTCTTTCATAATAATGAGGGGACTGGATGACCAAATAATTAGCGCATGTTGTATCATACGGTGGTTTTGATTCCCCGGTTGTACATGACGATTAGTAGAATCACCTGTCCAGCCTCATGGGCCCTCTGGTTTCCTCCCACGGCTAAAGACCCCTACGTGCAAACAATTATTGAAATAAATTGAAGGTATAAATGTTTGTCCCAAAATGACCTAGTTGGTGTTGTAAACACCCTCTCGTCCCCCCTCCCTCTTTCTATTACACAATAATGTAGTTTGGAGGGATTTTAATATAAATAACTTAAATTAAAGAAAATAATATAAACTATACTACTCAGACATCATAATAATTTGAGAATGTAAAGATTATAAACAATCTGACAACAAAAATAAAACTGAATTAATTGTTTCCTGAAATTGTGATTATTAATGCGTTGATTACTGTCCTGGTTGCTGAATGTTATACTTGGTTACAATGGAAAAGTTTTTTAATGAATGATATAATTGGTAACCCTAGAAATATGATTTTATGGTTGTTGAATATTATAATTGGTAACAAGAGGAAAGTTATTGTGACTTGTTGAACTTGCTTCAACAGAATTCCTTCGTATTATCTGCATCCAAATTTTTTTATATGCGTGACGAAAATCTTTTCTAAATATTCCATAAATAAGAGGATTTACAGCACTGGAACAGAATGCCATTATACTAGCTAAAAGACTCATATAATTGGGTAAAGGTTTTTCCTCGTCAACGCTAACTTTATAAAGTTTCGTGCAACTGAACGGTGTCATGCACAAAAAATAAGCCAGTACCACTATAAGTAAACTTTTGACAGCTTTGGAACTTGTGCTGTACTTGGTTGAAGAGCTGTTATATACACTGTTGATATTATTCCTCTGTTCCTGATGTCTCCGATGTTGTTGATGAGCAATGGTTAAAACACGACAATAGCAATAGGCCAACACTAAGCCTGGTAGAAGGAAGCACAAAAGAAAGGCAAAAATAACGTAATAAAGAGCCTGTTCCCTTTCTTTGTACCAACTAATAGCACAGATAACCTCCCAGTAGTCAAATTCAATCCAGTGATACAACACAGGAATAATGGAAAACAAGATTCCTTGGAACCATGTGTAAAAGATCATGCAAATAACTCGTTTTTTGGTTATTTTGTTCGGGTAATAAAATGGATAAACTATCGCAACGTAACGATCGATACTAATAAAACATAGCGTCATCATGGAGACTATTATCAAACAGTAATTTGCAGCACAGACAAAATAACACCAAAACTTCCCAAACGGCCAAACATCGGCAATAAACGTTCCAAGAGAACTTAGCATCACCACAATGGATGTTGATAGATCAGTGATAGATAGGTTAACAATAAATAAGTTTGAGATTTCTTCCCTTAAGTATGAAAATCTGAATACAGATATTATAACAAAAAGGTTTCCAATTATAGCTTCTAAAACAACTACAAACAAAATCACCGACCAGATCACATTTTCATGCAACGTGCGTAAATTTCCAGTGCCCGTTTCATTGGAATAATTGGTCGAGAAATTTAAACTGTTCATATCTCTGGTGACGATTATTTCCACATTATAAAAACATAATCACAATAGTTGTCAGTTTTGAATGTCTTGTTCAGTATTCCATTCTATGAATCAACTGTGGTAGATTTCACTTATGTCATCGTGAATGAAGCTCCATCATTGTCAGCTGGCTTATCCAACTGTGATCATCAGTTAATGATGTGATCTATTTAAAGGGAATATGGCTCTATTCTTTGAAACCTTAAAGTAGAAGAAAATGGGTTTAAAGCACATATTCATCATGCATTATGAAGTACATAAAGTGATATATATTCAGTTTTTAAAAGCTATGTTTTGTGAAATACTTGAACAGTCAAAATTAAAGGATAATCAGTTATGCATGCGTTGTCCATTCTATATATTTTTTATTTTAAAGTATTTTTTGGTCCATTGTGAATCACTTATTACTAATTACTTCAGCATTGTCTTGAAAGATATGTTTTTCTTTGTTAATTATAAATGGATCCCAAAACCATAGAAAGTGTTAATTGTGTCTTAAATATTGGATATTAGGATCCCATATTTCACACCAAAATAACAACATCTATTTGATTGAACGGACCGATATTGAATTCTAATTTATGTTTTTAGTTTCAAATATTATAGAAAATATTTAGTTAGAGGTTTAGCCCTTTTAAACTGTTTTTTATGTGGATAGTCATGGTATGCTGTTAGGATTAAATCCATTACACTTGTTGATGCAGGCAAAAGCGTGAAAATCATAATAAAATTAGTTTACATTCAGTATAATAACATTTTAAAATAAACATCTATATTTTTATGGAAATACATTTGTCAAATATTTTTAGTATCTTTAGCATATAATTTCTTTTATTGGTACAGTAGCTTAGCTATTAAAGTATTATGAATATTTTTTATGACATTTTTTATCAAATAAATATTGTCCAAACTCACATGGTAGTTCTACTGAATTAAAAAAAGCAATGATTCACAGCCTTTATCTTATATGGAAAGGTTTTATTACAAGTGAAACACGATAAATACAAGAATTAATGGCAATTGTTATTTTTTAATGTTTACATCCTATTAACATGATCATTTCACATTGCAGATGTGAGAATAAATAGAAAACAAATTTGCTGAAAAATCCCTGTAGGAATAGCTTGTTGGTCACATGCGTTAGTAAAGTGAAGTTTCATTGAGTCAAACGACCATAAGTATTATAGGGCTATATTGCATAGATGGTTTAGTATTTGTGAGTTATCTATTTAAGGTGTGTGTTGATAAATAATTGTCCTTCCATTGTCTGATTCATATTAACATGGGTCAATGAAATGAAATGGGGTTTAACCTTTAGGATCTTACTGTTCCGCTTTTATGCTGATCTTATAAGAATCATTTTAATACTACAGTGCATATAGAAAACAATGGAAGACCATTAAACAGCTCTTTATTCAGTGTTCTTAGTTCTAAATTCATAGTCCTTAATTCTTACTTCTTCATTTGTTGTCGTATTTCGACATTTGTACACTAAAATTAACATTTGTATCTTAAAATCAATATTTGTTTCACAAATCAGATATTTGTCATATCAGATTTGTAAAATGTATTTTGATATAAGATGTTTATTTTTTGACTCTAGTGAAACGATCCCTTGGCAGTTGGAATTCGATATAAGAGTAAGCCGTAGTGCCGCTGCCTGGGCAAAATTTTCCTCATAGCGCACTGTATGTCGTATATCTGCCTTCATTAGCCCAGTTTTGGAGCAGAACAGTAGGATGTTAAATCCCATTTCATTTAATTTCTCTAGTGAAACCACGTGCGTAGAACGGCTAATTGAACCGGGCCTTCGATAAGAAAATAAATTGAAAGTAGTCTATTTTCAGAAATTAGGCTTTGTCTGATGGTGACATATTTCTTTGTTCAAAGAGAGGGAGAAATGGAGTTTATCAAACACTCGACACAACTAGGTCATTTAGAAACTAACACATGGTTCAATTTTATTTCCATAATTAGCTTGCACATAGGGTTTTTAGCAGTGGGGGGGAAATAAAATTAAACCATATGTTAGTCCCGAAATGACCTAGTTTGTGTTGAGTGAACGTTAAACCCCATTTCTTTCTGTCTCTCATAACACGAAATGCAAGATATCGGGTTGCACACCATTAGGAAGGTCCAAATACATTTTAACAATATACATATTTTTGACATATACATAATTTAGAAGAGATAAGTCATCCAACTACTTTCAATTTATTTTATTTAATACTATATCATAACGGCCAATATATTTATATATAGAAACATAACATGCATGTGATTTCATTAAAGTAACGGTCATTGTACGATTTTACTTGTATGCTTGCTCGATTCTTTATTGTATGGTGACTTATTGTATGCCAGGTTGATTTCTAATGTTCCGGTTAGATGAATTCCGAGAATTGTTTTTGGAGAAATGTTTTGGAAAAAATGTTTTTTGAGAAATGTTTCGCAAGATTTGTATTTGGAGATTTGTATTTTGAAATTTGTTGTTCGATATTTGTTTTTTGTTGTATTTTTCTGATGAAATGTAAATATAGACTAATTTTTTGATTTTCAAAAAAAGTTAAATTCTTATATTAAAATACATTTTATAAATCTGATATGACAAATGTCTGATTTGTGAAACAAATATTGAGTTCAAGATACAAATGTTAATTTTAGTGTACAAATGTTGAAATACGACAACAAATGAAGAAGTAAGAATTAAGGACTATGGATTTAGAACTAAGAACACTGAATAAAGAGCTGTTTGGTCTTCCATAGAAAACTACACCTTACATTACTGATCATTTGTATGTGGCCTCTTACTGTGCATAGACAATTATACCTCAAGCTGCTGATCATCATGTGTATGTGGTTTCTCTGTATTAAATCTTTAATACCACTGTGCATATAGACAACTACGCATCAAGCTGCTGATCATTTGTATATGGCCTCTCTGTATTGAATCTTTTTTATACGACAGTGCATACTCCATATAGACAAATACACCTCAAACTGCTGTATGTGGTCTCTCTGTATGAAATCAATTTAATCCTGCAGTGTATATAAACAACTACACTTCACTTAATGTATGTTACGTATTGACATAATACTCTGTATGAAATATTGTTAATTATTCATTACTTCGTTTCACACATATTTTTCCCCACAATATATCTATTAATTGGTTTGTAGATATTATTCTACTTATGATATACTGCAAGAATGTGATTAATTTTGACAGTAATAAATCTGTAGTCACTTGGTTTCACACATATTTTCAATCACAATTTTTCCATCAATATATCTGTTGTTAATTGTTTTGTAGATAATATTCTATTTATATCATACTGCAAGATTGTGATTAATTTTTTTGACAGTACAATCTGTAGTGTATAAATTAAATGCAATGAATGTTATGGATCTATATATAAACCAGGGGGTAGTTTCACAAAGCATCTTACGATGGAAAATTTATCGTAACGTAAACTTACGAAAAAATTGCGTTTCACTAAAATTCTTAACTTAAAAAATTCGTAAATTTGATCGTAAAGTCTACGGCAACTCTCACCATGTCGTAAGTTGGATTTTTTTACGTATCTTGGACAAAATGTCTGCATTTTTACTTTATGCCAGTGGTTCCCAACCTGTGGTACGCGTACCACTAGAGGTACGAGAGGGCCTTCCAGGTGGTACGCGAGCACTTTCGGGGTTATGAACAAGATAATACCCATTATTTCCTCAGTTTGTATATGTGTTAGTATTCTTATTATTATTTTGTATAGGCCTACTTACTTATATTTTATCTCTATACTTCTTTATCTATTTCTTGATTGATTAATCCTTTTTGGGAGGGAAAGAAGCAGATAGCATTGAGTTGGGTTTGTTTTTAGTTCTTTTATGTGTTCTACTTGTAAAAGTATTCCGATAAAGTGCGGATGTGGCGCCAGACAGGGTAAGCTTACTCTTCCGGACACCTGTTACCACTGTTTGTCGTGTATTTTGTACACGGGGAGCAGTCCATTTTCTGATTACACTATTTTGCCTTTTACGTTTTTCTAGGATTGAATTCTGTCTTATGGTTTGGATTGTCAGTACTTGGTTTTATTTTATTTGATCAAGGTGGTAGCCTACGTGGCGACTGTACGGGACCTCAAAATGGTACTCTATCACAAAAAGGTTGGCAACCATTGCTTTATGCGGATCGGCAACTTCGGCGAGAGAGAATATTTAGTGACACCCGTACGGACGAGGAGTTAGTTTCACGTAATGAAATTAAATGGGGTTTAACGTCCTACTCTTCTGTGCCTGACTTGGGCTAATGGAAGACGGGCATATGCCATACAGTGTGCTACGGCCTACTGTTATATCGAATTCCAACTGCCAAGGGATCTTTTACGTGTACGCCAATGAGTACACAGGGCCTCGTTTTTTGTCCCATCCGAACGACTATGCAGCTGTCCTTGTCAGACCCCCTTCTGCATCACTGACAAGGGCAAACCACGCCAGAAAATCGAGATGAACTTTCTCGGCAAATGCAGGGATCGAACACCCGACCTCCAGGCTAGCGAGCCAGCGCCTTGCCCACTTAGCCACCGTGATTCCCTAGTTTCACGTAACAAACTTGATTGGACCAGTAGGCCCCGTAGTTGTTACTGTATTAATGATGATATCAAAACCGCAACTTGCCGATCGAAATCTTACTGTAGGCCTACAACTTAAAAGTCCTGATTGCATTACAGTAGGCCTACTTTGCCACACCTAGCTTCCAAAAACTCATCACTGATGCTCATGATCACGGGGTTAGTGTACCATCAGTGTCTAGAGTAATTTATCGTGTTTCACGAGCAATAACAACCCGTGTTAACGATTAATTATCAATAAATTTCCCCTAAAGAGTGGGCCTACGCCTATCGCGACAAAGACCGACACAAATATTCTCCCAAGCTCAGTCTTTCGATTACCTAGTCAGACTGCTGCTCAATTTTCCTTTCAGAATTCCATAATTCTGCTCTACGCCCTCAATCGAAACACCGAGAGCTGTTCCAATTTTGGTTTCGATTTTAATTTTCATGCTTTCTATTTCGTCTGTTGACAGACGACGTATGCTGCTGTGTCTCACGCGCAATGACGTAGCAAAGAAAAACAATTAAAGAAAAGGCATGAACATAGCTTTTTATTCATAAATACACAGCTACATCTTAGCGTATATAAGGAATATATCATTTCGTCGTTTATGTTTCAAATGGTTAGGATAAAACCCAACATAACAGTTATAATGCCGAATTTGTCAACATTATGACTGGGGGAATGTTTACAGAAGTTTGAATGAAATGACGTCACTGGCGTATCTACGTAAAAAGATACGAGAAAAGGTTAAGAAAAAACTTACGCCGACCTTTGTGAAACCGGCGTAAATAATTTGTATCTTTTTCGTAAGTTTTTTTTAACGTAACGTTTTTTCTTAAATTTACGAACTTTTTTAAAACTGCCCTCAGGAACGTCGTTGGGAGAGAATATTCAGTGATAGATTAAACCCTCCCGACATCCATACAGACGAGTTAGTTTCGCGGTACAGACTTGATCGGACCAATATAACATGTTATTAACTGTATTAATTATGATATTAAAACCGCAACTCACCGCTCGAAATCCTTGTCATCTGTAGTGTACAAACTACAGTACAAGTCCAGATTGCATTACGATAGGGGTGATCACGTGGCTAAGGCGCTGGCTCGCTAGCCTGGAAGTCGGGTTCGATCCCGGCATTGGTTGAAAAAGTGATGCTGAACGGAGGGGCTGACAAGGACACATGTCTAGTCGTTCGGATGGGACGTAAAACCGAATTCCCGTGTACACATTGGCGTGCACGTAAAAGATCGCTTGGCAGTTGGAATTCGTTGTAAAAGAGTAGTCCGTAGTGCTGCTGCCCGGGCAAAATCTCCCTCATAGCACACTGTATGGCGTATGCCCGTCTTCCATTAGCCCAGGTTAGGTGCAGAAGAGTGGCACGTTAAACCCCATTTCATTTCATGCATAACAATAGGCTACTATGCCACAGGTAGCATCCAAAAAACTCAATGCTGATGGCACAAGGGGTCACCATCAGTGACTAGACTAATCGCCTTTTAAGTTTTGTGGTCAGGATCGGGTTTAGGCTACCTGCTATAGTACCGGAAAGGTATGCCTATATATATATATATATATAGCTTACAGACTTGGCATACTCAGTCTTAAAACTAGGGTCTCAGGGTCTCGTGAGCCTTCGATTGAAGGCAAGCATTTACACTACAAGTAGGCCTACAACATAGTAATTAATTTGATTTATCAGAAACAGGAACCCAGGAAAATAATCTCAGTAGGCTAGTTTTCATTAAACAAGATTATGGCCAACGCTTTTTATTACTATTATTATGCCTAGTATTACTACTACTAGACCCTGTAGGCCTATAACTAACTAGGGCCTTAAGAGTAAGCTTACAAATATTCTCCCAAACTCTCACTTTCGATGACTTGGTCTGGCTGCTGCTCAATTTTCCTTTTAGAATTCCACAGTTCTGCTCAACTGCCTCAATCAAAAAGCGGAGAGCTGCAGGGGTCCAATTTTAGACCCCATTGCGGCTAGGGTGACCACCTTTGCTTGATCATATTGCGGGACATCATTATCTTTTTAAAAATGACTGAGGCAGTATGCATAACAATGTTGATATATAGTTACTTCACTTTTCGACATACCAACAATAGAAAATCAAACTATGAAATATTCACGTAAGCTTGGTTTGTATTGGTAATCGTATGTCATATGATAGGCCTATATAATTACCACATTTTTTTTCGGATAATAATACATAACAACAATATATTCAAGTCATATAATATTCATATCGTATGCCAGCATCATCTTGCATTTCAAAAAAGCAAACACAATTTCTTTTGTTAAATAAATAAATTATTAATTAACACGACAGAACCGTTTGAAAGGGTGCGTGTAAATATCATGACGTTGAATGAAAGTTACAATAAAATGGCTGCCGAATTATCATCCAGGTACATTAAGTGTTTATCGCTAAAATTAAATCATGCCGAACGTAATTGAATCGTATTGAGATTTTATCGCTGATGTTTAATCATGCTGAATGCTGTGAAACTTATTGAGATTTTACAATGACTGAGTATTAAGGATGTTATTCTGGTTAAAGATGCATTAATTAAAAGAGTTAAATGAGCCTATTGAAGATTTTTCTTTTGACCTCAATGTTATATAAATAATTTATGCAACATATATTTACATACCAGGCCCATAATCAACTCTCTAGAACTTCGGATGGGTTTGATTTTCAACAGATTTATGATTTAACTTAAGAATGACAATCAACTCTACACTGTTCAGTAAACGACTCCTCTCAGAATGAAGTAATTTTACGGACATTTTCAACATATTCCCTTTTCATTATCCATTTTTTAAACTATTAATACTATTATTGCCAGAACTGTCGGCTTTTTATCTAAACCTTTCGTAATGCATCTAATAACTTTCCCTGATTGATCACCATGTCATGCCATATTAATAATACAAGATACCTTTACACCATCATCTGTTATGCATCAATAGGTTATTTGAATTTTAATAATTCAGAGACAAGAAAGCGAATGCAATTGATACTCAATTAGATTAAGTGTATATAATACAGAGTAAAATAGAGAAACAAGCAATTCGATATATCCGTCATCTTATAATATATATATATATATATATATATTATTAACATTACATCATTAATATCTGAAGACACCTATAGAGGGCAGACAGCTAGCTTATATAATTTAATGTATGTCAGAATGAAGTAAAGTGGAGAATTTTTTACCTGGGCGTATTTTTCTATTTTTTTTATATATTTATATACATACAATAGAAATGCATACCCTTCGGGCACGGAAAATGCTCCAGCTATTGTTCTGGGTTTATGTTATTCACCATGTAAAAAATACTAGTATTTATTTACTTACTTTTATTGTTCTTTAGGTAGGAGGTGTGTGGGGGGGGGGGAATAGGTTAACCTTGTGGTTTTTCTCCTGGTCGAGTGGCCTAAAATCCCATTTTTCTTTTTCTCTCTCCCTTCTCTCTCTCTCCCTCGACTGTTTTGAGTTTTAAATTACCCACTGACAATGATTGACTTTGGTTGTTTAATCCATAGAAAAGGTCTAGCGTAGGACAAAGCACGTTTTCCAAGTTGTAAGTTAATAGTTGGAGGTTTTAGAAGATGTATGTTTTTACAAAATTTATTCAGTTATAAAATGTGGATTAATTATATTCATTTAATTTTATTTTCTTTGTGTGATGTCAGTCGTGATGTCGGTTGTGCTGGTGGTTGTAGTTGTAAGACAGGGGGTGGGGTGTCAATGTTATATAAATTATATTCGTTAATTTCTGTCTTGGTTGTGTGCAATATTTTCCAATTCTTATGTTTATTAAACATATATAAATGTAAATGAAATAGGGGTTTAACGCCTGACTGGGCTCACGAAGAGGTGCATACGTCATATTGTGTCCTATGAAGGAAATTGCGCCCGAGACCGGTGCTACAGCCTACTCTTATATTGAATTCCAACTGCAAAGTATTTTTTTTTTTACGTATCATCCGAATGAGTATACGTTATCCAAGGCCCTCTGTGTTGCAACAGTGGCAAGGGGAACCGCACTGGTGGATTTCCAGTATGGCGTACAGGGAAAGGTCATCTACAATTGCAAGTTGGTACCAAAAGACCTTCTAAAGGAATTTGTGGTGGGTCTTTCAGTATTTTCACTAAACTAATACTCAAATAGACTATCGCAAGACTAGCTTCAGGCATATTACTGTAATAGAAATCGTCCATGTGAAGAATTGCCGGACATTTTGACTGATATTCGGAGACGCGGGACATGGAAACATTTTGCGGGACTGTCCCGCGAAGTGCGGGACGGGTGGTCACCCTAATTGCGGCTTTTGGCAGACTGACAGACAAAGCGCATGCTACTGTGACACGCGTTATGACGTAGCAAACAAAAACAAGTAAACAATTAAAGGCCTGAAAATATCAGTTTATTAATAAATACACTGCTAAATCTTGGCGTATATATATATATCATTTCGTCGTTTATGTTTCAAAAGGTAATGATCAAATCAAACATAGCATTCGAGTTTTGTCTACTTTAGTGCCAAAAGAATGGTGTTTTAAGAACCCTTTGTAAAATTGTGAAAGTTGAAAGCGATCAAAGACAAAATTACAAAAGATAAAAAATAATTTTTACAAACTTTTTTGTTTTTATACGCCCACATTGAAATGTGGTCGTATATTGTCATCGCCCCCGTCCGTCCGTCGTCCACAATTGCTTGTGGACGCTCTACAGGCTAAAGTTAATATCCGATTGACTTTAAATTTATACACAGTGTTTAAGGTCATGAGACGAAGAAGCCGATAAGCGATTTCCGATAATAACTACCAGAGTTATGACCCTTGATCACTTCAAAATATCTTGTGGACGCTCTAGAGGCCAAAGTTAATATCCAATTGACTTTAAATTCATACACAGTGTTTAAGGTCATGAGACGAAGAATCTTATTGATTTTCAGCGATTTCCGATAATTAGTGCCAGAGTTATGGCCATTGATCACTTCAAAAAATCCTGTGGACGCTCTAGAGGCCAAAGTTAATATCCGATTGTCTTTAAATTTATACACAGTGTTTACAGTCATGAGACTAAGACGTCTATCGATTTTCAGTGATTTTCAATAATTGCTGACAGAGTTATGGCCCTTGATAACATCAAAAAATCTTGTTACGCTATAGAGGCCAAACTTATCATCCGATTGACTTTAGATTGATACACAGAGTTTAAGGTGTTGAAACGAACAAGTATTTTGATTTTCAATGAATTTTGATAACTGAACAGCTAAATCCATGATATTAAATGTTTCATGTATATATTAATTGTTAGCGTGGGGTAACACTTTATAAAAAGCGATCAAATTCTAATGATTTTCTGATAATTAATAATGAGTTGTTACTCTTGCAACAACCCTTGTTGACTGCCCGGACGATTTAGCTGCTGTGGGTGTATGTTTCGTTGCCTGGCAACCTATCTTTTGTTATTATTGTTGAGATCAAAATTCTATACATTTCCCTCAAATATGAGACCAAGAAAAAAAATCATTTTAGAATGTATACCTCAATTTTAAAAAAGGGTATTCTTTCAGAAATTACACAAAGGTTATAGAAATGTGAATATAGATTGAATAATAATGTGTAATGATTGACAATATATGCTTTGAAATTGATAATCATGACAATGTCCTTGGACATCAGCATGGAATTTAATAGGTACTATCAATGACAGTAATATACTGATTTAAGCATAGATTACTTGTATTTGTAAAAGGTTATTTTAAAAGAAGAACTATTGGAAATTGGAAAACATGTCAATCATATCAGATGCCACCTAATGTCTTGTTTAATAGATGGTTTGCAAATAAAACTAAAACTTTCAAACAAAGTAAAAAAATATGTACAAAGCTTATATGTGAATATATTAGCTACAAAGGCAATAACCCAACTAAAAGTTTACAAGGAAATGTGAATAACTAAAAAAATAATAAATACAACCATTTCTTGAAATAAATGTTGATCCAAAAAGTTTAATGAGAAGAAATTTTATGTTACAATTGAAATAGAATAATGGAAATAAAAGCCTTACTTGCTCTGTGTAAAATTCCAAGAGATAGTCAAGACATTATTCCGAAAGCTAGAAGATGTGATGAGCAATTGATGAAAGCTCTGTTATTTATAGAAGCTATCACATTATCTAACCTTTAGTCGCTTACAGGTGTACACCTACTCATTACTATGTTATTCTGATATAACTGTATATGTTGATGGTATATAATTACTAAGTATCACGATTAATAGACAATGTTTTTCGTACTACCAAAGGGGTGGTGAGATGATTATGACATGTTAATTCATAAATATTGATTGATTGAAACTGATTATCTTACTTTCTGAATGCAGTGTTAATTCTTTATTGACAAGTAGTTGGTACTGGCCAATAAAACCCTACAGTTTGTTGATACTTCAGGATTTAATTAGCTAAGACCAAAAAAAAAAAAAAATTAAACTACATTACCTAGCATATTAATAGTGTCTTGATAAACCAGGCGCTCAGGGTGCGTTATCTCCTTTCCGAAAGTAATATTCGTCGTAAAGTGTAAACCACTGATAGATCAGTGGTGTAAACAAGCCTAAATTAGAAAAACTGCGGCGCTATTGCACTTTCGCACCTCTACCTAAATTAATATTCGTTGTAAAGTGTAAACAAGCTTAAATTAAAAAAACAGCGGCGCTATTGCACTTTCGCACCTGTACTAGTTCCCGTGGTCGAAATTTTCAGGGTATGTTCAAGTGGGCTAGCGATTACATCACACCAAATTAAAGCCAAATCGATCAATAACTTTTCTTTTTCCAAACTTTTGCTTCTCCAAGGGGATATATTTATCCGTTCGACGTCATTTGCATTTGTTGAATATTTAGATTCGAAGGGCTTTGTCTCTCCTTTCACCTCGAACATTGAATTTGATAATACAGCAAGAAGCATAAATGCAAAACCCCGAGATTGATGGAAAATTTCAGGGTCAGCATCAAGCTCACAACGTTATTCACACGTAAACGCCAATCCAAATGGTCATCGCCAAATAGTCGTTTACAGAAAATGGTGGCTTAGCGCAAAAATTAAAATATACAAAAATTATTATTATTATTATGAACTGCGAGCGTTAGGTGTGTAGCATAGAGTGTCAGAGTCCGTCCTCGTGTCTTGTTATTCGAGTCTAAATAGTCAACAAATGCAAATGGCGTCAAACGGATAAATATATCTCCTTGGAGAAGATAAAAGTCGATAAAATGAAAAGTTATTGATCGCTTCGGCTGGAATTTGTTGTGAGATCATCGCTAGCCCACTTGAACGAGCTCTGGCAACTTTACGACGATTATTACTTTCGAAAGGGAGATAACTAACACTGAGCGCCTGTTTAATCAAGACACTATTAAGACGCTAGGCAAATGTAGTTAAAATTTTTTTTACAATTTAAAAAAAAAATGTTTTTTGGGGGTTTTTATTTGTAGCCTATTTAGAAGAAAATTCTATTCAGACCGTAGGCCACCATACCGCACCCCCTTGCTATTAGGATTTTGTTTCTGATATGTCTTTACTACAATAGTATTTAATATTCCATTTGCAACAGCAAAAAATTGTATAGGACATAAAAAAAATCTCTTTAAATCTGTGAAAAAAAAAATCTTTATCATTTGACTGTATGACAATGGATATTAATTTCCTTTTTATACGCCCAAATGGAAATGTGGTCGTATATTGTCGTTGCCCCATCCGTCAGTCTGTGTGTCTGTCGGTCTGTCGTCCACAATTTCTTGTTAATACTTTAGAGGCTAAAGTTGATATCCGATTGACTCTAAATTTATACACAGTGTTTAAGGTCAT
This sequence comes from Patella caerulea, assembly GCA_036850965.1. Classification (NCBI taxonomy): domain Eukaryota; kingdom Metazoa; phylum Mollusca; class Gastropoda; family Patellidae; genus Patella; species Patella caerulea. The sequence continues at coordinate 45,648,482 of JAZGQO010000007.1, read as the reverse complement.
GCGACCAAGAAGCCTATTGATTTTCAGCGATATCGGATAATTACTACCAGAGTTATGACCCTTGATCACTTTGAAAAATCTCAGCTCTAGAGGCTACAGTTAATATCCGATTGACTTTAAATTTGTACACAGTGTTTAGGGTCATGAGACGATTTTCAGTGATATCTGATAATTTCTGTCAGAGTTATGGCACTTGATCACTTTGAAATATCTTGTGGACGAAGGCCTTGAGACAAACAATCAAAACAATTCTGAATATAACTAGACCTGTATGCAGGAATGACGGGTTTCAATGGTGCCATGTGGCCCTTGAACATGTCAATTCCGGTGCCAAGTTACCCTTGAACATAATGTCACTTCCGGTAACCACTAAACAGGTTTCCAAATAAACATTGCTCACATCAAATAAAATGGACGCAGAATCAACCAAATCCAACAATATCAATTCATTTTATACATTTGTTACTTGTAAATGATCTTGACAAAATTACAATACTTCCGGTGTTAATGAAAATGTTCAATTAGTTTTATGAAATCAGAAATGGCATAGAATATAGTGAAAATTTGAATAAAATATCTGTTTTGAAGTCTAAAAATACAGTTTTTGCCAAAATGACGTTACTTCCGGTGATAATGAAAATTTTAAATTACTTGTATGAAATCCTAAATGACATTAGGTATAACATGATGTAAAGTTTATGAAAATCGAATAATAATTGATACTTTTATGGCTCCCAAACCTGCAAAAGTGACCTGTAGAAAACCGTCTATTTCTCGGCAACCGAACAAGTTAGAAACAATTTTATGATATCTATATGAGTTGTGTTTATATGTGAATTTAAACCAAAAATTATTAATACATATTAAATAATTCTTGGTTGAATAAAACATTGATTTAAAAAGTTAAAAATGCAGTTTTTGACCAAATGACGTCACTTCCGATGTCAATTTTAAATTGTAATCAACTTGATATGACGCTACATGCTTTTTGAATCAAATGATGTCACTTTTATAAAAATCCAATAATAATTGACTATTTTACAGGCAAAATTACGAAAACAGTGACTTATGCAAAAATGCCCTTTTCTCGGCAACTGCTTATATTACAAACTAATTTTCACATACATTCTCTTCGTATTGATTATAGCTACAAGTTTATAAAAGTTATGTAAAAATATTTTAAAATCTGAAAAGCCTGAATGGGTTGTAAATAGGTCAATTTTATGCCTTTTTTCACCTCTTAATCCAATTTGCTAGAAAATGAAATAGAAATTAAAAAAACTGCTTCCGACATTTTTTGCGCCTTTAAAGGACACACTCTTTGAGTCATATAATTTTTCAAAAAAATGATATTTGTTTTCGAAAAATGGTACCTAACTGTCAAAATTGTAGTTTTGGATAAAATGATGCCACTTCCGGTGTTGACAGATAACACTTTTGGTAATAAAAAAATGACAATTGAGACAACGAAGCATATGAACTTTGTTTTATACAAATCGAACAATAAAAAATTACTCTAGGTCTGAAAAACTGAATTAGTCAATGGCGGCCAAGGAAAATTATTGAGCCAAATTTTTTTAACATTTTTGCGCTAGTCAGATGACTCTTTAATTCTGTGCACAGCATGAGTAAAAGCCCCATGTTGACTGCACGGTCAACTGAGCTGTTGTGGGCGTATGTTTCATTGCCTGGCAACCTATCTTTTGGATTATGGCGGTGGGGGAGTAGTGCAAGCTGTGAGGAAGGATATTGTCATTACTTAACAAGCATATTATCTTCTACTCTTTTTGCGATAAAATTAAATTTATACCTTTCCGGGGTTGTTTGAATTCACATCAGCAATGGGCAACAGAAAATGAATTTCTGTCAGAACTTTTCTTGGATGGCAATCAACCTCCAATTTCTAGGGTTGAAATTTGAAGTTATCATTTATCCCCCACATTAAAAGTCTAAAAAAGAAATGTCTTAAAGCCCTCAACATATTGTGAGTCTTATCAGTTGATAAGCAAATCTACAAGACCGAGTCCAATGCTGTAGCTCAACTTATCGATCAAGTTAAAGCAAATTACTACAACACGAATCTTTCCTCTGCTGATTCAAAGGACATGTTCAGTATTCTAATGTGACTGATAGAAGATACAACAGTTAGACTTCCTGAATGCGAGATTGATCAAAATCTCTTTGAAAACTTCAGTGACTTCTTCCTCAACAAAACATCAAAGATAAGACATGTAGTGTCAATTCATTCGCTACAGCTCATCTGGCGACTTCTACGCTTAACTGCTTTCAACAGGTTTCTGAAAATGAAGTTAGGTCTGAGATTGTGAAGTCAAAGTCTGCTACATGTAGCCTAGATCCATTGCCTACAGTCAGCAACTGTTCCTTCTTCATTAAAATGTGCTGTTGTCATACCGCTATTGAAGAAATCTAACCTGGACAAGAATGTATTTAAAAATTACAGACCAGTCCCCAACCTACCATTCCTTGGAAAGGTTCTGGAAAAGGTTGTTTCTTCTCAGCTTACTTCCTACCTGACAGCTAATGGTCTACTCGAGAACTTACAGTCAGCTTATTAAATTGGACACAGTACTGAAACAGCCCTTCTGGTGCTAGTCTCATTCATCCAATTAAAAATGCGAAGAACCTTGGTTATATCATGGATGACACTATGTCTGCAACTCCCCAAATAAACAACATTATTAGAAAAATATACTTTAAAATGAAACCAATAGCAAGTATCCAATGTTATTTGAGCAAATCAGTCTGTAGGGACTGTGACTTCATTAGTTATTTCCCAACTTGACTATGTCAATGCTCTTCTAGCTGGAGCACCTAAATACTCTCTGGATAGGTTGCAAGTTGCACAAAACAATGCAGCCAGACTGGTGACTAAAACACTGAAAAACTAAAGGAATTGCATTGGTTGCCAGTCAGAGCACAAATTGAATATAAAATCCTTACGACTGTATATAAAAGTCTCTTCTCTATATCCGCTCCCAGCTATACGAAACAGATGTTTACACTGTATAGTGATGTTCAGATACGCCACAACCTCAGATCCTAGAACGATAACACATTAATAATAATAATATTTATTATTTAACGCCAATTACATCAACATAGATCTCAATAGGCGGTACAACATAAACATAAAATCAAAAGCAATAAAAATTATCACAAATCATGCTGAATAAAAAGATGCACGTATATAATGAACATTTACGCTAAAAGTAAATACACCATTAAAAGAAAAAATTCAGAAAATAGTTTAAGAACAAAACAAAATTTTAAAGTTGCTTAAATGACTCAAATATAATAATTAAAACTGATAATATGCTATGCTAAAAAGATGAGTTTTTAGTAAGGATTTAAAAGATTCAAGCGATGGTGCATTACGGATGTTTAAAGGTGTGGCGTTCCAAAGACGAGGGGCGGCAACAGAAAAAGCTCGCCTGCCATAAAACTCCTGCTTGTATCTTGGCTCGAAAAGTTGTATTCCTGATGAAGATCTGGTGGTTCTGGTTGACTGACGATATGAGATAAGATCACATAAGTACAAGGGTGCTTGATTTTGTAGAATTTTAAAAACCATGACAAGTACTTTAAAATGGATTCGTTGTGCGACGGGTAACCAGTGTAGTGAAAAAAGAATGGGAGTGATATGTGAAGATTTCTTAGTGCGACAGACGAGGCGTGCAGCAGAGTTTTGAAGACATTGGATACGCTTGATTAGATAGTCAGGTGCATTAAGAAGTAAGCTGTTACAATAGTCTAAACGAGAAGTGATAAAAGCAGGGACAAGTTTTTCAGTATTAGTGCGATCTAAGATATTTCTAATTCGACCTATTCGATACAGAGCAAAACTCGCAGATTTACATACAGAAGTAATATGTGATGACAATGAGCATACGTTGTCAAGATTAAAACCAAGATTTCTAACACTATTTACAGGATGTACAAATTCACTACCAATACGAACATTGTTTAAAATAGACTGATTACGAAATTTAGAATAAAAATGTATGACCTCTGTCTTGTCGTCGTTAAGCACAAGTCTATTTGCTGCCATCCATGCCCTAATTTCATCTACACACTTTTCTATTGAATCAGTACACAGATCACCGGCTTTAAATGAGAAATAGATCTGAGTATCATCGGCGTAAACCATGAAGTCAAGACCATGCTGATTTATAATGTCCTCAAGTGGTGTGCAGTACAGGCTGAACAAAACGGGACCTAACACACTGCCTTGCGGAACGCCACATTTCAATAGAGATTTTTCTGATGATGTACTGCCTACTTTCACTGATTGTTTTCTACCGACTAAGTAAGTTTCAAACCAAGAGAGGGCTTTACAACTGAATCCGAAGCGCCTATTCAAACGTTGTAATAGGATGGAATGGTCTATCGTGTCAAAAGCTGCTGAAAGGTCAAGCATTACCAGAACGACTTCTTGATGATTGTCCAATGAGATTAAAATGTCATTAAAAACCTTTATCAGCGCAGTCTCAGTTGAATGGAATTTGCGATATGCCGATTGGAATTTGGAGTACATAGAGTTATGGGATAGATACTTATCGACTTGATTAAAAACAACCTTTTCTATAAGTTTGCCAAGGAACGAGATATTGGACACAGGTCAGTAATTTTTTAGTTCATTAGGATTAAGTCCTGGTTTCTTTACGAGTGGTCTGACAATCGCATACTTTTCGGAGGACGGAAATACACCCTCTGCGAGAGAAGCGTTGATCACCCTAGTAATATATGGAACAGTGCTCAACAAGCATAGCTTGAGCAGATGTGTTGGGATTGGGTCCAGCTCGCATGACTTAGGTTTCGTCGATTTCAACAAAGCCAAAACATAGTTCGATGACACATTGGAGAAACTGGGAAAAACATGGCCAAGGCTTGAATGTTCATTGTCTGCGGCAATGTCTGTAAATTTGGAGCGTAACGTGTCGATCTTGTTTGTGAAGAAGTCTGCAAACTTTTGTGCAAGTTCTACGGGATCAGTATAATCTGGAAGTGTACTGCGAACCGATTTATCACCAGTCAGGTTGTCAATTTCAGAGAAAAGCTGACGTTGATCAGAATTTTCAATGTGTGACCTGAAGTATTCTACCTTTGTTTGATTGGTAAGACGATTATATTCGGCACGCTTTTCAAGAAAGATCTGCTTGTGAATTTGAAGATTATCCTGCTTCCATTTTCTCTCAGCTGAACGAAGTTGGGCCCTGGCCTTGAAGACTGTGTCATTAAACCAGGGTGCTCTAGATTTCACTGTAATGACCTTCTCCTTAGTGGGAGCCAATTCATCGAGCACCAATGATAGTTTGGTGTTGTATTCATCAACGAGTTCGTGGACAGGTGCGTCCTCTGGTTGTGATAGGGTGTGGTTTTCTATAGATGATGCGAGTTGTGCAGGAGTAACCGAGCGAAAGTTTCTGGAGACACATGCAATATTTTGGGGACAAGGCTTGCTCAGCTCAGAAAAGAAGTTAATAACACCATGATCTGACGGGAGGGAGAAATCTACACTGAAACGGCTGAAATAGTTCTCAGAGGCCCTCGTGATCACCAAGTCCAAGGTGTGACCTTTCTCGTGAGTAGGAACATGAATATGCTGTACTAGCCCAAATGAATCGAGAATGTTTTTAAACTGTTTCACGTCCGAAATAGTGTCATCTTGAAAGTGAAGATTGAAATCCCCTGTTATTAGAAGTATTCCACTAGATATTATTGCAGATTCTAGAAAGGAGGCAAAGTCTAGAAGGAACTTTTGTGTCGATTGGCCATTGTTTTTTGACTGTGGGGGTCTATAGATGTTAATGAGATGGATCACGTTTGATTTCGTGGAGATATTTACGTCTAAGTGTAAATTACTATCTGTGTCGAAATATGATAAGGTACTCGGAAAATATTCCTTCCCTGTTAATAGCGCAATTCTCTGGAATGATCTTCCAAAAATAATGCGGGAACTATCTACATTTACAGAATTTAAATCTGCTTTAAAAACTTATCTATTAAATAAAGTGTACTAGTGGTGTGATCATAAATATACTCCAGAGATTACTTTCGACATAATATACAATGTGAACAGCGCTTAGAAATGACCATTGGACATAATGTAGTGCTATACAAGACAATTATTATTATTATCAATTACTGACTGCGTACGAAGAACTGAGATGCAGTGCTTATTGTTATAGAACATTTAACAGTTAGAATTCCATACAAGAGAAGACAGTAGCACTGCTATCAAGGCAAAATTTCCCTCATAGCACATTGTATGGCATATGTCCGTATTCATTATCCTGTATTCATTAGCCCAGTCGGGGCCAAAAAGTAGGCCGTTAAACCCCATTTCATCTCATATTTTTATTAGTTAGGATATTGTTTATTGTTAATTAGATTAACATGTCAAAACAGTCTTAATGTTTATGGTCAGAGGCATGACAAACAAATTGAACCAGTAATAGAAGAGCATTCCATATCAGTTTATGTCAGTCAATCATAGTAATAACTACCACAGTGAGATGAGTTTATCAAGACCATCATGTTTTTTCTTCTATCGACAATTTCGCATTATCTTTTCATTTTGGGTCGGGTGTTTTAATGGCCAAATGCCTATCATGGATTAAATTGCTGTGTTTTGAAACCATTGCTTGCATGTGACAAAGAGGGTTGCATGCCTAACCTCATGGGTTTTCTCTGTTTGCTAAAAATAAAAAGTTTGTAGAAATAAAAATTAAACCTTATAGGAGCTAAATCGCTAATATTTTGGAACTAGAAAATGAGTCGCAATGCATATAATATGAATGTATATAAGCTGATTTACATTCAATTGTTTCCATTTTTACTGTAATTTCTAATCGGTTATGTTTGGCGAAATTCACCAGAAGTCTCAACCAAATGGCAATCTCTATTCACACCAGTTTACACCAACAGTATTTATTGCGCATAACTTATGTCCACCCTCGTTCTTTGAGTCTCTTATTACAAATGGTGCTGAAATGCAGTATGGTACACGATTCGTGTATCAATGATAAAATGTTATTTTTTCTTACATTTTTGAGATCAGAAGCCCATCTTTTCCCTGTAAGATCACAACATCATTGTTAATTTAAATTGACAAATAATTTGTTTTCAAAGACTGTGAATGATATTGAGTTTGGCACTTAGCTACTTTAAGTGAACACCCTAGTAATGAGTAATGAAAATCGATTGTTCAAGTGTGATTTTAATACAGTATATTTAGACAACATTATATCATCACCTGTCTAGTCGTTTCGAGGGCACTAAAAACCGAGGTCCGGTGTACACATTGGCGTGAACGTAATAGATCCCTTGACAGTTGAAATTCGATATAAGAGTAGGTTGAAGTGCCGCTGTCCGGGCAAAGTTACCCTCATAGCATATTGTATGACAGAACAGCAGCAGGTTAAATTTCATTACATTTATCATCACCCCCTTGCATCTTTTTTTTTCCGTTTTACTATACTCTACCGGTCACAATTTTTGGTTAACTGACCAAAAGAAACATATTTCTGTTGACAAAATGTTTTTAATGGTGTAGGAAAAAGTGCAGAGAATGGCAAAAGTCATTAAATTTGATAAGTATGGTGTGTGCATGAAATAGTGTGTGCATGAAATAGTGGCATGAAATAGTGTGTGCATGAAATAGTGTGTGCATGAAATAGTGTGTGCATGAAATTAACTGTGAAATGTTGCTATTGTAGTAGGAGACAGTAGGAAATGGTTTGATAATTATTTAAATGTAATTTTATAAACCCATATTTTAATGTTAACATGTAGTAACCTCAAGTAAATTCATCCACAATTATGAAGTTTTGGCTGGTACTGCTTATGAACATAATATAGGTGTATACACATACTTATGGAAGAACAATTACTGATTTATTTAGGCCTAAATAAATCAGTAATTGTTCTTCCACATGTATGTGTTATAGTCTGATGCTCTTTCCAGTTACTAAATGCCTCTAAATGATTAATATAACTGTTTATTGTCCCCCGCCTTTCGAAGAAAGTTGGGGGACTATTAAAATGGGTTCGTCCGTCTGTATGTCTGTCTGTCTGTCCGTCACACTTTTTGGGACACAATAACTCTCTTCCTAATTGAGCTAGAATGTTCAAACTTGGTGTATTTGTTTATTAGGTCAATGCCTTGATGGCGTTTGAAGATGAGCATTTTCCGATTAGGGTAAGCAGAGACAAACAATTTGATTGGTTGATGCTTTGGGACACGATAACTTTAGTTCTAATTAAGTGAGATTGATGAAACTTGGTGTATAGTTTCATTATAATAATACCTTGACTAAGTTCGATAATGAGCATTTTCTGCTCAGGGTAAGCAGAGCTATACGCAATTTGATTGGTCGAGAATTTGGAACACAATAACTCTCCTTCTAATTGAGTTAAAATGTTCAAACTTGGTGTATATGCTTATTAGGTCAATGCCTTGATGGAGTTTGAAGATGAGCATTTTCTGCTTAGGGTAAGCAGAGATAAGCAATTTGATTGGTTGATGCTTTGGGACACGATAACTTTAGTTCTAATTAAGTGAGAGTGATGAAACTTGGTGTATAGTTTCATTATAGTAATACCTTGACTAAGTTCGATAATGAGCATTTTCTGCTCAGGGTAAGCAGAGCGATACACAATTTGATTGGTCGAGACTTTGGAACACAATAACTCTCCTTCTAATTTAGTTCAAATGTTCAAACTTGGTGTATATGCTTATTAGATCAATGCCTTGATGGAGTTCGAAGATGAACATTTTCCGCTTAGGGTAAGCAGAGATAAACAATTTGATTGGTTGATGCTTTGGGACACGATAACTTTAGTTCTAATTAAGTGAGAGTGATGAAACTTGGTGTATAGTTTCATTACAGTAATACCTTGACTAAGTTCGATAATGAGCATTTTCTGCTCAGGGTAAGCAGAGCGATACGCAATTTGATTTGTCGAGACTTTGGAACACAATAACTCTCCTTCTAATTGAGTTAAAATGTTCAAACTTGGTGTATATGCTTATTAGGTCAATGTCTTGATGGAGTTCGAAGATGAGCATTTTCCGCTTAGGGTAGGCAGAGATAAGCAATTTGATTGGTTGATGCTTTGAGACACGATAACTTTAGTTCTAATTAAGTGAGAGTGATGAAACTTGGTGTATAGTTTCATTACAGTAATACCTTGACTATGATCGATAATGAGCATTTTCTGCTCAGGGTAAGCAGAGCGATAAGCAGTTTGATTTGCCGAGACTTTGGAACACAATAACTCTCCTTCGAATTGAGTTAAAATGTTCAAAATTGGTGTGTATGCTTATTAGGTCAATGCCTTGATGGAGTTCGAAGATGAGCATTTTCTTCTTACGGTAGGCAGAGATAAGCAATTTTTGGATGACACTTCGTGTTCAGTTTGATTGGTCGATACGTTTGAAAAAAATAAATGTGCGATTAATTAATATGTGTCATCTATTTATTTTGGGATTTCGGCGGGGGACATCAGCCTCACTGTTGGCTTGTTGAGACATAAGAAGGTACCTTTAAAGACTTTTCAGATATCATAATGCAATACCCGACAAAGGTCTTTATCGAAATATTTAAATCTCAGTGGGATTGTTTTTATACGCCCACATAGAAATGTGGACGTATATTGCCGTCGCCCCCGTCCGTCCGTCTGTCCGTCGGTCCGTCGGTCCGTCCGTCCGTCCATCGTCCACAATTTCTTGTGAACGCACTAGAGGCCAGGGTTAATATCCGATTGACTTTAAATTTATACACAGTGTTTAAGGTCATGAGACGAAGAAGCCTATTGATTTTCAGCAATATCCGATAATTACTGCCAGAGTTATGACCCTTGATCACTTTGAAAAATCTTGTGAACGCTCTAGAGGCTAAAGTTAATATCCGATTGACCTTAAATTTATACACAGTGTTTAAGGTCATGAGACGAAGAAGTCTATTGATTTTCAGCAATATCCGATAATTACTGCCAGAGTTATGACCCTTGATCACTTTGAAAAATCTTGTGAACGCTCTAGAGGCTAAAGTTAATATCCGATTGACCTTAAATTTATACACAGTGTTTAAGGTCATGAGACGAAGAAGCCTATTGATTTTCAGCGATATCCGATAATTACTGCCAGAGTTATGACCCTTGATCACTTTGAAAAATCTTGTGGAGGCTAAAGTTAATATTGGATTGACTTTAAATTTATACACAGTGTTCAGGGTCATGATACGAAGAAGCCTATTGATTTTCAGCAATATCCGATAATTACTGCCAGCGTTATGACCCTTGATCACTTTGAAAAATCTTGTGAATGCTCGAGAGGCTAAAGTTAATATCCGATTGACTTTAAATTTATACACAGTGTTTAAGGTCATAAGACGAAGAAGCCTATTGATTTTCACGGATTTCCGATAATTAGTGCCAGAGTTATGGCCCTTGATCACTTCAAAAAATCTTGTGGATGCTCTAGAGGACAAAGATGATGTCCGATTGACTTCAAATTTATACACAGTGTTTAAGGTTATGAGACGAAGAAGCCTATTGATTTTCAGCGATTTCTGATAATTAGTGCCAGTGTTGTGTCCCTTGATCACTTCAAAAAATCTTGTGGATGATCTAGAGGCCAAAGTTAATATCTGATTGACTTTAAATTTATACACAGTGTTTAAGGTCATGAGACGAAGAAACCTATTGATTTTCAGCGATCTCTGAAAATTATTGCCAGAGTTATGGCCCTTGATCACATCAAAAAATCCTGTGGACGCTCTAGAGGCCAAAGTTAATATCCGATTGAAGGTCATGAGACGAAGAAGCCTACTGATTTTCAGCGATTTCAAAAAATTACTTCCAGAGTTATCTCCCTTGATCACTTCAAAAAACCTTGTGACGCTATAGATGCCAAACTTATCATCCGATTGACTTCAGATTGATACACAGAGTTTAAGGTGTTGAAACGAACAAGTATTTTGATTTTCAATGAATTTTGATAACTGAACAGCTAAATCCATGATGTTAAATGTTTCCTATACTAATTGTTAGCGTGGGGCAAAACTTTATAAAAAGCAAACAAATTCTAATCATTTTCAGATAATTACATAATGAGTTGTTACTCTTAATCAGATTTTAGTGTATTACAAATGTTTCATTCCCAAAAAAAGTAAAAATATGCGACAACCCTTGTTGACTGCCCGGACGATTTAGCTGCTGTGGGCGTATGTTTCGTTGCCTGGCAACCTATCTTTAGCATTTATGTAGAATTCTTACTGTACTTGAATCATAAATGCTTTAAGGTTGCATGAATGCTGCAAGCAATAACTTCATGTTTTACAATTTTATTCCCTAAACTCATATTGAAGCATGGTCTGTACAGACATGTATTCATGGAGGAACATATACATGTATGGCAAGAAGATGAAAGATGCATTATGTAAACTTTAGATCAAGGGTTGGCCATTCTTGCTAAAAATAGTTCCAAAATAGATAATTCAAAATTAATATATATTTCATTCAAATTACTTTCCTGTTATGTTATCACAGGTTCAATTTGTTTTGTTTGTGGTCTCTGAGTATGATGTCTTGTCCATATATTTGTTTTTGTGGTGCAGTCCCCCTGCACTTACTATTAGATTGGTTATTATCACAGCAATGTTACTTGTTAATTGGGACTCAGTCTCTCTTCTCAAATTTGAAAATAAATCAATAAATAATGATCATATTTTATTTAATCTATTTACTTCTGCTCCATTAGATAATTTGATGTGTTGATAAAAGGCTTGGAATATCATTAAATAGCAATGATATTAATCTGTTTACATTAGCGCCATCTGATTGTCTGACAGTTGATTATAGGCTCGTCATGTGAATAAATGTCAAAATAAGACACCGTAAATGGCAGATTTATCTATTAAATAATTCCTGTTTAATATATATGTTCCCATTTTTCTATTGTTATACTTTATGTTAAATATAAGGATGGACAGTAGCATTTTTGACTATCTACTCTGACTTTCAACTGCAACCATGTTCCACTTTATGCCTGGTACAGTTACCTCTGTTTTTTTTCATATTGTGCGAACAAAGTAGACACCCTTTTTTTTCATCCAAGCAAGTGGAAACAAACAGATTGGAACCCAAAATATTTGATATGTTAGTTCATGCTAGCACCAAATTAGATCTTCAATGCAATAATGAAGGGCAGTTTGTGGTAATTTACAGAAAACTACCAATATTGTACTATATACTGACTTTTTGGTCAGCATATCTAAAGTTTAGATGGGTTAAGCTATATCTTTTTGTCTTTCAAATTGTTCAAATGCAGCTGATTGATATGCATTGGATATACTTTCTATGATTAAAAAAGACTATGTTGAAAAGACATGTTTATTAGATATTATCCACATCTATCTCATTTCGAATAACCATGAAAAAGTAATATTCATTTAGATAATGTACATGTAGGGTTGAAGAAAGCTATATTTGTAAGGTACATCCATTTTCATATGTAATTAATATTAAAAATTATGTGATCATTTTTAACATCATGCAGAAAACTGATGAAAAGAAATATTTAGACCAGGTTATAACATACATGTATCATAAGATATGCAGTAATAAAAGTTTTATGAAATCTTCATTGGTTTTATTGGAGTCGTCTTCTTCCATATTTTGTAATTTGGAGTTTCCAAAAGCAATGGATTTGATGTCACAAATTTTAGTTGCTAAATCATATGACCAAGAAGGTACTTGTGTCAAAACATCTACAGGGGAGAATATCACATTACACTTTTTAAGAACATTATCTGTCAAAGTATACATAATGTATGTGTGTCAATGATACTTGTATCAACATCTTTATCGGTTCTCAGTGACAATTGTAAACTTTTAAGCTTCTGTTCTAGAATATTTCAAAACTTCCCTCTCAAAATCAGTTCCATCTTTGCTTTAAATTTCTGAAAATACAGGATCACAAAATTTTTTCATACAAACCACAACAAAGGCGCTTTGGATATATTGGAATAAATTGCCATTAAATATGCCTCACATAAAACCTTATGCCTACAAACATCACCTCGTGCTAAATTCAACAAATATGGTTCAATTCATTTCGTATGATTTTTATTTTGTTTGAGCAATATAAGTTCTTGGCTAAAAGTCCCATCTTGGCCTGAACTTTCCATATGTTGCACGGATGTGCCCATGTCATGTGGATGTCTAAAATGAAGTACATTTTCAACGCCTTTATAGTTCTCCCATACAAGCAGCATTGGTGCAAATTTGTATCTTGCTTTTCAAACCATTCATATCTTCTCTGATATAGGTTTTTACCGTTTCTTTTGTTTTGCTGTGATACATGTTGAAAATAGTTCCAAACTTTGAAAGAAAAGAACTTCAAATTTTGGCACAATCAATAATGCTACAACAAATTATAATAGTTCTTGGGTAATTTTGTGTATAGTGTATAACCCATGAATAACCAGAATTAAATATATCACATATATTGGCAACAGTTGCAATCTGTAATGATTGCAGGTGATATTTTAGAATTTAATTTTTTCATTATTTGTTTTCTCTTTTGAGGTGAAGCCGTGGCTGTTAGGGCCATTATTGGCACATCCAAACTGCAATTCTCCAATATTCTTGAACTGGATTCTAAAGGTCTCTTCGCCATAAAGACTTTTTCCCCTGTAAAAATAAAATCATACATTTATTATTTCTGTTGATTATAAAAGAACAATATTGTCTCCCTAAAAAAAAAATATTTTTGTAGAAATCATTTGGTCTGCATCTTCCACTGGTGCAGACATGTACACGTAGGTCGTTTCTTTTCAATATTAGAAATGGTCTAAACTCTGCTAATTAATTTATGGCTTGTCTGATGTGTGAATATTTCTTTTCCATTTAAATGCAAATATTCTGTGAACATTAAGCATATAAAATTATTATTTTATGTGTTATCATTTAACAAGTGTTGTACAAACTTGACACCCAAATAAATGTGTAGGTCATATAATATTTAAAGTAAATGCCTCAACCCAGCCCAGGATGAAAGATATAATTGTCAGTTTGGTAAAAAAAACAAAAAAAAACTTGGCCTTGGGATAAATTTAGTAAAAAATAATCTTACCTTTGTAATACAGAATGTGCTTCATCTACTACGATTAATGTCCATCTTCTTGACAGGAATTTCTGACCAGCAAAAACTTAAAAAACATCTCTTCACTTCATATTACCAACAGCATTTTACGGGCTCACAAATACAAAATCATAGTTTCCATTTTCTGTCATATCAAAAGTAATATTTTCTCAATGTAATTGGCTTTATTTATATTTCTGCTTAATTAAAATTTAATTCAATCTTAAAATCAGTGATCTCGTTCGAAAATCAAAGTATCGGTCTACACAATTCGTCAAGATGTATAGAAATTGATCAGAAACAGGGATAATTCTAACGGGTGGAAAGGTGAGCGAGAAGTCAAGTGACGTAAACAAGCTCCGTATCGGCATTTGCAAACTTTGTGGAATGAATATTCGGGAGCTTATAGCAGTATTTTTTCATGTTAAATAACATCCAGAAAAATGAAAACCCTGATATATCGCGGTAAAACCGCGATATATGTTCGGTTTTTATACGCCCATGGTCACCATTTGTACGCGAATAGTGTAAAAATATGGTATATCATGGTTGTGGACAGGTCACAATTCTTATCCGATTTTGACGAAAAGTAACATTTCTAGGTTGTGTACCGTCACACCATAATCATTGTCGGCTTCGAATTTCATGAATATCAGACTGGTACTGACCAACAAAATGGCTGCTCCCAATACAGTATGAAATACAGGACTTAATGATGTAAGAAAAATCACTTTCGGTATTGCTTGTTCTCTATCCATCTCTCAAAAATGTGGGCGTATCCTGCCTGGCAGTGCCAGCCTATCTTTCAATATTTTTCTGAAGACAGTATTTTTCACGGTTTTTATTTCTGTGACGGTTTTATATCAAAACACTGAAAAATCGCCCATCTCTAAATGGCGGACTTCGTCATACAGCCAAGGATAGATGTTAGGTACTGGAATCTGCTGAGGTTTGCTGAGAGGCAGAGAGCAGGGATTTGATTGGACCATAAAAAGAGACACGCTTCTAAAAAATTCAAGAATCTAATTTCAATCCAGCAATGCAATGGCAAGGGAGGGATTTCTAACGCCATTGCTTTAGGAATGTGCAGGTTCTATTGATTAATGACAAATCACAGTGGAACTTTTGTATAATATCAAGGATATCTAATCAACAAAATAACCACATACAAAATACCAAAAAATAAAAATAGATGAAAACAAGACCAAAACAATCAACATAAAGCCTTTGATACATGAAAACAAATGTCAATCAAACTCTAGTCAAGGCCATCTCAATTAAATGAAGAGAGGTCATAAAGGCCATGTCTTTTTCTCAATCCCTTTCAATTTTATCATTTTGTCAACCAGTGTTTGATCATTTTGAAACTAACATGGTTAATATTTTGCTGTAGTGAAACCTGCAATGCAAGGGGGAAAACTTTGCCTTGACTGTGCCTCTTTTGGCTACTTTTCATTTCCAACTGTCAAGGGTTCTCAACATGTAAATCAATTTTTACATGTTTGACCTTAATTCAAATTCCCATTTAAATCATTAAACAACATTTCCTTGCCAACCACAAAGACACTATCCTGTGTGAAATGAAGTTCAAAGATCTAGCTGTGCCTTTCATGATTTTTAAAAAATTTTCATATTAAAACATAGATTTGATAAAGATAATCTTTGAAACAAAGCATACCAATAGATATTAAAATTAATTTTAACTCCAAGTCCTGTATACAATTTACCGTACATCAATTCCTTTAATTTAAAAATATAAAAGTGCTGTAAATTTTTCTGACAGTAATTCTAAACATAATCAGGGGATCCCTCAACAAAATTTGATAAATATAAACATTGAAAAAGTTGAATATAAGATAAATGGTTGTCAATAACTGTTGTTTTTATTGATTCTGTATAATAGAAGTTGTTATAATAAATTATTTCACAACAATAAGATTTCTGCCACAACAATAAGACTTCTGCTCTATCAGTGTAACAGTGCAATTGCTATTGTGTCATTCTTCACTGCTAAAAAAAAAAAAATGCTAAATTGATGTTTTCCATTTTATTAAAATTGAAAGAATAAACATTAGAAAAAAGTGCAATGCAAATAAAGTAATCTGAGCACAAGTATAATATATTTATAAACACTTCAGCTGACATTTTATATATTGCTTTAAACAAAATTGATATAGCATAACAAGAATAAAAGAAATTTGAGCTTGAGTTTGATATTAAGGAATGAAACTAATAGGATATAGAATATTAAAAGTGAAAGTAATTTCAATTCGATAGAAATATTTAGAAATGAAACAAATTAATAATATACTGTATAGAAATAAAAGTAATTGAAACTTGAGTTTGATATTTAGAAATGCAACAATTTGATATGCCATATTTTTGTTGTTTTAGATAATGATCTTATTACAACAAACAAATGAAGATTGGTGGCAAGTTCGTCAAACAGATGGGACTGAGAGTTTTGTTCCAGCTAATTATGTCAAACCAGTGGAACCAAAGGTCATTCAGAAAGTTGTCAAACGTCCTGTCAAAGTTCCAAAAAGAGTAAAGGTTAAAGAAACTGTTATGAAGAAAGAGGTGGTTAAACAGAAAAAGTCGGCTAAAATTCGACGGGCACCTTCAGGTAAAAATTACTGCTGAAATATTTGTTTTATAATGAAGTTCCTTCTGATTTCTGGATATGATAGAAGGAAGATGGCAAATGTGAATCAAAATTTGTTTGCTGTTGAATATTGGCTTTCTTGAAAAACAAATAATTAAAGATACATTATGGGAGATTAAATAAAGAATTGGCAGTTCTCACTATGATAGTTAAAAACTAGGTAATGTAAAGGCAATTTGCTGAAAATTTCAGTCAAATTGATCCACTATAAACCAAGAATTAAGCGATTCGAATTTCCGCCTAGCCTTGATAATCAATACGAAAGTCAGTACGATAAAAAAGCATAGTCTTGACTATCCATTTCTTGATTAAATCGTGAAGCAAAGTTATGCAGAAAATCAAATCATAATCATCTAAAGATCGCAGGCTAGTGATGCCATCGAGTGTTGATTATGGTCTGGATAAGTTAATTTAAAAACTCAATACGTTATTTTCTTATTAAGACCCAGCGGATCAAAAGATTAGATGCTTTGTTTAGCCTAATCCGTATTTCAATGTGTTCTTATTTTATTTATATATTTTTTAAATCTATCCATATACAAAATTTAAACAGAAGATTATAGCTGAAAGAAAAGTTTAAAAGTTTGTGTTTTTGATTAACATTGTAATATTTTGTTTACAGTACGATCACAAGCCAACTTACATTTTGATAAAGATAATGTAGAAACTAGACAACGTGGTATCACCGTCCTCTACAATAAACTCAGTAAAATAGCTAAAGTAAGTAAACCCATTCATATATATGTTAATCCTTTTGGCACTTTGACTCCTTGAAACTAGAGCTCACTGAAGCTCCTCAAACCTCCAGAGTTGTTCCAGCTCCTCAAACCGCCAGAGTTGTACCAGCTCCTCAAACCGACAGAGTTGTATCAGCTCCTCAAACCACCAGAGTTGAGAGTATTCACTGAATTGTTTTACATGTAGTGAAATATTAAACTTTGGTAATAAAATATTTTAGATAATATTTTTGTAATGAATTCCAAAGCTAACCTCTCTTTCTAAGAAAAATATAAAAAAAATTGATGGTAGTTTTTATACGCCCACATAGAAATGTGGACGTATATTGCCGTCGCCCCCGTCCGTCCGTCTGTCGGTTAGGGTTAATATCCGATTGACTTTAAATTTATACACAGTGTTTAAGGTCATGAGACGAAGAAGCCTATTGATTTTCAGCAATATCCGATAATTACTGCCAGAGTTATGACCCTTGATCACTTAGAAAAATCTTGTGAACGCTCTAGAGGCTAAAGTTAATATCCGATTGACCTTAAATTTACACACAGTGTTTAAGGTCATGAGACGAAGAAGCCTATTGATTTTCAGCGATGTCCGATAATTACTGACAGAGTTATGACCCTTGATCACTTTGAAAAATCTTGTGAACGCTCTAGAGGCTAAAGTTAATATTGGATTGACTTTAAATTTATACACAGTATTCAAGGTCATGATACGAAGAAGCCTATTGATTTTCAGCAATATCCGATAATTACTGCCAGAGTTATGACCCTTGATCACTTTGAAAAATCTTGTGAATGATCAAGAGGCTAAAGTTAATATCCGATTGACTTTAAATTTATACACAGTGTTGGAATTCATATGACGAAGAAGCCTATTAATTTTTACGGATTTCCGATAATTAGTGCCAGAGTTATGGCCCTTGATCACTTCAAAAAATCTTGTGGATGCTCTAGAGGACAAAGATGATGTCCGATTGACTTCAAATTTATACATGGTGTTTAAGGTCATGAGACGAAGAAGCCTATTGATTTTCAACGATCTCTGATAATTATTGCCAGAGTTATGGCCCTTGATCATATCAAAAAATCCTGTGGACGCTCTAGAGGCCAAAGTTACTATCCGATGACTTTAAATTTACACACACTGTTTAAGGTCATGAGACGAAGAAACCTACTGATTTTCAGCGATTTCAAATAATTACTTCCAGAGTTATCTCCCTTGATCTCTTCAAAAAACCTTGTGACACTATAGATGCCAAACTTATCATCCGATTGACTTCAGATTGATACACAGAGTTTAAGGTGTTGAAACGAACAAGTATTTTGATTTTCAATGAATTTTGATAACTGAACAGCTAAATCCATGATATTAAATATTTCCTATACTAATTGTTAGCGTGGGGCAAAACTTTATAAAAAGCTAACAAATTCTAATGATTTTCAGATAATTACATAATGAGTTGTTACTCTTAATCAGATTTTAGTGTATTACAAATGTTTCATCCCCCCAAAAAGTAAAAATATGCGACAACCCTTGTTGACTGCCCGGACGATTTAGCTGCTGTGGGCGTATGTTTCGTTGCCTGGCAACCTATCTTTAATTCAATGATTCTAATGTTTTTCTCATTATTTTGCAATGAATCAAAGAGCATTTGAATATTTTGCAGGCAAGATCTGATAGTTTAGCTGATGCCATTCGACTCTTCCAGTTCTATAGAGAATGTGATGAATTTGATATCTGGATGACAGAAAAGGTATTTGTTTTGTTTATTTGATTGGAAAAGTTTGTCTCTGTGTGATCCCTCAACCATAGGGGTAGTGGCATGTCACTACACTTCACTTAACACTGTCAAAAACTTTTCTGATATCACAGTAAAGTCTGACAAGGATAAAAATAAAAACAATTAAATTATCTCAAACGATCAATCCTTGAAGAGCATGTTAACATGAGTAGACCACCTCTCATAATCATTAAGTATGTGTCAACTGAATAAGAATGAACATTATAAGGAAGGATCCTGCAGGTTTTATTTCAAATAACAATCATGGAAAGAGGTAGTTATCTGACTTACACATTGACACAAACTATAAAGGTTTAGCCAAGTATCAGCCGCTGCTTATACTAAGTAAGCAGGTGGTTATTAGAAGTTAATATTACCTCAATATCAACCCCTAATATCTTGACATAGGGTTGATACACGGAGTAACCACATTAATACATCAATAGTTGCTATGGGAGATATAGTTTTGATGGTGTGCTTATGTCGATTATATCATCACATTGTCTCAATTTTCATTGCTGAAGTACAAAATTTTTATAACAAAAGGCGTTTTTATCAACCACTGATTAGTCAAAGTAATTTGCATTCAATCACATTTTCATCTTTAACGTCCATCTAATTCAAATTGGTTACCCTAATCAATGAATTTATCGACATCGATTTCCGAAGCATTTACATCAAATCGCCAAATCAGTGTAGGGTGCGATTTGACGATTTGATTGGGTGGTCACGTGTTTTTTTCAACTGTGTCCGGCCACAATAATTGCTTACAGCTAATCGGAGCATTTAACGAACTCGCCAAAGTACTTTGAAATCGACTAAATTGTCACATGGCATCTCTACTAAATTCAAATCAATTTGGCAAGTCGATAAAAAAGCCTAAAAACTAATTTTTTCATGCTTTAATCCACATCAAGATATACACAGATTGATTATTTAACATTTAATTACGGAAACAAAGCCAAATATCAGTGGTAGATAAGTTTCTGGCTTGAACTGATATTCCTTTTAGAGATTCATCTTTCACAATATTGTAGTTTACAAAGAATTCAGATTCTGCCACCTAGAGTTCAAGGTTAAGAATACAGGTGTTTTAAAGTGAAATATCTATTATAAATAAAGTAGCTGGATTCAGATATTGATCAATAAAAGTAAAGTTCATTTGATTTAATAAAAAATTCTCTTTTTTTTGTGTTTTTTTTTAGGAAAAAGTTTTGACAAAAAAAGAAAGTCTTGCGGATAATGTGGATGCTGTCCGCAATGAATTTAAGGTATGTTTATTATGATATTCTAACCACAAGGATCATTATTATAAAAATGTTATGATTATATATTTCAAAAAAAATACCTTGGAGTTACTGGAAAGGGGTATGTATTGTAGAATTCAAATAAGAAAATTTTGTAAATATTCATGTTTTAAAATAGATTATAATAAGTGAAATTTAAACTCCTATCAATTTTAGTTTATCAGAGATAACAATATTGTTGACAAATGTATTTACAGAATTTATTAACCAGTTTTGCTGCTAATAAAGGACGTTTGGATGAAATAAATTCATTAGCTGGTGCTATTGTGCATTCAGGAAGTGGCCAGTCAAAGAAAGTTCAGGCACGACAGAAAGAAATAAATGACAGGTAAAGAATAGATGTGTTTAGATCAGCTGTTAATTGTGTCATTGATTTAATTGAATAGAGACTGTACAGTCAGTACACACTATAAAAAAACCCATTTAGATAAATCATCAAATTAAATATTTATTTCTTGATTCACGTCTTGAATCTAGCAGTTATTATAGAATTCTCTCTGATGATGTTCAGCTCTTTCAATAAACTGATACATGACTGGCAAAAAGAAATAATGTATTCATACTGTACCACAGATAACAACCATTACTGAAAGGGCAGCCAAATGGTTTGATGTGTGAGTTTTAGATAATGATGTCTGTCATAAAGTCAAGTGGTTGGGTTAAATCGCACACTTAATTGTATTTGGCAAACAGTAGTGTCTCTTGCTTAACCTCCTTGATTTCTCCCAGTCTTGTGATTTCCTCCCACTGATAAAGACCCCTTAGGTGCAGGATAATTCTTGAAATAAACTTACACATCTTGTAATCCCACAATAAAAAAGTTTCCTTGTCTCTCTCCTTTACTAGGGGGGTTGGATGGCCGAATGGTTAGCGTGCTTGCGCTGTATCATACGGCCTGCCATTAAGTCAACTGACATGGTTTTGAATCTCCGGTTGTACGTGGCAAGGAGTAAGGTTGCCTGTCCAACTTCATGGGTTTTCTCTGGGTACTCCGGTTTCCTCCCACTGCTAAAGACCCCTACGCGCAAGCGAATTATTGAAATAAAATTAAACCATATGTTAGTCTCGAAATGGCCTAGTTTATATCATGTGGAGGTTAAACCCCATTTCTCTCTCTCTCTCTCTCTATCTCTCTATCTCAATCTCTCTCCCTCCATTTCTAGAAACTTGGAAGAATAGCAATTTGCACAAAAGGAGAAATGTAATGATGTAATACCTATAAAGTAAAAACAGTATTCCATTGTTTTTCTCACGAGGGAGTCACAGTGGCTCACTAACAAGAACACACATGGTTTGATCCCAGTGTTTACTGAGAAATTTCCTCAGGATTTTCAATCAATACTTATCCTTGTCAGTGATTCAGTAGTATGGAGGGAAAACTGAGGTTCTGTGTATACTTTGGCGTAGCGCCGCTACCTCTGGGCAAAATTTCCCTCCTAACACACTGTAAGGTGTATGCTCATCTTCATTTGTGTGATTCATTTCCTTTCAATTTTTCTTTGTGAATGTTTTATTGTTAAACCCCTACATGAAAAATTAATCTTATAATGATATATTGACTGTATGTCTGGCTTCTAGTACTAATTGTTGTAATTTGAACCTCTATTCTTTGTCCAGTGAGACAGATTTTATCCTTCTTGGGTAGGTTATGTTTCAGATTGAGTTTTCAGTAATATGATCTCTTGGTAATTGTCTTGAGGATATCTATTATTACTATATACAAACAATGCTGTTTGTTGGTTGTTCAGATTTGTGGGAGAAAGATATACTTCAGGGGAAAATTTTTACTCCACAGTTTTCATGGGTTTTGCTCATTTAGAATTGGTAACATAAGGGGTGAAATACCTTAAAAGGATAAATTTAAACATTTTCACACATTTTTGACAAATTTATCCATCTTTTGACAAATTTATCCATCTTTTGACAAATTTATCCATCAAACTTGATCTATTTTGACCAAATTTAATAGAAGTTCCTTGGGTGGTACTCTCAAGATGGAAGCTGATGTAGGAGGAGGAATGGATGAATTACCTAGCATGTGTCCTTTAGGTCATTTGGTCTGTCATTGATTCAAGTACCATGACTTTCATCTAACACAACACAGAGTCGGGTTGCCTGCCCAACCTCATGGGTTTTCGCCAGGTCCTTGATGTTAGTCCTAAAATAACCTAGTTTTTACCCCCCATTACTCTCTCTCGGGGGCCCAGGTAATGAGATGGGAGGAGGGGAATGGGTCATCCTTATCCATTTAATTAATTTCAACCAAATTTAGATGTGATTGGACTTGATTGATGCTTATTCAGATAGGTCCAAACGAAGTTCCCCAGCCAGACAAGGCAACATTCGGCAGGGCAGCCTTAATTTGACAAATGTATACAATTTCTAATCACCATTTTAACAAGATTTTGTAGAAAAGTTGACTTTTGGATACCTGTGGTGATGCTTGGCTGCAAGAATATGGAAATATAGACGTGTCTTATAGATAAATTATTAAAATCCATATACCGGTAACCTTCAAATTTCAGCTCAAACCATGTTGTGAAATCCCTTGTGATTTATACATGTTAATCAGTGGGTTATTTCTTACCAATATTTATTTATGTTCTATTTATTACAGATGGGCGCAACTTAATAAACTTAAACAGGAAAAAGAAAAATCTTTACAAGGCGCCTCTAGGTAAGTATGTTGATAATGGTAACAAGTAATACTGTTTATTGTTTGTAGTATTGAGTTGTTTAATTCAACATAAGATGAAATGTTTATTGTAGTATTTGGTTGTTTAATTCAACATAAGATGAACTGTTTATTGTAGTATTGAGTTGTTTAATTCAACTTGTGATGAATTACAAGAGTGGATAAAAGAAAAAGACTATGCTATAAGTACTGATGATATTGGTAAAGATTTAAGGGCTATAGATGCACAACAACGACGACATGCTGTAAGTTTTCTTTTCATTTTACCTCACTTGTAAATAAGATGAGATTTCATCGAATGCATTTAAGTAGAAAACATCTTTTTATTTTATAGAAAAGAGGGATTGGATGGCCGAATGGTTAGCAAATGCGTGCTGTATCATAAGGTCTGTCATTGTGTCAACTGGCATGGTTTAGATTGCCTAGTTGTACGTCATAAGGAGTAAGGTCGTCTCTCCAGCTTCGTGGGTTTGCCCTGGGTCCCCTGGTTTCCCCACACTGCTAAAGACCCCTACGCAGTGGCGAATTATTAGAATAAAATTGAACCATATGTTAGTCCTGTCAAATGGATGTTAAACCTTATTTTTTCTCTCTCTCTCCTTCTTTTACAGAAAACACTGTCACTTATAGTAAACAAAAAGCAAAATGTTATATTTTGTGAGTGAATTCATAATTAATAACAAACTTACAGATTGACGTTTGATGACTTTTTGTTGTTTTGTTACAGAATTTGGAAAGAGAACTTGCTTCTATGGAGAGTCAGATGAATACAGTATGTTCTTTAGGAGACACGTAAGTTTTTTTTTTTTGAAAATTGTAATTAGTATTGCATATCAAACAATTTCTTGCCATTTTTGCTTATTTTACAAATTGATCTATTACAGTGTGAAAACAACATATCCTGCCGAAGGAAAATATGTTGATCAACGCCTCAAAGATTTGACAGCCTTGTGGAGGGGATTAAAGGTATTTTATTTTTTCTTAATTGCTTTTTTATGGTCTTGCATTTTGATTAATCAAGGGGATCCTCGGAATATTTTTATCATCGTGAATGATTCCTTATACCTGCATATCAAAAATTCATTGGGGACTAGTAGTCAAGCCAAAATGATAGTAAAATTATAGTTGGGTTGTATTTTTTTTTAATTTTAGGAAAAAGAAAAGGCTAGAAAGAATAAACTTAATGAAGCTCAAAATCAACTGAAATTTGCTGAAGAAGCCAAAGACTTAGTGAGTTGAAATTTATTATTGTATTCATATCTCACATATTTGATAAATTCTGTGACCTATTTTACTTTATTTCTTTAATGTTTAAAACCAATTATCCAAACTGGTAACTTTCTTTGTAGTTGTCTTGGTCTGGAGCTGTACGAGCTCGTCTTGCTAGTGCCGAGATGCCACATGATATCAAGAGTGCCGAGAGAATGCTGAAGGAAAATGGAGAGTTAGCAGATGATATTGCTGCTTATAAAGACAAGTAAGAGAGGACATTTTCTTTTGAGGCATCAAATGTTTTACTTCATGTACCTGTATTGTTTATGATTTCAAATGGGGTCCCAGCTTTGTTGAAACGAAATTACATGAAGTACTGGTAGTTGATCTATTCATCTTGATTATTTTTATATGTCACATCATCATCTAACAAATTTAAACCCCAAAAATGGCATTATTTTGAATTAAAAGCCCTATTAGATTCAAATGTGTACCGTAATTACCATTTTCACCCTATTATTTTAGATTTGCGAAGATCCGTGTTTTGGGTAATGAAGTTTTAGCAAAAGATCCAAATGCTCGAGATGTGAAGGAGAAGATGGAAAGACTTGCTGCAGAAGAAAGATTAATCAATGACCTGTGGAAACAAAGACAAAAGCAATTACAAGATGCTTATGATCAACAGGTTTGTTTGTTTTCTTGATAATAAATTGTCTTCGACAGTAATTATCTTAAAGGGCTGTTGACAGTTGTTTTAAGTGGCAGTTGAACTGTTCTGGCTGGCAATTTTACAAATCAGCAATTGTCCTGGTTAAAAATGTAAATGGTTAGTCAAGAGATCCTTTAATCAGTTCTATTTATTTTATATTTTGGTTATTATTTTTAGGTGTTTAACAGAGATGCTGATAAGATAGATGCCATCACTAGAGGACATGAGGCTTTCCTAGACTTTAACGATCTTGGAGTAAGTTTATTTCTTAGATTTAGTTATTACAAGACATTCATTTTATTTACCAATTAATGGGTATTAATATGTACTGTTTTCATTTTGATCGCTGCAGAATAGTTGGGCATTTAACCAGATTTTATTTAACAAAGTTAGTGAAGACAATATTATAGAAAGGGAATTAGTTAACAAAATGAAATTGAAGTATGTGTGTTTTTAATATTATTAGAGTACAGTTGATGATGTTGAAGGCTTATTGCGAAGACATGAAGAATTTGAGAACAAACTTCAGGCTCAGGATGAAAAGGTTCGAGGATTAAATGATATGGCTGAAAAACTGATAGCAGAAAAACATCCCAATCAACAACAGTAAGTTCTTAATTCATATTATGATAGTTGTCATCAGGAGTTATAGATGTTGAAATGTTTTTAGTTTTATATCCAATGAATTCAATATTTTACAAATTTTGTTTTTTGTTTAATATAGTATTAATGATAGAAATAAAGAAGTAAAAAATAGGAGAGAAGGTGTTAAGGATAAAGCAGCTGATAGAAGGAAAGCTTTACTTGATGCTCTTGCTTTCCATCAATTCAAACGAGATTCACAAGAGGTAAATGTTGTGAACTTTATTATCTTATCCAGAATGATGTTATGAGAGAGATATTTGATTAAGCCTTATTTAATATTTGGAGACTATCTATATGAAACTTTATACACAGTTATGACTTTTGCTGATAAGAAATTTCCAGGATTTAATCAACCTTTTTTTGAGGGGAGCCAAAACATGAAGGTACCATGTACAAATTGGTAGTTCTTATAAATGATCCATTGGAAGTTCTATAGCATGTGATAAACTCTTCTTGTATTCTCGAAATAAGTCATGTTCATATCTGTTGTAGTTATCTGATTGGATGAAAGATAAATATAAGACAGCTACAGATGAATCGTATCGTGATCTATCGAATCTACAGAAGAAATTACAGAAACATCAAGCTTTTGAAGCTGAATTAAAGGCTAACAGTGACAGATTACAGTCTTTAAATCAGGTGAGTTCAACAAAATTACTGATAATTCACAGATTGTCTGGTTTTGGAATTGCAGGAAAATTGATCCCAGGTTTTTGTAGATGTTAATGCACAATAAGTTCTTTGACATATCTGGATGCCATACTATTCTGTCTTACTCTTAGATTTGTTGATTTTGTTTCTTTCTTTACACCAGTGATTCTCAACCAGTGTGTCACTAGATCTTCATAAGTGTGCCGTGAAATTTTGAACGGCACAACAAATAAATTTCTCACTAAAAAGGCTAGCTTTTTGACTGCTTTTCTTTATTTAGTTTGATTCATTCTATGTTTCTTTGACCAGTCTCTGTCTACGATTGTATTCTGTCTATGTCTTGCCTTGTTTTTATTTTGCAAACTTCAAATATTTGTCATATACTGAGCTCCATAGAAAGCGCATCACTTAGTTTTTCGTATAACAAAATGATCCTGTAAACATATTTATTTTGCTTCTTAGTGTGAACAATGTTCAAATGGGAACACATCAATAACAACACATTTGCACATTTATGTATGTTTAATCTGTAATCAACGGTACAAAGTCAGAGGTGTCAAAACCAAAAGTATGACACAGATGTCAGTAGCGCGTGTGTCCTCCACTGGCTCCTTACATAAGCTGTGCAACGACGTAGCATGAAATTAACCATCTATGTCCAAAGCGCCAGAGTTCTATAATTCTCTGACAATATGTGATATAAGGAAGTTATTGTGTGATATTAAAAAAAGACTGTCTGCAAAATAATTGTTATAGTTTATATATTTTTTTTTTTTTTTTTTTTTTAAGTCTGGAGATGGTATGATTAAAGATAAACATTACGCATCACCAGAAATAAAAACTATTATGGGTAAACTCAACTCTGAATGGGATGATTTATCATCCAAAGCTGCCGATAAAGGAAATAAATTACGAGAAGCCGGTCAACAACAGTCTTTAAATCAAGCTCTAGAAGATGCCCAGGTGCAAAAAGAAAACTCTTAATTTTATTTGTGACATTTACGTAGATCGTTAAGAGAAAAGAAAAATTGATATATAGCCAGTTATTGATTGTCTGATAGCTAATAAGTGCAATGTTAACTGATATCTACATTATGTCTATTTAACAATTCAGGATAAATTCAAAAATGTCTAATTTATGACTTTTTATATTCTGGATCAGTTAAATGATGTTTATTTTTCAATTCAGGATAAATTAAACGAAATGGAGAAATCTAATGCCAATAAAGATTTAGGTTCTGATTTAAGGGGCGTAAAAGAATTACTGAAAAAACATCAGGTAAGATAACAAAAATGTATGATTTGTATTTTTTAGAGAGACGTCACCTTTTTGCCTGAAAATTCTTTTGATGTGCAGGCTGAGTGTTAAGATAAGAGAAAATATGCCATATGTATATCAATGGATATATAGCTATCAGCATTTTATATTTTATGTATATTTTTTTCAGAATCTTGAGAATGATTTGTCTGTATTGTCAAAGACTATACAAGGTTTGAACAAGGAGGGTAAAGAAATGGCTGACAAAGGACATTTTAATTCTGCTAATATTATGAAATCTGTAGATGGATTTAATAGTAGGTGAGTAGGATCATGACAGTTTATATCATTTAGTTGTTAGTAATGTCCTCCTAATTTGGATGGTTCATGCTTCCTATAGGCATATTAACTGATATAGATGGTTTCTTTATGTTAAAACGGTGCATGCTTCCTTGCTAGCAAACAGAGAACGTGCTCTGGAGAGTTATTATGTAACATTGTAGGACATGATTATTCATGGAAGTATCATACTGTCATTCTCTCTATGCTGGCAAAGGTGCTAAGTGACAATCTGAATAAAGTAATGTTGATCAATTGCATTATTCTTTCAATTTTCAGATTTAATAAATTGAAACCAGAAGTGGAAGAACGTAAATCCCAGTTACAGGAATCTTTACAAAGACATCAGTTCAATTTTGATGTAGAAAATGAGTTATCATGGATAAAAGAGCACTTGCCAGCTGCCTCGTCTGTCGATTATGGTAAAAACCTCATTGATGCCCAGAAACTACACAAAAAGCATCAGGTAAAAGACAGTGGTACCTGTATCTTAACATGTGATGGCTTTGTAATTAAAGAGATAGATTGAGGCTGTTTTGACAAATAAACTTGTTAGTGTTAAAATTTTCAAGGTATATTGTTGACAAAGTGTTTTCGGTAGTTTAAAGTTAGTAATTTTTAAATCGTTTTTGATTGTCTTTCCAGGACTTGGATCGTGAAATTCAAGGTCATCAACCTAACATTGAACGGGTTTTAGCTACTGGTGAGAAACTATTAGAAGATAAGCATGTGGACTCAAAGAAAATCAAAGATAAATCTCAGGAACTACAACTGTCATGGGATGATCTCCTTAAAAAATCAAAACTTCGGAAAAAGAATCTGGATATTTCTGTTCAACAACAAAAGGTATTGTTATGATCTACTGCCATGTTCTGTATAGTGAACTTATCATGTACATCCCAAAACACATTTGCTTCACTACTCCCCATCTGTACATGCATCTTTTCCTTTACTCAACATCTACAAGTGCTTCTCTTCTATTACTTCTTTCCATAATCCTCAGTGTCCATATTTTAGGTGCTCATATTTTATTGCTTCCCTACTCAATGACTACAGGTGCTTCTCTTCTATTACTTCCCTATTCAACATCTGCAGGTGATTCTATTACTCACTCCATAGTATTGTAGGTTCTTACTTATCCTCAATATCTGTATGTGCTTATCTTTTAGTGGGCTTGGGATGGCCTATTGGTCTAGAGTGCAGCACTCCGACCTCTAGTTGGCCGGGGGGTTGGGATGGCCTAGTGGACTGAGTGCCGTGCTTCGACCTCTAGTTGGCCGGTCACCTCTGGCTTGCGACTGTGGTTTCGAACCCTAATGTGAGCGTATGTGACATGGAGATAGGGGCGCCTTCTCAACCTCGTGGGTTTCCTCCCACTGCTAAAGACCCCTACGCGCAAGTGAATTATTGAAATAAAATTAAAAACCGTATGTTAGTCCCGAAATGACCTAGTTTGTGTTGAGTGTATGTTAAACCCCCTTTCTCTCTCACTCTCACTTATCTTTTATAACTTGACTCATCATATTCAGGTGCTTCTATTACTTCTCTCCCTACTCCTCAGTACCTACGTGTGCTTCTTTAACTTCTCTCCTTACTTCTCAGAATCTGCAGATGCTTCTCTTCTATTACTCCTCTTCCTATCCAATGTCTGCAGGTACTTATCTCTATTGCTTCTCTACTTGTCAGTATCTGCAGGTGCTTCTCTTCTATTACTCTCGCACTCAAGATCTATTACTTGTCTTCTCAATATCTACTTTTATTATTTTGTTTTTGTTTCAGTATCTGTCAGAGGTAGCTGAAGTTGATAGCTGGATATCAGAGAAAACACTTTTGGCATCTAGTACAGATTATGGTAAGGATGAGGATGCTGCTGATAAACTGCTGGCTAAAAATAAGGTTGGTTTACCATTATCAAATATTATTTGCATAGGTGGCCATAAAATATGTAAAGTTATCTAATAAGTTGCAAGAAAGTTTTTATAGTAGCTTTGAAGTATTGACTAAATATATTTAATATTGTTACTTACTGTTGTTTTTATTTTATCATCAGGTTTTAGAAACCGACATTCAGACTTATCAGGGAATAGTAAATGGATTAGGAAAAGAATCATCCAGATTGTTTAAAATGGGTTGTGCTGATCCTTCCTTTATTAAGAAAACTCAGGTAATCTATCCATTATGATCTTTTTTTAGTCTTTAGTTGGTTTGCTGACCCAACCTGTCTTCCATTGGCCCAGATTAGGTGTAGAAGAAAGTACGTTAAACCCCATTTCATTTCATTTCATTGCTGATCCAAGGTGCCCAAACACTAAAGTAATGTGCGGCAAGATGCCTTGGTTTTGTCTTTGTTTTAAGGATATGTTCAAGGATTTGTTCCCTTGATAATCTTTGTGACTCTTACTTTTACCTGAATGTATGAAATTATAGATGCAAATTACATAATGATCCCTCAATAAATTAATAAAGTTAATTGTTGTAAACTTGTCAATCACAATTTTGCCATTTGAATGCCCTCTACCATTTTCATTTATCCACATGTTGGTTTTCAAAGTGACATGTTCGTAATAATGACACGTTCATGTATTTTGAAATGTGCTTAGCTTGAAATATCTCATAAGATACAATATTTTTTTCTCAGTAGTTTGAATATATTTTGCAATCAATGATTATGAAGGTTTACTCTCAACTGACGAGGGAACATATCTTTCATGGATATCAATTAAATTATGATTTCCATTGTATGTTAATAATCCAGTATCTGTTATTACATAAATAGTTTTTAATGAGTTTCTGTTCAATTACTAAATACCACTGAAAGAAATTATATAAGATTGTATATTAGTAAATACTCAGAGTAACATTCAATATTTCTCTTTGTTAGGATCAATTACAAGAAAGTTTGAACAAATTAAAGAGATTAGTAACTGAACGAACAAAGAATTTAGAGCGATCTGTACATCTTCATGAATATATGAGAGAAGCAGATGATCTAGAAGATTGGATAGGAGAACAAATACAAACTGCAAGTTCAGAAGAATATGGACAAGATTTTGAACATTTTGAGGTAATTTTCTTATAATAGAATTTGATTTTTTGATCCATTATATTATAAAATGATCAATTCGTATATCCAACTTAGCAGACATCATACTATACAAGATATTAAAGGTAGATTTCCACTTATGACTTGATATATTAGACCATAAGAGTCAAAATATACTGTTTTTGTAACAATCAATCCTGAAAAATCTGATGCAGGAGAGGTTTTGATTTTATTTGTTTTTTATTTGTCAACTGATCAGTGTGTTAAATGATTTCTTGTAAACATCACATTCCAATTGTCTGTATTTGTCTTGGCATCAGATTATGAATATCATTTATAGTTATGGTTGTAATTAATAAAAAAACTTTAACATTTTATTTGTTGAAATAATCAAGTTCATGTGGATCTTTGTATGTTATGCAGCAGTATGATAAAAAGGGCCATGTGGATTAATGTATGTGACGCAGCAGTATCTGATGAGAAACAAGTATTTTTTCCAAATAACTTTATCGTCTAAAATTTTAATTAATCAGGTGATTTTCCTTAGATGTTGTAATTTCATAACTCATTAGTTTATGTATATTTAAAGAAAATGCATCTACACTTTATATTTTATATTCTGCAGATATTACGAGGCAAATTTGATGAGTTTAAACTAAGAATAGAGACTGGTGGTGAGAGAATAAAACGATGTGAAAGGTTATCTAAAGCTTTATTAGAAGATAAAGGACCTCATACAATACAAGTACAACAACGTCAAGAACAACTCAAGTGAGTTCAGACGTTATATCTTTTAGTTCAGTGATTGACAAACGAGTTATTAGGATTGCCAGTTTTTTTTGTATGAAATTTTCAATGTATGCTTTTCTTAGTTGGAGGATGTACAGGACCTGGCAAGAAAAAATGTCTGGTTGGTAAAATGGGATGGACTAATTTAGGTATGGTGTATACTATTGACAGCATGTTAAAGAATAGATAGTTGCATTATTGTTTTGGCAATACATTCCCTCATAGCACAATACATGGCAATTGTCCATCTTCATTAGTGTTGGCTTAGTAAGTTGCCTGACAAGGATAGCTGTTTAGTTGTTCAGACGGAACAATGAATTGATGTCCCAAAAATAATTGATGTTTCTGCATGTTGGTGCAGAAAAGTTGGACTGTAAATCTCATTTCTTTTTAAAGATGCACTCTGTAGGGATGAGTGGAAGCATTAAATCCCATATTTCTTTTATTTTAGAGATTCCTGGAATGCCTTAATGGAACAAATCAGATCTCGTAATCAGAAATTAAAAGGAGCTGAAGAAATTCATAGATTTAATCGAGATGTAGAAGATGCCTTATCACGTATTCAGGTTGGATGTATTAATATTTCATCTGCTGTTTAATATAATTGTAAAGAGTAATCATGCATGTATATGTATGTGGATAGATCATTCTTTTTCTCTGATTCTTGAGAACAAAAGGTTGATTATATTAACTTTTTGTATTTAATTTCATCAGGAAAAACATGACAGTATACCAGATGATGTTGGCCGTGATTTTAATGCTACTTCAGCCTATTTAAAGAAACATGAAGCTTTTGAAAATGAATTAGTTGCATTAGAAGCACAGGTAATCTATTAATATTTTATAAACGCTATTTAAATTTCAAATCAACTCGAGTCGAGTAGAGACACTTCGACTTTGATGACCTCTTTGAAATATATAAAAGATATTAGTTTCACCAGAAGAGTAGTTATTCTCTGGTATTTAATTATTGAACTCTGTTGTAATAAATTAACATTACTGGTACACAAAGTTGAATTGAATATTTGAATTAACAACTTATAGATTGACTTATATTTTCTACAGTTGGCATTTTTTGATATTACTTTTTTAATATTTCTGCACTAACCTGGCCGATTCTGATGTGCATATACACCATGAAGCATGCTATGAGCTTGGTCTGACAGCCTAGAATACTTACAGCTGTCAAGATCTTTTATGTGCACGCCAAATGACTAAACCCTATTCAATGCCAGGCCTTCAGTTGACAACATGGACAAGTTGAAACACTGGAAACAAACCTTAGCAACATGTCTAGAATGACAGTGAAAATAATACTAACAAAAATCATTTTCTACAGCTCTAAACATTCAGTTAATATGGCTTCTTTGTGGGTTTTTAATTTATAAACATTCAGTTAATTTCAACTCTTTTGGGCTTTAAACAATCAGTTGATTTGACTTCTCTGTGGGGTTTTAAACATTCAGTTAATTTGACTTCTCTGTGGAGCTTTGAAATAACAATTGCAGTAAAAAATAAATATGCAAGTATAATATAAAGTACAAAACAACTCTTAACATGTTACTTTAGACAAAAGTAATGATAGTAGGAATCATTGCAAAGAGTCTGCAAATGTTGTTGCAAAGAATAAAATCTTGAGATGTCTTTTAAACATGGTAGAATTTGAATGAATGAATTAACATTATATGTTTCATTAGATTAATTTCTCTATTGGTTTATTTAGCTTCAAGTATTGATAGACGATTCAGGCAGATTACAGGAAGCCTATCCTGGAGAAAATGCAGAACAAATTGAACAATTCCAAGCCACAGTTGTTGATCGTTGGGGTCAGTTACAAGAACGATCTGAACAACGTAAAGGTCAACTTTTAGCTGCAGCTGACCTTCATAAATTTAGAGCTTCTGTAAGTACTAATTTGATTTACTTTGTTGCATAAAGTAAGATTTCAAATTAAATTATTTAAATTGTTGACAAAAAAGGACTAGAAAGCCTGATTAAAAATATATTGATTAAAAATGTAAGGATGATATACAAACAATCTGATCAAATTACAGATCTATATTTCATTTAGGTTTTTTATGCTTTTGATGGCCTATACTACATGATATGACAAGTTGTACTGGAAGGTCGCACTTTTGACCCTATGACATCAGACATTTGATTCACAAATCAGCATTGATGTTACTAGTGGTCAGTGGATTACCCACAGTTCTGTGCAAAACACGTCTAAAGCTTGCTGTAATGGACCTTTTCATTGGCTAATCCTTCACACCATCCAGGACACGTCAATGATAACAACTCTTCCAGAACCTAATGTAGTAAAGACAAGTAAAATGAAATTTTGAATTATTAAATGCAAAACGAAGTAGGATCTGTGTTTCAATCAAATTGATATATAAGTGGACTTAAATTCAAATTAAACTTGTGCAGGCCATGAAGTTGACAGAAAAAAAGTTCTTCTTGCACTTATGGTTTTATATATCGATCAAATTGGGTTTCTGTAATGGACTCTGAAGTTTGTTGATCCATTGTATTATAGGAAAATGTACCAACTGAAAACCTGTGTTAAAAGTTGTAACTGTATTTTTCAGGTTCGTGACCTTGTAGGCTGGGCCAAAGAAATTGAAGATGAAATGAAAACAGAGCACACAATCCGTGACGTTCATAGTGTTGATATGTTGAGAAATCGTCATGACCAGATACGGGCTGAAATAGAGGCTCGAGGAGATACTTTCGATGATATTATTAAAACTGGAAATGACATGATTCAGCATAAACATTATGCCAGTCCAGAGGTAAAGATTTGATTCAAGTACTTCTAATTCACCTCCCTTTTAAAATAAAGTATAACAGTAAACATCATTTTTTCTGTATACTATTTATTATGATTCACAGTTGAAAAGGATACCCAATGGCACAGTTGCATATGTTGAATTCATATTAGATTTGATTTGGCTTTCACATAGGTTATTGGAATTCTGTTAAGTTGCAATGTGTAAAGTGTCTTATTTCATCAGAAAACAAGCTTTTAAACAGTGTCAGTGGTCAAGGACAAAGGGCCTGGCAAGAGAGATAACGTACAGTACTAAAAACCAATGTTGTGTACACATATTAGCCTGTCAGCAAAAGATCCCATGGCAGATAGAATTTGATATAATATAAGAGTAGGTCAAAGCAACATTTCTCTCATAGCAAACTGTATGGCATATGCCAGTGTGAGCAAATTATTATTTTTTTTTTTTTTAAGATCAAAGAGAAGGTTGAACAAGTGGGTGATGTAAGAGATAGGTTATTATCTACATGGATGGACCGTAAAGCTTACTATGATCAACTCTGTGATCTGCATATCTTCTTACGTGATGCCAATCAACTTGAAACCATAAGTTCCTCACAAGAGGTTAGTTAATATTTTTTTATCCATTTGAATGATGTATATGGATTGATTATTGTCCCCTCCATCCAGGTGGGAGGGTAGGTTAGTGGTAAGCTGAATGGTTTAATGGACGTTGGATTAATAGGTCTCCCATTGAGTCAAATGGTGTGGTATGGTCATCTGTCCAACCTCGGGTTTTCTCTGTCTTCCGGTTTCCTCCCACTGCTCAATACCCCTACATGCAAGCAAATTATTGAAATAGAATTGAACCGTATGTTAGTCCCAAAATTACCTAGTTTGTGTTGAGTCACAGATCAATGTACAAATCTCCATATATATATATATTAGCCCTTTCTCACCTCCCATGCCAAACTTTTCTGATGAATGAGAAAAACAATATTAAAGACTCTAGCTCCAAACAATTAAGGTGTTTCAGTGATATGAGCTTAGCGGCCATTAGAATGTAATATGTATGTGCACATTTCGTTTTTTTGCCTTTTTTTAAAAAAGAAATTCAACATTTTGTACTGTAGGCATATTTAGCTAATGCTGATCTTGGTGCTGACATTTATCAAGTGGAATCTCTTAAACGTAAGCATGATGCTTTTGAGAAAGTTATTGAGGCTCAGGATGAAAAGGTAAGAGAAATTGCTGAATTAAAAGTTTAAATTGTTTTATTCATTAGTCTATAAACACCCTACAATGATATCTCCAGAAGAATTGTTAATCCTGTATAGTGGCATTTAGCTATTGAACCCATTAAACTAAAATTGAAAATGAAATGGGGTTTAACCCCTTACCTTTCTGCTCCATTGGGCAACGTTTTGTAAGGGAACTTTAACCCATCCACCAGCACTATGGTGTATAGGATATAGGTAGTACGGTCTTTTTGTGAATTAGCATATTAAAATTTGATTTCAACTGAAATTTAAAATGAGATTTTGTTTTGTTTAGCTCTCGGCTTTAACTGATCATGGAACCCAACTTGTAAAAGAGAATCACATTCAATCTGAAACAGTACAGAAAACAATGGCTGCTGTTAAAGATAGAAGAAGTCAAGTTAAGAATCGTAGTGAACAACGTAAACAACAATTGGCTGATAATTTACTTTACGCTCAATTTAATCAAGATGCTGCTGAGGTAAGATTTGTGAACAGCTGGAAAATTAATTCACATTATTATTGATCTGTTTTTGCTAAATATTTACTCGGATTGATTAACATAATAGCCTGTTTTGGATTCAATCGTAGTTAAAGTAGGCCCATCAGGTTTCTCAGTTATCAATAAAAGATGGCGACGTCTTGTTGTACTTAAATAGTAAGTGCAGCGGGACTGCACTACACACAATTATACACAAAAACAAATATGCAGATAAGACATCAAGCTAAGAGACCACAAACAACAACAAATCAAAAAGTGGGAATGGATACGGGGGCTAGCCGTAAGCGTCCACTGCGCTGTACAGTCCAGGGCCTGTGGTGACACAGACTTCACTCATTTTTGAAAAACAAGTTGGGAGCAAAAACCCAAGGAAATAATTACACAATGTCAGTATGAGTCATGATCTGCTATATGTTGAAAGAAATACGAATGCAAGCATATTGTTGTATAAATTCCAAATTATACAAGTAACCACATCGTTAAATGTATCAAAGAAGTAGGCCTAGTTCTAAAAAACTAGATGCATTAAATCATTAAAGAAGAGGATTGAAGTATATTGAATGCATTTGGAAACACGTTACAACCGTCACAGAAACAAGAACAAAACTGAATACATGGAAGCAAAGGAGTGTAAGACCGTCTAGGGAGACTGTTGTCTGCTAACTGAATGACGTGACGTGAATCTGTCGTTATAGTTGTTATGACGTCGTCGCTAGAAGGTTCAATTTCCCGATAAAAGGGCGATAATCCAGATGAAATAACGTTAAAAACACCTTAGATCGATCAAATTTAAATTATCATGACTTTGTAAATACTGAACAGATTCAAACCATTTTGGGACTGATATTCCTATTAGAGATTGTCTCCTTTTCCAAAATGTATGCCAGATATATTCCTGTATACCGTATACAGATCCTTCGCATTTTTGTACGTCAAGTTACTCAATAAAATTATTTTATTACAGGCTGAAGGTTGGATTGATGACAAATTGAAGGTAGCATATGAAGATGATTTCCAAAATTCTACTGATCTGCATGATAAGATGAAGAAGTTACAGAAACATCAGGCATTTGAGTCCGAAATTGTTGCTAATAAAGACAGAATAAACAAAATTAAACAGGTGTGTACACATATTAATCATGAAGGAATATATTATAATTATTCCTGTCCTGAATATGATTTAAACAATATTTTATTCAAATAAGATAGGTGTTGTATACATATACAATTCTGGAGGTAAGGATTCAAAAACAAGCCAATATAAGAATATAAGAATATTGTTTATAATTAAACACTTGTCCCATAAAACTTATTATTCCATGGAAATAATAAGATAAAATGTCTCCAAATTTGAATTGGGAATTTTACTCTGATGATATTCATGATTGTTGACATTATAATATCTGTGGCTTTTCTTTTATCTCAAGGAGTTGTGATAGGAAATACTTAGGCATGTGGTGGGTGGGGGCGGGGAATGGTTAGAACGTGCCCACTGTATCATAAGGTCTGTTGTTGAGTCAACTGGTGTGGTTTCGTTTCCCCGGTTGTATGTGACAAAGAGTAGGGTCACCTGCCAAACTTCATGGGTTTTCTCTGAGTGCTCTTGTTTCTTCCCACTGCTAAAGACCCTTACATTCAAGCAAATTATACAATTAAAATTGAACCATGAGTTAGTCCCAAAATACCTAGTTTGAGTGATTAATTTGCTGTTAAACGGCTGAATGTTGTGTATTGAATCAAACACATTTTTAGATTGATATGACTTATAACATTGTCAAATTTCAGAATGGTGAATTGTTAATTAAGAAAAAGCATTCTGCCAGTCCAGAGATTAAGAAAGTTGGTGATCGCTTGGGATCTAAATGGGGTGAATTACTTAAAGCATCATCTAATAGAGGTCGTGGACTTGAAGAGGCTAAGGATATCCTTGAATTTAATGAACAGGTGCAGAAAGTAGAAGCCTGGATGAGAGAAAAGGTCAATATTTTTTTAGATATGAAAAAGTAAATATTTAGAATTAAAAAAGGAAACAGTATTATACACAATTAAAATGAATTTAAATAGTGATGTATGGTTTAGATGTTTATTCATAATAATGTGTATATACAGTGGGTATTTTATGTATATGTGTATTTATCATGTATATTCATTATGTGTATATACAGTAGGTACTTACATGTATATGTTGTATATTCACCATGTATATTTATCATGTATATTAACTATGTGTATTTTTCATGCATATTCATCATGTGTATTTATCATGCATAGTTATCAGGAGTATTTACAGTAGGTATTTACATGTGTGTATATTTTTATCATGTATATTCATCATGTGTATTTATTTGTATGTTTTAGGAATTATTGGTGAATGCTGGTGAACTTGGTAGAGATTATGAACATTGTTTAGAATTGCAAAAGAAAGCAAATAATATTGAATCGGCTGTAAGTAATGAAAGTTTTTATGTGAATAATTTAAAGCATCATGTATCATATTTTCTTATGGTCTTATTTGTCTGATGTCTTGAATTAATGAGTGAATTTATTTTTCAGGGAATTACTGTCGATGAATCTCGAATTAAATCAATCAATGATTTAGCTGATCGTCTGATATCTCAGGGACGCACAGATACAGAAACTGTCAAAAGAAAACGAGATGAAATGAACAAAGCGTAAGATAATCTTGTTCGATATAATTTTCAAGTTAAAATAAAAAAAGATATTATACATTTTTATAGTTTTAAACGTTTTATTTTAGATC
Source organism: Patella caerulea (assembly GCA_036850965.1). Lineage (NCBI taxonomy): Eukaryota > Metazoa > Mollusca > Gastropoda > Patellidae > Patella > Patella caerulea. Next base: position 45,609,186 of record JAZGQO010000007.1, on the reverse strand, counting down.
ATTATATGTCAATCCGGGGCATTAGATGGCCTAGTGGTCTAGAGTTGTGCTTCAACCTCTAGCTGGCCGGTCACCTCTGGTGTGAGCATATGTGGCATGGAGATGGGGGCACCTTCTCTACCTCGTGGGTTTCCTCCGGGCACTCCGGTTTCCTCCCACTGCTAAGGACCCCTATGCACAAGCGAATTATTGAAATAAATTAAACCTTATGTTAGTCCCGAAATGACCTATTTGTGGCGAGTGAACGTTAAACCCCATTTCTCTCTCTTATATGTCAATCCTTGTCTGCCATAAATTAATGTTAAAAATCAAATGAAAAGGTTACTAATTTTATTTTTATTAAACAATTATGATTGTAATACATTATTAATATTATATTTTCAGATGGAAGGCATTACAAGGAAATCTGACTAAATATAAACAACAATTGTCTACATCTTTAGAAATACATTCATTTAATCGTGATATTAATGATATTAATGAGAGAATCAATGAGAAGGCTATACTACTATCAGTTGAAGATTTGGGTAAAGATTTAGCGGGTGTTGAAGCCTTACAACGTAAACAAGAAGATATAGAAAGAGATATGACAGCTTTACAAAATCAACTAGAGGTAAGTTTATAACTAGATTTACCAGAATAGATATCTGATATGAGCCAAAAATATCCTACTCAAATTTATTAACCAATCTAATTTCACCTTTACTATTGTTTATTGTATGAAAATATATACATGTAGCTCATTCATTATGTTCAATATTCTGTTTAACAAGTGATGGCAAAATGATTTTCCAATTCTACTGGCTTTCTTTGTGAACCAAAATACATCCGGTTTATTGTCCAATGGGTAAACTTCTAATGCAATGTGTGACACATTATCTATCTAAGATGAATTTAAATGTTTGAAAAATTTACAGAAAGTAGAGGTGCAAGCGGGTAAATTATGCAACAGATATCGAGATAAAACTGATATGATAAACAAGAAAAAACAGGAAGTTGATGATAATTGGGAGAGACTGGAAGATCTCTCAGACCAAAGGTAAGTGTATTTGATATTGTGATTTTTGTGTGTGATTTTACAGTACAAATACATGTATGACTTGATAATTTGATGTATTGATGTTTGGTCTGACTGAATTCTGAAAACTATTTCGAGAGTAACAAATATTTCGTAAATTGTAATGGAACTACATATACTAATCCAGACATCCGTGGGTTACCATTTATGGAAATCATTAAGAAGATTTTCTTTTATCGTATTTTGTATTAAAAAAGTGTAAAGCTGCAACATAGTGGTACTATTGCTTTCTTTCTCTAATATCTTTCATCAATCTTTTTCAGGAAAGCTAAATTAGCAGAATCATATCAACTTCAGAAATTCTTATCTGATGCTAGGGAACTGGTAAGTTTTTAAACAAAAGTTTCATATATAAGGATATATCTTTTTTACACACACTCTTTGATTGTACTGAAACTTTGATCAATGTCATGTTATTTTTATTTTACAGTCATCCTGGTCGAATGAGATGATTGCTAGAATGAATGCTGGAGAACTTGCCAAAGATGTTGCAGAGGCTGAAAACTGTCTCCAAATGCATCATGAAAGAAAGGTAAAAATAAATGAAATAAAATGAGGTTTAACATCGAACTCTTTTCACATTCCTTATTGAAGGAATCATAGAATTGTTATTTTTCCCCAATTCTAAATTTTTCAATTCACTTTCGATTATGTTTTTATTAAATTGAACTATATAAAAATGGTTGTAAGTAAATAATTTGTTTATACAAGTTTTCTTTTCTATTTTTTAAAGGCAGAAATAAATGGAAGAAAATCTCACTTCTCATCTATTAGAGAATGTGGTATGAACCTCATCAACAATAAACATTACGCTAGTGAGGAAATACAGAAAATGATCTCTCAACTAGACAAAACAAAACTCTCACTTAATGGTACATGGGATAAACATAATAATCTACTTACACAATGTCATGACTTAATGGTAAGTGATAGATGACAATATGTGATTCTGAATACAACTGATTATTCTCTGAATTCCTGTAATATTTTGTTGATTGTGACTACCATCATTCAGTCTTTCAATTCGCAATTTATTCTCATTGTTGAAGTTTTATGCATTTTTGTTTAGAGGTATAAATGGTGGAGTGTTGGGGTTTGTTTCAGTTGATCTTCCATAAGGTTCAGTCTCATTATGTTATTTTGAATGTTCATCTAGTTGTTCAGATACACCAAATAGCTATACATTGTGTATTTTATCTTATTTCAGGTATTTAAAGAAACTGCTGAACAATGTGATACTTGGTTAGGAACAAAAGAAGCCTTCTTAGCAAATGAAGACTTGGGAGTAAGTTCTTTAGATTATCTAAATAAATGTTGCACTAATCAGTAGGGATCTTTGGTATTTAGATTTACAATATTATAAATACATGGGCAATATCAATAAAGAAAAACAATATTATCACAAGTTATTTTTTAATTTGAAATACAAGAAAACCAAATATAAAAATGTGATCAACACAGTTATATATTGAAAATTGTTTTTTCCAGAATACACTTTACAGTGTGGAAGGTTTAATCAAGAAACATGAAGGATTCGAAAAGACAACGAAAGCCCAAGAGGATAGAATAGAAGATTTAAAACAATTTGGTGATGATTTATGTGAGAAAGAACATTATGCAAAAGATGAAATTAAAAAAAGATGTCAGACTGTTTTATCAAGACGTGTACACATGTGGGAACTTTCTACCCAAAGAAGAAAAAAATTACAAGAATCTCATAATTATCAAATTTTCCTCCGTAATTTATATGAGGTAAATGACATATTATTTAAATAGTTTCTTAATAATATGGTATGAAAAAAACATGTCTTTAGAGACAGGGGTGCTTAAAGATGAAATCTAATTTTTTGCCATTTCAAATCGTGAAGGAAGTTTCTAAAGGTAGAAATTTTAAAGTTAGTTTATTAATATTTTGTATGTTTTTGTAGGTATCTGGTTGGATCAATGAGAAATTACAAGTAGCATTAGATGAATCATATCGGGATCCAACAAATCTCCAGGCTAAATTACAAAAACATCAGGCATTCGAAGCTGAACTCGCAGCCAATAGAAATAGAGTTGATGCAGTCGTGCAGGTTTGTCTTAAATGTATTAATAATTATTCTTTTTTAAAACATGTTCCTAATTGTGATCATTTAATTACCTTCTATTATATTAATTATATGGTACATTGAATTATTTTATTTATGTTTGCATTGCACCATGTTAAATTCTTTATTTAATTTGATATAGGAAGGTCAAGGGTTACTGGATGGTAATCACTATTCTCAAACAGATATCAAGAAACGATTAGAAGAATTAGAGAGAAGTTGGCAGGCATTAATAGCAGCTAGTGGAGACAAAAAGGATAAACTTCAAGATGCTTACCAGGTATATTACTAATTCATATTTTAAATAACAGTTAATACAATTCTCATATAATATTCCTGCAGTCATTCTTAATGTAGATCTTTTCATTAGATATATTTTCATTAGATCTTTTTCTGGATCGCTGAAGCAATCGCTCGGTTTTTAGAATTCATTAGCCAATCACCACTGATGTTGAGAAGTCACATGCTTGTTTGAAGACATGGTTACTGCCATGTTTGAAATTGAAAATTTGCCTGGTGTGTCCACTCATTTGGCCAAATGATTTCGTCTGCAATTTGGCACCAATTGATTTGGCTGAATGATTCATCTAGTGTGTCCACCGCTTTACATAGTTATATTCATTTAAGGTTGAATGTTTATTATTCATTCTGAGACGGCGAATCTAGGAGGGCCGATTATTACAGTTGAAAAGTATTGCATTATGACAACTTGCCATAGTACATCAAAATTGTTACATGTTTTGACTAGCTAGTATTTTCTGTTCTATATTTAATCATTAACTATTTTATTTCAGGCGTTGTTATTTAATCGTGCAGCTGATGATTTGATGTCATGGATGGATGAAGTTGAGAATCAGCTGATGTCAGAAGATCATGGCAAAGATTTATCATCTGTTAATAACCTACTTAAAAAACATCAAGTTAGTAAATACAATATTTTCAACAATAGAAAAGTCAATGATTATATAAGCAAAAGCATTCAACATGCCTGGAGCACATAGTCAGCTAATTTATCTAATAATTTTTATGGTATTTAATCACAGCCCCATATGTACAATCTTTGTATTATATTGAATTGGGTTGATTTTGTGATGGGGTTATTTTCAAAAATAATATTTATTCTTCAATATGTTTTTATTTTTCAGCAATTAGAACAAGATATATCTAATCATCAAGAGAAAATACAAGATATTCTGGATGCTGTTCAAGTTTTTAAAGAAGCCAAACATTTCTTGAAGATTGATTTACAGGCTAGATCTAAGGAAGTCTCCGACAGGTATATAATATATTCTATATACTGAATGGATATAAAATCACAGTCATAGAGATGGCAAATGCCTTGGGGTTTTTGTGTAAATCTCCTATTATTTCCGTGTCCTTTATAATATAGAAGCATGGATGAAGACACTTGTCATAGACTTTGTACAAATTGTCACATAATGTCTACATTGTGTATTAATTTGTGTCTGGCAATAGCTGTGACAAGTTCCTTTTACCCAGACCTTATTTTATATGAACTGTTTCAATGGCATTTAGTAATTGAACTAGAGTATACAGGTCACAATTCTATGGAATACAATTACTGCTTGTTACTGAGCGACGTTTCGACTAGGCTTCTCTAGTCGTTATCAAGCAATGATAAAATCTAAAAAAAAAAGACAAGTCAATATATACATGTACATAACAATACATTCTCAATGCTGACAAAATAGGGATCTCCCTTAATTTGCTCGTACTTAAAAGGAATCTAATTAAATTAGATTAGTAATAAGCAGTAATTGTATTCCATAGAATTGTGACCTGTATATGTTATTTGATGCAGTTATTTGTTCTTTCATACTTTTACCTTTAAAGAGTTCATACTCTACTCTGATAGTTTTATTGATAGATTTAGCATGGATTACTTCACTTCTAGTGGACATAAAGGGCACTTGCCCCACCATTTTCATGTTAAAACTTGAAACTGTAATGATAGGCTTATTTGATTTAATTTATTTTCAAGGTACCAATCATTGAATGAACCTTGTCACATCCGACGTGATAATCTAGAGGAGGCTTTACGAATGTATCAGTTTTATCGGGATGTGGATGACGAGTTGTCATGGATACAAGACAAACAACCTACCGCAAGTAACACCGACCTTGGTAATTCATTGACTGGAGTTCAAAACCTAATGAAGAAACATCAGGTATGGAAAGTCAGAAGAATATATTTTGAAATTTTTTTTATTCTACAAGTTAGACTGTTAGTTTCTATAGGCTATTGTTATATTCAACCATAACCTAAAAGAGGATTGCCCAACAAAATCCAGATAACAATGACAGCTACTACGAAAAGTGGGTAGAACATCTCCATAAAGTTACCATTTAGATATAGTCCAATACAAAATATTTCCTGTATTTCATTATAGAATTAACATTAAGATTTTTTTCATCAGGCTTTGGAATCCGAAATCATTGCACATGAACCATTGATAGATGCAGTAGCCAGCTCGGCACAGATGATGGTTCGCAGTAAACATTTTGCAAGTCAAGAAATACAATCTCGCCTGGATAATCTTCATAAACAGCTACAGGAACTTAAACAAACAACATCCAGTCGTAAACTTAAACTGCAAGCTTCCTTAGAGGCACAGAAGGTAGGGTTTCTATTTATCTAAGAATAGCAAAAACAACTTTTAAAAAGTTATTTGAGGTTTCAAAATCCCAAATGCATTTAGAGTATATAAAGAAAAGCTTTGAAATATGGACATTACAATAAAGAATGTAGATTGTTGAATTGATGTTTTTATATTTTAGTTCTATACTGAAGTAGCAGAAACTGAATCCTGGATGAATGAGAAAATACCTCAGCTTACAAGTTCTGATTTAGGTAAAGATGAAGATTCTGTTCAGGTAGGCCCTTTTTTAACTATTAGTACCTGGGTTTCATATAAGACTGTTGATATCTCTTGGCATCGCCGATTTGAGCATAAAGGTCAAGCATCTACATTACTTCATTAAGCGGCCTTAGCTTTATGTATCTGTGGAGTTGCTGGAAGTATCCAGTGGGTTGGATGGCTCTATAGTTAGCGCATCTGTGCTGTATCATTACTGAGTTTGATAATAAGCAACGTTTTGACAAGGATCCTTGTCGAAACGTCGCTTATTATCAAACTCAGTAATTATGTATCCATAAAATTGCACCTTGTGTTAATCAATACTTGGTTGATAATATCTATAATTTATTAAGATCTTGATTTCATTATGAAACTTTTGTTATCCCTTTCTTTAAAAACAAATTCCTGTTGTTTATAATTTCAGGCTTTGATGAAGAAACTTGATGCATTAGAAAGAGATGTAGATAATTTTAGTAATAGTATTGGAGAGTTATCTGCTCTTAGTCGTAGTTTAACAGATAAAGGTCATTATGATAGTGAAAATATAAAACAAAAACAGGTAGATATTTGTTGGATTTTTTTAGAATTTACCTTTACATTTTCACTTAAAATGTATGTTATAAATAGTTGGTCTAATGATTGTGAATATTTGCATAACTATGAATTGTTTGAATAATTTTTCCAGGCCGATATTGAGCAGAGATATAGTCAGTTACAAGATTTGACCAATCAGAGAAGAGCTAAGTTAAACGACAGTAAGAAATTATTTGAATTTTATCGTGAAGCTGATGAGGTCAGTGATTGGATAGAAGATAAAAGTGTTATTGCTGGTTCAGAAGATTATGGTCAAGATTTAGAACATATTGAGGTAAATTATTGTCTTTTCTACAGCTGACAATTAAATAATACTTAAAAGCCAACAATCAAAAAAATTATACGACTTCCTATTGACAACCCCTGGCATTGGTTGGTCTTGTGTTTTAATGGGTGTGTATGAAATTACAAGGTCTGTCATGAGGTCAAATGGCATGGTTTCTAATCCCTGCTTGATCATGACAAGGAATAGTGTCGTCTGTCCAACCTCGTGGGTTTTCCCCAGGTCCTCTGGTTCCCTTCCACTGCTTAAGAATTATTGAAATAAGATTGAACCATATGTTAGACCCAAACTTACATGATATTTGGTATGTTTACAGATCTTGCAACAAAAGTTTGAAGATTTTATTCATGATCTCAATTCAAAAGAAGATCGTGTAACGAAGGTGGTTACTATGGGAAAGACAATGACTGATAATAACCATTTTGAAAAGACAAAAATCCAGAAACGATCTGATGAAATCACACAGATGTGGAATGAACTGAGAGAAGTGGCTCAAGCTAGACAAGAGGTAAAATAAAATTGAATTTTCTACAATATTTGTTGCAACTTCAGCTCATTTGTATTATAGCAGGGGCAGATCCAGGATTTTCAGAAAGAGGGGGTGGCTGCACCAGCTTGGGAGTGCAAAGCCTGGGGGCAAGTTTCACAAAATTTTAACTAAAGATAAAATCGAGATTTTAGTAGATTCCTCAATTTTGATTGGCTAAGCACTAAAATCAATCATATATTATCCAATCAAATTACTAAAATTTGGATTGTATCTTGGTTAAAATTTCGTGAAACATTGCCCCTGAACCGTGATTTTTGAGTGTAAAAAATGCCCACAGGGACTAATTTTGTACTAGTATTGTAAATTACGATTTCCAACTTTTCGTTCTACTTTCTCGCGAGAATATATGGAGCTAAAAAACTAAAAAAATTTCGCCACCTCAAAAAATAGAGGGGGCGTGCGCCGGGTGCGCCCCCCTCTGGATCCGCACCTGTATAGGGTATTCTGATAATAAAATGAGACCAAGTAATAGGTATTGTTTGATGATCCAGTCATTACACAATCTGATTAAAATACAGATCTATATTTTTTATTTCGTTTTTTTATACTTTTAATGGCCTACACTACATGATGATGTGACCAGTTGTACTGGAAGGTCACTTCAGGGGTTGTAGGAGCAGCTGTCGACCCTATGGCATCATACATTGATTAATCAATTGACATGGACGTGCATCGCACGCTAAGAAGTTGCAGAAACCGCGGGTTTCATTGGCTAATCTAGAACGCAGGTTATTTAACAACTTTTCCAGATCCTAGTGTAGTAAAGACAAGCAAAATAAAATTTTGAACTATAAAAAAAAACAAAACGAAGTAGGATCTGAGTTTTAATCAGATTGGTGAATACAAGGCCATAACTAGTGAAAGGTCTAATGTTTTGTCTTGTATACTGATCATTGAAAACAAAGATTCTGTGGGTTATGAAATGTATTTACAAATATAAGATCTATGGATATGTAAAGAGACAGGTATTATATAAAATATTTTTTTTTTCTATTTTGAACTCAGTCATTAGTCGGAGCTAAAGAAGTCCACATGTATGGTAGGGAAGCAGATGACACTCTGGAATGGATACAAGAAAAAGATCTGATTGTTAGTAGTGATGATTTTGGTCATGATCTAGAAAGCGTTCAGTCTCTAATTAGTCGTCATGAAGGATTAGAAGTAAGTAGTCCTACATACACTGAATGAATACATAAACGTGTTGAGTCTTTGCTCTCTCTATTTTAAGGGATATGAAGAACACTCTGAAACCTAAGGCAGAATAATTGTGTCAAATCTTTTTGAAATGAATAATTCCCAATCAAAAGACTTGCCCAGTGTTTAGTAACAATGCATCCATATTCTAAAAAATTATTTTGAATGTGATTTTGATTTTAGCGTGATTTGGCTGCCATCAGTGAACAGGTTGAAATAATAACAAAAGAAGCTGAGAGGTTGATGGTTTTATATCCTGATGCCCAAGAACACATAGCAAGAAAACATGAAGAAATGGTCCATGCCTGGAACACATTGGTCGAAAAATCATCTCAACGCAAAGAGAAATTACAGTCTGCTCTCCAATTACAGATGTACTTCAACGAATATAGAGAATTAACGTAAGTATTATTTTTGATCCAATCATTTATATTTTACACATTATGTTGGCCGAGTAAGTTCATCGTAATTTTTCTGCATGGATTCCACAGAGTGGAGGGCCAGACAGGGAAGCTGTCTTGTTGTTTGCATGCGATGAAAAACAGGTCCCATGTACACCCTCGTGCATGTAAAAGGTCAGTTGACAGTTGGAATTTGGTATAAGAGTAGGTCAAAGTGCCACTGTCCATACCACACTGTATGGTGTACACCATCTTCATTAGCCCACTCAGCGCAGAACAATAGGACATTGAACCCCATTTCATTTCATATTTGTTAATTAATTATTGGTACTATTTACACAGAGCATGGATCAGTGAAATGATAGCTATAATAACATCAGATGAATTAGCTAGAGATTTACCAGGTGCAGAGTCCATGATAACCCGGTATAAAGAACATAAAGTAGAAGTTGATAGTAGAGCTGAGGCTTTTACCAAATTCCAGCAAACAGGAGAACTTCTCATCAAGAATGGTCATTTCTTGTCAGAAGAAGTAAGTACAGATTCTGTAAACATTATATTGATTTCTGAATTACCCAATCAGTACAAATACTATTTATTTATTTTATCTGGCACATATGAATGATATAGTTCAATCTGGTGTACAGCATATTACATTATTTTGAAACGAATCTGTCTCCATAGTCTTGGTCTTTATAATATGTTGTCTGGAAAAAATGTTGCCTTTTAATCAGGATTGCTCTGTCATATTTTGTTATGCTATTGTTTTACTTTTAAATTATAGATCCAGGAGAAGATAACTCAACTTAACGGATCTAGGGAAGGTCTTATTCGTACAATGAATCATCGTAGAAGTTTACATGAACAAAATCTTGAAGCACAGGTAATTACTATTACTATGACTTTTATACTAAACTATTATTAGCTGTCCTTGAACACCATTATATGGTATTTGAAATCAATCTGATTAAAATAAATACTTTTTTCGTTTTTTTTTTAGTTTAAAGTTTTGTTTACTTGTCTTTACTACACTAGAATCTAGAAGATTGTTGTATTGTCTGCGTTCTAGTTAATGTAAGGGATTAGCCAGTGAACTCATCTATTGCACCAAGTTCTTGGCATACAGTGCACAGAACTGTAGGTCTCCCACTTGAAACATCAATGCTGACATCAAATGTCTGACATCATAGGGTCAAAAGCTAAATATATGATTCGACCCCCACTACATCCAGTGAGATCTTCACATCAAAAGTATAACAAAACAAAATGAAATATTGATCTGTATTTTAATCCAATTGTATTTAGAACAGAAGGTTGGACCAATTATGCAAAATATGTTTTGTTTATTTCAGAAATTGAAATATTATATGGAACAGTTAGATGCATGGATGTCGTTGCGTGAACCACATCTTAAAGGAAAGAATTACGGTGATTCTATACAAGGAGTAGAAGAACTTCTCAGGCGCCATGCAGATTTTGAAAAAACAGTTGATGCCCAAGAACCCAAATTCCAGGCTTTGGATAAACCTTCTGAGGTATTTCATAGAATTCTTTATCTTGAAATCTGCTGCTGGATAAGATAAACATTTGAATTATGTTTTGAAATGTCTTTGTTAGGGGGTGATGTAGAGAGAAGTATAGTTTGTACGTGCGTGCTGTATCATGTGGTCTGTCATTTGAGTCAAGCGGGGCAATTTTGACTCCCTGGTTGTACATGATAGGGCCGGACAAGTCTGACATCGTGGGTTTTCTCCAGGTCCTCTTGTTTCCTCCCACTGATAAAGACCTCTACGCGGAAGCAAATTAGTGAAATAAAATTGAACTATATGTTAGACCCGAATTGATCATATTTTGTGTCAATTGGTTGTTGAACCCCATTTAAATAAAAAAAACAAATCTTTTATACATTAGATACATAAATTTTGAAATTTAGAAGTTGTGATGATCATTCATGAGCAATGATTTTCCCAATATTTTAGGTTGAGAAGGCATTTGCTCAGCATCGATTGCAAGAACAACAACAGCAAGTTCAAGATGAAGCTAAAAGAGAACGAGAACGTCTGGATGAATTGAGACGTAAAGAACAGGACCGTATTCTTGATGTAAGTTTACTGATTATTGAGTCTTACTGAGCATTCGTGTGTATTTACACTGATTATACAATTGAATGTAAATAATAAATACTTTTTTTTGCATGATTTTGTATTGGTCATTAAGTAATCGCATGATGTAAAGCTTCAAGTGAATAACCCATTACTAAGTAACATATCATTGTTGTCGTAACCCTACTATTGTTATTATGCATGTACCGAGAGCTTTGCAGGCTGCTCATCAACAAATTGAAATTACATACTTTATGTTATGTCGGAAAAATCAATAGATCAATTAATGTCTGTGAGCTACCAAATTCAATGGGAAGTAATAACAGGTTTTCTCAATAGAGTGGGCTTACCTTTCCATAATTTTAGTTGTCCCAGATTTATAATTTTCACTCCGATTAGGAAATATGTTAAATTTAGTTAAGAATAAATGATATATATTTTCATTATTAAGTCTTATTCCTGAAATGTGGATAAGATGATATAATATATATTATCATTATTAAGTCTTACCCCTGAAATGTGGAAAAATCACTGGTAAAATTTTGGGGAGTTTGGTGTTTTTCTACTTCTTTTAATACACATGATTGAAATTCAAGCATACTATTTTATTTAGTTTATTGGAGAGAAGCTTTTCAAGCTGTTACTTTAGTCTAATATGAATGTTAATAATTGCCTATAGCATGTTCATTGGTTATTTTTATAAAAATGACTCTTGGGTAGGATTTTAAATAAATCTTTTCTTACTTCCATTTTTCTGAATATTTAGTCTCATGACTAAAATTATATTCAAAGATTTATTGAAGGCCAGAAAATTTGAAATAAATCTTTATAGTGAATATATAAGATCTAAACAAAGTGATATGGAAAGGCTATCATACACAAGAACAAAGCCATTTTGTTTTACAATTTTTATTCATATACCATATCAAATACATGGCACAATTTCTTGAAGACTTCAATTAGAATATATTTTTATCAGTTATTTATTGTTATTTTTGACATTGATTTAAACATGTAACAAGATTTTATTATTAAATTATTGAGTTTTCCAAATATTGTGCTTTGTGGTAGAAATTGTAGAATTGCTGAATTAAAAAGCTTGACATCATGTTTTTATTACAGCCTCACAGAAATGTACGTGTTGGTTATGATTTAACGTCATTTACAGAATTTTCATTAAAAATTGCTTGATTCTAACTCACTAATGCATGTTGCTATTCAGAGTTAACAGTTCTAGAAATATTTCTCAATGTTTTTATTTTAATTTTTAAAAATTTATTTTAGATCATTATTATAAATCATAGATTTAAATTCCAAACATAGAGAAATATTTCTAAAATTGTGTGTGTATTGTATATGTAAAGAAATGTATTTGATTTAATTTGTGCTGTGGCTACTATAATTATTGGAAATGATAATATATCAAATGTGAAATGATGTTTATAATTCAAGAGCTTGTTCAGAATGCTCGTAATTGTCATCCAAGTGTAAATTGTTGTAGCCACATCACTCTTATGGTAATATTCAATAGCAAGTTTCTCCCATACCATTAGTCTTTGCAATGGTATTTTAATTTGCTTTTGAAAATTGCCTTATTTTAAAGCTCTTTAGTGGTGGTATGGTATGAAGTTGTTTTGCTTCATCTTGTGTGTCGTGTTTTATATACATGTATATATAGAGTTCAGGAGAATACCAGTCACTTTATTTCTTGATTGACAACAGTTCGCAATGAAGAGAAAATTCTTAATGGAAATGATTTTGTAGTGTTGTTGAATTTCTCACTGCATGATTTAAGGCTCAACTTTTGAGAAAAAAAAAAATATCACATTAATATAAAAATAATGTACAATGATATCAAGCAAGATGTAATAGGATATGGTATCTATGTATGTTTGTTGTGTTGTATGATTGTTGGTATATATTACATCATTTTCAGATCATTATTTGTCATCATAATTGTGCAAAATGCTGTGGACTGATAGGGAATTAATCCTATTGATTTAGAATCAAAATGTTGACATGGACTTTGATTTTTCATACATTAATTGTTGCAAGAAATGTTTTTTAAACTCTTTATACAGAGAATAAAATATCAAATGTGTAAAGAAGATTCCTTCATCCTGTTCCAATGGTGAACAGATCCTACATGTATTGTTACAATTGTTAAGCAGAGTGTTTACAGTGTTGGTTACAATATTTTTGTGTGACAAAGTTAACATTTTAAATCTATGAATAATGTTAGTGATACCAGGATTCATCCCACTGTTTAAACATTTTGCACAGTTATTATAATTGTTACAGTCATGTTCATGCATGAAATGTATTATTAGCGAGAGGAAAATTTTCAAGTGTTGCCAGAAAACATTTATTTTAAATATTAGCATGGCCTGTTAGATCGTTTCTTTTTTTTTTTTAAACTCAAAGGATAATCCAACTTCCATTTTGTTCTTTTAAGTCTTGAAAATATATTTCATCCATTTTATTTACTCTTTGCAAGAAAATCTTCTTTTAAAATATATCTAATGGTTTTGCAGTCAGTGGGATTATCATCCTATAATATGGTAAAATTTAAAAATCTTTGAAAATAAGCCACCAACCTTGTATATTGTGTGAAAATCTCAACATTTCCTAATGTGAAACTTCTCCCCTGCTCAATATAACGTTGCACAAAATAAAACTTTAAAAAAACACCATCAAGTGATTTTGAAAAATAGAATAATTTAAAAGAAAAATAGAGGAAGTCAGCATAAAGCATGTTAACTTCTAAAAGAAAAGATATCTTCAATTTTCTTAGTATTATCAATTACAGTAAGAATATTATTATAACCATGAAAATCGATACATATTAGATTTATATAATTTTTTTTTCAATTTTAATTTTTGCACGATTTTCTATCAGACTTTAACTCATGTTTTATTTTCCAATCCCAATATTTACCTTTTCTTTAGCTCCATCATCTGTATCCTGTTAGGCTTTGCAAATGAAAGATTTGCATTGCTTATTTTAAAATCCCCAATCATCCGTATCCCGTTACGCTTTGCAAATGAAAGATCTGCATTGCTTAATTTAAAATCCTGTCATTTTTCATATTTAATCACTATATAGCTCTTCATAAATATCTTCATGGAGCTGTCTGTTTATATGTTCTCATTCATCAATGAGAGTTTGTGTTATGAAACCGTCCTTTTGGGGGCCGTTGGGTATTTGTAAATGTCTTGTGTGTTTTCTTTTTACCAGCTGTGTTAAGCTGTAAAATCACTGTCATATTCCTGGTTAATTTTTGATATTTTACTAAAATGAAAATATGCTGTTATTGACTTTTTTCAATAATAACTTTGCTTTTATTACTTGCACATTTAAAATTATTTTCACATAATAATAGCCTACAAGTAATCATGTCTAACTTGTGTTACGTGTACAGCTTATTTTGTTAGTAAATGTGGAAGATATTCATTGTATATGAAGTATGTATAATGGTATTTGTTCATAAAATGTGGGCACCTCTAATCTAACTGATATTGCCTTAAAATCAAATAAGATAACATGTAATAATTAAATAGTTTTTGTTAAGAAATCTGGTCTTAACAGTGGTTGAAATTTCCTAAAAGATGTCCCCAGCTTAAGTTTATATTTCCCTACATTAAACCTACAATCCCAAGATCTTTAAATGAATTTTCTCTCTTTGCATGTATTTTTTTTTTGTTTTGCATAGTATGTTTAGGTCAATATCATTGAGCCTGTTTCTGGCTAGAGCTAGTTACTTTTATCATTTTGAAACCAAACTAATAGATAAACAAAATAAAATAGTCAAATTTTAATTGATAGAACTAACAGAATCGATTTAATGTCGAGAAGTATTTATGAGTATTATATGTATGTTATTTAGAAAAGCCTTAAATGTTAAATTAATATAATATTTATTTAAAACATTGACAAGGGAATTATATATATAATAAGCATATAACAAAGCTTATTTTGCATGAAATGCTTTTTATTTGATTTTACGCAGTAGAAAAATAAATAACTGGTAACAAAATGATCCATTGAAACATAACCATGAGAACCATGGATGTATAAGCCTATAAATATTTTATTTAATATTTATCTGATTATATCCAATACAGGAACGAAAGAAAGAAGAAGATCAGCGTAAGGCTCGGGAAAAAAGTCTTCGTCGACAACGTGAAGGTAGTTCAGAAAATGAAGAAGACAGGGGGTAACTATGACTGATTTTATTTGGAAGAAAACTTTGATAAGTGAAAGCCCATCCAATACTAGGGGGGATGGGTGGCTGAATGGTCATCGCGCGCATGCACTGTATCATACGGTCTGTCATTATATCAAGTGGCATGGTTTTGATTCCCCCGCATGTAATTGATAAGGAGTAGGGTCGCCTGTCCAACCTTGTGGGTTTTCTCCAGCTCCAGTGGTTTCATCTCCCACTGCTAAAGACCCCTACACTCAAGCTAATTATTGAAATAAATTTGAAGCATAGTTTGTGTTAAGTGGATTTCGCTCTCTCTTTCCACCCAAGGGGTTTGCAATGCGCAGGTTGAACACCACAAGGATAAAAGTGAAGAAAACTGGTGCATGGATATATGTGGAGACAACTGTGTGGTATTTAGCAATTGAGCACATAAAACAACAGCAGTTTATATGAAAAACAATTACTCTGGTTACACACAATATAGCACAACGTTTTAACAAGTATTCTCTTATCGTTTGTAAGTACAATGGATGAAATCATTGGTGGAATGTCCACAGAAGATCTTTACCAGTAGACACTCGCTCTCTAACCTATTTTGGCTTTGTCATGTTTCAAAAAAAAAAAAAAAATTAAATTAAAAATCTTAGTTTTTACTATTAGAGTTTTTGTGGGGGTGAATGCTGATCAATGTTCTTATGATGTAGGCTAAAGAAGTATGATTAAATTTTGCATTTCTTTCAGACAAGATGATGGCCAATTGGATAGATCTGTTGTTAAAAATCTTATAGTTGCTAGGTCACAGAGTATCAAAATGGCAGGAAGACCAGAAAACAGTATGAGTGTTCGACAAGATCAGTCATTATCGCCTTTAACCAAGGCTACAGAATTTACATTCTCAGGATCAGTAGACGATGAAGATTTGGACATCCAGAAACCTCATGATGCTAGTGTTGAAGAAGAGGGTGATGTACCTAGTCTTCCATCGTTGCCTCCTCCACCCAAGTCAACAAATCAGAATGATGACCTAAACACAAGTTCAGAAATGATCAACAACACTCCTTCACCTGCATCACCAGGAATTTCTAAAAAAGAAAAGCTTACATCACCACCCTTGAGTCCAAAACAAAAACGTGTAGATAATTTGAAAGAAGAAAAGAAATCGAAACGAACTCCCAGCTTTAATATCCGTAGAAAGACGAGAAGCTTTAAAAAGGAATATAAATTACCAGACAATTTACCACCTGTTGCTATGGAGGGTACGCTGGATAGGAAACTAGAATTACAGAGTGGAGGTAAAAAAGCTACGATACGTTCCTGGAAACAATTCTACACAGTGATGTTTGGTCAACTTCTGTGTTTCTTTAAAGATAAAGAGGGTAAGGAACCTTAAAAGTTGTACAAACAGATAAAATATTATTCTTCTACACTCATTTTTCTTGCTTCTCAAATGATACACTATGATATCAAGTTCTGCTCTCCATTTTGAATTTCTTTTTTTATAGTTTAAAATTTCATTTTACTTGTCTTTACTACACTAAGATGTGGAAAAGTTGTTCATTCTGAATGATGGGAGGGATTAGCCAATGAAATGATCTGTTACAGCAACTTTTTTTGCATGAGGTACAAAGAACTTTGGGTAAACCACTAGAATCATCACTGCTGATTGGTTAATCAATGACTGACACCATGGTCAGATCTTCATGTAGTGTAGGCTGTCTAAAGTATTGAATATAGATCTGTATTTTATTCAGATTGTGTATTTAGTTATCCAACTAATGTATCTGTATGAAGGCTGAAGAAAGTTCTAGAAGAAAAACAGATATGGAAGTATATAATGTGTAAAAAGCTTTCCAATGACATGTCATATGTTTAAAGTTTACATCATGGAATAAAAACATTGCTTATTCCAGTCACATGAAAATATATGAATAATATTTATTTTAAATGTGATTTCAGCAATAAGTGAAAGTAAACAAGCAGCAGCACCACCAGTTAATATACATCAAGCATCATGTGAAATAGCTAAAGAC
This sequence comes from Patella caerulea, assembly GCA_036850965.1. NCBI lineage: Eukaryota > Metazoa > Mollusca > Gastropoda > Patellidae > Patella > Patella caerulea. Next base: position 45,591,777 of record JAZGQO010000007.1, on the reverse strand, counting down.
TATACCAAAAAGAAAAATGTCCTGCGTGTTAAAACTGCTGATGGTGCCGAGTTTTTATTGGAGATTCACAATGAAGAGGAATTAAATGATTGGTTGAATAAAATAACTTATCAAGCAGGTAATAAATAACAACTGTTTAATTATGTCTGTCATTCTTAGATTGTACATTTATAGTTTTGTGATACAAAATATACAGAAAATTGATTGAGGGATTCGTACAATAGAGGTGCATGGCAAAAGAAGGCAGAGGGAGAAGTTTATGGAGTGGAAGTGGGAAATAAGTTTGTGGCATCAAGCTTATCTGTCTGTAATTAACCTACAGATAAAACAATGGCTTATAAATCCATCTATATTTTATCTTTTAATATGGGGGGTTGGGATGGCCTAGTGGTCTAGAGTGCCGCACTTCGAGCTCTAGCTGGCCGGTCACCTCTAGCTTGCGGCTGTGGTTTCGAGCCCTGGTGTGAGCGTATGTGGCATGGAGATGGGGGCGCCTTCTCAACCTCGTTGGTTTCCTCAGGGCACTCCGGTTTCCTCCCACTGCTAAAAAACCCTACGCGCAAGCGAATTATTGAAATAAAATTAAACCATATGTTAGTCCCGAAATGACCTAGTTTGTGTTGAGTGGACGTTAAACCCCATTTCTCTCTAATAGATGGTTGATACGTATAGATAAAGGAGTGTAGAGAAACTTATTTCTAGCAAACCCTAAGGTGGTGGAGAAAATCAGCTGTACTATATCATCGATTTATTGTTCTCTCATAGGGTGTGTAACGATGTGCTAATTGAAGCTCATGGACCAATTGCAGGCTGCCATCTTGGCAAATTGTTGATTGTGTGAAACTTGTTATTAATTGAATGTATTTAAATTTCTTCACTTTGAAATTATTAATGAAAGTACTTATTAACAAGCACTGTTATGATGTTGATTGCATGATTTTTTTAAAAAATTAATGAATAGGACATTGTTGATATTCTTTATACTTAATAAGAAACAAGTAGTGTTTCTTTTTTCAACTGTTTAATTTTCACATACCGGTAATCAATTATTTATAGATATAGATTATATAATTGAACTTATTTTATGTATTTCATGTCTATAGATATGTATTTTTTATCAACATTTTAAATGTTATAAATGCACAGATTTGGGGTTCAAAAATACTATTTGTGTTTTATGACATTACTTTAATTGTGGGTTTTTTTTGGAATGGCAGAGTATTTTTGTGTGTTTTGATAATAGCATCACAATCTAGAAAATATATGCTGTGCACCATTTTAATTATTTTTTATTAACATTGTTATTAAAATAATTTTTAGACTCATTAATTATTATAATGGGATGTGAATGTTAACGGAATATTTTGCTACACTTTATTTCATTATTGGTCTGTCATATTTCACCATCTTTTAATGTTCAGTACCACAATTTTTTGAGATGCACTTACTAACCTAGAATACCATTCTTTAAAAGTCCATCTACATCCTCACTGAAAATAACCAATTCTTCATTCCCTACCTTATAACACTAACTCGCTCTTCGATTCCAGAACAGCCTCCAATGTTTCCAGCATTGGAAATATATCAAAATAACTCGGAGCTGGATGAAAGTGTTGGAGATGCAGGTGAAGTCTTGAACAAAGTTTTTTTTATCACAAACATTGCTTGCTGTTACATGTTGAAGGGCACTTAGAATTTAGACACAATTTTTGTGCATTTTTGATATTGTTTTTTTTTTGATCATTTTTTTGTTCACTGCTTTTGTCTTTTATTTTCCTAGTTGGTTTGTTGTTTTTCCTGTCTTGTCTCTTTTCCTGTTGCACTGTTTCACTACACAGCACCTTAGTGCACAAATTATTACAATTGCCTTTACGTCATAGATTGGTAATAGGTACAAAATGAATAGATTGGTAATTGGTACAAAATGATAAGATTCAGGCTTTAAAGATGCATTCCCACAAAAGTAATTTCCAATAAAAGTATATAAAAAGTCGAGACACCCAATCTTAGTAAGTAGAAAAACAACCATAGATCACGCACAGGAAAAAATGAGAGGGCGACACTCATTGACTCGGTACAAAAATGACCTGACAATTAGGGTTGTTGGTTCAAGTGACGTCAAAGGCTGCATGTGTAGACTGTCTGCATATGTTGATAAACATGATGTCGCGTGGATGTGGAAATGATGCCGAGACTAAATTGTGGAAAATAAAGTGGGAAAGGGAAAATCTGACAGGGCACAGTAATTAGAGACATGTGTTTAAAATGCAATGTATTATTCGCGACTACAAAGTCATGAGATAAACATGATTTCTTTAGATTTTTTGTTGCTTGCGTTATTTACTCGTGGATACAATGTTTTGAGAGAGATTTGAAGCACATTTGTGATAGTTTAATTAGTTTGAAATTGTTTTTTGTCTAAATGTATCATCAAATCACACAGTTTGTACATGGGAAGGCATCTTTGATATGTATATATATTTAGCAGTTTGAAATCAGTTTTATTTTGCAAGCTTTTATTCAAGCTTTATTATGCAGAATGCTATATGGTTAAGGGTGTTCTATTCTTGGATTACAGTATTTTTTCGTGGTTTGGTTTGAAAGATATACTTGTAGATTCAATCGATTGATTTATGCATGATATCTAGGTAGGAAATATATAGAAATACTTAGAGAATAGGATAATTTCCTACTTAGTCGAGTAGAAATGATTGTGAAGACAACATAACACACAATAATCTCAACAAACATAAAAGTTAAACACAAATCTACTGACATTACTCCTGAGCATTAACAGAACAGAGATAGCAAAATAGATTATATTTTCTTATTAGAAATCATTTATTTAAAATGGAAGATTATATAATCCTGAATATTAAACAGACAAAACTCTTCAGTAACAACGTTTGTAGCCAAGAATAAATCTGTGGAATTCTTGTACAGTTATTTATAACCATTGAAATATTAAATTTCAAGTAGAAGACAATTTCTATCATTTAAAAAAAATATATGTTGCTTTTATTGTCAATTAAAATCCTGTCTGTTTTATAAGACAAAAGCTTGATTTGTCAACTAACACAAATTGCTTCTAGCTTTAACTAAGGAATAAATATGAAAACTGTAAGTTTTATAGCAGATTTGGGATATTTTAATATTATAGATTTGTCTCCTATATTAAATATTTGGTTTGATTACATAGTAGATTTATATATTGTAGTTTGATACTGGAATGTCAATGAGTATAATATTAAGAAACAACAATAGTCTAGACTTGTAAAATTCTGCTGAGTTATAAAATAACTATTTGATATGTTTGTAGTATATAGGAAAGAAGTACAAATTCTATGTATGGTTGTACCAGAATGGAAATATTTTTAAAATCACACACAGCATGATATAACCCAGCTGTTTTATATGTTGCATTGTGTATACTAGACCTAATTTTGTAGTATTAGATTTTGGCTTTGTAAAGAGCTTTTAGTCCAGTTAAATGTATCATAGTTTGAAATAATCTCTAACAAACCCTAGTCTGTGTAGTTTGTTGTAACTCTGTTTATTATCTTTATTAAATATTAAAAAAGAAACTTTTGCAGCATTTTAATTTACAATTTTTATCCCATAGCATTGGAACCTTCAGAACAATTTACTAAATTTGATGGGGAATCAGCTAGTCCACAGCGCAGTGTGAGTCCACAACGAGCGACAAGTCCACAGCGAGAGGAAAAACAACAAAATAGAATGTCAGTAGTACCTGAAGATGGTGTTAAAGAATCTGAACACCAGAAAGATGTGACTGATGGAAAGAAAACACCAGTGACGTCACCTGGCGCTGTTAGTTCTAAATCAGGTAAAGAGGAGGACGAAACCAATTTAATTGAAAGTAGCAAAGTCTTCACCATTGAAAACATGAATTATTTGTCAGTTTAAATCAGCATTGATATTGTGATCTTCCTGGCAAAGATGGGCTTCTGATTTAAGACAAAATAAACATTTTGGTACACGAAACGTGTACCATAAGGCGTTTCAGGGCCATTTTTAAAAAGGGGCTCAAAGAACAGGCTAGACATGTTCCACAAATTGTGTCAAAGATGACCCATATTCTTATCTAGAGAGCATGCACAATAAATACTATAAGGGTAAACTGGAATAACCAAATGCTAGAAATTGCCATTTGATTGAGACTTTGGGTGTATTTCGCCGGACATAACAGATTAGAAATTACAGTAAAAACAGAAACATTCATAAATTTGTAACTAAAAGGCTTTTCAGAGAGGATCAACCATGTACTTTTTGTTCTTAGATTAGTTTATTCTCTGAAATAAAAAAGGAAAACTTGAATATGTGTTAGGAAAGAACAATAATTCATATAGATGGAGTAAGTCAAAATTTAACAGAGTCAACCCTTTTAAACAGATACCAAAGATTGCCAGTGTTTCCTTTATCCCTCATTATAATTTATATTTTCAGATGATTCTTCATTACAAGCCACAAGTCCATCTTCACAATCATATATATCAGATGGTAAGATATTTAATAACATTTTTCCTTTTCAAAAATTTAACTATGAGGCATGAATAGTAAATTCTCAGGCTGTGGCAAGTATATGGGAGAGAGAAATGGGCTTTAAAGTCCACATGACTCAAAATAGCAAAAGAGAAACATCGCTCAGTAATAAGTCGTAATTGTGACCTGTATACATTGCTAATACAAATCGTTACTAAGAAAGGTTATTTTTTTTCATTGACATAAGAAAGCATGTCACACCAATAATTGAATAATTATAATATGTATCTATAGAATAATATATTTCTGATCTCTCAGTAAATGTATACATACAACTGCATTACTGTAACTTTTTTCTTTATAATTAAATTTATCATTTTTTATAGGTCAGAATGGTGATGACGTTCAAGTAAGTAAATCTAATTCTAGTACAAGAGTAAAATCATTATGTTTACAAAGTTAAAATAAAAAAATAAGTACAGTTTTGAATAATAATATCCTGCCTTCGGCACAACACAATATAAAATAATTTTCATTTTGTTTTATAGATGCGACCGAAAGGAGGTGCTTCCATTAGACCAATATCTGAACCAGTCGGACAATTTGCTGATGATGGTAAATCCGATAAAAAGAAAAGTCATTCCATGTTTGGATTTTTAAAGAAAAAGAAGGAGAAAGATACCAAAGATGTGTATAAAGATTTGAAAAAAGATAGAGTTTAGAATTAACAGTTGATATTTACAAAAGTAATTATTAGGCATTAAGAATTTGGTATGGATTTTGTACATGTATGCCCTGAACTAGGTTAATTCTGTAGCAATAGGACTTACTTTCATAAAAATTCAGAGGTCATATATTCAGGACTGCTGGTAAAAATGAGTTGGACAATCTAGAAGAGAATTAACTCATAGTCCAGATGAATGTTTCTGTTATATGGTTTTAATTGCTATGGTGTATGTCCATCATTTAACAAACACACACACTTAATAGACACATATCATGTGATAGTGAATCGAATTTTGACTTTCACTAAAGTCATACACCGCATTTATGTCACTGTACAAAATATTAGCATAATTTTTTCATAACTTTACATATAACGTTGTATAATGTAGCTCAAGATAAAATTGTAGATTTCTGATATAGTATATTATTTACATACTTTTATTTTTGTAGTTTTGTTATAAATTTGTCCATTATGCGCTTTCGTTGTCAGATATATATGTCTCCCAATTGTAAATTAAGCAATATGATTATTATGGCACTTGATCACTTGTTTTTGTTTACAATTCTGTATAAATCACAGGAATCTAGTTCATTTATAAATAGTTAAGGTAACCATACCCCCTGTGATAGCTTATCTAAATCAATCTTTCAAAGGCTTGATTATTAATTTTTGCTTTTGAAGAGCATTTCAAATCTATGAAAATTAAAATGGTTGTGTTTAGTGCTTTCACCATTATAGGTGTAATTGTTAAAACTAGTAGTTATATATTGTGCAGAAACTTGAAATTTATTTTACTTAAATGCTATTCCATAATTAAATGTATCCCGAACATGAATTGTCCAGCACCTTAGAAACATTTATTTCATATGAACACTGGGCATCACAAAAGTGCACTTATTCAGTTCATGCCATCCTTTATATTTTATCTTGCTGGAGCTGGTTTTTGAAAACAAATTTCTTACAGGTCCCCAATAATAGGCCTCTCTCTCTGTCAAAGTTAACGATCTGTTAACTCTATGTTAACAGAGCTTTGAACAACCGGTCCCAGTTCAACAAATTTGTCCTTTAGATTCGTTTTTTTGTAGCCGTTATTAAGAAATGGTTTTTTATACGATTTACAAATTTGTACACCGTCCACACATAGCATATACATTCCTTGACAAATTGTAAAGATTTTTAATTATGAACAAGTATTTTTCTGTTATAATCTTTGTAGATTTTACGGACAATAGATGATACATCATGGTTTATATAAAGGATAAAAATAAATGTAAAATTCAACGGTTGTAACACAATAATAATATAGCTTGTATTTTTACTATTATTGTTGAAAGTTGGTGCTTAAGTTGTATTCATTAATTTTAAGAAAATATTTAATTAGATTTGAACAAATTAATATTTGTTGATTTTCATAATTTGTTACAGAATTTATCTAATTAGAGAAAAGCTATTAAACAGTGCTAAAGAACATGTTAGAAATATTTTTATTTATTTAATGCATTTATAGCTTTTTTGTACTAAATTGTGATTGGTTTTCATATATTTTGCTAAATCAAGTCGATTGTTTGATTGGCCGAACAAATCATTTATCTCATGCAATTGGTTTGAGGGACCAAAGTTAAAGTCAGATGATAGAGTCTGATAGTTTATATGCAATATTTGGGACCAAAAAATATTAGCTTTTGCTTTTAATTATAATTTTTCTATAATTATTTACATTACATTATGTATTTGAAAGGCTGGCTATAAAAGGACCAATAAAAATAGATGTTAATTTTTTTCTGGGTATATTTTGTATATTATTAACACAATGTACAGGAAAAAGTTTTGTATATTAACAGATTTATTATACAATAATAATAGGATATATTAAAATATGTTCAACAGTATAATTTATCTGTGTGTTTTTATCTCTCAAACTATACATCATGGGGTGGCTCAGCGAGTAAGGTACTGGCTCGATAACCAGCAGGTCTTAAATACAAATCACATATATACATCTAAAAAAACAACACTTGTTTAATGCTGATCAGACACCCTCCCAATATGACACAGACCACTAGTGACTGTGTATTCCAGTTCAGTTTCAAAATGCCATTGAAACAATTTATCAGGAGATCCTATGTTGTTGTTGTCAGTGGTGGAGGGCAAGGAAGAGTAGTCGTAAAACGGGGCTTATGTCGACTTTGCAACCTAAAGCAACTAGTTGCAGTCAGTTGCAAGAGTGCTTGTGTTGATCATATCAGCAACTGAGGACAACAGGGAGCAGCTGAATTCAGTGCACTAATGTCGACTCAGGAATGATAGCGATCACACTGAACATATGACTGTTAATTTATTCATCATGTGATCAACAAAATGGCGAATAAATTAAACACAAACGCATGGTTGGTCTCACTACAATTCTATTAGTATATTATTGTCGACATCATCAACATTTGAAAATTGTGTGTCTTCGTTCGCTTCCATCTGCTTATTTATAAAGTCACATGACACATGTCTCTTATCACGTGATGTTATTTCCATGGAAACGAGTTGACTCCAGTTGCAAGAACGCTTATGTCGACTGCAACTAGTTGCATCGAGTTGCAGAAAGTTGAACATGTGGAACTGACTGCAACTAGTTGTAAGAGGCGCTCATGTCGACTTTTTTCAGTTGACGAAACGCCAGTTGCAAGGTTGACATAAGCCTCCCATAAGGGACAAAAAACCATGGTTCCTTGTTCATATTGCACTGAACATAAAAGAACTCTTGACAGTTGGAGGTCCCAGTAAGTTGTTCCTCATATCACACCAAATGGCATATATATTCATAAGCTCGAAACATTGGACGTTAAACCCTATTTTATTTCGTAAGTTCATCCACATCTAGAACACAATTGAGATAATGTGTCCTATTGGGAGACTGAAAAATTTGAAGAGATGCAGCCATAGCCTTTCTGACTGATGTGATGAACTAGATTTATTGATAAATCAAAGATAAACAAGTTTATTTACAGAATAAAAATATAAATTTAACAACAATATACAAACACTTGACAATAACATATTATAATACATTCTATAAATATAATTTATTTACATTTGTTAATGATAAAAGGTCTGACAAAGGGCAAGAAGGAAAATATTTCATGCATGAGCCATTCTAACTGAGTACTACTACTTCAGTGACTATGTTTAACCATGGAACATTCTCAGGTGAATGTAGGTAAAGTAGTGTAGATGTATCAGTTTACTCCTTCCATTTGCAGAACAAGACCCCCCCCCCACCCCCCGATTCAGTTCAGATTACTACAGAATAAACAAGGAGGATACATTTATAATTCTAAATTACAGCTCTTTTCTGTGTGTATGTCTTCATTCTACCAGTAGAAAAATTGCTGTTCGGAGAATGCCAATGGAAATCTCAAACAAAAGTTTTAAAACTTTTATATTTTGACAACTTAAATTTCAACTTGCTATTCAACTTGTAAATAATAATTACGGTTAATTAACCAAATGCATGTAAAATTGTGATGTATCTTTTTAATGGATGTCTGCATAACCAGTAATGTCGGAGAAGCATTATTGCCATTAACATTTTCTAAAATGTTTTAAGACTTCTAACAGTCAATATAAATGTGAATGTAATATTTTCACAGATTACTGTTCCTCCATCAACCTAAACTTGTTTTCATTAATTCTTGTAAACGATTTAACCGGTCATCTATTTCACTAATTTCATCTGAACAATTCAAATCATCATCTTCTGAAAAGAAATAATTTTGTTTTATTTAATATTCTATTTTTATATAAGTAATGCAGCCCTAGAGTTGTACCAGTACTGTGAAGAAATTTAATCTGCAAAGAAATCTGCATTTTGTAACATTTGTAAAATATGTCAACAAATGTTGGTTAATATCTCAAATCAGAAGCAATGAAAACTTTCCTTGACACATAATAACAGCTTTAATTTATCCGTTTCTAAACACTGTCCTCATTTATACACCTACTTTCATCAACCCTTCTTCATTAGCCAAGTTTAGGAGAAGAAGAGTAGGACGTTACACCCCATTTAATTTCATTGCTTTCATGAAAGATAGTTGCCAGATAGAAATGTTGTGGTCGTTAAGCTTCAAGTTATTTTAATGATACAATAAAGCCCTTCCTACCTTTATCTGATGTACTATCTGTATAATCCCCCTTTTTCCTAGTTGTTCGTCTTCGACCATATTCTTTGTCTGGTATGTCTTTGTTTCTAACGGATCTAGTTCGACCACAATCAGATTCTGGTGTACTAGCTAGAGTAACATTGTTAAGGTTAAAGTCATGTTTAAGACAATAGATCAACATATTCAGCTTAATGAACTATGTGATGATAAAATTACAAATTGTATCAACTCCAACTGAAGATGTGCTAATCAGTATAAAAGTATTACACACATAGGTTCATGTCTGTGTGGTCTAAGGGGAGACAATAGGTAAATGAAGAGTTACCTCCCTTGATATTTACGAATTTTTAAACGCTACTGTTTGGATTATTCTGAAAATAAACGTTCAATGATACAAAAATAGGCCATATAATGATTATATAAATAAGCTTAGTTTTACTTTGGTAAAATAACCACTAAAGGATATACTCTTGGTTTTCTGGAAGTTGTATGTCTTTCTTTATTACTTCGATCCTAAAAAATAAGTAAATTAGAGAATAAAGTCACAATAGTATGTCTTTCTTTATTACTTCGTCCTTAGAGAATGTTTCAATTGACAAATTTAAAATATACTGAACTTGAGAGAAACATATTTACTGTCAATAACTTTCGACAAGTAATCACCACTTACCATATTTGGACTAGTTAAATATGAGCTAGCTCGACTAGTTCTGATTTTCGATCTTGAATTGCTGCGTTTACTAAAAATAATAAATTGTATAAAATGTAGATTATTTAATCGAGTGGACTTTCCTTGAATCATAAACTTTCAAAAAAGATATATCTTATTATTTTTTTATGAAATATGTCTTGTTATTTTCAAAATATGTTCTTACCTATATCTTTGTGTGGAAGAATCTGATGTGGCCCCTGTATCACTAAAATCACCTTGACTACCTACTAAATAAAATATAATCAATAATTGTTTCTTTTCGTTGGTTTTAATATGGTGAATGATATGGTATTATCCATATGTAGTAAAAGTTTATAAAAACTTCAATCAATTCAAAACATTATCATGAATGTACGAAGAAAAAAAATTAAACCAAAAGAATTGACTTCAATATTTGGTCAACCCAATATCTTGGTGATTTTTATACTAAAAGAAGGTTAATTTTTTTAAATGGTGACATGTGCAATGTTTTAGGTGAGAATATGACCCGTTTCTGGCTTTCAATTCCATCTAAATGACTAGAAACGATTTAGCTTGTATGACAAATGGGAAAACCAGACTTAATAAATATAGGCATTCTTCTTGGCCTCTGCCAGAATTTGGAACTGAGGCACTCTGATTGGGAGTTCAACACCTATGCTTAGTGGGCAGGAATAATCAAGATCTAAAGTTAAACTGTTGTTTTGGTATAGTTAATACAAAATTAAAGTTGGATCAGAAAAAAATAAGAATATATTGATTAGTTTATGATGAAATGTCCACATTAGATGACTGCATACGTACATGATGAATTTCTGGATCTATTTCTACCTCTTACTGAAAGAAGACAACAAAGATTAAGATCAAAATACATTTATAACACAAAAGACAGTTCTTTAGAGCTTAAAATATAAACAAAAATAAAGTTAATGATGCTTCTAGTCAACAAGGTTTTCTAATATCAAGTGATAGATAAGAGAGTCTAAACAATTTGCTAGCGAACAGGGGGGTCTTTCGCTGTGGGAGGAAACAGGAGGACACAGAGAGAATCTATAAGGTTGGGCAGGCGATAAATAGTTACCCATGATACTTTGTATTAAATAATTATAATTAAATACATCAAATAAATAATACTTTAAAGATAAATCACCTACTTGAAGATTGACTGTTATTATTTCTGTTGGGTGATGGTCTTAATCTAGCCGAACCTCCAGATATATTAGCACGATTCTGACGAGCACTATATAAAAATGATTATCTATTGAAAAATCTTTATAATATATCATATCTTTATCTAAATATAGTTTATACTGGAGATCAATCAGTATCAACAATTTATTTCATTACCGGTACCTAAATTTGTTTTTTGTAAAAAAAAAAAGAAGCCAGACTGATGATTAATGAAGTTTTGTGGTCATGAGGGAAAGAAATTTAGATTCATAGAGTTATTGTTCCTGTATTGAACAAAACTACAAATACAACTTATGAAGAGCAATACAGGGAGAGAAATGAGGTTTAATATCAACTCGACACAAACCTTAAATTTGGGATTAACAATTTTATTTCAATATGCTTAAGTTTGGTAGTCTTTAGCAGTGGGATGAAAAGATTGGACAGGTGACTACTCTGTCATATACAAGGAGGGAATCGAAACCACACCACTTGACTCAATAGCAGATCTTATAATCAAAAGCACACATGTTAAACCAATCATTCACCCCACTCCCTGAAAAGCAATACAGGATGTCGTCTAAGGGAAGACAGCAGGACAATGAAGTTGCCGTCCATAAAATTGGCTTGGATCTGAATTTGACCCTTGTGACAGTTTTATGGTAGATTTTGTGAAGAATACACAAGGATCTATTGAATTTATACAAACACAGTATGATTATCAAGTTTTTCAAAAATCAAAATAAAACAGTATACTTACGCTTTTAATTTTGCTTCTTTCATTAATCTTTCTTTTTCCTTCACATATGCTGATGGATCAAATCTTGAACCTCTACTACCTATGAATAAACATTCACACATCCAATATGAACATTTTAACCATCAGAAAGTTCAATGATCAAGTTAAACCATCCAGACAGTAATTAGGAAAAATGTTTAATCTTTACAGAAAAGCACAATGGATTAAAATACAGATGTACATAATTTCATTTCGTTTTTTTTATAATATACTTTTGATTGCCTCTACTATATGGAGATCTGACCAGTTGTAGTGGGAGGCAGGGGCGGATCCAGGGGGGGTGACTAGGGTGACTAAGCTGGGAAGTAATAGTATTACCTGCTGGAGATGGAGTACGACTTCTATAATTTCTTTGACTAACAGGTGATTTATCACTGATACGACTTCTGCTGGACATAAAACTATTTACAGGAGATCTGTCACTTAATCGACTTCTATTGGGAGCTGATGATGGACGATCTCTAGATGTTGATCTACCCCTAGCCGGAGGGCGTTCCCGTGACAACGATCTGTTAGTTCCTATTGATGGCAATCGCTCTCCCGATCTTTCTCTTGATGCTGGTCGAAACGATCTTTGACCTACCTTGGCTCTATCTCTGTAAAATAAAACAGATGTTTACTAGGACAGTTAAACTCAAAATTCTCCCAAGGCCATACACAAAGTAAAATTTCAAGAGCATCTTTGTTTTTACTAGATGTAGTTCAAACGATATATCATCATCCACAAAAGAATTGACTGAAAAGGTTTTTAAAAATTTAGCAGATTAAAAAATGGTTGCCATTTCCTGATAACAATGAGCCATTTTACCCTTGTCCAGTGCCATTTATGTTTGTCAATAATAGTTTTCAGGGATGTGTACTGAAAATCAAGACTACTGGACACTTCTATATATTCAAAGAGAACAAGAATATATGTTTTTATAATGCCTCACTAACACAATTTATGCTTTAAAAAATATGAGTATCTCTCTCTATGTATTTATATATTATAGAGGGTGAAAGGTAAACTTTTAATAGCATACCTTTTATATATTGCTAATTCATTAGTTAAACTTTTAACACGAACACGTAAATTTCTCTCTGATGCTCTTAATTCTTCTACCTACAGAAAAAACAAACAATAATATTCAATTCATTTACTTTTAAGACAATATACCAGCTATTACGAGGTGTTGAGGGGAGGTAACTATTCATTTACCTATTATTTTCCCTTAGACCACAATACTAAATAAGAAGCTATGGTACAGTGATGATCACAATCCTTCTCACATTACGTCAAGTCACTGGGACTGACAGAATTCAATTCTAGATTCTACATCACTTTATACAAGTTTAGTCTAATTTTCTTTATATGGTATAAAACCTAGAATATTGCATGCCTGGAATTACAAGAAACTATTTACATACCTCTCCTAAAAGCTCTCTATATTCCTGACCTCGTTTACTTGTTGATCTTTGATATTTATTTTTCTCCTTCATAAGTTCTTCCTCCAGATTACGGACAATACCTTTTAACATTCTAACATCTTTAGCTGTACTACCATTCGATGTTACTTTCATCTGTCTTTTCATTTCAAACAATTCTTCTTCTAAGTTTTCTTTTTCTTTTAATAATTTATTATAACTAAAATACCAAAAGATATAAAGAATATTTTGACCCTGACAGTAAAGATTAATTATATAAACACAGTATTCATTTAACCATTAATTAAAAGTCTCATCGTACTACTGTTTTATACTAACGGGACTAATGAAGACTTGCATATGCCATGCAGTGAGAGTACACTTATAATGAATTTCAATCATCAAGTGTTCTTTATGTCCAGGCCAAGGTTTTTTGTCCCATCTGAACAACTACAATCTCATGCCAGATACTTTGTTCTGCACCGCTCACTGGATGAAACTACACTTAAAAAACAAAAACAACGAACTATTTTCGGTCAACTCTGCAATAGAACACAGGACCTTCAGTTTTGTGAGCCATCTTATTCACCAAGCCCAAAAAATTATATTAGAATGAAGCGTAAAAATAACAAATCACAGATATCCGCTACCTTAATCACAAAATATATTGATAAATGACACTCAGTAAAGCAAAAAAATACCCACACTGTGTTTGAACATTCTACCTGAATACAAGGCAGAGTTACTGTTCTTCCGGACAGATGAACCAATTTTAATAGTACACTGATTTTTGAATAAGACAGGGGATATATATAAACCTTCATTAAATATATATCCTTGTCTAGTTTAAATGATGGCAATATATCTACTTACTCTCTTTGAAGTTTATCAAAATCTTTTGATCTGTAATCAGATGGTCTCTGAAAAATATCAGTTATATAAATAAATATGTTTAGATATGTTGGATTATTGCTATATCAACTACAGAATGTGGTGAAGCTCGTAGTCTGTTAAATGATAACTATTACCAAATACAATTCTGAGAACACACAAAAATATTCTATCATTGCCACCCAATAACTAATAATTCATGAGACCGTAACTTTCGAGGTGGGGGCTAGTCTATAGGTTATATTATTATCATCATGTTTCCAGTACTTACTGTATCTTTAAGACGTCTGTTTTCAGTCTGTAAATGGCGGAGAGATTCTTGTAATGTCCTAAGATCTGGTTTACCAACATATGGTAGAGGTAGAGGATAATGGATTCTGAAAATGTATAACGTTAGTAATTAAACTTGAATATCAGAAATACATGATTTGAATGAATGGTTATTATATAATAAAATGAAATGAACATCATGCAATAACAATAGCTTAAAGAACTCTCTCACAAAGATCTAATTTGTCCAAGAATTGGTAGGTAGACAGTATAATTCCATAGTACGACTACAAGTATCTAGGACAAACAGTTAAACTGAGTAACAAAAATTATGATTTCACTTAAAATCAGTGTTTCTTATTCTTACGAAGTTTAGAGTTGTTTTTATGATATACCTGTCAAATTCAACTGTATATGTGAGTATAAGATAACGTTTTGAGTTTAATGTTGAGTGTCGTGATCCAGCTATCGATTGGGATGTAGTTCCAGATTTTCTAGCTCGTAAGGATTCCAGATCAGCAAAGGTTAATAAATCTAATGATACGGTATCACTATTCTGAAATAAAATACAAAACACTAAAAGATATTGTTATAGTTATCAATAAAGGGATATGTTCACCAATGGACCTGATAATACATGTGTTATAAGGTCCATGGTTCACCATCAAAGTTAGAGCAGAACCTCCAGACACAAATAAAAGATCAGTCTCATTCCATTCAAATGAACTTATCTATCCTATAGCTTAAATTTTTCAAATATCAGCCATGTCTAGAGGCACAAAGAAAGGTTGCCAGGATACAAAACATACTGTCACTGCCAAAGTCATCGAGCAGTAAATAACGATTGTCCCACTTTCCTTTTTTAACACAAACAATTACAAAATTCTAAAAAGTTATCAAGAGCATCAATCTATGAAGTTATTATTTGAAATAATTAATATTACCAGTCATTAAGGTTGCAACGATATCAAATTCTGATATCGCCATTAATCATGATAACTGCTTTTGGAATTATCGCGATAAATAAAAGTCTACGATTATCAATTTTATCACTCTTTATCATGATATTTCTCTTTATCGATGAACCTGAGTGCGGATTCATAACTTGAAAAAAGCGGCTGGATGACTAAGTCGAGTTACTTGGTTGCTTTGTTTTGGCGGGTTAAACAACCAGACGTACAGTACTAACTTAACATTGAAATAAACATAATATTTTCAGTCTTGTTAACCGGGGATTCGCCGCACCGTTGCTACGGTACACCGATGTCGCGTGCGGCTTTGTTTACAAAATGTGTTTCTGGAACCTTCTCTCACCGATTTTTATTGTATAATTTTACAAGTAGTAATTAAACTATTATTTTGAATTCGATCCGGCCCCCGCACCGGTGAAAATGAACTTTGGATTTATTGCACCGACCTCCGCCCAAAAAAATCCTAAAATACCGGGGATTGCGATTATTCAACTTTGGCCGATACGATATCACTTGAAAAAAAATAATCGCGATAATGCGGCATCCCCGGGGTATCGCTGCAACCTTACCAGTCATCTGATGACAATTTTAGCTGTTACGACTAATAGAAATTGTCAAAAAACAATAGGCTTCAAACAATTTGGGTGTTAACATAAGCCACTTGTACATCCAAAACAATTGTGGAATATTAATGACAGACAGGGAAGATAGTATACAAACAATATTTCAATATACATTATACAAATAGAAATGAGATAAGACAGGATTACAACCGTACCATATAATACCACCAAATTAGAATAAATCTTATTCTTCTATCATTTGCAATGTAATAATAACTTTGTATACCAACATGCCAAAGAAGTTACCCAATTTGAAGATAACTAAAAGAGTAAAAAAAGTGATTGCTTACTTTATTTAATGCTGATTCTAACATGCTTGTAAATATGTGGAACTGTTTAAAATTACCAGTTTTATGTGTTAAATCTTGTACATCTGAAAAATAAAACAAATAGGATTGACATATTATATTTAATACTCTAAAATGACAAAACTATCAATGTAAAAGAGAAGACAAATGTAACACTTTTACCCCTATAGACTATAGTTAAATGGTACAAATATATGAGAACATTTCTATTATTAGTTCAGGCTGTTACAGTCTTTTCATAATATGTTTAAACATAGACAGTATTAGGGCCAGGGTTTGTATGCATTTCTCGCAGACTGAGGAGATATAAAGTTCATGTGCAAATGATGAACCAATTTCTTTTCATGGCATCCACAACAATTTTTTTTAAGTTAATAAAAGTAATTAATATTAGAATCTTATCTTACAAGTTGCATCAAAAGAAGCCTTCCACTGATCAGATGTAAGTCTATCTTCTACTTCTATAAATAATTCTTCTCCATCTTTGACTTCCATTGTTACAATATATTCTGATCCCCTAAATAAGCATGAGGATGTAACTTTTATATCTGTTGGAGACTCCATCATGGCAAGGATGCAGTGTTCTGGAGTTGATTTTTAACCTATAAAGATAAGAAGTAAAAAATGAAGTAGATCTCAACATAGCACATAAGATTCAAGTAAAATTTCATCAGTTTTGTGTCTATTTCAATTTGGTTCTTCTGCATACACCTTGCACAGATCGCAAACTGATTACAGTACCGGTACCAGTAATCTTTTTGTTATTTTCACTGTTTCTATCCAGGCTTCAGTACATTAACTATGGACAGTATATTTTAGTGCGAAATCAGAAAATAAGACCTTGCATACAACACTAGAGTATGAGCGACACAAAAAGCTATTAAAAAATTGAAAAGTTGAGAGTCTTCAGTCATTTATTGCTTTGCTGAACCCAATTTGCCCAAGGACTGACACACGACAAGGATTCAATAGGATAGTTCCTGAACGTACAGAGCGAGTGTAAATTTTGTAATGAGAACTGAACTACTCAACTAGCAAGAGACACTATACTAAATACTATCATCAACTGCAACGACACTAACAATAGCACCAACAGCAAGTTGCTGCAACATAACTAAACATCATATTAAAAGGCCATACATAATCTTTAATATAATAACGAAAAAAAAAGGCAACAAAATTTATTTTTGACGAGCCTATCTTTGATTGTTTACTACCACAGGACTGAGCAGTAGCCTACACATGACTTGCCTTGTTTACACACAGACTGTCAAAATTCGCGTCTAAACTTGTTACCGTTTCATTGACAAATCATTTGTTAGGCTACAGGTCCAAACATCACTATTACCTTATTTGACTGACGGGATACCGTCTAAAACAATTAGGAAATCTTGATAAAATAATAATAGAACTTCAGAATATAACCAACCAAGTGCTTAAATATTAAAATAAAAACATTATAATTTTTTCGAAGTGACCGCTGTCAGACATATTTGTAACATTAGTCATGCGCATTGGAAATATTCGGGCGTTTAATTGCCATAAGAGAGAGAGAGAGAAATGGGGTTTAACGTCCACTCAACACAAACTAGGTCATTTCGGGACTAACATATGGTTTACTTTTATTTCAATAATTCGCTTGCGCGTAGGGGTCTTTAGCAGTGGGAGGAAACCGGAGTGCCCGGAGGAAACCCACGAGGTTGAGAAGGCGCCCCTATCTCCATGCCACATACGCTCACACCAGGGCTCGAAACCACAGCCGCAAGCCAGCGGTGACCGGCCAACTAGAGGTCGAAGCGCGGCACTCTAGACCACTAGGCCATCCCAACCCCCTAATTGCCATAAGAAAAATACAAAATTACAATAAAAGAAAATGAAACCTCACCTTTTAATTAGTTAGTGTAAGAGAACTAACTAAAAGTAAGATGGACAAATTAATCAAATTTAGTCAAAGATAACAGTATAACCATGTGAATAAATCTAATTTTCATCAGCTCGGTAGCCGATCGAACACGGCCATGATTCATTTATTTCCGCTTCCTGTGTAAATAAATACCACGTGACGAAAGTGAAAGTAGATAGGTGCTAACAAGTACCGTACTGTCCGTACTCAATTTGCACAATACTAGATCTTTCCGATTAGGGTTAGGGTTCGGGTTAGGTTTATCTAAAACGATTCTGAAGGGTTTCGGTTAGGGTTAGGTTTATCCAAAACGATTCTGAAGGGCTTGGGTTAGAATTGTGGCTATAAATAATATAAAGACCCCTACGCGCAAGCGAATTATTGAAATAAAATTAAACCATATGTTAGTCCCGATATGACCTAGTTTGTGTTGAGTGGACGTTAAACCCCATTTCTCTCTCTCTCTCTCATTTGCTCGGTTGGTGTAGAGAAGTAGGATCATTTCATTTCAACAAAAAAACTCATATATTCTTAAATTTTGAATTATTTATTTTTATATAAGTAATATGATAATATTGCACTTATAATGTCTTCAATAGACTTCCATACAATGTTTAAAACATTGGATACAAATATAACAAAATAATATAGCCTATAATACTATAAAAAAAACAAAAAAACATATAACTTATGGACATAAAATTATTTTATACCTTAATATTATAATTTAACATAATAGTATTCAATGAACATAATCATTTCATTCATTATTATGGTGCAGTGTGATGACAAAAATTAAAGGGCCCACTGCCGAATTTGGTGAGCATGTTGATATTTCTGCACAATAAACATTGACTTTTTTTGTCTGCTGTCTTTTTGTCGGAATAAAAAGGTACTTGAGTAATCATACTATGGATTTTCAATGGAAGTTGCTGGTGTTACATCATACAAAGCTGTGATCAAATAATAACATTATATCCTCTATCAATTAGTAATGAATATTCAAAAGTCACATGACCTTAGGGTTGGGCTATGATAAGTAAGAAACTACCTATTTACCATCAATTAAAGATACATTATGAGAGAGATTAGATGAAGAGCTGGCAGATAAAAACTAGATCATGTAATCGGAATTTGCTGACAACTTCAGTCAAATTAAGCCCCTCTGAACCGAGAATTTAGCGATTGAATTTTGGGTCTAGCCTTGGTCATTAATACTACAGTCGACACGATAAAAAACAGTCTCGATTATCTAATCAACAGCAGCAGATCGGGTTCTGATCCAGTAAATATCGCCCACTCAAGTTGACATCAAGAGTTGATTATGGTCTGGCTAAGTTAATGTCTAATTAAAAATTTAGATAACATTTCAGGTCTAAAAAATGACCCGCAATAATTGGCAGATTTAGCTCTTGCATAATGCATGCTTAACAAATCATTCATGATTATCAAATAAGGGACTGTATACATATAACCACCTTTGAGTCTAACATTGGCTTTTAGTCAATTTAACATCATTATTCAAACTCGATAATCATTGAAGAAAATAAACCATTTCGTAAAAGATTGACAATTAAAAAGTGAACATTTTATTTAAGTCAGCAGGAATGTAAGATAATAGCCCAACAATGGTAGTGCATTCCTTCACCTCCGTTGACTATAGTCATATAGGGTAAGGTGTTGTGAAAGGATGTAATAATAACTTTTGGTTTATAACTTATTAGCAGAATACGTCTGGTTATGTTTGTCTTATCGTTTAACCTGATTGGCTATCTTGGCTGTTTTATAATCACATCGTAGTTGTAGAAATGATGAAACAACAGCTTCATCTAGCTCTGTCTGAAATTCAAAAATATAAGACTTTAAATCAAGGGGACTGTCAGCTTAGTAAGCCAAACTAAGGAAAATGGAACATATATTTGCAAATACTTGGAGGACTGAAGACTCCCACAAACCTTTCCTGCTGCCAGGTCTCTGACAACCCAACTAAGCCCCACAATCTACATTACTTGGAGGACTGAAGCCCCTCTTCCCACCAACCCCTTGGCTCTTTGGTCTCTGACAACCCAACAAAAACCCACAACCGACAACTATGACTATAAATCCCATCTAATAAAGATGAGATGGGTGTGAACCTATTATATATCATCAGTAATATAAACTGTTTATTCTATACTCAGTTCAGACCAGAACTCGCTCAACGAAATTTAACAAATTTTGAAGAGGAAAGGGCAACCAAGGTTAACTCACCAAATGATCTCCTGTGATGACTGTTTTTAAGTTCTCTGGTACAACAACCAATAAATTACATAAACTATGGAGTACTTCAAACAGTCTGGATAATAGAGGCACCTTGAACTCTTCTTTTACCAGTTTACGATACTCATTAACATCACAAATAACCAACATACCACCTTTAATATAAGATAGGTTGCCATTTAACAAACCATACATCTACATCAGCTAACTCGTCCCAGCACGTTCAGTTCCTGCATTGGCCGAGAAAGTTCATCCAGATTTTCTGGTGTGGTTCCCCCTTGTCAGTAATGCAGGACGGCAGGCCTGACAATGGCCAGTTATCTTATCATTTGGATGGGACGAAAACCAAGATCCAGTGTATATGTAAAAGATCCCTTGACAGTTGGAGTTGTATATATGAGTAGGCCGTAGTGCCGCTGTCCGGGCAAAATTTCCCTCATAGCACACTGTGTGGCGTATGCCCATCTTCATTAGCCCAGTTCAGAGCAGAACAGTAGGACTCTAAATCCCATTTCATTTCATTTTGGTCACAGCAGACCACAAAGGTTCTCACAGATTTATTCTTTTATAGGTAATGGGAGCATTTACAAGACACTTAAATAGTAAATACTGATCAAGAGTAACAACCCATGAAGTAATTATCTCACATACACATGTAATTAATATGTGTTTGGCTTATAGTTCTACCTAGTGTGATAATTTATACGAAACATATACCAGCAACTTTAGCTATTCAAGTTATATCAAGGTAGACAAATAGACTTACGTACCTATAATATTATAATAAAACTGTTGTACATGTTCATAAATTAATCGGTGAAATCTTTTCCCTAGTTCCATCATAATAATTTCTACATTCTTGCCATCTAGACTGTCACTGATTAATCTAGCCTGCTTGGCTACAAACTTCACAACCTTCTCACAGGCCTGAATAAAAAAATTATATGTACACAAAACAACACAAACAACATACAAATACTTAATTTTGACATTGGGACATTGAAAAATTACAACATTAGCTTTGTCCTTTGGTAAAATGTAGCCTTTCAACAACAAAGGGTTTTAAGTTTAACCCTAGGCAGTTACCTCCTATTTAAGCACCGTGGTCTCACCCTCTGTGCTCTGTTTGTGATATAACCTGAGGTAGAAGCAGACGTCAAGGAACGAATGAATGAACGATCCTCTGTGGCCGAAATGTTAGTCTACTCTGGCAATATCCCATAAAAGGATTTTAGTCTTATTATGTAAAATAGTTGGATTTTGTGCAATACACCTTGATGTCAGCTGGACAATGGTCAAATAATGACCAAATAAGATATCTTAAGTAAAATATTGTTTTCTTGCTTCAAGACTTTATTATGTTATAAATAAACTAATACACTAGTGGCCGACACTCGTAATAAATTGGAAACCATACTTGACTGTCTGACATGGTATTAATAAAATGTTGTTTAATGACACGTCAGAACCAACCAGGCTATATTGCACTAAACTGTGTAACATGGTAGTTCATTTGGTTATATGACAATCAATTTTAATCTTTTGACAGATGGAATGAAATGGAATAACTTACTGGTGACAACATCAACATAGTAGCATCGTCATCTGGTTTAAAATCTGTCTTCTTTTGTTCTGTTGATAATATCTGTCGAACCCAGCCAATTATTGAATTAAGAGCTCTATCAATACCCTGGTCTATTTTATTTTCTAGCTGTTCTTTTAATTCTCTCTTTCTTTTTAAACAAACCCCATGCTTCTGTGAGGATCTGAAACGCGAATTATGACTTTTAATATATTGAGAACCAATATAAGCATATACACCCTTAAATCTATTCCCAAAAGAACTTTCTCAGGTATCGCATTCACAAACTTTAAAAGTATGAATACACAGATAACTCAACAAAACCTGCTTGAAATTCATGGAGCAATAACTAGATTATAATCAAAATATAAAATATAATAAGGTTCCACACTGAGGCCCACAATGTCATGAGGTTTTTAAGGATTCTAGTCGGAAATATGCCCTATATCACTTTCAAAAGCTATAAAAATCAAACTGTGATTAATGAAAATCAATAATTCAAAAATTCTGAAATTCAATCATGTTCTTCCTTATGACAAATGAACGATTTTACAGTGTTTAAAAAAATTCCATCAAAATCTAGATTCTGTACAATTTAATTACAACACAGATCCTATTTCGTTTTGTTTTTATGGTTTGACATCACTAGTAACATCAATGTTGATTGGTTAATCAAATGTCTGACATCATAGGGTCAAAAGCTACTTGAATGACCTCTGACGTGATCTATCGCAACAACCTGTCAGATCTTATTGTAACATGCTTCAGGGTAAACCCTGCGTTTTGATTGGTCAATTAGACACTGTCTATTGGACAATAACACCCTTCTGTTTTAGTAAGGTCTTTTAAAATCCTAAAAGATAGGTTGCCAGGCAACGAAACATACGCCCACAACAGCTAAGTCGTCCGGGCAGTCAACAAGGGTTGTCGCATATTGTTTCTTTTATCAGTAAGGAGAACATTTACAACACATGATAATCTTATTACGAGTAATAGCCCATTAAATAATTATCAGAAATGATTAGAATAGTTTTGATGGTTTGTCTCAAGGCCTTTGTCCACAAGATATTTCAAAGTGATCAAGTGCCAGATATCACTGAAAATCAAATAGGATTCTTCGTCTCATGACCCTAAACACTGTGTACAAATTTAAAGTCAATCGGATATTAACTTTAGCCTTTAGAGCGTTCACAAGATTTTTCAAAGTGATCAAGGGTCATAACTCTGGTAGTAATTATCTCATATCACCGAAAATCAATAGGCTTCTTCGTCTCATGCCCTTAAACACTGTGTATAGTATAAATTTAAAGTCAATCGGATAATAACTTTAGCCTCTAAAGCGTTCACAAGATTTTTCAAAGTGATCAAGGGTCATAACTCTGGCAGTAATTATCAGATATCAACGAAAATCAATAGGATTCTTCCTCTCATGACCTTAAACACTGTGTATAAATTTAAAGTCAATCGGATATTAACCTCTAGAGCGTTCACAAGATTTTTCAAAGTGATCAAGGGCCATAACTCTGGTAGTAATTATCGGATATCGCTGAAAATCAATAGGCTTCTTCGTCTCACGACCTTAAACACCGTGTATAAATTTAAAGTCAATCAGATATTAACTTTAGCCTCTAAAGCTTTCACAAGATTTTTCAAAGTGATCAAGGGTCATAACTCTGGCAGTAATTATCAGATATCACCGAAAATCAATAGGCTTCTTCGTCTCATGACCTTAAACACTGTGTATAAATTTAAAGTCAATCGGAAATTAACTATAGCCTCTAGAGCGTTCACAAGATTTTTCAAAGTGATCAAGGGTCATAACTCTGGTAGTAATTATCAGATATCGCTGAAAATCAATAGGCTTCTTCGTCTCACGACCTTAAACACTGTGTATAAATTTCAAGTCAATCGGCTATTAACTTTAGCCTCTAGAGCGTTCACAAGAAATTGTGGACAATGGACGGACGGACGGACCGACAGACGGACGGACGCGACGGCAATATACGACCACATTTCCATGTGGGCGTATAAAAAGCATGTTACAATGTCGATAAACACTTCCTGTTTCGCATTTAGAGGGGTGTTATTGTCCAATAGACATGTCCTGAGATTTTATATTAGAACCCTCGACGCTACGCGTCTCGGGTCCTAATGATCTCAGGACATGTCTATTGGACAATAACACCCCTCTAAATGCGAAACAGGAAGTGTTTATCTCCTAAATGTAGTGTGGGTCACCAAAGTATAAAAAAACAAAACAAAATATAGATCTGTATTTTAATCAGATTGGTTTCTGTATGGTGTTCGAAATATTTCATAAATAGTGAGATAAATCCAAAATTGCCAAGAAATGATAGACAAAATCAATCCACATGATAGTGGGCATATCAAATTAAATCAAAGAAATTGTGATACTTACAAAACTAAAGGTAAGAGACTATCCATAAACTGTTTCTCTACCAGATGAAATAAAGTATTTGATTGATTGACAACATCAAAAAAGTAAACTACTGGCTCTGTTTTGGGATCAGACAATGGAATAGCTAAAATAAAGATTATGTAATATTACCTTACATGTACTTATTATTCTGAAATATATTTGATCATGAACCTTTATTTGGATGCTGTCATGGCAATCTAAAACATAAACTACATATCAACTGCCAACTTATAACGAAACGAAAGTAAGGGTAGAACTGTTTTTGTATAAAAAATGTACTTCAATGACCATTATCAAAAATCTATAATTCACCAGTGTGCACTGTTAAGAAAAAGCTGTTAATCTTGTGTGCAGATATGTTTTACAGTAGCAAGCGCAAACCATTTATTTTCTTTCTGGATAAATTTAAAATCCAATTCCCTATACTACTCCAAATGCATATACATATTCTAAATAACTGTTTCTAGATTCAAGTGGATTTGGACCAAAATGGCCACACATACATATTATCAACCTATCAGTCAATTTAGCATAAAATATTTTCATTTGGGCATCTTATCTCATTACCAGGTGTGTAAAATTGTCAGTCTGTTTTTGTCACTGATTTCTGATACTTAAATACAGGAAAGTACAAATATAAAAATCTATAACAATAATTACCTTGAAGACCAAGTTCTAGAGCATAATCAATATGTTCTACTACTAAATACTGTGATAATACATCAAATATCTTGACAGCATTACTTCCTAAATCTGACGTACTTGATAGCTACAATCAAAATTATAATAATTTAACTCATCTGTTATATTAGGAAGTTTCATTTTGCTAATCATCATTTGAGTGATTTTGAATATGTCTAACTTCAATATTTACAAACATATGATGAAAGGAAATGGGTTTTAACATCCTACTGTTCTAGCCCAACTGGGTTAATGAAGACTTCATACAGGATGCTATGAGGCCCGAATGTGTGGGACCTCGGTTTATTGACCCATCTGAATGACTAGACAGCTGTCCTTGTCAGGCACCACAGACATGGGGAAACCATGCAATGATGAAATTAATATTGAAACATTCGTCTTCATACGATACAAACAAGCCATCGTCACATGTAAGTGTTTAGTAAAATCGGGAAATTATCCACCACTGGTATTTGATATTGTTTTCTTCATGAATTTGAGTACATTTTAGCATGGATTAAGTTGTGAAAATTGAGTTAAGGTTTAAAAAATACAAATGGCAATCAATAGTTTTAAAATGTTAGTCAAGGGTGTCTTAAAATGACACAGGCAATAATAGTTTATTAACAGACATTTAATATTCTGTAACCATATTTTGACAGAAATTGAAAACGAAAAAGTATGGTGTTTGAGATTTGATCCAAACATGTCTAGAAATTACTGGAGTGTATCTACTTACTACTTGGCATCGTTTAAAGGCTATTTTAGTTTCTTGTAAAATATTAATGGCTACTTCCTGTGAGAGAAAGATCTCTCCACCATAATCTTCAATTGCTGGTCCGATATTAATATTAGCTTTACCTATCTTTGCCTGTATATCACGACGGAAATCATGTATACTGAAATAAACAACAATATCCATTTGTTGTGATTCCTGCTTGAGAATGGCAGATCGGAAAGATCAATGAGAGTTGTTTAAGATGCATTATTAAAGAGCTAAATCTTCTCATTGCAGGTCTTGTTCCTTATTTTTATTGCTTCCAATGTTATATAGAATATAATTTAGTCAGTTATTCATACAAGCACATACAACTTGGATGGTAAAGATAAATGAACATTAAAATGGATAAACAAGACTTTGTTTATTAGGGTAACAATGATAATTGACTGTTACCGATATATATTGTCAAAACTTCAAATATTGATAACTTCAATTCGCCTATATTCATTTTCTTTAATGCATCCTCAACAGTTTTTTTTAAATAAATACTGTTTTTAATTTTGAAAACTAGATACAGTCAGTGACGTGGGTTGTTGCATTGTTAACATAGTTTTGTCCAATAAATAAATACCTTACCCTCCAGATTGTATTTGTTTCTTTTGATGTTCTTTACTTTCGTAATATCTATGTAGAAGAATGGTGCAACGATCACGCAAATATCGAGTTTCAAACCTGAAAAATTAGAATAACAAAAATTATTGGCTTACATATATCTCAATAAGAGCTATTTCAAGTAAGTGATATGTGGTTGTACGCCAATAATGAAATGAAATGGAGTTCTCACGTCAAACTGTTCCGTTCGAACTGGGCTAATGATGACGGGCATCAGACATATAGTGTGCTATGAGGCACATTTTACAGAGACAGCAGCATTACAGCCTACTCGTATATCGAATTCCAATTGTCGAAGGATCTTTTACGTGCACCCCAATGTGGACATGGGGCCTCGCCTTGTCAGGCCCTCCGTCCTGCATCATTAACAAGGGAGAACAACGCCGGAAAATCTGGATGGACTTTCTCGGCCAATGCACGGATCAAACACTCAACCTCCAGGCTTGCAACCCAGTGTCTTACCAGCTTAGCCACTGTGACATCCTTGTTTGCCAATCAACATTTTACATTAAACTGAACAAAGAATAAGGGCTATATACAATGTATCCATGGATAGGTATGGGTTATATTTTAATTACTAAGACTGACAATAAAGAATCTACATTAATGTTGTTATCTTACTGTCAAAAGATATCCAATATTTAAGACAAAAAAAGAAAATTTTAAAATTGGCACACAAATCATGTGCCAGAATGCTTTCGAGCGCCAGTTGTATGAAGTGACTCTGTGAACAAGGCTAACCATATCTCATGTAGGAGAATACTACCAGTGTACACTGGAATAACCTAATGCCAAAGACTGTCATTCAATTCAGACTTATCTTGTATTCCACCGAACATAACTGATTAGAAATTACAGTAAAAACCAATATAACTGAATGTAAATCAGTTTATATACATTCATATTATATTATTATAATATGCCTTGTGACCTATATGTGTCCATTTCTAGGTGCCAAAGGACAGCAATTTAACTCCCTTAAATATGTTTAGGGATCCAATGGATTTGAATGCTTTTTGACAAGAAACGTTTTATGGTGTGAAAGTCAATATTTGACTTCAGATTGGAATATTGTGTTTTTCAATAATCTACATGTATGGTTGAATTAAATAGAATTATATATTACTTACTCTATATAATTATCCAGATGTGATTGAAAGATTCCTTTTGTTAATTTACTTAATAATGAACTGTCACTACCAAATTTAAAACCAGATAGTTCATTTGTTAACTTGATTGTTCTGTAAAATAATTATCATAAAGTTACATAAAAGAAATATCTAAAATCATCACCAATCAGGAAATGAAATAAGATGGGGGTTAATGTCCTAGTGTTCTGCTCCAACTGGGCTAATGAAGACAAACCCGGACAGCAGTGCTATCATCTACTCTTATATAGAATTCAAACTGCCAAGGGATCTTTCATGTGCACTCCAATGTGTACAAAGGACCTCGTTCTCTTTTTTTTGTCCAATCTGTACGACTGGACAGCTGTGCTTGTCAAGCCCTCCATCCTGCATAACTGACAGGCGGAAACCACGACGGAAAATCGTGATTAAACTTTCTCGGTCGACACCAGGAGCAAACCCTTGACATCAAGGATAGCGACCAGCGTCTTTCACCAATAAGGCTAAACCAATTTCAATTACTGTTCTACTGCTTAGATTAGAAACAAATAATATTTGATTGCTCTTAGGCCCATATTTTTAAATTAATTACAAAAAAAAGCACAGCCTCCAAGAGTCTATTCACCAAGATCCTGAAGAACTAAAAATCAAATTCAGTAGAGAGGATATGTATTTTTTGTTTGTCCACAAATAGAAGAATTAACAGTTTAAATTTAAAGAACTTTCCCCATGATGTTAAACGAAGTTGTTTTTGTGGTCACTCTGATAATCTGTAGCCAACATATGCCATTTTTCCCTTATATCAACTATATTTCACCATTGACTTTGTCTTTAAACAAAGTCATATATTCATCTCATAAAAACAGATCAACACACAAACTTTAATCTAATCCTTTTAAATATTTACCATAGAAACTTGAATCCAATATAAGTCTATCAAGTGAAATAAATAAAAAGTTTATTACCTGTTATACAAATCGTTGAGATTCTTTAAATATTGTTCTGGTTCAGATCGATTCCCTAACTGTTTAGAAACATGGTTCTACAAACAAAAGGTAATATAAAGTTTCATTTAAGATCTCACATTTCTGACTAAAAAACAAAGAGGGCATTACCACTCTCAAGAAAATATCATATTATATTGTCTCACATTATACCACTGGTGAGGTCCATATCTTTGTAAAATTTCAGTTGGCATGGTTTCGAAACTATGGTTGTACGTGACAAGGAGTAGGGTCGCTTGTCCAATCTCGTGGGTTTACTCTGGGTCCTCCGGTTTCCTCCTACTGCTAAAGACCCCTATACACAAGCCAATAAAATTAAACCGTATGTTAGTCCCGAAATGACCTAGCCTGTGTCATGTGGACATTAAACCCCATTTCTCCTGTAAATTTGAAAAAAAAACCCACCCAGACGTTTAACAAAATATCAAGATTTTGTGATTCACCAAACATTTGCATTTTTACAGTGAATTACCTTTATCTTTTCCTGGAAGATATTCTGTACAAATTTGCCCATGACATTTTCTGGTGCATTGAATACGGAATGTATTATTTCATTGGTTTTCTCACATAGTGGTAAAACTTCATCAAAAACATTGGGTTTAATAAACGCATTCTGAAAATTTAAAAACAAAAGTATTATTAGAAATCGATTTGGATGTAAACATATTTTAAATGCTAAAATAAACTTCCTGCATATGCTACCTACAATCGCAAATAATTATTACAATTTTTTATCTGCCTTCATTATTTTGTACAAGATATTTAGTATGAAGGCTTCGGGAGTGGATTTGGTTAGGTATCATTCACAGATAAGAACTATAAAACCTAAACAATAGTAAGAAAAAGTAAAATAATTTCTTACCCTCTGACTTTCAACAATAAAGGCATTAATACATTCGCCATAACCCTATAAACAAAAAGCAACAAAATCAACAATGATGGCTCTTTGAAAATGAACTCACTATTACCCAAGACCATTTTGAATTATCTTAAGTTGTATTTGGTATACAGTTCTAAGTGACAACTGTCCAGCAAAAATTCTTGTAGTTGCAGCTGACAGAGTAGCAATGGGGTAGCTCTTGTAATTTACATTACATATTTTTCAACCACTTGTAACTTATTGAAGTGTCAATTGTCTAAGAATATCTTTAGGAAATAAAGTTCAGAGTAAAGTTTTGGTCACCTTGAAATTAGTCATAACTGATGCTATTTTCTTCATTCTTTTAATATCTCCTTCTCTGTGAGCATTTTTAAACTCTCCAATCAATTCTTTTTCTATATGATCATATTTTTCTGTAATAAAAAACATTGGAGAAGCTATATCAGCATACAATTGAAATTATCGGAGTAGTCTCATTTAATTTAATATTTATGTCATTTATGTGATGAAAAGGAATATTTACAAACCAATAGTAGTAGTTATTGTGTCTTTTTTTGATTGTTTTTTATGAACATCTTAAAATTAACCAATCAATGAGTTCTTTATACATTTATACATGAACATTAAAACCAAATTATACATTATTTTAAAAATATAGCTTATTGACAGAAAGTTACAGGGTGTGTAACTCTGAATTTTGATAGAGCACAATCCAAAACTTAAAATACTAACCTGCTATTTTTTGCCTTGCTCTATCAAACCTGTAGACAAAAAGAAATGAAATGGGGTTTAACATCTATCTGTTTTGATAAGAACTGGGCTAATGAAGACAGACATACACCATACAGTGTGTTATGAGGGAAATATTGCCAGACAGCGTCACCACAGCCTACTCTTATATAGAATTCCAACTATCCAGGGATCTCTTATGTGCACGCCAATGTGTACACAGGACCTCGGTTTTTCATACTATCCGAACATCTAGACAACTGTCCTTGCCAGACCCTCTGTTATGAATCACTGACAAGGCGAAACCATGCCGGAAAATCTGGATGAACTTTCTCGGCCAATGCAGGGATCAAACACCTGACCTTACCCAATAAGCCACCGTGTCCCCAACAAACAGTGCAAATTCAAACTTTCTGATTATAGACATTTAGGATCAGTTGTGTCTAGTGTTCTACAATAATAAGCATAACCTGTCCTATGCACAATCACCACCACTACCCATTCGAGAGAATCTATCAAAGCTATTTTGCAGAAGATAACCCAGAGAAAAAAGCTAACAGCAGTCACCAGCAGAGATAACCTCTGATTTATTGTGAAACACTTACTTGCCACCAACAGGTAATTCAAGGGCTATTAAATGTAATTTCTGTATGATATCAGCAGCAAGTTGAAGCTGAAAGATATAACAATTGTACATGTAGTCTATTATCAGAAAAATGATATTTCGATACACAAATTTATATAATTTCAACTGTTCTAAGACGTTCTTAAAATTTAACTGAATAAAAATAAAGAATCGGAAGTGTTATTGATGCATTTATTGCATTATTAATATTCAGTTTATACA
Organism: Patella caerulea; assembly: GCA_036850965.1. NCBI lineage: Eukaryota > Metazoa > Mollusca > Gastropoda > Patellidae > Patella > Patella caerulea. The sequence continues at coordinate 45,560,424 of JAZGQO010000007.1, read as the reverse complement.
ATTATTGAAAAAGAACTCTCTCGCATATACTCGCGTTCTTTATTTCATATTTACCTGAAAAGGGTCAGTCAAAATGGCTGATTTTAGTGCCTCTCCTGATAAAAATTCTGCTAAATATTTCATCAATCTTTGTGCTTCTACAGCTCTGGCACGAGGTGTGTTCACTCCTTCCAGTTGATCACCCAGGTGAACCACTTTAGTGGCCACATAACTAATTCTCTCATCTAACTTCTGGAAATTGGTATATAACGCCTGAAAGAAAATTTCAATAATAAACAAATAGTTAAAAATGTTCTTTACTACGAGTACGAAACCGGTTATGTTCTCTGATTGGCCAATTTTATCATGTGGTTATTAGTGGTCTTTTCCAATTTGGCGGCCTCTACACAGGCATCCTTGTTGGTGCGGAATTTACGTACCTTAATTCACTTTTGAGTGATCATGTATAACTTAAGATGCAAGAGAGATTTTAAAGCACATTGACTAACCTACATAGTTAACTAGCCAACCAATGGACACAACTGCCGTAATTGCAAACATGTATGGCAATGACGAATGAGTTGATAACTCATTACCATTGCTTTAGGAATAAGATGTTGGGTCCATTGACAAAACACACTGCATAGCCTGGCTTTTACAAGTTATACACAGAAGTGCTTCAGCATAATCCTGTTCACTGTTCATTTGAGACCTACCAATTACTGGGTCATTACTTGATATCAACTTCGAACAGCAGTATATCATGTATAAATGGCCGACGAATATTGATTGAATTATACAAAAATTGTATCTAAATCTCAATACCTGATTTTTTTTCTGTAATTCAGCAACATTTTGCCAGTGTTTTTTCTCCTCATCTTTACACGAGCTTTCCAAACGTTCAATTTCTCTTTGTGTCTCTTCATTTTTTTTCTGAAGATCATTTATCATCTTTTCAAAAGCTGTGTGTAGAAGTATTGGATCAAACTCTTCAGGATTACTCCTAGCCTTTGAACCCATTGTCTTCCATGCCAGACGCTCTACAAATTCATGAACACTGAATGGCTCCTGCAAAAATAAATGGTTGAAGTGTAAAGAAGGGCTAAACATCCATTAAGCCAACAACAAACAGTATTATAAAACGTAAGATGTTGATAGACTGATATCAAATGTTATGTTAAGAATGAATAGATGTGGTTGCACATCTACATGTGCCAAGATTGATGAAATATTTGAAGTTATTTGATAATTATCATGCATGTTTAAATTAGATTGTGTGTCATATTGGAGAGAAATCTGCACAATAGAAGCAGAGGCAATAACATCATAAATTCAAATTTACAAGTCATATGTGATATATTAAAATTAGATATGTATTCAATGAATATGATTGATATATCGATATTTGTGATAATAATATGTAAATAATGTGCTGTTATATATATTTTAGAAAGTGTCTAAACGACCGGATACGGTTACCGGCGAAAATTTACTACGAGTACGAAACCGGTTATGTTCTCTGATTGGCCAATTTCATCATGTGGTTATTAGCGGTCTTTTCCAATTTGGCGGCCTCTACACAGGCATCCTTGTTGGTGCGGAATTTACGTACCTTAATTCACTTTTAGAAGCAACGAAACAATTCGAATTAAAGAGTAAAGTGACATATTGGCGAAGAGATACACACGTTAGTAGGGTTAGGGTTAGGATTGGTCAAATATCTGGTTTTGTAGTGGAGAAATGTTGAGAAATGAAATGAAATGGGGTTTAACGTCCTACTCTTTTGCACCTAACCTGGGCTAATAGAAGACGGGCATACACCATATAGTGTGCTATGATGGAAATTTTGCCTGGGCCTACTCTTATATCGAATTCCAACTGTCAAGGGATCTTTTAAGTGCACTCCAATGTATACACAGGACCTCGGTTTTTCGTCCCATCCAAACGACTAGGCAGCTGTCCTTGTCAGGCCCCTTCTGCATCACTGACAAGCAGAAATCACGCCGGAAAATCTAGATGAACTTTCTTGGCCAATGCAGGGATCAAACACCCGACCGCCAGGCTAGCGAACCAGCGTCTTATCCAATTTTCATAAGTAACTGGATTCGGACGTTTTGCCACTTCCTATATTTTATGTTATGCTAAATGTACGTTAATACATAACATTTACATATTGGATTCATGAATAATAAATATTTAATTGGCTTGGCTGTTTTGACCAACAAGTTTGGTTATTTTCAATCATTTGATGAAATTAATACTCTTAAATACTTAAATGACTTAATCTAATCATTTGATTAATTTGAATCTTCTTAATCATTTTGACATTGTTTCAACGCATCATCATAAGTAATTTTTAAAAGGTTTATTGCCATCCAAGAAAATTGGATGCGGTTCTTCAATGGAATGTGGTGAGAACTTATTAATCAACTAGTTAATCAGTCAGGCTCACTTGGGCCGATACAAGATTAGGCTCACTTGGGCTGATACTAGTTCAGCTCTGAACGTTCAGGGACTGGCTCATTCAATCAATGTCAAAAATAATTTGACCCCCAATTTTACTGGGCAACTATTCACTGCTAAACGATGGGTGTCATTCCGTGTGGATGCGTGTACAGTGTAAAGGAACATCTCAGTGAGAAAATAAGACCATGCTCATTTCGCTAGAGTCAGTATGAGCATCACAACACGCTGTGTCATGGTGGCGAAAGGATAGATTGATAGGAGGGGACGTATTTTAAACAGCGTGTTGTTTCGCTCATACTGAGTCTAGCGAGGTAAGCAAGGTCTTATTTTGTCACTAAGAATAAAGATGTTCCTTTACATTGTACAGACGTCCACACGGATTGACACTCCGATGTTTCGCAGTGAAAAGTTGCCCAGTAAAATTGACTGGGGTTCAAATTATTTTCGACATTGATTGAATAAGCCAGTCCCTGAACGGTCAGGGTGAGTGTAATGAGACCGACGTTCAGAGCTGAACTAGGCCAATACTAGATTATTATGGGCGATGTTGGTGGTTCCATTTTTAGAATATACTTTTATACTTTACGTGCAACGTGAACTTTGTGATCACAAAGTTCAGTTGAACGTAAATTAGACACCCATGTACCTGTTCTAATTCTTGCAAGGACATTTTGAACCTTGTAAATTAACAATCAACTAAAATGGGGAAAAGAGGTGAAACTTTCAATCTTCCAAAATATTGTCCACCATTTTGATTGAAGACATGTCAGGGGAGATAACTCTAATTTAGAAAGAACAATGAATAAGAATTATAATTAACACCTCATTTTGCTTTTAAAAATTATCATAGATAAATTTTTGGTATATAATACAAGATCTGTGAAAATTTTCAATCTTTTGATTTTCAAACTAAAATCAATATTAAAATAAAGCCATTTCCTTTCGTGATCAGCTATGTCCTGTAATTCAAGACTACGACATGGCGTTGTCCACACGATTTTTTTAAAGAATATATTTATTTCTAAATTGTTGGGTTTTTTTTTGCCTATATTAGACCTTTAATTTATCTATATTTTCATAGTAAGTAAACTTAACGTTTAAGGTTTGCTTATTTTACGTATAAAGTAGCAGTAATGTAGAAAGTCGGCATAAATTTTCGTTTGTCACTGTGAGGATCATGAAACATGCGAATCCTAGCGTATTCAACACCAGGCTAATTCATGACCGGTAAAATCGGCGTATTCAAGACCAGTATATTATAGGGTTATTTACGACGAAATAACAAAGCCGGGATATACAAATTCCAAGCTTGCGTCGGAATTGGTTTGATGTTTAAAATACAAATAATAAAACAAACAATTTTAATACATCAAACACCAATCATTAATTAATAAGTATCGTATAGGCTTCTATCCACACTGATGAGTACTAATTAGCAACTTTCTACACCGACCAATCAAAATAACAAAGCCGGGATGTACAATCTCAAGCTTAAATATAATTTAAACAACACTCAATTGTAAAAAAAAAACAATTTTAATACATCAAACACCAATCATCAAAATCATCTATAATAATTATTGTATCGGCTTCTATCCACACTGATGAGTACTACTTAGCACCTTTATATACCGATCAACCAACCCTATAATATACTGGTCTTGAATACGCCGATTTTACTGGTCATGAATTAGCCTGGTGTTGAATACGCCTGATACCAAACATGCATGGCCAAAATCTAAATTAAAAAAAGGACTCCTTTTCGTTCCTTTCTTTCTGGAGTTTTAACGTCAACGTCCACCGCGGCCGATGGTGATAACGTAGACAGCAAGACTCCTCTGGTAATCGTATTTATATCGGGCAATTTTACAAAGACAAAAACGACCGGATTGAATATTCTTAGTTGAATTTCCCAAATAATAAGGATAATTTTATGTAGTTTGACTTTGATCTGAGTAATACTAATACTAATAGGTTCGTGTGTAAAGTCAATTTTGTTTGTGTTATGTGAATGTCTAGTCTAGGCTAATTGTTGTAGAACTGAGAACACCATATACCAAGTTTGCGTTTCACTGACAGAATGATTGTGATTGATACATATTTTATATTATGAGGCTATTTGTAGGCTGCTGACATGTGAATTAGTCTGATCTGTAATTTTATTGTGGTTAATAGTATTGCAGCTTTTCTTAAAAAATGACATCCGTTTGGTCTTTATTGAATTTCTTCAATGCTAAGGTTAAATTTTAAAGCTTAAAGGGACAATCCCGATAAGAACAGAGTCTCAAAAATTAAAGTCCGAGTATTTATGAAATTTATGGACCAAAATATAGTGGCATGGTGTATTTACCTTGTCTCAAAATTTCAGCTCAAAATATTGAGTCGTTTGGACGTGAACGTCAACACTGCTTATCCGGACACGTAACCCTTTTAAGATTTCGTGTCATTTTTTTCATTGGGTGACCTGATAATCGATTAATGTTTCTTGAGAGGTCTATACAGTGAATGACCCATGCCCTGTACTTAATAACAAAAGGTAAATTTCACCTACATATTATTTTTATAGAAAAAAGTCTGGTTTTATCCAGATACTGTATAATAAAACGTTCTCCATTTCTATACGAAGACTGTCAGGTTTAAGTTATTTACAAGCGTATTACAAATATCGGGTTAGTAGGTGGGCCTTAGTTTATGGATTTTATAGGATTTTAACACAAAATTAAGCAGTTTTATTCCCCAAAAAGTTATCGGGATTGGCACTTTAAGCTTGTCATAATATTAGTAGGCAGTACTGAAAACTTTGAAGCCAGTTTAGTCCCAATTCAATGATCAGTTTCTGATTTAGTTAACGAATGGACGTTGTTTGAGACAGTGGGTAATGTTTGATAATTTTGGGGTTCGAGATAAGTTTATATCAATATTGTAAAAATCATTTTCAAAAAGCCACACTAATTGAGAAAAACAAGTTTGTAAGGCTAAATGAAAGGCCTCCAATGGTAGTATTTAAAAGTCTTCATAGCTACATATTGTCTTGGTCACAAGTTGGTGCTCTAAAAAAGTTTAAATATGGAATTGTCAGATAACAAATTAGTACATTTCACGTTGCAAATTCAATTCCCAAGTTATATACCATGATTGGATCCTTAACATCTACCACCACCTATTTTAATATATGCCACACATTGGTTTATGAAATATATAATATTTAATTTGACTTGATTGCCCTCCCTACCCATTTGACTTCAGTAATCAATTTGCTGGAGCAGTGCTTACATGAGAAGCTCAACAGGTGCATATCAGATTTGTAGAAAACTGTCACACTCCTGCTGTCAGATCCGGGTTGATTTTCTGCTCCCATAAAGATTTAAAATTCATTTTTGTTTTTCTATTGCAGAATTGAATTAACATGGCAGACCAAAGTAAGCATACATATATTAATTCTTCTTATGTAAAATAATACTTACTATTAATTGTATGAATAGATAATTTAAAATGATTTCATGTAATTTATAAACTGTTCAACAATGACATGAGACAACATCTTGTGCTTACTGGGTTTTTTTTCTCCCTGTTGATTATTTTTCTGAATCTTTATTTGTTGTTATTCAGATGATTATTTATGTTACAGGAATGGATGACGAATATGACCCAGATGAAAATGTAAGTTTTAAAACATTGAAAAATAAACCATTCACTTGTTAATCTCTGTTAGGCAAAAGGAGTAATTCTCATTTCAATAAGAAATTTTGTTTTTTAAAATGTTGGATTAATTAAAGCTATCATTAACAATTCTAACATTAATGGATGTCCGCTTTTCATTCCACAAAATTCTGTGTAAAGGTGCAATATTCAAAGCTAAAAGGAATATGTATAGACTTTTGTATCGTACACAATAAAATGTAGTCTTACCGAAATGCACATTGGTCCAAAAATGATTGAAATTGATCAGTCTTATTGTTAGATATGGCCATCTAAAGTTCACATTACTTTCACACTGCCATCATTATTTTTTTGTAATTGTCTTTTGCCATCTGGATAATGGCTCATTTATGTTCCTGAACATCAAGACCAAGATGGTATCTAACTTGTATTTATTTTGTTTTAATTGTTTAAATTATAATCTAAAGCAAACTTTTAGGCCTTAATGTCTAAAGAACACTTTCTGATCTTATTTTTGTTAAATTTGATTAAGTAATACATATATTGGCCTTCTTTGTCATTGCGTCTGTAATTTAAAGGAAATTGTTTTGCCATTGTTTTTAGAACACATATTTAAGACATTGTTTGTCACATCTGTGCTCATGATTTCTTAATTCTCTTCAGGATTTGGATTTTGAGACAAAAGTTCAGTTACAACAACAGTTGATTCAAGCTGAACGCCAGGAAGAAGTAGATAGAAATCGTGAAGTCATGGGATTACAACAACAGGCCTTATTACAAAAACAAGATGAAGATTTGATGCAGAAAGTTTTTCAACAACAACAAATGATACAGATAGAACAGATACACCAGGTAGGTCTAATTGTACACCCATATACCATTCCTTCAAAATGAAAATAGTTTGTGAAAGCATTTGAGTCAGTATTTTACATTCTGTTTCCATGAAGACTAGCACTATATACTACTTTCATTTCCATGAGATCTTGAATGAATTCAAGAGAAACTAGGTGATTTGGGTGATAACATTATTTTATTTCCATGATTTCCTAGTTCGTAGCAGCCTTGAGCTGTGGAAACAAACTGGAGGACCCAGAGAAAACCCACAGAGATGGTCATTGTACAGTTGACCCAACTCCTCATCAGGTACAAGCTAGGAATCAAAACCATACCACTTCACTCAATGACAGACCTTATGACCTTAAGACCATATGTTTACACCATTCAGACACCCAAATTTGTATGCTAATACTTAATTAAGAAATGTTATTCCTAAATCTTGTTGGTATAATACATGGGGATATTGTTATCTTATTTGATTGTTTCCAAGATCTTGTGCGATACTACATTTATTAAATTTCTCCCTTTGTTATGATTTCAGTCGTCTATGGATCTCCCTCAAATGCTACCACCTCCACGCCTGCCCCCAGGTAAGATTAAGAAACTTTCCATAGTATAAGTGTACAACTAGGCATTGTTTTCGTTAATTTTTCTTTATTTAAAGCAGCTATTTCTCTAACTCGATGTCATCCAAATGTCATTGTGTGCCATAATGTGTTTTAGAACGAGACTATACATATTCTACAAGTCATGTCAAATGGTGACATCTGGAGAGCATGCACAATAAATACTAACAATGTAGACTGGAATAATTAGATGCTAGAGGTTGCCATTCGATTGTGACTTCTGGCATATTTCGCCGAATATAACTGATTAGAAATTACAATAAAACAGAAAAGATGGAATGTAAAACAGTTTATATAAGAGTTATATATTGTACTATTGATGCTTTTCCATCATTCTTGCGGTGAGGAATTTAATGTAGCTAGAAATCTGTTAAGTCATTGGTTAAGATCTGGCCCCAAGTTCACAAAACGTTCTTAGACTTGAAGTTGAGAATTTACTCAACTTTGAATCACTGTTTATAAGATATATCAATGATCCAGAAACACACAACTTTGCATATTATAGTTTCTTATTAGGGTATTTGATACATCAAAACATCAAAAGTTTTATTAAGTGTTATATTTTAGTTACAATAAGGCAAACAATTTTGAGTGAATTCTTGACTTAAGAAACATAATAAATATCCATGATTATTTCATACTTACAGTTTACTTTAAAAGCCATTAATGAATTCTTTGTGAAATACTGTTACCGATGTATTTTATTATGAATTTTGGATTATGTTTCATAATCTTATATGTATATATTACTATTTATTTTATATGTACCTATGCTGGCCCTAACCTTTTTGAGTTCAAACTATAGCTAGGATATTGAGATACCCAATAATGGATATGGAAAATAATTAAAGTTCATTACTCTTTAGTTATGATACCTTGAACCGAGTTGCACATAAATTTTATTTCTAATTACAGGAATAAACCCACCATCAGGTGTGCTACCTCCACAACCACCACCATCATCAAGTCAGATGAATCCTCCTGGTGCCCCACCACCTCCCTCACAATCTGGTAATATGGTAGTTCAACCCCCACCATTAATGTCCATGAATCCACAGATTGTTCTTCCTCCCCAATCTCAAGCCCAGTCTCAACCTATGATGGTGTCTGCTGGAGCTCCTGGACAGATGCCACAAGGAGTTATGGCCCCTAGTCAACAACAGATGCAACAACAAGGTAATATAGCAGTTTTCATGAATATATTATTATTATGTATGTTCATTAGGCAAATATCTTGACTATGATTGATTATGAATGTTTTCTACATAGGCCAAGCAGAGATAATCAATTTGATTCTAACTAATCACAAGCTAGTGATTAAACTTACCTTTGGGATTAAGCCCATCAGCATCCCTGTTAGTTTGTATTGACTGGAGAAGATCTGCTAATGGTTCTTTTAAGTTTTAGCAAATTATAATGTTTCTAAGTGGAATAGTCAATGCACATGTTTGGGATTAAGCCCATCAGCATCTCTGTTAGTTTGTATTGACTGGAGAAGATCTGCTAATGTTTCTTTTAAGTTTTAGCAAATTATAATGTTTCTAAGTGGAATAGTCAATGCACATGTAAAATTCTAAGCAAGTTTCTTTTTAATACTGTCATCAGTATATTAATTATCATTTTCCAACATTTCAGTGAGACCCATGCCTCCACAAGGAATGCCACCTCAAGGTCCTCCTCAGGGAATGCCACCACAGGGACCTCCACAAATGGGACCTCCACCAGGGATGTCCGGTCCTATGCATCCTGGTCCTCCACAGAATATGGGTGGTCCTCCACAGAATATGGGTGGTCCTCCACAGAATATGGGTGGCCCACCTCAAAATATGGGTGGCCCACCTCAAAATATGGGTGGCCCACCTCAAAATATGGGTGGCCCACCACAAAATATGGGTGGCCCACCACAAAATATTGGTGGCCCTCCACAAAATATGAGTGGCATGATGAGTGGCCCTCCACAAGGCCCACCAAGGATGAGTGGCCCTCCAGGAATGGGTGGCCCACCAGGAATGGGAGGTCCACCTCAACAAGGTCCTCCACAGGGAATGGGTGGACCACAAAGAATGGGTGGTCCGCCTCAAGGCATGGATGGTCCACAACAAAGAATGGGAGGTCCACCTCCTGGCATCGGAGGACCACCACAGAATCAAGGACCACCACGAGGGCCTCCTGGGGGTTCTAATCAAAGACAACCACAACCTTTGATGGACAAGATTGTACCACCACCAGTAAGTGTCATTTTATTTTGTCAGTCACTAATGGGAATGCAAACTGTTTGTTTTCTTGTCATTTGGAATGATGCTGCTGGATTCAATCAATGATGAAATAAGAAATGAGAAATGTGTTCAAAAATCACTGGTTAGGAAAATCAAACAAAATAGAGTTTTACATCAGACTTATCTGGACCAACTGTGCTATAAGCAATGTCTCTGTCTTCTCTCTTCAAATTGAGACCATTTCTGTTCACTTTCTTCCTGCTGGTACCCGATCAGCTCAAGAAAAAGAGGAGATGCAGCAAGTTGTTTATAAATGTTTTTTATATTCAGAGTGAAAGACCAGGTCCACCTCAACAGAAAGAAATGAAGTTACCTGTTGCCTTGGAGAAGATGTTGGAGTTTAAAACAGTTCGAGCTGAGGAAGTGGGAGTAAGTTTAGACGAACTAGAACAACCAAAAGGTAAAAAAATGTTATATTTTATAACTAATTACAATAGATAGAACCTAGGATGCCTAGGTCTCTTGCTTAACAGATTTCTTTTTTTATGAAATTGTGAACTTTAAGCCACGGTAGTTCAGCGGGTATGACGTTCACTCGCTTACCTGGAGATTAAGTGTTGGATCCCTGCATCGGCTGAGAAAATTCATCAGGATTTTCCAGCATGGTTACTCCTTGTCAATTGTTAAGGACAGAGGGCCTGGCAAGGGACAATGTAGAGTCGTTTGATGGTACACATTTGGTTGTATGTAATAAATCCCCTGACAGTTGAAGTTTTGATATAAGAGTAGCCTGTAGAGCCGCTGTCCGGGCCAAATATCCCCCATAGCACATTGTATAGCGTGTACCTGTCCTCATTAGCTCAGAACAATAGGACATTAAACCCCATTTCAGTTCATACTAACCAGGATGTCCTGTGTTTTTATCCTGGTGTTGCCGAGGATTTTCCAGTCTGGTTTCACCATGTTAGGGATACAGGACCTGGCTAGGATCGAGCATGCGACCTCCTGGCGAGAAAGCCATGTAGCCCTTTGACCCCCACCCCACCCCCATGATACAATGCACGACTTATGTAAATTTTCACTAGTGCCGTAAAGTAGGATGTTAAACCCCATTTCATTTCCCTGTCCTGTTATTAAACATCATTACTATCTCTTTATTCGTTTATTCAGAAGAAGAGAATGAAGATAAAGATGAAGAAGAAGAGGATGATGAAACAAGAAAAGAAATTAATGGACAATTAGATGATGCTGATGATGATGAAGATGAAGAAGAGGATGAACCAATACAAAAACCAGTTCAACCATCAAAGAAAGAGGTCAGTGTTGGCTCATTTATTTTTAGTCACTTTTAAAAGAAATAAATTTGTAAACTGACTATGATCTGTATAAGTTCATATGAATGTAAAAAGAGTTGGAAACTGTTACTTTAGAATTATAAGCTTGTGATCCATGTACAGAACAAAGACCATACTGTGATTTTTGACTTCTTGAAATGATATTATTTTGAATTTATAACTAAATGGTATAAATTGAAACAATGGCAAAGTATTACTATGTTTGTCTTAAAAGTAGAGTTGTTAAATAATGTGTGTGATTTTCTTTAGTCTAAGAATAAAAGAAGGAAGAAGAAAAAGAAGAAGTCTCGTAAGAATAGACAGATGGTAACTAGAGTACATATAGAGGATGATGAAGATGATAAACCTGAAGATGATGTTCAAATAGAGTAAGTATCCTTGAATATAGCAGTCATTCAGGACAGAGATTTATTCTCAAAGTATGAAGTTAATTGATCTATGTGCAGAATGATAACCAGCTTGTGGTTTAAGCAGTAATATCAAGCGTAACATCACTTTGTAGGCTAGATAATGTTCCATAGAAATGATTTCTATATGGTAGATATAAACAAAGTTTTATCCTAGCCAAAGTATATAATGTACATTATTGTTCGTCTTTTTTCTAGGTATGTACAAGAACAGTTGATTCTAGAACCATCTGACCCTAATTATTATACATTCTCTAAAATATTTGAGGCTTTCAAGGTAAAAATATTTTTGTTGTCTATGAATTTTTTTTTTTTTTTTTTCAATATTGTTAATATATGATAATAGATATAGTTGAAAAATGAACAGACACCATCACAGTCATGTAAAAATCATGTAAGTCAATCAGTGGATCTAGATAAAATGGTTTCTGTTCAGGCTCTTGTCTTAGCTTCAATTAAATCTTTTTCGTTTGTAATGAAGCATGTCAGAGTTCACTACAGTTCGTAAATAGCTCCAAAGCAGTATTATGTGCTACTCAGTATTGCTCCAGAGCCGTATATGATGTGCTAGTTAGTAATAAGCTAGTCAGTATTGCACCAGGTGCCTTATTCACGAAATTTTAACTAAGACAAAATCCAAATTTTAGTTATACGATTGGATAATATTAGATCGATTTTAGTGCTTAACCAATCAAAACTGAAGTATCTACTAAAATTTGGATTTAATCTTCACTTAAGATTTCGTGAATTAGGGCCCAGAGCAATATAATGAAACTCTTGTTCACGTATATTCAGCGTATCCATCATCAGAGTTTCGTTGAAGCCTACTATGTTTAAAAATATCATACATTGATCATGTTTTATTATATTCCGTGTCGACAGATATCTGAGCCTGAGAAACCAAAAGAAACATTGAAACCTGATGCACAGAAAAAAGATGATAAGAAAGATGGCGAGAAGAAAAAAGATAAAGAAGATGGTGATGATGATGATGATGAAGATGAGGTAACATAACAGTTTGATTTATTCATCATATGGATTGCACTTCCTTTAAACCTCATAATGACACTGTCAAGGCAAAATTTCCCTCATAGCTCACAGCATGGCATATGCCTGTCTTCAGTAGTCCAGTAGGAGCAAAACAACAGGACGTTGAACCCCATTCCATTTCATTTCCTTTCCTTTTGAACCAATGATGTGGATAGATATATTTCACTATGTGAAAATGTTACTGCTACTTCTTTCGTTGGGGTTTTACGTCCACTTCTACCAATAGTGATATATTAGCTAGTCTCCTGCTTAAGTTTTGCAGATGACTCGAATTATACTATTATTGTCTTCTAGTTTTAATTTTCTTTTTGGACAAGGAGTCTTTTTGAAAAAAAAACTAATATGATGTGATGTCACAATTCCAAAAGACAATGATGATGTATTAGATATGGTACTATCACACTTATGTCACCTTTTAGTAGACTCAAACAAGTTTCAGTAATTAGTCATATACATTTAGTATATTTTGAATATATTATAATTGTAATTATGTTTTTATTCATTTGGTATATGATATTTTCTGGTTTTTATTAGGACGAAATGCCACCTAAAGAAGAAGAAGCTAAAATATCCAAGAAGAAATTAAAGAAAATGACCAGATTAAGTGTTGCACAGTTAAAACAGGTAATGTTATATATTCTCCCGTTGACCCCTCGGTCTTCCCACAGAATCCTGCACCATATGTACATTATGTGCCAAATTTTTTAACCGACTAATTATGATGAGATAAAATAAAAAATCCAACTACATCCCTTTTTTTTTGTGGGAGCCTCGTAAAAATTTAATTTCTTTACCACATCATATAATTGGGATCATCTCTTCAAGCCAGACTGTTATACTAGAAGGTAGTAGAATGAATTAATAAGGTTATCATTTTACATATGGGGGGTGGGTGGCTGATTGGTTAATGTGGGCGTGTTGCATCATAAGGTCTGTCATTGAGACATATGCCATGGTTTTGATTCCTTGTTTGTATGTAACAAGTAGTAGGGTCGCCTATCCAAACACGTGGGTTTTCTCTGGGTTCTATTTTCTCCCACTGCTAAAGACCCCTATGCACAAGCCTATTATTGAAATAAAGTTTAACCATGTTTGTCCCGAAATGACATAGTTTGTTTCTAGTGTACATCTCTCACTCTCTCTTATTTTACATATTTAATGAGTTTGAATTTATTGTTAATATTTCAGTTGGTAACGCGACCAGATGTGGTTGAAATGCAGGATGTTACTGCTCGAGATCCAAGACTCTTAGTTCTTCTTAAGGTATAAACTTTTAGATTGATATATAGAATACATTGGTAAATCAGGCATCATGAAATTCATGTGACCTAAACGGGTCTATAAATGTTTTCTTCTGTTTCGTTACGCCACATTTTACTCATATTTTCTTGTTCACATAAATTTATAATTTATTCTGGTCAGGAGAAAATTACATATACTTTTCATGCTTGCATTTATTGTTGGATCTGGTCATGATCGAGTCTAATTATACATTTTATGTATAGAATCTAATTATACATGTTATGTGTAGAATCTAATTATACATTTTATGTGTAGAATCTAATTATACATTTTATGTGTAGAGTTCGACAATAATGTGTTCATAAATTCTTCCTTTGTTTTACATGATAAATATGTTTTTGTTTTCAGGCTGCAAGAAATTCTGTCCCTGTACCTAGACATTGGTCCTATAAAAGAAAATATTTACAAGGTAAAAGAGGTATAGAGAAACAACCGTTTGAACTACCAGACTTCATTAAATCAACAGGTATTGAGGAAATGCGAGCAGCTCTAGCAGAGAAGGTATGTTTTCATTAACAAAACAAATCACAACACCGAGATCTTGTCGTGCATTTCATTTCCAGATTTTTTGGGGGGATCGATGCATCAAATGTACATCATATTTCTTTTCTTCTGTTAGGAACTGCTTTATATTTTTGGGAGGTTTGATGGCCAAATGGTTGGCATGTTGTATCATAAGGTCTGTCATTGAGTCCACTGGCGCGGTTTTGATTCCCCTTGTTGTACATAACAAGTAGTAGGGTTATCTATCCATCCTTGTGGGTATTCTGTGGGTCCTCAAGTGTCTTCCTACTGTTAAAGACCCCTATGCGCAAATGAAATTGACCATATGTTAGTCCTGAAATGACCATTTCTTCAGTAAGTAAATGCTTTATATTTTTGAAAACTTTGTATTTGCAGGAAGATCAGAAGACAATGAAATCAAAGATGAGAGAAAGAGTTCGTCCTAAGATGGGTAAAATTGATATTGATTATCAAAAATTACACGATGCATTTTTCCGATACCAAACTAAACCTAAAATGACGATACATGGTGATTTATATTATGAGGTAGGTTACTTTCATGATGTTCAAGTAGTCAAAATACATTTTTGAAAAAACAAAATGTAAATTATGATTATGATTTGTTTTTATAGAACAAAAACGTTTTTATTTACATAGTTTGATAATAAAAGATAGGAATACTATATATTTTGATTTCAGGGAAAAGAATTTGAGACACGATTACGAGAAAAGAAACCAGGAAATATATCTGATGATTTAAGAATGGCACTTGGTATGCCTGTTGGTGGAGTACGTGTTTTCATATTCTTTTACATTTCTTCATATAGATCGTTCAATCTTTCAATACTTTCATTAAAAACCAAAAAACAATTCTTCTTTGAAGTATTTTATTGTGCATAAATCCTATACTTAGATTTGTTGGACTAAAAATGCTAAGAACAAAAATAGAAGTGTTAAAGACATAGATAATAATATTAATTAATTGATAGAATTAGTATAACCTATATTATTTTTTGTACAAACAGAGTGCAGATAAAGTTCCACCACCATGGTTAATAGCTATGCAGAGATACGGTCCACCGCCATCTTATCCTAATTTAAAAGTACCTGGTTTAAATGCTTCAATACCCGAGGTAAGATTTCGCATAGCCATAGAATAACAATTTATACAATCATATTGGCTTTCAGTATAAACTATATCATAAAAGTATGTAAAGTATTGTATCCCAACAAACTACACCATACAAAATTTGGGGCAACATTAGAATCCATCCAGAGTAAAAAAAAATCCATGGTTATATGATTATGTTTATAATTTTAGGGTTGTACATTTGGATATCATGCAGGAGGCTGGGGTAAACCACCAGTAGATGAACATGGTAAACCATTATATGGTGATGTATTTGGTACGCAGACAATAGATCTAGTTGTAAGTATTATATTATAATGCTGGTGGGCTTCATAGATTTCACAGAATTGAGTCACATAATAAAATCCTGTCAGAGCTATGCCAACCCTGAGAAAATGTATGGTGTGAGCAGACTTGGAATGTAATCATATTCAGTTTCTGCATGCCCTGCCACTTGATTGACACCTTTTGCAAGATTAAGAGAATTCAAACACAGAAAGTAACCAGACACCCTTGTCTGTTGAGTATACATCAGTAGTGTGCCAAAGTTTTAAGATATTATCCCCCCTTAGTGTGCCAAGGGGGATAATTAAATAAACTAAAAACTTTGGAGTAAGGAAGTGAAACCAGGGTTCCCGCGGTCCTTGAAAATCTTTGAATATCCTTAAATTTAAAATTTCATTTTCAAGGTCTTGAATATCCTTGAATTTTGCGGAAATAGGAAAATATCCTTGAATTTCAGTTGAGATCCTTAATTTTGTTGGTAATACTGGTAAGTTGATCTAAAAAAAAACGTTTAGATTATAAGTAATGCTGGTTATACTAAACAATAACTCTGACGTATACCTGTCAATCAACTGATCTAAATAAACAGCTGTGTTTTGTCACGTAATAACAAGACAAGCCAATGACATTTACCGTTAGGCAACCAAATACTCTCACGTGACTCTATTGTCCAATTAACATACTAGAAGCCACTACACTGACTAATCAAAATCAGTATTAGTAATTACATTAAACAATGCATAATAAGGAAAAGGGAAATAACTCTGTTTTAAAAATGGCGGGAGTTTTCCCCGGTGTGCCGAAAGTCGATCTGTAATAATAAAAAACAGTTTATGTCTTCAATTATAATGATAGTTGGTAATGTTTTGGTTGTTTTTAAGATGAAAATTGTAACTTTAGGCTAAAAATGTCCTTGAAAATCCTGGAATTTGACGTATAATTATCCTTGAATATCCTTGAAAAAATGTTTGATGAAGCCGCGGGAACCCTGTGAAAGTGTGATTTAAATTATAATATATTTAACAGGCACCAATAGAAGAAGATGAGATAGATAAAACGTTATGGGGTGAAATGGAATCAGAGTCTGAATCGGAAGAAGAATCAGAAGAGTCTGAAGAAGAAGATGATACTGGTCTGATAACACCATCAGAAGGGTAAGCTATTTATGATATATTCTACTATCTCTGGCTTATTGAGACAAATGTTGCCAGTACATTTCTCATATTAAGGGCGTTGAGTAGTCTAAAATGCAAATTTTAAAGCTTGCACTGTAATTTTTGTTGATAAGATATGACATTTTTTGTTATTTGAGGTGATAAACTACATATTAATCACCAAATAAATACCAATTTTATTTACCAACTATGTTCCAAACTTGGCCCAAAAGCATGATAAAAAGGGGTATTGATGACAACAAAAGTAGAATTTTCTCAGTTATGCCTGCAGATATTTTCATCAAATTTCGCATGAACAATGCTAATAGCAAGTCCCAAAAATACACTGGTCAATTTTTGGCTATAGGTTGTGGTTTGTCTTGTATCCATGGAAACGCAAAAAAACGATGCGTTTTCTTGGAAATTCTATTAGTACAAGCTCAAAAGATTTATTGATAATCCCACCAGTAGATCGAAAGTGGAGGTTATAAGCTACATTTCGACACCAAAAACGTTAAAAAATACCAACTCAAAGTATTTTAAAATTGTTGTTCATTATTTACCTTCAAACGAGATTTTGGGTTAATTCTTTGAATACGTCGACAACAAGTATTAAAATACAACAATTCGGATGTAAAAGTAAATAATTACTTCACTGCACTACTCCACCGCACTCTAAATCATGTTATGCATTCAAAAAATAGTAATCTTTGACCATAAAAAAAAAAATCCGTCATGTTCCTTTCGTGATAGATAAATAGACCTGGATAATCGCGTCATACAGGGAATTCCTTCTGGTCACGTGACATCATTCTTCCACTCCCGTTGAAGCCGCGTCTGTGTTGATCACGTGACTGGCGTGCACGACGTCATAATTTATTCAACACCTGATCTAGGTCAGGGAATCAGTCTCGTTTGCTATAAATAGTTTTATTCCTCCGCCTCGTATCTCCATTGTTACACATAAAACGACGCGACTTTCGAGAGTTTTCTGAGTTATTTTATAAGTGGAACAAGTTTGCAAAGACTTAATAAGATTGGCGTTGAAAAGTTAGTGCGAATCTTAGACTGCTCAACGCCCTTAAAGGACTTATGAGAAATGCTTGTAATTTGGATGTTATAGTCTGGTTTAGTTGTTTCAGTAATTGCTGTTTTATCAAATTTATTTCTCTATTAATGTCAACTTAATTCTAAATGGAAATGAATTCTTTTTTTTTTTGAGGGGAATTAATACAGTTGTGACTACGGTAATCTATCATTGATATTTTGGTGTTGTTTTACTAATTAAATGTTCAATAATCATTTTAGAACATTTTAGCATGGAGAATGTGGAAAATCCTACGTACAGCAAAGTAATATATGGTTGTCCATGATTGTATATTGTTATAATTTTATTTTCTAGTTTGGTGACACCAAGTGGTATGACATCTATACCTATAGGTGTAGAAACCCCAGAAATGATAGAATTACGTAAAAGAAGAATTGAAGATGCCATGGACCAGGGTGGAGATACGCCAGCTTTATATCAAGTTTTACCCGAGAAAAAACAATCTGTGGGTGCTGCCATGATGGGATCGTCACATGGTTATGAAATACCAGCTGTAAGTAAAGATATATTCAATTATCACAAATATATTGGTTAAACTAGCTGCTTAACCGGTGTTGCACAGGAAGAGTCCTGTGATGCTTCCTTAGGAGTTTGACATCTGAACTAGCATAGCTACCTGGCTGGAGCTGCAATTATACTCCAAATTTCAGGTCCAGACAAACTCTAGTGCCAATTCTGAATCCCAAATAGACAAACAAACAAGTCATAAACATCTACATTAATTTGATTCAGTTAGATTTGTTATACCAAATTAAGCATTTGTATCAAGTACTGGGAAATACTACATTGTGTTGGACTGAATTGAATGTATAGTATGCACAATTAAAAGTCAAGTAGCATTACATTAACTGAATTATTAAAAGTTTTTCCAGAATTAATAAGCTAGAATTTCTATTTACTGTTATAGATGGGTAAAAAACCAGGAGACAAAGTTACGCCTGAAGGTATTGAAGTTTCCTTGAATCCCGAGGAACTTGACCTTGATTCTGCGGCCATGCAGGCTAAGTATGATCAGACAGTAAGAGAACAACAATCACAGTTGGAGAAAGAAGATTTAAGTGACATGGTAGCAGAACATGCAGCTAAACAAAAGGTATGTAATATTGTTATATTCTCTCTTCCATTTCCATGGCAGGAATTTTGCCTGAACAGCAGGATTTCTGACTACTCTTCTTTGAATTCCAATCAGCTAGGATTCTTTTATGTACATGCCATTGTGTACATATGGGTGGACCAAGGTTTTTCGAACCATCCAAATTATTATTATTAAAACAGGGCTCGAAACGAAAGGCGCGCGAAAGCGCTCGCGCACCTACCACGCACCTAAAGTGAAACCCAGGTACATATTTTTAAACGCACCCGGATTTTATAAACAACGCTCCTCGAACCGAAGGCTAACTCACGGTTCTCTTTTTAAAATATCACCCGACCTTTTAAATGAATTAACGTGAACGCTTTTGCTTTTAATAAAATTCTCGTAAAAATAATCTATTTTTATTTAACTGTCTCAAGCAAGGCTCGACATGCCGTCGGCCTCGGCGGCAATGGCCTCCGAATTTTAGAATTTTTGTCCGCAGATACGTGGAAGATTTTCAACTATCAACGGCGATGTATGGTCACCGAATTGTGTTGGATATCAATAGTTATTTTTACTATCGATAATCGGCATTGAAATGTCGATTGATAGTATCGAAACAATCTTATTTTCACGGTCGTAACCAAGAATGGGTTACGTATTTAAAAGTCAAAACCATACTATGTTGCGATAGATGTTTTTTGTTTGTCTAATTAATAATAAAACGTTTCATATTACGTATAAATTAAACATAATTTTTAAAAAATGTAGCCTTGGTTGTGAATGACGAAATACCGTTGATAGGCCGATGTATGTGGAGGAACCAAAATAAAATGAGCACGAGTCGATTCAAAACATTGCGTACGTGAGAGCGACCAATACCAACATGGCGGACAATTCGTTGTCAATTCGCGTGCAAAAATTAAAGAAAATTTATTAGCCTAAATAACTTGTTATCACGAATTCGTAAATTGTTTATTATTATTAAAATAATGAAGCCTTGATTCCGAATAAAAGATACAAACGTTTTTGTCTTCTATCAGTCATTTATAATGAGCAGACGAATTCTGAAAGTTTAGGGGGAAAACTCCGGGTTATTTACACATCTGGGTATATCCAATTTAGCGAATTCCATGATATGGCAATTATTGCTTCTAATGAAAGTATTGTTTAAATGAGGGCGAATTTATTTCAACATCGTTTGGGGGAAAAATGGCTACATTGAGATTGAGACTTTGAAGTAAATATAAAGTGACCAATGTAGGCTATTGTATTATTATACGAAGGATTAAGTCACAGAAAACACCTAGTCGAATCCTCTACGCACGCACGAAGAACGCATTTATATATGTTTGTAAAGGTAATAAATATATTGAACGGGTTGTGATCGTCAGGCCTATAACAACCGTTTGACTGAGAGAAAAAAAGATGTAAAATAAACAGATTTATCACATAATATTACATATTTGGGCACTTAATATAAGCAAAATCTGCTTTTGAAAAACACTCTCCTAGAATATCTGAGGTGCGGGTTTTTAGGAGAGCGATTTTCTAAATTTGTAATTTTAGGTGCAGCTTTTAGAGCTCTCCATGATTTTATTCCTTTCAAGCCCTGATTAAAACAATATTTATACATCACTTCTCTTCCACCGCAGAGCAATGCTCAGAGGCGCTTTACAAAAACATAAATTGAAACAATATAACATTCAAACTCCAGCCAAGTGAGAACCAGGCTTAAAGTATCCTGATAGTTCTTCTCAGTGTCTAAGTTGGGATTCAGACCTAAGACATTCTAATCACAAGGAGTGTGGGGGTGGAGGGAGTGGTGGTTGATGGTCTTATGCGTGAAATCGGTCATTGAGTCAAGTGGTGTGGTTTCGATTCCCGGCTTTCCTCTGTTTTCCTTGAACTGCTAAACACACCTACCCCCTGATTGACCTGAAATTACCTAGTTTGTGTCGAGTAGAACTTAAACCCAATTTCTATCTCTAATCTCAAGGTCAGCGCCCTACTGGTTTAGTAAGGTCACCCTTAGATTTTAAATGACTCTAACAAATTAAAAGAAAAATGTGTTATGTCTATGAATTTGAATTAGTTATATATCTACATGCAGTAAGTATTAAAAAGCTATATTAGATGAACGAAACCCTAGATTTACTCATCCATATTGAGTGAATTTATATGAATATATTAAATTGATAACTTAATGAATGATATTATATCTTGATTTATATGGAATTATTAAATAATAATAAATTGATAACTTATTTTTATACGCCCACATTGAAATGTGGTCGTATATTGTCGTCGTCGCCCCCGTCCGTCCGTCCGTCCGTCCGTCCGTCCGTCGGTCCGGCGTCCACAATTGCTTGTGGACGCTCTACAGGCTAAAGTTAATATCCGATTGACTTTAAATTTATACACAGTGTTTAAGGTCATGAGACAAAGAAGCCTATTGTTTTTCAGCGATTTCCGATAATAACTACCAGAGTTATGGCCCTTGATCACTTCAAAAAATCTTGTGGACGCTCTAGAGGCCAAAGTTAATATCCGATTGACTTTAAATTTATACACAGCGTTTAAGGTCATAAGACAATGACGCCTATTGATTTTCGGCAATTTCCGATAATTAGTGCCAGAGTTATGGCCCTTGATCTCTTTAAAAAATCTTGTGGACGCTCTAAAGGTCAAAGTTAATATCCGATTGACTTTAAATTTATACACAGTGTTTAAGGTCATAAGACGAAGAAGCCTATTGATTTTCAGCAATTTCCGATAATTAGTGCCAGAGTTATGGCCCTTGATCACTTCAAAAAATCTTGTGGACGCTCTAGAGGCCAAAGTTAATATCCGATTGACTTTAAATTTATACACAGTGTTTAAGGTCATAAGACGAAGACGCCTATTGATTTTCAGCGATTTCCGATAATTAGTGCCAGAGTTATGGCCCTTGATCACCTCAAAAAATCTTGTGGACGCTCTAAAGGTCAAAGTTAATATCCGATTGACTTTAAATTTATACACAGTGTTTAAGGTCATAAGACGAAGAAGCCTATTGATTTTCAGCGATTTCCGATAATAAGTGCCAGAGTTATGGCCCTTGATCACTTCAAAAAATCTTGTGGACGCTCTAGAGGCCAAAGTTAATATCCGATTGACTTTAAATTTATACACAGTGTTTAAGGTCATAAGACGAAGACCCCTATTGATTTTCAGCGATTTCCGATAATTAGTGCCAGAGTTATGGCCCTTGATCACCTCAAAAAATCTTGTGGACGCTCTGGAGGCCAAAGTTAATATCGGATTGACTTTAGATTTATACACAGTGTTTAAGGTCATGAGACGAAGAAGCCTGTTGATTTTCAGCGATTTCAAATAATTACTGCCAGAGTTATCTCCCTTGATAACTTCAAAAATTCTTGTGACGCTATAGAGGCCAAAGTTATCACCCGATTGACTTCAGATTGATACACAGAGTTTAAGGTGTTGAAATGAACAAGTATTTTGATTTTCAATGAATTTAGATAAATGAACAGCTAAATCCATGATATTAAATGTTTCATGTATATACTAATTGTTAGCGTGGGGTAAAACTTCATAAAAAGCAATCAAATTCTAATGATTTTCTGATAATTACATAATGAGTTGTTACTCTTAATCAGTTTTTAGTGTATTACAAATGTTTCATTACCGAAAAAAGTAAAAATATGCGACAACCCTTGTTGACTGCCCGGACGATTTAGCTGCTGTGGGCGTATGTTTCGTTGCCTGGCAACCTATCTTTTTATCTTGCAGAAACGTAAGAAACAGCAGACAGACAGTGGAAAAACAGCCAAGAAATATAAAGAATTTAAATTTTAGACTTGTAAATAGACATTGTTGTGTAAATATTTGGTGCAAATTATTCATCTTTCGCTTCATCTCAAGATAATCATGAAAACGTATTTGTATAGATAAATGCAATAAAAATATACAAAACTACTTGATGGATTTATTGGTTGAATTAAAGCCACTGATAATCATTTGAATTTTTCCAATAATAACAGTAGGTGGTGTTGTAGGTAGTCTACAAAGGATGCTGGTTTTTGCAAAATTTTCAATTCGTTCTATCGTTACAGACTGAAATTCCTTTTGGAGATAGAGGCATTGGGTGCCCGAATGGTTAAAGATACATTCCCCCCAAAGTATTTATCTGGTGGTTATTTCCAACAAAAGTATGGCAATTTTGGTATATAAGCATACTTTTGATATTCTCAAATGTAATGTGATATATTACGTGCACAGCAATGTATACAGGGGATCTTGGTTCATCTTCATCATCCCACCCGAACAACCATACATTGCCCTTTGCTAGGCCCTCTGTCCTGCACCACTGACAGGGGGAACCACACCAGAAAATCCTGATGAACTGTCTCGGCCAATGCAGGGAACTCCAGGCTTACTAAGTCACCTCCAAATTACAGAGTTAGTTCCTCAGTTATGTTTTCACTTTGTGAACTTGCTATAGGATAGGGTTTCTTGGAAGAAATAGAAAAACAACACAAATTGGCTACATTTGATAACATATCAAACAAATTAATCTTCTTCAACTTCAAAATGTTATTCTTTTATTTTTTTTTGTTTACAATGATGTTACTATATATGACTAATACATTTAATTAAATAACATGGAAATTCTAAATTAACATAGAAATTATCATAAAAATTCTAATGAATTAACATAGAAATTCTAATAAATTAACTTAGAAATTCTAATAAATTATAAAAATTTCAATGAATTAACATAGAAATTAACATTGAAATTCTAATAAATTAACATTGAAATTCTAATAAATTAATATTGAAATTCTAATAAATTAACACAGAAATTCAAACCAATTAAAATGTAACATTGCAATTTTAAAAAATTAACATAAAAATTATAATATGTTAATTGTCCTAAACCAAAATTTGGTATGCTTTACCTGATAATGATTATATTGAATGTTGCCAGCATTAAAAGTATGTTACATAAACAAAATGTCTGATATCAGAAATAGGATTTTCTATCCTATACATTTGCTGTTTACCTAGAACAGTAAACTGTGTATTCCACAAACTGGTAGACAATATAACCAAACCATCACAGCAACAAAAACAGTTTAGGTAATTACAACCAAGACAAAAAAAAAAATAATAACCTTGTTTGCCTACAGCCATATTAATCCTTTAAATATGCCCTTCCTGTTGTTGATCCTGATGAAGGCCAAAAAAGTTTATGAGGATTTTTCGTTGTGGTCCCCCCCCATTGTCAGTGGTGTAGGACAGAGAGCCTTGTAAGAGACACCTTTTTATTTTTATGGAAGAAAAAACGAGGTCCCATGTAGGCACATTGGTGTGCAGTTGAAAGAGGCCGGGATAGTTAGAATTTGAAATAAAATAAAAGTAGACTGTAGCTGTGCTGTCCAGACAAAACTTTCATCACAGCACACTGCATGGCATATGCCAGCTTTTATTTATCAATTAAATATGGTTTTCATGTTCAGTGAAACAACAAAATAAAGTAAGACTTGGTTACTTCTTCCTTACTTCCCTTTAATGCTGGATGCTGGGTATTCTCAAACTTAACAATGCCTCGCAAAGCTATAAAAGTTGGCCCCAAGATACATAACTCTGAATAATAGCCCTATTTCCAGCAATAAAATCATATTTAGATAGTGCTGGCACACGAGTTCTATTCCAAGTTATGCATTTGGGTACGTAATGGTACGGAAACAGGTTGCACCTTATGGAAACATGTCTGTCATGATGTGATTATTCTTTTTTTTAACTCTTAAAAGTCAATCAGATGTCACCTAGAATTATCGCAAATCTCATTAATTACAAAACACTTAATGTCAACACCCTTCAGACTACATTAATTTCAATGCACATTTTCGTCAACCCATTTCAGGGGGGATAAGTGACTGATTGGTTAACCTGTGTACGTTGGATCATAAGATCAGTCATTAGTAAAAAACCTCTATGCAAACAAGCGAATTATTGAAATAAGATTGAACCATATTTTAGTCCCAAAATGACCTAGTTTGTAGCAAGTGGACTTTAAGTTCTCTCTCTCAACCTATTTCAAGTCGCATTAATTTCAATACACATTGATGTCAACTCATTTCAGGTCGCATTAATAAAAACTCCAGAAGATTTAATCACAAGGTCACTCAAAATTATATATGGTTATGCAAGTATTATAAATTTCCTTCCCAATGAAAACAGTGGATAACCAACAACAGTCTTAAATATTTGATCAGATATAGGATATCCAAGAAGGCTTAATAAATACCATATTTATTTCATACACAAATAACCCTTGCTTTTTTTTTTGGTAAATTGTGATTTTAGTTATATATTTGTTAGAAATCATTAGACACAACATCAAATAACAAAACATAGAACTAAAACCATGGACTGTATACGGTCCATGCTAAAACAAACCTAAATTTTTAAACCAGACTGGGTGTCAGGGTAAAGTGCAGTTCCCACCCCCAGATATTCTATTCAATTTGCAGGGTCGGATTAAGTTATTTTGTTTGTGGTTGCTGAATCAAAGTATAGCAATCTGATTAAAACAAGAACTGGAAGAATTGTTATATGACCTGCATTCTGGTTGATGTTTTCTATTTATCATACCGACTTTAGTAATGATGATCGAGGCTAGGCCAGAAATTTCAATCGCTTAATTCTAGGTTTGCAGCAATCTAGAAACCAGAAAATTTTTTGAAGAAATTTCTCTGGTGAATCGGGGTAGCCATTTTTATACGCCCACATTGAAATGTGGTCGTATATTGTCGTCGCCCCCGTCCGTCCGTCCGTCCGTCGGTCCGGCGTCCACAATTGCTTGTGGACGCTCTAGAGGCTAAAGTTAATATCCGATTGACTTTAAATTTATACACAGTGTTTAAGGTCATGAGACGAAGAAGCCTATTGTTTTTCAGCGATTTCCGATAATAACTACCAGAGTTATGGCCCTTGATCACTTCAAAAAATCTTGTGGACGCTCTAGAGGCCAAAGTTAATATCCGATTGGCTTTAAATTTATACACAGTGTTTAAGGTCATGAGACGAAGAAGCCTATTGATTTTCATCGATTTCCGATAATTAGTGCCAGAGTTATGGCCCTTGATCACTTCAAAAAATCTTGTGGACGCTATAGAGGCCAAAGTTAATATCCGATTGGCTTTAAATTTATACACAGTGTTTAAGGTCATGAGAAGAAGAAGCCTATTGATTTTCAGCGATTTCCGATAATTAGTGCCAGAGTTATGGTCCTTGATCACTTCAAAAAATCTTGTGGACGCTATAGAGGCCAAAGTTAATATCCGATTGGCTTTAAATTTATACACAGTGTTTAAGGTCATGAGACGAAGAAGCCTATTGATTTTCAGCGATGTCCGATAATTAGTGCCAGAGTTAAGCCCTTGATCACTTCAAAAAATCTTGTGGACGCTATAGAGGCCAAAGTAAATATCCGATTGGCTTTAAATTTATACACAGTGTTTAAGGTCATGAGACGAAGAAGCCTATTGATTTTCAGCGATTTCCGATAAATAGTGCCAGAGTTATGGCCCTTGATCACTTCAAAAAATCTTGTGGACGCTTTAAAGGCCAAACTTATCATCTGATTGACTTCAGATTGATACACAGAGTTTAAGGTGTTGAAACGAACAAGTATATCGATTTTCAATGAATTTTGATAACTGAACACTACTACTACTACTACTTAGTGTTTAACGTCTGCTTCCACATAAGTGATATCGCAGACAACTTATAACTGAACAGCTAAATCCATGATTTTAAATGTTTCATGTATATATACTAATTCAATTGTTAGCGTGGGGTAAAATTTTATAAAAAGCAATCAAATTCTAATGATTTTCTGATAATTACATAATGAGTTGTTACTCTTAATCAGTTTTTAGAGTATTACAAATGTTTCATTACCGAAAAAAGTAAAAATATGCGACAACCCTTGTTGACTGCCCGGACGATTTAGCTGCTGTGGGCGTATGTTTCGTTGCCTGGCAACCTATCTTTCTAGAAGGTGACATGTAATTCCTACGCACGAAATTTCTCGTTTATTTGCGTTGTACGCCCTTGATTTTACGTGCCTGGATGACCGAATCACTTAAAGATAGGTTGCCAGGCAACGAAACATACGCCCACAACAGCTAAGTCGTCCGGGCAGTCAACAAGGGTTGTCGCATATTGTTTCTTTTATCAGTAAGGAGAACATTTACAACACATGTTAATCTTATTACGAGTAATAGCCCATTAAATAATTATCAGAATTGATTAGAATAGTTTTGATGGTTTGTCTGAAGGCCTTTGTCCACAAGATATTTCAAAGTGATCAAGTGCCAGAAATGATCAGATATCACTGAAAATCAAATAGGATTCTTCGTCTCATGACCCTAACCACTGTGTACAAATTTAAAGTCAATCGGATATTAACTTTAGCCTTTAGAGCATTCATAGGGTTTTTCAAAGTGATCAAGGGTCATAACTCTGGCAGTAATTATCGGATATCGCTGAAAATAAATAGGCTATTTTTATCATGACTGTAAATAGTGTGTATAAATTTAAAGTCAATCGGATATTAACTTTAGATTTTTCAAAGTGATCAAGGGTCATAACTCTGGCAGTAATTATCTGATATTGCTGAAAATCAATAGGCTTCTTTGTATCATGACTTTAAACACGGTGTATAAATTTAAATTCAATCGGATATTAACTTTAGCCTCTAGAGCGTTCACAAGATTTTTCAAAGTGATCAAGGGTCATAACTCTGGCAGTAATTATCAGATATCACCGAAAATCAATAGGCTTCTTCGTCTCATGACCTTAAACACTGTGTATAAATTTAAAGTCAATCGGATATTAACTATAGCCTCTAGAGCGTTCACAAGATTTTTCAAAGTGATCAAGGGTCATAACTCTGGCAGGAATTATTGGATATTGCTGAATATCAACAGGCTTCTTCGTATCATGACCTTACACACTGTGTATAAATTTAAAGTCAATTGGATATTAACTTTAGCCTCTAGAGTGATCACAAGATTTTTCAAAGTGATCAAGGGTCATAACTCTGGTAGTAATTATCGGATATCACCGAAAATCAATAGGATTCTTCGTCTCATGCCCTTAAACACTGTGTATAAATTTAAAGTCAATCAGATATTAACTTTAGCCTCTAAAGCGTTCACAAGATTTTTCAAAGTGATCAAGGGTCATAACTCTGGCAGTAATTATCAGATATCACCGAAAATCAATAGGCTTCTTCGTCTCATGACCTTAAACACTGTGTATAAATTTAAAGTCAATCGGATATTAACTATAGCCTCTAGAGCGTTTACAAGATTTTTCAAAGTGATCAAGGGTCATAACTCTGGTACTAATCATCGGATATCACTGAAAATCAATAGGCTTCTTCGTCTCATGCCCTTAAACACTGTGTATAAATTTAAAGTCAATCGGATATTAACTTTAGCCTCTAAAGCGTTCACAAGATTTTTCAAAGTGATCAAGGGTCATAACTCTGGTAGTAATTATCGGATATCACCGAAAATCAATAGGCTTCTTCGTCTCATGACCTTAAACACTGTGTATAAATTTAAAGTCAATCGGATATTAACTTTAGCCTCTAGAGCGTTCACAAGAAATTGTGGACGATGGACGGACGGACGGACGGACCGACGGACGGACCGACAGACGGACGGACGGGGGCGACGGCAATATACGACCACATTTCCATGTGGGCGTATAAAAATATACCCAGGCGTAGAAAATTAGATCTTTATAAAAACATGAATTTGTTCGTTTAGGATCTAATTTCATGTCAGCGAGGTGACTTTGACTCAAGGATCATTTTACAAACGAAACGACGATCCGACCTCTAGTTTTCGAGAAATCGACCCAAAAAGATTGACCAATCAGAGGTCAGAATGGGCAGGGCTTAGGTTTGGAAAAAATTGGAAAAAATGGACGGTCTAATGCGCCAGAGGCCTTCGGCTGCCTCTGGGAACGAGATTGGGTTTGCAGTAGTCCAGCTCTGAATGTTGGTCTCATTAGGCGAGTGTAATGAGATTAATGTTCAGAGCTGGACTAGGTTTACAGTGGATCAATTTCAATAAAATTTTCAGCAAATTTCCTTTATATTATCTAGTTTTTAACTATTATAGTGAGAACTGACAGCTCTTCATCTGATCTCCCATAATGTATCCTTAAGCTGTGAAAAATTGAATATTATTAGAAAAATGGAAATGAAGATCAGAGGCATTAATAATATTGTATTAACTTAATAAACATTGAGAACTTGACATCAAAGATGTAAGTGTCCTATAGGCATTATGTAAGATATAAATATGCCTATTGTAGGTCTTTCTTTAGGCTCTAAATGTTACATAGAATATTAATTAGTTATTTGTTAACATGACAATATCATAATCAACTCTTGATAGCATCCAGTGTCTCTGATATTAAGTAGATTAGAATGGTTCCGTCATTTAATGATTTATTTTTAAAGTGTAGAAGCGAGGCTAAGACTTGAATGACCAGTACAGTGATTATGATAAATGCATACATCTTCTCATATTCCTGAAGCAGTGGCCCGAGAGCGTGTCTATTCTTCCCGTTCTATCAAAGCTATCACTTAAGGACAGCAACATGACAGTCCTTCGTTTAATCTGGGTCTTCCCTACAACTTTGGACAGTGATTTAAGGTATTAAAAAGGGTGAAAGTATGTTCATTTCCAAACAGTATTGTTAACATTTCATTCGACTTGATAGCCGCGTTCGTCACACAATTAGTTTTACTGTCGTATTCTGCTATGCACAGGTTAATTGGGCATGATAAAATTGTGAGCCATGACGTAACATTACTAGTATGTAAACATATTTGGTCCAAGATTGGCACACGTTTTAAATGTAAAGCTTTTGTAGAGCAGCTAGTCATTGGTTGGTAGTCGGACTACTGACCAATCAAAATTTAAAACAACAATATCCACTCATTACAGCAGTGAGTAGTGGGATTACCTCTAATCAAACGAAACACTAAGCGGAGTATGACATCTTCTCAAAACTACAACTATTGATAAATTTGCTAATAAAAAGTAATTTTAATGAAATTTTCATTATATTCATTTTCAATTATCTATTTTTGAAATATTATAGCGAGAACAGCCAGTTCTTTATCTAAATCTTACATAATGCCCCTTGAATAAACGTTTAGATTTTGACATCAAAGATTTAAGTGTCCTAAATATTTAAGATTAAGTAATAGATAGCATACAATATTTGTAAGACATTTTCAATGCTTTTTCATTAAAAAAATAGCTGTACACAGCCAATAGTTCCAGTTGTTTAGTACAAAATTTATAAAATCAGTACACCAATCAATTAAGCGGATCAGTCCCAAGACATGCCTTTACCTACATTGAATGTAGATCCCAACAATACCAAACTCACATTCTTGTGTTGTAGAGCTTTTTCATACTGAAAAATAAACAAAATCAAGAGCATTGAATGATTAGAAAATTAAATAGCTGTGGGCTGTATTTAGTTTAAGATCTGTTAATAATTGAAATTTCCAAATGATCTCTGTAATTAATTAGCAAATAAATAAATATGTTTTAAGTATAATTGGAACAAATTTAACAAACACCAAATAGAAGTTGAGTATATAACTAGAATGTTTTGTTAAAGACAATAACCCAAACAACCTCTTGAAGATGTTGGCTATAGAACAGATGTGAATTGTCAAAATGAAATCGTGTTTAACTTTTCTTCACCTACTGGGTTAATGCTGATGGATGAATGCCATACAGTGTGCTATGCGGGGAAATTTTGCCAATTCAGCGGCACTACGATTTCAAATTTCAATTGTCAAGGGTTTATTTATATGGACACCAATGTGTGCACAGAACTGCAATTTTTTGTCCCATCTGCTTGACTAGATTATGTCTATGCCAGACTCTCCATCCTTTACCACAAATTGAGGTCAATATTCCTGGACTTTGTCATGGCACTAGCTCCATTGTAAATTTCATCACCAGGGAAAATTTATGCTACAATAACTGTCCTACCAGTACAGCTGACATCTGAAAATCTTTGTCAAAAGATGGGAAATTGATAATATCAAATTGGAGAAACAAATGGAAATGGGATTTCAGTCTTTTCTGCACCTGCTGTTCCAATGAAGACAGACACAATTCTTTATCAGATTTCGACTATCAAGGTGTTTTTTTATATACACGCTAACAAGTACTTAGGATGTTATTTTTTAGGCCCATCAACACATCTAGACACTTTTCCTTGCTACCAGAGAGAAAGAAATGGGGTTTATTTTGGGACTAACAAATGGTTCAATTTTATTTCCATAAGTCACCTGCTCATAGGGGTCTTTAGCTGTCCGAGGAAACTGGAGGACCCAGAGAAAACCCACAAAGGTTGGACAGGCGACCCTACTCCTCGTCATATATAAGGTGGGAATCAAAGTCAACTGCCCTATATCAACTCGTCAACTAGTCGCAACACTTAATAATTCTCACTTTGGTAGTCAGTGTGTTTCTCATCTTTGTACATTATGTATTGTTTAATGGTCGAGAGTGAGACAATAAGTAATATATTGTAAACAACTTAAAATACAGACACATGCTTTTACAGTGAAATACATCTCACTGGTCCAATATTTCATTGGCATAAATAATGTATGATTGGCAAGTTACCCTGACGATTATTTGAAATAATGGTACGCCAACATTAAAGGGTATTTTAAATCTACTTATTGAGAATTTGATAATCTTGCTTATGAACATCTACATTAGAGGCACCTGTGGCTTTGTAACATACAGTTCTGTCACATTATGTCAACTACAACTAAAACTGTTAATTCTAGGCCTGTCTGTCACATTTTGTCAGCTACAAATAAAACCATTATTTCCAGCCTGGGTGATCACAAAGATTTAACAACAACAATAAATATATGTATGAAATATTTATAATTTATTTCAGTTGTTATGAAATAACATAATAATATGAACATATAGTTGATAATATAAAATATATTACCGTACAGTTAACATTATCCCATCATAACTGTAACCTTTATTTTAACTGACTTATTAACTTATTCTATATCAAATAAAACCTATGGGGTTTTTTTTGAGAATAAAATGTGGGAGAATTGAAAAATCACAATTATTATCATTTTTAGAAAAAAATATATAATAAAAATAAACAAAATTAGATTTCAATTATTAAATGGTCTATAAATAGTTGAGACGATGGGTTTTAAGTTTCATAATTTCTTAGAAATTAACCTAAATTCTTTTAATTATCTTTATTTCATGTAATAGATTGAAGATTTACGATATGTGAATTATTGACTTTTGGTTGACCTGTGTTAATAAACTGTCTAATATTAATAAGTCAAGTTAATAGTTTTGGAAGCTCATAATTCAAATAGAAAAAAAATATAAGTCTAGCTATTGTCAACATATACTACTACAATATGAACACTAAATAAAAATATTAATATATCAACAAATGATTAGATGTGATATATGGCCAAACACATCTTAAACAAGTTAAATGAAATTCATTAAAGGCCTTCACTGTAACTCTATCAACACTAATTCTAGCTTTTATAAAGGCCTTGCCATCATTTATAAATTATATTGAAAATGAATGCAAAGAAAGACTTGTGATGTTTTGTGGGTTTTGTAAAAAAAACCAAATTATTATTTATCTAAACATAGCCATGCCAGCGAATATACACCACCAACAGTTTTAAAGCATTGTGGGTCAGGTACAAAAATTACACATAGAAGTCCAGCACGGTTACAATGTTTTGATAAAAGGGGCAGTAATTTTCCATAAGGTTTCACCTCAAAGGAAATCTGAAAGACAAATCTCAAAATTTCAGACCTGTCTAATGTCCACAAAGTTTTGGAGACATACTCAGTAACTCTCCTAAATATTTTTATGGGTGTTCCTCAGCTGAACCATTCTAGCAAATTTCTTTTTGCAATCTCTTGTTTGTAGCTGGAGTAAATTTCAGTTGGGTACCTCCTAATAAGTAGGCAAACAATCACAACAAGTTAATCCAAAAACTTGAAGAGTACTCAAGAACTGTTGAAAGAGACAGACAGACATATGAGAGGTGACAACAAAATACTGTCACATAAACCGTAAGCATCCACTTTCAAAACGACACGTAAGACCCCTAACCCTGATTTTTAAAACATTATTTTATAAACATATCACAAAATATTATATAGGATCTAAGGAATGGGAGGACATATTGTTAAACAGTTTTTATTTGATTCAATGCATTTTATTTTCTTTCTTATATTATAATTAATATACATATTAATATATTCTATTTACATTTAATGTACAAAATCTATTTTATAATTCTAAAAAAAGGAAATAAATTGTGTACAATCATTGTTAACCTTCCCCAAGATTAAATCAAACAAAACAAAAACAAAACTTTAAAAGTGGAAAAAAAAGGCAAATAGGCAAAAAACAACAAAACAGATTGTCATGGAATGAAGAATTAACTAAAATGCTATCATCATATCAACTGTTTGATAAATTGTATTTGTTTTAAACATATAGCACTTTTTCTCAATAAATTCTAGGCCTTAAAAATATATCAAATAAATCAATATTGAATTTTTTTTTTGATTTTTAAATATACAGCACTTTTGTCATATGTCAGTAAATGGCAAATTTTTAAAAATATCAAAGAATTCATAGTTCAAAAGTTTTTCTGATTTTCAATAAACATTGTTTTTTAAATATACAACACTTTTCTAAAACAAAATTTGAACCTTTAAGAAATATCAAATAACTCAACAGCTTTCTTTGATTTTCATTAAATATTTAGTAAGTGAATCTATTGAGATATTAGTCTTACTTCTATTCTATGTATTATTTAATATACAATTATACAACATTCAATAACAATAGAAAACGTCTTTATAACAATTCGTATATATATCATAACTCTTTTTAAATGTTGACACAGTGAAAGGCAGGAACAAATTAATGATTGAGAGGGACTCGAAACCTTCCCTGACAAATTGTTACTATTGATCTTTTGAGGGGTCCCAACATAATTTACCCAAAGAACTCCTTCTGAACCCATCCTACACCACTATTCTACCTATTCTAATAACTGAATAAATCACACTCGGAAACAAACACACATTTATTCATTCAAAAAGGACAAACAGTTGATCATCAAAACGACCACGTCAATGGTTGATAAATCAGATAACTACTATGACCCAATAAACATACTTACTTGACTCAATTGCATAAAGAAATTATTTATTTAATTAAAAAACATCATTTATGAAACTAACGCATTGTAAGTACTTTCTCACAAGGAAATATGAACACATGACTAAGGGAGATAATTGCATTTGCCTCTATATAGTTTCCTTTGAATATTCTTAAAGCCAAGTTATGATTTTAGGTAGCATCCATTTTGCGAATATTTCAATTCGGTTCATGGATCGGGGTCATAATAATTAATAGACTTGTAAATTTTTGTAGCTTGGAACCAAAATTTGCTCCATGTAGCTATGGCATAAGGCAAGGTATGGTGACACCACTTCTCATCTGTTTGTTAAGTTCTCATAACTTATATTTCTGTACTAGAAGTTGAACTGGAATAATCTACCGGTATGCAAATTAATTTAAAAGTTAAATATTTTGATTCCATTTTGTTGTATGTTGTGCATTATAAAAACAAGTTTACCCATTTAAAATTACTCTATCTTAAAGATAGACAAAATAAAGTTTTTGATTTAAAAATCCCATTTCATTTATCTGCTCAGGTCATTTAAAAGCTTTTTTGGTATAATTAGATATACATCCTAAATGGACATAATTGTTTTAAGTATAAAAATAGTGGTCTAGTACTTCAAACTACATGTAGTTAAGAAGTTTAATACATATATCTCATAAAACATTATCTTAAATATATATCAAACTTTATTTACAAGATTACATAACTTTCTTCAATATGACTAGTTTCCCTCAAACATTGGACAAATTTGGTACATAATACCGAGCATGTTAAATAATTATATAAATTGAATTTGGAAGTCAAAAAGAATACATAGAAAATGTAATATAGATATCCAAACGCTGGCCTTTTTACACCAAGAAAGGAATGCTTTTCCATTGAGTCTATATTAGGGAGGTTTCACATTGCTCAAATTATGACGCAAGTTTTACAGCTCAGCATGTAAATACAAAAATAATATTTCTGTTTTAAATCAATATAAAACCTCCCTGACAAAACTTCAAGGTACTTCTAATAAAAAGTTTGTATAATAAAATTTTGATTTTGAAAATATTTTGAATTCCATGATAATAGATTAAATAAATGAAAATGAAATAAAAAAAAATAAAGAATAAAACTGCTGAATGAATACACACGTGAATTAAAAGATTTTATATTAACTTTAGATGTTAAGTAATTAATGTACACAAGTGCTAATATATTGAACATGTTTAAATGTAGATGTTTATATAACAGTATAGATGTATATATAAGAAAATAAATATTATGATATACATACATGTCCTTAAATATTTATTTCTATCAAAAGTTTTTTTTTATGTTAATTACTACTGTTTATAATTAAGTATATACATATAACCTTGAAATTCAGGCAATATTCATAGATTTAAAGCCTAATTTCAACCAGCGAGTATGTTTAATAAACCAAAATGAAATCTTAACATCTATATGATGTTGGCAGTGTATTGCTCAATATAACCTTGTGACCTATTCTTAAATTTATACAATGAACTAGTAATCAAAATGTGTCAAATTGTTGGATATAGCAGACGTCAGATGACAAATATGATGCCTGTCTGAGGCACTTTATGAGCCAGGGTCCTGATTATATTTCAGAATTATTAAATGAATGTAACAAATTATCACACTTGAGTACCGGTATGTAAAAATAATAGAATTACTTATAAAAACTATGATAACAGTGTAAAATGTAGCTTTACTATAACCCTACTTAAAACATAGATAGATACTGAATTCCTGATATTTATCCACACAAACCGGGGTCTGATAGAATGACTGGCACAAGAAGGATTGTGCCTGATAAAGCCTTTGTTTTTATTTGACAATGTCTGTAGCCAAGCTTTAATTCCAGGACTGTAGATAACATCCCATGGCTGTAACTGTTATGTTCAGAAAAGTTAGAGGCAATGATAGAAGACAATTAAGTTCACCTGTTCGTGACATTTGTAACAAAACTAGATTTGTCTATATTTTTATAAAGTTCCATCAAACCAGATGATCATTTGAAGTAATCTATGCTTTTCTGGTGTTTTCTCATATGCGATAAAACAGACATAACTGCAATCCTTATAGCAGTAATTCTAAATTAAATGTATGGTCATTATCTCGGCATCATTTCATGGTTTAATAGAGGAAGGTACAGTAGACACAGAACACTCCCTTAAAACTGCATTAAAGCTGGACAGGCTTAGCACAATATAAACTGTAATTTTGCTACTTGAATCTTCTTCATCACACCATTAGGGTATTAGTCTGTATGTGTCTTTATCAGTTCATTTGGTGCCGTTGGTGGTTTCTTAATTAATTCTAGGTACGTAATCATAGCAGACTGAATATAGAATATATTATCAGCGTAAAACTTCCACAATCTTGAAAGATGAAACTATATTGTTGTACTGTAGTTGATACATTTGAATTCAATCGTCAAAAATGCAAAGAAATCTTCATCAAAGAAAATATCAAAAAAAGCAAACGTTGATGTAACTCAATGATAACTGGACGATAATTGTAGGACTTTTGATATGAGTTTTGTAATTTTTTTTAATAAACACAAGTCAAGTCAGTGTGGCATAAAGAGTAGACATATATACAATTTAATAACACAGAAATCTGTATTCCTATCCTCTTCACTAGAGTTAATCTGTGTTAAATCACGGTTTTAAACTAGTCAGTATAGGAATACAGACAATAAGAAATCGAAAACATTAACAGTCAAAAATAGTAAAGTCATAGTAAAGCTACATATAACCACAATAACAGCAATACAATACAAAACATCATCATATCTTTGACAACAGAACCATTTTTGTTGAAAAATCTGCAGCATTTTACATACACCCTCCTCAAAGATTGTTGGATGTTCTTAAAGCTGGTTTAATTGTCATACATATCATGATGTTCTATTGAAAGATACCAGATCTCAAATACCACGTGTAAAAACAGCCATATAAACATATAAAAACTGTAGGTGCTGCAAGCCATTCAAATTAAGAATAGGAAGATATATAAACCGAATGACTCAATTTCTTACATGATTTACGTTACGAAAATCGTATAATTTGAAATTCTCATGATTAGCACATTTGTGTTCTGTGAGCAGAACTACGTAATTGAGATTCGGCTACAAATTGCTACTTGCAATGAGATACTAAATATGTCAGCCAAATAACCCCACGGGTCATATATTTAGAGGTATTTCTCAGATGCACCAACCAGCATTTTAAAATCAGGATGCCAGTAATAAAGACCACCAACCACACTCAACAATGGAATAAAGTGAGATACAAACAGAGATATCCACTCCAAACAATGATTCCCACAGTACATGGACCAATAGAATCAGCAGTTACATTTCTACATGGATAAAAATACACAAACACAGAACTAACGAAAGGAAC